>OW121819.1:37943648-40443648 GCA_933228935.1 Pemphredon lugubris | reverse complement strand
CGTTGTACGAGAGTGAGAGAAAAAGAGACACGCAGAGGCACAGGGGGAGAGAGAAAGAGAGAGAGAAAAAAAGGACAATGGCGTAGGTGGGTAGACGGAGATTGAATATTAAACATTTTCATACGTACAACGAGCCGAGCCACTCTAACTGTCGTGCGGGATCAACGAAAAAGGAAAACGGAGGATCTAGCATAATTTCGATTGGTCGTTGCCGGGGTATAAATAATACTCGTGGAATTAACCCCTTTGCACCGTCAAAGATAGAATTAAATTTATCCCCCTAACGTCAAACGAGGATAATTCGTGACCTACCGTTTCCGTAATCGTGCGCGGAATTACAACCTCGTTACGGGTTAAATTGTCGGTTCCGGCGAATTTCGATTGAACATCGTGCAACTAATTCAGGCATTAACCCTTCGAGCGGCGCGCATACACAAATTTGACGACGAATTTGATTAAGATTCGGTTCCACTACGATAATCAAAGCAAAGTTACGTCAATCGAGTTTCGGTTCCTTCGAAATTTCGCACGGGCTACTTCCGTTCGCCAAAAATGTATTTATCGTTTGTTTTTTATGAACCTCGTAAATAACTTTTCCCAATACTCTTCGTTCAGGTAGTCGATTTAGGGAATTTAATGCAAATACATATTTCGTTAAGAAATGAAAGCCTATAAATAATGTTGAGTGGGAGACAGTTTTTATTAAATTTGTAGCAATGAATATTGCGAACTTAATTAAGTAATCAAGAGACAAGGTCTTGTCTCGGACCAAGTATAAATACGCGAGAAGTACACCTTGTATCTTTATATCAAACTACAAGAAAATATACGCCAAAAATTAATTTAATGAATTTTGAGCGGCAGAGAGCGCAGTGACTTCATCGTTTACGTTTCAAGAATAGTCTCGGTATTGTAGAGGTTAATAATACTTCGGTATACCAACTCCTAAAAATATTCTACGCGTTATTTTATAATAACCAATTATAACATAGAAAATTGTGTCTCAAACTATAGAACAAACACCCGGCTGTGTAAAAAAGAATATAACGTCAGGGCTTCTGGAAGATCGAAGAATTATCGCGAATCTAGCAAGTTCGCAAAATTCCGTCAAATTTTCTTTCTGTGCTTAGAGATTGAAATCAGAAGAAACGAGATTCTATCTCCAACCGTCTCTTTGACGATTGCGAACGGTGGCGATTATAGAACAGATGAGCTCATCCAGTTACGCAATTCCATTTCTGAACTCATAATGCAATTTCTCAACAATGCGGTTTCCATCGCGGGGTTCAACGTTCTTACCAAAATCAACCGGAGTATCCAAATCATCCAGACGGAAACCTTATTGCGCACGAAAATCTCCCGTTTCCCAGACCCAAGGTAATCGACATTACATCCGAATTAACACGATAGTTTCGCGACGAGTCGAACGCACGTCCATCGCGACCGGCCTCGTTGTTTCCTCTATTTCCCCGCCACTCTTTTCTTTTTTTGCACTACGTTTTTTCTTTTATCGTACGCCGGGAACATGTGCCGAGGCAGTCATCGCAGGGAAAGACCGGGGAAAGACTGCTGCTGTTGCTTCTTCCACGAAGAAACGAAGGAAAGAACTTCGCACTGTTTCGTATGTGGATCGCGATCCACGCAACGATGATCACGTTAACCCATCAACGTAGAATGACGGGTAAAACCGTCCTTCCAACATGGTCATTTTCGATCGTCGTATAATGACGAGTAGAATTGTCTTCGGTGTAACTATACAGGCCCGGTTCGAGTAGTTTATCGTATTTTGACATTTTGTAGGATTGGTTTATTATAGGGGCTACGCGTAGAGTTTTAATAAAATGATAAATGGTAATTTTCGACCGTCGTACAGTGACATGTAGAACCGTCTTCGGTATAATTACGCAGATTGACTTTGGATAATTTACTGTATTTGGAATTTAGAATCCAGATATTTTACCACATGATCATTACAGATACTAGCGTAGAGTTTTAATAAAATGGTAAATGGTACTTTGCAACCGTCGTATAGCGATGAACGGACCCGTCTTTCGTTCGATTATTCAATCCTGTTTTTGGATGATTTATTGTATTTTGAATTCAGACATTGTACCACACATTTATTACGGGGACTAAGCATAGATGTGTAAAAAACTGGTAAACAAGAAAGAAAACAACCATAAACTTTCATTCCAAAATTATGGCTGACACTCGAAGGGAATGATACGTCTGACTATATATTTATCTTCTTCCGCCGTCGTGTCTGACGAACGTTGTTTACGTCTACTTATCGGCGTGACCGATATCCGAGGGAATGACGTTTGTCATTTAATACAAGTGATTGACGATAATGATCGTGTGAATAATATCTGCGGCTGCCTGGGAAAGCGTCGCGTGCCACTATTTCCAAAAAATGTTCAGTCTACTAAAACAAATACGCGTAAACAAAAAAGAAATTTAGCTGAAATCGAATAGGAAAAGTCGGTGTTCGGAACTTTAAGCGACGATACATCCGAAGTGAGAATACGTGACACGCGGTGTTTTTCTTTTACGACCATAGATAAAGTGTTACCATAGGTATAGCTGGGCACAGTAATACCGAGTTTTTACTCACGGTTCCACAGATATTCAAAAATACTAATTCTTATTTGCCCATCCTATATATCGAATCGCAGCATCGTTGATATTTTTACTCATTTATTTTACTATCCTTCTGACGACTTGATAGTCGTTTTATAACAACTATTCATTTACGATATTCATAACTAATTTCCATTACGGTTAATCGAAATGAAACCTAACCTAATGGAGTTGAAACATAATCACTCATAGAATAAGTTACGTAAAATTTGACCCTTTTACATTATAAGAAAGAATGAAAAGATGCCCTTATCAATTTAAAAACAATTATAATTCAGAACAAAATTAAACGTATATATACGCTCCGATGATAGTGACCAGGAAAATTGAGCGCGTATGTATACGCTATTGATGCAATTAGGTTAACAAATCCACGATGCAACGCGAGAAAAGAACTTCTCGAAAGAGCGTGAAATTCAGGAATTTAATCAGACGACTTTCGATAGCGCAACTCCGTGTCCCCCGGCGGTAGATCTAACGCCCGATCTTCACGGACGATACTTTTTCATGATCAATTATTCCACCGTTAGTGGCAATTTGTTTCGCCCGCTAATCGTCGCGGTCCTCCTCCTCCTCCCGCGAATCAAGCGGTGGCTAATTTATGCGGCTAACCGAGGAAGTTATACCCAGCGTGACCGATCTTCCTAGGTATGCACAATATGTAGAAATACCTCAGGGTTATCGTAAGTGCGGCTGCACACGCGCGATGTGCTGTTGCACGTTGCGGTGATGCAATTCAGGTCGTTGACTCATCGACGAGAATATTGGCGGGATGAGATCGCTGGGAAAAGATGCATCTGATAAAGTGAATTCGATTCGAGTAATTGTCATTCGTGCTATACGATAATCGAAACGCTTCTGATGCGCTCGGTGCGAAGTGTTCGCGGCAATTAGACTGAAGCGTGTCGCTATCGGCGATATGCGTTAAACTCGTACAGAGTGTGTAAATATAAAACAATGAAGTCGCTCATCGACAGTCTATTTTTATATATGTTATAATTGTAAGGGGGTTAGCTAACCGACCAAATATTTCAATTCAATAAGGAATGATATTTTGTATACAATCTATTATAGTCTTTGATTTAAATTTTGCAAATTTTAATTCCCTCTAAAACGGCCAAAAAATAACGCCAATTATTGTATCATTACTTATTGGCTTATTATAATAGTACTTTAAAAGTTCCGATAAGTTAAGTTATATTATTTATAGGTTGTATTATGTTATTATAGTAAGGTAGATTAACAAAATTTACAGAAATCATTTGGTTAAATATTGGAGGAATTTTCGACAAATGTACGCAAATTAAAATTATGATTTGAAGTTAATGAAAATTGATTACCAAACGGAAAACTTACGCGACGGAAGGTATATATGAAAGATCGATCGTAGGAAACTTTTAAACTTTTAATTTAATTTTCCAGTGAGACGCGCGTCGAATGTTTCCGTACCGGAAAAAAATTTGAAAGTATGCTGTGCCTCAGTGGTTCTCAACCTTTTTACATCCATGGACCACGGAACTTGTTTAATAAATTGCCTACGATCGATATCAGTTGCAAGGTCTTTTTTACGTGCACCCCGTATATTCAATTTGACCAAAATAAAACAGGAGTCATATCTTATTATTTCAAATCGTGTTTTACTTCGTACGGAGTATAGAGGAATTTAAAATATTTCCGTGGAAGTAAAATGCAGTAATTGGTATCCTGTACCAATGACTTATAAATATTACATTTCGAGCAGCCAGGCAGAAAATACAGTGTAACCGGTAAATCTGTGGCAAAAAGTAGCGTGTGCTACTAATAGTCGAAGGAATTTCGAAGGAGCGTTAAGAAATTACAATTTTCATAAGGTACAAAACAGATCTGAATTAGTTTAAATTCAATATTCAAACTTTATGTGATACAATTTTACAAAGAGATAGCGTGTATAATACGTTGATCGCCACGTCACCCGCATTTGGGTGCCACACGCGACACGTTAACACCACCGATACGAATATTAGTGAAACTAACATTCCACAACTGTAAGACCGAAACTCCCGCGTCACCCAGATATGGTTGACGGGGCGATCGACGCGTTAAATGGGTTAAGTGTCGCCGATTTAAATGGCCGCGAGCGTGTTTAATTAGGTATCATTATCCTCTGCTTTTTATCTTGCAAAAATCACGCCAAAGAAATAAATGCAAATTACAGGTACTTGGAGGTATCGAAACGCTGGTTCTGCCAATTAATTTCAGGAGTCGTGTCGAAAAAAACTGAAAGAACTGTACCGCTACGTAGAAATTCAGTAGGCATACTTGTTTATTACGAAGTATGAAGTCGTCGGTCGTTAACCCGTTGTAATTAACGAAGAACTAGCCATGGTCAGACGGTCCTGACTTTAAACGATCATTGCATTCAACGGAGAAGAAGGAGAACGAGAATCGCAGATACGATCAGTTAGAATTTCCGGTCATTTGTTCGTGATCGCTCGTTTACCCTTTTCTTTTTTTTTCACTCCAGATTTCAACTTCCTGGTACAATTTAAATCCCCGAAATCGTCGCAAAGGGTAAGAGAAATTTTGAGAATATCTCAAACGATGATAAATACCATCAATTATTCATTACTATGTGCTATTATAGTATAATAATGACCCAGATCCCAGAATAGTATAGTATAATAGTATATTGTTTAGGCATATTAATATACTAGTTATCAGCGGAGTCATCATCATGGTATACTATTATTATATGTGTACTAACATCAATGCGTGACACATATAACCGTCCCAATCAAACACGAATGACCTTCGGTTACAAAAATTATAACTCCCAGAATTCCTAAATTATCTAAATGCAACAAAGGGCGTTGCAGAGCTAAAGGAAAAAATTGGCAACGGTGGATCCGTGACAATACGCAACCACATAATTGTCCAAATTGAGAACGATAAAATATTCGAATGTTACTCGACCCCGAAAGTGCTAATAAAATTTCATGCCCTCGCTGATTGCCTCGGATAAAATATGTTTCGCCAAAACTCGCACAGCTGTAAACGAAGAGTCTGAGGGGACCCCCCAGCGTTATACTACGGCAAATCGTTGAGAGGAAAGTAGAAAGTCGCCAGCCAGATGCCACATTTACAGGTTTTACGCGTTAATCGGACGTGAAACGCATCGACGCACGCGCGATTCTCTCAGCGAGTCGATGCGTCCGACTAGAGCTACGCTTCTTTTTTTTTCTGTATCCCATTTGTCTGATTAGTTTCGTACAAAAAATTGTCGCGTGTTATTTAAAAATGGTCCGAGAGTCAGGAATTTCATTTTACTGGAGAGCAAATGTACGCGGTCCAAAAATGAATAAAAAATAAAATGGGAATGAAACTTTTGCAACGCCGACCACGTATCGTATTATGATTACTAATAATATTAAGGCAGGTAAAAAAGCTCTGGTGTTGGTAATGAAATTCTCAATCCCTCTTGATTCCTTGGATTATTCGCGACGCGTATAAAATTTTACATGCAATTTAAATATAACCTTAATATTTGTGCATTATTCGGTGCCCGCTAGTTAGCTCGACTTCAATGGCGCTCGTGACAGTTTTTTAAAACTCTTTTAAGCCCCATTTTGCCTTCTTCCGCGAATAGAAACCGAGAGTTCTCTCTCTCTTTCTCTCCCCCTTTTGCATCTGCATTGGGTACTGTCTGGAAAGTCAGCTGGCACAACAGCGAACCCACAAAAACCTTGCGACGATGACTCACGTGCGTGCACTGCTAATGTGAATAGAACAGGGGTAAGCACGAATTTCAATTCGCCATGTTCACAAAAAGGAAGGGCAATGCTTTGACACGGAGAACAATAATAATAATGACGATATACCGAGGGTCCGTTTGACACAGAGAGTGATAATTTCAATATTCGGAA
Source organism: Pemphredon lugubris (assembly GCA_933228935.1). Classification (NCBI taxonomy): domain Eukaryota; kingdom Metazoa; phylum Arthropoda; class Insecta; order Hymenoptera; family Crabronidae; genus Pemphredon; species Pemphredon lugubris. Next base: position 40,437,106 of record OW121819.1, on the reverse strand, counting down.
ATTTTGTTTATACGGATAATAATAATAATAAATGCATTTTTCGCCACGTATAATCAAAATACTAATACAAATTTCAAAATGTTGCGAGGTTTTTTTTACACAGAAAATAATCATAACTGCAATATACTGAAGTTTTCTTTATACACACACAGCTGATAATAATAATAATAACTGCAATATACCAAGATTCTTTACCATACCGATCGATACTCACTATAAACGGGTATGAAAATTGAATTCTTTTTCCAGACAACAAAAAATATTGCGTCTATCAAAAGAATATAAAAGAAAAGAATACACGGTGCCAAACTTGAGTACTGTGCGGGAACGCAAGCTACGAGTAACTGGATAATCATTTACGAAGTACCGGAAATTCGAGCGTGTATCAAAAGGAAAGTTGTTATTGCTGGTAATGATAATAATAAATCGTTAATGCACGAGCAAGGGAGAGTCGCTTTTGCGCACGCTTAAGCCATGGGAATAAAGATAATACATTGTCTGTACACCCACGCGCACCCACGCAAGGCATTTGCAGGAAATACAGGTAATTTCAAAAGTCCAAGGTACCAGTGATAACCGTAACACGACGAAACCGGTCAGTGATAACCGCGCGTTTGTATTGACAAGTATGACTCACTGTTTGTTTGTTTTAACCACTGACACGGATTACGATGGTGATTATCTGTGTTTTTCGAACAAAGGTGCGCGCTGTACATATTTTTCGTATTATCCATGGATATACAGAGTGGGTGTTTGAGTTAGGGACAATGCGAAACAATCTTTAGCTCAAACTCGCATTATTTGGAGCGAGAAATGAAATGACATAACAAAATATTGTATCAAGTTCGTGGTTGTCGAGATTTCAAGGCCATTCTTCCGCACATGACATTACATTATATATTTTTTTCCTCAGAGACTACAAAATCAAAGATTCGTTGATTTTTAATTTTAATTTGGGCTACGAGAAAAAATTGCGTACCATTTATCAAGATTCTCGTCGCAATTTCCAAAGTGTCACGGTTTCATGCATTTTTTTAAATACACTCTCGTCAATCTTCTTTAATGCACATTGGATACGATAAATTAATATATATATATACAGAAAAAAAACCTCGAAAGCGTTGATCGGCGTTACCAAACAAGGAAACGCTTGGTTCTCACATTTCGATCCGCCTACAAGGATCGTAAAGGTCTCACGGTGAGAGTGAACGAGAAGTTTCGAACGCTTATTTCTTCTAACTCCATTAAATCAAGATTCCCGTTTCCAAAGAGAACCCGACGCTCTATTTGCCGTTTCTAGCGGATCGATTAGTAAGATAATCGATTCGTGGTACACGAGAATTCAGGGGTAACGCGGAACACCTGTTGACCCATTTACAAATCACGGGATGGTTATTTTTGTGGCATACGAGATAAACGTGGAAGAATTTCTATCGTTATCGCTGTAGCGCGGATGTTTACGGAAAATTCGCGCTCTCTATACGGATTTCGTGAAAGAAATACGATATGTATGCGGGAGATGTGTTACGTGTATACGTGTACGCTTCGCTGGTAAGATATAAAGAAAATGTGTTTTGAAAACTCTGGAGCGACGAAAGAAATTTTTTTTCGAGTCCCGGTATTTCATCGATCTCCCGTGAATGTATGAAAATTTGCATAAACATCCACCGTCTCGTTATCGCCGTTCCATTTCTTTTTTGATCGCTGAATCTCAGAGACTTAATTACATCTTCCATTCGCGATTAAACAAGGACGGTATTTGAAAATTGCTTCCGCAAATCGTTCCTGTATAATTTTCGACATGCTTCGCCGATCTCTCAACGCACTGGAAGCCGTCGACTCGTTGCACAACTAATTAATAGGGTGATCGTATTATTCAATCCGTACGGTTTTCAACGCGCCTTACGCGCTGCGCGTGGATTTTAAAGCTTCCTTTCGGTTTTCGCGCGGTCTATTGAAAAAGCGTAGGCTTGGAATGACGTTTAGTTCTGCCTACTTGAACGAGCCAGTCGGATGGCATGAGAAATCATGATAATTTAATAACTCGAAAATTGCGTGTCGAACGTTATTATCGTCGCCTCTACGCGCCAACCAATTGCGTTCCAAACATTCTCCGATATCATACTTCTGAACAAATGTTAACGTGGAAGCATGTTAGCGCAAACAAGACTACAGGAAAAACGATGTTCTAAAAGTTCATGTTCCCTGCCGTATTCCGCGCAACATTGTTCCGAACGTGGTTGAGTCGTTTTGTTTGCATGGAAACGAACAGTTGGATACCGAGAATCGATTTCGCGAGTGAAATGAATACTTTCCCAATCGCAGTCTAATTAGTTTTATCATCGTTATTCCTATCGCTGCCAATATTTCTATCCACCGCTGGAATAGTCCCTCGTGAAATGTAGTTTCCAAACAAAAAAACATTCGCCACGATTTCCATCACGCGATAATTCTTTTTGATAATTCTAATTGAGACTAGTTGACCAGTTTGGGACACGTGTCACATAAATACTATATTCTGCCACGTTGTCTCGTTAATTACCCGCAGCAAAAAATCCATGGTGCGCTAATTCTTTTGTTTTATACTTCGCGGAATGAAAATTAACTTTCTACTAGTCATGAGCAGTAACATCGATCTTTCGAGCGTGGGTATAACTGACCTCGCGTAGTTTACAAAGACATAAGGATGCACGTTATTCCCCATAACCATAGCTGCTCAGAATCCGTAACCGTCTCGTGGTTTGAGAGTGAAATCTTGTCCTTGACACTATTGCCCTTCGTTAACAATGAACTGCCGACATTGTCGTCGAATACGTGCGCGTAGCACGTTAACGATGTAGTTCTTGGCTCAAAAGACGGTACAATAAGATAAGCATACGCTTTATTCGACAACGAGGGACCCGTGTAGACAGAGATAAAGCAAAATGGACAGAAACAGGAATAAATAGGAAGGAAAAAATTAATTAGCTTCCTTGTTTGAGTCTGCATAATTAAAGCAATACAGTTTGCTGTGCGTGTTTATCAAAAATCACGGTAAAAATGTAAAACATGAAGACAGTATAAATTCAAAAGATGTGAATCGAAACTTGTACTTTGAGTGAACATAACTTAGACCAGTGGTTTTCAACCACAGAAATTTTCTTTCGGTCCGCGAAAAGGATATAAATTTAGATAATTATAGAATTTTCATTTTATATCAATAAATTTAGAAAGTAATTAACGCGATGCATACCATTATAAATAATTATTCTTATCTCCAACCTTTCTATCATTTTCACCGCACCGTAGGTGTAAAAATGTTGAAACTCACTGACCCGGACTTTAAGAGGTTAAAATAAATAAATAAACCGTTGAGGAATTAGAATTCGTCTCGAATGTGCAAGACCTATCTCAATGTTACTATCGTATCTCACACTTAGCAATTTATCGACTACGCTTTTTCCCAAACGTCGCCACATTTTTTCAGATCATGCTAATCCGTGAAAGTCAACCCGTGCAAAAATAAATGAATGAACGTTATCGGTGAATGCGAGGATATTAATAGCGCCAAGCGTGACAGAAGTATTCCGTTACGTTCGAACGCTGCTCAGAATTCATACTCGTTTCATCGTGTCAAGGTGAATTCCTTTTTTTTCGCCATTGCATTGTAACGTTGACGGACCATTCGCAAGATTACGACAAAAATCGTAGAAGCTTCGCGTCAAAAAAGAAAAAAAAAACAGAGAAATAGATTTCGTTCAGCATCAAAACGGTGTAACTTTGTTTTATAACCGCTGGGAGGACCACTCGCGTGAAAAATAAATAAACCAGCCCACGCGTCAAACCTCGAGACAACAAACGCAAACGCTTAAGTGCCTCTCCCACATAACGCTGCAACGTTTCAACGTGAATCCCTCGACTTACGTAAACGGTCGTGACGGTCGCGTTTCTAACCATATCCCTGACGTCGTCCGTCTCCCGTCTGGGCGTCCCAGGCGCCGCGGCGGGCGCCAACATCACTTCGCTCGCCATAGAGACTGTTTCTTTTGAAAATGGAACCGCGCCGAAAATATCACTGCGCTGTGTACGTTATGCATTTCCCGGAAACCGTAGTCATCATCGGTCGCCGGTGATTCCTTGCGAGATTATTTTCGTAGGAACGAGCGAACGAAATCGACGTTCGAAGAAGTCAGTCGGCGGTTCGATAAAAATTCTTCCCCGAACGTCAGTCGTCCCGCGTCAGTGGTTCGATCCTTTCTTCTGGCCTCGCGTCGGCTTTGTCGGGGAATAAAAATTCCATCACTCGCGAGAGTCACTTCCCGGCGGTCACCGAAACACGCGGATCACACAAATTGATAGGAAAACTTGCGTATCCTCTCGCGGACTCGGGCACTAGGTAATCAGCGAGATTAGAAATCGCTGGGACTTAAACACTGACGCCGATTAGTGCGTTCAAAAATCGCAACTGACCGCAAATACGAAGAATGACCTGGGCCGTTTATTTTTTTCTGTATCACCAATACCGTCGGTCCTGTCCCCTCGTTAATCGAGCGTGTCACCATTTAAGCACGCGACGCAGCTTCTTCTTCAAAATTCCATTGCGAAATCCCATCTCGTGTTTCTGCGAAACTCTTGATATCGTCGCTGCACTCGGGATTCACTTTAACCCCCTTAGCATCGTAATTATTATCATTCGAGATACAAGATTCGATTTACATCTTCTAATGCGAGTATTGATACAAATTGAAGTAAATGTGTCATGATCGATTTGTTTATTTACATAGGTACGTATCAGATCCAACGAAATTCGCGACTACTCGGTCTCGACGTAGATCGAAACCGTATCGAAGATGGTGCGCGGCTTGTAAAACGGTACATCGCGAATTGTCCTCGTTCGACGTTAAGGGGTTAAGATTAACAAAAAAAAAAGGAAAAGAAACAATCAGCCGGGAGATAATCGTCAGACCGATTAACACGCCGGAGAACGGAACTGACCGCGAATGCCAGAAGTGCTCCGAGTTTGGAACGATACTAGAGGCGAAACGTGCCTTCATTCTTCGCGAGGAGAGAGACGTTGAAAGGAGAGAGAGAAAACTGCGTGGTGGCTGCAGTGGCGTAACTACGACTCACGGGCCCCTCGCATAATCTGTGTAATTGATTCGTGAGGAAATTCTATTATTATTATTCTACGCACGGTCAATCCTGATTGGCGATTATTGCGATTATCTCGGTGCACGTTGCAACCGTGTCTCGCGAGAGTAGCGTGAAACGATTGCCAATCATTCCCATATATGGTGAATCATAATTGAGAATCACGATTGACCATTTAGGGGTCGTTTTACTTCCGAAGTAATCTATTATTCGTAGAGTTTTTGTTTCGAATATCCAATTTCCGTTCGAATACGTTGAATATTAGAAACGTTCCAACCAGTAGAAACGAAAATATTATTTATTCGTGAATCTCGGGGTCTTGGGACCCAATAGATACGCCACTGGGTGGCTGCGTGAGTCAGCTGGTGCTGTGCTACGTCGTCGTACACGCATTCGTGCAAACTTCAATCGTTATACGAGTGAATAAAGGAAGGGGGAGATGGGGCGGGAGGGTTCACCGATGTATCATTGTAATTTGCATGAAATAAGGAATACCGGGTCGCAAGGAATTTGCGTTTTCATCGGAAGGACGTGACTGGGCGAGAAACGCGTTCTCCTTTTTGTGAGAAAACTTTATGACGTCGCGGAGTCGCGACTTTCGATTGCACCCGTATAACAATGAAGATTCTGATTTTACGTGGATAAATTGAAACTCGGATTAATTATAGCGAGAGGTAATTAAATCATGACAGGGATCGTGGCACGGAATTATTATAATAGACTCGTTGCAGCGTAGAAATGCATCCTACTTTGGTTTGTCATGCAAACATGTTTTAATTAATGATCTACACTTTGGAATACGTTGAGATATTAGTCGTGGCGAAACAGGGATGGATGATCATGATTTATCTTCAAGAAATAATGTATCACGTTACGATATGTACGTTATTCGACTCTGACACTGCCCTTTGCAACTGTACAACTTTATGGAAGAACAATTGTTCGATTTACACTCTCTCGAATCTTTCTCACGACTAATCTGCTGCTCTCGCTTACATATGCACGCAATATTGCCACGTGTCGATATTAGGTCACACGGGCACCAGTTCTTAAAATCTATTCAATCTGCCGCTCGATGCAAACATTCTTCTCACACCTTATACTCATGACCCAAACACACTTTTCTCGCACCCTACCAATAATGAATATCGCCAAGAGAAACACGGCTGTTCCACGAGTAAGTTTTCTATTTGCGCTGAAGTTTTTTATCTCATTCAAATCTTGTTTTCAAGGCGATTTCGTTTCCTTCTTCTAGCACAAAGTAACGTTAGAAGACTTTCCTCCGGCAATGATTCGAAATACGACCCCAAACATCAGGTTTATTGTAACTGAAATTGCGCGCTTCTGATTTTATCGACCTGTTTAATACTCTCAATTAATCGTCAAATAAATCCTTAAAATTGTTTTTTTTATCAGTAAATACTTTGTTTATTATATTAGACGTGCATACGTATTATGTTACCACAGTCGAGGAATAGCTTCGTTCTTTTACATCGTAAAGATTCAGTGTCAATATTAAATAGCATCCGATTAAGCCTGTCCCTGAACATGGTTTTTTTAGTTGACCGTGAAGGCGATGTTCATGCAAGTGTCCCGGTAAAGTCTCGTTCCGAGGTGGCCGTCTTATCGGAGACTGGTTTTGACCAAAAGCGATCGATCTGTCAAGATCGTTAGAGCAAACGTCGCTTTATTTAGACGAGTGGAATGAGCCAATGTCAAGTCCGGATTAAGTGGAACTTAGGCCGAAAGCAATTTTATACGGAAGCTGCCGTTAATGGACCACTCTTTAGGCGACGAAATCAGTTCGAGGCGAATTTAATTTGAAAGTTCAAGATACTCTGGTAGCAGAGATTTTCAACCTTCATTATGTCGCCGCACGTGTAAATTGATTACTAAAATTCTACAGCCCGCGTACAATGATATGTTATTAAAAAGTTAAAAACACTGCTTTAGAACGTAAGGCAACAACGAGAAATTGTTATTGGTGTTCCATGTATCGTGAAAAAATCGTTTCTCCGTGCCAAATTTTCCTCCAGGTTTCCTACAAGCTGATATTTGATGGACACCTTTTAAAACAGCGACACCAGGCAATAAATAGTTTCTCGTTGTCTCGGTGTAGACAGGGCTTAATAATTGACACCCTAAATCTACGTATCACCGTGCTCCAACTATAGCTTGAGTTAAAGATCTACCAGGATCACGGACGAATGCCAATTTTAATTTAAATGGACACTCAACTTACGGTGTAACAAAGTTTTAATAGAAAACGCACAACGGTTATTACGTAAATCGTCAGCCTTTCATCCTAAGGAACAGGACACACCTTTGGATTAGGTACTTAGTTTCCGCTACATTAATCGGCGGAAACAATCGAGACTTAAGGATCTTTCAAGATTGATAATATCGCTTTCAGTGCGTTATAAATCCTTACACGCGTTCCCTAGTAACGCAGATGCCAACAAACAACGTTAAAGTTCATTACGATAATTGTATTAACTGAAGTACCATGTTAAGTACAAAAATCTATACAGTACAACTTACAACAGTAACGTTACAAAAAGGATTTTCCCTTTGTCGTATAAAAATATTGCCTTCTTTAATTTCTAGCATTCCATTCAAATAATTTGTTCAACGGAGCACCAGTTATCAGTTACGGCTGTTAATAAAAAAATACATGGATAAAGAATTATAGCAAAGAACGAATAATCCCCATATCTATAAACAATTATCCTTAATATTTCAGTCATAAAGTAATGCACACACCGTGCGAGGAAATATTTAAAAAATCCTATTGTCGGGTTTTTTTTCAACATTCGCTCGGCGCCAGCTTCCGTGCCAAAGTCTCTCGCAAGAAAAAAAGAAGCTATCAAATCCAACACGTACTCGGTATCGAATTAGCAGGATTAACGGCCGATTTCTGAGTAAGGCTAAAAAACCCGAGGAGACAATTATTACTTGGCAAGTAGCCGCCTGCCATCGCGATACGCGGTACTTTCTTCCGACGGCCAGTTCGGACAGTAAGATGTCAGACACCTTTCCAAAAGAACCGAAAGAAAGAGACCGGCTATTCCATTGGACACGCGCCAAAGGTGACCGTCGATAACGAGGTCGCTATGATGCCTACATATTGATTGTTTATTGCTATGGGTTTTGCGCAAGCTGCCAATGTGCCAAGATTAACGGTACAAATGAAACGAGGGATTTTAAGCCGGGCTAATGTCGAAGGGAACGAACAGTGAAACATTGTATGTACTTTGCGCGCTTGAATCATTGATTGCAGGATAAAACACGTTGGGTGAGAAATGAATTTTGCATTATCGTCCCACTGAGCGAACGTGGAAGGTATACGAGGCTGCTTAGGTGGTGTATAAGTGAATTCTTCTTCTCTGAAGAACTGGAGAAGTTTAAAATTGTATAACAATTAATTTAGAAATGACAATTTCAGTTTGTATAGGCGGGTGATAAATGCCATGATTAATTAAAAAATGGTATATTCAAGGACCGAAAGTATGTAATATTGCCATCGATTCTCTTTACAGTAATTAATATGAACATGTACTCTGATTATTATCACAATTGAATGACCGCTTAATACGATTAGTACAACTTCCAATTAATCCGCTTACAAATAACATATCAGCTTTGATTCCTTCTACGATGTTCGACATGAATGGTACGCTTGGCAATATTTACATTTCAAAGTGTGTATTATGAATTTACACGGTTTTACATCATACTTATCTCCGTGCTTCTTTTTAATATATGCGAGCGATCGTTTTATTTTTATTCTTTCACGAAGAATCGCCCGCTCGGCGGATATACCACAAACTTCGGCGCACCCTGTATAAATTTCTCGAAGAGTCTCGTCTGAAATTAGCTCACGGGCGTAATTAAGCGGATAATTGCACGAGTGTAACGTGATTCCCGGAGGTCGCCGAAGAAGTCTCTGGTTCTACGCACAGGTACACGTTCGTTTTACCGTGCAATAAATAACCTTGCGCACAGGAAACGAACGCCATATTCGTCATAGCGTCGCAACTCGGGAATAGCTTTAGTGTCAGTATCTACGCCCGACGTTCCTTGGTATACATTCGAGATATAATAACGTGATGATATCTCTTTTCTCCAATCAAACGTGTCTTATCAATTTGGTTTGCAGTGAGATCTTATGGAAAAGTATTCTACACCTGGCGATTACAGGTAACGTTAAAATGCCGACATTAATGAACAAACTGGTAATACTTTCTATTTGCCTTAACTGTTATTAGCACGTTTATTAGCGATAGGAGGTGAATACAAATTTTTTAAAGAAATGTAATTGGAGTATCAGGGAGATAAACCACAATTAATTTTTAACGCAGAAGTACAACGACCGTGTAATAGTGGGAATAAGCTCGACAGCAAGAGCGTTCTTCTGATTTAAAGGAAAGATGGTAGATCACAATACCGTACATGAATAATTTTGCTTTAACGATTCCTCGTGTATCAGTTTTTGTAACATTGCAATTCCATACTTGGAACAGCTTTTGCTAAAACTGATCGTGTATGTAGGACAATTTTAAAATAAGTTCTGCAACCTTAGAAATATATTCTACTTCCATCACAAGAAGAAGGTATACTTTTGTTTTACGAGCACTTATTAGTTTGGAGAAAGTTTTATGAGAATGCCTGACTAGTTTATACATACGAGTAACCATTACAGTTTTCTTTCTATTAAAGATAAAAAATCATCGTACTTGAGTGTGAATAAGTTGGTTTGAAATTAAAATTAGCGTATGTCAGGATAGAAATGTAAATTATTAGACCATATCTAAACAACGGAGGGTTCTACGAAAGCTGTCGCAAACCAAAAGTGGTTGCGACTTGGAAAATCACTGTTTCCATTTGTACGATCGTAGGACTTCATTCCTCCTTGTCCAAATAAAAACCTACTTTACAATCACTACCCACACAAAGTTTTCAGTTATTACCGTAAAAGATAGGAACGTTTATGTCAAATATAATAATCCACGAGTCTACATAATCCGAATGTGACTTTGCGGAAATTGAATCGATTTATAGAATTTGCATACAACTTTATTCTTACCTGACGAGAATTATAGGCGTCGGAGAAGTGTTCCGATTCACCTCCGAGCTGTTGCTCACCCTTACGACGATCGTCACCCGGGTTTCGCTCCATCTCGTCGAAAACATGGACGACCTTATCCTCACACGTCCTCGGGGCAGCTTCCTCGATTTTGCCCTTGACGAAGAGGCGTGAGATCGTACTCCACATTCAACGCGATCACAACATTCGCGATGGCTGCAGCTACGATCCGTTTGTACGAGTCCTCGTTCTCGTCATAGCCAACGAAGAGGCAAAATTTTGCTTCTCTTTTTCCTTCGTTAAAGAAGTACACACACGCACGAACACACGCGTCGAGGGCCAGGGAATTATAAGTGCCGTCGATTTATCATCGAAACAACGCCACGTCGATATTCGCGAGGAAGTATTGTAAAACGAGGGATTATCATTTATCGTCGAGATTACAGTCCACTGAATTCACTTTGATATATATACTGCGAGTCTTGAGTTACTTGTATAACGAAAACCTGCACAGAGGTCCCAGGGATTACATATATATAATATAGATATACCTAAGAAGGTATATACGTGAAATCTCTCTAGCTAGATTTATTTATCGTTGACCGATCGCGATACGATTTTGGAGATTATTTGGAGGTTAGGATGATGGAGCGTAAGGAAATAAGGTTAGAGTACAACGAAACAGATCGTTAATCGTCGAAATCGAAGTTCTCTTCACAACAATTATTCAGAACTTTAGCGGTAACTGTTACATCAACGCAAAGTTCACATTGAAATCACGGAAACTAATTTATGACTGTACACCGAAAGACTATAAGGGGACCGAATTGTTTTGAAACTACGAAACTAAAGCGTTCCCCCCGTTTTCGCGACTAGCAGCGCCGTGCAGCGTTGTCAAAAGCCGCACCATATAACACCGGCTTAGCAATAAAGAAGAAAACAAAAAAGGAGGACGGCGAAATAAGGCACGAGCGAGGGGTGCCATAAAAAAATGATTTCGCTAAACTGGAAATTTGCTATTTTTGATCGAAGACCCCGCTCGCCCGTTCCCACACTCCGCGGACAATGTGCGAGTCTCCTCTATCGATTTTGCGCGAAACGGTGGAAAAAGCAAGCTTAAAGTACCAAATCGAGAATCAAACTAATATCTATCTCCGTCCTCTCAAGGTTCGCTGAAATTTCGCGTAATTTCGGACACCTTAAATGTGGTGTACGGTTCAGGGCCCTCTCTACGAGTGATGCAAAAATGATATTGGCACCTGTAAAAGGGGCGTACCTCGAGCTACCGTGCCTTTGTGCAATATCACTAATGTATCCCATTTATTTCATCCTGCGAGATGAAAATAAGTTTCCTCCCGGTGATTTTCTGTGATATCTGAGATTCTCTCGCGTGTTGTACGATATATCTCGAATCCCTTTTGACAGGGGGTAAGAAAGCACACGGGATGATCATTAACGTAGTACACAGCACATACTTTTATCGCACCAGCGCCGCGGGTCGGTTTGAGTCGTTTGTCATTGAATTACACGCGAGAAACACTGGATTAATCGAGCTGGTGTTCAACTAGTTGACCCTTTTAACTGAGAAAGAAACGGTCTGCACGAAAAATCGTCATTTCGCACGAACACCAAAGGTCCACCGAACGTTCATCGTCCATCGTGGAAACGATCGACTGGCGTTCGAGATTATCGAAGCTGCGAGTTATCGAAGGGTAACCTCGATACAGTTGGCTGCCGTATTAAACTCCAGATTTTTTACCCTGCTTGCGTCACGTTGTTACCAGTTGTTACTAAAAATTCGGCAAATCGGCGAATGCGCGATTATGCTGGTCAAAGAAATTCTTTAAATTCCCTGAAATGTATTCATGTGTTTCGTGCTTATAATCGTATATTTGTTGTGTTTTGAATAAAATATATATAAATTCGATATTGATATGAAGTATTTTCCTCTTTATCTCGCATTTGAAATTTGGCGGCTTTTGAATGCCCGCTGAAAGTAAAACTGAACGAATCTTATTGGTGATCATGAAGGTTGGATCGTCGAATGAACAACGGCCGATTAGAACATCGAGTTTCGATCGGTACGTGAATTTTATCTATTTGTACTGTCAATAAAGTTTGATTAATAAAACATCGAATTATGAAGTATTGCTTCCTGTAATGTTAAACCATACATAACTCAATTCACCGTTAACGATTTGGAAAAAATCCTATATTTTACTGTAAATTTCTATGAATCAGATTTCTTTAATTTGCGTGAAACATAATCATAGAATCTGTACTGGCATGGCAGAGTTCACAAATCCTGTGTATGTGGCGCCATCTGTCAACGTTTATGGCAACTACAATCTATAGCCATATTTTTATTTTTCTAGCTTATCAAACCTATTTTATAATAACAAATAAAAAAAAAATGAGAGGTTTTATACGCGTACGGTTAAAGCTATTCACATTTCAAGTAATTAAAATGGGTATTAATATTCCGCGAATCGCCTCTCTGTCGGTAATAAACCTTCTTCAACGATACGCACCACGCCCTATGTTATTCGAGTTATTATTATTATTTTATTACGTTACGAGCAAAGGGGTTAAATAAACAACGCTTCGAGATACATTGTTCACATTATGTAGTGTGTATTATAGAACGTATGTACAACGATATATTTACACTGTCATTACAAAAATCGTGTTAATGATACCACAGACTATATATATTCGTCGGTTTATTTATCTTCGCACAACATTCACCACTATTCAAAATAAACTATCCCATACATTCGCACGCTTCACACTCGTTTAATACGCGGCATAAAAACACTAACACATTTCTCGAAAGGCAGCACGTAAAACGGATTTTCGAAAACGAAATAATTTAAATGTTCAATCACACGAGGCCGTCAAGTGACTATGAATTCGTATTCGAATGAGAAGGAAAGATCTATACAAGAGAGGAGAAGAGATAAAAAGAGCTGAACGCCTACGGTTAATTAATTAATTAATTAATATATATGCTTTCGTTTCTATTGCACGTAACATTTGTTCCGATTAATAATACGTGTCCTATCGTTATCCGTGATAAATCGATAATCGACACTTTGATCCCCTTTCGCAATGGTAATCACGATATTACAAAGTTCCGTTTGAAGAACTTACGAGATATACTTATATCTACATGTATAACATATATATTGTACACACATATTATATATATATTATACACATATATATATTATTTATATATAAATCTGTGACGAGTATTACATACAATGTCCTTTGCTCACTTCATGACAGGTTTTACTTACAAACATAAATAGGACTAATTACAAGAAGTATTTTTTTTGTTTCCATCGGAATAGACACGACATCCCGATGCGCGAGAGAACGCGCGAGCGCGAACGTTTCGTCGACACGAAATCCACTCGGCCGATTAAACTCGCGACAGGTAAGTCTGCGATACCTCGACGCGAGTGCGTCGATTTACAGAGTCAGATCCGGTCGGTAAACGTTCGTCCTAAATCCGACCGTCTTTCGCGTACCATTTTCGACATAAATAATCGGAAAGATCCGATCGAACGGTATCGATCCGAATCGCAAAGTCTCACCGCGCACTCTTTCCCAACCGAAACGGGGGAAACGACGTAGTGAAATTCGATCGTAACATCGATTCGATTATACCCGAAGCAACCTCGCGGACGGCCGAACTCCATCGATAAATTCGATCCAATTCCTTTTTCCTCAATGGCAACCGCAGCTCTTCACTACCATGTTTTTGTACTTCTTGAGTATGACGTTGCTCTCGTCGAGAAAATAGAGGACGGAGATCGGCGATAACTTGGTGGGCGCGCAGCAAGGCTTTGGCACCTTACCGGGGCTGACCAGGTGCACCAATGTTTGGACGATCGCGTGATTGGTCGCGTTCATGTGCGCGTTTAAAGGGAAATTGCATTCGCCGCTGCAATAATATGCGTCGTATCCGTCGGGCGCTATGATCCAGTCCTGGAAACAAAATAAATATTCATCGATCCGATCTACGGGAGAGGCATCCGACGACGCGCGATGGAGCTTTGCATAAAGACCAGGCGTATTACACATCGTGGCATAATTTACCTGCCACTTGAGGTCCCTGAAGCTGACGTACAACGTTTGGATTTTACAGGTCCTCGAGTTGTACTGTACACCTGGGTCTGGAAAATAGAAAAGGATCGGAGTCAGTCTCGTTGTTTCTATTGCGCGTGGCGAAGATAGCAAACGAATACGTGAAAATCAGAATAGTGCTAATCCAAAATTAGCAATTTTTTATTGTACAAGTATTTAATGTAAAACGCGCATAATAGCGCGTTGAGAGGGAGAACAATGCGATCCAATTGCGCTAAGTCCGAGTTTTAGTATTCGGTAATATATGAAAATGAAAATTATCTGTTTAAATATCTCAAAATTATATTTTTGGACTTGTCCTGTCTTTTTTTTTACGATTCAATCGAAGAGTTGGATTGCAAAACAAGGGAGTTCTATTTTTGGTGAAATTTTCTGACTCAGACATTCTGGCGAATTCGCATTTGAATAAATTTTAATGAACTGATGATTCATACTATTCGAATTATTTGAATGCCGACAATGGATAAGAAGCGCGAGAAATTTCGCCAACGGTGATTCAAATATTCTACGAATAACGCTAACGCTGAAATAAATTTTTTCAAAATGGAGAAAACTTGTATAGAGTATCCTCTGTTTGAAATTGTTAAATCAATTGCGCTATAACGTATTTTTAGGCTCCGTTGAATTAATATTCCGACGTATTAGTCATCAATGAATACAAATATCGTAAGCGTGGGTCGAAGACAATTTGTCGAGCAAGTTTTGTTAGTTTACTAGACATTATCTTTCGAACTTACCGGTGTACGGATTATTTCGATAATCCAAACTCGAAGACTCGCTCTTTTTTTTTCTCCTCGCGTCTCGTTTTTGTCGCGCTTTCCTTTCCCTGGTTCCTGAGCTTTTGAAATAACCAACCATGAAGGGTTGCTTGTCGGGGTCACCCCTGAACCCAACGATGCCAATATCCTCTGGTCTCATTTCGTGCACTGTAAACAGATGGAGAAGTTGAGATTAATAATTAAGTGACAGAGTGAAATACTATGACCGATATCATTAGAAAATTAAAAATAATGAGTTTCAAGTAAAACAATGATCTGCATAAACCAAATTTCGTCTCTAAAAAATCGTAACTTCTACAATATTCGAGTTATCGCGATACAACTGAGCGCAATGTAAAACTAAAGGTTCGTAGAATATTAAAAAAAAATCACCAAAAATGTGTCGTGGTTAATACAAAAATTGCGCGCAATAGTGTAATTTGTATAGTTCGATACTCGTTTGAACCGCATTGGATTTCAATCGTAATGAAAAAAAGAAACCTTGTGCGAATTGTGGTTGGTACAATTTTTATCTTTAGTTTCACCCCTCACAAAAATAACTTCTCGCTTTTAACGAAACATCCCGTTGACGAAAGCGAGATAGATTAAGGGGACTTAAAAGCTCGGTTCGAGATGATCAATGCTATCTAACAATTAACTCGCATTAATTCGGCGATTCCTATTTGCTCATTTGATTCCTTAAGTGGAATGCACGCAGCGGCAATTACATTTGCGCGCGTGTTTATTAGAATGGCCTGCCTGTTGGAATTATTAATAGCCAACCTTCATGAATATTAACTATTTAAGAATCTCAACGCCTAAGTCAGGCAGCTTGATACGCGTCGAGCCGTTCACTTCGTCGATATAGGCGACGGTTCATGGTTTCCCAACAAGTTGGCCCTGCAATTAAATCAACGATATGCCCGTTGCGCGTATTTTAATTAATTGATTGCCATCTAGCATTTCGTATGCTTATCGGACAGTTATTCTCGAATTATTTTTACGTGGAATGCGTGTCATTTGACGGGCGTGTTTAGTGCATGTATATTATCACGAGAGAGAAAGAGGGAAGGACACGGGGAGAAAGAGAGAGAGATCGATAGATCACTTCTAACAAGTACGATCTTTTCAGAGATCTCACGCGGCACCGTCGAAGCTAATCCGACGCCGTTGATAAACGACGCAGCTTATTGATAAACCTCGGGATATTTTCTCATAATAATTCATCGACTCGTTATTACGCGAGTTACGTTACGAACGATTAGGGTTATGTGTCGTTAGGCCGGAAAAACACCGGCTAATAAAGGTTAATTTTTCAGAAGAAGCATTTTAAAGTTTCTATTTATATTCGTATATAAAAACCTCGTCGACCAAGAAAGGATCGGACCGATGGTTATTTTCGTCGGATTGCACCTATGACATAGTTGGCCGTAAACATATACCACTTTCTCGGGTTGTATCGTATACAAATCTCGAAATTGTAATTTTTTTGAGTCGGTCGCGAGAATATCGATGTATGTATACCCACGTAACGATTGATTGATATGATAATATTGAGCCACCGATCGTTGGTTTAATAACGCGTTAATTACTGTAATTTATTATTCGCCAAATATTTTGCGCCAATCGATGCATTAATATTAACCGTATACGTATGTACATCTTCGGGTGTAACGTTCCACTTTCTTTTCAGCCGGTAAATTGTAAATCTTCGTTACGCGTGAGTTTACCTCGCAAATGTCACGTTACACGGATAAAACTAAAAGTTAGTCACGTTGAAAATCTATTTCTTCGATCGATCTTCCATCAACGCTACGGATTGCGATAAAGAATTCTCGAAACCGTATTTTTGCATTCGAATTAAATTCTCGATAGCTGCTATTCAATTTATCGAATTCTTTAATTAAATTAATACACGATCACCGCTAAAAATAATTTGATCCAAGATTCTTTATTTTATTATGGAGAATTGTCGAGACTCTGAACTTTGTTAGAACGGAGACAAACTTTATTCTTGACTCGTCTCCACCGTCCCTCTCTCTCACTACAGTAGGTAACATACGTTGGTGCGTATGCAAATGATTTCTTCTTACGAGCGCGACCGTGCCGAGTTCGAGAAAGCTAGTAAATTGGCCGGCAGGAATGCGCATTTGCCGTGATTGCAAAGCGGACACCTGCTGCTGCACTTTGCGCTCCGTTACAGAATTAACACGTTCCCTGCCATGCGAATTTCACAAGACTTTCCGACCATGCCATCTGAAATTTTCCCTATCGGCGTTATCACACGTATTTACGTTGTAACGTCGAATCGCGGGAAAATACGGGCGCGGAAAAATAATTTTCAACTGTCGGCCTTCGATTCGCGCGACAACGGGCGTTCGGTGGTCTTCGATCTGCGTGTCGACTGCTCAGGAAAAAGCAAATTGGCATGATTCAAAAATCACAGCTATCAGATTTTCACACGGATTGGCTGAAAAATGTACTGAAATTTTCAAATGCTCCCAAACTTCTTGTTCTCTTTAGTTGTAGCAATTTACTTCTAAACGTATAACATTTTAATAAGTTAAGTTTTGAGGGGGTCAAACTACATTGAATCTTTCTACAAGCACGACTTCTGAAATTACATTGTGACTCTCGCACGGAACACCCTGTATAAGGTGAACTACAAAAATCTAAATTTAACGACGCAAGTCCCCACGATCACTCATTAAAATTTTCAAATGCTTGCTATGCACCTGATTTTCTTTAGTTGTACCAGTTTTCCCCCCGAGACCTGCAAAACTCTACAACATAAGTTCCGAGGAGGTCAAACCACTCCGAATCTTTCTAAACGAAAGGAACCTGAAATTTCGTTCTGACTTTCGCACGGAACACCCTGTATACGGCGAGGAACAAAAATTCAAGTTTAACGACGTAAGTCGCGACGATCCTCGTTCGTTGTTACAAGACGATTCCACGATACCGAGGTCTCAAAATTATTTTTCGCTATTTCGAAGATCGGCGCAGGGAGAATCGGGAGCGATAAAAAGAAACGATTTTTCGGCGTGTCCTCTCCGTGGCAGAGGTTCAAGGATAAAACGATTTCCTGCGAAAGGGGCAGTCCTAGATCGGGCGGCAACGCTTTCGCAATACTTCCGACAGTCAAGGACGTGGAACCGGTAACATTGTTCGTCTCGCGATTCCATTTTGAAAAAAACTATCGACTGTCAAGGATAATCGGGCGAAAAAAAGCTCCCCAAAAATTCCGTCGAATTTTAATATCATCTCGAACGTGGGTGCGGACTCCACGGTCGGAATTTTATTATCGCGTGGCTCAAACTCGAATTTTCATTTTCTTTCGACAATTATCTTTTTCTTTTCGAACAATTTGGTCACCCCGCGCCGCTGGAAAGATGCTATTGAAAGATGTCCGACTTATTTAAACTAAATTATTTAAATACTCACTCGTATTATATTATTATATTATATTATATTGACTTTGAGACATCGCGGTGCATTTAAAGTCTCTACCGAGTAAAACGAATGGACAGAGTATAGTATTTTCTTCCGCCACTCCTCTCGTCCCCGTCGCTCTCGCGATTTTCCTCAAATTGTTTTCCCCAATTTCTCTCGCTGACCGCTCACGCATACGCGCGGCCAGACAAGCTGGAAACCGTGGAATCCGACAAAGCGGCTCGCGCAGCGATATTACCGAGGTGTCGCAAGTCTCAAAAGCGAGCGAGCCACGCAGTTAGGCACGCGTGGGCGTATCACGCGGAGGTGTGCGTAGCCGGTCTTTAGAGGCAAAGAGATAGCCGGCTGTGCACTTTCGAAAGCATCTGGTTTTCTGCAACCGGAGGAAACTTCCTCCCGATGCGGAGTAGAGTCCGGAGAACCAGTGCAAACAAACCGTGGGTCTTACCGGCAAGAGAGAAGAGAGAGATAAGAGCGAGAGGCAAAGAGGAGGACGGGGTGAGAGAATATGAGAGAGAGAGAGAGAGAGTGAGTGAGAGAGGTTGAGGGTGAGGAAGGGGGGCCGATCCAGAGAGAAGGAGAGATCGGAGAAATATAAGTGAGTAATAAGCGAGACAAAGATCAGATTCAGATGAAATATAAAATGTATATATATGTAAACGCATAAATGTATAAGAGCGCCGAGGGGGGTGGTAGACGGGGGAATACGGTACGGGCGGAGTGTGCGTGAGAATGCTTGCCTGGAGAGAGAGACGCGCCTCGAGAGGAAGGAGAAAGAGAGGAATTACCGTGGAACGGAATCGTGCTTTTCTGCGTCCACCGACAGGACGCACGTGTACGTACGCGGGACGGTCGAACGGTGTGCGTACTCCGATCTTGTGTTTTATATTGAATGATCAAAGGTAAACCGGTTGTGCTCGCGAAGGAGAGGAGTGGAAGATGAGAGAGAGAGAGAGAGAGAGAGAGAGAGAGAGAGAGAGAGAGAGAGAGTGGGAGCGAGAGAGGTGGACGCGAAAGGAGGGAGAGATAACGTTGGAAGGCGTTGGTGGAAGGGAGAGGGTGGGACGGCGAGAGAGAGAGAGAGAGAGAGAGAGAGAGAGTGAGAGAGAGAGGAATCGGTGGAGAAGGAGGAATACGAGGTGAGAGAGGCGAGCAACAAAATGATCTAGGCGCGGCAAACAACAAACTGTACGCACACGCGCGCATTTGAACCTCTCTCACGGGCGTACGCGTTCCTACCGATGCCTCGTTTATAACCATGAATGTCGTTATGGCCGCGAGGATACGAGAGGATTACAAAAGTGGACACGCGACGTTACCCGCCGGATCCGCGGCCGAAGAGATGTCCCGAAGATTGTCCCTCGCGATTGGGACTCGACGGGTACACAACCGTTCGAACGGTTAAACGAATATTCCACCCGTTTTGGGGGAGGGGGTGGGGGGGGGGGGGGGGCTTTAACGCGATTCCCAACGAAAAGTCTCGAATCCACGAATAACAACGCTCTTTGTTGGATTTAGAACGAATTCCATGTACGCGTGACACGCGGATGGTAACGCAGAGGCGGATTTGTGGAAATGCAAACCTCTGCTATGAAAGTCTCTCGGGGTGGATTTAGGTTTTTAGTCGACTTTGATGAGAAAGCAGATTTCAAAGCTCTTCCGTAGATGCGTCAGTATTTTGATAAACGTTTGCCAGGTTGGATAATACGCTAATGTTTAATTCTTCGTACTACTCGAATTATTGGTTTTGACGTGCTTATTATTTCACAACGCGTCAATGTTCGTTTATAGACAAATATCGAATTTGAAATTCTAATATGAAGTAAACGCTGACTATGTGTGTGTTTTTTTTTAATTGAATCAATATGATTAAGGGGCGCAATTTTTTTCAGTTAGAACCGGCAAGTGCATTCCGCGTGGGGAAGATTGTTGAATCCGCCGTTGCAGAGACATCTAAATGTGGAATAGCACTTTCTTTTTCGTTAGGAATATTTATTTGTTGATCTTGAGTATCCAAGTACCGTACCAAACACCGTCTTCTTTTTCATCGAGAATTTTCGCACGCTCGCGAGGACGATAAGTTACTCGATAGGATCTATACAGATCTCTACCCCAGTAGTCGTAACCGCGATCGTAATAGTAATTAATCTGTCCTCGTAATGGACCGGCGCCACAGCGATCGAAACGTCCCGACGAATACGTTACCAACTGGCAAACCTTCCCGAGTATGTCTCGCGGACCGCCGAAAAAGTTTTGCTCGAAAACGACGTGGAACGTGATACAAAGCATGCCAGTATTATCCAATTATTCAACAATCGTGATCCAATTACTGTCTCGATGTCGGTAATCAAAGGCGCGGTATCTTGATCATTTCTCATTCCTGAGAATATCGAAGGCGACCAGCCTTCGTTCGATACAATCAATTCATTCTACAGCGTGTAGGACAGAAATATGCGCCGAACGGGGGAAAGAAAAGAGATAAAGGCAAAATTGTGTCGACAGATCGCGAACGCGAAGTAGGTATTAGAACCAGAGAAGCGGTCGTTTATACGGACAGCAGCTTTGTTTATCCCGGAGGGAGTTTCTCCCATATTTTTTTTAATGAATGAAAGGATAGTCAATTTTTCACAAATTTGGTAACGAATCGTGGATGAACTCGGCAAACTTTAACGACGATCTCCGATGCGTTAATTCCGTTCAGTTAAAATGCGTTCTTTAAAAGATTGTCATCTTGGAATCGACCTTTCGAATATATAACAAAATTGTTTCGCTAGAGTTTCAGATTTGTTCATCCCAAAGAAAGTTTCGCTCATTTTTCAACAAATCGCGAATAAGCTTGAGAAAAGTTAACGATCATTTACGACGCCTTAACTCCGTGCAGTTAAAACAGAATCGACCATGCAAATATTTTAAAAAATCACTGCTCTAGAATTTTCACGTTTATTTACCCCACAGGCAGTTGCTCTTATTTTTCCAACGAATCGCGAATAAGCTCGAGAAACGTTAACGGCGAGCGACAATTCGTTAACTCCGATTAATTAAAATTCCTCATTTCAAACATAACCACTCTGGAGTCGATCTTTCGAATACCTAACACAATATCGTCGCAGGAATCTTCGCGTATTACTCCAACGCGTTACATTCATTCCAAAAATTCGCCCGCGACTAATCGACGGGATGGAAAATTTGTAAAGACCCGATGATCTCGTGACAACGCCTCGCAGGATAGATGTCGATCGGAAAACACGTGTTCCCGAGGAATATTAGTCCCCGATCTCGGTCCGTCGGTCTCGCGTTATCCCGGCGAGATTTAATCAGCCAGTGCCACCGTGGTAAATGAAAATCGTCGATGATCCAAGAGCCGATCGGTTTCGGTGCCCGTTAAACAGGTGTAGCTTATCCGTAAAATCGAATCGCGGTATAATCTTCGTCCGTTCTGTCCGACCATGATTCTCATCTGAGATTCGGTGGCAGAATTGGATTCAGGGGCGACCTTATCTCACCATCTGGGTCTTCTCTCGTTCTTCTCTCTCTCTCTCTCTCTCTGTCTCTATCATCGTCTCCCGTTCGTTCCAACTCCATCCACCTTCGTCTCATCCTCGGCCGGAGAGTCCCACGCACATCTCGTATAGGAAGACAAGACGACGCCACGTTCTTGGACTCTCGTCGATGATGTATTCGTTGGGTTAGTAGGAAAGAATTCGAGTGACGCACGATGATTTCGGGATTGGAGCAAGAATCTACCCGTGCCCTCCCTCGACGTCCCGGCTATGATTTTAATTGCCCGTAGGTGCGATTATACATCTTCCTCTCTCGCGATGCATTATGTATGCGGTGACTCACAGGTTTGTTCACACGAAGTCTGTTGTTCGAGTTGACTGAAATATTCTCCCGGTCCCAGACTCTGGGTCTGTTGTCTTTTTTTTTTTACGTCGCAGCGGACATTTCGTTTTTCGAACGCACGCGAATTATATTCGCGCGTTTAATTGATCCCGGACAATTAACTCCGCGCTTCGTTAGAAAAACGAAACGATTTCGAGAGACTGTGCTGGTTAATATTTCTGCAGATTATTCATCATATTTTGGAGTAATATAAAACCGAATGATGCGGATAAAAATATAAAACCCCCCCAACACCGAATTCCCAAAGTCTTAGATCGAATAGGTTCACTCTTTTCAGCGTTATATGGTTTATTCAGATTAATTCGGTTCCGTGGGGTTTAAATACCAGGCGAGACAAATCGAATAAGCGAGAGGATAAATCCTGGTGCGAAGCCATCGCTAGTCGATCGGTCGCACACATTCGAAGACACATGGTGTACGAGCGAGGAACGCTTTTCAGCATGGGAGTGAGAGCGCGGAACAGGTGTACACTCGAGAAAGCATACATATATACTTATACATCCACGGATGCTGCCTTCTCGAAGCCAGGTGTACAAGAAACGCCCGGAATTTACCGCCGGTCGAACTTCTGACCCCGAAGCGTTTATTAGCCACGATCTATTGCTCAATACGAGCCGAGTTTACCTACCTCGGATGCACTACTGAGCGCGCATTCGCGTGCGTGTGAAAATCTGTTACGTTCTTTTTTTTATTTAACTTTCGAGCACTCAACCTAAGTGAGTCTCACGACTTCCTCGCGATATCGATGTCGGAAGTCGTTCTTTTTCTTTTTGTCCGGCAGTCCCGGTTCTCAGTATTGAGGATTAAATTTTATCAAATTTGATTTATTGCGGTGAGTATATATATATGTATGTATAATGTAGTGCGAATAAATTTGTGTAAATTTTCGCGATTGGGATAAAATTTAATCGCATTTGTTTAACTGTGATAGCCAGAATTATTATGGACGTGGGCAAAGTTGATTAAAGGCGGAAGCTCGAATATCGTAGATGCCAAATTTGATTGAATTTTATTAAGTATGTTAAATAGAGTGATTATTAGTTTGACTTACCAGAGCGATCGGCAGGATGTACCGAAATATACAAGCCTTTGTTGCCATCGGGATTGTTCACCCAATGGGAAAGAGGTTCGCTAACGTTCAAAGTTAACCATCCTTCCTTTCCCGTTGTTATGTTAACCGCGTCTACGTACTGCAATTCTCTCGTTCTAGAAAACAAAGATTACGCGTAATTAGTACTTGAAGCTGTATCGCGGTTTTGAAGCATCGTGCAATCCTCGGACGTCGAACCAACAAAAATTTTACACGGACAACGAGGCGGGGATCAAAATTGATGCAACGATCCTTTTGCGAAAATTGATAACAATAAAAATATGTTTCCTCCAATGGCCATATTTTATTAATATCTCGACAAATAGTAGCGGATCGTTTACAGTGATAAATGAATTTATTGTATGAAGAAAATATTGTTTCAATCGATTTCTCAAATTGACCGGGCAATCCATTTGTGAAAGTATGATAAGAATAAAAAGATATTTTCTCCAACGGCGGCATTTTATTAATATCTGAACAAATCGTTGCGACTGAATAAAGGGAAAATTGTATTTGTCGAATCAAGAAGATTTTTTCTCAAGTCACTCTACCGTAATGAGAATAATATCGCAGTTTCGAATCGCGTAACGCTTCGATAAAATCGATCAATAGAAAACCACTAGATCTTACGTAACTATGCACTCACCGAGCTATAGCGGTGGCTTATGCGACTATGTATTTATCGCGATTCCTGAGATTCTAATGCCGTGACTCGACGATTCGTGCGAATCCGTCAGCACGTGATTAGCGTCAATAAGATTTCAGTGAAATCACGCTAATCATTGTCCATTGAGTAGATACCGCCGCGAAAGAAGACGTTTCGCAGTTAACGATCCTACTAACGCACGATGCTATTATCAATTAAAGCGTAGAGAAGACGTTTACGTTTTTCTCTTAAACGATAAAAATGATCCGGCTGTCGCAAAATGTGGCGCAAACCGTGCATTTACATAATTATTCGAATAAGTACTCCGTAATCCATAAACGATTACGAAACATTAATTCTACTTCGTTTTAAACGAACGTTCTAAAATTAATCGACGCCGTAGATCGATGCTCAAAGTTCTCAAATCCTGAATTTTAATATCCCTCTCTCATTCGACAAATCCGCAAAGTGCACGCAAAAGATTTTTGCAATTTCAATCGATTACAGGAAACTGATCAAACGACCTACAATTTGATGCGAGCACGAGTGCAATAGAACGTACTCTAAACTTCTTTCCGCAACTGTACTGAGATCACAAACGTTCCAAAATTAATCGACGCTTAAAGTTCTCAATTTCAATAACCTCCCGCTCACCCAACAAACCCACAAGGTGTGTACCAAAGATTTGTTCAACTTCGATCGATCATAGAAAGCTTATCAAACAACTAACAATTCTGTCGGGATTACGAGTATGATAAAAGGTACTCCAAACTTTCTTCCCCAACTATACCGAGATTGCAAACGTTCTAAAATTAATCAACGCATAAAGTTCTCAGTTTCAATAACCCGTCGCTCACCTGACAAACCCGCAAGGTGTGCGCAAAAGATTTTTGCAACTTCGATCGATCATAGAAAACTTATCAAACCACTTACAAGTCCGATGCGAGTACGAGCAGTACTCCAAACTTTTCCCCCAACTACGTCAAGATCGCAAACGTTCAAGCGTCTGCTCCATTGGACTATACTTCGATCCACGGCTCAATCTTATTCCGCTTACATCGGAATCGCGAGTCGCTCGATAAATGTCCTCCGATCGATCGAATCCACGAGGATACTGCGCTCACCCTATACATATATCTTCCAACGCCCAATCCCTCGTCGAAGACGATCGATTTCCGATCCCCCGTACTCCAAGCGCTACCCGATCGCCCACCGGACCAACGAATCCCCTTAATCATCACGAAAAACCACGAGCGACCCCGAGGACTGATTACGACAAAACGTCACCGTCCTCGCGTCGAGGGTCTCGAACAACGAGACAGCTGACGCGTTAGTATCCCTGCCGCGAGGAACTCTTATGGAAACCTGCGCACACGTAAGAAACCAGAGTCGCCAGCTTGTCTCGGATGGACCAGAAAGGTGGAGGAGGACGAAGAGCCGGAGGAGGATGCGTCACGCATCGAGTTTGACGGAAGAAGCTGCGGAGGAGAAAAGAAACGATGGAGGAGGTGAAAGAGGGGGAAGATCGGCGTTTGGGGGCGGGGGGTTGGGGAGGGGTGGCGACGATGAAGGAAGAGGGGGGCGGGAGGAATAGTAGATGCGTGCGTGTAACTGCGTAGGCACGCGAAGTATAACTCTTAACTCTCCGAGTCGAGGAGCCCCGTCTCCACGGCTAATTTACCTCAATTTACGGAATAGCGTTTCCTGTCGGGGCCTGTATATCGGTCAGGTCGCCAGTACCAAAGTCTGCGGAGGTACCGCAGACAGGGATGTCTCTAGACGCGGCGTCGCCATTTACCCATCGCATTATGTTCGTGAACGACGATGACGGGGGCTATCCCCTGTCGGTGACGAGGACGATTAGATTGAAAACCTCCTGGGATCGTTTTAGTTTTGTAACGCTGTCGTTCCGATGAAATAATATTTCGTGTATTTTCGAGGTAATCGTGGTAACTAGAAATTTTTGAATTGATATACTCACGCTGAAACGTGGGATTAAAATAATAATTGGGGATAATTAGATTTGTTATGCTTTCGTGGATGATGGCGAGGAAAACTATTCCTGTGGAGACTGAGATTATTATGAGTATGCGAGAAATTTTTGTTTGGTATACTTTTGGGCTTGAGATTAAAATAACAATTCTGATATGATAATTCGGAATAATTGGTTTTGTTTTAGTAGATAACGACGAGGAAAACTAATCGTTGTCGGTACTGAAATTATTATTGGGAAGAATCTCTTTCGAATCGAGTAATATTTGAATATGTATTCCCTCCGATAAGTATGGAAATGAGTATGTTAGAAATTTGTTTTTGGAAATACTCTGGTGGAGACTGGTCATTGAGATAACGAGTTTCGAGGAAATAATCGGGTACCATCAGTCGTAATTGTTATCGTATTGGCGCGAGATCGAATTCGAATATGGCGTTTCTCTTCCGTGTCGTCCCGTAAGAAAGAAATCGGTCCACTAGACGGCCCTGGACATGAATGAGAAAGGGAGAATCGGAAAGTGACGGTGGGTTAGGTCCCTGAAGCTCTCTCACAGGTAGAACAAATACCTGAGATTTTTTCGGCGACTTAAGGACGGCCTAATTAGGGGCACGATGACGATGTCAAAAACCACGGACTCTGGCTTGCTGGAACACGAAATTGGTCTAGCCACCCACCCTGGGAAGCGAGAGAGACGAGGAGATTCGTGTGTGTCGGTGTGTACATGAGTGAGAACGAAAAATAGAAAGGAAGACGAAAAGGGAAGAAGGACAAAGTAGGAAAGAAGCAAGAACGACGAGTAATACGAAACAGGAGGAAGTGGAAGAGGAAGAGAGAGAGAGAGAGAGAGAGAGGGAGAGAGAGAGAGAATAGCTAGAGAGGAGAGAGGGATAGTACCGTTTTTCCGGGCCGTTCTCCTATCTTCGTCTCTGCGGAGTAGCTAAAGGTCACCTCGAAACTATCAGCCACCCCTGCTCACCCTCAAATAGCGGAGTTGTCTTCAGGTAGAGCAAATACCTGAGAGAGTTTTCCGGCAAGCCGAACCTTCTAATTGCTAACACGACGATAAAGTTAAGCGAGAAAAAATTGCCCAGAAATTACGAGGAGATACAAGCATCCGTTACCCTTACGAAGGGCGCGATGCGTTTATAAGTCGTTTTCGAATATCCCTCGAGAATCGAACTACTTTTGTTGTTAGAAATCAACAGAGAGGCGAGAAAGTTTATTCGCGTAAGTGCAATAATTTCACTATCGAACAAACTATTAGGGGTACCGGAAAGAAATCTATTATTTTGTTGAACAATATGAAACTGCCTTTTCTTCTTACTTTTCGCCACAGAATATTATAAAATGTAATTGCCTTCACTCCTTTCAACTGTATCCCAACGTTTTTCTAAGTCTTGTATGCCCTTTTTATAAAAACTTACGAATATGCCTACACCACCGCGTCCGTGCACAAACGGAGCTCAAACGCTACTATGTAAAATAATAGATTTTTTTCCAATACGCTTAATATATTAATAGTAAACCTTTGCTCGACTTACCCATCCTCCGTTCTCAACAAGCGATACGCCGTGATCATGTAGGATCCACGATTTCTCCGATTTTTCACGTCGAGCGTATGGTAGAGCCTAAGCTCCGCACCGATTATGTGTTCACCCGGCGGTACCTCGGACACGTCGAACCAGAGCCTCTTTCCGCGCTCATGCCTCACCCCGGGAACGTGATGATCTGGAAGGAAAAACAGTAATCAATTAATCAATCGGCGAAATGGAACAGCTAAAGGAGATTAACGAAGCTGATTTAAAAAAGGAAAAGTGTGAGTGAAGGGGTTTAAAGCGCAATAACCGTACCGAATCGACGATCGTTTCGCGAATCGCTCAATTCGCAAGAACCGAATCGACTCACGAATATTTCTAGGAAAATATCGCAAAGAACCGTCGGGGAATAGCATTCTCTCTCGGACAAGAGAAGGGAAGACGACCAAAACCCGCGAATGCCTTCTCTCTTCCACTCTCATCCACATTACGCGAAGCGGTTTGTAGGTGTATAAGACTCCACGCTAAAAGAAGAGAGAGTGCGAGAGTGAGAGGGCAGAGAGAGAGACTGGTAGGGGTAAAAAACAAAAGTCCAGTCGTTCGTGGAGCGGTCCAGGATGGTCCCAAGCTATTCGGGACCACCCCGAGAGCCGAGGGGTCCAGCTCGGCTCGCGGCAATCAGGTGCCGTTGGAATGCGACCGTCCAGAGAAAAACAAAACAAATTTTTATGCCCCCTCCTCCTCCTCATCCTCCTCCTCCTCCTCCTTCCTCCCTCGAACCGCCAACCCCACCCCCGTTGTCCCTCCCTTTCGGCTTTCGTTCGCTTTGCTTCTCATCCTAGCCCTTGTCTCTCTCTCTCTCTCTCTCTCTCTCTCTCTCTCTCTCTCTCTCTCTCTCTCTTGCTCTCCCCTTTACCCCCCGCACCTCTCGCCCTCTCTCACTCTCGCTCAGTTTACTATATCTCTGTCGGGGCCTCCTCCGGAGAAACATTAGGCATTACTTAAGGGTCCACCGTGGAGGAAGGGTACCTACTGCTGGCTCCCTTTTGCTCGACGAAGAGCGCTCTCGCTTTGGCGGCAGAAAAAAGGACGATTTCACGCTGCGAATTGTCCACGGCTCGTTCCCGTCCGGGGGCCTCTCATTTAAGAGGGTAACGATTCCCTTATCGATATCCTCGCGCGGGAACGGGGACGAGAGGGTGGGCCTCGGCTTTATCGGCGGGGGGGGGGGGGGGGGGGGTTGGACCTCGGTAAGGGAAACTCAGGGGGTGCTCGTGGGGCGGCTAATTCCTTTCGTACTCGGGAACTCGGCTCGACCGTTTAACTATTTTATTTGCGGCCGATTAACGTCGTGACGCGCGTCTCGAAATGTTACGAGTATCGTTGGAAACTTTCGTGGAACGAATTCTTGACTTCGACGTTATTTAGGGTTCGGAGGTGGTAGAGGTTTGAAACAGTTTCCTCTGGAAATCCTTAAGTAACTCTTAAGTGAACGCATTATCTGGTTTACCGAGATTACCGAGGTTTTAACGTTCCATGTTCCATCACTTTTCGAAATTTCTACCTTCCGTCGTCGGACCGAGATAAGGAGTACCACTGATTTATTTCGGGTCAAGGAAGTAATTTTCATTGAATTTTTTTTCTTGGTGACCGATGGTGAAGAGAACAATTGCTAAAGCAAAGCTTCGTTAATCGCGTAAGATTTGATTGCTACTTTTAAATTAATTCCACGAGTTTTGAAACGATCGGGACGAAGATCGTCTCTGTAGCGATTTACGTGATAACAGAAATTTCATTGAATTTTTCTGTAATAATGAATAATTACAGTGTAATGGCGAAAATGAAACTATGCTAATGGCAAATTTTAATTGAATATTAGATACAGAGCTCCACAAGTTTTTAACGGAAGAAAGAAATCACCTAAAAAGATTATTTATGCAATCACAATAATTCCGTTAAATTTCTCTATAATTAATAACTACCGTGGAGCGATTAAAACTAAACCTTGTCGATAACAAAAGATTTTTAATGCAAACGTACGATGCAAGGTTCCATAAGTTTAAAAACGTTAGAAAAGAACATTGCTTTTAAAAAGTTTTATACAACGGCGATAATTTAATTCAATAATTACTAGCCAGGAAAAAAGAATAGCGACCATAAAACTTTGTTAACCACAAGAGATTTCGTTGGCACTTTTGAATGAAATTAAACGCGGCGTTCCACGAATTGAAAAACAATGGAGAAGAGAATCGTCCCCGGAGGGTTCTGTGCAACGGCGGTAAGTTGTAGCGAGTCAAAAAGTCCCGGCGGATGAGTTAGGTTCGCGAGGACGTATCGACAAATCGAGCCACCAGGACGAAACCGAAACTCAACAGCCGTCCCACACGTCGCGAGCCTAATCATTAGTCTGACCGTACAACCGTGCTCGCGGCATTCGCCACTTTTGCACAGGGAAGAAAAAACGAACGGTCCATCCATCTCGTTCTAGGCATGTTAGTCTTCTTCTCGGAGCGGCGTTCCCCTCCCCCGTCGTCCGTACGACGAGGGAGCCGCCCCCCAGCGGAAGATAGATAGATAGGGGTAAAAGCCGGAATTCTTTTTATCCTCCCCTCCTCTCCTCTGCTCGATCTATCTCTAGGAAGTGAAGAGATGATTCCCTCCCCTCTCCTTTTTCTATCTCTTGGAGGAGAGAAGAAGATTCCCCCTCCTCTCCTCTTACTATTTTCAGGAGAAGAGAAGATTCTCTTTCCTCTCCTTTTCTATTTTTTTTGGAGGAGGGAAGAAGATTCTCACTCCTTTCCTCCTTTCCTATAGTAAAGAGTTCCTATCTCCTTTCCTATAGTGATTTGTTCCCCTCTTCATATTTTCATGGGGAGAAAAGATTCTCTTTCCTCTCCTTTTTCTATCTTTTGAAGGAGGGAAAAAGATTCTCTCTCCCCTTCTTTTTCTATCACTAGGAGGAAAGAAGCTTCTCTTTTCTCTCCTCTTTCTACTTCTAGGAGGAGAGAAAATTCTCTTTCCTCTCCTCTTTCTATTTCCAGGAGGAGTGAAGATTCTCTTTTCTCTCCTGTTTCTATCTCTGGGAGAGAAAGAGAAGATCCTCTCTCCTCTCGTCCCTGTTTCTATTCCCCGAGAGGGTACACGATATCCACCCCCCTGGGAGAAAAAACGTTTCCGCTTCTCCAGAATATCGATGACAATGTCTCGTCGCGTAATTATAAAAACATATACGTTCGCCGCAGTTTCTATACCGCAACAACTATTCTAAAAATCTTACTCCACCGTACACAACATTGAGACAAACATCGAGTACGTTCCTAAGCCTTGATCATCGTTTAATAATCCACGATAAACCATCCCCGCTAATTTCTCACTAAAAACCCCTCCCGACACTTTTTCTTCACCCTCCGGTATTTCCGAATAACGTTTAAATTTACCGCGTCTCCTGCCATCCAGCCGGGCACCCCGCGCATCGTCCCGCGAGACAAGGAAAAACGCAACGAAAAGAAAGGAAAAGAAAACACCGATATTTCATGCGCAACAACCTAATAGAAGAAGTTCCACCGAACAATTCTCGGAAAGTTCTTATGTTAGTCCCTCTTTCTTTTTCACGCTTATCTCTCCCCTCCTCCTCTATCTCGGCAGTCCTCTCATGCCGTGCCTCGCGGTGAGAAACGTTCTAGGCTCCTCGACGCGATATGCGGCATGCATATAAATTGATACCCATAACCATAACTTATTCGACATATGTACCCAACCCAGTACTGGGAACTCCGGGCATCCGTTAAAAACCGGTATAAATTAAATCGCGTTATTACGTTATACGACGCCCGGCGAGTCTTAATTGATTGCCGTTCCCCTCTCCCCGCTGCCTCCAACCCCGCGACCTGCCTACCTACCCCCCCCCTCCCTCCGCGCCCCCCGGGGGTCGAACCACCGCAATTTCATCGCCGGTAAGTTTCGTAAGTTTCCTCGGTACACGTTCGCGAGGATTCCCGGGTGCTGGCGGGTGGAATAGAATTTTTTGAAAATCGAACAACGGAGAGGAAAAGAAATTGCGCGCGTATCGCGCTCAACGCTCACTTTGCGCGCGGGGAGGGGACGAGAATCACGAGAGCTCGTCCCTATACTCGGACACGGGTTGCAGCCCATATATTATACAAAGTTTCTCCGTCCCCCTCCCCGTCCCCCTTTTCCTTCTGCTCCCAGCCTATCCGTCCCTCTTACTCCGGAGGATATCCCCGATGGGGAAGACGAGTCAATATCTCTCCCCACGTGAAGCCGCGGGCAGGTAAAAATGTCTCAACTTGGGTGCCCTGCCTCGTCCTGGTTTCTCCTTTTGCTCTTTTCGAGGGAGAGACGAGGCTTCTCTTTTTCCTTTGGAGGGAGAGAGAGAGAGAGAGAGAGAGAGAGAGAGAGAGAAGGGGATCCTTTTCTTCCCACAAGGAAAGAAACGGCGCTCTCCTCTTCCTAGAGGAAGAGGAGCGGAGGCAGAGCCTTTGTCTACGAGTAGACAAAGATAATTGTTTCGGATTTGACAATTTTTATACGATCGTTGCCGACGCGCCGTTAAAATTTAATTAACGCGAAACTTAAGAACGCGATATCTCCGACGCGTGCCTAATTAACCTAAACCGCGATCACGTCGATCTTCCTCGTATGAGCTGTACCCACGTTAATCGATGCGCCTTTACGCGCTCACGAATCTCTCTCTCGTCCCGAAACCGCCCGATCTTTCGCGTCGGTGCAGAAGCTACGAGATATTAAATTTTCCACCTTCCGCGTTTACCTCGTCGCTTTATTCATACGACCTCGAACTCGAGCGAACGCTCGCATGTAAACTCGCGCCGCATTTGCATCTCGGTATGCACCGAGTGCAGGGGGAAGGTCGTGTAACGAGAATCTTACAATTAACCTCGATCATCGATTGCCACGTTGCCCGGTAAGACTACGATTTTACCACTCGCGCTCTTCCTCGCTCCCGTTGTCTCCCGAGCGAGGAACGAATTCCCAATTAAGCGTGCGACGTTTCGTGAGTTAATTTTACCTCCCCCCCCCCCCCCACCTGCCGAAGAAAAGTTGAGATAAAAAAAAAACTGTCTTTGCTTCCGTCGTTCTCGGAATATCAAGTACCGATGATCGTAGCGGTGGTAATTTAATTTTTTATTCTCGTCAACGTACAACGGTAGGATTGTCAGCCCCTAAAGAGTCAACCGTGAAAGGGCAGATACCCCTCGAGGGTTCGAGAATTATAGTGGCGCGCGTCGATGACATTAATAAGGAACAAGAACAAGACCCCTCGTGACTTCGTTCGACGATTGTTTTGCGGAATCCGACGAAAACTATGTCGGATAATATATGAAAAACGCAAGGACTTAATTCACCAGCCGATACATTCTAAGAATCACGTTTATTTCCGAACGTTCCTTGAACGTCTCTCAGCCTTTCGGTACTGGCAATGATTCCCGTACCCGTCAGGCATAAATTTGCAAGAATAACTAACTTTTCAAGCAGATGTCAAGCGCGCTAGTGATTAATTCCGCGTATGCCAGTTTCCACGTCGCTTTGGAATACCTGCATAATCTGCAACGATTCGGTATCGCGGAACAGGAAACATGTGCATTCAAACGTACCTACTTATCCGGATAGGAATGCATCGAACCAATACCGACAGTTTTATCTCTCCGTATGTACCTGCTCGGCGTACGGAGAATCGCGATTTAAACGTCACGGGATTACTTTCGTCGCGAAATCCGTTACCGCCCCCTCCATCCCCCTCACCGATTCGAAGTTTGTATTCAAATTCGATCTACCGGCGACCTCTACCGCTCGAATGATTTTTCTCCTGGAATCGACGTGGAAAAAGCGTGAAATCGAAATCACAGATCCGAGTAGGGCTCCTTTCCAAGAAACCCCCTGTCCTTCGTTCATTCACTCGTCACAAATTACCATTCTCCGTGTTCCATTCGCGTCACGACCGCCGAACGCGGAGCGATTTACGGTGGCCACTGTGGCGTTATTCGGGAAAGGAACTCTCCTTCGAGAGGTAGGGAATTCCCCTTTGCGAGGTTCGTTGAACCGAATATGTCAGACGCGAGATTTATTCCGTATGAATAACTTATACCGGCAGGCCCGGAAAAAATGGGGCGGGAGGGGGGGGGGGGGGAGGAGGAGGGACCTTTCGGGCAATTGATTTTGAAACTGGCGAACGACGAGGGGACCCGTTTTCCGCGTGATCGCTGTAACCCTCGCGATCGATATCGGCGATAGATCGACGGGCGCGCGTCGGGAATTATTTCGAAGGTACGTGTCCCGTTCGATTCGTACGCCTCGCGGGAGTTTCCCATCGCGCGGACGGTAAACTAATTAAATTCTATCCAAGGAAACGTGGCAATTTCACGCGTTAGCCTCGATTGACTCGGATCGTTTTCGTGATCACGAATCCGCTATAACCGGACCCCGACGTCTCTTCGTGATTTCACACATCGGGAACGTGTTCGCGGTGTCCTTGTAATTTATCTTCCTCGAACTTTCTAGAAGAATTCACGGTACTCTCGTGGCGCGAACGGCCAATGATCGTATCGGCGAAAAGATTCCCGAGCGAGTAGAAAGTTCTATGATGAGGCACATTTGCATAAGTTGACGGAGCAACGAAAGTGGAAACCGTCCTGTGCCAAGATTTTTCGAGAACGCGTCCGCGTCGATCGATATTTCTGGCATAATCGATTAATTGCGATCCCGGGGACTGCCGGAAGGATCTACATCGGTCGGGAGAGAAACGACCAGGCACACTATCCGTTTAGAGTTCGCGAGGATCTTTTTTTATCGGTCGTTCGCTCGAATTGATCGATCGACGAAAGGAATTAGTCGCGAACGAAAGAACTTTGATTGTTTCGACCGATCGAGGATACACGAAGTTCGGACGATCGAAGGAACGATTAAAAATCGTTTTGACGATCGAACGATCGATTAAAAGCCGCTTTGACGATCGAACGATCGATTAAAAGCTGGTTTGACGATTGAGAGCCGTCGAAAGGCATTGACGATCGATTACAGGTATTTTGACAATCGAACGATCTATTATAAGACATTTTGACGATCGTCTTTCTGTGTGGCGTGAAATATTCTGCAAAAATATTGTTTTCAATCTTGAACCCCGATTCCAAGGTTCGCGTAAGGTTTTTTTTCAATCTGTCGTAACTACAGGAATGTTAAAAGCACCTCTCGTTGCCACTGTACTCCTCGCGATGCTCAAGATAATTCGCTAAACGGCAGAACATTTGCCAAAGTCACCGATGAAACGCTAGACGAGCATTCCGTGCCGCGGAATGCTCACACCCACGAGAACTGCTTCTAAACTGGTAGAATCCAGTTGGCAAAACGATTTATAATCCCGAAGTAAACTCGCGCGACGATATTAATTATGTCGATCGCATTGAGAATGTGTTTTCGAGACGCTCGCGATAACCCGAGATTCTTACTTTCGTCTCCAGAATACGATTTCATCTGGATCCCAATCGTTTGCTCGCACGATTCGGCCAAAAACTCTGTGACACTTTTGATTCAATTTCGTCGTATGACGTAATTGATCCGCTATTCGAGCCCGGTCTTTTTTGCTTGACATTAACGACGAAGAAGCGGCGAAACGTTAACTGGGAATGCAAACCATCGCGCTGACGGGTTACGAGGGAAATCGAATATTTTCGAGACGAATAATCGGGACAAGAGTTGTCTCGGAGGTTCGAATTTAAGTTGACGACGAGAGTTTTGAATTCGTATACCCGACAAGTAATAACTGGCGATTTTTCATTAAACGATAATTATGCGCGCAACCATGAACCCGGATTGTCCCGAATTGAAGTTAAGTGTTACGAGGGAAATATTAGGGGTGCCGAAAAGAAATCTATTATTTCGTAGAACAATATAAAACTGCATTTTTTCTCAATTTTTGTTATAGAATATTATACAATGTAATTTCCTTCACTCTTTACAACTGTAACCCAAGGTTTTCTAAATCTTTTATGCCTTTTTCATAAAAACTTGCGAAGATAGTTAGGCTACAGTGTCCGGGCACAAACTGAGCTCAAACATTACTACGTAAAATGATAGATTTCTTTCCGGCACCTCTAATATTTTCTCGTGAATTAATTGAGACGGGGTGATCTCAAGGCTGCGAAGTCAATCTAGCGACAAGCCACGGGCACGATAACTCGCGAATTGAACTCGCCCGGCGTTACCAGGGAACTCAAATATTTTTGAGTGAAATAAACGTTGCACAATTTTCTTGCACCAGTACAATTAACTTAACGACAAGACTTCCGAAAGACGCGTACACGAACAACCGTTAACAATCGATGTCTCGCGAAAAGATAATCCCTTGTACAAACCGTGGAATCGGAATGTCGCGAATGACCCTCGCTCGCTGTCGAACCATCGAATACCTACGTTCGAGTTCGCACTCGTCGATTGACACCGAAGAAGAAAACACCTCGAATCGACACCAGATCGATTTGAACCACTCGATTCGGTACCCCGATGGGAATATACCGCCGGGCGCTAAAGACCCGCGAGGATGAACCCGGTAAAGAGCGAGGTATAAAGTAAAAAGAAGACAAAAAGTTAGGAAGCGAGAAATCGGGAAAAGGACTTACTGTGCGCGGCAAAGGTCATGATGACGTCGCTCTGGTCGATGGCCCTGAGATCCTGACCGGTAAGGTCGAACTCCCCTGCCCTACGTCGTTGCTCGGCGATCGGCTTCTTCTCGTCCTCGTCCTCGCCCAACGCGTTCTTGTATATGTCCAGTAGGAACTTGGGCGCCGACCTCTTGACCTGCGGCGGCCTACCGGCGATGCTCCTCGGCCTGTCCGGCAGCCCAAGTAGATTCAATATCTCGTGCTCCACCTCGCGTTTCTCCCTCTGGCTGACAACCCTGTGAACGACCGTCTGATCGAAACCGTTATCGACGTAGAGGCCGCTCATCCTCTCGGCGCCGGCGGTGCCCGTCAGCCCGGCGAGGATCGTCGCGAGGATCAGCAGGGGCGCGAGACGGCGCGGCGACATCTCGGCGCGTCTCTCGCCGCGGCGGGATCGGCAGGACGGCCACCACCAGGAGGGCACCATTTTTTTTCTTCACTGCCTATCGTGCGCCGCTTCCACCACCACCTCCACCAACACCACCTACCTCTGCGCCACCGTCTCCTCCTCCTCCTCCTACGTCGGTGATCCCACGACGACGACGTCGTCGTCGTCGTCGTCGTTCCTACGGAGCCACCAACGTGGACGCCGAGAGGGCTCTCGGCGATCGGGGGACGATCGAGGGACGATCGAGCGGATCGGATCGAATCGGATCTGATCGAAGCGGAGCGGATCGACGGTTACGGCGGGTTGGTAGCGGTTGTCCGAGCCGATTATATTCGACTACGCCGAGCGCTAATTATCCGAGTAGGCCGGACGCGGCGCGGCACGGTTCTTGGCGAGGGGAGGCCCCTCCCCCGCCGGATTCCTCGTTAACGACGATCGCGATCGATCGTCGATCGGATCTATCCTGCAGGGTTTCGGGGTTGATCCGCGTACTCTCTGCCTCGCGGCTTACCACGGTTCGCGCGTTACGAATCGGTTTTGTCCGCTCGTGCTCGTTAGTCCGATATCGGTGACCGCATTGCCCCGCGGAGTCTCTTCCTTGTTAACAGTAGCGGCACGTCCACCTTTATATTCTACGCTTCCCTTCGCTTCCTTTTCCCCCGCTCCTCTCTTCGCGAACTCGACGCGACGGAAACCTTAAAATACACACTGGGCCGCACTCTCGGTAGAAGGATTTAAAGGAAACACACGCGACGCATGTTCGCCAAACAACTCCCTCTCTCTCTCCCTCGCACTCTCACACACGGATCAGACTCTCTGAGAGAGCGTACCTCGGTGACCACCGGTGACCACTGCCGCCGACTCCCGCGATGCCAGTGCCAGTCTGTTTGTCTGGCCCGTGGCGTGCACCTCCTCGTCGTCGCTGCTCCTCCGCGAGGCCTCACCACCGCCTCCCAGGGCCGTACCTCTCCTCGCCGAGAGCCACGCCTCGGTCGTGCCTTCTACCGCTACCTTGCCTCGCTCTCGTCTTGCCATTGCTCGTGGGTCGCCTCGCTCTCTCGCCTCGCCTCGCCTCGCCTCGCCTCGCCTCTCCGCGCCTCGTCTCGCAACGCTTTGACTTTGCGCGAAGGATATACTTACGTATATACGTTGCCGTGCGCCATCCTCTTCCCCGGTTTTGACTTTGGCTATTTCGTCGACAGCGCTCGTTATCCCGCTGGACGTCGGCCGTTCTTTTTTTCCCAACCGCCCACGCGGCTGTCAGTAAAAATAAGTAGCACGCGTCGTCCCATACGCGTACGTAGGTATGTACGCGTTTGGTTCGATCATCGAATTCCTCGCGGAGGCCGAGAGGGAAAAAAGAACCAGCCGGAACAGCGTTCCGGGAACACCGAAATTCCGACAAATCTAAAGAACAAACAAATTTGCCGGACGTGCCTGACAATATACACGCGTGTGTATTTCCCTGTGAGCCTTAGGATAATATCTTTCAACGGTTTTGGCATCTGTATGATCCCGCGATGTTGAGTGGTACGACACGGTGTTAGATAGCCATGATTCGTGGATGCGCGTTACACACGCGTTTGGAATTCAAATGTCGGCGAGGAAGATGGATTTGACCGATCGAACGGTGCCGGCAATTATATCGCTTTAGTTTTCAAACCCCTTCGCGGTTTTCCGCCTTAAACGATCGAAGGAGAAACCATAAAGCGGAAAAAAATTATTGTATCCACGATCTTCGTGATATCCAAGAGCAACGAGTTGCGCTTTAAAGACGAGGATTGGTGGAATTGGAGAATAAATTAGGAGCGATTTAATTGATACCATATGTACAGTGAAGTGAGCGAAACAACGCGACATACTCGCTTCCCTCGCGCAGATTTGTGCATCGAACAATAAATTCAAGCCCGATTGATTTATTCGTTATCGTCGATTGGTAATTAGCCCCCTCGATTCTGTATCCGAACGTATTGCAACGCTAGATCGTGATAACGGCAGCCGCGAAAATGAACGATTGATCGTGTAAAGTGAAAAGGTATGCTTACGATTAGATTGTTCAACAAGTGTGCAATGGGTTGCGTACAACGGCGTTCGTACGCCTAATGTGGCATCCGTGGAATGTTACATGTAATGCCGCGTGTTTGCAAGGTTCCGAAGAGATTCGCGGGTATATCGCAATGCGATTACTAGCACTACCGTTCGTAAGTATTTCTACGCGGTGAGATGAGAATGGTGCCGTTGCGAAAAACGAATGGGAAAAGAATCGTTTGTTCTCGAGAATGATTAAATGTTTGTTTATAGAAACGCGTTATACGAGACGATTCATAGTTACCCTTCGAGTTGCTCCATAAAAATAATCCTACTGGTTTGATGAAATTATACCGAATTTGATTCGAGGAATCTTGAAACGTAATAAAACTGAAAAATGATCTCTCGCTACGGAGATGATCGAGTGACAAGGTCTTGTCTCGGACCAAGTATTAAATCTATATTGGAGAAAATCGTTATACGAAATGGTTATAAGTTTGCTTTGCTCCAAAAAAATCAATTTCTGTTGTTTAACGCAATTATACTGAAGTGAATTCCAGCAATCGTAAAATATAAATGGTACATGACACGGTAATGTTTATGACATCGTACAATGTTCAAGTATATAATTTACACAAAATAATCACTCGCTTCGGAGTTGATCAACAGATAAGGTCTTGTCTCGGACCAAGAACAATTACGCGGCAACTAAACCTTATATTTAAGTCTATAATAAAGCAAACCATTTACTTTAAAAGTGATTCAATGTTCACCGAGGGAAGCTGGTTATCCCCCAAGTTACTCCAACGAGTGAATTTTCACTCATTCAACGGAATCGTACCGAAGTCAATCCAAAATATCGTGCAACATAAACCATAACACAATACGTCCAATATCTATGAAAATTGCGGTTGATTGCAAAATAAAAATCCAACCCCCAAAAACCAAGGAACGCGCCGCAGTTTCAAATCATCGTCGCTTCGAGGATAGAAACACGG
This sequence comes from Pemphredon lugubris, assembly GCA_933228935.1. Taxonomy (NCBI): domain Eukaryota; kingdom Metazoa; phylum Arthropoda; class Insecta; order Hymenoptera; family Crabronidae; genus Pemphredon; species Pemphredon lugubris. Next base: position 40,397,250 of record OW121819.1, on the reverse strand, counting down.
GACAGATTGAAAACTTTCGAGGGGTCCCTCCACTTCCGACGGTCCACACGCCGAAATTTTCGAAGGCATTTGCACGTCCCTGGGTCATAGAGGTAGGACCGCCCCTGCCGAAGAAGTAGGCGGCGTTCACCAGCCCTGATCGTCGGTGTTACTCGGCTCTCTAACGTGGTGCTGGAGATCAGGGTTAGCGAAGAAATGCCGTGCGATGGCGGCCGAACGTACCCAGAAATTCTTCCACTTTTTCAACCCCCTTCGATCTTTATTGCCTCCCGTCTCTCGCGAGGCGAGCGCATTTTCCCGCGATAATTGCGCGGAAACCGGGCAATGGTTTTCCTGGAGGGGGGAAATTGCCGCGAACGATTCGCGATACCGACCCGCTTCGATTATCCCCGATTACGACGTACGATAGGAAAGCTGCTGCCGATGGGGGAAAAAAAAGTAATAAACCTTTAACGCGCGCACGTACACGTACGAAGGGTTCGAGCAATTGGAAAATTCGCCAAAGTTCGCTAAACTTTCGGAGTTGCGAGATGAAATGTTATTTACGATGGTAAATGTTACACGTTAAACAATACTTCTGGTAGAAAATAAATATAATACGGTTGTTTGAAGTAGTACAGCGAGAAAATCATTGTTTTCAATCGTGAATATCGATAGTCGCGTAATTACGAATCCACGCGCGAAGGGTTCTCAAAGCGAGTCCAAATAATCTCGATAACCCGCTAATACTGCCGTAGAATTCGTTTCGTCGATTTGTCGCGAAAATCACTGAAAATACGAGTCGAGTGTCAGATTTACGTGTAACCGGCTGTAAATGTGGAAGGGGCCGGGGGTGGGCGAACGACGGTGAAAGCGAATCTGTGAGTCGGTAGTATCATTAATCTGCCAATAAAACCAGCGCGGGACGTATAATATCCAGTTGGTTGCAAGGAATATTTGTTTACTCGACGCAATTTCCTTTACTGGTTTTACTTGGAACGCGATAAGGGGATATATCGCAGGTTTTACATACTTCGGCTTTTAACGCGCGATACACGTTTGCGGAGGGTTTCGGAGCACGAGTGGGACCAAGTAGCATCGTTTAAAACATTCTTTATCGCGAGTTTAAAGTTAAAGTACTCGCTTTTACATTAGTGGATGATCGATATGATGTAAAAGAACATGGACCTGGTGTACTTGTACTCTGTACCCTCCGTGTAAACATAATAGATAAGTGCTTCAGGAAATACTTTGTAACTCATTCTGACTTTCGATCTTCGTTAAACAATAATGTCAGGCACTTGGCGTTACCTGTTTGCTTACTTCGATATTTTTTTTTTCATTTTACACACCTCTGTTCTTAACAAAGTAAATACTCCGAGGTACACTTCATGTCCTCTTTAGTTTGTCTTATTCCACGATCGTGAGAACACGATTCGGATGATACGAAACGCACATTTAGAACGCTTCGATCGAACTATGTAGGTATTGCAAGAAGATTGGCAGCTGAAAAAAAAGACCGAGAAGTACCGAGTAATCGTTCGATCGTCCGAACTTCGTGACTCCCAATTAGTATCGATAATCGACGCTCCACTGTACCCTAATCGAGGTCTCCGTAATCAATCCATAATCAGATCACCCAATAAAAGCTTGGTAGCTTACAGCCCTGGCTCGTCATCGTCCCGCTGTTCTCCATGGATGGAACTCGGAGCAAAAGCAAGAGATGCTGCAGTTCCTTCTCTTTCTCTCTCTGTTCCTCTCTCTTTACATTCTCTTTCTCCAGCGACCAAGAGCAACGGAATAAATAAAGTAAATAGAGGCATATAGGAGGTAAATAAAAAATGTGGCAGCAGAGGAGAGATAAAGAGAGAGGGAGAGAGAGGGACTGCGAGAGAGTTGAAGGGAGAAAGAGCGAGAGGGAGAGAGGTTTGAAAGAAAGAAAGGGAGAGGGAGAGAGAGTGCCCTCAGGGCGAATTCCCGTCGAGCATCGGCCGCTGCAGAATCCAGAGGTGCGTTCACCGGGGAAATCCCTCCCTCGGAGATTATCCTCTCTCCGAGAAAACTCGACGGTTCCGCCGCTAACAATAAGTTTGACTTACACCGCCGATCGATAGCATCGACGGAATACAATGATAAGCCGATTTAGTGAACGACTATTCTAAACGTTTCCCAGTGTTATGTAAATTTAATCAAATTAAAAATTCCCTCCGATCCCATCGTTACGTTCACGCGAATCGAACAATTTGTTTGGAATCCATCTCACCGCGATTAGCGGGCAATTATAGCGTTGAAACCGCTTTGGGGTCCATCTGACCCCAACCGTACGGTTTGCAAGACGTCCCAGGAAGCGCGCGGTACCAGGATTTATTCCATCGAATCCCATTTAACGGAGTACGATTTCATTCACTTTCATTCCATCCTACGGAGCACGGATCCATTTGCTTATATTCCATTTGTACGGAACACAGTTCCTATCTCACAAATCAACTGAACCACGAGCCGCGAGCGTAGCGCGAATCGTTATCCGGTCGCACGCGTCGATCACGATGCGCTCCAAGGGTTAAACAACCCGACCCACGCGGAGGCTATTATCCCGTAACCAATTGAACGATATCGTACGAGAAAATCGGTACAATCGGACGTACTCGATGACGAATTGAGTCTTGCGAAGAAGCCGATTGGGTTCGGCCGCGCGACGTATCTCTTCCCAGAAATCATCTCCCAGCGATCTACCGGTGAACGGTCGGCCTTCTCTCTTTCTCTCCCGTGGAAGTCGGGACCGGCCCCTTGTGTGTGTCTCTGCTTAGTTGGCCAGGTCGGTGCCAGGGAGTCTACCGGCGATAACCAGCTGCGCGTCGCACCGGTAGACTGCCTGCTGCCTCCGGCTGCTCTCGGGACCCTGGGACCGGTTATACTTGACCCAGCGGTTTACACGCGCTTGCCACCACCGCCGAAGCCGGATCGCGCCGCTACCGAAACGCGTACATACAACCTATACATAATGCTAGCGCGGCAAAGTGTGCAGTGGAACGATGAACTTCGAACAGAAGTTCAAATATACTCTCGCATCGATCCTGGGTAGCCGATGCTATTTATTCGCCTCGGGTACGCGTGAAAATGAGTCTTAGCTAATTAGTCTTGTATTATTTGACTGTACGGCGGATAGAAGGGGTCTCCGTAGCTGCTTTATATTTTCTAGCTTTTTAGCGCTCGTATAGCTGTGACGGGTTGTTAGTTCTCGCTATCGCGCTTGGAGAATCTTTGGATTCCGGTCGCATTTAGTTATATTGAAGTAGATGCAAAATTACAGATTTCTTGGTTTCTTTAAAATAACGTGGGTCTCTTGAGAAACTGGTGATTGGCGCAGCGAGAAAACTAAATTGTTGGGCAGTTTTAAAGTTCTTATTAGACAGCGTGTTAAAGTAGTTTTCCAAAGTGATTGCAACGCAAAGGAAGACGAAATGACGAGACTTGTTGGGTCAGATGTGTCCGTACAATTTGTGACAACGCGTGCACCGACATTGAGTTACGGAGCGAAGTGATTCAGAAATATTTAATTACATCTGGGAAAGAAATATTTCGAATTTGTGATATGCAATCCGTTCAATGGCAATGAGGTTCTATTAAAAAGAAAATTGTTAGGTATCAAGAGAAAAGAACTCGATTGAAAATGTCTTATGTATAATTTATGTAATACGATTATATTTAGTTATCTCAATTTTCACCATTTTGACAACCAGCTGTTCTATGGATTAATCCGTCCATTACTTAAAGAGTATGAAAACTGGTTCAATTAAAATGCACTTTAATGACGTTGTCAAATTAAAGGGCAATATATTCAATGTAATAGCGCTGACGTAAATTAAGTTCTCAAATCTCTCGATTACTCGAAATATTTTCAAAGTTTTCTTTCAAACTGATGTTTGTAACACATTTATGCGTCATTACAATGAGCGTAATAAAATTAGCTTACAGCTATGTACAGACACGATACAACTTTCACTGAAATTTCTCACTTCACATACTTTTCCATAAATTTGCGATGGAACTCGCTTCTTAGCGAATCGTTTATGAATATTTCGTGCTTCTTTTTTGGCTCGGAACGAGCACAATTCTTGAAAACTACATCGTCGTCCCATCGTCGTCTGACTTTCATGTCTGTACGTCCACTTTGTGCAGAGTAATTTAATAAAGGGTTACCCGACAGAATGTTTTCCATTCGAATTCTTTCTTCTTCTTGGCGCTTTTCCATTTCCTACGAAAAAAACATGAAATAAGGAAACGCTAACAATTTTATTCAACGCGATATGTTACTTATTAAAGAAATCTATAAATATAATTTATCTTTTAATTCGAAAATATGTTCTTTATCCTATAAACTCCTAATGTTATTTATATTTGTCAAAATCACACACAGTAAATTATTCTACGAGCAAAGGTTACTAAAAAATATACAAATGTTTCTAATAAGAAATTTATACATATCAAGAAATGGAACAAACAAATCATGAAACTCACTTTTTTAGCTTGTTCGGCAGCTCTTTCCTTCTTAATACGCTGCAGCTCAGCTAATAACGCGGCAGTGTCGTCTTCGTCACTCTCTGAATCAGAATCATCTTCGTCCAAAGGATCGTCCGCATCCAAACTAGCGGTAGGAACCTGATCTAATTTTTGTCTTTTAGCGCTTGCAGCAGATGTCTCTCTCGGTGCCTCTATCATACGACGATTGGAACTTTTCTCTTTCTCTCTTTCGCGTTCCTCCAATTCTTTACGAAAATCACGGTTTCGTAATTCGTCGATAGTTCCCTGGCCATGTTCTCTATAAATAAAAGTCGCGAGGAGCCATAGAAAAATTCCATGTTGTAACGGTGTAATAATGTTGATGTAAATAAAAAGTATCACTCGCGGGAAAAGGTTATGTGGATGCGTATAGGTTATTCATAAAACCAATCAAACATATACGACTTAATGAGTAAATAAAAAGAGAATCAAGAACAACGTTTGGTAACGTTAACCGTAGTAAATTTACCTGTATTTTAATTTCGTATGAGACGGTAAATCTCTGCTACTGTATTGTTTCGATATCGCGCTTAAATCCTTTTCACCGCGTCCTTGTCCACCTCTGGCAGGTTCAAATGTTGGCCGCGCTGCCGTCGTCATTTTTGGTTCTTATATTTATGCCAAAACCGAATTAATGATTTTGTATCCAAAGGAAGCGTGTCAAAACCACACCAAGTCACTCAAAACACAGCTGACCGTTCAACAATAGATCCTTCTTTGAAAGTTATGGTTGCAGAGGTCGCTAGGGTATGCTGTAATATCGATATGGTATTTGATTCGACCATTCGATAGTCATAATAGCGCGCGCGGGAAATTCAAATTTAAAACTTGTTTCCATTATACCTAAAATTGACAGTCTTTCATCCTTGGAATTTGTGTCCAAAAAAGAAACACTGGGGAAGTTTAAGAACCGTTTTTGTAAATTCAAAACTTTCGATAAACTATGACATGACAAAGCTTCTTACAAAGTTGGATTCGAAATAAAAACATGTTAATAAAATTGCACCACGTATTCAGCGTGTTATTTATTACTTTATTGTTTCGACGCGTAATGCATTAATAAATACAATGTTTCTATAATGGTGATACATCGGCAATTACAAGTTGATTGCAATTGAAACTTCAAGCAACACTATTAAAACAGAAAGTCCTTAATACGTTGCTACGACACAACATAAGTGGACTAAAAGAAATCTCTAAAGTTACATTTAAGACGGATCTATCTTTTCGATAAAAAAAATTATTTCCAATTGCAATATTCTACAATATAGCACAAATACTTCAATGTATGCGCATGTATACTGTGCGCTCATGAAATGTGTAAAGCAGCTTGTATGATTCGAATATAGTATCCCGGATTAATTTGTTTACAGTTAGGAGTATATTTGTGTTATACATCTATGACATTTATTTGTAATGCACCAGTCATTTATATGAATTCATTTAAAGAAACATTCTCGTTCTTCTCACACAATATACATATGTATGTATATATATAAATTATGCATACAGATATTTATTCATATGTACGTATAATATACTCACATCCACAGCTTTTGTTCTTTCGCCTTATTAGACAAAATTCTACATCGTACGTAACGTAATTAAGGTGAGATGTTACTTTGTGCGTTGTTATGCGGTAGCTTGGTCGGATTTTGTTTATGCCGTTAATCTTTGTTGCTTGTGCAACTTCGATCACCGTTCTAACTTTCATTCGTTGAAAAGTCTCTACCTACAGAGCCATCAGTACCAGAAACAATTCTTATTCTTTCTTGATATTATTAACTTATCGATATACAATATGTCCGGGTTTCGGTCTACATATAAATATATGTATAATAATATAGCACATTTGCAGTTAAAACAAAAATAAATTCAAGAATTTAATATTACACTTTCTCCTGTTGTATTAAGAAATTAGAATAAATAGGGGGAACAGAATTATAATTCTGTCTACTTTTATAGTATTTTGTAAATCAGCCATTACAAGCACATTTGAAGTCTATTTATAATTCAATTTTTAAACCGTAGAAATTAGCGCAAATTTATTTTACCATGGATGCGTTATCGTTAAATGTAACTGTCGAGCAAATTCAGCTTATCGTTAGTCCAATTACTTTCTAATATTAATTTTTGCTACGAACGATTCAATTTTACCTCTAACTTGAACATTTAATTGTTTCGACTGAAACAAATATTAATCGCGATATTAAAAGATCACAGTTGCCATTAGAACTGGCCAGGAAAATGTTGCTTCAGGCAAAATTAATAATAAGCCACAGCACAAAATTTTCTTTGCACGTAAATGTAAATCCGTTTGACTGACCTTAGAATTTATCCGCAATGTAACACAATGCCACTAGTTTACAAGCTTAATGTTATTAATTTACATATTTGTCATATTGTAGTGATCACTCAGCCTTTTTTATAGAATTATAATACACGTGTATCGCAATAGTAATGTGCTGTACATTGAAAATCAACAAAACGTATATTAGCAGATACAACGTTACGATCTGAGATACTTAAATACAAAAATTGATCTGATAGTTTGCTTTGTAAATTATTTTCAAAATAAAAACGCAATGTTTTTCTGTTAAATGATTTTGTTCGTGTTTCCACGATTTTGGTTCCCCCAACAAATATAAGTTAATTAATTTGTTGAAGCAAAAACAGCTTTTATAACAAGAAATATACGCTTTTCTTAAGTACAGACTCAACGTAATTTTGATAAATTCCTAACCGAAATGAGGATAGACTTTATAATTGACAATTGATCACAGAAATTCTATTTTCTTTTCAAGTTTTTGTAAATCCCATTATGTTGCCAGTTACGAGTATCCGATATTAAATAGCAACTGCTGTACAATGAACATGACGATCCCCAAATGGCTATCATTATAGAAAATTAATTAACAGTCTTGGAAAATAATTCAGTACTTTTCAGTACATAGTGTCATGAAATATTAAAGCATATCCTCTTCTCAGTTAATACCGATATGCTTTATGTAAGCGTATCCTACATTTATAATAATTACACATATAATATAAATGTAGAATGGTCAATTAACTACAATTTTAGGCATAATACTAATAAATTACAGAAATATATACAAACAAAGTTCTACACATTTAAAGTATTTCAATATACAAATCACTGAATTCTTGCACAATGTGTACGTACATATAAATGCCCCTTCAGGTGCTCAACACCAAAATATACTACACTTATATAAACTCGAGTCTAATATATTTGTTACGTTTTCAGTGTATATATAGAAATTGTTTATTTGAAACCTTGCAGTTAGGAAAAATTGTCTGTAAAATCTTTCATCGAAACTAAATATCTCGACACGTTCCTTTTTTTTTTAGCATTTTCCGTTCCTGTCTGTAGTATAAAATTGCAATTGACGTAATATCAAACGGAGTAAGCAAATGTTACATGCATGAAACTCGTGGCAGTGATCAGAATAGTAACGACTTCTTTTGCCACTAGGCCGTTAGTATAATATTTTGATAATAATTATATAGTTAACAGTATACATCTACTGTTCATGAAATGTATCATATGCTTCATCCTTCGACCGATCTAATTCTTTTCACTAAAAATTATTTAAAATGATTTTTAATTAAAATATACGACGGTATAAAATTGTGTTTAAAATCAATATTCAAGGATGAACATTGTACGGACAGTTCGACTAATTTAATGTCTCATTCTTCTTCTACACGAAACTATCAAAACAACTAAAAAACAGAGAGATGTGAACACTATTTATTACGTGTAAATAGAGAAAGTCGATAGTAGTAAACGTGGAGTAGATGTATAATGCACGATATTCTTAATTCTAAATGCTATAACAATAACAATACTCACTGACTCACAACTAGTAACAAAAACTCCATCTTGCTCAGAGAAATAATTCCTGGGTAAACAACCCAATTTGTACCATCCAGTTATGTGGAAAACCATGTGGCGCAGAAACCGAAATCTAACGTGACTGTTTCAAATTTGCTTTTCCGGTGCTTAGGCTGTACTGCTGTTATTATTAGCGCCGCTTATAGCGCTAAATAAAGCAGCGCTGTTACGTTTAAAGTTTCCAACTTGCTCGTCGGGCCAAATTGGTTCACCCAGTAAAAAGGATAAACTTTGGCAAAGTTTCTGATAGTTCTCACGTAACACTTCTTGATATTCGTGCTGATCCGACGTAATTAATTTACTATTAATTTGAAGTGCCGTATAACAGATCTTAACGAATTCTCTAAAAATGTAATATCAATTCAATAAGTTGTTATTAAAATAATAATAAAACAAGATCGATAAAAAAACGAAAATCACTGAACATATTTACCGGAAAACATCTTTCAATTCTTCCACTCTGTCGTCTGGATATTGGGGGGATAATGCTGGATCTAAAAATGCGGAAGCGTATGCTAATGGACCAGCATTAACTGTAACGCAAATGCTTCCCTGAAGTCGTAATTGTAATTTCTTCACATCCGTTGGCCCTATAAGAGCCACGTCTTCTAACTCTTGAACTCGTTGTCGCATTTCGTCCAACGCTACTTCGATTGGACTTAGCTCCATTATCCGTTTCTCCGTGACTACGATACGCTTTTTAATGTACGGAAACGAATATTGTGCTAAACGGATGCAAGAATGATTAAAATTAGAGATTAAATTAAATCAGCACCAAGATAAATCGTTCATAAATTAACGTACTTGTGACAATTGTTCTCCTCTTCCACTGATCTTCCGGATTACCCCTTGCTTTCCCTTCCTTTGTAAATGGGGTTTCAAACATAAAACACGAGACATTGTGAGTCTGTTCGAATTCTGTTTGCCGAGCTTCCAGTTGAAACTTTTCAAAGTACGGTGTAACATGAGTCACTTGAATGTACGCTATCTTTGGATCTAACTCCGTTACATCAATCGGTACAGAGTCCATGATCATTTTAACGTTTTCCGAACCAAATTTCTCCGAATACAAACGATGCAGGCGTTCAGAAATTTCAGATAATGACGTTACTTTTGGTTCCTTGTAAATATATTCCTGTCCATTTTCGTCTTCAAAATACGCCTAAGAAAGTATTTGTAAAATAAATATGAAAACAAATACTTAACACCGCTGTTACTGACTGTCTTGAAATTGTACTTACTGTGCCGAAAAAAGCAACCCTATAAAATCGTCCGAGTAGTCTCTTGCCAGACTTAGTAACTTCCACGATTCTATTACAAGCTTGTGCCAAATGCGAATAACAAGTTGATAAAGCTGCGTAATTACGTTTCTCTTCGTACATAGGTACTATTAGGCGATACAAATGACCAAGTAACTCAAAACGTTCCGCTTTCTCCAACATGTCAGCACAGACTTCTAATTGCTCCAAAAGCAAAAATTCATTGTAATGAATATCTTGTACACCTAAAAATTAATTTATCAGCTATACAAGAATATAATAAACACAGAATTGAGTGAACAGATTTGAGTACTAAATGATTCTTAAAAATATATATAGTGAAAATATATAAAGTGACAATTGTTAATTTTATTACAGCACGGATAATATGCATCTCAATAGAGAATCTAATGAAACCGATTTATAGTGGGCTGTACATTGTACTATCTCTCATTCTATGTGCACATTTTCATATTTCCAATCAATTTCAACACATTTAATTAAATGATCTAACGGTAATGATTAATGAATCAGGCACTATAAATAACGTGGTATGAATTACGAGTGTACCATGCATGTCACGTGCAACAATAAACGTTTACAAACGGCACAAAGTGGAGTAAACTTAATATACAAGACAAACATGTGCAAAACATACAAATCTCACCAGCATCGAGCTTAAGGCTGCGTTCGTCTCTAGAAATGTTCTCCGAGATTTTGTCGAACGCTTCTGCTCCCCAAGTATGAACTTTGCGTAACTTTAAATATTCTGCCATCAGTGCAGCGATATGTAACTGACAACAAGCAGCCTGTAAATTAAATGCATTAATTATACATTAATGTGCCATAAAACATTTTTCGTCTTTAACAATATTTGAATCCAAGGAAATACAATACACGTATATACCTCCGAAAAATTTCCATCCCGCGCATGATTTCTAGCCATAGTTTCAAGCCATGTATGCCTTAACTCTGGAGTACTCGCATAAGAATTAGCCAAGCTGTGTTGCAAATCCACCAACATCTCAGGGTCATTGTTATGTTCTCTCATCTGTGCGGTTGCCATTAAGACAGTTCTGATTCTCTTATTAAGATCTTTCACTTCGACTGGAAAGCCCGTACCCTTCATAACTTTGTCAGAAGAAGCATAACTGTTTATTAGCGAAAGGGATTCTTGAAATCTTGAATTATTTAATCCAATCACGTTTCCAAGCATTTGTGAAACTGAAATTATTACCTATCCAAATGGTAAGAGTAGATATATAATATTTGTAGAATAATATAATAAATGCAGGGAAGTATAAGTATCATGGATATCTCTGATACCAGGTTAACAGTTACATATTTACCTGTAAGTGTACTCTAATCAATCCTTTTCTACTAGTGAACTCGAAGTTGCTTCTCATAAGCAAATAGAGTAAAGCACAGGATTCTTGTCGAATCGAACTTAATTTACTATTACAACAACGCAATAACTCGTAACACAAGCGTCCGCATAGTACTGCGTTACCTGCAAGAAGTTAATTACGCATTATAACTCTGTATCATTGCTTTATATATTTTTGAATATTCACTTGCTTTAAAATGTAATATTATGAATATATTTATACCTTGAAAGAGAACCACAGAATAATTATTCAAGAAAGCTCGAAAACTGGCAAACACGTGACGCAGTAACGTTTCAGACTGACCGACTTGAAGGAATGACAAATAAATACTAAATACTTTTTGCATAATTGGATTATCGCCCTCTGCTGCTAAAAGAACCTCCTGTACAAGAAGTACAATATTAATATATCATACAGACGTTAAAGTTATTAACGTCTAATTAATACGTTAAATATTATTGTACATTTAATAAATAGAAAGTACTACAACACACTGTTCGGTACCTTAAAGTGAATACAGAATAGCCCTAAGCAATCCAATGCAATCAGACCAACTTCGGTTGCCATGTTTGCTTCCAACAAGGCTTGGTACAACTTCCCTGTATCGGTTTCGACCAGATTTTCTCTAATTGTTGTATTATGGGGTTGCAAAGTGCTAGTAGCAGGATTTTCAGTTGTAAAATCCGGTGGTGCCATTCTAGCTGGTAGCGTCATTGCCTTTACCGTTCGCGGCTTCCCCGAACCATTTCCTGAGTTCGTTGCTATTTGCCTCTTTCCCACGTACTTAAAGTGATGGAGACTCATTCTGGAAAATTTTAAATAAACACCCCGTCTGGTTACACAAATATACGATTATTACTTACTCGATCACCGTGAAGAAACTTAAAATCTCGCAGTCACTGCATTGTTGCCACCAAGCGATCACCTGGTGATCCCCCAAATATTTGACAACGAATAGAAAACAAAGTAGAATGTCTTTCACTTCCGATGACTGCAGTTTGTCGCGTCGGGGTGATGACTGTGTAACGCTCAGAGAACGAGAATGCCTCTTTTTCTCGCTTGTTCCATTTTCCACGGGTTCGCGGATAATGGCGGTTTCTTGAGATATGTTCGATTGAGAAGCACCGGACATTGTGGATGTATCAGATTCTATACTGGTACAGGAATATCCGTTTACTAAACTTTGCCCTGCTATAGCTGCAAAATAAGTAGAATCTCGCAGATGCATGGAGGCTCTTATCGGTGATTGCGTATCCAAGTGTACCGTCAATCTATCAATAGGAATTAATTAATCAAAACTGCGAGTCTTAATTACCTTTCAAATAATTTAGTAGAAGTTACCTGTGAATAGATTTTGGTGTTCCAGTTGCTGTGGTGGTGGTACTAGCATTATCTTTGTTTGCTAGGAACGAGCTACTGGTAGATATTCTGTTTGTACCATTCTGCTTACTTTCTGTTGTATTATTGTCATGCAGGGATTGTAATCTGTGTAAGTTCTCTAATACTATGCCTAGCCATGGTATGTAAATGGATCCTATTCTACTTAGCTGACCCTGTAATAATACAAAATGACGTGAGGAAGAAATAATAATTTATATGTTTCATTTATACCCGCGAATGATAAGAATCTAAGTTAAATATTTATTAAAGCCCACGTACTCTGTTTTGATATCTATCGTCAAGTTCATGCTTTGCCATTAAATCTCTTAAAGTAGCGATCGCTACTTTTCGAATTTGCACAATTTCATTTAAAGAAGTTTTCACTTCTTGCATTAGTAGCCCCACTAAGAAATGATGTTTGCGAAAATCTTCTGACAAGCAATACTCGTTCATTAAATCTGTAACGAATGTTTCGAGTTAGTAATTTATTCTTGCTAAACAACTTCGCAGATGAGTAAGAAAAAATGTGAAAAAGTATGCACATACAAAGATCGCTTAAAAATAGTCGAAGTAAAGAAATGGAAACAGCTAAAAGAAATTCTGTTTGCCAGATTCCAACAAAGTTCTCTATAATTAAATTTCAACATTTTTTAATTCAAAGACTAGATATTTAAAATGATATACTAATATATTTTGTGATTGATAAATAAAATTTGAGGAGCATAACAAACCATGTGATTCTTATTATTTACCAAGTTGTGAAACATGTTCCCTTAATTCAAATTAGCGATGTCATAGAACATTGGTAAATCCATGCAACATGTTAGGCAAGTATGTAATAAGTGTCGATTAAAAATAAGTTGTAAAAAAAAAAAAGTGTGCCATAAGTTTGTATAAAATATATACACAACAGCTTAAAGTGTGTTCAGAAATATTGATCTATTTCATTTTTACACCAAAGCTTCTCCATTTTTTTCTTTTTAATAACTCTGTGTGCACCGTGCTAGTATAACAGCACAGGCTCGCATAACAATAAATAATAATATTCTCTAAATATCTACTGAGAGTGAGATTAATGGTAAGAAACTTTGTGCGCAACTCCCATTCACTATGGCTACTATAAAAAACCACAATAAAGACGGGAGTGTATGAACATGACATAACATACCATCACATTCTGGATCTGTCTCTGTATCTTCTGAACAAGGCATAAAATTATTGCGTTACAAAATTGAAGATATAAATTTTATATGCGTACTGAGAAACATTGGTAATAACGATCGCATTGTTCGAATCGGAGGAATAATAATAAACTCGATGTGATTACAAGAACTCGACTGATTTGAAATTGACAAAACTCGTATGTGTGCAGGGCCACCCTAACCACAGGGCTAAGTGGGCTATAGCCCCGGGTCACCAGTCTTTCAGAGCGGCAATTTTGCTGGCACACAAATCAGTTTTGAATTGACAAACGCTTACTCCAAGAGAACTTCAATTTCAACCTCAATTTCGGCGTTTTAATGTTTTAATAGTATCACATGAAACTTCTGTAAAATTTAACCAGTCACCCCGCTTGCGCTATCCCTCCCGTGCTAATAGTTGCCCGCGGGTGCCAAATATCTTAGGACGGCCCTGTATGTGTGATGCGATAATTATTTCCAGTACTGAAATTAATAGTAATTAATTTTACCTCTAGATGTGATTCGTGATTGCATCATTGGCAAATTGAAGGATACGTAATGCTCGTGGGAGCATATAATTTGTAAGAATGTGAATTTGAAGTCGTGCAATGTGCGTTGATCACCTGGTGAAAAATTATCCAGATACGAGTTAATTAGCCGAAAAACGAATCCACGGTCCATGAATGTCAAACTCCGCTGTTTAAAACATTATGAAATTTAATAATAAATAAATGTTACAAGTATTCAATTGAATTATCTGTATCTACTCACTTTCAAAAACTGCGCAAGGCTCTTGTTCAGTTCGTGAGTCTCCACCGGCATTTCTTTATATTTGTTCATAATGTACGGCATGACTACTTCCAACAAATTTTTTATTCTTTCATGAAATTCCTTAGAGAATCTCTCATTTCTATGCATCTGTAAAATAGTATTAATCAAACAAAATTTCTGATTGTAATTAATTCATACTCATTCTTGGAGATTCCAAATCTTACTTTTATTCTTCCCGTGGTAAGTAAGTGCTGTGCCATACTCTTAATCATTATTTCAAAAAAAAAACTGGAATGATGCATGAATTTGTTCACTACTAAGAAATCGGTATTACTCGGTTGTAATAATGTTGGAAGATGCTTTCCTAATTGTTCGTGTACCGTTACATTTCCATTTCCTTGTGGCGATACAAAGACGAACTACAAACGCAGATTATAAAAATTGATTAAATAATATATCTTCATCAAAATTAAGTACTATTTCGATGTAAGCTTTTAATACTCGCCTTAATGTAAGCTTGAAGTATTTCTTTTCTTCCAGCATCGTGCACCATATTGATAAAGTGTATTAATACTCTTATAATATACAATCCTACTTCTTCGCTCGCCGCGCACGTTAGCAATGCGAATAATTGATTCAATATTGTAGGAAGGAATGTAATAACGGTGACCAGTTGAACAGCATGCGCAGCCTTTAATATTTTACACGTTTCGGAATCCGCCGGTATAGCTGTTAGTTTTGTGTCCAGAATTCGCTCCATGTGAGCGAACAAATTATGCAAATGCGGGTCACGGGTAAATACAGTAGAAATTAATTGAAACCCTACAGTAAATACTGGTCGTTGAGAATCGATCCACGTGATTTCTGGCCCTGCATTCTGTGGAAACAAAATTTGTTTTCAGAATATTATAAAGTATACCCTTGTCCGGATTGGCATTCACGTATCAGTTAGTATGCATGTATTCTATAATCACATAATGTTAATAAGCTAAAATAGAGCATCTTTAGTTAAATCTAGGAAGTACCCAATATTTTTACATTTTTTTCTTAAACTCACATATTCTATGCATTTTGTTTATAAAGCAGGATAAGAAAATTAACAAACGGTTAATTAACTCACGTATAGCGTACGGATGTTTAAAGTGACGAATAAGTTAAAACGCACACATTGCCATGCCGGTTTCAGAAAACGTGTGCTCGTAGCTATAAGATATTGATTTCTCCATAAAATTCGTAGTATCTCATTAGCTCTTGATTAGAATCATGAAATAAAAATTCTTCTCAAAATGATAAGATTTTACTGTTGAGTACTTTAAATATTTTACTTCAAATGCGCCAATGAAATAACACTGAATTACGGGTTGAAACAATACCTTAAAACACAAAATGAAAATTAGGAAGAGAATGAATAACTTGATCTTACTCTTACCCCTTTTCCTAGCCCAAGGGGTTGTATAGAAAGATATCCTGGTGGTAAATGCGTCGCTACAGGTAACACTTGTACGTTCGCATCCATGTCCACGTTTAGTCTGTACAAAATATACATATTTTTTACTGTAAACCATGACTACCATCATTTTCGTAGTATTTTGACATACACAATTCGTAATTACTTAATTATGTCTCTTACTATATATGCAACAATCGAAATTCCTTTATTACTTAACTAACTTGGGATAGTTAAGAAACTTAGAAAGACTAATATTATATCTTCTGTCGAAAGACCTTACCGTCCTTTGTGCAACAACGGAGACCACGCATAACCGACACAGTTTTCAACACCGTTTTCCTTCTTTTTATTCATGTCGCAGCTTATATGATAAAAAGAGAAGAGCAAGTGGTGCTTTGCATGAAGCTTCGTAGGTAGTCGCACTTTAATCTCTTCGTACCAGCATGGTACAACATTATGATGTAAAACTGCGCAAGATGATCGTAAACATAAAATTGGCGCGCCAGGCTTTCCATATATACACTATTGTGAAAATAAGATCGAACAGTTGAGAGACCTGAAGGATTCTTACAATGATGTTTGATTGAACAATAATCTGTACGTACTCGCAGAGGCACGGCATTTTCGCTATCGTCTTCTCGTAATTCAACGATACACGCTATGTTTCTGGCTCTAGTGAACATCTTTTGCGCATCGAAAGAGAGAGTTTGCGGATACACGTAAAGATGATTAATGTACGTCGTGTAGGGATGAACATCCTTCTCGGAAGTGCTTTCAAATTCTGCTACTTCCAGTGTTGGCTCGGATGTTGGTGGTATTGGGAATGGCTTCAAAGCGGCTAACGACGTGGACAGTGTGTCTGAAAAAATATTGTAATCAATAGAATGAATAAATTTATTCTGTACTCTTATGTATACAGGATGCGACAAAAAGGCGGTGGCACTTTTAAAAATCAAATTAATCTTGCTTTGGTAATTTATGGAAAAGTCGATAAACGAGAACCGTGGGTTGGAACTTTTTCCACAGCTATACTACAATTTATTATGTTTTTTTGCAGGATTATTCTGATACGTACTTTCTGGTATCTCTGTAATTGACTCAATTTTAATCTTTAACCAGCCAGGTATCGCAGTCAATTTGCTAAGTTTCTCGGGCCTGCAATGAAAATGTTTATTAGCACATCATTTATCTCCACTTTGTAATAGTACTACCTACTTTCTATATTCCGACAGAAGTTTTAGTAGTTCGTCGTCTTTTATTTTATTTCCTTCTTGCCTGTATATAGCTGGGAAATCTGACGAAGTATCTAATTCATTGCTATATAATCTAAACAACGGTCTGGCAGCCCAAGCAAAAGGCATTCTGTAATTTCCCAATCTGAAACCGAATATTATTTTTTTTAATACAGCATCGTGGGAACGTTTGTACTATTCATTTTATCTATGTTATTATTTCTAATCTTTATTAATCTACGTCCGTATGCATAATGATAATTTGTAGAAGTTAATCGTTTTTTAAATATACCTTTGACAACAAGCTCTGACTTGTTTGTGTACTTTCAAACCTAATCTCGGATCTTTAGTAGCCCTTAGATATGGTTCAGAAGTTTGGCATATATTCCCTTGCAGTATCTTATCTATTCTCACAACCAAGAATATATCGGGATGGGGATTACTAATACTAAATATAGCCTGCAGACGAACAGTTACATGTCACTAAAAGATCCACAACAAAATAATCTCTCATATACAATGAACAGAATTTGAAAAAAACGCACCTGTTTTGGATACTTAATCCAATCTAATGGTATACTTTTTAAATCGTCGGGTAACTTCACATCCTCTGCGGATTCCGTCATGATACCCCCTGGGCTTAGTTCCTTTATCATATCCTGAACTACCTCGTGATTAATGTCAAAATGGAAATTTTCTGTCAATTTCCTACCATTCCTTGCATCATAAAGACTCAACGTTGTTTGATATGGTTCCACTTGGCATAACGATTCTTTCTCGTCTATCGGAGCTTGTAATCGAAATTTAAGATTTTCGCACTTAACAAAAATCCTCTGCCCAAATTGTTCTTTATACGGATCTATGTTATGTTCATTAGAACTGCCGTTTTGAGGTTTAACGTGTGGTATATGGGGATAAATGTTGAATAAACGTTTTCGATTCTCACGTCTGGCTAGGGCTATACTTGTATCCGTTTCCCTGGAATACTTAATTAATTGTGGATTCATGCTCTGTTCCAAACCTTTCAGTGTTCCGTAAACCTAGAAAACATACAACAAAGTTTCGATTAAGAACAGATGTGATTGTAATTATGAATATGTACCAGCATACAAATGTATATTTACCTGCATCGGTTGGGGAGAAGGTGGTGGTGTATTGCATGCTCGTTCTAATGAAGCTGCTCGCTTTTCTTCCTGCTGCTTGTAGTGCTGCAGTACCGAGCTCAGTTTTAACAACCAATCCTGCATATCAGTCTCATTATCCGCCGCTAAGGTGTAAGATTTGTGAGTTCCACTCATTCTTAACTCGAAGCAATATCTGCCACGTTTTGGATTTCTAACAACTTCGGCACAGAAGTCCATGACTATCGTTAACTTTGCTTCACCCTTCTTCTCATCTTTAAACAGCTCCAAAATGTATGTGCCATCAACTTCTTGCCTCAGGTGGCAGAATCGTCTCTTAAACGATTTGGAGCCGATATGGGCAAACATACGATCACTGCTACCAATTTCTGGACCCTTCATTAAGTAGCCTTCCTTTGTTATTCCATTACTCTTTGTTAGCTCCTGAATTTAATTAATGAAATATGTGAGTCAATCAAATATATCTCACCACAATACTTTTTTATACATTATTAAAGGTACAATTATTTGGTGTAATAAATAGCAATACTTAATTGATATGAATGAATGTTCATTATAAAATATTTGAGAAAATTGGAGACTTTTCCTAAAGAGTCACTTTAAGATTGAAAATAACAACATGTTGTGATGGAACAATAGGCTTTACTGTCTTTGAACCATGGGGAGATTCAATGGCATCTGAATTCCACTTATCTTATCATACAGCTTGATAAAGAGTATTGTAATTGAATGTTTTGTGCACGAACATCAATGTTTCAGTACAGCAATATTATTTCTGTAAAAAGCTTTTGTAAATCAATTTATAACTAATTGATTATTACCTCGTCAACTTGATCTACTTCCGTATCGATTTCATAGACTTCATCTTTCAACTCATCTGATTTTGCTATTCTAAAACAAAAAAAAGTGTAAATAAAACAGTGCATATTTTTATGGGTAAAAATCTGTACTATTAGATATGTACATCGATATACAATATTGATTATTTTAACGGGTCAATCGTTATTAGAATAGTAATCCGTTTTACGAGTAAATCAGAACATACTTTGGTAGTTCCAAATATGTTCCACTGTATGTAGAATACTTGTAGTGTATGAGATTCCAATTAGACGTATAACTTCGCAAGCATTCTTTTGTAAGAAGATTTTCTCCAACTTCCTCATTCTCGGATACTTGGGGCACCGTTGGTACAAGAGTACGATATCTTCTGGGTAGTATGACTTGCTATATAATGCAAGATATTACAAAAAAGGATTACAGAACAATTTATTAAAACAACAAAACAGAAAAGAAACGATATGAAATAACATCTATCTAACATCCTGTACACGAGCTTGTGGTATAATAATTTATCTATTCGTGCAACGGATGTGAGTTCTGTCGAGTAGATAAGACGTGACGTATAAACTCACTGAAACATCATCCTGAGGGTACAGCAAAAGTTCTCTTTGCGGATCATTTTGGAGTAAAGTTTTATTCCTCTGCACAAAACTCTCAAAGTCTATGGGTTCAACTAAGTGTGGTTTATTCTGAAAGAAAACGGAGAATTGAATTTTGAAAAACATCAATGGAAGAGTACACTTCTCAGAATTTAAACAATTATTAATCGAACATTGATTTCCAAAATTGAGTGGTTCGTTTAAGATACGCCCATTTGCACGTTAAACGTCTCAATTATACAATTTTTTTTAACATTGAAAAAGTGAGTAACTTGTTTACTGTCTGTTAATTAAAATCAAGAAAACCAACTCTGGACGAATGAGTCAAGACATTACAAAACACCATAAATGGTCATATTTCAATGCATAATGACATTACCCAAGATCCCGCAATATTTGATCGAAATTTCATAATAAAAAAACTGTTGAATCAACGGAAGTCAACAAACACAGGCCCAAGTGATATACTAAAAGAAGAAATGAATTCCCGATAAATTCCATGTTCTTATCTCGTTAATACTCATAGGGAATCCCTGATTAAACATATACCAATTTAAATACCCCGAACAGAATACTGATATGTAAATAATACAAGAAAACAAAACGTATAAATTATTGCATAATTCTCTGTGAAGAGTCTTAAAATAGATGGTTGGGCTTAATCGAGAGGTAAAAAGATTTGGATCATTAGTCTTACCTGTACGGTACTTTCGCGTACCACTTGAGAAACTGTTTCTCTTAATTGTGCGGCCATACCGGGCTTACCTAAGCCGCGGGTGAATTTTCTTTCGCTCATCTTTATCGATGACACGTCGATCTCGTCACCGTCCACCGAAGAAAACACTGGCAAACATCACGCATACCCGCTACGCTCGCTTAGAGTTATTACCGCGGCCATATTTACGCGGCTTCTAAACTCACGTCGAATCGACGTGTGAGTGTGACAGCTCTTTCTATATATGCACGTACGTCACGCATGTACTCATACATCCAGGAATCTAGTGAATTCAAGTGAATCTAAGCTGTGTTCCGTTATACACTGCAGGCCGTACGCGCAAAAAGAGTTGCGATATTTGAACGCAGCGCGTACGAATGACACGATTTGCTAGCGGTACATGGTTCCATTCTGTTGGATCCCAAAGTACCGGTATGCAACGAGGCCACCCTATAATTCGCTCTAATGTCACTATAGTTTGAGCACGCTCATTGGCTGAGCCTATATCCTTCAAAACTTTTCTCACATGCCCGCGCACGAACACTAATTAGAAATGTACGCAAATCACGATGATCACGAGATATGAAGTATGGAGCAGAGGGTTGAAAAGCTAATTCATCGCGGGGACCATCGAAATCTTAAGTGAATGTAATCAGAACCTACGGGGGGGATCGTGTCGCCAGTTGCACAAGGTTGCACAAGGTACAGACCTGGTTAACAAACAGTGCACTCATTGGTCGGAGCCCCATTTACAATATGGCGATTCGGTCCCCAACGTCCATGTTTCGACATACCCCATAAACTGCGTTCATAGTTTTAATAGTTCGGGACTCTCCGCACTGTGCGTACAGGTTTGTCGGTCCCACGTTCATGTCGCAAAACATTTCCCAACGCAACTAGGTGTAGAATTGATCTACTTTCTCTGTATTCCCCTCTATTGATTTACGGGTACATACAATAGCCGGCAGCAAGCAATTGTAACCGGTGTATCAGTAGATGGCGTTCACGCTCGTTCGGTCGACGGTAGTGTGCATGCGTCAAAAATTTTCCGGTAGCATTGTTCCTTCCAGTTCCTTCTAGTGATTGGCTTGTCAATGGTGTCAGAGTGGGATCGGTTTTCTTTGCGTCACTTGGTGGGATTTCGGTTTTAGAAATTCTGCCTGTTTAGTATTTCATGTTGCTCGCAATTAGATAAGCATTACGATTATTACGGCAGTGCAGTAGAAAAAACTTCGGTAGACGAGTAATTGAAGATGGGCCGCTATAGGAGGTAAGGATTGTGCGCGGGCGTATGTACGTGCGTGTATGCATTCGCATAAAAACATATGTAATTCAACATACTATGTGCACATGCAATGTAGCTTACATACGTATATAGTGTATTAATGCGCGCAAAGTATACAATTAATATTGTATACTTGGAAAGAGCTTCGATAAATTATGGCCCTACGCGTCATAACGTAAATACGTTATTACTAGTATTTCAGAATAGTAAATTGATGTCCGCTTTAAAATGCATGTGACAATCTGTATATGTATGCTCACATTAATCGACGCGCATATAACCTCGCTCTCGTTCCAGATTATATATTAATCACTGTTTTTACCGATTGCATTCATTGTTCCTAGATTATTAGACGCCAGTTTATAACGTTTCATAAGTTTAACCAAACAGGGCAATCATTTTTTATAATAACGTCATGTTTTGTTCATTGGCAATTTGTACAATAGTCATTTTCATATTGTATAATTTATTTCAGTCGGAGTCGGGATAGAGACAGAAGACGTAGATCTCGGAGTCGTTCTCGTAGCAGATCACCCCGTGACAGGAGAAGTTGGGGAGGTAGTGGTGGACGAGATAGAGGAGGTGGTGGGAGAAATAATCGTGGACAACCTGGGGCAAATTTAAGAAAACCTCGGTGGGATTTGAGTCGGTTAGAACCATTTAAAAAAGATTTTTATGTACCACACGAAGCAGTTCAGAATCGAGATCCACGTACCGTTGAACAATATAGAAGCGAAAAGGAAATTACTCTTAAAGGGAAGAGCATACCCAACCCTGTATTTGCATTTGAAGAAACTAGTTTTCCGGACTATGTTCTAAAGGAGATTAAGTAAGTAATTTCGTATTGAGTAATTGGAATGTCTTGCAAAGGATTTGTAAAGAAAAGGTTTTGCATATTTTCAGACGACAAGGGTTTAGTGAACCTACATCTATACAAGCGCAAGGATGGCCAATCGCCTTGAGTGGACGCGATATGGTCGGGATTGCGTCAACGGGTTCAGGAAAAACATTGTCTTATATTTTGCCTGCGATCGTGCACATTAATAGTCAGCCAAAATTAGGTCGTAAGGACGGACCCATTGCATTAGTATTAGCACCTACAAGAGAACTTGCACAACAAATACAGCAAGTTGCCGATGAATTTGGCCATTCTTCCGGCATTAGAAATACTTGCTTATATGGTGGAGCTCCGAAAGGCGCGCAAGCAAGAGATTTGGATGGAGGTGTCGAAATTGTCATAGCTACACCGGGCAGATTATTAGACTTTCTTGAATCGGGGCGGACGAACCTGAAAAGGTGTACCTACTTAGTATTGGACGAAGCAGATAGAATGTTAGACATGGGATTTGAACCACAGATTAGGAAAATAATAGAGCAAATTAGACCAGATCGACAAACATTGATGTGGTCTGCTACTTGGCCAAAGGAAGTAAAAAATTTAGCCGAGGACTTCCTTAAGGACTACGCCCAAATCAACGTTGGATCCCTACAATTAGCGGCGAATCATAATATACTACAGATCATTGATGTGTGTCAAGACTATGAAAAAGAGAACAAGTAAGAAGATTCATTAGTATTTTATTTATTACAGACTCAGTCGAATCGTTTTCAACGTAAAATATGTTGAACGTATGAAGCAGCATGAGACACACCTACATAAAATGTGTGCGTCCATTCGTTACAGATTAAGTACCCTTTTGAAAGAAATAATGGCAGAAAGTGAAAACAAAACGATAGTTTTTATTGAAACGAAACGCAGAGTAGACGAAATTACCAGGAAAATGAAGCGAGATGGTTGGCCAGCCGTTTGTATTCACGGTGACAAGACGCAACAAGAAAGAGATTGGGTTTTACAAGGTAAAGTAGATTTGATAGAATAATGGTATTATCGGTGTATAACAATTCGATTAACGGAGATTCAATTCTCAGATTTCAGATCGGGAAAAGCACCAATCCTCGTTGCAACAGATGTTGCTGCCCGCGGTCTTGGTAAGTAAGCAGTTGTTAAAATATAACAATGAGTTTCTGCAGCATCGACCATTTCCCTGCCATACGGAGAATGAACTCTTTTAAGTCATAATGATTCTTCCAGTTTTATTTGAGCTTTAATAATTGCAATGTATGAAATAATTTGCTCTGGCAAACTAAGTTATATTGTAGAGGCAATGCCAATGATATATCCACCGTATAAGATTGAAATGACTAATGAACTTGTTTCGTCCAATTGAAGTAATATTTTTGTTCTTTTCAAATCGAGATATACGTCTACTTAAAATGATCCTTTTTGTTCCATTAGTATTTTTAGTACAGCTTACTAACGCAAAATATAGTATGTATATTTATCTTTTGATGAATTGCTTCTATACAGTGTTCGTGTATAACTAATTTGTCAGAGCTAATGCTCGTATATGCATTGTTCAGTGTGGACCAGCTTATGTATAAAAGTGCGCATTCCATCAGATATACCATCTTACAATATTTAATCAATTCGACGATTCGATTAAATCTTATAGCAAAATTAAATCAATTTTAAAATCGTTTCTATTTCAACTTTTGAGAATTCTATTATATACGATATTTAAGTCAACCCGTTACTTGCGAGCACGTACTCATTTCCTTTTGCGTTATACACAATCTGGTCTACTCGGTATGTCTAATATTTGTATTTATTCACTTGCTCCTTTTTTGCTGAAGATGATTATTATAAAACGTTTCTACGAAACACAAGTCAGAAGTATTAATTCAAGCACATCATGTGTGATCAGGAAGAATTGTAGCTGTTAATCCATGAGGTACAAAAGAGTTCATCCATTAAAAGAAAATATACGAGACCCGACTCCAAAGAAACAATTAATTTCTGTAAGCTCGTCGAGAATCATTTTTCACTATTCACAGTTCAGGGTGTAGCTTTTACGCATTGTCTTTTATTCCAGTTCAAGATTTAATTCTTTGAAACGTTCATGTGATCTAGCTTTTTCTGAAACTGGCTCAATACAATTCTATAAAATCATAGCACGAGAACGAGTTACTTCGGTTTAAATTTAAATTTCTTTGAGTTTGAAATTGCTTTTAACGGACGAGTCTTAATTTGCCTGTACCGCATAATATTTGCTCTTGCCGAAAAGTATCAGCAGGGTTGGGTAGTTGATACATACATTTTTGAGCATTTCAATTTAGTAACAACAAATTTCAACGTTCACACATCCATAAGCGACAAAACCTGAAACTGCAAATTACAACACATTTACAAGTCTGTACTGTGCATGCGCTTCACGCTCTTTGACATTGATACGTAAAGAATTTTCTTCCACCCAAAATTTACCCAACCCTGTATATGAATTAACAAAACAATAAGATTGCTGGCAAAGTGCTCTATCCTCCAGGCTCAGTCCCGTAAGATTGAAATCACAGCATAAATGAGCAACCGTGAAAGAGATAGCGAAAAAGTGAGATAAAAAAAAATTGTGAGAGAAAGAGAGATAGAGGGAGAGTGTAATAGTATGCAAAATTGATATTGAAAACAGCAGGAGATAGAGGTAAACATGTAGCTAACGCGGTTGGATCTTTGTTTGTATTGCAGAGGCACATTGCGCGCAGGCCCACGCCGGGTAATGCAAAGCAAATTGGGGGTGCCCGCCGCCTGTTTGTTCGGTGGTGCACTGGTTTGCATTGTCTGCGCTGGCTGCGACGCGTGCCTCTATACGTCAATTGCGTGAAGGGCCAGTCCGGGCCAAATCGGGACTACTTTACCTACCTACATACTGGATATCAGTCCTACGCTACGCTGTACGCCATCTGGGCTGGCCAAGTCGTTGTTGCCAGAATAGAGTCCCCTGCGCTGGCCGCTCGAGCTAATCAGACCCAACAACGGTCCAATGAGGCGGTGGCATGGTAGCAGATGCCAGAGCCTCTAGTGTGCCCTGTAGCAACAAAATGGCGGAGGCTGTAGCTGGAGCGCAAACAGCCAGGCCCTGCCCGTACGTTGCTAGCGACACTCGCCCACAGCCTAATTTTAGTATGATAGTAATCTTAAATTAATCGATATATATCTATATATACATATATATACATATACATACATCACTATTTATATCCATCTATTCGCAATCTCCTCTGTCCTACTTGGTCCTCACGATAACTATATCACTCATCGTTCGTATCTTATCATACTAACTATCGTATCGAATAAAGCTCTATGTACTTCGGTTCTGGTTGCTTTTTCTCCTGTCGTATAATTGTTTTCGTGTTGATACGGTCCCTTTGTTATTTCTTGATTTATTTCGGGGAGAAGCTCTCCTCTATCGCAATGAGGAGATACGCGATGAAAGTTAGATGATTCAGCTTAATCCTGAATGTACGAGAATTTTAGGAGGGTTGATAGTGGTAACGCAATACTTAGAGAAAGAAACCAGGATCGTTTTCGGGTGCAACGATTTGTCTTTATTTCACAGCTTTATACTTTGGTCAAAACGCTCTCTAAAAAAAAATTACGAGATATTGATTGTGCTTGATGCGACTCACAGTAGAACGTCATTCAAATTTTCAAATATTTGATATCTTTCATTCGTTACTTTAGAACTAAATAGTTGGGCTTGAATTCTTAGAGAATTGTTTGCACAGTCTTCTTTCCTTTCCTTTATTATCATTTGCCGGATCATCTTTCCGAATATGCATTACAGACATTTCTATTTTGTTGATCAGTGTTATGGGTTAATATTCTTCGAAGATACTATTTGGAGAGCGTATTAACGTTAATGTTTATTTAAATTACGTGATTTGTATTTAATGCAATACTCTATATTCCTTGCAATACTACTATCTTAACCGAATGTCTGTCCCCGCGACAGATTCTAGCGAGAACTAACAGCTAATATACACGCTTCGTTTCAGACGTTGAAGACGTCAAGTTTGTCATCAATTTTGACTATCCTTCCTGTTCTGAAGATTATGTTCACCGTATCGGTCGAACTGGTCGTCGGCAAAAAACTGGTACAGCATACACCTTTTTTACACCTAATAACTCCAATAAGGCTAATGACCTAATCCAGGTATTGAAAGAAGCAAATCAAGTTATAAACCCAAAACTGCTGGAACTTGCCGATGGCAAAACTGGTGGATACGGAAGACACAGAGGTACCTGCACATATTTACGTTCTTTGCTGTTGCACGTTAACTTTTGCCGATCGTATCGAATACTGTTTGTGTTATTAAGTTGCCAGGAAAATCCATCTAAAACGTGCGCATTGACAAAACTGGCATCAATGCGGTGGTATTTCTTTCTGGCGTAGATCGTCGTACCTCTTTTAAGCATTGATCAAATTGTTTCAGGCGGGAGAAATCGATGGCGATCTCGAGGTGGCGGCCGTAACGGGAAGGATCGTAGTTACTCGAGAAGCAGAAGCCGAAGTCACAGTAGGGAACATAACGGCCGTGGAAATCGCCGAAGCTACAGCCGGAGTTATTCGCGAAGTCGTAGCCCAATTAGTAATCGCGCTGGTAAGTAGATTCATGATTGTATCATTATACCGTTCGGTATTGGGACTAATTTCGAGGTGGCGAGAATATATCGTTCGTGAAATTCTTTCGTTTTCCGTTTCAAAGACTTGAATCTGCAAATGTGTATTGCAATTATTGGATAATCGATTTTCCATTCTTACAACCGGAAAGTTTGTACTTATCATTGTTCGGACTGCAGTATTCCGAAATAGAATGTATTGGTTTACATGAATTTATAGCAGGGGACGGCAACCTTTTTCCTCTCGTGGGCCAGTAGCATTATCCGTGAGCCGATGCCGGGCCACATTCATCTATTGAACTATTTTATAACCAATACATGAAGGTAATGATAGTAAAACGTAGTCCGGGTCCCGCTCGTGGACCGTAGGTTGCCGACCTCTGATTTACGGCACCGGAATGACTTGTATGTTCTTCTGTAGAGGTCATTGGTAAAAGCTACTGGAGTAGCGAAAGATGATCTTCCATTGGCGGTTAAGGACCAAACAATTATACAAATCATTTTTTTACATCTCTTTCAAGATACGCGCTCGACACGCATTATGCGAATTGTAATAAATATTTGTATTGGACTAACATACACGTTACAAAATAATGTGATACGTGTAATTCTCGTGCATTAGTCTTAAATGTCTTACAGCCACTCGTAGATGAATCTCTTACATCATCTTCGCGTTTTTAGCATAATTATTATCGAACTAAGATGAATGTTTGCGTAAAATATTCTTTGTCAGAACTCCGATTCGAGTGTGCCGTCTTAACGAATACGGCTCGGGTAATTTGTAACAGTGTGAAACATCAAGTAAAAGAGAAATAATTTGTGCAAAATACTTATACCGACAAAGTGGAAATCTAAATACGACATACGAGTCGTTTCATATCGATTTTCTGCACTGTTTCTGTGTCTGTAGTATTTTGATTTAGTTTCACTAAACCACACGATAAATAAATGTCAAATGTTACGTTTGCCCCACTGTACGACGTGTACGCTTAGTCGCGCAGTCGTTGCGATATTCAACGACACGGACTAAGTTGACACGTAAGTGTGGGCATATGAACGTAGGTAGGAGATAAATTATCCAAAATCTAGGTAAACTCCTTTGTTCCGTTATCCGTAGCTTGCAATAAATTATGAATGTCTAGCGCTTACATACAATTAACTCGTACGTACTCAAGCATTTAAAACTAATAAAATGAATGTACAGTATTTAACAGATATGTAACAAATAAATTTATTAACTATTTACAGACTCGTATTTCAAAACCAGCACGCGTCCCTGTAATCCCTTACCGGCGACGTAAAATAAATTACTTACAGCATTTTCCATTTACATTTCAAGCAGAGTTCGAATTAAATACGTGGAAAGCAAAGAACACTACGGCGAATAATTTTCGTTGGATAAAGCATTATTTATTTGACAAAAATGGTGAAAGTAAACGAGTACACGCCCGTTTATTATTTTTTTTTACAACAGAGACTTATGTACGTGTCAAAAGTTCTTCAATTAAAATTACGCTATAAAAATATACGACAGAATTGGAAACCGTGTAATCTGTGCAATACACACGTGGAATGTAACAATAACCTTAATTAATAATACCATTCTCCCGCACACGATACAATGACGAACATTCTACTTGATTATCGTAGAGAATAAATACAAATATAATGCATCACAATTCTTTTTCGCTTATAATATTTCTGTACAATGTAATGTTAAAAAGCATCGTGACATAGTGCGGTGATAATTATTTTACAATACTGTTGCAAATAGCTCAATTTTAGTACATTTGCCTAAAGATTTAACTATACGCTAAATCCTTTAATATTATCCTTAAATAGTATTTAAACTTACTCGTGTGTATGATGTTTCGCGATTGTGTTGTGTATTAAAATTGGATGTTTCATAGTTCTGGTCCCTTTGTTTCCAATTTGCAAAGATTGCCTAGAGTTTCTCAATCGAATTGTAAATGAACCGATTGTGTGGTGGTACGAACGGTAATTATAAATAAATAACATTAAAATTAAAATATACAATATTATTGTGCGTAGACTAACAAGTACTCCGATTCGTACTTTGAAGATGTTCGGTTTAAATTATCACTTACATAATTTATTATTACGAAACCCTTTACTCAAAAGGAAATAAATCAATCGGGACGCACGCTTGCCATTACTCCGAACACCTAAGTGTATTCCAAGATGATCGTTATTAACGACAGAAAGATATAATTTGCATTATATCTCAATAAGTATGAGTGGCGTTATAAAATTAAGATTTCACCAGTGCTGCGTTTTGCCTTGCAGACTTCATTTACTCGATTAACATCACTTACTCTTAATAAATTTGCTCCAAGATCTAACAGGTGTACCTAATAGTACCATCTGTATAACATACTATCATAACTCACACGATATACACTAATAAAGCGTAACACACTTTCGTTGTCACTTCCAAGCAGATTATCTCGTTGATTCTCCGACATAACATTTGAAACTCGTTAGACACATAATTACACATCGTTAATTTTTCATCATTTCAGGAAGTGAGAACTTCTTTAAGTACACTATCCCAGGCAAGATCACGCAAATATAGTTTTAAGATTCTTTAAGTGAAACCTTTAACACGCGGATCCAAGGTATCCTGCCCAAGGTACCCAGTTTGAACACTTTTCCAAGACAAAACAAAATTACATCATTCTTCAGCACTCGTGCGCACTGTAGTAACAAGATTACCTATTTACCTTGATGCTTCTTCGAAGGAGATTCCGCTTATAGGGGATACTTGCGAGACTAGTATCGGATTTCGAAAGCTGCAGTGTTTCGCGATAAACCGAAGTGAAGAGTAGAAAATGTAAAAGTATTTCTCTTTCTACTCCGTGTGCGCGCAGGATCGATGACCGGCATAGAGTACGTCGACATTTTAATTCGGAAGTATGTTTCGAGAAAGTTGATACGATTACATTTCTACCATAAATAATAGCGATTGCACTCGCCATGTAACACTTTATACACCGAGTCTGGAGTGGAAAGTATTTTCTACTTAATTTGTTTGAAGTATCCTCTGTCCTTGAGAAGATCGTCCAACGCTTCCCGATTGTAATACACGATGAAGTCGGTCGGCGCGACTCCTTCGAAAACTGCGTAAACCGACGGTTTTAGATTGTAAAAGAAAAGCGGTTGGCCCCTCTCGGCGAAGTCTTTCGTTAAACACTCGATCACCATTGCAGCCGTAAAATCGGCACCATAAATGTGCGTGCAATCGATAACCACTGGAGTAGACACGTTTCCGGCGCGTCGGCTATACTTCGTTACCAAATTGCGCACGTAATCCACCGATGGGAAAATTAAGCATCGGTCTGGCGTTAACATAAGGTACTCGATGCCTCGTACAGTCTGCAAAGAGTAAACAGTTTTTTGGTTGTCGTGACGATAAGCTAGGCAGAGTAGTTTATCGTTATTGCAATTGTCAAGAGCTGTATTGTTATATTTTTACCGTAATTCATTTGATAAAGCGATTACACTAAATTGTACGTACCAAGAGTTTCTCCACGGATATCTTGGGTCTCGCAGCATGATAAAGAATGAATAGAACGTTGATTCCAACACCGCATAGAATTCCAATTTCGAGTTGAAGCACCAGGCAGGCGATGAAAGTTGCTAATCCTGGGATTAGATCTGATTCTATAAAAAAACAGGATAGATACGAATGAAGTTTTTGCAGAAACACCGTTCCAGTTAAACTAGTTCTCTATATTTGTTTTTTATTGATGTTTAGATAAATATTCAGAATTTTAATCTTACTCTTTGTTCTCCACATCGGCTTTACGACTTTCACTTCGACCATGAAAATCACAGCAGCTATGATAATCGCTGCTAAAGTTGCTTTCGGTATGTAGCTGAAGTACGGCGTAAGAAAGAGGAGGGCAAATATCACTAGCACACCTATAGCAAATCGTGAATATCGGATTATTTACGATAGGAACCTCGTTTAGGCGACATAAAAATTCCAGAATGTTTAATACTATCGAAACGTACAAGAATCAGTTTGTAAGTGAGCGGAGCACCTAACTCAGTAAGCTCCGTATGAAGAAAAATAAAAACCAGAAGTGACCCATTCTGTTTTTATTTGAAATACTTTTTAATGTAATACTTCACGAGTGATTTAAGCTCTTCGAGTTAGGTTTCTCGCTCCATGCATTGGTCGACTGTTATCCACTTACCGGTATAAAGACCACCCATCGGTGTCCTTACTCCAGAAGCATTATTTACCGCGCTTCTGCTGAGAGATCCCGATCCAGGGAAACCCTGAACAAAGGAATTTCCGATGTTCGACATTCCGAGCGCTATGAGTTCTTGGGTAGCATCAACCGATTTTCCACTGGCTGAAATAATTACGAAAATGTAGTATAGTTACGAAGCGTCAGGACTTACGCGTAGATGAGATTCAGTGGCTATTGCAAAAGTGATTTCGTTTAATAATGTCAGACTTTGCATTTTTATTTCCATTTTGACTGCTCATCGAGAGTATTTTTAAATAAAAATCATATTATATGTATTCGGTATCCCAGAATTGCAGGTAAAAATTTAACTGATTAATAAAACTGGTAAGTACAAATAATAAAATGTATATCTTAAAAACAAACGAGCTTTGGACAGTCTAAACGCTTCTAATCTGTAGAGAATACATATCTTAGAAACGATTAGCTCTTGAATCTGTATCTAACACAATTCTTTCATAGCTTTTTTAAGAATCACATTAAACCAGTTAATCGTTACCTACGAATCTAGGATGCCCTGTACGCAAACGCGTTAACATACTAATATTTATTACGAAGTATGTAATAATATTCTGTACGAATATTACACTCCGAACGAAAGAATCATCGAGGACAGTTCAGTAGTCATGCTTTACGATAAAGACACCGTCGGAATGCACTTGGTTTACTCGTTTCCCTCGCGGGGTAGGCATCGTGGTGGGGATTCCCAACTTTGGTTGGTGGGATCATCATTCTCCCCTCCGTTTGTCACTCTCGCTTTGTCGCTCGGGAGGTGACAACAGGTGAGACGTTCTCCCTGATTCTGTCTCGTGATTCGATTCCATTCGTTATTACTTTACTCATATTCTCCACTGACTCATCGCGACTGTTTTTTTAGGAAATGTTGATTTCGACCTTCTCTGATCTCAATCCTAACGATGACTGATTATCTAAATCGCTTACCGCTGCTAGGTACATTGCTTTTGGTACAGAGACTGTATTGTCCCATTTGATTTGCCAGTATACTTCAGATATAGGGATATTTAAAAAACGAGTACGGCGTTATTAATCAGACCTGTTACGACGTATCATCGCGAATAACCACTGAATCTTAATATTATATTTACAGAAGGCGTCAAAAGACACGTTTGTGAAATATTCTTTTAAAATTATTACAGATACAAAGTCTAGTTCCGCGTACTTATACTTGGCCCGAGACAAGACCTTGATCATGATCATTAGATTAATCGTTCCCTTCAATTACATTTTTTTACTTTCCCTGTAACAGTTGATCAATTAATTATGGTGTAACTTTCTCCCCCAATTTTTTTCTTGATCTAAAATACGTTTTGGTCGAAATTGGTATACACAAAATGTGATACAAAAATTGCTCAAGTCATGTTTCTATAACCGATCTCCTACTTTCTTCGTTACGGTTAAGTAGTTCTTATCGCACCTGATACGCGTTTCATATCATAAATGCTAAAGAACGGAACTTACAGAAAGCTTTGCAGATGGCAATGTCCTCCATTAGGGCGATAAGTGGTAAGACGAGAATTCCGCTTCCCAAATTCGAAATCATATCGACGAAAGATACCGTGGTATTGTCGCCTCTGGTATACCCAAACTGTGGCAATTGTACGGTTGGCATACCGCCTGGTATGTGTCCTATGGATCAAACGTACCGTAAGGCGTTAATAACGCTAATATTAATATTAAATCAAATTAATATTCCATAACTATAGTACCAAAACTCCCGTGTCACCCAAATGAGGGTGACATGGCGATTGACGTCTCAATAATATTTAACGCGACAATTCTACGTAATAGAACGATATCAATGCAATAGAAAGGCTTTACATCAAAAAAACAAATCGAGGTCAATTATCCGAATGCTGCTTTCCAGATGATCTTTGCCAATCGCGATTTGAAGAATCTTCTAGCAAAACCGCAACGCGGAATTTCTCGATCTCTTTAACGTATTACCTATTATCGCCGGTGACTTATTCGAAACAGTTGCAAAAATAAGTGATTTATAGTATGCCGTTCGATAAGCAATAGCAAAAGTATATGTATATAGATAACCTCTGTAATAATACTTGGTAAAGAGTCCATTCATCAGCTCGCTATGACTAAAATGTGAAATATGGGAAAGAGCGTGATCGGATGTCCGCTTCGCATATTCAGACTGTTGCAATTTGAATAAAGACTATTCGTCGAATTACGAAAGATTTGGATTCTCCGTTTCTCTCTTACCGACCAATTTGAAGGGAGATTCTCCGTGAAAGCTGTAGCCGACAATCCCGCAAAGTACCACTAGAAGAGCGTTCCGTGATGTGCCGGTCAGCCAAATAATTTTATTTACGATACGATGCTTCGTCGTGCGTAGCGCTTCGTTCTCGGGTCCGATGGCGCACGAAGCCAAAAGCTACGAGGAAATTTACGAAGCATTACACGGGGAACATCGGAAATAAATTTCGCAAATAAAGTACGCAAATAAATATAAATTCCTGTTGCGCCCGTCGGAAGGTGCTCGAGTCGTTGATAGTTCGATAACGTTGAGAAATTCCATGCAACGTTATGCGATGCAAGGAACTACTCTCTCCCCATTCCCCATATCGTTTGGTGACGTTACAGATATTAAGACCCGCGCGACATTGAAATTAGCGCAAGCATCGTTACGGATGCGAGTTGTCAGAAATGGCACAACCGCACAATGCGTGAGAACTTTTGAAACTGATCGATTACGTCGTGAATCTTATCGCGCGTAATTATTACGATCGTGATTAACTACGTACACTCACAACTGTACAATGGACACGCGATGGTTGTGCGCGCTAATGGAGCTATCGATACGATCGGTCTAGCTGGAGTGTCCGTAGGAGAGTTTAATTAACGAGTTCCGAGCGGTGACATTCGCGCCGATTTAATAATTACGCTACCTAGAAAGTTGATGGTAACGGGGATAGTAAATTTACCCTGAGAAGCAGAAGAAGGGCTATGCAAGTTGCACCCAACGCGGTATCCCAGGCTGAAGTTTCGTGCACAAGCCCCACGAGGCTTTTCCACATCTCGAGGAATTGCGAACCTTTCGCGGGGACCCCGAGAATATCTTTGATCTGCGACGTGACGATTATTAGGGCCACGGCTGAGGTGAAGCCTGAACTGACAGGCCCGGATACGAAATCGATTAAGAAACCTGAAATGAAAATTGCACGAACGCTGTTTTCTCGGTGGAAAATGTATGAGAAATGTCGGACGTTTAAATCCATTCAGCAAGTACGCAGGGTATAGAAATTGTAAATGATTTATTTGTAAATTGGGAGAATATTGATAGAACAATATTTGTATGTAGAGCGTACGTAATTATAAGTAAAATATGATAATGATATGGTAATAATACTCAGTGCGTCTGAACGTATTCTATACTCACCAAGGCCGAATATACCCATTATCAGTTGTATTATTCCAACCAGTAGACACAAAAGTATCGCATGCTGCACCGGAGCGTCCAAATGACCGACGGTTTGATAAGTGAGCAAGGAAATAATGGCAGTGGGCCCTAATGGCGTGTCTTTGCAAGATCCGAAGAATATGTAAATAAAACATCCCAGAAAACTGCCGTACAGTCCATACTGCAATAAAAAGGTAACGCATTAACCATTGGGACCGTCGATAACGAATGTATCGGAATCGTGAATAACGAATTCAAGTGTATCGTGAACAACGAATCCATCAGAATCGTCGGTAACGAATCTATTGGAATCGTTGATAACAAATCTATTGGAATCGTCGATAACGAATCCATCGGAATCGTGAATAACAAACTCATCGGAATTGTGAACAACGAATTCATCGGAATCGTCGATAACGAATTCGTCGGAATCGTGACCAACGGATCCATCGAAAACGTCGACAACGAATCTATCTGAATTGTGAACAGCGAATCCATTGACCATCGCTGTTAATCGCGTCAGTTACCTGGGGCGGTAGACCCGCGACATTGGAATACGCGAGGGACTGCGGGATGACGGTGAGGCCCACGGTGATCCCTGCAACGAGATCACCGAGCGCATCTTGCGCATTGTACCTCGGTAGCCAGTTTAAAACTGGCAGCCTCTTGTAGAGAGTTTTCTTCGTACAGGTCGCCTTGACACGTCGCCTCGTACATTGCAACACCGAATCCAAGAGGCTGTCCTTCTGTTTGGCCTCGTCATCCCCCGGTTCCTCGACCACTGTTGAAAAATAAAACGGTAAAGAGAGTGATCGGTAATACTCGCCGTGTATGAAATTGAAATCGATGAACCGAATGAACGGCGGAGCAGAAGTAATTGATAATGCGATCTCGTGACCAAGTTTGTCAGGGCGTTTCGTAATCCAACGATCGATAGTTTCTTTTCAAACGACACTGTTCAATCGCGATACATTTCTTTATGTAACTCTTTCATTCTACTCGTCGTACTTTTGTTCTATCATTTTTAAACATCGTGGAATTATTACTTTACGTCATTTTAACGCAATTGAGAAAAACGGTGTACATAATAACGAGGGACGGGAAACCTGAAATTTTGTTTCGAATCGATTGAAATATTTTTTTTTTATTAGTAGGCTATCCGATCTCTGATCCGGTAGAAGAAAATCGACGGGGATCGTAATAACGAGAAACCCAAAATTCACCCAATTTTTTTGTTCGCGTTATACGAATGCGTTGGTCTTGTATTCGTCTCGGGGCTACGTGCTCTCTTGATAATACAGTTACAATAAGATTTACGATAAATCGGATGAACTATAATAGAGTATAATTCAGATCAATTATACGATGATACGTATCGGCGGTTACAATGGCAGCGATAGTTAACCATCGTTAATCCCGAACGAATCACCGAACAAATGGGGAAACATAACCAAACGAATAGCCGTAAATAAAATGTACTAATTATGCTACATCTCAGTTACCCTTCGTAACGCGTACGAGTTAAACGGCACAATAATGAGCGAGTCGTTGCTCGAACTTTCGAATTCCATCGCTTTTTAATTACGCGAGTGAAGTTTCATCGAGATCGAAAATTTCTCTCCACGTGGACAACTCACAAATTATCCATTCTTTTTTTCAAAATAAAAATCCCATTAATGTGGCGTAGAGTTATACTTTAAATTTAAACGTGGCTGTTCTAAGGATAATTTAATGCCGTCCTTCAGAGCGGTCAGGATCGACCACATGTAATTTATTCGTATCACGCAGAGTATCCACGTAAAGCACGAACCCACACGGAAGGTCGACAGTTTTCTGATTTTCTGAGATTTATTGGTGTAATAATACGTGCCTAATTTGCAACTGCCGGGTCAAAATAGCATCGGCGATAGTTAGTCGTGCTTCGTCCGTGCGATATAATGGAAACGGGAAGACTCGCACTCGATTACGTTCTTAATCTTTTGACCGTGGTGCACTCCGAACGGAGAAAGAAAGAAATGCTTCCTTTTCAAACATCGGTTTTTTATCAATTTTATTGACAATTTTTTAAAAATATATTCGGGGTATCAGAAAGAAATCCATTATTTTACATAGTATCATTTGAGCTAACTTCGTCAGTTTTTATGAAAAGGGTATAAAAGATTTAGAAAAGCATTGGAGTACAGTTGTGAAGAGTGAAGGAAATGACATTTTATAATATTCTGTAATAAAAGTTAAGAAAAAATGCAGTTATATATTGTTCTGCAAAATAATAGATTTCTTATCGGTGCCCTTAAGACAGATATGGGAATGGCAAAATTTCGTAAAAATCTCATCTAGGGGTGACTTTTTAAAATTCAAAATTCACCAATTGCATTAATTAACTCTCATAATCAAACTACGGATTTCAAATAAATGTACATTCTTACGAGAGACAAATCAAAAAGAGGCACTAAAACAGAAACGTGTTTCGTTATTAGAATGTTCTAAAAACGCATTTTGAATGCATTTTGCTCATTTCTTTCATTTACAAAATCGTACCACGCGTGTAAAATCAGCATCGCACTCGCATACTCGTCAACCGTGACAAAAGGATTCAAAACGCAATGCTATATCGTAAGGAACAATTACGCGGGACTCGTAATGAATTATTATTTTTGCTTTTCAAAAAAATCTCATCGCGATCTGTCGTAGCCGGCATTACGGACAATGTCTGACCAACGTTGCGTGTAACTACTTCTCGGTATGACCAACATCCGAAGGAACGTTCGTCATTTACCGTAGGTCGACGACGGACGATGGCGATCCTTCCGTTTGATAGTTACGTCGAACAATTTGTCAAATTCACTCACGGATAAAGTCCGACGAGCCTTGTATTCCTCTGGGATTTTCATGGGAATTGTATAAAATGGGAGAGCCATTTGTGTTAACGAGGTCCAAACTATCTCCAGATCCACTGAAGACGTGATTTACGTAGCCTCCTGTTCCACCGTCTTGCTTTTCCCCACCCGTTCCGTTGCTTTTCTTCATTCTGAAAATATATGAACGATCATTACAAATTTCTCGTACGATAACGAATTTTTGATACAGAATTTTTGAACGCGATATCAGAAAAACCCTGCTGTTCTGAAATTATCGTTGATCTCATGCACACACAATATTTTCGTCCAAGAATTATCGTCTCCTTCCTCTTTTTTATTTGTAGTCGCATCAACGTCTTAAGTTAATAGCGGCTGCACGGGATTGGCATCGGAGTATATGTAAGTATAATTCTTTCAGTTTCTGCGTCACGTCTAACTCATCGTATTATATCCCAAAAACAAACAGCGCTAAGTATAATGATCTCGATCGCTATGTTGCGTCTAACTCATTCGTATCACATTTCAGAGATATTATATTGGACTACTATAAAATAACGATAAGTATAATGATCTCGGTTGCTACATTATATCTAACTCATCGTATTACATATCAAAGATATTATATTGGACTGCTATAAATATAACGACAAGTATAATGATATCCGTCGCTACGTTACGTTTAACGTATTCGTATTAAATCTCAAATATATTATATTGGACTAACATAAATACAACGATAAGTATAATGATCTCGGTTGCTACGTTACATCTAACTCATTCGTATTATCTTTCAGAGAAATATCTTCACGGGTAATTTGTCTATTAACGCGTCGTTAATCCATCACACGCGATGCTTGACAACTAATGATAAATGTGATTCTTTTGTCATCAAAGAATTATGGTCAATAGATTCAGCATGATTTACGATACCACGTATCGTGGTATTCTATTTACTCAGGTTCTGCATGCTCATTTAATTTTGACGTAGGTTTTGGTAATAGAAATGTAACTGGTTAAAGACAACGTAGATAACGAAAAGTGTAATTCCCTTTTGGGAATCGTGCCCCGTGTTTGCGTACACGTAAGAGCAACACGTGAATAAATATCGCAGTTATATTTAGAGCGATCATCGGTACCGCATAAAAGTCTCGGGATATTCGCCTATCTCTAGTATTTGCTTCTTAAACAATTTAACGTTCATCGTTGCTCCACGAGTGAAGTTTGTTCGAACGACGAAAATCTGACCGAACGATTACAATTTAATCGTTCAACGTACACTCGATTGATTTCGCGCTTATCGACGTTACGTTGTACGCAAACATTGCGAATGTTATTTAACCAGGGACCGCCATTCCCCGTAACTGTGGCAACAATTTAATCGGTGAGAAGGAGAACTGTACGAGTCTAAGATCAGCCGTTTTTATATAACGTAAATAATAAATGTGAATGTCAAACAACGGTACTACCGAAGCGCTTCGAGCCTGCGTTTCGAGTAATTCCAGGTGAATTAACGAAGTCGACGATACTCGAATAAAAAGAAAAATTCTTTAAAATATCTGTAAATATATTTCGACTTACACAGTTCCTCGTCTTAACGATTCAATTGTATATGTTTCACCCTGTAATCACGGTTCAGATAATTCGACGGTACTCAGGAAAATAAATGTAAAAATGTAAAAAAATTTGAAAAATTAAATTTACCTCTCACCCCGGGTCGATAAAGATCGATCGTAACGATAAGGAGTAAAGAGTCTAAATCGGTACGACGATCACGTCGAATCGCTACGAAAGTACAAAAAAAAACAGTAATTTTTGTAAAACCAAATATAGTGCTTATGAAGAACGAATTTATCGACGCGCGTCGTCCAACTACTAAATTTGAGGCTTTATCGCGTTTCTCCCGAGCATCGTTAAATTTCCGAAGATAATGGTTTCCTCATTATACGCGCGTTAAATACCGTTCCCATTTATTCGTTTGCCGAGTCGTCCTTGCAAATCGAGTCCACGAATCCACTTAATCGTGGATTCCCCCGCCGCTTTGCCGGATCGCGCTAAAGTTGCACCTGGCGGACGTGTTATTGCGTGTAATAGTCAAGGGAAACTGAAAAATAACATTATTGCGGGCGTGTCACATGACTCGCGCGTGCAGCCGGTCATTCCGTTCTGTCATGTGCTTCGATTACGCATACACTGAATCAAACTCGTGTATGTCACGCGGTTCTCCTTTACGGCGCTCATGTGATACGCGGCACGTTACAACCGAGGCGCGTATAAATCAATTCGCATTGACATTGTTTTCCATGCAAACTAGTGTACGTTCAGCTCTTTGTCAAACATATTTTAT
The DNA here is from genome assembly GCA_933228935.1 of Pemphredon lugubris. Lineage (NCBI taxonomy): Eukaryota > Metazoa > Arthropoda > Insecta > Hymenoptera > Crabronidae > Pemphredon > Pemphredon lugubris. Next base: position 40,357,120 of record OW121819.1, on the reverse strand, counting down.
TGAAATAACCCGGAAGCGATAACGTCCCAGCCTTTATTAATTGTCGGATAATTAATACGAATTTTTGCACCACGAATTCGACGCTAGAGAAATCATTTGGATAATATTGATTAGAAAAATAATAATCCAGAGGAATGAATTTCTCTTGGATTTCGTGAAATTCGTCGAAGAGATTATAGAAAACCAATGTTTTGCGTTTAACTCGATGTACTTGGAAACTTTGTTTAATTTTACGAATCGTTTTGCGTCTTAAAGGAAATAGAGATGAGTTTAGCAATCTCGCTTGTATTCCTTGCGACGAGGTGGATAAATGTCGAGAAATGATTATTCTTCTCATCGAGAGAAGACTTATTATTATTTCTTAAAATCAAATGCTTATTAATCGCGTCGTTATCGGCGAAACAATCAGTTAGAACGACGCCAGTCAATCGGATCCACTTGAGGTAATTGTTAGTTCTATGCTGAATTACGCTAGATCTATTTAAGACGAAACGCTGAAGTTGGTTTCTACGATAGAAATGTTCGTATGTACTTAACCACGGTATCCGTTTGTTAAAGAAATAACGAAGAACTTGACAGTTAATCCATGTTGGAAACTTTCACTTTTACATTGGCGAAATCATTCATAAGATAGTTCGTATCGATAAGTTGTTAATAGCTGTACCCGTAAATTAAGATAAAAGTCATTGATATCGCTTTTTTTACAAACATTTCTATTTTACGGGTGTGATGTTGTGTCGCAAGTGTAGATGATTTATTTAAAAAAAGCAGTTTTGTGAATTTTTTTAAAAATCCGCAACTTCGAAGGGCTGTAACTTTGTATATTTTCAAAATTGTCTTAAAAACGAAATTGTTTCGTTTATGAGGCGCAGAGGACCACGATACGTCTGATTTTTATAAAAATCTATAATGCTACTCCAAAACGGTATTCGTTGTTTAGTATAAGTTTTATGACGATAACGACGATAATCATCGATGCTGCCGATCGACTCCGCTGTATTACGATCAGGTTTGGTGGTTGGAATTAACCGATACTAGGTGTATCGATTTATAGGGTATCAGTTTGTTTTTCTAAACCGATACCAATGCATCCGGAAAAAAATTTAATTCATATGTTTTAATCGTCACACGGGATAATGACATCGATTTTCTTATCGCCAGGGATACCGTATAAATGTCTACAGACTGTTTCAAGCTTAATAAAGTTTTAACGTAAGATTCAAATGACTTTTCACATGATTTTTGATTACTTTAACATGATACCACTGACTGTAAAGGAAACAGCCCAATCTGTTGTGTCGCGAGCGAGTAATAAAATGTTATATTCAATCAAAACTGTATAGCCAAAGAAATAAGAATTTGGTATAAATTTTGGGAGTGGACAGTTTTCGCGGGACTCAGATATCCGATAAATTTTATATCGGCTCATGCCTGTAATTTTTCTGCCACTTTGAAGAGATGAGCACCATTTTCTTCTCAAATAGCCTTTGTCTCGAAAATTTCAGCATGAAAATTGCCAAAGTTCATACGCGTGTCTCTCAATGAGAAACAAATTATCGATATTAACGCTGACATCTGGTTCCGGTCAAAGAAAACAAGTGTACTAAGAGCAAAACGACCTTCCGTGCAGAAAATGTCATTGTCAATGCAACGATCGATGAGCGTGTCAGGATAATAACAGTGCATTTATTCGTTAATGCTATTTACCTTCGAATTAACTAAAATTGCAGCGGAATACTTATCGTAATTAGATACTCCGCGTCTAAAGAGATCCATGTGTACTCTCTTAGCTAATTAATATCCTCGAGAGGTAGGAGTAACAACTTGGTAAAATAATATTAATACCAACAAGCGAGTGAAATTAGGCGAGGGATACCAATCGAAACTTATTAGACCAGACCCACCTCATTGCGTCATTCTTCTATACAGAAGATTCTTTGAAAACAAAATTTAAATGTAGTTTCTCATTAAAACCCTGTTCACAGTAATATGCATAAGTTCCATTGAAATCTAAAGATTCAAAGGAAATGTAAATAAAGTTCATCGAGTTATACTTTGAGAAACGTAAATTCAAAGTATTCAACTTAAATTAATATCCCACGCGAACCAACGAGATGTAAGAAAAATGGATTTAGTCTATCGCTGCTTAGAGTTCTATATATATTTCCGGATATAATAATAATAATAGTCCAAAAGTTAAATGTAAATGTAAATGTAAATTTCACCTAGCTATTATTCCGAACGTGTTAATCGTTTTACAATCTTGATAGAAACTCCGTTCCACGAAAGAACATAAGCTACCTCGTGGGTGGGAGGAACATCAGTTCCTACCATATTTGCACAACTGACTTAATTTCAAAACACAAACACCGAGTGCTTCCGAGCCACGTGCAATATAATAGATTAGTATACTCGCTGCTATCTCACTTGCCGGCTAATAGACGTGCAAACTCATTCCTCGTAATCCGCGTTTAAGGAGGCAGTGGAAGGTGTAAACTCGTGATTTTAAACGCCACATAAATTGCTCTACGCGAACGAATGACTCGAGAGACGCGTTTAAAGATGTGTCAATTAAAGTTTGTGGGTACGATTTGTATCACGCGTGGTAACGTATCAATTAAATCGGCGATGTGGCGTAGCTAATAAAGCGCGGTTCCCACGTGTTCGTGGAAACTGAAACGATCGAATATTGATGGTGGAGAGGATCGGGTTTCTTTTCGATTTTGGTTTGATCGATCAGGCGCGCTGATCACTGAAATCGAAGAAGTGGAAGATTCGCTTAACGCGCGGACCTGTGGATGAAGTGCCCATCACAATTGTAGGACGCGATTGTCCTTTTTTTTTTTTTTTTATAACTTCTATATATTAAATACTGTACACGTTTATTAAAGTTAAAACAACCGGATCAGTAAAAATCGTCGAATTTGGATTTTTATTTTATGTTACAGAAAATATTAAGATAGTTTAATGACATTTGAGACTGATAATTTGTTAAACTTAAGATTGTGTATGAACATTTGTATGATCTCCTTGGCGGTAAGAAAAACGATTTCATTATCCTCCATGAAGACCGTACAGGCGAATTAAACTTTTCCGGATGTATCGACCCGAGAATCAAATATTATTACGTCAATTGGCGTAATTGACTGATCGCAAATTATAATTCATAATTATGATTTGAGACGAGTAAATTATGATGATTGATCAATTATTATTTAATCAATGATCGACGAATAACTTCGATTTGAGAATCACTATTAAAACAAGAAACCGATATGCCTAGTATCGGCTCATGCCGATCCTCAGGCCACTTTTTTAAAATATCCGTCAAATTAACGAATGAAATAAAACCAAATGTGCATTAAGTTCTAATTAAGGAGCAAGTTTGAGTATTCGTATTCAAACATTACCGGAAGCTATTGTACTGCGAATTGTAATTAAATTTGCAGAAGACCAGACAGACATAAATATATACGTTAGCGTCGGGGAATTTTTGTCGAAGTAATAACGAAGCTTAACGAGGGCTTGTACTTCCATCATTAACTCACACGCGTTGCACTTGGTCCTAAATAGCGGTACGCTCTTTAAGCTTGTATCAACGTTCCACGTCTCGCAGCCTTGATTTTTATTGACCTAATCGGCAAAATAAGGAGAAACCCCGAAGTTTATAAAGCGCGTTAACATTAATCGATCCGATCGAGCGCGATAAGATAACTTTGATTACTCTTGATGCATCTTGAGATTTGTAAAAATCCTATCCTATCACGTCCGGTACAAAATAAGAAGGAAAATCGTGCTTACCTAAACGATTATGCGATGCCGGATAAAGTTCTCGCTCCCCGCTATAATTCCCGACGATCTTTAAGAAAATCAAAGGCTGAACGAACGGCAGCTTCCGAAGTTGAACTCTGCTCGATCTTTCGCGCGCGAATGAACGAATCGATACCGGGGGCTTTACAAATTATCTTTCTTTACCCCCTCGACACATTTCACTCGTGACGAGAAGCAAAGAGGATGACGAGGCAAAGGACGTGTCGAGCCGCGAAAACGAACACACACTTTCTCTCGAGCCGCGCGTCCCTCCTGAGACTGTCTCTTCTATGAAAGAAAGAACGCTCCGTCCGCGTGTCGTCTTCCCCGTTCCGCGGCACGTGTCGCGCACGTAATTTCAATGTATGGTGGAGAGAACGAGATTTTGAGGGAAACGAAAACGACGAAATTCGATCCGGTTTCAACGAGCCGATGACGAAACTGAATCCGCGACGATACGCGACCGGCCATTTAAATGCGTCGCGGTTCTCCGACGGTCTGTGCGGTAACTCCTTCTCCACTTCTCTTTCTGTCGTCTTTGAGCCAGTGACGTCACTGGAGAACAAACCAATCGGCGGAATCGCGTAAGGCCTTTTTGAATCGGTTTCGAGTTCCACGGTGATCCCTCGTCGTTTCGTAGATCGCAGATCCTTCGATGGCGCTCGAGAAGAACGTGCCGGATTTTAAATTTTTGTCCAATTGGTCGATGTCGAATTTAAAAAATCAGACGAATATGTGGGTAAACAGATTCAAGTCGTACCGTCAAGTACGACGCGAAATCGAAAATTTAATACAGAGGATTATAGAAATTCAAGTTGCACGTTAAGTTACGTTAAGTATTTCTTGAGTTCAATATTTTCATCGACATGTCATTATTCATATTTGATTTCAATTACAATTTTCTCAAGTCGATGGAAGAATGGATAATCTAAATTTTAAATGAGAGTTTGTTGAATTCTAGTTTCAACTATACTTTCTGGTATTCCTTCAACTTTTCAATTTTATACTTAGCACGTTTTTCTGGATATTATCGAAAATTGTACGGGTGAAAACTTTTGTTTCCCATTGTAATGTTATTTACATATACAAATAGATCTATCGTAAATGTTTAATGGCCACAGTTTTTGTTAAATACTCTTTACGGATTGCAAAGTTCAATGGCGACCGTGAAAAAAAGATAACCGTTGTTTCGGATAATTACGGTTCATTTCCAAAAAAAAAAGAGCACGAACGAAGGTTCAAGAAGACCAGAAAAAAAAAGTTATTTCCTTCGCGAAGTATCTTTCACGTTCCGGCGCGCTTAGATTTTAATAAACGAATTGTTTCGTTTCGTAACGCGAAGCGAGAGAAAAAAAGCGTATTACAATAGGCATCTGCGGTTATCATAAATTACGAATCGCTACTTTGCAGCGAGCTACTCTCGGTCGAGTAATTACGTCGTTATGTTAGTAATTATGTCGGTCGAATTTGATGGTCTAAATAAAAGTACAAGGGAACCCCCGATGACAGGAAGCATAGCAGACTCTCGATGGTACGAGAAAAATTTCTTCGATTAAATAAGGAAACAAGGAAATACCCGTTTCGTTAATCCTACTCGCAATGCAATCGCTTCCTCTACAAACTGAATCACTCACCTTTTACAACCTTTATCGAAAACCCTGAATCGTTTCGCAATTTGCAAACACACTGATTACCTGTCTTGAGAAACGTAATATGTAAAGTATTATTGTGCCTACTATCTAGCTGCCAACACGTCGTTTTGCCCAAGACATAATTAACGTATCTGCCTGAAAGCCAGTCGTAAACTCTATTACTAATCCTTATCTCGTTCAATATGTACGTACCAACACGCAACTTGCATAGCGCGATGTGTTGCTTTAGAGGAATTTACGGTAGGTACAATAGCAACATCGGCCAATATCGTATTTCTAATAGTGATTTTTTTTTAATACTGCTTATTGGTAAAGTGGAGCGATAAATTCTCTTCGAAGGCTACGGGTGTAATGTTTGGAATGATGCTGATCATCGAGCTTGAGGTGATATTCTTTGCTTTTCCGATAATGTTAACACATTTGAACACGGGATTGATTATACCGAGTGTTTACGTTATTGTCAAATTATATTATGCACGCCATATGTTAAATTGTATTGTATTATATCAATATTTTGGACAATGGAAATCCATGATACGCTGTAAAGTATGCTTTTCTTTTTGTAAAATTATATTTCGCGCAGTTTATATTATTCATTCCGTATTTATATCAATTTTCTGCCATTTCCTCGAAAGGGTTAAGACTACTCGGGCGTTTACTTTTTGAAGATTACTTTTGGAGATTTGGAGAAATAAATAGTTTTAGCAACAATTATGGAATAACTTCTCCGGCGCTAAAGGAAGGAAATGAAACGAGACTCGATCGAGACGTAAAAGTCGAGGAAAGGTGTCTCGCAGGTAACCCGGATCAGTGCGTCAGTGTTCTTTCACTTATCATCTATTTCCCCGTCGATGCCAGATTTCCAACAAACGTTTTCCTCCTATTATTTCCAGAATCGTGGGTGCTTTATGATACCTGCATTCCAACGAGATACACGGACGATACAGTTGTAACACAGCGTAGGACACAACGAATTCCAACGAGGATACAGTGTCATACTACTCGACACGATCGATAGCTTTCGTCTCGCAATATCGAACTGCCAACGATCGTGGAAAACGTTTTCATAATTGTCACTCGACATATAAGTAACCGCCTGATATGGGAAAATTATTTCGGCTGAAATTAAGGTAACTGTATTACGCGTATGTTATTTTGGAGCGCATGGCATCGTATAGTATGTAGTCTCCTTAAAATCGTTCAATATCTTGTTAGGTACAATAATATTTGCTACGTTAAACGTATGTTCAGAATTTGTACTTTGTACACTTCTACCTTACAATTAAATATTGTGAACGGTACGAGAGAGTGTCTCCTTGTTGGAACGCAGTGCTTTCAAAGCACGTATTACTTTCAACCCTTTCGCTACGTAAGACGTATATATACGTCCAAACGAATGAGTCGTTTATTTGCGTGAGGTGTATATATTGCGTGAGGTATACATATCAATTTTTATAAAAAATGTTATTACGTCTTCGTGAGACTACGTATCGAATATCTTTCGTCTATTTTTGTATTAATCTTAAACAACATTTAGTCAAAAGAGGGGTATATACTTGCACCCCCGGTGACAAAAATCAAAAGTTCGTAACTCGTTGCTTCCCACGTGAGAATAATGAAGTAACGATCCACACATTGTACGGACGCTTTTCCGATTCTAACCAACCAAGAATTAATTCGTTACTCTTAATCAATTTGTCACACGTGACAAAAAAAAATAACGTGCGACAATTCTCGAAATTCTCACGACCGATTTCTCGAGAAACGATAAAAATAAATTCCTCTCGTGAACGAGAATTGTCGATCGCGATCTTAATGTGCACGATACCAATGTCCTATGCAGTATCCTGCAATGATAACTGTCTTTTCGTCATTTTCTAGTTTTTCATCTCTCATTGATTAAGAATAACGTTTAAGGACATGCATGAGCGTACCAGTTTCACTCGCGATTACCATTACCATTATTATTCTAATAATTCACTTTATTACCCATCCGATGATCATTATCATTATTCTGGATCTCGTACACTGCTACACGTAGCATCCTTCCTATCAAATACGTAACACACGTACGTGCCGACGTTCGCACGTCCGTGTACAAGACTCACACTCGTAGATGCATGCCAAGAATCCAATCCTATCACCAATGTTCATGCATACATATCGCTTTATACCTGCCATTACCTACCCTCCCCACTCTTTAAAGACCTGTTTTCCAAACACGTGATTATACAAGGCCGTAACACACTTTTAAAACAACCACAAAACAGTTCCCATCGTCATTTTACGCTTTCGATCGGTCAGCGATGCTCGTGGAATTCGTATTTTATCTACGGCCGAATTAACCGAATTAATCGGTCAAACGTTAGTTTTCGAAAAACATCTTTCGCGAGAAATTAGTTGGCTCCCGTTGTATCAACACATTCCCGACGGGCAGCCGCTTTATTGGTTGTCGCGCGTCAAACGCGTCGACGACGGGCAACCGATTTATCGGCTATCTAGCGCTACACGCCGTCGATTCGAATGATTGTTTCGGTGTTAATAACTTGTTTTTTTACGGCTCATTTGGTCTATATGAAATGGCAGTCTCGATCCCATATCCGTAATCTACGAGCCATTAGAATTAAATAATATTTGACGACGATAAGATTTACATTCCGATTTTGCCCCTTACCGCCTTTTATATGTGCATATATGATTATTATGTTTTTCTTCGGAAACACGCGTCGCGCAAAGCTGCGTATTCTCGGTAATTGTTTTATTTTTTTTATGAATTTCAACGCGGCCTTTTGTAAACGGAAATTGGCGTGAAAACATTTCGAATGATCGATTCGCTGTCGCTTGAAAATTGTGCGAAGTTTAATACGCGAGATAAAGATCGCCTTGAATAATAATTTTAACGGTCACGCGCTTCTTTAATGTTAGAGAGGATACATTTTTTTCTTCATCATTTTTCGATCATGTGAGCGTCTGGATAACCAGTTTTGTTTTCAAAATGCGGCGCCTAAATTTGTTAAAAAAATCTTTAGACAGATGTGATTCAAAAAAAGATATTCAGAAGAAGAACCTGTTGGTTTTAGTTTGCAAAACTATGTAAAAATATGCACTTTAGGTCACTGTGCACTAGAAACATAGAGCGTTCCATTGAAAATTTGAAACCTGACGGGTGGCGTTTGGCGTGCAATTGTAAATACATCGAATGCCCGCCGTCAACGTTCCGAGTTTCGCAGTTTCCGTTTCAGTACTTGATTTTTACAAAAACACGCAAAAGTTTGGTACTCGTCGGCACACAGTAGTCCAGTGTTTTCAGCCTCTTCAAGAATGTGTTAAGTAAAGAGAAACAACCCTAATTGTAACTCAAATAATACCGGCAATGCAACATTTTTTTTATCGTACATACATATAATCGAAAATCATTCTGTACGAATGACTGAACGGTTCCTTGAATTTTGATCAAATCAAAGTATGTTTGAACTTAACGTCATGATCGATAGAGTACAATTTCTGATTTCCGAAAGTAAACAACGCAGAACTTTGAATGGCCATGAAAATATTTTTAAAGACCGTAACAGTCATATACAAGTTGATAGTGGAATGTGCTTACCATTTCACCAATTGTAAGTTGCTATTTAATTCTCGAAAGATTATCCTCCGAAGTTCTTTAGAGGTAAAATAATTAAACGCGCGAGCGTCGAGTATTTACCGGCTATTGCAAAACGTCACAGAGAGATGACGTTCCTCGCTCACGTGAACCGGAATAATGACCGCGGTTTTCCTCGTGCTCCTAAACACTCGCTCCTTTAATCACCTGACCGCGTCGATTAAAGATTCCTTCGCCGTTGCCAGCGTACAAAAGAGTATTTTCCGGAACGTGAGACCACTTATTTTATTGTTGCTCCGTGGAAAGAAATGAAACTGACTCGCCAGTTATTGAAGCGAGTTCAGAGCGTTGGGGGGGGGGGCACCCGAAAGCTTGTATGTTCCCGGTTACAAGAAATGTTATTATTTTACTAACTGGTATATTCGAGAACTTCCCACAAATAAGATATCCGGTCTGACAAATATTAATAATTCATTCCCAACTTACCTTTCAGATATCCAGAAATGCACGAAAAATCGAAAATTATTCTGAAAATTACAGGTCCTCTTTATTATGGCTCATGGAAATTTCAAGTTATTCTCAAATTGATACGTAAGAGTCACGTGCAAGCAAAGCTTCGGTGCAACGTTCGTATAACCCGTCGAATCACAATACCCGTCGACCTCATGCCATAATTTCGCAACCAGTGCCGAGCCGATCACTTTGCGATACTAAACTGAATCTTTGTTTACACATTGCGGCTTATATCCCGAGAAGTTTTGGAGGACGATACTTGTATCAATAACATCGTGCTGCGTTCGTGTTTACCGTTATCATTATTATTCTAATAATGTGTTTTATTATCCTGATTCACGTCATTATTTAATCCGCAAACTGTAGGCGCAATTCCGACGTAAATTACAAGCGTGGATCTGACGAATCAAAAGGTTCATAACCGAAGCTAATGATGAACCTTGCTGGGGATAAACTATTAATAATTACATAGGATCAGCCAAATTCTGGAATCGAAGTTCTTTTGCGCTATCGGTAAGTTTTATAGAAATACAAACTAAGAAACACCATGTAATACTTCTCAAACAGTGTATACCCTGGCGTAAAAAATAAATACATCAACTTTATAAAATTTTATTTAATATAAATATGAAAATACGTGGGAGATTCCACATAACTTAACATTCTCAACCATCGAAAATAAATCTTCTTTTAGTTGGTTTGCCACTATCATTACTATCATCTTGGAATTCTCTCTTCCTGGCGTCTTTGTGAGATGAAGCTTGACTGCTTACGCTTGGTGCCGATTGCTTCTCCTGCTGCTCCGTTTGCCGCGGACGCTCGTACTCTTCTGGATCGTCACTATCCTCGTCGGGACCCAGTACTTCCTCCTTCACTTTATGCTTTGTGTGCATAACTGAAGTATACCCGCTGTAGAAAAGCATTATCGATTGCCATAAATCGTACAAATCAAATAATTATGCAATACTGAGTTAAACGATCATGTAGTCGAAACATAACGACGAATCTTTGAACAGAACTGAAACTAATATACCTAGGATTGCGATATAATTCATAGTATCCCTTGTCTTTATTCAGATGAGCCAGCTTTAACAGGAACTTCTCATCGTGGCTGATCACAATAAGCTGGAAATTCCTTTGACGCTGTGACCGTATGTTAACCACCCTAGAAACATTTTACATTGATTTCATATTCATTCAAATGACTGTGACTACAGCTACATCGTGAGACGATATTTCCGGCAATCGCGGGGACAAGTTTACGTACTTAGCTAGAGCGGTCGCTAAGCTAGTAGCATTTTCTTCGTCCAGATTTGTAGTTGGCTCGTCCAGTGCAAGGACTCCGCACTCTTTGCAGAAAGTTTCTGCCAACGCGAGACGTAAGATTATTGATGCCAGAGCCTGAAGAGCAATATGTGTACTTGATGTTATTGAATGAACTATCAGTGATTCCTGATATAAAATTATACCAACACGCAAAGTAAAATGTAAGCAAAGTCGAGGGCGGTGAAATTGCCGCCACGCAGGCGCCCGAAGGTTAAACAAAATGCGGTTGAAACAAAAATCCCATTGTTCGAGCAAGAATGAACATCGAATTTTTGTCATTTCGTTATTATACGTGGTAGTATTGCCTGGCGGAATACCTACCTTTTGACCAGCACTACATCGACCCTTCATATCCATGTCTCGACCGTGTTTCGTTTGGACTAACTTGTAATTGAACGTTCTTCTTTTGTCACCTACTCCGTCGGTAGCTTCGGTGTGAATTTTTATGCACGTTGTATCTGTACCAGTGTATACGAGTTTCCACAGCTCTTTCATTATCTTATTCACCGTTGCCATACGCTCTTCGTGGAACTGCAGCATAGCAATGTCTAATGCTTTGGAATATGCTTGCAAATCCAATTGTGCATGTTCGTTTACCTAGTTCGAAGACAGAATCGGTCAAGCGCAAACTATGTACATAATGATTATTTATAACGCTGATACTTACCGTCAGTTCAATATTTTTGGTTTTATATCTTTTACGTGCTTGTCTATACACCTCCTTTTTCAATTCTTGCTTGTACTGCTGAATAGCCCTTTCCAGTTCTTCCTGTTTGCCTTTGGCTACATTTTTCTGAAAATAAGTGAAGTTTAAATCCAACATCATAGAACTTTACATTGTTCATCATTGGTATACTTACTTCACGCAGTAAACCTTCTTCTCGACTTCTCATGATGTCAAACGTTTTCTTCATTCCAGCATAATTCATAGATTGTAGGCGGTTTTGTAAAACTTCGTATTGTTTTTGCAAATTTCTCATGGAATCTTGACTTTTTCGCAATACTACATTGTCATTTAACTCTCTTTTTCGCATTTCTTGGCATGTAACGTTTTCCTTTCGTTTACGAATATCTTTTTCTAGGACACTTTTCTCAAGCAACAACTTATCAATAGATTTTTGATAACTATCTATATTTGACTCAGACCGCTTTAAGGCATCAGGAATTTTCCGACTCAGACAAATGTTAACTTCATTTCGCGCGTTATGTAACTCAAACATACGTTTAGTTACATCCACTACCAATTTTCTGCTATGTTCCTGCTTCGTCCAGTTCTCTTTCTAGAAATAACAGAAAAAGTATAAACATTTTCTGAGCACTTTTCGGTACTATATAGTCTTCGATGACTACATTATTAATGACTCATCAAAATAATGTTATATTGACAACATTCAACTTCAATTTCCTTGGTTTTAAACAATTTCATCGTTGGGAGAAGCTACAAAAAATAAGCTCACCTTTTTCTTCGCTAATCTGCTTATCCCTGCTTTCACTTCGTTATCTGCTGTAGTTAATTTTTCTTTTAATTCCTCTACTGATTCACTTAGAAAAGTTTCTCGAGCATACAGTTCCTGAATTTTGTCATTCAGTCGGTTTACGTTTTGCAAGCTCGATTGTAATTGTAATTCTTCCGCGCGTAATGCATTTTGTAATTCTTTTGCTTTCTGCATGGCCTCATTATGTGTATTTATTTCAGATTGGCCACGTTCGATTCTGACTCGAATATTTTTTAGAGAATTTTTTAGCTCTTCCCTGGCTGCTTGAACTTCTTCGAGACTACGATCACTTTTAATGCCTACAAACAAAAAGCATTTATATCGCTGCTCTGTATGACAAGTAAAAAATTATAAGCGACAAATTGAACGATACCAGTTGCGATGAAACGCTTTTGACAATTATCAATGGTTTCTTGAAGTTTTGAAATTTCCTCGATGTATTTATCCCATAACATGATATCCCCCGTGATCTCCTTACATTTTGCTAACCGGCTTTCAGGATCTTTTTTTCTTGCCTCCAGATCGATTATCGATTTACGTGATCCTGCTATTTTCTCCTTAGTTTTGCTCAAACTACCACTAACGAAAGAAAAATATATATATACAGTTTATTACAGAACATAAAGGCTTACGATATCTACCAACAAACATTACGGAAATGAAGTTATCAGCAAACAAAGAAAATTTACTTCAATTTTCCCAGCTCAATGTCTTCCAATTGTATTACTTTTTCAACAACTGGTTTCAATTGTAACATTGTGTCGTATTTTTCCTGTTGTGACTTTAACTCGGTTTCGCATTCTTTCAAACGAGATGGATGAGTTTTCATTTCATTTTCCATCTCCTTCAACAATTTTATAACATTCTCGCGTTCTTGAAATTCTCTATGACACAGGGGACAGCAAGGGTCTGTTTTTTTCAATTGCTTCATATATTCCTTATAAGCCACTCCCTCATGAGCATACATCCCTCTTTTGTCCTGAAGATCTTTTACTTTCTTTGACTGTAACATCAAGGCTTCATCGAAGTCTTTGTAATTGCAGAAGACTGCAATTTTTCCTTTGCCCACTAAATGAAAATAATTATATTTAATATCGTAGAGGATAACGACAATTAACATATTGGGAGTCACTTACATTCTATTTCTTCCTCCTTTTTCCGAAGTTCTTGTTCATTGTGCCTTGCAGTAGTTTCCAAAGTACTTAAGAAACGCTCTTGTGTTTGAATTGATTCTGCAATTTTTTTTGTTTCATTCACCTACAACGAAGTATTCTTATACTTAAGACTTTGGGATATATTAAAAGAATTTGTATGTGTATTCTGATGTGAAAAAAATGTCATTGTATGTGAAACATCTTTCCTAGGAATCACTTACCAGTTGTTGGTGAGTCTTCTCTATGTTATTCCTGAGCTTGATATCACCGACTTTCTTGATGTCCAATAATGTTTTTATGGTTTCTTCGTGTGTCACTCTTAGTTTTCCTATTTCTTTCTGTTTAGATAGTAAGGTTGTCTTATGAAGTTCCAGTTCTGCTCTTAACGAACTTTGTTTATGAAGCGACTCTATTTCCTCATCGATTGCGTTTAAGTTTGCTTCCGTTTTGTCTCGCAATTTAACTTGCTCCTGAATCCCCTTTTTCGCCGCATCTGTATCCATTTTTCCACTAAGCATATTGATTGTATTTTGTGCTTCCTTAATTTTTTCCTTGATAGAGCTTAATTTCGATGCCGCTGTACCAGCCTAAAAGTGGAAAAATATGATTGACATGAAATACAATCTTACACCTTAATCAATCCGTAAAATAAATCTGGATATTAAACCTTCTCAATTTGGACTCGAACTTCTTTGATTTCCAGTTTTGTATCATGTATTTCTCTTTCTTTCACATTTTTCTCGGATTCCACTGCGGAATATTCAGCACGCGAAAAATCAAGTTCTTTTTGCAATTTCTTTTCTTCTTCTTCCGCAAGCACTCTGTTCTCCTCAATCTCATATTCCAACTTTCTCACTTTCTCGTCCAGTTGTTTTACGACAACTGTTACCTCTGAAAAATTAAACCATTTGTTAATTCTTGTAGTTGTACAGAACTATAGATCTATTTTACTCCGTATTTTACTTCGTACATCCAAATTCATACCTGATTCTGATACATTTGGACCTACACTATCCATACTTTGGGAAGATAATGCTTCGCGTAATATCCTATTGCGATTAGCAATTTTTTGTTCCTGTTCTGATAGTTGCTGTCGCAGTGTACCCAGAATGACCCGTTCATTAGCTAAGCTGGATGAAACCTTTGCTTCTTCCGTATCAATACTACATAAATGTTTCTCAAACTAAATACATAAGAAATACTATTATATATAAGACTATATTCAGAGTCTTAGTTTACCGTAAAACTATCTACACAGTGTCATACTTCTTTAATTTCATCGGTGCCTCTCATTAACTTTTCGTCGTAACTTTCTATCTCTTTATGTAATTCCTCCGTGGTTCCTTCAAACACTTCGTGTATATTTTCCTTCAATCTGATTGCTTGTTGCTTACAAATATCGTATTCTGCTTTCTTCTTTTCTAAAAGAAATTATTTCTTCTTATTTGAAGAAAAATTAAAATAATCATTAACCTTTCATTTACAAATCAAAGCATATACCGTATTCAACTTGAACATTTCTATAATCCATATTCTTTTCTTCGATCTCCTGTATTTTCTCAGTTACTGGCTTCAAATCTGTAACGATCTTTTCTATTGCGGCCTCAACGTTTTTCAATCTTTTCTGATGATCCTCAAGCTTCATTTCTCTGTCTTTTACTTCCATGACAGTACCATGTACAGAGTCCCTTTCTGCCTTTAATACACGAATATCCTCTCGAATGCTCTTGCGTAATTTCATGATGCTTTCGAGGGCCTTGTTAAACTTTGCACTATCGAAAATTTCGTCGAATTTTTCTTTCAATTTTTTACCTTCTTCAAATGGCCAATTAATTTCTTCTTGGTGACAAAAAATTACGTAACTCAATATTGGCTTTGAAACGCCCAGTGCCAATAACAGTTCTGTGTCAACATTAGCACATCGATTTGTTATTGATATAGGCTAATAAACAGACAAATGAATAGCAATTAAAATATGATAGCATAAACAATACATGCACATTATTAATACTCACCTCTCGTGTACCTTTATCCATTCTACTAAGAGCACTATCAAGAGTCCTAAATTTTGATTTTGTAAGCGTTTGTGAAGACTCAATCGTTCTGCATATCGTGTAAAGATTACCGTTTGCATCAAATATCTCAGCCTTAACAACACCTCGCACCTGCAGTAACAAAACAGTGTTTCAGAAATTTGAAATTTGTCTCAAATAACATTATCTTAAAACCTTTGTACATAAGATCAATGTATCTATGATTCAGAATTGTGCTATCGTATGAGTTTATTATATTTATATAAAATCTTGCATTGCTGTACTATATCCACTAACGATTCGTGACTTCAAGCATTGTAAACCTATTCCAATTTTTTATTACTTCTAACTATGAATCATTGTTGATCATCGAGAACAGCTATTATTGTTCGAAACTAATGCATTTGCCAGTTACTACTTTTCACACGTTGTGCATCTTGCTATATACATCACAGATGCATTGTTCCTGAACAACAAAATCTAACAATCATAGTAAAACCTCGATATACCGAATTATTGTTCGATAAACCTGGATCCCGAATGAACGATTTTCCGGAGTGTGAACTTGGTGGAAATTCGCCGGAACTGGCAAATTTCAAAGCCTCGATGATCGTGGTTTTTCCCGTACCATTTGGGCCCAAAATAAGCGTTAAGGGCCGCGAGAACCGTATTTCGGGAACATCTTCTTCGTCGCTAAAATTGCGGATGCCACGAATAGAGAGCCTTCTTATTCGCGACATCGCTCAATGCGTGCAACACAAATTTCACAGTTCAACAGTTCGTTCGTTTCACCTGAAATATGAATGAATCAATTCAAATGCAATCGAATCAAAGTTGTGTTTACGTTACCACTGTCAGTCAGATCAGGCGCAAATATGCATACCAGATTGCTACGTTCCCGTCACTGTATAGTTATCAGGAATTACTCATCCCTACTTGGCTTCTTTGCGTGGAGTGCCGGCTATTCTAATCAATGTCCAGGTGAATGGAACAATTACGCAGTTTTGTACCCCTATATAAAGCCGGTGTTCCGAAAGTGCCGCGAAGTGAATGTGTGGAAGAAGTGATGGCTATTGAAGCTGATTGAAGCCCATTGAATTTTGGGAAATTCTTACAGTCCTTCCCGCCAGTTTTCGCAAACCCAATTCGCCGCGAGAATAGTGCCCTCTATTCAGAATTTATCTGAGTCAATGATACAAAATGTTTAGCCATAAAGAAATTGGAAAACCAGAATTACCAAGCCCCTGTAAAACATTTATTTATAGTTTTATAGCTTGGAAATAAAAAGTCGAATTGTGCGAGACAATTGTTGTTGGTTTTGTTTCAAAGTTAAAATAGTCGTAAAATGTTTTCTATTTGTAATGTATATCTCGCACATGCATGTGACAGGAGCAGATTTCTCTCGACAGTCGAATAATGTTATTTTAATCGGTTTAGTGATGTGACCGATATCCGAAATAACTAATTCAAATTTATTATGAAGAGACAAGGTATAGTCTCGGGCCAAGCACAAGTGCGCGAGAATTACATATACTCTATTCTAAGAGAGACTAACACTAGATCGAAGAAATTTGCGTCCCTTCTGCGCATCTTCTCACTCCGCCAACAATACTTGCATTCTATTGGTTTAACCCTCGCTATACCGAATAGCGACACGCAAGCGCAATAGTTACTGACGTCATGCCAAATGAAATATCTCATATCTGCTCATATCCGACGGGTGTACTCAGGTGTACTGTTTGTGAACACGTGTACTTTTCATAACAGTATTTTGATGGTCTTGAAATATTTTCCAATCAGTATTATTGACATATTTCATGTAGAACCCATAACGAATAATAAAAGTAATTGGACAATGCAAATAACGTAAAATTAACGTAAAAAATCTCGCGAGATGCGTAACATTGTCTCACCGAGTGTATGAACAATAACGGCCGCGGAGTGAGAAAGGGATGCAAGAGTGGGAATTTTGGTTCCCGACAGTTCCCGAACTCACTCGTGATGCGCAAAACGAGCGAAATGATGTCGCTACAGTTGCTCCCCTCCCCTCCCCTCGAACGTTTTACAATGTTGAGCGGCTGGTAAAGGGATAGGGAACGGGAGGGGTGTTCTCTCGTGAAAAACTAGTATATTGAAACATTCCCGAAATTACGCAATACAATAGTTGTCATTTAATCCAGTGAAAATGGCATTATTATTCTCAATACTTTTGATGTACAATAATAATCATTATTAATTAATTAGGTACAGGAACACTTTATCATTCGTGATATTAATTAAAGATAATCAATTACATACAATAAATTGTTATCAGCCACGATGCGTCGCCTCCAATCTCGGCGTCATCAAATTTCATCAATGTAAATACTACATTTCTCTGTCCGTGTTTTTCGTCAGAATTTTACAAATCACTTTTAGGAAGCGAGCGCCTGCGACTACAAGAATCGAATCAGTATGCGAAGGCCACTCGAGAAGATGAAATCACACATTGACTTTTTGCATTTTTTGTTCTTTTGCGATGGCCAGTGTCGTTGCGAAGTTAGAAACTAAACTGGGAAGAGAAACCATTCTGTGCTATCCATTTAAAATCCAATTTCAAAACGTAAATATTACGTTTCAGAATAAAAACGATCGTAACAATACTCACTAGATTTAACAATATTATTGACCAATCTTCACCGTAACGCGATGAAAATTTGAGAAAGGTATCTACGCGAAGCACCCGGTATTTCAAATGTATCCTCTCGAGATTAGACCCCCTGGACATCCAATTTATAAGTATCTCTTAACCTTTTCCTTAGGCTTACTTCGATCTTACTGCACTAAAAAGGCACAATTTTTTCGCACCTGGTAAAACATTACGTTACGGTCTAGACACTAATGATTCTTTTCCACCAAAGTATTCTTCCCCGATGCCAATTGCATAATTCGCGTTTCTGTTTTCCAGTACGTATTACGCTATACAGGAGCCTATTATACAATATCAAATGGGTGATAATGGTGGTACGACAAAACATGATTTGTATTTTTAATATTTTTTTTTTGTCGTATCTCGTATGCGCGATATATTACGTATATTAAACAGTGCGTTCGTATTGTAATACGCGTAATATATCCTCTTAAGAGCTAATTTGTAATAATGTTCTTTTCTATGTAAGTCTAGGGTCTAAATAGACCTTGCTAAGGCGATGAACTACGCGGGCCTTTGTACAGTCGTTTGGAAAACTATGGGAAGTCTTTAAGAGGAAGAAATTTTCAATCAATGTACATCGCTCTCTGCCGTTATTGCAGCTTTTCGAGATTGCTTGGGAAAATGGAGAAACTGCAATCACGACAGCATTATCTTTTTCTGCAAAAACCTGTGCTATTAAAATGAACGTTACATCGTTGCGAATTCTCGTTGAACTCGTACATCACTGCAACTTGTCCAATTTAATTGGTTGTGGCCAAATTTCAAATACCTGGGTATCCCTTGCTTTTTTTTACCTGAACCTTCGCTGCTAATATGGACGCATTTTATGAAAAGTTATCATTAGAATTATATACAATCAAGCGATATAGCGTACGTATCTTTTTTTTGCTGCTGAATTCATCTCGGAAATGAAGTAAATGGGAATACAATATTTGTTAACATTACAAAGATTGTTTCGTAAAAATACCGAAAGTAATATATCGGAAGAAATAAAAGTCCTACAGGAAATAGCACTAATTAAGGAATTATGTCGAATAAAATCCGTATTTATTTGAACAGGCTTTCGTGCTTTTTTCCCTTTTAAATAGTAGGCATAAAACGGTTTCGCTCGTTTCAACAGATTTTTGTCTTATCGATTAAAGCACTCGCTCGACTAACTCAAGCGGAAAAAACCGCTTGGCCAGCTTTGACAAACTAACGCCGAGTTATCGCCTTATTAGTTTTCTTATAGAATGCTGGTCCTCTTAAATAAAATTAGTTGCGGCACTTGTTCGAAGTTAGCACGATCATTACTGAGAGTATCCTTTTTTTTCAGTCTATCACTCGAGGGCCTTGACTTGCGCCATTACTTTGCCCTCCCATAATGGTAGGACCTCAGAGTCATCAGTTATTTCCTCTTGAATAACTTTTGTGTCCAAGTCTTCGCACTCAGTTTTAAAGAAATATCTGAAACAAATCAAAACACACCTGTGGTCAAGCATTTTGCGATTTATACCGTCGAGACACGGTAACCTCCGGAAATGTCGAGTTAGATGACACCCGTGCACGAGCATCTGCTAACGCGACATTGCACCAGTATGATACTTACCGATAGCTGCCTTTCTTAGGGAGGTATTCCTTAAACTGTTTTAAAGTGACGTTATGACCAGGAATTTTAGTCCTATAGGGAAACTGCTCGTCGCAGAAACTGAACACAACGGTGGTAAAATCTCCAGTATCTTGCCTTGTCTTCTTTAACGTCGATTGATTTGATTGGACATAAGATTGACTCTGCAGTGTAGGCTCATATGTCTGCTTAGAAATATTAGAATGACGCTGTTTACAACTTGTGCGTGCTCTATCTTCCTCGATTAACCTTCTCCTCGCCTCTTCTAACTGGGTTGCCTGCCGATAATAAAGCAAAAGAGATTTGTACTTGCTTAGAAATAAGCTGCTGTTGATATGGGAACTCTAAAAATGAAAGTAATACGAGTTGAGTAATAAAATAATAACGCGTACAGTATGAGGTTGCGGTAAAGGCGGCATGCCAGGATCAGCAACAAAAGGTTGAGCAGGAACGCCCCAAGTTTCCCTGTTTGTCCTTTCCAAAGAACCACTGCGAGATCCATACTTTTTTCCATGACGGCTATGCTTGACATCTGCTTTTTTGTCAGTTTCTTTGAGCCAGGATAGAAGGCGAATATCTTTACTAATAGTTGACGGCGGTGCGTCGCTGACAACGCTTACACCACTGTCCGTTAATTCCGTCATGGATTTCTTTGTGGCAGACCTTCTGGTTATGTCGGATCTTCGGAATCTTTGATCGTGACCTGCGAATATGGAGTTACGACACAATTCAATCAATGTAGTATGAAATATTGCGTAAAATGTTGTACTCTAGACTGACGCTTGACATTCGTCAATCTAATAACCCGTATGGTTAATTCAAAAGTTATTGCGTACCTTGAAGATACAGGTCTTGCTTATGGAGGGAATCGGCGTAATCGGATGGCACGGATTTAGATTTAGGCAAGTGAGACCCTAATGAACTCATGGAGCCAGCTCCGACAAGATCGCTGCCTTCTTGGAAATCGTGTATATTACCGCTGTCTGCTGAGAACGTCGAGAATACATCCTTCTCTTTTCTCTGTTTGTACGGGCGTGGATAATTGTGCGTAGAACGTCTTCTATCAGGCGAATGCAGTCTTGGGGATGAAAGTCCAGGAGATCGTGAAGGTGTCAAATCCGACCAAACTCGAGATACGTGTTGGTCCAGAATTGCTTGATCGCTGTCTTCCTCTATCAATAATTTTTCTCTCAGTGCGTCAGCTAGAGCTTTCGGGGGTCCGCTTGGCATTTCTAACGGCACATCCATACTGTTCACATCACTTTCTTGCAAATGCCTATCAAGCTTTTCCTGGGACTCCCTTTCGCGTCTGACATTCTCTAACTTCTCGATAAGCACTTGAGCAAACTCTTCTGGCTTCAGCGGATACATAAGGTCGCGGGGCACGCGCTGAGTTCGAGGGATGATACTATGATGCACCATGGGGTCGCGATTTAAACTAGCAGAATCTTTGATAGCCCTACATTGCCTCATATACTGTTTCTTACTTCGCGGTTTACCCATCGATATTCCATCACTGTAACGATCAGACAGAAATATCATTATTAAAGAATGTTCAATTGATTCATTAAAATATAAATTACATTTAATACTCAACGAAAGGGATTATCTTGCCTATTAAACATTATAGTACAACCATTCGTGTAGATTTCAATAGACAAAGAATCACAGTAAAACGAGGCACGTTTAAATCTCAAACTGCTATGTTAATCGACCGATTAATTAAGATACAATCAAGGTTCTAAAAATGTTGTTACTTTAAAATAAAATGACTTAATGGTGAATGTACCTTACATGAAATTCCTAGCGATAAATTGAAAAATAAATATCTAAATGCTGTCCATATGCTTACATATAAAAATAGAAAATACTCGGATACGAAATGTAATGTAATAAAATTTTTTGCAGTAAAGATTAACTGAAACCTAATATTCATTGTCGTGTTTAAGATGTATGTGATTTTATTGTGGAAATTGTAGTATAGGCGTATAATGATTTACCTTGCTCGCGTAAATAAAAAATATGTACATAAAATAAAATAAGCAAACTTACACTGACGAATCGGTGAGGGACATATTGTCTGATTCGGTTCGTGCATCACTGCTCAAGCTTTGAAGTTCTGAATCCTGTCTGGATACTGGGTTGTATGAGGAATATTGTGCGTGCAGTCTGGGTACGAGCATATGATATGGACTAGCTCCATGTTGCAAGTAAACGCTACGAGCGCCACGCAAAACACCAAACCAAAAGAGAAAAACAAACAAAAAATTGGAAAACGTTCTGATAGAAATTTTCGCATATTTAAATATAGAAAAAATTAAAACACTCGTATGGTATATCGCATAGGTTTCTTGGCAATTTGACGTTTTTGGGTTACTTTGCAAATTATAGCGACACGATTGCAATTTCAAGTATCGAGTAAACTACGAAACATTACAGAAAATCCACACATCAAGCTCAAAAGTAATACCAGCTAAGTAAAGCATTTGTTGCATTACTAATTTTAAGCATTCTAGGTAATGAACGGTCTAAACCAAGTTAAAAGTTTTACAGGAAATTCTTACCCAGCGTATGCCTCTGGTTTTGGCCGAAGATCCATCGCTCTGGTTTGTTGCGTAGCCATAAGCACATCTTTGGTCAATCTCAGCTCACCCCTCAATTCCCCTGGCGTTTCGCTAGCTGAATGTGAGCTATGTATGGAACTAACAAACTCACTGTCCTCGTGGACAGTGGGTAATAAGCTGGGCCCGCAAGAGACAGACATCTCTCGACTGGACCCTGAACTAGGACATCCACCGGAGTCTGGGTTCTGACAGGATTGAACATACTGGAGATACATGTCAGACCGAAGAAAGTTTGGGTACGTAGTCTCATTAATGAGTCGTTCGACTTCCAATTGAACAGCGTCAAACACTTTTTCATCTGCACGCCCCTCTTTGACCCGACGATTAGCCTCCTTACGTACATCTTCTGGTATGGCTAACTGCGACTTAAGGAAGAACTTTCTGTAGATAAGTTTAACCAGTTGATGTATCCTCTCAGGATCATCTTGTTCCTTGAGACCTTCGCAAGCGAACCAAAAGTTAAGTGGATTCGCATGAGGTTTGCCCTCTTGATCCAGGTATTTTCTGAACAATTCCAAGCCAACTGGATCCTGCAGCAAGGAATGCAGGTTCCTGGCCCACCGTAAGCAAGCTGGAGGCGAATCGCTCTCCATTGTTGTGGTACCACAGCAACCTTCCGGCTCAAATCCCAAAGGTGCCGATGCATCGCAACCTGAAGTTGTTGGTGTTGCAAAAGAAGAACGCCTAGGTGTCAAAGCTGGACTCTGTGGACGGAACCTGCTGACGAAGTTTCCTGTTTCCTCTCCTGCAAGACATACTTCTTAGTAATTCATTTCTATACTACTACTGTCCGGGCTCCATCTGCACCCATGTGGCGTAGTGAAATATATTCATTTGAAACAATGTTAAGAAATATTTAAAATATGGGATATACGTTCAAAATCTGTAAATATGGATACAGCAAGACAAAACTCAATTCTTTCACTTTATACAATATATTCATGTTCTTTGTTAAATGGAGAGAGTAATAAATCTATTAAATCTTACCAGGCACTGGTGGCCTTGGAGAGTTTTCATTGAAGCAACGCGCTCCGTCGTTCTGTCGAGATCCACTCATCCTATCTATTATGGCCTTCACGTATTGTTTTACTGTCTATATTTAATTTAGGCCCACGGCGCCTCTTAGTGGACATGGTTAGTCCAAACCTAGAAAACCAAAAGCAACATGTAATGAACAAACCTTTATTCATTCATTAAATACTAATAAATTATTACTCAAAAAAGTGTATACATATATAACCTACTATGTAATTTGTATATCTAAGTATAAGTTTATTGCACTCATACTTGTGTTGAGCGTAATATATCAAATATGTGAGATATTTAAACAAACAATTGGAACTGTAATCAGTCATAATTCTTGGCATAAGTCATATATTATTAACCAAAGACTGTGTTCCAATCTAAAGATGGAGGGGGAGGAATATTCTGAATTCAGAATACCCGAACAAAGGACCCAAGCCCGGGATGCTGGATCGATCGAGCTCTGTAGTGAGTCATATACCAATTAAGCACCTAAGGGAGTTTTTTCTATCCCGAAGAACTCTTAGGGTGGAGCTCGACAGAAAAACCATAGGGCAGATTCAGTCAGTCTGCGCACTGAAAGATGCCTCTCTGTATATATCCCTATTGGTCCGCGCACACCATTTGTGTGGTATTGATCGACAAAAATTATAACGCAATTCATTGAACGCCGCAGCCAACCCCCAGGGCACACTGGCTTCCAAAATAAAACTTCACCGTTGAGTAGAATTTTATTTTGACAGAATGGATAGATATTAATAGCGTTATGGGGTAAGATGTGCTACACAAAGGAAGGTCTATTGTACCCCTCAAGCCTGGCCTTTTGTTACCAAGGGCCATAGAAATATGATTTTATACGGATCATATTTTACCCCTAGACACACAACACACATCAGTCTACACGAAAAGCAAATTGTGATATTACTAAAAAAGACCTTTCAATATGGATATTAATCGATTGGATATGGAACAAATAAGGAATGTACTTTACTACTGCACGAAATCTTCGAGTTATAACACATCAACGTGAAAGAACACAATTAAATAACAAACTTTTCAGTTGTAATAAATAAATATGATCAGTGACAAACAGACCGTACTCGTTTCCTATATATGTTTTACAAACAGAGAAAAGTATACTTCATTAGATGAAAAACAATAAAAACTCATTCCTATAATAAAAAAAACTACATAAACGAACGTTAGGCATAGATATACATATAATAAGCTTCATCAAATGAAGAGAACACGTACGGACCATGGAAATTTGATCTTTACCGGTATAGAAGTGAAAATATGAAATGAAAAGCTGTCATAATGAATCATCTCGCTTGAGTGCACATATACCTGCGTTAAGGGGATGAAAAGAAATATACATACCATTTTGCCGGTGAGTCTCTACAAGCAACCCTGAAGTCTCTATAACCACGATGAAATCTATTATGATCTTTCGAACCTTATTGACCTCAACCACATAAGCTCTTTCGAATCTATTGTTAACGTACAGAATGAACATGCGATACCACTATCGACGTGTCTCAGGGCAAACTGAGCTAAGGCTGCGTCCTGACCAGGACCGACGCGGCATTGGTATAGGATGGGTGGAGTAGGGGTACAATATAGAATCCTGTCAGATCGCAAAGCGCACGGCATCGATACTTCTAGCTTTAGGGAACGGAACGATGGTGGGAGTTTACTCTTATTTCCGTGACCACATTAAATTCCCCCCCACAGAGATGAATGTACAATTACCAAAATGAATTATTCCTAACAATTCTGAACAATATTTGGAACCATATGCGAACCAACTATTTTTATTCTACGTTGAATCTCAAAATTTTTGGCAGATTCTATAAACAGTTATTTCTTAATAAAGCTTTTCCCTACAGATAGAAAGAGTCTGTTTAAATATTTGAATGAATAGATATCATATTTCAGTCGTTTGCCCCAAGGTGCTGGCAAAAAATTGATGTAACAGCTTAAAAATTAACATACGGGTAACTACAAGAAATTAATATTGCGGTATTTTCGTTTGGCATTACTGAATCATTTACACAATACATTTTCTGCGAATGTAAGATTATAACTCTCCTCGATTAAAAATTTTCAAAACGTTTCTACGCGTAATAATTTTCGCATGTCTCTCGATTATTTCCCAACGAAAAATTTTACTATTGCGAGTTTTGTAACTTCCGATGATCATAATAACCAACCATTCAGGAAAAACTGTGAATATAATCTACTTCATATTTATCGTGCCAATCGCTCCATTTACTATTACGATCTATGAAAAGTTGCAAACATGGAATTATAATCTTCAAAGAATCGATCGAATATTTGTACACATCACTGTATACAAATAATTTCCTTATTTTCTGCATGCCTGCTCGGTGTTTGTAAAACATAGATAATCGATTTTATGGATCAATGGCAAGAAGTTATAGTGAAATAACCTAAATATCAAATGCTATGAAAATAAAAATTCCGAAATATTGACCCGGAGGGTTAATTTTCCTATATCTTCGAGAAGCGATGAAAGAGAAATACTTGTTAATTCTACCTTTGTCCAGCAATCTAGCGGTCAAAATCAAATCTGTCGGACTATCAAGTGGACACGTTCGTCAGCAGGGTCTTAACTTAAGAAGCTTTTCCCGTGTCAATACTTCGGCAGCTTTTCTCTTGTACAGACATGTCTGTATAACATCCTTTGAAGGGAGCACCGATTTATCCAGAAGATGCGGTCCGTCGCACTGGAACACGTTATCGGGTCGTTGTTCAAACACGTCGACAGTTTTGTCACTGAAACGCATATTTCTCGTTTTTCTATCCACGATCGCGAAATTACAAATACATCTCGAGAATTCTGGTATAAACACATCAAAGCCCCGGCGAACAAACGATCTCGATCCATAGACACGAGGATTTACACAGCGTTGCCAAGCGTGATTTTAGAGGGCGTCCAATTGAAAAGCGTGTTTTGCGAACGTCATATCCGCTCTGATCGAAAGACCAGAGTTTGTCGGGAAACAATGGTTTACAGAAAGAAAAAAAAAGATTCTATAATACTAAATATTTCTAGCAACTCAAACCCGCGCATAGAGCATAGGAGCTTGTGAACAAAGTTTTCAATAAAACACTAGGAAATTACTTGGGGTGGAAACTTGTCAGATTTTATTACAATCTAATGTAATGTGCGTATCCTTCCACCCGTAAATCGAATAAAATCACAGTAATTGATCGCTATTCAATTGAATAACAGAGTCACAGGTCCGTAAAGTAATGTGAGACGTTCAACCACTCGACTAATACAATCGATGCGATAAAAACTTGAAGCCCTCCCGACGAATTCGAATTTCTCATTTGATGGGTTAATACTGTCATTAAAATCCACGATCGTATAGCTTCAAGATTGCGTAACTTGAAGTGTGACCTTATCATCGGTGCACTGAGTCGAGTCAATGAATTTCAACCCATTCGATCTTAAATTGCACATACGTTAATATTATACGAATATTCTGGAGTTAAGTCCAAGTGGGTGTCGCCATTCAACGTATCATGCTTCACTTGAAATAATGACGAAAGTGTAAAAATCATAATTTTCAATGTCCACCTCATACCCTTCCCCGAGTACCTTCTTCATTTCATACTTGCTTAATGATTTCCGTCATTATAATTATCCGATGCGCGGTAGCGTGATACATAATAATTATGTGTCGCGCTCGAGGCGTGGAAATATTATACCTGTTGTCCCCAGCGCAAAGAAAGTCGTTTTCTTATACAAGACGGGAGGCTTTTTTAAATTTACAAAACTTCATTCAAAGCCTATACTTGGCCCGAGACAAGACCTTGTCTCTTGATATGTTGGACTGTTATTCGGACGGTTTTTATACATTGAAATCAGTTGGATAGGTTATATCGAATTAATTGAATTTCACCGGAAGTTCCGTCAAAAATGGTAGTAAAGAGAATAGTGTTCGCGGGAGATAATAAGGTTAAATAATCTTTTAATCGATATGCACGATGAATTGGTTTCAGGTTTATTTAACAATATATACTGTTATTTGAGTATCAATGCGTTATTTCCTGCCATCACCGCGACGTACATGAAAATCGATTGACTCTGTTTCGAGATCTCTTTACAAAACATACGCGAATTGAGTTTACCGAAGGTGAAAGTCTTGAAGAAGCCACCGAATACAGAAAAGTGGTTCGAGCATGATAGAAACGAGATTCATCCCCGAGTGACTTGTTATATTCTCCTTTCGCTTCGCTTGTGGACGACGTTAGGATCGGCGGTTACCTCTCACATTCCAAGCCGGCTGATCCCGAAGAGTGAAATACTGAGAAGCTATAAAAAGATGTTCGAGGATATTGAAATTTTTCGATGCGTACAGAGATGTATCAACCGCGTGGAATCCAAATCGTCCTCCTCTCGTATCGCCTTCATTCGCGCGAAAACATTTCTCGGTTCTTCCCACGAATGCGGATATTAAAATGCGCACTACCCTGACTTTCACAGGCGTCACTTCGAAATGTCATTCTCGTGGGCTATGTTCCATGTCTACTTTATGGAATTTAGAATAACCTCAATTTTAAGAGGTTCAACGCGATATTGTAATCGTAAAACGGAAATCGTGTCAGAAATATAGATTAAATGCGACAATAGTTTTTTAAAAATGGCGGGAAACATCGTACGTCGAGAAGGTGTAAATCACACGGACGTGTCAGGTTAATTTTGCCCACCTATCTATGCAAAGTAATCTGCAAACTGATCGAATTGATTCTTTATTGATTTTGCTTTTTTTTTAAATCTATGGCTTAATTTCAGTAATGGAAATAACGGGAAAGAACGTCTAGGAGGTGTTACGAAAAGTAGTTCAATTGCACGTAAAATGAAAAGTAGCGATCGCGTGAGGGAGGGGAAGTTTTTTCAAAGTTTCGCGACAGCTTTTAGGAACACTCGCGTCCCCCCAGTTTGCGAACTGCTGTTATACTCGACGACCAGAAACCACACGGTCGATAACGTGAGTTGGTATCGAATATTTTTCGTTGTTACCGCCATCGCTCGTTCAAAATCCGCACCAGGGTACGTTAGGACCTTGCTCCGACGACAATGCGAAAACGCATTCGATAACGGCCGACTCTCCGTTTACCGACGAATTCCCGTCGAAGATACGAGAGGTAACTTCTCCGAGTAGATAACTCGTCGTTCTAACGATACAACTTCGATTATCCCCATCTTGTTTCTTTCCTATACTACCTTTTCGTTTTAGATCGACGTGGATTCGGTGTCAATTAAAATTCCTACGGGATTGAATTGCTATGTAATTCCTACATCCTGCGCGAAAGCTCCTCCCGCCGCACACGGCGGTGCAAAACATACGAACCAATTACCAACTTATCGTCGTACCGATTAAAATTCTTGCGAAAAGTAAGCCGCCGCACGGCTGTTGAGAGAAGCAACAAGTCTAGAGAAGTCTGGAGTAGAATACAGTGAGTCACTGTGAAAATCATCCATCTGCTTCAAGAACCGTCTCTTTAAATTAAGATACCTGAAAAAAAATGTTGAAACACCTACCCGATACACGGTTTAAGGGGCTGTACATTTATCTCCGTGCGTCTCGCGATTCTGCCATCTTTTTGGCACGAAAGTATTTCTCTCGCAGGTGGACGATTTTCATTGTGACCGACTGTACAAGGCTCCTCCTGCCGGCCTTTCTCCGCGACTTCGCTCAACCAAGAGGAATCTTAAGAGCATCCTACGATACTACCATTGCCAGACAACTTTTTGTATCGGGCTTTTTGCCGATGGACATACCGTTCTCATTGTAGGGGAAACCCAAATTTCTTGTCAACTTTGCGAACGAATCTCGGGGAGTATTTCAGGTATGTTATCATTGCGTTCAGCGTCGAGGAACGAACGAAGAGTCACGGAGCGCGGATTCTGTACAGGTTTCGCTTTGTCGATTTCCTAAATCGCGAAACATCGGGTTTGATGGACGACGGTACAGTCCGAGACAGCAGTCGCCAGAATGGTGTTTGCGCAAACTCTAGAACTCCACGAAACGTAATGATTTGAGTGAAAACCATCTAACGACATTTTTCCACGATCCCCTCTAACGTGACACTCCAACGCGAGTGGACCTTCTCGTTCGCCTCTCCAGCTTTCTTTGGTATTTCCGATCTTGACCGTCACACAGTTTCGCTCCTCAAACGTTGAAACCATACGAGTACTTCCCCGAAGCGAAATAAAATCACGAAACAAAAGCTATGATCGTCAAAGAACCGTCGAAAGATGTTACGCTTTAACGCCACCAACTTTACCGTGACGGGTGGTAGGACAGAAGTGTCAGGAAGAAGCGACGGTGCAATGGGCCACGGAAAATTCAGTAGATTTAACGCGCTGAAGCCGTGCTGCTCGAGGCGAAAAGAAAGAAAAAGACGGAAACGTAGAATTTTCTCTCCCTCTCTCTCCTCCCCGTATCTTCCTTCGTCGCCCACTCGGACAGTTCTAAGCAAAAACACCGCGAGTGTTGGTGTTACGAGGTAAAGAGTGAGACAGAGAAATTTCGCGCATGAGAGAGAGAGAGAGAGAGAGAGAAGCAGATGCAGTAAAAAGAGCGAAAAGAAGAGAGGAGAAGGGGAGAACGGCAGAAACTTAGAGTAAGTGAGCAAAGTAAGGTGAAATAAAAGCGGAACCGGGGAAGAACTCTGTGTACGAAGGCGCGGGACGAAGGGCCAGGTAAGGTGGACCGTTGTCGAAGCCGAAGCGGGAATCCGCTCGAAGCGGACAGAACCGTCGGAAGAGAGGAGAAGAAAGAGAAAAACAGAAGAAAGAAGGGATCGGACAAAGAGCGAGAAAAAGTAAGGGTGGGGAGCTATGGAAAGAGGAGGAGGAGGGGGGGAAGTAAGAGGAGGAGGAGGAGAAGATGGGAGGCAGCGGCACGGGTAAAGGCAGAATGAAGGCTAGGAAGGCGAGGTCGGCGGGACGGAGTAGAAGGGAGGAGGGCAAAAAGGGAGACGGAAGACAGGCCTCGGCGGCTGGTGGCTGGCGGCACCGCTTGATGTACGTCGGGTCCGTAATTACAGGTTTTCGGAACGCCTCGCTCGGCGAACCACTCGCCAGGGCCCTTCCCGCGGCTTGCAATCTAACCGGTGGCTCCGAAATCTAGGCAGTTTTCTCGCTATAACAAATTAATTGGATTCAAGGAACCATCTGTTAACCCGTCGCACAATCCTTCGGCAATATCTCGCGTATGGTTCTCGCGGGCGATTTTTCGCCCCAGACGTGTATCTTTGCGTAGGAATCGTTTGCTTCGCGCGACGAAGATTCGGCTTGACAAAACGACTCCAATGAAAACTGACGAAACGCGATAGCGATTGGCAGACGACGCGTGGAGAGGCGAGAAGGACGACGATAATAGAGAGCGGAGAATGATTTTCGGAAATGTATGATACGTTTTCCCCGTGCCATGCAAAAGTCAATTTAACCGCGCGAGTGTCATTAACCCTTTCGGTACGATCGTCGACTATAGTCGTCAGCCACCATGCTCTCGCTATAGTCGCGCATTGGGTATAGTCAACGACCATCGAGGTTCATTTATTTCGCGTGCCGCTTGTTATCAGCGGCCGATGGTTAATCCAATTTCGCTTTTATTCGTAATGCTTGCCGCGTTTCGCGACATCGAGATTGTAAAAGTTGTTTGGAATCAATACTGGAGATTTTTGAGATTTTCGTATCGCAGTTCGATACGTTCGCGCGGTGCTGGCTGAGAAATTTTCTTCGCACCGAAATTTCGATCCAACCATCTGTAAGCTGTGCTTTCACTGCACGGACCAGTGATTTCCATAGTCGAGTTCGCGCCTCCTAGGAGGTGCGCATGACGATCCGTTAAGTGCGAGAATTATCAAAATTTTTGTTTAACTTTATTTTTCATCCACACAAAAAAGGAAGAGAAAAAGACGTGAGCGAAACTGTTTTTTCCCAACAATGCTATCGCACTTTCGGGAAATTTCCGTTGGAGGTTTTTCCTATGAGAAAATTTGTCACGCCGATTTAAACGAAGTACGACAACGGAAGAAAAAACGTCGAACGGAATTTCCCGATAGTGCGACGCCAATCTAATACAGATACTTTGATCGAAACCTCTCAAAGGTGTAAAAAAAAGAACGACGTACGCAAGGAACCATCGTACGTTGGAACGTGGCATTTAATCGACGCGTAGGAGAATATTGATATTTTTCAATTACTTTCAATTAAAAGCTCTACGTACGAGCACTCTCGTTACTATCCTCCCTTCCGTTCTGCCAGCCTCTCCTCCTCTCCTATGTTCGCACGTACACGCAGAATAACTCTTTTCTCTCGCGGTACCTGGAGATCTTGTGCAGCAGCACATCCAGAGTCATTCTCCTCCCGCGTCACTTTCTCTCTCCTCCAGTCTTTCCTTCGCTCCCCCCCTTTTCCACCTTCGCCCTTTCTGGCCGCCACGAGCTCAACAAAATCTCCTTTACGCACTCAACTGAGGAACTCTGTCTCAGACGGCTCCGTGGGTGCTTTTCCAACGGCCGCCATTTAAATTTCCACGTGGCTTTATCAACATAATTCAAATTTCTTTATCGTCTTCGAAACCCTCCCCCCGTCCTCTCTCTCCGTTTTCGTTATCGTTCATCGACGAATTTAATTTTAATGACTTCTACCATTCGGCGTAACACGTCCGCCGACCTTTTGTCCCGCATCCCGAACGTAACACTGTTTTTACGAACCCACGCCCGACGTAGGTACAGATATTTTTCTGCTTCGGTAGAATTAATTTTTTTAATTACGCTCGTACAGCGCGTTTACGACCGAAACAAGTTTGAATCGAGGTTAATGATCCGCTTCTACCTGACGTTCCATTAACTTAATGAGCTGATATCGACTTTTTAAAAGTTCCGATAAACGTACTATGTTTACGCGTTGCAATTACCCAATCGCTAGGGTGCTACAAAAGTTCTGTTACTTCTCGGCGTGTCCGATCCGAGAAATTTGATTACCCGACGATTTAAACTGTTCCTCCGCGCGTCGATAATAATTCTGCTTAGCTGACACGAAAGCTCGGACGAAACGGTTAACCCAAATATCAACGATCGGGGTGTATCGATTATCATCGTTATCGTTATTAAGTAGCAATGAAATAATAGGCGCAGCGTTATCGGGCCAAACGGAAATGATCCCGATCAGCTCGTAAACACGGCTTCTAAAGTCTTTTGAAGCGCCGACAGGGATACGACGGTGAAAGACCGAGCGGAAACGGTCAAAGGCGTGTCACCGTTATCGCCAGATGACTTTACGTAGTGGTATTATGCCTCGCGAGCTGCGAATCTTTCAAAGAAACTTCTAAGGGACCGCTCCGGCCGGCAGCTCGCACCGACCGGCGGCGCCGTTCAACGACCGTCCCGACGACCGCCGCCGGAGTCGTGGCCCGTAACCACTGTCCCGGCGACCGGCGACCGTCCGGTCCCTCGACCATCGACCATCGACTTAGGAGAATGTTCACCGACGTGCCAAGATTCCTCCTCGCCACGTTCCCGCCCCTTTTCCACCGCGATTCCGATTAACCTTCATCGGTCCCTTCAAATGAGTATACGCTTAACGTCCCTCGAGCTATTTAAACCCGAATGAATTTTATACTCGAATAAAAGAAACACACGCCCCGACGACAGTTTCTCTCCGTCGTTGGAAACGCAACGCGTGGCGTTTCACGGTGAGCGCGTCGAGTAATTCTTGCGGTTGAAATAAAGGTTAGTACCGTGCGTCCGTGGAAGGTGTTTACGGTTGTTTACGGTCATCGCTAATACGCTCGTCGCTCGGTTAAACCGTTCGTCAGTTTTGGAAGTTTAAAAGTCATCGGGGAGCGTCACGAGCGTCGGGGCGTAAATCAATTTTGTATCTCGCTCACCCGCGTAACGTTGATTTTAAATGAAATACGCGGGACAGCGTTGAGAGCGTAGCGTCTAACGGACAATGTAACAGGTGGCACAATTTGGAGTAAATTCGAGAGTATTTTGTTCCTTTTTTTTTTTACTGCATTCTAGTCTGATCCTGGCGCGCGCAGAATGTCACGCGAAAGCGTCAAAAATCGCGTTGAGGCGCGAAAGGTTTAAAGTTGAAAAACGTTATTTTTTCGATGATCATTCTTCGTTAAATACAAGGCGAGGTATTTATTTCCGCTTAACGAATCGGTTATGTACGCTGGTAACGGTCGAAGGAAACCAACGCTCCCCGTATGGAATACCTACAAGAGTACATGATTTCGAGAACCAGCCGACATTCTTAAGCGTTAATGGCAAACGCGTACCGGAAACGAATGTAGTACACGTCGCGTTTAATGAGCCATACCGCGTGTCCAAATTAAAACGATTGTCTCGTTTAAAAACGTTCTCGTATCGATACCTGAATTCCGCAGCCAATTACGGATGCTCATCTCGAACGAATATCCTTCTTTCTTGCCGTTTAATTTATCCGACCCATCGCCCCCTGCCCCCCCTCGTTCCTTCCTTTCTTTTTTTATATGCCTCCAAGGCGACGATCTGTTTATACTCTTTACAGCGATTACACTTTAAATACAAACATTTTTCTTAGAAAACTGAGTCACTCGCGTCATAATTATATCGTTCCATCGTTGCCTCCAATTGTTATTTAAACACTTTCTCATTGTTCCACGAAGAACCGTGTGTCCAGAATGTACCGGCATTCAACGGTCCTCGGATAATAGTTTTCGGCGAACCGAATGAAAGGACGAAATCACAATCGCGGCTCGCGGAGGGAAGAATCGTAACGGTCGTTTAATCGAACGGGTACTATAGTCCTCAGATGACTATACTGTTCGCAGGAAGCCGCGGAAACAGGATTTTCCAGATAGAAGGTTCGAAGTCTTCGAGTGCTCGCCATGATTTTCGTATTCCGTTCTAATACATTCCGTTGCTCCCTTCTGCTATTCCACGGCGGCGAGTTTGATGGGACGAGCGAACGATCGTGCACGCCATTTCCTCTAGATCCTAGATCCTAGATCCTAGATCATCTCCGGTTTGTAGAGCGATGATCAGTTCCGTACAAACTTAGCTCCATCGCGGTTTCATCTACGCTTCTTTGGTCCTTCGCGTAAAGTTTAATATTCTGCTCGAATAAAACACAGTTATCAAAAGCACTTTCCCTCTATACAATTGTTGAAGACGGTACAACGAATTCAAGCCCAACCACCTGGGGCGACCGTGATCCGGAAAACAATAAACACAAATCGAAGGAAACGCCAAGATACGCCGGTTATTCCAGAAATGCTTTGTACCGAGCTGAGTGTCTCGTAGGACGCACCGTGGGGATCACTGGCATTCGACGAAAACCACTTCGGCGAATCAACGCGTGCTTTCTAATCGTCGAAACTTTATTCCGCGAAATCCTTGTCGTTCTCTGCCGAATCGGCGAAACGCGGGCGCAAAAACGGCGAGCAAAGAAAAACGGTCCGGTCGAATGGGAATACGACAAAGGATGCCGTGGAAGACCTGTGCCCCATACAACGTACACGGTGAGACTGAAACTACACACAGTGACCGTAGAGAGCCAAGGGAGAGCGAGCATTATCTCTCCTCTCCTCTCCCTCGCCTTCCTCTTTACTCTTTACTCTTCTCTCCGTCCTCCTTCGTCTTTTCCTTTTCTTCCTCCGCCACACCTCCCTCGCGGCGCTTCGGCAGCCGTACACTCTTTCTCCCTTTCTCTCTTTTTCTTTCTCTTTTCGGTTGCCCGCTTCCCTTCCCTCCTCGTCTTCCCTCTTCGTCCCCTTCCCCTTCCTCTCTTACTCTGCCTACCCCCCCCCCTCCCCCCACCCCCCTTCCTCCTCCTCCTTCACGAGACCACGGAGGGCGCGGGACAAAAAAGTGGAAGGGTCCAGGTATAAGGGCAAATTCTGAGTTCTATACGTATACCTATCCTCACTTTCAAACTCTCACGGAAGCTTGAGGATTTTCCAAAACCACCCGAGCGGGTAGTTATTTCTCGACGATGTGTTACATTCCTGAGTATTTCCCTCATCGTCGGTGGTATCAAGACGGTAGATAAATATTTACTTCGTATCAGAAATATACCGAATGTATTCCAAACAATTAAACGCGAGGAGCGGAGGTGAGAGAAACTTTTCGAAATGTTTTTTTTTCGTTGGAAAGTTCGTCGGTGCAATTTTTTTTTTCGTTGCACATACAAAAAACCGAGGTCTCGACGCGCTGCGGTTTTTTGTTTTGGATTTAAAGGCGCGGAAAATCGAGACTTTTCTTCTCCGTTTGGAGCCATTTCGGAAAAACCGAGCGTGCCAATATCTTTTTTTTTTGCCCAGCTGTATTTGTAAGCGGTTCCGACGAGGTTTCGGGTCTCGAAGAACGCGACGGGGACAATCTTGGTATACCGCGTGCCCTTGTCGAATGCAGACAATCTCTTTAACTTTGCATCCGACGAAACTCAATCGAGGTCGCTGTCGAATGGTTGGCTATCACCCTCCAGGTAAATTACAAGCCGACGCATCGAATTGCCGATCGCGTCCACCTATTTTGCCCACGAATTCGCCCCGATGTCTCGTACCTGGCATTAACCGACGAGGTTTCGCCACCGGAGCGATTAATCGTTTTTAAGCGTGAGAACGTATTTTAGTAATGTTATTTATTTTCTACTTAATTACGCGTGGATTATACTCTCTCGCGATACGAGGATACTGAGATGTGTCTCAACGGAGGATATTGAACTTTGCCAAAACTAGAAGTACACGCAGTAATATTTTGTTCAACAGGTTCAGGAGTTTCGGAGCATGTGTAGATCAAGTCCATTTTAATCGTCATTCTTTAACACGAATTTAGAGACGAAGCACTTTTTGTATCAATGTCGCGGGCACATGGATTAAACGTAAACAAATGAACTTTGTCTCTTTGCGTTCCGAAACCTCCGATCAGCAGTCTAGGACTTAGAAAAAGCAGGTGAAAGGGATGACGATAAAGATATAGAGAATGGAAGGGTGGAGATTGGAGAACAGGACGTAGGACATTGAGAAATAAGTGAATCAGTGTGAATGCGCGAGGAGTGAGTCAGAAGGGTTTGGAGGTTCGAAATATTTGTTCCATTGTACCGTGATCAAGTATAAAAATACCGCGAATATAGTCGCTAATTTTAAAATAAGATATCCGAAGGAGTCGATATCCAACAATGTTTTAATAAACGCGATAAAGAACACGCGATAGGATAGTTTCGTACAGCGAAAAATACGTTACATCGGCAACGTCGGATATATCAATTTTATCGAGAAAACACGACGATAGCAACAGCGTTACCATTCGAACGGTCCTTTTCCAGAATACCCGCGAGTAATAGGAAGGATTCCGAGTTGCCGCTGCGCCTTTTATCCGTAAAGGATTTCTTTTTTTTTCCCAATCCAGTTAGCGATTACTATCGGCACGCGTGGAAGAATTCGCGAGGACAGCGTCGATAGGAAGCGCCGAGGGTACCGGCGGTGCCGTCTGGTAGAACTGTGCTTTAAAGAATTTAAAGGAAATTAAACTATCGATGATAGTAATGAAAGAGAAGAAGAAGGAGAAGAAGAGAGAGAGAGAGAGAGTGAGAGAGCAGGGGAGAAGAAGCTGGAAGGTGGAAGACGAAAGAAATAAGAGGAAGACGAGGAACGGGTTACCTCTCGGTGTGCGCCTATACGTATGTGCGCGCCCGAGAGAGAGGGAGAGGGAGAGAGAGAGAGAGAGAGAGAGAGGGAGCGAAAGAGAGATCGCTGAAATGCAGGCGAATGGCGGAGCGGGGCAAGCAGAGGGAGAATTACGATGAGAGGGCATAAGAGCGGGTAGGAGCGAGAGAGAGGGAGGGTCTCCGTTTGATCTCGCCGCCGCACGCGATCCCCCCACACACATACGCATGTTCCTGGCCCCTCGATGTGGATTCGCATGAATGCACTAACACATCACGCGATTTAAAATCGCTCCTCTCTCTTACCTCCGTCCCGGTTCGTTCGACACTACGACGGGGCACTCTCTTGCTCCTGGATGCGTATAATAAACACCGTGCGAGCCAACTCAGCCGAGTCGCCTATAATTTCTCGCGGAAAATTATATGTTAATGCGCCCTTAATGGCGTCGTTCGTTAACGGGATCGTTGGACGAGCCCGGGGGATAGAACCGTGCCGAGAACCGCGATTCGATTCGCTCGAGCATGGCTGCGAGCAGACGCGAGAGAGGCCGGTATTCGAAAAAAAATCACGAATGAGTCCTTTCCGCTATTGCCCTCTCCTTTGCTCCGAAATATCCTTTGGAAACGACGAAACGACGCGGACGGTTGTCTGCCGCGAACGCCCACGAAGCGACGCGAGCCGGGGTACATTATTGAAATTGTTTTAATCCCGGATCGACGAGTAACAGAGTCTCGGAGTTAACGATAAATGCTCTTGCAAACCCTTTGACCGCGAGCGGGATGTTACGAATGACGGTCGTCGAGGTTCAGCGAGGCGCTTGGTTTATTCTCCTTTTCACGAACTGCATTGTTAACTCTGGAACGGTAACCTTATTTTTCCACCCGTTTTAAACCATTCGTCGAATCGACAACTATGGTATAAAATGTACCTGAGTATGTTAAAACTACTGCGATTTCTTTTTTTGTTATTATATTTATTCAATAATTGAGGTATAGAAAAAATGTGCTGAAAATGATTAGTATAAAAGTATCAGTGTTCGTCGAATCGACGAATGATTAGCTTTCTATGGTTAAACACGGGAAGCCCATTGCGATAGTTCTGGATATTCGGTTTTCAACGCATCGATTGTTACGCTCATTTGATATGTT
This sequence comes from Pemphredon lugubris, assembly GCA_933228935.1. NCBI lineage: Eukaryota > Metazoa > Arthropoda > Insecta > Hymenoptera > Crabronidae > Pemphredon > Pemphredon lugubris. The sequence goes on along the minus strand of OW121819.1, from coordinate 40,318,736 downwards.
TTGCTCCGTGGAGAGCGATAGAATTTTGATTATTCAATTTATATAAAATATTACGTCCCAATCAAAATTTGGTATCGTTGAATGGCGCACGTTTCAGCGCGCGATATTCTCTGCTTATTTACGTTGTTCAAACCTTCAACGAACGATTGAAATAAGATAAATACGATGAACTGAACAATTACTAGCGCGAGTCACGGATAAACACCGTTGCAGTCTACGTGTTAATACGTTCAATACCGTACCAGTTCAGTAAAACTGTAAATGCGTTGTAACGAGCAAAATTTACAGAACGTAGGTATGTATACGCCTCTCGTATATATTAATTGTACACACGCCTTTCGCGGTCGTCTAACTATAATTACGCGAAACTGTACTCTCTTGAGATACGGGGATGGAAGAAAAACTTTCTTTCACGTAAGATAGGCGGTATTGGAGTTGAAAGAAACTTAAAGTACTTTCGGAAGAAGCGTTTTCTTTAACGCTTTGAAAAGTTCTCTGTTCCATAAGTACGGGTGAACCTGCCGATGAATTAGGGGTCTAGGATTTAGAAAAAGGAAGTGGAAGGAATGATAAAGATATCGAGAGTGAAGAGGGAGCGACTGGAAACCGTTGGACATTGGAAAACAAGTGAATCAGTGTGAATGCGTCAGGAGTGAGTCAGAAGGGCTCGAAGGTTCTCGATGTTCAAAATATTGGCCGTGGACACGCTGAACGCTTAAAGCACCAAACCAGTCCCCGTGACTGGTTATAAATTTAGATTTAGAATTTTTAAGTATGAAAAAGGTATATTTCCAAGTAGCACAAATACCTATATACGTCTTTTTGGACATACAAATTTTTAAACTATGCATAAAACTTTTCTCTCTCGCACAACGTATTTTATAAATAACCAGTCGCCTCGGCTGGTCTGATAAAAATAGATATATACATTAATCGTCGGTAGTTCTAGCGTTAATCCCACTGCTCCGTTTGGATCCAATTTGACCACAACGTAGTATTAGGTTTCACGTTAGAAAATTTTCTACGAATACGTTGCTACGGCGTTTTCACACTAAATAACTTTCTGATAAAATCATCGTAATGATAGAACACTTTCGGGTCCCTATAACGTTTCTTTATAAATCCATACGCTTACCGCTAACGTCGCGTGATAAACACAAACGGAATAGCAGCGGATAGAGTCTCTAGTTAAAAAATGTGATAGCGTTTGGAAAATTTATACTCGTATATCCCCGCGACCGTTGTTCCCAGCGCACCCCGTATAAGCGTATACATATTTGTACGGGCGAGAATCGAATTGCTGCAAATTAAGGGTTAGGAGTTCCCGTAAGGTACAGCATGTCCGATTTACGTGAAAAAAATGGAAAAGAAAGCGTACGCTAGGGTTGGGTGAACGCGGGTGGAGTTCGGGCGCCCGGTTAAGAGGTAGAAGTATAGAATCAGGTTGGAAACACCAACTGAAACTTCAAAGGACTCTTTGATAGTTTCCGCTGGCGCTGCCATTGCAAGATCACGATAAGTCTGCATTATATGCCGGTAGTATACCATCCTGCACTCTGTCTGGTATCACATTGTATGGCCAAACCAGTTTACGTTTGAGAACGTACCGTAATTAAATACGCTCGTCCTGAAAAGCTGTATCGTCACCGACAACGGGCACCGTAGCTCGGAAAACTCGGGATACATTCTTTTTTTTTGTCTATCCGATAACGAATCTCGCTCGAATACGAAAACTAACGCACTATGGGAAATAGTTCGTTTAGTCGCGGATCGTGTACTAATTAACACTAAGTCTACCAAGAGGGATCAAAATTACTTGTTTGGCATTTCTTTGACATTGGAGTCGTTTGGCAGTACTCATTTTCAGTACATCTTGTATTCTAAAATTTTGTATGCCTTTTTCTAAAATATGCGAATAATTCATTCTGCGAAGCACTTTTCTATTTTCTTGTCTTTTTGTTTTAAAATTGTATGCAGTGTATCTACGTACACGAGATGAGTCGTGTTGACCCCCATGGCACTTAGGTAAACTTTCGATTTCTGAAGTTTCCGGTATTATTTTAGAAAACTAAAAAAGTATCTTTTCGTACATACATATACGTTGTGCAAAATAAATGTTGATAGGCACATGTAATAAAGGAGTTTGCGGTACATGAACTACCAAAATAATTGTAGCTTGTACAAAATGTCTGGAACCCAGTTTATATTCAATGTTCGCTCACAGAATAGGAAAATATATAAAAACGCATAAAACGCTGCCTTTTCTTAAATGAATTATTAATTTAACAAAAAAAAAGTCATTATGACCCCTCCGATAGAAGTAAGTACACGTTAAATCGTCGGTCGTTCTAGCGGTAAAATCTTTTATCAACGCTTAACAACGTCGTGGTGTCGTGCGAGTTAAAAATGTATTCCCCTGAATCTTTTTATTCACCAAAGGAGCAACGCGAAACGGCGTTACCGTTCTTAATTATCAAACGAAGCGAGTCTCAATGTTCGTATCTATCGTATAAAACAAAGTAAAAAAAAAAGGGGGAAAGTTATTCGAATCAATACGCGCTCGATCGCTCCGCCCTTTCTGTACGAATTTGTTTTCACGCTTCATAAATCCAATCCTCTCTTTGTTCGCGAGCAGAAACGGTAAACCTTTATTATCACCCTCGCGTTTAATCGCATTCGCTTCCGCGGCAAAACGGAGAGATCGTTTGATTTCCGTTAGATTAATCGGCGCAATTAAAACCCGTAGTCGAGGATTCGCGAAACGTTTGCACTTTTGTATCAATCGCGGCGAGGGTTATAACGACGACAGCCAACGGAGTTTGTAGAAAGCGATACTCATGATTGTTTGATCGGCCTCTTCGGGCCGAGAGAATTTCCCGTGGGTCCATGGTAGCGGAACAAAGTCCTCAAAGAATAAAGATCGCCCGGCTAAAAACGTGGCAAGAGAGAAGTGGCGCCTTTGACCCTCATTGTCTGCGCTCTTTGCCCGTCGCATGCAGCTTAAAGGACCCTCTTTGTCTTTTTCGCTTTCTTTCTGCCTCCCCACCCTTCGTCTCATTCGCGACAATGCATACGTATAGCATACTCTCCCTCTTCTTTCCTTCCCTCGTACCCCTAACCGTAGTTAGTCGTTTCAACCCCTCCCCCGCACACCTCGCCACTTCGCTCGATTATTCTACCGTCAATTTTACTCCCAATTCCCTTCGATCGTTCTCTTTATTATATTGTTTCTGGCTCATTATCAGCGCTCTCCGGTCCTGGGGACGGGATATCCGTTCCGATGGAGACGTCTCCAAATATTACTCCGTTTCGTCGTTCGTTCAAATTCGTTAATGTAATTCCAGTAACGGCTTATCCTTTTGGATTTGAGGCAGTGTCGCGGCGGACAGAGAAGTTCAATAGGATCAAGTAATTATTCTCAATTAGACAGAAATATCGCGTATCCTAGACACGCATCTTCAAAACTCTCTATGCTAGAGCAGTGGTTCTTAACCCGCGGTCCGTCAAGGTTTTCTCGATCTTAAGATTCGTGCGTTACAATATTTGAAATTCGGGTTATCGGAGAGTTTTGAACGTGATGTGTTGATCATTCAAAATTAATAAAACTCGACGTGGCGGCGACTTTCAAAGGTATTTAAACTGGGGTCCGGGCGACACAAAAGGTTAAGAACCACTGGGCTAGAGCATTTTTCCACGGACGTACAATGGCTTACGAGAAGTGGAACCGTCGGTAGCACGACAGCTCTTACCACGTTCCAGTTATTCTTAGAAAAAAAAATAGGACTGATTAAGGTGGGCGGAGTAGTGTCTAGGTTTTAGATCCTTTCGGCATTGTCCAACGTTCGAGAGCCGTCGGGTTAAAGTTTGGATCAGATTTTGTCGACGACACCATCGACACTGAGGTGAATAACCTAATCTACGATTACCGTCTTACCTTACCGCCACCCATGAAAAAAAAGCATCTGCGCACTTACCTGAAACAAAAAACCAAAACGCCATTAGTATGAGAAGAGGGGAATATTTTCACGCTAAAAACTCGTGTAATGTTGGGTTGGTAAGTAACGTCGTAGCGTGTTTATTGAATAAGCATTTTTATTAACGCTTTTTGGAAGCTTCATATAACTTATTTATTTTAGGAAACCATAAACAGAATATTGTAAAGCAGAAAAAGCGTTTTCGAACAGCGTAGACAATTTGCCAAATAAAACACGTATTATTTGTATTCAAAAGTAAAAACGTAAACGCTACGATATTACTTAACAAACCCAATAATACGAGAATGAGGATGATTTAAATACCGAGAATCCATTTACCGTAATTACGAATTGAATGTGTGATGGTTTCAGTTCGTTTGAAATCGACGTTCGGATACTTGGAATTTCTGTTTTCTTTTGTGGTAAAAGTACTCTAAACTTTTTCCAATAATTAAAACGTTATGAAATAAATAATTTGTACAAAGGATGGTTTAACGTGTAAGTAAAGTCATGTAACATCCGCGCGAATAAATTGCACGTCATACGCGATTGATATTAATAAATTTTTATTTTAGTTAAGAAAAAAAAGATTGGAGTAATTCCATCGTAATCGTACATTTCGCGACACCCTGTACGCACAGGTTGACGTCTGTACCTGCGCGTAAAGTAGATCAGAGCACGTAATGGCTCGTATCTTAATGCAGAATCTCGATGCGTCTTAATACACGTTATTACGTGAAATATTAATCTGTTCCTGATGATAAAATTGTAAGGTTTAGCGTACGCGCATGGTAGATATATTTTATATACCTATCCTACAAACATTCAGGTTCACCGCACTCCAACCAATTCGACGTAACATCAACGAAAATAACCAAAAAAATACGTTTTACTTTTTAAAATTTCGTGACGCATTTGACGAGAGATCAAAACCAAAGTTTATTGATCACAATAGTAATAGTGAAAAGAAAATACCATTGTCAGACATTGATAAAGGTTCAACAACCATCGTATTAATTGTTTACAAGATTGACGGTCCAATTACTTTCCCCATTCCCCCATCGTACTCCCTGCGCGATCGCCCGATACGAGAATCCGGATAAACTGCGGAAACTGAAACCCATCGCCGACCAAATCCTTTTTCCGTTCCTACATATTTGAAGACTTCGTCTGTGCGCTGTTTATCGAGACTCCGGTTACACGGAAAGACTCTTAGGACCACTAAAAACAGATCCGAGTGTCGATATATCAGCGACCGGTACACCTGTTCAATTATGTAATCCATCATTCGCAATATAAATACGAAACCGTTCCCATGCAGCGGATAAGAGGTTTCCTCGTAGGTATCAAGATAATCGGCATTTCAATAACAAGGTGTCCGTATAATCAAAGTTCTACCGTATTTACCGTTCGATAACGCGAACGTCCGATAATCGTAATTCGACGAAAGGCGTAAAGTTTCGATTAACGATTCGGCAGGGCAGTGAGCGCAAAGAGGTACTCCGAATCGATCACCCCCGCCGAAAGTAAACAACGTTTACAATCCGATTACTTCCCACGCGTCGAGCCGTGCGCACGGGGCACGGGCGCGTGTGGTATGCGTCAAGTGGAACGCAAAATTTCTTTCATTCGCCGAATAACCCTCTCGTCGTCGAAATAATTGCTTCTATATATGTATCGCGTTTTAAGAGCGCTCCAGCCGTTCGCTCTGAATGCCAGGACGGTGGTATCAACGGTGTCAGGTAGCCTCGGGGCACGTATGGGATTAGCGCGCGGATCAAAACAAGCGATGTGACGGCGCCGAAAAAAGCTGTGCGATAAAAGTGAAACGTTTGATAGCAGTGGGAGCGAGAGCGAGGGAGAGAGAGGGGAGGGGAGGGGGCTGAGAGGAGCGAGGGGAGACAAACAGTCGGAACGATGCTACAGACAATAGGGACAATTATTGTACGCGGACGAGGAGATGATGGATCAAAGGCGGTACCATTTCGGCGCGTCTTTATCTTCCCCCACTACGCGTCTTTACGTACTTAGCTCTCTTTCCCTCTTACGCATTGACGTACTTTTATACGTGAGTCTCTCTATCGCTGTTTTCCCCTCTCCGTTCCTCCCGCGCGTTGACGTACACGCGAACGGGGCAGTTGCATTTCGAATAATGGCATTATCCTGTATCGTCGAACAAAAGGTGGAGGTACTTCTTTATCTTTTCGTTCGTTCCTTTTTAGTCGAATAATTCTTTACTCAATTATTGGTAAAACGAATGATATTAATCGCGTAGTTTCTAGACTTGTCAAATATGTGGAAACAAGCTTCCTGTTCGAATAATACTCACTCGATTATTGGTGGATACGAGTACTATTTCGCGTAATTTCTTAACTCGCAAAATATATAAAAACAATTAGAAATTAAGTCTAGTAAATTTCTCTTACTTCTACTAACAGCTGAGTGATTTTATACACGACTTAACGTGCAACTCAATAATTCTTTTTGTTCCAATATTAATTATTACACCTCATTAAATTTGATAGTTTGCTTTAACGATCACTATCCCACTGTTCCAACAACGGGAGAACGATTTGTTCTCCCCGGAATCGAGCTATGGTTACTCAGGCTCGAGATTCGATTAAAATTATTTAAAGAGCCGTTGAAGATTACAAGGTGGCCCACCCTTCGCAAATTGGAGTAACGCGCGAAGCACCCTTCGTTGTTGCCGCACGCATGGTTGAAGGAATCCCCGAGCGCGAACCGAAGATCGAAAGGGTGGGCGGAGTTGTTCGCGATCGTGCCGTTTGATACCACGTGCTCTCGTTGTGGTTAAAACACAGGGGAACTTTGTGTCCTCTCATTTTGATATCAAAGTGTCTCCAACAAGGATCCCTAAATCGATGCTCTTTGACTTCGCAAAGCTTTCGCCCACAACGTCCAACCCACCCCCACCCACCGTCACTCATTTCCTGCATCTTTCTTCTCCTATTCTTAACTCTTATTTTTTACTATATTTACCCTCACTCGCGTACCAAAAGTGACTGGTAAGAGCTTTTTCCTGTTATTGTGGATAACTGTATAAAAGCAAGGTTTCGCTCTTCAAAGAAGCTCGTTAGATGAAAGGGAATGGAAGCTCAAGAAGATACGATCTTTCTCTCTTTTTATTTGCTCGACGTAAATGGTCACGTTTTACGAGTTGTATACCATATTACGAGAAAGAAGAAATGTTTCGCTCGAGGAAGGTTGTTTCGTCTTTGGTACGGTATAATTTCAATTAGAGGGCGACCGATGGGATATTCAAACTCGGTTGATAGAGGGTGGAGCGTCGTGTTTTATACTAAACTCATTCGATTCTGGCGTAATCGTTCGGAATTATTGAAGGGATCCGAACGTACGTGTATTGAACGTATTGTATCAACTTCTTATTATAGTTATTCAAAATATATTGCGTTATTGGAGTAAAAATATTTACCACAGTAATTTATCGCCTTTCCACGGATGCGTATTTTGTGGCTCGAATACCTTTTTCATGTACCGACGCATTTGAAAACACCTCTACAGAACTCAGAATAATTTAAGAAAATTAATATTCTGATTACGGATATTCGAAATCGTGTTTATCCACACTTTTAACTCTCTAGCGATATTTTTTTCTTTGACGCGAAATGCTAATGATTTGACTGAATTCCAAATATAAAATTATATTACGTATCCATATACAGATGTTGCATCCTATCTTAACTCTAAAATTACAGCTTCTTTTTAGAATAAAATGTCTGCAAATTTGGAATCTAACTAAAGCAAAACATTTGAAAATGTTTAATTATTCATTACTTCATATCGAGAGATTAATATTTCCTAGTTTCATGATACACAATTTTCTTTACGCGTGAAAGAAAAATTTATTTACAAGGACCAAATATCCGAACAATCCCAACGCTAGTGCACGGTTAAAAAAAAACGATCGAACGATGTTCCCAAATGAAAAATTACCGAATTTAATTGTTGTCCAGCGCAATGAAACGAGACAATGCCTACGAAATACCATAAGGCAGATATTAAGGATAACGATATTAAGAAAGCTTAAAGGGACCTTAACCTAACCGTTGGTTCATTGGCGTGAAGGAGTTGCGGAGTGTGTATACATCAAAGGGACCGCCTCTGAGCTCTGTTCCCTCCCCTCGCCGTCATCTCGTCGCCACCCCAACTTCTATCAACTACCACCGGCGTCCATTCCCCTACGTCAAGGTGTGCACGGAACCAGTAGCGGGCAGACACTCACCCTCTGCTCCCCCCCCCCCCACCCTCTCCCCCCACCGTCCCCCGAAATGTGTACATCGCCGCCGACTAACACCGTTCTTTGCCTATACCGAACCAGCGACGTTTATTAACATCCATTACCATCTCAATCGCGACGTAATGCGACGTATGATCGGGACACGGGTTTGTTGCGCTGATTTTAATTCCGTTTGATGTCGATCCCCGTCGGCTCGCTTCATTTCCTTCTTCGAGAGAGTACCGATACGTCGGTTCTTCTCCGATTGCACGATCGCTATTCGCGCGATCAAACAGACGACTCTGCGTCGGAAGAATTCATATCTCGCCCTTTGATCGACGTTTATGTGATCGGGAGATTCGTGTATCATGCGAATGGGTTCGTAAGATTTATAAATTCGACGTTTGAACGTGCAATGTCTTGCGTACGAAGCGGGATAAAACGAGGGGGATATCCCGACGGGTATAACTCCATGATCTATTCTATCGAAACCTATCGATGGGGATCGAGCGATTACGAGTAATTGGAATTGTACGATCGAATCGTGAGATCGTTGTGTTGCGAGGTATGTCTATATTCTCGACGAGAAGACGTTACGCGTCGTGCGATGCGATTCTGCGAAAAATCGAGCACATGTACGGAGATCCACGATATCGACCGATATTTCCGAGGATGGAGGAAAAAAAGAGGAAACGAACGGACGGAGAAACTGAGGGCGAGAGAGAACGGCGAAAAAAAGGGGCTTTGCAAGAAGCGAGAGACGAAACTCCGACTGGTAGAAAAGCGTGGTGCGACTCGAGAAGAAAACGCACGGTTGCGTTCGGCGGTGGGTACGTCAAGAAAGAGAGCTCGATTTGTGAATACACGCGCCCCGAGCCGAGACGTGCAAAGCTCTCGTGGCTAGAAGCAGAAGGGAGGAAGTCCAGTGCTTCGGCAGAGAAAAAGAGAGAAGGAGGGACAGAGGAGGGAAGGAGAGCGAAGGGGGGGAAAGGGAACGAGAGAGAGAGAAAGAGTGACTGAGCGAGACAGGAACGAGAGGGGAGGAGGGAAGGTACGAGAGAGGTAGAAAACGAAGGAGAGACGCGTAAACACCGTAATATATTCCGGATCAAGGATTTTCGGCTTTACGTGCCAGATCGACATCGCTGTTCTTTCGATCCAGTTCGAGGTCGAGGCCAGATATCACGAGCTCGATCGTAGGCGGTAAAGATTGATACGCGCGCGGTCTTTCGAGAGGAAGAAGCGACAGACGGGAAGGAAGAGAGGAGCATCGAGAAAAAGAGTTGGAAACAGAGATCGTGGAGAGAGAGGGAGAGAGGGGGGGGGGAGGGGGGTTAGAGGGAAGGAATGGAAGAGATGGAGAATGAATTTCGAGAAAAGCAAAGCTATCGGCGCGCGTGGAAAAAAAAGAGGAAAAGACGGCGTTTCGACTTACTCGGTATATCCGTATTCACTAGTGCCGTGATGACGATGCGTCTCTCCGGCGAGACCGAAGTTCCATCCTCGAAAATGTCAACTCTCGCTCGGGAAACGGCACTCGGGCTTCAAACGCGGACACATCGCAGCTCTCTTTCTCGTCGTTGCTTTCTCGCTCTCTCTTAGCGACGACGACCACGACCACGACCACGACGACGACGACGACGACGACGACGACGATGGCAACGATGACGGCGACGACAACGACGTTGACGATGACCGCAATGACGACAACGGCGAACACAACGACGTCGACGACGACGACGACAATAACAACAACAACAACGATAACCGATGATGATTCGGCGTGAGACCTCGACACTTGGACACGGCGCACACACGCACCACACTCACGGCGAAAGAAACACACACCGCTCCGTACCAACGACGGAATAAAGGCCGTATAACCCGCGGGAAGCATGCGAGGTACCACCTCGGTAACACCGTGCCAACTGCAATCACGGCAGGATCACGGGAAAACGGGCGCGACACGGCTAGGCATTTCGCGGTTCTTCTCGCAGGCACATCTCGGTCGCCATCGAGTTCTCAGTTCTCACACGAGTGTGCGGGACGCGCGCTCTCGCGGTCCTCGCCTAAACTTGCCCCTTCAAAGGCCGGCCAATCAACGGGCCGCATGGCCTATGCCCTTGCCGCGAGCAGTCCTGTATCTATATAGTCGGCGAGTAAAGTCACTCATCCCCCTCCGGGAATTTTCAATGATACCGAATGTAAGGGGACCTCGATTGCCGTTTACGCCACATGGGAAGCAGAGGGTATCGATGATAGATTACTGATTTCGGGGATACCATTGCCGACGGGATCACGATCGGAGGGATCGGCTTTTCATTCTCGAGGAAGCGATTAATTAACGTTGCTAGTGGTGAACTCCGCACACTTAAGCGCGTGAACGCACACTGCCACCGCCGACAGTCGCGTATCTAATTGATTCGGTACCTGCTGGTTCGCAGGTTTTTCTTTGATAAGTAAGGGGAACAACGGCGGGTAGGAGGTGGTTTTAGCGTCGAAGCTTTTTTTTCTGGGTGAATTGGGAAAACAGTTTTTGAATCGTTTTTACATTTTTCAAATGAAAACCGATGCGCGTAAATCTTTGTTTGCGCACCATTTGGTACTGCTGATTGCTAGTACGAAGGATTTGTATAGATTGTATTAATAATTTTAGAGAAAAACAATTGCAGTACATTTTATTTATTTTTTTGCGTAATTGAAGCTTTGCTGGACATTTCGCGCTATGCTATAACGTATACGACCACATTCGCAAATTCCAATCAGTTTCTATGAGATTCCCTAATTTTTTAAAAGCACATTGTCCTTCGTCTTTTCTTAAAGCTAAAATTTTACATTGCAACATTATTTTACCTCTCCTGCAACACGATATACAAAAGTGCTGCTACCTGGAAACAAATTTGAGACGAAACGCGATCTCCCATCGTCGATTTCCTTCAGCTCTTGAAGGAAAACAAGATATTAATTATCCGAATTGCAAATCTCCCAATTAAGAAAAGACTATCCAATTAACATAATCAATTAAAACCTTTTAATTAAAACCTGTACAAGGTCCCCGACAATCTTGTTACAATCAAAGAACAGGTGACTCTTCATGAAAAAATATGTCGATATTGCAGAACAAAGTTGTATCATACGAGGATTGGTTCTGCCTAAGGACTACCTGGGACTACCCCACTACTAAAAATGGATCAATATCCGCTAAAGGATCGATTAATACCTACTTCGTTTTATTTATGATTAATATCATTATCATATCGCATTATGTTTATCATAATTTATTCTCACATAGAAAGTAATTACTATGGATCGTGTATTAAAATTTGATTCAAATATACCGCGTGAAGATTAGATGGCAGCATCGGTTTGACTTGAAAATACAGCAACCCTTCGCGGCCCTCTTAACCACTCAAGGAGCAGATTTCCCCGTCGGTAAATCTACTTTATCATTCCATTCTTTAACCTGTGTTTGCCTATGATCAAGAATGGGTAGAAATTGGTTTTCATGTCCAGTGGAGATAGATGCGGTACATACACAATCACACGTAGTCAGTGGCCAGCAGACTATTCTCAAATTATTCCACGAGCAACGAGAAATAGCGAATCGCACGGAAAACATTGCGAAACAAAGGAGAACCGAAAGCTAGATCACCACAATTAATTGCCCGACTATGTTCGGTCGTACATTCATATCAAATTTTCGTAATATATCGGTACGTAGAGAACATGTCCACGTGGGAGCGTATTCGTAACTTACATCGATTTCCGTATAATTACAAAAATTACGATATTCCATTTTCTCTGTTGACGCATTAAAATCAAGTACTTAGATTTATTACGGGAGACACGTAATCATTTTTTCCGTCACCTACCGGCGTCTTTAGCCGTCTTCATAATAATATACGAATCTGCAAATAAACGAAAACACTCGATGAGAATGAGAAAAATGAATAAAAGAAAAGTTTTGCAGCTTCTCTCCCGAGTCTGGAATGGACCCAACGGAGTATTAGCTGGTAAACAAGCGGAGCAGAAGATGATATCCCTCCTGAGGAACAAATTTCCTAAAGCTAAGCTAATAGAAGTAACAGACGTATCAGGTAACGTTAGTTTTGATCGCATTATCGTGTATAATTTACTTTAAATTTTGCCTCTGAATTTCTACAATTGCTTGTTCAGGGGGATGCGGTGCTATGTTCGAAATAAACGTCGTCGCTCCAGAATTCAAGGGTCTCAACACAGTTAAGCAGCATCGAATCATCAATGAGGTGCGTAATATTGATTTGAATGACGAATAATAATGTGAGTGTCGCCACGCAGAGTTGATTAGAAATGTGTTTTCAGGCACTCAAAGAAGAGATCAAAGATATGCATGGAATACGGATATATACGAGTGTACCTGACCCATAGACCTGGGATCCTTTTGATCAATTAATCGACTGTTTATTATTTAGTAGTTCTACATCCAAGCTGTACAAAATTTTGTAAATTTTGCATATACATGTATAACTTACAAATTTCTCATACAAATGTGAAGGAAATGAAAGACAACGTTCTTTAATAGTTTTTAGGAAAAGCTCTATGTGCACTTTTGGTGTATTTAAAGGTCTTGCTCATGATATACTATTGTTTATATTTATATAATTTTGACGACTGCCATATGCGGTACACATGAACATTTGGTATTTATTTTACAATTTAAACAGTGTACATATTATATCGTGATCCTAACAAAGTTTCTATTACTTAGTCACAATTATAGTAATTTTGAGATCAAAGTTTCGTGGTGTTTGTCTGAGTTGTGATAAAACCTGCAAACTTTTTATGTTTTCTTTAAAACTATTTAATGTACTATTTATGTGGTTTCTGATCGGCGGGAGACCAAAATATTAAATAAACTACTATAGACGAGGTATGGGGTAGACTGCAAACGAATAGTAATATAAATTTTCAAATCTGAAATTTATTTTTACAATGACCGCTTTCCTCACACCTGCATTGTGCTTCAATCCGGCGCGCTATAAACGCAGAGGACGCTTCTGTCACTGCAGTTTGCTGTATCGGTAATTTAATTTTTCATAGGTCCAGAATTCCCATAAGATGTTTTGTCATTGCATCTCATCCGATTAGCTTTTTTTACCAGAAATCTTATTAATCTCTGTAACAGGAGAAATAAAAGGAAATGTTTGAAGTATACACGCTCTATTGTATCGTGAAGATTCGTTTCGTGATTTTCGATTCTTCGTAAGAGGGCGATACATCTCGTCCATTTGATTTGACCAATAAACTACCAGTATTTATCATGACTCGAGACTCGAAAATTAGTACGGTGGAGTTTTAAAAGTATACTTGTGTCTGTTTTGTATTTCTCCTCTTTCAGTTGCGAATTTTCAGTTTTTCACGTGTACTTAATTCTCGGAAATGGATGTTTCCGGTAAGGATCTTTATAGAAAAGTTCGGACGTTACGTCCAGAACTGTCGTACGGTATAACGGCAGATATATTGAGTAAGATTTGCGAGGAGCCTTCGGTGCAACCGTTTTTGCAGTGGTTCTGCGCAAATATCAGTCTCGCCAATGTTCTCTCCAACGAAGAAATTGAAATGTAATTAGTTTTTTAATCTTGATAATTAGGTACTGCGAGCCAACGATAAACATTCTGATCCTTCCATTTTTAGGAAAAGTAAGTTGCAGGATGCAGGCGAATGGTTGGAGGGTGCTGAATTGGACCAGGCTTTAGAAGAGGCCACTCGAGACTGTCCAGACTTATTAAAGTTACCAGTTTTCGATAATGAAGATACGAATGACTTATTAGCGGAATATGAGATATTAAAGAAAGAACGGAAGATGGACGAGGAGTATATTTATACCTTGAAAAATAGCTTGCAGAGTTTAAAGTAATTCAATTCTGTATCTCCCGCCTGCACGTGTATATATTTGCGAGTATGTTTCACGAGTGTATTATCATTACAGGGAAATAGAGAATAAACTGGACGATGATATAGAAGAAGCAGGAGCGCTACTAGAAAAAGATAATATCGACGCAGATAAAGCATATTACAATTGCTCTATGATTCTTAATAAATTTGATAACGGTAATCGTGAGTTCTTTCAAGACATTGAATGTCTCCTAAACATATATGCGGATGGTGCTGAAAATGTAAGTTACGTTAAGCAATTTATTTGGAGTTCGACTAACAAGTTTTTCATATTTTTCTAGAAAGGAAATCCAGTCCTGTGGACGCAAATGCCACTCGAACTGTTTGCTAAGCAGATGGAATTGCATAATCACTACATAGGTGTATATATTAAGAGACAATTTGAAAATACTGTCGACAAAGGGCACGAGGATTCAGATTACGCGTCACTTATTAATGAAAGTAAAGAAAGATGTATCGACGAGATCATACAGGAATTAATGTCATTGAAAATAAAGTAAGTGATTTATAAAACAGTTACATTTAGTACTTCAAGGATATTAACAATATTAAGTTCAATGGTATTTTTCACAGCTTAACCAATTCAAAAATAGACGAAATCATAGCCAAAGTTCAGGAGAAATCGTGCATCGGAATGTTAGAGTATGCACAAGATATATTCAATAATGGAAATTTGAAAGTGCCTAACCTTTCCGAATTAAGGTACAAAACCATTTTCTACGCATAGCTGGATATCATGTTGGATACATTAATAAAATATTTTCGTTCAGGGCAGAGATCCTAGAACTAACTACAAAGAGAAATTTATTGGAAGAAAATGTCACTCTCTTACGACAACTCCAATTAGTGGACGTTGTGCATCAATTTGCAGAATTAGAAACGACAAAAATTCTGAAGTACGATGCGCAAACAAAACTCGAGCGAAGAAGAGACCGTCTTGCAAAGCTAAAGAACTTGCGTTTTCTAGTGCGGGAACGTGGGCACGGACATGCAGATTTACTGTGTATGTTAATGGAAATGCAGTTTCATTCTCTCAAAGATATCACAGAATTTTTGGCTGATGCCCGTCACTATCTAGCAACGGAATATTCACTCTCTTCTGCAAGATGTGTTAGTAACACGCACCATTATGTTCTTATCTACACGCGCGCATACGTTACCATATCACGCGTGTCAACACGGGCAATAAATAAAAATGAAAATATCTTTAGGAGAGCACGCAACAGCAGCAAAAAGAATACGCGGATCTGTTATCGTCCTGGCCAAAAACATACAATTCATTTGATAAACTCTTTGTCTCTATGGTGTGTGGTACCGACGGTCCGTGCGAATTAAATTCCGCCCTCGATAAGTATAACGAGACGATCACTCAAAATAAGGAGAAAAAACGAAATCTGTTTGAAATCTCTCTAAATACTACAATCAATAAACTGCAATCATTGTGAGTAGCGTTTCCGTAAACAATGTAAGCCCGTCTTTGATAATACAATTATGAAAGTATATTTTTGTAATTTAGGGAAGATGAGGTAAATTCATATTATGCAAACGAAATTCAGGAAGGTCCAACGAACAATTTCAAGTCGGTCTCATACGACGTTATTACGTCGCATGACAAAGCGATCGACAATTTGCAAAAAGTACAAACAGATTTAACAAAAATAAGAAACGAAATGAAAAAGCGAATGGTAAGTTTAATTCAACTGATATTCGAGAAAAGTAATTCGCTTCACGTGTATCTAATCTTACTCTACTTGCAGAAGGATAACGTCGGCTTGAAACGAGAAAAAGACATCTTATGGCAACGATTTTTAGCCGATCCGGATATATTGATACAAATGTATCAAGACGCAAAACAAAAAGCGAATGAGTCCCATTTTGGAAGTACTTTCGAGATTGATTAATACATTTCAAAGTACGTTATATCTGTTTTGTATGTTTCTCATCTTGAAAAGGGAGAATCGACGAATGTTATTTTATTAATATAATCTAATAAGGGTGATAAGGTTTAATAATGATTCCAGTCTAACTAACCAGTATTATTATAATAAATCGATATACATATATATGTATATATATATATGTGTGTGTGTGTGCGCCTATGATTAAGAAAGTTGTTTGTCATATTTTCTTTTGTTTTTCATCACATTAATTGATTTTAAAGAATGTGGGGTAGGATAGCTGATAAATTGATTTTCTTTTATTTTTCGAGAGTTTCATAACCGTGGGCGCATGTATACTACGTAATCATATACTTATATATGTATAATATATATACGCACATTTTTAATAAAAAGGCACGAAAACATTGTACACTTTCCAAGTCAAATACTCCACTTTTACCCGGAGTAGACAATCGTACTTTCCACGCACATGCGTTTCGTACATCCAATTTAGCGCTTTCTCGGAAACTAGAAACGATTACCATCGCGGCGCAAGTAGATCAACGTTAACCGTAAACCAACCCGACTTTCATTGAAATTTAATGATCTCGCTTAATAAAGAGCAAGACATTGGATAGGAAGACACAACACGCGGCTTACGTTACTTTGCGTGGTTTATGATAATGAATGATCCATTCGTGACAAACAGGTCAGCGTGCAAATGTGTACACCGCGGAGAGTGTCGGTGCGTGGAAACTGCATAAACGATCCTGACCAATCCTGACCAACCGCGCGCGCGTGCACGATAAACTTGGCAAGAGTATGACGTAGAGGTAACACGGGAGCCGAGTGTAACCTTGATCCGCACATCGGAGTTCTCTTTCCCTTCACCCTGCAGCCCACCTTGCCGTTCGTCAAATACTATTTCGCCCGGACTGGAACAGTTTCGTTGTCGAAGATAGCGATTCGTTAACGCTTCGCGGGAGCGACGAGGGGTCAACGTCGAACGGGGGCTCTCTCCCAGCACTCGATCCACCGCTGACTAATTGTATGTCCACCGTGCTATCGAGGATAATGCGGAAAAGTGCAGTATACGCAGGGAAGAACCGCGGGACGGTTTTCCAGTTGCGGGGAAAAGAGAACGTTGAACGGGGAAGTGCGAGGGTATTATCGATTCGCCGGGGCTCATGAGTTAACGGTTTGTTTACACGAGCGTGGGGGGAACTGCGCATGCGTCGCAGGACCAAAACAATAATAACAGAGTAGAAGGTTCATGGCTGTCGAACGAGCGGCCGCACGTTTCAGACGTTCGAACGCTATCGTCTTCTGACCCTTGCGAACCACCGTGAATTTAGTAACCGGACGAAAATTCGAGTGATACGATCACCCGAACGTTTGTCGGGCGTGTATACGATTAACGGCCGTGCGTGTTTGTATCGTCCGTCGTCCCGGTGTCGTACACGAGGCGGACATCGTCGCGAGTATCAACGGTGGCCTCACCTCGCGCCCGAGCCTTATCGTCGAAGCCTCGAGTTTGTCATTGAAAGCAACTGTACTGATGGTATTTACGTCTGATCGTCTACGATGATCGGTTAGCGACATATATCGGTACAGTGTCGTCAAAATTGTCGTTACTCGTGACCGACGATCTTAGGAGCCGAACAATCCGGAAGGAAAACAAAGCAACACTGCTGAACTAGCGTGGCGCGTTACGTCAAAAACTAGGTTGTACGCGTGTGAAGGTGTGCGTCGGTGAGTGCATTCATTCAATCTGGTGCAATCCTCGTGCAGAGGCTTGGTGACTCGTTCGGCTTTCGAAGAAAAGAGAGGGAGGACGGCGGAGGGGCAATCGGTAGAGGGAAAAAGACACATCGCGCGTATTTACCCAGTGAATCACGCGTGCCGTGCGTTTGCAAGACGCACCTCCTAGTAGTTTCAGCCCATCTATGTTTATACGAACGCGCGCATACGTGTGTATTCTAGTCGACACATGCTCGCGGCAACATTGACGTGTGCGAAGCTTCAAGAAAACAGAGTAACGTGAGCGCACGCCAATCGGTTTTAACGAACCTAAGCGCCTGGTACTGGGATTATTCCCCAGAAAGCAGCCGCCACACCGTCCGTGAGAACAACGCGTGTAGAAATACCGTGTACGAAAGTGTGTGTGTGTGTGTATATATATATATATATAGATATGCACGTATACGCGCGGTGAAAGAAAAACGTCTCGTGTATATCCGTGCGGCGAGCAGGGGAAGATTGAGGGAGAGAGAGAGAGAGGGAGTGAGAGAGGGAGCGAGGTCGCGAGAAGGAGAGGTAGAGAGGGAAAGAGACGGACGGACCAGGTGGGGGGGAAGAGAGAGGACAATAACACGTCGTTCGAGCGAGGGTCTATTGTGCTCCCTAGCCGCTCGTATCGTAGACGTGGAAGTGTAAACACATCCGTACTGTCGTTCCCTTGCCCAGTCCTGGTAAACAAGGAAAAGTACGAGATGCCGAGCGCCGAGGAGACGACGTATCTGATCGAGGTGATGCCGGACACCACGCAAGATTTTCTCTCACGCGATGTTGACCTCCTAGTCTCGCAAATAAAGGAGAATCTTCGGCTGTCAAGCCTGAAGGCCAAGTCGAGCATCAGCCACAAGAATCGACCTTCGCCCTATCGGATACCTTCGCGATCCTGGGCAGAGCCGGGCAGCTGCGAGGTCTGCGGCGTTAGAAACGGCAGTGCTCACGATCATCGTCATCACTTAAGTCATCATCACAAAAGACAGACTACCAGGGAGGAGGACGATCCGTACGAGCTACTCCAGGAATTACTGAGGGAAGGTGGCCTCATAAAGGAGGCGG
This sequence comes from Pemphredon lugubris, assembly GCA_933228935.1. Lineage (NCBI taxonomy): Eukaryota > Metazoa > Arthropoda > Insecta > Hymenoptera > Crabronidae > Pemphredon > Pemphredon lugubris. The sequence goes on along the minus strand of OW121819.1, from coordinate 40,299,840 downwards.
TGAAGAGGCTTCAAGAGAATCTCGATGAGTTGGAAAATTCCGAGGAAGAGGAGGTCGAGGACGAACGGCCGACGGTTTATCGAAGAAAACCGTATTTCTACGATTCCGAGGATGAACCGTTACCGCCGGTTTACGAACCATTGGAGCTGTGAGTCGAAGTTACAGTGTCGGGTGTCGTCGACTACGGAATTCAAACCAAATTGAAGATCGATGAAAATTTGGCGAGTGTTACGGCGACCGCCTAGAGGGGCGACTGACGAAATCGTCGTTGCCCTTTAAGCGTTGTCATCGTTTGGCTTTAAGAATTTCACTTCGCCTCTCGCACGCCGTATATCGCTGCGAGAGAGGACGATCGACACGTGCAACGAGGATATTCGTTTCTATCTCTGTGCACGCTAATCGTCGTTAATGTGCGCCGAAAGAAAGCAGAGTGCGGTACACGTAATTGGGCAAGAACTCGCCTTACATGGCCGTGTTTGTAAATATGGTGTGTTGTTATTCGAAGCAGCCTCACGGTCGTGCTTCGTAAAACTTCGGCAAAGTTCGTCCGTCTATCGACAGTCACGAGGCTTACGTGGAAGACTTATGGCTGCCTCGACGCAAACTCGTACCCAATTTGCATGACACCGTTCTTCGCTGTTGCTCGATTACCAGTTCGCTTCTACTGAGAAAGAAAAGAAACCAACAGAGGGTTCCTAAACGCTCCTCGCAACCATCGGTGTAACGGAAAATCTAGGTGGAAATTCCGGATCGGTGTTGATCCTCGCGATTTCTATCCCGGTCATCCACCTTGCAGGTGTTTTTTTTTCCTTATACACGAAACCCCCTTCTTCAACCGGTGCAACTGTATTTCCTTGCGTCTACGAAGAACAAATTGTTGCGATAATCCGACGCTACGGGGAGACGAATCGCGCCGGTAGCTTCCTAATGAGAAAACTCTATAACACCTCTTATGCGTACGATATTGTGTAAAAGGTAGCACGAACCATTACCTGGATTTACCTAACAATAAGCTCGCTTATTGACTCCGTTGTATCGTACCATATCCTTCCTAATAGTGCAAAATTATCAAGAAGAACGCGTTGTATAAATAAAAAGTGTCCTATAGGGTATTTAGATCGAGATACGCCCGACATATTCTCTCGGGGTGACAAGGTCCAGTTTCTATTAATTGAGCAACAAACGAATAGTCCGCGCCAATCGTTAAAGTCGATTCAACGAGTCTTAAATGCCTTTGCGTGCGGAAGTTCCACGATTAGCAGTACCCGCTCGAAAGGACAAGCCGATCTCATTTATTTTCATTCTTTCCTTTTTTCTTTTTCATCGACGCGCGCACAACGAACGGGGAGCTTTATTCGCCCGATCGGCCAGCGACGAGGAAGACAAACAAATTTATCTATAGTTGAGTTACTTTCGGTTGAGTTCCAGGAGCGTGCGCAAAAAACAATTCCTTTTTCGCGCGTCTCGAAGTATTAAAGCGGAGATGAAAAATATCAAAGATGTGTTTGTAGATAATACCCGCGCGTAGAACGTTTAAGTTTGTACGCGTAAAAGCGCACGAATACGAGCGCGCGGGCCTCTGTAATAACACATATAGCTTTATATTTTACTGTGCATGTTTTAGTGCATAGTTATGTATCATCTATCGATTACTAGAGGTACGTCGAGTGTAATTAACGCCGTGCCCCGACCCATCTTCCTTTCTCCCGTGCAAATCCGTTGCACACGTGCGTGTGTGTATGTTTACCCGTGTCGGCCGAGGGGGCGCGGCGTATCGTATGATTCATTTTTGATATCGGAACTGGAGGGTAGGAAATTTTGCAGTTGATACTGACGCAATAATCGATACATATAGTGGCTTCGATCGCGAATTTCGCGACGTACACGAGGGGCGCGGAGGCACGTGCCGTGTATACGTGATATTTTGCTGGCTCTCGACGGAATCGTCTTATCTAACGCTGTAAGATAAACCAGTAATTAGCGCATGATGCACCTATCGCGGGTGCAGCGGAAAAGTTATGTTAGAATTTTGCAGTTCCGATGAATGCGTGCATTGATCGTTTGTGTGCGTGTGTATTTGTGGATGAGCGGACGAATGCGCTGACGTCACGTTTCCTTCGATGAAAGAATGAGTAAGAGACGTAGATGTGCTTGTGTGTGTGTGTGTGCGAGGAAAAGATTTTTTTTAAGTTCATCGTTAAAAATGTAAATTAAGGAAACTATATCTCGTTGTGATCGTTGGACTCGCGCGCCCAACAAGTCTTAATTATAAATAAACAAATTCAAAGTTTCATTTTGCAGTCTGTTGATGTTTCTTTTCAATCCTACACTCCATGCGAACTTACGTCACTAGGTTTAAACGTCGGCGTAAGATTCATCTTCTCGGTCGTTTAATTGATCTTGGACGTTACTACTTATTGTCAGTTGAGCGAAAAGAAGTCTGACAATGAGTCTTGCCGTTCGATCTGATTGTTTATTCTGTTACGAGTGTATTATGGCAGATTTATATGAACGCTACATTTTTCGTCGTTTGTTATCTGATAATTCTTGACGCTCGAAATAAATCGCGATTCGATGCGACAATATTTAGAAAGTAATGTATTTTAACATTACGTAATGTATTCCGATACTGTGTACTTGTATTCTTTCCGTTAGCATGACTATCAATTATCGGTGAATATACATCGGGAAATACGTAATAATAAATGGGGTTATAAATAAAGCATTATTTAAAGTGCGCTTAATCGAGTCGGATCGATCATAAATACTGGTGCACTCATAGACAGTAATTTATTCACGCGTTTCGATCATTATTTTCCAATTCTTAATATTTTTGCTCTTCCATGTAAAAAATGGTTAACTTATCGTTCGTATTTATGCTCGGAGCAGTGAGTAAACAATTTAGACTTTAGTAGCAGAGGCCGACCTTGTATGTGTATTGACATAGATTTCAACGTAAGGATAGCTAGCGGTGCGACCTAGTTGCACATTGAAACTGTCAGCATACGCCGCGTTGCCAAATATTTCAAACTAATCACAATCACAGTTAAAATTGTACGAATTATTCGAGTTTCTTCGTGGCATTCATCGGAGCTACGAGTGATTCAATTTTTTCCGAGAATTTTGGTATTAACATTGAAGCAATGATGTACGACAGCACTGATGAGATTGCGTATTTCTATATTGCTATAATTCCGTGTTATTGTAACAATTTATGCACGTTATCATTATCATTTATGTAATTACAAGTGATTCCTCGGTTATCGATATCGTGAAACATTGTACGTATACACGGTTTGTCAACGATGATGTAATCGCTGCAAGTATAAAATGATTACCAGTAATGTTTTGTATTCTGATAATATCGTAACTTCAGATAAATCATACGTAGCGATAGTGTACGCCCCATCTACCGATGAAATCGTAGTCACAACTTCAAATCGGCCATCTTGCCGTTATTTTTCGACGCGGGAAATTCGAGAAGCTTATTGGTCAGCTCGAACTCGTCACGTGATCCACCGTGCTTGTCACCCATTGTCAGAACTGTACAGATAACGGATAAAGTGGCTCAGATTTCTGTCCTTTATTAATGTGACAAACAAGATTTACCGTTAGTGTCGCGTATGCCGAACGAGTTTGTGTATTTGACTGTTGCGTAAACCATACCACTTCGACGATCATCATCGAAAAACAGCGCCGTAGGAGAATTTAGGTTAGTCGCTACATCACACTACCACGTATATAAAGTAAACATGGCGGCATCCGAGTTCGCGAATTCGCATGTATATTAAATTCGTTCTTTCGTGTCGTTGCCCTCGGAAAAGTAGGTCTTCGTTCGACTTAAGTATACGTAAGGCAATGTGTTGCGGAACTGTTTAAAGGATTAAGGCACTGGCGTCGCTTCTTTGTTTTCAAATAAAGAATATCGTGCTCTTGTTGCGAATCAGGGGCAGGTACGGCAGGTGGCCGAGGTTAAGGGGCAAATTTGATTCCAGGATAATTCTTTATTATAATTAATCTTCGGAGAGGCAGGTCGTTAAGTTTAAATATTCTCCAAACGAATATTCCAAATTATAATGCTATTCGATGACGCGTTAGATGAGTTGTGATACCTAAAGTTGGGGGCCAATTATTTCTTAAAGTACCAACAGGTATTAATTTTTTCCCCGAAATTGTTTTATAATTGGCAGACTATTGCGTGATGACAGAATTTGTCATGATTTATGTAACCTAAAATCTTGTTCGTAAAGCTATAGGTTACGGACTTTTTATCTTTTTTTACGATTGGAATTGAAGAACTGCTGGGTCAAAAAAAAATTTGTCGAACCGAAGAGACTTGTTATTGTATTATATTTTTAGAACTGCACATATTTTACGAACCACTGAACTCAGTATTTTTCGCAGCACGATTTCAGAGATAAAAATATGTTCCCATTTTAAATATGAAGGTCAGCGTGATAGCGTGAAAAAATACAGATAAAAAAGATCTATCGGGCGCATCGCGCACTGAACTCAATTCCATTAAATTTTTCTACATTAAATCAAACGACGTTTCCCCTAAACAAAAAGGATATTTAAAATTAACGGTCATTTGATTCCACTCTGTACACAAGGTATAAAATTAGGACTGTTACGAGTTGTTTTCTTTGAAACCACAAGATACAAAGCGGCACGGTTATTTCCGTTTTATTTTCAACGAAATTACTTCGAAGAAGTTGAGTTGCAGTATGTAACAAAAAGCAACGTAACTCGAGACGCGACTTTCGTTTCGCGAGTTATTCAATTTCGAAACTCTATGCATTATTTTCTGATAACAATGCAAATTTTTTCGTTTATGTTTCTCGAAGGTACGATGGAGGCCTGTTACGTAAAAGGGAATCACACGATGAGAGTGCCTATGTCACTTTTTCGGGATAACCGGAATCGATTGATCGCGCGACTCAAGGATAAACCGGAAGTACCAGCTACGGGAGGTTTCGTCATTCTTCAAGGTGGCATTGAAGTTCCATTCAATGACACAGACATAAACTTGCCGTTTCGGCAGGTGTGTATTATACGAACCGTTCAACGGTTAAATAATACATTCCAATAGTTCTTTCGTTGAAATATAGAATAGCAATTTATTTATAAAATTCATACAGACACTTTCAAGTTTGTTCAAGTTGTTATATAAACTCCGAGTGCTACATTACGAGATCAATATTTCGTTGCGCTTCATCTCGTTACTTAAGACTTGAGAGAAATTTAATTTCGCGCAGGAATCCTTCTTTCAATGGGGCTTCGGTGTAGAGGAACCAGGATGTTACGGCGCGCTTGACGTAACCGCAGGAACTTCGATATTATTTGTACCACGATTGCCGATGGAATATGCGATATGGAGCGGCAAACTGCACACCTTGGAGGATTACAAAAAACGATACGCCGTCGACGAGGCACGCTACACCGACGAGATAGCCAAAGTTTTGGGTGAAAAGAATGCGACACTGCTACTTACATTGGTAAATTCTCGCAAAACATGTTTTAACGCACGATGAAATTTCTCGAGTAGCTTTTCCTGTTATAAGTGCTTTTGCTTAAGAAATTTGATCGGCCGGCGTACGGTTATTCACGTCAGATACTGGAGCGATTGCGTAAGATCCGTGAGCAGCGTTTCCGATGTGAAACTATAGATCGCTGACACAGAAACGTTTGATTCGTTTCCGACTGACCGCAGGAAGCTTTCTCTAATTAACTTGAATCCGAATGACGCAATTCCACTTTTACTTTGACCCGCGCACGTTAGTAAATCGGGTTTGACAAGCACGTAGTAGTACGATGATCCTTGTTTCTCTTTCATTGTTGCAGAACGGCCGGAACAGCGATAGCGGTCTGCTGACGCAAGAAGCGGTTTTCGATGGTATCGGAAGGTAGGTATTGTCCGATTCAAATGGCAACGGTTCTTAGACGAAATTAATGTGTTATTGCGAAAAGGTAACTATGTTTTTTTTATAGATTCAAAGTGGATAATAAGATTCTTTACCCCGAAATATGCGAATGGTGAGTATCAGAAGTAATAATACATCGTTGAGTATTCACAGTTCCATAAAAAAAAAAATCGATTGGCGTAATTCGAGAAAAAAGTAAATCTACAAGTTCTCGTGAAAACATTTGAGTCGATTCGAAAGGGGTGGTGTCGCCATCGTTTGACAGAATCGTGCGATTAATCGATCGTCATATCAGCACATTTGTAACTTATCTTTTCACAAATACCTTTCATACTTTATACGTTTACAATGACATTTCGGTACAGACTCGTTTTCTCTACGATTTAATCAACCCAAGCTCCGCTCGTTAAATTGAAAGTAGTCCAGGAAGAGATTTCGAAACTCGTTCACTGCGTACTCCAGATTTTCGAATGTAAATAAAGAGGTTACGCAAGAGCATAAAAGGACATAAAAAAAAGATATATTATGCCACGTGAGTTTCAGGGCGAGGATTACAGAAGGTACACTACAGAATGAAAGACGTAAAATTAATCTTGTAATTAATCTGATTAAATACGTATCCGTTGTGCAGATGATAATTGCAGGACAGGGATGGGTTAAGCTTCTAATGCGGGTACCCCTCCAATCGCCCGTTTTATTGTCTAAACTTAAAACACGATGGTTTGAGTCTAACGCCGGCGAGCAAGCGGGTCAACAGATTCTGTCACAGACTAGTATCTTGGTCCAGGAGGGGTTGAATATACAAGAGGTTCCTTTGATCGTCCGTAAAATTAACGACGTCGAATCGATATGCAGCAGCAAGGGCAAGAGAGGCGTTGCGTTCATCGAGAATCGGAGCAAAAATTCCGATGCGTCTAAGAAGAATGAACAGCTCACCGTTCGTAGTAAAAACAAGCCTGCTGATAATAAGCAAGTTAAGAATAAAGCGTTGAATCAAAGGATAGATATTGAGACGAACGAAGGGACTGCGATACTTTTCTGTTCGGACCTCGAGTGTCTGAAAGACACCGATATAGAAGGGGCACTGGAGGATTTGAGCACGCATAACGCAACGAAGGGAATATATTCGTTGCTCGAGAGTAAAATTGCTCAAGAGATAAATTGCAGAGTGGCCCTGGAGGGACTGAGAAAAATTATCGACCTGGAGAACAGTTGGCGCCGACACAGACCTCCGAAAGTGCACGGAAACGGGCAGCAAGAAGCTGATGTTATTAACCGAGATCTGATGTTGAGGCAACTGGTTAAACTAATTACTACGAGTCAAGACAGCGAGATGATACTTCAGGGTCTCGTAGCATTGAAGAGGGATAAGTGTAGCCCAGTTAGGAACGTGTACAGGGACTGGATGTGCGACGAAGCTTTAACTAGAGCAACGGACGGCGGATTTACGCTTCTGCAATTGATCAATGTCGTGAAAATCTTGTCGTCCTACAAGGACCCTAGATATCGTAAGTCCGTCGATATCTTATGGGTCGGTATCGCGAGTAGGGAGCAAGATATCGGCGCCGATGTATTGGTGCCCCTCTTCAAATTACTGAAATATTTCGATCAGAGCAAGAGTATGGTTAAAATTATTTTGGAGAAAAAGCTTGGCGATCATTGGCTGAGCTTAACGGGTTCCCAAATTGCTGAAATACTGGACTGTTTTCACGACGATATTTCGGCCGCGAACTGCTTAATAAGCGCGAGTAAATGGGCGGCCGTGAGTATGAGTACGTCCACGGAAAAGGATCTTACAAATTTCATACACAGCTTAGACGCGAAAGATTATATCGACGAAAGGGTCGAAGACGCTCTTCGGGAATACATGATAGCTAAGGGGCCCCAGATCAAAGAGCCGACTTTAATAGCAGCTATCATGAGTTATTGCAAAAACTTGCAAATCAGAAATCCGCGTATCCTGTCGGAATGCGGTGAATATTTTATAAAATATGGTATGAAGATACCGTCGTCTTTATTGTCATCTATACTTACACCGTTTGGATTATTATACGTGCAACCGCCAAAATCAGCTCAATTTTGGAAAATTTTTGACCAAGTATTGTTGGCAAAGTTTCACGATTTAACTCTCAACGATACGCTGGACATTCTTCTTTCTTGCACTTACATCGGAAACTATCCGATCAAATTTTTTGACAAAGTATTTGTCTCGCATTTGCTTAATAGGATATACGTAAAGAAAAATTCGGCGTACGTCAATAGAATAAAGAGCAAAATGAAATTGTTCGACGCGGCCATGTGTTTGGAATGCGAAAACTATCCAGGCCCGTATCTTCCTTTCGAGAAAACAGAGAAGTCATTGTTTTTAGATATAAGAATTAGAAGAACGATTAATGCGATATATCAACCGTTAGCACGTTTAGTAGGCGGGGAACAGAAACTGAGTAAAAGCGTAGTTTTAAGTCGTTTGCCGCTTATCAATTTTTATATACTCGATATTTTAATACACCCTTTTTTAGAGTCCACGCCAGTTTTTCATTTAAACTTGCAACAGAAGCGAAACGTAAATACCGCCGTCTTGATATATGTGCCGGAATACTATTGTAGAAACACGCATCACCTGACAGGACCTCAGATAATGAGACAGAGGCATATCAGAAAATTAGGCTTTCGTGTCGCGTCGTTGGATTACACTATGTTAGAGGAACTTATGAATCAATCCGATAAATTGTCATCTTACTTGTCAGAGAGCTTGGATTCCGTGAAAGACGCTCTTTAATTTTATTTGCATCTTATTCAGGTTTTAAAGTCTCGCAAATGTCACAAATGTATGGTGTGTAGAATAAAAACGTTTACAAATCGTATTTTACATGTTTTCTACAAAAACTGTCGAATGGGCGAAAAGGAAAATCCAGGATTCTGCCAGCCTATGTCGACCCAGGTTCTAAAAGATAATAATTATTTTAATTATTCAATAATTCATCGGTCATTACTCGCCTAATGTTTCTGTGAGATATTTTATAAGCTTGATACATTTGTTTTCTTTTTAGTCGGGTCATAAAGTCCCCGCAAGAAATCGAGGTGCTGCGATACGTAGTCAAGATAAGCTCGGAGGCTCATAAGACTGTAATGCGTGCCGTAAGACCAGGCCTTGCAGAATTTCAAGCAGAAGCGGCGTTCATGCATTATGTATACTCTGTTGGGGGTTGCAGACACGTATCTTACACGTGTATATGTGGATCTGGATGTAACTCGTCTATATTACATTACGGACACGCTGGGGCCCCAAACAATCGAGTTATACAAGACGGTGATATGTGGTAAGTTTGCATATCGTAAAACATATTCTATTCTTTCATTATCGCGGGTGGATTGCAAGATCTATCCATGTATTCAATTTCTCTGTATATCCTGGCGCGCACGTATCTAATGTTTCGTTCGATTACTCGAGTCTCTTCGACATGGGTGGCAACTATTGTGGATACGCGGCGGACATCACGTGCAGCTTCCCGGCGAACGGGAAATTCACCGAAGACCAGAAAATGATCTACAACGCGGTACTGGCTGCACGCGACGCCGTCATGAATGCCGTGAAACCAGGAGTCGCTTGGACGGACATGCACATCTTGGCGAACAAAGTCATGCTGGCAGAACTGAAGAAAGGTGGCCTTTTGGTAGGCGATGTGGACGATATGATTAAGGCAGGATTGAATGAGATCTTTCAGTACCACGGCCTCGGGCATTTGATGGGATTGGATGTGCACGATGTAGGCGGTTATCTCCCGGGGCATCCGGAACGCTCCACGGACCCTGGAGTCCGAAAACTGAGGACTGCCAGATTGCTACGCGCTGGAATGGTACTGACGATCGAGCCGGGTTGTTACTTTGTTGATTGCGTAAGTAAGAGGAATACAATTGATACGCTCCATTCAGCAATTTCATTGAACTCTGAAAATGACGGCTGAGAGTGAATCATTGATTCGTACAGTTACTGGACAGTGCGCTGGCCAATCCGGACCAGTCGAAGTTCATCGTGCCTGAACAGCTCCGGAAATTCCGCGGATGGGGTGGCGTCAGAATTGAAGATGATGTCCTTGTAACAGAAACTGGCGTAGAGGATTTGACCCGTGTTCCGCGCACGTGAGTTATATTTTTTAATAACTTCCTGCGACGAGATACTTCTTTTACCCGAATAATGAGGACATTATTGTTTATTATATTTCTTTGTTGCAGCGTGGAAGAGATTGAAAGTTGGATGGCCGTTAACAGAAGCAGTTTGCGTCTGCCACAAGAAAAGGGATTTGATAATGAATAAAACAACGAGATCAAATATCTCCGATGATCTTGGTGAAAAACTTGGATGAAACGCGGTTAATTTACACACTGCGTGTCTTCGTTGTGCAAAGCTCGTTACGATATGAAACATACCTACATGAATTATTTTTATACCTTCTTTTATAGTTCAACAAATCGCAATATTGGATGCACTCCAATCATTCTTCCTTATAACTTGTGTATAAAAATAAATAAAACACGATTGACGCAATACGTTGTAACGTAGACAAGCGTCTACATTTTCCGAAAGGAGTGACAGAAATATTGTTATCGCCGATTATTTATGCTAATTACAGAAAACTATGAAAGACAGCTTCGAAGAATAATCATTTCTCTCTTCTCATCCTAATAGACTTGTATCTTCCATTTGTCTTTGTATTTGTACTTTATCTATTTGTAGAATAACGATCGACTACCGAGAATTCATGTAAACAATTCTTCTCGCAGTATTCGCATTCTGTATTTGATAGCCCTAATAATTTCACTGAAAACAAATTGTTCCCGGTATTTGTTTAAACTCCCTCGGACCTATATCTCGCAAGATACGTAGATTTAGTGACGCGAGGGAAGTTAGCGCGCGTTGAGTATAGCCTTCGACGCGGTATATTACGTCTACTGGGGAGAACCTAAGCGCGCTACTATTATCGTATACGAGATTACCACCGGCTTACCAGTTGCGTGCCGGGTGCGTACGCGTGCGGTACTGTGCGGCACGATAGTTCAAAAGGGCGTTAAAAGTCAGTTCAACCGATTCGTTCGTGTGACAATAGTGTGAGTGCCTCTCAATTTTACGAGCTACGGAGTTTTCTATGATTTTATATCGTGCAGGATCATGTGGTTCGCGTTTAATCGTCGCCAGCGTCGTCGTTGTTAGTTTCGTTTGGCAAAATTTCATGGCACGGCGAACAGCGGCCAATTGTTTTCAATCTCGGGTAACCATGCTCGAGAGTGCGTTGAAAGTAAATTGAAATTTTGAGGAAAGCGAGGGAAAATAAATAATACCGACGTAGTTGCTTGGTTTTGGCATTTCGATCAATTTTCACCTGTAGCGAAGACGTTGATTTATTTTGAGGCGTAAACAGTTCGAAAGCCCGACGCGTTTCGTTCCAGGTGAAAATATTTCGCGATAAGGAAAGTTTGTCGTGTGTACAATGTGAATTACGCGAGCCGAGCGTCGAAACGTCGGCTCAACGAACTTCAATTTATCGCAACGTTCAATTTATTCCAAGTAGAACAATTAATTTATCTAGCAACACTGTCCCCGAGCCTGCGCCTACAAATTATCGCGGTCTTCACGCAAAAACGTTGTTCCAGACGACTTTGCCTTTTTTTTTTAAAGGGCGCGCCGGGACCACGAAGCGCACGCACGTCTCGCAGACTAATTACTTTTTGGAATGAATAAGTTTACTTTGAAGAAACTAACTAGTTTGCGTGTCGATTCGTTCAATGACGATCGTCGCTCCTTTTTGTCGGTCTAAACGGGGCAGCGGGACGCCTCGACGTCGCTTTATAAATACGGAGCGCGTTTGACGTAATGCAGGTACACGGTGGTCAGGTGCATCGAACACACAAAAAAAAAAGCACTGCTCGTACGCGTGCAAACTCATTACGATACGGTGTCAACGATTCGAAACGCCGAGCCCTGTAAGCGTCGGCGGCGTAATCAAGGTGAATTCTTACCACCTCCTCGACAGTTGACGTCTAATTAAAAGAGGTGCATGAATATGCTCGCGTTATTACCATATCACCTAACCGTAACGACTGTAAAATTCATAATTGCGCTATCACGCCGGGAAAAAGAAGGTGTACTTGCTTTTGTGTAGATCTTCCCGTACTATTTCCTCATATAATCGCGTCAATTAGAATTGACTACGTTCGAACGATGCTCCCTATTGCTTATTTATCACTCGGGTTTTGACGATAACTTTGCCGCCGATCGGACGAGCGAATCGTTAATCAATTTATCGTACCGATTATCAAACGAGGAATACCCAAAAGTTCTCGAAGGCAACGGGCAACCTTCGGTTGCACGAATTTTCGTTTTCCTTATTGACAAGATAAATTGAATAAACAAACAGTTTAATCGATCGTTCCGCACGCGCGTTCCTAGAATTTCTACTCTCGGGCAAAACCCCCAAGCGCGAATTCCACCTACGCGGTACAAACACCGTCGCGATATCAGTTAATTAACGCAACGTTCCTGCGACAAAACAATTATCTCACGGCAATGAAAACTTTCTCAGCCGACGCGTTCGTCGTCGCGTGTATTTACTACCAATCGTTCGCTTCTCGCCTCGTCGCGACGATATCAAAATCACACGAAACCATCGTGCGCGTTGCGCGTATACGTATAGGCATACAATACATATTTCACTGGTTTCCGTCGATGCCCATCGTCGCGTCGAAACGAACGCTTTTAATCGTAGGCCGCGTACCGACGCGTTCCGTGGAAATTGAATCTCTGGTAGAGAGTGGAGAGAATTCGAATGAAATTCCATTCCGCGAAGGGGAAACATCGACGATTTCACCGTCCTTTTCGGGGTAAAGGCGACGCCACCCACGGCGCGTCGGAAAATCGTGGGCGGCGGAGAGCGAGCATCGTTCTCGTCACGCATGTCTCATTCCGCACCGCACCTCGTGATCGTTGTTCGTATCGACGAGGTCGGTCACGAGTAGAGGCGCTATCGCGACTACCGAAATAAGTCCTCGTCTCTTCGACGTGGAAACGAGAAAAGAGACACGAGCGGCGTACATGGCAACGCGTTCCTTCCTCGCGAGTTACGAGCGATTATCGGGAGACAATGATTTTGGCAAAGAGATGAGCGATAAGCGGGAAACATTTTGGGAGGTGATTTTTCACGTGTCCATTTTTCTTCCCTTCGCGACGGATAGGGAAAGAGAGAGAGAGAGAGAGAGAGAGAGAGAGAGAGAGAGAGAGAGAGAGAGAGAGAGAGAGAGTTTATGACGATAGGGTGAATCGACTAGTGAACGAACGAACGAGGATTTCGTCTGCTGTTTTGTGATTAACCTTTCGAATACCTTGGATGCCTCTTGCGCGGCTATTATTCTTTTATACAACGTCTCATAATTATGCGGGGAAACGATAAGTGGAATCCCCTGTGACGAATGTTTCACAATTAACGACGCGCATCGGTCAGGAATATGACAGTTAAACTAGCGAATGATAGCGTGATAATAATGGCTAATTACAGTGTAATTATTGCATCATCGATTTGACGGATTAAATAAATTGTCGTTTCGTCGAACGGATCTAAATATGCGATATTCTGCGTATTGCGCGAGACCTACCAACGACGATCATTCGAGTACCTTAGAAATTATAAAGGATGGAGAAAGATTTGTCTAACGATACTCGAACGTCACCGAAGGTACCGCATCAACGCAATGACAATTTTTTGAACGAGGCCAGGTGCGTTGGACAAAATTATCCGTGACAGCTTCAGTTTCGGCGGCGTATGAGGGCGGCGAATCGTTAATGGTCGATGCCGTATATTTTATTCTACTGAAAAATATGTGATTCGTTCGTTCATTCTAGTCTCGAGTATTTCTTATTAATTCATCACTGTTTTTTTAACACGGTTCCGATTGTTATTAATTAACGTTATCCGCATTTCTCGAATGCTTTTCAATTTGCGGTACTACGCTCGTTTCGTTTCCAGAACTGTGATTCTCATCACCGTTATTTTCCATTCCTGTCTTTTAGATGATAAACGCGGTAACGGCAGACTCGGGATCATCCAGGTGTTTCAACGGAAGGTGCGTAATCGATGAAACCACCGGTGATTACTCTCAGGTCGCCGATGTCCCGGTGACAGGCGAATCCGTGTGAGAAGAGGCGACACGTGTCTTTGATGTTTTCCGTCTTCGAAGCAACGACTCGCGCGAGGGAAGGAAAGATCGAATGGACGGGCAGATGTTGCTCGTAGAGTGGAGACGCAGCGAGTTACGTTACAAGTGGGAAACGCGTGGAAGAGTGGGATTTAATCGTTCGAAATTACTTTTGTGACAGCCAGAAGACCGAGGATAGAGGCTAGCTTTAAAATCGGTTTACGTTCGCGAAACGTTGTTCGTCGCGCTGCGCGAACGTTCGATTCGAATTCGCGCGGAGTCGACGAGACTAATTCGATTAATCTAATTCGCAAGGATTAAGATAGGGATTCGAGTGAAATTTGAGAGAGGAGTGATCCCGATTACATAATCGGCGAACTTTAAACGGGGGTTTCGTGTTTACGCGTTAAAGTTTTGCTTTGAAAAGACGGTAAAAGGATTGGACAGGAGCCAGCGTTAATGGGTCATGATTATAAACGAATTCTGAGACACGATTATCAAGACCGTGAGCTTAACCGTCCTTGGAGTTTCGACGGTGCTGACGAGAGTCGGTACGATCGGGAGTGAAAGAGAGCGAGTTTGCAAAAAAGTAATTACGATGTTAAACGTTCACCTGGAAGATTTGATCCCGATACCGTGTTGAATTAGTTAAAATAGCAGCGTTGAATCGCTAATGCGATTCGATTGCCAGCGAAAGGAAAGATCAGTGATATTCGATCGTGGCTCCGTTCCACGTGAGAAAAGGTCTACCTGAGATCTGGTTTCGATTGCCGTCTAATAATAGGCGTAACATAATATACTATATAAAAATTGTGAAATAAAGTTTACCATTGACCGTGCGAGTGGACGAAGCACGAAACAGAGACTCGTGTCGACCGATAACGCACGTTTCGCAAACGAATTTTCAATCGGACGCGGAAACCAGATCGGTAAACACGGTCGGTGCTCCCCGATCTCCGTAACTGTGATACCGCGAACCACGACGAATGAAACTGCCGAACAAGTAATTGCTCCTCGACGAAATTCGATGTTGATCGATCTCACGGAAGAGGATACCCGAATCCCGTCACGGAGGGGGAGGTAAACGGAGATATCGTATCGTTAGGAAAGTGAATACGCGCTTTCTGGTAGAGAAGGGCATGTCGTTGCGGAAAGGGACGACGAGCATCGGTAGGACCGCGATCCCGATTCTCATCGACGGACGTGAGACAGCGCGTTGTTACCGGTGACTGCGGAGAATATCCGTAACGCGGGATGATTAATCGAAAGGCGGTAATAAAAACGATTCCACCGGACCGCGTTTGATTACACGGATTGTGCCGTGACCTACCGAATTCTCCTCCATCGACGACGGATTCCCGCTTCCCCGAGTCAGCGTTGTCGGACGATTTTTGATGAACACCCCGTGACATGCTTTTATCGCGAACGATAATGAGAGTAGAATTTAT
The DNA here is from genome assembly GCA_933228935.1 of Pemphredon lugubris. Taxonomy (NCBI): domain Eukaryota; kingdom Metazoa; phylum Arthropoda; class Insecta; order Hymenoptera; family Crabronidae; genus Pemphredon; species Pemphredon lugubris. The sequence goes on along the minus strand of OW121819.1, from coordinate 40,284,284 downwards.
CAAATAAAGAACGCAAGGGGTGTTTGGAGAGAGAGGGAGAGAGGGAGAGAAACGGAGAAGGGAGGACGAAGCAAGGATAAGAAGAATTTCCCCGTGACATCTGTTCCCGAGGACGGTGTCCCGCCGGTAAAGTTACTTCCGGCGCGATGCATCGGCTCGATCTCTGAAACCGAATTGTACGGTCAATGCGAATCCTCCTTGCGGCATCGCGTCTCCCTGTCCACCGATGCAAGAATAGAAGCCACAACCGCCGAGAGGGAGGGAACGAGAGAGAGAGAGAGAGAGAGAGAGAGAGAACGCAAGAGAGAAAAAGATTGTCGGGCGCGCGATAATCTCGAGCAAACTCCGCGACTAGTCATCGATCGGCCGGCAGGCGCCGAGCGGCGAGGTTGGAGCGCCCAGCGCCGCGACGCCCTCTCCTTTCCTTAACCCGAGCGTCCCCACCTGCTTGTCCACAATCGTGTCAGACATTTAAGCGTCACGTCGGAAACACGCCTCTCTCTTTCCCTTTTTTCTCTTCCCCTCTCTCACTCACACACATTCTCTCTCTCTCTCTCTCTCTCTCTCTCTTGCTGTCTATCGCTATCTCCCTCTTCCTCGCACAAACACAGACTCCCTTTCTCTCTCTCTCTCTCTCTCTCTCTCCCTCTCGCAAAATCCTCTCGCTCCTCGGCGTCGTCGTGCATCGACTCGACGCGTCTCGCGAACGTATTCGAGCTGATCGAGCCCTCGCCGCGAGAGCCCCGATCGACGCGATAAACCATCGCCGTGGGTAATCGAGGGAATTTCGTCGCGACTCGTCGTTCGCGAGGGTGGTGGTTTCTCAACGAGGGACGTAACGTGCACGAGGGAGGAGAGGAACTGCGACGCGAGAGGTCCGTGGCGAGATTGAGAGAAAATCGAAAACGAGGCGGAGTGTTCCGATACACCGCCGACGGTGTCGTCGAGAAACATGTGTCGCGATTCGTTCCAACGGGTGAGAAAAAAATGATAGGCTGAGCGAACTCGAAAGTCTTCTTCCCTCGGGAGAAAGGAGAGAGAGGGAGGGAGAGAGAGAGAGAGACGCAGAGAGGGAGAGAGAGAAAGAGATAGGGGACAGTGTATTATTTCTGCGCCGTCGACTCGCCCCGCGCGTTTCCGTTGGATCGCTGGATCTGCACCGCTAACGTGTCTCGGTGAACGACCGTTCCGTAGGTCGTGGGATGACTCACATTGGCTTCGATGACTTATTGTCTTCCCGAGGGGGTCGTGGGCACGAGGACTGAATGAAATCGGAGCGTCGGGACGCTCTCGCCTCTACGTCTTCCACGAGGAACGCCGAGGGACCAGGGATCAATATTTACATCGAGGAATATTCTCGATCCCCCTGCTTCCGCGGCCCCTGTCCTCTCGTCGGTGCTCCTTAAACGCGCATCGATTATACGAGGCCGGGTATCAGTGATCTCGCGTACGAGAAGGAGAGGACGCGCGGCTCGAAGCACGCGATGTTCCGTTTCTAAGAACCCACTCCTCGCGGTCTGCGTTTATAGAACAGTCGCAGAGTGAGCGCCTCCGCGCGAGCATCGGCCGCCGGAGAAGAATCCCCCGAGGGGAGGTAAAGCTCGATAAAACTCTGATCTGGTTAGAGAGAAATTTCGGCGGAGAGAGAGAGAGCCTCGGGAGAGCGCCGAAAGAGCCAGCAGTGTAGAGAGAATAGTCAGAAGGACGAGCAGTCAGTCACGATGTTCTGCTTTCAGAGCCCGTTCACTCGGGCCTCGCGCGTCCTCGTGTCAACGGCGCCTCTGTCTTCCAGCAAAGCGAAGACCTCCTCGACCACCGCGATCCTGTCGACTGCCAAGTCTTCGCCGGCGAACGGCGAGCGCAACAGACGCGGCTCCGAGGCTACCAGCGAGGGCTCCGGCTCCTCGATCAGGTACATCGATCAGGAGCCGTCGATGTCGGGCGGCAGCAGCACGGACACGCTGCCGGGTATCAGGGCCGATTACCTGGACATCGAGCCCCTATCGCCTGGCCCCAATTCCCTGACGTCGCCGAGCGGCGTGACGGTAGTGCTCAACGGCACCGACGGCAACGATCGCAAGATCCTCCTCGAGGACAATTCCCAGCACGGCGGACGATCCTCGTCGTCGTCGCGCGGCTCACCGACGAGGAAGTCCGCGGCGACGAGCAACGGCAACGGCAACGGCACCGGTAGCAGATGGCGCAAAAAGCTTCTCCTACGGCTACGCTCCAACGACTCCTCCAACTCCAGCAACGGGGAGGCTTGCTCCTCCTCGACGTCACCGTCGCCGGCCAGCGACTCCACCGCCGGCGACTCCTCGTCCTCCTCGAGGAATCGCCAGCCGGGCAACGCGACCACCGCCTCGCTGACCGCCAAGTCCTCGTCGCCGTCCGTGTCGATAGACTTCGCCGAGGCCGAGCGAAACACGAGGGCCGCGCGGACGCTGGTCGTGTCGGCGAGCGACATTCCTTCCCTGGAGAACGACTATAGCAGCGAGCCCGAGGAGGAGAATCAGGAGGACACCTGTAATCAGGAGACCGAGACGGAGGAGGGCTCCTCGTTGCCGTCGAGCCCCGCGGCCGCCTCCACCATCGGTTTGACGTCCTCCGTCGCCCCTTACTACGACTTCCTATCGGTGAACGGCGGTGCCATGCGACAGGAGACAACCAGCACCAGTTCCCCTCAATTATCCTCGGGCACCGGTCTCGGTTCCAGCGTCGAGTCACCGCCGGCGGATAATTGTTGCTCCTTCGGCGGCGACGGTAGTCCCGGCATCGATTCCTCCAAGACCGAGAGTTTGGACGCACCGGGATGCCTGCCGGCGGCTAGGTCCTGCCCGAATCTAGAGAGACAGAGCGTCGGTTGCTCGTCGACCAGCGGATCCTCCAGTCCTAGTCCCAGCCCTGGACCGGCCGGCCCGAGATTCAAGCCCCTGGAGGAGGGCGACATACAGGTGTGCTATTTGAATCACACCAGGACCTTCGTTAGGAAAATACTGTCGAGCAAGTTCTTGAGGCGATGGGAGACCCATCATCTGTACCTTAACGATGCCTGCCTCTCCTCGAAAACGGTGAGTTTGTTTGCCTTTTTTTTTTTTTTTGCTTCTTTGTTGGCGAGGTAATAACGTTAATGGGGCATTCGCGGAAAACGTAATTTCACGCTAACGACGGTTAACAAGTTGATTATTGCTGACGAATGACGTTTGAAAATGGTGGGCGATGGTATCTATGAGTATATACCACAATGTTTTTTAATTGGAAGTCTGTTGGTATCTTGTTTCTAAAGATCGGGGAGGGAAGATTGTTTTCAAGGAAAACGCGTCAACTGGTATCGCGAGACAATGTAATGGAATTTTAATATATTATGCGTTTAATATATTATTTAATATGTTTGATTTATTATACGTTTAATAGGAAGAAATATGCTACATACTAAGTGGAATAGAATTTGAATATATTACTTATACGTTTAATACAAAATCTATACTAAATGTTAAATGGAATAAAATTTTAATATATTGCAGTTTAATAGAAAACATATACTAAATACTAAATGGAACAGAATTCAAGTATATTATACGCGTTTTAGTATTCCGCCGAGTACAATGGAATTATTTACCGCAAACTTTCCTCTCGCTACTCTCGCGTCGGCCAAACGAAAACGGCGAATTAAGCCGCGAAACTTTCGTATTTTTAAACGAAGAAAGATTGGCCTGCGTCGAGTTACCGCGCCTGTAACGATCCTTCCTAGCGTCGATAAAATTTACGAGGAGTTAAAATCTCGTCCCGAAGATTTACCCCGCCGAATGCAATACGCTTGACCTGGCTCACGCTCGAAAATTAATCTGCCTCGCGTATATCGCTTTCGACCGTACGATTCGATCCTACGCTCGATACACATCGGAAGTTCGATTAGATTCGTACTTGGATTCGGCGACGTTTCACGGGATTTTGAAAGCGCTTCGATAGCCACGCTCGAAGAAATATCAGGATCGATTGAACGTCGGGTGTCGCGCGACGGTTAAATCTACAGAGTGTACGTAAACGATCTTTGAGGAATACGATTGATCGCGGGGGAAATCGATCGACTCGTAACATCGATGCAGGCGAAATAAGATGAAGCGTAATTTAAAATGCTCTTCGATGGAGCGCGCGTCGAACGTTTGCAATTTCCGTATTGCCGGAATAAAAAAAAAAAGAGAGTAAAAAATACACTCTACCTCGTTTCACCTATTTTGTAATTCCGGAGTCTTTTAATAAATTTCCTACGATCGATCGTGGTTGTAAAGATTTTTTTTTTTTTTTTTACATACATCCGTGTTTTACATATTTCCGACGCCGCTCGTCGAACACATCGAAAATCATAAATGATACGTCGAATCATCGATAATCAACGACTTCCTCGTCGTTCTCTAGTTTAAAATAGTTGTTAACGATATAAATAGATGTTCGCGTCACGTAATTTGACGTGTGAAAAAAAAAACATTAACGTCGAATTTCGTGTATTTTATAATCTCTTGAATTCGGTATTTCGAAATGGTCAATATCGTCACTGCGTCGATGGTCGAAAAGTAACGAGCGAGAAAATTAATGCTATCGCCGTGGTTTTCGTGCGTCATTCACTAAAATCGTCGTTATGTTTGTCGAATTCCCACTCCCGTTACCGCGATCGGTTCTATCGGGACATACGTTTGATTTTCGAAAACCTATTTCACGGTTCGTTCCGCGTTGAATTTTGTGTAAACGGTAATGCATCGCGTCATAAAGGCGTCGTAAACGTTTATGCGCTCTCCGTTCGGATCCCTGTTTTATGCGAATAAGTAACCGGGATCGTCGGTGAGCGAGACATATCGGTTTCCAGGTCGGCGTGCATTCACAAACTCAAAAGTGAACTCGATTCGGCTCGTTCTTTGTCGTTCACGTATTTTGGGCATGAAGTGTATATATAGTACACGGTGTTTCATTCAAAGTCTCGCGCGTAATTGTCTCCTGAATTATTTGTTATTTAAAACAATGTCCCAGGTCGACTAATATGTATTTATTTTTATTCCCGGGGGGGGGGGGGGGGGGGGCATTTTCTCACACAGACCTGTCCAAATCATCTTTTTGAACATCGAACAATTCGAGGGATAATTAGGTGTAAAACTTCAAACGGGACCCATCGTATATTTCTATACCTTCTACCGCAGAATTTACTTTATTCCGAGGGGAAAATTTTGTCACACAGATTCCCTCGAAACCAAGTACATTCTGCTCGAATAATTTTTATGAACATGGAATCGTTCGACGGATAATTGAGCGTAAAACTTCAAACGGGACACCCTGTATGCAATGCAAAGTTCACTCCTATCCTTAACATCGGGGCGAATCTTACGTACTCCTGTCATTTACTTTTCTTCGGTATCTATTTCTCTTTCCTATTTACCGTTCGTATTAGCCTTAGCTGAAAATAAAAATATTAATTCCCCTTCGCGACCACTTTTGCCAGTTAACGAGCCACGGACCGAAGCGCGAAATGTGTTATCGATTTCTTTTTAATCTCTGCGCCCCGATAGCGGAGGGTTAAAATAGATCAACGGTGCGATGACAAATTTCAAAATAACACGAAATTCGCGTCCAATTTGTTTTTGTATTTTGACGGGGCCTTTGTGATTTTATTTTCTCCCGATACACGCTGTACACCGCGATAACGAACGCGTGTTATTCCTTTGGGATTGACGTTAATTGCGTTAAAAAAAAAAAGAAGTCATTTCGCACCGATTGTCAGACAACCGAACATCGAATTTATTGTTAGCCGCTGGTGGTTCGATGTCGATAGCGGTTATGCGCGATGAATAATTATCGCGTATCAGTCCCAATAAATTCACAATATTTTCGACGGCCGACGCAGCCCAATTTCGTTCGAGAGATCGGCCAATAAATAAATGATAACGACGAGGAAAGAAAGCGTTCTAAGAAACTCATGACGGTCGCACGAGCCGACGGTGTGACGTGCAGAACTAATTCGTCGGAGAAGGTGATAATACTCTACGCGCGTCATAACATTCCTTTCATTTCTTTTGGCAATTTGAGAGAAAGATTCACGATCTAGAATTCCGGGTCTATAATATCGTACTCTCGGTATCTCGGAGATCTAATGCAAACAAATGCACGGAGCCAGTTAGTCCCAGAAGAATCACAAGTCCCTGCATCAAGTTATCGTAAAATGAAATTTATCACTCGATAGTATTTGCCTAACGACCAATTGCACGATCGGTACGAATATTTTACGTTTTACGATAAATTTAGGAATGCCAGCGGGAGCCTTACGTACAGTCTCGAGATTCTTGCTTTTCGTGAAATAATACTTTACGTCGTTGGTACTAACCGTGGAATATTTATATAGTTTGTTTCGCATTTCTCGTCCGCGTTTCTTTCCGTAGCGTTAAATACTTCGAGTTGTGTCGACAATTTTCATATCCTTGTAACGTCGAACGTAATCGTCACGCGACTAAGGTACTTTTACCCACACGACTCGACGACTTTTTTAATCTAAGTACGACCCAATGCGATATTCTCAAATTTGAGAATATCAAATTTCTCAAATCGAAATCTCGTACTCCAATTTTTTGACTGATACTAGGAATAGGGGTTACGAATTACGCACATTTTGCAACGTTAATTCTACGCGTTTACCGTATACGTGCATTTTGCAACATTATTCTATGCGTTTACTGTATACGTGCATTGTGCAACATTATTTCTATGCGTTTACTATATACCCGTGCTCGAGTTAAAAGTATATCGGAGCCACGATTCGTGACGCACTCCGTAGAAACTTTTGCAGCTCCCGGGGAAGCGGTTTCTCTACGGCCGTGGTTGCCACCAGTTGAAATCGCAAATAAGATATGAATCGTGACGCAAACACCGTCGATTCGGCTTGATAAAATTCTTGAATTCTTCAAATTGCGCTGAACATACATCGAATACATTCGGCGAGGACCGTACACGATCGCATCGAGCACGATCGGTAATTAACGTCGAAACTCTTCGCGTCACGCGATGACTCAGGCGAATAAAATTTCATACCCAGAAGTACTCGAACGTTGTAACAATTATCGGCAATAATTAGGAATCGACGCGCAAATGAGATCGAAGCGACGTTCATCGGCTATCTCGATCGTTCTTTCGAGCGGAGTGGTTGCGCGATCGTGATACGTCCGACGCTTTGAATTCACCGATTAAAACTATTCCAACGTGCAAAAGTATTTCGAGGCGAAGGTTTCGTGAAAAATTGAAGGTGAAAGGACAAACGAGCGACCTTTGGCACGGCTAATGCTAAAGGTCGATGCGATGCCTAGCGTTAAAAAGATCGCTCCATTAGCTTCTCAACGAGCTAAAGATGAGCTTAATAGCTTGCACACAAGTCGATTTATTTATGATTACGCTTGGGAGAGTTGTTTCCGTGAAAATGCGCGTTTCTTCTGTATACACTCGATATGAGAATGAGAGATGAGTTAGAAAAAAAATGCAATAAATCACTTTGTGTCTGTAATTTGGTACGATAATCAATCGCGATAATGGGTCTTTATGGGGTCGTTATGGTTTATAAAGATTTTATATCGATGCGTTTCTTTTCCCCGAGAGAATGAATCATTTCCATGCGATTCTAGCGTAATACCGTGCGTTATCTTTTTGGGATTTCGGCACGTGGTTATGGCTTTATGAACCGCTGCTTGGATCGGTAACCGCGACAGGTCATTCCACTGCAATTTCTCGCACGTTGATTGCACCATACTACTCGTCTTCCTCTTCATTTGAATTCATTGTAAGAGTAGGAAGATTTTCTAGATCTAACGGGTATCCAACATTTCGATGTCATCGATTACGCGGGATTGACGTTGTATCGCAACTGTGTTCGATTAGATATATTTTCTCGTACGCTGACTACGCCATCGTTCTCGTCTTGCTCTTCGTTCGAATTAATTCTAGCATGAGTTTCTAGATCTAACGGGGAATCCAACATTTCGATATCATCGATTACGCGGGATTGACGTTATATTGCAACTATATTCGACTCGATATAATTTCTCGCTCTCCAAATGCACCATTCTTGTCGACTTTCTCCTGGTTTGAATTTATTCTATCAAGAGATTCTAGATCTAACGGGTATCTAACGCTCGGATATTATCGATTACGCGGGATTGACGTTATATCGCAACTATATATTTCATTCGATATACGTATCGGATATCATTGAGAGTATTTATGTGGCGTTGTTGGTAATTTCAAGGACCATTTACCGGCATGCGTAAAATAATGTTTGCCCGACGATCGAAGGTAATGGTTAATTATGAGTGGGTGGTGCCGACAATGGAAATTACACGATCAGCACTCGTTCGAGATCTGTCGACTCTTGGTGCGAATGGTAAATCGTGAAATTGAACGAATCAACTTACCCCGTATCGCGCATAAACAATTAAACGCTATTCGTACATACCCGTACATAGAATAACCAAGATCTTAACTACTCCATGTAAATCCATTACAAACTATCTTCGATATAAAAGAAATGTTGAATACGTTATAATACACTTTTATACTGTATCGAGATACGCGAATCACAGATCATCAAGATCTACCGACTCTCGTTTAATTAAATTTTCTCCGTCATCATGAGCGTCGAGATGCTATAATCCCACAGTAACGAATAGTCGATTTTAATACCATTCGATTACACGATTAAACGGTATTCGTACCTACCCACAGAATATCCAAGATGTTAATTACTCCAACTTAATCCATCGGACATTGTCTCCTAAGTAACGAAAATTAAAAATACCGTATAGTACACCACCGTACCATACTACGCTACGCAACAGCTACGTAAACTAGAATCGGCAATATCTTAACACCGTAACGTGCCTCAAACGGCATTCACGCACCATTACGCTCTACACGCACACTCGCTCCCCGTACATCTGGCACGCACGCACACGCACGCCCGTCGTACCACACGTGTACACGGAAGCTTAGGCGAGTACATAAAGGACTTGCGCTTGCACGGTATCGCCTAAGTAGCGGTACGTGCGTGAAGTCACGGACACCCGTACACCTGGATCACTGTACCCATCGTCAGCACAGAAAAACGCTTACGCACACCGAGAGAGAAGCGTTGCCGCGTGTGTTCCACTGACGTCAAAGTTGACCCTGGGCTACGTGTTCCGCGGGCCGGTTACGTTTACACCGTGCGAAAGGCCGTCGCGCGATTGGTTTTTCGTGGTCCTCGCGGAGACCGTAGATCGGGAACGTATAGATCGCGACGTAGAACATCGACGGCGAAATGATCCGGGGAATAATTCGCGAAGGACCGACGCCACGGAATGTCGTACGGGACGCTCAAATTTCGCAGTAACGAAGAGTCGATTTTAATTAACCCGTATCGACGTACGCGACGCCTCGATCGTAAAGCAGTCCCTTTATCTTCGGGATCGATGGTCTTTGCCCCCGATCGTCATTGTCGAAGGATCGCAAACGCGGAATACGATCCGCGACAAATGGGATCTCGCGAAACTGGATCCGTGACGGCGACGATAACGTTCCTCGATCCGCGCAACGGCGACGGAAGTTGATTTTAATGAGGCTTTATCGCCTTACACGGCACTCGATGTTAATACAGCAGTTTGCGTTTAGGATTGATAGTTTTGTTTTCGACTGTCATTGTCGCGTCGGTAATTGGTGTACGATTGATTCGTTCATTTATGTCATCGGAATGTCGTGAAAAACATACTGCTCCAGGTGCGGAGAATAAGATACGATTATTCCCGAGATTGCGATTATCTCTAACCGAATGGCGTGTTTTGAACTGCTTTTGAAAAGATTCTACCAGTTTTTTTTTTATTTCAACCGTCGTCGTTACGCGACAACGACGTTTAATTTATCATGTTGGCTCGCTGGTACGGCGCGAAAGACATTTCGCTCCATGTACGAGGAATAATATTTGACTCTCTTGATATAGCGATTATTTGAATGGACGAAGTATCTTTTGCAGTACCTTTGCGAAAAATTCTACACGTTTTGTTTTCAACCGTCATTATCGCCGCTGTAATTGTAAGGCAAATGTTTAATTTATTTCACTTGTTCGCAGAAATGTGACAAACATTCTGTTCCATCTACGAACAATAAGATTATTTCTATCTCGATGGACGAAGTGTCTTTTGGAATATTTTTGGCGAACGATTCTACCCTTTTTGTTTTCAACCGTCATTATCGCGGTGATAATTGTTGTACGATCAACGTTTAATTTATAACGTCGGCTTGTTGGAACGTTGCGCCAAATATTTTGTTCCACGTAAGAAGAATAATATTTGGCTCCCTCGTGATTGCGACTCTGTCGATCTCGATTGGCGAAGAATCTTTTAGAATACCTTTTCAAAAGTTCTACTTCTTTTGTTTTTGAATCTCATTGTTTTGAGATATCTCTTGAAAAATTCTACACGTTTTGTTCTCAACCGTCATCATCGCGGCGGTAATTATAAAACTAACGTTTAATTTATTGCACCTGTTCGCTGAAATATGAGAAATATTTTGTTCTACCTACCTATAAGAAGAATAATTCATTTCTCCCAGTACTGCGATTATTTCAATTCGAATGTGGGAAATAAATCCAGAGATACCATTTAAGAAATTCTACTCGTTTTGTTTTTTACCGTCATCATCGACGCGGTAATTATATGACGTACGTTTAGATTATTCCACCTGCGCGCAGAAATGTGATAAATATTTTGTTCTACCTGCAAAGATAAAGATTATTTCTACCTGAAGAGGCTAAGTATCTTTCGGAAAATTCTACACGTTTGTTTCTACCTCTTGTTGGCGCGGCGGTAATTATACGACTAATTACAGCTTAACGTTCAGCTTATTGCACCTGTTCTCTAAAACGCGAAATATTTTGTTCTACCTACCTACAATAAGTTTCATTTCTCCCAACATTGCGAATATCTTTATCTGAATAGGCCAGGTATCTCTCGAGATACCATTTAAAAAATTCTACCCGTTTTGTTTTTCACCGTCATTCTTGTCGCGGTAATTATACGCCTAACGTTTAATTTATTGCACATGTTCACTGAAGTATGGTAAATATTCTGTTCTACCTACTTGCAATAAGATTAATTTCTCCCAACATCGCGATTATTTCTATCCGAACAGACCAAGTATCTTTCGATGTAACTTTTAAAATATTCGACTCGTTCTATTTCATTATCGCGGCGATAATTTTTCCTCGTTCGACGTTTAATTCGTGACATCGCCCCGTCCATATATATAGTAAAAAATATTCAGCTCCACGTGCGAAAAATAAGATTCGATTCTACCAACATTCCAATTATATCTAGCCAGGCGGCCGAAACATCTTTTAAAACGTCTCAAAAAATTCTACCCGTCAACGTAATTCGTTACGAACGACCGGGAGGCAGAGTTGCGGTAAGAGGTTGAGTGGAGGTGAGAGTTGAACGCTCGTGAAGCGAGCATCTTATGCAAGAATCTGTTTGTCGTACGTAAAATATTCTAATGATATTCGCAAATGACAAGCCACGCGCCCGTCGATCCTTCCTCCGCGCAAATATGACACGCAATTGAAAACGTCTGCACTGATCTGCAGTTGCATAATCCCAACAGGAAGTGCGAGTTCTACTTAACTCACTTGCATCCGCTTCTAATCAACCGCGCAATAGGAACAGAATATTTCACCGAGGCTGCAAGAATTAATTCGAAATTCCGGAAAATCATCGGTGATGTAGGGCCGCGGTATCGCGGGCCTTCCACTGCTATCGAATATCGTTTATTTTCAGCGAGAGGGAACAGCATTTTCAGCTTTATCGTTTTGAATCGTACAAATTTTTGAAAATGTTTTCTGTTTACATTCATTTCGTTATAACGACCGATCGTAATGGGATTAAAGTATCGCTAACTCTTCATTGTGCACGGTTTCATTCGCAAATGCATTTTTGCATTTAATTCAATACTCTTAAAATGCAAAGCGAAACAAAATGTAAAACTTTTTTACATTTGATTCAGAATTTTGAAATGCAAATCTGTTTTTAGCATTTAATCAAAAACTTTTTTCCGTTTAAATAAAAAATCTCGATTTTTCAGTTACGTCGGTGTTGTAACAAATAAACGATGTCTATTATAGTGAACGCTTATAGTTTCGTAACGGTTTATAGATTTCACCTACCACGATGAAATTTTGTGAGTGTTTAATTCAAACATTGACCAAGATTGTCAAAGCGTGCTATTTTCAAATTTGGCATGCCGTACCGAAATAGAAATATAATATTTCCTGTAAATCTTGTTAATCGCTGCATTCTGAAAACGTCATTTGATTTAAAAATGCAACAACGGACCGAGATTCCGACGTTGGGTTAAAAATCGACCATTCTTCCAAAGATCGATAACTCCACAGGCCGTCGATCAAACCGAGCGAAATTTTCAGCATACACACGAATTAACGAGCTTTATAATGGTACGTTTCATATTTTACCTTCGGAACGTCATAGCAAATAAAAGAAGGCACGCTTTTCAATTTTTACCGTAATTTTAGAAATTCAATGAAACGTTTGAACCGAGTTCATCCCGATCACTGCAATCTGTAAAAAATTGCGCTGAAACTTGAAGTATCCGAATATTTGTGGGAGCTCAGTGTATTTATCCGCAACCCGCACTCCGTCTAATGGCGCATGCTGTGCGCACAGATGTTTTCGTTCCAGTTTAATCGTGTACAACGACTAGCATTAATATTCGTTAACTTCAAACCGATTTAAACATTGGCAGCGCCCGAATATTAATCAGCGTCACCGTAGTTCAGTCGTTATACAGTTTACAAATTTTCAATTGCATTCCATACTTATATTTAATCGTCCCCTATTTTATGAAGCTTCTTACATTTTTGTCGCACACATTTTCACTGACAGCACACGCGTACGCGTATCGCTCGATGTTTAAATTAATTAACGGGCCGCTGATCTTTATGCAAATTCGTATTTTTATTGGAGAAGGTAAAGAAGCGGGACACGGATGGAAATTCTTTATTAGAGGAGTTTAAGAGTGTGTTTACTTTATATTATACGTTTCCTATTATACGTACATACGTTTCGCTCATTAACATATTACATATCTATTATTACATATCTGTTACATAACACATTAACATATTACATATCCCGCGCATACCTTCGCGTGTACTTCTTTCGCAATATCAGTTTGAAGCCACTACAAAAATGCATTTTGCAGGAATATCCGCGTTCTATCGTTTACCTACTTTTTTACTTAAAATTCGTTAAGAAACGTGAGCGCGGGTACTCCCAAGACAGCTCGAAAATTAACATTATCCCACCGCCGCTAAAAATTTACTCGAGTTTCCTTAAACAAGACATGTTCTTACATTGAAAATTTCCGACGCGAACTCGAATTCGAGTGCCTCCCGAAGGAGGCCGTTCAAATCTGAATCGCTTTAAATGACCGTCGACGCTTCCATCCCTGAAACTCGTCCGACGCGCCGCACGTCGATGCTCGTTTCCCCGAGTGCATCGCGACGCTATTTAAACGACGTCGCGTCGTTAAGATCCCAAAGTTTCCGGGGGGGGGGGGGAGAAGCCGAAGATCTCAAAGATGGGAGGAGGGGGGGGCGGGAGAAAAAGAATGCAGAGTGCCGGGTAAAACATGCATTAAAGGGGTTAAAGATATTTGTGCCGTGCATCCCCTGTAGGAGGCTGACGCTGATTGGGCCGTCGTGACGTGGCTTTTGGCCGTGTTCATTGAGGGGGATGCAGTGTCCCAGATCCGCTCGAGCCCGCTCCAACAGTCGTTCAACCCCCGGCCTAGATTTTCCGTACTGACGTCATTCACTATTCCGCACGCAGTGGCTTCCTTTTGGTATTGGTTTCCGCGGTTACCCTTCTTCGCGCGTTTCCGAGTGTGCGCGCCCGCGTCGGGGCCGCACCGAGGGAACGCGCAACGTGCTCTCGCCAATTCCATTACGTTTCTGTAGAAAAAACAAAGAGCGAGGGACGCGTGTGTACTTAGGGGTCAGTGTATCAGCGTTGATTCCGCAGATTTCTCTACCGAGGCATGAGCGCGCGAAGGAATTTCTCTCTTCTCTCGGGTTTCTGGAATTATGAACTCGTTCCTTTGATCGAATTAACAGTGCAGTTGTTTCAATGGTCTTTTTTATAGAGATGTTAGATGTTGACGCTAAATTTCTCTACGCTGGAAATGTAGCAGTTGAGTTGGATCATCGGATTTCTGAAATTATCAATTCGATTTTTCGAAGAACGTAACGACGCGTTGTATGAGACGCAGTTTGGAATTTCGATTTAATTGACAGTAGAATTGTTTTAATGGTTTTTTTATACCGATATTAGATGTCGATACAACATTTTTCTTTGCTCGAAATACAACGGTTGACGTGGATTATTGTTTTTTTTTTTAGAATTATACTCGTTTCTTCGAAGAACGTATCGACCCGTTGTTACAAACGCAGATTCGAATTTCGATTGAATTAACAGTTCCGCCGTTCCAGTGTTTTACTAGGACACCCTTTTTTATACCAGAGATTAAATGTCGATGTAAAATTGCACGGGGTGTTGATCGTTCAGGAGCAATCCTTGTAATCGAATTACATAGCGCGCGAAGCAATTTCTCTTCGCTCGATATGCAACGCCTGCTGTGAATTATCGGATTTCCGAAATTACGAATTCGATTCTTCGAAGGATGTCATCGATTCAAGAGACATAGCAATATTTCCATTAAAATAGGACACCCTGTACAGGTGTACAATTAAATCCTACAGAGTTTTATTCCCTACAACAAAAACACGAGCGAACTCCGAGAACAGGCTTCGTAACTGATTCCCCCATCGAAATGATTACGAGGAATTAATCGCCATAAACGATTTATTTTATTATTTTTAAATAACGTCCGTTTCTCATCATTTCATTTTAGTTTCAACGCATTATGCGGATGCAAATAAGGAAAAACGAGTCCTTCTGACGTCTTTATTACGCCGAAGATACCGAGAATCTTCAACGTATCGTATATTCATGCACCCACGTCAATACCGTTTCAAGAGTCTAATTGTTAAGCAGAAATATACCTTCTGCCCTCGGTTCTATACTCATCTTCGATCCGTTAAACGTCATCGAGGATCTGGATGATGATTTTGCGAATAGCAAATCGGTCGACGAAAAAAAAAAAAAAATACATTCTTTATCCGCGTCTCGTCAATATTAAATATGCATCTTAACTTTGCTTCAGCCCACGGGATTCCTTCAACAACCTATTCCATACAGCGCAATGTCGGAAGTGCGGAAATACGCTGTCGCTAGATGGGATCCAGCGTACAAGAATTGTCTCAGCATCGTTCTGCCGGACGGTTCTCTTCTTCTGCAAGCTAGCAATGTTTACACGAGGGACCAGTGGTACCATTCGATACTATGGAAGGTGAGTCTAGCTCCCTATACTTTTTCTTCCTACTCTTTTTCGCCACGACGGGGCGTAGAAATGAAATAAGGCTGAAAGAATATCGATTTATCGGTAAGCGACTTCAATGTTACGTGGCGTCACGGAAGGTTAATTCTTAGCAATTCCCGATATCAAATCGTTCGACGGTTGAGCGCGAGAGCTGGCGAAACTGAAAATTGGTAAATTATAAGGTGAATCGAGCGATGAACGAACGAATAAGGATCGTATCTGTTATCGATGTTATTAGTTAAATGCGATTCAGAATATGCTTTTGTACAGAATTTTGTATTTACGCGAATAAAGATAAATGGAATTATCAGCGATATTTATAAACTATTAAAATATTATTGATATTAGTCGAAACAATGTTATTTTGCTGTACAGCGATAAATGAAGTTATCTACGATGCAACTTATTAGTGAAAACAATGTAATTTTGCTGTACAGCGATAAATACAGTTATCTACGATGCAACTTCTATAAGTAATAATGCGTCAAACGCAAATAACTAAAACCCGCTGAGTAATATACTACGATTTATAACCTAATTACCGCTTCAACAAATAACCGATGCTTAATCGAATAAAATGAATCACGCTATTCAAACATTCAGTTTGTCCATTCGTCGCTACATCTGTCCTCTAATTATTTTTCGCCTCCATTTAAAACGTTCTCCGCCAACGAATACGAAACACCGCCCGTCTCGTTTCAACGACCTCGCGCGCACTCGATTCCCCCCTCTGATCTTCCATCTTCTCTTCCCAGAAAAGTATCTTCAAGTACCAGCATCTGGTCTCGACGAACACCCGCGAAGAGGTGATACTGCGCGAATTGAACTCGATGGTAGAGTTCGCGCTATGGACGCCGCTGCAGGACGAGAGAGTGGCCGGCGCACCCCTCGAGGCAGTCGCGAAGCTCCTCGAGGAACCGGAAGCGGAAATTCTCGAGGGGAAGGACGAGAAGCTGATCGCTGAGATCGCACGTTGTCGGAGCGATCGTAAGAGCTGGGCTGAGGCTGTCCTCTCCGTGGCGGCTCCTCTCCTGGAGAAAGCCACTCTTCCCCCGGGACTCGCTAAGGCCCTCGCGAAACTGGCCCAACAGCATCCCAGGTCGCCGTTGGTCTCGGCCCTCTGTCCGGCGATCACCAGGTGCCTCAAGCACACCGTTGACTTCGGCAAGTCGCCGGACATGAGGAAGCTCCTCCAGGTCTTCGTGGCGGCTCTGCACGAGAACGACGACGGCGAGCAGACCGTCAGGGAGTACATCGCGTCCGTTCATGGACCCGGCAGCGATTGTCCTCATCCCCGAGTGCTTCCCAATTTGGTTTCTATTTGCGTCGCTGCTATTTTCCACAGGTGAGATCTGTGGTTTCAGTGTTTTATGTTTCCTTAACCCTGCCGCTGCGTGAATTTATTTACACGTCGGGTTATTTAGAAAACAGAATAAAGTTCCAATGCGAGACTATTATATTAGCAAGGTCCAGGTGCACGGCGATTCGATTGGAGTTTTAGAATATCCCCCGGAGGGAACATCGTGTATTGAACGTGCGAACAAAAATACACGGAGAATCGTATATTTATATTGACAGATTGTGTTGCCACCTGGGGATATTATACGGTAATAATGCGTGCAACGCAAATAACTAAAATCCGCTGAGTGATATAATAGTTACGAATTATAACGTAATTACTGGTTAGATAGATGAAACGACGGTTTATGGAGTAAAATGAAACTCAGTGTTTGATGCGCAAAAGAACTCGTGCGCCGCTAAAAAATATTCAATTTGTTCGTTGGCTGTTACATCTGTCCACTAACTGTTTTTTATTTCCATAAAGGTTAACGCTTTCGGGCCTGGTGATACGCGTGCCGCAATTACGGAATGTTAATTGCATGATGTGCTAAGATTCACGACGTAATCGATAATTATATTAATATTAATATTCAGGTTATTAATGTCTCGTACGTGTCATGAGGGTCAAAGCATTCATTAATATTGCTATGCGCGACGCGACGCGAAGTCGTAATTAATTACGAACAGAAAAACTATCAAAGAACTATTATTTATTAAGAGCGAGGCAGAGACGTGTTTCTTTCAAGGCGGCTAAGAAAAGATTCAAATGTATAATTGTTAAACAGCAATGACAACGTTGTTAATCAAGGTCCACGATACCGGATGCGCTTACTATATTTGATACAAAGTTATTATTATTATTTAATACTTTAGTATTATGTTGTAATTGTATAAATATTAATATTAAGGTTGTTAACGCGTCATACGTGTAATGATGGTAAAAGTATCGATTAATATGGTAGTATTATTATTATTACTATTATTTCATGCAGCAATATTATATTATAATTGCATCAATATTAATATTAAGGTTATTAACGCGTCACACGTGTCACCCAAATATAGACGACACTGCGATAGATACGTTAAACAATAACGACAACGGCAATAACGATTTTACATTCTATTTCTTCGCAATAATTCCAGATTCGAAGCAGCCAATCAAATTTCCACGGACGAAGAGAAACCACCCACCTTGCCGCCGTTACATTGCTACCTGTTGGCGTTAAACGTCGCGTGAGTAGTTTCGTTCGTACATCACTGTCTCACATGTTTTCGCGAACAACAACAATACATTTAAAACGATCGCAATTTCAGATCGGAATACGCGGATTGGCGTCCGGGTCTCGGCGCTTTTCTACAGCCTATACCTTTCCCGGAGGAAGCTCTCGCCACGAAGGACTTTCAACAGGCGATCCTGATGAACGTGATGAAACGTCTGGCGAAGGATCCAAGGTGTACCGTTCATCGTGTTTTACTTCCCGTCAGGGAACCGCGTTCCGGATGGATTCACATCGCCGCGCCATCCAGTCCAGCTTGTCCCGACGAGGGAGAGCTTTTTGGAGAGATGGTGCGTCTCGATTCTTCTTCCGAACGTTTGTTTGGATAATTATGTAGGGTGATTAGTAGACTTTGGATGTTTATGCACGATGCATTATTTTTGTACTGACTTTAAACGGATTTTGCGAAACAAATGCGATAACTATGAAGTGTTCCCATAATAAGGACCGTTTATTTTGAAACTGGTGTAAGTCTATTTTTTTCGTTGTACGCTAAATTAATCATAAATTATGTAATATCCCGTTTTCTTTTTAAATGGACTTACATCACTTTCAAAATAAATGGTCCATATATTATATTGCCCGTACAGTAGAAAAATAATGTATTTTTGCATAAAGATTCAGAATTTAGTGATCAGAAAACAATACTACGATGTTGGAACTTTAGGCAACGAATCACCGTAAAGAGTAAATAAAAAAAGTACTTTTACAGTACAAGATATCTTCACAAATGTTTAATGTGACCATCTTAACGCGTCAACTCCGTCGGAGAAAAAAAATCGAGTTTCAATTTGAGTAATACGATTCAATTCGTGTTTAACGCACGCGGTATTTGATTTTCCCTCTTTTGAAAGAGCACGAAATTCTTTGACGCGAAGATGTCGCGGCAGCGCTCAAACGAAAGAGCGACGTGTATATAAACCCTCGTAAATATTAAAAGAAACAGAAGTTTACGAGAGATTAAATTGAAAGAGCCTTATAAAGACGGAAAATCGTTTTTCACTCCGAAAGGGTTAATTTACGGAGTTACGTTAGTTAAGAGTTTCCCCCCTTTCGCCGTATACGCTCTTAAAGTTCTGGCATCAATTTATTTAAGTACCTCGCACGGCGAAGCGAATTATGTTATCGAATACCGATGGCGCTTTAGACGAGACGATCTTGCGCTTTGAAACTGATTCCGCTTATAAACAATGTACAGGAAACCAATCGATACGCAAGCGAGTCCGTTTATAAATTGAACGAACCATCCAGAAGCGAATTTGCGCTCGTTTTATCGTTTTATTTTATGCATTTTCACCGTGCACAGGGTGCTCTCTCGTGTCGACAAAAAAGAAATTCCTTTATCGTCGTGTACCCACACCGCGCTGCCATTCGCAGTTTCGTTTCTTTGACTCAGTTTTTACCCGTTGCCGTGCCAAGAATAAGATTTCTTCTCCACAAATAACTTGCCGTCGACGAATACAGTGCGATTATTCTCGTGCTATTCGGTCGGGCGCATTGAATATTCATTAATCGATATTTCGGTGTTTCTGAATGAAATCCACGTCTACCGCATTAATTTTCCACCTCGGTTCTAGTATGCTCGCTGGCACCAAATTAGCTCGTCTAATGCTATCGGTTCGATCTCGGTTTCGCGGCGCGTTTGATGAGATGTAATTAATGGATTTTTAAGGTCCCGAGCGTAAAGAACTTTTGACGTTGATTCACCTCGTCTGGATTTGGCGTATAAATATATCGTCATTTACATTTCATTAGTCCCATTTGCCAACGATTGCTCGTTTATCTGTATTATTACGCTTGTATATTACATTTCATTCTATTTCTATTTCCTTTCATTGATATTATATTTCTTATCTCTTTCTCGTATTACGAATATTCTCAGTCGGTTGATAACCCTCTTTGTTTTCATATTTACATCTATTTGTATTCCATTTCAGAGATATTATATTCCTTACCGTCACGGTGAAAAGTCAATAACGGTGAATAATTTGTAATGCTCCCAATTAGCCGACAATCCTGTTTTAACGCTGCTACTATCATAATCCATTTCATTGATATTATATCCCTTACTACCACTGTAAATAGTATAACGGCGAACCATTTCGAATATTCTCAATTAGCTGGCAACCCTCTTGGCCTGCTGTTTCTATAATATTTCGTTCTATTTATATTCCATTCCGTTGACATCGTGTTCCTTACCATCGGTGTACATAGTCGCTAACAGAGGACAATTTCGAATATTCTCAATTAGCTGACAACCCTCTTGGCCTGCTGCTGTCGGAGGAAGAGGTTTATTGGTTCATTATTGAAGCAAGCGGGCAATGATTGCATACTGCTAGCTGTAAGGGGTTGCGATGCCGCTCAGGAAGCCCTTTGCTTGATGCTAGAATGGCGTTTGCTAACAAACGAGGACGCGCGACTTCAGATAGTCAATGCGCTCGAATCAACGACATCCGGGAAGAATCGTTACGCCGCTCTCTGTCAAAGACAAAGGAACTTGCAAGAACTGGTAGGTCGATTACGATCTCTGCATAATAAGATAACGATAACGATCGTTCGATTCTTTTAACTCGTAATTTGGGTATAACCGCGTATAAATAAAAATAGCAGAAAATTTAAGGAAAATTTATTTATTTAATTTTTATATTGTGTAATTTTTAGTAGTCCGTGCTTAACGATTACGCGAATTTCCAGTTTCAATACGGATTTATTCAAATGACCAACTTCTCTTCAGTATCCAAGCGTTTCGATATTTGCTCAAAATATTTTTACCGTTATTCTTATTTCTCTCTTGAATTAATTTCTTGGACTTTTTTACTCGCAACAGCAACAGAAAGGCGGTCCAAGAAAAATGACCCTGCCAGTCCGAGCGACGGACGCCGACGTGGCTCTTCTCTTGGGCGGTCGCGCTCTGGGTAATTTGGAATGTCTCTCCTTGGCCTTCACGTCGGTGACATCGGCATGCGCCGAACAATTAATCAAATTGCCGGCCCTGAGGTATCTAGATCTATGGGCAACGCAATTCGGCGACGCCGGCCTACAGATGATCAGCGAACATTTGCAGAAATTGCAGGTGTTGAATCTTTGCGAGACTCCTGTCTCGGATAAAGGGATCTCTACTCTGGCCTGTGAGTGTTTTATCGTGGGTCCCTTACTTTATTCTTTTTTCTCTTTTTACTCATTTATCGCTTCGCATTTCATCGATAAACGTTTATGATTCAATTTCAGGAATCTTCTGTTTGAAGGTGGATCTTTAAAAAGTTTTTACCATCTAAAAAAGAGTTCACTTATCTCTCCGTGTTTTGTAATTTATAATATTCTCAACATTATGTTTTAATGAATCTTCAGGTTCAAGATGCATTTTTAGAAATGATAGAAATAGAAGACTGAATGAGGATTCATTCATTTTTGTATCTTCTGTAATTTTCAATACGTTCCACTCAACGATTCCTCGAATCTTCACTTTCAAGATATATTTATTCAAATGACAATAACTGGAAACGAAGAAAAAGCGACCTCTAATCATCTAATTCCACAATTTTCCGTTCTCAGCACTGACGAGCCTAAGGAAGCTGGATTTAAACAGCACAAAATTATCGGCCCAAACTTTCGAGTCATTGAGAAAGCGTCTGCCGGCGTTACAGGAATTCGACGTACGATACACGGAGGCTTGGCTACCAGAGCCCATTCCCCGTACCACGCCGAGTAACAACGCGAACAGCAATATCAACGGCAAAGGGAAGAAGCATCGTTAAAACACTTACGTAACGGGATGCAAGTTTCGAGTGCGATTATAAAGAGTGTCTTGAAACTTTCGCGAGCCTTCCTTCGAGAATTTGTAATTTTTGTAAATCTCCCGCGAACCGTTGAGCGACGAAACTGAGCGACTTAAGTTTCGATCGTTGCGTTTATCGTCGCTTCGATGAAAGTTCATTCTTTCGAGAAACATCCGAGTTTCTCGAGAGCAACGTCGAGCGTCGATCTGCCGTGAGATACTTCATCCGGTTTACTTTTATAAATGGTCCGATTTTATTCGACTCGACTTCTTAGACGTAATTGAAATTCCTCGAGTTATAGATCACCGTAGAACGTAATCGGAAATAAAATCAAACGCAGAATCTTAAAGCGCGCGAAGAGTCAGGGAGCCCGAGGAGAGATCGTGGAAATCGTAGAGAATTCAAATTTCGAAAACTCATCTCGAAAGTACATCTCGAGTTCTGACTCCATACGAGTAGCGAGACTCTAGGAAAAATAATATTCAATTCTACTCTAGTAATACAATTCCCATTAAGACCGAAGAAACGGTAACGATAAACGATTTATTTAAGTAAAATCGATTTGATACGATTAACGGCAATAGAGTTTCCGGGTAACAGAGATATAGTTGAATAATTCTCCATTGAAAACGTAAATAGAGCATCGTTGGACACAAACGATAAGAGCTAACGTCGTTTCGTGATAACCGTTCGTTAAATCAAACGCGCGTCGTCGCGCGAGATGCAAACGGTGACTAGACACGAAAGCTATATATTCATTGGGCTATTTCGAAACGATGAGTGTAATAATAACAAATTGTTGCCAGTTGTCAAAAAAAAAAAAAAAAAGGAAACAAGACGCGTACGCACGATGCTGGAGCCGAATAAGAATACGTAGCCTCAGAGTCGTGCCTAGTTATCTTTTCGCCCGAGGGCTAAACGTGACCACTCGCGCCCTCGATTCTCTAACGAGAATCCGTACCCCTCGTGTCTTTACGCGAGACTGCAATTGCGAGCGACGTCAGAGGCGAGAGAAACAATTGAAGACGAGCGTGATCGTAGGAAGAAACTTCTTCCTCGCGTTCCGGTGAGAAAAATGAAAGTTTTGCGAATTTACCAACACCGATGTTCTCCGTTCCAGGAAAATCGAATCTGATTTTTGCGAAATCGATGAGAACAGTTTAGAAAGAAACTATGGAAAATTGTGAACGGATTTCCCTTAACGAACGATATTTTTAAGGGGAATTCCAGACATCTCGCGCCATTCAGAACGCATTTCTGTGGATCAATGATTGTTATATCTATTTCTCTTTTAACGAAACTTGTGTCACTTAAAAAGAAAAAAGGGATCTTAGGCACGGCTCAGCATAGTCTTTGCGAAAGATCTTTGCTCCATTTTTTTTCGAAGAGTGCCCAACTGCCTTAATCAGCAAGTTCTGAGCGACCACTGCCACAATGCGCGCAAGTCAAACAGATCGTCTTAACACATTGATTGCCTTTTGTCGGGCGTGCATTTATTAATAATTAATTCCTTAATTTAATCGTCGAGCACGCGTCCCTACCTCCTCCTTCCTCCTTCTCCCCTCTTCCCCTCCATCGAACACGACACGCGATTCGACGTCCGTAAAAAAAAAGTATTCGTTTACGCTTCACGATATTTATAAGTTTCGATCGTTTTTTTAGTTATAAGGATTAACTCGCTCATCGATCGTCCGTATTCAGAAAGATCGTTAACTCGCGGGTCCCCCTCCCACGGATGTTGATCAACGATTTTCTCGATCCTCGCGACACAATTGGACGAACCTCCGTACGGCGGTCAATGTGTTAAAACGGAATACTTCATTTCTTTGATCCTAAATACATTATTGTACTTCCGATTTTTCATTCGATACACCGCTGCAATGTCCACGGGGTTATACTCACACGTTCCTTAGTGTATATAGTTAAGTAGGAATGAAAGTTCTATTCTCGGCCACGATTACGAAATTTTAATAAATTATTCTAGGTAGAATCTTGTAATTATGTGCAGTGAGAGCCTCGATTAACCGCGACGAACGTGGTTCGAGTTAGAGCGTTGATTAGCGCGTTAATGAACGTCGCGGCAGGTTTCTTTCTAATACTAAATTTCCCTTCCTTTTGTATTATCGTTTCTCGAATAAGTATCTCGTTGTGCCACGTTTCGCGAGAAACAAAGTAAAAGTTAGTCGAGCTGGTTCGATTACGATAATTACAATCGGCGCATTTTGACAGTGGTTTCCGAAAGCATTTGTACCGAGAAATGTGGGGAAAATAATTTTGCAAAATTCTAAGGTCAATAGATTTCGTAACATTTTTTCAAGCTTCACCGTAGTTCGCTGTTTTAGTAGGGCTTGCAATTTAAATTGCACTGTACGAGAATTTATTTCGTATAAAGCGTATAATTTAAAGTCACGGGTTCGGAATGGTTATTGGTGTGTCTACTTTTGTTTTGTACGTTTTATGAACTAGGACAGTATTTTCAAAATAAGTGGCACATATACACTCTTCGTTAAAAAAAACATATTGTTATCGAATCTGGAAAATCTTTCTTATTTCATTGAATTAAATTCAATTCCTGCGTTTCATTATTTAACCCGCTGTACTAGAAATTCGCGTTATACAGGAGTCAGTTGTATTTAAGAGTGTTTCACTATGTTGTTTACGTTTTTAACGTTTACAAATCGACGTAAACCTTACCACGTTGGCTGTCGTGTCAACCACCGGTGGTTTACATGTTTTTTTTAAATTTGAAGCCGCGTGTACCACCGGTGGTTCACACGTATAATTGATTTTGTTGTATGATATCTTTTGGCCCGGTGACGAGAGTTTTATTTTTGTATGGTGACAGCCAACGTGTTAAATTTCCAATGTTCGCGTTAACTTTGGTCGTTTTATTATTGATTTTTCGCGAAATTTATTGATCTTGGAAATTTTTGACTACTATTACCGCGTTACCCGCTAAAAATGCCGCTGAAAACTATACTCAAAATACAGAACCATAATTATCGTAATTCGTGACGTCGAACGGAACGGAGGTAAAGCGCGTTACATCGAAACAACGGCAACGTCTTTCACAGTATTGTTAACGCATCGAGTATCCGGAGGAGATTAATCGAGGTCTTACTGTATACATATAAAATATATATATACATATATACACGCAAACATATATGTCACGTCACGTTAAAAAATCTTGTTGAAACGAAAAAAAACGAAAAAAAAAAACGGATAAAATAGGGTAGACGACGAGATTCGCGAGTTATTAGGAAGCGGTTAGAGAAGACGATATCGTTTAGTTACATTTTGTCACCGACACGATTTATCATCCTCGACGAAGGAAACTACGAATTATTAAAACATAAACAAAAAAAAAATGGGAAAAAAATCTAAGAAAAGAAAAAAGAACTACCTAAGCGACTAGGGCGACTGACACCTCTGTAATTTCGTTTTGAAAATTGCGAGAACAGCATGGGAGCAAGCATTGTAAGAAGACTGTTTACGTCAATTTCAATAAGGATTATTAAGTTAGGGAGTTACGATTATTCATTAATTAATGGCAAATAATAAATTCAATTTAATACCTCACAATACTTCGGCGTTATCCTGTCCCGCGTTCCTTCTTGCGTAATCACGCACATTCTGCGAGATCAACGTTTAGGAGTAAAGGGTGCGCAACGAGATTTCTCGTTTCGCTAGAATTCGCGCCACGCGTAGGTAAATCAGAGGCAATGGAATCTCTCAGTCAGTTTTAATACATCGTATCGTTATGGCATCGTAACAGAGAACGTTTCGAGGAACTGTGCTCTCGCAGGGATCGTTAAAGGATAAGAAATCATGATCGTCGAATAAAGTAAAGAAAAGTGTCGCAACGTACAAGTAAGAATATTTCCACGGTGCGTCGGAAAAACGTGCTAAAAGTTTAAATTCGAACGTTTTAAGCGACAGGGAAATTAAAGTACAAACTTAAATTAGAAATGAAATTGGCAGTCTTAGTCTAGTAGCCAATTACAATTTTGTACGCATGTGTTCGGCACGCAAAATGGCGAATGAAAAAAACGGGTCTTCTTAATAATAATATTAAAAACGAAAAATGGTTAACTCAATCCACGTTCTACTACACATACTCGTACTGCAATGGATATAATCGTCTCACGATTTAGATTCTTTCACTAGCGTATAGTATATAATCATTTGATCTTATTATTTAGTCGTCATAAACCAAAATTTATGTCGACCAAATAATTATATACGATTTATTCAATTAACACAGTCGATTACTAGCTTTATTTATAATATTCTCTTACTAACTTAATCGGACAATCTTCCCGAATGTAGATGCTCCGAAAATTAATTTTCGTAAATCTTAGACTCGGCACGTTTTTCCCAAGCACCGTCGATTCCATCCGACGAGTTCCTGGGGAAGCGTAAGAAAAAACAGATAAAGTGTTACTACTCGATTCTATTCATTTCCGACGAAATCATAATCGAGACGACGCCGAGTGTTATGTTGAGGTCTGAATCCGCTGATATCCACCGCTACCTCTTTCTTCAAGTTTGCAGGTAATTCCTCCCACACGGGTTGCGGGACAGTTTCTGAAAAATGATTACCAACCGTAAGTGCTAGTAATTTTTCCATTCTGGCGGTGTCAGAAAAAAGAAGAAAAAAATATGCAAATCTCGAAGATACATTACACTTCATAGCGTGCATCGTTTTAGATATACACTACGCGATAATGACACTTAGCCAAATGTCGAATGTAGGATTTATGTATTTATCAGAAAAAGACGTGAAAGCAAATTTTATACGTTCAAAAAAATAACGCGGTCTAAATGGAAACTCGCGCAAAAATAACCGAATCGATCGTTAGTTTCCTCACCTCTGCACTTGTACAGCAAGTCCGACCAGGTGATCTTCTCCTGCGAGAAACAGTAAACCCCCAGCCTCCCGCCTTTCAAGGTCGAGTCGTAAACGTTCCCTGAATCGGCCATCAGCTGAGTGCCGTGATAGAGCCAGAATCTGATCAGACCGATCTTCGGTCTGTGCAACAGGTTCCACCTGTAGGAGGTTCGTTCCTTCCATCCGACCTTCTTCGGGTCTCTCCAAAGGATCTTCACCTGATTAGGCGTGTCCTCGTTATGCCAGAGGCTGTTCCTCAGGAGCTCACCGGGACCGGTTTTCGAATCTACGAGTTTCAAGATGATACCGGGATCGCCTACCGCGCGGAAGGGATTTGGCATCCAATACGGTTGTTGGCCCTTCTTCCAGGTGACGATGTAGAACCTACGATTGTCCTGGAAGGAAAACACGAATCCGACGGAGTCGTCGTCGCCGTCGTCGTCGATGTAGAACGTGCCTTCGAAATCCACGCCGCTGAACTGGTCGGGTCCTGAAAATAGAACAAAAGAGAAATAAATTGATGATAGCGTAGAGAATAATAGCGAACTGATTTGTTCTTCGAACGGGTTTGTACAATCGGTGTTCTACTGTAATTTTTTTTGCAAAGATCAACGGAGATCCACGGGGAGTGTCGAGGGGAAAATTTAGTTCCCAGGATTCTTTTCATTGGATGTTTTTGGAAAGAAAACTAATCCTGCGAATTGGATGTTTGTATCATTATCAATAGACTCTGGATGTTTATGCAAAGTGCATTATTTTTGTACTGACTTTAAACGGATTTTGTGAAACACATGCGGTAAGTATGCGTAAAGTGTATAATATATTGCACATATAAAATAAAATATAAAGTAATGCATAAAATAGTGCACTTTGCATAAACATCTGGAATTTAATTATCAGTTTTTCGAGTATGCTCGATTGAAGTTTGAGAATATTTTTTATCGCTTCGAAAAGTTGACAATTCAAATTCCTCGCGGGATAAAGAAGGTCCGGTTAGCGAGGTTCAAGTTCATACCGACCGATTGCAATTCCAGGATCGCTGTTGACGAGTTGTTGAATTTCAGCGCCGTCGTGATGTATTCTCCAGACAGGATCTTCCTGGGCGGTACCAACGGGATCCAGAGCTATGGTTTCGTACTTCCTGAAGTCAGTTGCCCAGACTAAACTGTTGTTGGGACAATTGTCGTGAGTGTTTATCACGGTGTCGTTGTCGTTATCGTTCCAGCATGCATCGCCGATACGGTCGTCTGGAAATGATCGATCGGGCACACATCTTATTTCAATGTTAAGTATTGTATATGTCGCTTGATATCAACATTATTTGTGTTCACAATACTAATTATATCATGTATATCATATTATGTTATATCATTGTAATATTATTATATTACTAATATATTGTAATATTATAATATAATATTATTATATTATATGTAATATTATTATATTACGTTTGGAAACAATTAATCGTAAATTTGAAACGTGGCTCGTCGATAGTCATAATGCGAAAATTAAGAATTTGTTAAATGCAGATTTTCAGCACGAAAATGAAACGAAGTTACGCGTACGTAATCTGTGGAATTATTTAGCGTAAATTAATATAAATAATAATACTCATTCAAACGATACGTACTATTGGCGTCCCTTTGATCCGGGTTATAAACGTACGGACAATTATCTTCGTGATTCGGTATTCCGTCATTGTCCATGTCGTGATCGCACTCGTTTCCTATATTGTCATGATCGTCGTCGTTCTGTCCAGGATTCGGAATGTCCGGACAATTATCTCTGTCGTCTTGTACACCATCCTTGTCCCTGTCGTTATCGTTATCGCAAACGTCGCCGACACCGTCCCAATCGCGATCTATTTGATCCGTGTTAGGTACGCGGGGACAATTGTCGCAAGCATCGCCGATTCTGTCCAAATCGGAATCCCGCTGATCTCGATTCTTCTTTCGCGGACAATTGTCCATATGATTAGGGATACCTAATATTGGGAACAGAATATTGAAAAGAGTGCGAGATAACGCGACGTTTTCAAAAGCGGAGTTCGGACCGGTTATGGAACTTTTTAAAGTTGTATTGTGTTAACGGTTATCCCGGAATTTTTTACATTAAAATGCGTTATTAATATTCTGGTAAAATTAGTTATAGAAAAGTTATAGAAAATAGAAGTCGATGTAATATTTGAATTTTTATCCGAGAAATAAAAAATTCCTATAGAATCCTAATCTATGTTTAGAAAAATTAAAAATTTGTTTCAAATTGTAGTTTATGCTTGAAATATAAAAAAATTCTATGCAATTCTAATTCAAACATCAAATTCCAAATTCTTTTCAATTAAAAAAATCAAACAACTACGTCAATCTGAATAACCGAAAGTTCGATAGTGATTTTTCTGAAATTAAAATGAATCGTTTCGTTCGGTCTCCGGTTTGAAGAGTCAAAACTGATCACCGTCGTTATCGATGTCATTATCGCAAACGTCCCCGATGCCATCGTCGTCCGTGTCCTCCTGCCTCGGATTTTTATCCGACGGACAATTATCGCAAACGTCTCCGATACCGTCCCCTCCGTCCCGATCGGTGTCCTCCTGTCCCGGATTGTAAATCAAGGGACAGTTGTCGGAAGGATTCAAGACCCCGTCGTTATCGGCGTCCGGGTCACACGCGTCGCCGATGGTATCGTTATCGGCGTCTTCCTGGCCGCTGTTCGGCGTCGTCGGGCAATTGTCGGCGTAACAACGCCGTTCGTGACAGGTCAGACTTCTGTCGGGAATACCGTCGCTGTCATTGTCGATCCCGCAAACGAATCCGTTGCCGGCCCATCCCACGCGACACTGAAAATTGAGACCGAAGTTTTGTTTAAAAAAAAGGAGTTTTAATCCAACGAGATTCGTTTGGTCGATACGGGAGCAGCAAGAAATTTCTGTCGATGCCAACTAAAATCTTGCGGTACCAGAACTGCTTCTTTTGAAGTGATAATAATATACTTTTGTTTAATTCGATATCCGTTATAAAATTATTTCTCTCCGTAGATCTATTTGTAATTAATTATCCATATAAGTTTCAATGAATCTAATCGCTGCATTCATTTAGCTCGATATTAATAATAAAATGGCCCGACGCTGAGATTTGATTGGCATTAAAAAATTATCTCGGTAGATTAATTTTCAACGAATCATCCGCATTAATTTCTACTGAAACCAATTAACCTTTTCGTTTCGTACTGTACAAAGCGATGCGATAATTACCCTGCACGTGAATTCGTTCGTGGTTATGCAAATGCACTCCGCATTAACGTCGCATACAGTTACCAAATCTGGACACACGTCGTATCTAGGATGACATCCGATCGTTTGATTGCCGACGAATCCAGCTCTGCAAGATCCACACTTGTACGATCCCTGAGACAACGAAAATACGCGTAGATCGAGATCCTTCTACAAAAATTTCCTGAGGGGATC
Organism: Pemphredon lugubris; assembly: GCA_933228935.1. Taxonomy (NCBI): domain Eukaryota; kingdom Metazoa; phylum Arthropoda; class Insecta; order Hymenoptera; family Crabronidae; genus Pemphredon; species Pemphredon lugubris. The sequence continues at coordinate 40,254,020 of OW121819.1, read as the reverse complement.
GAAAATTGTTCTACCTCGGTGTTGACGCACTCCGAATACCGATCGCAACCGCCGTTGTTTATCTCGCATTCGTTTACGTCCCGACAGATTTGTTTGCGAGCCGCCGCGATTTCCAAACCAACTCCCTCGCTCGCCGGACCGGTGTATCCCGCTGGACAAGAGTCGCACCTGTATCCGGGATGAAGATTGACGCATCGCACCCCCGGGAAACAAGGGCGCGCGTAATCGCACTCGTTTATGTCGACGCACGTAGATCCGTTTCCGGTGTAGCCGTGTGGACAGGGACCGCATCTATGGAGATCGAAGCGAACATTAATTTTTCCGGGGTTCTCCTAATTCGATAACTGCTTCGTATTGTACTCCTTGAGAGAAAAATGATGCCGCAAATTTGAAGTTTGCAGGATTAATAGCTTTTGGAATGCACTTGGTTGAATTCTGAAAATATTTTTGATCGTCTCGCGTTGAGATGTTAACAATTATTATCCTCCGCGAATTTGTAGTCGCATGGAATGCGAACATGTGTTTTGAGTGTAGAAATTTCGTATCCTATATAGTCGAATGAAGATGCGCCAGAAAGTAAAATTTGGTTTTGAAACCAAGATCATTTTTTCGTTATATGCAACTAATGTCCATCCCAAAGCAAAATCTAACTAAAATCTGATATTGAAGCCAAAGTTACAGTCAATTAAAAATGACCTAAATTTTACATTGATGCCAGAATTGTAGCTATCAGAAACACGTCATTGAAACCAGAGTTCCCCCCAATTAAAATTTGCCTAAACTCTCCATCAATGGCAGAATTACAACCATCGGAAACCTTCCATTGACACCAGAATAGTAACAAACCAAAACCCAACACTGAAACAAGTGTTTCCATCCTACCTATGACCATCCTCGACGTCGTAGCAACGGACTCCGTGAAAGCACGGTCGATCGGTGCATCCGATGACTTTGATCTTGACGCATAGACGGCCGTCCCCGGTGAAGCCTCTCGGGCAAGGGCCGCACTGTGGGCCCCGATGGGTGTCACGGCAACCAGCGCCGGGATAACAAGGCGATCTGTAATCGCAGCTAGGCAACGGAGCCGCGGTGGTCGTCGTCGTAGGCGGAACTGCGGAATTACCGGGATCACGAGTTGTCAGAGGAAGAGTGTTCGCGGATTTATCCCCGTTATCTGGATTCTTTTACGTCCAACGACGGTGTTCGTTACGTGACCATTCGACGATGACCCAACTACAGTTTTCTTTTCCCGGGATAGAGCGGGGCCAGCTCGGGCCGCGTCGCGTCGGTCTGCTCGAAGAACAATTCTACAACGATTCGCCGTTTGAATCCGTGGACCAGGATCGATCTTCTCGCTCGATCGATATACCCGCGATTGAGCTCTTCCTGTTTTGCGGTGGCAGCGTTGCTCACGATGCGTCGCGATGACGTTCGTTTCCGTTTTGTGACCCGAGTAGCCCCGTTCTACCAAGTTAACGTTAACTCTTCAGTGATTCGTGTTATTCTTCGTATCGGAAGATTCTTGATCTTGCGTTAACGAGATTGATGGCAAGTGTTTTTTTTTTTTTTTTAAAGCGGAGAACCGCGAAAGTAGACGCATCCCTTCGTTTAGGAAACGCGTTTATGACTCGTCGTCTCGTTACGCCCTGAAACGTGCTAAATTATGTTTCTAATCTGATTATGATTATATCTATACTCGATTTCTTTATTTATATTTCTTTATATTAATTATTACACACTGAAGAGTTAACGGCAGGCCATTTCGAAAGTAACTTTTACCGTCGACTACGGATCGTCGTTTCCGAAAATGGTATCGTTCTTCTAACCGTTAATTGTCAAAAGTTGATCTCTTAAATTTAATTGGCAAACGTGCGTGCTACTTCTACCATATAAGGAATAAAAAAAAAGGCGAATTCTTCGCGATTCAATGGCGTCGCGTAGTCGATGGTTGACGGTGTAACGAAGGCTTGAAACGACAAAGCAAACCAGTTTTCTAACCGTGTTCTTTTTCTTTTTATTATCAATTGTTTATTCTGTTTTAATAAAGATTCTCTGACAATTTGTCCATCGAAACGTAAAGCTGTTACATCATTCGAACGAAGTATAATGTTTTGAGTAAAATTCAACACGTCGAGTCTTTGAATACGGCGGAACTTCACTCACCGATGGGTGCACGACAACCTGCGCAGTTCTCGATTAATTGCCGAAGGTGTTGCGTTTCGATTCTCTGTAAAAAGGAATAGTTTATTTATATTTATCAAAGCAAGTCGCTAGTTACCATTACCAATAGGTACTTACGTTTAACTCTATTTCCCTCCAAATTTTCCTAGTCGCGTCGATCAGCTCGTTTAAAGTTTTTACCAGCTGGCTGTCCGTTTGGCAAACTAAAAAACAATTGTGATTTCGAATAAATATGTCAAAATTAATCTGATACACGAATGTTTGGTAAAATTGGTGATTTTTGATAACACCAACGCTACCAGGATTTCTCTTTTTATAGCGGCAAGTTATATTTGTATTATTTGAAGAAAAGCATTCGATATTTGTTATCAATCGGATCAACTCTTGACACGTTGGTCGCCACGTAACCCATATTTGAGTGACACAGTTGCCGTGATATAACTACGGAATATCAATTTAATTAATATTAAGGTTACAATTCTCGATTGCGCGAGTGATTCTCGATAATTATTAATATCCTAGTATACATTGGGATTACGTATCATGAAAATCATGTAAAATAATAGAACAGTTAAGTTTCGAAAATTAAACTAAGAAATATCCACTTTTCTCGGTGGATCCGTGCGCAATTATCCACATTAGTTTACCCTTAATTCAATATAACCAATTGAACTCACCTTTCTCGTCTAAGCTCTGAATCCCAATGTCCCCTCTCCTGGGCACACGTTTATTCAAATCTGATTGACCCGACAGATCAGTTTGATTCGGATAATCATACTGACCAGGTTCCCCGGACGGTGTAGTATGATGCAATCTCTCGGAACGTCTAGATTGATCCCACTGATTCGCATTCTCCACGCGTTTACTATAATCCCTCTGTTCCGCGTTAATTAATCGTTCCGGATAACTGGCGTCGTGACGCCGTTCGAACCGATCCGCGCGATCGTATTTGCTCGTCCGATATCGATCGGAGCGATCAATCTCATCCCGATAATCCAAGTCATCCGAGTCCTCGGCATTATCGGACGCGTTGTGCTGATTCGAGTAATCGTATCGATGATCCTCCTGTCTCGCATAACTTTGTATCCTCGATCTAGCGTAACGATCCTCCCCGTGATCCTGCCTCTCCTTTCGGCTCAAAAATTCCTCCCGACGCGGTTGCTCCTTGGGCTCCGTTTTATCCGAACGATCGTGAGACTTCGAAGTCGCTTCTTCGCGCGATTGATCCGCGCGATGGGATTCGCTGTGATTGGATCGCGCGCGATGATGATCGGGACGCGACTTTTCTTTATCCGATCCCGCGCTCGCCTCGATAGGAGACAAGTTGTCCATGTCGATCAGATTGTCGGGACAGTTCTCGCGTCGCAGCGCATCCGTAATGGACGACGATCGATACACCTTTACGTGACATCTTCTTTCCCTGAACTTAGAAAGCAACGACGAATGTACTTTACCAACGACGTTGAACGAAATTCCGAGGTCAACGAGTAACGGTCTCGGGTTTTAACGCGAGACAATAATTAAAAATAAGAGTTTTCGTAGGCAAGAGCTTCTGACGCGCATTCCAATGTGCAAAATGTGTCATTTTTTCGAATTAACCAACGCCGATGTTCTTCGTTTGAGGATAAACTATTTTGGAGAGACATCCAGATAACTTGCGTTACTCAGAACGCATTTCTGCGGATCAACGATTATTATATCTATTTTACTTTGAACTCCTGCTACGAACATGGTGTACATTCCGAGAATGCTCTCCATTCGAAGAAAAAGGATTCTGAGTTTTGAACTATAGGTAAGTCGCTATCTTGGAATGACAATGGTATCGTTCGATCGGCAGAAAAAAAGTTAAGATCCAATTTTCGGATCGGGGCCCGTTCGCATTGCCATTGGAACTTCGGCTCTCGTTCGACATCTCTAGCATAATTTATCAAGTCAGAGAAAGAAGTTCTTGCCTTCGAGATGCTTATTTTCCACTCTCCTGAAGTCACGCGTGGTATACAGTTCGGGAAAAAAGAAAAGCAATCAAAAATGACTGACTTAATCACTCATTGTTCTGAACTCTGTACACCATTACCGCGGCTCGGTATACTTTGCTGCAACCTCGAGAAAGTGGGCCGTGAATTATTAATAGGAACGAATCTTGAGCTAATCGAAACTCCGATGCTTAAATGGGGTTAGGCGAGTTACAAGCTGCATGTAATAAAATCAACCAGCCTAGCTCCGACCGACCATATTTGGAAGGACTTCGTCCCACGATTTCTAACGTCATCGGCGGCTCGTAACAGCCGTGAAACACCAATGAAAGAACGAGACGACGGTTAAATAATGGAACGCGTAACGAGCGTGTTATTGGGATTTTTTGGAACGTTAAATTTAATAACGTCCACGGACGCCGTGGACGGTGAATTAATTTTACGACTTGTTTTCGAGATAGCTTTGTATTTAAATAATCACCGTACGCGACCGCCCCGTTGTTTATGTATATTTGTGTATAAATTTAAGAAGTATTTCGCGTGAGCGTAGATCTTGATCTCGTTTGATATAGTTGGTCGTACATCTCGGATTAGTCTTGGCGCGGTATTGCTGATTTTTTGGAGGATTCGGCGAAGCTTCGGCTTTAAAATGCATCTTGTTCGATTAAAATCGGTAAATAGTTATGGATGTTATGAGTTTTTTAAGCGGTTTCGATCAGTAGAATTATCGGACTATTTTATGAAATCAATATTTGGTGACATAACGGTGACATAGATTGAAATAACTAAAATCGCAATGATGTTTTGTATTGACGATCAAGACTTAAAGACTTTGATAAAAAAAATGGTATCTTTGAGAATATTCTATATATCTTAACGCTATCAAGTACAATTTAAGGCCAAAAGTTCTCAGAATAGTATAAAAAATCAATTACAATATTCTCCTTCCAATTCAAAACATGCACTCTTATTATATCATATCTACGTTCACGCAAAATATTCCCCAACTTTCCCCCTATGTACATCATCGTGAGAGGTTGATAAAAAGTTTTCAATCCACACGACTAGTTATATCCAAAAAAAACGTGTAATACAAATTTTTGAAAACTCACCGCTTCCACGAACGGGCTGTACTCGCGATCGGCTAGCTCGCGGAAGCTTTTCTTCAATGGTATCGCACCCTGAAAATCACAGTCGACGTAAACGTCCACCCTGGCCACCGATTGGCTCTGATGTACCACAACGATTAGACTCTTCAAGGGCGTGTCTATGCTCAGAGTGTCGACGTTGATATGCTCGGCGATTCGACGTCCGTCCTCGTCGAGGCTTTCGAGTATCACTGAAATCAAATTTTTCCAATTTGATCCTTACGAAGAACGGTACGATTCGATGTTTCATTTTATAGATCACGTTAGATCAATTTTTTTAGAAAACATTCGAACACTCTTCTCGTTTTCACGAATCTGTAGCACTTACCTCGTTTCGATCGTCTATCCAGCATTAAAACCATTTTTGTCCTCGATTCGCCATATTTAACTGCGAGAAGTGTCTCGACCATCGGGCCGGATTGTTTCTTCTTGGATTTGATGTTTGACAAGGCGATGGCGAAGTCATCGTCGTACCAGACTTCTTGTAAACTCGCTGTTAAGCCTGACGGAGTGAAGTTAAGTGGCATAGGTTTTTTGTGCTTCTATTTTGTAATTGCAGTAGAACGAAATGTTTGTCATCCTTTTATTGCGTTGGATTCTATTTGTGCGCGTCGCGCTTTTAAATTGATAGAGACGTTATCGCTCTTCCGTGTGTTCTATTCTATTCTCTTTTATTTCGCAGAATTAAAACCTTGAGTCATTGCGTGTAATATATTTGTCCATGCGTAATTTCAATTAAGAATGTATAAACACCCATTTGTCGGTTCTTTAAACGATGCAAGATTTTACTTTTCGCGTACTTGTACTTGACCCGCGACAAGGTCTTGTCGTTAAATATCTCCGCGTAATGCAAAATGTATAGTATAAAAAAAGGACATTTTTTAAACCCTCTAACATCGAAAGACATTTTTTTTCAAATTACACTTCTTCACCAATTTTTTATATAAATATGAATTTAGGTAAATTATGATGAAAATAAAGATCGTTATTTCAATGGAATCAATAGACGATTAACGATGCAATGAATTGATTTTCTATAACTATACTGTGTTTCTACTATAAGCTTATTAAAAATTAATCTTACTACAAGAATCTATCCAGACTATTAATTACTTGTTCAGCATCGTACACGATTTTAATATAACAAACGATCACCTTACAAGTTCGTGACCGGAAATTTTTCGTTGCGATTGAAAGTTCTATTTTTTTTCTTGCCAAAGAATAACAATAGAGAATACAAGTTGAACGACCGTAGAAACGATTGATCGCCGGGCACACGCCACTACCGGGTTTCTTGTCGACTTGTTCCAGGACTGGTTCTCAATAGTACAAACCTTTAACTGGGATCACATTGCAGGTGCAATACCACCGCGTAATTGCAATCGAGTTTATCGTAAATAATTATCCACGAGCGAAATTACTTGTACGTTCGAAAGTTTAATTACCAGAGATTTCGATTAATTTCTGCAAATTTATCGTTGATACAATTGAACCGTTGTGAAGAAGAAGGGTGCGCGACGAAAAATGTAATGTTTATATAATCGAAAAAGTAGTTTTAGATTTCCTGTATCGTCAATGACGTTGATTTACCTGAGTCTACCGGAAAAATTGGCTTAAACCACTTCAAGCGTAATGTTCTTCTCCTCCATGTGCAAATTTTCAAATTTCACGTTAAATATTTATATTATTTGAACATGGCTGATTGTTAACTTACATCCGCGTTATTTCAATTCTAATGTTCCTCTTAAAAATGCGCAAATTTATGAATTTTACATCAAGTATCCGTCTTATCTAAACACGACTGAGTTTGACTTGCACTGTTTTTATTCCCGCCAATTTAATCATCTAAATGAAAAAAGATTCAAAAAAGGTACAGCAGAGTTTCCAGGTTTAATTGAGAACGTTGATTACGCAAATTCTTCGACCATCCTACTCCGTCTCACCTTCGTCCGGCGTGACACTTGCTTCGACGTAGCAGGCGATGAGCGCCGCGACGATTAGCGTCGCGACGACGCGCATCTCGAACCACTATGCGTAATATTTATCCTCGCGCGGCAGATTCGGCGAAACTTTCGATCCTATCGATTGGTCCGTACGAAATTCGAACTTTTACGCGAAACTGTATCGATGGATCGCTCGACTACGACGCCGACGTCCACGTTCGTCGACTGAGACGCGTTTACGGCATACGGGCGTCTTTATACGTCGCCCACGGGAGTTTCGCGTAAGGAGTCGTCGTCCGTGGCACGTAAAGCGTGTAGGAAACAAGTTTACGGCAAGTGTTTGTATTTATATTCGTAATACGAACGAAAAACCGTGCCGAGTATTTATTTGCATTTGTATATAATTCCTCAAAATACGATGCCTGATAAATTATACGATAAACAAGTTTAAATGACGCGCCCGCGTCTATGTTTTAAACGGCGCCAAGGATAATTTTTATTAACGACCAGCGAATAGAAATAATTGGAATGCGAGGAATGACTTTATTGACACAGGTATGCGAATCGTATTGAAATTCGTTAACCAGGGAATACAGGCTGTGAGCTACACGAACATTTTGGAAATATTTAATGGTGCATATATTTAATACGATCTTAATTCTTATTATCGTGCATATCTAAAATGCGACATCATCCGTGGGACATTTATTAAACCGATCGTAGTGGACGGAATCGTTTGGCAATTAAATATTTCGCTCGTGTGGTTCCTTGAGCAACCGAGACTCGTATGCACCTGAAAGAGAATCAGTGGATTTAATGAGGATCAGCGATATCGTGAGTTTTATGATTAAACTTTATCAGTTGTTTAAAGTTTAAACAAAGAGATACTTGCGAAGCAAAGATGAAACATCTTTGCATGTGGTTCACCCTGCGACGTCCGACACATAATCCTAGGTATTACTGGAAGCAACGAAATTGTAATTTATTTATCATGTTTAGCGTAGGATTGTACTTGTACAGGGCGAGGAGTTTAAATCGAAACGCAGAAATATCTTTGTTACTTATGGATGTATGCAATTGCGTAGGCAAGTGAAGAAAATATTGAGGGTGATAAACTCCCTTATTCCCCTTCGATGTTTTTGTATCAATAATAATGCAGTTATCTACAGTATCGCAAACATGATTGAACTTATTCCTACCGAAAGTTTGTCTAACCTTAACTATATATCAATAATAATTATTAATATCTTAATAACCCTTCAATCGCTTAGGTTAATTATTTAATTTTCTGGAACTACATCTCTAGAGCCGAAGAAACGAGAGAATTATATCTTCAATCCATATCGCAAAAACGCCCCCATCATAATATCGTGGCCACGCTATTAGATCTGAAAAAAAACTCTCCAAGAGGAAGATATCGTGTTAATACAGTGACAGAAAAGAATTTCCCTCGTGGTCATATTTCCCCAGGAGAAGCTTTCACGCATCGACGATTAACGGAGGTACTCGGGTGTTCCAATTTAAACGTCTCACCCGGTATACGATGTAACGCTTATTGTATCATTAACGTTAGGATAAACTTGAATTTCGTGGGAAGTCGGCCTTCCACTTAGAAAGCTTTACGAAGCAAACGTAAATGTTCTACACGATACACGGTGAATCTTGCAACGCGTGTATATTCAACAGGTCGCTGGGTGTGCCAATTAAATAGTGTGGGTGGCAATCCCACCCGTGATCACAAAAAAAATCAGCTCAGTGTGTAGGTAACTGGAAGATCGAGATCGAAATTGTCAACGAAAATCTCGATGGGAGTCGGAAGAAACGTGACGAGTTTAAAATTGGAAATTGAACAAGTACGCGTGATAAAATTCGCGACGTAATCGATCGGTTGATACGAACTTCATAAATTCTCACATTATTTTGATCAACTAATCGCATTCCTTAATTCGTTTTTCTCGAGCAGAAGGTATGTGGATAAAAGATGTTGTATTACGATTGAATAACGTAATAAATATATAAATTATATAAGATTATAAGAAAATAACAAATTTCGTAAAACAATTTTCTGCTCGCAAAAAAACGAATCTATTTATTTTTAAACGAGAGAGCATCGTGATAAGTAGTTATCAACTTCCGCAAATGATTCGCAACGGTAGATTGTTTCAATCTTAATGTCAATGTTCAATGTTAATGTTAATGTTCAATGCCACAGATTCGAGAATAGTCAATTGCCAATTTTCCTCCTTCCCTTCTATTCGCGATTAAATTAATATCTTCTTTCGAACTCTTGAGTAAACAGCTTTACCAAAGATTCGATAATTATATTCCTCGCTTAAAACTCTTCTTACCTGTTTTAAAAGTCCGGACCTCGGGGGAAGAGCACGGATCGTCGTTAACAATTCTATTTGTCAGAAGTTCCGCAAGGGCTTCTTCATAAATTATCAAATAACTTTCCCGCGTCGTTTTACGTTGCCTCGTTAACATTAATGGATCTTATCACAGAAACACAACGATATGGATTTGATATAACACGTTGATGCGCGAAATCGTCAGATCCGTTAATTTTCATTTTCCCAGTCGTATTTTTACACGACTTCTCGATAATTATTATTAAACATCGGCGTTGCCTCTCCCCTCGTACCATTTTTATTTATCGCACAAACCTCTGTTTGGTGCCATTATACTTCAACAGGATTTCGTATCCACATTTCGCGTTCAACGTGTTTATTATTTTCTAGGGGACACCTAAGCCAACGTCTAACGGCAAATATTTTTTGCGAGTCCATTAAAATCTTCCTTTTTGCAAACTCAGATGCTGGAGATCCCCAGAAATTCATCTCACCTTTCTGTTTTGCGTCAGCGTACGTCTCCAAGAGTATTCTCTTAATCGGGAATTCTTCGTACTTGAGCTGCTTTACATCTCACAAAACAACGTACGTAATATTCAATTACAGAGTGATTAGGATTGAATTGAGCTTAATTTTTTTGTGGCCTGAGTTTCGCTTTTTTTAGACTTTTCTCCGCGGACCTAACTTCTCACGTTTTCTATTTCATTCCGTAACAAAAACCCGCGCGAAATATCATTTTTATTCCGTTTTCTCATCGCCCACGGATCGCCGTCGGGGGAATTCAATTTGTTTTCTCCTTCTTTTCCATTTTCGTCTCACAGCGACGTCTGATCGTTCGTTCCCGCTAGTAGGAAAAAAAAGAGGAAGAAAAGAACATTGCATTTATTTTCATGACGAGAAAGCTTCGTGATAAGTATTTATCAACTTCCGCGAACGATTCGCAACGCTGTGATCCTTTCAACGTTGATCTCCAGTGCGTGGCATTCGATTATGCTAGAAAACAATGGAATACTCACGGTTATTTATTCTCCCGTGAATCGAGGAATATTCAGCGAGCGCCGATTGAAAGCCACCCTCCCTTTTTTGCGATTGCTGGCTGGATTCGCTCGGGGATCTTTTCCACGATATCGGGCAATTTTTCATCGGTTTCTTAGCGGCCGAATCGATTTTCTTCGACGACGTTTCCTGCACACAGGGAATGGAAAAATGTGAACTAATTGCGATCGAAGTAAACTTTGTAGCTGCTTTCATTCTCAGCGCTCGTTAAGCCGCGACGTTTTTGAATTGAGAGGTTTCGATGGAAAAACGAAAATGAAGGAAAAGGCAATTAACTGAAGTTTAAAAGAAAGTCCAATCATCTTTACGTCTTTGGGATCGCTCGTGATAACGGGTGTGTAGATTAATACAGTAGCGCTTTCCAGCTACCTTTGTTTTGAGTGTTCGTTAAACGCGACGTTATTGAATTGAGAGATTTCGATCGAAAAACGAAAATGAAGGAAAAGGTAATTAACGTGAAACCGTAAAAGAGAATCCAATCATCTTTACGTTTTTGGGATCGCTCGTAATAACGGGTGTTTAGATTGACACAGTCATCAGAGCGGAACGAAACATTGTAGATGCGACGTCGCCTTACCTGTCGTTCGAAAAATTTGATTGAGTGATAGAAAAATAAAAATGAGACGTGTGTAGCGGGGGATGTCAAAATACGCTAATAAAAAGACTGAAAATAATATAAATATCGTGTTTAATAGGAACGTACGATACAGTAATTACAAAAATAAATTGTATCACAATTCTGTTTCTCTGCGTAATACAAAATTCGCAGCGCAGTCGTGGGTTAATTGCGAAATAAATCTGAGTTTCGCGTGAGAGAGTTTTCTCGTAATTTACGTCAAAAATAATCGTAGATGCTATCAATCGAGGAGTCTCACTGATAGAGACAACGGAGTGACTCGGGTTTCTATCGTCGGTGCCCGTACAGGTGCCTATAATGAGAGTAGAAGGGAATTGTGTAAAGTCGCAATCGAGCGGAAGGATTAAAATACCCGCGGAACGCGATGGGCAGAAATGTTGTACATACAAACGTAGGCGCGCATCTTTTGCATTGAACAAAATTATTTTCGCATCGATGCGAGCGGAAAATGATTTTTAGAGAGGAATCGTGCCCTCTGGTGGCATTTTGGAAGATGCGAACGCTATGCAAATTAAAGTGCGCGTTGTTTGTCCAGTGATTTTGAATATTCCATCGAAAGAAATACTTACCTTCTTTCTGTTTCGTATGTTGAACGCACCGTAGACGATAGGGTTCATGCAGGAGTTCGTACAAGCGAATAGAAACAATCCTTTTTGTATTCGCTGATCGACATTATACGCCGAAGGGCGATCGATCCAGTACCTGTGACATTCGTAGATCGTTGCGTTAGTTATTGTAATTATGTGATATTAATTGGCATTGAATGGAACGCTTCTGCGGTGATGAGCATGTTTCAAATGTTTTCGCGTCCATGACGGAAAAGCGTTTTTATTTAAAGAACAACAAGATTGGATAAAAAGAAGCGACGCTTACCAAAGACTCATAAAGCAATAGGGAGTCCAACAGATAAAAAACACAGCGACGATGATAACCGTCATTTTGAGAGTTCGCATTTTTGCGCGCGTAAGAAAACCAATGGAGGAGCGTCGTATTCTGTCTGAAAATAAAAAAAGAACAATTATAACGCTTTAATTTATTCAAGTTAATTAACTGCTCCCTAGTATCATTGAATTGATTCCAAAAATATATTTATTATTATCAAAAGTAAGAGTTTATTGATAAGTAAGTCACAATCAGTTGCTTGATAACTCTTTCCTATTTCTACAAAAGCAATCGCTCAATTTCAAACTTATTTACCTTCCACGCTTTCCCTCGACTTTCTGTAGATTTCCAGCAAGATGCTCGTGTACGAGTATATTATTATGATGAGGGGGAACCAATACATCATCACCATTCCAAAAAGAAAATACGTTAATTCGTGAGTGTACGTTGGGAACGTGTTGAACGTGACGCATTGCGTGTACCAGGTAATGTTTGGATGGGTCTCCACGTGGAATACTATCATCTGGAAATCACGACGGATCAAGAGACACGAAGCTTCGGTATAACGCGGTGATAGTTCAATGCTAGTGAGTCGTATTACCCGTAACGTTCCGTTCCCGATTAATAATTCGCTGCCTTTAACATTACCTGAGGGATCGAGCATAAAACAGACCCCATCCACGCGCCGCCCAACATAATTTTTCCTCTTCTTTCGACGTCCAGCAGCTGAAGGGGTCGTATTACAGCGTAATATCTGCGACAGGTATTGCGTATCGGAAAAAATTGGTATCGATTCAAGTCGAAAACGAGCAAGCAACAGTGTCAGTTCTTGCCGATACTTGCGGTAAATGTTAGTTTTGGAATTGATAATTTTTTTGATAGGAATGTGGTACTAGAAAGAAATTGATATCGGCCCGAGAATAAAAATAACTTCATTTGATAAGTCGCAAGTACGTGTCGGTGCCGATTTTTGCCGATACTTGCGAAAAATTATGGTACCGGCTTGTGGAATTAAAATCTAGTGTCGGAACGGTTATTAATTTGGAATTAATCATTTTTCTGCAGAAATCGGATACCGGGAAAAAGTTGGTATCGGCCCAAGCCTAGTGACCATCGATAGACTGACTGATCGTTATTTAAAAAACTATCGACTACTAATTAAACCGACCTGTCCACGCTTATGCACACCAAAACGAAAGACGACAAGTAGAGACCAAACATTCTGAAGAAAGACATTATCCGGCACATCGCATCCCCCGCTGTCCAGTACACCGTCACTGCCCAACCGATCTCTAGTGGCATCATCAGACAGGTAACCTTCGTTTAAAACCAAATATGTTATAACATTTAATGCCATACGAAAGACTCTAAAAAGATTTTCGATCATTTTCATAATTCATGAAACTTCAGCGCATCGAACTCGAGTGCGCATTTCAAATCAATTTAAAAAATTTTTATTTTTCTTGGTTAATAAATATGGTTAATAAAGCTTGATATTCGATCAAATTGATTTTAAATCACGGGAACCACGTACATTAAAATGCAATATATTAAGTAAATATAATAAATGAAGCTAGCGATCAACAGTTTTTATCAATTAATTATAATATGTAAATATGAATTTAAATATTAAATTTAATACTAAGTAAATACATGTCATTTAAACCATCCGCGTTCAGCGGTGAACGAAAACGAAATCACGCCCTAAACTCTCGGTGAACGTTACTCACGAGCAGATCTGCTATGGCGAGATGCATCAGCATCGTGTTCATCCTCGATTTGGAGACTCGCTTTCGCCGTAAAATTAATACCAAGACCGTCGTGTTCCCGATAGCGGAGATTACCATCAGGACACTGTAAGTGATAATGCTGATGACGTGACCCTCGTTGAACCGCATGTCGATCGGCAGATCCGTGTAATTCGAAACATTGCTCCCCGAGTCTGGAAATCTCGAGGGAGCAGAAATTTCCACGCCACCCGGCATATCGCGTGCAGACGCGTTAAATTGCTGAAAGTTAAATGTAAATATAAATATAAATCGATCCGTCTCCGACAGTACAGTGATACTGGTTGAATCCGAGATTGGATAGAGATTTATCAATTTTTCTTTGCACTATTATTTCCGTATAGATCAAAGTCAATATTTGGAATCCTGTACGCGAGATGCATTCGTGTTGTTAGTAAAGGTGTTTCCCAGGTAGTTTCGCACATACCGATTCAAGAAAAACGAGATCGAACTTTTCTTAGCCTTGCTAAAGAGTGGGAGAGATTCAATTTCTTTCTTTTGGCCATAAGTTACTCGTACCATTTCTTAAATTAATTATTACCACGTTATTATCGTCTGGTGGAATTAAAATATGGTATTGGATCGGATATCAGTTTTGCAATTGATATAATAATACTTTTGTAGGATATCGGGCATGAAAAAGAATTGGTATAACCTTAGTGATCATTGATAGACTGACCGTCCGTTGCCAAAAAAATAGCAATTACTAAATATATATAAATATATAGACGTTAATTAATTATCAGATTATACAATTTTTGCTTAGTTTCGCGTAATTCCCAGGCTGACGTTTCCAGATCTTGCGCTCTTAGATCTGATGTCACCTCTAATTTCTCCATTAACATTAGACACTATTATTCATGGAATCTTCCGATAACTATAGGCACCTGTACAAAGGTTTTCTCGGAAACACGGTATTATTATCCAAATGGCAGAGGATAGAGCATCTACTTGATAAATATTTTCGGAAGCCCAGTTTCGCTCCGCAGATCCATTCACTTTGGATCGATCATTGTTCTTCGAAGTGATACGTCAGCGCTGGTAAATAGGTGTTCGATCGTAACGGTGTAATTTTGTTTATTTGTTATTTACCGAAATATCCATCAATCCCGGGGACTCCGTCAAAACTGTATGAAATTGTGTCATTTCCATTAAAGCGTGCTCACGATAAAAAAAAAGTCAGTAGCTTGCAGATGTTTGGACCCAAGTACAAAATACGACGCGATAAGCGTTAATTGAACGTAATGATAGATCAAGTACGCGCCTGTTTCGATCTTCATTATTCGTTTTAAGCTTTACTCGGTTTTATTGGGCAATCGCAGAAATTTCGATTCGCTTCACGTTACGTTGATTGTATTCAATGTTGATCGCAAAAAGAATAAAAACGACGTGGAGTGATCAATCAGAAAATGGTAAATACTCGCACCAGGTGCGAAGGGTACATTTCGCGTAATAATTGACGCGCTGCTTTCAGTAAATAGCAAATAAACCAGAAACTGATTACTGTTTACCTTTTTGAATCAGGTACCAGGTGGATTGAAAAATATTCATTTTTTTCACGAAATATGCATTTGTCCAGCAAGTACGGGTGGGCCAAGTCTATTTTGTTTAACGTTTCATTGGTTTGCATGCAATGTATATTACAATTAATGTTTAAACTTTGAACTTACGTTTTTTTAAATACAGTCTACATACGAGCTATTTATACCATGAATACTCCATATATCGTTTCGTTGATTGCAAATCAACAATGTTTTCAGGATGTTAATCGGAATGATGAATATTCGTAACATCATTTTCTTCCCACGTTGTACTTACAATTATGATGTATTATAATATTAGTATACTAACATAATACTAAATAAATATACATCAGTATACGATATAATACATTATAATTTATATTAGTATATAGGTTCGATTTCCTATCAGTATTATAAAAATACTAATTTTCGAATTACGTCTCAAATGTGCAAGCGAATTGTAATTAATTTCCCGTTAATGAATAATCTCTTTTTACTTATCAATTGCTGTGTTTTAATCACCCTACCACCTTCAAATAATTGCGTCGATTACTTTTTCAATTACAATTCTCTTTTACCGAATAAAAATATATTTCTTCACGTACTTTTCGTGCAATACGTGTGTAAAAACTGTTCTACGAGTTAGCTCAATCTTACCGCAGAATATTTCCACGACGTCCGATGATCACTTTCTTCAATTCCTTCCCATCGATTAACACTCATTGGGAGTAAGAATAAAAATAACACGAGGCACGATAACAACTGATCCACCACATGTTAGATTCCAAAGAGACTTGAACACGATTCGATTTTCACTAATCTCGTTGTACACCTCTGACATGCTTCTAAGAAAATCACAACCACGAAAATTGTGCCAATTACGTTTTCCACGATTATAATCGTTTAATTTATTGCCCCGGGGACAGATAATAATGCTTGCGCGGAACTACCGTTTGTTCGCCGATATAAGTTGTCATCGGTGGATGTACATTGTCGCGTACAAGACGGCTTCGATTGATTACCCTTTCGAACCCTTGCCGTACGGGATGCATCGCGATACTGATTTCGTTATTTCGTCGCGAGCCGCGAATACGCCTTCAGCGCAGGTTCGTCGATAGAGTTTCTACGTTTTCATCGATCGTCGTGTAAATCGCGGAATTGCGAAAATCGTGTCGGTTGTTAAATGGGAAAGAAATAACGAACAATTTGTTTTAACGCTTAACTGGCATTTTATTTTTGTTTCCTTTTATCGCTAAATGGAAAGGACCATGCATTCGTTAAAAATTTGCATACTTTCGTCGTCGAGGAAACGTAAATGAAAGATCATCGAAGCTTCATTGGAAAAATCATCTCGACTGTTCTTGAGCGTGAAAAAAAATTTGTGATTCCAAGGGGGATGGTATTTTCTTAACTATTCGCTTATCGCGTTACGTGCAAGGGTAAAAGCGATCGATCATTCGCTCGTCGCTTATTTCGTATACTTTTACCGCGATTCCATCGTTGTTCGTTGACAGCTCGCCCTTAACAATAGCAACGTTAACATTAGATAACCGTACGAGGTCGACGTTCATCGCTTTTATGCGCCGCTCGTTTATTCGATTAATCGTCGAAACGCGATGCATTGCAAATCAGTTAACGATCCAGTTTTCAGGTGTACGCTTTGCGCTGTAAGGAACCCACGCTTTTTGTAGAATGTCCAATGGAATTTTAAACCCTCTTATCATTGAGTTTTGCACCGAAAGAGAAAGAAATTGAAAATTTCGACATTTGCCCAAGATTGAACACAATTGCGTTTATTCTAAACTATTTGTTTTTTATAAAATCGGTTTATAATGAGACGATGACGGAAATTAATATTAAAACTTATTTTTAAGAACACAGTGTGTTTATAAATTTCTTGGTTGGAATTACTGTGTTGAATATGTAGAACTCGATCAACGTTTCCTTTTTCTTGAAAAATATCCTACTCTTGAGAATGTGTTTGGTATATGGAGGTTTAATCAGGTGTTATTGTTCAATGGATCACGTTGTTACGGGGTTGTTGATCCGCGGAATATAAGAGACAATCACTTGTAATTCGATCACAACGCTAATCCCTGTCGTCTAGAACTAAATACACTTGGTTTTTTTTTGACGCGGTGCAAATTGATATTCGATATTCCGTTTTGTTTGTTTGACACCGTTGAATACGAAATATCCGAACACACGAGAGAAAAATATTGTGAAATGACTTCTGACATTACAAGGCTGCGCTATAACAAGGATCAGATAAAAGATTCCGGAGTTCAATTCCTGATAATCGAAAGGGCTAACGACTTTTCAGGAGTCACTGTTGACAAATAATAATTCCGCTCGACAAATAGGAAACGTGAAATTGGAATTGACTTACCTTATGGAAAATTGAAAGGCGCGTGCACAAATCCCGCGAATCCTCCAAAATCCGAAAACGTGTCACCGCGCTCGGCGCGGAATTATTTACTTCCCACTTGACGAGAGGTTCTTTCAAGATCGAATAACTTTTCAAACCATTCGCTCTTCATCCACGTTGAAACATATCTTTCTCTGTTCTCTTTCAAAAAATCACTCAGTTCCAACAAATCCATCGATTCCCGCCGACCCCCGAAAAACCGGCTATCTCAACACTTTCATTTTCAAAAATTTTCTCATGTACAAAATAATTCTCACGGGCTTCACGTACATTTTACAAACTGCGACAGGCGTTAACGGTTTACCAGAAAAGTCACACACGACCTACGAGCCTTGCTCAGAAACGTTCTCCGCAGGAACGAAGTTCGATGCGGAATCGCGGCGCGAAATGTCAATTATCGCTGCCGCACCGCACGACGATTAGACAAAACAAGCATTAATCATAAACTCGATCGCTGATCGGAGTTTACTTTTAGCGATAAAAGAATGCCGGAAGAGGGGTGAACGACGAAAGTCTCTCGTCGGACGCGGGATCCACGCGTTGGGAACCGAGAGTGGCGGATGTAATTAAGTGTCCACCGATGATCGTGAGGAGAGACTGCGGATTCCGCGGGTCAAACTGAGATTTACCAGCCGACACGGTCAGTTAGGCCAGAGTCGGAGGTCAAGTGTCAAATCGCCGCTGATAGCCACACGAACACGTTTCTGCCGTCGCTGTACAATGTGCGGGAAGACGATTAGTTCGAAGGTTGATGGTGAGTACTACCATTAGGGAAGAAATCAATCGCTAATATTTATCTTCGTTGAACTTGGACACGGAGCGAAATATCAATCCGAGTGTCCCTGAGTGGCGCTACAAAAAGTCCAAACGCGACTTTGGCTTTGCGAATTATCGTGGAACGGTATGTGCCGCAAATACGACGATGTTTCAATGATCGAGACGATGCTCCAGTTATTTGGAAAAATATACTGCAGGGACACGACTTTATATCTTTTCGCGTTTCTCTATGCGACTGAACGTTTTTCATCCGTTCCTTCCTTTGTTCAACGTTATTAGTCGACGCTGATCGCGAGGGTAGATACGAGTTAATCCTCTACGAGTTAATCCGTACGTCGTCACTCGTCCTGCGAGCATCCCAGCGATAAGGCGCGTCTATCTCTTCAGGTGCTTCACTCTCACGTACGTGTTTAGGGATACTTAAATTCGTAATGATTCGTGTGAATTTCTTTAATCGAGAAACTCGAACGGACGGAATCCCGCGTAATGTTATTCTTTTGTAGAAAATAATATAATAGATTGGGGTCAGCTGGTTAAGTGACAGAATTAAAGATCAAGTTCAAAAACAAGCCGGATAAGTGACAGCTGAAAATGATCTAAGCGAACATTCGTCAGAATGACAGGGACAATAGGAAATGATCGACATCGCCAATTATAAGACTGTGTTATGTCGTTGTACATGGATTTACTTGCATGATTTTATTTCAAAAATGTTTTTAAATATATCTATGATATATACAAAATATTCTTTAATAAAACTTGAGGAATATACATTTCCCAATACTCATGAACGATCAATATAAATAAGAACGTGTAATTTTATTTATATTACGAAGTATTATCATATTTTGTGCACGTATATTATTAAGGAAAACATAGGCTAGTATATACATCGTACATAAGATTAGGTATGTAACGCTATACAAAATTGTAGAAAATTGTACTAACTTCTCGAAAATTATTGACTTATCTCGTTGCTCGCTGATTTGATTTTACCGAACAATGAGTTGTATAGCTCAATTTTGGCGTGTTCGGTCCACGTGTCGTGCACGGTAATGGGAGCCATGAAATTGACTAATTTATTGTGAATGTTGTATCGAATTCGTCGACCCTTAGTTGCTCGCGTGTCTATCTTCCTCTTCATTTTACGCCTCATATTCTGCAACTTAATCCATTGTTTGCTGAGCTGTATAGGATCGGTCACGTCGGATGATTTGTATTCGATTAAATCCCTTAGCAACTGATGGTAAAAATCGTCGTCATCGTAAATTTCCGGATCGTATTCTTGCACTCTTCTACCGTCCTCGTTACCATCCGTAATTTCCGCTTTGCCAACGATTTTGTACTCCGAACGTTTCAGTTGGGTTTTCTTGCGTAACTTTGGCTTGTCGTTCAGTGCGAATTCTATTTGTTTTAGAGTGGTTTGACTCATACCCTTGTTCACGTTGCCAGTCGCTATTCTCGTTTTTTCATTCCACTTTTGTATTACAGAGTTCCTGTATTCCGTGTAAGCTCTGTGATTTTCTTCTAGTATTTCTTCGTAGTTGGAGAACTTTAATCTCTTCTTTGGTAAATTGTCCTCATGCTTTTCCTTTGCATCGTCTTCACAGTTCGACATACCCTCGGCTTCCTCTTCGTCCTCAGTATCCGATGGAATCTCTTCATCCATTGGATCATTCGCAGTTGACTTCGCGTCCTCAGTACCTTTGGCCTTTCTTTTTCTACTTTGCACGCTTAAATTCTTTGTTTCAGGATACTGCTTTAAGAGAAAACTTTGTAACTGTAACATGTTATTTAGCAGCCCCGTCAGTTTATTTTTCGTTTCATTGGTCTTTCTCAAGAACTCCGAATCGGTTCTGAAATTTTTATGTTCGTCATACTGAGGCATCGAGTTACCGGTGACCACACACTTCTGCAACTTTATTCGCATCTCCAATAAGCTCTCCCAGAGTTTCAGTTGAGTTCGAACACAGTTGCCTTTATCGATATCAGCTCTCATGTTTGTATTCGACATAGTTTGGAATTTTGGATCTGTTCTACGATCTTTATAAAGGGGATTACCAATATCGATATCGTAACCATCGTCGTCGTCATCTTCATCCTCAGAGTTCTCGTCAGATTCTGCCGAATTCTCTTTGGAGTTCACATCCTCGTCGTTGCTCAATTTATGTTCATCCATATCGCTATCAGATAATTCCTCTTCTTCGTTTTGATCAGAACTTTCTATCTCTTCGTCTTCCACATCTTCATCAGAATCCTCATCCTCAGATTCATTGCTAGAGTCGGGTTCGCTCTCGCTGTATATATCTTTCCTTGAAACTTTTTTGCCAGCATACCTACCATGAAAACAAGAAACCGAATAGTACTTTGCACTTCCAAGTCAAAATTTCTACTTATCGCCATCTAATTTCGGAGTCGTAGATTACGTTCCATGTTTCTCATGTATTAAATTATAAATAATATGCACAAATGTATTGAAATGCTTACCTCTTATCTAATTTATCTAGCGAATCTACATTTTGTTTTCGTATTTTGGACGGCGGAAAATTGTCTTCCGAATTGTCACTCTCATCGTAATGCTCCACCAACTTCGCTTTCGTGTCCTCATCTTCGTCGTCGGAACCAAAGTTTGATGGCTTTGTAGTTATTAGAGAACCTATTTTATCAGCCAGACTCTTTCTTTTCGCTTTTAAAGCCATTATTGCTATTGAATATGTATCAGCACTTCGCACGTGTACAAACAAACCTAACCTCTTAATCTTGATATTGTAGCGACTGCGCAGAAATGCGGCGCAGCTAGAGGGTGAACTCACCCCTGTTGTAGAACCGACGACTCTGCTTTACGCACCATCTACGCTGCTTGAAGCTTTCCGTACTAAAATACCCAGTATGGCGAGAAAAATGCTCGCGGGATATTTGAATTAAAATTTGAAGATCACGACACGAAGGTCGATAAACAGTAGAAACTTCTCGTGACTTCCATATGCATTGTCTTCTGTGAATATTAATCTTCAATTTTTAATTGAAGCATCCCGCATCGATCATATAAATCGCGGAATTGCCAAAATCGTGCCGATTGCTAAACGGGAAGGAAATAAGAAACAATCCGATTTAACGACTGGCTCGCATTTTATTTTGATTTCCTTTTATCGCTAAATGGAAACGACGGTATATTCGTTTAAAATTTTTGTACTTTCCCCGTTAAGGAAACGTGAATGAAAGATCGTCGAAGCTTGATTGGAAAAATCATCTCGACTGTTCGTGAACGTGGAAAAAAATTACTCGTGGAAATTCGTATATCTGAGGAGACATCATATACATCTTTAAAGTGAAACACGCGTAAGTACTGAATAAAAAGACCTTTCTTTTCCATATATTTACAGTTCTCTATGTCGTAAATCCTATAATATTATATGCATTTATGTATACTTCAGTCAACGTGTCTTTTGATTTAAGCGAACTGATTTATTACCTATTGACTTCTAAAAATGTCTTTATATTATAAAGCGTGTACGTATTAACTAAGATTACGCTAAAACTAGATAACGACCGACATTTCATCGACGTGATTTTATTTTCGTATTTTAACTAAACTGCGCGAGACGTGTTCGATGCTGTTCCACCCGGAATAGTCTCTAATAAATGAGTTTTACGATCGCAACGACGACCGCTACAAGAATTACCATGCTGAATAATATGACAACGATAACGCAGGTAATGATCATGACAATCAAAATACGTGCTAAAACGCGTCCCTCGCAATGACGTCGAATCGTAGTAATACAGTAACGTAGTAATATCACAGTGTAGGCTTTTCGTCCGCTGGTTCTTTTTTTATCGGGTGACTACATTCCATTAGCGCGGGATTCGCCACGGCGATTATGTTGTCTCCACGTGAGGCTATTACCTAAATGAAAATTTGCGATTAGTAAGAATCACAAGAGAATAAAATCCCGTTCAAACTCCGTTCACGTTCCAACCGACATTTATCATTTTTTATTATTTTTTTTTAACCTTCTGTGACGTCACGTAACTTTTTCGATATTCTTGTTTGTTTAGCGCGGAATTGAAACTGTTTTACTAAATTCCGTCTAAACATTCGAGTCTGAAGGGACAAAATTTATACGTTGTATAAAAAAAGGGACTGTGCAAATCAAGTTTCCAAATTTTTGCTACTAGGAAGATAAACATTGGTGTACCTTCAGATTGAAATCGCTTTCTTTGTCAGTATTGTCCGCTTCCACCTCGTTAGTGTCCTAGAAGTGCAATAGTAAATAAATAATAAAATTATCAATATCAAGTAATATAACATTTACAAATAAATTAAATTAAGTACCGCATAGAATCTCGATACAATCGATATAAAAAACGATAAAAAGACGTTCCGTTACTCACGTGCATCGATGATGATTCTTCATTAGAAAACGAGAATTGACTGTCGGAGTCGCTCATCTCTTCGACGCTGGCGCTGAACATACCGTTGTTACTCTTCTTCCTCCAAACTGGACTGAAACATTGCGAATATCTGAACATCAATATGTACTCGTGTAACAATTCAACACCGAATACCCATCAATCCCTCCCATGTCAAAGTAGGAAATATTTATTTAAAAAAAAAAATGTAAACAGTTTGTGGACCGTATCGTTAAGCAGGGAATTACAGTGTATAATTGAACGCGTAATAATCACCTCGTTGACCCGTGTCTCCTTATCGACGAGCTGTTAATATCCGTTCCGGAACAGCGAAGATCCAGTTCCTCCTGAAACAGTGAACTGCTACAGACAGTAGGAGTGGCAAATATATCGATAGAGTGATGAAGGAAAAAATCGTAGAAAAACGGGACGATGGACAAAAGCGAGGAATAAGTAGCGAATGACAAACAGAGAAATAGGTAAACACTACTCGGCAGGACACCAGGAGCAAAGCGTAGAGTCCTAACAAGTGCGAGAGGGAATGAATCACGGATAGGGATCGAATATAATTTGTAATTCAACGTCGTGCAGAACTCATTAGCGTTACGTGGACCATTCGTTGTTCGACTATACGTGCGTGTACACTATGTTTCAGAAGTCCCCTGATACTCTCGATATTTAATGCGGGCTTTTTCTGTAGCCATTTATGGTCAAAATCCCGTCTCGTTTTTCTAAAGTTTATGTAACACAACCGCACCGAAATCGGATTTAATTAGACTACGCGCAAAAAGTTGAAGCTGATTACTACGAGATATTCGCGTTTGTGAAATTTCGAACCAATTAAAACACTCGTTATCCTTTGAACACCGAAAAAGATACTTCCAACGAAATGGCGGTTATAAAATATACGAAAATTGTTTTTGGAATGGATAATTTTTTTACGTTCGAACGGTGTTTCGAGAACGCTTGAAACTTATACTATTAAATAAATAGATGTTTGGCCATAAATGAATGTAGGAAAAATTGTATTGATAAAATAATTTCTAGCTGGGATGATAAGGGTGGTACGGGACTTATGAAACATGTGGCGTTCAATTATATATTTTTTAAACATGCACACTCTTACCTGGTGTTTTAAAACCACATTCTCAGTAAACGAGACCTTCAACGATCTTTATTACATAAAGTTTGAGCGCAAACGATCACGCGAAAGCCATGCACTTCATGCGGAAGCTATACTTGACCTTTTCCATCCGTGTTTCGCGCGTGTTTTATACGGCCGAGCGGTGGTTAGCGCGTAGCGAGTAGTAACGTGCGCTGGACAAGTGGTTAGTGGTTAGCGCTCATGCGTGTGCGACAGCTCATTGTGCTTTATCGCGGACGATATTATTTTTTCTGTGGTCGCTGTGAGCTAACCTGCGTCGCGTCATCACCCTCACCCTCGAGCTTCAATTTCTGTCGTTTCGAACGTTCAGTCTCGCTTTCGTCACCGTTCTCGCGCGGCCTCGACATTGACAAGCTGAAACAATTCGAGAAACATATTAATTTTTATTTTACGGCTTGAGGCGCGAAAGATTTGATAAATCTAAAGTAAAATTGCAACGGTTGCGATGGAAGAAAAATTATTTCGACGCATATTCCATTTTTGAGATGAGATTTTAAACTTTGTAATTCAAGTTTTGACTTTTTTCATCCCTCCACTACGAAAGTGCAACAATTTAAAAACTCATGCTTTTCAAAATGAAAAGTGAAATAATAACGCTTCCGTTTGCAGATTACAAAAATATAAATAATAAGTTTGAAACAAAGAAGTAAGCACTGAAAGAAACTAACGGCAGGAGTTTATCGAAATTACTCACTATTGGCTCTTTGAATAATGATACCCAGAATCCCTGACTACGCGACGAGCCAATGGGAAGAGTTCGTCTCTCCTTGTAAGAAGAGCAGGCACGAATCTACAAATTTGCGCCGCTGCTTCGTTTACCGAAACCTCGTGTAACGTCAACGGTTTCTCCGGTTTCCTCTTGCAATCGAACCTACCGTAGATCGCAGCGTACTTTCGAATCTCTTCCATTCTACGTGGATCACTTTCGGGTATCGCCATCACCATCTGTAATGCAACGTCAAAGCAAAGAGATTTTTTTCCAAAACCGTAACGCCGCGAGTCATTTTTACTACGTTATCCGAATATACTTGCTCCGTCGTAAAACGTCAGTGGTCAGTGGTCGGAACATCATTTCACGCCACGTTACTATGCTTTTATAATTTTAATTACTATCTCGGTTTTTCATTACACGCGTTATCGTTAACAAGTATTTAAATCGTCTTGTCATTCGAATAGCGTTTTAATTCACCTCCAAATTCTTGCAGATCTTTTTCTTTACATTGTGAGGCTTCGGATCGATCGGTTGAATCGTTACGGCCAGCCTCTCCGCAGTTTCCGCGAGTCGTTGCACTTGCGATTGCAAGAGCGTCGGTGTCGGTTGAGTGGGACTCGCAGGTGCGCCGCCGCCGCTGGGACTCGGCGTCGTACCACTGCCGCATGACGATTCGCATGTTCCTACCTGCGGTACGAACATTCCGTTTGAACGTAAGATAATGTTTTCGATTTAATTAAAAATCTAATGAATAATTCGTTCATTAATCAGTAATTAATTTTACCTGTAACACACCAGGGCTATGAGACGTCGTGTAAGACAGGGGCGCATTGGGACTCGGACTCTGACGGTACGTCGTCGACGCTACCGGCGCCGTGACGCTTGTAACGGAGACAATGGGACTGGTGCTTCTGCACGGTAACGGAGTTAACGACACGTGGGAGAAGACGTAGGGCGTCTGAGTCGGCGTCTGCGACGTCGTCGTGAAAGCCTGGATGTTTTGCACCTGTGGCCTGGGACTGGCACAGGGGAATCCCACAGACGCGGGGTTCTTGCAGGTTGAACTAGTCGGCACTACTGGTGTTTGAAATAACGCTGGAGAAAAAGAATACTAATTGTTAATGTCTTTACGCCGAAGAAGCGATTCTCACGGCTTTTGAAAATGGTACTTTACAAGGATTGGTGAGCCATTCCTGAAGCGCTTTCTGGAGTCTTCTAACGTGAAGAGGTTTACTCGCCATGCCGACTAGTGCCATAATTTCTAAAAACTCTTCCTCCCCCGCGTCGCACAACTGCTGCACGTCGTCGCCTCCTAGAATATCGCATAGCGGGTATATTAATCCTTCGGGTTCCAAGACAATCTCGTAATAATTTACACAAGGGCCAACTCGATATTTATTACAATATTTATTACCTTGTTGCAGAAACCTATGTTTTGCTCGTATAATGGAATTTAAATTACCCTTCATTACTATTGTCGAATTTTTTAATGTCATTCTAATGCGAACGACGCGGCCTCGCGAGAAACGCGTTACTCGTGTGCCTATTAAGCTTCTTCCAAGCAATATCCAATATCGCTTTATCTTCCGTCGAGCACATTAATTTTCTATCCGCACAAAGGCACATTATTTTTGTATCCGCGCATCTCGATAGAGTACAGTTTACGCGTAATTACAGTTAGTTCAATAAAAGCACTCGTCGCTAACTCTGAAGCAATTACTCGGCGAGTCGGAATGGAACGATGCATCGAGATCCATGGTGCGTTCGAAAAAATCTTCGCGACAAATCTTCGCGATTTTTAAGGGGGAACATAACGCGGTGTTAAAAAAAACTCGCTTACCCATTTCCAGGAGTGTATCGTAATATCCCAAGAGAGATGCTCGTTGCATCACCCTGTACAGCTGTAATTCTGCCTCGTTCTGCGGTACGGATGTCTGCACCACTGAAAAATGATCGTCAAAAAGTTCGTTAGTGCTCTGAAACGATTAACGGGGAATCGTTGATCGCGATACCGATCGTCGGAGGTTTTGTCTCTCGATGGCACTAATAATCGGTCACGTACAATACATACAACCATGATTGCTCTCTCGAAGCGGAGCCTCACTTTAATTAATTACGTTGTAATTAGACAGCCCGCCTGATATAAAGGCCATTAATATTCCGCGTACAGTAGGCGTAAATTGGACCGGCCAACCGGTAACTGCAACGTCGATGTACAACCGATACTAATCGTTGGCACGTGTACTGACATTTTTTAAATTCCCGTCAGTACGATGCAAACTTTCGACTACGCGGCTTCTGAATTACGCGAAACTACGAACGTTTCTGTGAAAATCACGAAGTCGACGTCGCAAGAGTAGTAAGAAGATACGTTCTTCGATGTTGAATAGAAAAATTAATTGAGCAATTTGAACGAGCGTTAACGTTGATTCGAACTATTAAGAAATCAAATTTTACCAGTTACGCGACAACATTCTTTCCTCCCACTCCACGTCAACGCTAAAACAGCCAACGTAACTTTTTCAAAAAAGCGTTTCGTTCGTTATTAGTTTCTTTCACATACATTTTAAGAAAAGCATCAAATAATTTCCGTCACTTAAAACGAGAAATCTGAAATCCGTCCATTTGATGAGTTTAGTTGTACCAGCGTGGAATGAAAAAAGAGTTAGCAAAAAATACCGAACCAACGCAATCGCCCGTTACTCTATCCACGAGGCTAGAGCGAGGGCATAAGCATCCCTGCCACGTCGCCCTTTCTCTTCCCGCCCCCGTTACCCGCCGCTCTTTGCCCATCGCGTATCCACCGCGAGCCATCAACAGTGGGCAGTGCGCGACGGGCAGTCGAGCCGCCAGGGTGTCCGACTAGTTTCTTGCAAATTTCGAGGAACTGCGAGAAAAAGCGGCGTGCACACACGTACCGCGTATAAATTAATACCGGTGCCGTGGTACCATGACACCGGACGCCGCGGCCGGTCGGAGAGGCGGAGGGAGGCGGCGGAGAAGAGTCCTGAAGAAAGGGCATGGTGAGGAGGAACTCGGAGGGGGCGGGGGAGGCGGAGGGAGAGGAAAAGATAAAAAGTAAAACGTGGGGAAGAAAGGAAAGACGGAAGGAAAGAGGGAGAAGAGATGATCTACAATCTACAGGGACGGAGAAAAGGAAGAGGAGCGAAGTAACGTGGGGGGGGGGAGGGGGTGGAAGGAGGAGGAGGGGGGGGAGTGAACGAGAGGGGGGTATATAGCGACGACGGTGGAGGTGGCGGAGGAGGGGAAGGAAGAGAGGGCGGCGGAGGAGGGGGAGGGGGGTGGGAGAAGAAACGCGAAGGAAGATACGAGGGCAGCACGATGGTGGAGCGGCTTGAGAAGGGGCTGAAAAAAACTGGCCGTCGGGTCTTATTACGAGCCCGGGGCCCGGTCTCACGCTTATATACGCCGACGTAGAAGCGAGTAAGTCCCTGACATCAGCGGGGTGACTCGTTCCGCGAGATTTTTCTGACGTTGGCCCCGGGAGCCGCGGGATGGACCAAGGGGGATACGTGGATGGGGTAACCCTCGAAGAGAATTTCCAGCTTTTTACGGCGAATTGGTATTGGTTCGAAGCTCGCGAATGGATCCTCGAGTGTGGTTTTCTTGAATTTCCCCCGATCGTTTGAGGATGCCTCGGGAAGGCTAGAAAGGGAGAGACGGAGGGAGAGGGTGGAGGTATAATATTCGTGCGGCTGATGATCGACATCAGCCGATGTTAGGTGTATCGGTTCATCGGGTATCGGTTTTTAATACTTACGAAAAATAGTAGTATCGGCTCGTGGAATAAAAATTTGATATCGAATCGGACATTGGTTCTTGGAATGGATAATTTTTCCGTGGGGGTCGGGTATCGAAAGAAAGAAAATTGGCACCGGCCCAATTCTATGTCGCGAGTAAGTATACGTATCGAGTGTCGACTTTTAACTCACTTATCGCGAATCAGAGTGGCGATGAAAAATTTTTCTCCGCGAGAGACGCCGCCGGTTTCGTTGAATTTCCATGTTCATCGCGTCAGCCAACGACCTAATTTCTTTTTTTTCGCGCTTCATTCGTCTCGTTCTTTTAATTGATTGACGCAAAATTTCCAATGACACGGAAATTCAACACGCCGCCGTACATTAGTCTCTTTTTCGCTACGATTTCCGGTCCTCCTTTTGGCTTCCTTTGATCCTCCTACCGCTCGCAACGTTTTATTTTTATTCCCATTATTGTTGATCTTTTTCTGATTTTCATGCCGCCGTTACCACTTACGCTTCTTTCTTTTACACGCGCGCGCGTTCGGTATTCCACCCCGCGATTGGTTTCTTTTTGCGATACGCTCGAGTGCGCTTCTTAAATAGTTCGTACAGAAATACAGATCGCGTTTCCAGTCTCAATAAAAATAGAAACAATATCCATTCCCCTCGAACGACTGTGATCGATTATAATTAACGACACACCTCTCCCCATCTAATCTCATTACCTATAATTCAACCTAATCATTCATCGGCAACCAACTATCCGCTCTTAAATCTAGCAAATTCCCACACGGGGGTGTAAAAGCAGAGGCGCGGGAGTAATTCTGACGATAATGCGCATGGTTATTAATTCCATTGTGAATGGCATTCAGTAGCATCTCCCTCTCTCTCTCTCTCTCTCCCTCCCTCTTTCTCTTCTATCGGCCCTCTTCATCGTCGGAGTGGCAGGTATACGTATCCATACATATACATATACAAATACATATACATATATCCGTGACCGGCAGTCTAGGCCGGTCAGTGCATTTACATAACGACTTTTTTGGCACGGGGTGGCCCGTTTTTGTCGTTCGTTGGAACGCGTAGAGGGAGTCGGAGGTAGAGGAGCGTCGCCGGAGCACGGCACGCAGCGTCGGGCATCGGGGACGCTCCAAGAAAAACCTGATCCCACCGTGGCCTCCCTGGGAACGCTCGGGATATGCGTGTTCGCGGCCCCATCATCGCCACCGGGTTTTCTGTATGCCACCGTGCACGACCGGTCGTTCGCTTTTCGAGAAAGAAACGGGGGCCAACTGTTATTGGCTTAACCGGAACGCCGAGGAATTTTTGAGAACTCGAAAAACCGATCGCGAGAGAGGAGGGGGTGGCAGCGTTGCGCGCGACAACGCCGACAAAGTGTCTTTTGTAAATTATTATGTTCGGCGGATGTATGCGAGCAGGTTTGGTTAATCCGTTAATCATTCATTTGACAAACGATCAGACGTATTATTCTATTTCGTGGAGTTCGGAGAAAGTTGGCAAAGTTTTATTAGTTTGACGAATCGGATAAATAAGGGGATTAGATTTTGTCACGTTGAATTGTTTGATTAGTTGTCGCTTCGCTATAAAATTAATCTTTAAGATACTGGAATATATTAATATATCAGTGTCACAAATCTTAAGGTAATCGTTAAGTAAACTTCGCGTAAGTCCTATTGCTTTTCATGTGACTGTGTTAATACGCGCGTTGCTACTTATTTGTTCTACGGTGAACATTAGTGCGTATGGGACGTCGTCACCGAGGTTTTTGTAGACGTTCGCATATATCCACTGGGTTTCGAGGAAGAAAAGGTAGCCACCTGCTGATTTAAGGAGGTTTCCCGCCGCGAACGAATTTCGAGAAATCCAACTGTCAATTATTACATCTGGGTTTCTTATAATCGCGTGCTGTACCGCATATAAAGATTTGCACTTCGAACCCTCCAAAATAACCGAGTCTTAGAAAATTGATTAAAAAATCAAATCCGCGATGCTTTTAATCTCCAGTCATCATGGAAAGTTACAGCGAGAAAAATAATTTCATAATGGCAATTAAATTTTTGCTGCAAAAACCAACTTTTTTTCTCCAAAACGATAAAACCACATATATCGCATTGGTATCGAAACTAGTAGTATTGACAATAACAAAAATAAAAAAGTGTGTTCGACCCGATCAAATCTTTTATCGTTTGCATATGAACTATCAAGTTGTTTCATTAAATCAGTGCTCCTCGCGTTAGACCTTTTTGTCCGACGCGATCGGTACTTTTAAGAGTGGAACAGCATCTCGAGATGGCGATATCTCTCGTAAAACGGGGAACGTTAATCACCATCGAACTTCCTATTCGCGACGGTAAGCAACCGGTTCGGCAATTCCGAACAACCGGATGAACGAGAGTGGGTCAAAAGGAGAACCTTGCCAATGTTCCTGATCGTCATAGAGATTCGTTCCACCCGAGTCGAAGGAATATCGAAAACGCAATTTCGTTGCCCGAAGACTCTCGCAAACGAAATCAATTAACGTGACGTTCCCCCGACGACGAAAAAAGAACACGAGGGAACTATTCGGGGTGCATATTAGGAATGCCATAATTCTGTCTACTCCACGTCAAATTGATTTCTATCGGGATTGCGTATCGTTTCTACCTCTTTGTCGCCGTTGGGAGAAAAAGT
Source organism: Pemphredon lugubris (assembly GCA_933228935.1). Lineage (NCBI taxonomy): Eukaryota > Metazoa > Arthropoda > Insecta > Hymenoptera > Crabronidae > Pemphredon > Pemphredon lugubris. Next base: position 40,222,595 of record OW121819.1, on the reverse strand, counting down.
CTAGAGGACGTTGAGCCAAAAACCGGCGACCTGCCATTTAGAATACGATGCACGATCAAATTAACTCCGCTCCGGTCCTACCGCCGCGACCATAAGCACACGATAGCCCGTACACTTTTTGCGATGATCCTCTTAGCTTCATCAGGAACGAGGGACTCTCTTTTCGTGTAGAATTCCGGGTAAGGCGCGCACGAGTTTTCGTCTCGTGGAACTCCGAATGCGATTTTTGCCGATCCTCTCGTGTATCGATTAGGGCGAACCCTGAGTGGAGTGTAACGATTCAAATATTTAATGATATTCAATAGATACGAATGCTAGGTTTATTCGTACGACGGAGTGTAACTCTTTTATACGCAACTTTTTACTATTTAGCTTTATCGTATGAAAAAAAGGTTTTATAAGAAAGTCTGTATAAATGTTGGCAAAGGGACACGAGCATTTCTGATAAATTTAAGTACAGAAAGGTGGAGTGTGTTCACTTAGATACTGATTTTAAGTACGTATATTAAAATAATAATGAAAATTGTTAGCGTCCACATAAGTGCACTTACGTGACGCATGAGAGGGTTAAAAGTGTTTGTACACCCCTCGATACATAAAACCGTCGTAGCTTATAAAACTCGGGTATACGTTATTAGGCATTTGAGTTGATTAACTCTAACTAGAGCTAGTATGTTTACCTAATAAAGTAGGGTTAACTCTAACCCTGATGCGTCTCCGTGTTATTTTTTCTCGATTCCTCTTTAGGAACTGATACGATTATCGAAGGAAATATCAAGAGACAAGTTCTTGTCTCGGGCCAAGTACAAATACGCGAGTCTAGACCTTGCATTTGCTAAATACTATTAGACTCAATGTGTCTGACATATTTAAGAAATTCTAAGAGGAATAGAATAGAAGGTAGAATACTCTGAATATTTAAATTACTTGTTATAACTTAATCGACCGAATAGTAATTATATTAAAATTGGTAGCGATATTATGTATTAATTTACTAACAGTTATTTTACAATATAATATAATATAATAATAATCTTATTACAATTAGATTAACTATATTACACGGTAATTCGCTAACGATCGAAATCCCCGTTCGTTCACCGATCGATTAACCGTACGTCGATTCGTGCGGCAAGATTTTCAATCTGACACATTCTACTCGCCGACGAAGAATAGTAAATACTGCCAATGAAACCGTAATTGTACATTTTCGCCGATAGGACGGTGAAATATGTGGCCGTGGGAGAAACAAGGAGGGAAAAGAGAGAGCATCCATCACTGCTAATAAATAGTTAATGTGCAAAAAATGAGGAACGTGAGTTTCATCCGCGGAGACCAGGCGGATCGATTATAGCGATCAAAAACGCTGATGGCTCAGACGACGCCAGAACGAGGAAGGAGGAAAATGCGGAGGAAGAACGGGACGCGAAAGAAAGGTGAATACGATACTCAACGATCGAATACAGTAGACTCCCGTATAACGTGGTTTAGACGTTGCGCGTTGTACGAATTCCCGCTATAGGAGATCGTGCGGTAAGAGAATTTTTTTCGCAGAACGCAATTGGAATGATTATTGCCGTGCCGATTTTTATTTTACACGTTTCATCAAATAGGACGGTATTTTAAAAGTAAGTAGCATATATACGCTGTTGGTTAAAAACAAAGCATATTATTAAACTATTTGGCGCGTTACACGAGGAATTGCGTTATACATGTAAAAACAGTAGCGGCAATATGTCTGATGTGTTATAAAAATACGCGTTGTAGAAGAGCGTACTATATTCTCCTCATTCCTCGCGTCGAACAACTATCCATTTTATTTTACGAGTCATTGAAAACAAAAAAATGTATATCTACATTTCGGGCATTGCGTGATCGATGCTCAAATAATCTTCGACAAGGATTCGCGGGGAAAACAGAAAATCTTTACACCCCTCGAACAGTAGTGGCCGAGAAAACATTGAAAAAGAAACGTGTCCGTGAAATATTGCGTTGAAATGCTCTCTAAGAATATTAAAGGTACTCGTAAAGTAATAAACTGTAATTTTCCTCGCTTTCATTATACTCCACAATCTTCGTCCCGCTTTCCTCGTACTCTTCGATGTAATAAAAAGATTAATTATCAAAAAACGAAACGGATACCGGGAGCTAGAAATTGCTAAGTTACGTTTTATGAATGTTTTTCTTTATCGTATCTAATCAAAATCCTTGCTCTACTCCACGCTATCTGTTTCAAACTAGAAAAATATTTGGAATTGAGAGAAAAGAACGCATGCTTTTGCAAATAAGTAATACTGGTTCAAATCAAGCCTGGTGTAATTTTATTGTCAATGAAATATTAACTTTTTTCAACCAAAACCGTGAAGAAAACCGGACACACACACTTTTTGTTGCATCCAACTATTGGGTTGGCCAGAAAAGTATTTTCGGTTGTGACACATGTATAGAGCATTTTAATTAACCGAAATCATTTTCTTGCCAACCAAATATCTTTCGGTACAGAATATTAACATCATTATCTATACCTTTTTACATATATAATTATTATCGCAGACCGTTCGTATCATTATCATACATTCCATATCTAAAAACAGTCGGATACAATTTCCCCGTACCTCAAAAATCCCTCGACCACCGTGAACCATGGTCGAGCGGACCAAAGATAATGGTCCGAGCGATTCAAGATAGAAAACGATACTTCCCGATCCCCTTCAAGAAAATAGGCGATGGGGCGGGAGAGCGGTCGAACATAGAAGAGGAGCCATAGGTGGGTGTACTCGAAGGTAGGGTGGCGGTGGGGAAAGTGGAGGGTGGGTGGTGGTGATCCCGGGTAAAAGACGTTCTCTCCTGGACGATAAAGAGGGGTTCCGGGGGCAAGGGGCGGGCTGGAAGGGAAAGAAGGGAGGGGAGCGCGGTGTACCTTCTTTGTCCGATACTTCACGGAGAGCGGGCGCTCTCCTGGTGCCGAGCAAAAACGGGTCTAGTTTCTTAGGAGCGCCCGTTCTCGCGCGGCGGCGGTTAGTATTTCGCTTTTTGCCGGCATTGTAATCAAGGAAGGGTTAGGTGAGTTTTTGCCTAGTGCCTCTCCCGCCTTCTGGACAAAACACCGGGCAGATGGACTGAGTCGCCGTTCCGATCTCTCTCCCCCCCCCCTCACCTCACCGCCACTCTACCCCTCGAACCTTCCCCTCACCCCCTAACTCCTATCTCTTTCTCCTTGCCCCCTCTCCCACCACCCATCCTCAACCCCTCGACCGTCGCCCCACCGTGCTCACCCAGCAACCCTCTTTTTATCCCTCGTGCTACTTTGCGCCAGCCCTCCGCGAGCGACGCTACCCTTCTTCCTCGCACCGTCGCCGATGCCAAGATGTTCGCCGGCGACGTCGCTTTACGTTATCCCCCCCGCCCCCCACCCTCCCTTCCTCCTTGCCGTTCTTCCTCGTGGAATTGTGGGGGGAGGAAAAAAAGGAAAAGGGGAACGCTTCCCCCGTGGTCAGCAAGGAGGGAAACTTTCAAGATGACGTATAAGACCTGCCGGGGTGGGTGATTAAATACGTGTGCGCGAAGGAAACTGGACGTAGGATAGTGAAACAACGCGCGTGGTACGTCGTTTCGCGGGATTTTGATTAACGGCGTGATTTGGGTAGATTGTATCGCTTCCGTGACGTGTGTTCGTACAGTGTGTTTCTTTTAATTGGAATCGCGCGGATGTCTCGTGGGTTGTCGTTGAGATTGAAAAAATTGTTATTAGGAGAGTTGTTTGGTAAAAATGCTGTTTATACCGCGTAATGTCCCCCACCATAACGAACGATACTCGAATTAATAATTTGTTTTTGTATCTTCGATGGTCCATGAGATATTTCGGTTTAAAAAACGCTGCAGATAGGCCGAACTACTTACATCACTCACTGCAATTTGTCTCGTGAGCGCGATACGGTTCAAGCTGACCCTTAAGATAATTGTGATATACAATACTTTCCATCGGATTTTTTTTAAGTTATCAAGGACACCTTCAGTTTCTTATAGTTAAGCCTACATCTTTTTTAAGGTATAATCTTTTAGCGGATACCGAGACGAGTTTGGCAAACATCATAAAATATTTTTTCCTCCATAGATAAAATATTTTATGATGCTTATCGAACCCGTTTCAATATCGAGTAAAAGATGAGCGTAAAAGGATATTAGGTTTATCTATGTGAAGCTGAAGCTGACCCTGAAAACGCTTGATAAAAAATGCAGGCACTTAGAGTATCTTAAGACGATTATAATCGATATTAAACTTCGATGTTCGTACATCCGTGTAATGAAAGTCAGACGTCGTAACTTGGCTTTTAATTATCTCCGATTAAAACCTGTTTCAGTTTCGCGATTTGCATTTATAATAATTTGTTCAAATCACAATAAAAGTCATTGGATGAAACCCACCTGGACTGACTTCCAGAGTGCACAGAGAAAACAGTTTTCTTGATTTAACGAGAAACAGCGTTAATACTTTGAGCCCCACGTCACCCATATTTTTGTGACACGCGTAACACGTTAATAACCTTAATATTAATATCTTTTCTATATACATATACTATTAAATAAATATATCTAATTGATATATTACAGATATTGTGAATAAATATATTTATATTAAGAAAATTCATATATCACAAGCGTAGTACAGAAACTGTCGCGTCACCCAAATATGAGTGACGTGGCATTCAAATTGTTAAAGTAACAACATTTCTGATTGATATGGGGACAAGGAAATCTTTTAAATTATTCGTTAAATAATCGAGCAAAACGGTAAAAAGACGTTGCGCGTGCCGAACTCGACCGTTGAGCGTAACCATTTTCGTGGGGTAAACAAATCATGGGGGTTGTCTGGGGTTGCGTACCCTACTCTATTGCGGGCCCAGGGGTGAGAAAACGTATTCCGTGGGGTAACGGTAGAAACTACCATCGACATTGGCTGAATCCTAGTTGCGGCCCACAAGGTGGGGCCCGTCCTCCAACAAACCGAGAGAGGGCCAGCCTCTGACGGTTTTCAACCCCCTGCTTTCCGATTCCCTGACCCTCCCTTAAAGCGTACCTGGAAAAATGGTCGGCCCCGCGCCATTAAGAAAAAACAAAAAAATCCGACGAGCCGTTAAAATTGCCGACTGGGAGATTATCAATGTTACGCTTTTCTACCGTTACACCGTATCGTTGCAAAAAAAAAAACGAATTTAATATTCTCCCGCGTGAAATAGAACAAAAATGTAGGGTGAACGAACGCATACCGTAGAATGAACAAATTCAATTTTGTAGAAGAATAAAACATCTACCAAGCTGAGTGTTCTTGTATTTAACTTTATCCGACCGAATGACATTCCATCTTTTTTTACTAAACCAAGAATAGTAATAATTTAATTAGAGTTTGTATCACTTTGTGATATTAATTAGACGAAGTGTTTTTATTGGTCATGGATGTTTTATAGGATGACGAATTTTCACACTTCAGTGACTTTATTTCCAGTGAAATAAATTATACAATACCATATTAAATGTTGCTTATCGAAAATCGTATTATTCCAGTGAATTCATTTCTAGTGAAATAATACGGTACTCGATTTATTTTAGTCTCCTCTGATCATCCTGCTAATGAAAATTCTTCAAGATTATTAATAACTACCTCACTCGTTTGTTTACCAACAGACGAAATCCTTATTCGTTCCTTCGCCGATCAATCCGCCCCGAACGAAGGAAACGAATAAAGAAAGTGACACTTTCAACCGTAAAAGAATTTTCATTTTACGTTAATCCTTTCGAAACGGCTGGACGCACAGACAGAAAAAGAAGATCGCGTTGCCGTGTTTCTTTGTAAGAGAAACGATTCTTTCGCGTAGTACGCAACAGGAATATGCAATCTCGGCTAACTAAGAAATAAAACGCACAAATTTCGCGCGTAGCAAATGGAAGAGTTCGGAGGTCGGCTAAAGGATACCTGGACGTGAAAACACCTACGGTAAAAAGCCGCGCGACAAGTTGCGGCCGAACAAACAAGATAAATCGGAATTCCACGAAAAATAAGGACGAGACCAGCGACATTATAATCGCTTCGATTCTCATCGATATCGGGTATAAAGTTTGGTCGAGGAAAATTACGGCTGATCGTAATGTAATCACGCTGGAAAATTGTTTAAAATTGCAAACACGAAGAGGTAAACGATTTTAAAAGGAAGTAAATAAAATTATGCAAAACTAGTTAAAACCTATTAAATTATTACTAACTTTCCGACGATGGCGAATTAGTTTCTAAATTATTAAGTTTGTTCTACGAAATTCCGAAAAAAATAAGCGCGTTAATGGAGACATAATTACATAAACATATGTAAAAGTAAAAAGTATATACACGTTAATGGAGATATAATTATGCAAAAAGTTTATAAAACAAGAAACTATGTTTTCTGCTTCAACCCAATGCAAATCAACGTGGAAAAAAACATTTCGCGATAACGAGGATGCGATTTAGATAAATCTGATTCGTGTAAACGGTAATGAGAGTTGGATAAAAAAATTATTGTGAAGCTATGAAAAACAATTTTCTCACAGGTATCTTCGGTATAAACGATTTTTTTTGCGCAAGCCTTCCTTTACGTCGATGATGGGAAAGGGTTAACCGATGAACTAAGGGGTAATTTTTTTTTTAACAAGGGGACGCATCACCTGTGAAACGAGTCGCCCTCTGACTCACGTCTGTTAACTTACTTTCACCTGCATTATCGTAGAGCGTAATAACAATATTTTGTTTATATTAAGGATAAAAGTTGACGACGATGAAATATTTGGATATCCAGATTTTTAATAGAATTACCAAACTATACCAAACTAAATATTATATATATGCAATATATTATGATTGTACAAAATATATCTATAAATATAATATATTATAATAAACAAATTAATAAATATTATTTATTACATACAACACATATTATAATTATATATGCATATATAAATTATATATTCTTTTGCTACAAAAACCGTGAAATCCGAATATTTAGAACAGCAGAAATAATACCAATCCGTGTATCCATGTTTCCAATTACCCTGATGTTTAACAATTCAAATTTTTCGTGCTCCAGTTCAAGCATTGACCCACGCATCATCCTTTCTCAAGAATGTAATTACAAAGTACAATTTCGTCAGAATTTCACCTTCTCCCTTTCTCAACGATACGCCAGGCGATCCGACCAGAAAAAGAGAACTTCTCCTCACGACTCCCCCGAACAATATCTATCCTAGTCAAAAGATCCTCATACATACGCGAAAGTACCAGGCCGAGTCAAAGGAAACACGTACGCGGTGCGAGATCTAGAAAAAGTTGATCATCGCGGCTCTCTTTCTCATCGGGAGGACCGAGGGTTGATAAAAACACCGAGAAAAAGGTCCATCGAGGGACAAAAACGCCCTGAGAAAGGAAGAGACCAGACAGAAGACTCGAGAGAGGAGAGAACCCGTGGGAGAGATAGAGAGGAAAGGGGGATGGGGAGAGAGAGAGGAGGGGAGGGAGAAAGAGACAAAGAATTCTTTCCAGGCCCTTTTGTTTTTTTTCCTTCCTCTTCGGGGCTCCTCCGACTTTTTTTTCCTCGGTGGCCGGCGTAAAGGGTGATGATATGCATATGGACCCGAGGAAAGGCCAGGGGGGGGGGGGACGACTCGACGCGAAAAGGGCACAAATGTACGTCGCCCTTGCCACGTGGATCCGACAGGTACGAAGGCGCGGGCGCAGCCGTGCATCGTTCCCCGGGATTAGCGCTTAGAACAAAATGGCAAAAAAAAACGTAGAAAGAAACGCGAGAAAATGGGGTGTCCGAGGCAAGGGAGGGGAGACTGGGTGTTCGTTAATTTATTCGCGGAGGAAACAGGAAGTTCTCCTGTGGGAATATTCGTGCCAGTCGAACGAGGGATGGATGATCGCGAAACGAATTATACGGATAATCGTGTACTCATGAAATTTCTAACCCGTCGCCGTTAATTCGATGGGAATTGCAAATGATTAGTTAGAGTTCTTGCAGACGACGGAAAGAGAAAAAGCGTTACGATTCACAACACTTTCCCATGCCGTTCTCGCGAACGATCCCGCCGATCGTTAATCCCAACGAAAATCGCGAAAGCGTAACTGAAAACGGGCTTCCCTGGAGATTCGTAAACTAATAAAGATTCGATAACTCGAAAAGGGTACGCGAGCAATCGAGCGTACGTCCGTCGATGATTTTGGCAAGATAGTTGAGCGTGGCAATAAACAATTGCTTAATTAACCGTTAAGTTCAACGCTTGTAATGTCTTGTTTCATATCGATCCCGTCGATTTGCCTGATCAATGATAACGTGGCGATACATAAATAAAAGTATATCTCGATTGACTGCCAGCGTGGTAAATGAATAATCCGATTCGTTGATAGGAACGGCAAAAATAGAAGAAACTATCATTCGTTTCGATCGCACCGAGAATAATAATTTTGTAATAGCAATCGGATCTAAGCGTTGAACCATTATGTTACAAATACCCAATTCTTTTGTCGAAACTACAAAAGAATAGTTGACGCTAGAAAACAAGCGAAACTGATAGCGTTGGGATTACCAGAAACCATAGATCTTGATTGTTTTTACCACATTTTTTATCGTACATGTGACAATCATAAGAACGCATTAAATTATCACATCTCTTGCCGAACTAATAAAACAAGCGAAACTTATAATATTGGGATTAGAAAAACCATAGATCTTGATCGATCTTTCCGAATTTTTTACTGTACACGTGCCAATCATGAAGTGGTATTACATCAACACTTTTCTACTAGCGCTTCTAATAGTATTTCCACGCAAAAAAATGTATACCAAATTTTTTATCGTACACGTGTCAATCATAAAATCATATTAAATTAACACATCTCTCGTTAAACCAACGGATCTTTTATCTCCGAACAAAAGTAAACGTCAGGAGTCTGCACAGGCTCACCTCGGTACAAGAAGGTTAAACATCCTACCGATGCCATGGATAAAGACGAAATATTCAGCAGCCTGTAAAACGTTGTGTTTGCCGTGCTCTTTGCGCGTACAAAAGCGTAACGATTCTTTCTCCGAGAGCTCACCTTCGTGACCCTTTCGCCTCCGTCACTCAAATTAGGCGGTATTCGAGTGCAACCACCCACGGACCGCACGATTTCTCGATCGTATTCAGATTACATTCAGGCCGAGCCCTTTAATTCGTAACGCGAGGACTGGTCCGGCGTGCGGCAGACCGGGAGGAGAGCTGTGTGCACGAGTAAAATCGACGAAAGGGAGCTCGTTAGGATAAGCAGCTGCGTGCATGTCCGCCGCGATTATTCCGTGGCGAGGCGGTGAAATTAAATCGAATAATAAGAGACAGGTCGGCCGGTATAACGCGCGGATGCGTGATGATCGTGAAAATTTGCTTTGCCTCCTCTTTCTCTCGTATCGTTAATCGCTCAGCGGCGTGACGTTTCGAATTGGGTCTGACGGATGAATCGTACGTCGTAAATGTCAAGTAAAGGAGTAATTATTAGCATCGGTGATCCATGCAAGCCGATAAGTGTATTAGTGTCTGTACTACCGAGAATGATGTATGGTTTTGAAATCGGGTACCGATGGAAAAACCGGTATTAAGTATATTGGTTTTTCTCGATATTTACGAAAAATGTTAGCACCGACTAGTGAAATGTGAATTTAGTATTGGATCGAATATTGGTATTGAAATCGGGTATCGGAAAAAATTGGGTTCTTAAAAAGAACTCGATTTGATATGTCATCGGCAGGTATCGGTATTGCGTATAGGTTTTTGCCGATACTTACGACAAACGTTAGTATCGACTCGTGGAATAAAAGTTTAGTATCGGTTCGAATATCGGTATCGAAATCTGGAAGCTTAAAAAGAAATCGATTCGATGGGTTACAAGCAAGTATCGGGTATCAGTTTTTACCGATACTCGCGATACGCGTTACTATCGGCTCGTAAAATAAGAATTTGGCGTCGGATCGAATATCGGTATTGTCATCGGAAATTTGTTTTTTTCCCCAGGAATCGGATATCGATCTATTCCTGCTAATTATTCTCCCGGGGAACACGGATACGGTCGATTATTCCCTCGGACGGAAGATTTGCGGGGAAAATTGAAAATTCCTTCGCCCCGGTCGTTCGTTAAACGTAACCGGCGGGTATTACTCCACGACGATGTAACTGCAAAATAATATAGCGCAAACCGAGGAGCCCACGTTAGCACGAGGGGGGAAACGCGACTCCCGTAACTGTGCCCGAATGCAAAAAAATCTTGGCTCGATAAGTTCTAAGTGAGCGCGGGAACCCAGCGAACTTGGCGCAAAAAGCGCGACATTTTTTGCCAAGTTCCGCGGCAGCGGTGCAAGCAAGTGCTCGTTTTTGCTCGCATCCGAGCTCAAATTTACGGCGCACCGAATTATCTCGCCACTGTGAATAGGTCGTGGCTATCGTGCTAGACGAAAATACACAGGCCTCACTTCGACGGGGAAGCTTATTGTTAGAATAATAACGCGATTATCGCGATTCTTCCCGGACGCGGGTATCGAACGTGTGTGAGCGAAAGTGGAAAATAGGATCGCGGGACGCGGGGAAACGGGCTCGAGAAATTCGTTACGTACACCGCATCACCGTTTAACGTTCCAATTATCGCGATTCCGCCTCAACCGTGTAACTCGAGACTTTCATCTATTCGCTCCGACGTATCCATACGTTCGCGCGCGGATATTTTCACGAAGTTTCTCGCAATCGAGAAGTCACGATCCAATTTCTAATTCGTAGAAGTCCCCCCCGACCCGGTAATCGATTTCGACATTTCCAACGGGAAGGAAAAAAAGAAATGGAGCGTAGGAAGGAGTGACGGAGAGGTAGAGAGAGCGAGCGAGACAGACCGACCGACCGACCGAAAGAGAAACGGGAGGGAAAGAGGGAGAAGGAGATAGAACCATTTGCAGCATCGACCAACTGACGTCTCTGAGAGATATCCTCTCTCGCAATTTCAACTTTCGGAGAAACGCCGAGCAAAACCGCGAACCGGTGCTTTTTTGCCGTTAGTCCGCGGTGGTCAACGCTGCTTATACGGCTACCTCCGATGGCTGTTCTCGCAAGAAACCGACAAAAACGATTTTCGCAATAGTTGCTCGCCGACGGCGGAAGAAAAAGCGCGTTTTTGCATGGCGCGCCGTTTTTTGCCGGCTGCCTGAGTCATACCGTATCACGAATAGACAAAGCGCGCCAGTGTCTACCGCTTTTGCCGTATTAGCGCAGACTACTACCAGGCAAACGGAAAATCGATAAGCCTGTTCGACCACTCGAACATTTGTTTATGTCACTTCTAGCGATCCGGTTTTAATTGTTCCCCTTTTTTCTTTTTTTAATTCCCGCAATCGCGCGTTTAATTTTCCCTGGTTGTACGGAAAGGTGCAACGCGTCTCGTATTTTCACCTTCGAGATGTTTGATATTCATTTTTCTTATTGGTCTTCGGTTAAACCGGGATTTTTTTTTTTACGTATATAATTGTTTCCAGCCTATCTTTCATTCTCATATAGATAAGTGATGTATTTAACGGCTCAATTAATGTATGTATACTATATAGATGAACTCAATTTTTTTTTAATTCTGACATCTGGTGATTTCGATTTTTGTGAAAGAATACACGTTTTCGGTGTTCCTTTAAATATTTGTGGAAGAGAATGCGTAAGTTTTATCGAATCCTATTATTGTGAATCATCCACGTACGGTCCGGAAAAAAATTCCCGAAGGGACGCGGTTATTTTCGCTGAAAATGGAAGAAAAATCGCGTTTTCCTCCGTGCTAGTGGGTTTTTTTTGGTCCGCGGGATGATTCATCTAATTTCACGACGAAAGAGATAAAAGCGCGATGGTTCGTGTACCGCGGCGGACGAAACTTCTTCCGCGCAACATAACTACTGCGATTATCTTTCTTGCGAAAATTTGTTGACGAACATTTCGCGCAAAAACAACGAAAGAAAATACTCAAAATGTTATTTCGTCGGGTGTGCTGGAAATACTCGAGCGAAGTAAACGAAAGTGTCTAATGGCACGAGAAAATTTGGAAAATTGCATCGATCGCAACCCGATACTAGCCAATTATTGTACATTAATATTATTTGTCCATCGTTAATAAGATCTCGCTAAAAATACGGCCACGGTTTATTATTTGTAATTTATAAAAAATATCATGCACAACAATTCTTCAAAATAAATTTTATTAACTATGACTGTCCGACTTCCAAGTGAATGACGAATGAAAGAGAGCGATCCTGCGGTAAATGAGAATCGATTTTCCCGAGGATGGAAAACACGTGGAGGAAACTGTCAACCGGTATGTGTATCGACAGTACGCACACACGGATAAGGCAGTGGGCGCCAGGATTTCCGCGTGTCAGTGGGTCAACGCATCCTCGGAACGTTGAAAAAGATTCTACATTTTACGATCTAAGAACAAACGGCAATCGCGTACATGGCTCTCGATGTACTTTGTAGATGTGGAACGCGACTTATCGCCGTTCGAGATTTCAAGTTACGCTTTTTCTTGCCTCGTTCAGACTAAATTATTCGGTGAGAAACTGGTAAGCGGTGACTCCGTAGTACTTGAGAAAACCATGAGTAACCAAATTTGAGCGTACAACATCGTAAGTGTCCGTTAACCGTGGAATCTTCGTTTAGATTCACGCGAACTCTAAAAAGTGTCTACGAACGTGATACGATTTCGAGCGAGGAGCAGTGTTAATTAACGAAGCGAAGATAAAAGTTTGTCCCCGACGTAAGATGTAAACCATTATACTTGATTTACATAATATTTATAACAATCAGATATTCAATTTTCACTACAATAAATTCAGAGATTTGCAAAATTTTGTTAAGCGCTAGAAAGAATCTCAACGTACGATAATATAAAATCTCTTTAGAATTGACTCTTTTGATATAGAAACCTCTGTAATCAAGATTGATCCCCCGTTTTCACGATCTAATACTAATTCTCTACGTTAGGTCATTCTTAAAAAAAAAAAAAAAATGATATCCAATTAAAACTTCGACATCGAATCCAAATGAATTTTTATTATCGCCACAGTATTTTTAAAAATACTCTTGTAATGTTCATAATTTCTATGTCTTATATCTTGTGCTTAATGTTATTAGCCGGTTATTGTTATTAAAAGTCCCATGTTAATCATAATAAGCTTCTTCCATTGTATTTATAAACCGATAATCTCACATTAACACTATTTCTACCACGTTTTTGTGTACATCTATTTCGACCAAAATGTATTTCAAATCCTGAAACAGATCGGAGGAAAAAGATATCACATAATTAATCTAATAACCATTATAGAAAAAGTCAAAAATTTAATAAACGAAAAACCCATTCAACTGATAATAACAATTTTAAACCAAAATTTCAAAAAGGTGTCTTTCGTCACTTTCGGTAGAAACAGCGTTAATCGAGCTAACGCAACGAAACGCGTACAACGAAGTTGAAAATAAGCGAAAAGGTAGACTTACGCGTGCCGTTGACGTTTCGACTGAGTATCCTCGGTACAGTGGTGACAGGGGGTACGGCGGAACCAGTTGCAACGGCTGACAGCACACCGGTGGATTGCTGATGCTTAATCGTTGGGCTGGCGACAACGACGACAGGATTCTGGATCGTGCAGGACGCGGAGGTGAGCGCGCCGGAAGCACCACCTACGGTGGTCGCGTGGATCGGCGCCGTCGGCACCGGCGAGGGCGTCCCGATGCCCCGCGTCGGAGCCACCGCCGACGTCGACTCCTCCGTGACCGATCCACCGACCACGCGACTCTCCATCCCCGAGGTAGCAGCACCCTCGCGTGCTCTCGAGGGAGAACGTAGCCGGTGCTACCTCCCGTAGCACGCACTCACAGCACTCTGACGGGGATGTTCACCACGTTCCAGGTCATCGAACGTTTCGGGCATTCGAGGACTGTCCGTGGCATTCGACGTTACGGGGTTGTTCGCCGGGGACGCGAGATCGACGGTCAGTTTGGGGAGGGGGCGTCGATCGGTAGATCGGCGGGACGGACGGGTGGGGGGCGATCGAGATCGCGGGAGGATCTAGAGACAACGATGACGCTACGATAATAAAACAGATTAAGGGGACGAGTCACTTGGTCCGTCGATCAAACGTACGACGAGCAATTTGTACCGATCCCTTCCGTCGATCGGGAGGACCTTTCGTAACTGGAGTACGATACTCGACGCACGTGGACGCAAACGCGCGTGCCGCTCGACGTTCGCGGTAAAGGGATTCTGAATCGTCGCTGGTAAATCGTTACCCAGGATTCTCCCGTTTTCACGCTCCCGAGGACACGGATCGAACGTTTCGTTTCCACGTTTAAATACTGCAGCGCGACGTTGGATCGTACGTGAAAGTAAAAGAAAAGAAAAGAAAACAAAGGCGAAATGGAACGAGAAGACGAGAGGATCCAGTTAAAACTTGCGAGTGGCAACAACGAGACACTTGGAACGATGGCGCGTTGCGCATTGCCGGCCGCCAAGTGAATCCGCGGCGTGTCTCTTGCATTGCCCTCTCCGCCGGGCCACGCAACGTGCAATATTTCTCCCACCACCTCGCAGTTCGCGCGCGATCATCCCCTCTTTTCAAACGGCTCCCCCACCCTTCGGTGGCGTTGAGTAGCAATGGCAGTGTCGAGCATCGTTCCTATTAATTTTTATTTATCTTCGCGTTCGATATCGACTCGGTAATCTCTTTGTTCGTCACCCTCATTGTTTTACTTCATTTCGATAATCTTGATTCTCGATTATTCTTATTCTTGATTGTACTATTTACAGAAAAAGGAAGACCGATTACAGTTTGTTTATAGAAGAATCAGGGTAATAGTCCTTATAACTTCCTGAAATGAATGAAGATCGAAAAATTCAACAGGTTAATAATGCAATAACCATCGCGATTGAAAAATTGAGACAGACGATGATATAATTTCAATGAAAATCTATAATTTATATGAGATAAAAGTTTTTTACGAACTCGTGAGGGCGTAGAGAGTAAAAATGTCGTTAGTTCTTGGGAATATCGTGAGCGTGGGGTTTAAGTATTCCGAACTAATTATTTTTATTTTTATTATCATTTTGTTTTCATTGGTAGCGTAAGGATGCGCGGAGGAGAGTAAAGTCGTTTGAGTAAAAATGCGCACCATGCTTTTTTCATAGCAGATAAAGATTTTGTTTCGTTTCCAGCACCTTCAGAGTATGACATCCAATTGCTCCAATCTAATTATTTTTATTTCCATTGTAATTTTGTTCCCGTCGCAAGTGTACGGATAAAGGAAAGAGGATGGAGTCGTTTGGGTAGAAATGTGGCTCATGTTTTTTTTATAGCAAATACAGGTTTTGTTTCTTTTTGCTCATCTCTAGAACATGACATCTACTTATTTTTATGTTTTCTTTAATTTTGTATATATTCTTCCTACGATTCCGTGACAGAAATGAACAACTAAATTGGCACAATCGATTAAAATTATTGTGCAACGAAGAAATCCCCATAATTTGTGTTACTCGATGTTACTCTTTGAAAAATTCATATATTTACAATCCCCGTTAAAAATAATTCAATATCAGATTATCCAGATTAAATGCGATTGAAACACCACGTCACCCATATTTGAGTGACACGTTAATAACCCTTACACCAATACCACTAAAATTAACATTCATTCACCGCGACGCGCAAACTCAAGCGTCACCCAAATAAGGGCGACGTGGCGTTCAGCGTCTTACCCGCACGGGAAACGTAACGCGGATAATTATGATTCTCGGTAATCGGTGGTATAACGAGGCGTGGCTTCGAATCGGCAATACCCTAACGTTCTCTCTCTCTCTCTCCCTCTCTCTCTCCCCTGAAATTCTTGACAATGCGAAAATCCTGACATCCCTCCGTACCGTCCCCACCGCCAGTTTTACCAGTGTCACCGTGTATATACGCTCCTCCCTGGCCCTTGGTGCCCGTTGCAAAAACTGTGCCCCTACCATCTCTCTAGCCGTAGCTGGGGGGAGAGCGAGTGGCGGTAAGGGAGACACGCAGAGAGAGACAGAGAGGGACGGTGAAGGCACTTGGTAAAAACGTATCTTTCCTCCCCTCGCTCCTGTGCAGCCACTGGTTGGAACGTACGACCTCTTTACCCCGCCATCGGTCCGCGAAGAGCCGACATTTTTGCCGGTTTACTGCTCAACCCCCCCGGACTCTCTGTGAAATTCACATCTTCTACGTTCTTTCTAGCTTTTTCCACCTATGCGCGGCTACCTTCGACAGCCGGACACACCAAACGCGTAGGAAAATTCTCCCATGCGGCGGATCCACGCAGGATCATCGAACGTTAACGCGTAACATGGGGGTATCGGCGCGTTCGATCGAGATAATCGCAATCGTTATAAAATGTACGAGACGTCGCGAAGACGTAACGAGGAGTTAAGTGTTTTCGAAACCCAAAACGTTATATAAGCGCGATAACTTGGCATTCGGTCTTTCCGCGGGCTCCCCTATTTTTCTTCCCATCATCGTTTCTCACTACCGCGGATTCTTCTTTTTCTCCCGGTTCGCCGGCACCGAGGTTTTTTCGCCGCTATAGTTTGCTACCCTCGCTTCTATCGCTCTTATTTTTCTGCCCTTTCTCACCCGCCACCCCCGCCGCCGTGGCATCCCACTCCTTCGACCTGTCTTTTTATTGGAAGGGTAGAGAAAAGAGGAAAAAGGATAGAGAGAGAGAGAGAGAGAGAGAGAGAGGGGATTTTATTTTCGCACGTGGAAAAAGCGGGCCGAAGAGGGTGGTTTTGCTAGCGGACCGTTACTGCCAGCGAAGTTTTTTGCACCCTCGCCGTAGCTCGTCGGAGGGGCGACGTGGAAGAAGAAGTCGAGACGGGAGAGGGTTGTTTGTTGAAATTTATATAACAAAAATCAGTTCTCTTGTTTTCTGTTTTTCTTTTCTCTTCTTTACGCGTTACGAGCGCGCGAGTTATTAATAACGGGAACTGAGAGACAATAGTTTGTACCAGCAATTAATAATTACCGATGAGAACTCGAAGGAAAAAGCAAGCGAATCGTAAGGAGCAAACCCCGTGCGAATACGCAGAACATTATTCCTTCCTAAATGCCTCCTCACGTAAAATTCGGCTTTGTGTATGACAATGCAAGTAGAACAAAAAACATCTGACCTGTCGGAGGGGTAATCGAGGGGAGGAGCATAATTCCTTGGATACGCGCGGCGGTATGCAAATTCTGCGGGCCTGAGAAATAGTTCGGAAAGGGGTTGAGCAGACGGTGGGCAGTTTTTTGACCAGGTCTTCCTGATCCCAAGAGTAGGAAAGTAGCAAAAAATTGAAGGATACGTGACCCCTCGATGATACGATGCGTGAGATACTTCGTCAAGGTGCATATTCCGACTAATCCATTAGGGGCTCCGATGGAAGGGTCGTGTAAATAGGTAATAATATGTCTCAAGTATGATTTCAATTTATCCTCGTTTAAATTATTTATTTGAACGTACGTTACATTGCGAATAATTACGGATCGTATCACATACCGATATCAAAATCTTTCTCGCAAATGTTATTTCGAAATGGAATACACTCGAAAATGGCAAGCACAAGACAATTAACACAAATCGACTGATAGAGGACGATACGTCAAGTAATTGAAATTTCGATTTACGCTAATGTGGTACAGCAAAATCGTCCTAATTCTACGATACTTCGTTATTCGTTCTAATTGGGCACTACATGAAAATATTGATATAAAAGATACAGCAATTTTAGCTAAAAGTAGTTCGAAAAGATTCATTATTTGGCTTTTAACACGTGTTTTAGTTTTGAAGAAACCTATACATTCGAACGTGTATAGAAAATTCTTGAGAACGAAGGTAACGCGGATACTTTTAAATATCTTCAAGAATTTTTCATTAAGGGTTAATTCAATTAATGTAAATTCGTTTTTTCGTATTATTAGATTTTCATTCGCACAAGTATAGTATAAAGATATCACGTTAAAGCAAAATACTATATGTACTTCCATAAAGCACCAGGAGAAAAGATCTGGTAAACTAACATGTTAGAAAGATTTTACTGTACATCGAATGACATGGTTTTATCGGCTAAATTGTATGAACGTACACCTGAACACTTATTTAGCGTGTAATGTACTGGTCATTATAAAAAATATAAGTTATAAAAACGTACAAAATATTAGGTGAAATTACTTAAAATACAATAATTGCGTATAAAAGAACGAGAGGTAATTAATGTAATCGCAAATACAAGTAAGTAAGTGTTTGTGCTACTACTTTCGGTATAAATCTTTGATTACACGATTGTACTATCTACAGGAAAAGGAAGATCGATGAAAGTTTCTTATTAGAAGAATAAGCGTAAAAGTCCTAACTAAGTTTTGAAATGAATGAGGAGCGAAAAATCCAACGGATTAATAACATAATAAACATCGCAATCGAAAAATTGGGACTGACGATGATATAACTTCAATGAATATCTATAATTTATATGGGACGAAAATTTTTTAGGAACTTGTGAGGGCACTATTATTAAATCTACAGTTTCAATTTTGGAAGATGATCATTTGTAATACTAATGATTAGAGTTACGATTAACTTCAAGTTTTAACCTAATATGATTACATATACTTCGGTAATCGATCGACTCAAAACTACACTATCATTTGATGTGCAAAAAACGATGCTTGTCGGCATAAGAGTAACAAAATTTGAATAATTTAATTCATGTCGTTACGATAAAACTGTATAGCGGGAGAAGTATACTCCTTGTCGTAGTAATTGAAAAAACAAAACAAAGATATTGTAAAATCACACGCAGCCGTATTCGTACCACACTGGACTGCCGGCTTTCGGGTCTTTATCCGTAGGCGTTTCCATTACAGTCTCTTCGTGCTCTACGTCTTTGACGCCGCTACTGTTGATGCTCTTTGACTCGTTTATAACTGCCGATACTTTGTTATAGATTAACACTGGCCGTGGCTCTACCTGTACTTCCGATCTCGAAGTTTGTTCCACTGGATTGGTGCGTCTGTCGTCGCCCTGTTCCTGGAAAAACTAATTCGCTGTCTCATCCGTTAACATTTAAAGCAGACCTGTTCAAGGTTTAGCTCAGCTTGCCAGATGAGGGGTCCCTTACCCTCTCCAGAACCGCTAAACAATGAAAATACGCGCACGATTGGAGCTTCAGCGTCCACCCCCCTCCATCCTACTGCACTGTGTTTTGTTTCACTCGATACGTTCGCCCGTAGAGGGGAATCGGAGAGTCAAGCCCGTTGGCTCGACCTTGGTCAGGCCACGTTTAAAGGCATTCATGCAATGATACTTACTGGTAAAGTAGCCGATGTAGGTGGGGAATCATCCGTATAATATACCGTCCTTCTAGTACCAGGATTACCGAGGGACAACGCGTCAGATCCAAGTGCTCCACCACTTGTCGATCCTGGTGAAGAAATTAACAAAATTATTTTTTAGATCTTTAAGGCGTTTCTTTTGATATGTTGTATATCTTTGATCCTGGTGGGATCAAAGTATAAAGGGTATAACAGTTGCGCACCGGTTAAACGGTGTTCTTCTATACTAGCATCGGAATCGTTACCCCCGGACTCCGATTCATATGTTTTTCCCTCAGATTGCTTTGAATCTTCTGCCCAAGAACGTCGATTCTAAAGTAACGATTATTTTAACAGTTAATTATGATTATTACATTCCATTGTTTAAACAGTTATTAACTTAGCGATGTATGAGTTTATGTTTACCTTATTCAGGAGTTCTGATCCCGCCTTTCTTACTCTTCTAACTAGACTAGCCCCGAATCCTTTCCTTTAAAGATTCAAAAACGTGAGAACGTATATTTATAAAAATTATCGAGCACAGATACATTTATCGCTTACTTCTTTGTAGTACAACTTTCCAATTTTCTGTAATGTTCCATGATCTTATTTTCTAGTTTCTCTTTCTGCCTGTACAGATGATTGACCTTATCTCTGTAATAAACACGAAAGTAATTTTATTCGCGGTTAGTATGGCTCTTGAAATATTGAATCTTACTAAACTTTGATTAAGTATACTTACGTATACATCTTTTCTTCCATGTGATAATGTTCTTTATCCTCGAGCGAATGTGTTAAAAGTTCATGATATTGAGTAAAAAGTAAACTGATGTGGCCCATCAGAGAACGTCTATCGTTATCTAGACCCGAATTCATGTGTAATAACATCTGAAAACAATAACAGCAACGTGATGAATTAACTCGAAAAATTGAGATAAAAATGTAAATTTCTTCATACCTCGCAGCGTTGATTGAGTTTATTAATTTGTAGCTCCAAATTCGAACACGTTTCGTCCTTACTACTGAGTTCACCTTGCATTTCTGTTAACTTAAGGCTGAGACGATTCGTTTCAACTTTATTCTTTCTGTATTCTTCCTGCAAATTTCTGTACTCCATTTTAAGTTTTTCAGTTGCAGTGTACAAATTTCTGAAATCTTCCTGCAATGAAAAATCAATTTTATCTGTACATGAGATTCGTATAAAATGTACCATACACTTTGTATACTGAAGTCCATACCTTCAGTTTAGAGTGTTCCCCTCTCAAATTGTTCAAACTTTTTGCATTATTCACTAAAGTTTCTCTTTCACCCTGCAATGTTTTGTTCTTTCCTTTTAAACCTTCGCAAGATTCGCGTAACACCCTGTTTTCATTTTTTACATCTCGCATATTTGTTTTAAGGGCATCGTGCTCTTGGAATAAGGTTTCGTACTCGTTGTTCAACTGTTCATGCAAAGATTGCAAAGTAACTTGATCGTGAAGAAGCTGAGTATGCGTCTGCTGTTGCGAATTACGGTCTTTCAAAAGCTAAACATAAACAATATGCATATACGCATCAACATCAGAACATTTATTAACAATAAGCTAAACTTATTAACCGAACCGATATCATAAAGAGTTTATTTACCTCTTCTTTTTCAGCGACAAGTTGCGAATTTGCGAGCTGTAAGGCGGTGTGCTGGGCTGTTAACGAATTGTTTTGAGACTGCAACGTTGTAATGCGTACTTGAAGCTTAGCGTTTTCAGATAAGAGATTTTCGGACGCTGCTTGTGCCGTGCCTAATTTTACTTGTAGATGTTCTAGTTCTCTCTAAAAATAACATTTTTTTTAGAAAAAGTTCAAAATCTCGCGATCTTAAGAAAAACATTGTAAAGGGTTTCCATTTAACATTAAGATTTAAACACATTGATTGCAATACCTTCAACGACTCTACTGTTGCTTCCAAGGTACTGTGAATATCTGTAACTTCGCTATTATTATCATCGGTTGCTTCTGTCATTGATTGTTTACAACCGTTCGGTAGTCCCGACTTCTTAACATAATCAACTACTTCTGGAATTTGGGCGATTCTGCAAAAGTCGAATATACATTCACCGAACTGTGCCCATACTTTGGCGAAAAATTGATTAAAAAATTATGTAAGAACGTATTCAGATTTCATTACGTTTCCAGGATAGTATCCAATGAAAGTGACAACAACATATTGTCACTAAGTCCAAGCTTCTCCAGAACGGTATATAATTGTTGGGTATTTAGCTTTTCGGCCACCAAATTAGACTGCAGCATTTCTAAAGTTTCTCTGTCGATAGCCGCTCGCGAATCCAATTCCTTGCTCGATCGTTCAATTTCTTGTAACCTATCACAGTATGTACTTTGTAAAAGAACTGTATATAACACAAAGGGCACTTAGATATATTAGCTATTGAAGTATTTATACCTGGAAATTTGGTTGACGGAACTATGAAGTTCTTGTTCAAGTTGCGCTACTCTTCTTTCTAAGAGTTCAATGGTATTTGTTGCTTTATCCAGTGCCACATCCTTCTCCTAAAATTAAACACGCATCATTTACATGCCACTTCTAACTTGATATTTAAATATCGTCGAAATTTTTACCTCTATAGTTTCCCGGTATCTGTGGATATCACGTTGCGCTACATCCTTCTCCTTTTCCAGTACTGTCAGTTTCGATTCAAGATCGAGACATCTGGAAGTGGTTTCTTTCATATTATTTTCGACGATTTTCAACTCTTCGACCTTTTGGTTTGTAAGTTCTATGGTACGATCCAAATCATCCGCTCGTCTCTGTACACTTTCCAATAATGACTGAACGCGTTGTTTTTCTTTAACTGCTGTATCGCAATTTTTTTCTAATTCTGTTATTTTTAAATGCTGTGCCTGAAAACACATTTTACAATCAATTTTTAACTGCTTTTTTTAACTTGACACATGATATTATTAAAAACGTACTTGAAATTCTTGCTGTTGCTTTTCACAAGAGACTCGTTGGTTTTTAAGCGAGTTCTGTAACTTTTTATTTTCCTCGAGCGCTTGCTTGCACACCAATTCTAGATCGGAATTTTGCTGTGTGAGTCTCTCAGTGTTATCGTTTAACGACTCAATTTTTAAAGAAAGTTTCTTTTTCTCCTTCTCCAATTCCAAAACACGAGATGAGTTTTCATGAAATGAATTCTCTTTCAACGAGTCTATTAAAGTAATTAAACGACGGTTTTCTAATTCGAGTTTCAATGCTCGTGTTTGAGCATTATTCGTCAACTGCTCGGACAATCTATTATCAGTAGACACTAAACAAAATGAAAGGATAAATGGCATTTATCTGTTTACAAGTATCCAGAAATATGCAGTGAAAATGACAGGCAACAATTTAATTTACCTGGTTCTTCAGAATCACTTATAGCACTTGCCAATGCGGCTTCGTTAGCAGCAGCTTTAGTCAATCTATGTAACTGAGTGTTTTCTTCTACAAGCTCTTGATATTTTTCTTTGTCAGCACCACGCTCCTAGAAAATGCATACATGCGTTCAACTAAAAAATCCGCTAAAAATTACATCCACTTTTCGTATACTTACCAATGCCATGTCATTAAGTAATTGTTTATACTTTATAATTTCAGACTCGAGTTCTAATACTTTGTCTGCTCTTCTTCTCGATGAGCTCAATTGTTCTTCAAGCATTTCCCTAGTCTCCATTAAAACTCTTAAAAGAATAAATATTGCTTATGAGTAATAAATATTCCTTAGTACATACAAGCGTAATATAAACGGTATACCGAAGCGTGCATATGTCACCTGTTATCTTCGCGCAATTCCTCTATACGAGTTTTGTAAAACTCGATGTCTGTGAGTTTTTCTCTATATCGTGCCACTTCTATTTCTAACCGATCGGCGCGATCTGCTCTTTCGATCACTGCATCCAATTCATCTCTGTAAGACTTTGCTGTACGAGCTTCATGCATCAGTTCTTGATTCTAAAATACAAGAATTGAAAAGATTTTCAAATATTTACCCTAATATCCAACACAATATATCTTACCTCTTGCTTTAATTTAGTAAGTAACACCTTATGATGTTCAAGTTCCTCTTTGCATTCTAATAAACCTTCAGTTTTCTCTTCCCTACAAACATTTAAAAAGTGAGTAATATCATTGAAACAGAAAAAAGAAAATAATTATACGTACAACTCTTGACGTTGTTTTCTAACTCTGGATTTCCAATCAGCCAATTCGACTGCATAGTGATGGTTATCTTCTCTTTCGGATTTCGTAATAGGATGGGATTGCTGAACCTTGCTTATTTCTTCAGCTTCTACGTTAATGGAAGAGTCGTTCCGTTTGGCAACTTCGTTTATAATGTTATCCCTCCATCTCTATTGTACCAATAAGAACTCACGATTTATTAATCAATCGATACTAAACTCTTGCATCATAATAAGTTTTCACAAGTATACCTGGCGATATATATCTAACTCTTGAGTTAGCTTTTTAATTTGCATAAATAGGCAGCCCATATTAACATGTTCCATTGCATCTTGGGTGATTACTATGTCTTGATGATCTGTAACCTGATAGTATTAGATTTATTAAACCAACTTGCGACAAAGTGATTCCATAGGAAATACATGAATAGTGTACATTACTGTATTTAAATAATTGACATACTCGTAATACGTACTTGTTTAATACAGTCCACTATCGCAAGTTGTGTATCGACATTCAATGTTTTTATGTTAGTAATAAATTTCTCTTTGTTTGGACATTGTACTGCACAGCCAAGAAGCAGTAATAACAACAGCTTCATCTCTGCAATGTAAATCTCCGGTTCCTTGCCTAAATTTGATATATCTGGCAATCTCAAGACTAGATGACCTAGTTCTTCTTCATAAAATTGCTTCATATTGTCTACTACAACTTTTAGATTTTTGGTACGGATAGATGGATTGCCAGAAGAAGGTGTCACTTCATCGTGCAATGGTTCAGGATCGCTATCAATAATAAGTATACGTAAATATGAAAACGGATTGTTGCGGAAAGTAAAAGTATCACATAGCTTACATTTGCAAGAATACATTATGCAGCAGAACACCATCTACCAAATCATCATAACTGGTTACTAAATTTGGATCTTCTAAACAGCTGACAAACTATTGCAGAGAGATTATTTTTCATTACAGCATAAGACGTACTTTATACCGCAGTGTACAGTACAAAACTCACCCATGTGACCAAAGGACCAGACAACAGATCGTCAATCTCGGTCGATGCCATTTTTATATGTCATTCGCACTGATTATTAAAATATTATCTATGGAATAATTCCATCATTTCTTTTTATAAGGAAATTCTTTAAAGGAACAACAATTCTTATAATGTATAAAACATAAGGAAACACAAAACAAGCTGAAATTGTACATAAAATTACGTAGCTCTCATTATTTCGTATTAAAATAAGCACTTGTTATTCCTTCGTTTGTTATATCTTTTTCAGTTAGAATCAATTACGCGTAGAAATGATTACAATCGAAAAACCGAGATCAATCACAATTTTCGAAACATTATACTATATAACATTACGATGATCCTAGCTTTACAAATGTATGTTCATCATACCCCCAATATCTGTACATTTAGGCCTGAGAATGAAAGAAAACATAACCGCCCAATTATGGACATGTATTTGATGATAAACCCCTTATCTTTTGTACGATTTTTCGAAACAAAGTATAACATGTTATTACCATTTCCTAGAAATCGTAAAGCATTGTACAATTATCGGGCGCACTTCGATATTAACAACAAGATAGTTAAATCGTCCCGGCGATGACAGCTGAATACTTGAACAGTAGTGATACATACATAAACAAAAACAGTGAAGTCGAGTATATGTTTGCTGAAACATAGAAAGAAATTTTTGCCAAATGTGTAAGATTCGACAACCTCTTTGAAGTTGGTGCACCAGTACAGGGGTGTCAACCAGTAAAAGTAAAATCCGAGACAGCCCGCGAACGAAACCGTCGATCCAATCAAAACGCTTCGTGCAAATTTCAATTTTAGCAGAAATAGCGTTGGAAGCTTATAATAGAAGAAAACGCATTTCTTTTGAAAACATGTTATTTTATTTACAAACATTTTAATTAATCTATCATCAAATTCGTTTATACAACAAATAGTTCTCTACTTTTACAACAATAAAAGAAGACACAGACAAGAAATATGACTGTAATATACTTTTATTACATATACGTAATCTATATTGTTCATTCGTTGAACTATTTTATGCTGTTCTAAGCATTTTTGTTTCTCTAGCTTCTTTGAGCTCAGCCAGATACTCCTGAACCATTTGCTCTCTATTCTTCATAAATTCTTCATGTTCTACTGGATCTATTTCGCGCACAACTTTGATACCACAAGAGCGTGCAATTCCGACAAACATTTGACAAATTTGTTCTAAGGTGAGTAGGGCCATTGGTGGATCTTCGGATTTGATTAGAGCTATTTCGTATAAATGCTTCAACGTTATTTTTCCAGCAACGTCATCTGTAATTCATAAGCATTAAAAATGAATGAGCGACAAGACCTATGGTTAAAAATACAACAACACACCTTTTTTCACTTGTCCCTTTTCTATGCCAGCAGCCTGCTTCAAATAGTACGTCGTAGGTGGTTTATGCATTACTAGGTTAAACGTTCTGTCCGATTGTACTTTAACACGACAGGGAATAGGAATGCCTTCTTTAATATTCGCCGTTCTCTCATTAAACTCTTTGCAAAAAGCGCTTACATTAATATTTCTCTAAAATTAGAAAACGCAAAAAAACGTGAAACTTTGTGAAATAACATCCGCTAAGTTTCAGAAAAGAAATGCCACTTTCTAACAAAATGACTATAATATAGGAAATAATGATTAACTCTTTGTTGAGGTAAGGTTCACAGTGCAAAGATGTAATCCGGGTACAAAGATTGCAAAGGGTTAATTTAAAGTAATCACTTCGTATTAAGTTTATCGAGATTTGCTTTGTAGCACTAAAAACATCTCACTGTACTTCATTGCACTTAAATAAATACCGTAACTTAAATATACGTTTGGTTTATTCAGGATGAAACATCATAACCTGTCCGAGCTGTGATCCGAGCGGTGGACCAGCGCTTGCCATTCCTGCGCCAATTGTTACTTGTAGTTTCGAGGAATGATCTATCTTTTGGTTTATAACTTTTTTCACCGTTCTCGCTTTGCCGGCTATCTTAGACATTTTTCCGAACTTTTAAAAATAGAACACAGTTATTAACTTAAGTTTCCACTAGACTTGTGTGCACGCTGCTTACTCGCCGTCAAGCACCATCAAATAAATCTTTATGCCTGATTCATAGAATACAACAGTGTAATTACAACTTGATTAGCTGCTATAATTTGTAACACTGAGAACTCAGCGAAAATATACTATTTTTAAAAATTATTATTATCACGACAGGTTTGTAGAAGGGCGAACGGGCCTAGTAAGGAAAGTTCACGAAAGTTCGGCATAAAGTGTAAATGTAAACGGGACTTATAGATCAGACCATGTTCAATATCGCTCATACTAAATATTCCGTCAAATTCACTCGTTCTAACCTTTTTCGAGTATACAACATGTGCAACTATGTCTGTTGCTATTCATGGTTAATTTTCCGAACATGGCATATTATATACGACTCTCATATTTGTGAATTTCAGTTTAGTTTAACGCTGCGACTTGCACGGAGGCAATAACAAGCCAATTAGTATCGATAAGGAGAAAGAATTAATATTCCGTATTCGGAAGATTGTTCATTAAGCACGATTGGTAATCTGGATACGTGAGATTACGTCTAAACATGTCAGATAGTATGGAGAGGGATAAGAACGACCCGTTGGGGGCTACAAATAAGGAAGTGGAGAAACAAATGAAACAGGAACTTTTGAGTAATCTATCGATAAGCCACGATTGTTGTTTTAGGGGCCCTGGAAGGAATTGTCAATTTAACCTATTGATAATTGCTCATGTCCGATTTCTGTCTAAAGATGCATTCTCCGTAAACAATTTAGTACCTTATTATTCTTGACTTTATAGGTTTGAACATGTACGAAGCAGGATACACTTATAAACAAATGGAACAAATCTTGGCTCTCGTTAATGAGTCCAAGGAAATGGCAAATGATAATAAAAAAATGCCAAAGGTTGGTTAACGCTGGTTTAAAATAATCGATTGGTGTTACTTCTATCCTCTGTCAAATTCCTGTTCCATGTTACAACTTGTATCATGTTATTATCTTTATTATTTTCAGGAATCCTTTCGTTCAGCTAATGATAGCAGCTCAGAGATGATTTCTAAAATAAACATAACACAGGAATTGGAAACGCAGCAAAATAATGATATGTCCAGGTGTAAACGTTCGTATAGAAATAATCATGGGTCGCCCAAACTTGATCGGATCCCCACTCAAGGTTCCAGCAATCCTGAACCTGCAACTTCCGAATCAAGAATTTCAGTGCATGGACACAAAAGTACTGACAGCGATGACATGTTTGACAGATCGCATGATAGCCCACCTGTACGAGAGACTTTGTCCTCCAGCATAGACAGAAGTGTTTCATCGAAATCAAGGAACTCTTCGCACAGAACTCATACGCCCAACATAGAAATAATTATGGATACCCAGTCCGAGTATAATCAAAAACGAGAGAGATGGAAACTTGATCCGCTTGATTCTTGGGTCAGCGACAATGATGTGCCTTTGCGACAGCCGAACCGGCCACCAGCTCAACACCGCCACCCATTTATACATTGCAGAGATGCACAATCGTCCGAGATGCTAAAGAACCAACTGCTCGAATTAAAACGTCATTTGAAAGAAACTGCAGAGTTGTGGCAAAGTCGGCGTTATACTGCCGATTCTAAGTTTCAGTGGGGGTCACCCATCCAGGTGGGTACCTCCGTCCAATCAATTTCCTACAGACCATATCGTTAATGGATGACAGATAATAATCCTTTTTGAGATGTAAGAAATATGCTTCCAACATGATATTGTGCCATGGAAATTTAATGTTAATTACGCCATTCGCACGGAAAAGAATCACAATTGCATTTACCATATTGAAATTTTCTCCAAAATCTCATTGTTGTCTACTTTTTTTTTTATATGTTTAAGAGTATAGAAATTCTTTTTAAGATCTAGCCAATGTCTCATAGACAAATCCATTGGCCAAGTTAATCCTATAATTCTAAATGTTACGGTGCATAAGATTTATACAATTTGGATTCATAATATTTCTACTTTGTACTATACTATAAAATATTTTATGTTCATGATCATTGTTTATTATTAAAAGCTTCTTAAAAGCAACATGCAGTTATATTTGGATTTTGCCGAATTATAAGGGATTCTCTTAAATCTGTTAAATTGCATTTATACGACTACATGTATACGTAAGCGTTTATAAAGAAACAGTCATTAAAACTGTAAGCTACAACAAATTTTTGAATAAATCGTATTTCTGTACAAAAAAACATACTTGTGTATTTTATTCTATCTGTTCTAATTCTAATCCTTTCAACGTTTCTATAGGTGGGTCCTGCTACAGGCAGTTTGGATAAAAAACCACTAACAAACCTTAAGACTGAACAGAACGAAATGGAGTGCAAATATAATTACGAGCGACCTAATAAACGGAAATCAGCCTCGATTCTTTCTTCTCCTAGTACAAGGCATTCCAGCAGTGACGACGATTCAGAATTCGTTACTCTTAAGAAAAAAAAAATTCAAACTTACGAAGGAACTAGCAGAGTACTGCGTTCTAACAAAGAGTCCCATGTTTCTAAAGACATATCTCTAAATATGATACAAGACGATGAAGATGAGCTTCTGGATGATGAAATTATTCAGATAAATTCCGACAATACAGGAGTTCAAAGATTACAATCGGAAAGTTTGAAAGATTGCAAGGAGAAACGCTTGTCACCCGTATTAATGCCAACGTATCCAAGAAGAATAGTACCACCAAATCCTAGAAGTCATATGAAGAAGAAAAAGGAACATAACGCCGGAATGTCTACGAAAAGCTCGCCAGTGTGCAGTAGCGACGAGGAGCTGAGTGTCACCTTAATACCCAAGAAAAAGAGTAATACTCTTACCGATGAGGAAATTTGTGCTGAGTTCGAAAAAGATGAAAACGACGATACTGTTAAAGATGCGCCGCAAAATATCGAGATCAAACCTCTTCCAATAAAGCGTGTTTCACTTAGATTGGAAAGGCAGTTTGACCTTTTGAAGAAAAATCAAACAGAACAGAACAAGCGACTAGTAGATGAAAAGGAGGAGGCTCAAAAAAAGGCGGTCGAGGAAAAACGGAAAAAGGAAGAGTTCTATAAGAGGCAAGTAGATGAAAGGCGAGATAGAGAGAAGCAGTTAGAAGAAATAGCAAAAATTAATAAAGAAAAGAGTACAAGGTGGAATAACATGTTAAATATGAGAAGCAGAGAACATAAGGAAAAAGTACCAGAATTTCTCGGGCAAAGAGAAGCAAGGCTATTAGAAATTGACGAGGAAGAAAACCGGTTGCTCGAGGTACGTAAACAAAAATTGGTCATTAAATGTTCTTGTTGTTGCTAAATTGTATGCCCTTAGCACTTAACGCCGATTAATATCCACAGGACAGTAGTGCTTCTGAAAACGAGCAAATGCAATGCACGGAAGACTGTATAATTTATAGCGTAAATTGCCCTATCTGCAATAAACCCTTTCCCAGTGATAAAATAGAAACACACGCTGCTGAATGCGAGCAGTATAATTCCGACAGCGATGATGGGAATGCTAATCTATTTCGAGTGGAAAAAGTTGCAATGAAAAAGTCTGTTAAGCGTGCTGACGTATTTGAATGCAACGTTTGCTTAACATACAGAACCACCAATGGCATAGATTATGAGGAACACGTTAATAATTGTTTGCAGAAACAACGTAGTGACGGACAATCCCGATCGTATGGTAGGTAAACGTACCCGTATATGTCTAATATTTTTCTTTAACAAATTCTAATGCTGGCCTCACATTTCCGCGCGAAGGATTTATTTACTTATGCGTACTTAGTGTTTACATAAAAATGTCCAAAAAAAATGGTACAGTTCTGAACATTTTTATGCACGATCCGATAGCATCAAGCTTACATGTATTTGAGTACCTAGCTAGATGTATACTCAGTTTTGAAATTTATCCCCCACACAAAGTTCCTAGAAGTACTAACTTGTGGCTTTTTGTTACTCGAACCTATGAAAAACATTTTGATATTTTTCGTGATCTACCCATATACGCAGTATATCCGCGCATGATTTTTAGACAACCATAAGTGCCACTTCCGGCAGCTTTTCGTGGAAGTTCAATTCCAGGATGGAAGATCGAAATTTTTTGATAATATGAACATATTCTATACATTTTTTCAGAGTGTGCTAGCATTGGAATTGGCAATGTTCCCATGTCGCCTGTCCGCTGTTATCGATCAATCAGCGAACAAAATGATTCAGAGATAGACTACAAGGCACAGTTCGCCTCAAATAGTAAAACACACGTACAATCTAGTAAGAGAAGAAAACGCTGATAACTGTATAGTATTTATAGTATATGATTGGCTTCCATTTCAAAAAATGAAAGCCACACTGTTAATGCATGGTTGCTAGTTGAATGCATCCGAGAAACCGGTAAAAGATTGTTCGCACTGTTCACATATTGTTTCATGATTTCTGTAAGAAGATAATGTTGCATTTACAAATCGATGTAGGCACATTCATTCTAGCGTTTCACATTCATTTTTTGCATTATAATTTTTATATCGATTTTCATCAGTTGTGAAACAATGGTAAGGACGGTTACCTTATGAAAAACGATTTTACGACGTAAACCCGCAAAATCTAATCTGTCTTAATGAATAAGTTATATAATTGTAAATTTGGTCTTTGGTCGTTTTGCATTACAAATACTTTCTTTTCTATTTGATATCTTGTGTACTTTGCAAATTGCACAAAAAATAAGATCCAAGATTTTACTATCAAAATTACAAAAACCTTTGTTAAGGGTATAATTATACAAACAAACGGATAAGTATAATACTTGTAAAATATTATGTATTTTTATACCAACAGCGGTTAT
The DNA here is from genome assembly GCA_933228935.1 of Pemphredon lugubris. Lineage (NCBI taxonomy): Eukaryota > Metazoa > Arthropoda > Insecta > Hymenoptera > Crabronidae > Pemphredon > Pemphredon lugubris. Next base: position 40,190,992 of record OW121819.1, on the reverse strand, counting down.
CGATTGTGAATAAAAATAAAAAAAATAAAAGCATAAACTAAGTTTTAGTACTCTTGGATTGGTCTGTTCTACTGGAATGATATTACCATATATGTGAACTACTATATGTTTTAATAACATTTTATTTCTTTATCTCTTGTGTGCCTGTGGATTTTTTATGTCTATTTGCATGTATAAAATGGCGTTATTCAGCATAACATTCTGGGAGTTTCACAGATTTTAAAATCAATGTCGAGGTCGGTCAATAATTGTGTAATACAGATAACATAATGTATATAAAGTACTGCGTTCATTACTATTAACATTTAAGATGGGAGTATTATTCGTTTCACTGTAATTTGGTTTTGTATCAAAGGTTATAAATTGAAGAGGTGCCTTATTCATATCTACAGTGATAATCAGATTAGTATCATAAACAAACTACTTTAAAAAAGATAAATAAGATATAAAAAAGTAACAAAGATTATGTTCCTTCTATATATATTGCATTCTTAATTCATTATGAGTCAAAAATATAGCTAAAAGGTGGTAGAGCTGTATCCATAACCAGGCGAACGTTTGCATAGTCCTGAAACAGAATGGTGGACATCATGAGAATATGTACTCCGTTTCTGCTTATTCTGACTCTAATCCATAGAGATGCATTTTCCTTAACCTTAGATGGTGAATGGAGTGGCATCATTAAATACTGTGGTAAGATAAATATTTCTGTTTCTCTGTGTAATATGATAAGAATGTTGCCTTATGTAGATAGAAACTATTTACTTCAATTATCTTATTGCAGGTAACATCACTACCGATGATTGCAAAAATGGTGAGGAACTATACTTAAAAAAGAGTAAAACAATGTTTATAAAAGATAATAGTATGACAATTGCATGGAAGTTATCTAAAAACAAGATTTATTTTGCAGAAATCACATTTCCTGCTACTGTACCAGGAGGAATTTATACAGATTTAAGAAAAGTAGATATGATACCAAACAACTTCATTGGGAGCAACGATGTCAACAATCGTTGGGTTGGAAATCAGTCCGTTACCTATGTTAAAAATTTTAATGGTGAATATAACTTGTTGGGTGTTCTAAACAAATTTGGAATCACCTTTTCTTGAGTTGCATAAAACACTTCTTTAAGTCCTTTGAATAGAAACTTATACCAACTATTTTCTAGTTGACAATGCTTTGTGCCAAGCCCCTAGAGTGGTTCTAATATTTCATGGGCTGGATACATTTGCTACAATTCTTTTAAATGACCAGGAAATTGGAAAATCCTCAAATATGTTCTTAAGATACATCTTTGATATAACAAAATATATTAAGGTAAATTGATTATATTATATTATTTTTTATATTATTTGCTTAATATATTGATTATATTAAGGAAATTGAATATTATTTTAATAAATCTATAAGTAGTAGGTACTTAGTGAAATTTATATTTCAGGAAGGAAAGAACATTCTTAAAGTTTCCTTTTCTTCTGCTGTTAAAGTAGCTGAGAATCTATACAACGAACAGGCAAAAACGTATATAGTTCCTCCAATTTGTGTTCCGAGTAATTACAATGGTGAATGTCATATCAATCACATACGGAAAATGCAAGCAAGTTTCGCATGGGATTGGGGTCCAGCTTTCCCGTCGATGGGCATTTGGTATTTGGCATTTTCTTACCATGACATACGTTATTATTTGTTATAAACTAATAGAAAAATATTGTAGGAGGCACACGGAATTACTTCCTGTACTTGACGTGTTAGTAACAGATGTTACTACAGATATATCCAAAGTAGAAAATTTGTGGAACGTTGCGGTAACAATATTTTTTGAAATTACTCCGCAAGAAGATAAAAAAGATATACTTTGTAAAATCGCGTCTACGCTCCATGTTGATGAAAATTCAAATATTCAGAATTCTGCAGATATAGTCTTACAGACAAGCACAAAATATGCGAGTGCTACTACCTCTATCACAGTACCTGCGGTGAGTTAAAAACGTTGCAAGGCGATGATATTAAATTGACTAAAATTATAATAAAATCAAATACTTTTTTTTTATAAAATAGGAACGTGTACGTATGTGGTGGCCAAACGGTTATGGCGATCAAAGCCTTTATAAGTTAAACTTAACTGTAACCACATCGCAAAGTAAATTTGAGAAAGAAGTGCGCGTGGGCTTCAGAACGGTCGAACTCGTACAAGAGCCGCTTAAAAACGGCCGAAGTTTTTACTTTCGCATAAATGATATACCAATCTTTGCCAAAGGCAGTAACTTCATTCCAGCCAGCGTTTTTCCTGAGCTTGGCGCAGATGAAGACACTATTAGACATTTATTAAGGTCCGCCAAAGAAACGCATATGAATATGGTCAGAGTTTGGGGGGGTGGTGTTTACGAATCCCATTTATTTTACAATTTAGCCGATGAATATGGAATTATGATTTGGCAAGATTTTATATTCGCTTGCGCAATGTACCCCACCAATGAAGAATTTTTAAAATCAGTCAGAGAAGAAGTGGTAGACAACGTAAGGAGACTAAAAAATCATCCCAGCATTGTAATCTGGGCTGGAAACAACGAAAATGAGGCAGCTCTGTATGGGGATTGGTATAACACTGGAACCGCTCAAATCTATAGAACAGATTACGTCAAGCTTTACGTTGATGTAATAAAGAACGAAGTAGAAAAATTGGACTCTACACGGCCGTTTGTCGTATCCAGTCCTAGCAATGGGGTGTATGCAGAAGAATATAATTATACTGGAAAAGATCCGTATTCAAAATTCTATGGAGATGGTATAGTATATTTTCTACAATGTTACGAAGATAATTTCAAACGTACCCAGATAACAATTGTTGCTACTTAATAATGCGGTATTACGGTGGTAAAAATTATAAACAATTCCTGCGTGCACTCAAACGATACTGACATAGTACTGGCAGCTTAATACAGTGGACTAACATTTTGTTATCTGGGTATAAACAAGAATATATTACTAGAATATGTATTATTTCTTCGCTCGAATATATCGTTGCAGTTCACTACTACAACTACATCGACGATGGTTGGGACATGCATCATTATTTTCGTGCGCGATTTTCATCCGAATATGGATTTCAGTCGCTACCATCGATTTATACCTTAGCATCGGTTTCCGAAACAGTTGATGACTTCCATCTCAACAGCGATTTTATGGAACATCGTCAACATTTACCATTAGGAAACGCGTACTTGACGAGTCTCATTTCGAAGAACTTTTTAATACCGCGCACTGATGACTCAGTCAGGGACTTCATGGATTTGATATACTTGAGTCAGATCAACCAAGCTGTTTCTACGAAAGTTGAGACAGAATTATATAGACAAACGATGTCTGAAATAAACGAGTTTGGAGAAGGAATGACAATGGGTGCACTGTACTGGCAGTTAAATGATATTTGGCAGGCTCCATCGTGGTCTTCCATAGGTAATTAGATAAACAAAGGTGACGGTGAGATAGGAATAAGAATACTTCATATTACACAAGAGCAACATATAGTTTTATTCGATATCCATATCCAGATTACGATTTAATGTCATGTTGCGATTTACGATGTTACATTTTTTCAGATTTTGAAGGACGATGGAAAATGCTTCATTATTATGCCGCAGAATTTTTTGCTCCTATTATCGTAACGTATTACGTACAACCTACTAACGTCTCGATTTATATTGTCTCTGATGAGTTACACCCAGTGACCGGCGCCACGCTAGAAATTAATCTTTATAACTGGAACGAAATGAAACCTGCACATTCGTATACTTGCAAGAATATTACGATAGTAAGTAGCTTTACAAATAAGCATTGGCTAGATTATGATTTTCGTAGCTCTATAGACGTTAATATAGATGAGAACGAAGAACAAGTTCTAGAGCATTATTTTTTCGAAAGTGGTACCGTCTAAAACAATGATCAAATCGTGTCGCCATGAACATCTAAATCTCCTCAGCATATTTCTTTGTTTCTAATCACTGTTATTGTAGGAAGCAAGTAAAGCAAATAAAATGGATGGTTGTCGAGAAAAATATGAATCTGATACGATTTTAAATAATAGTGGTATTACAACGCTTACCTTGAAGGACAAAGATGGATTACAGATCGCACCAACTAATTACATATATCCGACAACTAAGCCATTCAAAAAGATAAACCTCCCAATTGCTGATATTTTTGTGAGTGCTCGTCTTTGATTCTGGAAAAACATTGTAAAACAAAAAACAACGATAAATCCTCATCCAAGATAATTTTTTCTTAGATAACAATCAATGGTAGCACTTTACCTGGAAAGTACTCCAATTACCCGGATTTCGAGCTGGAGCTGGTTACAAATAATACAGCGCTCTTCGTATGGCTCGAAGCTGGTAACATCCGTGGACGTTTTTCGGAGAACGGCTTCCACATGTTTGAGCCGAAAAAACGAGTCGTTTTTCATGCGCGCGAGATGATCGCGCCACAAATTTTCAAAGAATTTCTGAACGTTACTGTACTCTCAGACCTTTATAATGTAAACAGAGTGCATGGCACAAACTGCATTATTGCTGAATGAATATTTCTTACTAAATTTGTCTATCCGGTGCATACATTCCATGATTAAATATCATGCACGTCGTGGCGGGAAGTATGTGTCGTAATGCAAATAGACTTCAAATCCAACTAGTATGACGAGTACAATGACAATTAATACAATTGTCAGATATACCAAGTCAGGCATCTTGACTACCAAATTAATTTTTAATTGGTTATCTCACATATAACATCTAAAGATGTTCTTGTTACACAATGATTTATCTTTTGACCGGTTTTCAAAGTTGCGACCAATTTTTGGTTACATGTTTTATGTATGTACGTACACCAGAAAAACGGTAAAGAATATTAATACTCCTGAAAGTAGTCATTTAAAAGATGCATTTAAAAAAAAAAAAAAAAAAAAAAAAAAAAAAAAAAAGAAAACATCTCATTTTTATTTGAACATTGGCAGGACTCATATAATTTAAAATCTTACAAAAGCAAATATATATTTTACAACTATAACCACATGTATACTGTTTTATAATATTAATAAGCGTAAAGCTGTAAGTTTTTAGTGTATAACGTAAGTAGATTTGTATAATCACATCGTTGAAGAAACGTGGTTAGAACGTTAAAATAAAACAACCGAGTAACATGTACAACGTGCTCGATAACCAGCGGATTTTCTGTATATGGGGTGGTTTCGCAACCCTTACTATAAGTGCCTGAAGAGCACATCCTTCTCAATAAATCTTTAAATTATTTTATATACATATATATGAACCTCGAAATTTCTTTACGCACTTCTACAATTCATCGGACGGACACAAATACGCATATACAAACACGCATGTGCACTTTCAAGTTAGGAACAATTTAAAACTCGAGACCTACCTCGACGAACCTGAAAAATTCTGTTATTTTGACGCCGAAATATTTCTGTATAGATGAAGTAGGTTACTTCGAAAGAGTTCTGTATATACGTTAAAAGTTTACGAAGACAAGTTTTAGATCTATCGCTTACTTGCGTTGTACGATTCGTTTAAGGCAATTGTAAAACGCTAGCTTTCAGCATTATTTGCGCTTTAGAAGATTTGACGAGTAATTCAAAGTACATCTGCAAAACAAACATCTTTCATCGTTCTACGAGTTTGCTAGGAATGTCGTTATCAGTTTGGCATTAGTGTTTCAGTTCAGGATACGTAGGCATAACTTCCACGGACGGTGAATGAAGATACCGTCGGCTCAAATTGATTGCGACCATAATGCAGCACAGAAGTAACGGACCAAAGATTGCACCTTCTACGCCTAAACAAAAGATTCCACCTGCTATTGATAAACCGGTAAGGTATGGATGACCACCCCTAAAACAGAAGAACTCGATCAGTTTAATTGACCTTGTACGCTATTATAATAAGGATATCAGTCGGTGAGGATCAGAGTGGTGCGTGTTACTCATTTTTACGGTAAAGATACTTTAAGATAGTTTATGATTTCTCAATCGCATAATTCAAGAAACATTAGATATCACGGGGAGCTATCAAATGATCTTATACCACTACGATACTCGCCGTCTCATACGTAGTTAATCACAATACCCTCTAATCTCTTTGTAGAATTCAGTTACAACAATATTGCATGGAAGAAAGTGAAACATGAAGAAAAGAATAGCGATCACAGGTCCACGTGTAAACCAAAGTTCCAGCGTAGCTGGGATGCAAGCAAAGTATGCATCCAGGAACGGCACGGCACCAAGTATAGTGGCAAAAGCTGACGGTAAATAAACGATTTTCACTTGGAACAAATTATGCGTGAACCATGTCCACATTCCGAAGAAGGAAGCAAGTTTGAACGTCGCCGCGAATACTCCGATCACTGATTCCTGTAACGCTACGGCGAATCTGCAAATAGATGTTGGTCAATTGATTTTAACTGTTGATTACTATGTCTATAATTGATATACATCGTATATAGTTAAACGTACCCCTCAATATGGAGTGTGCTTGATAATAAAGAAAAAGATGTTATTCAAGACTCGTTAATCAATATCGTGTTAGAAAATAATAGAAATCATGATAAATTACCTGTGACAACCGATAGGACTAAAAACAGTTGTCAGCTCGATAGGCTTGTAAGTCTTATTACTGGAACTGAGAAGATAGAAAAGGGTCGTGAAGAATACTACCTGTAACATGAAATTATTACATTATCTTCTTCTGGATTTCCTAAAATCTTTTGGACTGATATCTTTGCCACACACCTACAGTGAATTACTTACCATACTGAGGACAAAGTTAAGAACTGCCGATCCACTCACAAGTATAAGATAAAACAAGTCTGTGCTAATGGTCAGTATCACAGACATGTTACCCTTAACTATACCCCAAATAGAATCCAACACAGACATTAGTATTCCAATATTTTCCTTCACAAAATTTTGTATGCTGGTCATGTTAAATAACTCTATAAAGAAAAATAGAAACAAATCTTATAAGCTCGCATAAACAGATTTAGAGTAGTTTGTCAATTTTTAATATAAATTCTCACGCAAAGGCGTTTTTCCGAAGCTTTCTTTGAAGCTGTCCCACACTGAATACGCTGCTGAAACGTCAACGGTAGGCCCAATGAAGTCTGAAACTTCGTCAGACATCATCCACGCTTGATAAAGTCTGTCCCAAAGTTCTAAAACTTTCTTTTCTATTAGTTCCGACTTAGTAGGTTCCATATCTTTCACCAGACCTTTGATCTGGAGTACGCATTACAGATAGTTAAAACAAGAAACGTTTAGAAGTTATAAAAATACAATATTTGTAGCTTACTCCATCGGAAATAGCACTTCGACCATACGTGTAAGCATTGTCTAGAACGCTATTGACCGAATCCTCCCATTTTTCAGGTAGCCAATCAATATCAGGATTATTCATTAACGAAGAATTTAGTATCTCACCGGTTATTTGAATGAGATGCATCCCTTCGGCATAAACCTATTATGAAACACCCGTTTAAGCAACGTGTGAGAAGTCTTTGTATTATAATTATGATAAACATACATTCTCAGTACCTGTATTGTTATAAAAATTGACGTACAAATGGTAAACACAATCAGTCCGACAATCACAGCAGTCGTTGCTACTGTATCAACGGATGCCTTTAATGCTTTCGTTAATTTTTCATCAATGATAATTCCTACTTTGTATAAACCTCTTATATTAGCTGGTAAGAGCGCTTGATGCCTCTCCATGCACCAGTTCTTAATAACTTCTATCACAGAGTTGAATTGCTTCCCTATCATACTCCAAAATCCAAAGTAGTGCCCAAGTTGCTTAATAATGTACCAAGCTACTGGGATTACCAGAATGTATATGATCCACCTCTGTTTCCATAGAAGCATACCTATACAGGCATACAATGCTCCATACATATATTTATCAGTATCAACTTCGTCATCTTGAACATCAATTGACATTCTCAATTCAGATTTTAATCTTCTCAAAATATAACGATTGCGCATCATCATATGTGTACTAAGTGGTGCGTTATACGAAGATCTTAATTTATATGCCGCCGGATGTGCAACAGTATCCGCGTCCAATGACATTGACTTTTTGGGATATTTCGCACTACTACCAGTGTTGGAAGCATCCAATGCAAAAGCAATTGTTTTAGATTCTTGTGTCAGTGCCTCTGTAGTAGCGCTAGCTTGAGCATCAGTCGTTTCTGCATCGGCAAAGCTATCTACAGATTTCTCGCTTTGTAAAGGTGTCAATACATCGTCCTGTATATTAATAATTAAATTGTTTGTCATCGCAAAGCGTACTGCTTCCATGAAAGTCATGTGCTTGCCTTCCAATTCTTGAGTCTCCATAATAATTACTACCTCATAAATAAACCCTAGCAAGCATAGTACTTGCAGCGTTATAAATACAATAACTTGGTACGCACCAAGTATATTGGAAACATATAGACTAATCATAAACCACATAACAAATGAGGTATAACGGAAATGGACAGCATTTTCTGGTGTCCAATATATATATAATATGGTTGAATATCCTATGATTATAGTGCCGATCTGCAAGAAAGTTAACGATCAATTACAGAGAGAAGTAATACCGTTCGCAATGCATAATACTAAATTCTAAAAGCTGGCGCTATAGAAAGCTGGACATTTGATGATTACCGTAAAGATATTACACGTCGTTATGAAGAACCCAAAAATTGTATTAAAAATCATACATATTCTCCAAACCAGGCATGTCAATATAGTAGGCGTATATTGATATACTCCTAAGCCTACCGTTGCCAGAACAATTGCACCAGCAATGTATTTAATATGCCTCCATAAAAATGATCCTAAGCTTTCAGAGAATTTGTCTACTATCTGTACAGGGATTAACGTCAGATTGAGAACGAGTGGCTTGTTAGACGTTTCTGTCTCCTCAAACCACGACAGTACAGCAGTGGCTAGAGAATATTTAAAAGGGAAGAGAACGGAACCGCATAATAAAGCCCAAATTAGAGGTTTTACAAAAGGACTCAATACAATATACAATCCGTATCCGGCAGCTGAAACTAGGCACAAAAGGAAAATTGCTACGGCATTATAAATCCCTTGTTTTAAGGCTTTTTCGTGACCGGCGCTAAAGCTTGACAGCATATTAAATAGGTTATCCATCGGCGATCGTGTACTGTCCATAACGTGTATGTAATGATTTTTTTTCAGTGCGTTTTTATTCTATTTCGGATTTCACAATTTGCATCTTGCCGATGAAGTATCAATGATTTTTAACAATTATGGATGGTTAAAAGAGTATAAAGTGTGCCGTGAACACGTCAAGAGAGGGATTTCATAGAAAACATAAAACGAGGGTCACTGGACAGGGACGGTGATCAGTAACACCAAACTTCAGACACGAAAAATTGACGCTGTAGAACAGAAATTGTCCAGAATTTCACCCACGCAGGTAAGCACTTTTCACTGGTTAAATATCACTTGTCTGTTAAAATTCAAGTTACGATTAATAATAAACGGCAAATTTTTACTTTGGTACACAATTACCGTATATTATATGATACTTGGTTTGATTGGTATTAGTGAAATAAATTCTAAATGTTCGGCCTCTAAGAGGGCGAACTATAGAAATTTTTCAACAGACCACATCTCCTCCTGGGGGAAAATTGATGGAATTAAAATCCTTACGTGGCGCGTAAACTTAAAAGGACGCTAGTTAAATATAATTTGTTAAATAAATTGCAGTTAATTAAAGATCAATCTCTTTGGAAGGTAATTTCGAGATTTAAATATCTGCAAATAAGATATGTTCAAGATACAAGAAGAGAATCTAAAGAAAATTGAATGGGACAAGTCGCTGGCAATGCGATTACTTATAACATATTTATTTGTAATGTTTTAGTAATATACTCCTTATCATAGACATATATTTATATCGTATGGCAGCATAGTATTATGACATTGTATAATATAGGTGAGGTGACTGACTGAACGATTCATTAATTCTTTTTCGAACTTTTCGGTCGGAGAACAACAACCGGCGATCATTCTCGCTCTCATGCGTGCATTAATATTCTCAAAATTCTCACACACACAAATACACACACGCATACATGCACATTTTCATGCACGCTCTCGTACACGTCGCTCCATCTTCGTGTAATCGCTATTTTCGCGATCATTCGATCGGACTCTTCCGCTTTTTTTTATTTTCTTATTTACGAATCGATCGACGCTGGAACTCGCTGTACGCGTTTACTGCCTTCGAAAATTGTTTCATTTCTCCCTAACCAAGCTTTTTCACTGTTTCCAACTATCTTTTAATTCTCGTTTCACACTTCCGCCGTCGATTCGATTAATTAGCATCCGGCCAATTGCGCGTCGCGGTCGCCCATTTTTTTACCAGCCGCAAGTGCGAACGATAATTGATAAATCATGATAATCGCAATTCTCATAATCACGATATCTACAAGTAATGTATCTATAGTCGTATATTATGCTCGTAACATTATCTCATACTTACTCGCCTAGTTAAAATATCAATATACATTATAATATACTCTAATAACGATAATGCAACGTCGTTAATTTATTATACTTTGCAACTTAGAAAAATAGTCCTGGCTAGGCGTGGCCGCGTCCCGCGGGACCTCGCGATCCTTTTCCTTTTTGCATTAGACAAGAGAGTGTCTCGAGACTCTGCAAACTAACTTTTCGATTTCACCCTAAATCGGTCGAACTTTGACAGTTTTGTGAATCCAGTCCATTCCCTATTTTTTCAAAATAAAAAAAATCTCTAGTAGCACACAATATTGCATAAAGATTTCCGTTCTATTCGATTTATATCGAACGTTCTCTAAACATTCAAACCCAAGAACTAGATATCAACGATATATTTTATTGTTATTTAAATCGCACCGATATAGGGTTAAATTGTTTTAGTTTGTTGCGTCTGACGAAAACGATTGAAAAGATCGTCTAATTGACTAGATTCTCCGTGGCGTCCTTGTAATTCAGAAACGAAAGTATTTCTTTAAAAACAAAATGATCCAACCGTTTCTGATTTACAGAGAAATATCATTGGAGCCTTTGAAACTACTATGAACTTTATTGATCCTTCGAATCGTTTCCCACAGGCGAACTGGGTGATGAATTAATGATTCTCGGAAGAGCGTAACTTAAAATTCAATGTAAACTACATCACACGAATAGCACTACTTTTTCCCATCCATTTCCCACCAGCGATACCCAAACTTTTTTGTTTCAAATGATTCTTGAAAATTTCTCCTCCACACAGAATAATTGTATTATATTTAAGAAACAACTTACATAACAATTAGCTGGAACTTCGATGTAGTTACGAACCGTGATGCTAGATTATCTAGAAATGACGCGAGTGCACTCAAGTGTTTGAACAATCTCGTGCTAAGAAAGGTGTGCCTGATGCACCCCATCGATACAACGCAATTACGTGAACAGAGTGAGTATTTAAGTACATCCCTGTCGGCGCATGCGCGGATCGTGTTTCGACTTGTACGCTTCCGGTATTTCTAGACAATCTGTCATGACGAGTTACGAATCAAATGAATAATTAACACTAGAATGACCACGAAATCTCTACTACTAAACCGGTCGAACGGTCTTAGGTAAGTTTCATTTTACATACCACCTACGCAAAGTGATAGATGAAATATTGTCTTAACGCAATGCGGTGGATTAGCTACAAAAATTATACAATAAAAATTTGAGCTCTCCGCGAGATCTGTGCCCTGAGTTATTAATCGTAAAGATCATCGAATAATCAAAACGACCACTCCGGCCGTTCTAGCGTTGATTCCCGATCTCGGAACAATCAATCCTGCGTCAATAGATTCGTAATGAACGCACCTTGCGAAACATCTAAAGATTATTTCAATCCCGAAACAAGAGTGAGCGGGTACCGCCGACGTTCAAGAAAAAAAGAGAAAACTGAACGATTCTCGGGAAAGAATCTAACCTTCAGCGAGTACACGCGACGCGGTCACGGCACAATAAAATCTATGAAAACAATCAACGGAACAACGGTAGTACTACCTCTCTGAAATTGTCACGCTCTACTACGTCTACTGTTGATTTATTAATCGGCTAACGATCACTCGTACCGTCGACCCTCCTCTTGGATTAGCGTGGACTTAACACCGATTAAATTGCCGCTCGAGAAACTCGCGACGTTGGAACCCTAATTTCTCTTCGCGGTTTTCTAACTAGCGCGACATCGATCGATTCGCTATCAAGCTTCGCGCTCTAACGCGCTGACTGCATGATCGGCCGTACACGATTGTTCGTATTATGAAAGAAAAGCTGGTCAAAGTTTAACCACTGAGAACATTTTTTTAAGTTATCTCAGGATATACAGTTTTTACGAACGTAAACCGATTAAGAGATTCTGTTCGAACATAATGAAATTTTGTTTAAACTCTTTTGAAAAAAGATCGTTGGACTACGCGTATCAAACGTAATCGAAACGATCGACATTGCTCGCGGTTGTACAATGCCAGCCAACGCGTTATCGAACAAAACGATGATAAAGTGTGCCTTACGAGTTAACCGATTCTTTATTAATTAATAACCAATTAACCCTTTGCGTTCGGAGCTTTTTTCTCGCTATTACTCTCCCCGTTTCATTCTACAAAAACTGGAGTGCAAACGGACGCCCGAGACGTCTTTGTAATTGGTTGCCACGAGCGCAAAGGGATTCGAAAAAATATATATATTCTTAATTTTGTTTTAAATGTACGTTTAAATATATATATTCCGTATATTCAAATATATAATTTAAAAAATCATGTATCCGATTGTTTAAAATATATATCTTAAATACACTCGGTATATATTCAAATATATAATTTAAAAAAGAAACATATATTTAAATTCAGCGATAATGACTAATTAATAAACGCCAACTGCGAGATTGGTAATGCAGTGATTTAACAGATTCTTTACGAACAATCGAAAACAAGGTGCGTCGCCAAACGTAATAAGTGAACTTTTTGTCTCGATTCATCCGCCAATTGAAATTTGACTTTGTTTTAAAATCGCTCGAGAACGGACGCCCCTTCTCTTATTGCATTCGGCGAGATGCAAATTTCTAGCTATTAACCTAATCGATACAACGAATACAACAAAACAGTACCCGTACGTCTTCTTCCTGAAAAAAACTGTCGATGATCATCGATCTCAAAGCGATTTGGGCAAATTAATATACACGCATGAACGGCGAAACAGCGGGAAGCGAGAATATTCGTTTCTATCGACGAAGTTATATCGCTGATGCTTTTGTCTTTGTATCGCAGAAAATTTCGGTTTCGTTGGTGTTAAGTTCTACTTTTATCCGCACACCGTGCACTTACACTTTCTTAAGGTGCATTCGGCTTCGACGGAATCCATCGGCCGGTATTTCTCGGCATCGACCTCTTTTTTTTCAAGATGAACGCACGATACTTGCGCGACGCGTCGTGTAAGAAAGAATTGGAAGTCACGATTCCATTTAACTACCGGGAATTCGTGGGAATAACTGAAAGAAATATGCCAAATATCTAGTTCCTATCATCGATCCATTTTTAAAATAATTGTTTACAATTATTTATCTAGGAGATTTAGCAAGCGACAGAGATCTGGGAATACAGTTTTTTCGGTTCGGTTTCAATTTTGTTTTTACCAAACAAACACTGAAATTTGAACCCCTGAGACTCCGATTATAACGAAACGATTAGGCATATTTCTTCCACATTATCCACGATTCCTAACAATAGATGAAACTAAATAAAATTCATAAACTTCTTCGTTCATTCGCGAAAAAATTATTTAACGCAAAATTCGAATGGATCGCACGACTTATGCGTGTTCCTTTTCGAACTGGAATGTACGGTTATCGGAAAGAAATATTATTGCTCGTCGACTTGCCCGGCGAACAATCTTTTCGCGAATCGAATGGAAAAACGTCGCGGGTGCGTATTTTCGAAAACTTTCAACCCCTCGATAGCCGAACGCACGATTTACAATTGACACTGTTCTCCACACCTTACTTTCTCCCGTTCATCGTAACGCCCCACACGCACAGACTTTCTTCAGTTCTGATAATCCTTTCGCACGCATCCTACGCTCGATGATTAATTATTCTTTGGTTCGCATAAGCGGTCATTGGGCGTCTCGAGGCGCGCCGCGACGCGCCGCGCCGGTTCGCGCTTACAAATCGTAGTAATATACCGACACGCTACTATATATTTTTTTTAATTATATTTATATATATATATCTACTTGCTTGATATAGCGATCAACGATAGTCGTTTTTCTCCTCCATTTGTATGTATATTTATATATATATACTTTTCTTTATATATATATATATAATATGTATAGTATCTCTTGCTCTTTTAGCCGTCTTACGCGCGCACTCGTACTTTTAGATCGACTATCATGCCCGATCCATGGATTCCCGAATCCGGTCGACCTTCAGATCCGAGTTTTAATCGTTATAATTGCTGGCAATTATGTTTTTTTTGGTTTTCTAAATCGCGACGATAATTTCTTCGATTACTGCGTAAATACTGATAGAATATGCTTGTCCGTCGTTTACGTTTGTCATCACCGACTTCATTATTCTCTCTCGCTCTCTCTTTCGCCCTTTCACTCATCTTTCAGGCTCCCTTTCGTTCCATTCGTTTTGGTTCTCACACACTTTCTCTCTCTCTCTCTCTCTCTCTCTCTCTCTCTCTCTCTCTCTCTCTCTCCCCCCCTTTCTCACTGTCACTCTCTTTCGTCTGCATTTTATTAATATTTATACCTTCTCGTTTGTTTTATTTATATATTTATACCTTAGCGTCCCGCTTTCTCTCGCACTCTCAGCTCTCATTTCTTTTACCTCACGCAATCTCTCACGCACCTTTCTCTCTAAATATATTTATAGACTTAGAATTTTCAATTCTCGGGACGATTTAATCGCCTGGCCTTTCGCGGCCTCATCGTAGTTTTCAAGCTTACGCTCACTTTTCCATTTCATTCTCCCGATTGTTTTTTTTTTTGCTCGATTGCACTTTCATCCCTCTCGTTCTCTTTTATTATTTTTTTTTAACGAATATACATTAAGAGCTACAATCGTGTAGTTTCGCGGAAACGGATTGCGCGTTGAATTATCATTCCTCTCCGGTTTTTTGTTAATCGGTGATCTCACTCGATGATCGACAAAGTATACGCGATCGATTTAACTCGAATTCGTCGTAACGCACGATTCGACAAGGACGCTAATCGAGCTGATAAAACGACGATACTGGAATCTACGATCGTCCTGCGTTAAAACGAATTTCACGTGGATTTACCCCTCAATCGCTTTATTAATCTCATCCACCTCGATCATCGTTCGATCTCTCGTTTATCATCCATACTAAACGGAGTCGCGATCAACGATAACTAACGCGCAATGGAACTCTGTTCCCTTTAATGTGTATGATACAACTTTAATCATGGCTGCTCACTCGCGACTATATTTATTCGAGTTTCTACTAACAAAGAGTCTTACAAACTCCACTCTAAAAGCGTCATCCGATCTTCCGTTCCTGATCGCCGCACGGCAATGACCGAGAACGACGTTACCGACGGGGGATCGAATGATCTATGCGTCGATATTATTATGTACACGTCTATAGAAGATCTATGAATCAGTCGCGTTGAGTAATATTGAAGAAATGAACGGTAATCGCGAGATGAACTATGTTATATCGATCGATTAATATTAGCGGATAATACGAACGGTTCGTTTCGATGAATCGAAAAAAATCGGAGCGAACGAGCGTCCCTCGATGAAAGTCGATCGAGAAACGTCGACGATCGACTGACAATCGAACTTTCCCGATAATACTGCGAGGGATAGTATGTACTATCGAATGAGGACAGCACGAGATCGATGTAGATCGGTCGGATCGTGTCAGGTAATGAAAAATAATTTCTCGTTGACGCGTTATAGATAAAGATGCATATGTTCGTATATTTTGTTGAGATTTATGAAAATACGAGATCAGGAGATGGATATGTCGAGAACCGAAGGAGTCGATGAGGCGCGTTCAAATCCTTTTCCCTTATTATCATCGAGGATATACGATTGATTTTTTTCTTGCGAGAAATTAACGCATGCCACGTTCGCGCCTTTATCAAATTCAAAGTTCGATTCCTGTTCGAATCTCAGTGATATTCGCGCGAGTTAACGATAAACGAAACTGATCTTTTTGTGTTTTTCATTTTCTAGGTGACAACTGGAAGAAGCAAGGGAATACAAATCTCGATATATTGGAAGTTTGCGGATTCCGCGATGACGGGCGAGTCTGCTGAGCAAGTTTGTGTTTTTGTTTCTTTTTCTTTTTCAAGAAAGAGAAAACGATGATGCGAGAAAGAATTGAGAATGGAAATATATACACCCCGTCGAAGTTAATCGTTAGCCGAGTCAACGGACGTTACGATGAACGTTATATCCACGGAACGTCCGTTGGTTCAACGATTACGCGGTACTGGCCTTAACTGATATCCTGACGTCAAAATCGACTTCAAGTGATTTCATTTCCCTGGAGTATACGTTTAATTATCGTCTGGGAAAAATCGTTATGTTTATGGAGTTGAGGGCACTTGGAATATTGAGATAAAAAGCTTATTGTATGATAACAAATGACATGGTTAACAATGACAATACCAGTTAAGGATTAAATTAATCAGACGACTCCTCGAAGCTTGATTTAATTGGAATGCAGTTTAGAAATTCGCTACTCGACATTCAGCTTGCTCTCGATTTCCTTCGACGGAGGCAACGAATTAAACTAAGTATTCGGTGCTACGAGATTGATTGAAGTTCGAATTTCGGATGAGCGAAAAAAGTTCGATCGCGTTGCGCGAAGAATGAGAGAATTTTGAATTTTAAGATTTAAACTATACAAGTCGATGCTGCGTTCGGGATTAACCAAGAAGACAAAGAACGAGTGCTCGAGATAATCGAGAAAAAGGAAAGAACCTCTTCGAGGTACTTAAAACAGCACTCCCCAATTTCATTTTCGGGGTCTACGACGAAGCAGCGACTAATCCTAAAAAGCGTGTTCCTCGTTTATTTCGAAACGCGACTCGTTTCCCTATTAATACGATTAGAGGCCCGTTGTCTTTTTATTTTTTTTTTTAAACAAACTTTTACGCACGTCCCTTTTCCCATCCATCTTTCGTCTTATAATTACAGCACTGAATTCTACAAAAATTTCATTTCGTAGGCCCGTCTCTCCTTCTTTGTGAAAACAAAAGGATTTTGTCTTTCTTTCTCCCTCTCTCTCTCTTTCTCTCTTTCTCTCATTCTCTCATTTTCACTATTCCACATTCTCTCCCTATGATATGTAGGACGATGAAAGCTTTAGGGTAAACCTACGATCTAATTATGCCCCTGCTCGATGAAGGATGGAAACGATCAAGTGCAGACCTTGATCGACGGATCCGTGTTACGATCGATTACGAGATCGCCGCTTCGATTTCGAAACGTCTCGACGTTTTATCTCTTCAACGGCAGCCGATAGAGTTTCTCGAAAACAATTTACGAAGGTATATTTATTACTATTAATTCATAAACCAGGCTTAATAATTTCTGTTGCGCTATCGGTAACACATGTACGGGTTCCACTTAAAAAAATTATTTGTGGAAATGGGTAAAAAAGAAAACAATACAATTAAAAGGTAAGACAATTAAAAAATGTCTAATGAAGTATGATGTCGTAAATTGAATCTGTACTTAAAATCGAATGTAATAATATAGTCTTTTAATTATTTTCAACCAAACAGCTGATAGAGTGCCACCCAACGTTCTTAATTTAAATTTGTCAGAATTTAAGAACGGAGCAATTAGATATAATCAATATGGAATTTTGCATTATCCGGTTACCGTTGCATTACCATTGTCACCCATGTGAATCATTACGTCAATCGATTCGTAATCGAAGCGCCAACAAATCCTCGTTAACCGCCGATGATTCTGATTACATAAGTTCCCACGAATAGAATGAATCCTGATTGAGATATGTGTTCGCAGCGATTTTCGGAGATATACGCGTATACATATGTGTATACATACGTGTCTCGTGTAATCACACGAGAAGCTATACTCGAAAATGCGTATCGCGCGTACGCGTGTACCTGTATGACTATGAATTTCTCTCTCTCACCTGTCAAGATGCGCGTGCATCGCAACTAATGATTCGTTTAACGCGACGAACGAGGACGCTTTGTTAATATTTACAGGCTTCTCCGTACGACGCATCGTTTCTTTTCCGTTTTCTCCCCATTAACCATTTCGCCCTTAGCGTACTGTGCAGCGTACATTGATATTAACAACTAACGTTACATCGTTATTTACAACATACCATCGAAAGATCAGAGAATCCCCTCGTTTATCAATGTCTATCTATCGCGCGTTCATTCGTATCCGAACGACGGGAGAGAGCGCAATTATAATTGAATGTTTTCAATTGCAAAGCCGTCGGCGGTAATAACGAAACTGGGATGACGAATGAGAAATCCTGCGTTCGAGAAGATGAAGCAAATAACGCTTTCGCTCGATTCTCTTATCATTACTGTACAAGAACGCTCTTCTGAGTGCATTCGTTGGAAAGCAAATCAGTAGACGCAATTTTCTATCGCTCTCGCGCTTTTTTAACCGCACATTCGCAAATCCCATGACTAACCCATCGGAATATACATCTTTTGCTAAACGATTCTAAATGGTTGTTAAACAACGTCATGTTTTCGGATCTCCGTACGGAGACCACATTTTAGGTTTCTGATCTTCTCACGTTTCGCTAACATCGTAGTTGTCTCCGGGAGAGTCTCGTTACTTACACGAATTAATTTTATAGCTTTCAACGAAATTTCATGTTTTTCGAATCGTAGAGGAAAAGAAATCAAGAACTGTAATCAAATATTTTTGTTTTATCTGGGAGACTTGCGTACATTTTTATTCACACCGCTTTGCCGAGGCTTGTTACGTTGGTGAAACGTCGAAGTATCGTAAACTTCGAATGACGCAATTATCCACAACCGCGAAAGACAAATTTTCGAGTCCTTTGAAAGAATTTCCCTGGCGAAAAGGTTAATCTCCAGATGGAGTATCAATACAGGTGCCTTGTCCTGCGTTAGAAATCACCCCGTAAACTCTAACGGCTCCGAATAATTAAATCTGCAACCGTACGCTGAGGGTCCAAGAGACCTCACAAGCTTTCAGTTTCCCGATTATCAGTCTTCGCTTCGTTAATTGTATTTTCACCTTCTCCCCGAGAGTACACGAGTCGTCGCGTGTAATCCATCTCAATTCTGAATATTACACGGAAAACAAAAGCGAATCGTAAACACGTTCAGTCGTTAACCCGTTGTCCACCGGTGGGTCATCCTTTAACCGCTTGCCCACCGGCGGACACGCGCTTATGTATGTACTTCAGAATCGCATGTTTACCAGTGGCCATATTAAGTCAAATTCAAGTACAGTACACGATTCTCCGGTCCCTCGAGCAAATACTAGACATATTGAACCAGGCTGGTTACTCGTACAACTAATTTTGAATTAATTTCTTGTAAAACATGAAAAAGGCACCGATTTGCATAAAGATGTTGCATATTATACTGCGGGGCTGAACGTGTTAAAAGCAATGTTGGTCTCCGTCATTTCCGGTGTTGAATTCTGACAAATAAATTCTGATCTGAATTAATCTTGTTAGGGTCTAAGGAGATATCAGACGTCGCGGGGTCAGTTGGACCTACGGTTCCAGAGTTAATCGCATTTCGCTGATTGTACGTCGTTTACCAATTACAAGGCGCGTCGCTTTGCGGAGCACGAAAACGATAGATGCTATATCCTTTGATCTCTTTCCTGAACGCTCTTTTCCCTCTTCGTACAGTTTTTATCTAGCGTTTCAAATGCCGGTCTCGTTTAATAAATCTCGACTATTATCAGCTATTTATTATCTGCTTCAGGACCATTGAGCACCAAAAAGGGAATGAAGTACGTCGTTTCCGTCGTAAATGTGCTACTCAAGGGATTGGATCGCCTTTGCCGTTTCTTTTCTCTATCTTCGCGTAATTATTATTTTCCTCTCCCTCTCTTTCTGCCTCTCGCGCCTTTTGTTTATCCTCTTTCGTTTGTCTTTCATCGCGTCGCTTTCTCTCGACTTTACTTCACCCCTCACGTCGTATGCGCATTTTCGGTGGAACAAAGAGGTCTACTGGTGAAATTTTCAGAACCTACGAGCGGTTCCCGAAAAGGCGAAGGTAGAAGTAACAGAAATCGTAGCCATAACGCCGTAAATATGTAAAAACACGAGATATAAGGATTCCCATTGATACAGTAACCGAAGACTCGGTTGGATCGTTTGAAAATTTCGATCGTCCGACCACGGACGAATCTCGTGGATCAAATTAAATCGATCTCGAGGAGCTGACGTCGTTACGCCACGAAACTGTTCGCTCGATCATCGATCTCCAATCGTTGATTAATTTGTCGGTTCAATATAATTAGCATCTCGTTTCGCTCGCTCGGTATTACGATAGTCGCTTAATAATAATCCTCGAAACACAAGAAATATTCGCTTCTCTTAGTCGCACTCCATTCGCAAAACAGAAATCTGCACGCGTAGCTTGAATTATTCGCAATCGTTCCGGTTTAATTTCTACTGAGACTTCTATCCTTTTACACGTTTAAAAATAAAAAAGAATCATAATAATCCTTCGAATGCCCAGTTACGTGAATTTCACGATGTCGCATATCGCTGAACGTGATTTGCGAAGATTCGAAGTGACGAATCGTGAGACCCGTTCGAGACAAAAGGATCGATTTGCAAGCGTGGATCGTGACTTCAATAACCTCGCGACGATTCGAGGATATCTGGGAAAGAGCTAAAAACTATATATGATACGAACGGTGTATATTAATCGTAGAAAGTCGATAATTGTGTCAATATTTTTTTTTTCATCGTTTTATGTACGAAAGTTTCTTTCTCTCTCACACATTCTCTCGGTTTCTCTCTACCTTTCTCTCCCTCCCTTTCTCTCTTATAGGGGCGCGGAAGAAAATCGAATACGCCCCGCTATGTTCTGCCTCTAAATCATAGAAAAATCATGGAAAAAACTCTTGGTTTTCTCTCTCTCTCATTTTTTTTTTAGAAACGTTTCAGTATGACAAACGTGGTCCATCGTATATGTATTTTATATACGTTAGTGCTAGGGGTTCGACGATTTATTTAAGAACTGGCGTTCGCGAGAAATTCAGAAACGACGTTGCGGGCAACGAATTGTCGAGTGAAATTCTTTTAACCCCATGATAGTTTCCGATTGCTTTCGACACTCTATTTTTTCTTTTTTTCAAACGGTACACTATCACAGGGCTAATTCAGAGCTGTCGAACATCAGTTCTCCTGCGATACATGTGCTTCCCTGTTTGAAACATTTCAGAAATCACATATTTCGCACAGGTAACGTCTGTCTATTATTTTATTTTTCTCTCGGTCGTTCTGACTGCTTTTTACCTGCAACTATTTTTAAAACGTTCTAAGTTCTTTCCACTCTTCCTTTATCCCGTTTACCTGGCACGTTACGTTTTCGAAAAACATTGGCCCGTGAGGTTTACCTTTCGTGCTCATTTCGCATGTTCTTGATATTGAAAAAAAATTGAAGGGACAAAAGACGCAACGTGTTCGACAGCTCCGTTTCGATTAATCGCAGTTCAACGGGACATACATCCTTCTCGTCTCTAAAAGAGATATTCGAGTTTATCAAAGTCATCGACCTATAAAATATCGCGGGGTTTGTCATAAAGAAGAGTAAAATACGTAATAAATATGCTCGGAGATCGTACACGGTAGAAAATACAAGCCGTTGGATTATTTTCACGCGAATTCGTCCCGAAAGTAAGAATTAGTTGTTCGATGAAACGCGATTGCACGAGAGAATCAGGTAATGCGAGCTCGATAAAAAATTATATTTTTATTATCAATATTATGCCCCCTTGCTCGTACGCTCTCCGCTCCTCCTCTATATTTTACCTCGGTTCCATTTCCATCTATTCTCGTCCCTCTCTATCCGGTGATCGAAAGGGAAGAATTTCGTAAATGCGTGACTCTCGAATGCCTCTTTTTTTTATATTATCCCCCCAGAAGTTTTGTTACGAAGTGAAAAATCAAATCCGACGCGATGTCCCTCGAGATACTTTTAATCTTTCGCATCTTCGATATTATTATTTTTGTTTCGGAGTAGTTAAGTTTTATTTAAGCTCGAAAGCGTCGTATCAAACTTTTAACTCGTTGCAATGGAATCGCGATTACGCTTTATACGTTCGATTGAAATATTCTGGGCATCTTATTTAAGTTTCGATCGAAGTTCTCTTTCTTTTCTTTTTTAGAAAAGAATACGAAGACGCGAAAGGTTAAATTATTTTCGACAGACTACCTCGTTGATTCTCATTTCCCTTCGATCGCGCCTTTGTCGTATTACTTGGCAATGTATAGTGTGCGCTCAGAAGTAAAGAAACTGAATATCTGCGAAAAGGAATATGAAAAAAAGTCGAGAGCACGAAGCATGTACGCGTTGCCTTTGGAACACGAAGCGTAGGAAAAGTGAAAATTTTGTCAGATATTTTTAGCATTGCCCAAACAGTTCGGACAGAGCTAAAAAAGTTTTTATAAAACCCGATTTAAAGTTGAAATTAAGCAAGAAGAGTCATAATTCATAGGACTCAATGCAACATTAAATTCGGGGCGAAAGTAAGAATTTATAAGATCCAATGTAACATTAAAATTAAGGAGATGCAATAATTTATGGAATCCAATAAGTAATTCAAATTTCCGTTTTAAGGTTAAAGTCTTGGAAGCCTGAGTCCCGATAAATTTTTCAGCTCGATTCTATGCAGATCGATCGGTTACCTATCGCAAATTAGGAACTTAAACAACTTTCAGACTTCGCTTAAATCGCTTGACCAATGTTACAAGTGCCCCGGCAATCTCAATTTTTCCTGCACTTCAGGGTTTGAGTGTGACGCGTAATCGTGTTCCGGCATTCCTTCAGCTCTTTTCGTTCAAGGGGTTGCTTAAAAAACGATACGAGGACTCTCGAAGGATCTCACATTTCCAGTATATGGCGAACATGAAATCGATTGTTAAATAATTTACAATTAATTCTCATTCGATTAATCGTGTATCTCTTATAAAAAATTTCTATAAGAACTCTTCAACGAACGTTTAGTTGAAATAACATTTCTCGATCCAAGTAAAAGAATGCAGGCAATCGTGAAGACAATGGAAAAAATATTATTTTTGACTCGACGGGAAAGACAGTTTCCCGCGCCATACACTGGAATCCTGCGATCGACGTGTATCGCGGTTCAATTTAAGTCTTGATTAATAATTATGTGTATACGTATATGCGTAGGTATAGGTATATAACAATAGTCAATTATACAAAATTGCGGCAGTGTGCTTTCACGTATAATAATTAATTTTAAATCAGGCGCGGAGGCGCATGATCGATGTTTATTATTACTAAAGTTAGGACACTGAGATGAACGCTGGATATCGATTTCTTTTACTCCTTTTTTTGCTTAAAAGAAGCATTAAACTTTAAAAATGACATTGCCAAAAAGATATTCAATTCCATCGCGACGAAAATCTCACGTATTCAATCTAAACAATTAATCGTAAATAATTTCAAATTCCAAATTACGTTAATCAACAAACACATTCATAATCGCACCTTCTGGTAAAATTGCAACCTTTGTAGAGGAACAATTGCAATAACATTCGAATAAAATAACATTTGAATATGTTCTCGCGTTACAAACACGATCAGGCAGAACAATCAATATGATTCTAAAACATTTCAAACAATCAAAACGTCCAACCAACCGATGCATCGATGCATTATCATGCAATTTAAAGGATTATTATTATTATTATTATTATTATCTGCATCATCGACGTCGTCTTTGTCCAGCGTTCTCTCAAAC
Source organism: Pemphredon lugubris (assembly GCA_933228935.1). NCBI lineage: Eukaryota > Metazoa > Arthropoda > Insecta > Hymenoptera > Crabronidae > Pemphredon > Pemphredon lugubris. The sequence goes on along the minus strand of OW121819.1, from coordinate 40,166,902 downwards.
ATGCACATCGAACGACAGTCAGACAGTCGGGGGTTCGATACGATTAGGGTGGTTATGCAAGTCGTTATGATTCACCGAGCTACACAATGATTCTTGCTTTTTGGGTAATTAAAAAAAAAATTGCCCTCCCCCCCCTCCCACCCCTTCCCATCCCCGGGGCACCCTCTACCGAGATGCCACCGATAAAACTAACTGTGCGGAAAAAAGAGAGCGCACGGATTCATACGCATACGCATATGTATTGGTTTGTCCGAAAGGTTCTATCGGTTACTTGTTTTTTACAACATTGAAAGTCTAACGATTCGACGTACCTAATACACATTTAATTAACAATTTAATTTCCACATTGATCTGTAGCATTTTTCATCTACACGTGTAGCCACGTAAATCGATTTCGGAATAACGTAGAAATCCTGAATCCTTGTTTTTCGTTTTAATGTATAGAGCTACGCGAGAAAATGGAAAGAAGGTTCTATTTGAAGCTGGAACTCGTATTGTTAAATAAATACATATTCGACGCAACCAGTGTTTTTACGTTTTCGTTGTTAATTAAACAGCGGAGGTACTTTTCGGACGATCCAATGTAACAGCGGAGTCCAATATCAAAATTCTTTCGGGAATAATTACAAAGTGCGCAGGTATGTACGAGGTAAATACTTACAACCGGAGTTAACTCTTGAGAGAGAAAAAAAAGGAGAAATGAAAACCAGAGACCAAATAACGTCAACTTCGCGACTCGACGGTTAACCGTGAAAACTGAAACGCTCCCGTTCGATTGTTTTTAGGAAACGATTCTCGATGGCCCGTTTTAACAGGAAAATACGATGAGATCAGAGTTTCGATTGGACAACGCTGATAATACGAAATATACGCATGTGTCCCGTGTGTTTTACACCGATTGCATTCGCTCGCGAGGACACGAGCGAGTCAAAGCAATGATAACAATAGTAACAACTATCCACCGTAGCGATCCTAACGTTATTACTGTATAATATACGATATATTTTTTTTTGTTTTATACATTATGTATATATATAGAGATGTGTTTATTTATATATATATTATGTATAATATTACGAACTAATAGTAATAGTAATAATTATCGAGCCGTCCCTCGTGTCCCCGCCGACGACAGCGTGGATCAAACGAACCCTTGATTCACTCCAGCCCCGTCCCTCTTGCCCCTCCCACCCTCCCCCTCCACCACCCCACCTCCCTATCTTCGTCGGGGGGCATTCCGCACAGGGTTGTCTCGTCTTCGTCGTCGTCTCCCTTTCGAATGCTTCGTACGGTACGCAATAATACTGGCTATTTAGTCGTTTAGAAGTACGGCGTTACAATTAATCGTTCTTTACTCGTAATTATTATCATTTTTCGGTGAGTTCGCGCGACTCCTCTGTTTCCATCCCTAGCTAACCCCCACCCCTCCATCACTCTTTCGTTTCGTCCTTCTCGTTCGTTTCGATTCCCCTTCCCTTCCGTTTATCCCCTTCTCTGTCTCATCATTCCTCTTTTTTTTTGTTCTATTGTCAACATGTACAAGTCGTGGAATGAATTCTCCACGGTTTTTCACGCTCCTCCCCGCACGTATATTATATATAATTATGTATATATATATATATATGTATATATATTACCTGCGCGCACCTATATGTCGACATGTCAATATGTATATTTTGTATTTCCTGTAATTCTGTATACATATACGTGGACGCAGTCGTGTATATATCGGTAGTCGTTTTCTTCGTGTTCTGTATACGAGGGCTAGCTAAACGCTACAAGTAATAGTTTTTTATCAAAAGCACATGTATACCGTGACTAGCCTATGTATGTATATATAATATGTATATATAGTATATTGTATATAAACCGACCATTGTGTATGATGCCGTATGTCCTTGCTTCCGTTTTTGCGTCTCTCTTTGCTCTCGCGTGAGTTGTGTGTGTGTAATTATTTTTCGTTTCTTGTTTCTGTTGTCGAGTGTGTTGTTACGTGTACATCGCGGTTGATTCCTTACTGTTTTGTTTTCGATCCCCGTGGTAGTTTCGACACGAGAATTCGCGGTTTTTCTTTTTTTATTTCTATGTCAGACGAAAGATCGTTTCGAGGCGTAGATCACTTGAAGGGAATGTTCGATTGCTCGGGAAATACGTCGTCGGAAGAGCGATTTTGCCGCGAGATCGTGTGGGAAAAAAGCATCGAGGATGAGTTGATCCTCATTATTCTTTTATTTGTTTGTTTATTTCTTTTATTTTTTGAGCTAATGGGTGTGCGCGATGAATCGCCTCGCTTTGTGAGATACTCCTCGTTCTGTTCTCTTTCCCTCACTCTCTCTCTCTCTCTCTCTCTCTCTCTCTTCGCCAGTCGGGGGAGGGGATTTTGAACCACCGGCACGATCTGTCAGTTTTCTCGTAAATTTGTGCATTTCGATTCGGGAAACGATTCGAAAAAAAACCTGCGATCGATTTCGATGTCGTTTTTCCTTTTCCTTGATTCCTCGCGTTATTCGTGGCTCGAGGCACCATTACCTTTCACGCTTGTCAGTGCACTCAAACGTAATAAGAAAAATTTGGTAAAGCTTGAACGCATGAGAGAGCCGTTTGCTTCGAGTCTTGTTTTCCTTTTTGTGCAAAATTTGAACATCTTTGTTCGAAGTGAAGTCCGCGAGATTTGAATGATGCGGCCGAAGAGAATTTTTGTTTTGTTTTCTTTTTCCAGCGCGATAATTGAATGCTTCCGTGAGTCCGTTGTTCGGCGATTCCCGTTTTAGGTTTTCTCTTTCCCCGACGCGTTGCTTTGCGACGATTTCTAAGAAACACTCGTTCAAATCGACGAAAGTAAGATTCGCATTTAAATGGTAGAACGATTACAACGCTCCAGCGTTCAACGTTATCGTCGGGCTTTAATTTTCTTTTTGCCCCCAACATCGATATTTCTTTAACGAATAATCATGATGGTCCCATTACGCGCATTTTTCATTTTTTTTTCTTTCTTTATTCAGGAAACGGTCGCACGCGCTTCACTGTACATCCGATTATAAAATTCATCTTCGATTATCTAACGGTACGTATAAAGATACGCGAAAACGCAACAGTAATGCGCTCAAAAGAAAAACTTTTGGACGCACGAAATACTCGCTGACTAGAAATCGTAAAACGTAATATAAATTCATTCAGACTTCTGAAACATTTGTTTAAGAATTACAAACTTCTCCCCAAAGAGTCGTTTTAAAATCAGTTCGTTTCTTTTCAACTATGCCCACCGAAGCGAACGATAGATCGGAAAAGAACTCAATTAAAAAAAAGACAAACAACGCAAACTCTGAAATCATGCTAAACAATTTTAACAGCACGAAGTTATTCCTGTTAATCGCACAACGTCTCCTCTATTCCATTCCCAATTATTATTCCTATTTCCTTTCATAATCAAACTTCATAAACAAAAGAACCGTTCACACCATTCAACATTCGTTATGCTTCTCAATCGAAAACAATCTTTCCCCCGTACCCCTTTCTCATTTTCCCAACTGATATTGGGCGCTTCTCTTCTCATCGAAACAAAAACTAGTGTCCGTAAGAGTTGCGTCTATTCAGGGCGCACACCCCCGAATCGATCCTCGTACTCAACCCTAGAATGGTACGCTTGAATCAAATTCACTCGTCTACACTTTGTATTTCCCAATAATTAAGTAGCGCGCATTCCTTTGCACGATGTTCTGCGCTCTTCGATTGATCGAGAAAAATTGAACTTACGATAAAACGTCAGTTATCGGAAGGGTGATTAATGGAAAGTGGAATTATCCAAAATATCGATTATTCAAAAGAGAAGCGCGTGCACAAATATTTTACGCGGGGGTCATTTTTCTATGTTCAGAAAAAATCGGTTTTCCCAGTACAGGTTGTCAGAATTAAATATATCGAAGAAGAAATATTAGAAAACTTGAAAAAAAAACCCGTGAAAAATTGGGAAGATCGATCAGTTATTCGTAGACTGCAGGCTTCATGCAAATGTGATTTACTTTAGAAGACTAAAAAGGACTAAAACAGATTATTTTTCTCGTCACAGAATTCTGAAACTGTACTTTAAATACATTTTTCTTTGAGGTACCTCTCTGCCTCTCGTGGAAAATACATATTTACATAAAACACGCAGTCTAAAGAGTAATTTGAAAGAAACGAGGTGTTCAAGAATTATCTCGAATAATCGACCCTCTACCGTAATCGATCGATCGAAAATCGATTTCTGTCAGACGAACGAAAATTCTCCCACGCGATTCCCTTTCTATCGTACCGTCCCCGTAATCTCGATCAAGCGCACGACTCTAGGGTGAAAAGATTGAAGGGTTTAGTGCGTTTTCGGTACGTGCTGATGTCGATCGTCGTCGCTGGCTTCGGCGTCGCCCTCGACGCCCTTCTCGCCCTCCTCCATATGCGGCATATTTCCCTCCTCGGTGTCGACACTGCTCGTCGGAGTGATTTGCTCGTTGCCTGGCCCCGCGGAGTCCGTGGTGGGCCCATCGGCACTCTTTTCGAGTCCCAGGCCGCCAAGGAGGCTCTTGTTAATCGGCTCCGGCGAGGCTTCCGATTCCTCGCTGCTAGGTGAACCGGGAGACGAGACTATCACCTGTGCAGAAAGACAGACCGCATCGCCAGCGTCGTCTCGTTAATCGCCGATCCTCTTTCGCCGATGGAAACGAAACGCAACGACCGTCGTTATTATCAAGTTTCGTGATCAAATTTAATTAATCGACGTGAAACATAGAATCTGTACAAATGCGATGGTATATGTACGTGAGACGAGTAGATCGATTCTCTGATATCTGAATCGGGCCATGCATGTGATAACGGAACTAAAGGCGGATGTAACGCGAATGAAAACGATAATAACGATAATACCTGTGCAAGAAGCGGCGTCTCTGTGCTGTCAGCGGTTTGGTAGAGCCGGCAATTTGCGCTTGCTCTGAAGAATACGTGCCCAAACGAAAAAAGATAAAGAAGACAACGTAAATCGTCACTATAATGGAAAGACGTCGAAACTAGAATGGCGCAAAAGAAAACGAAAAAGGAACGGAAAGTCGTCGTGACCGTTCGGACGGTATACCCAAAAAATATACAAGAACTGACATCGAGACATGCACTTGAAGACATTTTACATTATACATGTAATATTTGCACGATACATTGCGATCGTGTCAATTTCTCGATACGCAAAACATCGGGATTTTTTTTCTCCTTTCGCTGCCTCGCAATCTTCGAACTCTGATTTTTCTTTAATTGGAAAAACTTGTTACCCGTTCGGCTTGGTGATGTTCAATCATTTTTATTCGATGATCGTTCGCCGTTCGTAATTTTGCGATGAAGTTTACAATGTATACAAATGTCGTGATCGACATGTTAAAGGTACGACAAATACCGTGGACAATCATTTGGGGAATGGTTTATACTATGCGTAATAAATTCTGTACGTAAAAAATTGCGAGGCACTGAAATTCGGAATTGGGGAAACCCACTTGACAACGAAGTGGGTTTGAAAATAATTTACAACAGTGGACAATAAAAACTGAAACTTCCACGACATCGCGTATTCTGACATCGATGCAGGTGGAACGAACGAATAAATGGACAAACGAACCAATAAACGAACAACAAATGGGACAACTGAACGAACGAATCGATGGCCATGAATGAATGAATGACAATGATTGATTAAACGAACGTCGACATTGTTTGTTCGATGTTCAAATTCATGAAAAACGCGGCCAGAATAGAGTTGCTTTGCGAAGCGAACAAAATGGAGAAACAGAGTCGTTTCTTTGTCTACCATGCTGTTTGCAATTTTACAACGCTTCGGAGAATGCATAGAGCACGAACAGAAGCGAAAAAAGAGAGACGAGACCGAAGTCCGCCGAATGTTTACATTTATTTATTAACTTTTCTGGTCTCTTTCGAGTTACAAGGTACACCTCGTTACATGCGATTCGCGATGAAACGCAAAATTGAGACCAGAAAAATCGTAATTGTTAACATTTATTTAACCTATTGTCCATCCATCCTCTGTAATTTACAATAGAAGGATATTAAACAAGTCAGTATTGCTCGCAACGCTGTTAGAGTAAAAACCGAAAGCGTAGGCAAACGGAAGGCTATCGAAACGTAAAATTTAATTTGTTATTCCCCGCACGCTTCATGTGATATCGAGTCATACAAAGATTTAGAACTTTGCCTAAATTGCACGTATAATTAAAAAAGATCTTAAAGAATTTTAAAAGAGATCAGATCTTGCCTCATGATATTCGCGTTGACAGAAGAGGGACGGAAAAGAAGTTTCCAGAAATCGAAGCGTAATCGAAGAGAGAAGTGTAGCTAGAATGTAATGAAAAAAGAACTAACCTGTCGTGGCTTGACCGGTGGAGGAGGACGAGTGGATTGCCCGAGGGCTACGGGTGCCGTAGTTGGGGGCTGTTGATGAAGTGAGTGTTGCTGCTGCCAAGGCAGCCCTGTGCGTCCCAATGTTCCCTGCAGTTGCTGGTGCACCTGTTGCTGCTGATGCTGCTGCTGCTGCTGCTGCTGCAGCTGCGGATTGCTGTTGTGCTCGACTGCTGGCGTAACTCGAGGAAGCGCTGAAGCGACTGAAGAAATCTTCCGAACTGTCTGTGAAATGAGCGACTGATTACTCGGCTCTTATTTTTGACCTATTACTTTAGTATGTCACGACGAAGCTGATGAACTTTATTAACATTATTTCTATCATTTTGTGTATTTCTATTCCCACTGAGACAGATTATAGATCCAAAAAGAGATTGGAGGAAAAAGATACCGCGTGATTAATTTAACAAATATTATAGGAAAAGTACAAAATTTAATTCAGGAGAAACGAAAACTAATGATAATGAATTTGTGCAAAAATTTCAAAAACGTGTCTTTTGACAGCTTTGGTAGAAATAATGTTAAACTGCTATCGATGCCATTGATCTGTAAGACGCTGGTTCTTTGAATCGAAGCGCACTGTTCTATGATGCGTTTAAGATATTTTATCTACGATATGTGACTAATTTCGAGTTGTTATTGTCTTAACTGCAATGACAGTGAGTTGCGAGGTTTAAACTCGAATAAGTTCGTGGCGCTTAGAGGTTTCGATTAATTCAGTGAGACTAGAACTTTTATGCGAATTTTTGTAGCAAATAATAATTAACTTATAGTGTCATGGAAAAGAATTATTTTATGTCTCTCTTATAACATAAAAGTTATCTATATACAGTAGGGTCTTGTTAATTCAGGCCCCTGCATTAATTCGTGGGTTAAAAAAGAAGGTTTGCGTTGTAGGATTGACCGAAAAAGTAATTTGCATAGTAAAAACACCGATTTTAATAGTTCTATCGACCTTAAACTTGTGTTACAGACGTTTTTAAAGCTGATTCCGTTTAATTTGGACAGTTGGTGATCCGGCCGGGGTCCGGTCCAATCAAACCAGAATTAACGAGACACTACAGTATATCATCATTTGTTCAAAAATTGTCCACGAACTCAACCGAGTTTCCAGTGCTTGAGACCAAAACGTTACTAGAAAACGACAGCATTACCTGACTTAACTGGCCATATCTCTAGAAGGTATTTGAGAACTGCTATCGGTTGTTGGAAATCGGGTTGTGGTCCTGTTTCTTCGGAGTGTAACATTAAAACGGGCCCGAAACAGACCGCCAAGCTCGCCGGCGACATTTTGTTACACTGCGATACGACCATTGCCAGATGGTCCAGCAAGTAAATCAACGTGCACTGTTGGGAAATTATAAAAACGAAAGACATGTTAAAACCGAAAAACCGAGGCAATAATTATAATCAATAAAGCAGAGTCATTTGCTTACCCTGTTGACTTTGGGCAGACAATCGAGTATACTGAACATGAGTTTAGCATTGCCCTGCGGGTCGTCTGGTAAACAAACGGCCAGTGCATCGACCATCATCTGATAGAGGCACTTCGTGAAGAGCGGTTCTGGAAGTTCTCGTAGATAGTCCTTCAATACACCTGTAACGATCATTTCATCCACGTTTCAGGCTTTGATATTTCGAAATCATGTCAAGCGTACGCTAATGTCTATTCACGTTAGGAAACTGACCGGTGATAACGTTAATATCCGGCACATTGTCAGGCGAAAGGTTCACCGATCGTGCGTTTCTCTCGAATGCTTCCCTCAGTATCCTCTTTTTGGTTGCCGATCCACAAAGTCTGTATAATCCTGGAGTTCAGAAACCGCATGTTAATTGAGCATAATATTTAATCGTGGCGAATTAAAGGGAGAGTACACTGAAGAAGACGTTCTTTTTTCATTTTTGGATTCTAAATGTGTTCAAGAGTATACTGTTAAGTGTTTATGGCGAAATTCGAACTACACCCAACTCTTTCTCTACACGCTCCCTTTTTTATAAAAAGATGTTGATGAAAACTGACCAATGATATCGAGACCTCTTCTCTCGACCTCCTCCACGCAACGCCAGACTATTATGGGTATGTTTGGAACTCCCATCGCTAGAGCGGTGGAAACACCACCAGGAACTCCACCAGTTTTACTCTCTCGACTCACCTAGGTTCAAACAATTCAAACAAAACGTACAGTTAATAATCTGTACAACGTCCAATCCGAATCACTAATCGCGTTTTTTTTACTGACTAACGTACCACTGTATCAAGGTCTACTCCAAACAGAGGCGCGACCCTGGTAGCAAGAGATATCACCGGTAGTCCCCTTCTTCGAAAAGTCTGCTGTGCGTCGGTGTACCGTAGTCTCAGATAAATCGTTCCACGTGGCTCGACCTTGACGGCCAGCTGGTGAACCGGCGACTCCTTTAGAAGAGTAGCCAAGTGCACCGATCCCTTGTAGCAGAGCTTATGCCTATACTGTGGGTCCCAGGAATAGACTAGCAGGTCCAGCTGCCGATTGCCAACGAGGTCCAGCTCGAAGGTCTCGTCCCAGTCGAACATCAGGTCACCGGTTCGCACTACTGTCCTCGCTTTGTGCACCCTGTCGCACTCCAACACGCAGTAGAGGTCCCGCAATCCACAGCTAGCTATTTTTATCAATCCAATCGAACGTGAGCGATACTCATTGTTATGCTGACCAACGGCAGGATGGCTCGATACATTGCAAAACAAATTGTACGGAAGAAAACGATTTCAACAGTAACGAATTTTTGTGAGTTGGATTTATAAAGTCTCAGATCAAACAGTGGTCCATTAAAATGGTGATTCAATCTTTTTATTTCGTTCATTTGCCCGACAAATTACAAAAATATTGGCTACCATGTATTTTGTTCCGAATAACGACGTCAATTTTACGAAAATTCTGAAGCATTATTCAAGGTTTTGAAAACGATGAAGTACACAAATATTCAGGTGATTTTAAAGTCCGAGCGTTTTTTTTACTCGAAAATTCCAACATAAATTTCACAGAAACATAATACCCTTAAGTTTCAAAGTGAAGACCATTTGAATCTATCGTTGGAAGCCATCTATTTACAAATTGCTTGAAACCGCGTGAATATCATATGTTATTCTGTGAAACGAAATATTCGGGGTTCCCCATTTCGACATCGCTTAAGTTGTCGTTGAATTAAAAAAAAAATGCCTGCGCTGGCAGGAATTTTGACGACATTCTCGCGTTCCACTTCGCAGACCTTTTTTGCCTCTTCTGTTGCTTTGAATTAATGTTTTCAGTAATTGCGTAAAAGCACCTAAATTTGAAAAAGTTTCTATAATTCTTCTGATTTAAAAACAAATAAAAGTTTGAAACTTTTTTAAGAATGTGTAATATGCTATATGAAACAGCAATTACAATTCTACAAAATGATATATAATACAATAAAATAAAACCAGCTTATTAGCTTCGGAAAATAGTAATAAAATATTATATGCAAAACGCACAAACTTTTAGATCAACCTAATACTAAGAGACCGATCGATCGTAGATGTTTTGTAGGTACCTAAATTAGGCTGACCCGAAGGCGTGGAGGGTGTGGTGGCTGCCGAGGAAGTCGTAGTCGATCGGAGACCACGGCCTGCCAGCAGATGAACCCAGAGCAATCCACTGACCCCACCTGCCAGGTCACCGCTACTGGCATCCCCGAGCGAACTCAAGAGAGAACTGGTCGAGCTCGGAGTCCCCACAGTCGGCGGTTTTTCTATTTTATACTTAAGGAACTCTGCGAAAGGGAAGGACAGAATGATTTGTTAGGTTCTCCAGTTAAACACATTGGATTTACATTGACAGGGTGATTACAAAATAATAATAGATTATAATATATCATTTCGTTTACCTGCAGGATTAATATCTAGCAGTCTTTGATCCTGAGTTCTGGTAGGCGTTGGGGTGGGTATGCTTCTCGTGGACTCCAGGTCCAGGAGGTTTCTAATTCTTCTAACCGACGTTGCCCTCTGACTAGCCGAGGTACTCAACGACGGTTTCTGACTCGTTAATGAGGTCCGGGCATTCGACGCGACCGAGGCAGGTCTTGGATTCGTCGTTCCGCGATGACACGTTGAGCTGATTGCGGTCGAGGCTCTTAGATTAGCTAGGTTTACTTGTTGCGCTGAGGCTGACCTCGTTGAGAGGCGGTCCAGCGTGCTCGAAAGTGGTCTATATCCACCGTAACTACCGTATTCGCCCTGGAAGAAGTTCATCGAATTCGTCAAGTATTTATTCGCGATGGGATGGCAGAAAGAGATTCATCTTTCCGACATGGACAATAATTCCACAACATTCTCAAGAAAGAGGTCTCTACGTGCCAATTTTACTGGAGGACAAATCCTACTTATGTCTAAACTGAAAATTTCACATTCGGCGAGTGAGGTCAATGAAAAATCCAGATTTTAATTATTTGTTGTACTCCGTTGATAACAAATTTTTACTCAAACAGATCTCCGTTTACTCACTCTCCGGATGTGTAAACATACAAAGAACAAGACACCTGCAATCAAAATTTGTACTCCTTTTTTGTTAACTTGAATCGGCGTCACGAGCCAATGAAATTAACACGATTATACTACCCTCGTATAAGTAAACTCCGGATATTTATCCAAAAAGTGTTATTTTTATATTGACGTTAAATGGACACTGTGAAATAAATACGATAAGTATGCGAGAAGTATACGTATAAAATAAAATATAATAATGCATTTTTTATAAACATCCGCAGCTTACCTATGAGCGTCGCTCTCAAACATTTGTCCAGTAATAAATCAGATACACATAAACTTCTCGCCACAAAAATGACTCAACATTATTCCTTTCGACGCCAAACTTATCCCCAAAAAGCTTCAGTTTCACAAAGATTTTTGGTAGATCGGTGATGTTATACGCTCGACGGGAATTCCTGCGTGCCAGAAACTAATGCGATCAATGAAATTACGTACTTGATTGACGGCGGCATGAATATTCTCCGCGCTGTAAGTATAACGGGGTGGCCTATTCGTGGTTGCTCTAATTTGCTCGTACAGAGCACTGGTGCTCGGCGTGCGACTCAACCACGCACGATACTCGTCGGATGTGAAAACGCTTGGTGACGACGGTATTCGCCCTGTTATCATACATTATTCGCCGATGTTAACGACGGACGAACTCTGATTTATCGGGCAGTACGATCAAGTTACGAGCGGTTTAATGAAACGGGCTCTTCCCACTCACCCCTGTCGCGCCTGATGGAGGGTAATTCAGGCGCCGAGAGAGCTCCGTCGCTGTCTTCTTGATCAATCAACCCGGACGCCACTGTACTCAGCCCCGATCTAAGACCCGGCTGCTGAGGCAATGTTCTGCCACTCCGAGGCAATGAGTTTGACCTTAAACCTGTGAAAACGGAGGGAAAACATTATTAAATATTACTAAATAAGATGGAACTTGCGATTATTTTGTCGACTTCATGCATATTTCTATTAACCCTTTGACTGCGAAGCGTTTCAGAAATGAAAGGAGTTAATCGTGCAGTGTTTTTGTTACACACAGCCATGACAGTGAAATTCCGAATAAATGCACATTATTACGAGAAGAGTTAATAAAAACATGTGACTTTGTATTCTTTTGTTTTATTCATATTTTAGCTTGTTTTAAATCAGCTCCTCTAAATTTCTCTTCCCTCCTGATATATTCAGAAAAACATATTCTGAGGCGAGCGAATACAAATTCGTATTTATCCCAGATCCAAAATTAACTAGGCACGATTCTAATATTAATAATCTCGAAGATATAATTCATAACATATACGTAAATTGTTGTAAATATCGAGCGGTTAAAAATGTATTCCAATTTGTGGGATATAATATCGGAAACAGCTAGCTTTCTAAAATTCTGATACACAATATTCCATTGAGCCACTTATGATCTATCTACCTTATCCGCGAATGGATAATATCTACCGTTAAGAGCAAGAAGGACTAACCCGAGGAACTCTGACCAATTTGTGACCTCGAAAGCGTGGCGAGGTGGGAAACGGCGCTGCTCTGAGGTGGATTGTTCATGTTGTGCCTGTAGTAATAATACGCCGATTTCGGTGAACTGGAACACGTCGCCTCGGTGTCGGAAGCATAATCCAAAGATGGCCGATGCCTTCTCGTCAGCGTGCCGAATTGACCCTGCCTCTGAGTGGTCGAAGTAGCGTCGTTCTGACCACCGTACCTCGCGTTGTATCGCAACGCTGACGTTCCTAATTTTTGTTTCCGTTCGTTACGACTCGTTAGCACGAAATAAGGAAAACCAAAATCCAGTCGAGGTTCTCGAAACATGCTCTTACGCACCTGATTTCAAGCTAGACCTAAGGAGAGTGTGTCTCGCCGGAGTCGTGATGCTCGTGTAATCCACGCGAGGTAAATGTTGATCGGATCCGCTTCTCGGCATGATTCTTCCGCTTCCGGTGTGCTGGCCATATCCGTAGTGGGTCGATTGAGTTTGTCCGGATAATCTGCCACCCACTGACTGCATTCCTGCGCCCGTCGACATACGACGACCACCGTTCGAAGGTATTACTGGCCCCGTGTAGAAGGAGTGTACCTGAATTCGTAGATCGTTATAAATTTCGCATTGTTCCGCTCGACAATCCAGTTCTTCTTGTGCTCTTTCCAATCGCGGTCGATCGTCGAATTATTTACGATACGCCGGTCGATACTTTTCATCGTTTCTTAAAGACAAGGGAATTATTTTAAACATTTAAGGAAGAATGATACGGAAGCGTTTTTTCTTTCTCACGGCACACGTGAGAATGGCCTACGTTATTGTGGAGTTCACTTGGGAACAGTCAGATTAAAATGTATCGGGTGATATAATTATTCAATGTGCAAAGATAGGAAGTAGTATTCAAGACGGAAGGTTAATGGGAAAGATATTGTTATCGGATCAATCAATAACTTTATAACAGGGATAAGACAATCAGGATTTAGGTGTTGATTTGAAACTACTCTGATCGGTTCTGAATGTTTGAGTCGCAGCACCTATTTCCGAACGTTTGATCAATGATCAGTTTATTTCAAACGTTTGCACCGAAAAGTAATTCGAAATCCCCGAAACAAAAAGTATTTTACGACCATGCGATCGAAAAAAATTCAAGTCGACGGCGATTGAAGTAAATCCTAATCGAAGTGCCGTACCAGTGCGATCGATCGATCACTTTGTAAACGTCGACGTTATTTATACGCGCGATTCCTCTGCATCGGTAAGTCACTATAGATCATCGATCGATCGATCGATCGCGCTACCATGATCACAGGCCGCCATGAGATGGGATTAATATTTAGAATGCAGCAGGGGAAAGAAATCGAAAGAACGAACGCATAGCAAAGCTTACGAGGCAACAAAAAAAAGTAGGATTTACGTCACAAACAGCGGTACACGTACGCGACTTTTATACCACGTGGACACCGACAAATATTTGTCGCTCTCTCGATTAATGAAACTCATTAAATAAATCCACGGTAGGAAATACGCGAAGTATTCCCCGCCAATTATTTTCCCAATTATATTTCCGATACCCGAACTCGTTATCATCGACACGATTGCGATTTCGCTTATCGCGAAAGATTCTTTAACCGCTAACGCCGGGTTATACGAAACCATCTGAATAGTGTGCAAAATCGACGTTAGAAATTCGATGAGATTTTATAACGATTAATCCAAACCGAGCGGAATTTTCTAATTTTCCTTTTGCAATGTTTGCGCAAGAATTCGCGCGTTAGCGCAAATATTTGCCGACTGCCCAAGTCGGGTACGGTGCACAAAATTGCGGTCATACACAAGTCTATATGTATATCAAGAAAGAGTTTGTGTTTTCTTTACCTTTGTGAAATCCTGGTTAATTTCAACGTAGCATTCATTCATAGAACCGATTAGTCATGTGGAACACGTGGTCGAAACACGAAGCAATCTGCGAGCCGTCGGCACACCGTGTTGTTCGGAAAATTTTTCGATCTCGGAATCTTTTTGTTTTATGTCTTTTTAGTTAAACGACCAATGGTACTTTTGCCTTTATCATTTCTACTTTTCATTTCTCCTCGTTTTTAGTCTCGCTCTTCTGAACAGTCTGGTTTCTCTCGGTACTTCTTCAAGTGCGAGAAGAAGTTACCAACCGGCAGAAGAGGTATATTCGTTACGTTCATACGAAGTGTACGTGTTTTGTTTCTTTGTTGTTTTACTTGGGAATTATCCGAAAGACACGGAAATCGCGACGGCAAGCACGTATTACTGCCGCTCACAAGTGTTGGCGCACAGTGGGAAGAAACTTTTGCCGTTGCAACGAGCGAATGAAAAATAATTCTTTGCTTTGAAGATTATTTCATCTTCCTGGGAATCAATTCATTGCGCGAGATTGTACTAAATTTACTTTTCAGTTACCATAAATAATTAAACGTTACTGATCGGATGTTAAATTCATCGCAGAGATCGCACCACAGAATTATAGGAATTTAAAAAACTGTAGAATATTCTATCTCGCTATAAAAAGAAACACAATTTAAAGGAACTCTGCAAATCTGAATTTGAAAGACTTTTCTGCTGTCTTTTATTTCACGACTTTCGTTATCGATCAGTCTAAAATTAAACGATCTGATTTCGTTAACAGGTAACAAGGAATCGGGCTAATAAACATTTAGCAACGTTCGAAGCAAGGGATTACCTTCCAATGGTTTATCGCAATGACAAAGATTTCTTCTCACAGTCTCCAAATAATTGCGGGCGGCAGTGTGTGTATGTACATCATACTGATCTCTATCAGTAGTGTCTCGAGACATTGCCACGAATTCACCACTTTCTTTTGATCGCGATTAACAGCGTTATGATCGGAGACAGAGAAGGGCAAACAAGTGTCAACTTGGTGCAGACAGGTATATGAAAGGGTGCTCGATCCACATCGTCTAGAACATCTATGTGTGATCTACTCCGGACGACAGGTGGAGATTTACCAAGAATTCGAAAAAGCTTCCTTGCCGTTCATAAAGCTCGTTTTAAAATAGCAGAAAGATCGAAACGATATTACCAAAGGTGTCGCAAAGTTTATCGTGTCCCATCACCGTACATTTTCATCAGGCTTCATTAATAATATTATTATTATTTCAAAACGTCGTTTCAACGATAAAGAATTAATATTTTAAGGATCTTCGAGAAGGCTTCCGATTTTTCATTAAAACGATTCGTACTTCGTTTCGTTAAATTTTGCGCGATAGGAGTAAACCTCGACCTGCGTCCGGATTTTAAACCGAGAATCAAAACGGCGCGTGGGACTTACTTTCTCGGCCAGGCTCTCCAGAGTTTTCGGATATCCTCGCTCGTACGGCTGAAAATGTTGCGTAGAGGAGGGTTTCGGCTGATGCGTTATCACCGGGGGCGGTGGTGGCTGATAGGACCAATGTCCTTCGGGTCTGGAATTGTAATACAAGTCCCCGTTGCTGAATCCCAGATTCTGTGTAGACCCTAATCCTGTCAGGCCCAATCTCGACCGCGATGGCAACATTTCGCGTCCGTCGCCACGTCTGCGATTACCGTCCCTGCGTTCGGTGCGTTGAAAAGATTACACAGGTAAATTAAAGCATTCTTTGTTTCGTCATTGGATTTAGGATTTAGAATAATAGTTAGACTGTGGATTTTATGCAAATATATGCAGAGTAACTCGGGCTATAGCCTCGGGGCAGGATTTTTTTAGAGCGGCAACTTTGCATGCACTCGAATTAAATTGTTATTCGTTTATTGGTAATATATTTACTTTTTCTGGTACTGAAACTTCTGTAAAACAGCACTCATCACCCCGCTCCCGTTTCCCTTCCCGTGTATTTTTTTTTTTAAGAAGGGCGCGTTATTATTAGGAGACCACGGGTGCCAAATGTCTAAAGCCGGCCCTGAATATAATATGCACTTACAGAGGGAGAAACGTTTTTACCAAAATCGACTTTAATCGCAGGAGGGATTAAAAAATTTAATTTCAATAGATTTAGTACATCCTACAATGTACTAAATGTAATCAAATCCGCATTTGCATAAAATACACGGTCCGACAGTAATACTATCGAGCGATGTACATACCTACCGCGATAATCCTACATACTAACGATACAGGAGTACAGAAAAACTTGTATCGCGAAAGCGAGAATTACGTATACGAATAAAAATCAGGAACACGCTATAAAAACGTTTTAAAAAACGTTCGCCGATACAAAGATTCGCCCCACGCTTTTACTAGTCAAAGAAATGTTACCACGAAATAATAAAACGTATCAACGTTAATGCATGCATAAAGTGAAATACGCAAAAATTCGATATGCTTGAATTTTAAGTAAAAACTTTTCAACGAATCGTCAGTTTTACATTTTTTTTTTTTTTTAATGCACAATACCCCCCCATTAGAAAATCGATGGTCCATTATCCGAACATTTACGTCTCCCAATTAGTTCGAATAATGGAGGCACTACCGTATTATCACTTTACCCAAGCAAAGCGTAATTGGGCTACGCGATCGCGCGGCGTTCGGGATAATTGACCTGATTCCGAGTGCCGCCGAAAAACGGATGTATAAAATCCGAAAAAGAAATGACGTCGCGGATACCTGACATGATTGCTAGTCGCATGATCGCTCTCGTCCTCGTTCAGCTCCCTCTTGATCACAACGACGGGTGGTGCTTTGTGCTCGGTCTGACGACTGTGAGAGATCGGCTGATGCTGACCGTGCCTGGTCGCCAGGACGAGCCTCCTGGGTATCGACATGATGATCACGACGTCGTCGAGGCTCATGTGCGTCACGTCCACCAGATTCACCGCTAGGATCTCGTCTCCCACCTGCGATAGATGGAAAGCATATTGGATGATGAGCAGGGGAGAGAGACACAGAGAGAGAGAGAGAGAGAGAAAGGTTGGAGGAGAAAAAATTCGCCCGGAGATCGACGGGTATCGATCCGAGCGCGAAATGTCATGGTGCAAAGGGATAAATTTAATTCGGCGCCGTTACTCCTCTGGTGATAGTCTGTTCGTAATAAATTCGAGTCGTAAATGGGTCTCGCTTCGAGCCGGCAATTAAGTTCTCCCTTGATAAAAAATAGAAGGAAGAAGGGAATGGTAGGATGGATGGAAGACGGAACCCTTCGTTCCTTATTTCTTCCTTTTCGTTTCAGCAGCCTCTATTCCTCGTTTCTCTCTCTCTCTCTCTCTCTCTCTCTCTCTCTCTCTCTCTCTCTCTGGCGCGCTTTTTTCTTTCTCACTTCTCGGTAGGAGAAGAACGAACATCGAGGCAAGGGAGCTCACCTTCAAGCAGCCGCTGTTGTAGACGGCAGTCTCCAGCGCTATCCTCGAGATAAAGACGCCGTCGTTTCTGTCGACGCTGTTGCCTTCGCGTATGTAGAGGCCCAGCGTCTGTCCTGGCCTTTTGATTATCTCGACAAAGTGGATCGGGTTCTTCGGATCCTGAAAGGGAGAGTTCGTAGCCTCGTTATTCTTCTGTCACCTCGAAGTCTTACACGGTATTAACTCTCGTTTGCGCCCCGGGGCCCGCTGGGACCAATAAATTTCTCTCAGAAACCTATTTCACTAGCGTCGGATTTAAAGGCTCGAATAGCTGCTTTCGCGAAAATAGAAGTTCGTTGATCTTATGATGTTTCGTGGACATTAGTAACGCTGTATCCCCTCGTATACCGTTAATCCTAAATCGCTACCCTCTACTTGGAGTGAAGCTGGAAATGTCTGATTGACAAAAACTTAAATCGATTCCTCCAGTGAAAATTAAATATGGCACGCCGCGTCTATTGCGATCGGGAAAGAACAAAAGCATTTAATTATTATCAATAGATTACGGATATTTATGCAAAATTACAACATCATCAACGTTGTTTCCCAAAAGATACAAGGTCTACTTCTCATGTACTTGAACTTAACCCAAGCCAAAGACTCCCTTGATATTAATAAATATATTTAAAAAATTCTCTCATAACGAAACAAACTGTGCCAGTCTCATTCCTTTCATCTTCTACGAAACTACGAATTTGCATAAACATCCGCAGTCTATTTATCGGTGACGCTAATATTATTCCAATACATCCTACTGGCAAAGCTCCTTCGACGTTTCTACGAGGACTTTCTTTAGATCGTAGCGAAAGGATTAAGGCTGTCCTTACTCTCCATTGATTCCCCCTTCACGAATGGCTAATGGTCGTCGACAAATGAATCGCAAAGACGAGCGAATGGAAAGTGGAGCAGTCTTAATATAATCTCTCGATCGCGAGTACAAATGTTAAAGTTGACACCATTCCTAATACGTCCGATCCATTGATCGGTTTTAAGATTTCGTTTAGAACTTCTTACATACAACGTTATTGCACCGCCACTTACATTTAATTTTGAAATATATGTTATTTACAGTAATACATCGACATACGTTCTTAATGCGTTCCAGATGCTTGAATTTATACAAAATTAATTTTTTTCCATAATAAATAAAGTGAAAATTATTAATCCATTCTCATACAAAATCCCATTATTGGCATATTATACATTTATGGGGTTCTACACAATAATTTAACCACTGCTTACCACTAAAATAGATAAATCCAATAAGCGGGCACCATTAGACGCACGCTTGTCCTATTCCAAACTCCAAACAAACGTAGACCAAACCAAATTTTTCACGTCTAAACAGGACGTATATCAAGATGGAATAATTCCATAGCGGAAGTATACATATATCGAGGTACTACTGTCTCTCTATATATAATAAATGAAATTACATTTTTCCACTATCAAATTGGCTATTATCTTCATACTGTATTAAGAGATATAAGTTGTTCTAAAGAATGATCATTTCATCGGTCACGGTTGGAATAGGTAGATGTACGTAAAGCGTCGGTAGAAATAGTGTTAACTGGGAGGAAAATCTAGTTATCCCTTTACACGCCTACGTACGATTTAAAAATATTTTCCGGGTGCGCCCAGGTGCGCTCGGTTTGATAATCCAGGTTAAGGAAAAATGTCACGAACACCCACCTGCATCGCAATGAATTTCTTCGCGACCTCGGACGCCTGCCTACCCATTTGCCGAGGCTCGATGACCCGGACAACCATTTCACCCCTTCGTTCGACAGCTTCGAGGGCTGCTGCTGTCGAAGCGTCATGATCGTTCTCGACGGTCTCGATCTGCTTGAAGATCTCCGTGCTGATCCCGCTCACCTGCAACGACAGGTCCTTCCACTTCAACGAGAGCATTGTCTAAGCACCTTTTAATCCTACGCGAATTCACGAAACTGTTCCGTCGGCGGGATCGATAGCGGTGGAACGAGAATGTACGGAATATCGCTCGAGTGAAGCGTCTTGTCCTCGCGAAAATGACATACGGGACAATGGGACGGGACGGTCGTGGATTGTTCGCGTACCTCGGAAAATAGAAGTTTCCGAGACGAGGGAAAGATTTTGATAATAGATCGTTTAGATTTAGACAAATTGAAATAGAAATTACACTTCAAATGTTAATTCTATTTGAAATATTATTTTTATAGGAATAGAAATGTAATATGATTTCAAATAGATATAGAAATTCTGATATTATGTTTGATTAACTACATTAGAAATTTAATTATAAATGGAAATCAAAATTATTGGATATTTGAAATAGGAAATAGATATTTTCGCTCTCTGAATGGTAAGACGAGATTAAAATTAAGAACAGAGTTTAGGATAATATGAACATAAATAAACTAACTATAAAACGTATTAAACAACTATCTCAAATATGAAGTGCGAATAATTATAAATTTGAAATACAAATTTTGTTCGCGTAAACAGTGTTTCCAATAAATATTTTTCAAAAGAGAGAGACCCGTTACCATATTGGGAGATTAACGTCGCGATTGAAAACAAGTAATTATATTTTTCACAATTGAAATATGTTTAATAATCCGCGCTGAATGGCATTTATTGTAGATGTATCCACTCGATTTCGATTGCTACTCGATTTACAATGCCGAATTTTGTATCGGAAAATTCATCGGGAATCCGCAAATAGAATTCCGAGTGCAAAGGTTTTACGGTGCCAGTGATTTATTTGAGATTTAATCTTTTAATGGCCGTTCCGCGTAATGCGTGATTTAATCGCGAATCTTTATCACGGGGAACATATCGACCGAATCGAAATATCAATTTTCAGCCGATGGAACAGTCTCGCGAATAGATCGACAAAACACTACGCGTCCCGCGAAATTATCACGTTCGCTACCAGAGTCTGAGATGAAAACTTTATACCACAGCCCAGGGAAATTTTTCTTACGATACGACTTCAATGGGCACTAGGTTTTTTAACAGTATATTATACTATATATGTACATTATATTATTATATTATACAAATTAGTGCAACGCATTGTCATAAATTGAAAAACTAAACACGTCGCACATTTGCGACGCTGAGTCCAGATACAGGGAACAAGACGTCGCATATATGCGACGCTGGTAGCGCACGTATTTAATAGGCCAGTTACTGCTCGATCTTTATCTTCGTTTCTTTTTACCATGCCGATCGATCGAAATGAAAAAACAAAACGTCACCGAGGTCAGTACCTTTCTGAAGTCCCCCTGAATGACCATGGGGGGTGGTTCCTTGGGGCGCAACTGGTTGGCAGGTGCCTGCCTCCCAGGACTTGCGCTTATGTCTGTCACTTCCCCCCGGCCCTCCTGAAATCAGATTAAAGTACGCGATTAGATCGATACACGACACAATTTCTCTTTTATCTCAAAGGAACGTCCTTGGACGCGCGAGGATCGCGCGGCCAGATTTTCCGAAGCGATTTAATTTCCGTCGGTTACGTTTGAAGTCACGTGTGTCGCCGGAACACGTGGTTCGCCATTGCAAATAAAAGTGACCGAGAATAGGGCACTACGTTCGCCCGACCTGTTACGATGTTTTTTACGGTCGGGCGAACCCAGTGGAAACGACTTTTGTGAGCCAGACACGTGGAGGTTTGAGTTTAACGTTGAAATAAAAGATTAACGGGACGAGTATGCGAAGGTTTCGGTGGTTTCACTTTAATGTTGTTTTCGTCGCGTGGCTCTTTCGAATTTTCTTCTAAGGTTTCTAAAAAAAGATAAATAAGGAAGGTTAAAAATGTATGACGCGCAAATGGTTTCGGTTCTGACAATTTCCGTCTACGCTTCTAAAGCGTGAGTACGAAGATATTTTTAGACACAGTATACAGATCGTATGCATTTATTGTACTTTATTTTTAGCTAATTGAGTCGGAGATATAGATGCGCCCGAGAGAAGCGAGTGGGAAGTATGTTTGTTGGTCAGACACGTGCAGATTCGAACTTAACGTTGAACGTTTTCTTTAACAATAATCTTGTTATACTATTCGTGGGAAGTAGTTTTTTTTAATTTTCGAAAAGATTCAGCAAAACGCAACGATTCCTACTCATATATATTTTTCGTTCTATCTCCATAACGTTCCTTGAACGCCTTCGCGAATATAGTCCGTACAAAGCGTGCGTTTATCTTATTCTTTCGATTAATTTACACCTCTTCTCAACAAAAAACGTTCCCGATCCGAATACACGACAGACGCAGCTAATAGCTTTCCCGACCAGAAATTCTCACGCTTCACTTAAACATTCCTCAGAACTCAAAACTAACGTAACGTAAAAACGGTGACATAAAAAAAGATCGTATCCATTTAACACCCCCGCCATCACGTATATCCTCGCAGCTCTCCACTCTCCGCTCCCCCAAACCTCGAAAAACCGCAAGAAATCAGACACGTATCGCGCACGTTTTCACGTAAGTCGTTCCCCACATTATTCAGGAAGATCCCCCCCCCCCCCGGGGGGGGGGGGATTGCGACCGAGGATCACTGGGTGCGAGGGAGGGGTTTTGCGAGCGTCGAAAGTTAAGCGGCGATTGGAAAACCCACCCCGTGGAGGCATGTGAAGAGCACGAGCCATGTGGTTGAGCCGCACATCCGGTCGCAGAGGGACAATAAAGACATCCACACTTGCGCGGCCGATTTGCAACCCCTTTTGTTCGGCGTATCCTCTGGAACCCCGGTAGCGAGGACCTCACCCTTCGTCGCTCGACCCTCTCCTCTCCCTCTTCCGCCGGCTTCACCTACGCGAGTAGCCTCTTCCTCTTTCCGCCTTTCGGTCTCACTCTCCTCCGTTTGAACCCCTGTCGCCCCGCGCTTCGTGGCAGCCCTCGTATCCATGCGTTTTCCGCGGAGAGGGTGTCGTGGAAACGGAGACGGAAAATAGGGCCACGCCGATGGCCACCCTTCTCGCCGAGGATCTCCTCTCCCTCTCTCCTACTCCCTCGCTCTGTCCTTCCCCACCACCCCCCCCCCTTGTCCCTGGTTGCCCCCTTACTCTGTCTTCTTCACGCTAGTTTTTTGACACGCGACGTAAGGACGGTCTGGATACGCGAGAGAGCGCACGGATTACTTTACGGGAGAAGAAGCACCCCGAGCCACCCCTGTCGCACATCCTCGCCTACCCCATGGTGGCTAATATGGCGGGAAGGAGAGCTTCAGGAGCGTACGAGGCCGCGCCTGCGTCCCCTCGATTACGATGCCGGGAAAGGGAGTGTGGGTGAGTATCGACCCGACGTGACGTCACCTCACTCCCTCTCCCCCCCCCCCCTCCTCACTCATCCCATCCCTCCTCCTCTTCTTCCATTCTCCATCCGCGTCCTTCTCTCTATCTACACCCCTCCTCTTCCTGTCTCAACCGATATCACGTTTACACCTATTTTTTCTCTTCGCCAACGGTTCCTCTTCTCCACCCCTTTCCGCATCGTTTCGTTTCTCTACTCTTCTGGGACTCGACTATTTCGGAGGTAAAGCGTTACATCTTCATTTTCCCTCAACCCTCGCCCCCCACCCCCCCCACAAACCCTTCTCGATAGCTTAGATTTCACTTGGTCTCTCTCCGCGTTCCGACTTGCTCACTCCGACCCTCGAATCTTCACGATCGATCTTGCTATCGTTTTCACTTCGACCCATTTCGTTCCGAGAGATCTTCCTTTATCCCGACGATGTTACTGGTTTTCTCCGATTTTATCCTGCCGGTATCGCACGATCTCTCCCCTCTATCGCATCCTTCTCTCTTTGTCTCTCCCCTCCTCTCTCTCTCTCTCTCTCTCTCTCTCTCTCTCTCTCTCTCCCGTGCCTTGGTATCCGCGTTCTTTGACATCCCTCTCTCTCTCTCTCTCTCTACCTTGCCTACGAGTCCACTTCGACCACCCCCTCCTGCTATCTCGTATCTCCCTCATTCTTTACCCACGTCTCTATCGACTCCACTCTCTCTCTCTCACTCTTCCCCGTACCTCTCTTTTCATTTCAGAGGTACGGTTTGGTAATCATTTTCCATTGGCTCGTGTATCCTGTCCCTCTCTCTACCACCAAACGACCTACCCTGTTTCCACAGTTGTTCCTGAATCTCGATCCGCTTTTCATACATTTCCATCCCTTTCCCATTTATTCATCCACCTCTATCTCCGTATTCTCTCTACAACCAGGCCCTTTCACGTTATCCATCCTTCCCGTACACGCTATCCCCCCCCCCCCCCCATCTAGCTTCAACCCCCATCCCCGTCGCATTTCCCGCCGCTCGTTATTAACCCAAATTAACGGAACCATCTCCGGCTCGATGAAAATAGTTTTACAAGGGCAGACAGTTTGCTGGCGAACGGGTCGCGTCTTCTCAAGATTCACAAAATCCCACGGATTTTCCCTTCGCACTATTTTCCGTCCCTCGGACGAGGGTATTTTTCTGCCGCGGGAGGATGTAACTTTTCTTTTCCACCCCCGCTCTCTTTCTTTCGCCCTTTTCACGTCGCTTCGCCGTTTCCCTTCCTCCCCCCCCCCTTTCTTTTCTTCCCTGCCTTTTCGTGTCTCTTGAATTTTACCCCCTCCTCTACTTTCCTATCCTTCCCGTTTTGCCCATTTTCTATTTCTCCGTGTCTCTTTCCATTCCTCCCCGTCTCCTCTCCCCACCCTCCTTTCTCCCGGAGGACCGTCGACACGCGCAACGAGTCGCATCCCCACCAAGATGCCCGAGCAACCGAACTCAACCACCCCGTCGACGCGAGGGGGTGCAACGACTCGCGGGGCACTGCACGTAGTAACGTTGCTCGTATCGAAGAACCGTGGTGATGGTAGTAACGATAGTATCTGTAGTAACTTCGGTAGTAGGAGGTCGAGGACGGAGGTGAACGGAGAGAGGGAGGGGGCGGAGAGTCGTAATGGCGTACACCAGACATATTAATGCCACGGTCTACGCGTACAACCCGAACGGGCTTTTAAACGAACGCGAATTTCTTCCCGTTAACGAACATATCCATTGGCTGGAGGGTGGGAAATTGGGTCGGCGCAGATCAGCTGAATAATCGCTCGATTATCCATTTTCACTCTCGGCGCGCGTTTAAAAGAAAATAGGGGTGAAATTTCTGGCTGGTCGTGGACGGACGAACGTGCGGGTCTTTTTATTTCGATTTCAGTCCGGCGAAGCTCGTGTGGAATTTATATTGAATCTTCGCTTTCTGGTAATACAGCTTTGAGGGCACGTGGGTTCGAAGGGGTGGAATTGTATTATTAAAATTGTGATTATTATTTATTTCTCCCGAATTATGAGTATCGTCGAAACAGTTTTGATAAGTATATTCGAGGATCGAGGAATCGGTAGAGACGCTGTTTTGGGAAGAACGATAATGAGTGTTCTTCTCGATCCAGATTCGAATCCTAGTTGGGGCAATATTTTTATACACTGTATATTTATTTCTTTAAAAATCCCAAGTGTAATTAATTAGACTTCACTGACATTTTAATATTCTTATTTAATGCATAATTAGTCGAGAAGAACGATTCATATAAACCTGTGTTTGTAGAGAAAATTGTGTTTACGCGCCAATTGATCCGTAAAATACAAGATTACTGTGTTTATCCCAAAAAATATACTAGAACACAAATTTCGTACGACAACAAAAACGGTGCAATGAGAAGATTCGATGATCAGAATATTAATTAATGAACGATTTCTCGAAAGTGAAAGTACGTTTAACGCACGGTGGTTTTCCCGACCACGAAAGTATACGTGAGAATTTTTCTATTGACATTTGAGACCACGCGCGTCGTTATAATACCCATTTACGGAGATCGTTATTTAACGATTCCCGCCGATTGTTCCTGCCAACGAGGGGAAACACTGGCAACGCGTGAAATTCCAAAAACTCCGTGACCCGATGCAAATTTACCCGCGATGGTTGCTCGGCTTCTTTGTTCGGATCACATATTTAATTTCGAAAGAGAGAGAGGGAGAGTCAGGAGTCTAAATCCCCCACCAGCCGGTGTATACCAGAAACGAGAGGAACACACGAGAGCGTGGGATTTCGTTGAGTCCTGTAGGAAATAGCTGGCGCAGGCGTGACGACCCTTCGTGAAATGGGCGGACTTAATGTGTCCTGACCTACGCACACTTCGAACACCCGATGCGGGTTCCGGCCTTTTGCCCCCCGGTGTACGTACTTTAACAAAATTAATACGCTTTACGGTATTTGCATCGCGATACGGCCGCGGGCGGCTCTATTGTTTCAAGATTGAAATTCCGTAATTGTAAAAACGACCGGTTTCGCGGAATTTTGCTGAGAATTCGGCGCGAGTCTGATATTAACCTTTCGAGTGTTAAGCGGGTTTTCAGCGACCAGGTGGGTTTTTAATGACAATAAAATTGTAAGGAACATTCGGAAAAGGGCCATGTGCTTGTACTAATGCATTGGTATTTTAATATCTCGTACACAAAGCTGCGCGGGTTCTTTCATGTTTTTAGAATACGCTAATGCCGGGGTGTGTTTTTCCTCTAAACATGTTTTCTATGCGACAACGTTTTGATAGAATAATGCGCTAATAATAATGTTGAACGAATTTTAATAATCGTAATTGTTAGGCGTCCCGCGAGGGACGCGATAAGACTCGAGGATACTTTTCTATATTTATTTAAATAAAATATAGAGCTTTTTGAGTGCTTTACAAATAAATATATATTTTTATAGAAACGTGTTTTAACGACGCGATGAGATACTTTTATTTTCTCTCAAATTTAAATTTTCATCAAAACTGCATTTCATGCTCTCAAATCAACATAGACAATCGACGTACTTATGTAAACAAAACATATTGTGTTTCATTCAGCGTTCTATAATTTTACTTCCCGCGTCGTGTAATTAAATTTGTGTCAAATACTTTATTTCATACAAACATGATACAATACTTTTATTCTCCCTCAAACTTAACCTTCTCCAAAGCTACGTGTCAAATTTATACAAACGATTTACAGAACTCACACGCCCCAACAATATCTACATCGAGGACTTGAAAAAAAAAACCTCTCCGTCGTTTCCTCGGTCCACGAAGAGCAATTCAATCGAGATCTCGTTATCGAATTAACACGCCTCATGAGCCGTTGCATCGTTCTTTAAATGAATTACTTTCGGAGCTTCGAGCGCTCATTTCGCGCGCCACGGAGTACGGGGAAAATTGTTCGTGCTCTCGTCGGAG
This sequence comes from Pemphredon lugubris, assembly GCA_933228935.1. NCBI lineage: Eukaryota > Metazoa > Arthropoda > Insecta > Hymenoptera > Crabronidae > Pemphredon > Pemphredon lugubris. Next base: position 40,139,872 of record OW121819.1, on the reverse strand, counting down.
CAAGAAATAAAAAGAGAGGGGGGTGGAGGAGGGGGGGGGGGCAGTTAAGAGACTTAGAATAATGAGTAAAGAGGGCGGTGGATCGAGAGTGCCCTGCGAAATATGGCCCAACGGCTTCGATTCAAGGTGGCCGATTTTCCTCGGTTCTGTTTCAATTTGGCACGGATCCATCGGGCTGCCGTTCACTTTTCTCCGTGAAATATACTCTTCTTTTTTTCTTCTTCTTCTTCTTCTTTCTTTCCACGAAATAATAAAAGAACCGTGCCGCGCTACCTCGATATCGCGAATAAGCTTTCGGGACATTTGCGTGGAAGTATTATTTGCGTTTCGGAAAATCTTGTCGGCCGGTGAAAGCGACGTTACTTGGGCGAAAATTCTCGCGCTTTTCCCTCGTACTCCTTGATACTGGGCGATACTACTTTATTTCGCGTCACGTACTCGGAAGTGGATCGCTGGAAATTAACCCTTTGGGTACGTAGGGCACATATATGCGTCTTGACGAGTAGTCCTTTATTTGCGAAACACGTAGATATCGGTTGGTTAATGGAAGAGTAACGTAATCTGAAAATTAGCATTTCTAATTCCAGAACCGATAGGAAATCGAACGCGAAGATTGGTATAATATTATACTAGGATCATAATACGTTGTGATGGAAAACATTGGATGGATCGCTGCAAAACAGAATTTAAAAATTGATGTATTACAGAATTCTTCCTCTTCAATTGTCTCGTTACTATCGACATACCGATACGTACGGGCTCTCCATTTTTAATTGGTATTTACAAATAACTTCTTATTATCAATAAATAACTTTCCTTTCTTCCTTGCCCAATTTACCTTAAACCAAAGTCAAAGGATTAAATATAATTTCCTAACAAACTTCTGTTTATAATAACCAGTATTCTTCGAGTCTTCAAATTATTACATCGATCAAAAATCAATATCAACCAACGATACGTTTCTCCACATACCACTGCTATATTAATAATTACAATTCCTTTATCCGTTAAATTTCCCGGGAGAAAAACCGATTGATAAACATTACGCGTAGGACCGCGCAAAAAAAAAATTGTACAAAAAACTGTCCCTACCGGGACGAGGAGTGGACGAGGGTGGTGGGGGGCGGGCAGGGGTGCGAAACGTAAAGCTCCGCCACTGCCCGTAGTAGTCCGGAAGTATCAGTAGTAAAGCGTAGTAGTAAGTAGTAGCGGCATGTACGCAGGCGTACGCACGTTCGACATCGGGGGTCGAAAAAATGCCGGTGGGAGTTTGGAGGACGAAAGGGTACGAGAGAGGGAGGAGGATCACCGGTTGGTTGGTCCGAGGGAGATGGGCGAAGGGTGGGGGGGGGGGGCAATGAGAGAAGGAAAAAGGGATGACGGAGGCAGAGGGATAAAAATCAACAGAGACAGAGAAACGCGGGTGGAAAAAGACAGGGATGGTGGACCGGGGGCGGGTGGAGGGCAGCGAAGAGACAGAGGACGCCAGGGGGCGAGGATGGAGGGGGATGAAGGCAAAACCTGAGCTGGAAGGGGATGGATCCTGCGATACGATGTTCCGGCAACCTGCGCCTGCGTCTTCGCGGCCCACGAAGTACCACCGACTGAATTCATTCGATGTGTACGTGAGCGTTTCTCACCCTCTCTCGTCCAACCCCCCCCCCTCCCACCCCACCCGCCAACCCCGTCGCCGCTCTCTCTCTCTTTGGCCGGGTGTTTGACTACGTTTCCACAGTGGGTCTGTGTGCGAGCTTTCCCGGAGGTCGATGCACGCCGTGGTGTGGACTCTATGTGTCTGCCGGGCTATGTACGCGCGTACATGCACGTACATACGCGGGCGCGGTACGCTGAGAAGTATGTACGAAAGTACATACAAAACGTGACATATATTGCGCACCTCCCCTCCCGAACGGCCCCTTTTCACCGTAGTTAATATAGACACTGAGTGTCTTCAGCTGTGTGGGAAATCAAATTTGAGAAAATTGCGCGCACCCTCGACAAATAATATTTGCCGGATTTTCTTATTTGCCTCGGTATAGTAAGTGGGTGGGTTATAACTATCCGCGATGGGGTACGAAGCGAGTCTTGTACATGATTTTAATATCGCTCGCGAGAAGGTAATTTTTATTTCAATCCCAATTCGGCGTGGATAGAAATTTCTGTATGTCGAGGACGGAAGTAATTCTACCGCGATCATACGAGTTTTTGTTTCGTGGGGTATAAGCTGGAAATGATTGAGAGTACGACGATTGTCATTTCGGAGCGAATTCGGAGGTTCTTTTCGTTCGTCGTGTGAGATTTTTCACGTTCTTTCCACGGTAGGATTTGTGTAATCCTCGTGACCGATGGTGGAAATTCAAACTTGGGAAATTACACGAATTACGCGTATCAGAAACTGCACGCAAGAAATATACTACTCTCCTCCATCATTCTCAGATAATCTTTCCTGTCTGAAATAATTTCCTGTTAACACTCAGGCGAACCGCCTCATATATATTCTTATGTAAACGAGTGTACGGCGACACTCATTCAGCAGATTCGAGGGCTCTAAGTGTGCGCGTGTGTCTGGCCACCTTTTCGCTAATGTACCAGTGGTTCTCAGTGCGGAGTAAGCCAAGTGATAAGGCTACGCGGATACGCGTTACGAAATTTTCAGTGTTTCTAATATTCCGTGGTTACGGAATGATTCTGCGATTAATCGTTTATCAACAACGATTGGGTTGGTTCTTGTTTATTTTGGTAAATAGGAATTTATCTTATTGCCTTCCTTTATTTGTAAACGACGTACTTGCTGTTAAAGAATCAACCGCAATGTACACGTAGAAATGTGATTTGTTAGTTCAAATTATTATCAATAGAATATCGTGATGCGCAAACATCATCAAATAAATAAATATACTTCACGTCATGTAAAAACGAACAAACCAAAAATTACTATAAATCGAATAAACGTTTAAATTTGGCAAACAGATCTCGAATCAACGGGCAAATATACTACAAAATTCAAGTACTAAAATCAACATAACGTAACAATAAAAACAACATTTCGTCCATCAGTGTAATTATTTATTCTGCCAAAATTCACATTTCTAACGAGGCCATCGCGATCCGTCGAAAAAGATTTTCCGATACCACGATCGTACGAGGATAAAAACTTTGCAAATCGTTGGTACGTGTCTCGTACTCATTGTCAGAGACCCACAGAATCGCGATGGTGCATCTCTTCGCGTATGTGCCTGCAGCGAAACGTGTGTGTGTGTGCAAGTGCGTACAGCGGTCGACATTAATGGTCCGGCTGGCACGAGGGGGGCCGGCAAACTTTTGCAATTAGCAAAGTAAATTGCCGGTAACCTTTCAAATCCACGGAAGTATAGCGTTCCGTAAATTAATAACGCAGTCGGTTTCCGTGAATTCGTTCCGCGGAATCTAACTCCGCGATTAACACGGCGGGCATAGTTTCCATCGTTCGCACCTTTTTCGAGTGGAGCACACCCTTCGAACTATTTCCGTAAGTCACCCTCGTCTGCTTTTTTTTTGTTAGTCCCCTTTATCGCAATACCAGCGGACGAAGGTGGAGTAATTTGTTTCCTGTGATGCTTAATTATTAATGTACGGAATGTATTTTGATTATGTTTGTATTCGAATAAATGCCAGCTTTGCGCGATATTAATTAAGGTCGTACGGGTGTATTTTAATTAATAAATTTAGTTATAATTGATAAGTTAGCGCGATATTAATTATTAATGTACAAACAGTAGTTCATTTTGTTTGTGTTAGAATCAATGATAGCTTTAATTAATACATAATAACTATAACTTTTAACTGGTGAAACTTTGACCGTTAAAGTTCCTCAATGTTTCATGGGATCTGTTAATATTTTTCTACGGATTCCCATGCGGTTTTTGTTTCTTTTTAGGTCGAAGTTGCATCGAGAATAACTTCTCTCCCGGCGAAACCAAAATCCGCACGATAATGATCGATGCAAAGTTTCAAAAGACCCGCGTAGAAAATAAAACAAAGGGATTCGAGATAAAAATTTCCCTCGACCAAATCAACCTTCTTCGCCTCGTTCTCAATTACCTCGATAAACAAAGCAGCAATCGCCAATTAAAAATTGTAATTCCTACGCATCGACATCGCGGATTCTTCCACAGAACCACGTACAAAGTAGTACGAAGAAATACAAAGGGATCCGAGATAAAAATATCCGTCGGTTGGATCTAGCTACTTCGCTTCGGTCTCGATTGTTTCGTTAAATAATGCATGCCTCTCTCCGCGTTGCTTATCCGTCTTTCCGTTCCATACAAGAAAAGAATATCCACGGCGAACGATTAAAATTAAATGAAACGTCCGACTTTTACTGCGAAACGAGCCACTGTGCGCCGGTACGTTGGTTCCCTCCCCTTCTCGCAGAAGGATAAAGAGAACGCGTTATTGATTCGATGCGATCAAGATTCTAACAGCAGGATTAGAAAAGGAAGTTAACGTCGGCCGATGTACGGCTATGTACAGTATCCAACTAACATGATGGTCCAAAATTGCTGGTACCGGTACGTTCGCCTGTCTGTGTGTTTTCTCTGTCCTTTCTTTTGTTCCTCTCATTTCTCTCTCAGCCACGACGGCTCTTCTTCCTTCCGACTACCTGTTTCGCTGGCGCCATACAGGTACACGGACGCGTTCTTCGATTTCCGCGATTGCAATTAATTTACGTAAATACGTCGCAAGTTGTTTCTATACTATCGCATTTCGGAACGGGGAATACATTATTATTTTTCAATAGATTTTGAATATTACATGGACGTCCGCGAGAAGAGATAGAAATATTGTGAATGGTCAAGGGTGAATTATCTTTCATTGTTGCTTGAGATATTGTCTTCTATATGTTCTATATGTTGATTGACAAAATTATCTTCCCTTGTTGCTTTGTATTTAGCGTCCTCCTCTCCTCCAGTTGTCGTTACTTACACGTGATACTTATTGTTAAGACTCGGTCCAATCCGTGGATACCCTCAATAATAAGTATGTGAGTGATGACGTCGATGGGTAGTATCCACAGGTTGTCGTTGCCCGATAGTCAGGCTGATAGCAAGGTTACCGTCGAGACGGGCATCCGCCTCCGGAGTCCCACCGCAGACCCACTCCTTCGTACACGGGGGTCCCAGTTGCGTGTTAGTAATGCTCCTGGACATTCAATTCATCCCTGCACGCACTTGCGCGTCGCGTTTTTCTCGTCTGCATAACGTTTAAGCGTTCACCAGTTTAGTTAAGTTGTGTCGATAAGAAAACATTGCCGACGTGCGCCGTCGACCTCCCTTCGGATCTCGGATCGCAGCAACCGGCACGCGGTGAGACCAGGGTCGATATAATTTTCGTTTATTATAGATAAATATTATCAGGCGAATAACAGCGAATGTATTCATACATTTTTCTTCGGAACTTGATATAAGTTTCTAATTTAAATCGTATTTATGTGGGGCCTGTGAGGGTTTTTGGTTTACGAACTTTTAGTCTATTACGAGGTTGCGACCCAGTGTCAGTGTATTCTTTTATAATTTACTCTTTTATATTCATAAAGTTAAGTGTGTTCGTGTACGTCACGATTCAAACTACTCCCTTAAAAAAACCCACATTTATCTTTTAGACACGGGCGAGGGCTCTATCTATAATACTTGAAAAAATTATTCAGCGAGAATAATTATGCGCATAACACCTTTGACATTGTGTTCCTCTGTCGCAAAATCAATTTATTCCGATTCCAGGGAATGTTTGAAAAAAAGTGAGGTTTTATATCTGAAGAATATAACATTGCGCGAAGTGGCACGAAATCAGAATAGATCCCTGAATTATATTTAATTTGACTGGAAACGCATACCACGGAGTTGTCAACGTTCGGCGTCGCGGCCGACAATGAGGGAAACGAGAGAAAAGAAAGTGAGGGTAGAGAAAACACACCGACAGGCGAACGTGCCGGTAGTAGTAGAAAATCTAGGACCAGCATTTCAGTTGGATATTGTACATCGAACCTCTCGACGGGAATGCCAGTGCGATAAAGGGAGCGGAGCTTTGAGCGAGAGCTTTGCCCTTTGCCGAAAGGAGAGAGGAGTTTCGGCTACGGAGACGAAGTCGAATCGGTCACTCGGAAGATAATCGCTTTGGAATCGGCCACGTTTTTCGAACGCTTTATCGGGTAGAGAAAAGAGCCGCTTATTGGGTAATCCTGCTCAACCGTGCGTCGGGTACACGTATAATCTTATCGGGGAAACATATAGGAATATCTACGGCACGATTTACCCGGGAAACATGGGTTCGATATAAGAAACTTCCATCGAGAGGGGTGTAAGTACAGTGGTGGGGGTGTTACGACAATTGTAATTTTTTATTTGTTACGCATAGCTGTTAATGTAAACGGGGAAAAATATAGGAATACCTACGGCAAGGAATACCTACGGCATATTTCTTGGGAAATATGCATTCGATGTGAACTTTGAATGAATGATTGTATGATCATCGGTTCGATTCAAAATCAGTGTAATCGTGCAGTTGAGATAGAAAATTGAAATTATTATAGGATTGTAACTGTTGTTTCCTAGTTTTGGTATATCGAATAATAAAGCATTCTGCATTAGCATTCCCAATTGCAAAATCAATAGGAAATCGACCGTGAAGGTTAACATAATATTATATTAGTATCATAATACGTTATGATTGAATGCAAAGGGTGAATCTGAATGTGAATTTAAACGTATTAACAATCCTAATCTAAACGTTGCAATTATGTCACTTTACAATCGACACACCGGAACATACGTGCTCTCCATTTTGAATTGGTATTTACAAAATACATTAATACATGTGTATTATTAGGAGATTACGAGTATAGGACGACATTTGTTATCTTTACCCGTGGAATATTTTGGCATCGTTTTTGACGAAAAAAAGTAGGGGCACCCGGTATGTACATGGCTCAATCGCGCCGAATACCTAAATATTGTTATCAACAGTTGTTATCAACACATCTGCGGACTAGTAAGAATAGGGGAAATATTTCGTGGATCGCTGATTGGGAAATAAAAACCGCTATTTATAATATCTTGTCCGTCAATTTGGAAATCTTATGTCACAATATGAAAATTTTATGACCATGTGAATTTGTAACTTTTTCACGGACCTTGTAACTTCTTACGATGTCTAAAATATTATTAGACTCATTTTTATTGGTAAAAGTTGATCATTAACGTCCAACCATTTTTTGTTTGTAAGATAGAATTTTTGCTCCGCTGCCGTCAGAAATTCGGGAAATAATACCGAATCTCATATTTCCGAATAACACAGTTTCTTATTTCCGGAGGATTGTGCGGGGACGAGTGGAACGGCACGGCGTTGACAGACCGGAAGTAGTCGGTCGTGCGCACATATCCTTGCAGTTTCCCAGTGGCATAATGATGTGCGGGAGTCCCGGAATTGGTTTTTCGTACAAAGAACGCAGCGCGAAGAATAAATATTCGCGCGATACTTCCTCCCAATGAGATGCCCGTGGCAAACTTTTCCAATAACTCGCGTCAAAAGTTTCGCGTCGAGAAGCTTTGACAATGGATTATCGAATCCTCGGGTTCAATTTATTATATCGAATTATCATGTCCTTGGGAAATATGAACTCCTCGACAATCCAGGGAATAGTTTTCTTTTTAAAATTATTATTATAGCCAGACTGCGAATGTTTATGTAAAAATGCACGAGTCTACTCGTTATGCAGAAAAGTAGTTACCATTTGTTATTTACATTGAAATTTGAGTGAAAATCACAATATATTCGCATGTGTTGTGGAAATATTTTTAAAGAGCGAACGCAGAAATGGTTTCTGTAATCTTTGTTTAGTAATCGGAGCCACGAAGTATTAACATATCTTTATTAGATATAATATACTCGGCATCGCTTCATCTTTGCAACACAATTTAGGTGCACGCTTTTCAAACATATAGGAACAGCTAACTGGTTAATCCCGTACCGCTACATCGCCCGTGCCTGTTACCCGCATTGAATAAAACACTGGACCGGGTTTAGATCGTTTCGTTTGTCTTTTTTCAGAAATCGCATCATTGAAATAATGCAAATAATTTCTAACGTGATTGTCTGGATTTTGGAATTGCATCCTGTGGCGATTCGTGGTTTCCGGTTGAAATTTCCAGATGAATCAGATATGGCTAATAATGAAGGTATTTGCAAGTTAATGCAATCGGGAGTAATTGAACGAACTCGAGTAATTCAATCTACTGGAGTGGCTTGATCAAAGGTTACAGAACGACGTTGAGGGTTCGATCGATGTTTCCTGAAGTAGATAACCGACTGCTCGTAACAGCCATCCTCGCCGAAATGTCAAACGTCCGTCACAATATTTCGAAATCGTTTCAAACCATTATTCTAATCTATCTGACCTTCGTTGTTCGTTAATCCTGAGACACCGAAGCCTTCAACAGTCACACGGAGTTCTAACGTTGAGTTCCTCGGACCCATAATACTTTTCATGTATTCGTTATATACAAAAAGGGATTTATGAGTAACGGTTTCTCACATTTTAATGTTATACTTTGCGGACGATATGGTATACTTTTTTTCGATGTATATATATATGTATGATTACAAAATAGAATATTATATTAAACTATGGTTTGAGGTGTTAAAATATTATATATTGTGTATTATATGGTATCAATACTAATGATACATTTCTGCTTATCGATCCTCGAAATGTTTTTTTGTATTTTCCCCGGTTTGCAGGTGCGGAAAGTTCGAAAACCACTTCCACAACGTACCAGTATAATTTAGGTAAAAATAACCGGAAAAGCATGAAACCTGGTACGAACTTTGGAAGGAGCATAACGATAAATAATTACAAAACTCGGCTATTTGCCATTGGTTAAAAAAAGTTCAGGTGGGAAAATATTAACTCTGAAAACTCGTATCGAGATCAATAACACGACCGGTCTGCCCGTTAACGATATTAACTGTTAACAATGACACTGCGATTCCCGAGAGAACATAAATTTCCCAAGTAATTCATATCGACTCGCCTAGCTGCGCTGGCTAAATTAAATGCAAAATAGTCTAACTTTGTCGAACTGATTTAACGAAGCTGTTTTATGGCGTGAACGAAGGAGAAACGAACGAAGCAGTTGGCGAAAAGAAAAAGCATTATCGCAGCGTTCCGGCGTAAGAAGTCCGACGCTATTTCAAAACGGGAAATAGGTCGTTGTTGTCCGTCGCATATCACGAGAGATAAAACTTCGCCGATCATAATAAACGTCGCGCGAGGTATATTTAAAAAAAAAATGTATATTACACATACATATATACAGAGAGCGGTATGGACGTGACGTAATAAAATGATTTAAAAGCTCGTTCGAAAAATTAATCATGACGCACCGAATCTCTTTTTCATAGCCACGCGAGTCAATTTATAACCGGGGATTTATGTAACCCCACACGCATGCACGTACGCACGTACGTGTACGTAAAATCCTGTGACTCTCGAGACTCATTCTTCTCGCATGGATTGTTTCGGCGATTGCTGTCACCAATACTTTTCCGCTCGACGAATGAAGTGCATTCCCTTTTTTTCGTGATTGGTTCCGCTCAATTCTGTCGGAAAATTTTATTCGAAAACAATAAACCCTTTTGAAGTAAATTCGATAGACGGTAGCATAACGTTTTGGTTGGGGGGGGGGGAGGGGATATATCTATGCCTGTCATCGATCCTTTCAGACCCAGGGTACAGCGCGGCGTGTTTTTTTTTATCCTTTTTGCAAAATTTATTTCACGTGGTTTTGTATTATTCGTAGAATATTTCTATGGTCGTTCTCGTATTCGTCGTGTTTCATTCAGCGTGATGGTGTTCAAGGGACAAAAAAAATTAAGTATGTTATCCGATCATCAAAATCACTGATGAACATCAATTTATTTATCGTGAATGAACTTTATGATCTTTTCTGTGTAATTGCGTTTTGATGATATCTTTGCAGAAAATCGCACATGTCTCTATTTTTAAAACTGATACAGATACAATCGTTAGAAGTCGGTAAATTGTAAATGTATTTTGGTAAACTGAGAATTGTGGATGATGATAAAAAGGGACAATTTTTTCTGTCAAGTTGACAAAAAAAATAAAACACTTAAATTTGGTCACTTTCTTCGAGGGCTACTTTTAGATATTATTAAAACTGGTAATCTTCGGTCTACTCAAAACTGTAGATGAGGATAAAACAAAAGGTACATTTCTACCTTCCAGTTAAAGATAAAAATAGAAAACAGAGCACTCAATTTTGCTAATTTTCCTCGCAGTCTGCTAAAAAACGCTAATTTCAATTTTAACAGGCGATACCACGACCAACAAACCCGTATCGTCAAGTTAATCGTTACTAAATTTGAACGACTCCTGAATAAAATAGAACAACGAAAACAAAGAAAATGAAACAAACCCGCGAAAATTACCGCTAAACCGATCGGCAGACACAAAAGGAGAGACAAAGCTCCCCCTAAAAAAAAAAGAAATCTTTTCGCGTTAACCGTACCCTTCCGAAGAAGCTTTGAAAATCACTGCAAATGATTTTTAACGAGGATGAATCCGTAGGTGGTTCTTCGGCCACAAACAAGAAACTCGACGCTCATTCAACACCCGAAGCATTGTCTCCACGATTGCTACCACCGATATAACCCCGTACCCTCTTCCACCCCCGTTGCCCTGCAGGGGTTGGGACGCGTATACCCCTTCGCCTTTTCGCGAATCTTTTCATACGTTTTCGCGGTAAGCCACTGCCACGAAAACGGGGGTAGAAGCTTCGGGGAGGGGGACATGGAGGGCAGAGGAGAGACAGGGGGAGGGGGTAGAAGAAAGAAAGGAAAGAGGAAAAGGCATCGTAACGATCCAACTGCTCCAGTTCCGGTATGTGGAACGTGCGAGAGGGATAATTGCGGCCCGCCTGAAAATCAAAGGGACTTCCGTTTCGCCCGACATTCCTTCCATCCTTACCCAACCCCCACCCCCGCTGCCCACCCCCATTCCCGCCCCCGCGGTTTCGATCCATTCTTTCTCTCTCCCCCCGTTCTACCGTCGTACGTATATATGTAGATATTAGGTGAATATTACAGTCCCATCGTTCTGCCCTATTGTTTTTTTTTTCTTTTTTTGTCGCTAACAATCGACGAAAGCATTATCGACGGTGGCATTTGTCGTTCCGCGCGGCATACAACGTTCGACAAAAAATATTGAGTCCCGATATCTGTAAACGTGAGAATAATATTCAAGGATGCTTTTTTTGTATTCGAGAGAGGAATATCTTCGTTGGTATTCGTGGACGTTAACATTCGAAAACCGAATATTGTTTATCGAACACCCTGTATCTTTTCGAGGATCTTTAATTCAGATTTTTGTGGTAAAAATTCACAGGGTTAATCAAAACATTTTACTCTACTGTGGTATATCTTTGCGATAATTTGATTACAAACAAGGGCGATCCTTTTCACCGTTTTCGGTTTACTATTCGCAAATCCAAATTTTAACATATTTTTTATAACGCGTTCAAACACGTCTCTTTCCGAAACTCGAGATTAGGGATAAAAACAGTTTCGTAAAATACATGAGACTCGGAATTGAAAGCGATCGTTCCGATCGCTCCGATTGCTCGTCCCTCTTTACCGTTTCAACCCTCCCCCGCAACCCCCGACTCCGCCCCCCTCGTCCATGTCTCTCGTTTCCCTCCTCCCTTCCATTCCCTTTATTTTACTCTTCTCTTCTCCGATTCAAACCCCGGTACGTACGGCGAGGCGACAATTAGCCCTCAATTATGAAACCTCCCTAGGCAGGGGGTAACGGATGACCCGGAAAGGGAGGGCTGCGAAGGGGTGGTAGAAGACCGCTTAAGGACGCGCCACGCGTGCCGGGGGTGTGTGTATCCCCGATCGAATGCTTCACGTGCATGCACTTTTTGTGCCGATGCTAAACCGATGAAGGGTCGTCGGCATCGGTGATGGGAGGCTATCCGTTATACAGGGTGTCCCGTAACACGTGGGAATCGCTTTAACGTTATCCCTATCACGACCGGTCAAACGACCGTTTCTTCAATTTCGTCTAGAATTTCCCGCGTACAATGTTATTGCGTCGCCACTTAACTTAAATGTTAGCTGATTAAAATATACGTTATCTGTTCATAAATGAGAGGAAGTACATTGTTTCACTATCAAATTGGGTATTATCTTTATTCTATATTGAGAAATGTAATTTGCTTGAAAGATCGGTCATATGGGAAGTGTCTGTAGGAATAGTATTAACGATGGATTTAACCCACTTGCATCGTGAGGAAGATTGCAAAGAAGGTTCTTATCACTAAATTTTGTTAGTCTGGGTTAAGGAATAACAAAGTTGAGCGCATGTATACACTGATGATGCAAATGGGTTAACGCGTGAAAAAAGTATTGTTCCAAAAATAGTGCGCGTGTTACGTGTTCCTGTTTTCGCGTTTGGGGAGGATTTTTTTTATAGCACTGTATGCTCGGTCACTTTTACATGGGATGTTGAAAGTGACCGTGTACCTACGTTGACAGAAAATGGAGAGAATTAAAAATGTAGTATTTCTGAAAGACGTAAAATAAACATTACAAACGTCTATTTACGATCCGTATTCTGGAAAATATGTAAAAAGATTATACTATTATATATAGACCGATTTTAACTGTTATTACACCTAAAGTGGTACCGCAGTGTTACGGGACACCCTCTATAAAGGGTGAACCAAAAATACAGCTTCTTCGAAGTAGAAAAAGGAGGACGATTGGGTTTCGCTCGCTAGGATAGCGAAAATGGTTTAGATCGACTTTAATCGATGAAAAGAAAAATGAATAAATAAAAGTTCAATGCGCTCGCATTCAATTACGACCGCGCGCTTTTTGTTCTCACGATTGCGGGAGTTGCGACCCTTCGGTTTTTATGCTTCGCATAAAATGGCGGTGCCTAAGGGTGATAGGGTGGAGAGTTGATTAATTAAAGTTTTGGGGAGATTAGGATTTCTGTAGCGCTACAATTTCACCATTGTACTTATTAAACGGTATTTTTCACGAGAAAAATAATTGTCCAGGTTTGGTGCTGACGGCACGAAGATGAGATCGTAAGCTTGCCGAACTTTTCGACACTTGGCAGTCATCCGAAAGGTGAGTGGGGAAAAAATTTTCCCCCAAAATTCCTAGCAACGTGAAGCATTTAAAAACAATTACGCTTCGCTAACATCGATAACCTTATGCGCCGCTGAACCGCGTGCCAGCGGGTAAATAACAACACGATTCATATAAAACGCGACTGCGTATCAAAAGTAAATATTTTGAGAATATAGATCGATTTATTATGTAACGCGAAAAATTGGATTACAAATATAAAATAACTTCGAGCGGTTTCAAGGGTCTTTCGAAAAAGAATAAAAGTGATGCAGAGGGATTTACAAAATTGCAAACAGAATCGAAATTTTCGATTCGAGCGTGAGTGTAAGTTGTGAACCGCTGTTCTGGAAATTCGTTCGATTCGCGATGTTAAAAAGAGTACGCGCGTATCTGAAATCCATTTTCTCAGAGAAATCGAGGATTCGAATAGAACTGGTTCAACTGTTACATTTACTTCCAGGAAGATTTAAATATTACATCGCCGTTCTGGGAAGAAAGTAGACCGTTCTACAAAGTATATAGTTCCATGATTTCCAGTGCAGCGTGCCTCAACCTTTTCGCCGCGTGACTCGACGTATTTATTCGCGGTGGTGGTACCGCGACTCAAATGTTTGTAATATATCAAGTTTTAATAATAAAATCATCGACAGAACGTTGCTGGTATTATCTCGCGACCCAGTAACGCGTTGATCGCCACGTCACATGTATTTGAATGGGGCGTCAGTTTTGGTAGTATGGTTACAAAATATTAATTTTATTAATATTGATTAATTCGTTTTGTTAATATTAATATTAGAGCTATTAATATGGCGCGAGTGCCATCCGAATGTGGGTGACATGGCGATCAACGCATTAAAGATTTAACGTTACCCGCAGGTTGAGAAACGCTGTTCCGAGGTATTATTACGAGTAAACCGTTGCAACACGTTACTGGGAACTTCCCGTGCATGTTGCGCGTACCCCATTTCTGAAAAATAGAACTCGGAATACTTACCGCTACGAGCATAAAAGATAACAGTTCGATTTCAGAAAAAGGGTATAAAAAATATGTAACGGAATAGCGTACCCTTTGAAAATCACGATAACCGAAATTTCAATTTTCAATTCCGCCGGTCTCTTCGATCGAACCGTTCGTTACAACATCAATATTCGGAAAATAAGAAAAAAACTGCGCTAGAAGGAGATCTTTCAATTACTTCTTCACGTTTATCGATCCTTTGCGTTCAATTAGTTCAACGTTGTTTAACATTCCGAGGAAGAAAGCCGAATGTTTCCTCCCTACGACAATTGTTTAAAATATATCTATAATAATAACTTCTTCAGTTACAAACTCAAAGATTCAAGACAAATTCGTTTATATTTAATTGCCCCAACTTCATTGACGAATTTTTCAAAGTGGAAAAAATAGCTGTTTTTATTTCTTTTTCGCTACCACGCGTACTCACTGTATTCATAATTACAAAGATCTTTTAATTAACAGTCCTACGCTAGATTTTAATTTGATGCACCACGGAGAATAATCTCGGTCGAAACGAAACCAAACGTGTCGTCCTTGAAGAAGCATAAAATAATCGACGACCGTTGCATCTCGTTTCTCTCTGCGATCGCGAACGAAGCCACATTTTCGCTCGTATCCTTTATAGTCGGCGCGGTGAAAAAAAAAAAGAATCCGACGTAATACCGAGATCCCTCTCGTTCCAAAAGTTCTTTATCGCGAGAGACAAGGCCAGCTCGGAGGGCAGTCGGAATAAGACAATGGGTTAGAAGCTGCTCAAAAGGAGAGCGAAAAAGAATGAAGAGGAGAGCGGGGGGTGGGAAGGGGGGGAGGGAGATGGTCCGAGGGGCGAATAATATGCAGAAGGTCTCGGGCCAGTCTTTGATTTTAATGGATCGGCCAATGAACGACGACCTCCGTTATAACACGTTAATGAATAGCCGTCTATCTTAGCGCGCTCTAATGCGAAATCAATATCTAATTATCTTTCGTTAGCCTCCGCGACCTTTCCGCCCTTTCCATTCTATCCTAGCTTCACCCTCCCTCCCACCCTCTCGACCAAACCCCGGTGCTTCGATGTCCCGATCCGTAGGGAAAAAATGTCGAGTGTCTTACTTGACAATTAGGAATTCGCTCGTCATCGCGGGAAGAATAGTAGGAATGGCTTCCAATGGGAACGTGGATTGAAGCTCCAATGTTATTTTAAAAGATACTACTGTTGTTAAATTGCGATGTTTTCAAATTTGTGATATGGTTCGAATAGTCGGTATGAATGAATTCGGTCTAAATTTCAGTATGAATGAATTCGGAGTTTGAAAATCACCTTCGAACCTTGGTCCCCGCTCCCATTGCAACGTTTGGACTGTAATTCGTATTTCGTGTGCAAGCTTTCATTTTTTCAAGCAAAAATTTGATTAATTTTCGCTTATGAATGTCGCTCTCCGCGTGCGCGTAATTCAGCCTGGATTCAGACCGAATCAAACTTTCAAAAGCGTTTTGCGTACGCGTAATTCAGTCTGAATTACAGTCGAAACGTTGCAAATTAACTATTGATGCGATTTTTAAAATAACATTCTATATTGATCCCCGTTTGCATTTCAAACCATTCTGAATTCTTTTCTATGAACCATTCTATTAATTTCAAATAATAGACACTAAGTCGTGATACAAAGAAATTTCGTAGAACAGTTTCCATTTTACCAACACAAATTTTTCATTTTCCATTTCTAAACTCAGTCAACCTTCCTGCACGCGATTCCGAATTATCTGAAACGTTCGTTGTAATACAAAATCGGATATCCTCAATCAATTCTCAAAGTTGTAGAGAAAAAGAACAAGTCCCCTCCCCTTGAATATCCGACGCGCTCATTATGCTCGACGTAGAAAATTTATTATTTCGACCGTACACCTAATCGATAGAGCGTTATTGACATCGATAGGGCCACGAGTGAGCCGTAACAAGCTCGCGGTGCGGACAGGAGAAAAGGAAGGATGATACCAATTATCTCTGATAAGCATTCAATCGAACCTTTCGAGTTACGGTGAGATTGACACCATGTAATAATGGGGCTCAGGGTACAACGTAAAACGGATGGTAATGAATGATTCTCCCTCGCGAGAAGTTTCTTATTAACCCTTTCCGACTCGTACAATTCCGACGTGTACGCGTTTCAAAAAAATTGTTCAAAATTAGCAATTGATTTTAAATCGGTAAATCAGCTTGCTCGGACAGATTCACGAAAATATTATCGCTGTCGGGTCTATTAGCCATCCCATGTGCAACTTTCTTTTTCTCTTAGATATCCATTTTAAGTACAGACATTGCAATAATGCTGAAAATTGTTAGTGTCCACGTAGATGTACGCGGCGCGTGAGAAAGTTAACTATTGGATTAATGCGTAAACCCAATTCTTTTCAAAATCGTCACACGCGGCATTTTTCCTCGCGGTCCCAGAGATTTGTAACTCAATTTATAATCAAAACCCACGAATACCGTTTTTTTATATAATTTATACAATTTTCTTTACAATATATACGCACAATTTTTGGCAGTATGCTCGCGCATGAACAGAAACGGAATCCACAAATATTTATTACAAATTGACTTACGAATGTTTATGGCTGCGGGGAAAAACACCACGTGTCACGATTAAAAGGGAAAATAAATTAAATCGCACCTTATCGATGCAAATCATCTACAACGTTCTAATTTAAAAAACAAATTGGGAACGAATATTAGCAATTCTCCGACGAGTACCACCGACTTCGAATAAACCTGCGAATTTTGTTATTTCCCGTTATTTCCGTTTAATTCACCGACGTTGCAACGAATGCAGCCGTCGGAAAAAAAACAAATGAGAAGAAAAGGTGGGGAAAAAAACCTGAATGATCATTCATATACCACACGTACGTCGGCACTCCAGAGTTTTTACTTTGAAACGTGTGTGGGTAACGTAGTACACGCGGCCAGGTTCATTTGGAATTAAATTGCGCTCGCGTAATTAATCTTCGGGGTGGAGGGGGTGGGGGAGGGGGGCGGGAGGAAACGCGGGTAACGTTAAAGCGTGCTCGTACGTACATTAAAATTACTGTACGTCCAAAGATGGCACTCGTCGATTTACGTCAAACGAAAATTTGGGTCGCGCTGAATGTTTGATTTGCCGATACCGGGTCGTGTGTCAATTATAAATTTCCTTTTATCGGCTTGTAGTACGATTTACGCTCGGGGTGTACTAAAATTCCTTTCTAAAATTACCAACCATCGACCGACGTCGCCTCGTCGGCTGCGATCCGGCGACGTTCGTGTAAAAAAAAAATCTTCCTTCGATTATCGACGGATAAAACCGAACGGACGAAATGAAAGTAGATTCTATGCGGATCCCGCTCATATGCAGATGTAACGGAAAAAATGTGTTTGCGCAAAGTATCTCGCTCCGTGAGATTTTTACGAATTTCCACGGGAAATCCCTACTAATTTCGAAAGGCATACATGACAGTGAATTTTCGATATCGAAGATTCTCATCGTTCGTTGATCCTTTAAACGTACCTCGGAATTGGCAATAATTCTTTCTCCTCTTTTTTTTATAATTCTTAATTTACACTAGCCATTCCGTAACGGTAGTTTTTAATCGTCGGTCAGCGAACAATTTGTAAATGCTAGAATTTGAATAACCGTAGAATTTGTATTTTATTGTGTTAAGTAACAGTAAAACGAGTAATACTGTTATAAATAATGGTTTGATATAATGGTTTTTCTTCTGTAATCGGTCGACAGGTGTAAGAAGATTGAAAGCCGCTGTTCTATTACGCAAGACACATATAATTCGGATATATATATATATATGTATACCTATATTCTTCATAAGCAAAGAAGTTAGATGATTATAAATCATATAGTAAAAATTATTATTTACGAATGACGTAGTTCGATGCATTGTTAATTCCCTACAAATAATTAAACGGACCTTACGGCTCTGACTTTTTTCTATCGACCCTCAATTGTTGGTCAAATTACTCAGAATTTTCAATTGACTAACACATTCGCATTTTAAGTTCTTTGCCCTCTTTTCAAAGAGTGCGCAACAGCTAACTGGTTAATCGCATCTCCGTGTCAATCGACGGACCTGTCAAGTTTTCCTTTTGGCGAACGCTAAACACTTTTCCCCTCGTGCTAAATAAACCAAAGGAACGAGGGCCAACGTACGGTGCGGTTAAAAGTGAGAAATATACCGACCGTTAATCCAATGGATTTACATTCCCATACGCGATTTCTTTGGGGACACCGGTTATACCACGGCCAGGCCTTACGAAACATCCGGTTCGCGTGCACGTGGAAACACGAGTGCACGTAATGCATTCGAGTTGCAAGGCCCTTCGAGTACGTGGGGGTCGGTGGTTTTCGCAGAAGCATGCAAAATATCCGAGAGTACACGCGTGATACGCGGAAGGAACGTAAAGCCGAGTTTCCGGAAAGCTATACGCCGGCGGTACACTTATGGAAATATCGAATCGGAAGTCATTTTTACGACGTCGCTCCCTCGCGTTGGGAGCTGTCGACGGGGAACAATCGTTACGAGGAGGCGAGGGAATCCCGGGTTTATGGCTCGAGAGGTTTGGAAAGTCGAACGAACGCTGAGGGATAATGAAATATTACGGAGCGAGAAAAAAAAATGAGCGACACTTTGAGGGGATTCGAGGCGAGAGCGAACAAAGTTCATTTTTAATTTCCGGTTTTTAAAGCCGACCTTGTAATTCGTTAATTTTAAAATCCGCGGCGGTTTAAAGGGCATTGACCCGGCCTCGCGTTTGCAACAACGAGCGTTAGTGTACAGAGAGTATTTGACAGCGTCATTGACTCGCGGATGCAACGGCGAGTCACGTTACGAAAACAACTTGCAGCCGCGAGAACGCGCTTCAATTGCAGAAGTAACGACGCTGACTTGCAGATGCGACATTGCTGACTTGCAGATGCAACGGCAAGTCACGGTATGGAAACGACTAGCAGGTGCAGCAACGAGTCACGTCACGGAAACAACCTGCAGCTCCTAGAACGCGCTTCAATGGCAGAAACGACGTCGCTGACTCGCACATGCAACGGCAAGTCATGGTAAGTAAAGGACTCGCAGGTGCAACAGCGAGTCACGTCACGGAAACAACTCGCAGCTGCGAGAACGCGCTTCAATAGCGGAAGCGACGTCGCTGACTCGCAGATGCAACGGCGAGTCACATGTTGGGAGTTGTCGACGGGGAACAATCGTTACAAGGAGACGAGGGAATGCCGGGTTTATGGCTCGAGAGGTTTGGGAAGTCGAGTGAACGCTGAGGGATAATGAAATATTACCGACTGAGAAAAAAAATGGGCGACATTTTGAAGGGATCCAAGGCGAGAGCAAATATAGTTCCTGTTTCTTTCCGGTTTTTAAAATAACCCGATAGTTTAACCTCTTCTGAGACGGATTTTTGCAAGTGAAAAAAGAATATTTTATTTTCCTTAATCTCTTGCCGAAATACGACACGATTTTTTATTGTTCGGAGATTACGTTAAATTTAATTCCTTTTTTCACTCGGAATCATTTTAATTTAAAGGGAACTAAACGTACCGGTATGCGTCAGTGTCCTTGAATAGGTCGAACATTCGCCATTGCATACTATTGCGTGTTAATTAATGACACGTGAGAAACGATCTACTTGCCCGGTGAACTCTTAATTTAATTTTACGTTGAACCAGGTTGCGTAAAAGTCTGATAAAAAATATTTTAAAATACATTATCGATTAGGGTAAACCGCAGATTTATGTTAAGGGTTTGATACAAAACGTGCTTGAATTGAAAACAGAGAAGAATTTGGAAACTCAAAGAAATGTTATTGCGCGTACTTAGCTAACACTACGCCAGAATATTAATTGTTCTGAATTATTTCGCCATGAAAATATTTTTACGTAAAACCGTGAAAGAATCAAATTGGCAATTACATTATGTATTATAATACTTAATTATATATAAATTCCCGAAAGTGTGCAATCGCGTACCTGATCAAACAAATCAATCACGTAACGTAACCTTGATTAACGAAATCCACCAACATCATTGTAACAGCACATCCATCCCGATATTATTTATGATTCCTGCAATCGCGAAAAGGCGAGTGAACCGCCAAAGTTCATATTCAATATCGTTTTTCTTTTTTTTGCGGGAAAACTATTTCCCATTCAGTCGCTATCAAACGAATACCAAATACGCGAATAAAAGGGACGGTAGATAGACAAAAAAAAAGAGAAGAACGTTCGACAAGTTGAACGTTAAATTGCACATTTCAAAGCCGCTGTTCGTTTGGTGAAAAACAAAAAAAAAGGAGGTCGACGGGGCGGATTAATTTGATGCATCGCGGATCTTTAATTTTATTTAACTCCCGGTAATCGAGGAATATCGAATTCCGATGGGACGTACGGACAAAACGGGAGTACGGCAGAGAAATATTTTCACCCGCGAACGTACAACCCGCGAGGAAACCGAAGCACGAAGCGAGTCCTACGGCTCTGCGGGCAAAACGGTTCGCATTCTCCTCTCTAAACGACATCGTTTATTATTTTAATGACGTCATTAGCAGAATTTAAATAAACTTGTCTGCGGGCTACTACACTGGGAGTGGGAGGGGTGGGGGGTAGCGGACCAAGTTTTACCCTTCGCTTCGAGTGTTTCGTATCCTCTCGCAACGATTACAACTTTCTTTTTTTTATTTTTGTCTGACCTCACGTTATCAGGAATTCGCGATCGATAATTTTCGCGGGAGACTCTCTGACCCCTGACATTGCTTGATATAACCAATGAACTGATCAAACACGCTGATTTCAAACACGCTTTTGTTCCGTTTGCCATCCCTGGTTAAAAGATATGTTGCGAGTATGCTTTTAATAAAATGGTATATGTAACGAGTTTGCATAAATTGGTATACCTTGCTCGAAATACAGCAACGCATATTGAGTTCGAAAATATAGTTTTAATTGCCCTGGTTTATAAATTTACGCGATGGGTAACGCGCAAAGGGAAATTTGCGGTAAAGCGATGGTAGGTGTCGGCGTCTGATTTGACCCGCCGCAATCTCTAATTCTGATTTTTCATCGATAAAAGTTGGTTGGTCAGTTTTCGTATAATCGTGTTATTAATTCGGACCCGTGTCCGACCGTGTTGACCGAATTTTTCCAAACGTTCATTAACGAAAGCTTCAATTAAAATTGGAACGACGGGAACGGTGATTTCGACAACGATCGAATTGTCGATTGATAATTGCGATCTCAATTATTGCGGAGTACTAGAGAGATTTTATTTTCGTGTAATCATAGTTCAATCCATTCAGACGCAGCTTTTCACGCGTTATTTTCCATAGAGTTATATTTTACGTAATTCACGTTTTTCGAAGAATATTTGCATAATTTTCCTCGGGTTTCCCGTACTTCGTTCCTTTATTTAACAAATTTACCTGGTAATTTCAAGTGTCCAATCAAATTTTGATTATTAGATTCAGATTTAAAAATAATTTTTACCGGTTCGTATTGTATATTTACGATAGCTTTCCTAGCGTTCCCCGTACTTGTTTCCTACATTTAAAACATTTACCTGGTAGTTTTAGATGTCGAATTAAATTCGAATTCTTCGATTCCCTTTTAGAAAGATTTTCGACCGACACCGATTCGTTATAATTTATTCAAATCTGGACACCTCGAGAATGTCTGAGTCCGAAGGGGATGACGAAGAGTATACATTATTCATTTTAAAACATTGACCGCTAAATATATTTTAATGTAATCTTTGACGCGATCAATCGTTAGCTTTCACGACTACTCCTGACATCTAAAACTCGATCAGGATAAAAATGTGCAACAGTTATGTCGGGGTGAGAATAATTTCGAGCGGAAGATTAAGTCTCGCGGTTGGATTAACTCCCTCCAGAATCTAATTCAGCCTGACATTTAAATTTCCAAGTACCGTGAGAGATCTTTCAGAATTTTCCCACCGACCTTTCGACCTTAACATCGATTTTAATGAAATCCGGAAGAGAGTAAGAAATAATTCAAATTTAAACGAGAATGGAATTTTGTACAGAATTTTTAATCTCAGTTTCTTACTCTCTACGCGAACCGAACGTTTATTAGCAGGATTATCAAAAATTGCGAACGTGGTTTTCAGTCCTTTTCGTTAATGCGATTTGAGAGACACTCAAATTGATATCAAACATCAACGGAGTCTGTCATCTAAATTTATAAAGTAAAGACATATTAATGAAATGTACAAATTGAAAAATAATTGATTTGTAAAAAATATTTAAAAGCGTCGTTCAAAATATTCGTGACACGTCCCTGCTCTCGTAATCACTAACGAATTATTTTACGGACAACAGTAAAACCCGTCTGTTCATTAAATTTCAACGGTAAGAATATTTCCTAAGGGGACGAAAAAATAATTTTCAGTCAAAAATATACCCCGATATAATTCAATATTCGACGAATAACAATAGATTCCCTCGAAACATTCTCTTCCGTCGTCTACGGGGCAAATCCTTTAAGAAAGCCCATTATTAAAATTAATAATAAAAAATGCACAACCCATGCGTAAGGGATGGTTAAACTAAGCTTCGCGGAACATCGATGCGAACACGGGTGAAAATATCATCGCGACAATAATGGATCGCGAAATCTTTTCGCGAAGGCAACGTTTCCCGGCGTTGCTCGAGGGGCGTTTCCAAGAGACAATATAAAAATGACGCGAGACACTGCGTAGGCCAGACGACGGCGTCTTTTCTTTCCCGCTCTGTACCTATTGTCTCGCTTTCGTTGAACTTTCGCACACGGCTCGCTCTCAAAAGGCGAGCTAGCGATTCTCCGCTCGTCAGACGTCGACGGAAAATAAGATAGAACGCGCGTCGAAGGCCGCGACATTTTACGCTGATTGTAGGCGAGCGTGCAAAACTGTAGCCGTTTGTTACGGTTTTTCCTCACGGTCCTGCTATTTATCATTATTATTATTACGTTTATTGATGGCATTAACAATTAAAGTTAGTTATCGACCGTATTGATTGGATCGACTGGATCTGATTATTGGATCTGATTATTTATGGAGTAATTATCTGTATAATTATCTGTAGAAAAATTGATAATAATCCAGCCCAACGAAACGACACCGAGGAGATACGACGACGGGTAAAGTATGCGTTTATTTCCATGTCCTCGGAACCGTGGAAACGAAAATAACGACAAAAGCTGCCGGATATTTGCGGGCAGGAGAGTGACAAATATATACGATAAAAGCCGACTGTTCCGCTTCGTATCCTGAACCGAGCTCCCTATCTCGATATTGATTTATCGCCCGCCGATACGGAATCGCTATCGCGTTTTCGATTTCCATGTAACGCGCCCGCCGAAAATTTTCACATCCTGCTTGAAATACCGCGAGGAATATTGAATTCAGAAATATAGTTTTCACCGTGCTAATTTATAAATTCACTCGGTTTCTTTTTTCATTTTATACAAATATTTTCAAGTTTATATATTATTTCTGCACAGATGACATTCCGTGTACTGAGATTTTATATTAATTTTATCAAAAACTTTTGTTTCGAAAAGGAATGGCGTAACGCGTTTGCGAAAATTTTGATATCCTGCTTGAAATGCCGCGAAAAATATTCAATACAAATATATAGTTTTCACCCTGCTGATTTATACATATATTCACGCGGTTTACGGAATTTTATACAAATATTTTCAAGTTTTTGAATTCTTGCTGTACATAGCACGTTCCGCGTACCGAGATATTAGATTATTTGGTAAACAATTTTACAAGTAAATATGTTTTAACAAGAAATGGTGTGCACGTAACGCGTTTGCGAAAATCTGTATGTCCTGCTTGTAATAGCACGAGGAATGTTTAATTAAAAAATATATATCTAAAAAATATCTCTGGAATTTTATATAAATATTTCGAAGCTTTACCATTTTTCTCGCACGCACTTTAATTTCACGGATGATTTTTCTCCCAGGCGAAAAATTTATGAGAAATTTGTTTTAACAGAACTGTTAGATCGCCTTTTCCACACAAATTCTATATTAAATTCAGCATAAAAAAAAGGAAGGATGCGTACTCTCCCGCGAAGCTCAAAATATCTTCTTAAACGTATTCAATGGACAAAATTGAATTTTA
Organism: Pemphredon lugubris; assembly: GCA_933228935.1. Taxonomy (NCBI): domain Eukaryota; kingdom Metazoa; phylum Arthropoda; class Insecta; order Hymenoptera; family Crabronidae; genus Pemphredon; species Pemphredon lugubris. The sequence continues at coordinate 40,115,487 of OW121819.1, read as the reverse complement.
CGATCTACGAAAGGGGGAAATCTTCGTTCTGGACGAGTGTCAAGCCCAGAAAAGACGGATATTTCCATCTCCGGTCGCCAATCTGTTACGATTTCTATCCAGCCACGTATTTTCGGAAAGAATTTTCTTCGATCACTGCGAGATACGTCTCCGCGACGTAAAAGATGTCTGACGGTGCGCTTTATAAAAACTTCCTTCCAAAGCTGTTCGATTACCCGGATTCCCGAGATTCATGGAAAATACTTTCCAATGCGATATTTTCCAAATTTCCGCAGGGAACAATTGAAAATTTCCTTGAACCATCTTCGGTCGAGTAATGCGAGATTCTCTCACCTTGATGTGAGTTTCATTATCATCGTGTATATTGCGAAAGACCATGCATTCGAAAAAATCTTTCTCATCAGTAGACTGGCGGATGTTTATGCAAAATGCATTATTTAATACTGACTTTAAACGGATTTGGGAAACAAATGCGATCAATATGCGTAAGATATACGCATAATATATTGTATGTAGGTATAAGATAAAATAAACTAATGCATTAAATTATTCATTAAGTGCATGAAATAAGGCACAAAATAATGCATTTTGCATAAACATCCGCACTCTACTCATCAGTAAAAAACATTGCTCGAAACGTTTCTTGTTTTTATTTAAAAAATCTGAAAGTTATTCGTGTGGCCAGTTTTAAGCACTTCATCATCTATGATAGATATTTATTGTATCTAATATATAAAATATAATATCGTACCGAAGAAATAAGTTTACAAAAGCACTGACGTAGTAACGAGAAATTAAAAAACCAGCTGCCATTTAAAAAACATTGACCCGAACTTACAATTGCAGCAACGAGCGCTGCTGTGTACAGAATACTTAACGGCGTCACGGATTTGCAGATGCAACGGCGAATCACGTTACGGAAATGATAATCAGATGCAAGAACAGGTTCCAGTAGCTAAAGCAATGTCGCTGAACCGTGGATGCAACGGCGAGTCATGTTACGAAAACGACCCGCAGCTACAACAGCGGGTCACGTTACGAAAACGGTCAGCAGATGCAACGGCGAGTCACGTTACGGAAACTACTCGTAGCTGCGAGAACACGCTTCAATTGTAGAACCGACGTTGCTGACTCGCAGATGCAATCGGGAGGTAGAATAGCGGAAGGAATCGAAGCTACTCACTTTCCTGCGGCCGCAGCAGAGCATCGTTGCTGCGCTGCAGCTGCGGCGAGCCGTCGACGAGAGTTGAGGCTGATGACAGACGTAGCTGAGTCTTGCGCCCCCTTCCCGCTGCAGCTGCACCACGCGCACCTGCAGCTGCACCTGCTCCCGCTCCAGCTGTCCTTGACCGACACCGACTCGACCACCGTACTTGATGCGCACGTGTTTTCGCCACTGCATGAGTTCGGTGCGTCATGCCCTCTTCCTGGAATTAATTGCCGATCAGTTAATTCGACGGGATTGACGGAAATTTTAATTGCTCAAATTTCGGGAACTGGGTCGAGGCTTCGGAGCGGCTAATTATTTAACCCTTTGGGGTTAGGTGGGTTCAAAACTGTCTCACCTTTAGCTTAGCTTTTTGTGCGTGATGGGATATATTGAAAAGTTGAAGTTACTCGTAGTCATACAGCTTAATATTTTATATAAAGTTTTTCATTCTGTTGGCAATGCTATGGGCCAATGGTAAATGCCTAAATAAATGAAAACAGAAATTGATGTTAGTTAAAACGCGTTAGTAAGTTGTTGATGCTGTTGCGATCGAGGTAGGGAAATTGTGTAATGCAACAAATTCTATGCATCTTGGGTTTTTCTTTTCTTTAAAGTTGTGTGCCTCAAAGAGTTGAAATGGCCTAATGAGAGAACACGTGGAAGGAATTTTTGTAGTTATTAGTTAACAATTATCAATGGTCCACCTTGTATAGTATGTCGATCTCGAATAAACGATCCCAATGCATTCTGTGCAAAAGTATATGTTAAAGTAGATAATTAAATAAGATTAGAAGAAGTATATAATATATGTATATAAAGTATATAATTAAATAAGATTAATCCGGCGTATCTACCGGTCGTAATTTCTTTTTATTCGTATCTCACATATAATTAGAAATCCCGACCAGAAGATGCGCCAAATTAACCTCATTTAATTAAAGTAACGAGCAATAATTAGTCATTCTCGTAATTAATCGAATGCGTAATGAACAAAATTCTGACGATCGCGAGATTGAACGCGTAACTATGAAAACCGCTAGCCACGGTAAAAGTGGTCTCTTGATTTTCGTGACAGCTTCAAAAACAATTTAAAAAAACAGTACATATATATATTTCCCGTTTTTGCCGATGCCCTTTAAAGTAACCGCAAACCATTGACGTCACTCGTCACGGCGTGACCGAAGGGTTTCTAAAGAGTTATTATTTAGTAAATTTGCTTTGTTAGCGAAGTACTTTGCGGTCGCCAATTTTTATGAAAACCGACGACGCCAAGAGTCACTCCTCTTCCAAGAAGCGAAGAAAGCGAACGGAACGATCGATATACGTACCAGGAAGAATCCACTTTCGTGGTCTACGTGGCGCGCGATAAATTTCTCTTTAAATCGAGTCCAAACCGCGTTAACGCTGAAGTTATAAAGTAACGTACCTGCCCGACACGTATTATCGTTCGTTCGTTCTCCTCTATTTTTTTTCCTACGCTCTCGTGCAAAACTTTCGTAATAAACTACGAACTACAAACAGAAATGCGAATTTCATGAATCTGCCGTTACGTTCGCGGTGAGTACCAGTGATTTAGGTTATCGCGGATAGTAATTATTTGTCGTTATCGAAACGTGGCGAAATCGTTATCGAAACTTTGTAATCATCACGATCGTTCGTCGAATCGATGGGGAAGAAGAACTATGGGATCAAAACTTACGAAATTGTGTTAATTTTATTTTCACATTTATTATTCGACGAGCTCGGGACGAATTTTAAATCTTCCACCGACGTTTTCTGAGTTTCACGATTCTTCGCGATTTCCACATTTCTCGTGCCACCCAAGACAGCTCTATTTTCGCCCTCAAATCAATATCGAGAATGTTAATTTATTAATGGCCCCTGGAAATCTATCGCGTCCCAAACGGCCCTGCCGTTTCACTTTGGCTCGCGGATTACAAAAGTGAACGTTGATATCCAGGTATACCCATTACCTTCGTTCTACATATTAGTTTTGCATCTATTCCGGGCATTTACTTATTTATTTTTCCATCAAGAATAAAAAATGTAACTCGCGAGGCAAGGGATCATGTATTAACGTAAAACACTTTCTCGTTATTGCGGCGTATTAAATTTCTTTTTCTCGGATTTTCGCTGCCAACGCTGAAATCGAGATTAATCTGACACTGATCGAGCAACGGTGAATAATTATATGTAATATCGCGCATTTAATAATGTCAGTCACGGATTACAGACTTTCAATCGTATCGTCCATTCTCTCCGCCGGGAATGCAAATTTAATTAAACATTGATGTTTAATATACTGATATCGTTAGGGGACAATGAAAATATCGATCGCTTGAAATAAAATAATCATTTTTAGAGGATATTTGTCGGTCGTGCATCATTATCGAATATCATTCGCACGTTATTAAAACAAACATTATTTTCCTCGTATATTGTACCATTCGCGATGCCTGAAACTCCGAAGTCAGTCTTAGTATACAATGTACTAAAGAATATAGCATAATATAAAATTTAATCTATTAAATTCCATATCAAATTTTATTAAAGTCCACATTACATTCTATATTTTAATTTGTCACATTTTAGTATAACTATAACTCACGAAAGAGACTCATGAAAGTGAAGACGAGTGCGGAAATTTTGTTTACGTTCTATCATGAGTTTGCAAAAATTATAAAAATAAATATAAAACATATACCAGTGTTATTAATAATTTCCCGAAGAAACTGTCACGCGCATAGGTCTGAAAGAAAAAGAGAAACGAAACCGCGAACGACGTTTCAGTTCTCATCGGTACAATCGAATAATCGATCGTGCGTGGGCTGTGCGCAACCATAAGTTGACCTAGGGCGACGGGAGATACGCGAGGAATCTCATAAGCGACGTCCGTCACGGCCGAATATCTCGGTCTTCGATTCAGTCCGGTTGCTATTCATACGACATTCTGTGCCAGCCTCGCGTTGGCTCATTAAGAATCAATGAAATCCACGGTCGCGTGGGGGCTGTCGTGCTACAACCTTGACCTTTTCTACGGATCTTACTATAAAAAAAAAAAGAAGAAGGGTCGCTTTCCGTGAAAATGTGCGAGACGATTACCACCCTCTCTCGGTTTCGCGCGAGCATTTGTACATATGTGATTCGGCGACTGGCGAAATTAACATGTTTCCCATCGATAACATGAATGCAATTAGAGAAGTTCCATTTTGTTTAAAAAAACGTGTAGAATGAGCCACGATAACAATGGTTACGATACAATTTTGTTAAATTAAACCAAGAATGGGGTAAAACAACGAAATCAACGGCGTACGGACGATTCTAACGAAACCGGGCCAGATGCGGACGCCGGATGCTGCGTCTATACTATAGCGACACTATGGCGAACCCGTGACTTGAGCCGTTTTGGAAATTCGTGTGTTCCGAGCTTAATGAGAAGGGAGAATAATAGAGACGCTTGCGAAATTTTTGTCATGAGTCACGCGACGGTTCGGTCACGTTTCAGTCGCGATTTGATCAGATATTGTTTAAATTAAATTTTCGTGAAAATGTTAAGAACCAATTATCCCATTTTTCATAATTCCACGCGAGTGATAACAATGCATGCATCGTAGCCGACAAAAATAATGAAGTATTTTAGAAACTTATGTATCTTGGAGTTAGTAACAATGGAGAATAATGGAAACACGTCGGATACCTTTGCTTAAGTTTTTATTACGAGTCACGCAAGATCCAGTTAAACATTGCTTAAGGCTTCTAAATATACACGTAAGCGTGTGCACTAACGATCATGAATTACATTACTCCCTTACGAGTCAGTCACAGGGTGTACGTAAATATTTACTCCGAGCGTAACGAGCACGGCCGTTTAGGAATAAGCAATTCCGTCGAAACTTTCAGAATTAATCGAAGATGTCTGCTATCAATTACAGCGAACCTACCGAGTACGTTCATATTTTTCTTTAAACGCAGGGCACAAAATCTGATAATGGCAAACTCGACGAATTTGATAGTAACACAGAAAACTCGCGATTTCCCAAAATTCGATAACACGCGTCAACTGGTAAAATACTTTAATTAAGCTGACGCAAGAATTTGGAACGATCGGTGCATTCTGCAAAAAAAAGTTCCGATAAAATTTTGAACGTCCGAATATCGATAAGAGCCACTCCGCGATATTCTCGCGATTGATTAAACGATATTCGTTTTTTCACCGAGTTACTCGTAATTACTTACTTTTGCCCGATCCGCTTAAATTCAACGAGCCTCAAAGGGATGCTTTCTTTAAATTACACACAGAATCACATTCGTTACGTCCACGTAATTTACGCCCCTCGCGATCTAGATTACCAAGCATAATTCCTACTTCCACTCCAGACCTTTACGTTTACTTAAATCGAATAACACAGAAAATTGCATGAACGTCAACGAGCGAGACGGTCGCCAAATTGCTTTCGTAACGATTACTCTACAAAATACCGTGCGAGTAGAAGGATATTAAATCAATTAACGACGACCCTGGTAAATTATCCATCCAACCCGAACAAGCGAACCCGAAGAGCAAACGATTACGGGAAAACACCGACGATACTCGCCCTGGCGAGTATAAAGAATGCAACGGCCGTTGCAACTGTGCCAATATCGCGGCCACCGTTAATCACTTTTTAATGAGTGTCGACTGCATCCTTAATCCCCCTCCATCCCGTTAACCGCCAGGGAATTAAATATAAACACCCGGAGAAACTTTAAGAGTTGGCAACGACGCCGGGCCGAAGGATGACTATAACCACTGGGGGTCAACTTAGCATCCCCTTCATCCCCGAGCTCCTGCACTATGCACCGTAATGCAACCTCGTAAACAATGTCGCTATACTTCGAGTAAACGACCAATCGGTCCCTCGCGATGTTCTTCGTAGGTGGCCGGAGGGAAGTATTCGGTGGAGCGAGGACAAGGAATAGAAAAAAAGCAAGTGCGCAACGCGCGCACAGGCACCGATAATAATGCACGTACAACGAGGTAAGATAAATTGTTCGGGTCCCCTACGGGAAACGGTGCAGGGATTTTGTTTTCTCTCTCTTTCTCTCTTGATGCTGCTATTGATATACCTGGGCGTTCTAAAAAGGGGTTTTTGAAAATACGAGGTTCGCTATTGTGCTGCTTGGAGATAGGAACTTGATTCGGTAACGCGATGTTATTAAATGTTGATAGCACTTGAATGTTAAATTAGTCGTGGGACTAGAAGATACGTCGATAGTAGAATTTCACATTTTTGTATGAAAAGCATTGTCAGAAATGATTGAAAAATAGATTCGGTTTGTATTAATTGATAATGTGTTTTTTAGAGTGCCGTGGTATACATTTTGAAATTTAAGTAAATACGTTGACGTTGTTGAAACTGGATCGTGTTTTTTAGCCGTATGTGAGTATAAAATATATTTCAAAAATTGGAATAATAAAAGTAAAGTTTGAATAATAAATAGAATTTAAAAAATACGTAAAAGCAGTTTTTACACCGGTCCCACGATTTTTTTTTATCTCATATTATTTCTCTTCTACCTTTCATTTCAGTTCAATCATACCGTGTAACTCATTACCTTGTTAGTAAAGAACCAGACGACTTATGATATATCGCTGCATATCGTGACGGTGTCGTGAGTATAAACTATATTTCAAAAACTAAAATACCTAATAACAATAAATGTAAAATTCGAAGAATAAATAGAATGTTAAAAATGCATAGAAGCAGTGTATGGCGGTTACACGATTTTATTTCATCTCATATTATTTCTCTTCTACCTTCCATTTCATTTTAATCAAACCGTGCAACTTATTAGCAAAGAACCAGACGACGTACGGCAACGCGCCGTATATCGTGACGGTGTCGCGACCGTCTGCACCGCTCGATTGGCACGTTTCGTTTCGGAGCGCACCGCGGTCAAAGGGTTAAAGTGTGATAGAAGGAAAGGGTGTTTGATTGTAGATTAAACGTAGTGTGCCATAGTTGCATGAAAATTCAACCAGGCTATAATTTGCGTTTCCTGATGTTAGGCGGAACTGCTTAACGTTGGGCGGTGTACTTTCGAGTTGATTAACCCTCCTAGCGTTAATGACGCCCTAGGAGCGTTCGCGCGCGTTTGTTGAATTAAGATAACGATTAAATTGCTCGTGTTTAATGTTTAAGCCAAACAGAACGGTTTTACGTGGTTCGAGTTCAGTTCGATCTCAACGATGTCTGTCTTCAATTTGTTATCGAAACGTTAAAATTAAAGTCGGACGGTTAATAAAAATGAGCAATAATTTCCTTGCGAATTTGGTTTTTTTTGTGAAAAACGTTTCAGAATTCCCGAAGATACTCCACAATTAGAAATTCGAAATCGAATTGAGTAATTGAACGATCATTTTCTACGCTTTCCTATTAAACACGTAGATATTATTTATTCAGTTTAGAGTATACGTGTACAGACGTCACTTTCGATAATTAATGAATTTTTAATATTTGCGTGATAGATCGTTTAAGTGCGGTAATCAATGTTGCCTTGACTCGTTCTGTATTCATTTGAAAGTTGAATTTTGCTCAAAGACGAATCGCGGCTTCAACAATTTTACGGCTAATTCGATTATTTTAGTTTAATAAAATCAGCAATCGTGCGTTAACGGTAACGCGCACTTGTGTAGTCGTGTGAGTTAAAGACGAAAAGATGGTAACTCCATGCTGAACGTATTACCAATAATCAGTTCGATCGCGGAAAAAGACGAACATGTCCTTAGAACGCGTCGCATGCAATTAGTTTATATTTTCCAGAGTAATTTCGAAGTGGAACAATTCTCTGGGCACACTTGTTCTCGTAGGCAAAGAGAGTGTAAGAATTATGCTAACATGACAGGAAAGTAATTGGAAAGGCGAACGGATGAAAATCTGATTGATCGTTACCTTCTAAAAATCATTTCTCGTGTGAAGGGCCGAGGGGTCCCTGCTCGAGCGCACTCGAATAATTTCTCTCATTCTGGTACACGGAATCACCCTCTCCCACTCTGGAAAAAATAAAATAAACCATTGAAAGTGTCACGATATCAGATCTCCTCGATATAAACCAAGACGTGCGCTGTCGCGTTGCTTGGCGTTTTACGGAATCGCGTTACATGAAAACAGCAACATTTCTGGCGCGTTATAGGAATTAAAATGATCATATAAATAATAATTAAATTAATAAATTCATAGATAATAACTCATTTTCATTATACATAAAAATATTCTAATTCATATACTCGTATTTAGATCTCGTACATGGTATTGTACTTTTTGAAAGCACAAATTCATATCACACAATAAAAAGCAAGGTTTTTCCAAGAATAGAATGTCCAAATTAATAAAACTAATTCGCCAATAAAAATTGGTCTTCGATATTCTGTTCCGTCTACTTTCTGAAAAGGAACATTTTAGTGTCCCGAACACTCCGCCGGGGACAGCGGGACAGTAAACGGAAACACGGGACCGTCCCTCTCAAAACGGGGCGTGTTATCACGTTAATTATACGGGGCTCTACTCTAATTATTTTTGTTACACGGCGTCCGTCGGTGAAAGTTCTTGACGCCTCGAAGACGTCAAAGCCGATAACGCGCAAAACAAACGACGTCTCTCAGACGTCACTGTACGCGAAGGAGTTAAGCGGGATGGTTCGCGTTTACAAAATTGGTACCGCGAGTCGATAAAGTACTTCGTGACGCTGGGCCAATTAATTTTCCCAGCGTTTCGTCGATACGACGTCGACGTTTAAACGAAAGAGGCGTAATGGTTTATCGAAGGCGAGAGACAAAACTTGTCTACGAATACGCGTACGCAAACACGGTCGCTGGATTAACTACGTTCGATCACGCCAAGCGTAACTTAATAGCGTTGTACACGCTACTTAACGCTTAACATCGCCGAACGATTTTCCTCTTAGAAATGGGTACCATTTTCAGGCTACAAATTAAATAGTATTGTTTACGAGGATAGAAAGAACAAAGTGGTTCGCCGACGATGATTTACACGGACTGTATCGAGCGATTAACAAACTGCATGCTAGGCAATTGAATTGGGTTAAGAATTATTTTTGATCCGAATAAAGATCAAAGAGTTTAATAAGGTCACGCGCTTCACAAACATAAAGAGCACGAAAAAAATTATTTTCATCAAACATATCGAGCGTGTCAAACGCAAATTTGAATCAGAAACTGTGCGGCAAATACCAAAATCGAGATAAGAATCATTTTTATTTCCAACTACGATCAAAGGATTGATTTAAAAGAAAGATTGAAAATTTAAAAATGCCAGACGATGAAAATTAATTTTCTCGTACTACTTAATTTTACACTGGATCAATTCAAAGGTGCTGGGAAAAACGGGAAAAATATAAAATTAAAAATTGGCCAACCGTGTCAGCTAATTCGTTTTGCTCGGGTGCGAAATCTGTTTTACGAAACGTGTCGTTATTTTTTTTACCTTCTTTCATCCGTGTGCTACGTACTCGAGAAAAAAAAATGAATTAACCGACGTAATAAGCGAATAGTAAATTTTCAATACGATGACGCGTTTCTCTCGAGCACCGTCGAACCGCGTTTACATCAAACAAAACAATTGAAACGCACGTTGATCCGTTACGCTTGCATTTACACCAGTGACATTCAACTGGTTCTTGAACTTCATTACTCGATTCCGTTTGCCACCGCGATCGCTTTACGTTTTATCGATCTTCGTGGTAGTAAGTGGGAGATAGCGTAAAAGAAAGAGAAGAGGAAAAGGGGAATATTGGTTACTCCGGTATTTCATGAATTGTGATCCGCGTAATTGAAGACCGCCAGATCTAGCGGATGTTTTTGTACAATAAATTTCACAAAACTTTTTCTCGTGTATTCTTCGATACTGTATACGTGTATTCGTAGAGGCTTTTCCAAATAAAAAGCACTGTATTTTCAAGAAAAGCAAATTTACGTTTATATTAATCTGATATACCGATACCGAATTCATTTATTGCAAAAAGTGAGCTATTATTTTATTATTTTACAATCCTCTGGATTCTAGTTTTGTTTTCTACTCCGAAACGCAATACGAGAAAAAATAGAAAACCATTGTTTCCACTATAATAATTTAGAACTTTCATCCTACATTTACAATGACCGTTTTCCGTAATATATACACTACCAAAACCTCTTAAAACAAGTACATTAAGACTTCCCTACCGACGGTTAGATCGCGAAAGAAAAAAGACAAATCGACTAATCGCTTCATTATCCCCGGCCGTTAATAGTTCGAACCGAGAACAGCGTACGATCGTTCGAGTGAAATTCGAGCCACCCCATCAATTCTCCGAAAGTATTCAGGATAGTTCAAGAAACGTTACTCGAGCACGAAACGCTCTGCTACGAGGAAGAACAGAAACGAAAAAAAAAGAAAAGAAAAGAAAAAAGAAACCGTTAACCGGAGAAGGCTCGAGCGAAAACTCTAAATCCGCGGAACTCGTGATAGTGGGTTAAGGGTTCGTTCATCCCTTGGAAGCGTTCGAGTTGGTTCAACGAACGTCGGCGCGAGCCTGAAACGCCGGGCCACGGGAAAAGAATTCAAAGAAAGGGGGATGACCGAAGAAAGCTTCTTCTTTTGCGCTCGGAAAATCGAGGTATTTGCGACGGAAGGTTAAGGGTCGTCGAGGAGGCTTCGTAGGGCGCAATTTCGGATCGTATGCCGGCGTAGCCGGGCTTCGATCGATAAGGGATACGTTTAAGGGCGAACGGTAAGAGTAGCAGGAGCAGCAGCAGCAGCAGCAGCAACCTCGAGAGAGGCTCGCCGCCCTTCTGATAGTCGTGCCGCCCCGCGATAAAGCCGCATTCGTCACGAAACGTTTTCCGAGCGACACCTGTCAGTGGATATCGAATCGTGGCGAACAGAACAAAAAAAAACACGGCCAGGTACAACGGCGTGGACTGATTTCGAGGGGAGAAATAAAAAAGAAATTGCGACGATGGTAAGATTCGGCAGGAAAGACGAAGAGCGAGAGAAACAAAGGGGGGAATAGTTGAATAAAACGAACAGTACTATACGCGATGCGTGAAAATAAACGGAACGCGAAACAAGGTGGGAGGGATTGGGGGAGAATGAGAGTAAGAAGCGGAGATAATCGAAAAATCGCAAAGAGGAAAGAAAAGTGAAATAGGAGGAAAAGGGGCGAGCGAGACAGAGAGACAAAGATCAAAAGGGAGGGAAAAAAGGGAGACGGTGGGAGGAATAGGAGTGGAGGCGGGGGTAGTCGAGGGGGTGGTGGAAACCGGCAGGAAAAAGAGAGTAGAGCCACCACGATATCGTGGTGGCGTGCCAGCCGATGGTCCCCGGACCCAGCCGATCGATATACCCTTTTTCGAGAGTACCTACGACCCTCCCTCGGCGCTAACCGACTCGCACACCAACCACCCTCCTCCGCCTTACCACCGAGGGAAACACGCGTGTGCTCGTAGTAAAACGCGCGTCGAACCCCGAATTCACACTCGCGAAACGGACGGGAACCTCCCGGCGTACCTCTGACGACGGCAGCCCCACCGGCCGCGGTCAACCACTTTCTTTTTCTCTCTCTCTCTCTCTCTCTCACGGCAGGACGATTCGGTGATCGTGCCCACTGTCACCCATTCCCTCCTCGCTCCCCTTATTTATCTCCGTTTCTCCTGCGACGAAGGAAACAGGAGGAATCTTCCGGTTGCAGCTTTCTCACCTCACCGTATAACGCCACGCGGGAATCAATACGCGCGCCTGCCTCAAGCTTTTCTCTCTCTCTCTTACTCTCCCTCTGCCTCCCGTCCTCCCTCCCTCCCTCTCCTCTCTCTCTCTCACTCTCTCTCTCTCGCTTTCCCACCCTCTCTCTCAATCTAGCCTTCTACGTGCATCTACCGTCTCTCTCTCTCTCACTCTCTCACTCTCGCTCTCTCGCTCTCTACGCGTCGGTCTCTATCTTTCACTCACCACCCACCGTCTCTTCGCTCCGATACCAACCTCGAGGGGGATGGCTCCTCGTGGACGACTCGGTGAGACGGTATATTCGCCGATAATCGCAAATAATCGCACGTTACGTACCGCGATTTACGGTGGCCCAGTCGCGCGTCAACAATCCCCTTCACTTCCGGGCGGACGCGAGTTCCGACGAAATACCCGCCGTCCGGCCGAGCGCAACGCGGATACCGAGGATTGGCCTTACGGTGTGCAACGCACCGCGCCGCATAACCACGACTACCTGGAGCACCCCGGCGGACATGTTGGACGAGGGTAGTGCGCACACGCGACCCCCGGCGCCCCTTTTTCTCGTGGACTTGGCGCGGGGTTGGCCCGCGTCCTCGAGAACGAAGAGTTCTCGCCCTCGCTTTTTCCATCTCGGGGGCTCCTTCTGCTCGTTCTCAGGCTGTCGAACCCTCGAACCACGCAGACGTCGAAATTTCATTCTTTCTCACTCTTCGCCCCGCCGCCGCTTCCCTAACCCCCCTCCTCCCCCCAACGGCCCTTCCTACCCTTATTTGCGAGCCGAGCTTTATGTACGGGTCTCGTCTTTCCGTTCGGGGGAGTTATACTCGCGTTTGAGTCATCCTTCGGTGTAATTGTAATATCATTGCTATTTACGTTTGTCGCGGTGTATCGTTCTTCCTCGGTTTCTTTTATTCGCCCCATCAGCTCGTCGTTCTGCTTCAAGACACACCGGGGACGCATCGGGATAGATACAAATTGCTAGGGTTACGAGTTTTTGGCATTCGAGCGGAATTTTGATGAACGAACGAGCTTTGGATGTATCTCGGTATTAGCGATCGTCGTTGCGTTTGATAGTTTGATTATAAAAATTGATTGTTAGTTGGATGAAGATAATGTATGAGGAGACTCTTGATGATTTTAAGTAAAAGAATCGTCAAACGATGTTTAATAAGCGAATTGGATTTACCTTCTGCTCCTAATCAGACAAAGAACCGATTTTTTATCTCCTCGCAATTCCAGTGATACATCAGTCGTTTTAACTCTATCTCAAGTTTGCTGGAAAACCCATTTTTCATCTCTTCGCAATTCGAATGATACGCGAGTGGTCTCGGTTCAGCTTCTAATCTGCCCAGAAACCGATTTCCCTTCCTCGTCCCTTCTCAACGACACTAACGAAGCGTATGCACGAGATTTCGTTGCCACGTTCTCGCTCTGATTAAATTTTCTACTCCGAAAAAAGAAAACCCGAAGTACTTCCCCGCTATACGATTTTCCTCTCAATTTCCCTCTTTCCCGGACGATATCGATAAACATTCCAGGGATTAGCTTGATTTTTCTACATTCTTTCCTTCGCCGGAAGATTTTTCTCGACGGTCAGGGTCGGCCGGCCGATGGAAGTCCACAAAATCACGTACCATAATCACCGCAATTTTACGAGACAGCGCGAACTACGGACTATTAGGTCAATACCGCACCTTCGTCGCCACGGCACTTTCGAAACGCGTTGATTGCAGGCTTCGTCGCTAATTCCATCTCTCTACCATGTTTTTTCTCTTTTCCTTTTTCTTTGCACCGCAAGATCGCAATCAGCAGGCAATTGTCATCCAGTCATTCCGCGAAAACTGCTCGAGAATTGTATGTTAACGAGGAACTTTAAGGGGAAACGGTCTGCGAGGGTCAGACGCGTTCCGTTTGCACCGGGATCGAGTAGCAATGACAAACGTTTCTCAGTAGAAAACGTATCGTCGGTGAACAAGAAAATAGTGACACGACTCGCAAATGGCCACTTTCAAGGTTATTGTGAAAATGTATAGCAAAATCCGCATATTTTGATTTGAACAAACGACATATTGCCATTTTTTAAAATTGACTGCTTGAAAGCAGTTGCGGTCGTTCTCCCCTTAACGTCAAAATAAGGAAACAAGACTCCTTTAAATGCAAGGCCTGGAAAATCTATTGTATTGAGTTGTGCCGCTATTCTTATGCACCAACGATATAATCTTTTTCAGGAGCAACGTTTTGTTCTCGATTTGTTTCGCGCCGCGATTGAATTCGTAGAAATTGTTTATTTGCTTGACAAAACGCAATATAATTTACGATAATAGCACACTGTTACACGCGTATCTACTAAAAGGAGTAATTGGAGCAATTAAAGAGATTATGGTTAATCAAAGGTCGATACGAGCGCAAAACAATTAAATGTAATTATAATATACTGTTCATCGGTGTAATAACTATAATCGTAATACTGAAAATACGATAAACTTTGTTATCGGAAATGTAATCGTGAGATTGAAAGAAATATGTGTAGTTCCGCCGTGATACTACTAATTTACGATTAAACTTTTTTTACTCATAATTTGGTCAATGCAACATGAATCTTGCTTAAAATCTTTCAGATATCGTTGCAAACTCTCAGCGGCCAATTTTCGTGCAAAATAACGTAAAAAAAGTTAAGTAACCCAACGTAACAAGTTTGGGTGGGTCGTAAAAAAAATGATTTCATTCGAATGGAGTAAGTAAGTCACTCCCCCTTTCCGCAGGGATCATTTGATACTGAAACCGGTGATTTCGCTGCATCAGGGTGGAAACGATGGGATCGCCAAAGGAGATCGATGGAAGTTACTTGTCTTACGAACAGTGTATCAATTTCACGCAGGGCACACTGCACAACCTGAACGTGAAAGAGGATCCAACAGATACGTTAACCGAAGTACTTATAGTGCCCGTACTCTATAAATTACAAGAGTCAGGGGCGGATAATTTTGAAAATTTCAAGGTGTTTGATAACGATACTTTTGGTAATACAGTACTCTATATATTTATCTTACGAAACTCTGAAATGTTTATATCAAAAGGATATATCGCGTTTCAAGATCTTATTGCATTATTTATAAGAGGCCATACTGCTTTATAATTTCTCTGAAATATCTCCATGGACGAATAACAAATACTCGATTAAAATATTTTAGAAACTGGTAACGGTAGAAAATAAATTTTTTCCAATATCACTTTTGGTCCAGAGATGTAAGATTATTGTGAATAACGGGGATATTTATGTGATCCAATTTAATTGCTCCACCATTGCTTTTAATAATAATGCCAAGACATGATTTACTAATAATGCCAAGACACCGATTCACAACAATGCAAAGACAGATTTCACTAATAACGCGAAGACATATTTGAACAATAACGCGATAAACTATCTTACTAATAAGAAAATACGTTTGAATAATAACAAGAAGGTAAAATTTGATAATAAAAACTCACGACATATCAAAAACAATTAAAAAACACGTAAATCCTACACCGGCGCTTGGATGAAACACGAGAACCTTTCGATCTTCCAAACGAAGTTTCAAATTTAATAACATTACAAGATTCCCCGCGACGCGTAACGTGAATTTTCTTTAGATTCGGGATTCAACGACGGCTCCCGAATAAGCCCTTCATTCGCGATGCCACTTTCCAAGTAGAAACCTCGACGCCGTCGATTGCCTTACAGCGCATTAAGAGTGCAAGGGGTTAACGCCGTTCGTGGTGTTAACTAATCGACCGAATGAAAGGATTAACGTGCGCCGCAAACGATCCCTTTAAACCGAATGATTCGAAACGCTTGGCATTTTATCAACGAGATCCGATCGAGCCGCTCGGGCGGAGGGTCGAAGTCGACCGAGAGATCCAGAGTTAAGTCAGTCTCTCGTTTCTCCCTTGTCATTCCCATCGAGCCTAAACGTCCTACTTCCGGTTCGGCTATTCTGGCCTCGATCGATTGGAAAGACCGCCTCGTGTCAAAAACACCCGGTAGGAAAGACGCCGAGGAAACGAGATCGTCCATCGGGCTCATAAATTTTAGGACAGGACATAGTTGCGATGGGGAAAAATTCCGCCGGAAATCGAGTCCTCGATCGAGATCGAGGAAATTTTTGAAGAAACTTCTTTTCGAGGAAATCTCTGCCGGATTCCATTAACCAGTTATCGGTTTTTTGTATCGTGACGATTATATTCCTCACGCAGGAAAGTAATTATCATTATAAGTTTAGTGAAATCGAAAATATATTCGTAAATTATGTGGGGATCTTTGTAAAGAAGGAAAACGGAAGTGGTTTTTGTATTTTTTTCTTTAGTAATTCGAGCCACGAACTATTAACATATATTTATTAAATGTAATGTACTCGGCATCACTTGTTCTTTGCGGTACACACTTTTCAAAGAGGTCGCAACAGCTACCTGGTCAAATTTTAGCGTAACCATAGAAACGGTTGATATTTATTTTTCGTATCGATTAACCGCTGTAACTCGCTTTGTACTTGATTTTTTTATAACTCTATGTAAGAATTCTTTTTATACATTTTATTATTAGACCACAGATTTTATGGAAAGGCACACTCTTACGGGGGACAGGTAAAAGAGCGAGACCGAGAAATTTATTTTGTAATTAGAGGCTTCTAAGAATCTACTTTGAATATATTTAACGCGTCTTTTAATATAATTTATACGTAAATCATTCCGCACGGTTAAGGTATCGCGTAGTTACGGCAATTACGCGAATTAAACGGGTATTTCCACCCCTTTTCCGCGTGACCTTCCGAATCTCAATTTACATCAGGAATTTTAGGCAAAAACTTTTTCCATTAGCTTTTTTCGCTCCGTTATCGAATAATTACGTCCAACATATTTCTATCGCTAAACTTTCCACTTCTGACGTCTATTTTAACGCAACTTCCTTGTAGAGAATATCGCGCGAATTAAAACAAAACACTGACAATGTTCCTTAATTAGTATTTCAACTTTTAATACGCGTCAATGAACACTAAAACGGAACAAAAATATTTCGTACGGAAAACTTATTTGGGTCACAAAGTATTGAGAGAAAACAACGCCGTATTTTTTTTATACGTAATTATGATTCTATTGTTAATGTCCCGTTTCAAAAATTAATAATATTTCAGCCGCTCATCGTTGCCGGAGGAAAAATAGCAGCGAAAGACAAAAAAAGCTTAATTGTGTCCGAATCGATACACGCTCGGGCCACGATTGAAATCTACCAGCATTGGGGGAAGTACGATTGTTCTCTCGCGAAATTCTCTACGGCTTTCCGCTGTTATCGGCCGCTATCAATCAATCCTATTTTTCGTCGCTGATAAATTTGCCACGCTAACGATATCTCGTGTCTCGAGGAATATCGCGCATTGATAATCCACGAGTGGTAGCGTTCTCGACTATCGGCGACCCTGTCGCGCGTACCGACGATCGGACGGCATTTGAATGAATGCCATCCGGCATTCACACCTTTTTTCTTTTTTTTTTTTTGCAACCCCTACCTTTCAACCGCGACCCCGGTCCACCGTGAAACCCCCGATGTACTCGAGGGTTACGGTAGTTGACACGCGAACGGTGCCAACGCGCGCGTGTGCTCGCGTGAACAAACTCGTAACGAGATCTTTCAACCCCCCCGCCCCCCCCCCCCCCTCCTCTCACCCGCCAACTCCCGCCCCATCCCACCCTCAACCGCGCGCCTCCGTGTCGGTTACCCCTGCGGAAATTACAGAATGCAGGAATTTCTTAGGTATTCTTGAAAAAAGGTCAGCGAGCGATCATTGTTCGTCGCGTGTGGTGTAAGTGGATGTTTGTTTTTTTTTTTTTTTTGACAGGCGGGAAAAAATGATTTTTAGAGAAAAATACCTGGAACAATTATTAACTTGTGTGGATTTCTTAGATATTTTTGGAAAAAGGTAAGAACATAGTCATTGTTCGATAGAATTCGATAGGATTCGATATAAGGTAAGAGAGCAGGGGAGAAAATTAATTTAAGCAGAAAATACTTTAAACACTTATCACCCAACATCAATTTCCTATGTATTCTTGAAAAAGAATCACGGGACGATCATTGTTCACCGTGTATTCATGTTTCCCCGATTATTTGGGCTTAAAGAGAGGAAAAAAAAGAAATTAATTTTAGAAATTGTATACCAAACAATTAAATAATTCTCGAAAAAAAAACAACGTTATCTAAAACTGAAAATGATATGAATAAAAGAATCTAATTGTAACCCATATGACGATTACACTCATCGCTTCTACGAACACGAAAAACTAGGGCATATCGTAAAACAAATTTTGCGCTCGAGATAAACGAATCAAGCGATATAATTGATGGAGTTTCAATTTTAGACCCTACACGTTTTTCCCCCCGAGCATCGAATTATCACGTGACGTCAATTGCTAAAATAAAGTTACGTTACTTTCCACGAGTAGGTACCTCTCGGTCGATCGAACCATCAGATTGTTGGCCTACCATGACAAAAATTCCACGCGCCCGTATTATATTATTTTTAATTTATCTTCAAAGCCCGGAGCCCTTCTGTTCTAAACTTATTGTTAGTATCGATTATTCCTTACGACGCACGATTCATCCCTCGGAGTTATTACCAGAAAAACCCCGTCCGGCGTCCCAACCCCTCGCGCCGATTCTACGCCTAACGAATTTGCATCGTCGAGAATTAATCGTTATCCGCTAACGAAAAGTGTGTCAAACGTCGTGCCGATCGATTATTACGTCCGGCGTACGATTGGTTAGCGTTATCGTCCCCTTTCCGCGATTCGTAAAATTTCGGCCGCCCTACTATCCGGTGCGACGCGTTGATACGTCACTGCCTCGTTTACGCATACGTCGAACCACGGGAGCGTACAGTTTACGTACGGATAATGACGGCGACGACGGCGACGCCGACGCCGGTGCCGCCTTTCGACGCTGACGAGAGGACGAGGACGAGAACGGCCGAGGACGCGTTACGGCCCTCGCCGCCCCCCTCCGCCCACCCCTTCCCTCGCGTACTACGCGAAATACTACGTTCTGTGATGCGGTGCAATTAAGCTCGTATACACCCCCTCAACCCCTATGCCCCAGACTCACCTCCACCCCACTACCAGGCAGACTTCGGGCCGGCAGGGGCGCAAGTCCGTCTCTTCTTTTACCACCCCCTACCGTTTATCCATTCGTTCATTCATCAGAACACTTCTTTAACCGGCTCGCTGTTCGAACTACGTAAGCCCACGAGCGGGCGGGGTGGTACTCCGTGAAGATTCTTCGACTATATTGTCTCAGCAGTTTTCCGGTTTTTTTTGTGTTTTTTTTTTTTTTAACTACACTGCTGGGATATCGATTGTTTTACGAGGGAGGAATTATCATTGACGCTCAATTTTGCGATTCCTCTATCGAGTTGATCGAGGTGACTTAAAGATATTGTGTTACTTGTATTCAATATTAGTTTATTCTTACACATTAGTAAGGCGTACAGAGAAGGATTTCGTTCGATGTTACGTGGAGGTAAATTGTATTTAAAACTTCTGATGTCTAGGAGTCTCAATCGAAATTGCGAAGTGTTATATGCCGCGAAGTTGAAAAAGATTAATTTGAAGTACAGTAACCTCACGCAGTCGCTGTATTTTAAACCACAGAAATGTTGGTATATATATATATATACTTACACTGATTATTATCATCGGTGAAGCGACACAAATCGTAAAAGTTTTCATTTCATATTTATTTCTTTTAATATCTTAAGCCTTACGTTTCCACCCTTTCGAGTTTTATGATTTATACAAATTATTATTTTCCACGGGAACGGAGATATTCTGGAATATACTTTTGCGATGAAGCGAGAAGGAGATGTTTTCATGATAACGAAACGGGATTCTTATCCCACGGGATTCACGATACTTCCACGCAATATGGGTCCAATTTTCATAAAGCACTCTCCCGGTTTTAACCATGGACCGATGCATCTTTTTAACAACGACCTTTTGTTAAAATTCCCATATTTTTACCGACTTTATGTGAGCATTCGTATTATAACGATTGAGTCAAAATTAAATACCTCGTTATTTCGTTCAATATACCAATTTTACATTAACCTGTAAATTTTAACGATAATTCTACATAATCATTTAATCCGCAAAATACTTCACTGCTATATTTGTGTGAACTTGAACCTTATTTTATAAAACGCATAACTGTTTCAGAAGCACTCTCATGATTACAAACGCATTAAAGAAACCAGTCGATAAATAAGAGAACACAAACGTGCAAAGGAAAAACAATTGGTTACAATACTCCCGCTTTTATTGGTAGAACACTTTGCGCGTAACAAATCATCGCGATATCATTCAAAAATATAACCCCAAAACTCAAAGATTCTCTTACTTTGATTCTTAGATCCAAAGATTCTTCGCCGCAATTAGATTTCACTCTTCGGCCGTGCACCCACTACGTCACCGATTTTTGTTTCACTGCTAACTTAATTTTCGGTTCGCCGCGACGACCATATTCAACGACAAGCACAACGAAACTAAACTGACCGCGAGCTTCTTCGTATCACGATCGGGTTCAAT
This sequence comes from Pemphredon lugubris, assembly GCA_933228935.1. NCBI lineage: Eukaryota > Metazoa > Arthropoda > Insecta > Hymenoptera > Crabronidae > Pemphredon > Pemphredon lugubris. Next base: position 40,094,901 of record OW121819.1, on the reverse strand, counting down.
TTTCGCGCAGAGTCGAGCGAAAAAATTCCGTTGTACACGTGGCGCCATCTTCCGGCGGATTGAACTAGCATCCTCGATTTGACGGCTTTGGCTTTATCCATACACGTGTGTTGCGTGTTTCGAGGATCGTTCGATTTTTGGCGCACAACTAGGTAATTTCGCGTAAGTCGATTGAAATCAGTGATCTCAAAACTCCTCCGGACTTGCGCGTCATATCGTGGGTTTTCCGGGGGACTCGGTGTTCGAGAATAATCGGGTTTTCTTTTGTCTTGGCTAGGTGTTTCGTCTTTCTCTGTCTTTCTTTCCACCTGTCCCTCGCTCTCACATTATTTTATTTTACAGTTGCAAATTTCATTTTGCGTTGCACTATACCGTATGTTGCTCTATTATCGCCTGTATTAGGATAAATTCAAGGTATATAATGGGAGAATCTGGATACTATAGTTTTTTTCGATTCTAACCCCTCCCCTCTTGCCCCGTTTACCCAACTATTCCTTTCTCTTATCACCTCGTGCATTACGTTGTGCATTTTTTGTCGTAAGTGGCCCTGTAGCTGCAAAATTTGAGGCATGTAACGCGGAAACTTTCGTTACTATGTGTCCTTTCGTCTTTCTTTCTCTCTGTCCCTCCATGCTCGCCCTTGACGGACTCTCGCAACGAACCGTTTACGGTGGTGGAAATTTTTGAAATTTCGAATTCGTCATTGCACCGTGTCGAGATTCCTCTTCGACACACGTGTTGACGTTGATCTTTTAACCTGGCGTCTTACGTAACCCGCGCCACCGGTGTTGTTCATAAAATCGCGGAGAGATTGAGGTTGTTCCATGAAATTTCAGGCGAAACATGCCGTCCGACGCGAAGAAGAAGCAGCAGCAGAAGAAGAAGGATGCCGCGAAAGCGAGGCAGACCGGGAAAAAACCACCTCAGAATAGTCAGTCGAGATCTTCGGAGGACTGCAAGGACTCTAGTCCTGATTTGGGGGACGTTAAGAATGGGACTAACGGAACTGCCATCAGCGCCGAAGGTGAGGCCCGAGAAATGCTATAAAATATAAATCATGTTTTCTTACGTCAACAACGCGGATTTAATGCGGAAGTGTCTTTGTTCCGTTTCAGAGGCGCTGTGTATGAAGTTAGAGGCCGACGCTAGACTCAATGCAGAGGCCCGTTCATGCACAGGATCGTTGGCTTCTCATCCGCGTAGTCGAGATATAAAGATATCAAATTTTTCCATTACTTTCCATGGCTGTGAACTGCTGCAGGATACTATGTTGGAGTTGAACTGTGGTAGACGTTACGGTTTGCTAGGTTTAAATGGTTCCGGGAAATCTACTCTATTAGCCGTATTAGGAAACCGGGAAGTTCCTATACCAGAGCAAATCGATATCTTTCATTTAACTAGAGAAATGCCTGCTAGCAATAAAACAGCTTTAGAGTGCGTTATGGAAGTAGACGAAGAGCGTGTTCGGTTGGAAAAACTCGCGGAAGAATTGGTAGCTTGCGAGGAAGAGGATGCTCAGGTATATTAGGAGTCTAACTAATAATTGAAATTTAATTGCAAAGAATCAATAAATACTTTTTTTTTCTGCAATTAGGAACAACTCATGGATGTTTATGAGAGATTGGACGATATGTCTGCTGACACGGCTCAGGCTCGTGCTGCTCACATTTTGCACGGTCTCGGCTTTACAGGGAAAATGCAAAGAACAGCCACCAAAGACTTCTCCGGTGGTTGGCGAATGAGAATCGCTCTTGCTAGGTACGCACAAACTTTCCAAACGATCGCTAAATATTCAAACCCTGTATCCTCAAAGTGAAATATTGTTTATTCCTAGGGCATTGTATGTGAAACCGCATCTGTTGTTGCTGGACGAACCGACGAATCATTTAGATCTGGACGCTTGCGTTTGGTTGGAAGAGGAGTTAAAGACGTATAAAAGAATTCTCGTTATCATTTCTCACTCCCAAGATTTCCTCAACGGCATTTGTACAAATATCGTTCATGTCAATAAGAAACAGTTGAAATACTATACTGGTAATTACGAAGCGTTCGTGAAGACACGGTAAGACAAATATTGAAATAACAATCCCGAGGGATCGAAAGGTAACACTGTTAATTGACATTGATTCATGTTTGGTACGCCAGGATGGAGTTACTCGAGAATCAAGCAAAGCAATACAGTTGGGAACAAGATCAAATCGCTCACATGAAGAACTACATCGCTCGATTTGGTCATGGTTCGGCTAAATTGGCAAGACAAGCTCAGTCGAAGGAGAAAACCTTAGCAAAAATGGTAGCCCAAGGTCTCACGGAGAAAGTTGTCAGCGATAAAGTACTCAATTTCTATTTCCCCTCGTGCGGTACCATCCCACCACCCGTTATTATGGTTCAAAACGTTAGCTTCCGTTACAACGAAGACGCGCCATGGATTTACAAAAATCTGGAATTCGGTATTGATCTGGATACCAGGCTCGCTCTGGTGGGTCCAAACGGAGCCGGCAAGAGTACCCTTCTCAAATTACTATACGGAGATGTAAGTTTGGAACGCCTCGCAGGAATTAAAAATAAACAACACTATACTCTCACGAATCAACGATATTACAGTTGGTCCCATCGAGCGGTATGATACGTAAAAATAGTCATCTGCGAATTGCAAGATATCATCAACATTTGCACGAGTTACTGGATTTGGATGTGTCGCCTCTCGATTATATGCTGAAGGCGTTCCCAGACGTTAAAGAACGGGAAGAGATGAGAAAGATTATCGGACGTTACGGCTTAACAGGCCGTCAGCAAGTACGTTGACTTAAACAATTTAGAATGAATAATTTTAATGAAATCTTTGACAATGGTCCTTGTCAATGTGCTCCCTTTTTGTTGCATAACTAGGTATGCCCGATACGGCAACTTTCGGACGGGCAGCGTTGTCGCGTAGTATTCGCGTGGCTAGCTTGGCAAGTACCACATTTGCTTCTTCTCGACGAACCTACCAATCATTTGGACATGGAAACAATCGATGCATTGGCCGACGCGATTAATGACTTCGACGGTGGAATGGTGCTCGTATCTCACGATTTCCGATTGATCAATCAGGTGCGTTGACAGTACAAATTGAACTACGTTTTTAATTGATAACACGGTCTTACACTTTACGCGCAAATTTAATGATCAGGTGGCAGAGGAAATCTGGGTTTGTGAGAATGGTGCGGTAACAAAATGGGGTGGAAATATCTTGGATTACAAGGAACACCTTAAAACGAAGATTTTCAACGATAACCAGAAGAGACAAAAGGATTTGAACAGAGCCAAATAATACAACGAACAGGGTGTTCCAATCTGCCGCTACATTTCCTTCCCCGGTATACTTTTCCCCTGATCTAGGAATACATTTTAAGAATTTCTTCGTGTCTATTACTGAATTCTCGCTGCTGTGTAGCGTTACCAGTGACCGGAGATTTCTTAGTTAATTTATTTAAATGATTAAAGCAAATTATTGTCTAATTGACAACCTAGGAAATTGATCTTTGGTGCGTGCTACACTATTAATCTAGGGAGCCGTTGCTATTGATCATGTACCACGAAAATACTGATTGGATTTAAATAGATTACTAACACAATATTACAACAATAAAACACAATGAAATAGTACATAAACGATATACGATTTTACGGTCAATCTTTATTGTTTTTATCGATCTATAAATTAATTTGATTTTCGCAAGACTATAAAATACGTATGTACGTCTGAGTACAAAAATTTGCGACATTGACAGTATAATTGTCGAGATATAATTTTTATGTCCGTTATATATAAATAATCTAACGATATGACATGGAAGACTATAACATCCCGTGTACATCCATATCACAAAATATTATCTCTGGTGTTCTTTGATCGTAAAAATATCTAAATATATATATACATATATATGTATATCTTACAATATTTTTTAATACGTCATGAGAACAATGTACGAATTTTTGTAATAATTATCAGTGTATAGCATGTAAAGCACTAAATATCTTCGGTAGAAAACTCAAATGCTGCACCATTGGGTTTAGGGCCCTGAGATAATAAATGGAATACATGACAACACGATTTGTCATTACAATATTCTGTACACCTTTGATCACAACAGAAAAACCTTCAGATTCTTCGGAGAAAGCCCAAAACCGTGAAAAATATACTAGGAATACTGTGTTGAGATTCTGGTGTTACGGTAAATTAAGCAAACCTCAAACAGGTGTCGAAGCGGGAATAGAACACGCGACTTCCTGGGCCAACGCCGCATTTCGTAGAACTAACAAATGAGAATCCATATCGTTCAAGGCCTGATCGATGAACGTTAGTTTCCTGGCATGATTTTTCGAAACACCATGCTTGGTCACCAGTGCCAGATGCGTAACTGCGAGAACCAACGCTGCCACCCTAGCTTCTAAGAGTCTTGCGTCTAACGGTGGGTACAAACTTCGTACCACGTCGTCGACGCGTGGTGGAATACGTCTTGCGACCTGGGATATCAAAATTGTCGAATGTTACTTTGGTTAGTTTATATTTTCAATTTGAGTGCAATTAAATTGATGTAACGGCCAGTAGAATTTTTAAAAATTCTCTCAGTTCAATTCTCGAACAGTATACTCCCCTTCTTCAAACCCTACAATAAACCTTACTACAGTTCAACTCTGTTTCATTCTTACTTTCAAGTGACCTATCTCAACATATTACCATAGCAGTGAGATACATATATAGATTGGAAAGGAAGAATGTTCCCGTTACTATTGTTGTAGAATTGATATTTGGAACACTTGATAACCAAAGGTGCTTAGCTTTATCTAGATTATTGCCAATATTAGAACAAACGATGCATTACAGTGTCGAAAGCACTAAACATATATTAACTTCTACGTACATCCACTATCTCCAATGGAACAGCGTTACTGTTGACAGTACCAGCTATCGCGGTAAGACTAGCTGCCAAAGTATGACAAGACCTGAGTACAGCTATGCACGGAGGAGCTAATCCAGTAGCGTCGTCGACCCATCTATAAAAATCCCATAGTTTAACACAATTTTGATGAACATTAAAATCATCGTAATCCAAATTCAAATTGAAAATATACCGCTGTACCTCTCAGCGCCAGCGAGCCATTCCTCACTCTCCCATGCATCTAATCCCAATCCAGAACAATTCTCCCCTTCCAATAGATCTGAGCTCAAGTCTGGCGAATCCTTTTGGTTCTGGAATAATTTTAGTTTCATGACGCTAAGTACCGACCAAAGAATAAAATATTGCGCAACGTACATAGTAGCAACGTTGTCTTCTACAAATAACGAGCAGTACTAAGAGCGCTCCAAGAAATACTGCTGCAAGAGCACCTAATGCCACAGCAACCACTGTTTCCATTCCATTGACACCATCCACTGGACTAGCGTTGCTTATAGACACAGAAGAACTCATCATTTGGAGTACCTTGTCCAGCAAATAATCTTGACTTGAAATAAAATGTTCTGTCGATCGTGAAAGAAGGACTTTCAAAGTTTACATGAATGCGGGTGGAAAATGGATTCTTGGGCAGTTTGAAATGTCAAAAATAGCGTCGATGACAGTCCCCGGGTGACGGACGGTGGGAGGCGGAGACTGTCACGGCTCTTAAGCTCCGTTCATTGATAAGTCTTTTCACCTTCCGTGTTATTATGCAATTCGGGGTTGTATCAACAGGTGGTATATATGTTTGTATGTATGTATAGAAAAGTTTTAGAACGTACTGTCAGATTAAACACGCCACTTGGACTATCGATAGCATCATCAATAATAGAAACTATCGATAGCACGATCGATAGTACGAGATTCTCGAGAATGTTATAGTACTATCGATACATTGCGACCACTTCTACGCGTTGAAACAGACATATATACAGTTTATCAGCATATCATTCATACCAATTCATACTTTACTGTACCCTACTTGATACTACTGCATACCGAGTGCATATCCCGTAAGTAAATTACAGCAGGATTTGCCAGAGGTCTTTCTAAATATTTTCTTTTGTGATATTCAACGTTTCTTTTGCGTTACATTCTATACAGAAAATTTTCATTATAACCTAAACATTCGACCGGCATAATCAAGAAGACGAGGAATATCGCCGTTCTTCGTTTCATTACCAATTAAAAATGGATGATAAAACGGGAGGACACTCCAAACCCAAAATACCTAAGGAACCGTTTTATCGAAGTCCTACGATCATGGTTTTGATACCAATGATAATAGCGTTGCAACTTGGTTGGGTGTACCTGCGAGGGAAGTACATACCACCAGAGGAGAGGCGCTCAAATGCTCTTCTAGATCGTGTTTTAAAGTTCGTTGGCAGCACAGAATAACAGCTATCGCTATGGCATAACGCAAACATAGTAGAATACTTAATGTTTCTTTCGCAAAAGGCTAGTCTATGAAAACTTGTATTAATAATTAAGTAACGAATAACGTTTTTCCATTATACGACACGCGTGCAATTAAGGTAATAGAGCGAAAAGAATGCAACGTTACGCTTGCGAAATGTTATAAATACTTGTGTATGTAAGAAACTATAAGATCATGCGTGAAATTGGAGGACTGATGTTTGACTGGCATTAATATTAAATAGCATTGATTAAAATGCAAGGTTTAAGTATGAAGGTTTTCATATAATTAAAAAATAAATATACACGATTCTGTAAAAAATTTTATTTTACGAGGTACATCGATTGTACATATATATAATATATACATATAATATATATATGTATACGTACATGAAAATCATGCTAAAAGTATAAGATCCATTTAAGGATTCAAAAACAAACGTGCAAGTAAAAATAAAGGGTAATAACAATCATCGTTTTGTAATTAACGTAGACATAATTATAGAGCTTAAACAAATATGTACATATATATATATGCATATGTATTTATTAATTTAAGCTTTATAAGTATGCCTAAGTGTATATATATATATATATAAGTATAAGTATATTACAATCACAGAAGAGGTCAATTGACACCTCTAATAGTAGGCAGGTGATCAAAATCCTGCTGATGATGCATGCAAGAGCTTTTCGGCCGACTTTCACTTTGGCTGTGCACCGAAGCACCAGCCTTAGGAAGTTGTGGTAATACCATTTGACTATAGTTTGTATTCTGAAATGTAACAACGATATTTGTTGAATTTTGAAAACACTCAGATGCTTTTAAACATACATACTATTCTCAGGCTTTAACACTCGCCTTTAAACTTACTCTTGATCGATCCCGATACTTTCTAAGTTTCTCAAATTCTTCCATCTCGGCCTCGGGCATTTTGAAATGAAAATTCTCGAAATACGCGTGTTGTAGTAATTGTTCACACGTCCACCTTTCAGCCGGGTCCTTGTCCAGACATTTTTTTAGAAAATCGAGCTATGGAATCAAATGAAAATTCTTCTAATTACAACTGAAGGCGTGAACTTTGACCAATCTCATTTTAGAAACTGTACCGTGCGAGGGGAAAAACAGAAACAGATTTGAAATAATCTGCCAACTAAAAATTGTAGCCGATAAAAATGCTTTGTTGACCAGTGTTACGATCGTCTTCACAACTGAGTTTACCTGAACGAGAACGTTACCCCTATTAGGCAAAGCGGCTTCGAGAGGGGTTAAAGTTTGCGGCGTCGGTAGAGTAATCCCAGCGAAAAATTCATTTTGTTGAAAGATTGTTATATGCCTCGGTAAAAGATTGCCAAGTGTCCTCCGAATTAAATACAATTGATCCACATCGGATTTTCCAGGCCACAATGCTTCGCCGCGAATCAACTCCGCAAACACACAACCGATTGCCCACACGTCGACTGGGGTACTGTACTGAGTATCTCCTACCTATTTAAAAACATTAAATATCTAAGCATTAAAGTAAAATATTAAGTAATTAAAAGCATTTGCAGAAGTGGTCCTCTAATTTTGTTGATACCGCAATAATGAACTTTTATCCGCTCGCGCCGGTGGCAGATTGGCCGGCTTTTTGAATCTTCGGGAATCTTTCTTCCTAAAATGCCAAAGGAGTGGTGGGAGGGGCGATACGTATTCTCTAATTATACTCTGCTCCGCTGAATTTCTTTATCTTTTTTATTTTTTTTTAAACTTGAATTTTGAAGATTTCTGTGATCACCTAAATAAAGAGTTTTGGCGAAAAATGTCTTTGCAATGTTGTCTCAGAGTTCAATGGTCTTAATTATTGCGGAACATACACGTTAAATGAAGAAGAATTCACGAAAATGGTAAAAAAATCATGGACGGCCAAATTGCGGCCGGTAGCGAGCGGAAGTGTGACTTTAAGAGGCGCGAGCGGAGAAAGCTTACGAAATCCTTATTCCGTCGTATTCTATCGAATCGCTAAAAAAATTACCAGTAACTCGGGTGCCCTGTACCATCTCGTCGCGACATACTCTGTATAATTTTCTCCGGGACTGAGCATCCGCGCGAAACCGAAATCGCACAGCTTCACTACCCCGTCGGCTGTGATGAGAATATTCTCAGGTTTAACGTCTCTGTGAACACAACCGAGTCGATGGCAATACGCGACACCCTGTAGAATTTGCCACGTTAGTTGCCTCGTTGTTATTTCTGGACAACCGGCCGGAAATCTTTCCATCTCGTTGAGAAGAGTGTGCTCGCAGTACTCGAAGACCAGGTGTAATTTCCTTTTCCGCCTGAACACCTCCAATAGATTAACCAGATTGGGATGTTTAAGGTTCTGTACAGAAGGAAACTTTATATTCAGCATCGTCGATCGAAGTAACACTTTCTACAAAAAATAAGCGGGTGGTCGATAAGTTCTTTGTTTGTTTGTACTTTTATTAAAAATGAAAATAAAATTGTCTTCAGGTTTAATAAATTGAACCTGAAGGTCTTTTAATTAATTGAATTTCAATTGAACCCTTAATTAGCTAACGTAACGATTTTGAATAAACTCAGATTTAAAAATACGTCAAATTTGTTCAATTGAGTTTATATGATTACGGTCGAATTATTAAATTCATTTTCATGATCCTTTTTCAGTCTATTTTAATAACCTATAGATATATATATAGTAATAATAATAAATCATTTTAGAAAATTCCACATTTTCACCATCGATCGAAGAAACACCAAACAGCACTTGGTATCTCATGTACGATCATGCTGACCATTCTGTAAACACTATCTCACAAGTGTTCTATAAATCGACCCAACGCCTTCTCCCGATAAGAACGGTACGCGTCGAAAATTCCTAACAGCTACGTACTTTTATCCTGTTTCTTTACACTTGAATTGATAATAGCATATTATACAAACGAGAAAATAGCGAAAGGTCAACTATAAGACGCGCAGGGATACGTATTCAAGCCCAAGGTGGTAACATCAACTATTTTTCGCGAAGACTAGCGTGCAACGTTAAAAACGACTATCACTCTAGAACAAGGTCGCGCGAAACAAACGCTTATGTTTTTAAACATTATATTTGTACCCCGAATCACCCCTGAAGCGACGCCCCCGTTGCGCGGACCAGCCTGTATAACGCTTGAATTGCGATTAAAATCTACCTGTATCGCACAAACACGTTTCGCGGTCCTAAGTATCGTGGCGAAAGAAAATCATTAACACAGCGGCCCATATTCATTGTACGCGCGAAGGAACATATCCTTGAGGCGAAATGTCAGAGCAGAGTGGAGGCTCGTTTGAATGCGCATATGTTTGGTAGAAACCTCTTGATCACTTCGATAAGGCTAGGTCCGCAAGAGCAGAACACGCCAAGATATTGACCGCCGCGGTATTGACCGTTGGCCACTTCTTGTAGTCAACGTTGGATTTATACATATACGCATATAGTCGTGCGAGCTCCTGAGGTTCCACGTGCAAGTCGTCGCATGTTTTTCAGACAAACGCAAAAGTAATCGCGTGCCTTGAGTCTGATCGCGTAATCCCGTAGATAGTTGCCTCGAGGGTGTAATATTTTTACGAAGGATGGCTGTAAAGTCGATGAAGATTCGTGTGGGGCTCTTCGGAGTTCGAGAGGTCATTCACCTCTAACGTAAGTATGTACACGGTAAACAGCAGTTTGAGCAGCCAGCGGCCGAAAGATTTCTAAGAGTCGATTCGTTCATACGATAAACATCGTTCTTTTCGATTGATTGTGAGGAAAGGTCATGAGGATTAAAAAAAAATAGGTATATTAAAGATAACGAGGTTGATAGATAGATTAAAAGAGATGGTCGTGGAAGATGAGACGCTTAGCACTGTGAATTGGAATGTAATGATACGGTTGTACGGATCTTACAATCGAATTTATATGTATTATAATTATCAGCAAGGTTGGATTAAAATCTTGCGAGCGCCCAAGTACTTAAAAGATTATGGTTCTCCCATATGTGTTTAAGCCAAAACGTAAACAATAATAATTTTATTCTTCGAAATGAAGGAAAACTTATTGCAAGGAAATGGAAAGTTTCTGTTGAGCTACCCTTTTCCTAGCTGATCTACGCCTATTCTTACTCCGTTCATATTTAGGCGAGAAAGAAAAACTCAAAATAATTTTAATAAAAATTCCTCAATTCCTGCCATTAATAAAATCCATGTTAATATTACACTACTACGAGCATAGTAACGATATACAAGAAGCACCAAACACACGCTCACGTTAGTTCATTTGCTTAATGGTCAACCCAGGCCTGATTACCAGATACGCGAATTTACCATGTCTGGATTAACGAGAGTTTACTGCACGACAATTTATTATTAATCCAAAAGATCTCCAGACAAGGTTCGTACGTGACGATAGAAAAAAATTGTAATTAATAACTTTGAATTCCGCAGAGCGCCAAAATGCATCTAAGAGTATTTTTATACCTTCCTAGAAAACGATTTGGGAGTATCAGGAATTTTATTTCGGTAGCACGAAATTCGCGGGTGCGTGATGCTATGTAATTTCCGATTCCTCGCATGCAGCTTGACCAATCTTTTTTCAGGACCTTGTAAAAATACGAGTTTGATAATGAACGCCGATATCGCGGTGGCACGTTACTCGCGCTTCCGAGTACCGAGATTGTGAGGGAATTACGTCTGCAATTATGTGAAACTCACGGATCGCCGAGGGTCGTTCACCCCGAGATACATATTCGCAAAGTTGTAGAGTACGATGATATAATTTCACCGATAACGATGTCAATCGTGCGGTCACGCCTGCACAGATTTTATGAGCCTGTCGTGAACGAGAAATTATATCTTTCGTATTACGAATTAATAATAGCCAGTGGCGTAATTATTCAGGGACCAGAGGGTGCAATGGATGTTGAGGAAAATCCCCTTTAACTTCTACCCGAATTCGTTATTTGCCTTTCTTTCTAATCGTGATTATGGACTCAATATCGACTATTAATTGATTAAAAAATGTTTAAATGTTGGCGCATCAGGTACTCTAAAATTCATATCACTCGTACGAATTTTACTTGGACGTCAGTTTGAAATAATTGAATATTTTTTTCGTCGTAATGGTTAATAAGAATTAGTATTTATATAATGTACAGCCTATAATCGGTACTTGGGATAATTATTGTCCCCATTAACCGATTGTTCTACCGCACTTTTGATTTGTATAAAAAAATGTTATAAGGTAGAATTATCGAGAAGAAACTGACCTTAAGAAGACGTATCTCGCGAAGAGCGATTTTCCGTATGAGAGGGTCATCCTCGGTTTGCTGAAATTTTTTTACAGCCACCAATTTTCCAGTTTGCCGGTCTCTACACTGGAAGACAACACCGTAGCTACCCTCGCCAAGACGCGCCAATCGTTCGTATCGTTCCATCGCCTTGCTGGGGGCGCGCGACCTGTGTGGAAAAAAAACCTTTCTCTATCTACGTCGGTAACGTTAAAGGATAATTGCAGGGGTGATCAATCATAGTCGTTATCAATGCACTATCGCTCATTGTTGCTGTAATTTTTCATTTGAAATATTCCGAACTGTGTAAAACTAGAAACGTTGCATGTTTCAGTCTTGTGTAGTTCAGAGATAATTTTTTAAATTTTGATAACATTTTATTCAACATGAAATTCGATTTAATCGAATAAGTAGAAGTTCATTTTTTTAAATATTTGTTAACGCAAGTTCAGAGTTAAAGTACTTGCTTTAACATTAGTATTACGTGCACATAACGGAAATAAAACTATATAGTTAATCTACTTGCGCCTTGAACCATTAATTTCTCAGAGAAAGAATTTTCTTTCACTTTAGCCCTTTACAGAAATATTATATATTTTTTCCAGTACCACATCTTTGTTAACGTGCATTAATATTTAAAATACTAATGATAAGATATTACATACAACAATAACATGATGTTTCTTATGTTATTAAAAATTGCAAAGTACGAGTCCGTAGATAAAAAGCTTCTTGAGTACAAGAGACTAAAAATTAAATGTTGAAAACTATCTAACGAATCGTAGTGTCCGTGTAATTTACTATATATAAATAGACAATATCAAATGCAAAATATTCGCCGCGATTACGTGTCTAGTGCGGATTGTTATCTGAAACGATACATCACGCAAAACGTGATCCCATTGAAGCGTAAGGACAATCACGATTTCTAGAACGTGGTATTAAAGTATTACACAAGCAATTAAGAATTTTCCGTTTACCCTGTCCTTGATATAAATTCCCACGAAATGGAAACTTTTTTGTTTCGGTTAAAGTTATTCCAACGAAACGAAACGCGCGAATACTTTCTTTACGCACTGTACATAAATAATTCCTTTCGTCGCAAGACACGGTGCACAGTCACAATAACGAGCACGCGTCGGCGATCCTTACCCCGTTGCTTTTATTTTCCAAATATATTATTATACGATACCCATTGCAAAAAATCTTCCAGATGACAAATATACTTTAAACGCTCTTTAACGATACGGACTTTTATAAGCGAGAAGAGATTGTCCCAGGTTTAAAGCGTGATAGTAAATTTGTCAAAACGAGCCGATTGAAACCGTCAAAAATTTGCGTGACTATTTAAAGGAGGATAATTGAATTTTCAAATTTTTAATTCGGCTCCTACCCACTTTTTATACTTGGCGAGGCATGGCAAGGAAGTGAGCTGCTGCGTAAAAAGCATACTATCACTGTAAAGGCTGCAGACTAGACTGTCTGTGTTCTCGCCGATGACCAAGGGTCAAGCTCCCCTGCGGTTTTACCTTTATTCGGACTGGTACCTGGCGCAAGCGCCCTTTCACCAGGTAACACTGACCAGGTTGTGTAAATGTAACGGGTCTTCCGGCGGAATTAAAAATTGGACAGTGTTACCGCATTGCCGAATTATTCAAGACAAACTTTTTATTCCATTTCAACCATTGGTACGCGTAACTTTGAATATTGTTTGAACGTCAAAATATTATCCTATTATTATTGTAAATGACTGTGTTATAATTTTCGATTTTTTAAGATAAATTTTTATTATCGGTGGAATTGTTGATACGCATAGTTGAGAATTTCTTCGTTGTAAATTATTATTACCACTATAATTAGAATGTATTGCTTTATTTGTAATAAAATAATCATGAGATATTTAATATAAATTTTTATTGTCAGTGTAATTGTCAAAATATGAAATTTTCGGTATCGTTTGCTTACCACTGTGACACGCGTTGTCCATAATTTGCAAACCTCAAATCGTTGACCATCTTGTATTAACGGTAAGCGGTTCACCATACTCAAGATTTTTTATTTAAGAAGGACCCGGTTAAACGGCGACAATTTTGGGATTTAAGCTTGATATTGGAACAATGTTGTTTTATATTTTAATCGGCGGAAAGAACATCGCCGCCAGTAAAAGGTTAACGATGTTCTCTAAAGCTAACGTTGCGACAAAAGTTTAGAAATCCATTGTACCGTTAGCTAAGTTCACAATTTAAATCAACGACCTATCGAGTTATAGAAGTAATACAATATAGTAAATGAAAGGACTGATTTATGTAAAAGTACTTTACCTGTTTTTATAGTATCGTAAATATTTGATTTATGATATCACAGATGGTACTGCTTGGTAATTAAACACTAATCCATTTAACATAATTAAAAAATTATGCAATTACATTAAATGGAAGACTCGGCAGATATAAATATATCATATTTGTTTTGGTTAATATTATAAATATTTGTTTTGTAATATCAGAGATGACGGCTTGGTAATCAGACACTTATCGATTTGACATAATTAAGAAATCGTGCAATATTTACTTTATTATCATTTTATTGTGTTTTAGCGTAATTAACAAGTTATGCGCTACAGTGGACAAACGAACCGAACAATAAAGAAAGTGGTTTACCAAGTATATTCTTTTCTAGAAGCTTCAACCAATTTCTGTTTAAAAAAATCATCGAGCACTATCCATGGAAGTCAATTTACCGTTATTGGTATTAAAACATTTACGCGTCATAGTCGGCAAGGACTTAACGAAATTGATTTAGACTCGAAATATCTAAACCTGTTACAGTTATGTCCTAGAAAACCTCAATAATTGTATCGACCTTTAGAAACGTCATCGTACATGCATTGCACACTGAAATTCCATTATCTAGGCATTCGAGACAATTTTCGAAAAATACACATTTATGTTTCACACTTTTTAACATTTACACCACAGTATTCTGACATATTCGAAACATCCGCAACAGCATTTGCGTATTTCTCATCGCCAATTGGTTCACGGAAAGGCGACGTTTACGCCGTCATAACTCACGTTCAACTACAGTTAGCACCATGACGTTAACAGGTAAAAGTGTAGCCTTGACAAATATAGTTACGTTCAAATAAAAACTCGAATCGTTATTATTAAACGCCGCTTCAATAATTAAGAGATTCCTCCTGCACTACGATTGCGTTAAAGATACATAATCTAGATTTTAAATACACAGGGTGATTCTTTTAATTTGAGCATCTGAAATTTCTTTTTCGACTTTTATTCTAAAACATGACGTTAATTTACGTGACTACGCGAAAATTATGAAATCGTTCTTCTCGAATATCAAAAACCGTCTCTTTAATTTGTTCAAACAATGAGATATCTAAAAGGACCACCGTGTACAACATTAAACGCATAAACGTGCGGGTTACGTACGTACAATCGCGTGCGTTTCGTCGTATCACGCGACGAAGTATCGTGAATGATTCTTTAAATATTTCATGGATTATTTCGTAATATCGTCTTTGAGTATATACGTACAGAAATCCAAGTATGGTGTTCATGGGATCCCGTCGACGTACGAACCTTATCGCTGAACATACCGAACGCTACTAAATGTGCTGAAACGCTACTTTACGTTGTTGTTGAACTCTTGATTATTGACAATCGATATTACACGATATATAGCCTCTATGTGTAAGCGGCGACCGTGAAAGAGGTCAAAATGTTTTTACTGTTAAAGTGAAGCGGTAAAGTGCGGCAAACCTAACGCAATTTCTAAACGAAGCTTGCGGAGCTGCAGATGGAAATTGTTGTGAAGTCGTACAGTACGTCTAATACTACATTGCTTTGAACTACTGATAAGTATTTATAAAAATTGTTGATTGGCTTACATGTAGATACAGAAACAAAGGATCTCCATAAATCTGTAGTATTTGTTTGGATGCATGCGCGTCTACAGATGTATGTACGTATCTATGTGCAGTTACGTGAATTCGGATTGATCTTGAAATTAAAATTAAAACAGAAGTTAAAATTAAAGGATCGATGCTGAAACTATAATAGAAATTGAAATTGAGCTTAAACTTTCCTTCGTTATATTTGAAATACTGATATAATTTACAATGCGCTGATAGTCGAGTACCTTGTACAATCGATACAATAAAAATTGACTGTGCTCGTAGAATGGCAACCGGTGACGTCAAACGCGTTTAATTTTCTCGCGTGTTTTAACAATGCGAAGGGCGATCGATTTGATTCAGTGTCAAAGTCACGCATCATTTAATACGAAAAGTATGTCCCCGGCGCATTTCGATTACACGATTCTCCTGTTTTCACCTATGATCAACTTGTTTCACTTAATTTGTGAACATTACGAATGGCTTTGCAGTACAATAATACCAATTTCCCTTGAATTTAAATTTAGCACTGTCTACGAAGAAACTCTTTACACTTTTACTATTACTTTAAAGTACACTTTGTGAGAAGTATTTTTACTTTTGTTCATGTATATTTAATTACAGTGAAAGCTTGATATCGTAATCACGGAAGTTACAGTTCCCATAGCGAACACAATAAGCGGTTTTCACTGTACATACACATATATTTACTTTTGCTATAACTTTGGTAAAAACAGGAAAATACTACCTAATCACAGACGAAAAAAATTATATTTCAAAGATCACCGAGTATAACGAAATCACGATCAAATAAACGTACGAAGCGCGGCTTAGCTATCAAAAATCATAACGCATTTTCCAATTCGACTCACAAAAGTGATCATGGTACCAGCAATAAACAAACAATTCTCAATTCTCCTATCCGTACCAAACGCAGCCACTTTCAGTAATCGCAAAACGTGTTTCTCAAATTACACCGCGAGTTATCTCGAGCGAATACGTAGGCGTACGATAAACATTAGTGTTTACCTCCTCGGTAGCAGCGGTAGCGTGCTACCGAAAAGCCAGAGCTTCCTATCTTGGAGCCATTTGTCCATGCGAAGGCTTCTCAGTCGAAACTTGGTACGCAGAACCTGCGCTCGCGTTGCATTTTAAACAATGTCACTCCGACGCTCGTCGATCGCGTTTGACGTGCCGACATTATTGGCATACGACCCCCGTGGCACTCGTATCACTGACAACACCGCGTTTCGCAACGATCACTCGTCCCGCCGCGCGTTTAGCTACGTCAGAGACCTGATCGATAATTCGTAAGGGTAGTATCGTCGAGCTCGAAGAAGAGAAAAAAAAAAACATTCTTCCCCGGTCCTTCGCGAACCGCGGTAAACGCTGTAACCAAGGGTAAGATCTCTTTATCGATGAATCGAAGTTAGTCGTAGTTAAGGGAGAAGTAACCGGTACGGTATGGATCAGCCATGCGCGAGATTTTTTTATTTCGAGTTAATATTTTATTACTAAAGGCTACGAGAGATGTACGCGGAATTTTTTTTATACTTCTAATATGATTAGCGAGAATATCGGTAACCGATGAATTCTTGTGTGGTTGTTGGAAGGATTTGTCGGAAGGGAACTTATTTACCGAGTTGCGCATTAACGTCGGTTTTGTAAATCAGTTTTAAAAAATCATCAAAATTTGTATTAACCGCGATGGGAATTTCGCTGATAGAGAAATGGAAATGGCGCGATGTTATGATACTAAACGAGGCCGTTGGGGTAGTTTTTATCGCGGTATCGAGGTTATACTTTGTTGGGGAAAAATAAACTGAAAAATGAGGTCGATCGGATACGTACGAGATTCTAATCTTTTCTCGATCATATTCGTTTGTGAATTGTATAAGGTTGCAAATTGATCGTTAAATAATTTGTTTGTCGTTGATTAAATGTTGGTCGTAGTTAAAGAAACTGAAAATCGATCGGACATGCGCGTAGTTATTTTTATTGTAATATTATATATCATTTTTTATTTGAAAATGCTGTGGTGTGCGACGTTTTAAATGGATCATCGACGAATCGGGATCACACTTAATTGTTAATCTAACAAAAAAATGAACACCGTGGATTAAACGATTATCTCAAGATCATTTTATCATTTCGTAATCTATATTTGTGCATTGGGCTATGTCAATAATTACTTATGATTTTTCTTCTACTTCGTATTTGTTTAAAGTAATTTTATAACACCCCTAGGAAAAGAATACTGAAAACGTACTACTTTGTCACTCGCATGGGTGTCATAGATACTTTGTATATTTAATGAAAAACGTCAATATTAATTATGCAGTATGAACCGTGCAAAAAAACCTGTCGCCTCAGTCCCTTTGCACCGATCAACGCGATAATAATATATCGATTTTGCAGCGTAAACGCAGAAATGCATTCGGGGTCACGTAAATTACAATATTTTATTTTACACAGAGTTACGTACACGTCACATTCAACGGTTTTCTTTCACTTTACACGAGTATGTACAGAACACGTATGCGATGATTATAATATGGTCCCTGCTTTTGCAAGAACAAAACGTTTTACAATACACAATTATAATTCTTGATGTTCTACCAGCGACTCTTCCTCGACGAACACTTGTTAATATATTTTATCGTTTGTCGCAAGTTTAGCATCTTGGCGCGAACAATATTGTAATAGAATCTTTTTACAATCGAACGTGTGTAAATTTTAAGCAAACATCCACTTTATCATTTACATTTTTCTTCCACCTATTTGACAATCGTATTGTTTGAAAAACAATTAGGCTATTTTTGTCATAGCCCCGCTAAAATGCAATTTTATTATCTTACATTCTGTTCTTTACTCTTACGATTTACACGTGTATATTATCCTGTTGACTTAAGGGGTACAACATTTCAACATTAAATTATTGCTTTGCGTAGTAGATTTCAACTTTCAACACAACTTTTTATAATATCTATCGAAGGCTCGTACGATACAATCGATCGAATTTCAACGTTTCCAAGTTAAAAAATGTTCCGTACAAATTTTTACGCTTGCGTTGCTTCTGGCAGTTTTTAGATTTACTTTGGAGACGCTACTTTGTACAGAAAGTAGTATTGCTTACGAAATCGTAGAAAACACATTATGCCCGCGGCGTGTTACATAATTATTAAAAACTGAAAAATCGCGTAGAAAAGTGTGGAAATGCTATTTACGTTTCTTGTTTTCGAGTGAATCTGCAAAACTTTCTCAAAGTACGAATTCGAATTCGCTTATATGAGAGAGGAAGGCACGATATTCGAAGACATTCTAAACACTTTTGGCATTCCTTTGCGCACTGCCCGACGACTTAGGTTTCTCCGTTTCCTGAGCCTCTCCTTTCACGGTGAACGTAACGAAATACCGTTTCGTGCGATCGAGTTTCTCAGCGGGAAGAGCAATTACCTGCTTTTCCTCCCCGTGCGTCACCTCCACCTTCGAGAAAATCAGTTTTACGCGTAAGAATTTTCCTCGTACCGGACAATTGGTTTTATAGATTAAGAAATGTTACCGTCATCTGTCCCTTTCCACGGCTCTCGATCTTCGGAAGAAGATCTACTCGATCCGTGGCGCCTCCACCTACTGCAATTATAATCTACAATCACGATACGGAAACTGATTTCTTGGGAAATTACTATTAATGGTATAGGCGAAACCAGTGCTCCATTGCGAAATCGTTGAATTCTTAGCAATCACATTTCTAATAACGAATTATTCGATGATACTTAACAGAGAATTAAAAGTTAAATTAAAAATTTTGATTGACGACTTTTGTTTAAATACACAACATTCCCAGATTGTTTAACTATGAAATTCGTCTAAAGCGAAATGAAAATATTTCGATGATCGATTAAACGAAATTAATTAACGAAGCACTGAAATGGAGTTCTGGAATTCGTCCTGTTTAAAGATTCATTGAAATCACGTACGATATGTGTACACGGGGGTCGAAGTATAAGCACTCGTGGCGTGATGACAGCGATGAGTCTTTTGAGTGCATTGTTTCGCTCCCGTGCAGAAATCAGGAGTGCTCGGTCTTCTCTGGAGCTTTCTGAGTTGCTCGTAGAGAAAAGCCTCGAAATGCCTGATGAAAATAATTATGTAATAACGCCCGACGAGTCTCAACTCTTTCTGAAACGAGCGTTGTTTAAATAATAATAACCTGAAAGTTAACGGTTGATCGTACGTTGCCACACCGAGGGTAGGGCCGGCCATTCCTGCTTTGTGAAAAGCTTCCACCTGAAATAACACGATCCGATGTAATATTGATCTCTACGATGGAAATCATTTGTTGCGAAGATATTATTTCGTATTGTCGAAGATAACCAAGATATTTAAAACAATCGATTAATTAAATCGTGATGACAGCGAATATGGAAGTACAATTCTATTGCATCGTGAAAGTCGTCACGGTAATAAAAATTATTATTTATATATTATTATTATTAACTATAGTGATATCATCGTAATAATTTTATAATTATCAAATTATTAAACGACTTTTAAGATGTAACAGAATTTTACTTTGAAACTTTTTAAGACCCAAAAAAATAAATTTTGTTTAAAACTGAAAAACCTCTTGACACGCGTAAAATAAATGGTGTACAAATATGTTATACACAAATCGATATCACCTGTCGTTTAACTAAAACTTGTTCGTTCGCTCTACCATGACGAATCTGCAGTCTCTTCAATTCCATTAATTGGAAGAAAATCTTTCTTTCGAGATGATATCGCCGTAAACTGATCTGCACGTCCCTGGTGATAGTCTCCATATTGAGGGCCTGTTGTTTCTCGGTGTTGGGACAACATTTCATGACTCTCCTCCTCGGTATCCTGGATACCCTAGGACTCGGTTCTATTCCGCTGTCTCTGCCACCGCTGTCGCGTCGTTGTTTGGATCGCAAACGGCCGTGACGACTTTCGTGGGGACTTTGAACGCGCGTGGAACGAGTACGAGTACTGGATTGTACCTGCGTAAAGAGATAAACGAAATTACCAAAATTATCATTAAGAGCGATACTTAAAACGTGATCGTTACAATGTTTTTACTTCGATTATCTTGAAGCTTGAATTTAATTCAATAATATAAAACAGTGGAAGCCGGATATTATAAACATGGATAATATCATAACAATCATATAAAATTAGTTAAAATACGATAGGAAACTCTTGAATTATTTTCCAAATAAATTTTATGTTTTAAAAACTTGTTAATAAAGTACGTAGTTTTGGATAAATGTAAGTACGTTGTAAAATTCTGTAAGAATTTGTGTTTAATAATATGTTTATTTTTATCTTCCGGTTAATCTCATCAGCCGGTTATTGTTATCAAAAGTTACAGGTCCCATAGTGATCATAATAAGCCGCGTACAAAAAATAGACCTCATATATTTACAGGAAACCACGACTTCGTAGTTTTATAGAAAATATAATCTTCCGAATCAGGCAACTCCCCTCTTTCCATAATAACGAGGCATTTTTTACTATTTTTTTACTTGAGGCAACGAATCTGTCCCCGATGTCCTGGACGCACCGGGACCTATCCTGGGTGTCCCTTCGTCGCTCGTACTTGGTAAAACTCTGCGGACACCGATTTCATTGTCCTCTTCCGGTTCAGTTTCCTGCTCCGCGTCCTCGCCGATCGCGTCCCTGATCTCTTTCTCGATCTCCTCATCTTCCTCGTCCCACTCCGGGCTCTCGATCACCGCGACAATTGCACTCCTGTCCGGTGATCTCTCTTCTGAACTCTCGAACAAGCTCCTCTTGGTCGGTGACTTCGACGACGACCCTCCGCTTCTCCTCGATCGTCTCGCTTGAGCCGATTTCGGTGAACTCGAGGAACTTTCGTCTATGTAACGTAAGTTTTTTTCACCTAGAAGAAAATTCTTTTTAAACCTCCGCCGCATAACGTGCCCAATCGAGAACACGAACTGCAAAGGTTAATATGTTAATATATATAAATGACAATATTTGAGTTTCAAGGTTACCGTTACGAAGAGGCATCAGATTTTTACGGATCGCGATAATGAAAAATTATAATAATAGTACTCGAAAAAACAATCCTTGTTAAAATTTTGTTGAACAGCCGACAAGTATCTGGTACGTAACAGAATTACACTTTTAATCGTACTATGATTACGTAAATAATTTAAAAAATGTCGTAAAAGCTACCTCGAATTCATCGGAATTACACTTTCGTAAAATAATAATACACGATGACGTTCAATAATTCACACTGGATCAATCATGTACTTTACATAACAATTCGATGCTCACCCACTTCCAACGCGTCTTCGACGGAACGTTTCCTGATCTTCTTAACGTCCTCCTTCTCTTTCTCTTGATCACCCGCATCCGACTTAGTTGGCGGCAAGTCTTGTCGAGCCTCCCTATCACCGGACATCTTTCTCTTCGTGGCGACTGGCGTATCGATTCTCAACGATCCATCCTCGACCTCTTCCGCCGTCAACGAGCCTCTCGACTCCGACGAAAGATCCACCGATTTTCCACGAGCGGAATCCCCTTGTTCAGGTTTCTCCTCCGGCGATTCCTTAGCGGATTTCCCCGCTGACGAATCCAACGCAACATTAGCCACGCCTTCGGAAATTGTTTCTTCGACGTTCCGCGTCCCAGTTAGCTCTTCCTTGACAATTTTTCCACTTTTCTCCACTACCGTCTTTCCGGACACCTTCTTGGCGGAGGGCTCTCGTTTTTTGCTCGGCTCTCTTCTCTTACGACCGCCGACGATTTTCTTCGGGCTGCCGGTGCTCTCGTCCGATTGTCTCGAAGACGACGACTTCGATTTTCTCTCGTCGGACGACGACTTCGCCTTTGCAGTTTGAGGTCGACTCTTCGACCTCGCGCTTTCGTCCCGCGCCATATTTTTGTCTTCCTCGTCCGACAACGGAATGTCCTCTACCACTGTCCTCGGGGTAGCATCCTCCTTTCCCGCATCAATTTGATCCTTCGAGCTTTCGGATCTCTTCCCTGCCTCTTCTCCGTCGTCTCTAGAAATATCTTCCGATTCGTGCAACGACGCTTTCCGACCGTCCTTCTCGCCAGGGCTAGGCGTCGTTTCTTCAGACTTCGAAGTCAATGCCTCTTTACCCGCGCTTCGCATTGTCCGATACCCTATCTGAGAGTCGAATGTGGGACTGTCGGACTCAGTGGTCTCGCGTGCGTCTAACCTGCCTGGAAAGAGGACTCTACAGAAAACGTTGACACGAACTTTCCCATATCCGCTGCAATTTTATTATTAACACATCTGCTCTACCACCGTTACTAGAAATTTCTAGTAGGGGTACTGGAAAGAAATTTATTATTTTACTTAAGTAGCGTTTGAACCAAGTTTGTGCCCGGACGCGGTGGTATGAACGTTTTCTTAACTTTTTATGAAAAGGGTATAAAACACTTAGAAAATGTTGGGATATAGTTGTATAGTGTGAAGGAAATTACATTTTATAATATTCTCTAACAAAAATGAAGAAAAAATACAGTTTTATATTATTCCAGAAAATAATAGATTTCTTTCCGGTATCCCTGATATTATACGTATATCTCTCATACCGAATAACTCTACTTCGCACTCGGAGTCTTACCTTTCCCATCTCCGTCTTTCATCGCTTCCTCGCCGGTCTTTTCTCTCTCCTCGTTAAAGATAGTTCGTTCTTCTTCCTCTTTATCGTGCATCGTATCATTCTCCGCTCCCTGTTCTTGTTCCTGTACAACGTGCTGCCTCATTTCTTCCACGTCCTTCTTCAAGTCCACCGCTCTCGCAACGAGGCTGCCATGAGAATCGGCTTTGCCATCAACTTTCTCGACGATATCTTCAACTTTGCTTCTATCGGAACTCTCGTCCCCGAATCTGCCCTTGGACCTCGCCACTTCCTGTTTCGCTTCATCGTCGAAAGTGACTTCCTTCGAGGACTCGAGAATTGACTTCGGTGTGTCGGGAGGCTGATTCTTATGAACCATAGCCGTCACGATGACGCGTTCGACGGTTTCCTGGCTGGTGCTGTCGGTTATGTCGCGACTGTATCGACTCTCGATCACTTTCTCTCGCTTCTCTTTATCGTCGTCGATCGACGTCCTCGGCGTCTCCTCTTCGCGGGACTCCGATTCCTTCGCCCCCTTTCCCTTTTCGGGGGAAAGCGTCTCTTCCGCCGGAAGTTCGGCATTGTCCGATGTCCTCGATCTACCGGATCTCGATTTTCTTCTGGTACTCCGATGGGTCTTCGTTAGTCTCGTTTCTTTCGAGCTCTCCCTCGGTGTCTTCGATCTTCTTCCCGAGACCACCTTCTCGCACTTCTTCTCCAGTGATCTCTTCACGACTACCACTTCCAAACTGTCGTCGCTCACGCTATCGTCGTCCTCGTCTTCCCTTCGCGAGTTCTCTCTCTCCTCCGTTCCGTTACTTCTTCCCTTGTCCTCTTTGCTCTTGTCCCTTTCTCTCTCGCAGCTATCGGAATCTAACGAGGATTCGCTGTAATCGTGCTTGCATCTCGCCGAACGCCTTTTGCTTCTTCTCCTTCGTAACTTTCGATCGATGCTATCGTCGTCGTCGTATCTAAAGTACGAATGTTAATAATTATTTCACGTAAACACGTTTACATAATTGTATTTATGTATCTACAATATCCACCGAAAATCGAGGCCCGAAACTTTTACTACAGCAGTCCTCTCTTTTGTTAGTCTCATTTCGCTTTCAGTTATAAATAACGTTGCACGTTGATAACGGCGCGGCATACATGGTACAACATTGGAGATGGAAAATTCGAAGAAAAGAGAGGAGCGTATACCGCGACGCTGTCAACGTGCGACTTGATGACTGACAGAGAAACGAGAGTAACAAAAGAGAGGGCAGATAGACCGCATCAACGGGCGAACGTGCTGGTGGTGATACAAGTTTTCGGCCTCCATTTTCGTTGGATATTGTATGTACATGGAATTTAGGAGAAAGACCATTTTCACGATAGAATGACGTAATCGGTAAAAATAAATCAGAATCGCATCACCGAAGAAATTTTAAAGTTCATTCCCTCAGCGGTCTAACAAAATTATTACAAACGATGGATTTTAATAGTGGGAGGTTCACAGGAGCGAACATAAGAGCGTTTAAGAATTATATTGAAACGATTGAAATCGATTATCTTCGTTTTCTAGAGTGAACATGGTCGAAGAAAAATCTGATTTTACTGTGCCGATTCGCTGCGCGCTCTCCTTTGATGATCTCTCTTCGAGGAGGTCTTCGACAACCTAACTTCTTCTTCGCTGAAGCTTCGACTATCGCGCCGCGCTAATTTTCTCAAGCTTCCCCTTCGTCGTGTCCGTTTCTCGATCCATTTTTCCTCGTAATAGAGTTCCGGAGGTCTGCGGCCACGTCCCCGTCTGCGGGGACTGCTCTCCGTATCGGTGCTGCTGTCCGCGTGTCTCACTCGTAATTTAGCTGCGAACACTAAAATTATCCGTCGTGATTACAAATTCTACGGGGATGTAAATTTTTAGACTCCAAACTATAATAGTGTCCTCGCAGATCGTGTTTCACGTCTTCAACACTTGTAAGTTAAGTTAACTATATTTCATTTTTAATATTATCACTAATATTCATATTTTAATTAAATCGTCTTATAAAATTCTTGATATCGATCTGTTTTTGAATCTTTCGTCTCTGTTTTATTACAACACACGAAAAAATCTAAATCGTTATATTCGCACGATTATTTAAACAATTTTTCATTAACCTTTAAAGTTTATGGCAAAAGTATAATTCAAATTACGAATAAAAAGGATAATTTTTTATTTCCTATCTAAGCTTGAATTTTAATTTACATGTCTCTCGAATTTTTAATTCCAAACTTTAAACCATCTAATATTTCAATAAACCCAATTTTTGGGACACCCCGTACATCAAAGCCTAACCTTTGTTAGGCGCAATTTTCTGTGTCCTCAGCTGTTGCGCGGTGGTACCGCCGTGCATTTGAATCAATTTCCCGCAGTCTCTGTGTCCTCTGTAAAGGGCAGCGTCCAAAGCGGTCATCAAGTTCCCTTTGCTGGTTCGAAGGACGGCGTTGATACGCGCGCCATTGTCCAAAAGAACTTTGCAGGCGTCCAGATGACCGTGCAGTGCCGCCACGTGAAGGGGCGTCTTGCCGTCGTGCGTCGCCACGTCCAGCGTGCTCGGTCGTTTCTTCGCCAGCCATTTTATCAGCTCGATTCTACCGGAAGCTACTGCCTCGTGGGCAACACCGGTACCTCGTACGGTTCTCGCGTGAAGAGAACCGCCATGTTGCGCGAGGATCTTCAGGGTCTCGAGTTGGCCCTTTGCCGCCGCGCAAAGCGCCGGTCTGAAACGTCGGGTGCACATTCAGAAAATTGTTTCTGGTGTTACGAAGGAACTGCTTGCTAAATAGTAGTAATAACGTTTCCATTATAATCCGGAAACGGATTTTTGTAGCTGTTGCACTGATACCGAAATACATTCGGAACACAGTATAATGATACAAGTAAACTAGCCTTTCCCTAATTTCTAAATTTACTTTCCAGGTCATTGTCGTAAAGGATATGGAAAGTAAATTAAAAAATTGAAGATCCGAATAGATTTGTATCACTTGAAAAAATTCAGGTCTCGATCAGTTTGGACTTAATCATATTTTGAAACTTTCGAGCCCACCGCGATCGGTATTAATGGGGTCATTTTTTGATTTAATATATTTCATAACCGTTTCTTACGTTCTTCCCTTTCGGTCTTGCCGATTGGGATCTGCTCCCAGCTTTAGAATCAGGGCAGTGGCATCGGCGTGGCCGAGGGTAGCCGCGTAATGGAGGGCCGAGCAACCATTGTCGTCCACGTGATCGGGATGGGAACCACAGAGATTCACCAAAGCGTCCACGCATCTAGCGTGTCCCCTTGATGCCGCGCAGTGGAGTGCCGTGAGGCCATCTTTGTCCGACGCTCCAGCGGCAGCTGAACCACCGGCCCTGCGGTTCACGTATTTTGTCTTCAGGATTAGCATGTCTTTATCGAGATTAGGTTGCGAAACGGTACCCGCTGATCCTTGCCGTTTGGCTCGGATGTAAACATTGAGAGAAATATTTCTGGCACTGAATAAAATTAAATAAACAAAACTGGGACATCGCACGACAAAGAAAGGTACTAGCACCAGAGAACATCTTCGGCAAAACGAGAATCAAAAATACGGATATACACAACGAAACAGAGTACTAGCGCCACAGAATATGTTCGGTGAAACGGGAATCAAAGAAAGAAAGAAAAACTGTACGAAAGAAAAGGATACTTGCACCAATGAATATTTTCGTTAAAATGGTAAATCATAAAAAGGAACACGACACTATCGCATGACGGAAGAGGGTAAAGCAACAGGAAAGTAATTGAAAATGCTTTTACGGCGACAGAAAAACGAAACGCGCTGGAAAATACTCTTTAGTTTTTAGCGTTCGTGACGAAACTTAATGCCCACCTCGCTAAAGCCAACACAGCCTCGACGCTTCCCGCACTCGCCGCCCACAAAATCGGCTGGCGTCCGTCCTCGTCTTTCGCGTTTACGTCGGAGCCGAATTCCAGGAGAGTTTGAAGAACCTTCAGGCCAACTTTCTTCGGTACCGCGAGCTCGGCAGTGGCAGCAGCACCGCAACATTGTGCGGCGTAATGAAGAGGGGATCCCCCTCGTAGATCAGGCGTCGAAGGACGTGCTCCCGCCGCTAAGACTATACGAACGCATTCCGCTTCTCCGCAGACTGAAAATTGGTATAACCAAATTTATTTGTCATTCGCTTATTATACGCGGCCGGTGAATACGCTAAATTTATTGAATTAATCTATACCATTACGGACGAATTATTATATTCGCTTTTATTAATTATTTATGAGAGTTGACTAGAATATCACAGGTGAATTCGCTTCGAATGATAGTCTACTATAAATATTGCCAATAAATGAAAATTAATAGATCATTTGAGAGGCGAGACAAGTACGTGTCTAGGTACTGAAAATGTTCTAGATTTTTTAATTTATGTTTAAATTTCGATTATCAAACGCCAGTGAAATGGACCCCAGCGTACGGTTAAAATGTAATAATGGATCGCTTTAGTAAAAAGCACGACGAACCCGTTTATTTGAGGGACAATGAATCGACTTTACGAAGTGCCTCCGCAGAGGAAGTAACGATTCTTTTTTAAAACCAGGTTTTCTCGAATACCACCGATCCTGAATACGATAGTGAATTTTTTTTACCATAAAAACATCGTAAGAACGCAAAGACGAATAATTGCGGTGTACGACGATAAATCTTGGTTCATTTGAATACATCAAGGACGGCTATGGTCAATCTTGTGGATTATCTCGACGTGGTCTTGCGTGTTCCTTGTCGACCGGAATGACGTCACTTGAACTGACCTACTAACCTTACTTGACCACAACTCCCTTAATTTACCTGAGATTGGCAGAATTGATACCGCCAATAATTCAGAGTTTCCTCAGCTTCTAGGGAATCGTTAATGCACATCCACGAGCGATTTGACCTTCCCGAGAAAAACGAGTGGCTTGACCAACAGCAGAAAAATTCTCCTTGTTTTTTAAAGACCTTAACTATATTTCTGCGACATAGTCCACTTCACCTTCGAAATTACCATTTTCGTATACACGCGCCCGTGTAATTTCTGCGAGGGGTACCGATGTTGAAATTAGACTCAGTTTAATCCTTCAAGTAATCAAGTGGATAGATTTCTAGTCCTTTGATTGTTTTAAAGAGAGTATTAAGTTATAGTTACTAACTTTCAAAAGTAATTTACCAACGAACGCGTATTGAAACTACCAGATTTCTAAACCAAAAAAGCTTAAATTACTTCTTCAATTTTTAATCAAGTTTATTCAACTTTAATTGAATCCTTTTTAAGGCGAATCAACCGCGAACGCAAGGAAAGGACCAGATTTTGAACCGAAAGATAATATTCCAGATTCGGTTCTTCAATTGTTTCATTACATGGAGAATTAACATTAACACGTTCAGCCCCGGTTGTCCACCGGTGGGCCACCCTGTAACTACTTAACCAGCCAGCTTGCTCACCGTTGCACACGCGATATTATGCAATTCAAGACCGCATGTTCACCGGTGGTCAATACATTCCAATATTTCATATTATTCGATATTATGTAATATATTGAAATACATTCTACTAATTCATGTTGAAATCTATTTCTTCAACTCAAACAACATAATACATAATGAATCTGCATAAAGATATCGTATATTATACTGCAGAGCTGAACGTGTTAATAATTTGTAAAAGGCAAACGAGTACCAGTGGCCCAATGGAGAACACTGTGGCCCTCTAAATCCTTGGCGTTGACGTCGGCACCGTTCGCTAACAGCACCGCCACTAATTGCGTGTCACCAGCGATCACTGCCAGATGAAGGGGTGTGTGCCCCTCGGCGTCAGACGCGTTCACGAGTTCCGGCGCCGCCGAAGCGACGGCACCCCCCGTACCAGCGTCCATGCAATAGTGAAGAGCGTTTCGTAAAGTTCGATCTCTGTAACCGATCGTGTCTTCCTGTTCCTTCAGTAATCTCAAAACCCTTGCTCTGTCTCCCTGCTGGCAAGCGTGCATCAAAGGCGTCGCTCCGATATGCAGGACTCTGGAAAACAATATTCAACCTCTACTTGCGTTTACCGATGATTTTCAGCTCGGCAAATGATTTAACGCTCTTTTAATAAGTTTCTTGAGCGTATGGTAATGTACGAAGCTATCCAAAAATAGAGCTGAAGAATTCCAGGGAATACGGTACTCGAAA
Source organism: Pemphredon lugubris (assembly GCA_933228935.1). Taxonomy (NCBI): domain Eukaryota; kingdom Metazoa; phylum Arthropoda; class Insecta; order Hymenoptera; family Crabronidae; genus Pemphredon; species Pemphredon lugubris. The sequence goes on along the minus strand of OW121819.1, from coordinate 40,065,415 downwards.
AAATAAACGTAAAACGGCCAAGGAACGCAAATATATAAATCAATTAATTCTACCTGGGTTATAAGTTATTAAAGAATAAAGTTGACTTATATCAGTAGACTGAAAATGAATTCTGGTAAATAAATGCCAAAATAATAATCTTATTATTTATATTAACCACTTCTTAGGTTATCCAATCACTTTATCGCTAATTATAATACTCCGGAACTTTTGTATTTGGAGAAACTTATTACAACCGAAACATTAAACGTTCAAAACTTCCACTATAACAGACCTTACGCGCCGGTACAAATTGCATACCGACACCATATTCTATCTAAAAACCATAGAACACTGTAAGCTTCGCGTTGCAGGGGTATACACTCTCGCGATTCTCGCTAATTCAAACGTACGAGGATCCGGTGTTAAAACTAGCTGATCAGCGTGTAAGAATAGGCAGCCGGCTCTGAAAAGCCGTCGAAGAATTGCGTATCGATCGAGGGGGGCAAGTTTACCTGTAAGGCCTTTTTTTCTGATGATCCTGATATCGTATGGCGCAAGGTGCATCACGCGACCACGGAGTCCCGGGTGCTCTCTGCTTCTTACGATGATTACTGTACGGTGTCAGGGGCGGCAAGGACACATCGGCAACGCGTTCCTGCTGTTTCGGCTTCGGCTTCTCCTGGACCTTCAACGGGATCGGCGGTGTCTTAGTGTCCATGCCCGTCTCTGCCACCGATTCGCAACTAGCCCGACCTCGCGTCGAAACATCTTTCGCCCTCTCGGCGGATCGAACTCATCGCGCCGAAGGGAATGTCCGGTCCCTCAACCCTCCAAGTGGGTCAGTGCTTGCGAAGAAGAGAAAAAAAGGTCAGATTCGCCGTGAGCTTCGATCTCCGTCACGAACGTGAATTCCGAGAATATTGACCAACCGTTTTCGCGCGGCGATGTTAGACCGGATGAGAGGATTTGCATCGACAGTTGGTTTTTTGTATTGGTTTGACGTGTTTAAGATTGAGGACCGGAGCGAAGGATAATACGAAATAGATGACGACAGGAACGATGAGATTAAAGAAACTATGTAATGTAGTATGTAAATTTAGGTTTGATGATCCTTCTTTAAAGTTTACTCGATGAAAGTTATGTAAATATGTATATCAAATTTGATGGTGAAATTATAGTTTCACTTTTATAAAATACATTTTTAATTTACTGCCTTGAAATTGAAATGGCTATTAATATCGGCCTTTCTAGATACATAAGAATTTCCCTCCCCCATTGAGAAAGTATCTCTCCAGTTAAATCAAGAAAATTATCACGCCCTGTATACAATTCTTTCCTTAACTTAAAAAATACGTCCGACCGATAAGAACAGTAATTCCTGCATTCTCGTCAACGCACAAATTGCGCAAGTTTAATATAAAGACTAACTCTAAACGGAATGACCCGTAAATTATATTTGCGCCAACAAAGATTACTGGAAAAGCGGTGTGTTTACTAAGATACGATCTCACGTTTCGTAGTGTAAGTGGTAACGGAAATAACAGAAAGTGTTTCTCGCGAATTATAATTGTAGCGCGCATGGATTATTCCACCGTAGACAGTGGTAATTCTCCTACTGTCCGTTACTACTGTCTGACTGGAACGGCTCCGACTACTGCTGCGCGCCAGGAGTAAACACTACCACTGCGTGACTGATAATGAACGCGCTACTACCTACCACCATAGTAATAAGAATCACGACGGTGGTAGGTGGTAGTAGACATACCCGCAGTGAAACGGCAGTTCACTGATTCGATAATTGCTCTAAGAAATTTTTGTTCTACCGTGGGGAACGACTACGAACGATAAACAGTTAAATTAACGGGCACGCGGCCACGTTTTGAGGTCCTGAAAATTCAAAATATAGATCGAAATGGGTCAAAATTTTAATGAGGAATTTGAGGCAAGATTATTATTCGTCATAGCCGTAACGAAATTCTGATATTTCATTAATCCGATTACGTTTAACGGAGTATAAGGGATGCTTAAATAATTAATGTTGATTATATTTTATCCTTTTGTTTGTATTGTTAGAGGTAATATTATAATTATTATAACCAATATATGAACTAGGGAACGATATATTGGTTACATTATTGATATTACCACCAATTATATCCAATTATATATATACACTCCGTTTACTCATACTGGTATTAACGTTGACATATAGTATGTGGTATAAATAGCAATCAACATTGATACCTGCGTATATATAGTATACAATATTATATATTATATACTTTATATAATATAAATGGAGTATAACGTTAAACCCTGTCGTAAGGAATGGAGTGTCCACTATCGTACCAAACAACTTCACGAAGGAAGCTTAGGATTTAAACGATCGTACACTTAATTCAATGAAGTTAGCGTCTTTTTCGTGATCAACGTCGGAAGCTCGTTGCCACGAAAAATTCGGCACAACCGCAGATGCTATCGGGAAGTTATCACCAAACTCGACCCGAATTTCAAGCTCGGTTACTGACCACGTGGTGGACTGACCAGGTCACTCGTTGCCGTGGAAACTCGACGCCACAACACCCGCCACTCGTAAAGAGCTATTATGGTCAATCTTGCAAGGTCGCCACGTGACGAATTTTATTTTTTTTACCCATTATTAGCGTCATTCTTGTTGCACGAAATAATCGGATTAACATGGTTAAGGTTACAGCAGTGACCACCGATAATTTGACTCGTACCTGCTGTGCTACGAGTGCGGAGAAATAATACAAAGCATCGGATTTATTTCTGTCCTAAAGTACGTTCGTTATGAGGGTAGCTAATCATTAAAGCCCTCCGTTTGTTTTGACCCTTAGTCGAGCCCTGCTGCGTGTATCTGAATTGACGTGGACGGGAATTAAAAAGACTTTTAATGAACAGTCTGATAAAAAATAACTCTGTCTATTTATAAATCGAATTACGGTAAGTAAGTCTATTCTTAAAATATGTCCTCGGTGGCACGACATCGTATCGCGTTAGAAACCTACACACTACTAGTTCTTCGGAAGGTTGTGAACCTTTGTTTTACATAAACAATATACGAACCATTATATTTAGAAATGCATGTACCGCCACATCTAATATCATTTAATACAGTCGGAACTTTTTAGAAAAATAAAGCAACTTCTTGGAGTTTCAAAAACTGTATCGTACCTGTATGTGCATATATATATACTATAGGAGAGGTTGGGATTCTTTGGAAATATGTATTTAATAAAGAACGCTAATTTTATATTGACTTTCATCAACGATGATATCTTTAATGTGTAAACAGCAGGCAGATTCGAAAGTAAATGTTTTGAATGCACTTGTTTAACACGCCCCTTATCAACTTATACCCTGCTGTACATACTTATCTCTCGCTCTGCAATTAGATAAAGAACGCGGTAAAAGTTCGAAAGTCCGGGGCGCGAGTATGTTCTCGGAAAATGGAACGATATGGATCGATTAATTTTCAAGGAAAAAGGAGTTCGATAAGAAATTAACGGCGGACAGTCGTGCACACGCCAACTGGCACAGTAGTGGTAAACGAAATTGCTTCTGTCGGCTGTCGGAGAAGTGTCCTTGGATTTCAACGGAATGATGTTCTAATTCGAGTGGATTATGGAAAGTGAGAAGTACGAATCGAGTTATCGATACAATCGCGATTACGAGGCGAAGGGTAGTTTAGTCGTGTTCGGTAAACATTCGTGGCCGATAATTTAATTAAGAGAGTGCATTGCATTTTGTAAAATTGCTTCGTACAAACGAATTTGTTCAATCCAAGTGGCTTTGGTCTTACGCGATATTAATTATATACCAATGTCATTGATCGCGAGATATATAGGGCGATCTAAAAATAGGATAAAAAATCTGGAAGTAATAAGGAAATCAATATCGAAAAGATACAGCGATACTGTCGTACTAGTTCTAAAAAAAAATATACAGTTATTCATTTTTGAAATGTCGGAAAATAATACCGATATTTCATGAAACATGCGGAGCGCATCAGTAACTTGAATTAAAATCTTGTTCGTCGATGTGTTGGTAAAAATGTACCGCGTGAATTAAGTACAAAAAAAATGATTGCGAACGTTCGTGTTCTCTCCGGAGCAAACGATTAAAAACGGAATTAACGAAACCCCAGAATTACGGAAAAATCCTCCCGCCTAGATCTCGAACCTTCGCAATGTGTGCAGTATCAGAAGCAATTTTCTTCGTAACTCGGTAGTATTATTACTACGGTTCTTAAACAGCAGTGTCTACGTTCTTAGGCTGTTTCCCGTCACGTGTCACGCTATCGCGGAGCCAGACTTCGAGCCAGTTTACAATGTGCGTTACGGTACGTGAGAATCGATAACGGTTTCAAAGTTGCGATCTGTCCTTTAAGACAATTTTTCCATCAAAGCGACGTATGATTTTTATAGGTGAATCGAGGTGGGTCACGTTAGAATATCGATCGAACGATACCAGTAGTAATATCAATTCATATTTCGCACCTGTTCGGCGAAAGTGATACTAGTCAATAATAATGAGTTTGTGGGTTTGCCGTGACGCGGACTTAATGAATTTCTTATCTAATTGTAATTGCCGTTACGGGACTCTTATTAGGTCTCCTCCTCAAAATGGAGATTCTCTTACGTCTTGTCACTTTCGTTTAAGGGGCGGAATTTCGCAAAGCGGAGAATGTAATTCATAGCGTTACGTTGCATTCTCACTAGTGCGGCGACCGTAGGAACTCATTAAACCGAAATTATCGTCACGAATGTATTTCTTTACGCCAGTACATTCCTGGGCAAATTACAATATATCGATCTTGGGAAAACTGGAGGATACGGCGAGCGGAAAATAAGGGAGGCAAAAAATTCAGGAGAATGTAGTCCAACGCGAATAAAACGGAGTCACGTTGATACAATTCAATTTCAAGATTTGCAAAGCATGAAATAGGGTAAGTACACAGTTTTTCCGATTACGCGATCCAACAACTTTCTAATTCTTATTCTTCAATCAACCGTCTAGTCGTTTTACTGTTAAACCATCTTGAGAAAAACGAATCCGGAAGATTTAATATAATTTGTGCAACGAAGGCTTTAGTCATAAATTATCTACACTATATTCGATTAGAATTTTATATTTCTTCCGTTTTCCATTCGTTATCTCAATTCCACTTGATTTCCCCACTGTTTTATCCCTGAATATATCTTAATCATCTAACGAAGTATCGCCTAATTCGCACGCCTGCAAGCCTACCCGCCAAGGCGACAAATGTTTTACGTTCGAAATTATTTATTAGTCGCCACGTAAAAATGAGCTTTCACGATCGCGTTATCAGATAAAAAAAAACGCGATAAGAAACGGGCATTACGCGTTGCAACGAATGCACATTACCTTTAACGAAGGTCATCGTTGACGGTAGTTATCCATACGAGAAATGCAAAGAGTAAGATCAAGATAAGTTTTTAATTTTCAAAAAATCCTTCGTTCGCCGTTTCCAGTCAAATTTATCAGCCTGAAATAAGTGGCGCGCGTTTAGAGGTACGTATACGTATGTACGTATATAGAAATACACATACATAGGTATGCACGTACATCGAACCCACGTGCACGTGTTGCCGTAACGCGGCGATGACTGGAAATCGTTATTTCGTTGATTCACCGTGCCGCACGTCGATCGTTATTGCTCCGTTAATAATTCCCGGAGGCTTTCGGTCTTCGTGATGGCGCGTCGTTAATATTTAATGATAACATCTCCAGTTTCACGTGAGATTACGTGCAACGCGCGGTAACATCGTGAGAACGTTCGATTTTCTCAGTTTATTGGTGAGCGGATCGATGATCCGTGATCGATGACACGGAGAGAATAGAGAGCGAGTGAGGAGAAACCGTGGCAGGAATGCGCGAGACGTTTACCCGCGTACAATGCGTGCGATGCGAAAATAACGCGTTTGATTTCCGTGAAGCGTATGAGCAGAATTCGCAGAGCGAGCGAATGATCGTGTAACGTACGGACGGTGACTCATATATCAGTTCGCGTGAAATCTGTTCCGCGAATGAATTCTTACTCATTCGGAAACTATGGTTCTAGCTTCTATGTTGAAACCATGACAATTAGATGGGAATTAGAGATTAGGATTGTAGATCCGAAAATGCTTTCACATTGAAAGTAGAATTTATCTGTCTTCCGTCGCGGTAAACAATCCTGTGTCCCATTGCGAGGTAATGATAGGATATACGGTACTGGACAATTGATTTTCCAGCGTTATATCGAACGTCCGTTAATGCGAATTATCGTGTTCGTGCAATTTACACGTTTTTATCTTTTTCTAAATCGAGCCAGTGGATTACAGATAAAACGCTTGATTGATGTTTTTCTTAATAGTTTTGACAGGAATTTACTTTATAAACCCGCTATCTCTTTATTGTTTTGTTGTCAAAGTAGAAAGGTTTTCGTATCAAAAGTTAGGTGACTTACAAGTACTCGAAAAATATGGCTATACTTGCATGGACATTCTCGATAGAAAAATTAACATTCTCAATGGAACTAACAAAAAGTAAGTAGGAGAGCTTAGGATAAAAAGGAGAGCACTATAAATAAAAACGTATCATTTTGAGATATTTAAACATATAACTTTGTTTTTCGCGCATCATCATCGCCATTGATCACCCGAGTTGTACCGTACATTTTCTCCCAAATTCGTCTGCAAAATTGATCGTTATATAATATTTATTAACAAATTAGGCCTCAATACTAGTCAATACTGTTACCAGAAACCTTAAATATATTCGAACGTTCAATATCAGAAACACAACACTTTCCAGTCATTTCAGAGACCGAGTTATGCAAAACGTGCATGAAACACGTGCACCCGCCACCAATCAACCGCATTCTGCTTCGTTAAACATATTCGCATTCCACGGACTCGTAGCAGCTGATCGTTCCGACAGTTCGCTAACTCTGTCCCGTTTAGCCAGATCTATTTCGCAAAATATCAGTTTTCATGACAGGTATACGCGACTAACGACACTTGCGTCGATATTAACACATTGGAACTAAACTCGCTCGATACATGCAAAATTCGTAGCGGAGGTAGACCAATTCCATTTTTCTTTCATTTTTTAATATAAGGTTAAAATCATAGTGTTATGAGTATTGCGCTCAAACTCATAAAACGTAATGAGAATGGACTTGGTGCACTTGTGCCCTGAATCCTCCATGTATAGATCCAACATGTGGTAATGCAACAGCGTTAATACTTCCGCCACTCGTAAACGACGGTCCTTTTCAAGTTTCTTCCTTCAACGAAAAGTTCTAACAAGCACATTATACGGTAGAACCTCGATTATCCGAATTGAGCGGAAGAGAATTAATTTCTTGTCAAAGAATAAACGAAACTTTCCTCATTTTTTCAGGGATTTTGATTTCATATTACTACGTCACTCATAATTACTGTCGTTATAAACGATAGAGGATTCTCTGATCGTTTATAAACGCAAAACAATGATTCGTAGGTATGTAAAGTGTTCCATCGTATAAGTTTTGATGTTGCTCTTTGCGTCAAACGACGATCTACATATTATACTACCTAATACAAGAGAAAGAACAAATAAAATACGATAAACGGAATAGAATAAAAGTAAGTGAAATAAAGTAATCGGTGAGATGTGAATCGTTAAACGCGTTAGACTGTAATTATTTTTAATACAGTTATGTGTGCACAACGTTTGTATATTTTTAAACAACAGGCACCGTTTAAAGTTTAAACTTTAAACGACCGATTAATTGATATTCCAATCAATACGCGTAAGTAATAGAATTGACGGAAAAAATAAACATCTTCCTAAACCCGGCTGAAGTTACACGCGCAAGTTTTCTTGTTACGACTAAAAACAATGCGGAGTTATAATATCGCCCGATCGATGGGACGAAATATGAAATGCAGTTTCAAGCTTACTTTCAGAGAAACCGTGCCCGCGTCTTTTAACTTTCTTCCATCGTAAGACCCGTGCAATACTCGAAACACAAATACGACGCCGAACGATGTTTCGGCCACGAGGTTTGCTTCGAAGGGGGTGAAGCGCACCTCGCGAGGGTGGGACGCGCACTGACATCCCTCCGTTACCGCGTCCAGTTAACGTAAGGGTTGCTTGGATACCATCGTTACAGTGACGTATCAACGAAAAGAAATTTGTTCTTACGATCAGTTCTAACTTCGACGAATACATACCATTTTACATCGATTATTCCTTATAATTCGGGGACAATTCTATTTGGATGATCGATTATTCTGATAATCGATCATTAAATATTGGGATTTACCAATTTCTTTTTCAAAGTTTAGATTAATTATCGAAGTGAACAAATATAACCAAGCATGTTGTACAAATATATAAACCGCTGAAACAAAGCCAGATTAAGACGTTATTTTTTATTGATGTAGTTCAGAAATTTTTTATGATTTGGGTGTTGTACACTTCATAAGATTAATCAATCGGTCGGTATCAACAAAAAGAAATTTATTCTTGCAATCTGTTCTGTTCACGATGAATACGCACCATTGGGCGTCGATTAATTCTACTAATCCGAAGACAATTCCTTCTCGATGATCCGATACGATGATTCCGATAATTCAGCATGATTTCGATCTTATTCCGAATGATTATTCTGAGAATTGATCTTAAATATTAGGATTTATATATTTCGTTTTCAATAATTTGCTAATTTATTGAAGCACACAAAAGTAATCAAAAATTGCGTATGAATGTAACAAAACTACATAAGTAAATCCAAATTCATTGATTAAGGAATTTTATATTGATATATTTTAAAGATGATTAAAGACTTTAATGCTTTATATTTCACAAGTTTAATTAGTCAGCATTATTACCGATAACATTGCGATGATGATACAAATATAGAGGATATGTATTTCAGTTTTAAATTGAGTGGTATGAAAATATTATCTAAATTGGAAGATTCCCATTTCTACCGTCAAATAAAATGAGCCATATAATAAAGATACACAGTAATTAAACGTAATTCAAGTATTCTATCTAAAAAGGTAGTAGACAACTGGGGGTATAGCTCAGTGGTAGAGCATTCGACTGCAGATCGAGAGGTCCCCGGTTCAAACCCGGGTGCCCCCTCAGGTATATTTTTGTTTTAATTTTTCACCTTACGTTTAATAATAGGAATACACATATTTCCACCATGCACTTGCAATTATTTAATTTATTGTCTTGAACGTAAAGCAGATTTGAAACGTGACATAAAAACAGATTGTTGATTAAAGTAAAGTCGTATCTTTCATAGGTATTCTGCATAACGTTTTAAAATAGTCTTGGCTATTTTTATCGTTATTATCCAACATCGTTTGACGTTAAATAAATCGTTTTTTGCTGCTAGTGACAAACGTGACTTACCACGATTAAACTTGTAAAATAATTTTTCTACCGGCAGTGATTGAGAACCTTATATTCATAGAGACGTTAAGTATATTAGTATAAGGTCGTACGAATAGAATCCATGAAATAAACTGCATTAAAGAATAGAAGGCTTCTGTTAATAGTTTATATACAAGTCATTTAAGAAATGACAGAATCGCGACCTAACTGGAGTAGGAGAGTCCGCAATGAATGACGGGGTATGGCGACGTGTAGCATGAGTTGTTTTCGACTAAATTTGTACAAATAATTCGGGTTTGAGCCCGTAAACGAACAAAATTGTGACAGTAAAGTGCTTCTGATAAACAAGACAACAAGATCAACCACAGAAACATGAATTACAATCACTCGAGCGCACGGCGAGGTAAGCCAGTTATAAGTTTGCAGATGGACGATTTTCTATTATGATTTTACCTCGCGTTTTGTTAGAGTTAGATGCCGATTCGTGTAATTACCTTTCAGTTCTTAAAAAAATCTTACCTTTTATCTATGACATACTACATTTCGATACATTCGATTGAATTATTTTATCGTACACATAACAAAGAGGTTAGGATATTAATCGCTCGATTTTAACAGGTAAACCTAAACGGTTGGTCGATCCATCCACTGGGTTATCCACGCCAACCGCACCTATGCCACAGAACCCGTACGTGTACAATCAACAGGTAAAATATAATAAAAATGTAATACAAGGGGAATCGTTCCAAAAACATAATATGTCATGTCATTATCGTTGCTTTTGTTAGGTTCCTCCAAACAATGGACTGGCACCTGAGTATGGTTTCACTATACCAGAACACCCGTCTCCTTCTCCTCCACCACCACAATACACGTTTAACGCGTCACCGATGCCAAATTATCCTCAACCACAGACCCATGCACCGGAGTACTCGGCACCACAATTTGCTACGCAATTACTGGCACAGCCAGTAGTTACGGATATGGCTGTGCAATACGGAAGTGCTCTGGTAGGATCTGGAAAGCAGCATTTCGAGAGATACGTACCAGTGACAGCATTGAAATACTACTTTGCCGTTGATACCAATTACGTCTTTATGAAGCTAGCCTTATTGTTCTTCCCATTTACTCATAAAGTAAGTTGACGAACAAACGAACTGTTATTACTAGGCTCCGGATGTTTATGCAAAACGCATTATTTTTGTACAGACTTTAAATGAATTTTGTGCAACAATTTCTGTATGCAGGAAGTATATGTACAGTATATTATCTAGCATAAACATCAGGAGTCCAGTTATTACCTTTTGTAATTGAGGGATCCAATTATCTACCAATGTTTCCAACAGGATTGGTCTGTGAAATACGAGCAGGACGTACCGTTGCAACCACGTTATGAAAAAAATGCGCCAGACATGTATATACCAACAATGGCGTTTTTGACATATGTAGTTATGGCTGGATTAGTCTTAGGCATGCAAGAGCGGTTCACTCCAGAACAATTAGGTATTTTGGCTAGTTCCGCTCTTGCTTGGGGTGTCATAGAACTAGTGGTGCACACCATAACCCTTTACGTGATGAACTTGGACACGAGTCTCCGGACATTGGATTTGCTAGCTTATTGCGGCTACAAATACGCTGGGATAAATGTAGCCCTCGTAATTTCGTTAGTGTTTCAAAGATTCGGGTATTACACGGTTTTATTGTACTTCAGTGCGTCCTTAGCATTTTTCCTGATGCAGTCATTGAAGATAAGAGTATTTCCACAAAACCGAAGTTCATACACAACTTCTGGCAATAAGAGGAGACTCTATTTTATACTATTTGTAACTGCTATACAACCAGTGCTAATGTGGTGGTTATCCTACCACTTGATGCAATAATTGCAGATTGCAGAAAATATCGGAACTACGTTTCGAGAAGACAGATATTGTATACTTATTTGATTAATCGTATCACTTCTGTGCATTTTCGTAATAAAAAAATTCTTAATGGAAGTTACATGATTATTATGTATTAGATATCCTATTACTGCTAACAATGAAAACCAGAGTACATAGCATTGATATAATATCTATCGATTCTGTGTTTATCGTTTAACCGTAAGTTTCTCGATTTTTGTCTAAATATTGGAATTTGTAAGTATAGACAGTAATTTGATCACATTTATTTTTTGTTTTTGATGCTCCTTGCAGGAACGATAAATCGAGATTTTGCAGTACTCGACAATGTTCAAAAAGCAAGAGTAAACCTTTCGCAAAAGATTGCAACTGTTTCGATTGTTTGTTTGACGCAATTGATCGTCTTCCTACACAATAACCGCTAAATTTGTGTAGATTGATGATCTTTTATAAACGAATTACTAAAAGTGAAGGATGAATACGGGAAAGTGTGTGCATATTATTCATAACCGCAAAACCATGAAATCAAGTGCACGACTATTAGAACCCCTGTGACAGGGCGAAGTACAAGTAAATCAGAGTTGTGAATTCGAAATTTGCAGATGAATGATGTGATCTCAAATGCTTTTTTTCGCGTTTCGTTCGAACGAAATAAATACCGGTTTGTGCGATTACCATTTAGCATTTACAAAGCCGCTAGTTTTTATCAGGAATATATTACATTCTGATACATCGTGCCAAATTTGTATCATCGTAAAAATAACATGCAGAGGTTATAATTTTAAATGTTCGTTGTTAACAGGAAAACCTAATCGTCGGTCGATTCACCCACTGGCTTATCCAGGCCAAGTACAGCTATGGCACAAAGTCCATACACATACCCAAAGGTAAAATATAATGAAAGAGCAACGCAAAAGAATCTTTCGAAGAATAATCAACATCTTCATTGCTATTTTCAACAGATTCCTGCCAATAGTTCCTTAGCAGCTGAATACGGTTTTACCGTTTCTGACCAATCAACTCCTACGCAACAATATGGATTGCATACGACACTGCTACAGAATTATCCTGGTTCCAAGAATTCTGGAGATGGTTACCCTACACCACAATTCACTAAGCAATTTTTGGCACAGCCAGTAGTTACCGACATTGCTGTGCAGTACGGGAATTCTCTGGTAGGATCTGGGAAGCAACATCTCGAGAAATACATACCAGTCACTGCATTGAAGTACTACTTTGCAGTCGACAATGATTATGTCATTACTAGGCTAGCTCTCCTGTTCATGCCATTTAATCACAAAGTAAGTCCAAAATACAAGCGAAACAGGTTTATTCTTTGGGATTGATATACAAGAATTCTGTACTTATGTCCCCAACAGGAATGGGCAGTGAAATACGAGCAGGACGTACCATTGCAACCTCGTTACGAAAAAAATGCGCCAGACATGTACATTCCAACGATGGCATTTTTAACATATGTGGTTACAGCTGGATTAGTCTTGGGCACTCAAGATAGATTTAGTCCAGAGCAATTAGGTACTCTAGCTAGTTCCGCTCTAGCTTGGGGTGTCATGGAACTGGTGGTGCACACTATAAGCCTTTATGTAATGAATCTTGACACGAGTCTGCGGACATTGGATTTGTTAGCTTATTGTGGTTACAAATACGTCGGAATAAACGCCGCCCTCGTATTTTCATTAGTTCTCAGCAGATTTGGATATTATATCATGTTGCTGTATTTCAGCGCTTCTTTAGCATTTTTTTTAATGCAGTCGCTTAAGTTAAGAGTCATTCCACAGAACCAAAGTTCGTATACTGCTTCTGGCAATAGGAGTCGACACTATTTTATATTATTTGTAGCTGGTATTCAACCTGTGCTAATGTGGTGGTTATCTTATCATTTAATTTAAGCACTACTAATGCCAGAAATTACCAGTACTAGGGAAACATTGTATATTTATTTAAATACGTCGCTTGTGTGCATTTTGTAATAAAAAAAATTCTAAAAAGGAGTTCCATGATTATTATGCACTTATTAATAACCAGTTATTTACGATAAAATGGACAGGATATACATTGAAAGCGCCAAAACGTCTCCATTATTTCTATACAATATTTTCAAATTTCTACAAGCCCTTCCATGGTTAAATAAAACATAATATCGCTTCATGAAAATCTACTCAATTGCGCGGACTCGAAAAAAATTATATTTTTTTTTGCTTATAATTGCAGGGAAACGAGCTTGCTCAAAACTTGCTAGTATGTACAACTGATTAAAAATGTAAAAATATTCTGATGGAACTGAGCATTTTTATTCCGTACTAAAATTTATTTCATTTTTCTGAAATAAGTGATGAATGACGGCTTAGGCCTGGCGCACACGGGAGACTTTTTGTCGCGCAACTGTTTCGTCTTTTCCGTAAAGTCTGTACTGTCGTATGTAAAAGTTGCGTCGCTCCGTGAGCGCGCCTACATAAGACCACATAAGACTGTACAGGGCTTGGTGGAACTGTGACGATCGCGATCGTGTCTCCGATTACAGCGCCCACATTTTAATCGGATCATACGTGAATCAATCAACCAGCGCGGCATTATACAACTCGCGGAAACCGAATATCGTAGTAATAGGGCGATAAATTAGTCTACGCAGAGTAGAATGGTCACTCGTTCGTCTAAACGAAATGTTCTCCACATAATAGATTTAAGGAATGTTATTATAAATCCCCACGCGTGGGCGTAACATGAGCGCGTGCAATTCCCGACTTCTCGAACCGCGAGCGAACACACTTTTTGTATCTTAGAATTAAGGCACTTCTTCTCTGACTTTAGAAGTGAAAAAACGTTCTCATCAGATATTTTGAATAAAGCATCAGTACTTATACATATAAAATCGAGTCGAGTTATTTCAAAGTCCCCGCGTCTTCGAGTAAGCACTTCTGTGCTCTAATCGGCCTATCCGAACAGAATCGCGTTGGAGAATTAAAACGCGAACGTGACAGAACAGACGAGAGAGTTGCGCGACAAAAGTCGCCTGTGTGCGCCCGGCCTTAAAAGAAATATAACTATCGCGGTGCGCAGGTGCACACCACTACAGATCACTGCATTTCCTGCTAAAGATTCTTCCTCGGCAGAATGGGCAGAACTGCTATAAAGATAACCTTACAATTTAACTTTTCGGTGATTTTCATACAACATAGAATCTATGAATATTATAAACTTCGCTAAATCTAATGACACCGGAATTATTCTTTTAGACTAAAAATACAATCTGGAAGAGGAAAGACAGAGACAGTGAGAATAATAATTCCAGTGAAGATATAAATAGGATCACTGGAAACATGAAGCGCAGTGAGTATTATAAATATATTATTAGTTTTCATTTGAACGTGCATACGAAACAATAAGCGGATGCAACTTGAATAAGACTTGAATTAATCGTAATTACTTCGAGTATTAGAAGTGATTTACACACACCAATAATATTACACAATGTGTCAAAGTACTTCCATACATACCAGAGAGTTATTTGCAATATTACAAAGGGTTTACAAAGAAATTGTTCAGTCGTTGGGCAGTAATCGTGGAAGATGGGATTATTAAAGTTATAATTCAATATTATATATTTATACTAAATTTTTGTTATCTATGGTTCTCACTGTTTAATTGTTATAATTCTGTATATTATATTATGAAACTACAGTGAATCTCGTAGCTCCTTTATCTAATTAAAAAACAATGGGATTAATTTATTTGAACATTTCTGATGTGATACTTCAGGTTCGGATGATAGCGATTACGAGGAGGAAAACATCAATAACAAAGGTGACTTGAAAGGGAAAGATGGACAAAAATTTGAAAGTTTGTTTCCCGAGGAATCATCTAGGAAGGTACATTATACAAGAAAAAGTGATGCTGGTCCAGCACATTTTACACACGAAAGACGAAATTCGGATTCTAATGGTAGTGACAACAATGAAGATTACCAGCCATGTTTTAATCAATCTGAAAATGAATCAAACTTCACATCACACAACATGTATCAACGCTTGTCTTGCGAGCAAGAGTTAAATGATGATTCCTCTGATCAAGATGCCCAATGTGATAAAGTAAGTAACGCGATGCCAGAAATAGAAGATTCTGGGAAATTGGAAAAAGTTTTCCCAGATTCATCAGACGAGGACAATGAACCACAATTTGATAAGTCAAAGGGTTCCATAGCGACACAGGATATACCACAGTTTCATTCAAAACCAACCTCTAGTAAAGAAAGTTCCAGTAACGAGGTATTAAAAAAAAGGAAACATCCAGCTACACCCAATCTAGATACAGGGGCACCCGCCAAACGACCAAAGATCGGGAATATTGCACAACACATGATGGGACTAATGGGTTACGAGCCTGGTCGTGGTCTTGGTAAAAATAAACAAGGTCGTTTGGAACCTGTGAAAGAATATATGCAACGTGGTCGCAGAGGTTTGGGTCTTCCAGTTCCTAAATTACAAGCAACAGATTTTGAGTGGAATCCGGAGGAGGAGGAGGTAAAAGTGGAAGAGGATATAAAGTGGATGTGTAACCCACATAGGGATCCACTTTCCATGGAAGAAATGCAAAGCTGGTTAGAGTTGGGACCAAAGAAAGAAACGATAGACGACGAAACGACTTTCTGTAATCCATCCATACTTAGCCATATGCTCAAGTCCAAAACATTATTCGATGATCTAGACAATCTTGAAATGCGCCGTGCCAGAACTCGCTCGAATCCTTTCGAAACAATTCGCAGTGCATTCTTCTTAAATCGTGCTGCCGTTAAGATGGCAAATATGGACAGAGCGTGCAATTTCATGTTCACCAAACCTGAGGATTTAAGGAGCAACGAATTGTTGTATTTTGCTGATGTATGCGCTGGCCCTGGTGGTTTCAGCGAATACGTTTTATGGAGAAAAAAATGGCGTGCAAAAGGATTCGGTTTCACCCTGAAAAATGAAAATGATTTCAAGTTATCCGACTTTTACGCGGGTCCGTGTGAAACGTTTCATCCTTATTATGGACCCAAAGACAATGGGGATGTCTTTGATCCCAGTAATCAAGAAGGTTTCCGTGAAATTATTATGAAGCACACGAATGACCAAGGTGTACATTTCATGATGGCTGACGGTGGATTCTCAGTAGAGGGTCGAGAAAATATACAAGAAATACTTTCAAAACAATTGTACCTTTGTCAATGTCTAGTAGCTTTGATGGTAGTAAGGACCCATGGGAATTTCGTGACAAAATTATTCGACCTCTTTACTCCTTTCAGCGCGGGATTAGTTTACATAATGTATCGTTGTTTCGACAGGGTTTGTATCTTCAAACCCAATTCCTCCAGGCCAGCAAATTCCGAGCGTTATTTAATATGTCAAGGAAAACGACCGGAGTTGGACCATGTTATAACACATCTTAAATATATAAATCGTTTACTCCTAAAAAACGACGACGATAACGACGTTAGACAATTAGTGTCGCTCGATGAGTTGAAGAAAGAGGAACAATTTGTAGACTATCTCATAACATCTAACGAAGATTTAGGAAAGAAACAAATAATAGGTCTCAATAAAATCGCTGCGTTTTGCAAGAATCCTAACCTCATCGAATCGAGACAAGCGGATATGCGAAAACTGTGCCTCCAGTATTGGGAAGTTCCTGATGAGAGCAGAAAAATACCTAGAAGTATGCAACCGGGTGAAAAAATCAGAGTTCTTGCGCAAAACTCTAATTTCTCGTTGGGAAAGGAGCCAACGATATTGACAAAAGATAACATTGGACCCACGATATTAAGTCAACCGCTTGACTGGTTTTATATGCCAAGTGGTGCTGGCCCTTTAGACGAATTGGCTACACTATATTTAGGCATGGGTCGAACAAAAGTTTACCGTTTCTTCAAGGGTTCGTGGATACTTTTGAGAGAAGACTTCAGAGTGGAATTACCACCCGATACGCTTGTATATGCACAAATGGTACATGAATTCAGAAAAGAATATAGGCAGCAACACAAAATCAGTGCACTGCATATCTTCGATGCTTTTATACTAGGCGGAGAAGATATAAGCGGAAAGTATATAGAGGAAAGGTAACGAAATAATATGTGATAAAATTCCTATTGCACGCTATATATTATTTGCATTACTATTACTATTACTATTACTATTGCACGCTCTGATATTACAGTTGTAAACTTTACCATGAGATTGTAGATGCAGAACACTGTTCCCTGCATTTAAAAATCTAGTAGTCTTTCGTACTTTCTCAAAGAAAAATAAATTCTCCCTCTGATAAATTAACATTAAACGCAACTCTTTGCTTGATTTAAACAAGTTCAATATGTACAATCTAAAAACAACACATGCAGCAATATTATTTGACAAAAAAATGAATCCAAATATTTTTTTATAGACATAAACTCATAAGGAAGTTCTGTGATGCCCTGGCGAAGCCGGCCGACAAAGCTTACATTCCTGTACGTGCCAAAGATATGTATCCTTTAGATCATACAATTTATGATAAGTTGCGAGTACAGCAGCGAACAATGAAAAACAATCTTCGAGCACAAACGTACGAACTCTTACGAACGCCTTTGGATGATGACAATGACGATCAGAATGCGTCCTACTTAGCCTTAAACAGTTTTCTCTTCTTAAGGAGTATCGTACTACCGTGGAATCGATATCGTAGCAAATCTAACAGACCAAATTACGTTTTTAATTGTAAAACTGGAGTTACTAGATTCGAAGCAGACAAACCGCACGACGCTGTAGCCAGCTTTATTTACTCGTATGAAAATTCCATTATTTGGCATTGGCCCACGAACGGAGGGATCACCATGGAGACTTTCGTGCAATTAATTAAAGAGAAACTGCATAAAGTATAATTACAGAGGCGTCAGTGTGTCGAGATCGAGGGATGTTGCTAACCGTATGGGACAGTTTAAATTGTAATGGTAGTAATTTGAATAATAAAACTTATTTTACCTTTTATGCATTATTTCGTTAATTGGTTTGCAGTTTTGTTTAAATTAACTAAACAAAAAAATGAAAAGCAAACGTTACTTAAACAAATATCAGAGTTATTTTGTATCCTGATGTATAACAAACAATATTATACATCGAGATAAAATAATTGATTCTCTAGATCAATTAAGTGTGGTAAGAGTTATTTTCTCATGCTGTAAACTGTGCAGATTTCCTGTAATTAAACAACAAACAGAGTGAAATTTCGATTCACCATTAAAGTATTGTTTTGTCGCGACAAATGTTCCACTTCTTTCATTTTATGCAAGTCTTCTATTTTTTTTAGTGATCGTTTTGAGAAAACTGTGGGTCGAGGTTTCACTCAATTAATACAACACCATCGTGTTATAGTGCAATCAAGCATGTAAATATCTATTGTAATTGACTAACTTGCAAATGTATATATGTATCAATACTTTGTAAGTTTATATTAACGTTGATGTACATAAACGTGTATAATTGAAACAGAAATATATAATATAGATTTACTATATATAGATTTACAGTGAACATCCTTTCAATAGTAATGCGAATAACATGGAAAAATCCATCAAAAGAAATTCCACTTTATGAGTAAATTTGCAAACGGTATAGTTGATTCGTAGTAAGAACTATTAAATGCTTATTATTAGCTACAGCACCCATGATGGGCAATGTTTCACAACCCAAGTCCACAATCCATTGTTTACCAACTTTAACGTTCGATTTAGGTCTCTCATAAAGAAATATGTGTCTTGTATGTTCCAATATAGCTACATACGAATCATCTGAAATATAATCAAGAAATATTATATTACCTAACAAAATGTGTAAATTACAGATGGACATTTGTGCGTTAGTTCTGTCACCGACTATACTTTACATATCTATGTACTTACCAACAGGAGACAGGCAAAACTTTTTATTACTTTTACTGGCCTCAACATAACCAAAGCCAGGAAAGGTGTGAACATGCTTTATATCCCATTGAATATCGTTAGCTGTGCCAGTTACCCATACACATCCATCGTGATCGTGTCTCAGGCAGATCTTTTGTCCAGAACTTGTTTTATACGTAAATAATATGTGATTATTGGTTCCAAGCGTAGTCATGTCTGTAGTTTCTTGGCTAACAAGATCGATTCTTTGTAAATAATTGTCTCTTCCCTCAAGATCGCATTCTTCCAACTGTTCTGCATTAAATCCTATACAAGGTTGACCTTGCAACTTGTCATGTGTTTGATCTGTGCACAAATGTGCCAACCTAAGTATTAATTACATTAGGTTTACGATTAGTTATGCATAACATTGTAAATTGATTCGACAATGTAACAGCATATGTTACTTAATATGATTGAAGTGCAATCAAATTTCGAAAGTTTTTCAAAACTGTATGCCTTTCTATAATAGAAATGTTTTGATACTAGAAAAAGTGCAACATTAATGCTTTATATAAAGAATACACATAGAATTTCTTAATTGATTATTTCATATATTCTTATATTGCAATATTTGTAAATAAATATTCAATTGCACTAAGAATAGGAATAATTAAAAGTTCTTTCTTAGCGCTATCTCCAAAAAAGAAAACCATTTAAAATAATGCAAGGAAATCACGTTAAGCTTAAATCATTTTACTTATCCTTGACTGTTTTTAATTTTGTTAAATACCATACCTTGAGTGAACTTCAGCAGCTAATGCTTCATTAGGTAAACATTCCCCACCAGTATCGCCTTTGATCAACTCAGTCCACATTAAGCCACTCTCAAGTTTGACCAAATCAAGTCGAAGTGTATCACCCTCGTACTTCCATGTTGTTAAATTTTCGTCTAATCTGTGCTGGCACTCCCCTTGTATCAAAATATTACTATTGTCAAATAATACAGACAATTCAATAGCATTTACATTCACTGTGACTTTCTTTCTATGTTTCTCTTCTACCTTAATCCAGACCATCAACGAATCTTCATCCTGAGACCAACAATATTTTGGAATTTTTATTTTTGACTCATCATTAGATTCTATTTTGTTACTAGCAGATTCTTGCAACTTTGGGTTTTCAAATGTAATTAAATCTTGATTAATGGAATGTAAGTAATCACCCGACTCTTCAATGTGTACATATTCCACAGCACCTCGTACTCTTAATATTTCTTTACCAAGAAACTCGAATGAATCTTTTGAACTTTTATAAGTGTATGATAACAGGAGAATCCTGGTGAACTTCTTGTCCCCATTACTTTTAATGGCAGCAATTGCCACGATAATTGTGGATTTTTCTTTCACATATCTTACATCAAATATAACCCCAGGCTCAGAATTATTTAACGTAAAGATCTTCATGCTTTTGTCTTTCCCTTCTACCAGTAACCGCAAACAATCTCCGCCATTCGAAATTACAACAGTGTTGTTCGTGGTAAATCCAATAGATGGATTATACAAAATGTTTGATGCATTCGTGGGAGAATCATGTAATAAATGCATTCTTTCTAGTAAACCATCGCAGAATCTCCAAACTGCCCAATGTTTGTCTATGAACCAAGACGAACCATCGTTCGGATTCTTAAATAAATGATTATGCAATGCAAAAAGCCTCACTTCCAGTAGCGATTCTTGACTGGAACTTAATTCCAAACGATACACATCTGTAAAATTTATTGTATCTTAGAATGCAGTCAACATTAAAAATGTTACACCATGTACTAAGTAAATTATGTAAGTAAGAATTAAAAAAAGAATGAAAATCACAACTGCGTACAAAATTTTACCTTCTTTTAAATTAATCTCGTCGATTACTGGAATCGATTCGCTGGAAAACTGATACTTTTCGAAAGATGCATTTATTAGGTCTCTATTAGGACGTAGTTCAACAATTCTCGGCATTTTATGTACACTTATTGAAACGTTACTAATCAAACTGGTTTAACTTAACGTTCTCACAAAGTCTGTTGTGCGAAACTTGCATTAAATTTGCATTTTCCCGTGAATGTAAAACAAAATTTCTGGACAGAATGGGTCATTCAATCGTATAGTAACGTATGTATAGGCATGTATAGGGTCGCAAAGTCACACACAGTATCACACTGCCGGAACTTCTTGATTGCAGGGTTGCAACAATCGACAAGAATGATAGGAAATATTACTAGGAATTTATGACGCGATAGCCCTACAATGCGCCACTTTTTTTATATTACGAACAAAAATGTTTTCTTGTATCTTATATCATTGCAAACGTAGGAAAATTAATAATACAGATATTGATAAAAAAAAAACATTTTTGAACAAAGTGTGATTCATATGTGAATCATTGCACATATGCAATACAAAAATACAGAACGTAAATCACTTTTGAAGAAACACTGTAAAACAATTTCTGCCTTTGTTAAAACATAATTAAGTATTGCAATAATACTAAATGTAACGGTAGGGTTAAATCGGTTGCACTATCTCTTGATGTCAAGAACGTGGTACTAAATAGGGCGCTCAATGTCCACAGTCTGCCAGGTTATCGGCAAAAATTCCTATAAAAATGATGACACCATAACAATATTACAGTAGTTGCATCCATGAAAATTTGGAGCATACTTCGCGGTGTATTATCTCGTTTAACGTGGACCACGGTGAAGTTCTTTTCCGTTTGTGGATTGTGGTTAGGATTGTGAACACACTATTCCTTTAATAAAAAGTGAAATGGCAAAATTCGACTTGACATCCCGTATAGGCCAATACCTTGACCGGCATTTGGTCTTTCCGTTGTTGGAATTTTTATCCGCGAAACAAGTAATATAAACAATTTCCCGTGTTACTTATGTTACTCTACTGTCTTTTGGTTATGTAGCGTTTATGCTATTTCAGATTTACGATGAGGATGAATTATTGCAAGCTAAGCTCGATATTCTCAGTAAAACTAATATGATAGATTATACTATCGACATTAGAAAACAACTGTATCCGAACTTGGAAGTACCGGAGGTAATTTTATATCTTTATGAAATATTTTGACAGAGCTCTCGAATTATTAACCCCAGCCAAGGATGTGAATCTTATGAGGCAGTCACACGTGTATGTTTTTTCTCCGTAGGAATTGAGATCTAGACGTGCAGATGTACTTCAAGAACTCGGTATTCTTCAGAACAATGTGTCTGTTGTTGTTGCTATAATGAACAACGAGGAGGTTATGAAGAAAATGGAAAACATGCGAGACTCCAAAGCATTGAATAATTACCTAACCCAGGAGTCAGACGTAAGTTTTGTTATCGACAAGAAGTTACATGCTTAGTCTGTTTATTTTTGCAGTATTTCTAAGTGGTTTTTATGTGATGGATCATAAGTCATTGAATTTGAGTGTAAAACAGAGGCAAATAGTTTTTAAAGTTCCATTGTAAACGGTGAAATATATTAAATAGAAACTGGATAAACTTTATTGTATGTGGTTAATTGTGTGTATAATATCATTTCATTATTTCAAAAGTAGTATTACTAATTAATTGTATTATTATAGTTCAGAGTGGAAATGATGGACAGTTTTGTGAAGCTAGCAAAATATCGTTACGAGTGTGGAAACTACTCTGTTTCTACATCATATTTATATTTCTATATGCTCATAATGCCACCGACTGACAAGGTATCGTGATCAAATTTCTTTAAAGTTATTATTCGTTAGATTTCTTTTGATTGCTATGTACTGTTTTTTGCAGAATTACTTGAATGTTTTATGGGGAAAGTTGGCATCAGAAATTCTGGTACAAAATTGGGAAACTGCTTTAGAAGATGTGAATAAATTACGAGAATATATTGATAGCAATGTTATAGGAAATTCGCTTCAAGTATTGCAGCAAAGAACATGGCTCATTCACTGGAGTTTGTTTGTATTTTTCAATCACGTAAAAGGCAGAGATTTGATTATTGAAATGTTCCTTTACCGACCACAGTACGTGTTAATTTCACAATTATTAATCCATATAACTGGAATTTTGAAAACTAACTATTCTTGTGTCATTTCAGTTATTTAAATGCTATTCAGACGATGTGCCCACACATATTACGATATTTAGCTGCAGCAGTGATTGTCAACCGTTCTAGACGTTCTATACTGAAGGATCTTGTGAAAGTTATACAACAGGTTCGAAACAGATTTTTATTATAGAAACATTCAGAAATATCAAAGCAATTTAAATGACACGATTTCACCAAGATTAAATAAAGAGTGAAGACTCTTATAGCTCTACCAGGGCATGAAGTTATAAGATATTAGAAATCATTTTATAATACAACCCATTTAATTCTTCCGTATAGGAATCTTACACGTACCGAGATCCTATTACTGAATTTCTGGAGCACTTGTATGTCAATTTCGATTTTGACGGAGCACGGAAGAAGTTGCAGGAGTGCCAAACAGTTGTGTTCAATGATTTCTTCCTTATCGCATTATTGAGTGAATTTGTTGAAAATGCGCGATTGATGATCTTCGAAACTTTCTGTCGAATTCATCAGTGTATCAGTATTGGGTATGTTTACAAAATTAGTTGCAGTATTTGTACCATAGTTTCCCCTTATTATATTATAATGTTTACCTCAATACTACATTTCAGAATGCTCGCAGAAAAATTGAACATGAAAGCGGACGTAGCTGAATGCTGGATTGTGAATTTAATTCGAAACGCTAGGTTAGACGCGAAAATAGATAGTAAGCTGGGGCACGTTGTGATGGGTGGACAGCCAGCGTCGCCGTACCAACAATTGGTCGAGAAAGTTGAAACGCTAAGCGTGAGGAGCGAAGCATTAGAAAACCTAATCGAACGAAAGTTGAAAGCGAAAAATCAGGAGCCAGTAAGTATAGTCTGGAACTAATCAAGGTCAGTATCGTTCATAGTTTTTATTAACATTAAATACTATTTTAGTTTTAAGTGGTTTCGAGTTCCGCTCAAAGCGATGATTTACTTTATTGCACGTGTTTGGATATATACATCAGATATTAGAGAAATATTGCTATACGAAAGTAGTGTCTGTTACTAGCTTCCTCGAAAATAAGGTGTCAATAACTTGTGTCTTATAATTTGACAAATTATGAATACGAACAGTACGTTCAGCATTCTGTTTTTATTGAAACGTACATTATTTCAAGGTTCCTTTCCTTTAATTTCGTCATCTACATTCCTAAATTCTAAGTTTTCTAAATTCCTTAGCTTTAGTATTGTATTATTTGCTATGTCTTGTGTTCTTACGCTCAAAACAGTCTTGTTCTTTTCAGTATCAAACCTCTTGGAATTTAGATTTGTGACATCAGGAGATGACGTGCAGGGACACTCACAAAAGAAGCACATGATATCAGATCGCTGTCGAAACATCAATATTCAATTACTTCATTTTTATACATACTAAAGCTTTATCGATGCCTGTCTTTATACCGCGGTACAAATGTATTTTTATTTACATTATTAATTACAAAATATAGTCAGAGATGCAATGAAGGTGGACATCAATAAATCTAATACGAGAATGTCTGAAAAAAATAATCCGGCCTTTATCTCCCTCAACGTAAATAAAATATATCATCGTGTACATGCGTATAATCAAATGCACAAACTTGTCAAATTCTACTTATTTATTCGAAGGATTGAAAAACAAAGAAATATGTGTCCACTTAGTTCTGTCCCTGATTGTGTTGCTTATGTAAAATGCAGCTAAAAACTTAGAACAATTTTTTAACTGTATTGTACATTTGGATTATGATTCTCTTTTAATAATAAATTCTGATAATCGAGACATTGGAATACTTTGAACAGAAAATGTATACTACAATGTTTGGCGCGTAGTAAAGAAGCGGAAAATCATTGAAAATTACTTAATTATGACCTGAAGTTAAATGGTATTAAAAAAAGATATACACTTTATACAAGCAAATGGTCTGTAGAAAAAGTTTATTTATGTTTCTCCGCCCTAAGGTAATCTTTACCATCCTCCAAACGCGTGTTTGCACGCTGACGACAATCTTTGTTTTTTACCATAAAAACACGTTGTACAGACGAGGAATGTTTTATATGATAGAGAAAATGTAATTCTATGATTTGGCAAGAGATATGAGAAACCTGTATCATTATAATAATAATACATAATACTTTTCCATGTATCTTCACGAGCTAATCAGTTGTATTCGTGATATTGGAATCACAATCGCCCGTTGTCACATATTTTAAATAAAAAAGTTACACCCCGTGTAAGCATCACGATCAGTACAATATTTCAGAACGCTTCTCCAATATGGATCTTGCTCTAATAGTTGAGGGTTCCCTAAAATGAGGAGTAAAACACGAGCGCGTGTAATTGCTACATTAAGTCTTCGCGGGCACGCGACAAATCCAAGAGAGTGTTTGATATCTTCTGTAACATGCCGATCGGAAGATCGTACTGTTGAAATGATGATAACTTTACGTTCTTGTCCTTGAAACCCTTCGACACTGCTGATTTTTGGTAACTCTATATTTAGCTCTAGGAGGAGGTCACGAATTTGAAAAACCTAATATGAAATAGTGAACGATGATAATTTGACATATTTTGTATTAGCTCAGAACAAATAATTATTCCAGGTGTGGTAATTTAGCTGCTCACCTGTTTTTGGTAAGGAGTTATGATACCGATATCATCTGGGCACAGACCGCATTCATAGAATTTTAATAGGTACAAATACACCTGTGTAGCTTCTTGTGGATTATACCAGCTAGGACTATCAGCGTCTTTACAGTTTTCTCCGTTAACCCCGTGAAAAATTATAGCTGGAGGAGATCCTTCCTTTTCCGGAAACACTAGGGCCAATGTTTGCAACAGCTTCGCTTCATTACTTCGTTTAGGACATATCTATAAACCGTGCTAAATGTTACTAACCAACATTTGTAGCTATTAACAAAAACATTTTTTTCTTTACGTTACGATATAAAATTCGGCACGACAGAAATACAATGCAACGCAGTTTCTGTAAATTCTACAGAGATAATCTTTTAGTAACACCTTAATAGTTTTCTAATGATTAGACAAGAAAAAAATAGTAAAAAATCTGATAATTAATCAAGAACAATAAGAATTGTATGATTAATTTAGAAAATGGACCTACAACTATTGAGAATGAAATATGGGAAACTGATTTTTTTAATGATCCTTCTATCTACCTGCGGTTCTAATTCCGAGTCGTAAAACAGCGAACTTGGTAGCTCCAGTATTTCCGGCAGGCTTCGATAATTCATTACGAGCTTGGTAACTAGTCGGGAATCGTACAGTCTTTCAAATCCATGTGGATCTTTTTGATAAGGAAAATGCCGCAGTAATCTCGTTAAAAAAGATTCACCAAGCCCAAAATTCTGTGCCAATCTACTTTGTACTACGGGACCAAGTTGCAGTGGGTCACCTGCCAGTATTACTTGTCCGAATTCGGAATGAATGAAATTGAGCGGAATCATAATCTCTGGTTCCGTTGCTTGGCCAGCTTCATCAACTAGTACGTGGGAAAAGTGTCCATGAGGAAAACCCATGTTGTACAATATTCCCAAAGCGATACAAGTACCGATAGTAATTCTGTGACGACCAAGAACACTTATGCTACAATTTAATTTTGGTCCCACGCCCGTGTGCTTTATTTTCTCGGTTGTTCCTTCTTCTGCTAACTCTGCGGTGGCACAGTAAGGTAATAATTTGGCTGGAATGCAATCACTGCCAACGCAGTGATGAGCTATAAGACGTACCTACAAAGAGAACACGTATTTCGAATTGTCGTGATTCTACAATCTTGCAAAACCATTCAAAAGATTTATGTAACTCTATTTAATGAAATGAGGATATTTTAATATCGACCGATATTGATGTTTTCGCGGTAATAAACAATATTTTACACAATTGGTGCAATTGCTTACAGTTGGAAGTACTAATATAACATATTCTGCAACTGAACGTATAATAATCGTTCGTATGAAAAACTAGAACGTATGAAAAATACACTGTACCATGTCTCCCGGTTTGAGTATACCACTATCAAGAAGCCGTTCAGCTATAAGATTAGCTGAACTATTGGACGGTGTTGCGATTAGTAGCCTGCTTTCAGGAACCGTTGATAAAATCTGCAAGATAGTCTCACAAAGAGTGACAGTTTTCCCAGTACCAGGCGGACCAAATATTACATATGGCAATGGCCTAGCACGACCTTCAAGGATATTTCTCACAGCTTCCTTCTGATAATAATTCAAATCTTTATTGTACCAATGTAACTTTCTTTTCTTCACTTGCGAAATGTAAGGCTCTAACTCGGCGTTCTCTTTATTAACTGACGACGTTTGATTCGTGGTTCCTGGTAATGGAATATTAATTGAATTATTTCCAATGTTTAATGTTCTTTCAAGTTGCCTACTGCTTTCCGTTGTATTAATCAAACCCGTTGCGAGTACTGTAGGTTGTTCGACTGGCTTAACATTAAACAATCTTTCGATGACTGATAGTTTTGTGAATGATTTATTTGTACTGTTACTCGTTGACGTTGCGTTGGCGGAAGAAGACCCCGATGATGCCGAATTAGTTCGTTTATGATTCAAGGTAGCGGGTCTCGTGTAGCTTAGATTGTCATTAATCTCTTTCTCTTCTAGATATAATTGAGGTTCTTTTTCAATGACATGAGTGGGAAAAAGAAAATATGGTCCAAGATGATTCAGTGCCATGTTAATAGCGTTATGGCAACGCTGAATGGCACTTTGCGAGCACTTGAACGTTACTTGGCAATCTTCGTTGTTATACTCGTCTTGGAATCGTCGATTGAATTTCAAAAAAACTTCCGATTTAGACACTTTGTGAATGAACCCTTCATACTTTAGTTTACCTATTAAGAATATTACAAAAATTTGGCAAACTCTCTAAAAAAGTGTAGAAAGAAAATGTTGTTCACACAAATAACACTATTCCAACCGACACTTAATTTATTCCGATTCCTATCGTGGTCAAATGACCCGTGTTTAAAATAGCTTACATTTGTTAATATAGAATAAAGATAATAGCCAACTTGATAGTGAAAATATGTAATTTCTTTTATTTAAAAATAGATAACATATATTTTAACATTGAACCGGCCAACATTTAAATCAAGTGGCGGTGCAATAACATTGTATGTAGGGAATTCGGGACGAAATTTAAAAAACGGTCATTTAGGAATAGTGTTAATAATTTTTTCAAGCATCCTAATATACCTTGAGAATCATCCCACTTAAAAGAAACCACAGCCCGATCACCAGGAAGAAGTGATGGTCGTTTCTCTGCAAGGCCGGGTACTTGCATTACCAAATACTCTCCACATCGTCTCATGATTGCACTCTGCATGTCATATTGCTGCATATTTAATACCCGAGCAATTTCTTCCAAATACAATACAGCATGAAAGCGATCCTTGTACGTTTGAAAGGTGAGCCCATTTAAAAGGCAAGGTAAAACAGTACCCACTTCCACCTCACACTCTATAGGCGATTTCCCCTCATTTGTACATCGCAATACAAGGTCCCAATACTGTCTGGGTACGCGGAATACAGAATTACGAACTTTAATAAATTTTGGTGGATTATATGGACGTACACCTGGGATATACGTTGACAGATCGTTGTCGTCGAAGCTGTCGTAGTACATCCTGTTACTGTTATGGTAATTATGATTTAAGTTTTCTTTCGCACATTTGTTTCCTTTTGCATTTACTGTTATGTGAAAGACTCTCCCAATGTCGAAACCTTCAAAATTAAAAATAACGAGTTCCTCGCTTATGCCGACGAATTTCGCTTTACACTTGAAAACGTAGGATACGGTGTTGGATGGATTTAATATTAATTTGTTGTCAAGTGCCGCTGGTTGTAATAATGCCAATTGTGACTGAGATTTCGTTGACATAAAACAGGTTTTCCGTAACACGTGGGTATCGTTACCTACATTCTTAATTGTTACTGTTAAAACTCTCTCTTCTTGCACATTTAGATTAATATTCAAATCGTTTGTGATTAATATGCCATATTTGTCTTTGATAAGTTCGTTCAGATTCTTTTTTGTTACTTGGTCGGTGAATAGCGTTGATGGAGAAGCTTGTTTTCCAGAGGCCTGTCAATGATAGAGATGTTGTGGATAAATATAAGTGTAAATATAACAGTTCTAATATGAGAAAGAAGAATACAAGAAAACATTTCTAGTATTATAGCAACACTTTGAACATAATATACCTGAATTACTGGAACCATGGTTAATGATCTCCATGTGTGCACTCCTTGATTGCTCTCAATACTGTCGCTAACTACTTTATCACCTACGCAGGGAATGTAACCAGAATCACAGATTCTTTTATTAAATACAATATTCTTCCCGATAGTACCGATCTGCTTAACCGGATCATAGCTAGTTATCGTCCCGATACCCAATTTTGACCTCAGTGGTTGTATTCTAGTTATTTCTAAAACTTCTCCAGCCAGATCGGCAAAGTCTTCATTAATTTCTACCACTGCTTCTAACTTCAACCAATCTCCAATAACAGGAACAAATTCAGATTTGACTTTATTCAAATCGACAATAACATTATTGGGTGCTATAAATAATTGACGATTTTCTCGTCTCTCCACTATTCCGACTAAACTCTTACTGAACTCTTGCGAGTTAAAAATGTTTCCCTGTGGTTCATTATTGGCATTGTCCCAGGATTCATTTATTACAGAAATAATTTTTCTTACTTTCTGTTCCTCCTTCTGGCCCTCTGGGTAAGCCAAGTAATGGACCTTATCACCAACTTTTATATTATTTACTGTTACATTGACTATATCGCACACATAACGATCGTCGATTAAAACGTAATCTGTTGCAACAAAAGTAATAATTCCTGTTTTCTGGCAAGAATCACTGTTAGTAAAACATTCGTCTCCCTCAACTTTATCATTCTTGTAAGAGCTTTCAATGCGTGTTATAACATCGTCAATATCAGCTTTATCCTCTTTAGTAGAAGCTTTATACCCCCGCGCGTACTTGATCACAGTATATATTAAAGACAACATCTTTAATGCCTCTGATTTCTATCCAAATACCTAAAGTAAGAAGTTAGAATAGAAAAAACTTATAATTCTTTGAGATATTACAACACCGAGTGAACAAAAAGCAGTAATACGTACTGATCGATTGGCTGATATCTCCACTCGGTTGCTTTAATATAATCTAATTCTTTTCTCAGCGATTGCACGCGTTTCAAGTGCAACTCCTTAAGAAGACGTTTCTGTTGTTTTCGCTCCAGCAATTCCGATTTCATTTGGTTCAAGATTTTTGACGTCTGTGTACCGCTGGAAGTCAATTCAGAATCTTGGTTCTCCGTTGTTCTTTGTCCAGGTGTATGACCCAAGGTACTAGATGCTAAAGCAGAGGAATTCATGCTCTTCTACTTTTGAAATAAAAAATGATCGTCCAACTTTCGCGGATCATCCGGCGATCAGTGGTATGCGCATTATGTTACCGGGTTTCCCGGAATTTCAAAGTAGATTCCGTGAATTACACCTTAACCTATGTACATACACACGACCCTGTGTTCGTGAATATAGTAAAATAATCTGAAGTAATCCAATGTAATCATTTCAGCTTCTTCAGATCAGTTCCAACCGGTCCAAATCGATTGTGCCGTCACGATAACATTTCACCAAGTTTTACACATCCTCAACACGTGTATATAAATGGTGTGACGTAAAAATTCAAATCCTTTGTGCATCCAATTCACTTAATCCTTTATCCTTACTATCACTTAATGTGTTAAAATTGTACCGAGCGTTTTGTTAAGATTTTAACCCATACATAACTATATATATACGTCGGGCAGCCATATTTTATGGCATTAGAAAAATAGATGCAGCCCACAGGACGAAAAATTTTTTCAATATTTAATACCAATAAATGCTGTTATTCAGATTAATCTGGTTAATTCGTCGTGGCTTAAAACCCAAAGTAATTTAAGTATCAGTAAATTACAATAATCTTTTTATCTGAAACGTACTTTGCAATGTACTAAACAATAGTTGCAGTCATTGATTGTCCTTTGAAAATTCTCGAACCTATTTTCGGTAATCCGAACGATATTTCAAAATTCTCAGTCCTGCAAACAACATTTCGCGAACAAACAATGTATAAAAAGGCTCCAATTAAACGTTTCAACGTTGGATCCTCGAAACACGATTTTCTAGAGAAACCTTTCGGATTTTGTTGCGACATAAAAGAGCAAGATCCGAAAAAACGATACAAGCTTGAAGATTCGAGGATAGAATTTCCTCCGAATGATTTAACTATAGGCGGCGGTGGACCGAACATTAGATTTCGTGTACAGGAAGGTGGTCACCTCGCGCAACCCGTTCAACGGAATTTGAAAGCCGGTGTACCAAAAGCTAAAACCATCAAGACCAAAACCATCAGTTTTGAAACCATGCATTGCAAGCGCTGCAGGGGGCCATTACAGTGGCATTTGGAAGACGAAATTTCAGCCGCCCGCGACATTATAGCTAACAAAATGCAAACCGAATACAATACAGAGCTCGAGAAAAACGTAAACGTCGCGATGGAAAAGGGTATAACGTTATGCTAGTGAACGAAATTTGTTTGAAGCAAATATTTTGAACTCGCTGTCATGTTGCTTGCAATCATGTCTAATCAAGCGTAAGATACGACGGGCAGTAACCTTAAGAGGATACCGTTTAGTATTTGATTCTCTTCATAAAATAAGAATTCTGTTTGACATGATTATTTAGGAATATGCACAGTCGATGTCTTCCCGTCTATAAATTTGAATTGTGAAATAATTAATTAAGTCGTTGCAGTATTACATGGAAATTAAAAATAATTTATAATAGAAAGAAGGAAACAGCGAAAACTGAAGAAAATGAACGCAAAACTTAACCAAAAGGTGGAATCGGTAACTGATAAGAAGAAAACTGAAGTAAAGAAAAAGAAAACCAGGAAACGATCCTAAGTCAACAGTAACTTATATCTCATAAAAAAAATTGTAAAATAAACGCAAATAGCAAAATAAAATAAAAGAAATGTGTAGTAAAAATAAAACATAGTAACACTTTCCTGACTTAAAATTAATAAATGTCAAATAATGATCATGATCATGATCATGAAAAATACTTAAAATTAACTATATATTTTTTTCATTCATAGATCACAAACCAATTTTAGTGTAGGTTTTTCTTAGTATAAGGCAAATGGAATTTTTTAACCTTTATTAGAAAATATAGTTATTTTATTACAATACAATAGAAATGTTTACATAATCTGACACTTAATATAGAACGAAATATTGCTGATACTCTATGTAGCTCTCGAAATAGTTAGGATTCGTAAATTTAAGGATATTACTTTATATTTAAGCATACATATAAAATGAAGAATTATGTATAAAAGTATTGCTATTCGAAAACTCGCTTCATGTCTGCCGTGGAAATTCTTGTAACCATGTGAATGTGTATTTTTGCAGCGTCTATAGTTACTACCAGTTTAATCTCGAAATACATTCATTATTATTTATTAAAGGATTTTTACGCCGCATTATGCATTTCGTGAAGACGTAAACTACAGAAAATTAATTTTTGTAATTTCTTAAGGGACAGGCAAAGATAGCAAACGTTCCATACATTTGATACTTTGTTTTTCGCGTGATAATTTTTGGCACAAACAACAAAATTACACATAAAAATTATAAATTTGAGAGGAGAGATTCTTAAACTCATTTGCAGATATTATCAAACTTATATTACGAATTTCAAGTTAATTTTTTTTCTTTCTTCCTTTTAATTTTTTTCATCTTATTTGCCGTTAGTTCTTAGTCCGTACTTTAATAGATACTATTAGTTTCATCGTGAACTGTTCTTTTTTTTTTGTAGAAAGGCACTTCTGAAAATCATCAATGGGTGAATCTGTCATACCGATCAATAAATAAAATCAGCAATTCTTTTAGAAAAATATGCAGCAATGATTGCTTGCAGAGTGAAGAGATCCATTTCACGTCGAAAATAATAGCCTATCTATCTGTTATTAGAATTCTAGTTTATTTTTTCTATCGCACTGATATAGCGCGTTTCCTACAATAATTACAGATACGGTCAAAATAAAAAATCCATTAACATTCTACATATTTTACTCAAAATCATTGTGAAGATATTATAAAATCAATCACAAGTCACGAAAAAGTTCACGAAATGTTATACTAGCTACAAGTTTACAATGAATTAACACCTTCTCTGTAAAGTCGATGTTAGCAGAAATTATTGTCTCTAATTATGGAAATTAGTAGCTGGAAGAACTAAGTAGGTTGAAACATAAATATTGTACCGTGAAAGAGGTGAATACCTTTATCATCACTTATTAACATAAATTTGATACAATTGCATAAATCACTGCAGATGGCTTAACTATAATTTTGAAATGTAGATTAATGCTTTTATTTGTATTTTTTCTCGCGATAAAAATAAATTGTAATTCCTTTCATTTCTGTATACTAAAAATAGAAGGATAAGAATACAATCTTTTAACATAATTTCTAGTTAACATTTATTCGGCGGACGAGAAACCCTTTATAAATTAAAGCTTTTTAAGTACGTAAACTTTCGATTTCCTTAGCACTAATTACGCGTATAAAGAATTCTTTTCAAGAGATCAAAGCAAAGTAATAACTGAAGGTACCAGACGATACGGCGTTTATTTACAAGTCAGAATGATATAATATATTCCATACAAAAATTAGAAACAAAATAGTAATTGCGCTATATCATACTATACAGGCGTCTTACGCCTTTGTATCAAATTTACGCGCAAACTTCAAAATAATATTGATATCCAACTCTCTGCGGAATACCGACTTTTGGCCTCCCTTTATTATTATAAAATTATGGCAAAGTAGAACGATAGACAAATTATGTTCTGTATTAATCTTTGGTAAAGCACCTGGAAATATTAAATGAACATCCTTCTAAACGAATTTTCTATTTCTTAATAGTAACATGAAAAAGAAAGAATTCTTTCTAAAGGGTATGATAAACATTCTTAATATTTTTCATCACTTTGTAAAAACATAGAAAATAACGTAGAAATAAAAATAATATCTTTAGTTTCTTTTTTTACACTTAAAGCTATTTTATACGTTTGGGAATGTAGTCCTTTTACTGAAATTATATGTCCCTCTCCTCCTTTGGAGAGAGGGAGAAAGAACGTTTTCTTTCACAGTACCTGTCTGTTACATTTTCTTTCGAACTAAAATAGTTCTCATCTATTCCCGTGATTTTTAGTACAATATGTAACGAATACTTCACCTACGCTCTGCCATCACACGACACTTTCGAGTATCTTGAGGATCAGTCGTTGTAAACGATTATTCAGAACTCTGTTGCGTGCCTTTAGTTTCCGGATTATCATTTTCGCTATTACCTTCGTTTATGTTTTTCGAAACAACTTCATCACCCAGCGTTCTTCGCTTTTCGCAGATGCTTAATGATTGTATTTCGGGAACAGTCTTTTCTTGACTATCAACATTTTCTATTATATCTGATGATTTTGCAACTAAGTTTTCTTTCACGCTTATATCTTCTGTTTTCGGACAACCGAGATTCGTATCTTTTTCAGCCCTATGTATCTTCAGGTCATCCGTTTTTATAGATTTTTCCACGTTTTCTTCGTTTGTTGCGTCAGAACTTTCATGAGTGTCCGACGCTGTGTCTTTTTTCAAGGGATAAGTCGAAATATTTGTTCTTGCAGATTCGTTGATATCTGGGATTTCTACAAGCCTCTCGTTTGACTCCTTCGATTCGGTATCTTCTATTCCATTGCTATGATATGTACTGGGTTTCTCCAGTATCTCCAGCTCATCATTAACCATTTCAGTTTTATTTTCTGTTTCACATTTTGGTACATTATTTTCTGTTTCGTTTTTCACGTCCTCCGAAACGATTTCATCGTTCATTTGTGTCAACTCCTTTGCAACCGCTGTTTTTGTTTCAGTTTCAACACCGGTCGTGGGTGTCTGATTTTCTGCTTCTTCTTCAATTACTTCTGGAGCAACTTCATCGTTTGTTTGTGGGGTCCCCTTTGCAATAGCTGTTTTTGTTTCAGTTTCAACGCCGGTCGTAGGTATTTCATTTTCTGTCTTTTGTTCAATTATTTCCGGAGCAACTTGATCGTTCGTTTTCGTCGGCTCCTCCGCAACGGCTGTTTTTGCTTCAGTTTCAATACCCACCGTAAGCATTTGATTTTCTGTTTTTTGTTCTGTTATTTCCAGAGCCACTTCATCGTTCGTTTTCGTTGGCTCCTCTGCAACCGCTGTTTTTGCTTGAGTTTCAATACCGGCCGTAGGCGTTTGATTGTCTGTTTCTTCTCCAATTATTTCCGGAGAAACTTCATCGTTCGCTAGTTGCGACAAATCTTTTGTATCTGCTGTTTTAATCTGAGTCTCGCTATCGGTGATACGTATTTGATTTTCTGTTTGTTGTTCTATTTCACTTTGGTTGTCACTACTTTCTCTTTCTTCTTTGAGGTTTTCAAAACCAGTTTTATCATCTACAGACTTTACGCTTTCTATTTCCGCTTCTGGTGTAATAGTACATACTTGTGCAAGTATCTCCGTGTTCCCTATATCCTGTTTTACTTTATCAACTGTTTCCACTTCATTATTTTCATAGAATGCCATTGCATTACCTTCAGTTTCGAATTTATCATTAGCTTCCGCTGTTTGTTCTTCTTCTGTATCGTTTGTTACGTTTCTGTTCATAGTCTGAACGATCTCGTCTACAGTGAGTTCCAACCCAGTACTAGTGACTAGGCATTCCTTATTTGTAGCAGTCAGCTCATCTTCCTGGTCTGTATTCTGTTCGATTTCTTGGATCATATTTTCTAATATTAATTTTGCGTCTGAATCAGGCGAGTAATTATCGTTCCTCTTTTGCACTTCGATGTTTATATTTTCTTGATTCTGATTTTCAATATTTTCTTGAGAATGATTTATAGCATTGCTGTAGTCGTCAAAGGTATCTAATGCTCTTGATTCTGAAACATGACAGTCGGTACCTTTCTCGCTATCAGAAACATTTCCCTTGATCTTTTCTAATTCAATTTCTTCACTAAACTTCTCGGTGTTTGTTTCAATCCTCGTCCCACAGAGAGGTGACAAAATATCAACAACATTTTTTCCGTTGTGAGTCAATGTAACGTGGGCTGGTTCACCGTTGTCCAAACTCTCCATTTGGAACATTGTTTTTCCTTCTGCAGCGAGTTCCCGGAATATTTTGCACGCCTCCTCTGACCAAAACTCAATAGCATCTGGTTTCTGTAAGGCACAGTTCTTTGACAAAGAAGGCATATTTATAATATCAATCGGCAACATCCTCAACTCAGTAGTGCGCGCAGAATTACCGTAATCTATATACAAAACTTCGGTATCCACGTCCGAATGCGAAAGTATTTTAGCTCTGTACCATTGTTCATCTTCTGGATATTTAGCAGCACAGATACTACCAATGTCAAATGTATTTAATGGCAGAAAACTGTCGGCAAGTTGTAATCGATCTAACATTACTTCCAGTTCCGCGCCACTGCTCTCAGTTTGAATCCAAAAATCATCTGGCGTGTTGAAGTGATTTATAAACACGTTTGGTGAATTTTCTTCTCCCAACGGCGGCAATCTCTCTTCTATGGTCGAAGGATGGCGTTCGCAGAACTCTGCTAGTAACTCAGACACGTCTTTCCCGTCTAACGTTAATTTCACTACCGACGTCTCGTCTTCTTTTAATACGTGTAATAAAAATATAGTTGCACCGTTAGCAGCAAGTTTTGCAAACTCCTCGCAAGCTGTATCGGACCACTCCTTTATTCCCTCTGCCAAAGCTAAACAACATTTTCTCGAAAGTGGTGATAAATCTACTAAATCTTCCGGGATGACACATACGTCAACCGAAATCGCAGAGTTACCGTAATCAATGAATATAACTTCTGTGCCCTGATCATTATGATCGACGATGCGTGCTCTGTACCACTCTCCATCTTCGGCGTACTTAGCAACGCACAAAGCGTCTTTGTCAAATTTCTCGAGTTTCTGGAATATTTCTGCCATGAGTAATCTGTCGGATATAGTCTCCAGACAATCAACAAACTTCTCTTCTTGTACCCAGAACTCATTCGGAGAATTAATGTGGCTCACGAAAGCTGAATGTGGATCCAACTCAAGATCCACGATCTCATCAATTAAATCTTCTTCCTTGTTAATCCTAACGGCGTTCTCTTGTTCGACTAACAATTCGCTGATACTCTTGTCGTTAAGGAATAGATCTACTCGCATAGGAGTACTGTTCGCGATTACAGAAACCTGTAAAGATTCAGCAGTAGCTACGAGATTCGCGAAGTTCCCGCATGTAGTAGATTTCCAGTCTTCCGAATCAATCGGTATGACATCCAGTCTACATTTAAGCGCGTACTGCTTTATTTCCTTCCAGGAATCAGGCATCTGCCGTATAGTTCCTGATTCATTCACGATGACATCGGTGTTCCCATAATCGATGAACCGGACAGTCGTTATATCCTCGTCCGCGTCGAGTACTTGCGCTCTGTACCATAAATTGTCTATCGAATAAACAGTAATGCATAAACTTCCTTCTTCTAGTATTCCATCTACTAATGGGAACGTAGGTGCCTGTTCTTGTAGTTCTTCTTGTTTCTTCGAGAGATCATCAGCTTCGTTCGCGCGTTGCAGCCAGAATTGGCTTGGAGAATCAGCGTGAGACACGTATACGTCGTACTTCGATCCTACTATCATATTGTGAATCTGTGATTCTTTCGTCTGCTCCAAACTTACCAAATTAAGAGAACGGAATTTCTCGCTCATCTTTTCTCCGTTGTCTAACAATTCCACTATCCACTTGTTGTTTACATTATAAAAGACAGCAGTGAGCTCTTTGCTCGATAAATGAGTCTGTAATATTTCAACTTGATCAGATGGCGCCGCATTGAGAGTTACCGATAACGAGACGTTAATAGCTAATTGCGGTGGCACATAGAATTGCGGATCTAGTTTCATCACGTTATCGAAACTGATTTCTTCGGTGTTACCGTAATCAATGAAATTCACGTAAGCAACGTTTTCTTTTGCCTCAATGATTTTTCCTCTGTACCATTGACCGTCCGTACTTTTAGCTGCACATAAGTAATTGATTTTTGGTTCCAATATTTGTCCGGAATCGGGATAGTATTGTTGAAGTGCCTGCACCAAATTTGCTTCCAATTCAAATCCGGAATTACGTTGGAGCCATATGCTTGCAGAATGGTCTGCATAAGAGACTAATACTTTATGCGTAGAGCTTAGTATAGCCATTGGACATATAGGAGAGATCTTCTCATCAGTTTCTTTATCGATATTTATCTTGTTACCCAGCAAATCGAATAACTTCACGATGAGCCTGAACAAGTTTTATAAATAATGCATAAGTAACCAAACGTTTACTTACTACGTATTATTAATATTGGACAAGTAATCGAGTTTTACCTGTTATTATCAACCTCGTGGACATACACAATTACATCCTTTCCTTCAACACAATCTTTCAACTTTGCAGTTCCTTCGGGTGACGATGGAACATTCAATAGAGAACACTCTATCGCTTGATTCTGCATAACCGAAAGATCTCCTGGCAACGCTAATACCTAAATGCACCCAAAATTGTATTAATAATAACAGAATATAGCAAAAATGAAATGCAATATTTTCTTAGTTAAATTTAAGCGATACTTCTGAACTTCGAAGTGTAAAATTCCAGTCAAATAATATTACTGCATTAGCATCCCTTTGCGTAGCATGTATGGTATTAATACTTCTACTCTTAACGATTAATTAATTGTATCGTTTATGAGTAAAAGAAATCTAGCATGTACTATACTGATCTCGTTTTCTTGAAAAACTCACGCAATCCGAGAGCATTTCATTGTACACCCCAGTATCAATGAATTTTATACGAAAGCCTGTGAATCGTAGATCGTTGCTGACTACAGCTCGCCTCCACAGTCCATTTGAATAAACCAAACAGCCTGTGCCCAGACACATCTCACGGGCTGACAATCGTTGCATGACCTGCATATACTGATCCTTACCAATACGACTTATTTCAAGGGTTTAATTACTATTAAACCACACCCGTTGATTTGTAATATAATAGATATACGTATGCATTGAAATATAAATTTAATATAATTTTTGCTTGACATAAACTGAACTGAATAGACTCTAAAGCGGATATAAAACGTATTCCAATAACATCTACGAATCATTTACAGTTTACATTTACACATGATGGATGAGAGTGATAGAATTTTAGCAAGTAGTACAAATAAAGCGCATGAAAATTAGAAGATGGAAATATTTTTTAATTAATGCAATAGTCACTGAGGAATAAGCATAAATGCTATTCTACTAACTTCGGTAAATTATAGTTTAGATCAAGTACATGTTATGCTTATATACGTTATATTGCGAATTATTATCATATTTTCACTATGTTGTTATAATTATTAATACCATACATACATCGTGCGATGCGAGCAGGGAGTAACACGCATATAATTTAAGGAATAAAAACATGTATACAGCAATGTATACAGGAGCTTCAGTCTCACGTATTTTTTATAAAAAGGAAACAAACATCCAAACATGCTGATTTAGAAAATTGGTGTTCAACGAACCATTTTGTTAATAAAAGAACACGAAAGATTTTTGGATGGCACTTACTGCTTATAATCCGAAGACATATTTGATAAAATATGTTATAATATATTTTAAAAACACTTTTGCATTTCAAGTGTTTTCGTACATGCCTAGCGATCTATTTCAAGTATACGTGTAAAATGCATCAAAGCTTAGACTAATGTGGCTATCGATTTTAACATATTTTGTAGCAATTTGGTAGGTTTTCTGAAGTATGCAAGCAAGCGGAGCGTAATTTCTTTGTCTCACTGAAAACTTTGTTATGCAGTTTATTATTGTGTCATTTGTGAATAAGTCGTTTGATGAATGAAGATTTCTTTTGAAATAGTTACACGATGTTTGTCATCGTAACATTATCTTGCCTTGCGTATGATTGCAATTTATTTCCTTATATAAACTCTAAACTGTAAATTTCATTCTTTACAATGAAAATTTAGTGTGCTATTCTATTATTATTACTCATTTATAATTTTTTATTTTTGGAAAAATTGTATTAATACGGACAAAATATTGGAAACTTATTTTTCCTTTTTTAATGACAGTGATTTAATAAACCAATTGTTAATTACGGAAGATGCAACTGTGCCCTCGGATTAAAACATTTTTTTTAAACAAATGTTTCACAATGTTACGCGCATTGGATATAATTTTATTTTTACTGAATACAGAGATTTAATTCTATGAAAATGTACTTATGCATCTTCTATGACACAGTTAATATCAAATAGTATCAGATTAGCAATACTAATCCAAAGTAACACGCTATTAAACGACAATAATATTAATATACAGGAACGTACCTTAGGATCTCTGTCAACCATGTATTCATTGATTATACTATCAGTTTCCGAAGCGGAGGAAAGTTGAATGTGGAATTTACATGTGTTCTCTACGTTTGAAACTTTCGCTCGGAATATTTGACCACCCAAAAGATTTATGTCAACTTTTTCGACGTCGCATTGATTTATTGGTTTCGCGATAACGCTATCTGCAATAAAAATGATTGCTGTTAATAAGGATAAATATTTTGATGCATTCTTTTTTAATGTTACTGGCTGTGCTTTATACTTTTTCTTCGCTACAAATAACATATAGAGAAGAAATAACATTGACTATAAAAGAAAACTTCGTCAGAATCATTGAATCATAGTAGATGAAATGAAAAATATTTCTTACCATCAGCCACGGTGACTGGTTCGCTAATACGAGCAGCCAGGTTTTTGTTAACCAATATACTAGCCACATCATTTCCATTATTATTCAACGATATTAAATATTTATTGCCGTTTAGATTATGGAAGGTGCATTCGTATTTATCGGCATCAAAACAATTATCAATTGCTTTCGTATCTATCGTGGTCCAATTAACACCATCTTTAGGTGTGATAGCTATTAAAGAACACTGAATCGCAAGTTTTGGAAGTTGCATCAGTTTCTTCTCAACAGGATAAATTTTCTGCGCCTGAACTGTAGCAGTGTTACCAAAATCAATATATTGAACAACATGTCCATTCCATTTATTCAACTCTACTATTTCCGCACGGTACAGAGCTCCATCGTCGGAGAATATTGCTATGACAGGTGATCCGATCTTAAAAAGAATGATTAAATTGTACATAACTATCATGCATACTGCCTGTATCTTATTATCAATAATTGGTGACTCACGCGGCACTGAAATTTTAAATTTTAAGTTTAATTTTTAATTTAATCATTTTGATTACCTTTAACGTATAGGACACTGATTCCCTACCGACGTACATCTTTTGAATTTCGTTCATCATAGTTCGAAATTCGTCATTTTTATCGAGTGCCTGGCAATAGAAGTTATTTGGATTCGTAAACCAGGTGATAATTACATCTTTTTTGGTTCCAGTTTCGTACGTAGCAATTGCCCATTCAGCGTCAACTGAGGCATAATCGGCCTGACTCGATTGTT
This sequence comes from Pemphredon lugubris, assembly GCA_933228935.1. NCBI lineage: Eukaryota > Metazoa > Arthropoda > Insecta > Hymenoptera > Crabronidae > Pemphredon > Pemphredon lugubris. The sequence goes on along the minus strand of OW121819.1, from coordinate 40,023,390 downwards.
TAGTACTGCCAGCCGGTTTTCTTTTATTTATCGCTTCCTCTTTAGCTTTCAGCAAATCGACCCCATCGCTAAACTCTTCGTTTATATAACCGGCAGCTGGAACACCTTCAACGCTTTCTCGTACTAATACGCTATATATTCCACTATCAACAAACAAAAATTCCACCTCCATAGTTTTCCCGCTGGTTTTGTCCGCGAACATTTTTGTTTCGTCTTCATCGGGGCTGATATTACGTATACCAAAGAGCTTGCAATTAACAGCTTGCGTGGGAAGCTTTAGAAATTCTTTCTCGATTCTTTTGATCTGATGTAACTCCACTGTTTCCGTATTACCGTAATCCACGAATTGTACAGTCGACCTGTCGCCTTCGATTGATTTAACTTCGGCTCTGTACCACTTCAAATCCTCCGTGTACTGAGCGATACAGCATGCACCGATTGAAATTTGGTGACCCTTTATTAATTCCCCACCATTCTCATATTTCGATGCGATACTTTCCATTAAAGAATCCAATGCAGCGTAATCGGAACTTAATTGAACGAAAAAGTCAGACGGACTGTTTCCAAAAACTACTTCGCAGGTTTGTACTGATCCAACAGCGATACTGGGTGGCGGAATACGAAATTGGTTTACATTTTGTTCCGAATTGTACCTTCCTCTCTCGTCTACAGCATTGAGCTACAGGTAGAGATAAGATGATGTATACTCTGTCAATTATTAAACATTATAAGCAGAAGAATATGAAAACTCAGAATTCATAATTTACCTTGGCATGCGTGATTCTATGGCCTTGTCCTTTTCTATCTTTGAACTTGTTATTTCCATGGTAAGGGTCATTGTCTATAAACAAACATTGTTTTATACATGTAGATTTATACATACGAGTAACATACTCACCAATCGTTTTGCCTCCCCTATAATTTCCCCTATCGTTCTCTTTATCATTCCACCTGTTGCTGTATGGTTTCCCAGGAGCACCATCACGTTTAGAATAACCACCATAATTAGTATTATTCCGCCCGTGTTTGCCGCTACCTCTAGAGGATGCATCTGAATCTTTATCGCTCCAACTCTTGTCTGAAGAACCAGAATTGTTGTGTTTCGAAGTAGATCCGGATGTTCGATTTCTCCCTTCCCGATAATTTCTTCCACTTTTAAATGGAGGCGAATCATTGTTTTCGTATTTATTATTCCACCTATCTTTTGTATTTCTATTTTCGGAAAAATCGTCTCTATTAAATCTTTCAGGCCTAGCCTCGGGACGATAAAAGTTACTTTTCTCGGATTTAGTATCGTGTTGCTTTTCCTCGTTACATTCATCTTTCCAAGTTTTCGGTCTAACCCGGTCTTGGCCGCCAATTCCATTCTGTGGTTGACGCCACGAATCTGTCTGATTTTTATTAGGCCACTTATTTGAAGTGTCGCTACAATATTCACTGCAAAATTGTTGCTGATGATTAATATCATATAATCAAATAATACTTTAATGTAATTAAATGAAGTTTTAATGGTAACGGTATTGCATTAAATTGAAGTGAGTTACACAGTCGAATTTTGTTACTATCTGGCATAGATGTTTTAAATATTATTGTACAAACAGATGAAACACAAATTCCTTTTAAAAAAATTAGACGCTTAGTGATAACGAATTGATAAACTAACAGAATAATAAAATAAAAATAACAGAATAAATATCTTTGAACAGTTAACATCCTGTTACCATTAACAATTTTATAGCAAAGCTAAATTTTTCATTCACCAATGCAAGTCATGCAAAGCTTTTATTGTAAAATTTCGAATTAGCAATTAATAAACGGAAATCATAAGTGATACCTGTTCTACATAAATTAAACAAGCTACGAGTTAAGTTTTTTGCTTTTTATATTACCGTATAGTCTGAAAATTTTTGATTTTATCTTTCGGTCGCCGAACCAAATTCAATTGTAGTTTTGTACAGGACCTACGATGCAATATGTTGCATCATATTGTTAATTTAAGTTTAATATTAACGCTCAACACATTCACATGTTTTAAGCCAAATATTATTAAATCTGAATACATTACATTATAAACAATACCTTTGGGAGACTGGTAACTGTTGATGCATTATTGCATTGTCATTAACAGGAGTTGAGTTTTCCACTCTACTGATCGTCTGTGACAATCGGGATTTAATATCGCCCATGTACTCTGGATCATATAAATCTACAGCTATGCTATCGGAGTGTATATCTACAACTCTCATGCGTAACTGTTTCTCCAAGGTTAATAACTCGAACTGGGTGGATGATTCTTCCGTAGCTGGCAATAGCTCACAGCCATTCAACGTACATTTGATTGCTTGAGCTTCTAACTTCCTAACTAATGCATCATGGATACAACGAAGTGAAATTGGAGTTACAGTTTCTTCATTACCATAATCAACATATAGAACACGGACACTGTCTGCATTTACATGAAGAATTTGAGCTCGATACCTAAGGAAAAAGCGATATAAGTATTATTTGATATTAAAAATGCAATATTCACATCTTTGATAAATAGGCTTTGATTGGATATGTACAACTGACTTACCACTGATTATCGTACATCGCAGCGCAAGGAAGTCCCATCCTTATTTGGGTTGGATTTAATGTAGGAGCTGTTTCGCAAAACTCAACCAGACAATTCATTACTGCTTCCAGTGACTTAAGACCACTTTCGAGCTGAACAAAAAATTTTCTACAAGATTCCACGAACGATACGTGTACAATCTCTTCGGTGCCCGTTAATAATTTTCGCGGCTCTTTGTAGGTTGATACCATTATAGGCAAAACTGCAGTTACTGTTGGAAATGCCTGTATAAGAATATCCTTGACATTTTGTCCATTATCATAGAGGTCACCATATTGAACCAACGGTGGTCCTTCAGGTGGTCGAACATGTAGAACAAGCGACTTCCCTGATACTACTTCTTTAAAGAGTTCTTTCATTTCTTCTGTGACGTTCAACTCTTTTACGCCACTCAGTGTAAATCGAATAGAAAGAACTTTCGGATTGATGTAATGAGAAGGCAATTGAAAAATATCAGTATAAGGCAACACTTCTGTATGGCCAAAATCAACATAGTAAAGTTTGCACTTGTTCTCCATTACAGACATAACGACAGCCCTACACAGAACTTTATCCTGAGTGTAACGACCAAGGCATACTGCTCCAGGTAGAGGTGGTTCTTGTAGTGGTTCTATGGCATGAGTATTAATCTCTCTCATAAGCGTTTTAAGTACATGTGATGTACTTTGAACTTGAACAGAAAACTTTTGTGGTCCGTCTTCTACAAATGAGACGTACACTTCGTGCTTAGACCCAACATCCAGTACACGGGATTTGAAGACGAGTGCTTCTTGAACTGGTAAAACTTGAACTGGTGCAACTTGAACCAGGTGTTTTTGCTGGGCTGGGCAGCACAAAGGAACAGTTTGTTGATGTCCAAGTGGGTTGTTTTGTTCGCATCGCATAATAGAATTGGAAGTTATATTTGGCACGGATGGTAATGAGGAAATGTTTGCAACTTGATGAGATTTAGTTGGTTGCTGGTAAACCGGTAATTGTGGTTGCTGCATATACCTTGACCCAGAAAATATAATACTATTAGAAGCAATGACAACTGTAATTACATTATTCCACATTTTAAATGCAATTAAATATAAAATTTAAGTATATAGAGTATACAAAGGGCTTCTTTTTAAAGATCTAGTTATTAAGTCTATTCAAATAATAACATGTAAATAAAGATATTGTTATAAAATACCTCAACATATCTTGCAGTGTAGCTGGTACAGCCATATGCTTCTTGACTAACAATTCACTGAAGTCTTCATTATTGTAGAAAAGCTTAATAAGTCGGTGATGACAAACAACAAGATTAGCAACTAAGATTTTGTACTCATTATACCATAGAGTCTTTTTAATCGATTCAACTATCTTGTTCTCCCAGGTACCATTTACAGGCAGTACATTCATTAACGTAAAATTGCATGCGACCGATGGAAAAGACTGTAACGACTCAGAGCCTGGTATATTCTCGAGTAAATGAATCTCCTTTGGTGGTAATACTTCCACATTACCGTAATCGATGAATTGCAAAACCACCATACCATCTGCACGTACATTAATGATTCTGGCTCTGTAATATCCATCATTTTGGAATTTGGCGAGACAGAGAGCATTGACACGCAAATTGGCAGTTTGAGGGCCTATACACCCTTGGTTTTGAGGAAATTGCTTTGCCAAAGGTATAATCATTCGCTCTACGCAAGTCGCTGAATTCTTGTCGACTTGACCCCAAATCTTGAGGAACAAATCATCAGCCTCCACATGAGTGACAAATAGGAGCAATCCTGTATTCTGCGGAACACTCATCGTAATATATTTCTAACCAGAGTTCTACTGTTTGTACAATAAACCTGGCACTCATAGACCAATCCCCAGACCTACAAAAGTAACCTGTTATTAGAATCCACTAGATACATATATTATAGCTTATTCGCAAGCGTAATCAACAATTATAAAGCTTTGAGTTCTTTAGTCCATAATATAAAATACTAAAATCACTAGTTAAGAGATGTAGCTTCTTTACATGAGTTTTCAACCGTAAAGAAGCGACAATTCACATCAAACAAATTCCAGATGCAATTGCTCAAACTCTGAAGACCTTCTCAGGAGTTTGACATTTTATTCACTTTGCTATATAGTTCTATAATTATGTATTGAAATTTACTATGTATCGTTCACGATTTTATAGACTTTACTTCTTATTAGAAAGCAAACGATTATATATAAGGCCCACAGAAATAATTTCACTTTACTCAGAATTAAAATTATTCATTGTTTTAAATAACAAAAAACCGTTATGACTTCTGATCCAAAAGCTTGACCATTAGGTCGAACAAAAAAGTGGGCCACATTATGAAATAGTTCGATCGAAAGGTTTCCCGACTGCAAAAATGGTCTATATTAGAAAAGTTTTCGATCGGACTACCTTTTGTCCAAGAAATTATCGTGATCAAATGAATTTCTCTTTGTTTTACACCGTATCGTAACGTGATCCGTTAGCGGAATTCGTTGCTTTGTTAAACGGTAATAATCGAGTTGTTTCAATAGGAATCACAGTATTCGCTAACGAACATGGTTTTTACGTTACTTTTTTTCGGATTACCGAAAGTTCAAATAGTTAAAGCGTATCAATTCCAAACATACGTACAATTACCCGAAAAAACTGGCCTTACAATATTGCGTGCGAAATAATCTATGTCAACGTCGTAACCAAAAGTAGTACAAACCTTGCAACCGATATATCACACGAATCTATCGTTTCTTTACATCTTGTTCGGCAGTTGATGAACTGAGATATTTTTTGCGCGAGATTTCTACTTCGGAAATAACATCAAGAACTGGCAGCTAACCGGCTTTTTATTACCCGGGTGGAAGTTTCTTTGATCGCGGTTTTGACACACTTGTACGGCGCGAAAATTTGATTCCGTTTATATTACCAAACCTACATTTGTTTTCTGATAAAGTAATTAATTTATACTTCTGTAATTATTCACTAGGAATGTTGATTACATTACTGTACACTGCTGTTATTACTCATTAGACAAAATTCATCGATATATGATCGAAAATTGATGTGAGATATTACGTATACAGGTGTATTCAGGGTGCTCAATGACAAAGCGGCGCTGTTTCATGGTTATTTAAGAAACCAAGCGATGGCTCTGACGAAAACGTAGACAAAAGTTATGTGTATAAAAAAGGATCAGCTAAGATTTCTGTTTTATGTCGAGCCTATATTATCACATGTAGTCGACGTATGCAAATAAAATGTATTGCGGAAATGATTCTTTTTTTTCTCTACAAGCAGAATTATTTACAAAGATCTTACAAGGAAAACATTTTTTAAACACATACTATTCAATTGACAAGTAATTAAAGTAATCCGTGTTTACCAAACACGATACAATAATAATGCGAATTGGTTAAACATCCAAAGTTGAAACGGCGAATATTTGCCAATGTAATCAATTTCATATATGTACGAATTACACATTACCAACAGAAATAATAAAAATCAATTTCTATATATGTACACATTTTAATGATAGAAAAATCAAATATACAGACAGATCTGGATTTAAATTTCAACAATATGTTTTATCCAACCGTAAGAGCATATATTTTTTAAAACCCGTAACAATTGCAATATAATTGTAAGATCTCGAACGAAAGTATCTACTTTACTTCCGTTGAATATACATTTCATGAGACAACAAAGGTTTGCAAAATAATGATTTCTTGAAAATATTGACTTCAAGCATTTTATATATATGGTCGATTCCACGTCAAATCGCACAGCTAAAGTCTTCGAAATTCTGATTTTGAGATATGTTATAGAGGGAGGTGAGACAAGCCACCCGATTTTTTTTTTCATTTTTTATTTTGACTTTCGAGGAGTTATGAGACTTTGAAAAATTGGGACACTTTTTCTTCCAACATTTCTAGGCGCGGTCTAGTTTGCCGTAGAATAATTTGCTTTTTTAAGTTCGATTCACAAAAGATTGTAGTTTAACGAGATTTTGCAACCCATTTCAAAAAGTTTATTTTTCAACGCATAATTCATAAAAATAAAAAATAATCGTTAATTTGACTGTCTGGGCCCTCACCGAAAATTATGAAAAAATTATATCCTTGTAGCGCGTTTCGAGACGAACAGTTTGCAAAAAAAAGCAGCCCCGTGCACGCAATAACTTCGGAGTAATTAAAGAAAAAGTGTAACCGCCTCGGAATTACTGATTTTGCCAGCAAGAAGGCTGAATTGGGAGGTGGGGGTCGTGACGCAGGGCCGCGCACCTAAGAGATACGCGATAAAACATTGAAACTGATGTAGTGTCAAGTTGACACTACGTATTCTCAATCGGTTAAAAACACATGAAGACCATTCCCGAAAATTCTCAAAAAATTCACGAGGGTGCCTTGATGATGCATACACACGGTGGTATGCGTAATAGTCGCGAGCACCAACGATTATTCCCGATGAAAATCAGTTTCAATGTTTTATCGCGTATCTCTTAGGTGCGCGGCCCTGCGTCACGACCCCCACCTCCCAATTCAGCCTTCTTGCTGGCAAAATCAGTAATTCCGAGGCGGTTACACTTTTTCTTTAATTACTCCGAAGTTATTGCGTGCACGGGGCTGCTTTTTTTTGCAAACTGTTCGTCTCGAAACGCGCTACAAGGATATAATTTTTTCATAATTTTCGGTGAGGGCCCAGACAGTCAAATTAACGATTATTTTTTATTTTTATGAATTATGCGTTGAAAAATAAACTTTTTGAAATGGGTTGCAAATTCTCGTTAAACTACAATCTTTTGTGAATCGAACTTAAAAAAGCAAATTATTCTACGGCAAACTAGACCGCGCCTAGAAATGTTGGACGAAAAAGTGTCCCAATTTTTCAAAGTCTCATAACTTCTCGAAAGTCAAAATAAAAAATGAAAAAAAAAATTCGGGTGGCTCGTCTCACCTCCCTCTATAACATATCTCAAAATCAGAATTTCGAAGACTTTAGCTGTGCGATTTGACGTGGAATCGACCATATATATATATATAAATGTACTGCAAGATATTAATAGGATTGAATGAGCTTTCTCCGCAAACATAGTTATTCATACTTAATAGATTCGATTAAGTTTCTTAGCGAATTTTGAGAATTGTTCGCTATAGCTATAGTATACACCCATTTAGAATATCTTTTTGTTATATAGTGCTAGAGGAAATTTTATCGCACCAATGTATTGCGAGTTCTATGAACTAATTAAATGTAATCTATATTACAGAAGTTACATGAATCTTGAGCCAAAGTAGAATCGATGAGGGAATGATACTTGTAATAATTGACCTTTTAACAAGTTACACGTATAATCAGTGCTGAACTTACACAATCTAAAGGTACCGTTATGGATCTCTCGTTACACGAAGTTATCCTGTTATTCAATTCTATTACTTACTTCCCCTTTGATGCAAGCGATGAAAGGAAATATACAAGAAACACTTATATTTATGCAATATACATAATAGTGTGTCTTTTATATATTAATCGAAAGGGAGGACCTAATGGGAATTGTAGCTACGAATTACAAGATTAATTCCAGCACTGAATATAGTCAGTAGTACAGGGAACAATAATGTTTGTAAAAGGGAGAACACCTAAGCAGACTACTTATCAATCGTTTTAGTTCTGAAAGACTCAATTGTACTCGAATATTTTTTTAATAATAAGCATCACAGAGCAACCTACAGATTGTGCATACATACAGGATCTCTGTGAATAATAGAGCGTTGCATCTTTTGTAAACTTTTGGTACGACACAATGACTTGATAAAATGATAAAGAGGGGACTTTATAAGCTGATGTCCCTGTCTTATAATAACTTCTATGCATTGTTAGTCTCTTATTTTATGACATGACAATAAAAGTCTAATAAAGGAAACCGCTCCGTTCATTCTGACCGTCCTGTAAATATCGCACACACGCATGCACGTACAAATTCACATGTGGGCGCGCACGCTTATCGACTCACGAATTTTAATAATCACACACGTATGCCTATTTACATCTTTTATATTGCACTTTATATGCGAACTTGCGTTTCACTTTCCATGATGTACTCTAATTATCTATATCAGAGATAAAATGTTCCCTCGAAAGTAAGAAATGCGTTTCTTCTAGAACTTGATGTATGAAATATGATCTTCGTATTATCTTATTACATATGCGTTTACCATTGTACGCTACGAGAATGTCACACAATCAATCAAACTTGCAAGGTTGCTAAAAGCCGTCTTCATCGGACGAATATGATGTATTAGATGTTTGTAACCATGAGAGAGTGGGATGATTAGATAGCGCTTGTCCTTCAATAGCTTCCTCTAATTCATTATCAGTACTCGAGGATAAATGCTCCCTGAGAACTAAGGAGCGCATCTGTTCTAGAACTTGGTGCAAAGAATCCGATCTTTCTTCTAATCTATCATTTAAAGGTGTAGCATCACCACTGGCTGTTCCACCCGCTGGTGTTTGTGGCGTGTTACTCGGTGGTACTGGGGTATTTGTACCATCACCTGTACCTGGAACGGGCTTAACATTATATTTGCACGATCGATTAATATTAACACATTCAAAATAGACCATTTTTCTACAAGCGTGTAAATTAGAATCCACAGACTTTTTTACAACTGTAATCTCTTGTGTGTTAATTAGACTGATGAAAAATGGTTGCGAACGAAAATACCAAAGTTATAATAGATAAATACTTTTATCAAACGTTATACCCATATTATCGCTTGCAGGGCTAGCTGGTCTTTCCGCTCCTCTTATTTCTCTAACAATTTCTTCATCTTGAGTATTTAGTCGTAAGCCGGCAACACCTTTTTTTGGAACATTATATAAATCACGTTTAATTCTCCTTCGCCTGGATGGATCGTTTCTACGTAACTGCAGCATTGAACCAAAATCAGCGATATAAAGAAACCCTGCTATTAGTAATTCACAGTTTCTTTTCCCTTGCTTGTATGCAGTTTCTAATTCATGGCTCGTTCGTTGATCGTATTGCCACCAACCTGGAACAACACAATTTGTAATGATCTATAATGATATCTCGCGAAATGTGAAAAAGATTTCAAAAATTTTGAATACTCCGTTACTGTATTGTAGATTGGGAACTCGAAAGGAAAGAATAACTTGTATTTTGCAATATAGAAGTTTTATTACAAGTATACATTAATGATAAATGATAACTGTCATAACACAGTGACGAATATTAGTGAGATGTTTATACTCTACAGTCTGTTCCATGTCAATTTATGCTCTCTTTCATATAGTGGGTATACATATTTGTAAGAATAACTTTGACAGAGAAAAATACATAATTTACACAACATTATGTAGGAAACACGATTCATTCTTGTATCTATGAAACAACAAAGCAGGTCACATATTATTTTATTCCAGAAACACCTTTGCAAGGCGCATGACATTTATCACGCTTGATGTTACGTTTATACCGTGGGTGATATTTTCTATATTGGCATTTATTTTGAAAGTCAACCACATAAAGCATGCCGCAAATTAAAATTTCACATTGCGCGCTGCCAAGATTGTAAATATCCTCCAAATCCTGGCTGGTCCTCGCATCATATTTCCACCAACCTATGAAGGACGTAGGTCATCAACGTACCTATACTTCAACGCACAGTGGCAACTAGCAATAAAATGTTATCTAATGACGCGATGTGTTAATTATGTATTTTTTTTTATATGGAACTAATATAGACTTGTTTATATTATGGAAATTGAAAATAGTTTACCATTTCGGCCTTCGTAAAACCATTGATACTCTTCTTCCGAATGTTCCGTTTCCTTGAGCGTTTCGTCTACTTCCACCAATTGTGGCCGATCAAGAAAATCAGGTGGAATTTCTTGACGGCACATGGGACATCGTTTACTTTGATTTGCGACTCCTTTGACGCATAAATAACAATATATGTGGCTACAGGGTAACTTTGCTGGGTGAATGCAGGGTTGGAGGCATACGGCGCATTCCGGTACTGTTGTTGGCCCTAGAAAAATCTTTGATTAGCTGGAATAATATCTAAATATAATGTTATATAGTAATGCTGCAATAATATTACTATTAATTCAAAATAAAACAAACTAAAATTCTGCAATAAAAACAAAACTGAATATATGTTAAGCCAAGACATAAATTGTTCTGGAATTTGTCAATAAAATAAACTTTGTTTATAATCATAATAAAAGTGTAATTTTATGTATGACGAGTTAAAACGTACAGGACGAAAGAAGTTTAAATTACAACGTTCGTAGTGATTCTTTATTAATTATATTTCACAATTTGTTAGCAGAAGCGTTAGATTTTGTAAATGTAAACACTACCTTCTTTTTCATCGGTTTCATTATCTACATCTTTTAATGTACTGGCAGTTTTTTCCTGTAAATCCAACATTGCTTGTGCCATGATAAACTCTGTACCCCAAACTTTTGTTGTGGAGAATTGAATATTTTCAATTTCTAAATAATAACATGCGATTTGTCACCAGCCAAATACCAAGATGGAATGTCGAACGAGTCGAACGCAAGCCATTTGCGTTGTTTACGACATGACAGGGGTTCTGTTCGTCCTGATTCGTCCTAAATGATACTGGATGCGTTGTTCCGGGACAATTGAGAACCACTTTTTAATAGTGGTTGTGTTTCCATTTAGCGATAAAGTTTGACGTAACTGACTATGTAAAACTCGATTTTTATTGTGCAGTGTTGAAATTGGAATAAGAAAAGCAGCATACGTTTTAAGCCTTTATGTTGTATATACGCAACATACATTTCTGTAACGTTTTATCACTCAAAAACATAAAGAATGATCAGTTTCTCTGCGAGCACAATAGAATCTTGAAAGTATTTTTAAACTATTTTCTAATAAAAGGATTATGTAGGTGGTATTCTATCATTTTAATGTTTGTTACATGACATATTTCTCGCTTGCTTGAAAAATCATTTTACATTCGCAATGTGCAGATCGCGGTTTAAATTTATATTTTGCGTACAATGTTCGCCCCCTGGCGGTCTCATGCATTAGGCTTTAACAGCGCTTACGGGTTTGGGTGCGCAGTTGCATGTCTGCGTTGTAATCTATTCATTGACAGTTACTGAAAAACTAAATCAAGACACGCCGTACCTAACCTCTTTCATTTCGTGCGCGAGACCGAGCGGTATGTAGTGTTATTGTAAATCCATATTTTTAAGAAAGATCGTGTATAATATATAGAATCTATGTATATTAGCTCAATTTAAATAATCAAAAGAGGAAGGGGCATCAAATATTTAAAAAAAATAACGTTATATTAACGTTATATGAATAAAACTATGAACGATAAAATTCCGTATCTTTGCTGTGGAGTTCTGTTGATGTATCTTTGTGATACTAATTTAAATTACACTTACGATTTCAGCTTTCACCCTTTGGCATCAAGAAAATAATCAAGATGTCTATCCGACCAGTTTATAGGCCGACAATTGTCAAGAAAAGGACAAAGAAGTTCATTCGACATCAGAGTGACCGATATGATAAATTGAAGGTATAAATATCTCTTTAAATATTTTTCCTCTGACATCTTGATAATCCGCCACTGTAGTTGTATGGTAGTTCTATTACATTACTATATAAGAAGTAAGGAATTTTGCAGAATTTGTCAAATGTGTGTAACAGTGTTTGACATTGATGGTGGTTCTAGAGTGTTTACCGAAACATATTAAACATAGTTGACTCTTTACTTTGAATTTTCTGTATCTGCAATCGATAATGTTTGGCGGTCGAAAGATTCCATTTTGAAGTAACATTTATGTGGTTGCTTGGAATTAAGTAACTAAAATATGTTGGGAGGGGATTATAATATCTTGTAACGTTAATATCATTTTTAAAAAATGTGTACTTAATTTTTAGCGAAACTGGCGTAAACCGAAAGGTATTGACAACAGAGTTCGTAGGCGTTTCAAGGGTCAATATTTGATGCCCAACATTGGATACGGAAGCAACAAGAAGACCCGTCACATGTTACCAACTGGCTTCAGAAAAGTTTTGGTGCACAATGTCAAGGTAGGTTTAATACTCCTTTGTATAAATTCTGGTTGTTTCCAGTTTCAATACTTGACTCGACGCTTTACAGTCTAAACCAGCGATAGTCAACTCGCGGCACACGGCCCACCGAGCTTTTGTGTGCGGCCCGCCCAGATTTTGTGTGTGGCCACACACTAATTTACGAATAAAAGCTTGGACACAATTATATGTTCTTTTTTTCGCTTTTGATATAGTATACTATAGTTTACTAAGCTGCGGCCCTCGTTACGTAGCAAACATATGTCTGCGGCCCGGGAACAAAAAGGATCAGTTACGCTGGTCTAAACGAAAACAATATCCTTTGGGGTACAAATTGCCCTATGTAACTAAATTGGTTAATTAGAGATTCAAAGACGAAATCAATTGGTAGATCACTCCGATTAGGTAAAGAAGACTTTAATCAGAGATTTTTGTTGCACACGCAGGAATTGGAAGTTCTGATGATGCAGAATCGTAAATTCTGTGCCGAGATTGCTCACGCCGTTAGCAGCAAGAAACGCAAGGCAATCGTTTTACGAGCCCAACAACTGTCGATACGCGTGACGAATGGCAGCGCACGACTACGTTCCGAGGAGAATGAATAAGGTTACATGTTCATTTGTTTTCACAATAAAATATTTAATATATGCTGTGATTTTCTTCACTTATTCTACCTCCATGTTTGTAAGCCTTATATTAAATCAAAACTAGAAAAAACAAATTTGCGAAACTGAATTAAGCCTATGAAAGTGGACCTTGCGTATTATAAAATTATAGGAAATTTTCAAACTTATTGAATAACGTGATTCATCTACACATCGTAAAACATATTGGGGAAACATTCTATAATTGAAATATTAGGAGAGTCATAAAATTCAAAATATTTTCTTACCTTTCACGGGCTTCTGGATCGCGGTTCAGTTTGTTATTTGACCAATCGTACATATTATGTACATCGGACGCGATTACAGCGTTTCGCAGAACATAGGAAGGGTCGTGGTAACGTTACCTTGCGTACGATATTTGTAAAAGAACAGTGATCGAACGATACAAGAAAATTCGCAAGGGCTAGACTTGTAGAAAATAATTTTATTCGCGAATGTGTGAATCGTAAGCGTGAAGTGAAACAGAATTATTGTATATTTTTTATCATAACTACGTTACGCGTATATCCGTGTGCTTGTGTACAAATAAAACTCGATAATATCGCGTTGGGTAACACGATAACATGAAGTATATCGTATACATCTCTAAAGGAATTGTAAGAATGATGGACATGGTTGCGACGTAATCTTGTACGTATGTACATATATACTATATACGACCATTCAAACCATTGGCGTAACTAATTTAGAGGTTTAAAACGACAGGAGCCCTTCCCGTCCCCGATGCTTCGTGCGTGACACTTATCTGGGTCAGATGTTTTTTTCTAAGGAGGGCGACTACATTTTTTCTAGGGGAAACTCGGCATTCCCTCTAGTTATGCCAATGGTCGAGACGACAAAGCATTTATAACACTTGCCGCGACGATCCTATTAAATGATTTCAGTGCAAACTTGTTGGTTAACTGCTTCACATGATTTATTTAAGATAATCCGCGGGCATAACACTTGATCACAGTATTATACACGCGTTGGAGGTTCTCGAATATAGTTGTATGTGTATGAATCACGGAAATAATACTCCATAATACTCACAGGAGTCTCCGATGTAGCACTGGTATTTTGTAGACAAAATTTTAATACTTCTCTACCTGTCTTTTTTTTTAAATCTTTTTTTTAATACTTCGGTTTTATAGTTCAAGATCGCCATTCTTTATTTCGATAATCGTATGGTGAAAAATAATACGTACATTGGTGGATGATCGCTCGTATTACCAAACTCTCGAATCGAACAAAAAAAAAGACACCGTTACCTGCGTTTCATTTCTTTCGGGAAGTTTTAAAAAGATGACAACGGTAAATTGGTACTCTTTTTTTTCTGTACCTATAATACAAAACATGGACGTGATTGCCTCGTTTGAATTACGAAGAATGAACATGATACGCATTGTCGTAGACTCTAATTCATCGTATTGTTTAATGACTAGCCCACTTATGGGTTTTTCATTTTATCTTCGATCGAGTTCTAGTCGTAACACCGATGACACTACCATAGCGCATCGAGTCTTCTCTTCATCTTTTATTTTGACCCGCACGCACTATCGTGTCACCACTAGTTTTCGATGAAGACTGTGGGTTTTTGACGATACATTATAATTTCTTGTAAACTCGTATGTCTGCAGTTACGTCGCGTAAAATTCACTGACATTGAATTTTATTTAAAATTCGGAAATCCATTCAGCGCGGTAATTCATTTACTCGCGATGGGAGTATATACAATTAATCAGCAAAATTAGTTTATGTCAGTCATTATTGAGCAGGACGTTATATTGATCCGACATACTCTCGGGCTATATGAAAATATTTGAAATGAGCGAAATTAAACACGTGCGTATACGGCATAAGCGATCGTAAAATTAGCGCAACGCTGTCGTACATAATAGCTGCACTATTACATTCCTATTACTTATATGTGTGTGTGTGTGTGTTTATTTTTTTTCCGTTTCGTTCCATTAACTATTATATTTTTTTTTCGATCTAAACTTACACGCATCGAGCTAGTGGCGAATCGGCGTTTTGTTGTAAAACGAAGCGAGAAAACGGAAAAGAACGTCACGACCGGACGTAGCGAGGAAGGAAACTGAGCGTCTTGAAAATAAGGAAGCCTCTCCTTTACTGTTTCCGTTTCTTACGAATTATCGTAGAATGTCGCGTGGCAAGCCGTTCTAGTGTCCTCCGTCGAAACAGAATCTATTGTGTTAGCGCATCTTCGCGAAGAATTGTATTCGCGAGCGAGAAAGGAAGGATAACGTTACCGAAAAAATGTACAAACCAACGACAGATCCTTTGCGTAGAAGAAGCATAAAGTGGGGACTCGCGCTCCGCCTGGAGAAGAATCTCTCGACGATCGTGCGATCCGCGAACGTTAACGATCAGATGAAACGTATTCTCGCTAAAATGAAAGTTTACTTTTTCCTCGTTCTCCCGCTCTCTCTTTTTTTTTTTCATTTTCTTTCTTTTCTCTTCGTTCTGAACTGCAGCACACTCTCTGAAACGGTTTCGACACCGCTTACAGCGCACTTGTACGTTCCGTGAATCACTTTTGTTCGATTCACTCGTCGGTCCATCGTGGTTCCGATTTGCATCTCACATTGAACAATATCCTCAGTCTCGACCGGGTCAATGAGCAATACGCGAGATCGCGCGTTAAGCGAGATCTCGAGGGTCCGAGGGGGAATTAAACCGTGTTCTCGATTCAGCTCGTGGAGGGGTGGGGGTGGGGGTGGGGGTGGGGACGGGGACGGGGACGTACTACCGTTCGATCGATTATTTATATCTATTCACGTTTCTGCGACGTATCGCGATCGCTCTCCATTCCTTCGTACTGGCTAAGTGTCCCCCGCGGGATCGCCCCTTACGCGATCACTCGCTTACGCGTTCCTCGAAATTTTCGTCGTCTCGTTCGTTCGAGTTAATGTTAATTTGGAATCGAAAAGTGTTTAACATTAATCACTATCCCATAGACTGAGGACTTTTATACACAGGAATCACTGTTTGCATTAACGATTTACTTGTCAATATGTTAGGTATATTATTTATAAATTTATACGCATATAATTGTTAACAGGCCGTGGCTATACAGGGCCCACTACGTTGATTTTGTCCTGTGGCACGCGGTCTTCCAATTGTGTTACGGGGATGTGTGTATTTTTAAATGTGTATGTATGCGCGTGTGGTCACATAGGGGTTACATATCCTCGCGCATTTCATTTCTTTTTTTCTTTAAATGGTTTTAGGTATGTTTCGTCGAGCATTCCCTACTGTTATAGAGCGTTGTTATTTCGTTGCGCGTTCCTTGGTCTTTATTGATCATCGAATATCAGGCACGGGATATTATTGGAAGGCCCCCTCCGTCGAAATACGCTTCCTTACAATTCCGTTGTTAATCCACCAAATGGTTTTAAATGAACATTACTTTCCGCCTCGCATATTCCCCGGAAACCTCGCACGGACGGACACCGTGAAGCGTGACAAACAATACCCATTCCGTGCCGTACGTTACATTTTTCCTCCGCTTTCCTCAGTGTTTTTCTCGATACATTCTCCCGTACTTTCCCTCGCGTCGCTTTTCCGCGTACAGAAGATAACTAGAGAAAACGGAATAAGTTCATTTAAAATAGACGAGTCGTTGAAATTAGCCTCGACGGAGCGTCCTCGGCCCAATCTAAAGAAGGTACACTTCCTTGCACCGTTTGCCCTCTGGTGTTCATTTTGATTTTCTACGTTTATTCGCACACGACTTACTCGTCCCGCTCTTTCGTTCGAACTGTTATTCATTAATTACCGCCGATATGTTCGTCGCTATCTAAAAGATACGTAGACCAATAGGCGAGATTGAAGAAGATGAACATCAGGGGAAATGCCCTGCGCGCGCAGAAATCGATCCTCGCGCTGCCCTTTGCTTGACAGGCGAACCATCTGCGCGGAAAGATGCCGCAACAGCACCTCTCGGTCCGCGCGAGCGGTATTCGGGGACAACAATGAAAGTTCTGAGAAGGGAGCGGTTGAACGGTCACCGGTGGCGATGGCGTAGCGCGTCGCGACGTAGACGGCGACGGTGACGGCGATGGCGAGGGCGACGGCGATGATCTCTTCGTGAAGCTGTGCAATGACGAGAAGGATGCCGACGGCGATTGCTCTTGATGATGATGATGTTGATGATGATGCGAGGGCAGGAGATGCTGCTGCTGTTGCTGCTGCTGCTGCTGCTGCGGGCACACCAGAGGCTGCCTCAGCGTGTGCCGCATGCCCCCCTGATGCCGATGATGATGATATCGATGGCGATGATTTGAGCGATGGGGTCTGGAGTGGGAATGTTGGGGTTGGCCGCGAGCCACGTTCCTTAATCCGAGCGCTTCCTCGTCGAGGTTTATTCCCCTTCCTCTTCTTCCCGAAACAGGTAGGTGGACCAGTACGTTAGGTTGAACAACGCGAATACGATTGGGAAGAAAATTCGCGAGATGACGTCGATGCGCTTGGACTTCGTCGGGAACTTGGACAGCCACGACCTCCAGCAGTTTTTTTTTCGTGGTGGCATATGTACTTCACACTGCTGCATTTTATCCACCGACATGGTATCTTCCTGATGTCGGACCAGAGGCTTCTGAAAGAATTCGTACGGTATTGATCCATTAGTTACGTAATCGTACGCATCATCACGATCGCACTTGTGCTACTTGTGTACAAGATGATTCGTTCAAAAAACAGAAGAGTGAAGAATTTGTTTACAACGTGTCGCGTGCTCCAACAATTTTTCGAAAGAACGACCGAAAGTAATGACACCGAGATTACTCGAAATAGATCGCATCCCTTCTTTTTTTTTTCTCAATGGATCGAGCTCATCGGATATTTATTTGCTTTCAAGTTAAATTACGCGTAATATCATTCGACGATACTAGTGATGCACTTGCGAATAAGTATTGGCGCATTGCATTTCATTCGATTTATGTATAACAACTTACAGCGGGGCAAAGAGGAAGGAGGAAATAAGCAATCGAGGAACGGACTGAAGCAATGACTATCGAAAAAAGTGTTATTTCAGTATATCGCGATTGAAATAAAGAGAAATGTAAAAAAGCAATCAAAACATCACAACCAAATACTGCTTTTACTCAAAAGTCTATCTTCAACCGTACTTTGCGAACGTTCTCTTCCCAAGTATATTTCGTACCGATCACTTCTCTGTTTCTTTCTGTCCTTTAAAACGATCCAAAGTGGAAATTATCATATAGAATCGTTCCGTACTGTTCCTACATATAATTGCCGCGGAAAAAAAGCACACGACACGCTTTTCGATCCTGGTTAATCACGTGATATCTCATCGCGTCGCGTTTTATAGTACACTGAGCGAAAAAAGTTGCCTGTTTTCCTTAAGATCGCCTACCGCAACCAGATGTAACGGAATATACGTATTCGATCGTTCGTATTACAAACACGAAACCGACTCTATCGTAAAAACACAAGAATCTCTTGCCGACGATACAAGTGACGCACAAGTTCATTCGCATGACGAAAGACAAAGAAATTTTGTTCATCAAAGCGGAAGATTTGTTAAATTTCATCATTTTAATCTCTGATTACCGTTCAATCATTATACTTTCAATGCAATGAACGAGCATTCAAAACGAATGAACATGTCAGTGGATTTCTTTAAACAATAGTCTCCGCGTGTACAAACCTGTGAGTCACTGTAAGTGTCCGGACAATCAGGATTTCGGATAATCGCCGTTTCACCATAAGTCGCTTGTAATTGCATTCCCCTAAACTACAATGCAAGAGAAAATCAGCTTGGGTTTCGACAAAGGACGCGCGTTATCCCGTGTTATCTCTGTGCTTGCCGGTATTTAATAATGCCTTTGTTCAAAAATTCGAAATTCTTATTATTATACGAGTATATATACCTGCTATTATCCCCAAACGCGCAGGAAAGAGAGTATTTGTATTTTGGTGATTACGGTAGAGCCTCGTTAATCCAAATTGATCGTGCGAAAGCTTGTTTGGATTAGTGAAAGTGCGGATCGAGCGGGGCATAGAGGCGGTTGTGTCTGAACATTCTACTGACGTTATTTCGTCACTCCGAACAAACGATTTTCTCGATAAAGAATAATTTGTTTCAAAGATTTATTTTACACCGCTTCTTGAGTTCTATACCGATCAGATGTATTTGGTTGGTTCATCGCGTTTTTTCCAGATTTTATAAACATACAGTAACATCCCGACTTACGCGAAAACTGAGTCGCCCGGTTCGTAATTTTTTCGTTTTCCATAAACTCAAACAAAGAACGCGTTATAACTATAAACCAAGAATAGAAAAATTATTAGCTTGCTACGAAGAAATTCTGCGTCACAAAAGGAAGACATTGTGTCGACAGACGATTTTATTCGATTTTATGAGGTCATCGAAATCATTTGTTTGCGTAACTGTTTAATTTTTTTAATATTTTGGTATTAATATATGTATACAAAAAACTACAATTCTGGTAAATATTTTTCTATTAAACAAGTGTTTTTGTAAGTCCCTGGCCCCAATTAAACAAAATTTATATTAATGTATGTGCAAAGTTGTACCTCGTCTTACGCGATTTTTGTCGGACCCAGGTATCGCGAAACTTTGGGGTATTATTGTACCTGGGACTAACGAGGTTCCATTGTAAACACCGTCTAACGGGTTGACGTTCTTCCTGTTTAGGTTACTCGCTTATCGAATCCGACGGTGTTACGTTTTACGTTGATTATGCTTTCCCCCGATTTTACGGTAACAACGTTCAAAGAATACGCGTTGCGATATGTGTAATAAATTTCTCATCTCTCGCCTCTTCCCCCCCCCCTGCCCGCCCTCATTAAAAACGAACTAAAGAGATAAAAGATTTTCGATATCTACGATATAGTACAACGATATAAATTGTAAACGGATGTTGTCAGTGTGTGATAATGTAACAATAGATTTTTATTGTCGTCAGTGTGGTCTACGTTTAATTTCATGTTCTGCAAATTAGATCTTTGTACTCTTTTTTTGTTCAGTAAAGATTGACTTGACGCTTGAATGACCGCTAAAAAAAAAATCTTTTACTGCATATTATTATAAGAATTGATTCTGGAGTTAAAAAAAAATTGTTTACCTGTAGACTCTGATGAAATGGCCCATCATATCCGGTCTAGCGGTTAATAATAATAAAATAAAATAATAAAACGGTTGTACGGCATGATAGTTAAGTTTAAAAATGTTTTTTCTTTTTTAAATATGCACGATAGGTTTTTGTGCAACAACATCGAAACACGGACATGTTACAGTCACTTTAAACAGTTAAATGTAATATCGCATCAATGGCAAACAAGTTAAACGATCTTTTGCTCAATACAACGGCAGCAAAATGACTTTACTTTCCATCTGTTCTCTCGCGCATCGTACATGTATGTAGTAATAACAAGGCTGCCGGTTCCAATCGAGAACCGAGCACAGATGAACGTTGCAAGGAGGTAATGCGAATTAAGTTGCTCGAACGGTAAACGGAAATAAATGAGGGATACTGACCATAGCGAAATTTCCAGAACTGTCTTGTTCGAGCGCCTCTGAGGATGGATCGATGGATGAGGAATGTTCCATTTCGCTCGGTGGAAACTTTTTTTTCATGTTATCGCTGTGCATGTCGCTGCGCGACGCGTAGTTGACCAAAGCGAACTCGAGTAGTGCGCCGAACACAAAAGTCAAGCACACGCCTGTCCAAACATCGATAGCCTTGGTATAAGATACTGGTGGCAGTGAGGCGTTTATTCCTGATGTCTGGGTGGCCATCGTCAGTAGAGTCGTCACACCTGTTTCAAGGAACGATTCGTATAGTTTTCGTACTCTACGTGAGGGACCTCACAACTGTTTATTTTACTACTGAACAGAAGGAAACATATACGACGGTGTGCGCAGCGTACCCTCGTTTTTGGTAACACTATTTCTACCGAAGGTGTTCAGAGACACCTTACTGAAATTTTCCATTACGATGCTTTTCGGATAAAAATAAGGAAAACAAATATTGATTAAAATTCTCAAATCAATTACGAAAGAAATTGGAGCGCTCCTTTTGATGAAAAGGGCAATTTCTTCTTTCTTCTCCTTGATACTTGAATGTAAAATACAACCAAAAATATTTTGGGTCAGCCAAGTAAAATGAATATCAGCCGGGGGTTAAAACTTGAAACTACGCGTTTATATTTTATGTATAAAGAAGTTTCTTTCTCAGACTTGGATTTTAATTTGCAATTGAGAATTATATAACGTGATTACATACAAATAGTTAACCATAATTTTTAAGTAGGTAAGAACGGTATAACAAATTTTTGGAGAGGGTGGGATGTTAAAAATGTCTACCGTATATCTTCTGCTCTTTTTCTACGACCATTTTCTCATGGATCTGCTGCCATTATATCGACAATATCGTACTATCGTCATTTTCACCCACCGCTCCGGAAACGGAAGTCGATTTTTGTATAATGAACGCTATTACATTACCTAACGATACTCGTGCCGGAACTGCACTTTGATCGAGCCAGAATGATACCCAGGAGACGATGACGAGCATGCAGCAGGGGATGTAAATTTGGATGAGATAGTAACTGAATTCTCTCTTGAAGAGCAAGTCCACTTTCAAGCAGCTGTACTCTCCTACAAATCAAATCACACCTCGATTATCGATTGTCCTCAACAACCTCCTCGCGAGATAAATGGTTCCACTGACCGGTGTTCGTTTTGCTATTACAATAATCCGTAAGAAACTTTTCCAGCGTGAACCTAGGTAGGTGTAAATTTTTCACCACTTGCACGGGGTCCCCTGATTTCCACAGGAACACCAGATCATCGGTCGTCCATCCATCTGTAAAAAATTAATCGCGTTTAAAACATCACACGTTGGCTGTCCCTTTTACGGACGATTCATTATGCGAGTAACGCAGTATCGCGTTTCAGCGATGGTTCGGTAAGTACCAGTCAATGAATTTTTAAATAGTATCATACGCACCGCGAACAGTATCATACGTGACTCGTTCGCGATCATATACTGCTGATTTTTATATTTCAAAAGCATCCACGTTAGAACCTTCACCGTTATAATATTTTGAAAACACGCGTGATATAAGGATAAAAGGAGGAACAAGATAAAAATTCAACTACGACAAAGACGATAAAAGCATTGATTCGTACAGATTTCGTTAGAACTACGAAATCAGTCATTCGAAAAAAATCGTTTGGCAAAAAAGTAATTGAAAAAATATGAATAAAGGTTTTTTTGTCGCGCATAACTTATTTTATGAATAAACAGTCATTTTAACATTGGATACAATGTTAAAGACACTTATAAATATGTTAATATATTAACGCGAAGGAAAATCGGATTATCATGGATAATAATTCGTATTAATATGAAACATCGTCGATATTAATTTGCATTCATTCTCAGCCTTTCATTGCAACGAGTGTTTGATGAGAGTCCAATATTAAAGCATTACTGAAGTCTTAATACTTACAACTTGCCATACGCAATGAACAAATTTGTCGATCCAAGGGGTACAATTTTAAATTCATCGGGCAAGACAGCGTCAATGATATTCTGCAATCAGAAAACACGTACCCGCGTTCATAAAATATTCCTGACACGTACGCTTTTTTTATCTTACCGTATGCTGTATAGTACGGAGCCGTGGGGAAAGATTCGTATGTATACGTTCGGCATAATAATGTTGTGGAAGTGTCCCTCCTTCTCGTTCGAGAAGAACAGATCCGGCATCCAAACACGACTCGCGTCCGTTAATGTTAAATATTTGAGACGACCTGAAACGTTACGTTCTCTGAAGCTCGATACGGGGAGTGCAGTTTCGATTCTACGTTCATGCAAATTGAATCGGTTTGAAACGGCCCACCCGAATAACAATCCAATTAATGGAAATAGAAGACTACGTTTAAATATGGGTGGAAATTGTTAGATGGGGACAGAACGGTGTTTCTCTCGGTAGCCAACGATTTTTTGCTCGAAACATTTTCTTTTCCACTTTGAAAAGCCTCGGAGTTATTCGGGCGATCGGTTTAAATTTAAATGCAACATTTCGCATAAGGGGTCTTTTATTTATGTTCAGATCCCGTAAGAATTACCTCTTCCGGATACGCATCTGACATTGTTTATCAAGTGAATTTATCGAAGGATCGTTACGTTACGACAAAGCATTGTAAGCTTTGGTATTTTTAATTATACATACCTCCGTAATCATTGA
Organism: Pemphredon lugubris; assembly: GCA_933228935.1. NCBI lineage: Eukaryota > Metazoa > Arthropoda > Insecta > Hymenoptera > Crabronidae > Pemphredon > Pemphredon lugubris. Next base: position 39,999,769 of record OW121819.1, on the reverse strand, counting down.
ACTTCAGCCTCTCATCCAACCATTGTTCCCGGAATGTCAACTGTACAGAATATTCCTGCGGATTGAGAAACACTTGAATTACTGTCGATTCCGGTATTATGATTAATAACTAATTATTTATGCAGAGAATGTTTCTTTGAGATCTCTTCAAACGGACGTATGTACGTGAATATCGATTGCGTGAAATCAGTGATATGTAACAATATCGAATCAAACGTAAGAACGAAGGTATATTAAATTAATATAATCCGAAAGCAATCTTTATTATTTTAATGTCAAACATCTGTTCAACACTTTTTAAAACGGAAGAAATGTTTTATTCGGCGCGTTTCTTACGTACAATATTCTGACACAATTATATTACTGTAATTCTGAGCATAAGTAATTACAATTTTATTTTACTGACCTGGTTAATGTTATTAATAATAATGCAAATTGCTACTTGCGTTCGTTTATCAGGGTCACGCTCAAGATCAAACGATCTTGAGTGAGTGAAACGTGTATTTTGAAATGTGTTCGAATTGATCAAAGTTCCAAAATATTAACTTGTCTGCTTAAAAGATTAGTCGCAGCTTTTTTCATAAATATTTATACATTTTCGAAGACCACGTTACAGACGATGGTCAACGAGGACGAATATGAATAAATCTTTAATCTTTTTTCAATCCAATAAAAACGGGTTTGACAAAAAAAACACTCAAGAACGTTCGTGAGCTACTCCGATATATGAACATTTCTCGGGCGTGTATATGACCATTCCTTTTCGGGTAGTGAAACTACATTTACGATTAAAACGTAATTTTATAAACGTCCAAGTATAATTATATTCATTTACGATAGATATGTATTTAAGCAATCTCTCCTATGTAGCGTTTATGCTTGATACTACTAAATAGGACCTGTGTCAGATTTAAAGTAGGTTCTGCTAATGATTCAGGGTTTATTAATGCAATCAACACTACATTCATGAAACTGTTGGTGTCTAACGGTTCATAATGGATTATTATTTACTCGTGATCGTGTTTGCAGGCATATCGGACATGAGAATTTAAGGGAGGAGCTACGTTGCGCATATCTATATTTGCCCCTCGTCCCGTGAGACGCATTTAGGGTTAATTTTAATGTAAGGCGAATGTTCACTAGAAATTGCATATTAAACGTAATTAAAAGAAATCGCATTATCCTTTTCAAAGGAACTTTAACACATCACAGTCTAGATTAGCAGTTTTGAACAAAGAGATTGATAACCACTGCTCTGAAGTATGAACCGAAATTGGGTACATTGAAATATTTGATAAACGATTATAATCTTGGATGTAAAATATTTTACGAGATTCTTTTCCAAAATCAGTATTTAAATATTATTACAAAGAGCGTAACATTATTAATAATGTTAAACAAAATTAATTACATATTTTGAGACTCGATATATAAAAATATGTTCTGGAGTAAACAACAGTTCTCGTTTGTTTGCAATTTATAGTAAACGTGAGTCAAACTGATGTAAAAATGTCATAAGATTCTACAAGGAAGAAAGGGGACTGTGTTAAAATAGTGTTATCAATTAAAGTTTATAATAGGAAAAATGACCCCAACAGCGGATAAAAAGTTAAGTGGCTTGGTATGGATGGTAATTAAAATGTTAATTAATTTAAAACTATCGAGGCATTGCACGCGTTCGTAAGTTTAAATTATATTACGCTTCGAGCTATTGGGGTTGAAATATTCATTTAAAACTACGTACAAAAGATTGACTTTTATTTTGGTCAACGTATGGAGCGAACGTCATATACACGTGTACTGGAGAATTACTACTGCGATCAAAAAGTTGGTAAAACTGTTAATAAACGGTAACCATTATCAGGATGGCCAACGTTTGTTATTGCAACCCGAGTCAGCTAACCAAGTATCATCCAGATACAATCGATTTCATTCGTTTTAATAAAGCGCAAGTATCGAGTTTACAAATCAAAATGTTAAATCTACTCTATAAAATTTCCGTTGTTTCAACTTCCATCATTTTTTTAGATACACGTTGGCATTTGGCCCATCCGAAAACTGGAAATCACCATAGGGGACGAAATCGATAAAGATCGGGGAGCACAAATGAGATTAACTTGCAAGTGACAGCAACGTGCCAAAAGAAAAATTCCCTAGATGTTACCAACTGTGTCATAGAGTAAATACATAAAACAAAGATGTTTCGGAATTGTACCATCTTTTTGATCAGCGTAGCGTAACACAACTCCGCGTGGAAGATCAATCAAGAACTTTCGACATGATTGATTGCACGCGCGTTAGCTGGAATAAAACTAACGTACGCTAGAGTAGTCGTTACGATAAATGGAAGATATCCACATACGATTTTGTAATCATGCACAATCAGATTCCTGGAATTATATTATTAAATATTTTTCCCTTATTCCCGTAAGGGATTACAAATTACAACTCTTGTAATGTACGGGGATATCTCTCATAAGCGGTCGTATAAACATATTTCTGGGACGAAAATCATGTTGTAAAATGCGGCGAGTGTAAACAGCGAATAAGTACCAACGTTAGTGTCCCGATACATAGCAAAACGGCAATGAAAGGAGCATGCAGAAGCAACATCGAAATCGGCTACGCTAATACCAGTACTCCAAGGCTAGAGCTAAACAAAACTGTCGTGTACTAATTTGTAAGATATATACATAGCAATAAACAACGCATGCAGTTTGGCTCACAGTTCCATTTTTCCCCAGCTCGGCTGGATTGTCCACCGACGGTGTTCCGTTTGTTTTCTATTTAGGAGGGGAGGGGGGGTAAGAGCAAGTACCCCCATTTTTTTTAAAGATACCAACTGCCAACTTGGACGACCCATCCTTGGTACGTTTGTAGAGTAGAACTTCGACAAGTTTTAACGAAAGTCAAAATCGATCCCTCTGTCATGTTCTTTTTTGTTCACTCCTTTTATGTGTTTCTATCTATCGTTTTGTTACCTCGTCTTTCGTAAACACGAGGTTTTATCGTTTCTATAATTTTTTTGCTCACGCTCTCTTTCGTTTTGTCTAGTTTTTAAGTTTAGCGAATCTGCCAGTTCCCCGCGGTTGTGCATTAGTATCCATAAAAGGGTTTCTGAAAATTGAGGAACATTTCGCAGAAGAGGATTCGCGAAACCTGCTTCTAAGCTTCCATTCGCACAATGATTTTTCACGAGGCTCGTCGAATCCATTAGTTTGCGATGGGATCGTTCATATTTTCAGGGGGGACTTGATTCATTACGTCGAACATGCACGGTTTTCTTTTCTCTCCTTCAGTTCTACCAAGTTGTAATCTATGTAACAGGTTTGCACACGATGCCCGAAATATACGCAACCCAATTCGCTATTTATTTCCCGTCGCGTTAACGCGAATTCAGTGAAACGTGTCCGTAATTGATCAGACGCATTGTACGCTGGGGACGTGTGCATGTGCGCTTGAATACTCATTAATGTTATATCGGTCATAAAATAAAATAGTATCGTCAAAAATACGTTTTTAAATTGACGATGTGTTTCAGGATAGTAATAATACTCCGAGACCGCGTTACATCGTAATAACGTCAGTCTCCGAGTGTATTATAGTGTCTGATCATAGAATGCTTTTAACTGTGTTACACTTTAGGCGAATATATAAAATGTGACATTTCGTACAAACACAAAGGAAAATGGCGGTCTGTAACGAGTTTTACGATCGGTCTCATTTCTGTAGCGATTGCCTTCGACAACAACGCATTAGCGCGAGACAAATTAAATTCTTCGATTTCGACTTAATCTTTTTTGTTTTTCCTTTTTCACGAAGAATCAGCCCTCCTCGTTTTTACTACAATCTCCGCCGCACTCTGTATACACGCCAGTGTTCTAAACACACAAGCGTCACCTTTTGTTCCACCCTATCTCCGACAATCATTGTATCTGCCTTTTGCGTCTCTACTCATTGTCAGAAACGTCGCGTCTGTATGTGGATGATGAATCGAGGAGGCACACGAGGATACGTATGTACGTGCATACTGACAAAATGGTGTACGTATTGTGCATCCATCGTGAATAATACAATATTAAAGAATCATTGTAAAGAAAGTTCGTAATAAGTTTTTTGTTCTGTCTTTAGCAATGGAATCGTCCATATACATATGTATATGATATACAGTGTGTTTCCTTTAACTGGGAACGTAGGAATATCTCGTTAACCGTTAAAGATATACAAAAAATTGTTATAGCGGGGATTGTTTGGTAGAACAACTATTTACACCTCCCATACAAAACAATTCCGAAAATAAAATTTTTTCGTATCTTTAACGTTCTACGTAATATTTCTGCATTTCCTGTTAAAAGTTATACAATGGATATCTGTACATTCATGTTATAGTCATATATTTGCTATATGTATACGTATATAAAAGAGCGTACATAAAATATTTGTACATTTGTTAATTGTTTTCTTTTGAATCAGATTTAGGGTGGAAAAATGATTTTTAGATCTAGTTTGTATTATATTGCAATATTTGTTATTTATTATGCGTATATTTGTATTGATTAATTTACGATTTAGTATTTTGTTTTGTTGGTATTTATATTGCTTCTATAGCAATCTATAGTAACGACTATTATTTATAACAAATCGCGCGTTTAGAGTTTATAATAATTACGAGCATAATAGTGCCTTCCGTTATTTGTTTAACTTCAGATTGGTTGTTAATGTTATATCGATATTCAATTGAACCTAGCATTATTCTTCGATAATTAACTTGATTATAGCTAATCCATATATTTTTTAAATTTTATCTCGATTTCAGACTCTGTATCGTCGTGTCACAAGTAAACATCACGACTAACTGTCGCACCGTGTATAAGCAAACTACGGCTCTGGAAGTCCTGTCCCGAGAATTACCTATACGAACAAGTATAAATATTCATGACAGAATACTATCCCATTGCACTCCATCCACTTGACCAACATAAATTTGCAAAAATGTATAGAAAAAACAATTCCTCTCAAAATGCACCAGTGAATTACAATTACTTGAAGAAACGATTTAAACATCCACCGCCACTTCCAATGTAATACTTTTCGTATACCGTATAGCTCGTGAACGTCTATTGCGTCGGTAATACAAGTTGACTCTAGTAATGAAACTCGCTGACTTGTATACTATAGGCATGTCAGACCGTTGGACTCTGCAATTCGAAGTCCCGGGAAAATGAAGCTTCTCTGATTAAGTACTGGAGAGGGCTATTGTTCTTTTGTCGCGAGGAACGTTAACTTGCATCGTAAGTTACATACGTGCAGCGATTGCGCTACGTGGTGGCACTCATGTTGCGCATACGAATTTCCGCAGAACAAAATGGCGATTATCCCGTTTTACTATATGCGCATGACTTCAGTTTTGGTCGGGTGCATAGCTATCTATTATCGAAAGTCCGTGCACGCAACAATGAAAGTTAATTATGCTGCCAAATGCGCATCACAATACAGACTTCAGCTTTTTCAGTGCAAAGTCTCATCAGCTTTTAAAGCGACGCTCGTGGTTCGGAGTAAGGAAACGAGAGAGTGGGGAGTAGGTCACGCCTATTGCAGGCAACCGGACTGACCACTGCGCTGCGCGCGCAGCACGCAACCATTGGCGTAGGAAACAGTGACACGCGTTTCAATACGAAAAGCCGAAGTGTTCGGTGTAACGAGTGAAATTGATACAGTAGGTAATTTATATTTACTGACACAGGCGGGGCATTAACTAATTGCGAAACTTTTCTATTAGCTCCCTTAAATTTTAGTATCGTTTAGTCCTACCTAACTGTAAAAAATTGCACAATGTAATGACTCGACAGTGACACTGGGCTTTTCAGTTTGACATAGAAATCCTAATTAAGGGAAAGATTATTGGAACGAGAAATGTTGGGTAAGTACATACATATGCACGTATGAGCATATACAATGATGTGGTCTACCAAGAACATGGACATTGACCACAATCTAACGTAGAGCGTATCACTGGATTGATGCCAGAGACACTGTATCATTATTTGGTTGTCCACACTGTTAAATGAGGGAAGTGCACGATGCCGTTACGAAAAATTTTATAGAAAATGCTCGCGACAAATGTTTCTCCGCGCAATGAATCCCCATTATGACCTGTCTGCGTTGTGTTTCAGCGAATGCAGTGTACGAAGATTTTTATAAAATCTGTTGATCGTTTGCAAGTACAGAGTGGGCGAGGAAACGCGGATGATTTCGTGGTTCAATTTTTTAGCATATTATTCTGCCGTGATACCGTCCCCTTTTATTCGATGCGCCATTGAATTACCGTTTCCTAGATGATGAATGACAAATAATTTATTAACAAAACAACTTTATAATTGTAACAAACAAAAACTACTTTTGTTTATTAGTCATAACGATGATAGTAAGACCCATTCGCTTGATTTTCTCCTGTTACAGACCTTTCCTTAAATTAAACACAATGCAAAAGCAACACATAACATAAGGAAAACGCACTCTATGGTCATCACATAAAACACAGATGATAAAAACAATCTAGGATATCGCAAAACAATATCAAGTATGCTAGGAAACTTTAGTTTTTCCACGAACGCAAAAAGTTTGCACTCACACAAATTTATATCGAACGGATTTATTGAAATTGATGTCGATGGGAGTTGAAAATAATTTATACGGTTGAAATAAAGTAATCGATCACGAAACGTAAACAAATAAAGCAGAGCACCACGCATCCTATTACCACGAAATGAACGCGCAAATTTTAACGATTTAAAAACACATCAAGAGCGTTCGGTATTTACCGGGGTCGCACGACCGTTCAATCAACTTCCGTTTCAGCGAATATCGTATCACGTGTTTTGGAGGGAGTTTGGTTTCTACAGGGTCAGTCAAGTCTAGTAAACACAGACCACTGTTGGACCACTACAGCACCACCGTAGTCACTTTTTTGTCTTTATCAGATACAGCATTCCAAACATTGTCTTGTACGCCACTACACTGAAAAAAAATAATTTTTCATAAAATTCACTCTGCTCCCTCACGCGTATCGTATCAAAGACTTTAATTTACTACAACTGCCGTGATAATATTTGATGTCGAAAAGATACAGCAGCGACTTGTGCTACTGCAGATCAGTGGTCCGCCTGTGGTCGGTGTAAAAAAGATTTAACGCAAGTAACGTGCGATGATTGAAATCCCTATTTAACCCAAACAACGTGTGTTGTTTTCTCACCCCTGACGATAAACTTTGTTTCAGGCCCAGATACGTAATATAATCGAAATCACGATGTTCTTATGAAAAACCAAAGCTATTATAGTTGGATGGAGTAAGCGTGGGATGTAAGATACTGACAAGGAGATTCGGTGAAGTGCCTTTCTCCGATTTAGATGCGCTTTGAACACGTCATAGTAAAGGGAAAGTTCTGCATATAACCATATTGCTGGCTTGAAAAATTCAATCGTTTTAGAAACTTCAAGGTGAATATTTTCGAATTTTGCATACGCCAGCATACCATTACGAAATTCAGTTTGGGCTCTTTTTGTTCACATGTTTTAGTGGCTATTTTACAATGTATAATCGATTTTACGACATATATCAATATAATTAATATTTTTTAATGGTGTAACACTTAGTAGTCTTTATGTGGCCAAGTTCTTGCATCCAAAGCTTATGCAGAACTTAAGAAAATTTCACCCCGAATTTCTCGGAAATGATTGAGTGTTTCAAGTTAACTTTGTGGGTTAGATGGAGAACTTTCTCTCTACTGTAACGTGTTCGAAGCTCGCCTAAATCGGAAAGGAGTACTTCAGTGAGTTCTCCTTGTTACAGCAATGGTTCATGAACCGCAGTAACCCGAATACCATTTTTCATAAAAAAAAAAATTGTCGAGATTCTTGTTGTACGAATTATAATAAACATTATTGGTTCCAAGAAAGTTTCGCGTACGCGTTTATCCCTCTTTACATTAACGAATGCTATTCGGGGATTTCCAATAATAACTCCGTTATCCTCGGTTTAAGAACCGCCGTTAAGTGGATCCCGTAACAACGACGAGAAAACCGATCGTCAATGATCTATATGCAATACGTACTCCTGGGAGCTTGAAAAAATGCGAGGAGACTCGGGGATGCGTTTCGGTGTCTGTGAAGCGATGGTTTCATTCAACAATCGTGATGGAAGATAGCGGGAGGTTACGCGCCCGTATAGTCGCAACGTCAGTTTCGAGTTCATTGAAGCTTTCTGAAGTAGGTACATCAGGATTATTCATAATTCAGTGTAACGTATCGAATTGAACACTCTAAACTACCAGAGGAGCGACAGCCGTGAAAAATGACGTACCACCGAAACGGGTGTTGATTCAATGCTCCTATGACCCCAGGTGAAAAATGATATGATAATGTGACACGATATCATACGACACCCATATCATTAACACAGATTATGTTACGACGTACCCGAAGACACATATCATAAGGTACTTCGCGTGTTACTGAAAGGCTAACATCGATTCCTGCTCTTTGCATCGAAAGTTTGATTGCGTAACCGTACGGATGCTATTTATAATCGGCGAGATAACGAACATACCATTGCGCGGCTGTCACGAAATTAGTTTGATTTTGAAATAAGTATGGCACGATCGTTGGCGCGCTCGTACAAAGCGTCGAACGGAAAAAATTCAACGGCCAGAGTCTATTGCATCGCTCGATTATCCGTCGCGCACGTTTCTTCGTTTTCTAGCAACGCTTCCGACAAGGCACGAACGTGGTTGCAACGTACAGTCGATCGAACGTTCGAACAATTAGTACATAACAGACATATGCCGATTATGTAGATATAACATGACAGTCCACGACATCGAGAAAATCAACGAGGTGCGACTGATAGCACACATCCACTGTTAGCGCGGGCGCACGTGAATGTATATATCTATACGTACGTATGTAAGGGTTTACGTACGTATAGATACATACGTGATACAGATACAAGTACAGACAAGTGCAGGTCTTACGGCATCATGTACACGTGACGTTAATAGGTATACACATGTGTTGATATACAGATCGTATAGGCCTTGCTGATGATTACTTATAATGCACTCACCATATTTAAATCATTTATTTTGCTGATAGAGCGGAGATAGATGTCGACGTTCACATTTGTCGGGCCGTCTAATACGTCGACCGGAACAGAACAAAACAAATCGATTAATTAAATCAGTCGCCGCAAACCGAGACTTACATACATGATTTTTGTTAGTAATGTTTTTTTTTTCACTCTCCAGGAAACGGTATGGCGGATGTATGAGCGAATAGGATCAGTGGGATTCTGGTAGGAAAGCAATCGTAAATCTTATAGAAAAAAGAAAGAACAACGAAAAACACTTTCGCACGCTTTGCTCTGGTAAATCAACGATCGTCGTAACGGTCACGTGATCAAACTCGCGAAAGCTGATGTCTCACATTCTTCGCGTTCGTGGTACAATCTGGTGGTACCGTAGTTATCGTTTATTTTAAAGTTATGGTTTCCCGATCATGAAGGAAAAACAGATAGTAACGAAATAGCATGACACACAGGGGCAATCCGAATGAATATTAAACTACGAATGATTTGGTTGTAATGAGATGATCATCGTAATTAATGTATTCGCAGCAGGGTCTCTCGGGTATCGAGAGAGGACCGGGCCACTTCCGTTCAACAAGGTTTCGATATATCAAAAATTGAAAAATCCTCGAAACAAGTTTACCAAAACTGTGGTGTATTATAAAACTAACGTTTTTCGTGCGTGCAAAATACAACGCGAAAAATCGTAAGTGCGTTATTTTATTTAACAAAGTGGTTATTAATTTTGTTTGTGTAACCTCATCAATTAGTTTGGAGAAAATTTAACTTGACCCATTTATCGATATGAGGCCCGGACCAACTGTGTCTCCTGCTACCCCCAACGCCAATCCCCGTGATAGACCCTAAGTCGCACTGATGGGTTCGTACTTGCCGTTTTTGCTGTACGCCGAGTAAGTACCTATGCCAATTCTTCAAATTTCTTCAAACTGGCTGTGTTTTCGGGGTTCACCTATGTTTGTATTAATCCGGTTCATCCTCCGCTCGTCATACGTACACATATGCAACGGCGTTAACTATGTAATTATTCAATCACACTAGGGGGTATTATTCATTTAGGTGTGCCAGTTCACGACGAGGAAACACCTAATTAGAAACTGTCTAAAAGCGAGCGTTACAGATCCATAAATTCCTCGGAATTATATAAATATCAATTATACTTTAATTTTTGTAGCACTTATTAATAGGGGAATTGGAGTAACCACAATCACGTATAACGAAATTCGTTTTGTCATAGTTTCTCACTGGAAATTACAGTCCAATTAAGAATGTTGTAATTTCCATAATATGCCGATTTTCGGTTGATGATCTTTCCTATTTGACCTTTTTGTTGAGGTAACTTTCTATGACTCCGTGAATCTTGAAATTGATACAGAACGGAATAAGGAATGGCCATCGCGTATAGGATATCCCCCCTCCCTACCCACAACGCTCGCAAGGAGCGTAATCGTGAAGTTTAAAAAATAGTTTCTCCACATTATTCACGCGTTATTTGGTGATTAAAATAGATTTTCGCTGTTATAATTTGCGACATATTATTTGTAATTTGTATAAAATGTCGGTTACAATGGCCCCCAAAATTCCAGAGGGCCTGGGGGCTCGCATATATGTATATAAACGCGTTATTATCCTTTAGAAATGCTACAATATGTTTACCTAAAATCTTAAGATAATAATAGTGTTAAGCATATTCCATGATACGAGATACGGGGTATCATATAGATAAATGCAGCACTGAAAAAGTTGACATGCTACTCGGCATGCGTCGGATACATCCGATAGATTATCTTGAAGAATTTATATACGTGCACTGTACGCAATTATGATTAAAAAAGCGACAGATGAAGTAAAATCAAAATGATTAAGTTCCCTTTTTCTTTGGGAACGCAAAGTAGTCGTATATCATTTTGTCTCTCCGTAACGTACGATCGCTTTGGGTCCGCGGTCCACGCGGACCTATTTATTTTTCGAAAGGTTCCAAGACCTGTTTGCTTGTAAAAAGGAAAGAGAAAAAAGTATAAACACTTTTTATTTAATTGTACAACCGACCGATATTCGTGAGTAGACTGATATCTACATATCCGTTTTCTATATCTTGCCGCTGCTACTGCGCAGACACGTTACTCTACCGGCAATGTCTGACAAATGTCGTGAGTATCTACTTCTCAGTGGGACTATCATTCGAACGAGTTAAAGCCACACACGATATGCCAATAATAAGTAATAAACGATGATAAGTGAATAATGTATAACTCGTATACAATATAATGTATTAACATTAACGACAATGATTATCAATCAATAATAATTTATGCGCGTCGCGTCCTACGTTTGATCTGATAATACAAGTTCCGTGAAAGACCATCCATATCAGATTTTACTGATCACGTTACATAATATATTGATTCTAAAACGCAGGGTTGCCGCATCACGTGTTTTGCAAAATAATAACGTGTCGTTATCACTCTTCTCGATCGCTCCACTTTTTAAAACATCCATCCACGTTGGACGAAGAATATTTATGTTTGGAATTATAGCGTGACGAAAACTAATGATCGCTCTTCAATTTGAAAGCTGAACTTACTGGATGGTTGTAAGTACAATTCCCAAACGAATAATCGGTATCTCAAATGTGCATATTTGAAAGCAGGGATTTATAGAACGACGTCCGGAAGAACACACGGAAGAACGGTTTGATTAATATTCGGAATCGTTGTCCGACGGTTCGTGGTTGTCTGCATTTCAACAGTTGTAACGAACGTTTGCAACTCAATTATTCGTTGCGCAATATTTTATGATATTTCGGGTTAGGTTATTATGTTCGATGAGTTTTATTATTCCATTCAAGCCCTTATTTTAAGCAGCAGGTTCATTTATTAAATCCGATGCCCAATAGTGATAGTGTTCGATTATTTTTCAGGTGATTACTTAAGGAGTGTACGCATATCTGTACAACATGCTATCCATGCACCGCTACATTTAACCCCTTGTGACATTGTTTTCCTTGTTTACAAAATAACATTGTTTAGAGGGTTTTGTTATTGATCAATTTATACGTCATTTTTTGAACAACTAATAGAAATCCGTTTTCCTTGTTGCTATATTAATATAAAGGATCGAAAGAGTTTTAACATTCTCATTTGAATGATTGTTTCCGGATATCAGCGTTATAATTAAGCCTGAAAGATTTGCCCATACAGGGCGCTCAGATCAGTGCGTTTAGTTCACTTAAAGTGTTTCAAACAAGAGAAAGGTAATTCGAAAGGAGTCATAGGATCAGACGAATGCAATTTTTATAGGTGGATGTTTTCAAAGTAATTTCGAGTTCGACAATGTTTTTCTAAGTAAAGGGTTTTAATGAAAAAATTGGTTTCCGTTTAGAAGATCATCCTATGGTAATTTCTAAAAAATGGCACTCCAGGGCTAGAATAGTCATAGCCATTATGTGCTTGCCCCGAAAACCCATGTCTTCCATCGGGAATATTCTTTTTGTAAAATCAATACTTCTCCAGATAATCGGCCGTTCCCATTAAAAAATGGGACACCCGTTATACGAGAGACACGTGATACTCGGCCACTCGTATCGGGCGAAATTTACAATTACAAGGAGATCAAATTTCGTCGGAATTTGTTTTGCAATAAGTTTACAAAATAAAGTTTCGAACGGGAGTCGTGTAAACCAAAACAATCGTAGTGGTGGTCGTAAATGGAACAAAGAGCTTTAGTGAACTACTTGCTCTACATAGATAAACTGAGAATACATGCCAAAAACAAAGAATGACTCACCAGTTCTTCAACGCCTCTTCCACTTTGGAGAAAATCAATAGATTTCGTTTGGGCTTTAAAAAGTGCCCTTGTATCGCTATAACCCGAGAAAAAAACTGAAGCGACGAATGAAAATATTGAACTAATTGCTATCTCAAAGGTAATCGGATCATTCGAATTGTTTCAAAACAAATTCACACTGACCCTACTAGTATCAGCTGAAAATCGAAAGATGAACGCAGTTGGACGACCATGGTCATCCGAAGTAGAGGCCAAAGTTTTAGAATCACTTTGTTGGCCGTTTGCCAATGGAAAATTTGAAGTTTTTAATACAATTCTTGTTCACAGTTTTCTCTGCGAACAAATAGGTGTAGTCACTCATATTGGATGAGATGGCAATAGAAATAAGATGTGTTTTTAATTCCACGTCATTGTAAACACCGAGCGAACTACGCAATTGTTTAAAGATATTGAAAAATTGGAAGATGAGTTATTTTTGTTGAGTAACCTAAGTAAAGAACGAAGAAGCCTAAGCCACGACGTTTTCGATGCGGACAGAAGATAGAGGGGAATCACCATCCCAGCATTGGTTGCAGATATTTATAATAATATAGCAGCAGGGAAAAGCATTTCGAATCGAATTAGTAATGCAATAAGAGATTAGTTAGCGGCTGAGCCAGTAATATGTTCTGTGTGTGCGATAAAATAAAAAGTAACATGAACGGAGCAATGTTTAATGATGTGGGTTTTGTGGCAGCCACGACGATAGTAACTGTGAGGTCTTTAACGATTCACGCGTTAACGTGATAAGTATAGGCCAATAACGTCAAATTTCATTTAATCATCTACGACACAATAGCGTGTGAACGATACTATACAGTGTAATTGTTACCGTTACGAGCAGCACGACGCCGAAAAAGTCTATGGACATAATTTATAAGAAGAGAATAATGTTCGGTAAGGATTCATTTGATCTGGAGTTGATTCTGATCTTGCGAGATAATCTTTCGTGATAGTGGGCTGAGAATTAATTTTTTTAATGCGTGCGGTTTTTTCATGAGATGGTAGTTTAACCATTTCAGTTCTCGCGTGTACTTCAACGGACGGACTCTGAAATGGTCAATGAGATTTCGAACGGAACAGGAAATAACTTCCAGCTGTGATTTCCTGTAACTTCCTGCTCTGACAAGAACAGCGTAGTGCTGTTCGTAAGTCCCAAGTTATTCTTACGCATACGAAACATATGCCTGCTTAATATAAAATATGATAATAATGGAATTATAAATGTAACGATAGTGGACCTTAAATACGCACGAACGATTGGTATGAAAAAGAGAAAAACACAAAGAGATAAAAGAGATAAAACGTGTCTTTTGTACATCGTGAGACAGAAACGGCATCATAAGATACTACATAGCGAAATAACAGTAAACAAAGAGTATACATGGTACATTGACTGGTATGTATGTATCGTCGTTAAGTAACGTAGTATGTGATATTCATTACACGTCCAGAGTTTGATCGCAGCATACGTTCCTCATTATTTTCTCACGTTCCAAAACTAAACGCTTAATGTATATCCACGTACTATTTCGATTTCGGCAAAATGGCTCGTCCTAAATCGTGCGAGCTTTTCTGCAAACATTTCCATAAAACGTTTTTATGGAACGTTTATACGATACATCCTACCCCCCGTGAAGCAATCAATTCATTTGATCTCGGCGTCATTGTAAACATTTTCAACAGTAACAACGTATCCCGTGACACTTTTCGTTGCATTCTGGCTTGCACGACCTGTTCGCAGTTTTCGCGATTCTGTAATTATAAGTTTGCTAACACTTTGGACGACACCATTTTGCGTTTATACATACATACGGATTATACAATTACGAACACTCAATATGTGTATAATATGTGTAGGCGTGTGTCTGTGATTTCGGGGCATTATATTTTTAACTTACCATAGTAACGTCATCTATTTTTGAAATACTTCGAACAAATATGTTGATGCGGACTAATGTGGGCCCATCTAACATAGCAAACAGAATAAATAAAATTAATCAATCGATTAGTAGTATTAAACATATCGATAGGTTTGCGATGAAAGCAAAGAAACGCTTTTGATTTTATTTTGTTTTCTCTTTTCTTTTTCGTTAGTACTTCGGTCGTAACTGGTTTTATATGGAAATTCTCTAAGTATCAAGTTCTTTCCCCTAGAGATTCTTGAGCTTACGTTGTCCTATAGAATTCAAGGTGAACGACATCACCTGCGATTCGTATCTGTCAATTGGAAACTTTTTTTCGCGAACACCCCCTTTATCATAATCAAATTATTATATCGCATTAACTTTGCCTGGTGAGCATAAATATTGGTAACAAAGTGAATTTTTAAACAGAAATTAGAAAACATAAATAAAACTGTTTACTTTAGAATAGCAAAATTATGAATGTTGGAGAAGTATTGAAACAAATCAAAATGTCCCTATAGATTTCTTAAATAAACATTTGACGTTGTTTATGGCTATGTTGAGGAACACTGGGATAAATGTACGCGGACGTCCATATCTTTGCGATGTTGTAGCACCAAAGCAATATGTTTCACCTCTATGGATTTTTATAAATATATGTAAATATGAGTAATAATTAGAGATATTAATATGTAGGCGTAATAAATAAATGGGATTCGTGTAAATTATGCGTTTTCCAATAATATTGGTCCAGCGCTTTAATTACTAGATCTGAACAAAAATAACGATGGGTATCGTTTCAAAATTTTCAAATGGTAATGGCTATTGCACCATCCTGCATAAATTATATGCAACATAAGTTTAACGATATTGAATTGTATTTAAGAAAAAAGAAAAGGTTCAAAAATTGAAGTTGCAAAATTATTGATACAAGATTACCATTCCATTCGTTTGCGTGAATAAAATCTTGTTAGGTGAGATATAAAAAATATACAAGGTGTCCTAATACGATTGATGGGACTGTCCCGTTAAATCCGAGTACCTAAACTAATCATAAACGAGATTCGACATGCTTTTTGCGAAGATTATTTTATTTCGATATTGCCGTTGGGTAATCGAGCTGATTAGTTTCCTACATCGAGAAACTACGCGGTCTTTATCAACCTTGTGAACGGCAAACGTATAACAATAGTTTGTCCCCTTAACTGAGCATTATTGTTGCAAGGGCGTGTTAAAGGGACGAGTCAGATCGTCACACAGAGTTAACAGGTTAGACGAAAAAGGATGAATATAAATACACGACAAGATTACCTTCATGTGCTTATCTGTATTTATTTTCGTTTCTGAACAAACTTTCAGATGATACTAGCATCACGGCATCAGCGGGATGTTTTGGTACACGAATAGTTTCTAAGTTCCCCCCACTACCTATTCGATTATTTTCAACATTGACCCTAAACTGTTCTTATTCCGGAGTAGAATTAACTTCTCACTAAGAATAACTGTCGGGATAACCCGCGTGAGAAAAATCGGGATCTTGATAATCGTCGTTTTACTGCATTACCTAGTAAAGTATCTTCATCCATGCGTTAACCACGCACGCTTCATTCTTACCAGTGATATTTAAATGGCACTCGATATTCTAAACTTCTTCCGTACCTATTGAAGTCGTGTCATTAGTTATCGTTGTCACGCAAGTTCATCACGTTCCGTGAAAAAAAACTACGGGGGAGCTACGGCGTTTGAACACGCGCAAGTTCGAGCTAGATCCTATTGTCTTATTTTATCTCTACACGTGCAAATCTATATACCAACCTTTGTTCATCTTTAATGATACTTTATCACATTTTCTCCTCGTTATCTTGTTCGCGCGATAAACGCATTTGCAACGTCGATGCGCGTTAAATGCCTCTGTACACGAAAGTATAATAATACAATTTCATGGTAATTTATAGCCGTATGGGATGTAAAAGTAGTATAAAAATATCTGTGGATAATGGCACGAGATATGGTATAATGGCCCTTCTTTACATAATTAGCATGCGCGCAGTATACATATGTATATCTAAGAGTTTTTCATATTTTCAGTAAACACTGCATCGTGGAATTTTCATGTTTGGTTAACGATGGGTGTGTATCCAGGATGATACAAATCTGAATTTTTCGTACACTGTGGTACAATATGCGTGAACAGCACAAGTTCATTGGGTATTCTTTAAAAATACTTTTAAGTTTTTTTAAACATAATGGTTTTACTAGAACATTTTATCGTTAATCGTGAATTCCTTTACGTTTTACCATGGGGGGAATTTCTGTAAGTCAATGGAAAAAGGTGAATAACGAAATTAATTTTTGGGATCTTTCTAGGCTCTCACAATTTCGAAATCATATTTTTTTTTTAAACTTTATCAGTCTATCCGAGGAGATCGCTACGCGGTGATTAGTCTTTTATGGACGTACAATTATTGTACTGCAAATAAAGTAATCCACGATATCCCCAACCCTCCAACATCGTAAAGCGTAAAAATTGTGTTTCGAATAAACAGAAAATGCAATTTCTTTCTCCAGCATCCAACTTAACGAAGGTCTTTAAGGAGTTCTGAATTTATAATCAAATTTATTCGCAATCGCGGCCGGAAAAGCAAAGAAAATGCCCGCGGCGGTACGGTTGAGTAATGGAGAAATCGATAACGCGCAACTTCTGTGACCCCCACGACCTCTAATCGACAGTGTGTCAAACTCATATTTCCAAGTTTAAAATCTATTGTTAGCAGAATTAACGAGCCAGCCGTATCGTCCTGAGCCATACAGAGTGTCTGCGTACCATTCCGCCCTACATGGACCAGGACAAGACGTCGGACACGTTGTCCTCGTTATGAACCACTGTCGAACAACGATCATCGTTGCCATTAAAGTACAGATCCCGGATTGCGAGATGATTTTGATTTGATACGAATCAATATGATTAGAATTTCAATACGAATGAAACAAAATAAATGGTTCCGCCATTCATGATGTTCCAAATTGTTGATGTCTTTGACCACTTTCGCTTAAGCAGGGCTGAATTAAAAATAAATGCGAGCTTAGGGGATCACAGGAAGGAGAGCACTATGGAAAAATTTCATTTTCTTACCGTAAGGGTTATTTCAGTACGATAGTAGAATTTGGTTTTATGGTTGATATACGAGACATCACAATCTTTTAAGTGTCAATATGACATATAAGCATGAAGATATGAAATGAGAATACAAGTATACGTGCAATTTTGTTGATCATGGGTCACTGTATTAAATGACGAATTTTTATGTGTTGGTTCGAAGGATTTGACCGTGAACCATTCTTACCAACCAATTTACTACGTAACAATATACAGTTTTATTAATTTCGATGCGAATTGTCTCAACTCGAATCTATATGTATATACCGTAAATTGGCATTAATATCTTTCCTCAGTAAATGAGTTGGCAAGAATGACTCGCATTAGAGTCCTTCTCATAAACATAAGAATTCGTTAGTTAACGGTATAGTCTGTGGACGACAAAATTACACATACCTACATATGCATAACATAAAAGAAGATCAATAAATACATTTTCTAAATAAATGCAAATGTCAAGAAGAAATAATCATGGGCTGTTGATCTAGTTTTATACAGTTGCGATTACCTGTTTGTTTTGCGTGGGTAAAGTTGGCAATGGTACAAAGATGGTCAATATAATGCGGGGGAATAATTTCTTCACTACTATAAATACATAAGTAAATCTTTGCGGAATTATGATTTATGGTATATATTATAGCTCGCGTTGTATCATTATTCGAATATTTTAATATTCCATCTTTTCAGGTTTACGCGCTATACATGTATGTGGATATGATACCTCGTTGATTGTGTATTGTATGTATATTCAAAAAGCATACAGAGCCGTATTAAAAAATGTGCAATCCCTCACATATGCATCTCGGGGCATCTCAATCATTTGTTAAGAAACAATACACATAATATAAGTCACAAAAATAAGTGTATCCAAGCGAACGAAAGTAGGAGGGGCATCAGTTTTGATTAAAACAGAAATTTGGAAGCACGCGATGGAAGTTGTAGAGAAATATAATGGGACTGCAGATTTAGGTTAGGTAGACGAAATTTAAAATGAAATGCAATCTCTTCCCGCGTTTCCTTATGTTTTATCGCGGGTTTGAGGTGGTGAAAAAAAACTACGTGCAGTACGATTTCACTAGATTAAAAGTCCATCTAAAGAGCGGAATTTTTTCCCCTCTCACGCTTTAAATAGATCAAACGAGGTTTCTAAAACGTTGCGTGTTATAACATACGGCTCGGAGGTATATTTTAGAAAATGTACCGATTAGACTGAGGTTGAGTGGACATATTAGTATACAAAAAACATACTTTTAAAAATCGAGTGTCACTATGCAGGACCGTGGTTAGGTTTTTTGGCGTCTGTGGCGAAATACCGAAGAGCACTTCTCTCCAAGAAATATTAATCAATGACGATGTCGAATAAAACGTCTCTCGAAATATATAATAATGGAATAACTGTTTAAACGATTCATGTTTTAAAGTCAATAACTTCGAAAACAATTAATAAATTTCAAAAATGAAATTGTCGCGCACTGTTTCCTGTCGCGTACAGTCGGATAGGCAAGCACTGGGGTATCACCATTCAAATTACGATTTCCATCCAAAACCAGGATACGTTACCCGATTATGGACTTAATCAATAACATTACGACAAGATTTGACATCGACTCATCGTAATCCATTGCCAATCACCCGTAACGATGATGATTGATCTACATCGTCTCACGCACGATGCAACCTCTCTCCATTACTTGAATTTCTATCTTGAATAATGAAGAAGTCAATGGGTTCGTCTTCCAGAACGTTGACGTTGGCGCGCTAAGCGGTACGACGTATTACCAGATTAGGGAGAAAAATGGATGTGTCGCGTTATAACAAACGTCTTTCATCATCCCTTTCTTCCTTTTACTCTCCCCATCCCCCCTCCCTCTCTCCTCTCCCTTCGTCTCCCTTTCTTTCGTTCTTTCACTTTTCCCTTTGGCACGACGTAACGTCGGCGCACGTATGTATGCAGGTAGAGCGTATAACCGTGTATGTACATATACGCGAACGTAGAAGCTGGAATGCCACATGCCTGTATATATCTATACTAGAATGCTAATTTCTGTGTGGGTTTGGGCTAAATTAAAGAGGATCGTGTGTACACAGATGAAAGAAGTACGGATATTTGGTAGCGTGACCGGGGCGTCGACGAGGGCGTCAGAGGTGGGGCTGGGGTCAGAAGTATGGCTTTTAACGGAATCTACGTTGGGCTCTACGACGGAACTTTGGCGAGTTTCGAGAATGACGAGAGGAAATGGCATGAGTAATAGAAGATGTAATGGAAAAAAGGGGGACAAGATGCTGGCTTGTTGCCGTTGCTGCTGTTGCTGGTGTTGTTGGTGCCGAGGCCTCCTTACCGAGGCCCTAAAGCTACTTGCGTCTACTGTTATTTCGCAAGCAACAGAAAAATAAGGAAAGAGTACCCGCCAAGAGAGAAATGGCACTGCGCCGCGTTAAAGATTTTTGGATTGGTTTATGCATACTTACCATCTTGATGTCACTAATTGTCGCAATGCTTCGCACAAACAGGTTTACCCGGACAATGGCCGGCCCATCTAAGGGCAAAAACAACAGAGCCCCCTTTTAGTCAGTTAAACTTTGTCGTGTCTTACAATACTCTACGAGGTGTTTTGTTGTTGTTGTTGTTGTATCTTATCATACAAAAAAATTCTTGCATTTGCTTTTCGTCTTATTCTCGATGACTAGCCGTGACAGGATTTTGCGGTTGGTTGGGGGGAGTGGAGGAAGAGTGGTTTGTTTCCGGAAGGCGTACATTGCTCTTTTGCTCGGTGAAATTATATCACTCGTTGCGATTGTTTGTGTCAATTAGCATATTATTGCTATTTATCTAAATAAGAAAATATTTACCAGAAAGGCACGAAGATAAAAATTAAGTGTGCAAATATGTAACAAGAATATTTTCCTCATTCTTTCGTAACAAATTATGGTAGGTGAAGGAGAGGTACGTAAGATGTAGTAAAATACTATTTTGTCAGTTTTTTCAAAATAAATTCGGGGAGTTTTTAAATTTGTAGTCCTTGCTCAAAAATAGGTGGTATGTGCGTATTCATATTAAACGTATAACTTTCCGTAGGAAGTAATGAGTTTGTAGGTAGTTCGATATTTATTTTAATAAAACGGTCGCGCCTAACAATGCGCGCAATCGCACGCAACAACAAAAGTATGAAAAGTTAAGACCCCGCCCCCACGCATCTATTGGTTTAAACTTCATTACTAATTGAAAGGACTGTATTTTGTGAGTATTATGACAAACATAGTTTATCCGATTGTCTACCACAAACCATTTGCTCTCCTGAGAAAACAGATGTGCTTATAAATTAAATACACGAGGTAATTTTCTAAAAGCCGATTTGGAGGTTAAGGTTAAGTGCTGCGATAGCTGGTTAATAAACGTGGAAGGTTACACGTGAGTTATACATGAATTGCACGAAAGTTTGCATTAGGGGAACACATAGTTGCAAAAGAAATGTAATTACTATTAACTGGTACAGCTCAACGGTGCAGTTATATATTTTAACGTAAAACTGTAAACACTGAAGGGGCGGTACATCGGGCGTTCCGCAGCATTCTGGTTCTGTGCGCATCTATGTCGCGCAACACGTGACCAAGCACCTACCTAGCTAGCCAATGGGTGTATTGAGTGGGGGAAGCCTCCCTCACTTGCCATGTTTGTACTGCGTTCAAATCGTTTCAGCCGATCTGTTGTATTAATTATATGACACCACGCCAGTGCAATCTATTAAACAGGCTACAATATAAAATTGTCAGTGTGAAAAAGGAAGCAATTAATTTAATTACGCAGTCACCAATAATTTTTAGGTGTATCAGGATGTCGGACTTTTCCGACTGTTGCAAATGGCGCAATGAGCCCACCGCTTAAGAGATACATGTGGTCTTCATTTGCACAGCGTCAATATGTTGTTGATGTTTTGTATGAGCCATGAATTATACTTGACAAATTGAAACGTAACGATAGTTCATATATTAACTGGTATTATACAAAATTTAAAGAAAGAACAGTAGAGAATTGAATGCCTATACACCACTTCCATCAACTGCAGGATGCATTCAGGTTCAATCAGAAAACGGTGCTATTCAACATCGAGAACGAAAATCGAGGAGAGGTTACAGGCTAACGTAATGCCCCCCCCCCTTCCTCCTCTGTGGGCCATTCGGCATCAAATCAAATTCAACACAATAATTGAGAGACACCAACAACCCAGGCCAAGGATTTGAATCCTTCACTCGAAGATACTAAACCAAGACATAGATAAAGATCCACGGTGTCACGGGACATCAATCAGAGAAAAGCGTGCGTCAGATCGTTAAGAGCGGCTTATCAATCAACTGGAACTATATAATGGGACTGCGGTAACAAGCCACGTAGCACACGCCGAACTTTGGGCCGATCACACAAGTGCTACGTTGTATGTGTGTACATACGTTATATGAGAGTACTGGTCGCTGCCAATTGAACGACAAATGGAACTTTGGTATGGCACAAACGACGAAAGCTCGAGATTTCGTGATCCAGCTGCGGTAACGAATGAATCGGTGGGACCCCAATTCACACTATACAAATACGATCGACCGCGAAGTCGATTGTCGCAGATTGAGTCGTCCTACAGTGAGGTCAGACATGGGATTCGTCGCACAAGTGCGGTATTATGATGTTGTTAGGTGCAAATGATAGCTGTGGTGCACGTTGATTAGAGCATTACAGCTGACCAAGATTGCTGACAAGGTTGCTTTAGCTCTCTCACACTTTCTACACTTGTATGGAGGAGATCGTAAATGCATTCAAGTGTCAGGGACGAATGCGCATCGTTCTCGCGCAGGCGCCAGGGGTCCCACCATACTGGATGTAGCAGAAGTGGAGGAACCGAAATAACCTTGGGATGAATCTTGGACAACTCTGGTTTAAATTGTACGGTTGTACGGTCACTTTATTCGATGAGGGTCCATTGAGTCACCTTTACTTTTTACGCGTTCTTGCCGTGACCGAGAAGTTAACTCACTGCGTACGTGCGAAAAATCCTACGTTCGGCAGATGTGTCAAGAGACGCGTTAGGAGCACTCAACTGCCCACAAGTGTTTGAGGAGGACGACAAGTCCGGGACGTCCACCAGTGGGATTGCTTAGAGAATTCTCCGCGGAGGATAAACTGCACCCCAGATGACGCCACGAAGTTCGAAATCATTGATTTAAATATACATAGCGAACAAATTAAATAAATATCTTTATCGTTGTTGTTCCGTTGCCGAAACTCGCGAGACTATGTCCTTC
Source organism: Pemphredon lugubris (assembly GCA_933228935.1). Classification (NCBI taxonomy): domain Eukaryota; kingdom Metazoa; phylum Arthropoda; class Insecta; order Hymenoptera; family Crabronidae; genus Pemphredon; species Pemphredon lugubris. The sequence goes on along the minus strand of OW121819.1, from coordinate 39,976,452 downwards.
AAAGAAGGTGGGCATGTAAATCAGTTTCACAAACGGTAATCATTTGCTCGATTCGTTTTGTGGTGTTTTGTATTTGTTTTCTTAATTTCTGACAAAATAGCGTACGTTGCGATTTCACGTTAAGCGGCAAAAGGTTTTAAATAAAAAGCCGAGATTATTATCAAATTTGAGGATATTCTTCAACCGCACGGATATAGTATTTAAACAAATTTCGAGAGTTCCAAAATTTCTTGCATGACGGCCAGACATCAAATGATTACTTCTTATTCTCAATAGATTCAGAGATACGACTTTCAACAAAGCAATGCGCAAGATTATTGTGCAGTCGTAACTTAAAAATTTGAATAATTCCGGAATTTTCTTCAAATGATATATTTTATTTGATACGAAGCGCAGCATGTAAAAATTGCACGGAGGCCCTTGGTTTTATGTATGTACACAGGAATCATCCAACATGAAACGACCCGTATATAGTAAACTGAAAATTCCGCTTACAGTGACACTTTTCCCTCCGTCGAGAGGTTTATGTACATTCGATATACATAGTAAAATGGAATATGCATTCTCAAACAATTCTCTCCAAAAGAAGATAAGAGTGTTAGCGAATACTAAGAGTTATACACGTGGTATCGCCGATCCAGTTGTGTATTCCAGCATCCTGCGTATGTATTTTATTATCAATGGCGAATAATCGGAAAAGCTATTTTGGTTTTATATTAATCATAATATTGCGTATTCTCTCCGATTTCCTCGTTTGTGATCTGAAATCTTCTCACCACCAATAGTAATTATGAATAGTTTGTGTTGTCTTTCCAACCGGAATTGCAACCATAGATAGTCCATATTTGCATTAACGACCCAACGAATTGATATCTGGACGATGATCGGAAGATAATTCCTTTAAATAAATATTTTCATATTGGAAAGTTATAATATTTCAATGTTACGGTTAATAAAATTATGATGTTTGCATTCGCAAACGAAAGACGTGCGGATATTTAAAATATTCATCACGCGTGTATTTAATTTTGCAAACACAACACACCAATTATATAATAAGATACTGCACTTAAAAGCGCATACCAAGTTTTGCCGGCAACCATTTCGTTAGACCACAGATATCGTCCACGGTTATTTCACATCGTTTTGTTGTTGCTAACCGTTTCGAACCCAGTTTGTGTCGATTTCTTTCAACCGATAATAATATTTATAAGATTTATAATTCTTAAAAATATTATAAATAATCGTTTAATATAATCGCAATACAGAAGTGGCACTTCGAAAACTGTGTATCAAATTTGAGCCATAAGTGTTCATACTTTGGTTTGCTAGAAATAGGCTGAAAAATGTTAAGGTTAATATTACACGACAAGCAACAACATTGTTAGCTCTTCAAAACGTTGATTCCTTACTGATTGTTGGGTTTGTCTAACCAACAGCTTTACATACAGGTTGATGCAAAACTCACGCACAATAGCTGCGAAGTTATACATACGTTCCATCTATTAAATATCACGAAGGATTTTTAATTTCAAAATACAGCACCTTCAAAGCAACAAACAAGGGGCATTGTTCTTATAAAATGTTTACGAAACTTTCGTATCTTTTATAAAAAAAAATACAAAGATTTGCATTTAAACGTACAAACGAATCATTTCGCATGAAACAATAAAGCAAAGGACTTGTACAGTTCGTTTAATAATTAATCGTATAAATAACATAACCTCATTCTTTCCAAAAAAACAACTCGCGCGTACAATAGCGTATTGCCTCGACATGTACAAAGTGGCGAGAGCTTAACCTACAAAGAAAGTTAACGCATCCACTCGTGCTATTTCAGTTAAATTATATTGGAGCGTACACTTCTTTCCTCTCAGTCCTTTCATTTTCTGGGCAGCTTAAAACATTCGAACATTCGACAGAGTCCAAACAAACAAGTTGCTTTCGTCTCGACACAGAATATTCGGATACTCCCAGACCTATGACGCGAACTATTACTCATCCCTTTTCCGAGATATCAATGTCCTGTTTATCAGTTGTCTCAACTCTCACGACATATTGGTATAAGTGTGGCATGGTGGGGAAGGCGGGAAGGATTAAAAGGGGTGTACAAAAATCACTCTATTCACCTGTTCCGTTTTCTCCGCTGGGCCGGATACGTGCATCGTACCGTCCTGGTCCTAGTATGCCGTCTAGCACTTCCTTCTCCTTCTCCCGGAAGTTTGTTATCCGCTGCGAACATCTGTAATCACAGACGGATATTTCTATTAGTGCTGCGATGCAAATTATCGCGTGCTCATGAACACTTAAGATTTTCTTTCACCTCCTTTTTTGATACTGTACGAAGGAGAAGTTGAAGCATTCGGAAGACTTTCCAGAAGTAAACTTTGATAAGTAAAACATGAAGTACACGTGAACCGAGATGTAAGAATAAATATAATACACACGATTAGTAAGCACGTGCTTAGGGTATCTAGGGAAAAGGTTCGTACCGTACAAATTTTTCGTTTCCATAAGATTTATTTAATTGAAAAATAAAATATTGTATGGTTTGCTATTTTTTATATTTTTAATAAGAAGTATTAATAAAACGAATACATGAATATACACAAATTTTATAAGTCCTCGGAGCCTCTGAACTTTTCCATTCTGCCCCGTACATACATGGGTGCATACTGCATACAATACCAAATTTAAATAAAAACAAATTACTTAAAATGTAGCATTACCTGCTTTGCAATGGTGTTCATATTTAATCCAATCTAATATAATATGACACAAAAAATATTTCAAGATCATAGGGAATACGTGTACCTTGACGGATGCAGCAGAGCTACTAGTAACACCAGTAACTGCAACACTCCAGGCCACATCTCGGCGGCCTGTAACAAAACAAAAACAGATGGAATCAGAAAATCGTAAAAAATGAGTGGATATTACAATTAAATTTCTAACTACAACCTATTATTTATTATAATGTATTGTTCTTGACTCGGCGACGCTGGCGAGCAAGTCACTGACAGAACTGAGCGAGGAACTAGCGCTTTCCGGTTGCTCGGTCAAGTTACACTAACGCTTGGCACTCGCCGTGCATCTTCTCCTACCCGAGTAATCTTTCACTTTGGTACAATTGGCATTGCGTTACGGCTTTGTAAAGTTAATGGAGGTTGGGAAATTTGATGATTGTTTCTGTTGCGTCTAACGATGACGGCGTTCTTACAAAGTTGGCCAACATCAATGATTACTTGACTGTAAGTGCTTTCGTACTTCTTGACACCAAATTAATAATTTCGGGACATAGTGAATGCTAAATGGGGTATGATATCGACTCTTCAAAGTATCACTTTATACTTAACAAAATTGTGTATTTAACAATGTATAGAAAAAAAGTATAAGTGATCGGGTTATATACAAGGCTTAATGTTCTCTGTCTGTGATTGAATCGAATCTGACTGTGTCATCGTTCATGTGGAAAAAGGTAAATCTGTTTCCGTCTTCATTGGTCAAAATATTTCCGTGGCTTGGAAACAGTGTTCGTTTCTGATTTGTCAAGGAGAAAGTAGAATACCGGAAGGAAAAATCGTCACTCGGCGGGAAGGTTGGCGGGAATGTCCCCGTCCGTCAACGTGCGTCACAGTCAAAGGGGTGGAAGGGCCGTATGACCGTCAATACGGTCATAAACCGTAACGCTCAATAATATGCATCGGTTCGAATCGCGCAACATGCCTTCGTCCCAAAAATTCGACGATGTCGTAAACAGTAATAAAATTAAATACGAATTATTAACGAGGACTGCATAGAGTCAAGGGGAAGAGGGTTGCATTCTTTCTTAAAATTATTGTATTACAACAGGATTTTCGCGTTCGAGAAAGAAAAACCCTCGCGCAGCAACAGTTCCAAGTTTAACGCGGAAAATAGAGAAGAGAGGCGTTGATAAGACGAGGCAACTATACAGCGCGCCGTTGCATTCAACTTTTACATTCTATTTACTATTGGTGCACCAAATGTCTGTATACTTCACGGTGATAAATCATTGTTATAAATTTAAATTGTCGTGAATTTAATTTTGATGCTTCTCGACATTGAGCTTAATGATGTTAAGTTTGAAAAATTTTCATTACAATTTCAATGCTTAACAATAATTTGATAAAGGATAATTATCAACAGGATAACCTAATTTCACGAAAAGTACATTAAAAAAAGACGAGATCTATTTTGCCCCGATTTTATTAAGTTGATATCTGTGGGAACCACCGTTTTGAAATAGTACCATTCAAATTAGTAACTGTATCGATATGCAAAGTATGAAACTTATGAAAAATATCTACGCGGTTCCTTTCATTTATCCAGAAGAAAGATTTAAATGAAACAGCAACCGCAAATACAATGTCTGTTTTATCAAAAATAAAATGAAAAATATGCAGATTTCAGGGACAAGTACACACTTGACTTATAAAACTTGAACCATGAAAATAGAACGTAATCTTATAAGCCAAACTACACACATTCTTGTACATTTGCCAAACTTTTTATGCGGAACTGCACGTATAGCCCATTTTGCCGTATTCTCGTAAATCATTGCAAGCGTATATGTTTACCAACTTGCGCACGTTTCAAATTACGGGGTGAATGTTTCGTGCATGTTTTTGATGGCAGATACAAAACGGAAGCAACGCGACAGGCTTAATTAAAACCTAAACTTACAGTTTTCTCGAAAACAAAGAACGACGGAAGGAGGGGCATTTCCGCGGGATTATTTGAAATGATGCCAACATTTGTATTTATAGTACAATGATCGTGTACCCACTGTCAGTATAAATAAACATCAACTGCGGTACGTAATGTCACTTCGGAATTCTTACGATATTTCCTGTGTCACTGGTTTTAATACTTCAGTCTCGTTTTTCATTACTGCAGCAAGTATCGATTATGCCTCATAGTGAAACAACGTAATAATAAAATATAATATAACGTGAAATATTAAAAAAAAAAATGCAAATATACCTGAATAGCAAAAAGAATTTGTTTTGTTCAGTCTTTCTTGTCCGTTTACGGAGATTTTTATACCCTTTTAAGACTTGGTAATAAATTCCATAACGCTGAGCAACTTTTTTTTTATAGAATTCTACTCTACTCTTGGCCATCGCAAAGATTGCAATGCTTCCTTTTTATTTTCAAGGCAGTGCAGCTTGAATGCCGCTATTAGAAGGTAGGGTACGAAAAAAAATGTAAATACAGAGTACCCCGCGAGCCGAGAGTCTCGCGGGGTAGAATCAATAAGGTCTAAATTAGGAATACCCCTAGTAACCCCTAGTAACCATGTGAAAAGGATGTTGCAAAGGTTGAAATCATCATCGTTGTGAGAAGTCTTGATTCTTTGAGTTTTTATTGTCTCGTAGCTGAACGTACGATAACAGTTGTACGATCGCTCGAGCGGAAGGGAAGAATGTATTATTATAATACATAATCAATATTATCCATAAGCTCGACTCTACTTAATACGTAACACAGAAAACTTGTAACAACTTCATCATGCTGCGTCATATTAATGTTTTCGAAATGAATTTAAATTTCACTCATTATTGAAATACATCCGTTATCTCCATTTCAGTACTGTTTATCAAAAGAGAATGAACCACATTCGACAACGTTGATTTGGAAAATTAAAAACAATATCTCGAAAATACACGAGCTAAATTTAAATTCAATTAAATTGAACGTATTTGAATTGGGGTGCAATCAATTATTGAACGATACATGCGCGTTGTCTCGGTACACCTGTGATTATTGTACTACGGGTATACGCGAAAAACAATGTTTTATCTGCGAAAGCAAGGACGTATTCTACATACGCATGTACGTACATGTATGAAACATTTCGACTCGATAGACATGCCACTATCGAAAACACAAATATCAATTAAAACATGGATTCGAGTGGGCACTTCGATGGCATCGATATCGACAGAATTTTTATGAAAATATTCCTGGCAGTTTGCAATTAATCAATTGCCACTCCATCCCCTGCAGAAATGAAAGTGGAGACGAAAACTTTTCATCGGCGGGCAAATGAAAATTTCAATCCCGCACGGGAATTCCAATTCTTGAAACTGTACATCGAATATATTTACTGTCTTTCGTTTTTTTTAATTTACACGCAAATACGTTAACGGTTGATCGCCACGTCATCCATGCTTGAGTGACGTGTCCGAAACGTTAATAATTTTAATATTAATAAGAATCAAATTAATATTCTTTAGCAACTGATTGTATTTCAACTGACATGTCACCCACATCAGCTCGTTAACACCACATTGGTAATTTGATATATAAAATTTATTGCTTTTAAATTAGGACGACTATTAAAATCTGTTAATATGATAACTTAATATAAGATTACGGAGCTCAGCAAGTCTTGGGATTCCCCGCGTATAAATTGAGAATCTTTAGCCTCGCGATTGGTCGTGAGATCGATAAATGATGAATTAACATCAGTAATACACTTCACTCCGTAAGAGATTTAAAATATAGGCAAGCACTATTCACAACCATCCACGATATTAGCAAATAAATCATGAACGAAAGTGTATGAAGTGTATTGATGACGTTACCCCCGCGTTTGGCCGCGAGATCGATAAACGATGAATTAACATTAGTTGTACACTTCACTTCGTAAGAGATTTAAAAGGTAGACAAGGGTTATTCAAACGATCTACTTACTAGTCCAGGAATAATATTACGCGAACAGAAAAATAATAATAGTATACGATATTACGATGTATTTATGTATGAATATATATGTACAACATATATATTATAATATGTATGAGACTGAAAAAGTATCCCGTTGCGTATATACCGAAAAAAATGAAGAGTCAGGTTTCAATAAATATTCACATCGGTCTTTGCAAAAGAGGGAACAAGATTATTCGTATTTTTGTTCCGAGGCGCGGATATAAATTTACAAGTAAGAAAACGTTCTTTATAACTCAGGAAAGGTGTCCGCGAGTTAAAGAAAAATAACTAATAACGAAATTGAGATTATAATTTGGATTTAGAATTCTGAGATAAATGATACAATATTTATAAGGCGTGACTGCTGTAAATGTTTAAAAATATCAAATTAAAAGTTTCAATGAATGATAGCGCGCCGCATCCAAATGTACGGTGTGAACAGGTTATTCATCCGAATCAGGTCAATATGCTGAAGTAAGAAATGAATAAGTATCAAGATGAGTTAAGATCCCTTCGCGCACGAACATCTTCGACGGTTATTATTTTTCTGCGGTCAGTATACGTTACCTATTGCAACCGGACTGAATGAGCGTAATTCTTTTGAGTCGCTATTCGATTGTACATAATACATATGGCATTCGAAACATTCTGAAGGATATTATCAGACACGACAAATGGTCAAATGCGTCACATCTAGCGGATACGAATCTCATCGACTTTCCCGTACCGTTAATGTTTGCTCAATGCATCGAAGTTGGATCGCATTTTTAGATTGCTTTTTACAGATATTACAGGTAGCACGGAATGCATCGAAATAGTTGTTAGAATTTGGATAACATTGGTTTACGTTATGAAAACAATATTCCGATGTTTTAATACGGATGGAATACAACCTGCATTTTTAAAGTAGATTTTAGAATCGACAAATCGTTTTTCTTCGTCGCGTCAGGATTTTTTAGGATTTGAAAAAAATGGTTGAAAATCAGCTTTTCTCGCTGAAATTGTTATACAGGTTAGTTTATATTAATCGAAGGTTAGGTTATCGCGACGAGTATCATATTCCGAAAACAGATTTTTTGTGTCGTCCCCGGGTAAAGCGGATATCAAAAGATCGAATTCGTATTATTTTGTACTACATCCTTCTACGAAGGCTTTAAATTAAACCCGAGGAGAATATTCGAGATATTAGCAGAGTTATAGAGATTTTAATGAAGCGGTGCACGGCGCGAAGTTCCGTACAAAGTGGGAGAGAGCAAGACGGAATGATCTTGCAACGTCGTCCTGTCTCTGCCCCTCTCTCTCTCTTTCTCTCTCTTACTCTATACACGATTGCATACGAAACTCCACGGCGTGCAGTGCTTCGTTAAAACCTTTATAACTCCATTAATGTTTCGAATACTGACTACGAATTTGGCTTAAATTATTCGTGAAGGGACATTGTATAAATAACGAGAAGAGAAAAACCGATCTTCCGTTAATTCTCCTTAACTCTCGTTTTAATCAGCGGTGGGCAACAAAATTCATTTTTTGGGAATGTACACTAGTGGAAGAAGCGAGGGCAGAAAAACCGATATTTTAATTTTACGAATTTTTATAATGTCGTTCGATGGATTAAAAAGATCTGTGCCTTTGAGATGAAAGCAAAGAATAAAGCCAGATACGCCATGAATTTTGAAAATGGATATCGTAGACGCGGCTCAGAATGATACATCTTTTTTCGTTACGTAGGAGAGACAACAAGAATGCACGGTCCTCGTGATTATAGAAATTAAGGCGTTAAACGAAATCAATTGATACTTTGCGCCAACTAGGTAACCAACTTTCATGCAGAAGATAAGGGATCCATATCTGTGCTACGCGCGATCCCCACCACAGCCTCCATCTCTCTTCTCTGTTCTACCTTTTGCACCCCCTTCCCCCCACCCCTTTTTACACTAGAAACAGGTCCGTATACCTGTTTATCCATATCCGTAATTACGTATTTAACTATATGCCCGAACACCCATCTGCCCGCTAATTTCATCTTCATCCCCCTTGGATACCGTACGATCTTTCGCCATTCTCCCTCCCACTCCCTGCACCCCTCCCCCCCCCCCACTAGGTCAGCATCCGACACCCTTACTTTTCACGCTATCACGCGATCTGATCTACTCGCGGAATCAATGATCCCCGTAATCCTACGTTGGCTGTGAGACCAATTAGCAGGATATGGACCATTTGGATGGTCCCGAATCCTCGGTACGTGGGTGGTGGCTGTACCAAATGCTCGACGATGTTTGTAACTGGCGTTGGCCAGCGGCGAGTGTGAGATAAATGGTTAAGCCATGGGAAAGCGGACGACGGGGGAGGGGGCGGAGACAATATGAAATTCGTACCTGGAGAAGCTGATAGTCCTAGGCAATCACGGCTCCGTGGTGCGGTAATTCTGGCATGACGCTCTCCGGTACGGCACTGGGGCTGCACTCGACTCGCAAAGTGTCCTACCTCGGGAGGTTCGTCTCCTGGACTGCCGCCGTTGAGAAACCTACATACACTCACACCTACTACCTGGTTGCTGGCGCGCTATTGATCCCGGCCCAGACACCCGCCGACCCACGCAGACGCTTAGCGTTGCCGCGTCGCTTTAGCAACGTGACGTCATTCGACGCCCCAAACTCCGCACCTACATTCTATACATTTTCCTTCCCTTTCTGCTTTGCTTTCCCTGCACCGTCACTACCCCCAGCGCCACCAGCTCGCCGGAGCACTCCTGCCGCGACCCACCTACTCGCCGCTTTACCTTATACCTCATACTTACCAATATTACGGCTCCCAGTGTCGCTACATCAACAGCCACGTCCATGCGCCCAGAAGAACCCAGGAGATGCTACCGTACCTTGATCAGCCCCAACCCCCCCCCCCCCCCCCACCCCCGACCCCGCCATCGCCACCCCACGACCCTCCTCCCGCGCCTCCATCCCGCACCGATACAGATCTTCATTTTATTTTATTCATGACTAATTCTTCTGGATCATTATGCAACGTGTTGCTGAAAATTGATGTCGTCGACGTGAAAATCGACCTGAAAATTGCTTTATTTTACGCGGCTTAAAGATATTAACGATACGCCAGGATTAAATAGGCCGCACATTGACTACCCCAGCCAGAAATCTGCCAATGTTGATTTGATGCCAGTACGTCACGAGTATCCGCGTCAATAGGCTCCTATTAATATAGTCGGATGGTTCTTCGAGGAGACACGAAGGATGAATTACTGAAAACGATTAACGGGCGTAACAATATTTTTTAAATTACAGGTACGCGAAGAGATTGCACGGAGAAAGCCTGTCTGGCATTGAGCGGCGAAACGATCAGAAATCCAGCTAAAGCGTATTTACTTTGGGTGGGATGTGAAGATTAAAGGGATGAAACGGGAGCGACGGGTGAACTTAAAAAAATTATTTGTAAATCATTTATTCTTTGTTTGCACATTGAATTTTTGTACCTTTCTGGCGAGGTACTCAATGTCACCAGCGGAATTAGCTGATGTACTAGAAGTTTCCTCGTAATTGGACATTTTCGAACAAACAGACACGATCTCGTATTTTTCAGATTTTGAAATACGATTGACAATTTATAAAGCGTTCCCCTTGGTCATACGACAGCTTCAATTCTCCCTGGAATGCATTCAATAAGCCTTCTTTTTATTTTCACCAATATCTACGTCACGGTTCTAAACATTTATTGATTTTTACTTTATTGGAAACCTGAAAATACAGAGTATTCGGATAAATATTCTCTAGTATTTAACTACCAATTTTTCTATTAAAAATGTAAACAATTTCTTGCACATATTTGTATCCGGAAATCAAACTTTTACCAGAAATTGTATATTTAAACTCTAAATCAATTAATCTGTTAAAAAATAATCATTTTCGAAGATACTGCTAACACTAACTGATACTACTGATAACACTAACGAAAAGTATGATCCTCGGGACATATATAGAACATGCAATGGATAAAAATTTGTTAAAATTCCATTCGTTTCGTCGACAAATTACGAGTACACTCGTACTTGGTGTCCGACGAATAAATGTACATTAGACGTAACGTTACATTGGTAATTGTAAATCATATCATAGTTAGATATGATCAAATATAAAATTATTCGAATTTGCGTATTCCAGCAACAATGAAACGCGGCACGTCAAATAACCATGCATCCCCTGTTAACTTTTTGGAGTAATCAAATACGGCAAAGCTCGGAAAAGGTGTCCTGCAAGTACACTGGGCAGGCCGATGACCGTCCTCCTTCGACAGCCGTTTCCTAAGAAGCTGTCTCTCGTGCATCTGTTCGCATAATATCGTATTTTCGAATGATTACATTGGTCTATGTCGAATTTAAAGATACATGAAAAGAATGACAGTACACTTTCAGAATAACCTTATTAGGCAACGTTAAGCACAGAAGCTCGTATAATGATGATTCCGAACGATTGCATAGAAAAATGTTGACAGATTCATAGGTACAAAAACCTATTTTGAAAGCTGAAAGAATAAACATGGAAAGTCACCACATTTCGAGAAATGACTGGTGTCGCCATCTAATTGTTGCACTTACGCTACGAAAGTATATACCGTACTCTGTGGATAAAATAGTTTTCTCTGTTGCCGGATTACTATAAAATTTGTTGGGAGCACTGTAAACGTTGAGTTGCACAATAATTGTTATCGCGTAAAGTTAAAAATTAACGATTAATAGTATGCGATAATATAAATTCATTGGATTAAATTCCATCTCCCTTACTTCACCACAGAGATAAATAACGTAGTTGGTGGGTAACGATTCAGCGCAATCTCCACCAACTTCATAATGTTCACGAATAAAAGCGTGCGACTGCGTGTTCTCCAATTCGTACGTTCCTTGGCCTTAGGGATGGGAGCATTGGCTCTATCCCTCTTTGTCTAGGAGCATAAAGTTCGAGTTTGAGGTGATTTGAGGCAAAAATAAAAATATGGCATCTGCTGCCAAAGCAACTCCCCAAGATTTACCTCCGAGAGGAGGATATGGACCTATTCAAACTGAACGAGTTCCGTTAAAAACTATTATCGGCGGTAACACACTTTCTTATATTTTCTCATTTTAACCCCTATACTAAATACATGACATTTATATATTACTTTTAGTACGCTCTGGCGTTGCCCTTTTTATTGTCTCCACTTTCGGGGGAATGTATTTATATTATTTAAATCACAAACTCGTTAGAAGGGAGGAAACTGAGATGAGAAGCTCGCGTTTCGCTATACTGCCACTATTGTTAGCTGAGAGAGACAGAATGTAAGTAACAATCATCTTATGTAACTTACTCTGTATTACCGAAAGATACATTTTTTCTGTTAACTGCGATAGGAAGTAATTTTGTTTCCATAATCCACAAATTCTTAATCCTAATTCTTCTTGTATAAATTATTGACGCGCCAGGATCCAACAGACCTTGCCGTTGTTTGTCGCTGCCATTTTGGCTCGTTTAGATATTTAGAAAATCTATTGGAAGCACACACGGATGACACTGGGCATTTTTTAGCTCTTTCGCACTGACACAAATTTCTGTATGTCAACAAAAGAGAGCATAATCTTTGAATGGACAATCTTTATCTTTACTACGTTCCTGGATATGCTTTAAATTCGTGGTGGCTGTGTAGAGGGAAATACTTCAAATCCTATAGAGTCGTGGAGATTAATACAAATTGGCGGTATATCAAGGATATCGATACGGCGATGTTTTTTAATTACAGGGTGCTGAAACAAATGAGACGAGGACGCGACGCCGAAGCTGAATTGATGAAGAACGTCAAAGGATGGGAAGTTGGAACTTACTTTGGCGAAAAGGTATATAAATCACGTCCTGACGAGTATCATGAATTGGATCCAAATGAATTCTTTATCCATTCGGACCCTGCAGAAACAGCACCACGATTATTCCGTAATCAATGGTTGTAATACATTTATTGTCCAAAGACATTGAATCATTAGCGAAGCGCAGTATTTAACAAGGAGTGTAATAAAATGTTATTGTTTAAACGAAGTATTAAAGTTGTTACTTCTTTTCCTGTTTCTTTTTTTATGTCAATTATTACGAAGTCCACTAATCAGCTGTTGCCAGCTGGTGGAAGTTTGATGATTGACATCAATGGTTCTTTATTATTTATACGTACCGAACAATGAATATGAGTTTGTAGTGCTATACTGCAATCTCGCATTGTTATCACACAAATATAAGGATTTTACAGTTTTGTATGTAACCCATTAAAGATCTCCGTTCTTGATTGAAAACATAATAATTTGAATTTAGTGATCGACTGTTACATATCAAATGGATAATACAATAGTTAATTTGCATAATTTTCTGGTCTGACCAGAAAATAATTGTTATATTTATATACTTAAGATTTCAATTATTCTGATAAATTCTGAAAAAGTTCAATGTTTACGAATTACAACTACAGAGAGGAAAATTAATAATAAAATAACCATTCTTTGCTAATAGTGTAATAAAAAGAAGTTTATATTATCTACATGATTGAAAACAATATAAAATTCTTTTTATTGCACTCTTAGCAAGATTGGTTATTTTATTAATAATTTTCCTCTCTTAGGTTGTACTTCATAAACATTGAATTGTTAATTTACTAATTTGTTATTTATCAGTATAATTTGAAACTTAAATGTATAAATATACCAATTCGGAAAATACGTTAAATTGGATATCAGAAAATTTTATTTTATACTACATACTATTTATGAAGAATACTTTCACTTGAATCCGGCTCATCTCAGAAAGGGCATGTAATCAGTCCATAATCGCACGATCGGTTTAACGATATTTTTTTAGCCTAAAATTAGAATTATTGAAAAATATTGATAACCGTGAAAGTAACGGATTTAAACTAGAAGATTCGAGAGGTTCATCATATACATTTTTTACTGATCGTCTTTTAATTGAAAATTCAACCAATCATGATAATTCCTGTACCGAGCAAGGATGACCTTTCCATGTATTTTCTTATTGAATTTTAAAACAGTCAATTAACAGTTTTTTTTTAATATGCATTTCACTACCAAATGGCGAACTTAATTTCGAAGCGCATTTCCATGAATATTAACGAATATGAAAGAATTAGAATTTATAATCAAACTGCCTACACGTCGGTACGGTCCAATCGGTTAACCAATAGGAACACAGAATGTGATAAACATTAATATTATGCAAATAATCGCCCTTAAAACGTACGCAAACAATTATGTACAACACAAAGCTAGGACAATTATATTATATTTGCTAGACGATATTTTACAAGGAAAAAACAGCCTGGACCCTGCGTGACCCTGTTGAGCTGAATGAAATCTAGCTTCAAGCCGCAGTCAAGTCAATCACAGTTGATCACAGTGCGGTAGATGACACATGAGATTCAAATGACTTGAAGCCACAGAAATCTATTACGCAAAAATAAAAGACGATATCTCATCGCATACGTTTTTCTTTACGCCACCTGTCAAGTTACATCAATTCGTTCGTTGCCAATGCATTCGCCACGTTAAGGATACGTAAGTAATACAGTTTAATTTTTTCCCCATTGATTGGTCTGCTGGAAAACTTTCGGCGGCGAATCATTATCATAATTAGCACAAGATTTTTGCTGGGCCGTAATTTCACGGTCGTGTACTTGTACATGTATTTTCTGGTTTGACGTTTATCGGGGTTATTTTGACATTGACGTGATCATGTCTTTTTTGCAGATGTAAATATAATAAAAGTAAATGACACGTATTATCAAAAGATATAATGAAATTATTACATGGCATAACGATTTTGTGATTTACAGAAGGTTCCTATATCATTTGGAGCAGCGTATTATATATTGGGCAACATGTTAGAAGAAGGATTTAGTACCATTGTTCTACCTACATTATCAACCATGGTCTTCTTTATATTGACACTACATTTCTTCCGGTACCTTGTAGGAGATCCCCATATTCATATTAGAGACGTTACCAAACAGCACAGTTGGAAAACCATTAGACGAGAGGCAAAAGTATGTATTACTCCCTACACAATTTAGTAAACTTCTCATCAATCAGTGATTATGAAAATATTAAGCGGCAACTTTTGTATTCGTTTAATTGTTATTCATAGGTGCATTACTGTAGTATTTGCGAAGGTTTGTTATTAAATATCGACGGTTTGATTTGTGATTCGTGTGGCGTTTGTGCGGATCCAACTTGTATCAAGGTTGCGGATAAACGTCTGAAATGCAAAGTTATTACCCTCAATGCTAATGAACCAATGAAACATCATTGGATAAAGGGTATGCTGTTAACATTGTTAACTCCTTGAACTGCAATTCATTTTCAGGCAACATTGCTCAGGCAAACAATTTAATGTTTTTCGCTTTCAAAGGAGTGGTTTGTATAGAGATTTATGACTTTTGTGCTGAAATAAGTTGTAATAAGTAAAAATGATATTTGCTTCATACAAGAATAAGCCGATAATGCGAAACGTGTCTCCCTTGGCACGTGTATTACCAAAATTCAAACGATGACGTTAACAAGTATTTAGTGCTGTACATTTACTTTATGCGATACTGCCTGCATAAATTTATGCAAATTACATTCAAACTACAAGCACGCGAACCAATGTACCAAAGTAATAGACTTGCTATGACTTACATATATTTTTCTCATAAAAAAAATTCAATAGTCAATAATTTCTGGCAAGTGTAGCTTGTTATTGTCAGTTTGCTCAAGAAAAGTTAATGACAAGCTGGATTCGTCATTTCAGTTCAAGGGGTTAATTGCCCATAGTGAGAGTGATTTAGTAATTAAATTATTATACATTATTATTTTTCATGTTCTAACGCAAAAGGTAATTTACCACTTGTCGCTGTGTGCACCATATGCGATGAAGACTGTGATATGGAGCCCGGTCTTATAGATTGGTGGTGTTGCTGGTGTCAAAGATGTGTCCATGATGCTTGCAAGTCAAAGCTCCCTGAAGTATGTATACCCTATGCGTGTATAACCAGATGAAATCCACTAATGTGAAAAGTTTTCCCAGCTCCTTCGTTAATGCGTTGTTGTTCTCTTATGTTTGTATTGGATCTTCAGGTTTGCGATTTTGGTAAATTTAAATCAATGATAATACCACCAACAAGTTTGGAAGTAACAAACCGGCGTAGTACTATGAGGCGTAGATTGCATCTTCGTTCAGTGATTCCACCAAATTGGCCAAATTGGAAACCTCTGATAGTTGTTGGTAAATAGATGTTAAATAAAGAATAGCAGTATAAGGGTTTGTCTGTGATTGAAATTATCATTGTGCCTCACGCATCTTCTTTTCAGGGAATAAAAAGTCTGGTAATAACGATGGTGAAGAGATCTTGTCTCTATTCCGAAGGCTAATCAATCCTGCTCAAGTAGTCGATTTATCTGAACGTGATCCAGTCGCCGCTCTAGAATGGTGTCGTCTGCTTGGAGAAACAATGTGCACTGTTCTCGTAGCTGGAGGGGATGGGACCATAGCATGGTTATTAAATGCCATTCATAAACTTGGATTGAAGGTAATATTTAGTGCAAACAGATTTGCATTTATTGTACATATAGTTGATTAAGTATTTTTATTTGGGGTAGCCAGTTCCATCAGTAGCAATAATTCCTTTGGGGACAGGAAATGATTTGTCGAGAGTACTAGGATGGGGAAAGGAACACGACTCGAACCTGGATCCTAAAGACATACTGCAGCGAATACATGTAGCGCGAGAAGTGAAACTTGATAGGTACATTCAAAACAATGTGGGTCGAAGAAATGTAGCGTAGTACAAGCTGTGTTCAATACACATTTTTATTTACTTTTCAAAACGCATAGGTGGTCCGTAACTGTTAAACCATACGGAGGAATAGGATTCAGAGGATTGTCTCAGTCTTTCTTCATGTACAATTACATAAGTGTGGGAGTGGACGCTCAAGTGACGTTGAACTTCCATCGTACAAGAGAAAGTCGATTTTATCTCTTCAGTAACAGATTGTTTAACAAGGTAATTATTTCGTGTTGTTTTTTTACTTCAAATTCGTTATATCGAAATAATGCACGTAATCAAGTTTGTTCGCGCAATATAATGTAAGATACTATTTATTCTGTAGCTACTGTATCTATGTTTCGGTACTCAACAAGTAGTAGAAAGAGAGTGTAAAGACCTGGATAAGAACATAGAAGTATATTTAGATGGGAAGAAAGTAGATCTACCTTCTATCGAAAGTATTGTGATATTGAACATTCCATCTTGGGCCGCTGGCGTTAATCTCTGGAACATGGGATTAGATGGTTTGAAACTTAACACAATTGTAATATACACAAAATTATTTTCATGTACGCTATCACTTCTTCGTCTATCATTAAACAGACCATGCAGGGTTCGAGAAACAGAGTATTAACGATGGTAAATTAGAGGTTGTTGCTCTTTATTCTTCATTCCATATGGCTCAGCTTCAGGTGGGACTTTCTCAGCCTCATCGACTTGGTCAAGCTAGTAACGTTAAGGTAGTACCATACGCAAAATGGCCATTGTATGTGTTTAAATCTGTTCTAACTATCACGTTGTTATACGTATACAGCGTTAGCAAGTGGTTTGATCGTGTGGCATATATTGTAACTTCATTGTAAATACTGCTCCAGTATTACACAGATGATTCGGATTCCAACTTTTTGACTAACCATGTTTCATAAATGTGCAGGTAAAATTGCTGAGGTCTTGCGCTGTGCAAATCGACGGCGAGCCGTGGTATCAACACCCTTGTGAATTCGACGTTTCTTATTGCAATCAAGCAAGCATGCTGATGAGCACCGATCGTTAAGGGATCTTGTAGAACCTCTTTTCAAGGCTGTATAATTGCATTTACTTATTATACATTCACACGTTCAATGAAGAATAGGTTTTCTTAAGTACAAGATTTCGTAGCTAGTACGAGAAACGCGGCGACTGAAACCAAGTCTTTCGATGCAGGTCAGGAAAATTCTAGTCACTGTTATCCGAAAATGAATAAATTGTATATTAAACTTTTTATGAATCCTGAACGATTTGTAAATTGAATTACCCGTAATTTGTTTTAAAGAGTTGTAGATACATATATCTTAAGTTGGTTACAGCATTATTACTGTAAGATTTGATATCTATCCCGTGTGCAAATAAATTACTTTTTATTTTCTGACTTAGCGCATTTTTGTCGTTGAATATGTTCGTACATTATGAAACATACGATTGTGGGCGCCGCTATAGTCCTATCTAAAGTTATTCCAAACGACATCCGGAATTGGAGATACAAAATTTCTAGTTCACGTATTCGCGTTCGTCAGTTATTTTAACTTGATAATGCCAATTATTATAATGTAAGCTATATTATATCCGTTAAATATTTGACTGTGATGTATATTTTGTGTCACTCGAATATATTACTTCTTTAGATGATGTATTCACTTAAAAATTGTGCGAGATCGTCAATTGATGTCGAGTGTCGATCTTTCAATCGACCCCAACTATTTGTGTAAACCTCAATTCTCGAATTTGGTAAATTGTTCAGTTATGACAGAACGGCAAAAGAATTTCTTAGTTATGTTAGTGACAATCTGGTTACTGCACGAAACCGCTAGAATAATGGACGACATGAAGTAACTTCAATGTTATTTACCAAAGAATGCGAGCACTGATCTCGCGCGATGAAAGAAGAAAGAACTCCCAGATCTCTAATACAATCAAGTACAATAATTTAATAAGATACATTAATAATCATACAATTAAAATTTCATTGAAATTTTTCAATACTTCAAGATCATTTAGTTTAAGATAAAAAAAACGATCGTTTGAATCATGGTTAGATTCTGCGTTGCACACGCGTAGCATTCAGAATGACTCTTTTCTGAAGTTGAAACCAAACTGATCGCATTTGTAGCGTAAAATCCTTGCCAGCTGTGGTGGGCCACAATAAAAGACGGTCACCTTTCCTTTTTTCCTATCGTGTAGCTGTTTAAATACCTTGTCCCAGTTCGGCCGGCCGGCGTTCGTTCTAGTCTTCAAACCTGTTATGAGATCCCGTTTTTCCTGCGGGTGTAAATACACAAAATGATCTCCATGCAAGTGCTAAATAATCAGAATCCTCTAAGAATATTTCACGCGGAGTAGAATACATACCTTTTCATGGAGCAGGTCCATAGCCAGCTGTAGACCAACTGCTTTCATATCGTTCTTTTGCAGTGCGCTGGTAATATACATGTGCATCTCCAGGAAACGTTCCATTGCGATCCCCAATTCCGCTTGCTCAATTTCCAACTGTGATAATAAATTAACGAACCACTCGAAAGATCTCTGATCTCGGTTAATCCAGAAGAAATCAACCTGAAAATAGAATAATTTGACTCTAACGATGCTAAGGTGGATGGCGATTGATACATTACCGTCCATATACAGTTATGTATATTTTCCCACAAATCAATATCGTCTTTATTCGTGTTTTATATTCTTAAAATTTATTTTGTGTTGTTACTTAAATAGTATGTAGTTACTCTACTAACGTCCAACTACTTTCACAACGTTTTCTTCTCCCTTTACGAATTTAAGAAAATGTTTAAAATATCGGGCTTTGTATTGTAAGTCAAGCTATCGAGCTTCTCTGGGATCAGTTGGATCAACAAGAAAATTCTGTCCTAAGTTCACAACACATCTCTGGATCATCATGGAAGAAGAATCGACAAAAATCTCCACCGAGAGTTTCGGAAAGTTAATAGAAAGAACGCCGCGATTGTGCCGGGCGATGATCAAGAATCGAGGCGGGCATATAAACGAGGGCGAAATTAAAAATGATTACTTTTTATAAAGCTGTTTTTGTGCTTTTCTGGCTGTTCTTTAAAATAAAGAACATTTTGATATACTAATTATATGACTTTCTTTAGAAGTTTGTAAGATATCACCCCTTACATTCACTTTTTATGACCGGGCAAATACTTATAGACGATAGTGTACGCGAAGTAGAAACCGCACCAGGCGCAGTAATCTTTAAAAATACATTCTGTTAATGATATTTGCCTTTCGTAGATGCATTACGGTAGGTGGAATTTCGCTGGCCCACGAGAATTTGCACTTTGGGCAAGTGTGCCTGGCCTTCCAGTAACGATGCATGATCGATTGTAATATCGAGGCAAAAGGTGTTACTCCGATCCCAGTTGCTATGAGAACGGCATGTTGCGCTTGGAATATGTGACTGGACGGTGCTCCGTAAGGACCATCCAAGAAAATCTACGAACAACGAAATATTACATTACACATGATTAACTGCTTTTTATTTTCGACACCGTAGAGATGGAGTTAACTTTTATATAAATAATCACAAATTATCAAATCTCTTATCCGTAATAATTTTAGTATCATATCTACCTGCTTTAATCAAATGAACTCGATATTTTAATACCCTAATTTTTAAAACGTGCGCAAGTTTCTCAGAGTTCAACGGAGTGCTGCATTAAGTGTATTTACCTCTAGCGGTTTTCCAACAGGATAATTCATGGGTGTGTGAGAGGAGACATCGGACTTCGTTTCGGTAGTGCTATTTAATGCATTCTTTTCATTCAAGAACTGCGTTCCGAGCCTGCCTTCTTCTGCAGCTGCCTGTATCGCGGTAGATGTTGCCGATGAAAGCTCACACTCGTCCGTGGCTACCTCCGATGCTTTAATTTCATTATTACCATTCAATTAGAAATTACAATAAGTCAATGTCATTTAAACCCTCTGCTTCAATTATATTAATACCAGCAAAGTGATAAAAATTATTTGTAAGAGTTTTATTGGAAATATTAACAAACTGTCTTTACCCTGGCTCGTTCCCACTTCGTAATCACAATTTTCCAAGCTTGGAGTTTTAAATGCAATGATCGTGGGTTTCGTCCTCATGTATCGAAAACTTTGCGCTAACGATTTGTTTTGCGGGCTCAAGTAAGCCAAACCTAAAGATTTCAAGCGTGCACGGCGTATTTGACATTCGTCGAAGCTCCTTTCGGATTCCGATCTCATATAATCTCGCAGTCTGCAAGGTAAATGACAATTGAAAAGTGTCACCGATAGTATCGGTTATTGAATATCCTCCCCATATTTGTCAAAAATAGAACGAATCGTTTTATTTGTATATATAAATATGAAAAATGTAGATCGCATATCCCACCGAAAAATGTCATAACAAAACGATATTCGTTTTCAGAGACACGAGCGAAACGCCGCGCCGCGTAAATATCAGGCAAATACAAATTTTTATTTGCAAGTACTCCAAAATGGAATCCTTTTCCAGATTTATGGAAATTGTATTCACTTGATATACATATTGGTCATATGCCTGAAAACGATTAGCCAGTTTTTTGTAAAATGCTACTTTTGAACACTATTTTTTTTCAATATGGACCACGTTGGGGGGAATATATATTTTCCATTACTCACGCTATCAAGCGTTCCCTTTTCTTATTTCGCGTTTGCATATCGGGCATCGAAAAAGATTTTTCCAGAGGCATCTTGCTACCGAGTAGTAATTGATGTAGCTTCTGTTCCTTCAACATCCTGTTCGCATCTGGCACTCCTGTATCAGTGCCATTTCTTTTATTGCTCATCGCATAATTAAAGCGCAAGTTATGAATTTCAATTTACAATTCTAACACTTTAAACCCGAGGTCGTGAAATACAAAATCGCGAAAGAATTTATGTGGCCTGCAGGTATTGTATAGATTACTTACGCAAAAGATAATAAATAAAGTACTTAGTTAGGCAAATTGAAAGTACGGAAAGTTTAAAAAGCTTCTTAGTAAGTTAACTCTAATATGTATTACCATTTATGGGATTAGTTGAAGGTGTTGTCTTGGGAACATCGGGGACGAAGACAGGATTATCGATGCCATGCGAATTTTCCGTAGCTTGCTGAAAAATTGTATTCTTCGGACCAAGCGCATTCTGCTTGCCATTCAGAAATCTGGATCGAATTAAAATACTGATAAATCTTAAAGCGATGGTTCCACCGCTAATCCCGGGGAAGGTATGAGCAGCCTAATCGCGTGGACAGATTCGGGAAACACTCACGATTTGTTTCGCAAAATATTTGAGCCGCTGGAACCTTCGACGGGAAGCACCTCCCCACGATGAAGTCTGAGTTGTTCCTTCTCGAAGTACGAATACAGACTGTTTGTCCATTCGCCGACTGCTCGTATATGGAGCCACATGTAATCTGCGCATAATAACGAGAAATTGTTCAAGCGACTATTGCCTAGTATCAATAAGTCAATTGATTCACTACTAATAAGAATGGTGCGATTCAATTTTATGGTTTTTAGAAGCAATTTAATGTTTCTTCAATTGCACAAAATAAAAACGCAAAGAATCGCAATGAAATATTTTTCTCTTAAATTAGTGAATTATACAGCATTGATTTTCATCGACCCGATTGTCGCACATTTTAAAGCACATTCATACGAATGGTGGTGATAGCGATTTATTTCAACGCAATAGCCCTGTCATTTAATGTAAATAGTATACTTCATATTTGATGAAATTCGATATACATATACTTTACACCGTATAAAGTATATTTCATATAAATAAATATTATCTACTTTTACACGCGGCTCTATTGTACCCCCGCTCCTACCCCGTTTACGCGCATTTAGTTATTATTGTAATTATTACAATCAATCATGATATTAATAAGCGTGCGAACCTTCCTGTTCGGGAGCGCTGCTGATCGTGAATGGATGCCACTCGTAACGTGCGATTACGGGCACATTTACGAAAACGTAGTCCCCTGGACAAAAATCAAAGTGTGGTGGCCTCTTGATGACCAAGTGCGTAACCTTCGAAGGTAGTAAGAGACCGGAGCTTATGTAAGTCTTTCCACGCTGCGTACGGGACCAAGCGAGTCGACGACTCCTCTCCACCAGGTACACGATACCTGGTCCGATGAACCATTTCCAAAAATTTGGTCCGTGGAATATCGTTAAGATCCAGAAAGGTATGTACAGGAGATGCGACCAGTAAAATATCTACGGAACAATGTACGAAATAATAATGTACCGTGGAATGAAGAAATTAATTCTTAGGAATCGATCGTTAAGTTATTTCACACAACGTATGAACCAGTGAAAATCAAAGTGACTCAAATCACTAATTTGTGACAAAAATAATTAATTTCTTTGTTTTGTGATTCGAGAAACATTGAAAAGGATAAATTGACCTGCATCGTTCTGATTCTCACTGGTTTAAATTTTTAAATATCGCTGCGATCGTTTCGATCACGGGGATAAGTAGATACAGACAATCATAGGTCAGCCACTGCTGGCGCTGCGGGTAACAGTAGATATATTTGATAAATTTCTGCTCAGCGGCTTTACGTTTTGTTTTAAATTTTCCATATCGCGGTGAATGTATATGGCTTTCCGAAGAACTATTGTAAAATATTTGTTCCACGCGGATTATCAATCTATATTAAATTCCAATTATTATTTCGCGCGAATGGCGCCCATAGCGTGAAGTAGATACGTGCAAGGTTGATCAGACATGGCTGACAAAGATTTTTCCGCTTTTCCCAACGAACAAACAAAGCTGTCTCGTAAACTATTGACGAATGATTGTCGCTAGCGAAATCATGTGAACGAATTAGCAATACAAGAATTGAATTACCTCAAAACATCCTCCCCGACGAACAAAGGGCATCGAACATACCGTCATTATGACGAGAATAATGGCAAGAGCAACTCCAGTTGGATTTGCGCAACCTCTCACAAGACCGAACAATCCCGGTTTACTTGTTAGTATCCACTCAGACATGGTATAATTCGCGTGATTTAGAATCTCGTCCTTCGTTACAATCGTTCCTAAAAATGTCCAATTTCTTTTTCAATTCTGTACGATCCGTAAACATTGGCTACATATTTTATATTTCATACATAATAAATTGTTCAAAGATAATTATATCACTCTCGAGTACATTCATCACTTGATGTCGAGTGAAAGAAATACAGGAAAATGAGAATTGAATTCTGAAGTTTTTTAAAATGTATAACTGACAGATAAACGTTGAAACTATTATGAAACGAAAAATTTACCGAAATTCAAAAGGTGCATAAAGGTGTGCACTATACTGAAGACGCCGATTAGGACCCCGGTCATCTTGTGGAGATATATGTGATGATCTAGAGGCAGTACCGCGTTAAAACCATGCGTGCGTAATAACGTGATGCACTGACGCAGCATGAGGACCAGCAGGAAAGTGCAATCAAAATTTAAACACTGACCTGGAAAGAAGTGATTTGTACAGCGCGTTGAAAAATATACTTACGTTAGAATTGATCCTCGTTTCCACATTTCCATGATTTCCACTCTTTTAAACTTTGAATTAATTAAAAACCACTTCGTTTATAGGTAATAGAAATTTTTTCTTTCGAAATATATTTTTAGTGTATTTATATGTATAAAGTATTTTGCGTATTTATATATTTAACGCATTAAATAGAGCGTAATTATATCATAAATTTATAGAAATTATTCGTTTCTTTACTAATTAATTTCATTATATAAGTTTTTACCATAACTACCATTTTACTCTGTTTCTAATCATAATAAATGAGTAATTATCTTACCACAGGCTCGAGCAAGCATCACGTACCCATTGGAATTTCGGTATTCGTACAGTCTCGACACGAATAGCGTTACGTTAGTTAAAATAAAGATCGAGATAAAAGCGATGTAGACGTAATTGTTCTTGATGTATGGTTTTGTTAACTGATAAGGGAGGAGATTCGTGAATGTTCCCAAAACCGATTTTCGTTTCTGTTGCGGTTGCGGTGGTACGAGCCATCGGTCTATGCTGTAATTACATTTTGAAAATTCTTATTACGTACCGTTACATAACTAACTTAATAAAAAACAGTCTTACTACAATTATATTACGTATAATTAAAAGCTATCGATCAAGTTTTCGATTCGGTAGATTATATAATAAATATTGTAAAATAATTTGAAATGACAATATCCTTTTTAATATTCCCAAACGTCTTGCCTGATGGAAAGATTCTCCAGAAGGCCCTCGTGCTTCTCCAACTGCCTCTTCAAAGCTTCGAAAGTAATGGCACCTCTATTCCCTTGATCGGCATCCTCGAAAAGAGCAAAGGTCAGTTCTTCGATTTGCTCGTCACTGAATTTCATTCCGTTTTCTTCCATGCAGGCTCTCATAACATGTTCCAGCTCGCGAAGTTGTATCAGCCCGTCGCCTTTTTACAAACAAAGAATTCATTGGTTTATCTGTTATTTGTTTATTATTTCTTTCTTTGACGATATGTCCCCGGCAATTTGTAACTTCATTTTTAGTGATCGGGAATTAATTGAGAATTTGTTTATCAATTTATACACGATCGGTGTTAATTTGCAACATAACTTTTAGCAATTTTTATTAATCGGTAATTATCGATTAATACTCGATTATTCAAAATTACGTTACAAATTGTCTTCGGTCTATTTGTGCAGTACACATCTAATAAATAAATAATATTGAATGTATAAATTATCCATCGATAAGTTGTATTTATATTATTTCCTATTATTTATATTGTATCCTATTCAGCAAAATTTTGAGAGAATTTGAATTCTATTCGATGAACAAAATCAATATTAAATTTCCCCGTAATCGCATCTTAATTAATCAATAAATTCCTTACCGTCAATATCGTAAACTTTGAAGAGAAATTTGATTTTGTCGTCGGGAGACTTCCCGGCGAACTGATGCATCGCATCAAGAAATTCCTGAAGCGATATCGTTCCAGAATTATCCTTGTCAAAGATTTGGAAGACCCTTTCGGTGAAGAATGGCTAAAAATAGATAAAAAAAAATAAAAGAAAGGTTAACGCTTCCCTATCGGCGGTACTTCTTATAATTAATCCATCAATGACCATGGACTCTTTTTTCGCTCATCGAAATCATTCTCGCGATAACTCATTCAACTAACTATGAAATCATTTGCAATTCACTCTTCCGTTCTTTATTTATCGATTTCGCAGTGCGCTCATACGGTTCGAGTAAAAGATCAACAGCTGAAAAACACAGTAGAACGAAGGATTACCTTGAGGTGATTTTAAGCAATATCGTTAAAATATTTTTAACGAAAATAAAACGCGTAACTCAAATTTTTAATTATGTGTGTAAAATTTCATTAACATCGGATCGGTAGGAGTTGATCCAAATATGATTTCAAGATTTGACTCGAACAAACAACCAGTGAAACTAAGTAAACAAAGCAGTTTATTGATAATAATAAGTACTTGAAATGATTCGAACATCTTAATCGAATGAGTCAACGACGATGCTGGGATGAAAAGTAATGTTTAATAAAAGCGAAACGCAGAGAAATGATTCTGAATTCCAAATGAAGAATACTTATGCTTCCTGCCTACGTTCTTCGAAGTGACGATCTTTTTGAATTCTTCGCGTCTTATTTCTTTCTCGTTGCCCACTGTCAATTTGAAAATCTTTTCTAGCCATTCCAGGTTGCCCTTGTCGAAGCCAGCGCGTGGTCTGCGAACGAGATCGTGCAAAATAAATTTTTTCGGTTAATTAATAATATTATAATTATCGATATTATTTGATCGAAACGTCACCTCGTGTTACTGATACTGGCAATGAATTCCATGATCTGGAAGGACGTTACGTATCCGCAGTTTTCTTGATCGATCAGTCGAAATAATTTGTCTACCACCTGAGAAACATATAATTTAGCGAATATTTAAACGATAAATATTGCCTATAAACACGGTGACAAGGTCTCTTCGGAGAAAATAAACACCAATTTTGGTGCGAATAAAAGTGATGTTTACCCTCAGTTTTATTTCACTATCGACTAATCGATAATCGAAGAGAAAGAGAACTATTTAATTGAAAAATGTCAAGTTACGATAACTAAAATACAGATTCCCAATAATAATCGATCAAATAAAAACATCTAAAGGGCAGATCCTTGATATAAAAGAGGGTATCTTTAAGGCAAAGAACGTGTGTTTATCACAACACGTAAAAGAGTAATATAATATAAAGCAAGGTAAAACACGATCAAAAAAGTATTAAGCATATAATAATAGGCACAGCGAGATACGTTTTTTCTTTCACGAGGTTGTCTGGTGCCCAGAGTTCTTTATCCATTATCTTCGTTTTTTTAGACGGGCTTCGAAATTTTCAAGGTCGGCTTCGCGTTTGGACCGGGATAATACACTGTGTTTCGAGTACGATTATAATATAATCTTTCTGCATCGCGTGTACGATGTACTAATTACGCCAGCGTGTGTTACGTTAAATGTCTTCGAATCGACTGATCGGAACACGGTAGCGCAGAGTAAGATCGAAAATATAAATAAACGCGAACACGTAGCTCCAGGCGATTAACGCTTCGTGGGAATAATATTTTTGTTTATCGGAAACGGTTTGCCATAGTGGCAATCGATTAGGTTTGTGGTAACACTGAAAATGGTTTTATTGAACTGACGATTAGAAC
Source organism: Pemphredon lugubris (assembly GCA_933228935.1). Lineage (NCBI taxonomy): Eukaryota > Metazoa > Arthropoda > Insecta > Hymenoptera > Crabronidae > Pemphredon > Pemphredon lugubris. The sequence goes on along the minus strand of OW121819.1, from coordinate 39,949,126 downwards.
ATAAATAATACGCGTTAATATTAAAAACCATTTAGAAAACTTTTTTTAAATCGTTAAATATGGAAAAGTATTTACAAAACGTGAAGTCCGCGTCAAACGATATTAAGAACAAATCATATTAACATTTATATTTCGAATTAGAAAATTGTAAAATTTACTGATCTGCGAGCGGAGAAATAAAACTTAGCTAACTTTATTAAATTTTGTTCAACTTTTTCAAATCGATACTTGTGATATTTGGAACGGGTATCGTAACGATTGCCAGTTATTAATATCTCGCATATTTTTTTATAAGTAATATTATACGCGTGCGTTCGTGAAATTAAATGAAAAATTCACTCCGCTGGTGGATTATAATTTAATTAGGAACAATAACCTCACCCCTTTGGTATAAAATATTTGCTGGAATTTAACGAGGTTCACTGGTCCCTCGGCGCATATAACGTAGGCCACGCTCTCGATTTGATCGATAAAGTCGTTCTGTTTCTCGTTTCTGTAACAATAAATCGAGATTCGTGAGCCGGGTAGAAGGATATGAATTCGATTAAGCGAAAAGTCGTTAAATGACGTAAAGTGATTCTTACGTCAACCTTCCCTTCAGGAACTCGATCCATTCCTCTTGCTTCAGTAACTCGTCGCGATCTTGATCGAAGAGTAAAAATAATTTTCCAAGGAGAATCTGAAACTCATAGTTCCATCATTAACGCGGATCGTGTCCGATAGAACAATAAGCTCGTTAAGTACTCACGTTTTCTTACGAATGTACAGATAAAATAAATTAACATGTTGGGGACAAGCCTTTTCCTTTTTCATTTTCTCGAATCACGTATTTGTACTTATGTAAGATACGCTTGCACTTCATCAGTGAGAAAGACTCTAATTCAAAATCATTGTTCATGAAATACATATTTCTAAACTGCATTTGTCTCAGATATTTTTACGATTTCTAAACATTCCAGGTTGAAAAAAAACATTAAATTCGAATTTAATTATTTAAAAGGTTAAGTGAATAATGAAAATTAAAATATTATATATCGTATATCGCTTTCCGTATATCCAACGCATCAAATCATCGACCCAATGATTTCAATCGAAATCAATCATTCCCAAACAACATGGAATATCTCGAGCATCGTACTACCCACTATAATCCACTGTAATCGTTCTCATAACAGAGTAGTACCGATTGATTTCAAACTATGTACAATCATCAACGTTAATGCAGGCTCGGCGTACGATGATTGAACGGCGGAAAGTGTATACCCTAGAATTCGATGCTCCAAATGATACGGTGTAAAAAAAAACAGAAGTGGTTATGCCGTTTAACAAAATTATAGCCCACGGTGGTACGCGGGAGCGAGCTCCGTATCTTTACACCGATTACGTGGTATATCGATCAACGATTTCGTTGCAAAATCTCGTAAGTGTAAGCTGTTATTCAAAGACGCACGTGTTATATTGGTACTCGATCATTCGGAAATGGGTCAATGTCACGGACAATCGTATTTCGCCCTTTCTTCTCCGGTGCCGCCAAGATCCAGAAACACGTTCCAATGTTCCTCCATCGCGACAACGATCATTGTCACGCCTCGCGATCGTAATTCTGTTATGGTTTAATTCGACGATGCTCGGAAAGAAACGTGGGTAATCTAAAATTTATTAAAATTGTTTTACGTCATGTCTAGATTAGATAAGTCGTCCGACTGTTTGAATTAAAGAACTGGGATCGCATAACGGTTATAAAAATTGCTGTACGAATATAAGAATTATAGTTGAAGTCTACGACACTCGGGAAAACTTTTTAAGTCTAAATTTAATCAAATACGTCATACCTACTTCATAAAAGTCATTCGATTATGTGAGTATATGAACGTAAGTTGTATGACAATTATACCCATCGCTATGTGAATATGCAAAATAGTATACTAATCAAGTTAAGTTAATTATTATTTGTTTTCGACATTCTGATTAACATTCCATTATACATATTTTAAATAAGTTGCTATCTAAAAACAATTTTTCCTATCGTAAACTGATCTGTATTATTTCAAACAGCACAATCCAAGTTCCAAACAAAGGTGATATATCCTCGATTTCTAATATCAGTTTGAATTTTTAATCTACGTATGCATACAAATTTTGAAATTCCCACTCAACCCATTTTTCCGAGCACCATTAAATTACCAGGCACGACGGAACGTTCAGAATTGTCCAAACAACTTAGTCCGCTAAATCGACAATTTTTTTTCTCCGTCGAACGAAATCGAAGCCGATTAATTGGCCGATGTAACGACTCAATTTCCTCGAGGCTAACAAAAGAAGAAGGCGTAGGAATGTAATCGAAAAATCGTGCGCGCGACGTGACCGGGTACTGATTCGTTTATAACCAGTGGTTCGCAAAAGTTTTCGCGATCTTGCACCCCTAAAAATCGTCACTCGAATAACGGACAATATCGATCATCTCGATCTTCCTAACATCAATTCAACGACGCCACGCAAACGTCTAATTTCGTTCAACCAAAGTTTTTCGTCAAAAATGATTTTTTTTTTTTAACACCGAAAGTATCAACGATCCCCCCCTTTTCCCGCGCTCCTCGATCGCCAGTCACACGATTGGGAACCGCTGGTTTATGCCAATTAAAATAGAAAAAGGAATTAATGCGAGTCCGTCCCACCTCTGCGTCGCGATGCCGGAGGAACGTAAAGGGGCACCTTCGAACCTTCGCTCGAGGCGTCAAGGCCTCGTGGCTCCGGGCGATCGACCACCTTGATCGAAAAACCGGGGGCCCTCGATAGATCCCCTCGTTTTCTTCGATCGTATCGTCACCACCGCCTCGGGTCTCCTTTTCCTCCGATCGCGCGGATTCTCGAGCGTTAAGTCATTCTGAGTTCGATGACGATCACGATGGACCCGCGTGTGCCGTCATTATTTACTTTTAATGGAAGGAAGGCCCTTGCTTGGAAACGATCGGCCGCATCCTCTTTAGGCTGATTTCGAATTGGATCAGGGGGGGTGGTGTTCGTTGGGCAAGGATCGGGCTGACAATGCGTGTGTCTTTCATGACAAGAAACGTCGTACGATCGAATCTAACTTGTTGGGAGTTCGATTGTTCTTGTATGTTGTTAACGATTCGTGCATTGCATAATAAGGACTATTATTATTATTGCGCGGTTTTGTTTACCTCGGTGTCTCTGTTTCTCTTATTATTACGATAACGACCGGATAATAACCGAATAATAACGTCAAATGATTACATACTATTGTTATAGTAATAAGAGAAACAGAGACACCGAGCTGAATAAAACTGCGCTATAATAATGAACGACATAGGCGACCAGATAATAGCGCCAAAAGATTACATACTATTACAGAATGAATGCAGTCGATTACTAACTTCACTTATTTCTCTTATTACTATTTATTTTATATTTGTATTATTATTTATTATTATTTTTCTTGATACCACAGATCCATATATTTGTATCGCGAGTAATTAGTTCGGACAATCGGAGTTCCATTGGTATACCAAAAGGAGCAAGTTCGAGGAACCTAATTCAGGGTAATCAGAGGTGTCTCGTTTGACGTTAACGCGCACGAGTATCGCGAACGAGGAAAAAAAAATAAGTAGCGGATACCTCAACGGGGTAATTGATATCTCGAGCATTCAATTAAAAACGTCATCCTCGCGTGTAATTATGATTTGACCCGGTTACCCGGATTCGCGTGGGTTAACAAGCTTTGTTAATCGTTTGAGTAATTTTAACAATACATGTGTTCAACCATTTGTTGTCTCGCTCTTAAACAGTTTAAACTCCAAATTACGATCCTAGTTCATTAGCGACGGACGCAACTCAATGTGCAGCTAGTAAAAAAGGTTTTCTAGAAAAATTCTAAAGATAAAATTTCCATTTTGCGTTAACTTATTTTAGATACGCAGAGATCTTGTAATTAGTTATTTTATCCTCGTACAGTGATTCTCTAATAATAGCAATAATAATAAAAAAAATATACGAAACGTATGGTTTAACAAAATCTGCCACAATTCGTTAGGACACCATCGAATAACGCTAGTCGTATCTACGTTTCACCTTGATCCAGTTTGGATTCACGAAGATGACACAAAAAACCTTTCCAACGTAATTCGAAAACTGGTTTCCACGATCGATTCGCGGAACATCCAAATCGGCGAAACAACAAGAAAAAAAAGCAACAGCAGCGCGAAGGGATCGTTAAAGAATTTTTACACCGATCGACTTTCTATCTGTCGCGTCACACAATCGCCGCTCTTCCTTTTTCATTCCCGTCATTTGGGAAAGAAAGCAAGGCTCTCGAATGATAATTACGATAATCGCTGTTGCTCAGGGTCGCTTCGCGAAACGACTTTCATTCCCGGACACCCTCGTGCTCAAAAGTGACACCCACCTGATCCTGGAAGAGCCTCCTGAAGGTCTCCCTGGTGTAGCGAGAGGTACCATCCTCCCCGATGATTTGCGTGCACTCCTTCAAAGTGGCTGCTCTTCTCCTCTCGATCAGGCATTCCTCCTCCATGCAACTTATGTTCTCCTCCATTGTTGCTCCTGTCTCGCCACGGTTTTCGTTAAACGGTTAGACGACAACTCCCTCGACGACGATAAATTTCACTCAATTCGCACACGGGGGATTAGTCACGCGCTATTTACTTTCATTTTTGGCCTCCCCTGTTCCGTTTACTGTTTTCGTAGAAACTCAGTAATGGCCGGATCGATTTGACCCTCGAATACGATTAATCCGTTAATGTTGTAATCGTTATGATTTTTTTTGTCGGGTTTATGTTGGGGTTCGAAACTTCATAATACCGACGCTGAGAGTTAGAAAACGTTTAATTGCTATTTAGACCATCCGATACGAGATCTCTTTTTTTTAACGGAATTACCGAAGCGACATTGATGTATTTTTAATTTGATCTAATCGTTTGTGCGTTTCACAAGGATTTCATGAAAATGCAATAATAGTTAATAAGTTATTATTAATTGGAGAACGTTTATTATTGATCTATTGCCAAACAGTTTATGCGTGGTATTTTATTAAATGTTTAGATAACCGAATTTCGTTAAAGATATGTTTACCAAAATATGTGTATATCGCTTTTGACGGTTCGATGTATCACCGATTGTATTTATTACTTGTGCTTTTTATTTTGTCATTATTAATTGCCTTTGTAAATATTTTATTCAATGAGATGAATATTAATTAATATCATTAATGAAATTCTTAAGTTCCACGAACTGAATTATATTTAAATTACTCGCTATTCGATTTGTCATTGAAACGTTCAACTCGTACAGTAATCTCCTTTCACCTGTTTATACACTTTTATTCCCTCCATCGACATTCCCTTAATTACCAAAAAATCTTTCCTCCTCTCTCCGCCTTAATTAACAATCTTTGCCATCACGTCAGACGATTACCAAAAATTCTTTATCATCATACTCTTTCAATTTCCTCTTCACGGTCCACCGAATCTTCAAAACGCCTATGGATTTCCATAAAGTAAAACACACTTTGTTTCTTCTCTCAAACTATCTAACAAAAATATGTCTTTCTTCTTTCAATCGCAATCCACTTGGAATGATGTTTTAACGAATTCCTCGCTGACACTTCTCGCGTCGCTTCGACGCGTTCGCTAAAAGTTTTTCCTTAAACACGAATTTCCAACATCCTCTCCCCTCTTCTCTCTTCCCCCTAACAACGATTCAAAATCATAGAAAAATCGATACGAATTCCCATCATCGTCCCTTTACTTTTTCCTTCGTCGAATCAAAGGAAAAGGTTTCTATAAATCTTATCTCGCTTCCTCTTCCTTCGAAAATTCACGTGGCCGGAGGATCTTTCGGTAGAAGCGAACGGGATCGAAGTATTGTCGAGTCGCCTGTTCCTCCGCGTTCGTCGGCACCAAAACGAGCACTCGCGTTAACGAGAATAGCGATTACCGCGCGTTAACGACACGACTGACGGGGGCAGCCCGAAACTCTTGAATGAAATCCCGAGAGTGTTTGCGAATCGACGAATGACGCGCTGGCGGCCGTTGTTAATCTCTTTCAACGGCGGTAACGCGGAGAGTACGATGTGTCGAGAAGAAGAGGAAGAAAGAGAGGGATGGGCGACGATTCCAACAATGATCGCGTGGGGATGGAGGAGACGGACAACCTTTCACTTTTTGACAAGCCACGGTTTCCTCCTTCTTCTCCTTCGTCTCACCCTTCTCCGACGGACTCGATCCGGAGATGAATAAAGATTCTCTCTATTTCTGTGGTCCCAGATGTGTTTTAACTTTGTTGTTATGCTAATCGACATTCTCTTGCAGTCTATTTTTGGTTTTGTTTGGACTGAAATATGGAGTATTTGAAGTAATTTGGGACGGGAAGTTTGGATAATCGAACTAGTGAATTAAATGCCTGCTGTGGGTTGATTTTTAATCGATGTTTGTATATTATTGTTTATCGACTGTTTGATGCATCGAATTTTGGATTGTTATAAGTATTTGTTGTCATTACTTTTGTGCTTGGATTTAATTCAATGTTAATAATACTAAGTTCATATTACAGTTTTAATGTTTAACGAGATTTTTCGGGTCATCGAACGATTACATAATTATTTGTCGATAATTTTATTCTTTTTCTACTTGGATTTAATTAAATAAGCATATCAGAAAATTAAAACTCGTAATTTCAGCGTTTAATAATCTTGCGGTTAATCTTCGTACATTTGGTTGATCGATGTTCAAATTACATATACGTTGTGCCGTAATACTGTTACTTTTTCTTCTGCTTCTTCTTTTTTCTTTGACGACGCGAAGGTGAGTCTCACCCGAAGGTGCGACCGAGGCTTATCGGGAAAGTACCGGATTCCTTCGAATAATTCGATGGGCAAACGAGTTTCTTTCTGGTTTCTCGCGCATCTTTATTGAAAGGACGACGTCGGGCAGAATTTCTACGCATTTTTGTGCGTAAGAACACGCTTAGATCAATTAGAAGATTCTCTTTTTCGAATAGTACCTCCTTGATGCGGGAAACAAATTAACCGATCGGATTAAAATAAAAGTGTTAAAAATGATAAAACTAAATTTAGGATATTTCGAATTTCTATTGCAAATTTGTATAAAATATTTAATTATAAATTAGCAATGTCCTGAATTGAACATACTTGTCATTTATATAATTGTATAAAATGTTCAAATGCCGTAAAATTGAAAAATTGCTTTTTACATCAAGTATCTTTGCAACGCGCCGAATCCGTACAATATAACATTTCTACAGTTGAACTTCTTTTATAACAAACTTAAATGTATTGCACGTTTACTTTGATACTCCTTTAGACTAGAATATGTATCTTGCTATTTCTTTGTAATTCAGTATTTATATTATCGTTTCATCGAAACGGACATTTTATCATAACGAAATATTGAAATTGGCATCTAATTACAGCAAAACGTTGAGGTTGAGGTTTTTTTGATAAATTTTATACAAACAAACGGTAATCCATATTCAAGGGGTTAACTTTCGCGAAAGCCGCTCGAATCTCTCGTATAATTCTCGTTCGATCCATAAAGCCGGAAGGGTTTGCGCTTGCGCCACCCCGAGGTTTCGCACTTGCGCCCTTCGCGTGGCTTTTTCGTCTCGTCCTGGTGTCGTCCTGCTTCCCTCGGTGTTCTCGAGCATGATCGCGAAGTGCGGTGCGTGAAGACACGTTGATAATCAAAATCTCTCGAAAATGAAGCGGCATGCTCGCGAACCGATCTGACACTACGATCCGAACAACGCGGAGGGTCTGAAATGTTCTGAAAATCAACGCCAAGCAAGGTCTGTCTCTCATTCGCAATATTTCTGAGCTAATTTGCGAACGCTTATCACGAGCGATCCTGTCAGATTCACTCCAATCGTAATTAGTATGAAATCTGATTTAAAGAGAGCTTAAGAATTTGCGATCGATGAAACAGGAACGATAGCATAATCAAAATTACATTTCGCTCATGAAATTCTTATAAATTACTGTCAATCTTTGGAACACAAACTTTGATAGTGCATATTTTATTTAAATTCGAGCGTATCGTGATTCGTGCAATCGTATAACGTATACTATAATTTCAGATGTTGCTCGACAAGCTCAATTGCTTCTCCACCGTGATTCTTGTCACCTGGATAACGGGAGTAATAGAGGGTTACGATGTGCCGTGTACGTTTAACACGATGTGCATGTGTTCGGTACAAGACGACGAGGATTTTACGAAAATGGATATCAGTTGTGTGGCGGTACCGTTCGCCAAGTTTCCTGGTGAATAAGAAGTCTAAACTTACGCTAAACGTTCTTTTTATTTTTTTTTCCATCAGCGATATTATATCGCATAAACAATACTCGGTCTACCGTAAATGCAGAGAAACAAATCGTTAAAATTGAAGCTTCCAAATCGTTCGACGTCAAGAAGAAAGAAAGGATCCACGCTTTTTAACGATTTTTAAAAATTACACAGAGTGGAGCATTTAATTGGAATCAATTAGATTTTTGCGTTATTCACGAACTTAAATAAGTTATTTATCGTTCCTTGATTATTAATCGATGGATTAATCGATGATTATATATTATTATTTACCGATTTCTTTTTAGATGTGTCGGTAAGTTACGTGGCTCAATTAGATATAGTCGATTCGGGAATGCAAGGGCTTGATAACGATGCACTCGCGAGTTCCGTCGGCGTCGAAGCTTTGGGACTGATGATCAATCGACTGTCGAGTATTGGCGACAAATGCTTTTCGTAAGTTAACAGAATTCCGATTATTGTATTAAGTTTTAATCTGTATGGAAATAAATTTGAAGCTCTTTACGATGACCCGGGGGCTAATGTTTTTGACGTCTTCCTCGTTAGAGGTATCGCGGATAGTTTGCGCTCACTGGATCTCAGTTACAACGCTTTGGAGGACGTACCTTTCAAGGCATTTTGTCAATTACGAAAATTGAATTGGCTCAATATGCACAGGTACCCGTAGCGATTAATCTGTAGTCGTAGTTACTAAACAATTTCCGATAATCGGTATTCTACGCCAGCGTTACTTAACCTTGAAGACGCTCGAATCAGATGTTTATACGAGAGTTTGAAGTAATCAAATCATTCTTCAATAATCAAAACTTTAAAAATTGGAATACTTAAAAATTTAATACTACCAATAGGTTGGGAAACGCTGTTCTGTATGATACTTCAAACGATTTCGTCGCAAATTAAGTGGCTATTTCTTGTCAGATATTCTTGAATGCAAGAATTTTGTTAAATTGAAAAAAGCTTTCTCATATCTTTTAATGCGAGGACTTTATTAAAATGGCACAGATGAGATACCACGAAATTATAATTTACTTTCCCACCTACCGAAACCAGATTCACTCGTTCACACTATTCTCCATATCAAAATGTAATAAATTTCTTCGAACCTCCACGAAAGAAAGAAATAAAAAACACTTTAATTTCAGCAATCACTTAACGTCATTGAAGGGGGATTGGGGTTACGTCAAAGACACCCTGACGAACGGTTTCTTCGGGGACAATTCGATAATCGAGATACCAAAAATCTTCTCCACCTTCGAATCGTTAGTCTGGCTGAATCTCGATAACAACAATATCGAGGAAATTTCTCAGGATAGTTTGCCGCCTAACACGCGGACGCTCAGTCTAAACAGCAATCTCCTCAAGTCCTTCCCGTCGGCCTTGAAGACCCTAAAGGAGCTCACTTTTCTCTACCTCCGTGGAAACGAATTGACGAGCCTCGAGTTACCAGCTTTTCAAAGCTCGATTTTGGAACAGATGGATATCAGTGAGAATTCCATCGAGTGGATACGCACCGCAAATTCCGGCAATCGTACCCTCAAGATACGCGATTTCAACCTGGATAGCAATAAATTGTCTTCCCTGCCAGCTGGAACGTTCAGTGGTATCGAAACGATTAGAATTCACTTATCCTCGAATTCGATCAAGAACGTCGACGAAGACGCTTTTCGGGGACTCGAGGACAGCTTGGAGTATTTGAATTTGGAGAACAACGATCTACCTGGCGTACCTGGCGCAGTTAGTCGATTGAGAAAATTAACGTACCTGTATCTCGCTAATAACGATATAAGGAACATCTCCATGGACGCTTTTCAAGAATTTGCGGAGAATCTGCGCGCCCTTTCGCTAGCTACGAACAACCTGGACTGCGTTCCAGTAGCTGCTTTGTCAAGGTATTTTTAGAAGAAAGGTATTTTTAGAAGAAAATGATTTATTTTATTGATTCGTATCGATCATGTTTGGCGGCCCAGTCGCACACGTATCTTTAATATCGTATAGAGATACCACGATTTTTGTTTATTGATTTCGTTACAGTTTTTATTATAATCTGATTGAGCCTTCAAAAGTTATTTTAACGCTAGAACTACCAAACCAGTCGTTTCGATTAGTTCGAAATTGTCAATTAAAAATGACTCAAACTTGCCATTTTACCATTATCAGATAATGGGTTAAATGAAAACCGTGTAAGAATAATATTAAGGTTATGCATCCTGATTTTCGAAATAGATGCCAGAGGCTATTGCACCTGAATCTTGGGTACAACAAGATCTCCCACGTTCAACCAGGTGATTTCGAGTGGGCCGAGGACCTTGAGATTTTACTGCTCAGAAACAATATCTTAACGAAATTGAAAGCAGAGACTTTCAAGGGAGCCGGTGAGTCTTAATTAAGAAAGTGGTTACTGAAGTATCGCGGGTCTCCAAAAATTTTTTCATACATTTACTTATTTTCCTTACATGGAAGCAACTTTTAGACTTTGCTCCGTAGAATTATTATTCGAGACAAATAATTTAGATACAGTTCGATCATTTCTATTTTTTCACGATTATCCTTTACCTTTTTTTATTTGTTACGCTCGACTCAGCGAGAGTTCTCGACCTACGAATTTTATTTTACGGATCACCTTTAAACCAGAGGGGATACCTTTTCGATTTCAGGGAAATTAATAGAACTCAGTTTGTCCTTCAACCACCTGACGGAACTCGAAGACGATTGTTTCGTCGGCATCGAGGAGAGCCTCGAGATTCTCGAACTGAGCTTCGCTTTCGCTACCGACGTGTTTCCGCAAAGAGCGCTTAGGCCGCTCTCGAACTTACTATGGCTAGTGCTGGATAACAATAATTTCCAGACCATCGAGGCAACAGCGTTTTACTCCTTACAACAATTGCGTTACATCAATCTGGAATCGAATCGCCTGCACTACCTCCCGGAGAGAATATTTCTCTCCACCGTTCATCCGGAATTGCGGGACGTGAAGCTCGGTTACAATTTCCTGGAGGCCATACCGGAGTCCAGTTTTCACAATTTCACGGAACTGACGTCCCTGGACTTGACCGGGAATCGGATTAAGGTTCTCAGTTCAGGTTCCATCGTGGACTGCCCGAAACTGCTCACGATATCATTGGCGTACAATAGGATCTTTAAGATGGAGAAGAATGCCTTTGCCGGTCTCGCCAGTTTGCGTTTCCTCCATTTGGAATTTAACAAGCTTACCATTTTGGACTTGGACGCCATTTCCGAGATCGGTGGACCGGATTTTGCGCTCAACGTTTCTTACAACGCGATCTCGTTCGTCAATTCTGGCGTCCTGATGAATAACTTGACGAGATTGGATCTGGGATTCAATAATATTAGTCATTTACCTGCCGATACGTTTAATGGCACTCCGGGTCTTAAAAGCTTGGATCTGAGGAGCAACTTTATCGTCGTTTTAGATCCAGGTAGGAATTGTTCGGAAAAGAATTATTTGTTCTAAACCAATTTCTAGGCTACCCTGTTTATAATATTTCTAATTTTATATTTAATACGGTATTTCCAAATTTCTAATGCTTGATACTATTTATTGCAAGTTCTTTCCTTATTTATATTTATTAAATAATAGTATGTGATCATTTGGCGTTATTATTGAATTAACGCGGTCTATAACTAGCTTCGCTTACAATATCATATTTCTTTATTTATCAACAAATTCCAGGAACATTCTCTTTGAGCCACCTTGAAATCCTAAACCTACGTGACAACAAGATCGAGATTCTACGAAAGCAATCCTTCCACGGATTAGAATCCCTTCAACAATTAGATCTGAGCGGAAACGACATCACCCAGCTCTCCACCGAGCAATTTCGAAATTTGAAGAACCTTCGCGTACTAAATCTTTCAAGCAATAAAATACGATCCTTGCCGAAGGACGTGTTCGAGGGCACGACAGTAGAGATCCTTAATTTGAGTCACAACAAGTTCACAGCCGTACCATCGTCGTCCTTCCTCGAGGTCGGTTACACCTTAAGGGACCTCAACATGGCGGACAATTTCGTGGATCATCTGGATTCCACCGCCTTTCCAACCTCCCAGTTGGTGTCCTTGAATCTGGCGCAAAACAGATTCACTATCCTGCCGGACAATTCCTTCGTTTCCCTGGGAAAACTCCTGAGCCTGAACGTCTCTCGTAACGTCCTTCAGGCAAACTTCAAGGAACTGTTTCATTATCTTCCCGACTTGAGGCAACTATTCTTAGCCAGCTGCAGCCTGCGCGAGGTTCCTCTGCTTCCCCTGAACAATCTCAATGTACTGGATCTCTCTTTCAATCACGTGACGTCCACGTCGGACAAGCAGTTTCAATATTTGAAAAATTTGAAGATTCTGTTGTTGGTGAACAATTCTCTCAGCTCTATGCCTAGCGTGCGATTGAATCTCTTGCGAGAACTCGACGTTGCTGGGAACGCGATTGAGGTGAGTTACCTGAAGTTTTATATTTGATAATATAGTACATAATGGTTTGGTATTATTATCTGGTGGTCATAAAGGTTTATGATTGTAATATTAATAATATGTATTAGAATATATGATTAAATATATATTAAATATATTGAATATATATGATTAAATACATATATATGATTACATGTTATTATTGAATTTTATTTTTTAATTCAAACCAACGAAAACTTACGGAAGCTAACATTTTTTTGACCGATGCATATCGCTACAATTTTCTACTCGGCAATCGATTTCGTTAGCTGGAGTACTTTATTATGAATTTTCGCGATAATTCCAGGAACATTTGCAAATTTTCCAACAACTTTCAGGAACTGACGAAGGAGAGTTTCCTGGGTTATCCAAGACTGGAGAAACTGAATCTTCGGAATTTAAACAGAACCAGGTCGGTCGATAAAGATTGCCTCCGAGTCTTAAAATACTTGAAGCATCTTCGCATTCAAACCTGGCCCGAAGCCGATGGATTTCATCTTCGATACTTATTGACCGGCCTGCCGCTGAAAACCGTGGAGATTCAAGTTACGGAACGTTCGCTGAAGCATCAGCTACAAAACGCCTTTACGAAGCAACTGCGAGAATTGACCATCACCGGAAGCCATCTCGAGGTGATATCCTCGGAAGCGTTCTCCACCATCGAGGGTGGCGAATTGATTCTCAGAATCAAAGACACTCGAGTACGGAGACTCCAATCGGACATTTTTCTCTCGCTGACCAAAAGACTGTCTCAACTGACCTTGGACCTAAGGAACAATCACATAAACGAGCTGAGCCCTTCCGTTATCTACGGAAACCTTTCCTGGGAAACTGTAGGGACCAACATGGTCGCTGGTAAGCGTGACACTTGCGAGGCGTGGTTAGGAATACTGGTGAAAATATTTTGTTGGGTCTTTTTCGAAATCGTTGAGCACCTCGAGCAGTTTACAAAACCACAGAGATTTATTTTTGAATTGTTTAATAAATATTAGGAATTGAGTTTATAGTGCAGAGGTGGGGGCAGTAAGGCTCCCACAAAAAATTCATAAAAATTTGTTTTTAATTTGTAGTTTCTGGTAGTTTCATATTTGAAGATTCATGAAGTAATGATATATATAATAATACGTAATATTGAGGTCAGTAAGGCCCCTCCAAAAAAGTCATTAAAATGCTTTGTAATTTATAGTTTCTGTTAGTTTAATATGACAGATACACATATATATTTATATGTATAAATATTTAACATTTGTTTTTACGGATTCACTGAAAACGGTCCTCGTTCCACTATCCCAATGAAATTCATTACATTTAGAAAAAAACACATTTCAGTTCTTCAATTCGTCTCACCCCTTCATTTTTTCAGGGGGATTACAAGTTTCGGGAAACCCCTTGGAATGCGACTGCGAGATCGCCTGGCTGAGTTTGTGGCTTCGAAGGTGGCTCCGCGAGTCTCGTCAGATTCACACAGCTTCGCAGTCGGACGCGAGGCAATTGAGAACAATCGCTGGAAGGGCGGTTTGCACGGAAACCACCCCTTCTTACTCTTCGGACAAGGTCCTGTTGACTTTGGGCACACCCCACACGGCTTGCCAGGCTTCCGCCCTCAGTTCCGGAAACTACGAGAGACTCGCGGCGGCCTGGTTGGCTCTCGCGGAATTTTTTATCCTAATGCTGGTAGCCAATTAAATTTTGTACATTGAATCGTAAACGATGCGAGGAACGGTTCGCAGAGTTTTGATAAACTTCGGTCAACAAGATTCCTTTCGATGAACCGTAGTCATGCGATCGAAATCGTGAGTTTTGTAAAAATGCACAATGATCTCCATCTAGTGGGAATAGCGTGAGATCAAAAATACAGGGTGATGCAAAATTGATCATCAGATTTTCTTTTTTTTTTAAAGCCCAATATAAAGGAAGAGTGCATTTCTTAAAGGTCGTGTTTTCGATCTTGATATCTTCTTATATCAATTGGGCCCTTTTGTAATAATTTCCATAAAACTCTTCAGCATTTCCAACGTTATCTTTTCAATTTTACGTTTGTTTTTATATTATATTGTTAATCGTTTTAAACGCGCGTCGATTACCGCACGTTATCAAAGTCAATAACGAATCACCGACGGAGGACTTATTTATTTTGCGTCACCCGGTACATTTCGCTAATCGTATATCCTTCTCGATTGTAAATAAAGAAAATATTTCGCACAATTACGCGCTAAATTGCGTACGAATAAAATATTTTTCTGAGATTGAGGTTTTGGGGGTTTATCGGGATTTTCTTTGTTTTTTCATTTTGGACTGACAACAATTCTTTTAGAATCAAAAAATTGAATTACAGAAAGGAACGGTCGATTTGTGTTCGCGTGTATCGGCGCGACGTTAAAAGAATCAACGACGGTTGAGGGTTTTCAAGGCCTTTTGTATTGGAATTGAGCGTGCGTAGGTGTGGTATACATACACGTAGTATATGGTACACCGATTGTTCTCAACGAATACTACTTTCTCTTAATACTTATAGACGTTACGAGCGACTAAGGAGATAACGTTTATCCCCGTGTTATCTTCGAATCGGTACTCTCATCGAACTTAATGCGTAGAAAGAATGCGGGATGAGCTTAGAGAAAACATAGAGGAATACGAGTAACAAGTCGTACGATTTTTTATGTAAAGTTACAAATAAAAAGATGATTAACAATACACGTCCACGCGTCTCCTTTATTACCACCTTTTCTTTATTTCTAACGAACGGGAGAACGAAAAGTTTCATGTCCTCGTTTGCTCGCGTCACTTTCAATACTTCGAGGGTGGACTCGGGCTGACGTCGAGCTGACAGAACGTTTTCATTGGAGATTGCATTTTTTTTTACCCGCTACGGAAATTCCGCCAGGTGTGCCGTACCTCATTTGAATCAATGTGATCGATATCGTACGGAAATTATCCAACGGAATTTCCGGACGGACGTTTCTGACAGCATGGCGGTGGCCTTAGAAATACTTTCTTATAAATGAAGGAGACGATTTACAGGTAATCCTGGAATAACAAGATAAAAAAATGTTTGCGACACTCGATTAACATGGTTACTCGATCCAGGTGTTTTCAGGAATAAAGATCCTCTGCGCATTACAAAAAGAGTTCAATTTTTTATGGATGGCAGTTATAAACATATGATAGTTAAAAGATCGTTACCTTTATTAATTTTTACCTGGACTTTTGTAAATTTCTTACGTTCCAAATATATTTTCAAGGTAATGCCTCCGAATCAAATGTTCAATTTTCTATGCACCTGGAGTCTTGAATTGCATTTTTTTAAAAAGCTGAACGATGTTATTCGAGGGTTGCCTGTATTTAAAAAAAATTTTCTTTCCTTCGGGGGGAATTCCGCTTTATTTACAAAGAACGTTTGTCTTGATATTCGGGGAGATAGGAAGATGGGGGAAAGAGAAAGAGCGAAATATATACGAAAAGAGAGACTCGCGAGAGGCAATAACGAAAGTGAAAGAAAAGAGCTTCGAAATTGACGAAAGGGAAACTCGTCATCGGCGCGTACAATGCTCCCACCGATTCATACTTCGATACATCGACGTTCTCAATATCACTACGTATCCTATCTTTCCGCATTGCTTCTTCTTTTATTTATTGTACATACAGTTACGTGCCGCGGGAAATACTCCTAAAGATCGTTCCTTCCTTTTTTTTCCCTTTCATTCTTTACTTTTATACCGGTGGTGCTTGCGTATGATGTAAGCAACCCTCGACATTTTCGGGCCAATCACAGACGTTCTCGTTGGGGTTGAAGACCAAGTTCACGGGACAGGGCATGTGATGCTTCCTCTCTCCCTCGCACATGTAATACATCGTGCAGTCGTTCTTGTCGGGATGATAAGATATGTGATTGTCCTCTTCGTCGCACGTTACTTCGTTAGCTTGAAAAAGATTTAAGAACATTTTTCACTCGTGCGTACGATGAAAATAATAATTTGTTGAATAGATAAAGTATAGAATTCTTCTTTTTGTGAATATTTGTTTTAATCCCCAAGTTTCTCGTTGAAATTAATCAAACTAAATAAAATCGTGTAAGAAGGATGGGCTGACGCAGTTGGATTATAGTAACCGTTTAATTTTGTCCACTTTGAGTCAGATAACAAAGGCGCAAATACTTACGGTCCTTGGTGGTGTACCTCCCGTTTCTCGATGTGCTCTCGTAAGGACCATCGTACTCTAGCTTAACTTTATAATCCTGCAGTTCCTTTTTCATCGCTTTGATCAACGGATACTTTCCAGATCCGCAAGATCCTTTAAAGTCGTCCATGTCGACTGACCAGATCATCACACCACCGAAACCTTCTTCCTTCAGCCATTGCATCTGTTCAAAGGATACATACGTAAAGATCAATTTCAAATTCAGGTATAATATTATTTCCGTTGATTAATTACATGAACTTTGATTGTGTAAATAATTTTGTTTTGTAAACAATTTTGGTTTTTTAAACAAAACGCTGAGCCTGTTAACTTCGACGCTCCAAAGTGTTACTATACACGGTTCGTTTTTATTTAATTCACTTTACCTTATTTATAAGACTTCTTTCGTCATCGAATCCAACCCACTGATCATCCTTGTAAGCGAACGGTACTTGCTGCTCGCTATCCCAGACCAAAGTTGTGTTATCCTCGTTCAAGAATCCACATACCTGTGCGCAGAATATATTATTACATTACTCAGTCGAAGATTCTGATACGTGTTCGGCCACAATAGTAATGTTTTTAAGGAAAAAAAAATATTTGTTGATGTTTCGGAAAATTGACTGTGCTGAATATAATAACCTTATATTATAATATAATAATCATTATTATTCTATGACGACTTATGTGCAAATTAAAACTACCTCGTAGTAGGATAAGAACCCAGACTCGTTGGTGAAGTTACCAGACGTTCCACCTCCAGACGCTGGCGCCCCGATGTCAAACTTATCCTTATCCACCAAAGTGAAGGATCTGCCATAAGTCGGCATACCGATCATCAACTTCTCCTTTGGAGCACCTTGCTTCACCCATTCCCTTGCGCTATAATCCTGCAAATTATTCGTCAAATTAGTTGAATTTATTCATCTACGGATCATTGGTACGATGAGTAATATATTTGGCTGATTTTTCTGGTCGTAGTGAGATATTTCGTAAACTACAATAACGCTAAAATTTGTTTGAAATTCCACTGTACATTTTGTACGTAAAAATGTGTTCATAAGCAAAAACGTGGGGTGTCATTATTTTAGTAAAAGAATAAAATTCTAGTGACGAGAGGTTTGATATAAACTTCCTTTGCACCTGTGATTATAAATTCGATTCGCTTACCACTGTCAGCTTCTTCTGATAGCTGGTAGCACTTTCCAGAGGGAAGAGTGGACTGTTATGACCGACCTGCCTTTCCCACTGGCCATGGAAATCGTATGTCATTACGTTGATGAAATCAAGGTATTTGGATATTTCAGGAACATCGTATCTAAAAATTGCAGTGAAACATCTGCTTTAGTCTGTATGAATAGCAATTATTTATGTTGCTACGAAGGTAATTCATGAAATAGGGAGAATAATTTACTCTTTGTATCTTCCAGGATTAATTAATTCAAAATTTAAAGACTTTTACAAGATTCAATTAATATTTTGATATTAATGTCAGTTTATTTCCATGTAACATCTATCGTTTCAATGTTTCACGTACCTATGATGTTTCGTTCCTTTGAAACTTCTGACATGACTCGAATTGTAGCAATATTGGGCAAACCAATTATTAATATTAACCATTCGAGTGTTATTAAGTTATCAAACTTACCCCGCGGCAATAGCTTCGAAACTGGCAGGTACCGCAGCCGAAAGAATTAATTTTGGCTGGCCGGAACTTTTTGCTTCTCCCTCGAAAGCTAGCCTGAGTTCTTTCAAAAGATTCACGTAAGCCGTTCGGTCGTCTCCGCCCCTACATTTATAAATGAAATTTAAGCGAGATTAAGATAAATTCGAAACGTTTCTAATCGCAATTCCTTTAACGTCGAACGAATCGAACGAGAGATTTATTTGTTCGTGTTTAATTTATTGTAAGACTTACCGTGGGTATTCCCAATCTACGTCCAGACCGTCGAATTTGTATTCCCTCAGGAAATCGATAGCCTCGTAGACAAATTGGTTCATTCTGAAAGTGTTACTGGTGAGCTCCTTAAACGGCGTCGAGCCAAATGCCCAGCCACCGATCGCTAGTAATATCTGAAAACGAATGAACGTTGAATTTTGAAAGTCAGTCGTTTTCGAATGTCAAGCGTTTAAAACTATTCATACCGCGATCGGTCAATTGACCGTTTCTTAAATTTCATCTAAAATTTTGCTACATACAACGGTATTGCACTGCCACTTCACTGAACAATTATTTAAAAAATAATAAAATATCAAATAAATGTCGGTTAAATATAGAAATATATGTTATTTCTAAAGAAAAGAAACTACATTTTTTCGCTATCTAATTGGCTATTATCCTCATTCTATATTATGAAATGGCAGTTGTTTTAAAGACAGGTCAGGGCAGAAATAGGTATGGGTGCATGAAGAGTCAGTAGGAATAGTATTAAAGTTGAACAACTGGGATGGCAATGGAAACTCGTACCGTCTAAATTGTACAGTTTATCGCTTATAAATGGTAAGTTATACGATCCACTGATTTGCGTAATTATAACGCCGGCGATTAGAGCGCAATATCACGGATAACTTCTATCAATTTTTAAACTCGAACTCTCTAAATTGTACACTTTATCCATAAACATACAAATTATACGATCCACCGATGTGCATAATTATAACACCGTCGACCGGTGTGCAATATCGGGGATGATCTCTACAAACTTTTAAACACGAGTGTCAATTGTATAAACGTTTCTCCACGGCATCGAATCTCTCTTGATAATTATACATCATCGTTAACGATCCAACGGCGTTACATCATTTTTGTCGCGTGCTTACCTTGACATCCGGATTTTTCTCACGGAGACCAATCAATCGTTCGTACATTTCAGCATCCTTGTCACTTCCCTCCACGAGCAAATGATTCTTCAGAGTCGCGAAAGCGTAAACAATGTGAGTGCAGAGACTCGCGTCGATGTCCTCCGGCATGAATTTTCCCGTCCCCGGCCTTCTGTGCGACCAGTTCGTCAGATAACAAATAGTCTGTGGCTCTCTCTCTGTCGTAGCGGGAAGAAAATATCAATTTCTTTAACTTCAAATCCGGAATTTGAGAAATCTCTCGGAAATAATATTGGATAGATGATAGGTAATAATCAATCGGACACTACAAAACCTTATCGCGTTTTGTACCGTGTGCGTCGCCGGTGTCAATTTTAGCGCGTACAGTAAATCCACAAATGGGCCCATGATTATGAAAGTGGTCAAAGGCAAAAATTAAAAAAAAAGAGTTTATCAGTCCTTTCACGTCACACTTTTTAAAATCAAATAATGTGATCAAATAAAAGAAACAGAAAAATAATATGACAGACCACTCTCATAATCACGGGTAGAAATGTGGTCCAGAAATGTGGTATAGAGAAATTTCTATATGATAAATCTCAAAAACGTGGATCGGTACCATTAGCCGGTGAACTGATAACAAGCTGCGTCAACGGTTTCTGCTGTTTCTTCGCTTTCGTGAGAACGTCCGACACGGAGATTTTGTAAGGCTCCGGTTTCTTCACGATTACCTCGGTGACGGTAGCCGCCACGGCGCTCCAATCCACGTCCTTTGCGTTTGAGCCTCGAGAAATTCCTAACAACTCCTCTCTCATCGCGCCGATCAGAGGATACCTGAATCGAGATAAATGAAATAATCAGGTTTACATAAAAGGAAGGATTTAGAGGAACGTCTATACCTATAATAAATCTCGAAATCGTGAATCACTACCATTAGTCCTCGATCGGAGGATGCCTGACGCGAGATAAATGGAATAATCAGGTTTACATAAAAGAAAGAATAATTTAGAAAAATCTCTATATGATAAATCTCAACATCGTAGATCAATACTATTAGCCGGTGTACTTTGATCAGTGGTTTTCAACCGTAGCGCTATCCCGCGTTAAAGTAATCAATTTGAATCGTATTTAAGATTATTGGACAAGTAAAAGATACGACGGGCAACTATAACTTTAATTCGCATCAATGATATTCCACCGTGTTTATAATTCGAACGAGATTATTGGAAAATTAAAAGATCGTATTTAAAATATTGATTTTCGTTTTGTAATATTAGTGTAAAAAATAATGCGCAAAATTCTAAATAGCGGTGCTTATTTCTGCCATGGAAGTCCAAGACATATTTCTCTTATTTTCCTTGTCTGCAGATATACAAAAAGGTTGAAAACAACTGGGCTGGATTATTTTAACGTTAGAAGGTACCTGACGTTTCCAACACAAACGGTGCCGTTGAAGTCATCCATGTCCACGGTCCACACCATCGCACCACCGTAACCCTTACCCTTCAGCCAGTCCATCTTGTTTCTGATGGATTTCTCGTCGTCGAAACCCACCCATTGGTCGTTGTGTATGAGATACGGCACTTTCATCTCGTCGTCCCAGAGGTAGGCCGCGCCATTTTGCAGCATCTCGCAAATCTTGTCGATAAAACGTGATAATATATAATAAATACAGTGCACTTGTTTATATCGTCAATGGTCATTAATAATTTTAATCATCGACCATTTAATTCGGTGGACTAAAGTTAAATCTAATGAGACCAGATAATGCCAATTTAACTTTACTTAATTCTAATTATGCGTTATGTAAAATTATATGATTAAATTACACGTGATTTTAATTAGGCTAGAATACAGGCGACTGCGTCGGTATACTAAAATAGAGCATCCCGTTCCTCGGAACCGTCTTGTCTGCAAATTTCGAATAATTCGAACGAGATTATTGGAAAATTAAAAGATACGACGGGCAACTATAACTTTAATTCGCATCAATGATATTCAACCGTGTTTATAATTCATCGGACGAGCTTATCAAAAAAAGAGAATATGAGTCGTTCATTTTGAAACTGACCTGTCGATTTCCATTTAATTAAAAAAAAAAAAATTGTATGACAGGAAAGTTCAAGTTGCACACGTTACTATACTATACTAAAGAATGGACTTAGGTCACTTTGAAAATAAACGGTTCAGATAATAAATCCGAAATGCCAATCACCTCGTAATAAGCGAGGAATCCAGACTCCTTGGTGTATTCACCGGCCTTTCCACCGCCGCTTGCAGCCGAGTGAACGCGGAAATTCGCGGGATTCGAGAGGGTGAAGGATCGTCCGTACGTTGGCATACCAATTATTAATTTTTCCTTAGGAGCGCCCAGACGAACCCACATAGAAGCAGCGTTATCCACGCTCAATTGCTTCTGCCATTCGGAATCCAGGGACGAGGCGTAAAGGGGCGCGTTATGTCCCGTCTCTCTCTCCCATTTACCGTGGAAGTCGTAAGCCATCAAATTGATGAAGTCCAGATAACTGAGAATCGCGAGATACATTATTCTCGCCTGACATTCTACTCGAGGCAAGCTTGCATTCTCTTCTGCTGACTCGGTAGCTTTTCGGGGACGATAGGAATCGACGTGGGAGTGGAAATCGTAATTGTTTAGAAATATTTAAATTCGTAATCTCGACTCGTACGCCGCGACGTTTAACTGACGGAATTTGTATGCGTTCGTTGAAAGGATCTAGATGGAAATCGTTCTACCAACTTTATTTATTATGCTGGAGGATTAACTTCAGGTAACGATTTTTATTCATTCCGATGGCGATTCTGCGCTAGAGGTATATTTTTTCACGAATCTGCGAATGGACGAAAAAATTTTTCCTTCGAGTACGTTTTGTACGTTGCATCTTCATTTTGATAATAATAACGCTTGCAGTATAGGAAGGTTCGTCAAATATACGTTACCAGAGCCAGTTATTTATAGTTATAATTAAACTCCAGATGTTTATGTAAAATGCATTACTTTTATACTGACTTTAAACGGACTTTGTGAAATAAATGCGACGAGCATAAAATGCATTTTCCGTAAACATCCGGAGTCTCATTATAATTTATTGTTATAACAAATGTGGCGATACGTGCCATTCGCGGTACACGCAGATCGAGTGAGAGGAGCCGAGTGTAAAAACGGCGTGAAGAGGAATGCGGTAATTAACAAATTAATCATACCTCGCGACAGCCGGTACGTCGTAGCCGCTCTTGACGTTATCGGGCCCGACAGGTACAGCAGCGGTGAGAAGTAGTCGTGGCATCTTCTTTTCCTGAGCCTCAGCCTCGAAAGCTTCTCGAAGTTCTACAAAGCCACCGATCAAAACGCAATTAAAAAAAAAGAAGAAAAAAAAAAACGATAAGATTGATCCAAAAACGCAACAACGTTAACACCCGGCCAATTAATGAATTCATTCCAAATTGCTAAAACGATGTACGCAAGAAGGGTGACCTTACGCGGTTAGCACAGGTAAGCTTAACCACAATATTTTTTTTTCCCCGATGTAATTTGCATGCACCGCGGCGTCCGCGCTTGGAACGCACACAAACCACGGGGATAGTTAGCGCGCTAAACGACAGGTGAAAATGTCAGGTATATTCCTACTGCCATTTTCAACGCAGAAGAAATTCCAGGTGGTAATAATCTCCTTATCGAGAGTGCCACGGCCTGACATTTTCTTCCATCTCGCAGTCTCTTCTTCGCCCGCTGGCGCGTCTTACCCTTCAGCAGGAGAACATAGTTCTTCTTGTCGTCCCCTCCTTTCGGATATTCCCAGTCGATGTCAAGGCCATCGAAGTCTCTGTCCCGCAGATACGGTATGGCGCTGTAGATGAAGGTCTGTCGGGCGTATCTCGTCGAGGTCATGTCCTTGAACTTCTGTGTGCCAAAGGACCAGCCACCTGGTTGCGATTGTAAAAGGAGGAAATGATCGAGCTATCGTAACGTGTGTACGTCGATCTTATATCGTTCACATCGGTTGGCATTTAAGGACAATTCGCGGTATAGGTCACGCAACGGTTCGATCACGTTGGAGTCACGAAATAAGAGCGTATGTATACCGCGACTACGACTTCAGCGTGATAATTATTATTAAATCAGCATTATATAATGTTTGACCAGACTTTTGTTTGCAGCGGACCATTTTACGTGACGTATATTGTGAATGAATCCTCAGGGGCAATTAAGAGTATACATGTATGTATACACGTCACGCAATGGTTCGATTACGGTCACGATTCGGTAAAATATTATTGAATGATTATTCAATTGAAACCTGAACACGGCGACTGCGACTTGAACGTGACAGTTATTGCGCATGCTTTTAGTTAGAAAATATTCAATAATGTTCGAATAGATTTTTAATTTGATCTGACCAGTTTGTGTGACGCATATTATGCATAAACCCTCAGCCGTAATTAACAGTATAGGTCACGGAATGATTCGCTCACGATCCAGCCACGATCTGGCCAAATATTGTTTAATGCTTTGCCAGACTATGACTCAACGTGATCGTTAGTACGCGTATGCCTCTAGTTAGAAAGTATTAAACAATATTTAAGCGGACAGGGACTCGAGTGCGATCGAATCGTTGACCTACAACGTGAACAGTCCTTCGCGAGCCTGACGGAAAAGAGTAAATATTCAACAGGAAAGGGGTTCGGGAAAGGGCTTGGACGTTAAGTTTTTTAAACCGGGTCATTTGTAACTCACGTTTATAGACAAAAATAGTTTTTTTGCATTCTGTGTATAATTGCATTCTGGTAAAAGACATACGTAGCCAATATGATGCTAATAAGAATTCTTAAAAAGACTCATCCATTTTCACCGATTTTTAAATACCCCGCTTGAAATCCTCTTTTCCCATTTTTGGTCATTTACCATCTTTACTGTCCGGAACATAAATACAAATTAGGCGAACTCACCGATAGCGAGGAGTATCTTCAAAGAAGGATTCGCCTTCTTCAGAGACATCATCTTTTCATAGAGACCGATTTTTCCATCCTTCGTCTCGTC
Source organism: Pemphredon lugubris (assembly GCA_933228935.1). Classification (NCBI taxonomy): domain Eukaryota; kingdom Metazoa; phylum Arthropoda; class Insecta; order Hymenoptera; family Crabronidae; genus Pemphredon; species Pemphredon lugubris. The sequence continues at coordinate 39,924,256 of OW121819.1, read as the reverse complement.
GTTCGATTCGAAGCTAGTGAGTTTGTTCTTCTTCAGCCATCCGAACGCAAAAATGATGTGCGTACATAAGTCTGGTTGAATATCCTCAGGCATGAATTTTCCAATTTTCGTACGGTACTGGGACCAGTTCGTATAATAACATACGAGCTGCGAATATTAACATAAAGATGTGCTCACAATATGAAACTTATCTATGATAGTAATTTAATATTACGAATACGACATATTTAATAGTGTAGATCAGCGTTTCTCAACTCACTTATAGAATTTACCGTTAAATATGCATAATTTTATTTATGCACGCACTATACAGTGATTCCAGTCTATTAGGTTTTAAAAAATTATGTATTATAAACATTCGGCTAAAGGTATCATTGCAAACAAATATCTTCGATCGCGCAACGCAGAGATTGAGAAACTCTGACATAGATACTATTACGCGATCCAAGAGTATAGATACGACATACTGAATCATATAAATCCCAATAAAAAACTCAATGACATAAAACTCATCGGCCATCATTAAAAAGGAACATACAAAATAAACGGCGATCCACAACGGAGTAATATATTATATAAAAAAAAAAAACACTCGACCGACGTTACGAATCCGAACCTTTTTTCCAATTGACAAAAATATGAAGGTCATCGTGTCGTACCTACCTTGTAGTCGTCCGTCTTGCCGGACTGAATCTCGTTCTTCTTGTTCTTGTTGGTGACACGATTTCGCGTGACCTTGAACCTGTTAACACTGGCTGAGACCTCTTGATCGCTGGAGATCGACGGGGCGGAAGTCGTCGGCCTGCGGAATCTCTTTCTCGCACCTTCGGGGAAGCGATCGAAATCGTTATCGAGAGTTCCGCACCTTCCGCTCGCTCTATCCTTTTCCCGCGCATTACGCAAAACGCTTATACCGATATTACGCAACGTCCCGTGCTTGAATTCAAACCCAAACTTTGCGTCGCGCCTTTCACTTACTGGAATTGATTACTTTCGTGCGTTATCTTACTCGCGGCGTATACCTGGAACGATCTCGAATTGCCCTTTCTCACTTTTTTGGAGTTCGCATAATATTCGGCTTATGCAATACGGCACGTTAATCCCGTTTTACCTCGCGTCGGTACGCGTGTAATTTATGCGCGCAAGAAATCAATGAAAAGGAGCGGTACGAGTTTTATGATCCTATATTTTGAAAACTCACGGGTCTCTGTGTAATTTTGATGTCGCGCGAGATTCCGAATAACTTCGAATTACGAGTGGTTCTATGATCTACCGGGGTAATATGTTTCGCGTATTACGATAACGAGGGAATTAAAATAATACTCGTTGCGGACGCAACGTCGCGGGATTACGAAATCGCGCCTTGTCGAATTATTATTCGATGTAGCGAGAGGTCGCGTGGAAAATTTTACGTAAGTAAGAAACTAGTGACGTTAAGAAAGTAACGGATCTTTGCGCGATGTTACGAAAATGGCGTTGTTTAATTGTTTCGTAATACAGGGTGTGCCATTTCAAGTTTCACGCGCAATTATCCCTCGAGCTGTTCGTTAGTCAAAAAAAAGATTCGAGCGGAAGTTATGCTAGACATAATTTAAGAATAAAATAAGAAAGAAACAAGAGATTAATTAAATATATATAATTTATTTAATTATATTTATTTGTAGAAATATAAAGAAGATTAATTCAACAAAATAATTAATGAGAAGACAATTAAGAAAAAGATAAGTTCCCCTTGAAACATTTCTTTCAATGCCGAATAGGTTGAAACATAATTATGTGTGAAACATCAAATGGGACACTGCACATAAATTGCAATTTTAGTGCGTTTTAATGATAGTTTAGTAGACAGCTAATTGCGGGTGAAACTTCAATTGGGACACTGTATATAAATTGCAATCATAGCGCGTTCAAATGGTACTTCTGTATACAGCTATGCAAATCATAATTTTGTCTATATTTCAACGGTATGGAGTCGTATGAAAATATAAGAGCTGAAATTTTAATTTGTTTCAATAGTACGTTTGAGTAAAAAAGGAAATACAGAATGATAAAAATGCGAGAAATACAAATTTCTCAATAATATTCGCTCACCTTCTGCATTATCGAGCACGCCTAAAATAACAGCCAGGCAGACTATTAGGAGCCACCAGGTCGTTCTTCTGACCGACACCTGAAAAGAAAGTGAACGTACAAAAGGCGGGAAACTTGCAATCACGATTAGAGTTTAACGTCAGACGAAACAAGATGCATCCAAATAACCGCCTTGACCTCAATCGCAGAAAAAACATTTGACCAAAGAGCGAAGCTGTTTTTCGTTCGGATACACAGTATGTACTCTCGTAAAGCGTAAGTGTAAAGTAATTACACTCGTGCTTTGTGTCGTTATTCTGTGGCGAGTACGATTGCGTTTTTAATTATCAAGTATTGAAATCTCCGAGCGAAATGTTGTTTAGCATGTTCGGTCCCTATTGTCCACCGGTGGATCACCATTTAACTACTTAACCAGCTATCTTACTCACCGGTGGACACGTGATATTATGCACCACAACACCGCATGTTAATATGAAATTTATATATTAAACATTTCAATATAAAACATTTATATATTACACAATAATAAACAGCGTAATAAATAATGAACCTGCATAAAGATATTGCGTACCATACTGCGCGGCTAAAGGTGTTAAAAAAAAAAATCAGTGAAAAACCTTTGAATTCGCAAAGCGTAACCGTCGTCCACGCAGACACGTTTTCAAGGCAGCGTCTGACCGATGATGTATACGATCTACTCGATACGATCAACGTGCGAACGATCGATCGTTTAGCGCACCGGTCGATCGATGATCGCGATATCTCTTTTCCCCGCGTAGTATTTCCCAGGAATAGTTCGTAGGAAAACGAAAGAAGAAATTGAAACTACGGCGTATCCGCGACAGAAACCGGAGAAAGTCGTTTGTGGTTTCCTCGATCAATTACTAAGCAAATCTTTGACGATCCCGAGTTAAAAATGGCGAATTATTAACTTTCCCGCCAAATCGAAATGAATGTAATCATCCTCGTGGGAAACGAAAGACTGCCACCGTTCGTGGAAAAATGTGAAATTTTTTTTTCATTCCCACGCGAATTTTCGCTAAGGCGTATTATTCCAGGATCGGTAGACGGAAAATAATTGTAGATACGTAACGCGAACGCGGGGGAACCGGACGGAGGTGGAAAAAAATAGACGAACGGCATTCGAAAAATGCATACAGCGAAAGTAGTTTCTGACAATCAATTCTCGGGGCGAATGCAGACTGTTCCGCAGGCACGAGAGCAAGGATTACGGGAATTCTTTATCGAACAAAAATGTGTAAGTGAACGTCGCCAGTGGCGTAGAAAGCCTTTAGCGAGATATCTTCGTTGCATGTTTACCGTGCCGTTAAAGATCAGAGAAACTAGAAATGAATTTTGCGCAAAAAGAGAAGAATGGTGTGTTTACGTCGAATAGCCACGGTAAATCGATTAGCGAAATTTTACGATCTTTCCGACGCGGTTCACGCTCAAAACGTTTCGCGCTCGCTGACTCTGTAACAACGGTCGTGGCAAAAATGCATAAAATATAACAACCATCGGTGAAATTGTAATTTAAGAAGTTTTAACTCTTACCGATCTCGGACTAAATAAATCTATCGAAGACAGAAAGCGGAATTAATAAATACGATATTTTTGGATGTCGTTTCAACGACCCCACACCGAACGTGCTAAATAGTTAGGCAAGCGTTAATAGAAAAAATCAATAGCAAAGAAAAGTGATGAAATTTCTGTCGGTAAATCAAGCCGATAATAAAGCTGATAATTCGGAAAAGTTGTACATACGCTAAATAACTGGGCAAACATTAATATAAAAAAGAAACCGAAGAAATCAGCGATCATGGTCGAAAGAAAGTGATGAACTTTTTGTCGACGAATCGAGTCGATGATCCGGGAAAATAAAAAGATTTTTTTAAAGGCCATCTCATTAAAAGAAACGATCCGTAATAATATTCAACGATCCGTGCTGTTCGCGAGGTTAAGAACTTTCCAGACTGGCGAGCAGAATACAAATTCAGGTTGATAAAAATCGTTCTTCGCAAAGTTTCCGCCGGCCATGACCTCGAAAATCGTCGTGCTCATTCCCGCAGTTTGCAATCATAATTAATACAGATCGAGGACGACCACCTTCGGCGACTTTTTAATTCTACGTAATATTTGTTTCTTTTTCTTGTTCAATGCAATTGGAACACAATGGAGAGATCTAGGCGACAAGCGTTTACTCGCATTCTCGTGACACTTATCGGAACGACGAGGGGAAAGCGCGATTGGCATAAATAATAACATTATGCGGAATGCATCAATGAGCCGGAAAGATTTTCTACCGACACACACTCGTATCTTGTTTACATTAATTCCTCGCTCTACGAGTGTTGATGTTGGTTAAATAAAGTTTGTTAATCATTTTAGGTCCACGGTGAATCGTAGTTAGGCTTGCCAGGAAACGAGTTCTCTTTCTTTTTATTGGGATCTTCTTTTCTTTTCTTTTGTATCGTAATGTCGAAGTATTTTGTATAATATAAAAATCATATTTTTTAAGAATGATTATTTCTCATCTTTGTCCATGCATTATTTTTGTTAAGTAAATTTAGGGAAGAATTTTTCTTCATACTTTCAATTTCTGACGATTCTAATTACAGCGTATTTCTTTTTTCTGAAAAGTTATGTTGCATGTAGTTTATGTAAATCGTAGAATATTTATATAAGAATCCCAATATTGTTAATATATATTTGAATATTTATGATAAGCAACTCTAAAATTGTGGATGTCACGATTTTCTTCGGCAACTGAGATTTGACAGATAGATTCTATTTTAAATTGGAGTGAAGAAGAAGATTGCACGTTGAAAGTCAGCCATTTTTAAATAATACGAATGTTTAATCTAAAATTAATACCTTTACACTTTGAGACGAAGAACATTACGACCGAAGTACCCCGATCCCGCGTTTTGGGTAAATCTAACATAAAAAAAAGCTGTTTCTTCAAACATCTCGAAACCATATTTATATACTCGCACCGTTCTTGTGCTCACCGATTGAACAGCGCTGCATTTTGAAAGCGAAGCGTGATACCCCATTTACGTTCAACGTTTCTACGTCGAAAGTACGGACGACGACTTTGAACGTCGGACGCATGCGCAAAACAGAAATGAACCTGAAAAGTACAAAAGGCTCGCCGGTGAAAATCCCGTGAAACCGACGCTTAATGCAAATCCTTGTGCACGGCAAACAGAAATACATCGAAATAAATCGACGCGTCGCGTCAGTGACTATGCAGTGGCGTGCGGAGAGAGAGCGAGATTTCTATGCTGGACTTTTAGAACGGCTCCTTTTGCCACGGTGCACGACTTCTCGCGTTATATAGCCAGTCAAGTATCCGTGACTCGGTGGGACGATAATTTTCAACGTTCCCCTTTACTCGTTCCCTACCTGGCTCTCGCGAGGTTTTAGGTTATGTTTGGAGCGAGTGGTCGACGCATTCGACGATACAGAACAAACGTTATCAGTTGCGCGCGCGTATGTTTGATTTTATTGCGTGCATCGACGCTGTGGTCGATCCTTTGCACGGTGGTCCATTGTAAACGCGGCCGTAAGAATACCCTAGGCCGATTTTTTTGGAATCTGCGTTGCAGGGGGTTCCTTAGATAGCGTCGCAAAATTTCCAAGTAGATTTAGAACTTGAATGTAGGAAGAAAGTCGTAATATACATTTTTCGAAGTTGGCAATGTTTCTTGGATCTAAAATTTAGCCTTTAATTTTTAAGACTCGCGTTAATGCTGTCTGACTTTCCATTGGTTCGTCATTGTGATTGGTTCTCGTCAATTAGCGAATCACGGAGAGGAATCAATGGAAAGTAAAGCAGGTTCAATAAATGTCTCAACTTGAATACCCTCGTTAGTGCGAACGTAGCAGGTACTTTACTATAGAGAATTATTTCTTACGCCGAGTAGACAGAAAACACGTCGAGACTAACAATTACGGTTAACGTTACCTATCGCAACGATAAATAGACGTTATTTCGATCGTGACTTACAAGGTGTTTTTAATATCCCTTGTTTGCGCAGTCGTATCAAGTATCCCGGAAAGAGAATTATGTAGCCATATTTATTGGAACTTTAAATAATGTCTGCAAATGTTTAGACAACATATTTTTGAAACACCCTGTATATCGCTCGACGGTCCGATGAAATTGCTAATATAATCCGCATCTTTTAATTGATCTTCCCAAGTATTTTGCACCGAAGTTTCTAAAATCGAGTTTACGTAGAGATCTCGCATTAATTTCTTCATCCTGATCAATTATGATACAAAACAGACCCGTTGAATAAATTTCACTCTCGCGATAATACAAACAAGTAAAAAAATTAGGAGTCTGACATTTCCTCGTCCATGGAAACTGCGAACAACTAACTCGAATGCTGGAATCGTTGCAATAACGATCGATCAATCGTAAAGTGATCCTCGGCTGGAGTGTTATTCTGTAATATCGCTCACGTTCGTTCTCAGGGAATTCTAGATCATCGTGACCGACCATCCGTGAAAATTTCACTGACGATCGCTTCTTCGTCCATGCGCACGCGTCTGTACGGTGTTCGAGATTTTCGAAAGCCGAGCAGGAGCGTCGTGTATTGTTACCTGTCGTAAACGACCGCCTAATTGTCGATTCGCCGCAACGAGAGAAATCGATTCTCAAGATCGCCTATTAAGGGGAGAACGCAATTATTCGCTCGATTATTTAGTCGGCCGATATCGGGCACGATACGCGTTTGTTTTCTCTCTCTCCTCATTGTTTCCAAACGCGCGGCAGATTAACCCGTTTCTCTCTCATTGTGTTACGCAAAATATGATTTTATGCAATTGCGACACTTTTGATCGGCGGGCGAATAATTAAGTCGAGCTATGTCTCATAGTTAATTTTAAGGTATCGAAGAGTCGAGGCGTTTTTGAATAATTTAATATTCGATATTGTGAGAATCATTTATTATTCGGGATTATGCGAATAATTTAATATAGTAGATTGTTGGAATAATTTAATATTTTAAATTCTTCGAATAATTTAAAACCCGTGATTGTTCGAATAACTCGATATTCGGATCTATTTGAATAATTTATTATAATATTCATGAAAGATGTTGTAGATACTCAAATGCTAAAACATCGAATACTCCAACACTATATTTTCTGAATACTCGATCACTGGAATACCGCAATATCGAAATACTCAATTATTCGAATTATCCCAATATTCGAACACGCCAATAATCAAATACTCAAATGCTCGAATTATATCCCACGATTATTCCAAACGTTATAGCCACCGAACGTTTCAAACGCAGATTTCACCCTGGTTTCATTCGGAAGAGATGAAAGAGCGACGGTAACGAAAGAAACCGGAGTCAAGTCGAACGTGACAAAAGTTGACTCACGGCACATCCGTCGTCGAAGAAACTCGCCTCAAAGCGATAGAACTCTACCTGAAATTCGGAGTGGGTCACGGGGACCGCCGAGCGTGCATACTCGCGACGAAAAACAGCGCGTTTCTCATCGATTAATTCGTTCGTCCGTGCGTGGAGAATCGTGACAGCCGCGTAACTCCGTGGCCGACCACGCCTGCGAACTCTCGTACGAAGGAAACTTCAACGACACAAGGGGGAGGAGAAGGAGGTGAAGGAGGAGTAGGAGGGGAGGGGGGCGAGGAGGAGAGAGAAGCGGGACGGAGGAGGATCTTTTATTGTTAGTGCCGGGAGAAAAGTACCGTAAAGTACGGTGAATTCGTTCCCATCGAAGTGAGGTCGGGTTTAGCTTTCTTTTGAACAATGTCTCGGGTTCCCCCCCATTACGGTCACCTTTTTCACCTCCTTCGTCTTCGCGAAAACTTGGGAACGCCGCGTTACGTTCTCCCGTAAAATGGAAATCGCGAGAGTCGATGGAATCGGTGAGAAGAAGAACAGTGGCAGTCGGGAAGAATCCTTTCGAGGCATTTGAAGAAATAGTTTTAATTTCGCGCATGATCACCGACGCTTATTCACCGGAAGCTATCAGAGTCGCGGGTATATATAATCTTGATCTACGAATTATCTGTTAATCCACGCACCCCCTTCTTCAGGCATACCTTTGTACTCTTCGTAGGAAAAATTGTTTTTGCAAATCCTCTTATTTAGTGAATGAAAAAATTATATTTGTAATTTTTTTATATAACAAATATTGCGGGCTATATGAGTACACTAACAAAACTCAACAAAATAATATAGCGTACACCGTGATGTACGAAAGCTTCCAGTGTAAATAAATCGAAAAAGGCTTTAAAAATAAAATGTTTATGTACATTGCACTGTGCTCCGGGCCTGAGAAGGTTAAGCGTTCGCGTTATCTAAGAATGACCCATTTTGGACCCGTACCGTTCTTCTCCCGCTTGAATCTGTACCGCACCTGTTCGATTAAACTTAATCGCAGCGCGACGAAAACCGAACGCGCGGTTAACGATGAACGTTCCAATAACGCGAGAACGATACACGATTCTCGGTACCACCGACCACGTCAACGCGCGTCATCGAATTACCATAAACGCGAAACGGACGATCTCGTTTCGCTCGAATCATTTTACGATTCAGCCCGATAATTGGAATTCCACGGAAACCGGAGTGCAATCGTTTCCCCCCGCGGGATGCGTGGAGCCGTGCGATTATGAGGACGCGAAAGCCGATGATTACCGTTTGTAGTTGACGCGTTAACGGTAATTTGTGCACGCTCGGATGACGTAATAATTACTAGAAGTACCGTACAACGCGTTCCCTCGGACGTGCGCGGCGATCCTTAATGACGCGCGACACCGGTTGTCTTTGATTCGCTCGTACCGTCAAGAGACGTGGAAAAAAAGAACCATGTAAATTAAGGAAGATGATAAAAAGCTTTTGATAGGATTACGAGTGCGAATGAATATTACGCAAATGTATGTCGAAACTTTCGATTCATTGAGACAAACGTAATCAATCATTACGATGCACGGGAATGGACGCTTTTTCTTTTACGCTCTTGAAGCATTTAACTTGTTTTAGTTACACTTTTTTTTAGTTACGCATCACTCTACGGTTATTATCGCGATGATAGCAATAATGGTAGGTAATAAATTTTGATCGAAACTAAAATGAATTCGGATTAAAATTCTCATTAACAACGAAACGCGTTTCATCGGCTTCTCATTAATAGTTAAAATGTTTAATAACTTTCCGAATGATTATTGGAAGTAACCGTGTTTTATTTTCAATTCTATAAACGTACGAATTACGTACACCGTTAAATATTTCTTTTCTTTTCTTTCTCGATGCATCACGCTCACCTCATTTTTACTCGTCGCTCGATCAGTCGTGTCGCTCGCACAAAGTTAGTATGATTAATTCGTTACTTTCTTATTTTTCGGTAGTTTCACTCAGAACTCGAGCAAGCAATGCATCCTGGAAATTTATGAATGTACGCACAGAGTCGATATTATACGGCAAAGTCATCGTTCGTTCGGTTAAGCGTGGAAGCCTTTTAATAACGCGATGATCGATGTTCATCGTAATTAATACGATCGATACGGATATGCCGTGTTACGATACATCAAAGAAAAACTCGTTTCTCTTAACGCAAAACTTTTTCAATAACAAATTTATCGGAAGATCAATTTAAACGTCTGCGCTTGAGAATCACGCGATACGTTCGGAAACCAAAAGTCGAGGGACTTTGCGAACACCTGTGTACATTGCACAGAAACTTTGTTATAATCTTCTCGTTATAATATGATTCTCGTATTCGTAAGTAGGTATTCAAATTTGAATTTTTTTTACAACGAACAAACATTATATGACATGTTTTAATAACTCTATAAAATTCTCTTCACTTTTTTTATAAACATTTGACATGTGTGAAGAAGACGTTGAAAATTGTATGGGCTTCTTCGAGGAAGGCGAATGTTTATTAAAAAATGAGCTGCCGTACAATTAAAGCGAATACAATTTTCTAGATTATTAAAAATGTGCAATATAAGTTTTGGTATTCGAATATTATCGAAAATCTACTTGGAAAGATTAATGGATAAAATTGTAGTCAAGTAATACGACGTTCTCGTAATCTAACGGTCATTGAACCGCTGATGCAAATTTGGAATCGATTAGTACAATTTTTGCGGTCACGTCCAGCAGCTTTCACCGAAATTTGAATTTCCTGCACGAAAGAAATTTTTACGAGACTTTAAAACGAGGCTGCGAATTTATTAACCGACAATTATAGCGTTTAACCTGAAACCAAGTGAAAGCTTCAACCGTGAAAGAAGGATCTATTATTTTTATTTTGTGGAACGTTCCTCTTGTTCAGCGACTCCTCTTTTTCTAAAATAATATATAATTTTTCAAGAATTAATTACTTTTATCGCGATACACGACACGACGATGGTTTTCATAAATAATCGATTCAACGAACACAAATACACTTAATTAATTTTAATTAAACGCGACAAGCGTTCAAAATTATCAAAAGCCATAATTTTCGATTTCGGGGAACACAATTTACCAAGTCTTTTATTTACGCTTCAAAATTTATGCAAATCAGGTAGATTAAATCTAACTAAAATTAATTACACCCATGATAATATTGCGCAACTATAATTCCTCTGAAAATACTTAAAACGAGTTAACAAAACAACGACATGATTCTCACTCTCTTATTCTCGGAAAGTTCAATAACCTTACGACCAAAAAAAAGTAGCGCCCAAATGAAATAATTTTGCGCTGAAAACTTTCCCCGCAAGAATCCTCGTCGCGACCGCTAGATACGTTTTCCCGGTGCGTTTGTTTCTTTTTTTATGTAACGGGAAAAAGACAAAATTGTCGGACGATTTAAGATGTAACGTGGCAATAACTTCGCGGCTGTCGCACGTTGGAAAATAAATTACGAGCACGCGTTTTATATTTACGAGTGGCAAAACACGCCGGTTCCGCCCATTAGCAGGTAATTAACGTTTAACCGGGGGATTCGGGTGAAAGTCTTTGTCCCGCGGAAAAGAAACGGTCTATTATTTCTCTACCGTTCGACTGCTTCCGCTACAACGTACCGCGATTATGGTCGCGTTGAAAGGAAGCCTCGCGTGACGTTTTAATATTTTATTCTTTACCTTTCATTCTCTTTAACGTAATTGATTACCTGTTCCTAGCGCGGTTTCGTACGTCGTTTGAACAATTACTTCAATGGGGATAAACGGAATGTTTAACCGCATGGGAGGAAAGTTAAATGTCAATTTCTGAAAGTTATACCTTCTGCGGTGTAATTGTTTTATGTAATTTGAGATTTTACATAAATCACGTTGCGATTGCAATATTCCCCATACTAGTTTCTGGTAGTAAATTTTGTATTAATTATTACCGTACATTGAAGTAGTACGGTTCACTATTTATATTAGCATTTGTCGCATTCGTTGGAAATATGCGAAAACATGAAACGGTGGAGGAAAATGTTCGGTAAGTATTATGTTTTTATTATAAAAAAATTATTATCCAACGACGAGGTGCTAATCTGACGATATTTTATTATTTTACAATAATAATTTGTCTCGGGTGAGATCAATCTCAGGAATTAATACATTAATATCAAGACCGATAAATTTAGTATGTTACTCTTAAAACTTTTAAGTTAAAAGAGTGTACGTCGGTATGATACAATGAGCCTCGTTCATTGTGCGAGAGTGTAAAGACGATGACCGAGTTCCCCGACTACGCTCCAATTCAACTGATTTGCAAAGAAAAAGCGCTAATAAGATGCGCGGAACTTCGTTCTCCTTCCTTCAACGAGATAATTTCCCAGCGCGTCTCGCCTAACACGTGCAAACTTCGTCGTCTTTGTTTTTAATAAGAAGCAAAACTGGTGCCCCCCGGGTGTGAATTTAATTTGTGAATAGACGGAAGTACACGATTCAACGAGTCGTATTAATTTCATACGCTTAACGCAAAGCTGGAGTAACGATGCAAATAATTACTTCCTCCTATTAACGCTAATCATTTCATCAAGTTTACATGAGCGCAAGCAAGTAAGCCAGGTTACACGTTTTCTAAGCAAGGAGCGAGAATTCTTTTCCTCTCTTTTAGCCTCCGTTTGGATCCTGAATGCTCACGTTTGGTTTTTCCGATTCAAATCGATACAATTGTTTTCTGAACAATATTTATATCGTTTGATCTTACATCGTTTGAACCTTGTCATCTTAAGATTTTGTTGGGGGGTTAAAATCGATACTCTGTTTTAATAACAATATTTATATCGTTTGGAACTTGGAGGCTTACATTTTTTTCTTTACGATTGAAATTGATACAGTTGTTTTACGAACAATGCAAATATTGCTCGATATTCTAGTTTTTTTTTTAATAAGTAGATCTGAACGGGATGTTAATAACAATACGCGAAATCGATGAAAGATCGAGCCCCCTTTTTTCTCATCTCACGATATTTGCCCACAATGCGCCTTCCACTTCCTAATTCAGGTACCCGTCTCTCCCATGAATTACCTTTACGCGAATCCGCGATTCAAAAGCGTGTGTGAGGTGTCCCAATCGCGCCGGTCAACCCGATTCTTATCTCGCGTTTTCGCAGAGATAAGAAGACATTGTTCTAAAAAGAATCCTAGCAGCCGCTTGAAATCCTTATTGCGAGACACTTCAGACCCTAATTCATTTCAACTAATTATAGAAATAAACAATAGTAAGCATTCAATTTCCGGCTGTTAGAGCGCACAAATAAAAAGTCTATTAATTTTATTTGTTATGTATTCACTACTGACTCGATAACGGGCAATTCCTGCATGGTCCTACATTATTATTATTACCTTGATTATTGTTCTACTTTGCGAAACATTATTACAATACCGCTACTAGAATTAAAAAATAAAGTATATTTATTATTAGACTGCGAGTTTGATCCAAATATACAATTTTACCCAAGATAGGGGAAGAAGTGAGATCGAAATAAAAGTTTGTCTAATTAATAGATGACAAATATATTTTTAATATATTCGGAACACTTTCTTTCTCCGAGGTACTCTGTGTCGGCTACGTCGAAACACGCATTTGACGATTCAATTACCGTAAACTACAAAATATCGTCTTTTATCACCCGCATCGACGCGTATCTCACTGTCCAAAGCCAGAAACGCGTCAGAAAATGTCCCAGTCATCCCACAATCAAATCCGTCGGCAAATTAAAATCTTTTTCCCCGTTTCCTTTCAAAACCAGGACAGCCCGTGGCCACGTATTAGTTCTGACGAGCTTTCTAACGCGACTTATACAATCGATCTATCGATATCCATCAAACTGGCAGGTATCACGATTCTCTGACATTGAAATTCGAGGCACCAACCGGGCTTTATTATTTCCACGATCTCCGCTCGTATAACAACCGGGAACGGGCGCGTCTGTGCGCGACGCACACGAGGCTAATGCTTACATAAGGCGCAACTTGTCGAACGCAGTCGGCAGGTACGCAGAGGCGAGGGCACTTTTAACCTGGAAACGACCCGCTCGGACAAAAAGTCCATTCGAGCAAACTCGATGCTGGCCTCGGTATATCTGAACTCTCCTCTCCTCTCGCGTCGGTGTCTCCCACCTCCGCTCCGGGAGCACCGGTGTAGATTCGTTTTCAGGCTACGCACGTTTGCAAACCGTTTTCACCTGACTTCCGCCGGAGGGGCCTTTGGAGCAGCCCGTCGAGTCCCGCTTATGAAACTGCCAGCAGTTTCCTGCACGGGGAAAATATATATTCGATTTCAGGGATTTTCCTTTTACAATGGTCTCCCGTTCGTCCTGGTTGATCGTCGCGCGTCTCGCGGTTCCTTTCGTTAGCCCGATTTAACCTTCGGATGGATAAAAAAACGATATATCACCTACGTTGGGATAAAAAAACGGTGGGTCGAACGTTTTATACCGATGACGAACCGAGGTCGAAATTGATTCTAGGTATTTTAGAATGACGGACGAAAAATTGGTGGAACCGAACGGTTTTCGGTTTAGTGAAAATATTTGATATAATATATTATTTTTCAGTCTCAATCATTCAGATAGAATCAATAATCGATAATTCACTATTAGACGTTGTTTAGTAGATGCGTGAAATATACATATATTTAATCTTAAAATAATACTGGATACATTACATATGTTTCTCGATAGTAAAACAAAATAAAGCGTTACAATATAAACGTGTATAAATACAGCGAGCATAGAAGTGTTGACACTCGAATTCGCGTTGGACGAAAATAATGTAAATAAGGCCAGGTCGTAATATAAACAACCTTGCGGAATAATTAAGGATTCCAGAAATCCTTGGAAAACAGAAAAAAATATCCCACGATATCTAAAAAAATGATTAGTTTCGGATTTCTTCGAGCCTCCGTAAAGGTACAACCGAAACGTAGAGAATAATACAACGTTGCAAAAAATTCAAGATTTCATTATATACCGATCCAAGAAAAATAAAAAGATATCCCACGATATCTAAAAACAAAAAATAGTTTGGGGTTCATTCCAACTACCGTAAAAGTGTAATTACAAAAAGAATAATTTAACGTTGCAAAAACCAAATTCGAGATTTTATCGTGGGTCGATTCAAATACACTCGTTTTTCCTGGCCTTTCCTTCGATCCCACCTGATTTTCTTCAACCAGGAACACGTTTCATTTTAGTCTTAAATTTCGCCACGATGAAATTCTACGCTCGACGCTCCGGCACTTCCACGTGCCATTGCATCCAGGTTCGTCGGGTAAAAAAATTTGGTAGAAAGCAACTGGAATCCGGTCGAATTTCTATCGAAGTCCGCGAGTCCACCCCATCCGGTATCTCGCACGTTCACTCTCGTCGGGACCAGGTACACGGCAGCGATCCCGTTCCGTGCAACGACTAGCCAGCTAGTTTCTTACTTTGCTAAAAGTAAGTGTTACAACTGTGGCATTTTATCCTCCAAGTAATTTCGCATTCCGAACGCCGTTTCTCGTGTTCGTTCGCGTTCCCCCGCAATTGACGGGGGGGAATTTCTGAATTCCAAAACTCCCACAGGGCGGAGAGGGGAAAGTACGTCTTGTTCCACGCTGAATTTTGAATTAGCATTCCGTAGTTGCGTAAGGATTTTTAAGAATAGATTTTTATCTGGATATATAATCTCGACGTGATTTTATTTTTGATTCGTGTCGCGAGTATTGGAATAGTATGGATATCCGGATAACTGTGGAACAGAATGATAATATTCGAATATTGAAACAGACGAATATTAAAATATTCGAATCTAATATTTGAGTATGATATTTGAACGTTTCAATATTTGAAATCTTGAACATTCCAAAACTACAATCTTCGCACCCTGCAATAATCGAAAACTTGAACATCCCGAAACTCCAATTTTTGAATACTCGAATGTAGAAGATCTCGAACATTCGAAAATTACAATCCTCGAAAACTTGAGCGCCGCAAAACTTCAATCTGGGAATGGTCCAATATTCCAAAAATTCTGATTTTTTAATACCACAATATCCGAGAACTCGAACATTAAAAAAAATAAAAAATTCGAACATTACGAAACTCTAATCTTCCAACGTTCCAACATTCGATAAACGTTTGAAGCGTCGAAAGCATCGAGTTTTCGAAGACAGCTCCAGTTTCAATAACGAACGGTGCCTTTGAAATACGGCTGCGCAAATCGTTTGCAAATTAAATAGTACCACCGTTAACGTGGTACCCGCAAATGCCAAAACGTCTCCGAGAGCGGAGCTGCTGTAAATCAGGTTCTTGGAAGTTTCACCGATCGGTGTCATTGAACAAAAACAACTTTTCTCTTTTTCTTTACCGTTATGCGGCTAGTCACGATTAGCGACTGCCAGGGACGTTCATTAATAATTCAGCGCAATTCACTGCATCCCACGACACTCCGCGAACATCAGAGGGATTTTCAAAAAAAAATTAAAACACCCGTTCCACGACGTGAGAAAGAAAATATTTTTTTAAAAAGAAGAAACGGGCCATGTGTTTCGTACGACCGCGAAATTGAAAAACCGCCATCTCATCGTGAAGTTTCTTGAAATGAATAATTCATTTACTCTCGAAACCATTACCATCGCAATTTCTATAAAATCACTAACAAGGCGTAGAACGAATCAAAATCATTCTCGTTAACCGATAACGATTCCTCGACACAGAAAAAAATCAGGACGAAACGTTCGAAAAAAAGTTTCGTTGGTCCAACAACGCGAGACTCAGCACAAAATTTTGAACTTATAAATTTATGAAAAACCTATCAAATTTTTTTAAATGACGCGTAATTGACGAGCAGTTTTACCTAATAAACAAAAACTTTTCGTATTTTATATCATTTTCACTCGTTCCAACCAAACGTAAACTTCGATATCCTCCACGAAAGATTAATGAATTTTTTACAAATTTCTCGACAAGACTATCCTGTTGCATTTTCAAAATTACTTTACCGAAAGAAGATCCGCCCCGAGCGTACCGACGAACGTACACGCATGTACGTTGATTTCGCAACGCCATTTATTCGCGTAACCGGGTCTGGATAAATTTAAATTAGAGTTTAAATATATTATAACATATTCGTGCGCTCGCGTTACGCAAGGGATACGGTAAAACGCGTATAATAATAAGGTGACCCACGTTGCGGGGATCGAGGAACAACGAAAGGAGCCGAATAAATTATTCGTGTGACGAAACCCGCGCCGCGGTGCGGTTTCTGTCGACGCGCGGAAACTCGAATTATCGGTGGAAGACAGGTGAACGTACAAGTGGGTGCCGACGTAACTGATCCAAACTATCCTCCGACTTGTTACGTCTTTGCCAGACCCGTACTTCCAGGTATGCCTTGGTATAGATGTTTTATAATTTTCAAAACAAACGGAGTTTCCTGTCGCTTTGTATACTATCGGTCCAATTCGGAATTGTGACTCTTTGTTTGTTGGCTTGCGATGGAAAAGGTGGGTCTCTAAATCTTTAGGGTTGATACGCTGCTCTGTTTCATTTCAAGAGGGAAAATCTCAAACCTTTTGGATCAGAATTAATTGAAGTTAATTGAAAATAGTAATGACGTTTAATTTTAGGCTTTGGAAATTAAGAAATATAAATATCTTCTCAATGGGCGCACTTGGTTTGTTTATTTGCAATAAAAGTAAACGAGTTTCAATATTTTCAGGTTTAATATCCTATTCCAGATAATCCCTCACTTAATCAGACATTTACCAGAATTAAAAAAATTCATATTCGGTCAGGATCAAGCGCAGTCATTTCGTACGTCAACGTAAAGAGTAACGCCAAACCAACCCCGCGTCATTCATAATTTTCACATCCAAGGCTGCACTATAAATTTTCTACGTTCAAATTCCTCGTTAAAGCAACGCAGCTCCATTTCTATTTAAAAATCGTAAATACAAAATTAAACACAATGTAATATAAATTCTTTTAAAACCATGAAGCAACTTTGATCCTCACGGTCACACACGTTTCCCAAATTCACAGATTCTTGTTTCTTGTTCTCACGAGATCCGAGAAATATTAATCTCCGATTCGCGCCATCGTTCTCTCACAAAAACCTCGTTACCACGCATCGATTCGCGAGCATACGGTACTGATGTTTACGTCTTTTTTTTTCACCGAATCGTTACGATCGCGCGAACCTCTCGTAAGAAGCCCACGCCCTCGTTTCGCACCGAATTGCGTGACTCCTTTCTGTCTTCCGATCTAGCGATACGGCCTCCGTTCTTCCTTTTCGTGATTTTATCCGACGATCGAGCGATACGTCGACGAGGTCGTCGCACGACGAAAGTGAGAGGACTGAGAAAACCCGGAAGGACAAAACGAGTTCTCGGTACGCGTAGCGTCAAAGGTCCTCCGGGTGTATACGTAGGCAAGAGGACTGTTTCTGCCGGATTGATCGCGATTTATGGATCGTTTCCAACGATCTCGGAAGGGAGTGTTCACCGGTTTGTAAGACCCCGATGGCGTTTTCTTTTTTAGGTAATCAATTCCCAGCGCAACCGTTTTGAATTTAATATTGGAATATTAACGTTCGACGCGGTAGTCGAATAAAATATATAAGGAACCCTCCGTAGTTGTCCTGCCGGAGACACCACCTATGTTGCCATTTTTCATTTAAAAAAAGCAATGATACTCGAGAAGTCAGAAGTATCGAATTTTAAAGAAAGATATTTGATTATGAATTACTGATTTTTCTCTCACGGGTATCGAGAAATATCTTTCCATATTAAAATAGTAGGTATAAAATTGAATACGGCATAATATAAAATCTATTAAAGTTATAAAGCAACTTTCATTCTTACGGTCACATACGTTTCCCAAATTGACAGATCAATGAATTTATATAGTCCAACGTAATTAAATCGATCGCGATAGAGTGCAGTTTAAGTTTATTCCTTAAACGAACTTATAATAATTTGCCACGAATGAAGATAAATTTTAATGATATAATATATTCAGTCGGCATCCTTCATCAGACATATGGAGGGCTCAATAGAAATATCCGGAGGTTATAATAAATTCAAAACTTAATAATTTGTTATCAACCAAACATGTGAAGTACATTATTAACCAAAGTATTTTTAATTGCAAGCCGAATATACAACGAAAAACAAAGCATGGTATTAAAACTCAAGCAGAAACCGCAACGCCCCGATAAAAGTTTCGCCTCTAACGATCGAGAAAAACTGATTATCTTTCCCAAACGTCCCGATTGTTTGCTTTTACTTTCGAAACGTAGCTTTCGGCCGTTATCTTTTTTTCGTAGTCCGCGCGGACAGATAAGAGAACAAGAATGACACAACCCTGTTGCGATCTCGATGTCTGTTTTAATCCTTTTCGAATCGATCTCTTTTCAGACCGGTTCCACGGTGGTCTTGCATGAATCCACGCGTGATGTAATATCGTCCGAATGAAAAATAAGACGAGTTTGAAAACGGAGCCGGCCCGAGGGGAAAAAAAATAAACAAAAAGAAAACAGATTTCGTATGACGCTGTGATCGATTTTTTTTTAAACAATTCGCACGATCACCGCTGCGCGAGAAATATTCGAATCGATATAAATCTTGGCGATCTTTCGAGATTCCACGGGCAAAACTTTAATCGAGATCAGCTGCTAACGCTTTCTAATTAAATCGTGGTTATCGCGAAATCGGATGATTGCTGTCCAAAATCTGTTCGTCGACGAAGAGAGAATCTATTGACAGAAATATTTTTCTCTTAACGAATAAACGGAACGTGAAATATAATTCATGCTACAAAAGGAGCAAATCGAGAGTAATGATTATTGACTATCAAATCGTTCGATCGTTTACGTTTTGAAACGAGGCGTTGTCACCGATTAAAAATTCGCATGTTTAATTAATCAATTGTTTCCCTTCCCGTGGTTATTCGTATCTTTACTCACCATCGTTTTTCCGGTTGTTCGGGAAACTCTCACTCCCCGTAAAAAGTAGCACCGAGTCTAAAACGGTTTAACAGTCGAAACAGCTCCCGACGAAAGAAGGAGCACGAAGAAAAAAAAAAAAGAAAAAAAGAAACTAAACGTAAGAAACGAACAACGAGGATTATTAGTTTATCGCACAGCGAGAGAAACGTTACTGAGACGGATTAATGATCGAGGATTCGCGGTCTCATGATCGAGGAACTGTCACTGACAGCAGTTCGGGAAACACTGACCGTAGTGAACGAGAGTCTACTATCATTCTCTCTCTTTCGCTCCTTCTCTCCCTTTCTCTCTCATTCTCTCTCGCTCGCTCCCCTTCGATCCCTTCCTCTATTACGATCTCTCTTCAGCCCCATTCGCCGTCTCTTTCTTTCTCCCCCTCTCTCTATTCCTCTCTCTCTCTCTCTCTCTTTCTTTCGCTTCCTTACAGATTTTCAACGAGCTCCTTCGGATGTGCACCATGACGAAAAGGAGGATGACAACGACGACGACGCCGGCGTCGTCGTGTATACGACGGCAATTAAAGTCGCCTTTCATTTTGTGTACAGTAAGCGACGACGCGCTATAGGCACTTCGGTAGCCGTGGATCGCTCGTAAGACGATAAGCCAATGATCTCGAAATTTATTTTAATGACTGTAAAGAGATGGAAGAAAGGATGTGGGATTTACGAAATGGTGATTTACGTAAAATCGGTCTTTAACGGTACGATCGTATAACGGTAGAGGGTGGAATAAAAATAGTTGACGGTTTAAGCGAGATTTTGGATCTCCTTGGAATGAATTTTTTAAACAGCGAACACCGTGGGCGTAGGTGAACTGGTATGCAAATCCGTGTATATAAATATTTCCAATTGCACATTATTTCGCTCGACTTCGGAATCTCAACGTTCGAAATTCTTACGCTTTCGAGAAATCTCGGACTATTAAAAAAAAGAAGGAAGAAAAAGAACTGGAACCACCGAACGATAGTCGATCTCTTCGCGTGTTTTGAATAATCTCGAGTTGTTAACTTCGATCTTATTAAACTACCGAAATATCGAAAGTCGCGGTATTGTTTGCAGGTACCGTTCGAAACGATATTAATTAATGTTCAATTCCAATTACTTTTTTCAAAACAGTTAAACACAATAATATTACATTACTTTATACATAATAGAATTTTAGTTTCAAATTATTTATCTTTAATTTACAGTTCCAGTTTAAAAGAAAAGCAATTAGAGTTGAGTATTAATTAAAATTGTTTCGAAATAGACTTCTGTAGTGAGTTGCAAATTCGACCAATTATAACTAAACTTATATATTCATTCTTCAACTTAAAAGCGCTAACTGCGAAAAGGGCAAAAATATCCGAAACGACTTTATTTCAAAATTTGCATCAATAAATTTCTTTATCAATGACCACCATCCGAACTCTTAAATTTCCGTGCATATCAAAACACAGACACGTGCCACGCAATTTACGTTACTAGCTCGGAGATCAAATACGCGTAGAAATGCTAAGCGTTAAAGATTCCCCAACACCGTAGCGACTTTCCAGATAATTATTTGTAATACACGAATTTACATAATTTCTGCTCAAACTTTTCCATTCGGTCCCGAAGCTGCTCCAAAACGCTCCCTAATCGTTAATGCGTTACGTGACCGATGGAAGCAACGGCAAAATCGGTTGCACAGTTCGCCAGGCCGTTGTTGCCGATAGTTATCCACGTTCGATACTCAATCTTGTCGGTGTTGGTAGCGCTTTAATACCGGCGAACAGTGCCCAATCGGCTGGCCAGTAAATGGGAACGCGAGAGTGAAACGCCAATCCAGCGATCCACGTCGACTGCCTAGAACAGCGTTTCCCAACCAATGCTATAGCCAACGTTTTGTGCGCTATCCCGCAGAAATCTACAACAAATTCCATTTTCTAACATGGTCTGTCGTATTCTGCCGCGATGTTCTTTCATTTAGAAAATTATACGGATCCACGGGTATTGCATCTGCTCGCGGGCAGCGTTAGGTCGAACGCTTTGTATTTCATCCTGAAAAAAAATCTAGTGTATATCAATTTTTTAATGTCGTTTGTTTTAATGTCCATATGTTTGGAACATTCGAGAGATTTTTAGGTATCGCATCTGTTTTAGGAGAACGTCACGATGAAGACCTTGTATTGTATTCTGAACAAATCTACGGTAAATTAATTTTTTCATGTAGCTTGTTGTATTCTGTTTCAATGTTCCTTTGTTTAGAACATTCGGCAGATTTGTAGCTATTACATCTGTTACCAGAAAATATTACAGAAGTTCAGTCAATCAAAAATTTTTCACATCCATTGCCACGTTCTATTTCAATATTAATTCCGGTTAAAAATTCAACAGAGGTATAAAAATCCTTTCTGTTTTTAACTAATAATACCGCAAACGTTTTGTACGGTACCGCGGAAAAATATACAACTTCAATTTTCTGTTTAACATAGTTTCAATCTAACGTCATTCGTCGTAGTCCAATCTAATGTTCGATCTTTAACAGATTCGCAGGTATCACATCGTGTCGCAGCGTTGCGATACAGATTGCGATGGAACGAACAAAAGTATAGCACCTTAAGCAACGTTCCAGCGCGACGAGAATAATAATGGATGCGATACATGGGTACCAATCAAACATCACGATCGTGAGATCGTTACACGTATTATTACGTATACACACAGTCGATGCAGCGTAATTGTCGAACCACGCAACGGTTATCTTAACGAAGAGAACTTAAAACGGTACTAAATTGTAATTTAGAAAAATCACCAGTTCGATACAAGTCAAGATCTAGGAATTGAATTTTATAAATCGATCTGAGAACATCTTTCTCTTTTCTCCACGAGCGTTTACCGAAGAAAGGAACTTTCTTAGATATCAATGACTAAATATACGTCGCGTTTTCGGTAAGGTGGAATGAAATTAGTACAATATGGATGGCTCGAAGCGCAAGTAGATCAAGTACATTTTTTAACATTTTTTAACATAAGCTCAAAGTTAAGGTATTCACTTTAATATTAGTACATTATGCAAAGCGATTCCATGTCAAACGAATGGACTTGGACTACTTGCCTTATACGAGCTATAATTTTATCCACGACAGTATCCCAGAATATATAAAAATATTATGAAAGCTGATTAACAATGAAATGATATTTAAAAGCGTATTTTATTGCAAAAGACGGAATGCTTCCCGAATGAAAAAAAATGTTGCTAAATACATACGAAATATATCTATTCCACCCTCCAGCGACTAAAGAAATTTCTAATTCGATCTCATTTCTCTCGCCACCTTTAGTAAGAATATCCGCGTGTACAAAATCCGCAGTCCAGTAATAACGAAGCTTTATCTTTCGCTTATCGTACTTGTTTAATTTTTAATTCCTCTCGCCACCGGAAACACGACGCGAATTTAGTCATTAAAATCTAAGAAAGTTTTTTCCTCGTTAACACTCGCGACAGATGGAGAGGGGGGAGGCGGGCGGTCACGGCAACCGTGAGATTTCTCACAGCAAGAGTCATACGCCCCAAGAATAAATAATTTTTGCGCATATATAATCGTACGATCGCTACGCGATGCAGCATAGGAAAAAAAAATATTATAGAAAGTCAGTTCCTGATTTATGCTCAA
Organism: Pemphredon lugubris; assembly: GCA_933228935.1. Taxonomy (NCBI): domain Eukaryota; kingdom Metazoa; phylum Arthropoda; class Insecta; order Hymenoptera; family Crabronidae; genus Pemphredon; species Pemphredon lugubris. The sequence goes on along the minus strand of OW121819.1, from coordinate 39,901,055 downwards.
GAATCGTAAACACGTGACCAGTCGCTCGCCATGAGTATTTTTCTTGCGACGTACGTTGCAAGGGAACGTTGCTGGATGGAACGACGTTTCTTGGGCGTTAACGCGCTATTAATAATAGGCTATCGATGCGTGATCGAAAAACAATGGACCCGTGCACGCGTGTAACGCTATCGTGCGTGGCCGCGCACGCGCCGATTACGCATAACCGTTTTCTTATGCGAACATCGTCGGGATTGTTGCACAAAATTTAATAGCTTCTGTCATATCGAAAGCAAGTACGGAGCAGAAGCGTTTCGTTCTGACAAGAATGAACAGCGGGAACATTTTATATTTGCAGTTGATCATTTTTGAGGATACGAGGCGGAGCAACCTGACTTTATTTTTTATTAACGTGCTGATTTATCGTTGAATTATTATTTAATTATCCGATGATTTAGTTTCGGAGTAAACTGTTAGAAATTAAAATAACTGAAAAAGTTTAAAGGTGAGATTTTTTTAATCATTTGAGGATTCAGACTCTTACTCGAGTTCGAAAAATCGCGTTTACGACAAATTTTCTACGAAGATTCTATCGAGCTGGAAGTTCTCCAAATCTGCCGACGTTTCGCGGAAGACAACGAAAGTAAAACACCGTGACTAATCTGCAGCCTCGATAACAGATAATTGTCGGTGAGGCACGAGTTCGTAGATCGTCTCACATATTAAAAGGCGAAAGTAACTTTTTAACGATCCTACTTTTTTTTTTTACTCCCATACGCACCGGCGGAATTTTAATTCGTCGCTCGTATGAAAATACAGCAGCGCTCCTTTCTCCCTCTTTCATAATATTTACATTTCTTTTCGTTACGCTCGTTTTTGTTATTACTTTTATCCATCTTGTTAGAGGAGCACGTTGCCTGGAACGAATAAACTTCTAGGTCTATTGTGTACTCTACTCTACTCTATTCTCTCTCCCACTCTCTCTCTCTCTCTCTCTGCTCTACATCAAATACTCTAACACACAAAAATGACGAATAATCATAATAATTACTCTCAAGCCGCTTTATTACGTTTTCCGTACACATCAATTCATTATCTCTGTACACTATGATTTCATATTATTTTCTCTCCGTTCGCTTGATACTTTATTCGTTTCGTATCGAACCGTAATACGTTTTGATCGGTAGTAACCGCGATAATAATATATCCGTCCCTCTCCCTTTCGCTTCGTGGCCTCTCCTTTCGTCAGCATTAGGTATCAACGAAGATGCCGTTCGTTCGGTCTCTTCGGTGTCGAGGATGCTCACTCGCGATTGTTCAACGCATTACGAATTTACGGCAGGCTCGGCAGTGGTAACAGTTGGCAACTGGTCGGACGATATACAGGGAACTGGTACTGATACAGAATATCGTGGGCGAGAGATCGCCGAGGCGAGTGAGGCGAGATCCACTCGATGAACTCCCCTCAAATCCCTTTCCTCTCCCGATGGAACTCGAGTCGACCGGGATCGTCGCTTGAATTCTGATCGGACGGAAGAATTTCCGAACGCTGGGAAATCTCGAAGGATTCTGCCTTTCCGAAAGAGAGGAATCTCGGGTTACGTTCGCGATATTTTGAAATTGCGAGTAACCAATATAGTTTGTGGTATTCGAGGAATTTCGATTAAGTCCGTGATATTTGGAAATCTCTCCGCATCCTTGCGATGCTTTGGGAGTTTCAAGGAAAGTCACGATACATTGAAATTTTTTCTAATCGCTCAGTTTCGAGCAATTTAAAATATCAGGTACTATCGTGGTACATGTAAATTTCAACGATCCTTGCGATACTTGAGAATTTCAGGTAAAATCACGATACTTTGAAATCTCGCGTAATTAATCGATTTCGAGCAATTTGAAATTTCAAATACTATCCTGGTACTTGGAAATCTCCACTTTTTGGGAATTTCAAGGAATTTTCAATGGAAATCGGATAACAATTGGTTTACGATACTTCGAAACTTCGACGCTGTTCATGACACATAGAAATGTACATTATCTCCGTAAAATTGGAATTAGAGTCTTTTTCAAATCCTCGCATAATATTAAAAAAAAAAGTAAAATTATTCAACCTTGGCAGAAAACGTCAAGATCGAAACCATTCGATAAAAGATTTTCGCGCCAGGGTAAAAGAACTTCGTGCTTCGAGTTTCGTGAATTTCTTGAAAAGTATTCGAACGGGAATTCGTTCCATTCGAACTGATATTCCCGAATTAATCGAATAACGCTCCGTGACCAGTGTTACGCGAAACTTGGCTCGTTACGCGTACGTTCGCCGGCACGAAAGAAAACTCGTATTGCCACGGAAAGTGATTTTTCCCGTGAAAAGGAGCGAGAACGGGAGGATCGAAGAAAAGGGACGCGAAGCGCGAAATACAGGAAACCAGGCAGACGATGGATACATTGTATTTCCGTAAGAAACTCGCATGAATGTGTGTATAATGCTAATCGTATGGCATACAGTATAACGCGTACACATATAATGACACTGGATTACATCGTATTTATGATAAATTATCGTCGCGTCGGTAATGAATGATCGAGAGAGAGAGATCTATTTGTTTTTCATGGTAGTGCAATCAAGTTGTACGTGCTGCGTGTGTATGAGTGTACACGTGTATGTCCCTGCGTCGCGATATACGCGAAGATACACAGATCGATTCGATATTAATTAATCAATTAATTAATCGGAACGACGACGAGGCGGAAGTACTCGAACCCGACTTTTGCAACGATTTCTTCTCCCTCGGCTCGTTCCTCCCCTTCCTTTCTTTTTTCCTTTTCTCTCGGAGGCGCGTCGTTCCCCCCGACTCTCGAACGAGTCGGAGAGATCACGAAGGATTTCCCGATCGATCGGGAAGATCGATTGTTCGTTTAATCGGATCGACGGGGAGATGCAAAGGCGCCGATTAATTAAATCTTCGGCCTCTCTTCCTTGCCATATCTTCTTCCTTTTATTTCACGCCCCTCTTGCCACGGGATATTCGAGAAGACTCCGCGATTTATCTCACGCACTCGAGAGCGCGAGAGATGAAGAGAACATCGCTCGAGAGAGGGTGCGCGATCGACGCCGTCGATTGGTCACTCGGACGGTACGCGCGAGGTGAAAGTTTAATCGATTAATCGATCTACGATGTATCATTACCTATGCTCCCGTAGGATTACTCGTTTCGTTTCGCTTTTTTTTTGTTGCACATCCGTCCCCGCGCGCGCGCGCGTCCGACAGGCGCGGCCCCCGAGAGGTCGATCGAGATTCGATTCGATCGAAGCGAATTCGAGATGAGAGCCGGAGTTCAAACGCTCCGTTCGGTGGTTTGGATGCCGAAGGGGAAAGTCACCGCGAACAAATAACCGCGGAGGATTAAATTGTTGAATAATTTGCTCCAGGTGCCGGGTGCACTTTGATCTCGTTCCTCGGCGAGTTCTCTCTTCCCCTTTCTTCCTCGGCGCCTCGCTACGTCCCGGACGCTTTTGATCGAGGACCTCGATTGAGCCGGAGCGCACCGCAACTCACCCGGAGGCGTCTCTCGATTTTTCTTCCTCTTCCTCCTCTTCGTCGTTCCGCTTTGTTTTGCTCTTCCTTTTTTTTGTTGTGTCGTGGATGAACGACCGACTCTTTTCCTTCGATCGTATGCTTCACTTTCTTCCTCCTCCTCTTTCTCCTCTTCCTTCTCCTCCTCCTCCTCCTCCACCTCCTCCACCTCCTCTTCTCTCCTCACCTCGCTGTATGCCGATTACATGATTATGCACTTGCCCTTCTCGGCCCAGGGATTGTTCTTCTTGTCTGGTGCGTGTATCAGGGGATCGTTCTTCTCGTTCTCTTCAACGTACTCCCTCATCCTGAGAACAATAAGACGAAACGGATTAACTTCGGGCGATCTTTATCGATCGATGTCTTAAGTTACCAACGATTAAGCCCCTTTCGCAAGGACCACTACAGGGGGTCATTCGCACGAGACTAGTTTGCCAGTAACTAGCGTGGTAGTTCACTGCCGTGTTCTAGTTACTTGCTACCAGCATCTGTATAATTCAGTTTGCTAATCAAAATGTACGCTGGTTTACTAGCGAGATACCTGTGATCGACACGGCACACTTAACTTAGAAAAATTCCATCGTGAGCTAGCATCGTATAATTTAGTTTACTAATCAAATTGTAAGCTATAAGTCGTTTACTACCGAGATACCCGTGATCGACGTGATACACTTAAGGTGGAAAAATTGTTATAGAAGAAAATACTGGCTTATCGAGAGTAAAACGAAAACGTGTACCAATCAGATTGTTTAATATATATTTAATAATATATTAGGAGACATTTAATATTTAATAAATCATTTAATATTATTTCATATTTAATGTTTAGTGATAAAGCAGGAGAAGGTGGATGAATGATTCATGAAAATCGAAGATTAGGACATTATACAACACTGGTTTTCAAGCGATCCAGTGAACAGTTGGTATCGATAATGATAAAATAGCTCTAGTTTCTACCAAACACGATTCGACTCTAATAAATTATTATATAATAGCGATTTTTAAAATTTCGCATCCCCAAATGCGTAATCCCGACTCTGAGAATCATCCGACGAAGACAAAGAATCGGGGAACGAAGGCAACGAATCGGTTTTGCACCTTCGACGTTTCGCCGCGAAGAACTCGGTGAAAGGGACTCCGTCGCTCGCGCTGATTTTGCGTTCAAGGAGAGTTCCGTACGAAGGAAGGCGCATAATCGCAACAAAACAAGTTTTCTTACATTGTTGCAGGCGCGTTGCAAAGCCATCAATATGCTTTCTTCTCTTTTTCGGCTTTGTTTTGATCCTGTCAGGGCAGGCATTTTTTTTTAAAGTGAAACTTAAGAGAAATGGGCCATGTTTCCAGCGTACAGCCGTGAGACGTACTTTAAAATAAGTAAGCGTACGCGAAGAGAGAAGAAGAGATACTATTTCTTTTGGATAAAGAGAAATTTTGTTTAACCAGTTGGCTGTGATTGGCGTGCATACTCGTTACGAATAAATGGCAATATTTTGCGTTACGACGAGTATAGTTATCATGCAGAAAAGTGAGTGAAAACTAGAATATTTTTAAAGAGGGAATACCAAAGTGGGTTCTGTATTTTTTCTTTAATAATCCGAGCCACGAACTGTCAAGACATGTTCATTAAATATAATATGCTCGTCATTGCTTCATCCTTGCGATACGATTTTGGTGCACACTTTTCAAAGAGGTCGTGACAGTTAATAAGTTTGAAAGTTTCGAATTCCGCAGTATATTTGTGTGGTAAAGCTTCGCTCATTTTTTAAATAACAATGTCCCGCAGTAGTTGTAAAATAGATATTGATAATAACGAAGAGAACGTATCATGGTGTAAAATATAAACAAATTTTTAACAACCTTTGGAGTTAAAAAAAATAAGGGGGCACCGAGAAAGTGTAAGTTTGAGATTATATTTTTACGCGAAAATGAATTTAGATGAGATGAGGGGTTTCAAATGTGTTTACATTGAGTACAGTTTATCGACGAGCACGAGAAAATTATATACCTTTGCAGAGGATCGTTTATTACAAGCGTTTCTGAATTTAGGTTAACGATTCATCGCTGTACGCGGATTAATGCTTAGAATATACGGTTTCGTTGCGTCTCGCACTTTACGTTCATTACTCGCTTAACTGCTATATCATTTGCATGAGTCTTTTTTTTTAATATTTCACGCGCCAATGGTACTCTCTTCAGCTTTGTTTATGGACGGAAACGTCGACATGCAATTGTACTACTGCGATTTAACTATACCGTCTTCCTGAACGACCGATTCACTGGAGGAAGTTCTTGCATTTTTAAATTTAAAGATAAAGTGAAACTACTCGCTGACGAGAAATGGCAGATATTCCAGTATTTCCGGTTCGATTAAATGTTCGACCTAGAATATTTATTGGTCTTTTGCCCGTAAGAAAGTTGGAAGGATTATCTGCGTAATAGCGATAGAAAATGACATCGCTCAATGGAGCACTGCAAGGTTTCCATTCTGAAAATTTATTCGTTCCACGATTAAGGGGTGTCACGCCAGATGTGAACATCTATCCTTATACGAAAAATTTACGTTATGTGAAAATTCCAAAATGTTTTATATATGTAAAAAAATTCTATAGCTGCCGCATAAAGGCGGATACACGAAGGGTTTAAAATCGAGGAGTCGAATCGCAACAGAAGTTTTCCATTTAACACATTGATCGCCACGTCCCTCACATTCAGAGTTTCGGTACCACAGTTTCGAAATACAGATTTGATTAATATCAATATTAGGGTTATTAACGTGTCATGCGCGTCACCTAAACGTGCGCGACGTGGCGATCAGCACGTTAATGTACCTTCGGGAGAAAAATCTGGAACAAAGACGTAGTGGTCAAGAGTGGTCAGTGGTTAATAGTCAGCTCACGTACTAAACTTTTCGTTCAATTACGATAAATTAAGAGAAACTGTGTTGTGGGAATGAGAGGGGGCATTCGTTATAAATAGGAACGTCGCGAGGCGCGGGAAGTCATTCTGGCTCCGCAACGTTCTCCTTTACCAACGGATTTTTTACAGAGCTAAAAGTATTTGATAAATTATGTCGTTCGTTAAAAACTTTTTTAAAAATAATCTTTTCGAACCAAATGCCAATTTTCTATGGATGTAAGTTTTAGAATTCTATCGTTTTCCATAACACGAAACGCGATCTTCAGAATTGTGTGAATCCTACGTTTCAAATAACACAGAACGAATTGATCGTGTTCTTCGAGGGCTACCCGTTGTTACAATAATAAACGGTATAAGGATAAAAAATGATCTCGCTCTGCGTCCCCAGTAATATTTTGGTATAATAATAACAAACTGTATCACACAAAAACAAATTATCGAGCAATCGCCAACGGATCTACTCATACTTGCACTTTTCTAACTCGAAAAAGTGGAAATACGTCCCATGGGAAACAGCGAGGAAACGTTTTGCGTTATCCGAACGGCAGCCCGAGAGTGAGATTAGCGTTTGATCGGCAAGAGGGACAAAAAAAAATATCGTTGATACCTTTCACTCCGGCACTCTCCAAGTTCCCAACCGCGGAAACTTTTTGCTTTCGTGCACGATTCGCCTCGAAAACCGCAATGCAGGAACGTCGCCGGTATAAACGCGGTTCCGCGTCGTTCCACAAGCGGGAACACCGCGGAACAAGCGCGCCGCGTACTTCCCGCATGTTATTAAACGACCGTCTCATTAGCGATGCACCTGCGATACAGTTTCTAGACAGAATCGAATTCCAGTTTAATTACGTGTACCGGATCGAAAGGTAACAATCAGGACGATCGAGATTGCCTCGAACGTCGAACGATTCGTTCTCGCTTCAATTTATTTTTCGTATTAACCACGGGGGTTACAAACTTTCGTCAAAACCAACGCTTCAATTGGAGAACCGATGAGTATTGACCCACAAAATTGTATAAATCCATTAATATTATTCATATTTTTTGTAATATAAAAATATGGATTTGGTACATTTATAATGAATGTTAAATATTTGCAGAGTCTTTAAAATCCGTTAGAAATATTTGAGAAGTTTGAGTTAAGCGTACTACACTGCGTAATCTATTTTTTTATAATTCCAATTATTTTAAATATACATTATCACGTTTAAATTTCCGAACATCTTGTCTTTGGCGATATTTTAGTTATTCGACAGAAAATAAACAAAACGTCAAATGTTCGGAAATAAGTTTTCCGTACGTGACGAAATTCTTTCTACAAACAAAGGAAGAATCTCAGAGAGAGATTTTCCATTCGCTCAAATTCAATCACGCATTCGACGGATCACTGAAACCCAAGGAATGTCGAGCGGTACGAACGATTGTTACAGTTTCTCAGTTTTCCCTTTCAACGAAAGCCGAAGCTGGTTCTACTTTCGTTCGCTCGATCCGATCGCGGCGATCATTGAAACCGAACAAGCGGGAACTCGCGCTTTATGGACGGCGATGTATATCGCAGCAAAACTCGACTATCCCGACTTCGATACGGTCTCTGAAAGTGATCGTTCCGCGAATATGCGATTAACGGACACTCCATGTCCAAGGAGATCCTGTCCCACCGTGTAATATGGGGACACAAGCGTAATTCAGCCTTGACTGTCGATTGCTCTCGGTACGCCGGTTACGTTACACATACACGTTTGTCGTCTTTTTTTCTTTCGCCAGATCCCCTATACGCGTCGGAGTAAACAATTATATATGGATTTTGTGCAAAAACTCCGATGGCACCGGCTCGACGCAAAGTGCGGTAATAGAGTCGTTGAGCCTTTCGACTTTTTCTTGTCTCTTTTACCTACGACCAGTGAAACGATACGAGTTGCCCCACTTTCGTGACTCACCCTGCATACAGGGTGTTGGAAAAGATGGGTCAAGAACTTAGAGGCGCGTAGAACTCTGTAAAAGGAAGAAGAAAATGCTTTGTTATCGTACGTCTGATCCTCGATGCATAATATTTTACTTTATCCTTTTCTTTTCTTTTCTTATTTTTCAAAGGGTGCGGATTTCTTTGTCACGAACATGTTGAGTTGCGTGGAAATTGAAGGACGACCCGTAGCACGGAGTTTACGAGACATCTAGAGAGAATACTGCTTTTATAAAACACAAAATTGCTCTTTGCTCCAGCAGAGTTGATTTTCGTTTCCTCCTTTTTTGGTTTTCCTCCAAAATTCTCGAACCACTTTTTCTCTTCACTGCTCCGTATACCAAACGTAATAACCGGGAAGAATATAAAGTACATAGGAAGTATAAATGAGAGATGAACGAGGAGAGGAAAAATAATAAAAAGCACGAGGACATTGCAACATATATTAAAAAAATATTTACACAATACAAACACGTACAGTAAGGTTAATAATCTTAAATGCTACGAAAACATGGAACTAGCTCTACGATACAATAAATCGTTGCAAATAAATAAAACTACGGAACGAGTGTCTAGGGTTAATAATAACTAAGGCATTATTTGTCAAAATAAAAAATAAAAGCTACGTGTCGTCTGTCGGGGTCAATCCAGGCTTTGGAAGCAACAGCCCCTTCCCTTCCCCGACTCCTGAGCGCATAATTGAAACTACTTCGCGTCTTTCATTTGTTATTAATTATAAGGAGATCCGCGAATTAAAATGTAACGCAAAAGGATTAGCTGCTAACTAAATTATTTCAGTGGTTTTGAAAAGCTCGTGCTGTGACGGCGAAAAGAAATCGATTAACACCACCACTGCCGGAACGATGATTTTAATCATTTTGCGATTCTGACAATTGAATGCATGAAGTAACAATAAGATGAGTTTAAATGTCACGGAGAACTAAAATTTCTTGGCTGCAGTATTCTGATTAATTTAAAAACTGTATTCGCGATTGACAATACAAAGGCCACAAAGTATTGAAATGTTTTAATTATTATTTAACAGTAAACCGATTTCACGATTAATAACACAATTTGGTAGCGCGAGCAATTTTTTTACTATAACCTTTCCATTAAATCAATAGCATTCGGTATCTAATATATCACCAATCACGATCTTACTACCCGATGTACTGTTATATCCCAAGTAAAAGCTCCATAAATACTTTCACGACACGTTTCCTCTTAACGATTTAAACAAATTGACACCCACGCACGAGCTAAAACCGTCCTTTGATTAAAATTACTTGCACGAGAAATAACTTCGCTTCTAGATTCATCCCTACTCGTCTATCTCGAGTAGTCTCGCGATAAAATAAAAATCCGTTAGCTTTGTCGTCCAGGATTAAGCACAGGGGTTTATTCGAAACAGTCCGGCCGTCCCAGCAGCAACGACTTCGTGGACGTTCCCAGCGTTAAGAGACGCAACTGCGAAACTACGTTCGGTGTTAAAAACGCAAGAAAATAAAATAAGAGCTACGAGGCGTCGCACGATGATACGTAACGTCGAGAACTTTGCTTTGGTTGACTTACGCCGCGATACTCTTCGAAAGGGGCCACCGTTCCATGGTAGCTTGGTGCTTCATGTTTTCGATCTGCTTCTTCAGTGCGTCCTTGTCCATGTTTGCGAGTACACTGGGATCCATGGTTACAGCCGCACCCCCCTTTTGCCGAACGAGGACGAAATAGCGCTTGCGCTTCTACGAAAAATCAATAGAACGGAGTATGTATCGGGTCTCTACTGTTACGGGAATTTACGTCATCGAGGGGCATACAGGAAATTCGATTCAGCGAGGAAGGCGCACGTCGAACTCGCGTCTCGGATCCTTTGATCCAAGGAACGTCCGATCGCTAGTTGCCATACTTAATCGTCTCTATCGATCAATTTGACCCTTTTTAGGCATGAACCGTGTTCGTACTTGGAATCTATGATCTGCGTTACGCAACAATTTACTGGAACGTCGTAATGAACTTTTATCTATCATATTGTCGTTTATTTATAATTTATGGTGCTCGAGTGACCATTTTAGAACTGGTTTCACGAATGATCGTTGTTGATTATACTTGAAATAAATCTTGTTCGTTTGTTGCAATCGAACTTGGGAAGAGTAAAATCGAAAATCTCCGATTCTTTGAGCTATTAGTATTTATTCGATGGTTAATGGGTAAATGGATAAATGCTGGTGTGAACCAACCTTTAGGTCGTGAAGAGTTACACTGATCAGCCGCGTTTATGGTTTAAACGGAAGATCCTTTCTTCTGAAAAATATAAAATTTTTTTAATAACTTTAATAACTTTAAAGTATTGTCAGATAGATTTTTGGAGGGATCACAAATTTTTCATTGTTTTTGTTCCGCATAATAATTATAATTAACGCAATTATAATGTATGCGATGAGAATGAGTGGGGAAAAGAATTAATGGCTTTCAATTACTTTTAGGATTATGTAAGAAATAAGTAATTTGAAGTACGTATGAGTCATTTTTTTTTAAATCACAACACGGTCAACTAACCCCAGCTTCTCGAGTACTATATATTCTTTTTATTTATCCCTGGACACGTCAATGATTCTAAACGGAGATCTATTTATAGGTCTTATTCTTTTGATCGGAAACCATCTGACGTTTCCAGCGGAAACAACGAACCTTGAATCCTAATGAGACCATACAAAAAATACAATGAACGTGCCGCTAATAAATTCCTAATACTTTCTCCCCCGTATACTATGCATTTAAAGATTCATTCTCGTGCATTGTGAGTCGTCGCTTGATCTCCATGCAATTTAAACTTGCATCGACATTTCCATATTTTTCCAACAGGGGAACAACGTTTTTCTACGTTTCCAACGGTTAGTAAAAGTATTTAAATGATTAAAGGAACTCGACTCTACGTACGATAGAAACATATGTTCCACAGAAATCGCTCTTCTTCGATGATTCTATCGACGCGACGTCAAGTGAACCGAGTGTATTCCTGTTCGATATTTTAAACACAATCGAATCTCCGATCGATCGAACGGAACTTAATATCGGCCAAGTAACGACATCGCGAACAACTTAATCTTCCAACCGCAAACGCCGCGGAATCGAATAACCCTTTTCGCTTGTAATTCCTCAAAATCATTTTCGTACGACTTACCGGACGATGAGAACTTTTTCGCTGGCAAATTTATACACGTGGCACGGGAAAATTGTTTTTAGAACTTATTCTCTCGATATCGGCGTAACACTCACCTTGCCGGAGGTCGGTGAAATTCTGAGAGAAGCTGTCCCTTGGCGGGTTTCTCGATTCGCTTACGGAAGCCCTGAAAAAACTCGGCAATCTAATTTGGTGGTAATTTACCTGCCGATACGCTCAATCATTGTTGTCACAGAACATTCTTTAGCGAATGTTCTACTCCATGTAATCCTGCACGAATGAATGCTTCAACCCTCCCACAGAACAAATTTCGTCCCCTCATCACTCTAGACCGCGCGGCGGAGTATCTGATTTCAATTTCATCGATCTAACTTATAGGTTATATTATGATAACTGTCTTTCATTCGTTAACGTGTGTTTAACCACGAATGATTATATAATCGTTAAAGATGCGAGAATAAATCGTTATTTTGATCTAGATGTCATTGCGGATGTAAAAACATAATTACAGATATAACAGAATAATAACAGATGAATTTGTATATTATAATTGAAATATATGTATAACCTCGTATCATTGAGCTATCGATTAATATAACCCTCGATCTTGTGCGGCAAAAACAATTTTTGTTACTCTGCCCATTTACATGAACCAAAATAATAATAAATATACCCTAGAAATAATTATTTTAAAGTTCGTGTTGCACGAAGGATGGGACCCGAATTTCAAATAAATTTATGGGTTACCAGGTTAAAAAGATTAGGAAACCCGCGCGTAGAAGGGCGACATCGATTTGATATTTGGCTAGATTATTTATTTTCTATCGTTAATCAAGATGCGATAAATGGTTGACGTTGTCAAAATGCAATCCTTCGATTATCCGAACTTCAAGTTCACTTATAATTATTAAATATGAAATTTAATAAATAGACCTCTTAATATAATCTAATATCGCGTAAACATCATTTGACGGATATGCAATGAACGCATGTGCGATTTAATCCGAATACAAGCGATCAGCTGATCAGGCATCGGAGTGAGGGTGTAATACTCAGGTATACGCTTCTGTTTCTTATGAGATTAATTTGAAACTGAATGTTCGCTAGATTTACCTAAAATAGAATAAATTTGTCACTAAAAACGCGTTACTTCCATCAGTATGTGCCAGTAAAGCGACTATCTCCATTGGATTTTATGTAATGAATATGAAATAGTTATCTTCACCGCATAACCTCAAACTTTTCTCTGATTTACTTAGGCTGAAATTCGAACGGGATATTGTCAACTTCGCGCGAAGTATAGAAAATTCCCGACGGATCAAAATGAATAAATACCTTCATCTTGCCAATACGGGCACAAATTATGCTACTCGCATGAATCGTTTAAGTAATCGAATTTTCGGCGAAGTACCTAGGCCAAACACCACACGAAAGTCAATGAAAGTCGTTCAAATGTTTAGCGAAAGGCCAGTGCACAAACGACCAGAGATCGTAAACTACTATCCACGACATATTGAAATTCAGAAGATGATGACACAACTGAGGGATTACGGTTTGTTCAGAGACGAACATCAAGATTTTGTGGAAGAATATCAACGCTTGAGAGAGCTCCGTGGAAAGACCAAATGGATTCCACCACCTTTCAGGAAGAAAGCATAAGCTCTGTAATTTAATATTGGTTCCATTATATTACATTGCGTCTGAAGTGACATGCATTATATGGTATAATATATACAAACGTACAAAGAACTGCGTTATAAATAAAAAATTCTATACAAAAGGTACACAAATATCAGGTAGGATACGATTAGGTTTTTAGCGTACGCATTAGCACAGGAATCGGAGGCTGCTGCATCCTCAAAGTTAAAGGGAAATACAAAATCCAAATCGTCTGTATTTTCTATTTGATCTTCATGCTCTGTTGAGAATTTATTTAATTTTTTTCTATGTAGGGATGTTTCCTCTAAGATGTGCAATTTCTCATGCTCGTTCGAACTTGCCACACTTTCTTCGTCATTTTGAAAACGTCCCATTTTACCAATCTCTTGGTATTGTTGAAGACCGTCATTCTGTTCTTTTGCGACATCTTCTATATAAGGTACGTGGTAATAACCAGGTGTGAAAGACACTTTTGTATAATCATCGCTATCAGAAATGGATGAATGTAACTTGTTCCAACGATGGGATGTATTTGTAGTACCGACAGAATTTTGTTGGAAATTTTCAACCCCGGCGATCAATGTCGAAACATTTTGCAATTTCAATTTTGTATTTTCTGCCAAAGTATTTATTTGCGTATACACTCGCAAAGAATTGGTACGATTTGATTCATTACCTCCACTGCCAATTTCTACAGACTTGCAGAGATCCATATTAGAAGTGCCAAAAATGTTCCACTCCTCTTGTTTCTTATGATTAAATATCAAATCGTGTATCCAGGCCCTTATATAAATATGATTAAATATCTTATTAAATATCTTATGCCAGTTGTTGGATGAAATTTAATATTTTAATATTTTATCTCGTAAAAGAACCTTTCCCAAATTTAGTTCATGTTAAATTAAGACCTAAAAAACTAAACCAGTTACTTTCACCGCATATTGTGGGAAAAAAAATATAATGTTTCTCCCATATACCTAAAGACACTGACATCAAGGTACGTTGGAAGATCCCCACAGTCTAAACAGAAATTCGTCCAAGAAGCAATTCCCAGTAGTACTATTTTACGATATTGATTCTTGCACACGACCGGTGAACCAGGATTACCGGCGCAAGCTTTCATTTCATCCTTAAATTCTGCCATCGTACAAAAGACATTTTCATAACTGGCATTTCCATTTATCATGTACGAGCACAACTTCCAAGAATTGAGAACCACTTCCCTGTATTGAATCGGCTTGGCCGAAACTTTTGCAGATGGAGAAACGTAACTCTGCCATCCAAATATTAAGCAAGACTTATAATTATCGTCGGGTCTTACAGGCGCAATGTCGGGTAAAGTCAATTGTGCGTTACATATGTCAAACGGCCGAGTGAGTTTTAAAAGGGCAATGTTATTATCTCGATCATGATGCACAGAATAAGCTTCGTATCGAGGAAATATATAAGTAGCTTTTACGTATACCGTCTGCTTAGAGTCGGTTCCATTCAGTCCAGCAGCAAACAAAACGATGGACTGTGTTAAAATAAGCGATATCAATTTATATGTTTGTTTATTAACTACTGGATAATAAATAGCTTACGTTTCTCTGATCTTGTACGCATTGGGCTGCGGTTAAAACCCAGTCTGGAGATAGAAGTACGCCACCACAAGGTACTATCGTTTGAAATTGGATTAACCAGGGAAATTGGCCACTGAGGGCCCTCTTTCCTTTAAGAAGCGTGCTTTTATATTCATCCAAATTTACGAAGATTAAAAAGAATACAATACACTTTAACATATTTACTCTAAATGAAAATTTTCGATTTTCTGATTCAGCGCTACCTTCATGTTAAATATGTAAACAGTAGAACGTATGGACTAAAATATAAAACCGTTTATTATAAAATATGTAAAAGTACATACATTAACTATGGCAGAGTTTTTATTATTTACAGACTAGAAACAACGATGAACTTTAATTCATTTAATGGAATAGTGTTATTTCCTAAAAATGTTTTCATGGATTTATATAGTAAATTTGATCACGTTTCTCGAAAAATAACTCGTTTCTCTTACTTCACAATTCGTCTTTCGCATCTTCGTCCTTCTTCGCAGTATCGCCTTTCATGGCTATTTTCTTTTGCTTCTCTTTCTTCAGATCTTTCCCTGTGTCGCCCTTTTCTTTTAGACAAGAGTCATCACCTACTTTTAACGCTCTTTCCGAACATAAGTACCTGCAAGGAAGATAATTATTATTTAAAATAATCGATCACTTTAAAATGCAATGATGAGGTTTAATAAAACATTTACTTGATCAGTGGAATTTTCCCTTGATACTTATGGTACCACTCTTCGATATCCGAATCATGATTTTCAAGTAAATTTTCACACTGTGATTTCAGAGTTGTAATTTCTACGGATGGTTTATCCCATAATTCGTAAGGTATACCCAACTCCACTTTAACCCCACGATCTCTGTTAACAGAAAAGAATAAGTTTTGTTTGCACAAATAAGTACTCGATATATTAAAACGATATCTTACACAAGTCCGTGAAGCGCTTTAAAAGTCTGACTCATTCCTTTTGCAAATCTGGTACTATCAGAACGTTCCTTGTGAATATTATATTCTAGTATACGATCGCATAAACCTTCCGTCGATTCTACTAAACGGAGTTCTCTGTAAATTGTAGATTGTGAGGTAGTTAAAAATTTATACATACATTTCAAAGTTAAGTTGAACAATATTTACGATTTCTTATATTCCTTCTTTTTCTTTGGTGCCACATCATCAACGGAATATCCAATTTCAAGTACATCGTGTGTCTTTCCAGTCTCGTCCAATCTGGCTTCCAATTCCATGGCTACAACTTTACATACTGCAAATAAACACGATACAGGATATAAATAATTGTACACTTGCAAGCAAATAATTATTTTGTCATCTTCTGTTTATTCATTTTCCAAATAAAGTTAATCAACTTCATATTAAAAGGTCTGCTTTGTGAAAATGTGTAAATCCATCTATTAAACAAAAATATATGGTAAAAAAGAAAAATTTAAAAGGCAGGAACGAAAAATAACTGAAGTGATCTCTCTAATTTTCTACTGATTTTGTTTTTTGTTTATTTGGAATTCCGATCAAATTGTGAACAGTATAAACTATGATATAGATTGTATCTTAATCTAAAATTCGCTAATGCTTCAATCGGTAAAGTGTACGTAAACAGATGAATTTAATATTGGCATGAAACAATACTTAAACAAAAAAGAATCAGTTATCTCCAATGTACAATTTAGTAATAGTCGGAAACTCTTTACCACGGAACATAATAAAGTTTGGGCACATATTTAACGATTTAATACAGATTAAAAATTATATACATTGCGTTTAGTATAATACTAGTCAATCCTGATAAAACAATACGAAAAGGTTAGGATTTCCACTGTAAAATACATCAAGTTACCTTCGCATTTGTTGGCATATTTAACACCTTGCTCTTCTTCAGGACCACCGACCACAAAAGCAATAACTAACAAATGTATCAAAATAATTCGGGCTACAACGTACATCGTAAAAACACGATATCAAAAATGACCGTAAAAGACAATAAATATTAAATATTTAGTGGAATGGATGAGACTTGGAAGGTTTCTTCGCAATATTAAAAATCTGCGAGCAACATTTAAGGTTTATCAAATAGAGATTGTTGAAGCGACGTTGATATCTTTTGCATAGTGTCAACTGCACAACGACGTCAAGTGGAATTGAATGATATAAAGCGTACAATCGCGTACGATCAAAAGTACTTATCGAGAATCATGGCATCGAGCATTTTGCATGAATTCCATTACCAGGAAGTGGTGTACGATATGTTGGATAATTTATTTAAATATTTTTAATAACATCAGTGAAGGGAATTGGGAAACGTTTTTTTTTTCTTCGCGGGTGTCATTGGATATAATATGCGGTAATATGCTTTGATATGCTTATTCGGATTCTGGAATACTTGTTGGCTGCATTCTATTGGCTAATGGTGGAGGTATATTTGAATCTATCCAATAGCAGAGAGCGTTTAGGCCACGGAAGAAAATTATTTTGATCGGATTGGTTCTCATTTCGCGCCGAAATGTGTATTGCTTGAATTGAAGCAGGCCTGGCTAAAACTTGATTCTTGGAGCAAGCATAAGCAAGCATAAAGATACATCCTCATTATGTCAATCGGTTTCTTCGAAATCGGCACACGTCCACACATTTTTCACTTAGTACGCGATCGACACGATGAGCAGTGAGGATGACGTAATTTTGGCAGAAGTTAGGCCCTGCAAAAAATAATACTTGAATAAGGAATCCACATTTTTGGAAACAGAAAAGACAATGGCACAAACTTTGTAAATGGCACATGCTTTTACATTTGCAAAAATGTGAGAATCATTCCAGAGATCGGTTTGCCTGAAATGTCTCGTCCTGTGTATAAATAACGAACATTTTCTTTAAAAAGAGGGTACAAGAATGGTCAGCATCTTTTACTTTCTGTTTTAACAACATATCTTTTTTTTTCATTAACATTTGGACAGATTTCAATATATACAAAAGCAATGATTCATTTACAAATGATATTTATAAAAATTAAAAAGAAAGCATATACAATAAGGTGTGAACGAACGTCGGATTTCACGTGTGTACTTCCGGGCTGTGGTTAGCTGTGCAAGCAAACAGAAGGGCCGATACGCGATTTTCTTATTTCGCCCAAAATTCCGCACGGAGCGCTCTACGATTAAACGTAAGACAAACATACACAAAAATCATTCCATCACACTGTTTACGCCTTCTTCTTCTCGATAAACTGAAAAAGCTACGCTATAACCCGTTTTGTACAACAGCTTCTTTATCTTAATTCAGAGAACGCACAATTGATAACGTATTATTTATCTTGATTCGGAGAATGCACAATTGATAACGTATTATTTATCCTGATTCGGAGAATTCACAATTATAAAGTATTATTTATTTTAATTCTGAGAACGCACAGCTGTAACGTATCATCGTCAGTTTTTTGAATTTCTTGCATATATAACGGGCGCTGCATTGTGTTTTCGTTTCTCGCGCTGTAGACGTGAGAAGTGTCGAACGAGAATAATGTTTACAATTATAAAATTGAAAGTACACGTAGAGCAGAATTTCGCGTACGAAGTTTCAAATTGGCGAGACAAATTTCTGCAATGAAATTTTATCTACGAATATTCTTCTAATATTTAACATCACTGCTGAATTATGTTTGGTTTTATTAATATTCACCTGCAAGCGAACACACTTTCGCGTTTTGCTTGAAAGTAAAGCTATGAAAAAGAATGATGAAAACTTGCAATATTACGTAAAATGATTAGAAGAATGATCAATGCAAAAATATTGTGAAACTGTTTAGCGCCGATCAAAAGCTTGTCGCGCAAAATTATGCAAAACAAATATTTAACATAGCTACTACAAGTAACCTTCTGTGAAAATGTACCTCCACGAATGTTCACCGAAATTGAAGATTAAGTCACTACATCTACAAATGATTTGGAGGTCTTGGAAAGAAGTATTTTATGTTCAAGCCGCGATTTCACGTACTTGTAAATGAAATCTGATCGAAGATGAACACTTATTTGAACTTTGTTTACTGATTACAATAATTTGTACCATTTTAAATCTCTAATTAGATTATTCGAACCGAAGGTAATTGTTGCAGCTACTCTACGAACGTCAGGAATTTACAGTTTCTTTTGATGAAACGGTGAAAGTTAAATAACCTGCGATCAATTAAAACAGGCAATTGTATCGAAAAGAATCATAATATGGAAAAAATTATACGTTTGATTTTAATAGTGATTCTTTGTAACAAGCTGTTTAGAGATAGTTACATTATATCTTCAGTTTTATCCTTATCCTAGACATGCGTTCTGGTTCCTTCAACAATCTCATAGATGTAACCCAACTATTGTTCCATAAACTTTCAATTTTGCAATTAATCGATAAAAATCGCCACGTCTTCTTCGTCTAATTTTCCATCGAAATAATGGGAAAACAATATCGGCCGTAGTTAGTAAAATATTGCTTATGCTCAGCCGAAATCGCTGATACTTATTAGATTATTATCACAAACGTTACATTATGAAATTGTTGGATAATGATCCCTATCACCATTTTGTACGATAAGGCTACTCCTCGGTTGCTTTTAACAAAACGGGAATTTGTGAAACATGACTTTCCGCGGCAACAAAAAACAAAGCTCATCCGTAATTATATCGTTTTAAGCATCCCAATGCCCTACTGGATTCGATTCTCATTTCTGTTTTTGGTAACATCCTTCTGAACGCAGAATACGCGACGAAATTTGTATTTCATCGCGAGTGTGCTTAAGGCCAGAAACGTACATTTTATTTATCATTTTCATGGAAAAATGATAAGTTTTGGTTTAACTTCAGTCTTATTGACAGACGAAATCTAGCGCGAATTCAAAAGTCACACTAGCAGAACAAAATTCATTCGTTGAATCTGTATTTGTGTTTTTTCTTTGTCTTGCATTAGTGGGTGCACATGCAGCCCTCCGTAACGAAGTCCAGGCATTAACACAGATTTAAAAGTTTATTTGCTTTTTTTTAGTCACTTAGGAGTGGAAGCTGTGTACTTTTTGCCAAAATTGGTATCTCACTTGCGAGTGTTTCTGGAATAGATTTTGCCTTTCTTTCTCTTTCCTGTTCTCACAGAAGAAGAAAGACTCACTCAAACATCCGCTTAGGACGAAGTATTATATAATAACACAGCACTTAAATCTAAAGCGACTGGAATTCGTATTTTATAATGCATCGAGGTATAAATAATATAAACGAAATCTCTTAAAACGTACAGGCTTAAACGACAAAGAAATTAGAGAAAAGGCGGCAGTTGATAGGCATTAGTCGATCGAAAGATCTTTACGCTATACACAAAACTGGAAAGTAACATCCTTTCTGTTAAAACGCAAATTTTTCCATCTCAGACAAGATGTTCGACATCGAGAATAAAAATTATCGCGCTAAATAAACGACGTAGAACACGTTGTTGTAACGACGACTTCGGCGTTAGAAAGGCAAAGTCTTGCAAAATGCACATATTACTCATATAATGCTCATCGATCGACGGTAGCGCTTTCTAGTATTAGTTATAACAACAGGAACCGATACAGGGGCGGGAGGTGTTACAGGCGTAACAGGTGTGACTGGTGTTAGAGGAGTTACAGGAGTTTCAGCCATTTGGGCTGAAGAGGGGGGCCTGAGCTACCAAATATAGTTTTCGGTTTGTGGAGCCCGCATTACTCCCACGCCTCCACCGAGTCTTCTGTAATTCATGCAACCGCATAATTTCCATTGATTTTGTTCCGAATCATACACTTCGATAGTTTTCAAATAAGCAGTCCCGTCGAATCCACCTACCGCGTACAATAAACCATTCACAACCGCTAATCCTACCTGTAACAGAAATACAAACAGCCATTCTCAATTGTGATCAATCGTGCCCATCATTGGGCTATGATGATACGTATATATGAAAATTGATAGTATCGACTAAAACTTACGCCGCTTCTCCTTGATGTCATTGCAACTATAGGGCTCCAAGAATTCGTATGAGGATTGTACCGTTCCGCGCTTGAGAGTTCCATACAGTCGTCTCGCCCTCCCACGGCATAAATTAGATTATTAAATACAGCACAGCCTAGATGTTTACGTCTCGTAGACATAGGAGATACTTGAGACCATTTATTCTGTCTTGGATCGTATCTTTCCACCGTATTCAGAGGCGACTGTCCATCAGACCCGCCGATGGCATATAAATAACCGCCGAGTACGGCTACAGCGACTCCCAGTCTTCTAGTGGTCATCGGCGACACTTTAGACCATTTGTTTTCCTTAGGGTCGTATCTGTATAAAAAATTTTATCGTATTTACTCAAGCGTGTTATCATATTTATATAAATGGATAGGTTTATCATTTATTAAAGTTGCCTTACCTTTCAACATGATTAAGACATTGCACGCCATCCTGACCACCTACAGCATAAAGAAAGCCGTCTAAAACCGCGACCCCAACACTCGTCCTGCAAGAGGTTGTGGGCGCGACGTCGCAGGACCACTGGTTTGTTTGAGGATCGTACCGCTCGATGCTGTTTAAATAGCTCTGTCCATCGTGACCGCCTACCGCATACAGCAAATCGTTTAGCACAGCTACTCCGACGCCGCATCTTCGTTTACTCATTGGCGCAACCATTTTCCAATCGGCAGTATTAGGATCAAATCTCTCTACGCTAGCAATAGCATCGCCGGAACACCATCCCCCAACGGCGAACAACACTTCTCCCCGTCTCGTTGGTTTTCTAGGTCGTGTTCTAGGTCCTTGCATTAGTGGTCTTTCTTGCGGCAATAGCAAGTAGTTCTTCGCTTCGTCTACCAAATCTCTGCACGCGTCGTCTGAACGAACCAAGAGATCCGATCCCACGGTTCCAACTAAAAATTTTGGGCTGAGAAGGGGTAGTCGTACGTGTTGAAGAACTTGTGCCAAGTGTTGTCTTCTTTCCGTCACATTGTATTTAACCCAATTCATAACCGCGCTGAATACTTGTTCCTCCGTTCGTACATTTAATTCGTCCGATGAAATTATATCTACTAATTGGCCGACAGGTAGTAACAGGAATTCTTCGCTCTCCATCACCTGTTTTGCAAAGAAAGGGAAATGTGATTTTAATTGTAACGAGGTCCAAGAATTTGTGTTGTTACGGTCTATGTCTAGGAATGTACCTCTTGAAAATTATGCTGCGTAAATTTATCTGCGATGCGTAGGAGCTCGCGACAAGAGTGAGTATCAGCGAATGCGCGTATACCCAAACAATTGGAGGGATCCAGTTGGCGCTTGAGAAATTCGCAACAGATATCTTGTATTTCTGCTAACTGGAGAAGGCACGCTGCTGGAAGGAGAGTTTGAACGTTCGCTTCTTCGACAATGATGTGAGAAGTGTAACAGAAGTCTATGAGTAATTCCATTGCCATTTCATCTATGTCACGAATAGTAACTTCAGTCTGTCGAGATTCCGCCAGCTCCCCAGTAAACATTGCTCTGGAAACAATCACATTACGCGTAACTCAAACGTACACCACCATTACCACGCCCTTGCATACTCCGTTAGTAAAATAAGATTACCTGAAGTACGGACTACACGCCGAGAGAATAACTCTATGCGCGAATATCTTTCTAGAGCCGACATTAAGAACAACATCGCAGAGTTCTCGATGTCGGCGCAGAACATTGAGCTCTGTTAGCGTGGAGCGAGGATGTTTTTCGGAAGTGTGACTGAGACGGGCTGGGGATGGCGCGCGTTCCACGACCATTTCTCCCATCCTCTGCGAGGATGGGGCGCCCGCGGTCGCTCTCCCCGAGGCGCCCCTTGTCCCCCCGGCTAGCTGGAGGCGCAGCGGGGGTGACGCCCAACCCCACACCGAGTCTATCTGCAACACCATTCACCAACCACCACGGGTCTCAAAAGTGCCTGGACCAGGCCCCTTAATCTTGCTGCGTTCCTACAACGAGAACAATACGATCACTTGTTAGAGAAAATTCATGACAAAGGGAAACTGCTCGCTCTATCATAACTTAAGTTCTCCACCAAAAATGTTAAACAGCGGATATTGCGAGACATACCGCACACTTTGTTAATGTCTTTTCATAGTCCAAATATAAATCTAATTCGTGAAGTAACGTCGAAGGGGTAGATAAGAAGCACAGAAAAATTAAATAAGAAAAATGGCTCGTACTTATCTTCTGGAAATACGTCTCATCTCATCTCGTATATTCCATTATACAGCGATAATTCATAACAATGACGAAGTAAAGATTGAAGCAGACATAACTCGATGAAAAGGGAATATTAATTTCGGTTTCAATATTTTCATGGGGGAAGGGCCAACGATGATACGAACACTTTTATCACACCAATTTCACGTACGAAGCGAGCAAATAATGCTTGATAAACATCTCTGACATACTATTACACGCTCAGTTGCGTGAATGTACTTTCACCGTATCCAACGATTCATCGAACTGCAATTCTCGAGCTGCACACCATTTATTTCCGATACGCTCTACGGCGGTGAATCAGTGGATTCGAGATAAACAGAATTGACAAGACAAATGTATACACACTTTGAATACTTTCCCAGGCCACCGGGCGATAAAGTAAGATGTCCTGGATTGCGTCTCGGTTTCGTTTTCCACGATTCGATTAAAGCGCTAGCATAATGCCAGACATTCGATGATTTTGCGTTTAATGGCAATCGAGTCTCAAGGAAACTCCACTGCACCGGGCGCCCACGAAAGATATCACGACGGCACTTTCATTTTGAGATTTTTTTTCTGATGCACCGTGCACCAAATACCAAATACCGATTCGTTCGTTTATGAACTCAACCCCCAGGGACTGTACTTCCAGTTGTGCTAATTATGTCAATCTACGTTTGGGTTCCGTCCACGTTTAATAGATGGCGACACGGACTCCTGGAACTCGTCCCGGACAGTTTGGAAGCCTATCCAAAAAAACGCGCGCGTTCGCCCTTTTGGCCGTGCAACGATCTAACATTTTTTTGTAATTTAAAACAGAACAATCATTTTTAACGAACGTTAATAAAGATTTAGAGTTCACACGTGTACGTATATGCTAAGCTCCATCGCCGAATCCGCACAGTGGTCGACAAACAAAAACGGTAGGAACGCGTTCGTTTTTTACGTTCTACATTCTGGTATCCCGACGCGTGGCTAGAAAAAAAGGACACGCGTTAGAGCTGGACGTTTGAATTTTCGGTAGCGACCAAAGAAAGACACCTTGCGCCAGCTGTTGAACGTAAATCCCAACTGGAAAATCGCGAGTCATGGGGTTTCGGCTTTCGTTCTCTATTGCCCTGTCAAGATCAACGATCCTTGATCAGGTATTGTAACATTCTTTTCTATCGGGTTGATCGAGCGACGACGATCGTTAACAGTTATCGTGGTATAACAACTGGTACGTCGATTAACGAAAACAACAACTACTCGATCCTTTGTATAAGCCCCGATACCAAAACCAATACGATTAAACGGTTTACAATTGATTAGGTTAATATTTGGACTGTAAGTCCGAAAGTTTAAGTTGTTTAGATAAATTCAAGAGAAAATATGCGATGATATATCGACTATTCGAAACAGAAAGGCATGTGTAGACCGTGATACGCAAATAGAGCTCTTTGGGCTAAGAAATTGCAATACAATGAAAATGTCCCCGCCATAAGTTTAATAACGAAGAAGTGCTACCGGAAAATAACCTATAAATAATTTGACACTCGCAAACAGGTAAACGGTGCGTGTTGTTTATTTAAGCAACGCGACGCAATAATTATATTCCCAAAGAAAATAAAGAGTAATATCCGAAAAGAGGCATCCATCGATTAATTCAAACGATCGACGATTTTCATCGGGATTTTCTCACAAGTTTATAATATCGAGCGGATAAAGACGACTGACGCCGTCTATGCTATTACAGGCTAGTATATTACGTATAATATATCCGGGTAAGTGTAATAATCTCCGTGAACGGCACGTAACTACACCACACCGGGATCGTTAATTTATGGTTTATCGCGGTTTATCGGTTTGCGCCACTGACTCCGGCCGGTTTTTGCATCGGCACGATCTTTATCGTCCCCGGCCGGAGTAAGTCGTCAGTGTAATTTTAAATTTCGCGATACGTCGGAGCGTCGTTAAAGTGGTGTACGAGGCATCGTCGGTGTTACCGCGGTTTTTGGAGTTAAACGCGATGCCTTGGGGCCCGTACGACTTCGATTAAGGAACCCCGGGACCGTTTGCAAATTCGTTTTCTTTTTTCGGAGCGTTTACATTCGTTCGCTCTTCAGTCCCGTAAATCTGCATAAAAAGAGAATTTCAATAACGATAAATCGACGTACGTAATTAACGTTTCGCGAGAGGAGGATACATCCTCGAAATAATATGTTTCGAGGATCGTTTGCAGTTTACAAGCGTGTACGGGGTTGCGTTGCGAGCGTCGCGGTGCAGTCCGCTCGGTAATAATAATTATTGTTTATGTTTTAACGCGGTCTCGAAGACATTTCGGGGGAGCTCGATCGAACCACGGGAATCCGTAAAAAATGGAAAAATTCTGTGATTAAAGTTTTAATATCAGTTGAAGTTTGCTCTGGCCATGTAATTACGTCATTACCGATATGGGTTCTTTTCTCGGTACTTTCGTTCGAAAATATATCCGGGAAGCATGTACCAACGGCGAATCCTCGTGAGTTCGTTGATCAGGCACACGTTTGGTGCCGGGTGTACGTCGATAAAAATCTTCGATCCGATCACAGCTCCTTAATCATAGGAAGGAGACATTACGAGAATTACCGCGGTGAAATCGGCCAACCGGCCAGCACGCGTTCCCTTCTTTTTTTGAGTTTATTTTAATAATAATTCCGCACTCGACTTTCTTACAGTTATTGGCAGAAAAAATGCACGAAGTTTCTTTAGAAAATACTATAACTCTAAGCCTAAATATTGGTCAATAGCATCAATGATACTATCCATTAATATCGCCAATATTAATTATTAATATTTTCAAAAAATGTCGCGTATCGGCTCCTTACGAACAAACCCACTTTTAATTACAAAATTATCGATCAATATCAATATTAATATTAACATAGATATAGCGCTGGAATTTCACCGTGCCGTATCAAAAACAATGGTATTGCTACTTTTTACTTAAGGAAAAAGAAATTGGGTCAAAAAAGGGGTTAAAATTGTCTATTGTTTCCGCTATTAGTTAGTGCACCCTTCCGTCGATCGACTTTCACTCACGCGGTACTACGATGTCTTTTCTTCTTTCTGGAGAGGCTGATCTATTCTCCGCGGTGTAATCGCATCGAGAGACGTTCGCGGCGACACCGTACCGTGCCGAAACAGTTTTCTTACCGAACAGAGACGTTTTTACGACTCGCAGAGGCGGCTCAACGGGCCCCGTTCAATCGATCCGGGTAGCACGTGCCCGGCCATAAGCGGGCGCAAATGAGCGGACATAAAAATAAATGTCGTGCACAGGACGAAGTCTCCACTCTCCCTCTCATTTTCCGTTCCTCTCGCATCGTCTCCCTCTTACCTCCGCTTTTTCTCTTAAACGCGTAAACAGCTGGACAGCTGTAGACGTATGTACGCGCATACGTACAATGATTGACGAGCCGTTTTTCTTTTCGCGCGTCGAGAGGTAATGTATTTCGTTTTCGAATCGAGAATGTGGATTTGCATCTTTGTATCCTTTGAGTCGCGGAGTGGTTCACGACTGTGTATGGCAAAAATGGGATAGTGGGCAAAACGAGAGGAGCGTGGACAAATTCGGACCGCTGTTAAGTTCATTTTCGAGCGAGTGTAGATGGTAATTGTTGTAGAGGCTAGGAGAAATTGGGAGGAAAGTAGTAGAAAGTAATGGAAGATTTTCATAGAAACTAGAAGGATTTATTAGAAATTTAGTAAAAATTAGAAAAGAATTAAGAGAGATGTATATACGTATAGTTCAATTAGTAGAAATTTAATAGAAATCGCAAGAAATGAATAGAACTTGGAAGAAATGAATGCACAATAATAGAAATTTAGTAGAAATTAGAAAGAATTAGGAGGAACTTTAGTTGCGTTTTGTAGAAATTCAATAAAAATCGCAAGAAATTAATAGAAATTTCGTAGAAACTAAAAATAAAAGCTTTTACGATAGGAAGCTTATTAAAGTAAACTTTACAAATCCCTTTTACTCACCTCAAGTACGTCCGCGAAGGGATGAGCGTGCCGCGTGTTAAACCGGATCGAGGAAGGCGCGCGAATTATTTATTATCATACACTTGGCCCAGTTTTGAGGCTACACACATGTCGGTGCTTGCACGCCGGGGTTGTCTCGCCGATTTCCACACAATCTCTCATCGCCGTTGCTCGCGTATGGATGCGCGAACCCGTTTTTAACTCATTTAATTCGCATACAGGATCGCGTCGAAGTTCTTGTCCACGTTTCCACCGTTTCGCATCTGATTAATCAAGGTATTAACGATGAGAAACTCGATAGAATTTCTCGAATTTTTCACAATCGCATCTTTGCTGCTTCGAAAAATGGTACAACGTGGATTCGCTCGAATCCGCGCGCGGGTCCCATTTCAAAACTTGATATTGAATATGCAACTCGCGCACATGTACTTGGTCCGAGACAAGACCTTGTCTCTTGATTCTAATATCCTTGATCAAATTCTTACGATATGTCCCAGCAGTATTTGGCCTGTAACGAAAAATGGTAAAACGTTGCCACCCTTGATTCTGAACATTCTGAATCTGTTTCGATGACACCATAAAAAAAAATATGCGCCATTCCACGTTTCATATTTTTTTTATCGAAGTTCTCGATAACGGTGAAAAATTGTTGAGAACACCAACGGTGTTTCAGCAAACCGGAAAGATAGTGAAGCGTGTACACCAGTTTGATTACCGCGCTTGAATCTTCGGTCTTAACGTTGCCCATTTATCTTCGCGATAACGCGTTTCGCTTAACGTTCGCGAGCCTCGATACTTTCTCAGACGAACGTTTCCCCCGTTCGGACGATTCCCGCCGTTTTTCTTTTCTCCCTCCCGTTCGTGCCGATTTCCACGCATTCGGCACGCGGAGAGACGCTCGGCAATGGAACACGCGAAAAAACGGCAGAGTAGGGTAGAGTAATTTGGAGCAACCTTCGGGCGAGCAATGTTAAAAGAAAGTGTGTACGGAGCGTACGCATTCGCCGTTCTGTATTTCCCCGGCAAGAAATTTATGCGCGTAATTAAAGACGCGTGCACGAAATGTGCGCGTGGAGTTTCTTACGTACGCACGTAACAACACGCGACGCTTGTCTCGGGGACAAGAGATGCGTTGATTACGGGCCGCAAAACGCTCGAAACGGCAACGTGTGCGAGCGTTACTTTGAGTTACCCGGCGCAAAGGTTTCGTTTTTATCCGTAACGCTTTTTAATTGAAAAGTGGTCGCTTCCGAGAAACAATGCGCCAGGGGCACGCGAAGTTGGGAAGAATTTCTCGAATCTTGAAATTGAGCTTTCGGCATTTCGCGCAACAGTAGCTTTTTGTCAGAAAATTTATGCTTCGGGAAAGAGACTGTAGGAAGAATTATTGCCGTACGATTTATCGTTTTACAGATAAGAATTTTGAAAGGAAAGCACGGGGATAAATCGGAAGGATTGTCCACGAAACGATCTCGACAGTTTTATAAAATCCTTTATAATTACAAACGAACTATGAACTATTATTATCGGTTTATTAGTCTTGCTCCCTTAACGACTCGTCTATAATTTTCGCAACGGAACGTGGAATGTGTGTACACAAATTTTAATTTGCGAGAGGAAAGTGGGTTTAAACGAAGCTACAATCAAAACTCGTTAAGTGGCAAACGAATACTCACTCATCCACGGTCGACTCGCCTAAACGCGTAACATCTTACCGCGCGTTTGCCGCACGTTTAACGAACAAAAAACGATTGTTTTGTCCCAGCCGTTCGATTAATGGCCGCGAGGGTGGTTAGCCGTGTACGTAACAGGTGAAATATCGCGTACAATTTGTACCCGACTGATAAATCAGTGTAGATAAAGCGAGTCTAACTGCCGGCCCGTGCGTGGCACCTGTTTTACTTTTTCGTTTGAAAACTACCTACAGCTTGACTCGTTTTCCTTCTCGTGGAACGAGCGAGAGACGGTTGATGGGCTCATTAAGAAAACGGTCTGCACTGGCAGAAGTTAATCCCGTGTTTCAACCGTTCCGAACAATCAACGGTTCGCATTAGTCACCATCTGTTTACGTTGCTCGCGTTTTCGGATTAATTTCATTGTAAATATGATTGCGCAATCCACGCTTTTTATCGTCGAGCTGCCACGATTGTTCATCGACGAGGGGTGGTTGATCGAAATCGTTGCGGATCTTTGTTCTGTTCGATTTGCGATACTGTAGAAATGCGATTGTCCGTAGAATCGGTGTGACAAATCGAGAATGGAATGTTCGATTTATTCTTCGTTCGGTATATAAACAAAGAAAATATTTCTATTGCGAAGGAACGGAATTGTTTGTGTTTGAATCATTTGGATAATCAGGTTCCAAATGATCGATGTTCGATCAATTAATCTCCGGATAATCCGAGTTTTACCGTCTTCGATTATTAGGTTTCTAGAGTAATCAATTACTAAATAATCAATAGAAGCAGCTTCAAATAATCGATAGCGCATCTAATCAAGAGACAAGATCTTGTCTCCGGCCAAGTGCAAGTACGCGAGAACTAGACCTTGTATCGTTTCCAGAAAGAACGAATGGGGACTTTGAGGTAGTCAAACCACATTAAAAAATGAATTTCTCTCGGGATTACTGGAGTAAACAAAATCGTATTCTTGATTTAGATTACGAAACCTTTCAAATTTACTATGTCCGCGCGAGGCGAAAATGCGAAAACGATCGAAGAAACCACATCCGCGATTCTAATGTCGATAGAAGATCGAACTACCGATCCGCTTATCAAACTATCACCGTAAAGCCGCGTAAAGCACACGGGTCGCAGGAGAAGGAGAAAGGCAGGTGCCCGGGCATAAAACGATCGTACCAATTCGCGAGCTATCAATCACAACTCCTCGGTCGCGGAAGATCGTTACACGGTGCCATTCGAAATCGTATCCCCAGCACAAAGCTGCGATTACATGACCGGGAATTGTAAAGCAACGTCGATGCGGGTAGAGCATGTAAGTACGCGTGCGTAAAGGCGAATTATAAGGCTGCTCGGTGTCTTGGGACGCGCAGGTGACCGTTTTCCATTACCACCTGTACCGGTCGTCTCTCTTCGTGTATGCTTTTCCATTTTGTGGTCCCGCAGAAGCGAATCTTGCGTGAGATCCGGGGGTACGTACGCGCAGTGACTCCCATTAATATTCCGACGTTACGCACGAATTTGTACGTTCTTCGCGGTGAGTATTAACCTTTATCCGCTTAATAGGACGTTTGATTGGCCGTTTTTTTTTTAATTTTCGGGAAAATTTCTCTCTGCAGCAATGGCTCCCAAACTGTGGTATGTGTACAACTCGTGATAGCTACATGATAGCATGAAAAATGACGGAATGCTTGTGTATTTTTATTCTTGTTTTGATAAACAAATGAGACACTTTGATAATTTATATTGTCATTTTTTACTGTCTTGTCATTTTGATATAAATGTATTGAAATTTGGAACAGTTCGAATTTTTTGTCATTACTGGTACGTGACTGATCTCTAATAAACATGAGTGCGACGCGAAAAAAATGTTGCGAACCTCTGATCTAGAGCGCCGAGGGAATGGTTGTAGGTACCTCTCCTCTCTGAATTTGTTACTCTTTTTTAAAATTTCTGTGTTTTGTAAATTTCTGTGATTATTGATATAAAGATTTTTTACCAAAAATGTGATGCAATGTTGTGCCAGAGTTTAATGGGCTTAATTATTTTGAAACAAGCACATTAAATGAAGGACTTACAAAAATGATAAAAAAATTATGGACGGCGAAATTGCCGTTGTAGCGAGCGAAAGTGTGACTTTAGAAGGCCCGAGCGGATAAATGTTAATGAGAACCGCTGTATTTGGTTAATACAAAGAACGACGGTTATTACAACGATTTACGATTGTAATTATAATTATTATATATAATTATGGTTATATCTACATAATTAAATATAATATATATTACACAAAATAGTATATTATACTGAATTATATGTATTACTATGCATATAATTATATCGTAATTATAATTGCCTCGCAATCGGGAAAAATTATTTCGTTACGTGAACATAGGAAGCGTATCCACGGCACCCATCATTCCCCGTGTAAAAACGTCGATACTTATCGATTAAATTCTCGCCGACACACACCCGTGTTCCGAGAATATTTTTAACCAAATTTGAGCAGTACCGTAATCGCGTCAAAAGCGCTGCGCGTAAGCCTCTGTTCTTTTCTTCTTCTTCTCTTTCTCTCTCCTCCTGCCTCCGTCTTTAACGTCTTTCACGCCAGTAAACGTCGCCTCGCGAACTAAAGTGCGCGTGTAATGAGCCATGTCGATCGATTCGATTAAAAGTCCCGTGGACTACTCGATCGTGAGTACGGTGCAACCAACGCGGTAATGCGCATTTAATGACAAAAGTGAAGGGGAACATCGTCCCCGGGGAAAATTTTTGCTTTAGCAATGGCGGGAGCGTCGGCGCGGCTTCGATATCCGTGTAAATCCACTTTGGTAACGTCACGCGACATCGGCGTTAAAGCTGAACGATGTCGATTTCTACGGGAGTATCTTAATTTTGTATCTGCCCGCTTATTTTCGTAAAATATCGCGCGCGAAACAGTCATGCCAATTTCATTACCGCTCTTCGGCGGGACCCTACTTCTTGGATCCGTTCGCGGGGTTGATCCAGGGGATATCCGGTTTCGGGTAATCGTAATCCTCGATTACGCTTGCGCGAGGTTGCCCGCAATCGTGTGTATGTATATAGGAAAAGCTTGAGTTCGAGAACGTGATTAATTTCATGAAGAAGTAATTTTTTTTAGAAATTAGCAACTAACATGGGGTACATTTCAATCATATGAAAGAAGAATCATAAAGTGCAATTTTTTTTCTAGCAAGTAATAGAAAATTTAGGAATATTTTAGGCATAAGAAAGGAGGAGAACGTGCAATTATTTGTCGAAAGTAGAAGCAAATGGAGGGAAGATTCTTAAAAACTTTACAACATCGAGTCATCCGAATATAATTTACCGAATATTAATTAGACTTAATATTAAAATATAATTCAATATCGTATACACCTCTAGTAAAGCGACGTCGTTCAAAAATCTTCACTAGCAGATATCCATTTCCCCCACAAAGTGCCCAAGCTTCTATTCCGTCGTTATATCTAAAATCGAACTTTTCCAACTTATAATTGCCATCTCCTCCATCCTGATCCAACGATTCGTACGACTCACGTTCGAATTCGCGCGTCACGACTTCTACAGTCTACCGGGCACCTACGCGTACAGTTACTAGACGCGCTTTTTTTTTTCTCTCTCTCCGGTATCAGCACAGACTGTCTTCACCTGCACGGCATATGGCGGCGGTGGCGCGTACACACGCGCACGTACGCGCTCCTATACGAAGGTAGAGCGATGATCCACGTCGATGATGCCTATATCGAGGGATGCCAGTTGGATTGGGCTGCCGGTTAATTTCTCGCTCATCCACGCGACCCACTGCTTTTTGAGGGCCGGGTCCCGTGCGATGTCTACTTCCGGTACTTGACCCTTCCCGAGGGGGGTCACGCTCCGTTGGTCCTCCCTTTCTCTCTCGCTCCCTTCAGGTTCTTCGTCTCCTTTTCCTTTTACCTTCTTTCCTCACGATCGTTGTTCCCTTTCAGTCTAGTTTTTCACGTACACGTATGTATAATTCATTCCCCCCCGCCCCACCCCTCCACCACCGGTGGGCGTGCTAAACACCCTCCAAATCCCGGGGGTGATTCACCCTCCGCCGTCACGGAATCGGTGAATCTTCGACCAGCGGTTGCAGGTAACCGTTACGATGATCGCCCGTACCGTACAACCTATATCCAACTACCCCGTTTTATTATAGTCATCGCGAGCGAGGATAATTCAAGTTTCAATTCAAGAGTCACGGTTATTGGTATTTTCTTTTTTCCAAAACTTCGGTTAAAATGAAAATAAACATCGAAGCAAACTCCTTTATCCTAGCGATACGAATCACTATGATATTTATCGCAATTTATTATCATACTTATGCCTATACTGGGAATACGATAAGTATCTCTTATCTTTTTACGAATACTTAGGATTCATAAATTGAATTGTATATCTATTTGTTAGGTTGATGGATATGAAACGCTGGATTTTTAAATGAATATCATGAACTTAAATTCGATATTTCAGACGCACCAACTGGCTTAATCGATTTTTTAATTACGCGTGATTACTTTCGTTTCTTTAATTATCTTTCTTCGCGGAAGAATAATTCATGCCTTCGCGGCGACGGAGCGCATACTGAATTTTTGCGATACTCCACTCACTTTTTTTTTTTTTATCGAAAATTGAACCCAAAGCAATGAAAGTTATTTTTATTCCTTTCTTTTTTTTTCAAAAAATGACATGGTTGAGATTCTTACTCTCTCGGACCCCGATCCCCCTCGATCCCCAACGTTGAACGATTAAAGATCACGAAAAATCCTGGATAAACGGCGACTTCCTCGAAACCCCGCGCGACTCTGTGACACAGATCGGGGGCAACGCAAAGAAGCATTCGCCGGTGGTCATTAATAAAAGCAACAGCATTTTCGGAAGCGTGTTTTGCGGCAATGCGGATTGCGATGCCTCTTCTTGCGCCGTTGTACCCAAAACTGGCCACGGCATACATAACTTTAAACGAACTACCCGAGATAACACCACCTGCCTCTCTTACCAATTTTAATTTGTCACCACGTTCTCGCCATCCCCGACGAAGTGAGACTTTCTCTGTCTTCCGAGTCACCAGCCGCGAAATCCCGAAGAGCCGAGCTCCGAGAATTCCCTTTCTTTTCCCCGCTGACCGAGGAACGCGTGCTACGTCTCTTTATGCCCTCTCGTCGATGCGTACGAAAATGTACGTACCGTACTTACGTATGTATCTCTCTCTATCTCTCTTTGTGTATGTACGTATGCGTGGAAGCGTATAAGGGAACCGGCTGTGCAACACGGTGGTTCTTGCCGCTGGTGCCGTTTGCACGGAGAAAACTCATCTTTTGCGCTGCTTGGGTTTGCGTTGAAAATTATACGCAATTAACTGTCAAGTTCGAGTGCAGTTGGAATTTAATAACATACTTTTATACGCTAAATTCGCCTTGCCAATTACAACTCATTAACCGCGTATTTCGGTGGGAGCAGGGGGGGGGGGGGGTTGACGGCGAAGTTTAAGTGTCCCGTTCGGCTTCTGGTGACACGATTTTCGGTTCCTGCCACTGATCGGGAAATTTCTGGGTTGAATTATAATTTCGGAATTCCGGTCAGAGTACTTTGTTACACTAAAATCCGAACCGTGGGATATCTGAAATTCCTCGATTCTTGAATTATTCTAAGTATTGTGTTATATTATTTTCGGTGGAATAAAGATTATTTCGGAAATTGTGTGATAAATCGGATAATAATGACAACTTTTTTATACGGATTTAACTAAATATCCAACTAAATATTTATCGAGTTTGATTAGGCGTACCTTTGTTAGGTGGAACGAAGAACTATTTGGCTAAAAAAATAGTTTTAATCTACTAAAAAAATTGATTTACCACTTTATGATACTAGGAACTGTGTACCGCACATCCAAGTAATTATAAGAATTACAGTTAATGCAAATTATTATTTAAACGTTACAATTTTGATTAACATTAATATCGTATGATTTTGATATTATAAATCCGATGTTGAACATTCGTGGCTCGCCCACGCTGTTATTTGTATCTCAATAGAGGGTGGTTCGCACGCTCCCCAATTCATCGAGAATGAATCTTCCTTTATTTCGTACCGGTCCAATTAATGTGCCACATGACGTTTCCGACGAACGGAAATCGGTGGAGGGCCCCGGGTAGAAAAATGAACGAGGAGGCTCCGGTATTCGGCCAGACATTGGTCCCCGGGAGGGTCAAAGTTAATTGCTAATCGCTAATCCACTCCCCTTCTCCCGTTCCAACCGCCGCCACCCCCATCGAGAACGTCAGTTGGCCCCTGCGATTTTCCGAATCCGAAAGCTTCATCGAGAGTGACTCACGTCACGATCATCGAAATTCGAAGTCGCTCGTGATCGTTCTTTTCTGCTCTTGCGAATTTATAAGTTCTTTTGCAATTTGAACAAAGGGCTAACACGGTTTACAGGTTGACGGGACGGAATTCAGACGCTTTTTGTAACAAAAGAGTAAGGGACGAAAGAATTTAAATTCCAATTAGAAGTTATATCGTGGACATATTTATATGTCGTGTAAGAATATTTTAAAAAATTTACTATCTCGCGCTACTAGGAACGACATAAATATAAATTATAATTCACGACCTCTAATTCCGGTTGTCTTCGCGTCTCGGGTATTACAAATATCATCTGGCGCAATAATAAACATACCGCCGTAGACATAACGCGTGCAAACATAACCGTGCGAAACGTTAAAATAAGGAAAGATGCGATTTCAGTCGGCTTCTCTTCGAGAGCTATTGAGGACTACCTTTTGTCCTCCGTGTATTTCGAATTGTTTGTGCAAACTTTGCGGACGCGTGCCATGTGGCAAACACAGTTTTCACGTCCCTCGGGATACACCCGATTTCCCGAGCCCTAATTGGGTAGAACTACAAAAATTAAACGCTTCCGGGTCGTCGGTTTATCGCGTGCCGCCTAACGGTTGTCCACGAAACTCTTTGTCGCTGCTACTATACAGGGTGAGTTACTTGAATAGTTAGCTGCTTCTGACGAGTATACTCGTTACAAAAAAATGGCATTGTTTTATGTTATAACGATTATACTCGTCATGACGAAAAATACTTTGCTCTTTAAATTAAAATTTGAGTGAAAACTAAAATATATTACAATATTTGGTGGAGATATTTTCAAAGGGGAAACGCGGAAATGGTTTCTGTATTATTCGTTTGGTAATCCAAGCAATGAACTACCGAAATATGTTTATTCGCCTCATCTTTGCGATACAATTTAGGTGCACACTTTTCAAAGAGGTTGCAATGGTTAACTGGTTAAAGAAGGTCACCCCGAGTGTGACATTTTTAAAAACGAAGGAAAAATGTTTTATGGAACGATCGAACGAAAAGTAATACCGTTTATTTGTTGCGACAAGGGCGTGATCCGAACAATAAATAAAATACAAACGATAAATAAAACTCAGTTTTATAACGTTTTATTAACAATCGAGATCCAAGTTGACGCGCACCTCCAATCGATCACCTCACCCTGTTTCCGAAGCACGTAAAAAATATATTTTATAAAGTGAGTAACGTGTGAGTATCTTCTTTTTCGAAAGTTCCCATGCATATGACCCACAGCAAACACGGATCTGCTATATAAAACGTTCGGGAAACACGTGACAGACCGTACGGGGTTAGATATATGGTTTTAGAACCAATATACGGGACAGATGCTCCCTCATCAACGTTTTACGCTCATTCTGCTTTTTTTCTATAGCCGTCACACTCTCGACGCACCTCTGATCTCTGGTGAAACATTGCACATTGCGAATTTAAATATTTATGGTATTAAAACAGTTACTTAATTTGATGTACGAGTATGTATGCGATTTATTGCGTGGAATATCAATTTAAGTAGAAATATGTTTTATTTGCTCATCGTAGTGTATTACAATTACGATGCGGGTAATAATGCTACCAGATTTCTCAAGTCATTAATCAGTTTATAACGACAGTTAAAATTGCTGTCTCTTGCATTATTTTATTATGATTATTGCCACGTCGTGGCAATACGTCACGTAACGAGGGTAAATAGCAATAACGATCCAAGCTAATTCAACTTAAAAATTATCCAAGCACGTTACTATTTTAATTTCCAGGACTTATTAAAATATAAAAGCAAATATTACTAAATTTAAAGTTCTGCAGAAAATTTCATTCTAGGATCGGTGAGTACCTCGAATCGAGTCAAATTCAGAAGCACCCTCGAAATTTTATAGAAACATATCGTTCGTTCAAAATCACTTTAAAGGGCGCACAATGCGAGGGTAGTAATCCAACGAAATAAGCAATCGAAAATCAAATTCTGGACCATGTCGAGTGTCAATCGGCAACATCAAAAGTGCCGGCGTTTTTTCCGAATGAGCTGGCCTCGTGTATGAAAAACGAGGGCGCTGATACGCGGCCAGAGTGAAGTAAGTCCGTTCCCCGTGGATGGCTTTTACCTTTCTTCTTCCACCTTTATTTTTTTGCTACCTGGCCACGTGGCGACGCGTGCTAGCCCCGGGGGACAGTTGCGAGGGCCCCACGGCCGATCCTCTTGTCCGTTGTGTGTAATACAACGAGCAGGGTGCCACGGGATGGAGTGATCTCCTTCAGCTTCCTGTGTCAGCATGCCTCTGGTAATCTCTCGGTGCGTAATAGCGCGTTACGTACAAGGTGGACGGAAATTCTGTCTCTCTGGAAGATGGAGGATCGTTAAACTTGGCGTCGAAGCTCTGAAAATGGGAATGGCAAATTATTGGGATAATTAGATGTTCGGATATTTTAATTAGAATGATTCGCGTAATTCTAAATATTCGTGTACTTCCATCCGAATTATTCGTATGATTTGAAATATTTGAGCACTCGAACCCGGATTATTCGTGTAATTCTAAATATTTTGACACTCTAATCCGAATTATTTGTACAATTCGATATATTTGGATACTTGAATTCGAATTCGAGTATAACTCCAAATATTCGGAAGTTCGAATCCACGCATACATAAGACGATCAATTCTCCTTATCAATGAACTCTGCTCTGTCTATTTACCCGATATCCATTTTTCACGTCGCTCGTGCGTTTCCAATGATCTCACAATCTTCGAGCTATTACCATTTTCTTAAATCGTGCCTCCGTCCCCGGCGTTATCGCCTTCCCGTTTTCTTCGGCGTATCTCGCGTTCATTCTCTTTCGCGTTTCTGCTCGCCGAATTTCACGATAAAAGCTCATCGCTTTCTTTCTCGTGAATCAATTTAATCAGTTATTTAAAACTTGATTCGCAGCTGCGGAAACTTAAACGAAACGGCCCACTTCTCGAGGGGCAGCGTTAACGATCTTTTATCGGCTCTTTTTCCCGTTTTACGATATTCGACACGACGCAAATCCAATTCAACTTTAAAACGCGAATATGTATGATATACGATGTCGCGAGAGGAGTTCCCTGCCGAGTAACTCGGGTGCGTTTTATGTCGGTCCGATTATCTGATCTTGAACTTTTTTTTTTTATTTATGAATATTCATCGACGCACCTCCGTAACGAGCATGATTCGTAAAACGTTATGGAGCGCCACGAGGAGGAGGGGTGGGAGAAAAAAAGAGGTCATACCTGTGCTCTTTTGTCTTCATAAAGGAATTGAGACTCCGGCACGTGGACGGAATTAAATTGTAATTAACCGACGTTAATGCAAAGAATCCATTCGAGATATGCATATTTGTCCGCGAATTGTCGACGTTATGCGTTTAAAATCGTACCACGAGGTGGACATTCTTTTTTTCCGATTACCAATTACGTTTGCAAATCTATTCGTACCAGGATTCTTTGTTTCCTAATGCGAGTGCCGTTCCTCGGTTACGATTTTATTAATTAATCCGTGTCGTTTGTCAATTATTATCTTAAACGTCGTCTCGAATAGTCGAGCGGGTCTACTAATTTGTATTTATCTCACCTAATCGTCCTCGGAGCCGTGCATGTAATCGGCGTTTCGTCGTATAATTTGAGTAAGAGTGGAGGGACAGGGCCTTGGCAATACGAGATCCTGAGCCGCTGTTTTTCTTTCTTTCTCTCTTGTTTTTTAATCTTATATGCAAATCCAGCATTGGGAGTATGCCTACGTTGAAAGGGCTGTAGATTTCGATGCAGTAGAAAGAGAGCATATGGTGTCCCCGCGAAGACGGTGCAACGCGTTGCAACGGTGCAACAGATGGTGCAGGAGGTGCATGGCTCGTGCTGCGTTCCTCTTTCCCCTTTACACCCCTTTCCCTGTCTCACCGTACGTTTATCTCTTCTATCCTTATCTCGCTCTTTCCGTGTTTCATCGTATTACGGCCCCCCCCTTTGACGCTTTTCTTCATTTCTGTCGGCTTTGCGCTCGTTTCTTTTGTTCTCCTATCGTTTCATCGTATGTACTTATTACTTCTTACGTTTCTCGCTGTACAATGTATCTTATATTTTATTTTGTTCCCTTTCTTGTTCGGTTTCGTCCTCTTCTTCATTTCATTCCTTCTTCGCCTTCTCGTTCTGTTCTCGTTCCTCTTATTCTCTCTTGCTATTGATAGTATAGCTTCTACGTGAGCTTTGCGCTCGTTTCTTTTGTTCTCGTATCGTTTCATCGTTCTTATTATTTCTTACGTTCCGCCCAGGTATATTTATCTTTAATCGTATCTCGGCCTCGTTTTTATCTTGTTTCACCACTTTCATCACTTTTACATTGATTTCTTTCCCTTTTCAATCCTTGGTTTCTTACTTTGGGTTGTTCTACTTTTTTTGTCATTTTTTCCCTCATCTTCTTACCCTGTTCCTATTTCTCTTATTCTGCTGTTGCTTTTTTTCGTACATCTCTCTTATCTTACCTTTGCCTCATTTTGCTATTTCATTCCATTGCACATTATTTCTTTCGTTCTCGTATCTCTGATTTCTTAGGTTTCTTCTTTTTTCCATTTTCACCGCACCGTTCTGTTTCCATTTCTCCCTCTCCCCCTTTCCCCACATTAGCTTCTCTTTTACCCCACTTCTGCCACCTTTTCTCTCGTTTTCACAATTCCTGTCACCCTTACATTAATTTCTTGCCTTCTCGAATCCTCGCTTTCTTACATCTCGCTCTTCTCTCTTCGCTTTCTATCTCCATCTGTCACCGAATCCGCTACAAAGTCGTCCGAACGGAAATAGTCAACTCGGTCATCCCAACGAGTACTCGATGTACATACGTACGTACATGCAGTACGTAAATACAGATGCACATACGTATATCGAGATGCGAAGCGGGACACGCGTTCCCACGGTAAGTAGAAGTTGCCCTTAAAATGCGGGCCAAAGAATAAATTCGTTTTATCCCCGTCTTAATATCGCCGTTCACACGCTCGATTGACTTCCGCAATGTACAACAGCTAAGAATGAAAATAAAGGAACGGTGCGCGGGAAGGAAGACGGGAGTCGGTGACCACCCGATACACCTGCGAAAACTTGCATATAATTAAATAGATCGTTGTCGCCGGGAGTATTCTTTACGTTCACGCGGGTACGCTAGCAACGCGCGTATAACGTTATACATATTCAGATCGTCCAATGGGGCGGAAGATAATACGGATAACGCTGGGCGCTACTTCCGGTTAACGAGCACCACCGCTCCTCTTTCCTTCTCACGATCGATATTCCGTTAAATAATTACAAACGTATCTATCGAAATATAAAATCAGTATACGTTCGTATAATACGAAGGTAAATCAAAAACTCAGGGCAATTTTGTATGAATAATATTACGTGAAAATTGACGTTTCATTTTAATTTACCCTCGTACATCTTTATAATGCATCCTGACTTTTCTTTTTTATTTATACAGAGTGTCCTGTAAATTGCGGTAGTCCGTTCAAGACACGATACATTTTCGATAAGGAAGAACCTGCTTGGAATTATCACAGGCATCGCTCCTTTGGTAAAACACCACCATTCATGGTACACTCTATATACGTTCGATGAAAATTACATGTAATTTTATCAAGAGACAAGGCCTTGTCTCGGGCCAAGTACAAGTACGCGCTAACTTTAATCTGATTACACGAAAGAGACAAGCGGGATACACGATTATTTCTTTGAAGCACTTGAACATTAACGAGCAAATGTTTTTTGTTATTCGAGGATGTCGAAAATGTTTCCGTGACTCGTCCAAAATGAGGTGCTATCTTAAGATTAATTGTTTGCCAAGCTCCGTCTTCGCGCGTTGCTATTTTTAACAGAAGAGCATCGGTGCAAATGTATGGTGCAATTATACTTTTTATAGGAACATAGTGATAGACCGGCTAGGTCACTAGATTGTATACGCTTCGATATTTCTCTGTACTATTATGTACAGAAGTTACACGTTCGCGTTAACATACGAAACAAAGCTTGTTAGGAACACCGTCCTTAATCCAGCTCGTCCCCCGAAAAATGGAAATATAGAAAAACCGAATTCACTTTCTCCATCGCGAACAACGTGTATGTACAACGGACCGGAAACGATTAAAGTGACTAAAAATTCATCGAATTCTCATTCTCGCCATCCGATCATCCTTGAAACCGGATGCGCGAGTAGGAATACGAGTCCTCCGATATCAGAACAATGCAGGTGTATAACGAAGAAAAGTAAGAAGGGCGTGTTCCGTGATCGTCCGTTCTCGACGCACGTGCGTGAGAAAAGTCACCCTCGAAGAAGGGACACGAAACGGCGCTTGTAAGGTTAACGTAAAGACGCTTGTCACTCGTAGAAGAGAGATGCGGGAGAAGTTAACGTACTTTCAACGTTGCATACGTTTCTTCGTAACACGTGCGTCTGGTAAACGTCGTACGCGTACCTGTCGTGGCATCTGGAATTGTCTCCGGCACGTGTCTTCCGCAACGTTGAGCAACCGACTGCGAAATAAAAAATAACAATTCAGGTGTCTGTTATCGATATCATTAAACATCGTTGTTTATCCAAACAGCCATTTAGTTCTAAATAGCCCGCGTGAAATATTTTTCTCCTATCCTCGATAAATGAATTATGCTAATTAAGCGTTTGCTTGTAAATTACTAAATTCTTCCTGTATAGATCTATTATGTAGCATCTCATTCTCGACGATCCACGGAAATATTTTGAACATATTCGGAGAACAAAGAACGTTCCGTAAAAGTGTTAAAATATTTTAAAGACAGGATCGTGCATCTCGCTTGCCTCTTTTATGTAATGAAATTAATATAATTACTTGTTCTTTCCATCCAACGTACGTATATATAGGGTGTCCCATACATGGCGATAGTCTGTTAAAGCAGTGACACCTGAGATAATTCCAAGCAGGTTTTGCCTCATCGTAAACGTTGATTGCGTTTTGGTTATGGAGATATTAATTAATAAGGACAGCCAATGGGAAAAGAGCGCGGTAGCCTGTAGTGCCGGTTATTGGCTATTGCGTGGTCGAGCCTAAGCGCGAGCCAATAGCTGTCGTCGCCAGTTTCCCTCTCCGATTGGCTCATGACTTTAGCGGATATTTTCAATGGGGAAAATTTGCTTGGAATTACTTTAGGTATCGCGTACAATAAGTTATCGTTCTGGTGACAGTAACAAATATTTGGACATAATCGAAGCGACGACGTTCGCGACGATATGATCCCAATACACCTGCCGCGGTTTCTTTCCAGAATCACCACGAAAATCGAGCAAGATGCAATCGATAAATAAGAGAAATAAGAAACTCTGTGCGAAGCTGATTATATTGAGGCACCCGGGGGATTATATCGCCGATTAATTGTTACGATGGGGACCATTCAGAGATAAGAATTTCGATCTCGGTGAAAGCGCGCCCGACAGGATCAAGATAAATGTTTCGAAGCGATCGCGTCTATATATTTTCTCTTGCGGGACGCATGATCATTCTTGGGGACGAATGCGCGTATATCCAAGTACGATTCCCGAACACGGATGTCGACTTACCGTTCGGTTTTCGTCCGACAGAAATTTACGAAAATTTCCAGCTGTACCTTCGAATCCTGCGGCTTCTCGAAACGTAGTTAGCGTTTCTCAGATTCCATTTGTGACCTGGAATTTAACAACTAATTTATTAACAGTTGAATGAGTTGAATACCCGACTTACTATGGAGATTATTATAAAATGATGCGAATTAGTGCAAATGGTATTTGAATGATCGTGATGAAAAATATTGCGATACCAAATTATGAAAATTAGGAAAAATGGTACTTAAAGGGCTCTAACGAAAAATATTGCGAAACCAAATTATGGAGTCCAGCAAAAATGGCACTTCGAGGACTCTGACGAGGAACATGGCGTAAAAGAATTCTGAAACTTACTAAACGCGTCTCTTAGAGCGGTCCAACAAAGAACATTGCTAGATAAAACAATTTTTCTCCAACAAAAATCAACAACTCGAAAACGATCGTTCGACCGTAATTACTCGAGACTTACACCTAACGCGAATTAAAAATTCCGGTTATCGGCGATGTTCGCACTGTTTATTGGACCGTGGCGTGAAACACGTTCCACTCCGGAGTTCCGAAATATCAACAGGTGCTCCCTCGGTTCGCTCTCTCGCAACAGCAATCTTGTCTGGCACAATTACTCACTCTCCCGCTCCATTTTAGCATGAGCGCAGACTGCGCGTCGATAAAACTTATGGCTACTCTCCGCCCCGGACCTTCGATTACGAAACAGCGTTTCCGGGTCAGACGCCGTTCGTCGATAGTATCGGAAATCAAGCTTCTTTAATTCGCGGCTGTCACGCGTTTTGATGTATATGATAAAAAGAACTCGGGGCGTGTAATTTCGGAAGCGCGCCTTTTCCATCGGGACCCGCGAAATTTGATTTGCTTATCAATTTGACCCGGTTATTTGATCGTCTGGTCGATCTACGATGCCTCGTCGGCGATTAATCGGAATCCTCCTAATTGTTTCGTTGCTTCTCGAGGAACGTTGCTTTGATTTCATCGAGACTCACGGATGTTTTGTCACGATTTAGAATTCGTACGTTCGTAGATCAAGCGGGATCACGCGAGGTTAGAATTAAATTATGCATCGTTCCATGAAAGTTCAAGGTTTGACGTTCCTGCGAATTGACATTATCTGCGATTAAAAAATTTACACAGTTCGAGTGTGACGGACTTCTGCACAACTCCGGTTGAGAAAATGTCCGATCGCGTTTGTTTCCTTTTGTGTCGAAATACATCAAGGGTGTGAGTGTGGTAATTTATATGAATTAAAAATTAATTATTTTTA
This sequence comes from Pemphredon lugubris, assembly GCA_933228935.1. Taxonomy (NCBI): domain Eukaryota; kingdom Metazoa; phylum Arthropoda; class Insecta; order Hymenoptera; family Crabronidae; genus Pemphredon; species Pemphredon lugubris. The sequence goes on along the minus strand of OW121819.1, from coordinate 39,856,992 downwards.
ATGTAGTTTGACCATCTCGAAAACTCCGTTCGTTTTTACCTGAAAAAATACACGGTCTGGTTTCGAGTACTTGCACAACTTGACCCGACACCAGACCTTGTCTTTTGAAAAAAAAAATACATAGTCAATCCGATACTTATATCCATAAAATCAAATTTTGAAGAGTCAACGTTATGGACGCGAATCGTGGTCTGCGTCGGGGCTAGATTAATTCTACGGAACTTTAACGAATCATGGCGATGTAGAAATTTAATTTTGAGTGAAAATGCGAATAGTCGAGTGTTCGCCCCAAACGTCGTTGTCCGCCGAGGATTTAGAACAGTGGTTCTCAAATAATTTTGACCAGCGAAACACCGAAATCATTCAACAAAATTCACGACAACCCTATTATTATTATTTGCTTTTTACAGTTAGTAAATATATGAAGGATGAGGAGTATTTGAAAAAAATAAACAATTACAAATTTCACAGCAACCTTGTGTCGTACCTGCGGTGGTTCCACAGGTTAGAACCACCGGGTTAAGAAGCTGATAATTTCCCGAAAAGATGTACCGCGAATTCTCGTCTCGTTCGCGCAGCTCTCTTGGACCTCCTTTTGTCCTCGTTTGATCGACGCGGGGATTAATTATTATTAATCACGGGGCGGTGTATTGGGTGGACACTTTCTCGCTCGAATCGCATGCGCGGCAACGGCATTACCTTTTTCAGCTCGCCCGTAATAACAGCTTTACGCGAGCAACGCCGTGTAATGTTTATGCGCTCGTACGTTCTTTGATTCACCGTGCTAAAGGATACACCTTCGTACTCGCTTCTCTCGTTCCTTTTCAGTCTTCCTTTTTGTTCTTTTTGTTGGTTATCAGTTCCCTCCCCCTCACCCTTATCCCCCTCCCGTGCTCCTGGCCCCTGTCGTCGATTGAGAATCCACTGGCTGGTAATAACGGTATTTATGGAAATAAAACAAGGACAGCGAGAGACGTTTGTAAATGCCTGTCGTTTGGGATGGGGGAGAAGGAGGGGGAAGGACCAAAAGCTGAAAAATTGGTGCAGTAGAACTCTGATTATTCGAACATTCATTATCCGCGCGGTGTATAATTCGAACTGGTTTTATCGCGCTTGCCCTTTTTCGGAGGATGTTCATCGTGGAATCTCGTTTAAGTTGATATTGATTAATAGTTCGGTTTTGTCTTTTCTTTTTTAAGGAAAAAATCACGCTACGGGTATCTGGCTGAAAAATTGCACGTCCTTTAGAAATGATCACGCGAAGGAAAAAAATATAATTTGCGGCGTTCTGAAATTCATTTCACACAAACCGAGGTAATTTTTAAAAAATCAAGAAAGTAGTCGAGTTGGAAGATACCCAAATAGCGAATGGAACCTTCGATGCATTTCACACGCGATTTAATTAAACTCTCTCATCAGAAGCTTAATTAATATAGAAAGTCTACGAGGAAACATTAAAAAATTTCACACGCGATCCGGGTGTCATTTCTCGATCACCAGCGAACCGTAAAACCAAAAGCAGTCGAGGCGTCAAAAAAAAAGGACAGAAAGAACGAGTACTCAACGAGTAGAGAAAGTCAGTACCCCGAGTACATTATATTTCGCTTATCGACGAGTCGGTACAACGGCACACGATTTTCATCCGTCTCGGGATCGAAGGTGGACTTTTATAACGTCGCGCGCGTAAAGCAGTACCATAAGCTTCCAGGAATCACGTCACATCGACGTCTCAGCACCGATGGAGCTGCGGTTCCGGTTTTGCTTCGAGTCGCCGGCAAAGTATGTCCAAAAGCGTCTCGACGCCAGCCCAATCGAGAAACTGAAATATCTGATCTCGATGATCCTCTTTGCCGGGCTGCTTCTCTTTCTCCCGGGGTCCACGCATTTTGTCCGCATGTACTCTCGCAGGTGTATACCATTTACGGCGCTACGGTTTCAAGCACGTGACGTCTTTTTTTCCCCGCCGCGCCGTCAACGTCGGTGTCCACTTTTGACAAACAACAACGATCGCGATTCGATTCTTTACCTGTCTCGTTTACCTCGGCGATCCGTCGTCGCGATCGTTTCGTATCCGCTTATTCTCGTGCAGCAGAGCGCGTATTCGATCAGAAACATGCGGCATTTTTTTTATTCGGTTGGAGAAGAAGGAAAATTCTGTAGGACCGATTATTATTAGACCGCAGGAGTTTTATGAAAATTAATATGGTCATTGTTTTGTTGTTAGAAGGTTTTTAAACTTTTATATCGCACATTTTGCATTATACGTGCGTGGTCTATATTTCACGTAAATGACGAATATTTCGACAATATGGATACCCTTTCGAAAATAAGTTTTATCAATCTAATAAAATCTTGTAGTTGATACGTGATTAATAAAAAATTGAGTTACGTGATTCAGTCTTGACACCCCTACTAATATGTAAATATAATCGAAATGAAAAATTATAAAAATTTGATTTTTAATTCCAAAATAAAAACGATGTTGATGAAAGAAATCGTTGGCGCGTCTTTCGACTCCTGTTCTCGATCTCGATATACGCGCCGCCGAACGGCACCGGTTACATAGCGATCGATATCGATCGCGCCGAATATTATAATGGCACGAACCACGAAGCGATCGCGGCGTTCATGTTCTTGCAGTGGGCCAATCGGTTTGCGCGAGCGGGCATCGCACGGGGAACACTTAATTAAACGTGTCGCGGTAAAGTCAACGAGCAATTTTGCCCCAGAAGGCATTATGCATTTGTGTGCGCACCAGTTTAATTAATAAGGAGAGCGTGCTCGCCCGCGACAGCTGTCCCCGTAGCACGAGCAGCGCCCACTTCGTTTCTTTTACTTTCCGTCTTGAGGAGTCGCCTTTCTTGCGGTACGTTCGAAAAAAACTGTTGAGCAACGAGCTGCTCAACGTTTGGTCAACGAGTGGCATTGTGTTTCCGCGAATTTGGTCCGTCGCGTTGATTTTCGGAAAATTTTAATCGAGAGGATAACTCTTAACGGGCGTGGAACGCATCACGGATTTTCGCGTAATTGTCAGATGAAGATTCTTTCGATAGCGGCCGAAGAACGTTTGGTGGAATTTTGCGCGTGAAATGTCGAGGCATTGCTCACCTTGTTGCTCGGATGGCTGCCAATAATTAATATTTTTTATAGCTGGATTTACCAGAGTTAGCGCAGCCAGCATTAGAAATTTATTAATTTTTCCAGAGTAAAAAGAAGAAGGACCAATTATTTATCGGGCGGTGGTCAGTGGTGATCGGTTGGTGGCCAGAGTGTGGTCAGTGGTAGGCCAAAGTTTAAAGAATCGTGAGAATGAAAAATAAGCAAAGATCGATGCCAAGCGTAGACTTTCATTGTTTTTAATTCCATTTTACATACACGCCCATCTTACAAAGTCATTTGCCATGCTAAAACTTTCTCCCATTACTCGTGAATGACGAAATTTTTGTTACATTCATAAAGTAAATAATGAAGAATATTTAACGTCACTTTAACGATAGCCTTTTGAAAATTTCGTTGCTCTCGCGTGTTCGTAATTTTTCTTATACTTGAGATCGACACTATAGTTGGGCAGATGGCAACTTCGTAACTGTTGCACGCGCGCACGCGATTTTGTTGCTCCGAGCAGGTTTTCTCTTCGGCTCGTACGAGAGCTCACTGTTTAAACAATTTCGCGACATTATTAGCACGAGTTATTGGGACGGATTGCCGGAGAAGTAATTGATACACAAACGACACCGCAAGGCCCCGGTTTCTCTTTTGAAATATTTGGAAATGAGATCTTTCGTGGTAAAACATCGAACTGATGATTACGCAAAGATCGGAACAACGCTGATAATAATTTATGGATAATAAGGGTTATGATATTGTTCGATTATATATTGACTGCCATGCGTATTCATGCGTTTCTCTCTTAAAAAATAAATTTATCTTATACTCGGCTTACGAGGAAGTTTAAAAAATAATTGGAGCGCGCAGCAAGGATAATACACAATAATTTGTGACCCTGCCAAAGTTTTAAAACTTCCTTTTTTTTAATTTAATTATTATTAAGTTCGGAATTAAATTGTTATTAGTTCCACGACGAATGTTTGAATTTGTCTCTTGACAAGGAAAAACATAATTTGTTAAGAAAATCGAAAACATAGATTCTGTAATCCATACAGTCGTTGTAATTATGTGGTTCTTCCTAAAATTGTTCCCATCACTGGTCGTTGTAATTGTAAATTGCGAGTACAAGAACTGCGATTCTTCGCATTACAGATATTCTCGCGTACTTGGACTTGGCCCGAGACAAAACCTTATCTCTTTATTCGATGGTACTAGATTGATTCCAGGAACTCTCATTGGACGAAGATAAAGTTATTTCTTTTTCGCGCGACAACAATTCTTTACAGCAGAGTTTTACGCGTCAATTAGGAAGTATGTCAGATCGTTTTCGCTGTCCATAAATAAAAGGATCAAGTTTTATAACCAGAGCGATGCGCAGCTCGATTTCGCGAGGATATTTAAATGTACGGCGCTTTAGAAGTCGCCTCGTTAAATGCAGTCAGTTCGTTAGCTCAATTATCAGAAGATATCTCCTGGCTCTTCCCGAATAAACAGAAACTTCTGACTCAGTTTTCATCCTTCTTTCGTTTAATCCGTCGGGGCGCGTCGTAGATTGACATTAATTTATAGCACTTTTAGTATATGGCATATAATATAATGATATATAGTATACAGGGTGTTTTATAAATGGTGGTAAAAGGTGCTGGGATAGTTTCAACTAGGTTTTCCCTTATTTCGAAATGTCCAAGGAATCTTGGTTAACAAAATATTAATGAAAATCGGGAGTCATATTGATATTTATTTATTGAATGAATCTAATCAATATAAATGAAGTCAACCCCAAATTAGGGGTCTACGATGAGTTGTTTATGGTCTATCCGCAAAGCGAAATACGTTCCTGGTAACTCATCGTGCCCACCACGCGTTTCCACTAAATATTGACAACTCCAAATTCCTTGTGTATATTCTAACTTTTTTAGGTCAAATTCTGACAGTATTTCGCCAGGCTCCACCGAGGAATCATGACTGTCGAGATGAAGTCACTTTACAAAACGCTTTAGTTAACAAAAATACCCGTCGCGCTAACCACTATCGCAACGTCAAGAAGACGTGAAACGACGAGCAGAACTCAACGTTAATATTTCTGTCGCATGTTGAACGGCGAATAACGATCCCCTACTTCATTATTTTATTTCAAGTTGGTCCCGTTTCGAGAAACTTGAACAGATAAAAAAAAATCCGTGAACACCATTATCATTTACTACTCGTATCGAATTCTTATTTATCTCGCAATAACCGCGTACCTTTCGCAAAACTTCCCGAAGTTCTACTCCCTGGGCGAGCCTGTAACTCCATAATTTCATGCTAATCGTAAGCTCGCAATTACATCTCGATCAGCAGTATTAAAAATTCTGCGAGCAGTTTCATTAGTACTTATTATTGCGCTTTCATTAAAAGAAATTCAGAGAACGTACCGGTGGCGTTTGGCCGTAACTGTACTTGATTGCCGTGGACCAGAAAATTCCATGGATAATTTCTCGAGCATCTTTTAAGGTCCCGTCCGAAAATCAACCTCGTCACGTGAATGGCAATCACCGGCGGGTAATCAGCGACGTGCATGGCCACTCTCGCGGTCGAAAATCCCAACGCGATTCGGGGTGCACTTTAAATGTGCCCCACCCAGTCGCATTCTCGAGCGTTGGTCGACGATCGTCGGTAGATACCCGTTCGTCGGGACGGAAATCGTTTGACATCCCGCGGGTATTGATCGAACATCGGTAGTCTCGGAAAGTTGGAATTGAAAATTTCGGGATAAAATAAAATCGGTAAATAGTTCGTGACTCGGAGTACTAAAGAAAAAATGCAAAAACCACTTCCGTGTTCCCTGTTTAAAAATATCTCAAGAAAATTTACATATATATTTTGATTTTTACTTAAGTTTCAATTTAAATAGCAAATGGTGGGTAAGTACTTTTCTGTGTGACAAGTATAATCGTCATAACTCAAAATATGGAATTTCTTCATCACGAGTATACTCGCCAAGCACAGCTGACTGGGTAAATTGTGAACGACGAACTTTCCTCACCGTTAGAAACGGAACGCTCTCTAAGAACGAATCTCAGGCTCGTTTGTTTTCGAATGGCATTTCCGATATCAGTTTTCTGGGTCCACCGACTGGGACACGCGATGCAGCCCCGTTAGTTACGATTTCAGGTCGGTAATTGGCGGGTACGAAAATTCGATAGAGAGTGAAAATCAGCCGGCAGCGGCGGCAAACGGTGACCGTGGGTGGAGAGGAGCGCGGAACGGCGATTACCGGGTTAATTCTCTCCATTATCGGGCCCGAACTGACCCACATCTTCGGGGCTTCCGCTTTCGGGGAGCCTCGAGTAGCGATGGCAACGAGAATCTTCGAGCGCGAACAAAAGTACCGGCGGACCTCCACGTGTCGTAGCTTGAGAGAACACGGGAATATTTGGAGCTTAGAATATTTTAATAATAATAGGTCTACGATTGTTTTACGTACGGTAGAATTATTATCGAATGTGATTTTGAAATATTGAACCCAAGACTGAATCTATTCTTTAATAGATATTTTTGGAACGCGGTAAATACTTTTCAGATTCCAATTGACTACTGATAATCGGAACTGAAATTCGATTATACCGAGAGTGTAAAATACATATTTTAATATTTAAAATTGCGTGGTTTGAATGTTTTTTTGAATGGGTTTCATACAAGAACTCATTTTCCGGTTTACGACTGGTATGTTCAATAAACATTAAATAGTATATATTTAACATTGAAATATTAGATATTTCAGTGATATTCAACCAACGTTTCCACCATAATCCTGAAGGACAAACGTTTTTAAAATTCCTGCAGTCATCGCGTAATACGCGGTCATTTAAGACATATTGACCCGAGCTGTCTCATATAATAGAGCAAATGACAAAACTGACGAATAGAAACTTGATTTGTCATTTAATCTACGTCATCGCTAACGTTACAATTTAGATATTAATCTCGGGTCTTCCGGCGGTGTCGCTTCCTTTTATGCCAATTCGCCGAGCGTCTTTGCTTCTTGTCCCGTCCGTACCTGTGAAACGCGTGTACGAGTACGGACCCCAACGACGATCGACAGTGATTGATGAACGGAACAAGATTTTCGACGAGATTATAGAAGACACGAGTACGATGCTCCAATCGAGAGGAGAGTACCACGGCTGAGGTATCGAGACGTTATCTCGATGCGAGTGAATCGTGAAAGTCAATAATAACCGATCGATAAATCTTAAATAATTTATCATAGCGTTGGACTTTCGCGCACGATGTATTTCATATCGTTCCCCGCTATGTGATTCATTTTTCGGTAACGTCGTACCTTATCGTACTATTCATTTTCATTTTGTTTCATATGGGTACGCCTTCGATTCAATGATCTGTCAGCGTTAAAAATTACACGAATGCGCGATATCATCGAGTTACGTGTTAAATAAAAGTCATTTCCGATTAATGGCGCCCGATAAAAAGTTTTTAACATTTTTCAATCCTTACCCTTAATAAAGTTATTACCTTTAATATTTTACGTACTTAATATTCTCGATAGAATATTAAATTTGTATATCACTTGTCCTGCATTTCTCGTTCTTCTTTCCACGCTTTAGCGTTTAAATACTTTAACAAATTCACCGCCACGTCACCCACATTCAGGTGAACCCCGAGACCCTCTCATAAGCCAAATATCAATACAATGAGAACCTACGAAATTAATGACAATCTTCGCTATTAACGTTGACAAAATTATATCACTCCCCTCCCGTTATCCGCTATCCACGGTTAGCCGTACGCGTATGACGCGCCACGCAACGGGATAACGTCGGTGCGTAAGCGAAAAAAAAAAAATACTCTCGCACAGTTCTTCGGTTGAAATCGTTAAACGCGAAGAGCGACGCGTAGGAAATAACTCTGGTCAGGTTTACGCGTCGACGGATCGCAATCGATACCGCGACGCGCGTCTCGTTTTCTCGCCGCGTACGCGGCGTAGACGTACGCATAAATACGCGCGTAAGTAAGTGCCCGCTAAGATGCAGTGATTAATGTTACCATGCGTCACGCGGCATCCCTCGGCCTCGTTCCTCGATGCTCACCCGACTTCCGACAATGCGTACGGTGCGCCGAATGGAGCCGGTGGATGTGCGTCGTCGTGCGTGTGCGCGTCTTGGATTCGCGTGGAGACCCACGGAATTGCGAGTCGGGAATGCGACCCGACAGTGCTCGCAGCTGCTGTTCTGGTAGCGATTCTTACAATGCCATCGCGAGAATAATTCGTACGATAATTACGGCTGTCCCTCTTTTTCCTTACATCACTCTCCTGTACGCCATTTTTATTCTCGCGGTAGCTCCCGAAACTCTTGTCCTCGCGTTTCTCTGTCTCCCACCCTCTCCGTTTTTCTTTTTGCGTGTCCAGATGGTTCGAAGTTTTCTGTTTCTGCTGGGAATAAGTCCTTTTCGGAATGGATGGGATATAAAAGTGAGGATCGTTCGACGTTTGCGCGTGGTTCGCGTGGCGTCGCTTGTTGGGCGGTTAGTAAAGAGAGGAATCATAGTGAATTTTGAGATTTCTTCGGACGACAGTTAATAAGCGAAACGTTATGATCTTTAAAAGTAACTGGAGGGGGTGGGGTGAAGTTTGATATTTGAAATTCTTTTGACTTTTTTTCGATCGAAAGTTATTAATTGGAACGTGACATTGCTTAAATATAAGTGGTGGAAGCGGTGAAGTTTGATATCCGCAGTTCTTTTGACAGTTTTTTTTTCAATCCAGTGTTATTAATTGAAACGTGACGTTAAAAAAATAAGTGGAGGAAAAAGGGATATCTGAAATGATTTTTACATTTCTTTTCAATCGAAAGTTATTAATTGAAACGTGACGCTGTTCACAAATAACTACAGGAGAGGGGGTAAGATTTGATATCAGATTTGATGATTCTGTTGACATTCCTTTCCAGTCGAAAGTTATTAATTGAAACGCGACGTTGTTAAAAAGTAAGTAGAGGAGAAGGGGATATAATTCAATACTCGGGATCCCTCGACGTTTTCTCCGATCGAAGATTATTATTTAAAATGTCGCGACACCCCGCAGCAACCGAAAAAGAAAGAACATAGCCGGGAAAGAAATATAATTGGACAATCAATATTTCGAATTATTCTCTGTTTTTAATTCTATCTCCCGCGATGTCCCCTTAATCTGTCTTACGATCGACGCGAACCCGCATCGACCAAACGCTTTACCCGTTTTGATTAATTGAAAAGCTCAACTTACTTTCCGAAACACCCTCGTCGCCGTCGGCTGACAGGCAGATATAAAGATACAAAATGAGCCGCGCAAGAGACTCGTTGATTTCCATTTGTAATTGGCACGAACGAGACGACAAAGTGCGTTGAAATTTGCGGAAGCTAATTGTACCCTCGCCACCTCGCAAATTAAGTTCGCGCATCGTCCTGCGGCGTACGTAAGATCAGCCGATGAATTTCGCGGCTCTCGTTGCACCGGCCAGAATTTTTTGCCGTCGGGGGCACTGCCGAAGGGGAAGACGAATTGTAATTACGAAAATCAGCCGTGACGAGGCAGCTGCCCTGTCATTGGATTAATTGTCATGCAACATCCCCGAGGCCCTCTTTACCGCTCGATCGGTAGTTTTGCCCCTGACTTGTCTCGCGAACCGCCAATAGACTATGAACCGGGAATTTAAAAAAAGGATGCAGGGTCGTCGTGATTTCAAAACGTGATCGGTAACATCCCCCGACGATACGATCTGGTTTTCTGCTGGGTGGTCCTTTTGTTAATTGTTCTAAGTTTAAGTAACACCCCAATCTCTCGTGAACCCCCAAATACGAATTTAAAAAGAGAATGCAAAGACCCCGTGATTTCAAATCATCATCGATAACATCCCCCGACGATATGACGAGGTGTTTTGTACAGAGTTTTCTTTTTTAGATTCCATCAAGTTAAAACTGCGGTCGGGAGAGAGGGAGTTGTCTCATAGTCAGTCTAACATAAGTATATCGAGTATTTGTAAATTTGTTAAATTAACGCCAGAACTACCGAACCAGGAGTCGTTTTGACTGGTTTTAGAGCGTGAAATATATACCTATTGCAAATTGTGGAAGTATGAGCTCGATAACAAATCAATCTATCGTTTATCTCTTTGAATCGCGTCCCGATTTATCGCCAATTCAATCAAATATCGAATGGGAATTTCGATATCTCGATTCTCCAGTTATCGTTTCTTCTCATTATTGGAATCCGGTCAACCGAACCGAACGCGCACCGTACGTTACTCGGTTGGTCGTAATAAAATAAGATTGGACGGGAATGCGATACCGAGCGTATTTCAATTCTTATCAAGGTTGTATAATTAATTGCGCAATATATATAATTAGCGATTCGCGATATTGAGAAGCGCGGCTAAAGAGGGTATACGCGGATGGGTTGGTCGTCGAAATCCTGATTCTCACCTGCTCGCGAGTGGAGGGAAGTGATTTCGAGGAAATCCCGTTACGCCGTGACAAATTATTTGCCCGCTCCTGACACGCGCCGGACGCTCTATAAATTATTTTATCCGAAATAAATGGGAGCGGCGTATCATGATTATCGATCATTTTCATCGAACTGGTCCCGTTCCGTTTCATCTTTCTCCTCACCCGATTGCTTTTACCCGCCTGTGTTTCACCTGCTTGAAATTTATCGCGGGGACGCGACTGATTTCCGGTTACACTCGCTTTTCCTTTCCTGGACTCGGGGTGTACGTTCAACATTCTTAATTGTGATTTTTAATAAAGGACAATGAACGGAACCGGACTTTTCTCGGCTGACGTGTACGCTTTAACGGAAGATAAGATTATACCTTTTTAAATAAGAGACCAATTAAATTTCTTGGTTGTATTTTATTAGTACATTTTTATTATTCATAAGGATAACGATATTATCATTATGCGTATATTATTGCAATATATGTGGCCGATGAGCATCGAGGATTCCGGGAATAAAATAATACCCTTAATTCGGTTAATTCTTTAATTCTTGATTCGTCACGATTCTTCTTTAGCCGATTTTAGAAATTTTTTGAAGTGTTTCAATTGTACACGATCATTTATTTCTTAGATAACTTTTTCTTTCACTGGCCATCAATTTAATCTTTAATTAACGCGTTCCACTAATTACGTTGTGCGCCAGTTGATTTTAAAATTCTATCGTCACACTCGAAAGATTGACTTTTTCAACTTTTCATTTTGTTTAGACAACTTTTCTTTTCATGCGCCTCATTTGACTTATAGACAAAATTAAGCCGATAATTAACGCGTTGGATAAATTATATTTAAAAAAAATCAATATAAGAAATTTATCTTTTCCATTAGGAAGGTTCAATTTTATTCGTAATTTTTCGTTTGGTAGAACTTTTCATTTCTAGGGGCCCTAGAAAGAAAACGGCAGCACCGCGGAAAATAATCGTCCGTTCCCTTTTGACGCGGTCTCCTTACCCCCTCTCCCCCTCGTCTTATTTATATTCGGTCAAGATTCATAACGCCCAAATAAATCGTGGCCAATTAATTAACGCTCGTGAATGTTTCATGCCGTGTCACAATTTTTCATGCTTTTTGCCAGATTGCACATGGATGAGGAGGACGGGCAAAGAGACCCGCGATCCTTCACTCCCGTTACATACGTATACGTACGCGTAAGTACGCATGTACGTGGGTCGTGCGTACATAGAAGCCGATTCTACTATAAAGGAAAGACTGAATGCCGGCATCAAATCGTGCTCAAACTGTAATGAGATTTAAAAGGCCATTTAAAAATTCCCTCCTTTTTTGCCGGTTTCGACGAACGTACAATAACGTTAAACGGCGATACAAAAGGGAACTTGGAAACTGATTCGAGAAGCGAGTTTCGCGATATTTAACCGAATTACCGATTAAGGACTATTTCGGGATGTTTAATCGAATTACCGATTTATGAGTAAGCTGTGGCGGTCGCGTTTGAAAAGTGTGCACCTAAATTGTGTTGCAAAGAAGAAGTGATGACGGATATATTATATTTAATAATTTGTGGCTTGGATTACTAACGAAAAGATACAGAAATCACGTTCGTGTTCCCTTTTTAAAAAATATCCCCAAGAATGTAAGAATATTTTAGTTTTCACTCAAATTTCAATATAAATGGTAAATGGTAAGTACTTTTTCGCATGTCGGGTATATTTGTAAAAAACAGTTATCTGGTTAAGCACTATTTCGCGATATTTAATCAAATTACCGATCTGGGACTATCGATGCAAATTATTACTATGCCATTGCGTTTTAAGAATAACGTTTTCGATCTTCGGTTCAGATACGAGCTGGGATTAATGTAATTCCGTATTATGTATCGGACACATACGGCTTACGAATATTACGAAGCTCTATCCGACAGATCGACGCCACTTATTTAAAGTAGCAATCAAATTTGATGCAGTCCTAATTTGCATACTGAATTTTGTTGAAGCGCCAACGGCACCACCGGCCACATGACAATGCTGCTTTATGCTTTACTAGGAATTAGGTCGTGCGCATGGATGCAATAACGCTTATCTACTTACTATTGTTATAGTATATGATTTTGAATATCAACTTATTGCCTAATTACTTAACGGTAATCAATTCACAACTTTCATCCATTATATTATTAAAAATGCCGACTTCTTTATCGTACAAAAAATTGATAATATATTAACCATATTTTTTATTCTTCATGTACCAATAAAAAAATTTGATTACTCCGACTACATACGAGTCGGTGATTTTGAACGCCAGTACTTTAGTTTCCAAGACAAATCTAATCGAGAGAAGAATAAAATCTCATAATTTGGCGAACCAGCGTTACGCTCGATACCTCCTCGTAATCACCCCGACTTCCGGTACTGTATTAGCACCCACGCGTAAACGCTACCCTAACTGCGCGCATGCGACCGACGGCACGGCGTCGTAACCTCGTTTAAAGCACCTTTCCCTTCGGCAGGAGTATCGAACCGGCAAATTGACTGACAACCGGCCCGCGAAAAGCGAAGAGTCGGCTTTCGGCGCGTGCCAGGTTCCTCCGGTATCCGGTTGCAGGTTGGCCCCGTATGCGTGCGCGGTGCGTGAAAGGGTACGTTTTCGCTACAGCGTTCTGACGCGGCGTCTGGCCCGGTTACGCTAGGAGCGTCTAGACGCGGTTAATTTCATCGTTTTATCCTATTTTTGGTTTAATTTAACAAAATTGTATCGTAACCGCTGCTATCGTAGTTCATTCTACAAGTGTTTTTTATTTTTCTAACATCTTGAACAATATCATTTTGAATTATAATAATATTATTTGTGCATTGCTATAAGACGAGGATATTAAAAACGAATTTCTTTTGAGCCAATTCCCAAAGAAAAGGAAACCATTTGATAGTTTATTTACCAGAAGAAACTCCGGAGGATTTTTTAAACAACTTATCGTAGGACACCATTTTAACGATAATAATAAGTTTTTCAATTTTTTTCGCTGAAATCGTTTCGCATCACCAACAATAGCCGATCTTAAATATCGGTGACAGATTCAAAGTTCCCAATGCCCTCGAGTGCAGCGTGTTTGACGCTCGGCGTCCTGATAAGTCAAACGCTCTTGCGAAACCGGTCATACACAAAACACAGAAACTTGTGTCTCAGCGTCTGACGCCTGCGATTAGACGCCGTAGCGAAACCGTATGTACGTGTATACCTTTAGTCCATTCACGAGACGACGTAGAAACGATATCGCGGGGGCAGGGGCAAGGGCAAAACGGGCACAACGAAGGGCGCAGCCATAGAATGCAGGGAACGTAGCAGCGAGTAACCTTGTCGATTGAGTTACGAGCAACCTGTGTATATTAATTACACGCTCGAGGCCCGCCGCGCGTCAGGTTGGTAATGATGTCGTCGACACCGGATTAGTTGCGCGCCCCTTTTACGCGCCCGATCGTTCAACTGTGCTCGCGTAATCGTTACGTCGCTCGACGTGCGTGTCTTTGAATTTGAACTGACGGTAGGTTTCGTTGGCGTTGGTGTGATTGGTATGGAAAAGGCCGAGGAGAGGGAGATTCGTTTCGATCGTGAAAGATCGTCGAAGATTTTCACTCTCGAGCGGTGGAAGCAAATTTAAAGATTGAAGGGAGCGAAGTTCTGATCGGTTGAAGGGATTAATTATTTGATTGATTTTAACGGAAGTGTTTCTGAGTACTTCTGTTCGTCCCGGTATTGGTGCGATTGGGCAAAGTTCGAAAGGTAAAAGCTTGTAGGAAATTTAACCCTTTGAACGAGTAAAATTATAGTTACTCGAGAAGAATAATTTATAATTTATTAATGATCTAATTTTATCGGCGGTGTTTTTGATCATTGTCGCGATATTAGCAGAATTATTATTACAATGATCGATGGAATGAAAATTTATTCGAATCGGGGGAGGTTATAAGAAATTGATCCTGTCGAGCGAGTGAGATTGTAATTACTGGAATTTCCTCCAAAATAAAACAAAAACAGAAAAACGAATTTTTCTTTCCTCGAACGCGTGTAGTAATCGTAATTGACGACTTAAATTAATGACTTAATTCCAACCGCAGATTTCTCGAGCATCGTTCTTCTCGATAATAGTACAATTACCATTAATCTCTTCCCGAAGCTCGTGGGACTAAAAAAAGATTTAAAAAAAAACCGATCGACCTTTAATCGAAATCTCTTTAATTATATCTAATTAAGAGCAATTACAATCGGAAGTATCGCCTTCTCGCCGGCAATTAATCTCGAATCGAAGTTTTTACGAGCCGCCAATAACAATTAATCTTCCGCGGCAACCGCTGTCACGGTTGATTAAATTTCGGTAGTGATTTTTCATACGCGACAGTAATTATCTCCTCTCTCTTACGGGAGTAAAAAGGAAAGGGTAAAAGCGCAACGTCGACGCCCGTAACGCAACACGGGTTCCAACTGGAGCGTCGACGCGTTATTACATTGTAGCAAGGCCAGAACGAGTTATCGACCAGCAGACTTCTCGATCTTCCTCCGCTTCCCGAACTTCGCGCTGTTCTTTGTTGCCGGCATCCGGCAGCCAGACTTCCGCCTTACGGCCTTGGCTCGGGCAAAGCCCTTTCCAAAATCCACGCACACGCCATTGGTTAAACACACTCTTCCCGATAAGTATCGGGAGATGAGGTCTTCCACGTCCTTTTTCACCCTCATGCATTCGAACCTGCCAGCAACTTCGACGTGATTATGAAAACAAAAAATCGATTCTAATTATCGATACTGGGAGATACATTGTGAGCGTGTACCCGCGTGTTTCGAGTAAGTATCGGTTGCATCGCGTACCGATCTTACTCTCGCGTTATATTTGCATTTTTCCCATCCACTGGAACGCAATCGCGGCACTCGTATTTTCATTTCTCTCGCGGGTATCTGTTGGATTTTTATAGTCAACCGGAAGTTGTTTAGTAAAAGAAATAAATCTTCTTTTCAGAATTACAGTTCCCGGATTTATGATAATATTCCGTTGCCGTCTGATTTTCATGATTGCGAACATAAAATAAATGGCTGCAGGATGCTTATCTCCGAACAATGGCGTAGGTGTACCAGCGATTTTATTATTGTCATTCGAACAACGGATTAGGAACAAACAAATATACATAAAACCAATCAACTTACGAACACAGTTTACCTTCCGAAGTATATACGCAGGTTCCTTGACACGCGTTTCTTCCTCGTACTTCGTTCGTCGAAAACTTCAAAAATAAAGTTTCCCTTTTATTTCTATCGTGTCGAGAATGATTACTCGTCCGTACCTCGTACCTTTGCCCGTGCAAAAAGTACCGCTGTCAAAAATCAGGAAGTTCGAGGCAACAAAAGCCGACGCATTTACGGAACGAAGATTCCCCCGATCGTACCTGGTTTCGTTTCACGATACGCACCTGTCCCGTCGCGGGGCCAATCACGGCGCCTTAACGAACGCGAACGAAGAAACCCTTTTTGTGCCCAGTTCTTTTGGGTTCTCCGTTCCTTACCCCGGACACGCCTTCCATTTCAATCGCGCCGCCAGCAAATTACGACGAGCGACTTCACGCAGAATTCGTATGAATCGAACGGGCCGATGATCGCACGCCTTCTAATTAGCTCCACGAATTCACCGATCCACCTTTTACGGGAACACGAGGAAATTGCAACGGGACGAGAGTCGATAAGGAAATCTTGAGTTTTCTACCTTCCCGTTTTTTTCCCCGTGTCACGATACGCACGCCGCCGTTGGAAGGGATAGAATTCTTTTTTTCAATCGCGGAAGCAGATGCGGGGATACTTGATCGATACGCGCTCCGGAAATGTGACTATTAATCAGAAATTTTTTATTCTAGAAATTTAAACGGTTATTTTGAAATATCTCTCAGGAAGCATTAGATAAGCTACTAATTCGGTTCCGACAATCGGATTTCTATTCAGTTTTGTTTGTAGAATATTGTTCGGAATTGAAATATTGAAAACTTTCGAAAATGCATTCAATTTTGTTGATTAAAAATTGTTTTTTTTTTTTTTATACAAGGTTTTTACCACTTCTGAAATTGTGTATTTAATGTGTGGTTTTCAATTTTACTATTTTGATTGCGGGTATCGGTTTTCGGTTTTAGTAGAACCAAAATGTTTGGAATTGAAGTTTTCGATTCGGACTATCTTATTATCTATCTGTCGGTACGTCGTATCCGTTATAGGTATCTCATTACAGGATGATCCCCATATGTACGGATATTAAAGGTGGCTCCGCAATCTTTGACGGACGATCCATTTTCGCGAATCACGCGCGGCGCTTAAGGGTGAGTCAGATTTTACGACGGCGATTATGAGAGCCTCGGAGAATTTAAGTGGCTATAAGTCCGTCAGTAATTGAAACGACCGTTTTTTCTTAACGAGGAACCGACGCGGATCGCGGACTGCCTTTAAGCAGCAGGATCGGTGCGTTAATTTCGGGGAAGATTGCATTTCCTCCGAACATGCGAACTAATCGGCACATTCGATTCTGACAGAAATCCGAATACTCGATCGTCGTCGTAAATTCTAAACGATCGAGCATTTCGGGAACCTCGTCGAACGTTGATTTTTAGTCAGTTCGATGATTACGGACGAATCAGAATAATTTGAATCTTTCAAAGTCAAAATTTCTTCGTATTCCTATAGAAGAACTTAATGGCTTAAAAAATAGATGGAGGCTTATTTAACCTACATCGAAATATCGCGTACGATCCGATTCTACCTAAACTTGCTCCGTAACTCGAAATCTAGTTTTAAAACTTCCAAAGACGACCCTCACCTTGCAATAAAATTTACATCAACACCGTTCGCAATTTTCAAAAACCAAAAACTCGAAGTTGTAACCGTATCTCTGTCGTTTCCTTACCCCGATTAAAAAAATTGTATTTTTCTTATTCACGCCCCTGTAACTCAAAACTTCTATTCCTTTCCATTCGAGGTACATTTCGATTTCTAGTTTCATCCGTGGGGAAGAGTTATCACACGTATTTTCCAAAAAACGAAATTCCTCGTTTCCTACCGTTCATACATATTAATTACGCCATATTGGCCGTCTTACAAAATTACAATTGTCATATTAAACAATTCGGGTGATAGCGGTGAAACAATTAAAAGGATTCCAGGGGAAACGGAAAGCGGAGTGTTTTGTTCTGTGTTCAACACCTGGAAACGGTGGTAAGGACCGCGTGTACGGATCACCCTGACGGTTCATTCGAGGGTCTACCACCTTCGTTGGCGATGTACAGGTTGAATTACGAGGTAGCGAAGGAGTAGGGGGCACCTGTGCAGCAGGTGACCACTACCCCGTGAAGCATCGTGGAACTTGAATATTCACGCACGAACACGATTAATTTTTCTTCGTGTGCGATCGCTATCACCTACGCGTACCGGCAAGCGTTTCCTTTTGGATATATATTTAATTGTAGCGGAGTCCCAACGATCTCTCGAGTAAGCGTATTCGTCGTGATTACGAAAGAGTAAGTAATATGTATACTGTGTACACGTGTGAGTGCGTGTACCCGCGTAGGAGTGTATTTATTTAAATAATGATTATTATAAACTTGTTATAAATTTTCTTACTTATTATAATTTATTATAAAGTATAATTATTATAAAGTTTTATTAAATTTAATGGGTTTAATTATGGCGGATCGATTAAAATTCATTACAATTAATTGGAACAGTTATAAGTACTTATCGTAAAACTTAACAATTTATTTGAAATGATTCTAATAAATTGTCTACACCTTGTCATTCGTTTGATCATATCTCGCAAGAGTAATTTTAACCGAACGATAGTTAACATGATGCCCGCTATAAGGAAATTATTCCTCCTTGAGTAAAAAGCTATTCTCCTCGGAAACAGTCGCGTAAATTGGATAACGATTATCGCCTTCCGATAGAAGTTTGTCAAAATTCTTCGAGCCACAGGATAACCCGATTATCGAAGGATCTATCTTTATCTAGCGGCCTTCCTTAATTACGTATTTAGCGCGTTTAATCATCCGGCTCATCCGTCATGTGTTTCTCTTCCTGTGAAATAGAAAAAGAGCGAAAGGAAAGGAAACAGCCGTTACCGAAGCGCAATATCGTGTATTTTTAGGATTAACTGACCAACTTACGTTCCTTTTTTTCCGACCGGAGTAACAGGCTGCCGGTGCGGAGGATTAATAATCCTCTTTTATCGCCCTTGTTCCTCCCCTCCCGTGATCCTTTGCGGCTGGAAGAAAGGAAGTTACGCCGAGAAGCACGTATTTGCATAGGTTTTTTTGGGGAGTTTTATGTTAATCATCGGTGGATTTAATCAACTCGCGTGTTATCGCGCATAAATAAAACTGAGGCGTTTAACTTTATCTAGCGAGAAACTTTTCGTGGGGATCGCGTGTTTCTCAAAAATGACATTTCTATTTATCAATAAAAATACAAAGATTTTTACCTATATCGAAGGAATTGAAGGTATTTGGTTCCATTCTAATAATCGTTGAAAAAGTTATTCATTATACATGTTTTGATACATCATAATATTAGTAATATATTTTTCTATAAATACTATATTTTATTACTTTACCGTTTGCGTACTTCGTTGCAAAATTTAATCACAATTGATTACTCCACAATTTCTCGTTGAGAACAATTCTCACGAAATGATTCAAAATCGAGCATTTTCTAATAATATTTGAAACGATTTCTATTATACCAAAAACTATGTTTTAATGTATCGCAATATTATTAATACATTGTGATACACTATAATTTATTATTTTACCGTTCGCTTACCCCGTTACAAAATTTCTTCGCTCTTAAACCGATAATTTCTCCTCTCGAACAATTCTCACGAAATTATTAAAAATCGAGGACCATAAAGTTTCGCGGCGAACATTTTTCACGGATACACGATCGATTTTCTTTATTAGCCCCGTTGCGATACCAGTGCGGTACATTCGACGCGCGTGGGTGTTAAAATCGAGCGCGTTCCGGTTTCGATTCGGGACACTGGGAATAATGCTACACCGTTGCGTACACGCAATTATAAACGATGATAAATGCGCCCCGTCGTTAATTCTCGTGTGTACCGCGAGAGTTATGGACGCGAGTAAAAATTTATGACGAAATGATGGGAGTTAAGAAGCGGCTTAAACGCGCGGAAATTTAACGCTGCAATTACTCGCAATGCAAATGCACGGATATTACGCTACCACGAAAACTTCAGGCTAATCGCGAAATTGATTCGTTAATTCCTTTCGTTCTCGATTTTATTGCGATGGGAAAATGTAATCAAGGGACAAGGTCTTCAACTAGATCTTGTATCTCTTCAGGAAAGAACGAACGTGCATTTTGTGGGTGGCTAAACCACATTAAAGGAATTTATTAAAAAAAAAATTGCGATAGCCTTTGGAAACGCCGCGCCGAGATGAGTAATTTGAGAATGATTTGATCAGTATTCGTCGTCGTTTAGATTTCGAGAAACCGTGTCCGGGGGCTCTCGTAATCGTGCACGGTACGTGAGAAAAATCTGGACTCGTTATTAGGGTCGTATAACTTTACGACTTATGCTAACAGAGGCATTAACAATCTTGAGCCTGTTATGATTTCGGGACAACCTATGGCACTGCCCGGTCCAATTAGCACCTCGTTATCATATCGTTCGTTTTTGTTCCCTGCAAGAACGTTGCACGATATATTTTATCCTCAATGTTTCCGGTGTAACCCTGAAAACATTTTTCTTTTTTACTTATTACATTCTTCTGCGGAACGCGCTTACTGTTATTCCTTGTAAACTCACAACCAGAAAGGCGTTTCGTTGATTTAAAAATGGAAAAAATGGCAATGATAGAAATTTATGATCGATCGACAAAGAGTTGAATGAATACAAATTTTTGCTTCTTTGTTGTACCGGCGTTGTTTGATAGACCGGACTGTGACGCCGTTTCTGTAAAAAGTGCAATTACTCTTTACAATAGCACCGATGTACTTCTGTACAAAATTCTTATAAAAATAGAGCTCGATAAACAGTGCAACAATGCTTTCTTGTACCATTTCTTTCCATTTGCAATAGAAACAGAGTTATGATCGGGTCCAGTAATTATATTCACCTTGTATCGTATATAACGTTATCGCGTGCATCGCGTATACCGTAAATATTTATGGTAATTAATAACGAATACCGATAAATACCCTCTGCCGAATATATTTTTGAAACCGAGCAGTGTGCATTTTTTTTACATATAATTGCATCCCGGCACCCATTCATTGGCCACACGCCTAAAACTCCGTTAACACTGATAAACACTGATAAACAAAAGAATTCGTTACTCATCGTTATGAAATAGCTCAAAACATTTGTTACGAAATGATTTTATTCGCTGTAACGCATTGTACCTTGCGATAATAAAAAAAATTAACTTGAATCGTTTGGTTGATTCACTTTTACTAGTTATTTATGCAAGGTTCGCGGACGCTCGTGCGTTTGTTATGCAAATGCGAAATAATGTGTCGCAGAAGTCGAGCGCTAATGTTCGCGGATACGTTGCGTTTGTATGCACGTACGCACGCGGATGAACGACTGCAACGCACGACCGATCGATGCAATTTTCTTTCGGCGAGCCACGTGCCAGACGGTGTTACGAAACAAAATATATGGGGGACAACTATATTACCGAATTACACGTTTTCATTGCGTTGCGCAACAATCGCACAAACTCTTTTTGTCGCGGTCCGTTTAATAATAAAAGAACTACGGTCGGGAACTTGACCGTTTTTCTCAATTAACGAATTGCGTGGGTTGAGTAAGAATCATGCAAACTTATTCATCAGGCGTAATTACTAATAAATCTTCCTTCCCTAACTTTGTTATATAACCTTTTTTACAAATTTCGAGAAATCTTATTACGTAAGTATGAAAAATCGAAACGATTTCCTCAATTTTCTATAATTGCATTTTCAATGATAATTAATAAACAGAATTATTTAAAAATTTTTCTTCTAGGAATAAGAAACGCTCTTTAAATTTAATTACCTAAGATAAATATAAAACACTACAACGTATCTACGTTGCCGTAAGTTAAACTTGGTTTTCCCGAATTTTCCGCAATCACATTTTCACCGTTTATTAACAACCATAATTACTCAAAAATAATGGATAGCCTGTAAATTCAATTACATAAAACTGATCTTACTTTTACTCTCCCGTTTGATTAATACAATTCGAATCTGCGGAAATGTAAATTTATCGTGTAAAATAAAAACCGCGTACACACGCATGCCCGATGAGAAATGTTGAGAAAAAAAAGTTTACACGCACGCGCATAGTTGCTCGCAAACTTCGAAAGCGAGGGCCAAGTTTCGCGGCAGCTTTATTAAAATGCAGAAAGAAAGTCGCGTCGCGTTATTTTAATGGGGGGCCAAATTTGATCTGCGACACTTTCTTGCACTCGCGTCTGGAGTTAATAATTCTTGCCGAATCACCTGGATATTATGCATACCTGGTACACGGGTATCCGGAAATTTATGCGCTCACAGTGGTACGCGGTACTTACCGGCATCGTGAAATTCGACCATTCCCGTCGTACCGCATTATCGCTCCCGCGGGAATTCTTTGACCGCGCTTCGCGAATTTATATCGCTCGAACATTTGGCGCCGACTAACGGTGAACCCCGAAGAATTATTTGAATACCTTTTGTCGAAGCGTCGTATTAATAAAACCTTTCGGGCTTAATCCGGTTCCGAGACGGCCATTTAAATTTGTCCTTGTCCGTTAACTTTTGCCTCGTTAATAACTCGGCCGCTGTTCGAGTTACTTGTACTAAATAATGAATTAAATAAATTCACATTGTAGTATTAACGCTCATTTATTTAAACGTTTAAAAATTTTTGAATAAAATAGACACTTGACGATAATTCTGTATTAAGTGACGATATTTCTCGTAATAAAGTATCACGATGAAATTGAATATTTATAGTCAAAGGTCGGATTCTCGTCGAGGTTTCGCTACCGTGTAAATTCGAGTTCCGAACTTTACTACCATTTTTGTCAAACCGGTTGTAATTAAAGCATATCGAGATTGAAAAACCGAACAAAGGTGGATAACCGACCAAATTTTCTACTCCGAGACCACCCAGTTTTTCTTTCGAAAAATGCTACATGATGTCGATTAATGAAATACAATTAAAAAGGGAAATTTTCAGAATGACGTCTCGCGTGGCAAGCATTCGCGCCCTTTTACGGTAACGTGCGTCGGTGACACGTTAATTGTGTACGAATTCGGCGAAGAGTTACGTCGTCGTCCAGACGTAATAACCGGGCATGCATTAGGCATGTGTATGTACCAGAGGGAACCACTCGAGGGATTTCCCAGACGTCACTTGATTTGGTAGTTATTTTGGTATGGCGATTAATTAAACTTGAATTGGAAGAAGGTTGGATAATTTGCATAAGGTAGCTAGTGGTGGGATTATAAAAAAAACATTGATTTTCGAGAGCAAAATAATTCGGCGAGTCGAAACAAAATCCAGATTTTTAATGAAATACCGTAAACACGATTGATTTATTTATTACCGCAACCGTTTCTCATTTTTAAACAATGGACGCGCAGGGAATTTTAAATTGAACGCTGGATGCGATTAGAAAATTAACACTTATGTTCGTACGTTGGTAAAAGATTAATTAAACTCGAATCGTGAAAACGTTAGATCATTCGCAGTAGCTGCTAGTTGTGTAACATACATTTCGTCATCGGACTTCGACACTTTCGTGGCGGGCTAATTAACGAGACATCGATTAAGGAAACCGAGTGGAAGATGTTCAGCGTAATTGTGATTTCGATCATTTTCGATGAAATTGTGCGGTACAAATTTAAAAGGCGAGATGTCCGTCGGAAAAAGGAGATCGCGCCGTGCGTGCTCTGTACCTGGAATTTCGTGGTTAAGGCGATCGAGTGACAATTAAGCGTGCGCTCATCCAGAAGAAAGATTCCGGGATCGAGCAGGTAAGCAGCTGTTTTCTCGCATACCATCCTATTATCGTAATACGATCGCGACCGCGTCAAAAATTTGGACCGTCGCGTTAAGCGTTCGAGGATCGGTTTCGTTTCTATTTCGATCGAGCGATGTAAACGCGACATAAACAATTACGTTTTAAAGCGTTAAGGTGTTCGTTGAAGTCTTTCTACCAGAATTTACGGGACACCCTGTACATAAATAGCTAGCGCCGGCACTTGCCGCGTCCCTCTCCGTTTGGCTCTCGATTTTAATTAATATCACGTTTAACAAAGCGCCTCGGATATTTTCAAAGTGCGAAGGTCCGCTTGACATTATCCCAGATACCGCGCGTTTAACTGGCTGCCAGTATTTATGGGACACCCTGTACAGCTTCGCGATCTCTCAAAATAACGTTTCTGGACAATATTTCATTACCGACGATTTTCATCGCAATGTAAAAAAAATTATCGAGTTACGATCGCAATCTCGTTAAGACGCGAACAAAGTTTCGTCAAAGTTCTTTAATTCAGAAAGTAATTACGTTGCACCGGGTTATTATAACGTCGTTACGGCCATGAAAAATCGACACTCGCGGGGAGTTACGCGTCGCTCTCATTACAAGCAAAATGGGGGGACACGTCGTAATTCTCATTTAACGGCGTTCGAGGCGGCGCTTAATGGCGCGCCGTTTAAACAAACTATTTCGCCTTTTCTCACCCGACGCGAGGCAGCGAAATTCGTATAAATCGCGCATATCGGCGACGGATGGGGTTTCGCCACGACGCGCGAAACTCACGGACGTCGACGAAACGTTACGTCCGCTCCGTCGAGCGTCTGACAAACGCGGACGGCCGGCCGCGGTTAATTGCGAGGCGTCGTAAATCAGAAAATCTCATCAGAAGCGGGACAGAAACGTTCGCCGGCGTCGATGCGAGGCGGTAATCGTCGGGTTCCTTTATCGCAATTAAACCGAAACGACGTTTCGAGGGAATTACGGAATTACGGCTTATAATAGATTTTGATAACAACCTGCTCGCCGTTACGAGGATTTATATATCCGAATACTGATTACGACGCCGCGCATGATCCTTAATAGTGCCCAATGATCGGCGCATAACGATAATTAGGCGCACAATAACCGTCGTTAAGTATATATATTGGTACTCGCGTCGAAGCTTCTCTCGCGTGTACGCGTCGACGGGTCCCCTTTGCCCCGCGGTGCGGTTGAAATTTCAGGAAAAAAATTGAAGGAAACGAGGGGTGCCGGGAGGGGGGAACAACGAAAGATCGTCGATCGCCGGCCACCGGTGGTATTTAATTACTTCTCTTAACGACACCAAAGTACAGGCCAGGTACGTGCTCCTTGGAATCGCTTAAATCAAGGAAAGTTATCGCGGTGTATATGGCGTTTACCGTCGGCGTTTAGTTTAAATTAACCGCGGCTTACTCGCGCCTCGGGGATAAATCGGCGAAATCATACGCCTCGGTGCATTCAATTATCCGACCGCTCGCTTCGTCGGCCCCCTTTAAGGCACCCTTCGCGATTGCGCGTGAATGTAAACGCGCCCTTCTTGATTCCCGGCCAATGGGTTTTCCGAGCTTGATCGCGGTGACGTTAGTGGTGAGAATTGGTTGGTTCTACGTTTTATTGGAAACGGAGATCATGGGTTTCCGATGAACGTTTTAGACCGTTATTTAATCTATTACAAGTCTGTCTAGTAATCTCGATTGGATCAAATGTAAAGTTGTTTTATTCCGAGGAAATCATTCTCGTAATTATTCCTGTTACGGATTATATTATTTTTTATTATACATTGCGCGCAAAGTTTGGTTGTTGCGTTGATAAATCACGCTTCGTTAGCTTGTTTCTAATGGACATTGAATTCCGCTGTTTTCAATATCCTCATTTTTGACATTGTCCTAAACAAACAAACTCGAACTATCCCTTTATCTCTCTTACCGATTTCTATGCCTCGATCTTAGGTTCCTGAGAAATCAAGCCAAAGCAAACTCGAATCCTGGCTTTACGCAACGAGAAACACGAGACGTCGGTTACCAATCGCGAGAATCGCTTTACCGGTGAATAGTGACAAGAAATCCGAGGAAGCGGGAACGATCGTAAACGCGCGACACAAAAATTACTATGGTATCGAGGAACGTACAAAATTTGGAAGAATAGCGAGCGTAGCACTCGCGGCGCGTTATAACGGTAATGTTGAGGTAAGCGTGCAGTTTATTGGGCATCTGGCTGACCGTCGCGTCGTATCGTCCCGGCGCGGCATCTGATCTTTTACGGTCCTGCACAGAGATTTAAAGGGGCGGGCTCTCGTCCAGGAAGCATCTCGAGGAACAGCTGATCCTTCCGCTAATGGCGGCCTTTCTGCATTCCTTTATTAAAAACCTGCTACCCTCGTCGTTGCCCGCTGAACGGCCTCGGGAAGATACTTAACGGGCGCGGCACGTGCTTCGAATTAGATGGATTTTTCAACTGAATCCTATTTCCATCTCTCTTCGTCTTTCTCTTTCCCTCTCTGTCTATCTCCCACCGTTCGACGAGGCTGGAAAGAAGGTTTCTCTCCGGCGGAATTCCTGCGGTGCTCGCACCGAGATAGAGTTTTTATTATTTTTTAGGTTCCCTGGTTTCACTCGGATTGGATGTGGTTTTTAATTAAAGTTGTTTCTCGGTATACGTGAAGCTGAAAGAAGTTCTTTTTCGATTTAACGTTAAATGTAGAAAAAATCCACTTAATTCGAACAAAACAGATTAAAGGAAATAGTTAACAAAGACGGTAAATTACTATTTATTATTTACCACTGTGAAACTATGAGATATAAACGTTGCTTGCACTTTCATTAACGGACGGTGAATTCCAAGATGGATGAAGAGTCGAAAGATCCACCGGATTCTAACAAAACGAAACTAGACGGAAAAGTTAACAAAGCCGGTAAATAATAATTTAATAATTTACGGTAAATGTTTAATAATAATTTCCGTATTTATGAGCTCTTTCGTTGAGTTCGTTTCAGCCTAATTAGATGGAGCTTTCGCTTCTTTTTCCATCTTCCATTTCACCGTTCATTGATGGAAGTGGGAGCGACGCTTATTTCACGTATTTTTGCGACTTCATTCATGAAGACGAGTACCTAATTGTCAGGGACTTTTGGGACTTCGTTCATACCCCACGGATGCCTTTGACGCGGTATCAACGGAAGTTCGTACTCTCTTGCTACTCCTTTCATTCAACCCCGATGCGTCCCCTGCTTCTCTTCCACTTCGTCGATTACACCTATCGCACTCGCAGTTGTAAAGCGATAAGAAAGGTGTAATTTCACTCCGTGCGCTGCATCGAGACTGCTGTGCGTTACGCGTGGCTCGATTGCATCGCGCAGGACGGAACTGATACTATTTTTTTATATAATTATCCATTAAAATTCATATTTTGCAAAAGGTTATAAATTAAGCCAAAACGTGCAACGAATTATTCAGTCGTCCGCATTGAAACTGGTTTAAGTCTATTTTACCATACTACTTTGTTTAATTTTAAAATCACGAATTGCGTATAAATTAATTCGTTCACTTTAAAGGAGAGTTGCGTAACCCCACTTAACCATACCATCAATCATACCATTTCTTATCATCAAGAGACAAGGTCTTGATCCTGGGCTAAGTAGAAGTACGCGAAAACTAGACCTTGTATCTCTTCAGGAAAGAAACGAACGGAGTTATAAAATAACGTTTAGTTATAATAAGTTATAAAATAATTATTAGTTATAATAAGTTATAAAATAATACATTCAGTTCACCTACAACCAACGAAAATTAATTTTTTCTCAAAATTTACCTCGCACCGCTTACGAAATAAACATCTCGTTACGTAAACCAGATTCGAGTTCTCGTCGCGAGTGCACAAACTCGGAAAAAGAAACGGGCACCGTATGCGTGCGCGCGAAAATTATTTCGCGTACAAAAACTTCGTTTAAAAATTTCGAAAAATTGCGAATTCGCGATGCATTCACGCGACGAGCGATTACGCTCGTTGCCGGTTCTCGCGATTGAAGTGGTGAGCGCCGATACCGCGCACTCGCAAAAGTGAACGGCTCGAGTGTGACGTGCCGGCAAAATTATGGAAATTGCTCGACGCGCGTTAACCGTGCGTTACGGCGAACATCGTGGCCCGTGGAAAATGGGCGGGAAAGGGAGAGGCACGCCGCGCCGTTGGACCACCACCGGGTATCATTTTGCCATTCCGCATCATTACTCGTCACGAGAACGCGGAATCGCGTTTCACGGACGTCTACTTAAGTGATTTCACCTCCAATTAAGCCCCGTCTGTGTGATCGGCTTGCGTCACGCCGCTATCATCGATTCCATTTTCAATAATGCATTGCCATTTCGGATGGGAATGCATCTCGAGCGCTTCGCGAAACTCTCTCGAAACACACTCTTTTGTGATTGCTGTTGAGACAACGGGAAAACGCCAGAGCTACGATTCGTTTACAATTTCGTGATACGAAATCGCGAGGGTTGCGGCGAAGTGCTAGGTAAGGATTTTTGGGAAAATTTTAATCGCTATGCCGTTCGATCTCAAATTTGACACATAATAGGATTACTTTCCATATATATTAAATCTAATCATTAATTATTAAAGTATTTAATTGTTAATATCTAATTAATATGCTAATGATTAAATGATAGATTATCAATTCTTTAAATTTTCGTAATCCCGAACCGGTCGTTAGACGTAGATAAAAGTATCTCGTATTATCCAAATATTAAATTAGACCAACACATTTTTTTTGTGTAAAGTTCACTAAACTTTTCCTCTCCGCGTATCCCTACCCCTTCGCTCGAACTACTCGTGCGAGTCACCACTCGAGCGTCACTTAACCGAAAGTATTCGCGTAGACGTAAAGCTGCGCCACTGTACGCGGTAGATCGTAATCTATTGGCAACCCTAACGGAAAAGGAAAACCTCTCATTAGAGAGCGAAGTAAGGAGTGGTGGCGTCTAATTAACGAACCCTCGATGCGTCCAGTGTCTGTTCCTGGATGGAAAAGAAGCTGAATCGTCAGGTGGTGCAGCCTCGAGACGCCTGCCTGCAGTTTGCGGCGTGATCTCTTTCTTACACGAAACCCTCTCGATTTGGATGAAACTTAACACGTTCGGTCTCGCGTGCCCCACCGGTGGACACGCGGTTATGCGCTTCAAGACCGCATGTTTACCAGCGGTGACAGATTATTGTGCAATTTAAGTACGGCAAACGATTCTGCGCCCCTTGCAGCAAATACACGTATTAGAGATAATGGGCCGGGCTGGTTTGTTATACAATTCATTTTCAATTGAGTTTTTGTAACACATAGAAAAAGAGACCAGCCGGCAGAGATATGTTGCATATTTTATTGCCGAGGCTGAACGTTTTAATAGATACACGGAATATGCGGGCTACTCGCATGAATTAGGCGTCTTATTAAACTCACGGAAGACGACTGGAAAGAGCGAGATGATCCCTTAAATTGATCTCGTCCTATAACGTGCACGAGTATCTCGTAATTAAATATTCTGAAATAATAAACCTGCGAATTTAATCATTTATTATAAATAATGTCTTTTATTAGAATTTTTCAAATCAGTTATTGCCCGGGTAACACGCTTGTGCACGATTTATTGAACTTATTTCCCCGCAACAGTTATTTTTTACAGTATTTTAAATTATCTTTCATTAATCGGCACGAATTATAATTTAACTTACAGTGAAGTATCGTCGCGTGAATATACAGTAACTCATTTATCTGGTCAGCCAAAATATCTCTGTCGTTAATCAAGATGTCATTTTGATAAAATCTTGCATCCACGCAATATTAAAATAGTATTCGTATTTTACTTATTTCATCCCAACAGTTACATATGTAAGTTTCACGAATTACGTTTCAATACGTCGCCGAAGCGCCTCCGCCGCGTCGTTAATTAAAATGTAACGACATTTTTTCGCGCCAAGTCCCGCGTCTGGTTTTTGATCAAATCTTGCACTCGGGCAACGTATCGTCCGTTACGCGATCAAGAGGAAAACGTGCCGGACGAAGAAAAGCCACGAAGCTCGGTGAAACGATACGCGTCTACTTTCGACAGTTCGGGGTCTCATTATCCGTCAAGAGCCCGGGACCATTTCGTCCAATTAAGACATACGAAACTCTGCCATAATGACGCTTCTTTTACGGAAAATACAAGCTGATTCGCGCCGATGAAAAACTGGTCCTTATTATTTTATAACCGGTGCCTTATACAGTCTCGCGGACGTAAGGTTAACGATTCGAACACCAGGGTACAAAAAAAAAAAAAGGAAGAGGGACGTACTGGAGCGTACGCGCTTGTATCGAGTGAACGCTGATACGCTCGCCACCCACCGACCGATAGAAAGTTTAATTTGTGGCGGACACGGGTGGAGAAGGAGGCACGAAAAACGAGGAAAGGGCTAAAGAGAAAAGTCTGGTTCCAAAATCTTTTTTGTCTGACGACACACTAAAATCATTGAACAACATTCACGGGGCCGCTATTATTATTATTCTTTGTTTTTTACGGTTAGTAAAGAATATGTATTCGGCTTGTTACGTATGAACAATTACAAAATTTGCGGTATCCTTGTGGCGTATGTGCGGCGCCCAGTTTGAAAACCACTGACCTACAACAATAGTTTCGGTTAATCTACGTGGGTAAATTTATTATCTATTTATTCCTGCGACCCAGGAATAATGGCTACCCGTTGCAGTACATTCTGAAGCATAATTCGTAAATATGTATAATTATTTCTGTAATTCTCGATGCCCTTCTTCTAACAATTTCTCGCATATTTGATAAAACGGCACCCGATAATGGAAAATGACGAAAAAAGTATTTATGTACATCGATAGACTGGAGTCCCAGCAAATTATACTTGTACTGGAAGACTAACTGGGTGAGAGAAGTATCCACCAATCGACCGATCCGTGTTTTTGTACACCAATCGCAAAATTGCTTTCCTTAATTCAATTTCCCTCGTTTAAGCGCGTCCCTTTATCGCGAGATCGTTAACCGTCACGATTTCGCGATTATTTATCCCGTAACAGTGACTTATCGTTCCCTTTCTTACCGCAAAAAAACAATTTCTACGTCGAAGTCGTTACCGAATGAACTTTCTCGCGTTAACGGACTCGTTTCAGCGTAAATAACGTTCGTTCGTTCGCTTCGTCCGTCTCGCGTTACTCCTATTTCCTTAATCGGCGAGCGTTTCTGTTTTTCCCCTCTCGACGAGTTAAATTTTATTGCAATTTCTCGTTGGAACCTTCGCGAACGATCGAGCTCCCGCAATTGCGGCTTTAAAGAAGAAAAAAACAAAAAGAAAGATGGAGAAGAGTGGGCCGCGTTACTGTTCGCCTCGTGTGCACGGTTAACTGATTAACCGCTCGGAATCACCGGAGCGGATCGTACGGTTCTTCCGTACAGTTCGCCGGATCAACGAATTTTAATTAAGTCGTATCATTAACTTAGAATTTTGCACGGTACCAACTTAAACATTATGAGAGTAACAGGGGTATTTAATATTTGCCAAGAACGCTAACTTACGTGTCACGAAACCTACTTAAGTTGCGTAATTAGTTAAGTATTGACTTAAGAATTACAAAAGCTGCGAAACTGCTGTACATACCTGCTTACCGAAATACTAACTTAAGGATTATGAGAGCTACTCAAGTGAATTTCTATGATGTTCTACATATATCTCGCTAAAGCATCGACTTAAGGATTACGAAAGCTACTCAATTGAGTTACACGGTTAAGATACCGACATAAAACTTACGAGAGGTACTCAAGTAAATTGCTAAAGTATCGCGTATTTTTCCTCGGCCACTTAACGTCGCTGGGTAATAAATGGCCATAAAATATTTGCCGACAGTCCCAACGGGGATGCCGAGGATGAGAAGTTTCCGTCGTCCACTGTACGCGCGTGGCCGAATCGGCAGATTCGACCGTTATATAGGGGCACACAACACTTCTACGTATTAAGTGGAAGCACACACGACGAGGAGACAAAACACCCATGTGTTTTCGGGTTCCTCTGCTTGCCAGATGACACCGGCAACCACTCTCGATCCAACGTCGGCACACTGCCCCCGACGTCCGCACGCAGAACACACGGGACTGGGGAGAAAATAAAAAAAGGGCACCTTATGTGCAACCTCCACCTCTGGCGTGTGCCCATCGCGTGCCTACGAAATCATTCTTCCGGGATTCGTTCTTCCGGGATTTTTCCGGCTGGAGCGGAGAATCTTCGTTATTATCATTCTCGTTACGATTCGATAATCGAATCCTTCGTTCGAGGGAATAATTGAAAATTGTAGCCGTTCAATGGCGTTACATTAATTTCACTTTAACGGTAGTAACGTATAACGTGGCAATTATTTACCGTTAATAGTTACTATTGTAGTCGAACTACAATAGTACTATTGTAGTCGTAGAAATGACTCCACTTAATTCAGCTAATTTTTTATATTTGACTGTAAAAATGTTCTTGGGTCAACGCTGTTTTTGTTATATCGACAAAATAGTTTTTTTTCGGTGTATCTGACTCCCTACCCGATTATTGTGAAACAAAATCGTCAGACTTTATAGGAAATTCTTCACCTTATTATTACGCGTTGGTAATATCAAATGGCACGGTATTTAACCGGAAACACTATTATGTGAAATATGTCTGCTTGGATTCACGATGTAATAGACCAATTCGCTGATCAACAAATAAAAGAGTTGGTCGACCATGTCGCTCACTAATACTACTAACATGAGATTACACTCTTTCGGGCCATAGTAATATTCTTATATACATAATAATTATTTACATAAATCGAAATACGATAAAATACATTCTTCAAATTACTCCGTTTTACAGAAGATAAAGGAAAAAGACCGAGGAAGAGATGTAAGAGTCGATTTTCGGAACGAAGCCACGGAGCAAAGGTAGGAAGTAAAACCAGAGACGACAGGGAACGACATTAATTATTCGTTACAGGTAGATTGGCGAACCACTTTTCAAACCGACCAGCGGGCACCGGCGGGTACGCGTGTACGCGGACACACGTACGCTCGCGGGGCCGATTTCAAGCGTACAAGACTTATGACGAGCAAGTGTTTATCCTCTGCCCCGAATATCTCGTGTCATTTCTTTATTAAACGGCATCATTATGCGCACCAAAAACGATCCGGAGAAAGGAGCGTAATCGTGCGGCCGATTCTTCTTACGCTGTTTTTCGAGCACGGTGCCAGAGACAGAGCGAAATGACCCAGACCCGTACGTTCGTCATTACGTTTCCTTTTCACGCTCAAATTACTTCTTCGCGATTAGCGTGCTTTTTTCTTTTACTGCCGAAGGACAAACCGCATTTCCAGAAATTATTCTGACAGTGATGTCAGGGCAATTTCCAACACGCGCGCGTAATTTCACAAATAATTTTCATTTCAATTTTCCAGAATTTTCATAAGCGGAGGAATTTTTGTGCATTTGATATTATTGGTATTTTGCGCATATTTTGTATATTCTTAATAATGTACATGCGTGTACACACATTACTGTACAAAAGCGTACATCAAGTCCATGTACAATAATTAATATGCGCTTTAAACGATAATCAATATTTATTAATCAATTCCAAGGGCCGACGATAACAACTTCTTGCAGTTACGGTAAAGAATTGCTATAACGAAAACCTACGATGCACGAATTTCGTTTATCACCGTCAAATGTGTCTCGCGTTACTCTCACCGTATTATAATTAGCACAATTAATGCGGCACGTGTCATTTTTTTTATTATCAAGTCGATTACGGCGCAACACGTAAAATTTCACCGCTGACACTTTATTCCTCGCACTCGTTTCATCGCGCATAACCCGGGAAGCGCGATTTCACGAATATTTATGTTAACGTTGATTAAGGACAGGTGCAAACGCTCGGGCGCGGACTCACAGTTTTATGACTAGACACAAATCATCCACCCCGCGGAATATTATTGTGAGTCGAGACCTGGCGTTTCTAGTAGCAATAAAACTGGCTGTGCGTACTGTACGAAAGGGTAAAGATAAGACAGTATTTCGAGCCGTCTTCGCGATCCGCCATAAAGCAACTATAAATAAATAATTTCTGGATGCTCGAAAAATGATTACGCGTCTGATGACCGAACTACGATCCCGATAACGTTCCCTTTATCGCCGTTTCGTGGTGTACGGTAATAAAGGTTCCAAACGCGGAGAGCTCGTTGAGAAACATTTAAACGTACGATATAATATTAGATTGCGTTGCTATAAATTTTGCTTTCAATTTTATTTTAACCCCTCGTAGAACCGTATTAGGGATGATACGTAATTAATAATCAATCATGACAGATTACCGGTCATGTCCGGAACAAATCATTTTGTCGTCGATTTGCATACGCGAAACTTGCATTAGGAGTACACTACAACGGGTGAGATAATTTCTTGTAAGCGTACATTATTATTCGCGAGTGTCTATTATCGAGAATTTGACTAATTGTTTCTGGCGGGATCAACATAATTTATTATTGGTATACTTTCCCCCGTATTTAACAAAATTGTTGCTTCACTGTTTGTCTAGTAACAGAATTTATACGAAAATTCTTTACGTTAAAATATATCACTATCGCGTTACAAGTATTTCCTCAGCATCAGCGATGCCTAACGTTCTCACAGTTATCATCGTCATTCCCTTTTTCTCTCATTCGTATCGATATCTCGCGATCGATACAACTCTTCGTAATCGTTGCAGCTAATTATACCGAGTATTACTATACTCGAATCCTTTGAAACTTACGTTGGGTATAAAGAACGGTTGGCTTTCTGACCGCCCGTCTAAAGTTTCGTGAGCGATGGGGGCGCAACAGTGTTTTACGGTTGGTCTCCTCCGTGAATCGTGGTGCTTCATTTAATCACCCTGCAGGGGATGAACGACCACCGTACACGCTCACCAGCCCCTCACCATGGACTCCTTAAACCAGGTGTTCGTGCGGCGACACCACCTTTAACCGGCTGCTGTCGCCGGGCTAAGTGGTTTGGACTTGACGGACTCGAGGTTCCTTTGCAATCGAGCAAGATTCTTG
Source organism: Pemphredon lugubris (assembly GCA_933228935.1). NCBI lineage: Eukaryota > Metazoa > Arthropoda > Insecta > Hymenoptera > Crabronidae > Pemphredon > Pemphredon lugubris. The sequence continues at coordinate 39,822,223 of OW121819.1, read as the reverse complement.
GGAAATAATTACTGGAATGCGGGCAGAAGTAATGGGTAAAAAAGAATTTCGAAAATTGGTGCCAGGAGAAGAGGGAGGACATCGAATGTTCTTCCACGAGTCTCTACCAGTTTCTTTAACCAATTTTTCATAGATAGTAGACAGCAGAAGAGAAACGAGAGTCTAGATGGAATTCAAAAATGAAATTCAAACAACAAAACTACCGCGCGAGTCTCATCATTTCCCTACGTATGCCACGTTTTTAACCTCCTTGGAGTTCTTCAAAGGATGACGATCGACGACCAATCAGTGACGAAAAAAACGCAGAACCGTAGTCCGAGGAGCCAATCTTTCTCTACGTCGCTTCGTTGGCCTATCGGGGTTGCCGAATCTGTGGGACTCCGCGTAGCACGCGAGGAGGCGCCACCAACGCTTCCCTGTTGCTTATGTCACGGGAAGTTTCTTTGGATCTTCCTGTACCAAATATTGTCGCCACCTTCGTCCTCTCCTTTCTTTTTTTTTTTAAATAATACAAAATTTCCTTTTTCAAAATTTAACGTCACTCGAAGTCGAAAAGTCTGGGAACCACTGTCCTTTGAGAATTTAATCGGCACTCTCCGCGAAGCGTGTGCGGGCGTATGCGCGACGACGGTTGGCGCAGCTGCCTCCTCACTGCGTGCGCGTGCGCGGCCCCGTGTATCAGCACGGTGACGTCAAAAACACGCACTGCCCGCGCGTGTACGTATACGCGTACGCGCGCGTGTCGACATACGTAAACACGGTACACGAGGAACGTGTTACGCGCTTCGGCCCTGCCTCTTGAATAATGTATAATGCGTCAGGAGTATGCGAGCCCAGGATTTTCGGATGGTCGCCGATAGTATTCGTTTCGCGGTTGAAATATGCTCTCCCGATGTGTGTGCGCGAGCGCCCACACGCGGGAACGGGTCGATCCAAAATCGTGGTCTTTTTGGGACGTTTGATGGGCGATGATAGGGAGCGCGGTTGTAACGATAAATTTGATCCAGCGATAGGGACTGGAGGAAATAATTAGCCGGCGCGCTAGTTTACGATGCCGATGATTAATTTTGCGCCGCCCGTTACACCCATTGCAATGAATATTTAGGGCACTCGATTATTCGTCGATTACCCTGCTATGTTGGTAATAGAATTTCTTTATTGATTTTCGAAATAATGACCGGAGCGGCGCGGCGGTATATCGCTGACCGATGACTGACGATAATTTAGTAACTTAAAAAAGTGAAATTAGTAACTTAAACCCTGGTAGAAACGGCGAGTGTTTTACGTGTAAAGAAACAAATAACAGTGCCAATGCAAAAGGCGAAAAACGGCGCGAAAAATACAGACGGAAGCAAATAACCTGAAAACGAATTGAAGGTGAAAAAAAGGATTGGATGACATTGAAAAGCAGCGAGGAAAAAGAAAGATTTCTGGTAGGCGGAAGTGATGAAGATAAATCGACGAAAGAAGTCAGGGGGTGATATACATGCGACGAATAAAATAAGAAGAGGGAGAGACGGAGGTGAAGTTAAGCAAATGTGGAGAGCAAGAGGGAGAGAGAAGGAGTTGGTTGCGGCGAGCGAGAGAAGCGTGGAAGAGGGGGTGTGCGTGCGAGGGGGAGCGAGAAACGGAGAGGAGAGAAAGGGAGAGATGAGTGGCGCGTGCTCTCCGTGAGAAATGTGGCGCGTGCCGGCGCGTGCCCCGGAGTCACGTGTTCCTTCACCATTGGCGTAGTTAGCGTTATTCCACTGAAATTTCTTCGATTCCAAAATCCTGCAATTTCCTCGCAATACCTCATTCCGATCAATTATTGCGATTCATCATGATTCGACGAAAAGTTTATTCTCCTCGCCCTCAAGAGATACCTATTTATTATTTTTTATCCTACTAGGTATCTATACAAAATATCACCTGTTATTTAAAATAAATATAAGATAAGGGTACGTTTTTAAATAACAACCTCAGACGTTCAAAGGCATCCATTTTTTAAAATGTATTTAGAACTCTGTTATCAAAGAAACAATAATTAGTTTGATACTCGTAATGCGTTACTACCTATAATAATTATTAACAAACGTAGAAGCATTCGCACTCCGTGCCGTTGTTAACAGTTATACCTAACCTCAAAATTAACTTCGTTACCTTTCCCGCTAAAAACGCAAATTACGAATGACCGCGATCACCGCGGTTTGGAAATTCAAATCCCCTCTTGAAATAATCATTACAGATTTGCCACGGTCTGTGGACTCGCGTCATCTGGCGGCCGAATCAAAATTTGTTAATTTTCTTCTTTTTTTTAACGACGGTGGCTCATGCGACGCGCCAATGGACGATCCGCTTACGTTGCCAGAGGGAAGGGAAGTCGGGTGCGCTAGCACGCCTCGTTTGCTTGTCGGGTGCACGTTCCGGTCGGTGCATCCTTGGGTGCATCCTTCGTGCACGCGCCTCTTTGACCGAGCGTGACTGGTGGATTTTCAGCGGGCTCGTGCCAGGTAACCCCGTGGAATATGAGCAGCTAAGTTTTCGAAACTCATTTAACACTGGAAGCGTCGCAGTTATTTTCACCGGTATCGAGTTTCGGTCTTGCGCATTCGAATGGAATTTTGCGGGCGTGGCGGATGCATTTGTTTTTTTTTTTTTTTAATTGAAGCATCGGAGAACGCGTTTTTGAGACTGCACGAATTTGAATGCATAATTAAAATTAATAACTGTTCCTGGAAATTCAGAATTATTCCGACCGTTTTCGATTACCAAACAGTTTCTTTGGAGGGATATATACTTGAACGTGTTTCATCGTTAGTCATAAAATTTGAACACATAATTAAGAGCGTAATTAAAATTACGCCGTATGCATAATATCCAAAATTGGGGTCAGTAACAGACGTCGATACTACGCGAAGATAAATTTGGGTATAATTTCTGAAGTAGCAGCCACATCGATCTTCAAAGTCCGATTCAACGTTCGATGGGAGACAAATTAACTTCCATGAGCAACGAATCGCTAGCGACGCGCCAGTAATCGAGAGTTCAAACAAGGTTGCCGAACCGGCAGATTCGTTACTCGAAATCCTTCTCTTCCTCATTTGAATTTATAATTTTTTTTTTATTCGCGCCTGTACTCTTAGCGGGGGCTGGCCACCTGCGCTCATCGTTCGCCACTAAAAGATTAAGTGGTTTCCTCAAACCCCTCGGTGGAACGAGCGAAAAGCTAGATCATTAAATTTACTCGCTGCGTCGTAAAATTATAAATTTAACAACGCGCGGGTATGTGTTTTGAAAAATATTTGTTTGCCGTGCGAGTGGTTGAACGCGAAGATTCTGATTGCGTCGGAAGAAGGTTACGAGAGAATCTTTTGACGGGACTCGGGACAAATTGGAAAACGCCCCCGTTTTAGTGGTGGATGGTCCATCGATATTTCAGAAATTCGTTATTTCATATTTAACGCGTTGATCCCCGCGTCAACCATATTTGGGTGACGTGCGCAACACATGAATGAGCCTATTGTTAGTATTCTGTAACTATAGTATTGAGACTCACGCGTTATCCAAAGGTGGGTGACGTGGCAATCAGCGTGTTTAATTTTACCCAAAATTGGCCTTCTGATCGCCAGATACCGGGCGAGGTGATTGAAACAAACTACTCGATTCACTCCCACATTTTCGGGAATTGAAGAGAATGTAACGATACGACTGAGTGAACAATGAAATATTGAAATATATTGACCTTTGACGAACATGCGATCTTGAAGTGCACAACATCGCGTGTCCTCCGGTGAGCTAGTTGGCTGGTTAAGTAGTTATAGGATTGCCCACCGGTGGACAAGCCGGGCTAAAATGTTTAAATTAATACGGAATGCTCTGAAACTTCGTATCATTATAAAGTTACAAGATTTCAAAGATCTTTAATTTTGTCGAGTAGCGTACATACATCAACATGACTGGGTATTTTTCGCTCACGCACAACGTGTTCGGGCAGCAGTAAAAGGGTTAAGATTTAGAGCTGCCTGGGTTGTTTACATCCCCGATTTATCCTTTTTTTACGGGAATGTCGGAAAGAAACACGCGACAAGGAGCGCAACGAGTTCCGGTTGACATCCAGCACCAGTGGCAGAGTAACTAACGGGCAACGGCGACGAGACCGGATCGCAGCATGCGATTCCGCCGTTCTTGGTGTCAGCATGTTTGCCCCGATCTGTCAGTCCGGTAATAATTACTCATTAATTACCCCCTTTCTCTCTTCCCAGCACTCGCGGATGCGAAAGTACGATCAGCTGATTTAACGTCTGATGGACACTCGTACCGCGTGTTTCTCGAAAGGTTTACGTTAATGTCGACAGTCGTTTTTATCGTTTCAGTGGTTTTTAACATTTTGATCACCGTGTGTTTTCAGATTCTTCTCGGAAAGTCTATGGATTTACGAATTCTCTCCTCAACAATCATGAATGCCATAATTGTGTTTGGATAAACCACGAACCCCTACATTCTCTTTCGAAAGGCCACGAATTGCCAAATTATCATGGTGAACAACAACTTAATTAAATACAGAGAAATAAGAACCCGATATCTTCGAGTAAACTCCCAAAAGGATTGATTTGACTCGCGATGTTTTACGCGAAACGGTCATTCCACATACACGCAAATTCATTCTTTTTTTCGAGCGGCATATTTTTGAAGATCTCGCGTGTCCATCGCACTCGAGTCTGGGTCGAGGTTTTCGAGGAGAGAGATTTCGCACATCCTCCCCGACTGAATGGCGGGAAAGTCTTGCGGGCAGATCGTGAGACATCCATTCAGCTCTCTTCCCATAAATGCACGCGATGTGTCATGAATTTCGAGATACGCTTTTAAAAGAGGGGCGTAGCAACATCTTTTTTTCTCATATACTCCTTTTTTAAGGGAGGTGGGATCCCGTCGTTTCTTTTTCACCCTTTTCGCTCTCTTTTTTTTTTCCGTATCTCGCCCATACTTTCTATCTGGCAACACCTTCTTCCTTCCTGGCGCCGGTTTGCGTCTTTCGATTTTGCAACTTAAATAACGGTTCTCTTTTAATGAAAATAACACACCTCCGCTACGCGGATAACCGGCCGAGCTCGTACGCGCCCTTTGTAACATTCTCATTCTCTCGGTCCGTTCTTTATTTTCTTTCCTTTTTCAGCAATACCCGCTTCCTTTTTCGCACTTCTCGTACTCGCCGTTTATAGTTTTGCACCGCAACAGTGGGTGCGTAAATGGTGCTCGACTGTCGGCTTCCCTTATTTTTACGAAAGAGGAAATTGTTTCTCTTGACAATTTCTTTCGCGAAACAACGACGTATCCGTTAGTTTTATTTATCCCCAAAAAAACATTCCATCCGGTCGGACCTTTTATTCCTTAGTTTCCTCTCCAGGCTCGACTACTCTCCGCAAAGTGAATTAATTATAGGTTAAAAATAATGTGCCTCTCCAGAAATTCTTTTGAGCTCAACATGGCGTTAATCGCGTCTCTTTGCGTATGAATTTGTTAATATTTTAGCTTGTTAATTATGTAATAGCATGTCATTGTACGTCGTAATATCATGGAACAAACTAGAAATGTGCGCTAACATTAATCTTATCCAGCCGACCCCCAAGCAACTATCACGAATAATTATTGCATTCGCATTTTTACATATTATTTCATTCACACCGAATAAATATAACCTTAGGAATCGTAACGTCGGACACGTTTCGTTATTTTTAGCTCTCCTCGCACATCGATGGAATTAATTTCTTTTTTTTTTGCACCTGGTAACACCTTCCTTCCTGCGTTTAACAAAAAGCGACTTTCGATCTTGGGGTGATTGCAGAGACGTCTGCTACGAATCGATATATAAATATAATATAAAGGCACGGTTTTTAATAACAATCTCAGGCAATCGAAGGTATCCATTTTTTAAATAAATTAAGAACTCTACTTCTAAACAAACAATAATTAATTCATTACGTGTAATGCATTGCTACCGAGTTTTGCTTTTGTGCTCTCCTCGGACGTCGGTGGAATTCATTCCTTTTTTCCCCACCTGGTAACATCTTCTTCCTTCCTGTGTTTAACAAAAAGGGACTCTCGATTTCGAGATGACCACAAACAGGCCTCTCTACGTGTTCTCGTACTTTATTTTATCGGCGGATAAAGGATCGATCTTCGTTGCGCTGTCACGGTTCAACTTCCAAACACGAGACTTACGCTCGTCGTTCCTTTATCTTTATGTCAATGCCGGATTTCACGTTCGTATCGCTTTCTACTTAGCGGTTTGATGCGTATCGAATGAAATAACCGCAGAGAGAGACGTGTAATTGGGTCAAACAGTTTGTGGATTACTCGATCGGCCGTTTGATTTCTTCCAAAGTTCGGGAAGCGTGGTTACAAGCAAAATAACAGTATAGCGGCAATTACGATTCGTCGGTTAAATTATACGCGACGTGCCGCGAATAGAGGATAAAAGAATCGATATTTCCACGAATTAACGTAGAACAACAAATATCTTAGTTAAAGGTGTTCTTATCGAACGATTGAAATACTTCAGGTAAGAATTATTACTGGATAATTAAAATAATCAAAATATTCCAAACAATCCATTTTTCATGCAATTCGAGGAAACTTTATTTTGCAGGTTCCAAATTAATTATAGCAAACTGACCCACCAAATTAACCCTTCGCACTCCGAATTATATTTCAGCTACCTTCGCAGCAACTCCACATTGTTTTAGTTATTTTATTTAAAATTAATTTTATAATACGGTTGGTTAAAAATTACAGTTTCGAATAACAAAGCAACAACCAAATACATGGAGACAGAAATTTTCTACGATATTTTTTTTTCTACATATATTCTGTTCGTATTTTTCAAATGTCGACACAGGTTTTGCTGAAAAGAAAAACTGACGTCGAGTCACGCTACACCACGCCTCCTACAAAACAACAACTAATACTTCCTGTTTCTGCATTGTAGAAATATTTTCGAATCGTTTCAACATGGCGCATAAAGAACCGAACGCCACGAAGTATCCCTAATCGTCCCGGAAAAGACAAAACGATTCCCGTGGTGGTCGTTCCAGTTGCAGTTGCAGTTGCACAGCGCGAGGACGCACACGCGACCGGGCGCAACAATGCGCCGCGAAATTACCATCGCAATGCGGCGCGGCTATTGGAAAACTGGGTAAACAGCTGCGCGAACAATGGTAACTCCGTTCGCCTTTTTTCCCCGCCGCTACGTCAACCGCCACCGCCTCGTTTCTTTTCCCTTTTATTTTCCTCTTCTGGTCCCTCCCGTCCGCCTCTCCTCCATCCACACGTTCCGCCATTTATACAACATTACTTCGCTCTCGCGCGTAGAGTACTGCACAAAATAGCCTTCCCTATCCTTACCGACTATAAAGAACGTCCCACCAACACTTGCGTGCAATCTGCTCTCCTCCATGTTCCTCGAACAAGTGCAACTGCGACGGAGCGAAGGAAAAAAAAGAGGGACGTGTATCATTGAGTGAAGAATTAGCCGGTGTACTCCGTTGACGCGTTATGTCGAACCTGGGAAAGAAGCAAAAGAAAAAAAAAGGAGGCAAGGAAAGCACACCTACACAGTAACGTATTGGTAGTAGCAAACTACCGCGGGAAGGGATTTTAGTCCGTACGCGCGGTCTATGCAGGGATACACGCGGTTCATCGTTTCTACCCGCTGAGCTCATCTCTTCCCAGTCGTATCGTTTCGCGTTGGGTTACCTTCCTCCGCGCACGCGCACCCCGGGGACACCGCAGGTGCAGTTACCTGTCGGCTGACTCCGTTCCTCGTCCCTCCTACGGTGGCCAATTATGCAAGTTTCACTTATCTCGAGTCGCCAGGTAGCTCGTTATCGCGGACCGCGGCCACGAGTGGGTTAAGGACATCGGGACCTGCTTTCGATACCTTCTTCGGTACACCTTTTAACGCACCTTGGTTAGGTGTCTCGAAGCCGGTACCACCGTATACTTCCCCCCCCCCTCCTCTCTCTCCCTCGTTTCCTCATGGCATTGCTTCCTCCGTTTAACCTTGCGACACGTCGAACGGGTTCGTCAGCCGTAATCTGTGACGCCGATAAGTTTGATTCTTGGCGGGCTTAAAGTCCGGAGCGGCAGTGCATTGGCCGCGAATGTAAATTAGTAATTTCGCTATTGGGCCTACGCGGGGTGTCCCACTTAAAGCAGTCCATCCCGTTATCTTCGTTAGTTATAACCGTACGAACGGGATGCATTGCAAACTATGTTGAAAATGGCAAATGGAAAGAAAATTCCTTCCGATGACGTTTCATCAGGAAATGATTATAATTACGTACAATGTACTCCCGTCTGATGTGGTTAACACGTTTTGCGTTGTGCGAATTCGTGTTAGTGTTACTTATTGTTATAAGTAGCGTGTTTGGAGTAATTATTGCCGTTCCAACTCTTATTTTCTACGTTTTACCAAATTTTTTACCAAATGGACAGTAGTTTAAAAACAACCGGCATGTGTACACTGTCGGTTAAGAAAAATCATATTATTAATGTACGTAAAGAACCTTTTTTATTTCATTGTACAAAATTCAATTCCTGTGTTTTATCTCGGGTGTGTTATACGGGAATCTACTATATTCATAGTTTTTCGTATCGTCGTGACTATAGAAGATATCCAGTTGCTCTATTTTAAATAACACGCCCTTTGAATCGCAATTGGTTAGATCGAGAGTCAAAACATTGACAAATAGTCTCGTCGGGTCGCCGACGGAACGACAGGAAATAATGATTCGCATCGATTCTCGATACGCCGTTAGAGACCTGGGAATTCCAAATCCCAAATCTTAAATCTAAAGTCCCATCCAGGGTCCCATCTCCCCACTTCTCATTTCCACTTCACCCTAACAATTTAACTCTTTCGATCCGACGACGCGAGATAAAAAAAAATCCTAAATAAATGGTTGTCCCGAAAATGACTCGGTAGAAGTGCCGTTTTACCCATTCCAATCTATCCGCGAACACGTTCGAACATCATTCCGGGCCTGACCTACGCCGAAGTAGATTCGGTTGTACTTACCGCGTACGCGATTCGACCCGACTGGTTCCCCCGTGTCGGTTCGCGGTTTCAAGGTCACAGATTGCCGCCCACGTGATCTAGATAGGGCTAGAGCTTCCCGTGATCCTCGAAGGTGGATCCGCTTCTAGGACGTTGGGCCAATAGAATTGCGACGAGTCTGCGCAGACGCAGTGGCGACTCTCCTTCCTCGCGTTACCCGTGCCGAATCAAATCTACTGGCGGATAGGTTATGCGCGCGCAGCCCTCTCGCTCCGCCGATGCAGTGCCGGCTGCCTATTGGCGTGATCGAATTGCCACGGTCTCTTTCTCTCTGTCCCTCCTTAGCGCGTTATCGTGATCCTATCGTGCGCTCTGTGTAGCTAAGCAGCACGCGGTAGATAGTCCCGCGTGAGATCATGGTAGCGCGCCCCTTACAGGGCTAAATAACTTTAATAACCCATTCGAGACGAAGTCAAATTTTGGAGACAATCCCCAGGAGCGACAATTTTTGTTGTGTTCGGGATGATTGCACGCACGATGCGTAACTGGTTTTATTTGGCTATGAAATGCATTACCCGCAAGATGTGTAATCAGTTTCGAATGGGTTAAGATTGTATTCGATTAAACGCAGCGGGTTTTATCGAAATTTATACAGGAGGCTAGAAATATTTGTGCACCCAAAATATGATTCAAATTAGGTCTATTATAAATAAATTGTCACGCGATTGAACGTGAATGAATAATGTCATTTTACGAGCTACGTTAGGATCTTTAATCGGATGTTTCCATACTGTGATCCACTTTCTTTGTCTGCGCGTAAAAATGGAAGATTTTTTAAATCGTTTATCGTGCAGACGTATCGTGGATGTCGGATAATTGTGCCTATTGCAAATCTTATGCGTTCGTGTCAATTTCATTGGTATTAATATAAATAAGTAAACGTTAGATCGTTCGATCGAGCACCGGTCGTACCGATAAGTAGATATACCCAACATTGGTCAGACACTTTACTGAATTCAATCAACGCAACGGTTAAACTAATCGAACGAAAAAGTCAACTATTCACGCAGGTCGCTTCTTTTTCAAAATTTCAGCTTGATTCTCAGCTGAATGTAATTTACTTTCAATTATGCTCCGCGCGTTTCGTTGTTTAACAACAGATCGAGTTTCGGGGGAAGACAAATGGAATCGAAGGGAGAACAGTGATTACGAGGGATCGGATGTCCGTGGTAAACTTTTCGCAGTGGAAACGGACGAAATTAGGGGGAGCTGCTTGTGAGAATGAACCGTACCGATGATTTCATGCAATCGGAATTAAGCAATTACAGGACGGGTACAAAAATATTGTCAGATAAACAAATCGGACTGAAAATTCAAGATTCGTTTATTTCGATTAATCTAAGCGTTTAAAACAATTCTGTTAAAACAAATATTTACAAACCCCGTCCGCAAGAAGTTTAAGGTATTTTTTCCCGTGATTCCTAAAGACCTTAACGGGTCGATTGCCTCGTCAGCCATAATTGGCTGACAACAGTGACAAGCTAATAACATTAATATTGATATGAATCAAATAAATGTTCCATAACTATAGTGCGACAATCCACGTGTCACGCCAATATGAACTATTGATAAAATAAATTATGCAAGAAAAATAAACCTTTAAAACATAGACACGCCCAGAAGATGTCATGGTAGGTTAGTTGCGTGATTAAAAGCTTAAAACGGTAAATTTTAAAAATGATTTCCGTGATTCCCCGAGACTGCTCCAGAACTGATTTAACATCTCGATCACAGTCCTAAACATCTTTCTTTTTGTACATTCTGCGCTCAACTCGTTCATTCACCTGTACCCTCCGCTCGCCTCTGCGTTTACCCTAATTCCAATTAGTTTCGCTGCGTCTTTTCAGTCGTTCCTCCAGATCTGATTAAACATTTCGATCACAGTTCTAAAAATCTTCCTTTTTCGACATCCCGTGTTCAATTCGTTCGTTCGCCCTTGCGTTTATCCGAATTCGAGTTATGTTCGCGGTATCTTTTCGGCGTCTCCTCGTTGGCAAGCGTCCATAGACGAGAGGGACCGATGTCTCTCCACGTGAGAATAAGCCGGCCTCCCCCACCACGGCGTCGAAGTCAGTCGCGCGCCCGCGCCGTGGGCGTGGCCTGCGGGCAGCACACACGCGCGGGAACCCGCTCACGCAGGTGAGAAGAGAGAAACCCTACCCGGGCAGGTAAGGTAAGGGGAAGCTACCAGACAGACTGCAACACACGCTCTACGCGAGAGACCGTGCGTACCCTCCTCGGCCGCACTGGGGTCAGTCAGGGTCCTGCTCTTAGACGGGACGCTCCAAGAGCATCTTCCTACGGAATCGCTGACGATCAAGACGCGGTAGCCTCGATCAGTCGATTCCACGCGATCGATCCATCGTCGATCACAATCCTGCGCGCCGTACGATCCTTCCCGTTGGAGGAGAGTACTCGCCGATCGGGGAGAGGAAAACGAAAAAAAAAAAAAAAAAGACAAAACGAATATTTGTCGCTCGCAAAGCTGCCTGCACGTTTTCGTCCTCATTATATATATTTTTTTTATACTCGCGTGACGATCGCGATCGAGGATCGCCGCCCCGAGGTGCAGCGGGAACAGAGATCGAGGGCGATCGGCGGATCGGTGTACCACGTGGAAGCGAGGAGAGAGAGATCATCGATCCTTCGCGCTGAGCGGAAGGAGAAGCTTTTCATGGACCTTCGTGGATTTACGGAGAACGATCGTTGTTAAGTTGGATCGACGAAGCCCCTCGAGGACGTTTCGTTTCTTTTTTGGAGTTATCTGTGAGATTTGTGATCGCCGGAGAACTGTCTGTGCCTAATTCCCGGGGACCTAGAGGGGGAGGAAGAAGAGATCAGTGATATTACTCGTCTCCATGAACAGTCGGGAGTTTTAGCACGCAGATCGATCCACGAGAGCAGTAATGTGCGGTGAGTTTTGATTTTCAATATCTAGGATTAAATTTGTTCAGTCCGAATGGATTACGCGAATTCTCGCGGCAACTCGTGGCAATGACACTCCTTGTATCGCGATATATTTTAGGCGAATGATAGAAGTTATCGTCAAATTTGGATAATGTTGTTTATTTATATAACATACACCGATTCAGATTTATTAGTTTCTGAAAACGTTATCTAAACACTCAAATCACGGTACCGTCATAAACATGTACAGCAGGTCATATGTTAAAAAGATTGAGAAACGCTGCGTTAGAAGAGTTTGTATATCAGTTTTTTGGAATATCTATATTAATAGAAATAATCTATCCACTCGTAGACAAATATCTACGGGCTTTATCAATTGTTGGAAAAATCTCTTAGAATCGCGCGATTCTTCGCAATAAATTATCAGCAGCCCATTTCTATTGCGTTCGATTTCGTGAGAATCGTGACAAACATGTTGCGCCACAGTTGCGCGGGAAACAAAAACAGTTTCGTCTTCGAACTATTTCTCTCTGCGAAGCTGCTTCGAATTCTAATAGGATCACCGGTACATTCAAGTAGTATAAACGTTAAACAAATGATATTTGAACTACTCCAAAAGTATATACATATAACCTACTCTTCCTCCGATTAGCTTAATATTAATCAAAGCCTATTTATAATATTAGACATACGTGGAACAAATATTTCTAACGACAACTTACGATTTCTCGATAAAGTATATCAACGAGAAGTTATCGTTAGAGATATTACTAACAAATTTCTAATACCGCGATCGATTATTCGCCTAACGTCGCGAAGAGAGTGAAGACAAGCCTAATGCTTCGTGTCAGATATTTAGAAAACGTTCGACACAATTCCGATAGAAGATAAATATTTATGCGACCCTTTCCACTACGGAGGCACCATTCGTCAGGGAGTGTTTGAACAAATTGTACAATTGTACGTGCCAGATTTCGGAAGATCGACATTTCCGTTCCTGATTCGAGATCGTCTCGTATCTCGTCGCGTTGGCCCAGAAATTCATTAACGGAGGATCGGTAGGCCGCCGTTCGCGTCCGCACTTGTTCACACATTTTTTCGTCGTATCGATCAAGGACTCGATACGTAAATATCGTTCCACTCTCGCCACCGATATCGATTCACGAACGTCTTTGAGATTTCCAGTGACTCGTTAAGAACGTGAATTACTTTCTTAATTGCCGGGCAAACAATCTATAAGGTAAATTTCTCGCGGTGTTTCTTTGTCGTTAATACCTGCGGTGTGTGGATCGTTAGTCGATTTTCGTTCTTCCGGTGTGCCTGATCTCGATTTAATCGTCTCTAATAACACGTTTCGCGATTGGGGCTGGGAAAGATAGTGTTTAGACATTCTTAGATTTTTGTATATCAATAACAATTTTCTTTTCGTTTTAAATACGTTAAACGTATACCCTGTGGATTTATTAATATTTAGTACACGGTACGCGTTTAAATTTATAAACGATAATAGTCATTGTCTCCTATCGTTATTTTGTATTTTTTTAAATTTTATTAAAAATTAAGTGCGAGTGGCAACAAGTATTAACTACAACATTAAAAATTGTATTAAGAATTTGATTAAATATAGCATTTTTATTTTTCAATCAATGCGTACATGACTTTCTAAAACTGTCCCAATTTTTTCCTCGATTAAAATTTCGAAGTAATCGTTAATCGCCGCTTTCGATCCGTGAAATTTATTCGAGAAAGACGATATGAAAACTCGAATCAGTCATCGTCTCGATTAAAATGAAAACTAACAGAAGATTGTTTAGCCCACTTGTAATTTATTTCCTCGTTTGACAAACAAATTTGAGCATCGCTCTTTTCAGACGGTAACACAGATAACTAAAGACAGAACCGTGATATATTATAATTATTTCATCTGTGATAATATTGCGAGCCAGATTAGTCACGAGAAATGGAGAACGATCGTATAAAATTTCATATGAGCTTTACTTCTATTTCCCACGAAGCATCCTTTCATCATAGTTATCGGATTGTTATATTGTAATTATTCGTAACTATCTTGTCGATCGACACTATTATGCAACACCGCAATTGCTACCGTTAACCTTCTAATTACTCGTTGTATATTTTCTTTTGATTTCGGTATTTACAACCGCGTGAAAAAAATACAAATATTTCTTATCCGTGGGTCCGTGTACGTTCTTGAACGAATTCCCACCGCTTTGAAAATTTAAAATAATCGTTTTAATAATCGTCGACACAGCCCGCCCGTTTTTTTCTTTTTTTTTCTTTTTCAGTGCAATCCGTGTCATGTCTGACGCAACGCTAAACGAGAGCCAGTGATTGACATAGAACTCGGGCGTTACATTTTCCTATCTATGCTAAACAGACGCGACTCATTCCGCGTGCTTATGTTAATCTCGCGCAGTTTTGTCGTTTGCAAATCGTATACAGATTTATACAAACAGCGAGGCAGGATTACTAATGCGCAGTTACGCGCGAGCGCAATTGCGAAATACCTTTCTTTAGCACTCGTTAACCGGGAGCTTCCACGTTTTTTGTTTTATTTCGGGCGGAACGATCGTAGTTACTCGGATTCCGTAAACTGTTTTATTTTCTCAGTCATGCGGTTCGTTCGTTCGATTTCAATGATCGCGATGGAAAGATGTAACGTTTTATCTTGGGGGGAAGAATATTATTGGAAATTTGTTCATTCAACCCTAATGAATGGAGTGTCCTGTAATATTATCATTATTAGTATATTTATATTATCATCGATATATATTGTAACTTTTTGTATCGAGGAATAAGCATTTCTCAATTTTTTTGACGTTACAATTGTTCTTATTGAAAGATAAGCGTTTCCCAATCTTTATTACATGACTTTTCAACGCGTCAAATTTGTTTTCACATATTATTCCGTGATAAATACGTAAATCGTGTATCCTACGTCTCGATCAACGAGTAAACTCCATTTTTTTTAAATCGTGACACGCGCGCTTTTCCTTACAGCTCGCGGACGTTACGCTGGAAACACAAACGATATTCCGCAACGTTAAAAAATTAGTCTAGCGTAAAATTCGACACACGGATATCGTTAATCGCGCGACAGATCGAGCGTTGCGAACGACCGTTCCTAAATCCGAGCGGTAATCGTCGGGCTTTTCAAAAAAAAAAAAAAAAAAAGAAAAATGTTTATCTACGTCGTGCCTCGGCGGACGGGTATTTCATTACAACTCGTCACGACCAAAACTCGTCAAGCAATCACGTCTGTACGACCCGAGATTGGAATCTTGTCTCCTCTGTCCAGGACTACGACGTGCACGCGCACCCTGTTCGATATATGTATATAATTCATATTTCCCACCCTGGGGGTTTGCACGTGTTTTGTGATTTTCACCGTGAATCTGATATCTCGCGCCTACGCGTACAACCGGCAGGAATAATGCATTAAGCTCCGCTCACGTTTAAATACAGTAGATTCGCTTTAAAACGTTATACTCGACGGACGCTCTCCTTGCGTTTTTTTTTTTGTTCTTTTATTTACGACACACGTACATCACGATAGGTAAATCAGACGGCTCTTGTATAATAAATGTTACGATACTTTCTAGCGATGCACCGTATCGTTGGATGTTTTCGTTGCATTCCTTTGCATTCGTTGTCTTACCTCTGCCGTAGAAATGAGGTAATTTGTAACTTTATGTTGAGAATTGATTGAAATGGGTTGAAATGGATTGAAAGTACGTCGCGGTAAACGATAATAATGCTACAGATAACCAATAGGAGTTTGAGTAATTAAACTTTCCACTAATTAATTCTTACGTCAATTATTCAACGAGTTAGTCTAATTGATTATTATTATTGTTTACCGCAATGTACCCTCTGTTCATGAATTTTCAACTTAAATTCGTATAAAACAGTTATTCAACATTTCGCTGCTTTCTGAACGATCGTGTGTCCACTGCGCCCAAAAAAATCGTCGATTCTACAATTCTGAACTTACGCCGATTCAACCAAACGCATCTCGAAGCCTAAATATCGCGGAATCATAACAAAAAATCGGCAATAATTTTCCACTCTCGACGCCGCGTCTAGAATTATACTAATCGAACCACGTTTACATTGTCCGAAGACGCGAAAGGTTACCCGATTATCGTCGCGAGGATTGATCTCACCCTCGATTACACAATGTCGTTCCATAAACCCTGTTCGATTTCGATGTTTTTTTTTCTGTTCCTCCCCGTTAGAAGCGGTACCACGCACTTGGTACATGAAACCGGAGCTTCACTGTAGCGCCGTTGGAGTTCCGGCGGGTGCGTTGTCACCCCCGGCAACCCTTTCGCCGCCCGGTAGCCCGAGCGTGACGTTACCACCTTCACCTTGGAGCCCAGGAGCACCAGGTAGCAGCTCCAGCAGCGTGACATCCTCGAATCCACCTTCGAGCCTCTGTCAGCCGTCCTCCGATCGCTTTAGCGCTTTCACTCTCGTCTCCAACTATAATCCGGATCTGAGACTCGCCAATTTTCCATTGAGCGCCACCGCAGCCGCACGAGGTAAGGCTAAATTAATGTACGCACTCGGTGAGTACAGGGGTGAGTCGAACTCACCTTTGTACCTGAAATGTTTCCGGAAGGTGATCGGCAGCCTTGAAAGTTTCAAAATGTCGAGAAGGGATGCTTTCTTAAAATTATAAACTTCGTTCATTCGCGATTACTTTAATTATCCGCGAACGCGGTGAATATAAAGATCATCGGTATCCGATTTCCGGAGAAAAGTCAAGTGTATAAAAAGAAATTAGATAGAGATATTCAAAGAAACAGTTTTTAATGCTAAGTTAATGTACGTACCCGATGAGTCCAGGGGTGAGTCGGGTTCAACATTGTACCTGAACTCATTCCGAAAGGGGATCAGTACCCTTAAAAGTTTCGAAGAGTCGGGAAGGGATGCTTTCAACCCTTCGTCGGGCGCAATAGATTTGTCGGACAACAAGCATAACGTGTCTTGTGCCATGAGCTTGTTCAACGCATTTTGACTTTGAATTTGTAGTTGCTGCTCATTCTCGTTTCTATTTTGCGCCTGCAGGAAGGTTTAAGGATTTGCCGGCCGATTTTAGTTCTGAAAATTTATTATTTCGGCGTGGAATGTTTCAAGTTAAATCCGAACTAGCTTGTAGTTGAAAAATCTTAGAGGCTGTGATTTTTTCGATGGACGTTGAAAGTTGAGTTTGGATGGAATTTTCAGATTTGATTTCGGGATTTTGAGAATAGAAAAATCCCAAGAATCAACTAAATGGCAATGTGAATAAATTAGCACAATTTTTGCCCAGAGATATTCCTACGATCATCAGTTTATTTCAATTTCTTCCAAGTGTTTTTGCAACTAGTACCGATTCTTTTTTTCCATTCGTCTAAAGTACGCCTACGATGTACGCTTCATTTCAAACCATTAAAACGACCAAAGAATCCTGTGAATCACTATTTCCCAAATCGTAACGCGCCCCTCAAATGCACAATTTTTTACCCGACCACTTCTGTCAGCCAACTAACGCGTTTGATAATCGAATCGCAATAACGACGGGTGGCATTTCACGCGCGCATTGAAAAATCAGCCCCGGTCAAGAGAGAAACGTTAGGCGATCCCACGAACGATAAAAGCGATCCAATTCGAGGATGATCTCGATCCGATCTGTTTCACTTGTCAGAGATGCGTTGCGGTTTGATGTACGGAGGTTATGGATCGACGGGGGCCGCCTGGTGGGCGCGTCACGTCAGCCTCCTGCTACCCCATACCCTGCTGCCACCCTCGAGAATTCCTGCCCAACAAACCACCCCGGTTGCCAATTGCTCGCCCGTTCATCCGGAGCCTCTTAGCCCAGCGAGAGCCGGATCGCCGCGACGTTGTACCCCGGAAAAGGCTAAATTCGGTAAGAATTATTCTCGATTCGACGAAGTTTGTTAATTGATTGCGTCGCTTTGTTTAACCCCTCCAATGCGGAAATGTTTTATACAATTTGTTTGCGTGCGTGTACGCACGTTTATAGCTTGTATTTGACATTATAATGAAACAATTGTAACTTACACTTACACAAATGTAGATTCACTTAGGTACTCATTTGAAGTACAGATATCAGAATGATATTGAGAATTCTTAGCGTGAGAGGGTTAATATTTTCAACTTTTGAGTATCTCAATATTTTAAGTTAAATTCGGAGTAAATGAAAGCGATTGATGAAAGTGACGTTAGGTAAATCGGAATATTTCAAATAATCGGATGTTTCTTCGTTCTTTCTTAAAATTATAAACTTCTTTTATTCGCGATTACTTCAATTAGCATTTGAAGTATCCGTGAACACTGTGAATATTCGATATCCGGTTTCCGAGTTGGTAGCATTTCCGAAATATCTAGGAAAGTTGAAAGTACTGATTCAAAAAAGTTTTACCATAGATCTAGAAGAAAAAGAAGGTCAAGTGCATATAAACAAAAAATTAGATAGCGATATTCAAAAAAACAGTTTGACGTTTATTACATAAAAACTTCTGATTTCGACCTCGTACCATTCTTCTCACCGATATATTTATTTCAGCCGTCGCGTCGTACAATATTTCGGAACGCGTCACGTCGAGTTATTTATACGAACAATCAATTTCGCCTACCACCAAAATAAAATGGCCGTATCTCGCGCGATCTTCGCGATCGTCAATAGAGAAACGTACCGGAACGAAGGGAAGCTTTTAAAAAAACAGGCCAGCTGGGTGGGGATCGATCGAATTACTCGGAAGTATCGATCGAGTTCCGTTGGCACTTTGCGAACGCTCGGGTTATCGTCGCCGCTTACGTTTATCGTTATCGGCGGTAACCGTGGCCCGCTGGGACCATTAAACCAATTACGAACCTTTTTCGACGCCGTGCGCCGTCTCGATTTCGATAATTACTCGTCGTCCATGCGACGAACTTTTTTATTTCTGCGCCCTCCCGCGAAACGATAACGCGGAATTACGTTCCTGTCGCGATAATTATAATTTAAATGGTGATGCGATTACCTGGCGCAAAAGATATGTTCCCGTGTCGCTTCTTATTCACCCAGGCGTGTACGTGGTTGTACCATGAGGTACGACTCGTGTTGTTTCCGCCTCTCCCTGTCGAATCGTTGTCGCGTTGTTTTAAACTTCATTTTCGAGCCCTCGTTAACGCTCGTGCCGCTTTCTGAGTCATCCGATGACTCCTTGTTTTTTATGTGAAGTAAATATTCTGGACGTTACGCTTTTGAAAGTTGTTTACGAACTCTGATGTATGTTAATTGTTGCAAACACCGATGGAAGGTATTCTTTGTCATGGGGTTTTTAATTGATATTTTCGTTTTTCCGTCAATAATCGAAAAACTGACAATCGTACAGTTGTATGTTAACAAATATTCTACGTCAAATATCATCGTGTAACGCGGTACACTCGAACTCGGTTTCCGTTTAACGCGATACGAATTAATCTGATTTTGATTAATTCCGAGTTTCTTCTAACGCAATTTTCATATGATCTGTGCTAATCCAGAAATTCAAGAAAGCACAAATTAATTTATTTTTCAGAGGAAGAGGTGCCTTTGAATTTGAGCACCAAACCCAGCGACGTCTCCTCCAACCTAGGGCGTAAAAGTGAAATCTGGTCACCGGGATCGGTTTGCGAGAGGGAGGCCCAAGAGGTCAGGGCCCCATCCTCCAGGAGCCCGTCCTCGACACCCGTAATCACTCGACAGATTCATCATTCACCTCTTACTCCACCCTCGTCCTCCGAAAGGACCTTCCAGGTCAGCCTTCATCTTTATTATTGTTGTATGATTTTTCTTAGCCCGCTCTTATCCATTTGTTCGGATCGAGACTGGAGATCAATTTATCGATTCGAGTTTAATGGAATTTTGCACACGCGCGTATTCGATACGACGACACAGTGTTTTATCATATTTGAACCGATTAACCACGGATTTTGAATACTTCGGATTCTTGTATTATATGTAAAACATTTTAGGTTACGCTGTTTGATTAAAATGCAGTAACAAGTAAAAAGTAATTTGCATTAAATAAAATAAAAAAGAATCGTATTGGGACATTCACAGAATTTTAAGAATCTTGTTTGGCTTCAATTTCATTGCTCCGACTTTAAAAGAAATTCTGCCATGGAACGTAGGAGGTTACCGGCGCGACGACATTAGCGGAATTGAATTTCAAGTTCTAAAGTCCGTGACGTTTCGATGGTAGATAGAATCTCCCGCGATTTTCCTTTACTCCAGAAGAATTATAAAAAGGCGACCTCAAAGAGAGAAATGCTTCCCCGGAGGATCGTTTTTTTAGTTGACTAACGAATCGTTAGAAGATGGTCGATAGTCTTTCGAGGAAAGCGACCAATATCGCTCCCGGAAATCTCGTCCTCGACCTCCGCCATATTCCAACACGGGTCGGTTGATCGTTTGGAACGAATATCGAATATTTGAGGTCGTATATCCGCGAGCGGAGTAAGGTTTACGAGGTAGGCAAACATTCGCGCCGAGCTTTTATTAGCTGGACTCTCCCTGCTTCGTCAAAGACAAAATGACATGTGATGGTAATGCGTAATCCTTGATTACTAGATGTTTTAGAAAATTTTTAAACGATTCCTCGTTTATTGATTCGTGTGGGCGAGTGGATCAAAGAAAGGAGGCGTTAGAGAACGATTTTCCGTTCTCGCCGATCAGTCACATAATTCAATTTATTTAGTATTTATACGCATGATAATATTATTTACACATTTTATTTAGAATTTATTCGTATAATATTATTATTTATCCATTTCACTTAGAATTTATTCGTATAATAGTATTGTTTAACAACGTCACAAAGTGGCCGGAAATTAAAGTTATGCTCGAGTGTTTTATAATCAGTGTCAACTGTAATCACGGAATATACGTGTACGCGTTACTGTTTTACAAGTATCACCGTACGATCGTAACGATATAACAACGAGTTTCGTGTCACATTTGACGCTCGGCATTGACTTGCCCTGGTTTCCCTCTGTAAAATTATTTGCGATTACCTTTTTCACGCAATTGTACTTCAGACGAGTTGCGGTCGATCGATACGCGTGGTTTTATTAGCATTTTTATTACGTAACATCCTAGAAGTCATTTCCACGACGAAATTCACAAGTAACAATGATTCATTTACTTTTATTCTGGTAATCCCCATGCAATTTCTTTTTTAATATTCCGTTCGATATTCCGATTCTCGATTATTTTATCGCGCCCAGAATAGATGTTGCCTATTTCTTTTCACCATTGCACAAATTTGGTGATCCAGATTAACGCGCATTTCCCGACTAAGAATATTTTGTTCTCATTTATTCTGATAAATTCCTACAATCTTTAAAAAAATATTCCATTCAATATTCCGGTCCTCGATTATTTTATAGCGCTCAGATTGAGTCTCGGCCGCGATTTCTTCTCGATCGTACAAATTAGACGATCGAGACTAACGCGTATTTACTTTACGAGTAACAAAGTTCCGTTTACGTTTATCCCACGAGTTTGCCCGGCGATCCTCTTCCTTCGTACGTTCAGCGTTTGCATACGAAGAGAAAACCCATGGTCTCGCGGTCGAAAGTCATACTCCGTCGAGGAGAGTCACGCGATGGGAATTTGGTTGGTGGCGTAAGTGCCCTTAAGTGCAACGCGAAATGCCGTGGAACCGGGTCAAACGTTTGACGAATATCGGAACTCGACAAAAGGCCGCGGCGCAATTACGGCCGATTGAATGGAAGTAGAAACTCGCCCGGCCACGGTTTTACGCGCGACACGTAACAGTAAGCCGACATATTAGGATATCTGGGGCACGCACGCGCCGTCGTACGATCCTGATTCCGGATGGCAATACTTGCCACCCGGTTCCTCGAAAACCGGGGCGTACTTCGAGTTTGCAAGAAATATTTGTCGTACCGCGGTGGCTTCTCGAGCGCGTTAAATGCCGTTAATGATGGGCGACGTGGCTTCGAGACGGTGTGCGCGCGCGAGCGTGGAAAACGCGCGTGAAAGGCGAAACGAAATACGAAGGACGAACGGAAGGGACGCGGACGTTGGAAAAGCGGAGCATCGTCGAAATTATTTCTACTTTCGCTTATGTTTGAATGATATTTTTCATTCCTTTGTATCTTAGTTGTTTTGTTTGCTTTGAATTGTTGGGAGAAGGTAACTGACTAATTTCTCACCGATCTGCCTCTTTCCAAAGATATTCAACGGAAGAGCAGTAAAAATTACTATATTTTATACAAAATTTAGAACTGTCGATATCGGTTTGTCTCGATCACGCTCTTTTTTAAAACGTGTCGCAGGACTAGACATTTTACGTCCGCGATGCCTTTACTCTTGCGGCAATTAGAGCGTCAATTATAGACACACCGATATCGCTTCACGTCTCAAAAGAAGCGTCCATACGCGAGGGCTAAACCAGGAAACGGAACAAAAGCTGTCCGACGGATTAACCATAATTATGCAACGCTCGCTTCTCAGAGCGAACCAAGGAAACAGAAGTGAAATGTCGGTCGGGATGCCCTTTTGTTTTCAAGGGAACGCAGGAAGCGGCCTCTTTTGCTTGCAATGATGCCACACCCCCTCCTCGGACCAGCTTTCTTTCCCACAAACCTAAGTTTCTTCTGCGAGACTCAAAATATCAAAAGGCTATTAATATTGAAATGTTTTTCGAGGTCTATTGTTTGCATTACATATTTACAAAACATTAAAAACGTTTGTGGAATATTTTAAAATCGAAATTGAACTTTGAATCTCTTTGAATCACAACAAATGTTTGTAAAATAACATTGTTTTACCATGCATCGCTCGTATTAAAGATCTGGAAAAAGTTCGGTGTAATTCCAATAATAAAACAAACTTATGAACGAGGAAAGTTTTGTTCACTACCGAGAGACGCTCGTAATACAATTCCGATTAATCAATCTCGCAAAATTGACCATTCCAATTTCGACGTGCGCGCCTCCTTTGCGAACGCGCACGTTCGCATTTTTCCTCAATTTCCTGTACGACGCATCGCTCGGCGTGCCCCTTAAATCGTTTACCGCGTCGGGCAGCGACGCGCGATTCCGAATGCATCTTGCGAAGCATCGCGGCTCGCTGCATTTGGATGACATTAAAGAAGTTCACCGAAACTCGTTCGCGTGTCCCTTTGGGAGGGCGTCGAACGTGTAATGGCTTGTAAAGAGCCCGCGGAGAGTTCCCTTCGACGTTTTCTTCGAAGGGGAATAAGTCGGTACGAATTATTGCGGAGTTATCGGGAGAGGAGACGTAGAAACAACGACGCGTCACCTAATTTCATTCCACCGGCGGTGGATGAGCGGAACAAAACCTTACGATATTTACATCGAGAACGTATTCTCGTTGCCGATATGGTCTTGTAACGATTCTACTTTGAAAACCTACGTTCGCGGCGAGACCATACGCGGCGGCGTATAAGTAATATGGCACTTTGAAAATGTATACTCCACATTCGCGGTTTCTTTGGATTATTTGATTATCAATTACGCGCGGGCGCGTCGTTTCGAATGGATTCGACACTAGGATCGATCGGAGAATTTAACCCCCTCACGCTCGAAGCGCCAATTAGGTTGGCCGTTCATGGTTAGACCATTCCACTCGGTAGCATTCAGTTTTTTATCCGCGTGCTTCATTCTCTCTCTTTCGACGCGAAAGCTATAAAGATTTTGGCTATCGAGTGACGATGATCCAGAGATTAAGAAGTATACCCGCTACTAATTTCTCTTAATTTATTCCCGTGCAAAATTAAAAAGAAATCTTACTTCTACAGTAGATTCAAACCTTCCGTGGACATCGCACAAAATTCTAATTCCGAACTGTTTCGGCGCGAAACTTAAAAACGTTTCAGCTAACGAGTGACCGTGATCCAGAGAGTAAGAAGGATCCTCGCTACTAATTTCACTCCAATCATTCTCGCGTAAACTTTCTGAAAACATAATTTTCTCTGGCACGAGGACGTTTCTAGCGCGAAAGAAATCCGTCGGAGTGATTCTGGAGAGTCGAGCGACGCGAACGGAGTTCCAGTTTCTTTCCTTATTTATTGATCGTCGGGGTACGTGAATCATGCGTAGTCGCAACTCGTCTACCGGTACATACTCGTAATAATATTCCGGGGTGGCGCGTTCATACGCGATTCCACGCATGCAGCTTATACGCGTACGTGCATCATATTGTTGAGGCGAGACACGCCTAGGCCGGCAGTATTGTCGAGCCTGGCGCCCGTGTGACAATGAGCATCGGCCGAGAAAAAACGACGCTCCGTGAACACAGGTGCGCCTGGCGTCCCGGCGCCCAACAGCAGGCCTCTCGTTCCCTTTTCACCGATCGACGATTAATTCGTGAAAGTTTCGAGCGACGTACGAACCGGCCGATCGTTCCGTATCGTTTACGGCCGTACTTTGAGAAAACCCCGACGACGTTCTAATTGTCGTCGAGCGATCGCTAATCGAAGCCGACGATGGGACGATTATTCTCGAGCGAGATGCAATCGATATCGCGTGCCGACCGGTTTGCAACATCGACCGTCGACGGGGAATTGACTAATCGTTCCCCCGTCGTATCATAAACTCTGATTTATTGTCGGTGGTACTTTCGGTTTGATAAAACTCGCGTGGTTTCGTATCGGTATTAATATCGTATGTATTATGTTCGTAAACACGTTCGAGGAATTGAAGCGATTAGAAAATAATTCATTTGTATCCACGGCCACTCTCGGTTGTATTATTATTATATTATATATTATATTTGTATATCAGTTATATTTGCATTTTGTCGAAATATTAATGAGCTCTAAATATTTTTTTTCGGTCTATGAAGAGATTGTCGATGTATCATTCTTCCTGCCGCGATTATTAAATTTTTTTGGATACAAAATTTTGTATGTATGAGAAAAATAAAAAGTTCTCTTGTTTTTGATTACAGTGCAAGGAGTGTGGAAAAGCATTTAAACGATCGAGCACCCTGAGCACTCACCTCCTGATTCATTCCGATACCAGACCATATCCCTGCCAATACTGTGGCAAGAGGTTTCATCAGAAGTCGGACATGAAGAAGCATACTTATATTCATACCGGTGAGTCTCGATTATATTCTCGATTATTTTCCATTACCAATTGTATAAATAATATCAATTACTCTGCGCGCAAAATATGGTTTCAAACGTGTATACTATAATAATTCCTACGGGATTTAAACAATTTTGTTTAAGTATTCCGAGTGACTTAACGTCTCGTATAGGGTATCGTTAAGTTTCTTTTCTTTTTAATATCGTCGATAACTTAAAATTTTTAAGTGATATCGTTCTGTCTTCTTAAGTATTCGCAATGACTCGACGCTTTCTACGTGATATCGTTAAGTTTCTTTTCTTTTTAATATCCTCGAAACTTAAAATTCTTAAGTGATATCGTTCAGTCTTCTTAAGCATTCTCAATGACTTAAGCTTCCTACGTGACATCGTTAATAAGTTTCTTCTCGCGTTATCCTCAATGACTTAAAAATTACTCGGGGATATCGTCGTCTTGTTAATCATGCTCAGTGACTTAAACTTCCTACGGAACATCGTCAAGTTTCTTCTCCGATTATTCTCAATGAGTTAAAAATTACTAGGGTATATTCTTACGTTTTTTTTCAAAGTATCGTCGGCGACAGTCTCGGTAACAATGTTTTTTCTCGGAAATTATTATCGACATTGCCGGACTTTTCGATCTTTCGACGCGTACGAATACTGGGAGTAACTTTACAGTCGAAGAATATCGAAACTTCGAGGGTTGTTTTCGAATTATTTATGAGATCTGCCTCGCGTCTGCTATGCTCGTTCATTCGTTACATTATTCAAGATGTCATTGTCGTGCGCCGACGACGAAATGCCCGAGCATGTCGCGAAAAAAAATTCAAACGAACAGTCTCTTTTAAGTCTAAAAGTTTCCCCCATTTTTCTTTTTTTTTTAACGATAATGACACGAACACCTGGATGCTTCTTAGAAAGTACCGCCGGATACCTTGCCTTTTTTCCGCCGTACTTTCAATTGCGTGTCATTACGCGCGCATTATCGGATTTAACTTTGCTTAAGTAATAGATCATGCGAGACTCACCGCGAAAAATACATTTGTGTATCGTTTGCGGGGTAAAAAAAAGGAAAGTATCGGAATATGGTTCGCGCTCTGGGTCGTCTTAAAATCGGTGTAAAAGTTTTCAGAAATCCCGTGAACGTTCCAATATGTTTAAGAATTTCTTTTCCTGTTTTTCTTATTCGAAATGAAAGTATGTAAAATTTGTTTGGCAAAACTAAATACCGACCTGTGTAATTAGTTATCATATCAACGTTTTATATTACGATTGTTTACAAAACATCTACGGAGAATTTCTCTGTTCAAAGAATAAAAATTTAAAATAGAATTTCCATCGCGAAATGGATAAGTTTCGAAATACATATACGCAATGAGATGGATATATTCGCATTTGAGTAGAGAAAATGAGTTCTATTCTGCAACGATAATAATAATACGTAATCTCGGTCGAGTTAATTGTTATATAGAATTGATTACTGGACCACGATAGAGCGGAAAATTTCTGCGCAAAACGCGATGGGAGTCGTTGCGACGAGTTAAAGCGTAGAAATGAGCGCAACGTCGTCGAGGGAAAATGAAATTATATTGCATCGGACATGCACATTTGCTTAATGCAATGAGCAATATCGAAAAAAAAGCCGTATCGTTACATGCTCCAGGCCGCACCTTTTTGATCGGCGCGTGCACGTTAATGCATACAAGTGCATCCTCGGCAGGGTGAATCTACGTTATCGTCCGTCTCGCGTACGTCCGCGAACGTTGCATACGTGCACGCGCGTATCGCGGACCCTCTCTAATGTCATATGCCACTGAATCACGCATAGAATATATGTATAGCATAATACATACCGTCAGGTCGATATTATTGCCCCTATTGTTAATGTCCTCTTCGGTAAGGTGCTCGATAATAAGTATTCGCGAATGGGAATACAATTCCACAACGAACGATTGAACGTAAAAGTGTTTCCTCTGATTAGCATTTAATTAAATTGCGACAGAATTTGTACAGTAGCTATTTGATTAAATTTCCCTTGTAACAATCTTTAATCAGTTCTTATCCGTCAACGTGAATTTTATAACTTATAAAAAATTCTATAATCGCACATTCGTGGAGGAAAACTGAATTCTCTAAAGAGTCTATGAACATAAATATTATTGTACGATTATCATATTATTAAACTACTATATAATTTCGACTTTGTCGTGTAAGCGCTCGCAGATAAAACCAAAATTCTATAACGACACTGTAATCGTACGAATTTACCCGATAATTATCGTATCATTACGAAATTATCAAATTCCATATCTTTACACGATTCCGTAACCGATAATTTCTGTACGGTAGAATATTCGTTATTCCCATTCCCGAGGATAAATTCGTTCGGCACGAACACTTGGGTATTTTCCATCGTTAATTACGAAGTTTTAATTCTCCCCCGTAGTCGCTAAGCCGGAAGAGAAAAAGATCAGCATAAAATCAGATTAGTCTTGAATTTGATTCATCCGAAATTATGTACAGCGTGGTACGTAACAAATACATTCATCGAAAGACCCCCCACGTCTTTTACGTAAGAAACGTAACATGTCACGCGAACGCTGATAGTTCTTACTTCGCTCCCTTGCGAATAAAAAAAAATTTAACTTAGAGAATCGAACCCTTTGCTAAAGCACTCGCGCAAAACCCTTCGGCCAAAGAATCCCGTTGAGTAGAGGGAAAGAAATCGCGACGAAGGCGCAATGAAATTTGCATGAGGTCTTCGCGTCGTCGGAAAAACGTTTACGTGTGTGAACGAAAGGGGTGTCTTTATCAAACCGCGTGCGCTGCCCTTAGGGTGGCGATGCTAATTAGAAAGGGACGCGAGCCTCGTGGCGGGCACGTGTCTAGCCGGAAACGGGACAAACAGCTCGTTTCCCATCGGCGGTGGATTCCATCCGGTCACTTTTGCCAGGAAATACGATTAAATCTCCACTAAAACCTTCCTGCCGCCTTCGAACCATTTTTGCTCGTAGTGTTCTGTATACATTTTTATTTAAAACATTCTTTTCGTTCGCTTGAACATTTATGTTATGATTGGTAATATCATGGAATATTCAACTTTAAATAAAATTATAAGAACATGTCAAATTTCAATTTCTTAAAAAAAAAAACTATTAAGATTTATCAAAGTTCGAATTGACGATTAAAAAATTTGTGTAAGTTATCAAATTCAGGTTGACGGATAAAAAATGATCAAAGTTTATAAAGTTCGACTTGAACTTTAAATTATTAAAAAAAAAACTGGAAGAAATGCATAAAAATAACTAAGCACGATCAATAAATCAAGAATGATTTAGTTTAAACCTTCTCGTCGAAATCGAGCGTATCACCGTCGCAAAATATTCCACACCCGGTTGTGCGTCGGTTCAACACCGTTAAAATTGCCGTTAATTGTCGCGTTGAAAATGGTCGGTAAGTGCGATTAAATACTAGTGGTCTGATAATTAGCCGTTAGATACAGTACCGAGTGGATTGCGTAATATAACCCTGGAGTGCGCACTTGCAGTTTTAAACTGCGAATCGCTCGCGAAGTGTTTAAACGACAGCTTTTCAGCGTGTTCCCGCTTTTCGTTGTGCTTTGATAAAAGCAGCCTTGAATGATAATTGCACTTAATTGCTATGGAATTATAAAAACACACGTCCGATAGGTACCGAAGTTTTATACCTCGGTAGAAAGTAAAATGAAGCACGTGCGTAGATAAAAGCTACAATAAAATGGAAGTATCGTGCACGCTTATGTATGTCTGGCGATAGGAACACTTTTAATGTTTAAAATTTCGAAAACGACTACAAAGGTAAATTTTTGTTCGATTATTGAATACGAAATTGAATAACAACCGTTTACATAGGTTTTCATTTGATTATTGAATTTGAATCGTTCGAACGTTTAAAATTTCAAAAATAATTATCGTTTGTTTCTGATTAATAAATACGAATCGTGTGATCACTTGAAATTTAAAAAATGGCTCCGTGAGCAGGCTTGCACAAAGAGCACCGACTGGTTGTTGGAAATTTTTAATTGCAGTGACACTGCAACGCAACAACACGAGTAGGGCGGAGGTGGATTAAAAAAAAATGGGCGGGCTCGCATTTGATTATTTAATACCAATAGCTTTGTTATTTAGAATTTTAGAGATGACTAGTAAGGACTTCCCGTACCTTGTAATTCTTTAAATTAAAAGCGATTTACGGTATTTGCCATTCTATTCTCGAAAATGACATTATTTTAAATAGCCACCTTCGAGACTCCGTCGCGCAATAATAATTTTGTTTGTCGAATTGTAAGTACGAGTCCTGAAGTGCGGTTACACGAACCTTCGTAGACACTTTGCCGGAGTTTTCTATGGTGAAACCTTTGCCCATTAATAATTTCCGTGGGAGATACGGCACACCTCATCGTCACCAACATGCGAAGTATCATCCACCCTTTCCTCAGCTCGGCGAGACAGCCAACCAGACCTCGCGAATGTAAACTTTAATTTTTCCCCACCGAACCGCATCCTTCGCGCAACTACTTTATTTAACGCGAGGGTGGTCTCCGCGTAAAGTAATAATATTCTCAGAGATTCGTCTTTGATTACGCGTTTTACACCTTTTTCTTTTCATATGTATTTCAAGTGGAGTAATGCAAATTAATAACGATCTAATTTTGTCGATATCTCTAAACAATCTTTACGCAACGTTTAACGCGATATCTATAATTATTTATTTGGCATATCTTTTGGCAAAATCAAAATACTTTCGAATCAACTATGCAATATTTACGCAAGATTGCCCGCCATAACAACATCGATAACTTGGAAAAATTATTTATCGAAAAGTACACGCGGTCTCGCATCTCGAACAATTATGCGCACGTGATGCGCTCGATTCTTCTGAATTATTCTGCGCGCAAAATGCAATTTTCTTACCCCTTCCCGACGCGATTAATAATGAATCGATGATCGGGAGACGATATTTTACTTGAAAGTACGTACACCCTCGCGAGTGAACAGTGGAAAGGAACATTTATTTAGGAATGATTTATAATGCAGGTATATTAGCATAGATAACTATACATATTAGCAAAAATAAATAGTACGAAGAAATACTAACCAACCATTCGATATTCATTAGTACATTCTTCAATTACCATCATTATTATACTATACAATTCGAATATAAGATTATTACTTAACAATTTAATTTACCAAGGCAAATTTGACTCACGCGTTTCAATGTAGTATTGACTCACGTAAATGTTTCGTTTTGGTAACAAAGCTTAACAGAAGTGATCCGACATGATTCGATGATTGTATTCGAAAAACGATAACCATTCGTGATCGTTCGAAGTAGGAAACCGAGTTATCCATGTGCCAGAACGTAATAGAGAAAATGATATAGCAGGAAGCTCGGATCTACGAAGAGTTTCCGGTGTAGTTTCGCTGTCGATGGCATTTCTCGATTATGCAAACTGTATGAAGTTTTAAACCATTCCGTCTTTAAGCAAAACAGTCCTTTCGCGAAACATCGATCGAGAAATTGTTCCGGAACGTCGATCAAATGGCGCACCGCAGAATAGCGTTAGAAATGGGATGGAAAAACGATTCAATGGAGCGCAATTGATCCATTAGTACGTGCAATTTTTATAACAAATTTGACGGTTGACACGTTAGTTCATTGAAAATTGTTTTGATAAAGTAACGAAATATTCCACTTCGAGTTATCGTGAAAATTGAAAAACGTAAAAACATCAGCGCGTATGGATTACCCTTAGAAATGTTGTATTTGTGACGGTAATTCATGAACAATTTGCTTAATATACACCGGATTAATTAATAAATTTCATAAGCACTCGCTTTATTAGGATTTCAAAAGATTAAAAATTAATTAATAAATCACATAAGCTGTTCGCCTTGTTAGAAATTCACTCGATTTAAAATTAATCAACGGATACTTATCGCCCTGCATATTTTCTGTATATCTAAAAATCAAGGGTTTTAAAATTCGACGAGCCTCGGAGAATTTTCTTTCGATATCTCTTAACGACTCTCTTCCTCCTAACACGAAATCGATCCCCGTCGTAATCCACGCGACGCTATTACGTGAAGTTCGTTAAGTGATCGCTGCATAATTAAACGGCTGACCTGCTACCGAAAACACACACACACGCGCGTTGGACGCGCACCGTCGGCAATGTATCCCGGCGTATCATTAAAATCGGCCACGAAGTAAACGTTTCAGCCGGTAAATATTTAAGTCGACCGGTAAGGGCTCGATAATGAGAGCCTAGATGGATCGATATGGGCACGTAGAGACAATATAATACGCCCAAACAAACTTGTGTATCGCGCGTACGTGTGAGTCCTGCTGCTCGTTCGCTCACGGTATCAAGAAACATTAGGATGACGCTAGTGTAATATCGGATTCCTTTGCGTTTATGACGATCTTCTAAAATTGATTTGTAATTGAATCATGGTTCAATGAACGATTAACCTTTCGGACATACATTGACGCGTCGTTTTTTGCGCGGCACGTCGAGAACTTTCCCCGACGAACGTCATATAAAGAAAATTATTATATTATATTAGTATCAAAAAACATGGTTTTGTGTCGGGCCAAGTACAAGTACGCGAGAACTAGAACTTGTATCTCTTCAGAAAAGAACGAAGGGGGGTTTCCGAGGTGGTCAAAGCGCAGTGAAAAATGATTTTCTTTATTATTATATTCCATCTTGTTTTTAAGTTTACGTCAGTGCTCGGTCCAGCCAAATTGAATAAAATTTTTCGGTTTCACCGAAGTACGTTTTATTGGTACGACAAGCAGTTAAATGTTGCGTCCGTTTAAATTCGTCGTAAAGGGTCGTTTAAATTCGTCCGAGAAATCGTTTCACGGCAAATATTTCCACTACGAGGCAAGGCATCGAAGAAAAGAAAATAAGTAACGTGCGCTGCAAGATACGAAGGTGGAAATTATGAGAATCTTGAAACTCGTTTAAAGCGTGAGAAAACCGCGTTGGAGATCGAAGAGAACGAGGTGTGCCGCGCAATTAGGACAAACTGGATCTGTTTTTCGAGAGAAAATATTGCTCGAGTAGTACCTCATTTATCAGAAATTCGAATGGCAGTATTGGGAATCTTGAATTTAATATGTCGATACTCGCGCACAGAAATTTCTATGAGTTTTCACGTCTCGCAATTTGTAAATGGTTGTTCAAAATCGAAATCGAATGATTGAGTTCAAATACGACGCTCTAAATTGCCAGTACTTTAATAACGAATTTATAAATACCTTCTCCAGTTTCCGAAAAGTTTCTTAATTTCCCATTTTTTCGGGACTACCATAGCATTCGAAATCAGTTTCAAGAGGATAAACTTTTCAATTAGAACAACTGTTACCAGTTTACCTACTCTCCGTGGAAGCTCCGTCCGTTTTACTTGGAGATAATGAAACGCGGCTAAAGCAATTACGCGATGCGTCCATTGAACGCGCGGTAATTTGATAAGGCATGCGCTAATTATCAGTTCGATTGCCGCGCGGAAACATTTGGGCAAACCCCTCGGTTGTAATCTTTACCGATGAGACGATCGCGATTTTCGATGCAGTGCTTTGTTTAGCGTTGCGTTAGCAACGCGTATACCCGCATGAAATCACACGAAACAGTTCTTATCTCCGTTCCGCGCAATTACAGTCGAGGATTTTTGTACATTTGCTACTGAGACTTACCGAAAGTGCAAAATTTATTATTTTAATTATTGTTCCACGAGTCGAGTAGTTCAGGGTTGTAATTTAATTTGTTCTATATGATTCCCGATATTAATTCTTATTTCTGAAATTTATTATTACTCTCATTTCTGAAATTATATTCATGAACAAAATTCCTGTTCATTTCATAACAATCCTCGATTCGAATTGCTCGCGGAGTTGCTGACAATTCTCGACTTTGATCGTTATCAATAAACAAAACGCTGAAATTGAAACTACCCGATGGAAATAGAAAATGCGGTACCTACGCGTTGAAAAGAGCGAATCGAGGGCGGTTGGGAAAATTGATTGTTTGGTGGCTTGCGCCATAATCTCCGATGCAAAATTGATAATACCGAATGCAAACGGCAGGGAGAGGGGATATAAAGTTTCTCGAGCGTGACGTTTTCTCTTTGTAACAGGAAAATGGCGATTGTCTCCCGTTGAAACGGTCGCCAGGAGACATTACGCTTCCGCTACGATACGCGACTCTTCTAATATGCAAAGTGGAATTCTTTCGTTGGCCGATAGAACGATGTTTCTGTGAGAGGAATTGAAACCCGACGAGGATAAACTACGCGTACCTTTATTCGTTACTTTCCTTTCCCTTTGCAAATGTTTCAATCGCGAAAGTGGTCGAGCCTATTAAAATGGGTCACGAGGTACTCGGAAAAGGAGGGATGATCTAAAAATTTTTAATCGAACAATAGAAACGTTGGGAAATAGAAATTTGAATAGCCAATATTTCTAATCAATCCCTGAATTCCTTCGGGAATTTCGAGTCGTGGGAATTATTTGGTATGCTTTGTAAAAAAAGAAACCACATTCGCAGAGTGTGTTTCTTTTTACGCGTGTAAAAACAATGCGCTCCGTCCGGTTCGCTATCAAAGAAATCGCAACTTAATCGGACAATTACGGTAATGGGTATTTTTCCTCGTCTCGTTTTGACTGATAGCACAAACGACGCAGAGCTTGTGATAACAAAGCGTCATCGTCATCGGCGTTCTCATTGTTCGTGCTCACGACGGAGACGATATGTCAATGCGCATCGACCGACGGTTAATTTGAAAAAGGCAGGAGCGTTGCTACGATCCTGATGACTCAGAGCGAGCGGCAATTATTTTTATTTGAGAAAACCGGTGCTTCTTTTTTACCGGTGATTCGGATACTCATAGACCGCCATTCAAATATTCGAGTAATCGGGTAGTGGAGTATTCGATTTTTGGAGTGCTTCAATATTCGAGCGCTTTAATATCAAATGTCGGGGTATTCAAATCTTCGACTATTCATATATTAGGATACTCGAATATTCACTTAAATATTTGGATGCTCTAATATCGACGCGTTGGAATATTTAAATATTCAATTATCAAAGTATTCAACTGTCGAAATACGAAAATCTTCGAATATTCAGAAATAAAGACTTTCACTCGCACATTTCAACCATTTACGAAACCTTAAAGAACGAAACTTAAATTCCGCCAAAGAGTAACAAGCGCCATCAAAAATGCCACAAAAAGGGGCGTGCATCGATCAATGTTCGTGATCTCGCGTTGACAATTAACTGTGTTGAACTTTCTCACGTGTTTTCACACTGTCAAATAAATTCCTTGTAATCGTCGAACACGAAATTGCCCGCGACTCGTAACGTTGCCCCTGGGCGATATTAATTAATTTCCTTTCGATAGAATCTTAACGACAGCGGCGACCCGACGGTCACCGTCGGCCGCCGTCGGCTCGCCGTACGGCTTACGTACGGCGCTTTATCGGCGCTTTACAATCGTTAAACTGTTTGTTCGGAATTTCGAGAGAGAACAGCTGTTTGCACGTATTATCAAACGATCATCGTTAGACGAGCACTCGAGGACTCTTTGAACGAGTTTTTCCTTTTATCGCTGACCCGATCCGCATGGAAGATCGTTCTTGAGCGACGGCCAACGAGTCGCGAGTAAATATTTAACGTTCGGCTAACATCTTGGATGAAAAACCGCGAACCTTTAATGAACTTAGAATTTCAAACTTCAATTAAGTATGTGTATTTATTAGACGAAATGCACATGCACGTATCGCAGGCCTTGAGTAATTTTCATCGATATTCCGTGTGTTAGAGAGCACACAACAAAAAAATACTTTATAGCTTTCCATTGTCTCGAAAATATCCTTAGGGAGATACCAACTTAGTGGAACTTCTAGGGACTCTACGAAGGATCTTGTAATCGAATTCAAAGATCGTAAAAAAAATAGAAATAGTTTAAATACTCTTTATTTGATATTCAAAGCCACTTCGGGGAATTCTCACGTGAATTTTCACACGCAATAACTTGAATTCTTCGACAGGTGATCCATGATCGTCAAGAAAAACTTTAAAGTGAGTTTTGGTCAGATTCAAAATCCTTTAATGACTGTACCGTTGGATCGAATTTAAATAATCGACTTCGATCTACATCGATACATCATACTTTCCACACTCTTGGCCGGGCCTAACGCGTTCAGCCGCGCACGATTGATTTCGTAAGCTGCACGTTACGAAGCAGCCATGTTGGAATAAGAATGGAGATCAATCGCGTAGGAAGCCGAGGGCTTCGCTCGGCGTTGACGCAAAAAGTTTCTTCGAGCTGTCAACGACACACGGCTGATCACAATTTATAAGTTGATCCAGCTGCGTTTGGCTAACCTTGGTTCATTATTCCAAACCGCGCACCGTCGGTTTCCCCGACGATAATCGAATTTCCATCGTCCTCGTTGCTCGCGATTTTTATCGACGAGCGGAGGATGTTGTTGTCATCCCGCGCAGCCCCCGAACGACGATCGAAAGAGAACGGTTATTCGATAGAAGTGTCGAGGCGTAAAATAATAAGATCGGGAATATTATTAAATTCGTCCCGTTACGCCGAGGAGAGTTGTTGAAACCATATTTTACGCGCAGAGGTATGAATCAATTTCGGTCAGAATTCGCCATGGGATTCAATTATGCGCTGATAAGAAAGTATTCGTGATAACGATATTCGGATGTTATTACTTGGACGCGGGATAATAATCGACGAGCATCGGAGGATATTAAATTCATACCGTTACTCCGAATAAACTTGTTAAAACCATATTTTACGCGCTGATGGTATCGATCTATAAATTAATACGGATCAGAATTCCCCATTGAATTCAATTATGCGTTGATAAGAAAATGCTAACCATAACGATTTTCGAATATTATTACTCGAGCGGAGAAACATCCGTGTTCGGTGGTACCTCGATTATCCGGATAATTCTCGAGGCAACTCGGCCCGACAAATGAAGAATAAGCGTTCGATTATTATCCGGGCGTATTATTTGCAAGGTGCATGGAGTCTCGTTAATATTCGAACGCTCCAAATGTTCAAATTCGTTCGAAGCGTCCGAATATTACAGGGAGACAGTCAAAATGCGAACATGTTGCTATTCCGAAGTAGAATCGTTTAATTTATCCCGCGATTAATCGTATTACAAGCGATTCGGATAATCGATAATAAAGATTGCAGCGCAATCGAATAATTCGTATAACACGAATTCCAGGCCCGCGAAATTTCCTTTTTGTTCGACTTTCTCGCGGGAGATCTAATCGAACCGTTTAATGTTTGCGTTTCAGGCGAGAAACCGCACAAATGCGTGGTCTGCGGCAAGGCGTTCTCCCAAAGTAGCAATCTGATCACGCACATGCGTAAGCATACCGGCTACAAGCCCTTCCAGTGCGGCCTCTGCGACAAGGCCTTCCAGAGGAAGGTCGATTTGAGGAGACATCGAGAGGGACAGCATCCAGCGGCGCCGGCACTCGATTATCGTTCTCTCCAAGTACCACCGCAGCGGAATAACGTTCGGCACACGCCGCCGCCACAACCGCCGTCCTCTGCTTACCACATGATACCTGTTCCCGGTAACAGTTGAGATTTTTCCTCGTAACGATCTCATTATTATAATCTGAATTTTCGTTCGGGCCCGTTCTAAGACTGGGACTATTCGGCGAATTATCGTGCGTCGGTTATTGGCAGTTTGATGTTTCGAATATTTTCAAATATTCGAACATTGGAATATTTCGATATTTCGGAACATTCGAATATTGGAGTATCTCAATATTTTGGCGTATTTGAAAATTGAAGTATTTGAATATTGGAGTGTCTCAATATTTTGGAGCATTCCAATATTGATGTATTTGAATATTGGAGTGTCTCAATATTTTGGAGCATTCGAATATTGAAATATTTTGATATTCGTATAGAAGTATCTGAATCTTAGAGCATGGAGTCTTGAAAAATTCGAATGTTCAATTAGTTGGATATTGGAGCTTTCGAACAGTAAAATACTCACACCGTAAACCAAGAATTAGTTTCTCCAAATTCACAATTCTTTTCGAATTAAATCTTCTTCCCTCGCAAATTTATAATCCAACAGCACAAACGTTTTCGAGTCACACGATATTCGGCATCCGAAGACTTCCGAAATATTTAAATACTAAATCATTCGACTAGTCCCAGCCCTAGTCCGTTCTCTCTGTCCGTAAGACTGTATGACTGCTAATGTACGTATGCGAATGCGTGTTTACTCGTGAGAACGTACGCGTGTAAATTAAATACGATTTACAGCAAAACGTAACGGAGGTGGAGGAGAAAGATGTAAGTCTGGTATCTCAAAATTCGATAAATCGAAGCGTGTATATTCTTTACGTTTAATTACGAAATATAAATGAAATCGATGAGCATGCGTAAAAACGGTAATCAATGTATCTTTTTTCAATAGTTACGTCTGTACGGAAAACAAATCTCGATATACAGAGAAGCGTCTATACATATTGGTATATCGTACGTACGGACAGACATATACATATATACATATATATATATAAATAAATTAATACTTTAGTAGCGAATAAACTGAAAGGTGTATTTAACGCTCCACAAAATGCAGGTGTGTGTATTTTAAATTGAGTACACGCGTGACGTCAATGCAATTAAACGAAAATCTGGTTAACGAAATTCCAGAAACGTAAAGATGACTCACACACGCGCAAGACAAGTGTCATCCGACAAATCTGTCCCTGGATAAGTTTATGCAAACGACGCCGCCTTATCGATA
This sequence comes from Pemphredon lugubris, assembly GCA_933228935.1. Classification (NCBI taxonomy): domain Eukaryota; kingdom Metazoa; phylum Arthropoda; class Insecta; order Hymenoptera; family Crabronidae; genus Pemphredon; species Pemphredon lugubris. Next base: position 39,784,213 of record OW121819.1, on the reverse strand, counting down.
ACAAAAGAAAACAATATCTTCTATTTCCGAAGCCTCGAAATTCCGATTTCGAGGATGCGCCCGACGCCGACGATGTCGAGCGTCTATTTTACTGACGCTTAATCTCCCAAATTGAGAAACTGACGCTTAACGAGTAGTTTACCACGTTCGCTGCCAGCGTATGGGAAGTAAGTGATTACCGAGGGGCCGGGTAAAAGAAATTGATAAAGTAGGAATTAAATATTAATTCGTGGGTGGACGATCTAATAGTATTGCACCGGTTTTATTAAATTTCGACGTGAAAGTAAAAAAAACACTAAAACTTAACGCTATTCGTGGCTAATGACTTTTGATTGTTTTTTTTTTATTTCAAATCTTAATATTAAGGAAATCAATTTTCGGAGAGTGCATTGTTCTCAAGATACTCAAAATTCCAGTTTTCTATATGCGCACAAAAAGTATTACAATCAATAATCACTAATATAATCAAATGGCGATAGTTTGAGGATCGTCCGCCTGGAAAATTGAAAAATAAAGTTACGAGGATATTTTTCTGTGAATCCAACGAGAATCTCTGAGCATCTCCATTAAGAAATCTAGGGTCAGTGAAATAGATCCCGGAGGGTCGCACCTGTTCGAAGTACTTACCTGGTCCTTCTGACCAACGCTCGTATGCGAGCCGGCGGAACGTTTAAAAGTGAGAAAACGCCTCGGAAAATCTTCGTTTCGTATATTTTAGAAGCCGAGTAAATTCGTTGGCGAATCGAGAATAATCGACTCTCATCGTCGGTCGAATAAGCGATCTTAAGCCGTCCATTATTACTGTATTTTCGGTATGTACATACATACGTGTACATAGTATGTAAATAACTGCGTAAGGTGTATACGGAGTATATCACGAAACACGATTCATTAAATATAATTCTCGTATGAAAAGAAAGTAACGTCATGATGAAAATATTTAGTGGCAAGGATATGTTTAAAGGTTTTCGGTAAATTTGAAATATACAGAAATATCGGCAGATTTCATATAAACTATATACGCGTATATTTACATATATCTTCATATATAGTATATACTTCGTATATCTCTACGCGTATGCGTGTTCGTGCATATAAACGAATTTCTAAAACGCACGAGCTCGCGTTACCAGATGCACGCGCATGGTTTGAAAAACGCTGTACACGTCCACGTATGGTTTTTGTTCTTTTTAAAGATAATTCCTTTTTCATTTAAACGAAAATTGCACGTGGACGTGACGAAAACGTAATGCCTGAATGTGCCTTTCTTTTAGCGTCCAGTATACCTGAATCGTATTTATTGAGTACCAATTATTGCCGTATTTATAAATGTTTACGCATCTTACGATTAATGGAGTTAACGGGCACGCGCTGCGTGCGCGAAGGTGGTTCAAATTTGACCTGAATTTTATTGCCCTCGTGAATCGGACAATTGGAACCCATAAATGATGTCGCGATCAGAATCGATCGATCGATCGTAGTCTGTTTGGTTTAACGCGTTTAATTGATACAGGAGAATATAGCGAAATTATATTTGTTGAAAGTAAATAAAGTCCTGGTCGAATCCGAACGTGCCACGTAACAATGTTCCGTATGACGTCTATGCAAAAATATGAATTTCAGATTGGTCCCTTTGAGCTTTTTATTTTTAAGTCATTTTTTATTTTCTCGACGCATACTTTAATTTTTATAATTTGATTCAATATATTTTTCTTATTGCAATTCTAAAGTACGCCGCCTGCAATTTCAATTCTCTCAGGGCGTACTTAAAATTTTACGACCAATTCGGTATGTTTTTTATTGCGATTCCATAATACATTGGTGCAATTTTTAATTTAATTTTTATTATTTTTGTAATTAAATTTCTTCGGTTTTTCAAGGACCACGAATTGCAATTCTTTAAATTCGAATTTTGAATTGAATTCTTGAAACTTGATCGGGTATCGCGATCTGCGATGGTTTAAATCGAATAAAAATATAGTACGCTTCAAATTGCGAATGATTAACGGACAGCGTAAATCAACGCGAATCGGATATACATATTTTAGCCAGACGTTTAGGAGCTGTTTTTCACAAACACACGTATTATTTATCTACTGCGGGTCATAGTCCATCGAAGCCAAAGTCATGATTATTTAAAAACAAAAATCGATCTTTAAAATGCAATTTACCGACGAAACGATCGTGAAACAGTTTCTTTCTCTCAAACGATTTCGAGTCTTCTAATAAATAATGAGCGTAGAATTAACAAATTCCCGTGGAGCAAATCAGCAAAATTATTTAATTGTTCGATTTCCCATATCCCACACAAGAGGTGATGTAAATTACCTTAATCACATTAATAATCTAACATCTATTTCCGTTTTAAAACTAAGAGATTGATAAAATAAGATTAGTTCTCAATCCTTTCATTTTTCGTCTTCCATCCTGCACATCTATGAATAATATTTTTAATTACTCTTATTTGCTCGTAACAATGAATTTGAATACAAGGATGGAATCGAAAACGACGTCATTCGGAAAGGTGTAAAAAATGCAATTTTACTCAAAGCGTTTTGACAATTTAAATCAAAATTGTTTCCTCGGTGAGAGTAATTGTTTCCGATACAGTACGCGAAACGATTTCAACGAAAGTCATAAATCTTAAAAAAAATATGCACGCTGGTTTCCGCACACGAATGAAATTGTTATTAACTTCTTCAGAGCTGTCTTCGGATAAAAAATCATCCGAATATTCTAATTATACTTATTTTATTTACTTAGCGCGTCGATGACTCGGCTAGGAAATCCGCCATTCTACATTAAACGATAAATTTCGTAATTACATTTATAATCCATAATATCATGATTAGAAAAACTAATTAATGAACGAATTAAATAAAATAAACTCTGAAGGAGTTAATCTCACGATTCCCCCACATAAATTCGAACTACATTCGGGCAAAGTTGCGGAAGCGATCGCAAATATATAAGCAATTTATCGCGGGAAATAATATCGTGTAAATATAAATTCATTTATCTCGAAAACCTGTGGGACCTTTCGTCGAGAGAGGAACGGAGAGATGTAGGGGGAGATGAAAATCTTTGAAAATCGCGAAGACGAGAAAATTTCTTCTAGAATTCGATGTCTGGTAAAGAATCATAGCGGCTAGAGGACCAAAGATAGAATAAGCCGGACCTGGTCGAATGGTAAAATTCGGGTTTTCCTATTGAAACGCGAACGAAAATTCGAATCGTCGGGAAACTAATTAGTCAGTATAATTAACGAAAGTCCGAAATCCACCAAAGACTTTGGTCCTTCGTACGTACGTACAGATTGTATCATATTGTACCATTAGGATTAATTAAGCTGCTTAATTAAGAGTACGAGTTAAGATCGAAGGGCCATACGCACGCGAACGAAGAAACGGCACGCGGTTGTAAACAAATTGTGCGCTTCAGCGTCAAGTCACATGTTTTTTTATAATTATAAATTTTAGAGAGAATCAATTATTGTACAGAGGGTTAGAAAACTTTCGTTCGCCAGAGCGTTTCGATATTTGCGGATTTCCGAGAACGATGTGATAATCGTTCACAGCGAGAATTGGCACAGATTTAGTAGGAAGCGGAAACTGTATATCTTTAATTAGTTTAAAAAATAAGTGCGATGGTCTTGAGCGATCAATAAAGATTAGTTAAATCTTAAGCGGAGAAGGAAGCGCGTATATCGATAAGTAATTTTACATTAATGCGTGAATGACGGTGGAACAATTGTAAAAGAAACGCGTATGAGAGTGTAAACGATAAATTTGTGTTAATCGGTAAAACCAAAAAATATGTTTATTATTACTAAAGATGATATCGATCGAATAAATTGTTTTTCTTATAACCTGCTTCTTGTATTTAACATTCTGTGCATGATTTTGTTTAACACCATAAACGCCAGGATTATTCCTTCATTTTCATAATTATTGCATTTTTCAACAGAATTATATGTTATGATGACATTTCACGTAAATTGTGTCACTCTTAGAACATTTATATCATTTTTCACACATTTTTTATACCCTTTCCCTCCTCTTGGCTTTCAAGTAATTCCATTAATACCGATCACCGATCGAGTACGATTTATTGAATCACCAATGCGCCATACCATCAAGATCAAAAAACGCTAAACCCGGAAAATTTCCTGTGTCCGTTTTATAAATTTCTTTTCCCGAGTGCTTTGTTCAAACTTCGCGATAAACTAATTTCCAACTTTCCCTCTTTTCCACCCGCTCGAAGGCCGACACGCAGATAAGATAACTTCGTAACGTCGCGCTATACGTACGGTTAGTCATGTAATTAGCTCAATCGTCGTTTACATCGTATTTTGCGTAATATGTGCAGAAACTGCAGAAACAAAACAAACTATTTTGATAACTCAGAAGTTAGAAGTTACTGCCACGGGCGTAACGTGAATCTAATATCAACGAGGAGGGACGAAAAGGAAATGGTCAATTTTGCGGAAGTAATGGGAAAAGAAAAACATGGTCGTACGTTAATCGTGAAATAAAATCTACAACGCGTGACGCGAGCGATATGATTAATCGTTGCTGTTAAACGACTGCTAGCAGACGGTGGACTTGCTTAAACATTCTGAGTTATGTCAAAGTTTGCGCCGTAGTTCTTTGAATAAACGTTAACGCGATGAATAATTAAATTGAACGCGTTACGGGAAACTTCTTCCAGTAATTGAAAAGTTTACGTGAATTATAATGATTGGATAGATCGCGATACTCGATATTGTAATATTGTTTCCTGACAATTATTATTAGAATACTTATCCATATTATCAAATATTTTATAATAATTCGGATTCTTCTCAATATTATCAATAACGTATCAAATATTTGAAGTTTTAATTATTTTTAATATCATCAAATACATATGCGCGGTTTGCAAATAAATATATCCAAATAAAATATCGTCAACTTATATTAATTGCCTCGTAATTAATAAAAACGCGAAAATATTTCAAACGATATAATAAAGATTTTACTACATCCTGCTGAATTGATTTCGTGAATGAAATTCGATTGGCCTTTTATACAGATAATAATTATCCCAATGGTATTCGGAGCACGTTATACATTTTAATCTGGTTTCGGGTTTACAACGCGGAAGCGTAAACGCTCTCCGCGGATCGAAGGAAATGTAAAGTCCACAGCGCAGGTGAACCGAAATGGTAACAGGTATGACTGTATATAGTCCCTGGTAAGGGAAACGATCGTGCGCGGTGAATTTTATCGGTTGGATCGTATAAATTGCCGAATTCCGATAAAAATCGAGACCAAATTATCTTTCCGTTCTTATCGTGCCGAAACCGAATCGGTGCCCTTCCACGGCCTCCGGAGCGCGAATTGCAAATTGGCCAATTACAAACCCGATCGCGATCTCAACGCGAAACGCCTCGTATGTATAACTATAACAAAAGAGAGGGCGGATAGATGACACCGAAAGGCGAGCGTACTGGTGGTAAAATTTAAGTAAAAATGTTGGGCCTCTGTTTTTGATGGATATAGTTCGTTGGTCTATCGGTGTTTCCTCTACCGTCTATTTCTTTCGCACGCAGGCACACAGTCGGGGGCCCTGAGATGAAACTACATTTACTTTTAAATAGCAAAACAAAAAATAAATTAATTTGATATATTGTAGAATTCCAACGCGATATACATATATGTATACGTTAACGCTTCGTTTAAATGGTAATAATAATAGTTTTCAGTTTCACAGGGATTACAAAATACTCTTGTGATAATAGAAGAAATCGTTACACGTAACTGTGTACTCTAACGGGTTAATAAAGCTTTCGCGAAAGCGATTAAGAGCCGTATTTTAAGGGCGGCAAAAATAAAGAGGCGTGATGGTATCTCGGTCGGTTTACCTTTGCTTTTTTTCCCCACCGCGCTTTCATCGCGTATTCCTCGATTCGTCCCTACGGCAAAGGATGTTCCCCGATAATCTATTAAACCGCTGGGGCCGCACTTGCCACTTTTTTCCTTACCTTTTGTCTCACCTGCGTTGCTCCGAGGCTTTGTCAGCCAAAAACATAGCGGGAACATTTCAATCTGTGGTTCCCTTTTTTTCTTCTTTGATATTTACGTGGTTATATCGCTTGGTGTTTTGCTGCTGTAACGGTCGCAATTTTACAATGTGGGAAAATCTTGAGAATTGTTAAAATTTTGTTAAATCGTTGCGACGCGATAACTACGTTTTAAATGACAGTAAAAAAAAAATGTTGTAACTCAATTCGTTCCTTTACTGTTTGTTAATTATCTTCTACGTTAATGATTGCTCTATGATTTAAAGGAGACAGGTATTTTAATCAAATTCGGTTCATTACCTTTTAACAATAATTCTCAATTCGAAAGTTTTCGAGATGTCGCCGTAACTAAAAATATTCTTGCAGACCCTTCGGTTTCGAGTTATCGAGGTTCGACGGCGCTCGTCATGGTGTACAGGTAACGTCTAATCCGGTCACGCGTCAGAAGCTGCGTATTCTAATCAGGACGCGTAAAAGCGTGGAAGCGCGATGAACCGAGAATCAAATGAGTCGAGATCAGCGGCGCGAGGGAAAAGCTGTGTTTTACAAATGACTGCGTTAAAACGAGGATTTATTGCATCTGTAATTACAGGTAATAAACTCAGAGACGTGGAAACCAGAGCGGTGCCGGTCGGCGGCGCATCGAAGCATCGGCATTACCTGTAATAATTGTTTTCCTGAAATAACGATTTCTGCTGAAACGAGCGCGCACATTTTCAATAATCCTTCAAATATTCTAAACTCGGTAAGAGTACATGTATATCTAAAAAAAGTAAGGATATTTAACAAAACCCACTGATCTTGTATTACTATAATATTTTAGTATATTTTAGTGCACTTTAGTTTTATTTTTAATATATGTATATTCTGGTATACTTTCCACAAATCTTCTTCTATATTCCATTATACTTTCCAAAGAGGGTCTAGTATATTTTAATATATTTGTAATATACTTTCTACGGGTATTCCGGCATATTTATCATGATACAACACAATGCAATCTTAACAGCACAGAACCAAGATACTAGGTGTTAAAAATATAGAACTATCGAAGTACCCGATTTCTACGGACTTTCACAGTTTCCACTGGTTAGGCTGGACGTTATACGAGAAGCCTTTCGATACCATCATTACCGTTTTTATTTTCCGTTTTATAACCGCCATTGTCATTATTAGCGTCTATGCTGATTTAGAAATCAGCACTAGCACATCCTTTATCGTAAATCGCAAGCATCGTCGAGTCGTAATGCGCGCTTCGTTGGAAAGTGGGAATTCAAATTTTCGCTTCCGAAATCATAGATCGCGGGTGGAATAATCGCGTCGTAATCGTTGCATCGGTGCATTCGCGTTCGACCGCACTTGCTTCGCGTAATCACGACGAGCGGAAAAAGCGAATGAGATGCAAACTGAATTCGAGTGGCCCGTCGATCTGCATCATCCCGAAGTGCATCTCGGAACGGTAAGTTATTAAACCTGTATTCGTATCTTCTGTACCGAAGAAGGAAAGATTAATTGACCGCGCTTATTCGCGTACGAAAGGGATACATGGTACTTCGAATGATAAGTTAGCGATTGATCATTATTCGCTTCGAATGCAACAATATTTTAATCCGTAGCTGTACGAAACGTTGAATTAATGTGTCGAGATAAAAAGTGTTTCAAAATATCTTTGACCGGTGCTTCCAAAAGGAAATGGATGTTAAAGAATATTAAAAAATTTATGAGAAAGGAAATCAGAACATTGTACGATACATTTAGATAATATATAAATAACATATCATCACAAATTTTATTCTCTACTATTATATTATTACAGATAATAAAATAGAAAAAATACGCATATCATAGACAATAAAATATTTAAAGGAGTATCAAAATGTGTCCTTAATATACTTCGCCCCCTTGAATGCAGATAAAGTTACTAATTAAAAATAAATAATTAATAATAATAATTACTAAACGACCTAAATCGTTATACCAGTTGTACGTGCATTTGTAGTCGTATTAAAATTCCGCGTGACGCCAATTGTGCTTGGCAAAACAATTGAAGTATATCAAGCCCTTCGAGGGTTAAATGATTAAAACGTCATTAGCGATAAACTTTATCGGATTAGCGCGACGAGAATGAAAAGAGGTAGTCCCTTATCGTATGTATTTCCCACGAGATCAATCCATCCGCAGGGGTTTACCAAGTACAGCGGAAAAATATGTCACGCCTGTAACGGATAATTAATTTCGTAATCCCGAGAGTACGGAACCTATTACCTCGATCTGTCATTACGTTCATTTGTTTTAATTTATTTATTTTAATACGCGTAACGTTCTCAGAGATAGGTATTTATTTAAAAACCGTCCAGAATTATTATAAGTTACTAATAACGTACTTTAAAAATCATTTTAAGAGCTATTTATTTAAGAATTATTCAGAATTATTGTCAGTTTTGAATAATATATTCGACAATTATCTTAATACATTTAACGTTCTCGGAAACATCGAACGGACAAAATTTATCTTACAAAATTTTGAAAGGACCAAATTTTCGTCCCCCGCAGCACTAGGTTTATTGAGATTTCCACCGTTTATCGAGAATCCTCTGAATTAATGAGACGGGAAAGAAACGACGCTATTATCATAAGAAAAGCCGGGGGACCGAAAGTTCCATGCAGATTTCGAAAAAGGGTCCGCGAGAGAACCGGGATAATGATTGCACCTGAAAAACGTATGCAAACCCCCGGACCGTCGTTACACGGTAATACAAAGAAAGCTTTTATTTGACTCTCTTGGGCAGAAGTATTCGGAGCTCGTCGAAGGATTTGCTCTCTCAAACGAAAAACTTGAACTGCCTCAGAAGTCCCCGTTTAACACAACAAGAGCTGATTAGCCTCGAAGTTCGAAGAGAATTTAAAAAAAAAAACACGGATGGGGATGAAAGTTCGAGATGCTAGGAGCCGAAAAGAAATAAAAGAAATTAGAAATGCAATAGAATATTTGTTGTTTAGCTAAACGAGACAAAACAAAATACTGTCGCATCGATGACGAATCTCTTGAATTTTAAATAATTAGTATAATTATATATTCTTCCTTGCATATTCATATGTCTACTTGGCACGAGAACTGTAATTTTCATAGGAATGTTTACGTAAAACGTTTAGCACGAACTTTCCAAAATCTCTGCATTCTAACAACTCTGTAAATAATTTGTTAAAATATTTTTCTCATGACTTAGAATGATGTTAGAGAAAATTTAAGAATAATGTTACTTTTATTGAACTCGTAGGAATATACATATGTTATAAACTTAATTACGATATTCAACTACCGCAAATATGCATTAAAAACTATTGTAATGAACTTTTGCTCGGAGTGGGGGGTCTTAATGATCCCTTGACGATCGTTTAAATTTCAAAAATAAGCTCGATACTATAAAGCGAATCCCTAAAATCACGCGCAACTATATACAGCCTCTCACGACACATTCTCAATTGGATCCTCGATTTCCCGAAAACTCTGAGAGGCCTGGAAATTTCTCGGCGCACAAAGGACGTTAATTGCCACAAAAGGTAACGTCGTACCATACAACGTCCTCGCGTCAAATTGCTAAACAAAGGATCGACTCACAATTGACTAACGAATCGTTGGAAAACATTCCACGATACGTGTAAATTTGACTCGAAAATCGAGCATCTAGATTGACGCTTGTCATGTTAATTATTACGAGCGATATTCCTAAGCGACGTTAAACTGACCAAACAATCATGCTGATGATACGTAGCCATAATCTACGGTGAGACACGATGGGACAGGATGTCAGGTGTGCGATGCGCTCCCTCGTCTCTCGAAACGATTTTCATCACAGTCCGTGCGAGCGTGGATATCATATATGTGGGTTGTAAAGATACGTAAACGTAGCGCGTCACGATTTAAAAAAGGGAAAAATCGAGTTTACGCAATAATTCTGTGGCCGTAAGAACAAACGACGGACGTCAAAATTTCAGAAAAATCGAGTTTAATTCAGCTATAGAATACAGGATTTATGTATTTGTCGGACAAGAATACGTGAAAACAAATTTTATGCCTATGTTATAAAATAACACAATACAACCGAAGGACAAGAAGAATGGGTGTCCGAAAGTTTAAGCGACCACACCTCGAAAGTGGAAACATGTGTACCCGACGTTTTAGTTTCAACCATAGAATTGAACTGTAGAATACAAGATTTATTTAGTTAGTTCTCACCTGGCACACCTGCGAAGAGTAATCCTGACGGATCGAGATGCGCTTTATCAAATGGAGAATTATTCTTTCTTGATCCCCATCTTTAGCTTTCTCTTTTTCCTCTTCGCCCAGTCTAAGATTCGTATCCCGGTCTAATATTCGTTTTGCCGCTGTATAACTTTATACTAGTAGATTGTATTCAAATTATAAATCTGTAAACTTTAAAGCGATTAAGTCTTTCGAAAAATTCAACGAGACACTTTCGCATTCCTTCGTGGCAGTTTTTTTTGTATACGAATTATAAATAGTAACTCTTACTGCATAATGAATATTACGCGTAGAAATAAAAACAGCGATATCGGTAATTTGATGGGATCATGAACTTTTTCTGGTCTCCTCTCAACGGAGTGGGTACTTGCAGAGTTTGACCAATTGCCTCCTCATGACGAAATGGCAAGGTTTTGAGTTATAACGAGTGTACTTCTCATGCGGAAAAGTAATAGCCGTTTGCCATTTAAATTGAAATTTGAATGAAAACTGAAGCGTATATTCGCAAATTGTATGAAGATATTTAAAAAAAACGAACGCGGAAGCGGTTTGTGTATTTTTTGCTTCAGTAATCCCAACGACGAACTATTAAAACCTGTTCGTTGACGATACTATGCTCGTCATCGCTTCATCTCTGCGACATAATTTAGGTGCACACTTTTCAAAGAGATCGCAAGAGCTAACTGGTTAAGAAGATGCTCCCTGTCATCGATAAACAGGTATCGATCCATACGATCGCGTTATCTCCGTTTGAATAATCATGCTCGAGTTTTACGACCGTCCCGGATGATTAACGAAATATTCATACTCGTATCGATTTCCAAAAGCCGAAACGATCGCAGGAGAGATCGACCGAGTTATCTTCTCCTCTTCCATGTATTCTTCTTCATTCTGATTTCGATTCCTGTCTCTCGCAAATCCTTGTGGCAATTTCCAGTAAAATGTGAGAAACTAAATATTACGTACGGGTTGATAAGGATTTAGGTTTCGACGAACGAATTGGATAATAATTTGTCGAATTAATTGAAAGGCTCAAGTGATCTAAGCAAAGCGTTTTCCGAATCGTAATCAAATGAAGACGATAGATTAAGGGAAGGACGCTTAAGGAGTTTTCGGTAGTTTTTCCGGGCGGAAGCCTCGCTCATGCTTGAACTTTCTTAATCCATTATAGACGAAGAAAAACTTTGAGGACGATCACCAGGAGCGAAAATTTGTGTTCCGTTCATGATCATCGCACGCACGGTACGTAACTAGTCTTTTTCTCTGGGAACACTGCATTACACTCGCGATACGTAATCGGTCTGGAATGGATGAAACGGCTTCATCCGTGAGTAAACCTTGGGAAACTCTTTTTATAAATTGAATCGTGTACGTTCGTTCATTCGTTAACCTTACAGGGAGAAAAAGTACTTATCGACAGTGACAAGGTTGACAAAGGAGAGCAAAAGGATTTTCCTCGTATCATGCGAATCATCCTCGGTTCGCCAATTATGCTTGCATCTGTGGTTTCAGCAATACTTTTGAGTTTTGAGTACTCATCAACCTGGCAGGTGACGGGACACCGTGGAGTGTTTCATCTTAAAGATTTGGAGCCGCCGTGCTTACGGCTTCGTTAAGCTGATAACGAAGGTGGGATTAAATTATACGATTTCTAAAGACGTATCTGAGAACCTGGAAATTGATGTCTCAAGGTTTCGCTGCAGCTCGTCGATCGAGTCCTGCGGGTTCTTATGTATCACGCATCGGAGACTTTGTAAGATGTGTTAATTTGTGCCGTTTTCATTTTTTCTCTGAACTCAGGTGAACGTCAACGTACCAGATATCGGCGGCCTACTAATTATGGCAAGTCCGACACATCCTCCGATGAAATCGACAATGTCGCTTAATCGTCCGATCGTTTACAATGTACGCCCGTAAAACGTGTTTGCGAATGAGAAGCAGATGTTGCGGCGGTAAAAAAGGCATTTTGAAACTGAAACGGGCGTGGTACAGATTGTGGGTAAATATGTAAATTCTGGAATCCTCGGGGATGAGGGTTTTATAAATAGTATCCGTTTATTTTCCGTAGATGACACGAAGAATCTGTGATGTTCAAGGAAAACCCGTAGACTTGAAGGTGTACAGTTTTTAAACGGATATAAGAAGCGGATGAGATTTTGACTGACTGAAGCAACTGACAATGAGCCTCGGCTGAAAGTTATAAAGACTATTACACTTTTTTAAAAATTAATTGTTTAATACAGTTTAACCACCTCGAAAACCCCTGTTCGTTCTTTCCGGAAAAGATACAAGGTTTAGTCTCGTGTACTTGTACTTGACCCGAGACAACACTTTGTTTGTCTCTCGATTCGTATTTTCTGATATCAGATTTAAAATGTAATGCAGATAATACTGCGACGGATAATTGTTTTTAGATCAGTTTCAGCGGTCAGCTGAACATTGTCTCTATCTATGTCAATAGACACACTTCATGGGTGTGAATAGGTTGAATGGGTAATTTGTCTGCTGAGTATAATACTCACTTAACAGGCAAATTAGACGGATATACATATGCGCCTCTGCTGATAACGAGCAGGAAAATCCCGGAAATCACTTGCATGTTCGCGATCTGGAGATAACAAGCGCCCCGACCATACTGGGCAGACGAATTGCCCGCACATTATCCGCTTCGTGATACCGAGCGGTCAAATTCGACGCATATATTCGCTCTGGCGATACTGGCAATGAGTAGTAAAACTGCGCGCTTATATTATGTGGCAATATCGGACAAGCGAATTGCCCGCATATTATGCGCTTGGCGATACTGATACCGAGCAGACAAATTCGACGCATATATGCTCTCTGGTGATATCGAACAGACAAATCACGCGCATATCTGCGCGTGGACGATACTAACTGTAAGCAGGCGAATCAGTCGTATACATATATTCGCTCTGGTGATAACAAGCCGGGAAATCACGCGGATATATGCCCTTGATGATACCGAGCAGCCAAAGTAGACGTATATATGCACTTTGGTGATAGCAAGCAGAGAATTCACGCGCATATACACGCTCCGATGGCACTGGCCAGTCGAATTACCCTCATATACATATACACCAGCGATGGAGATGGGTTGACTGGCATAATCAGATCTCTTTCTCTCCGACGCCGTGGACCAATTTGCGATGAAATTCCCGGAATGTGGATGAGTCGATTGAAAATCAATGCTCCGGTTTATTACGCACTCTCGGCACGGCGCGTCCTCTTCACGGAAACCGGTAATGCTCGTAATCGCGGCCCCCCGGTCTATTCTCGCGAAATTCCACGGTTCTCGGCGAGTCCCTACCATACCGGGATTTACGCCCGAGCTTATTCCGCGCCATAACCGATGTTACGGCTCCTGGCCCCTGTATTCGCAATCCCGGCTCGTCGATTGCGCTTCGTAACGGACACAACGATGCGTTGTACTAATCGGGCTCCGCCGCCGAGAGTACGCGTTTCTCGGAAGATCGATGGGATCGACGGAGGACGGGCGTTGAGCGTATTATAAATGTAATGTGCCAAACCCGCTCTCGCGCTTCTTTATTCGTAAGTTAGTCGTAAGTAGACACGGGGTAGTAACGCAAAATGAATTATATTCGTACTGATTTTAAACGGATTTTGTGATACAAACGCGATAAGTATGCGGGAAATCTATGTATAAAATAAAATAATGCATTTAATAATTCATTTTAAATAAGTTGGTACTATACTGGTACTAAATATTTTGCTTCGCATTGCTATGAACCAACGGTAAATGCGTGAATAAGCGAAAACAAACATTTGTGCGAGTCAAAACGCATTAGGGAGTCGTCGGCATCGTACCGATTAAAGTTGACGAATTGCGCTATGTACTGAATTCTGTGCAACTTGGTTTTGTATTCTCTTACAATTAGATGTGTGCCTCAAAGAGTGAATGCCATTAACACAAACAAAACGAAACTGACATCCGTTGAGAAAATAATAATTTTCTCTTCAATTAATTAATACTTCAAACTAATACTAAAAGTGAAATATGTTTGTAATTTATTCGAATGATATCGACGGGTAATGAGCGTGTACATTCTTTGGGGCCCCTCCGTATAGATGTAGCACTAAACGCGACCGAGGAAACAAAAGTTTCTCGACGATTTTATCCTCACGGGTACAAATCGATCGCCGGTCACGAATAAAACCGGTGTTCATGATAATAATTAACTCCGTTTATCCCGAGCACCTTCCGCGGGAGAAGCGTGAAATCAAAGAAGAAGCATCCTTTTATCGATCGTAGGATAAGGTTCCGCGATGGGGAAGAGCCCTCGAGGAGGAAGGGGGAGGCGAGAGTGACGGAGAGAGGAAGAGACTCAGCGAGAGAAGAGGAAGGTGGCGAAGAGAGAGGACCGAGCGAAAAATAAAAGAGTCGTATCGAGATCGAAGCTATCTCGCCCGTGTATCGTGTTCGATCTGTATAATTTAATAAATCGTGCGCAACGCCGATTTCACATCTGACCAAAGATACCCGAGCGCGCGCTCGCGTACGTTCGTTGCATACGTGAAATTCTGGGTGTACGGGATAGAACGAAGTGGAATATGTATAATAAATAAAATGTCTCGGGCCACGCGGTTTAATTGAAATTCATTAAAAATTGAAGAAGAAAAAATTAATAGTATTGATATATTGATAATATAAGATCACCAGGATACACGAAAGAACGAAGGAAAATAGACATGTATTAAGTTACATTGAAGTGTTTAATTGAAGTTTAATTGAAGTGTAATAAAAAGTGGGACATAAGAAAATAAATAGTATTATATAAAACAATATCGTGGAAAGCTTATAAAAAAAATTGTATTCGAACATTTCATTTGAATGCAGTATCAAAAAACAAGCTAAAATATTCAGTCGACGTTAAAAATGCCGTAATATTACTTACCTTAATTAAGTCAACACCTTTGCGCCGATAATTTGCTCTACTTAAGAATAAGATAGAATATTAATTGCATCTCGTGACTTTATTAAAAAGTGGTATTAGGAAAGCTCGTGTTCTTAATATACTTAAGTTCATTTAAATTTGTATTAAAAATTCACTGCATCGTCGAAAAAAGAAATGCACTCGAATCAAATTAAAGTCGTTGCGATAATATCAAGTAAAGATGACTTGTTTTCCATAATATTCAACTGTCTTGCGAGCGCAAACGAGTGCAAGCTGCACACGCGCCAGCAACGCACGGACATAATCTACTTCGAGCATATGCGCGTTTTATGCGAGCATCGATCATTGTATTGTTAATGAGCGTAAGTATTATAACGGTATATGGCCGCTAATCGAGTAAGGGGGCATTACCGTTTGCTCGTCAATTGTATTCGCTCTTCGTTTAAAGTAAATTCACGGTAGCCGTATTCTTTAATTAACGTCTCGTCGATTTATTTGAAAACGTCACGTTAATTGTGATCCAAGAAATAATTTCACATCCGTAGGTAATCAATATTTCCCCAATCGGAAATTTGAAATTAAATCTCACTAAAAAGATGTAGATACATACGTGTTGGGGACAATAGAATGATGTAAGAAAGTATATTAATATAATTCTATATTATATTCACACTGAAACAATATTACAAAGGGTTGTGAAAACTTATATCATCCATCGTATACATATAATCGTCACGTTAACGTACCAACATTCTTGCGCAATTTCCTCAGATAGAAACAATGTTGTTTAACGCGCCTGGTCCTGTAAAAAAATTGTCATCGCAAAAATTCCGCATCGTACAACTCTTGATAGACAAATTTTCCCCTGACATCTAGAATTTAAAACACTAATCGTTATCGGTCCATCTTATGTACGTCACACCGATATTCGCGTTATCGAGTAATTACACTGACAAGAGCGCGAAAAGTAACGGGAAAATGAAATACGAAAGTATAAAAATTGAAGACTTCGAACGAAG
Source organism: Pemphredon lugubris (assembly GCA_933228935.1). Classification (NCBI taxonomy): domain Eukaryota; kingdom Metazoa; phylum Arthropoda; class Insecta; order Hymenoptera; family Crabronidae; genus Pemphredon; species Pemphredon lugubris. The sequence goes on along the minus strand of OW121819.1, from coordinate 39,767,932 downwards.
AGAAATGCGCTTTTACCAGTCAAAGCATTCAGAAATTCAAGGCCCCTCGTCCAGTTTTCTTCAGAGCGTTTCTCGACAGTATATTAACGTATAAGCCATAATCACGTTAACGTGAGAAACACTGAAACTAAGTGCTCTACCGAGAACCCAATCACTTTATGAGAAAATTTTCGTGGAATACCTACGGGCCGATCATTTCCTCCGCGGCGGAAGGCTACCGATCATTAATTTTCCTTCGCCTTGGATGAACTCAACCAGGAAGAATAGGAAGATTGCAGTTCTTTCTCCGTAATGCACTTTCGAGAGGCACGCTCGCGCGAAATTAATAAAAGGAACGTATCTGCGTTTTCGAAGAATTTTACTCACCTCCGCTATGCAACCCCGTAAGGCGAAAACTAATTTCAAGTAATCAGTGAAACGAAAGTACGGAACGTCATTGATTTCATTTCAATTTGAGAATAGCCGAACATTTTATATTTAGATTTTTATTTCATCTTCCCGGAAATACTTGGATGTTTATTACGTATCACCGATTTTATTCAGGAAAAATTGCACTTTGAAAACGAATTATTATATGATAGAACATATTTTAACCAATTATAATTGTATTTGACTCTTTAATAATTACTTACAATGAAATTAAAATCGCAATATAAATAATCAGAATTAATCTGGTAATTTTAAATTCGAATTTTTTATATGTTGACAAATTAATTTTTTTCCTCGATCGACGAACGTTAGGAAATCTCAAAAACGGAATACTTGCTATGGTAAATCCGATAGTTCGGGATTAGAGTGATCAAATGAATCGCCAATGAAACGGAGGTAAAGACCACGAAGAATTTCCCCGAAAAATCTTCGAATGTAATTGAAAACAAGCACCGACTCAATTCAATGAGCAAAGTACCGTGGCGTTATAACGAGCCGCTAAACAATTGTCGCCGTTCGGAATAATGAGACTGGTAGACCTTCCAAGTACAATACTTCTTCCAGTCGGGGCCCGTCGTCCGTGAGATTAATGCTCGCCGGCGAGATCGTGGCATACAAGAAGCGAAGGTAGAGGGCGAGGGAACATAATGAAGGTAATAAATGAAGGGAGCAAGGAGAGGGCAGGTGTAAGCGCGTGCCCGTGATAAGGCCCCCGATCCTCGAAGAGCCGCAACGAACGCGTTGGGGACTCTTCGGCGACGCGTGCCCCTTTTATTTAACACGCACCACGTCCCAAGTGTTACGCTTCGGCACTCTCTCCTTTCTCCGTTTCGCCGATCAATCTCCCCCTTCGGCCGTGCGGGTGCACTCTCAACCCTTAGTCGCTTTGGTCCCAAATTATCGTCGATTATTGGGCACCGTTTTGATCGGTCGATTACTTGTTACGCGTTTCGTTAGTCGTTAAAGTAAACTAGATGCTAGCAAGGTCTTGTTGGCATGGGCCTCGCTCGAGGGGGCTCCGTGGAACGAGTTTTTACTAGCGTGGGCCCCACTGAGGAAGGTGGGCCTTACCGAAGAAGGTTTCACTGACGCGGCCCTCGCGAAAGACCGTTTCGGGTACCTTTGGTAAGGAGGGTCTCGCTGAACAAGGTATCACCAATGCGGGCCCCGCTGAAAGGGCCCCACGGAGTAAGTACGTATGAAGGTCCTAACCGAAGAAGGCATCGCTGAAAGGGCCTCACGGAACGAGTATTTATTGATCCGAGCATCGCCGAGGAAAGCGTCATCGAGAAATTCTTCGTTGACGTGGGTCCCAGTGGCGTACGCTTCACCGTGGAGGGCCTCGCGTAACGAGTTTTCATTAGCGCGGACCCATTGAGGAGGGAGTCGCGAAAGTAGACTTCAACATCGGCCTCGGTGAGGAGGACCCAGTAATCAATTTCACCGCCTTGAACTGCCGTGTCATTGATTTTGCGTAGCTGATAACTACTTTCAGCGTAAATAAATATCATCGAACAATGGGAAGCTACCAACGAATATATAGAAAAAAAAACTTAGTTATATTTATCAACAATCGTTGCTCGTTATTTCCCTACATACCGCAGCGAACGTGAAAATAGAACTCGTATATTGTTATCACCGATGAACGATCATTACTTCGAATAAATCATTTCCAATGACAAACAAGGATATGCCCTTTTCAAAATCTCTCTTTAAATATCATTCACTCGGCACTTATCGGAGTGATTCTCCCTGGCCGGTTAATGATAAGAAACAACGATAATGAAACTACCGGTTTTTCATCGTCGGACATTTACCGGCGAAAGTTTCCACATGGGAGCGCGCTCTTAATTAATAAATAATCGTTCTAAGATGAATGCCGACCAACCGACGTTTTTTTTACTCGTTAGGCTAAAGTTTAAATTCGATGTGTCACTCGTTACACGTCTCATTAAGTGGTGAAAGTTCGGCGTTACACATTTTTTTCCCTCCCAGAAGCAATGCCACCTGCTTCTCCTACCCTGCGACAAGTAAAACCACTCTAGATTTTTTCCATCCTGTCCGTAACTATTCGGGCGTTATAACTTATGTTTCTTAATAAATATCCGTAATTATAATCGTCTGGTATGCCGAACTTGAGTCCAATGGAAAACGAGGAATAAGTGAGCACGGTGGAAATATCAATATAACCGAACCGTAAGAGTAACAACATCGAGACAATTATTAATCAAATATTAACAAGTAACGTAGTTACCGTATCGTGGTGCATTTATTCCATGGTGGTAGTCTTTTGTTATATTATTTTAAATTTGAGTAAATTGACTGTCATTTATTTAAAGACATACATATGCATATAATAATCTACTATCCAAAAACAGTTCTAATCAAATTATTTGTACATCTACATGTATATAATTCAGTTAAATTAAATCAATATATAATATCCGGACCGCAGATAAATAAATAACCGCGTAACTACAAAACATTACATTGGCTGTAAAAAAAACGCCAGAAACATTCCGTGCAACGCAATATTTTCTCAAAATTACAACGATCGACCAACGACCGCGCATCACAGTGAAAAAACTACGACGTTCGAGTACAGTTTTTTTTTTGTACCCACTACGCATTAAATCGGATATCGAGAGGAATGCCGCCACCTCGGTTCTTCGGTCACGTACACGCATGCTACCGAGGGTCTAAGAACTTTTTAAGGTACTTTATTAGAAGGGATTCACGGAGGAACCAGTTTCGTACGGACGACTATGGTGTAATTTCGGTTGCGTGATTCTCGATAACGGTCCCCAACGACCTGTTGCGTCTTGCGCATTTGTACGTGCACGCGGAAATATTTCAGGCTTGCCAAAAAAGGGAGGCGGAACCACGATAATTTATGACCCGATTCTGGAGAACGTACCTCACCCCCCCCCCCCCCCCCCCAACATATCACTGATTTGACGTGCTTTTATTTCGAGAAGTTTTTCTAACAAATTACCAGCCGTATATGTTTTCGGTAATCCAGTCGGCTGTGATTCCGAATGAAGACAAATTTGTTTCCGGGAAGATGGACGAGGGAGTATCGTGATTTATGTTCGTGCGTAACAGCGCCTTGTTGGTACGTGAATATTAATTACTCGGGAATAATTAGTATTCTGAATTCATTAATCGGTGATACGATACGAGTGAAAAATTAAGGTTCAGGCGTAACTGACTTTAGAAATACGGTATGCACGTACCTTTTTCGTTTTTTTTATTCCTAAAATGTCACTTGCTTCACAGTTTTGTTTTGTTTTGTTTTGTTTTTCCCGAACAGTGATATGTGCGATCCGATAGAAGGATTCGTTGAAGGATAGAGAATGACAACGGAATTCATTTTGAGTAATATCTTACTAACCCTCGATTCATCGATTAATATTAACTAAAACCTGTTAATTAAAATTTTTTTAAATCCAGGAAAGCGCTTCCCGATTCGCATCCACAGAATCTTCCAGACACTCAATCGAAAAATTCAAGATTAATAACACGATCCTCCGATCCGTTGAGAAAAAAATATTCGCTATAATTTTCTCGTAAATCTCCCAAATAAAAACGCCGAGACCCGCGTTCATTATTTGACGAACTCGCAAAACGCGATCCGTCATGATATTTTTTCGATTCGTTGAACAAAATTCAGGACATTAAACGGAAAAACATGTTTATCGCAGAAATTAGCGGTCGCACGGATACTTTTTACTCTCACCGTACACGCGTACACACGCGTAACTTAAAGGGAGCAACGATAAACGGAGGATCGCGCGAGACTAAATTGACACTGGCCACGATGCATGGTAGCAGTTGGTATGCAACCCGATGCAACGCTCGCGTGCATTCCGCCGACAAAATCTCGCCGGAATGATTTCGCAATAAACGGGAACAACCTTGCTTTTGGAAATGCGATATTTTTTTTTTTCGGTTCGCGGACATTCCACCGGGAAGACTTCGCAATAAGTATCCTGCCGCATTATTAACGCCGACGCGATATATTTTCAACTGATATCCGGGGTATTTTCGTAAAATACTTTAAACGGCTTTAATTAATTAACGAGGTGACGCGTCGCACGGACAACCTTTATTGCTTCGCAAATCTCGGGACTCGGGTTGCATATGTAAATATCGTTGCACGGCGAGTATTAATAGTGGATTTATAATTATTTGATCAACGATTTAACGCGGCGATCGTCCGACGTTATTACTCGCAATTAAGTCCCCGTGGATCGAAAAGTGTTCGTACCTTCGCGTTTATCGGAGGAAATTAATTGAACGATTACCGCGTGACGTAAGACGTAACAACGGGAAGCGATCAAATTTTAAAGAAACAAAATTAATAACGCTCGTATGGGTTATCCGTAATTGTTGTACGTTTGGAAGGTTCGGAACGGCGCTCAAATTCATTCTTTTTTTTACGCTCCGTCCGTTTGCGCGCAAATGCTTATATAAAAGCGAATACGTTAACTCTGAGCTTTTGCTGAACGAGTGAACTTCGCGTACTCGTGGTGCGAATTCTCACGATTTAAATTTCCGAATTAACAATATTTAACACGTTCAGCATCAGTTGCCTACCGGTGGGACACCGTTTAACTCATTTACTAGACAGCTTGCCCACCGGTGGACATGCAGTAATGCACATCAAGACCGCATGTTCATCAGTGGCCACACTGAAACTTAACGGCAGGAAACGATTCTTCTAATACTAGACGAGTGGGCCAGGCTGGTTTGTCATATAACTAATCTTGAATTACGTTTTTGTAAAACATAGAAAAAGCCTCCGGTTCACAGAAAGATATTAAATATTATACTGTCCAGGCTGAACGTGTTAAACATTTATTGAACACGATTTATTAAACGTGATTTAAACATTTACTGAACACGATTAATTTAATACGATTCAGTATAGATAAATCCGTTTGCATTGGTTTTTAACCCGCCTTCCCGGAACTTGGAATTTGTCGCTTAACGATAGCGGTAACAACGAGCTATCAGAATCATTATCATCAGCCTACCAGCAGAAATTCTTATATACGCGTGCACATTCGCGCGATCCCGCTTATTGTTGTCACTATAGATTGCTCATTCTTTCCACCTGCCTCTTGAACTTTTAGCCATTAAGGGTCGTTCACACGGAAACGTATTTACGTTTTTTTTATCTTTGTTTTCTTAGAAACCGCCACCTACACCTTTTCTATTTTCAAATTGTCTACTTTACATATTTTATTTCTGTTCTAGATAATTTTCACCAAAGGTTTTTTCTTTCGCTCGTGCGAGAAAGTTATAAAAATTTCCAAAAGTCAGTATGTACACGTATATATTTATTTATTTTAATTAAAATATACAATAGCAATACTGCTATTATTATACTTACTGTACGTTAATATTACACTGACAATAAATAGATGAATGTCTGAAAGAGTTGGGTACATTATAGAACTTACGCCCAAATATTACCACCTTAATTGAAACAATTACTCCGTCCTACCGGTACAAACGAAAAGTTTCGACAAAAAAAAAAAAAAGGAAACCTCGAGGCAACCGCGTTGAATGACATCGTTAAAACAGATTCACCCAGGTATGGCGCGAAGGTGATCATCGCGAAGGTATTCGGTGCATTGTAATCCGTCGCTTCGAAACCGAACCGTAATTTAATGCAAACGAGACCATTCAGGATCAAAGCAGGAGCCACATCGAAAGTCGCTGTTTACGCCTGTCACAATATTTTACGCGAGCATTGGTACCAGGCTAACTTAAACAGGGGTGGGGAGGACTCGCCATTGTGTTTTCATACTTCGGCAATTTATGCCCTTTTAAGAGGTCGGTGGTACCTTTGTGCGAATGAGACCCACGGAGAATCGTTGAATACCTGTGAAACCGAGGGCCGGTGCGTAAATCAGGTGACAAAGTCTACCTTTTTACCCCCTCGGGAGAGGATTGACCGTGAGGAGCACGTTCGATCGAGCGAGAACCAGGACGAGAATTATGCAGTTTTGCCGTCATTCTCGAGTTATCTCGAGATATTTTTCTTTCTTCACTTTTCCGTTTCTTTTCTCTTCTTTTTCGAGGGCGTCAACCCTCTTTATTCCTCTTCTTCTTTTCTGGTAGGAAGCGTCGAGGGGTGAGTCGCGTGACGGAGGGTTGGATTACGTCGACGTGTGCATCCGACGAGGGAGATTAGGAAGATTCGGAGGATTCGCCGAACTTTTTCTCGAGTAACGGATTATTCTAGTTTGAAGACTTTCTTCGAATGCCGCCGATCGTGGGACGTTCATGTCAGATTTCCTTTCTTTATGATTCTCTTCAGCCGTTTGACCGTCGAGCCGTTTCTTAACGAAATTACGGGACTCGCCGTGAGACCGTAATAATTCATCTCGGTTTTAAAAATATCGTTCTAGAAGTCTTGTATCGTATTCGGTTGTGTTATCGTTGCTGTAACTTACGATGAAACGATACGCTTAATTAGTTTTATTTTTTGTTTAAAACAATTGCGTACAAGGTTGCTCATATTACGTGACTAATGGTCCTGTTAGATAATTGTTAGTATCCTGTCAATAATTATATGGATTGGAGTAACTTCGGTTTCGAAAGGCCATTATAACTAAGTTTTACTACATTACTTTGTACATTATACATACTATAGTTACTAAAATTTCGAATGGAACGATGTGACAATTTTATTTTGCTAAACAAAATTGCGATGCTGCTCGCGAATAATTATTATAATCTTTTGTTGCTACGGCAAAAAACTATTTCTATTTTAAATAGTTCCATTCGCCACGGAAGGAAAATAAAAATGAAACAGCATTTCTCACGGAATGTGAGGAATAATCTAAAATCCGATTTTCATTAGCGATCGATAGCGCGTCGGCTCTAATTTATTAAATTCCCCTCGTCGGTATCGCGATCGTTTAAATCAACCTCCGACGAACAGGACCGGCAGGGATCAAACGAACGTTACGCGCGCCCGTGTCAATGGGAAACATAATTAATGAAGATTCCAGCGCGCTAATCGCGAGTACGAGTACGTGCGCAATTAAACAAACAAATAATCCCGGGATAACGCGAGCGATGCGCTTTCTATGATTAATCGACCCGAATTTCGCGGCGATATCTCACTTGACCTGGTAATTGGCGGGCGATCGCGATAAGTCCCCGGCCGGGCCAGCCAATTAAATCGATGGATTTAATATGGAGCGATTTAAATCGAGGCTCGCCGGGCCGACGACTTCCGTAAAAGGCGGGCCGCGATATCACATTTTACACCATCCCGCTCTGTCCTTAACGTTTCTTCCCGTTTGTACGGCGTTGTTCGCTCGGGAAAGACGATCGGTTTAATGCTAATGAGATTAACGGGGACCGCGAACGGAGTGCCGTGCCGGTGACGTGCCGAGGCTTACTATCAGCTGCTCCGAGAGAGAGAGAGAGAGAGAGAGAGAGAGAGAGAAGTGAGGGAGGGTGGGAGGGAGAGAGAGAGAGAGAGGGGGATGAGGGAGAGAGAGAAATCTACCGTTCCAAAAGGCAAAATTGCTTCTGCCGAGAGACTTAATTTATGGCTATGGATAAAACCTGCAACCCTGTTGGCCGATCGGGAACCAACCACGGACAAACGTCCGTTTGATACCGCGCGAAGCTGAGCCCAGTGTGCGGTAATTCATGCAGGACCGTGGCCAGGTATTTTTAGTCTCCCACGCGAGGTATCGGAAAGGTGAAATAACTTTTTTTTTTAAATATGGCGTTTGATAAATCTGGGTTTGGATACCGAGGGAGATTATTGAGCCCAGGGGAGAAAGAACTGGGTATGTTTGAAATCAAATTTTTACATGTATACCGAGTGTGCGGTAATTCATGCTGGAACTTGGACGGGTGTTCTTGGATCCCGATGCGAGGTATCGAATAGCTGAAACAGGTTCATCGGAGAATATCGTGTTGAATAAATCTTGGTTTGGATATCGATGGAAATGATTGAATCGGCGAGAAGAACTGAACAAATAAAAAATTAGAAACATTTGGACGATATAATTATAAAATAAATAGTTAATGATTTAGCAGCCGAAAAGATATAAGACCCATCAACATTTAAACAAACTCCATTTTCCAGATCTCCACACAAACAGAATTTAATATCGGAAAAGCGATCGATGTATTATCCAAACACACGTGGAACTACCACTGACTCATTAATTACAGAAACGAAAATTAATTAACCGTACAATGATAAAACTTTCCCCTATGTTGTGTCGTGCGACGCTTTTAAACAAAGATAAGAACAAAGTATAAAAGATAATTACACGTATCTCACGACCGTTAATATTCACCGTTGTTTAATTCATCGCTCGCATCGAGTATGCAGTTCGATTAAAAAAAAAGACTTGAACGACACCAAAATTTACAGTACCCACATACGAATGTGTATTCTTTCGCGTGTAAATAAGTACAGTAACGAGCACCGTTACTTCGCGGAATAAATTTGTAGCAACAATGTCGGAAGAGCTAACGGCTCGTCGGTGAAATAAACAATTTCAATTCGCCATGTTAATACTCCGCATTCGAGCTTTATTGATTGTTCTTATCTATCGGGTCCGTTTAACGCATATCTCTTAATCGATCCAATTAATCTCGACGAGAGACTTTTAAAATTAGTTCGAGCGATACGATTCGATGAAAATTATTCATCTTTTTTTATAGCGGGCCCTGTACCGAGGATCGTGCGTATTTTCCAATTCAAATTGATCTCGATTATCTTGTTAACCATGAATTAACGAATTAATTATTCGGTGTTCTATACATTTTCGTCGTTATTAACAACAATCCACAAGAGATATCTATAATTAAAATAGAAACGAATATAGTGAATCGAAAGAAGGAGAATAATGGCTTGAATAAATTTATTCGAACTAATTTAAACCTCTTTATGTACGATTTACAAGTTTCTTGGAAAATATCACCAGAAGTAAACGATGAATTGATAATTAATCATTATAGTAACGAGTAAATAATTTTATTCATAGAACCACGTTATTATTTTCGAGTTTCGATTCGGGTTTTGCTACCAAAGAAAATTGATAATTTCGTTTTAAAGACAGACAAATAGAGTCATCATCTTTGGAGGGATGATTTATACCTAAATCACTTTATACGTTTACCAAATTCTAGCCGCGGCTCGTGACCACTAAGATTATTGTAATTCTGATTATTACCCCCATTACCACCGTTTAATAAACCCCTCGGCTTTTTACGAACCTTGGGTTCGCTCTTCCTCTTCTTTCTGACTGCGTCGAGCAGAGGTTCTCAATATTATTCCTTAAAGTTCGTTTATCATGACGATCATACATTGAAGTAACTATAATGTTTATTACGCGCACTTACGTATTAGTAAGTATCATTTATAAAATAATAATTAACGATATTATTTATAATTATGATTCGTTGAAATCGTAACATTTAAAAATGCAAATAAAGTATACAAGATGTACTTATCTAATAATCGTAATAATGCTCGTTACGCGCGTTGACGTATAGATAAGTGTAATCGATAATTGCATAATTAATAATAGATATTATTTGCAATTATAATTCGTTGAAGTGATAACATCTAAAAATATAAAAGTAGACAAAATGATGCAATCTATGGTTGGCTAATAACCGTACTTAATTTTCATTGGCCGTCTATAATAGTAACTATTCCGTACCTGTAAAAAATTAACAGCGAACCAATCGAATTAGCGGCGATCAATTTTTACTCGTTTTGCTCGTCCGACTTTTATGAAGGCAACGCGCCAGCACTTCCCCCAACCCCTTTTTGCACGTGCCAATTATTACGAAGCACATACGGCCACCGTGGAGATGGTCTTCGATATCGTATAAAAAGAAAATGAAAAGAATCTCAAAAAACGGAAGGTAACTGGGGCGAAACCGAAATTGACTTTCATCAATCAGGTTTTTGCCCGCCTCTACCCGTCGAACCTTCCCACTCTACCAATTTAGCTTCAAATTTCGAATTTTTACCCTCGATTTTTAGTTTTGTCCGTTCTACCTTCAATCGACGTATCGATTCGATTTACCAATTTCAAATTTCAGCGGAATAGCGAAAGATCAGAACATCGATTCGATCGAACGAATTTTGGCGTCGGTTTTTTATTGTCGGTTGATGGTAATCATCGTTTTTGGAGAAATGGTTTCTACGTAAATCAACATTAATCGGATCGATATTTTAGTCTTCGATTATTTTAACGATAATCTGAAAAAGCCAAGATGGAGTTATGTAAATTGACGTTTAAATTGACGAATTATTTTTTGGAAATGGACCGAATTATATCTGAAATGTCTTATTCGCAATTACCCTGCAATTACTTACAATTACCCTACGTTCGAAATTACCACAACTCACCCTGCGTCTCACTTTCTCGCCAATGAACAATTTTCTTTCGTGCGCACCTTTCGCGTTGGCACGCAACGAAAGGGAAAGGAAAACGAAAGAAATGCGGGCAAAGGAAAGGCTGCTGAGAGAGGAGGGAGGGTAAGAGAGGAACGCGGGGGCGTTGTGTATCGGTTACACCCTGTCTGGGGTATTAATTACCCCCGTGAGGCCCATAAGGCCCCGGCGCGTGGCTCCTGCCGAGTCCTCTGCAACGACTCGAATCTGCAGTCAGGCCGTAAACTGCAGCAGTTGGCCCATGGGCAACATCGTAGGCCCCGTATAAAGCCGCCTGCACACGCGAAAACAAAAAAAAACGAATATTTCCGATATTGATCCTAGGCATGCGTTAATAATCGATTTTATCCGTCGAACGTACCAGCACCGGGATTCTCGATACATCGTACGGTCCTGCATCTGTTTTCTAGCGTGTTTTATAATTATCCGCATGCCGGTGTAAATATTAATCCTTTAAGCGTTTCATTTCATATTCGAAAAGGCGCGCTCAGGCGGTTTGTTATTACTAAATATCCTAAAACGAGTTAGAATTACGAATACCCTTTTCGTTTTATTTAAATTTCACTTTAAACAGCAAAAGCAAAGTTTATACTTATATTCGACTTAAACATCTCATGAGAGAAACGCTAAATATTAAATGTTATTCAACAAATCAAACGAATTACGGCATTGGTAATAATGATTGTTAAGTAAAACTCGAAGTAAATCGCCGTAAATTTTGCTACCTTCGAAAACTTAATTAATAAATTTGACAAAAGTATTCAATTAAAGGGAGCTGTACAATAATATAATTAAAAAATCTGTAATAAAACCAGAAGAAAGATGCGAAAAATACCGAAAAATAAGTATTCTCGATATAAATTTAAAAACCGCCGGATAAGAATTCCTTCAATCCTCGATATCACCGCAAGACACGAGGTTACTACAGTGGAAGTCGGATTAAGAAACAAGATTTTGTCTCGGCCCGAGTACAAGTACGCGTATTATAATCACGATCAATTGGTCTCAACACTTCATCTAATAAAATTACTGTAAATAATCCACTTCTTATAATGGAACTTCTGTTATTCTCATCAACTCTGATAATTAAACATGTTAAAAATATGTAGCTTTAGATAAATATAAGCAGGTTGTTTCAATCCGCAAAAATTTGTGTTCAATAATATATTTTTTTCAATCTTCCGATTAGTGCGATCAGCCGGTTATTGTTATCAAAAGTTACAGGTCTCATAGCGATCCACAATAAGCGGCTTCCACTATTCCCTTTGTGCACGACCCTTAAGGGGGAACCTCGAACCTCGGGAAGGTGATCTCGTGGGGGATGCACCGACGTGTAAGAACAAAGAGGGGAAACCCTCCCCCTCCTCTCTTTCTCTCACTCCCTCTAGCGCGCGGGCGCGCGCCCAGGAAAGGCACAAGTGCGTTCGCCGTGTGCGTGGATATACTCGTTCGTCTTCTATTCATACGTTCGCATGCTGGCAAACCACCTGCACCCGAAAAAACCTGCCGAGGTTTGGGGTTCCTGGAAGGGCTTTGCCCCTACGTGGCTTTTCGAAAGATGCCTAATCCCTTATCCTTTTGTATCTACATAATCGGGCCTGCAGCCAGCCTGACGTTCCGCGACGTGTATCCGTGAAGTATGTGGAAGTATTTAGGTCAATTTACGGGGTCATTTTGGAATTTTATATTTCCACCGTACACCCTTTTCGAATTAATCGATCTACGCTGCACGGGGCACGTAAATCGAGGAGGTTCGACGACTCGAGAAACAAACGATTCTGTTAACGAGTTACCTGTTATTGGTGTGCGCCTAAATTGTGTCGCAAAGATGAAACGTTGGCGAGTATAATATATTTAATAAAGATATTTTAGTATTTCGTGGCGCGGATTAGGTATTGGAGAAAATATATGTAAACCACTTTCGTGTTCGTTCTTTAAAAATATTTCTACAAAATTTACGAATATATTTGATTCCGACTACAATTTCGCTTTAAATTGCAAATGGTAACTGCTTTTCTACATGACGAGTATAATCGTCATAACACAGGATATTACCATTTCTTCGTGACGAGTATATTCGTTAATAACAGCTATCTGGTTAAAATGAACTCAGACAGAATGTTCTGAAACGTGTTATCATACCAAGTTTCCAGATTTCAGAGATCTTTAATTTTGTCGAGTTTCAAACATCAACTTGGCTCAGTATTATTTCGCTTAGGTACACACTTTTCGTTCGGCACTATAATAATTCACCTTTGGCTTCGATCGGTCGGGTAACTCAACGTTCAACTCCGAGACGTTACTAGCAACAAATTATCCCGAAAATATGTTCATTGTCGCGTAACACGGTATCGATCGGCAATAAATACTCCCCTCCGTGCATCTTAAAACGCAACTGTAACGCTTCGACGTAATTTCCGTCCAGCGGCACGTTGCCAAATAACAGAAGTTTCACCTGGGCCCCGCGTCGCCCCTTTCCCTACCTACCTCTCTGTTTTCCTTTTATTTTTTTATTCGACATGTCGCCAGATAATCCCCCGATTGCTACTACGTATCGGTCGGCGCATAAATTTCATGTTTCGTTTACGAGGTTGCGTGCATCGTCGATGCACGTGAGCATGAAAAACGCGGAGCGGTATACTGATAAACCTTTGCTTCTCTCTCTGTCTCTCCCTCCCCTGCTCGAGTCTCATTTCTCCCTCGGTTCTTCTTTTCCGTCTCCCTCGCTCTCCCTCCCTTTGCATGTCCATCTTTCTTTCTTTTTTTTTAGTTAACCAGAAATTCGCGACGCGCTCGACATAACGCGCGGGTGAAGAACGTTTCTTCTGGTTTATCTTTAATTGCGCTTTACGCGCTACTTTGTTGGCGCAAATGTTCGATCGCCGATACGGATTGACGAGTGGCGATGGAAATGCTTGGAACATTTATTTGAATAGTTATTATGAAAGTAAGGTTCGTTGACGGATGACGTTTATTTGAGTGTATCACGAAACGCAACGTTAGAGTGCAATTGAATTTTGGATTTATAAAGAAGAACGTTTAGTAAAACATGGAAATACATTTTGTAAAGAAACATGTTTGCTGTAAAATAGAAATACAATTTATAAAGAAAAATGTTCACTAAAAAATAAAAATATAAATTGTAAGATTGGAGTAGAAAATACGTGACATTAGCAATTAGGATGACGCCTCCATTTTAAACAATTTGATTTTCCATTTTGATACCAGAATATTAAAGTTGATCGATGTCCACTCGTTTGTTAAAATTTTCCCGGCGAACAACGTTTGAACAACGTATGCAAATATTAAATTTGCCCCCCTCCCCCCTCTCCGCCCTCCTAAACTGCGGGAAAACAAAAATGAAGAAGGACGCCGACGAGACGCTACTCGACGTCGTGTCACGAAATGGGTCATCGGTGATTACGAAAAGAAGAATAACTCGCGTTGTTCGCCGGGATAACGATCACCGGTCGCTATCCTGCGTACCTGTGCGCGCGTGTGGAAAACTGTAAAAAAAAATAAGTGTCGCTTCTCGACATCACGAGCGCGTAACACGACACCCTGTGTAAATAAAGGTATCCATCGCGGTTACGATCCACCCACGAAGACAAAATGAAATTGTTGGGAAAACTGTGTATGGTCGAGTATAGACCCTCGGGAAAGTTCTCGAAATTAATTGTATTCGCGGAATGTATCGGACGATAACGACGAATTGATATTCTCGCGTGTTTGGAATTAACGTGGGAACGAATTGCTCGCCCTTCGAGATAGAATTCCTCTTTCTCGTCGCGTCACGATAAAGTTTCGCGGAAACGTCGAACGTTTATTACGTTAAAAGGAAATAAACACTTGGGCAGGTATCTCTGGACTTCGATTAAAGTTATCGGTAAGGTGAAATAAGTCCATGGGGGAATATCTGATCTGAACAAGTTCAAAATCAGAAACGTTCGGGCGATATAAAGAGTTCATGACTTAAGTAACATCCGAAAAGGTACAGGATCCATAAATATTTAAACAAACTCCACTTTCTACATCTCGATTTAAATGAACAAAACTTATTATCGGAAAAGCGATCATTGTATTATGCGAACGCAAATGCGCGGTCCAAAATTAATCAAACGGGCACCGTGGACTAACAAACGTCCAAAGAACGTGAGAATCTCCGTCCTCCGCAAAGATTGAAGGAAGGAAGGAAGGAAGGAAGGAAGAAAGGACGAACGAAAGAGCGTACATGGGAAGCGGAAAGAAAGATCCGAGAATATCACGTGGAGTGAATTGACTCGTAAAGGCACGCGCCCATTGAGCCTCTCCGGCCTTCTGCGGTTTTTGCAGAGGCTGGCGGGGCCCACTGGCGGGGCCCAGAGCCGTTGCCATTCCTGTTGCCGTTGCTGCTCCTGCTGCTGCTGGCTGATGTTACTGCCGTTATTGCCGTTACCGAAGTTGCCGCGGCGTAGCTCGAGGCATGCGAGGCAAGTGTCATCGCACCCGAAAACAGCTGCTCCTCTGTTAAGGGCCCTCGGGGCCCTTTGCCAGCCGGGTGCCCACCACTTAAGACTCGCCTCCCCGCCGCACCCTACCATCCTCCCCCCTCCCCCGCCCCTACACCCTCCCAACCCCCTCCGCCCTCTCTTCTAGAGTATCTGACAAATCCGATCTTCCGCAAAGCGCGCCGAGGAAAGGGACCGTGGAAGGGGTGGAATGGGGGAAGGGGCCCGTCGGTCGGCGAACCCTGCTCAATCCAGACAGGAGAAGCGTGTGTCGATAATGCTCGCTACCATGTAAATAGATATCTTTGACTCGGAATCACTGCGACGTAAACTTATTGCGAGATATTCGGGACCCTTTCAAAAGGGAGTTTCGAGATTCGCGATTCGTTGCCTTCCGTCGAACGGGCAGGGGTGGGGAGTAGAAGGTAATTTGGGAAATCGATTTTGGTAAATTGTTTTTAATATCGGTTTGGTTATAATTATGGGTGAAAAAAAATTGAGTTACGTTATATCGTACGTATCGATGAAAATTTGGACAGCTGCGTCCAAAATTAACGGGCCCTTTTAATCGTGGAAGGACCAAAGTTGTGATTCTGATCGCACGGTGACTGAATCAACGACCGATGACTCGGCTTCTTTGTTACAATGTTTCGATTAAATATATGCAGATCGACGATACTAAAAACAATTTAACTGTAACTATTCAACCATCTTGGGGGTGGGTACGCTTTAAATCTACGCGAATAACGATCATGGAGAAATTTGTGACGAATTTTTCTTTTTTTTTTAGTAACTTATAGTAGGGAGCAAATAATTTCGAGCCACTCGAAGTACGTTGGAGATTGATCGCTTTCGCGTGATTTATTTTCGTCCTCTTACGTCACCGACTCTGTTCTGGGCCCATCACATTTTTGCCAGCACTGATACAGATCTCCGGTGAGCTCCCTTCTGCGGTCAAAGAACCCTTCTTCGCGCCAAAGACCCGAAGAACCCGCAATTCATGCGGCCATGACAGCGATTCGTTTAACCGTGATTTTCTCGAGCAAGACGTACGAGCGGTCTGGCAGTTCTCGGTGTTATACTACTTACGCGAATCGTGCGTCAAATTAAAGAGGGACGCATTTATCATTCGCGTTACTTTAATTCGATGTAAGTGTTGTTATCGCACGGCACACGTTGGCGTGCTCGAAAATCTGTCTGGAATTATTTAAAGTTAGGACATCCTGTTAAAATCCTTTGTAGCGAGAAACTTTTTTGACGGGGACGCTTACAAATTACTTTAATAATTATACATAAACGACCGTTTCACGTGTATGTCTATAAATATTAAAGTATATTTGTACTTTATTATATTCACGTTTGGCAAATTATAACTTGATTGACCGGAATCGTCGTATATTTCTTTATTAAGAAAACTTTACATGTACAAGCGTTTTTAACTTACAATAATTTACAAAACTTTATATATAAACTTATATACGTATATTCCGCCAGGAAATATTTTGACGTTAGAAAAAGATTATTTTAAAATCCTGAATGACATTTTATCGATGATAATAATAAAAATAAACAATAACTGATTTATTACATTTACAGAATATCCATTTAGAAATTATTATCATCTCAAACCTATCTGTTTACAAGATAACCATCGATCAAGCGATAACACGAAATTTCCTAATTAACGAAATTTCTTTCTTCCTAGACGGTATTTAAACGGAATTGCGAAGAGAAAAGAAATATCCAAGTTAAGGGCCTGCCTTCAACGCGAGTGTCCTCGAACAAATACTTATTAATATTCAAGAAGAAAGGAAGCATCGCCGCGCATGCCTGTGATTAAAGTAATTTCGGGTGGATTTTGGGAGGGGTACAGGGGAGGAGGGGGATCACTGTCGGAGTTTATGGCTTTATTAACGTTATCTCTCGTTTGCACCAATTTCGGATTTAGCTCGAAAAAGTTGTCGGTAGGAGCGAGAGAGGGCAGGGGGGGATGGGGAGCAAAATAAAATTGCACGTTCGGGGGAGATGCAATGTTGGATAAAGCGCAATAATAATAGTAATGATAACGTGGAGTGAACAAGCAGTGGGCAGGAAGTGTCGCATGAAATTGACTTTTTTCCACCCTTCCATCCCCCTCCAACCCCGTCGAAATTGCCCTTAAATGACCGAAATCTCGCGTTCCTCCGGCCGCTTCTTTACACGCGAGCTGGAGGGAAGTGTAAAAAGATCTGTAATAACCGGCCATTCGTAAAAAAAAACGAAGACAAAATAAATAAAACGAGGAGACCTTCATTACGGACGGACGCTTTTGGTTTCGTTTATTTTCGACGTTTTCATTAAGAGTTTGTTTTGTTATTGCAATTTGTATGCATTTTTGTGGATTCCAAATTCCTCTCGCATCGGATTAGATTAGATTCATTAATGCGACCCAGGGTTGAATATTACGAGGGTGGTGAGCAGTTAACCAGTTAGTTGTTTCGACCTTTTTGAAAAGTGTGAACCGAAACTGTGTCGCAAAGATGAAGCGATGACGAGCATAGTATATACTGAACATATTTTAATAGTGCCTGATTAGAATTACTAAGGAAAAAAATACAGAAACCACTTTCGTGTTTCCTGTTTAACAGTATACCCGCAAAATTTACGAAAATATTTTAGTCTTTCCTCAATTTTCGATTTAAGTAGCAAGCGGTAACTACTCTTTCGTATTACGAATATACTCGTCAAAGTTACAAGGTTAAGGTACAAAAAATTCGCAGATGTCGATGTTACTCTTGTCGAAGTTAATTATTACTATGAACCGATCACGAACCAATACACACAAGTAATCAAACAACTCGGATACAGAGTTGAATAAAAAAAAAAATCAATATAGATTGATTTCAAAGAAAACAGTAAGGGACCCATGCATTAAAGTAATAACATTGTTGAGATGTAAAGGTACATGCTACGATGTACAAACACTTTTTTGCTTAACGTACACACGCATTATGTGTATTTACCGATATCGTACGTATCAACGATTACCATAAAAGAAATAACCTCCCGAACGAAATTCGTAAGTTACATTGGCACTCGGCAGCAGATGGACATAAAAGTCACTTGGCACACGAGCCGCAAAAAACGAGGGAATACCCGGTTTGTTACGCGAAAGGATTCGCGTGCTACAGATCGCCAGTCGGCAGTCTCAGTCTTATCCCTGCGTGCAGCTGCACCTGCCGATGCAACCGGGTTTGTGCACGTGCCCAACAAACCGTGCCACCTTATCGACAGTCTTACCCCACGATAGACGAGGAAGATTCACGGTCTTGCGAGGAAATTTCTTGATTCGTTGTCGCGATTCTAATTATACCTCGAAACGACTTTTCAAATTGTAATCGTTGTTTCGCTAATCGAGCGTTTGACTATTACGTCAACGCTATTTCTACGGAAAGTGACACCGGACACTTTTTGAAAATTTCGCTTAAAATTATTATCATTAATTGAATCGTCTTTCCTCGATTAAATTGTCGACTTTTCCTATAATGGTCGTTAAATTAATTATGTATCTAATATAATATGTCTAATGTATAGATTTATGGATATATGGAACGATATATGGATTTAATATAAGTTTAGGTCGAAATAGGTATACACAAAAGCGTGGTAGAAATAGTGTTAAGGATAGAAAACAGCAAAGTTTACGTTACATTTTACTCAAATTTTACCGATAATAAATAGCAAAAAGGCCGGGGAAATTAAATTTAAATGAAGTCGTTCTTCTAACTGTCATAATCATTGCTCTCCTAATTGAGTGTTAAATAATTACGTTAATAGAAAATAGTAAAAACCCTTAAACAACTAAATGTTCAGTGAAAGAAATTTTAAGTCCAATAAACAACAATGTTCCACGTCAAACATAAAGAAAAGCACTTGCATTAAAGTTTGATCGACTCTAGCCATTAATTACTCTCTCCTAACTCTAACCTCAAGTCTCGCCGACCAGTCGGAAACGCAACGCAAGGAAGCTAATCTCGCGAAACAGATTAAATCGTGTTGCCTTTTTCGCTATGTATCATTACGGCACGAAAAGCAGCGGCAAATTCGTCTGGCGAACGATACCGATCGAGAGCAAACATCATTGGCCATGGTAACATGCTATCCCGTCTCCGATAGGCCGCTTGACACGACAAATAATACATGTACGTACCTGGTGCAATCGGGTTACGTTTCCTGAGCGACAGCGCCGGTTGTGTGTACACGGGACAACCAGTTATGTGAAAGCAGGGTGAACTGAGAAATTATCCCTAGCGGTGATACCTAGTAATTATTAATTTCATTTCTTAAAAGTGATTGATAATTAAAAAACTCGTGTACCGATGTAATTATGTGCGAGTTCCCAAACTTGTCTCCTCCGCCAATAATGCAAAAAAATGGAGGGAAATAAACAACGATACGCGTACGTAAGAATAATAAATAATAATTCACGGATATTAATTAACGGAATAATAATTAGCGGATGTTAAACACACGATTGAAAATTTGTTTTTTATTCCTAATCTCGCTGTAATCCTTTGTCTTCAGTTTATTTAAAATAATAACGAGAAAGTAATTGATTGGCAACCGAGGAAAATTAATTATGGGTTACTAAACGCAACTCTTCCGACTGCGGAAAATAATGCAGTTGTTATCAACGATCGCGCTCTTATCGACAAACAATAGTGAGCTCCGTTTTACCTGGCGAAAGATTCCGAAGGATTTGTTCGAGAATCGACGGGAACTGCAATGCTCGTCCTCTGTTTGCCCACAGGGATAGAAATAAAAGTAAATTTATATCGATGTTACGTGTCCGCGTGTCTGGCCAACTTATTCGGAGAATATCACGCGAAAATTGTTTGCAATGCATGGTAAACAATGGCGCGACTCTTGATAGCGCGATGCATTTGATTAGGAATCAGGAGGACCGCAAGGAAACGCAAGCTTGGCTTGCAATGTTTGCGCACGAAACGATTGCGGCAAAAGAGAATGATTGCGGATTGCGATTAAACATGAACCCCGTTATATTTTACACTGCTTTGAAGGTAGAAGATTTCCCGCCGATGAGCAACAGTTTGCGGATCGACATTGTTATTAATTAAATGTTTGTCTCACGAATAATTGAATAATGGAATTGATATATTTAATTAATTCGATTCTATTGTATCGTTCATGGATGTTATTCAAAATCTTGAATATATAAATAAACATAGTTATAAATCACCGTTTTAGTTGAAAATATTTGAGAATAATTTCCTTTCGGAAATTTCGAAAATTACAATAAATGTGTAATAACATATTGATGAAATGTATTATAATATATTTTGCTCTGTCGTATACCATATACATTTAATCTAATATATACAATATAAGCGACGTTCAAAATTGTAGACGTTCAGAATTCATATTACGCGGTAATGCATGTGTTGATACAAAATATGAGAAATAATAAAAAATAATTTGAGCGTCAGCAAAATAATACGTGGAACGACAAAACCCCTGAAGCCCTTGTCGCGGAAAATAAAAGTGTAAAATGCATAATTACGATGAGCCAATGACGCTCAATGGTGTCATTACGCTCAAAGGCGTATCGATGACGAGCTTCGCGTGTTTCTCAATGTTTGCCACCGTCGGAGTGTGCCTGGGGACAATGAAAAAAAAAAGGCGTCACCGACGGTAAAACTTATTACGCCTTTTATCTGACCAGAACGTCCTCGACGTCGTGGTAATCTATAATTCATGCTAGATTTCAACGGGTGATCGATTTCAACGCGTCGACGCGCCTCGGGATCTTACGAAGGGAGTAATCAGCAACGTGGAATCTCCAACGGCACGAAGCATATTTTATTTTTTAACTTTGCGTTACTTCGTTGGCATAAAAGTGTCGAGCAGGCGTTTCGTAAATTCTTTCGGCGACGCGCGATTCTGCGAAGAATTTTCGGACGCTGGTTTTCAATCGGAAGGACGTGAAAAAAAATATCACGAAGGAGAATTTGGAAAGTATAATTTGATAAATATCGTTAAATTTTTATAGATCATTTTCATTGATCATTAGAAGTTAACGAATACTATAGTGCAATTAGCGAAATTGGCATTTCACCAGATACGCGATGGTTAAAATATTTAGAGAGTATAATCAGCACACGGAATATGCGATTCAATTATTTTCACATGTGCGTCTACGTGAAAAAATAAAAATGGCGTACATACCTTGTGTATGCACACCAGCTTTAATATTTATCTAAAGAAACGCTTTAATTGTTTAATAAAAATTTGATCCACCCGATTCGTCAAAATTTTCTCGTTTATCCGATTCCGGTACACGATTTTCATTTTCCACGACTCGCGTATCGTTTCCACGATCCGCGCTGGCAAATCAAATAATTGCTTTGTACGTAAGGTATAAAGTAATTATTTGATTTGCCATGAAGAGACTCGTGGGACGCGATGGCGTAGCGCGGGGTATGTCAGCCCCTTTTATTAAAATTGAACCTCGATCGGGATCCCCCGAGAACGGCCCGACCTTTGACACCTTCGTACCCTCCGGTTTACCTTTCGTCTACGGAAACGTAAAGCCACGTTCGAATGTTCCGACACTGATCAATTTTCATAGAATCAAAACAAACTTTCGTGCCAGTTCTCATTTAGGAATCGTTTGAGGGTAATGCGGGATCCTTCGATGTAATTTCAATCGACGCGGTCTGTCGTACAATTTTTTTATATGCCCGTAAATTATATTTGCGTATTTGAAAAATTACCAGAATACATGACTCTATCGATACTTGTACCAGAATCGCATTATTGTTAAGCGTTAATAAATAAAATAATAAAAAAAGGAATAACTTGAAAAATCCCAAGAGAGGAATACGTAAAGAATAGGAAACATGTATTAATCCAATGTATTAAAACGGACAATCGTTTATGTTTTCCCACAAATCTTATCCAATCTATGCGCATTCCACCAAGAAATTCGGCAAGATCCAGAATGTAATCGTTGACGCGATCGATCAAAATGAACACAGATCTATCTCTTATATGTATTGGTCCACCTTTATCGCGAAGGATTATGAGGAGAGTAAAGTATAGTTTCCGAACGCGATCGATTAAATTGAACGAAAAGCGTGGAAGATCGCGGCACGAAACAACGGGAGACGATCGATGATCGGTGGCGAGCCGTTATGCAATTAAAATAGGTCACGGCAGCTGCCACGGTATTACGTTCGATTGTCATTAAGCAATCATGTCGCCGACGAAAGCATCGATAAAGAACGATCTCTCCGTGCGTTAAAGATCAGCCCGTTGATTTATAGGTAGAAGACGACGGGGCCGTATTTAAACGGGACCGCGGCAGTTATTATACGGGAATGAGTACTTAGTTCCTTCTCTCCCGTTTCTCCCTTGCATCTGCGTCAATCAAATTCGCCGGGCGCGTTCATGGATACAGTGAAGTTGTTACCTGTCAACCGATTTGGTCCGTCGGATAATGATTCATCGTTAACGCCGAACGGAAGTGAAATTATTCGTCGGGGCGAGATGAATCCATTTCGTTGCACATTATGGCCCGTAACGACGCCACAGTCGATTATTGCGCGATTTTTACCAGGAGCGGTGGATAAAAGGAAATTAATGACCCGGTAGAATGTATCTTGAATTCCACAATTTTTTTTCAGATACTTTAATGCGATTAGTAATGAAATGAAAAAGAAGAAATTCTGTGGATTGATAGTCCCTTAGAGGCACTATCGAAGTTGCGCAATTAAATATTTACAGTTGTCCAAGAAGTATTATTAAGAGGGACAATATTAATCACGCTCGGAATATTTGAATTCTCTTACCGCGACTGTTGCAGGACGAACATAACGCGTAGGTTCCCCACAATCGTGAAAAATAATCAGTAACGATATACTACGACGCGTACCAATTTGCAACGCGTTCGATATTAGCATGTACAATTAAACATTTCTAATCACGTTTGAGATTCTCACGAAGCTTCGCTGACGATGTGCCAGTCCGAACGTACCGTGATCTTTGAAAAAAAAGTCACCCGTTCATCTATTCCCATGATTACTCGCATCCCATTTCTGTCACAAAATCCAAAAAAAGAATCAAAACGCTTCCCGTCGCAAAAGTTACACCCCGCGAGTGTCGCGACGCACGCACCACTTTCGGATCCCGCGACGCGTCCCCAGCATCCATCGCGAATAAACGCGCTAACGAGAAACTTAACGATACAAATGCGCTTCTGCAGCTGCATCGATCGGGCGTTCCAGTTTCGCGTTTGTTATTCGATTCGGAGCGTCGAGCATTATTCTCTTCGATTGAGGGACACACACATGCGACGAGGTTACGAACTGTCACGCGTAGCGAGTCCCATCAAGGAAATTAATAAAGTCCGATAAGTGATCGTTCCACGTGTTTTCCACCCACTCGATACGTCCTCTCCACCCTCCGCCACCATCCTCCCTTCCCCCTCCCAGCCCTCGTAGACGATAATCTCCTTCTTTTAATCATATTACGAAGGCACACGTCGAGCACGATGAGAATCAACTGGCTTTGTAATCTCCATTATCGTTATGTGCACTCGCAGACCACCCTTTCAGCGATTTCTGCGGAAAGTAACGTACGGTACTTGCAACCCCGTCCACGGCGTTGGTAATACGATGGAGAATGCCCGAATATGGATTTATATTATCTATCGTTCGTCGATAGATTTTTAACTGGTCGCGTTTAGTTGCTTGGATTATAAAATACTTCGAGTACGGTGAACTGTATCAAGATAGTTGTGTTTGGAGAAACATACCTCAGGTATGAAAGTAATAACGGAAAATGAAATCAAAGTCTTCATTTTTATTCGATCTGTTTCATCCACCTTTTTGGCTATAGTGTATCCTTATACACTTATCGGACTTATCGAACTTATCGGACTTATCAAACGATACTAGTTTCAACTAAACGAAAAGCCAAACACTTTTTTTAAATTCCTAATTTCACGATAATAGAAATGATAAATGAAATGATTCTTCATTATTTTCTTCACAATAATAACGAGAAAATAATTGATTGGCAATCGAAGGAAAGTAATTATGCGAGGACAAACTTATAAATTTGTTTGATCCACCTTTTCACCTATCGTGGACTGGGTATTCCTCTTAACAACGATATCACTCGCACAGAGAACGATATTAATTTTAATCTCAACAAAAAGTAAAAAAAAGCCCTGTCCGTTCTTTCCGAAAAAGATGCAAGGTCTAGTCTCGCGTACATGTACTTGGCCCGAGACAAGACCTTGTCTCTTGATAGTCGCGCGGTCCAAAAGCTCTGGTAAAAAAAACCGCGCGTTTACTTCCGCGAAACCTAGTTCAAGCGCGAGCGTTATAAATTCGGAGGAATCGTCATCCTGATCGAATCAGAACTGGGCGTAACGTTAAACGAACCTCGGGATTTACCGACGGAACCGGACCTCGTCGAAATTATGGGCATTCGTTCGCGTCGGCACCTATGATCGTCGCCGTGCGCAACGAGCGAATTCAACGATCTCCCCTTCGGGCGCTTCTTCTCCGTTTTTCTCCTTCCTTCCCCTCCGCCCCTTTAATCGACGATCGCGACGTTCGCGAGCACAAAAAGACCGACGCGAGAAATTTAAATGGACCCCGTGCTTGGATGCGGTCGCGCGAAAAAAAAACCCGGTAACCGAGTTCGACCGGGAGACTTCGTCAAATTACACACCGTGCGTACTCGTCCTCGTGCGTACGCGCGTTTACGCGCGAGCACTTTGCGTGGCGATCGCGCGAACGAGAGCGCGCGCGAAAATTGGGGATTCGAGTCTGGGCCGTTCGAGTCGCGAATATGATTTTTAAAAAGGTGATCGTAACACTTTCCGGAATGAAGCCAAGTGGATGCGGTAATTTGGGTATTTTTATAAATGAGCCTACCCGCTAAGTGACGCGCTCCAATGATTAATATTATGCGGCGAAGCCGAATAAAAAAATGGCTTTAGCGATAACGAGAAAATATTCCATCTTTACGCGATTAATGAATGATGAGATGTTATCGACGGTGCGTAACGGAACATTATAAAAAATTATTATACATAAGCCTTGTTGGATGGATCGATATACCGTGAAATTGAAGAAATAAAAGAAACTGAAAGAATAGTATAATAATAATGACGAAATATTGAAACATATACTGTTATACGTATAATATGAAAGGTAATCAATACTTTTTTTTACATCCCAAGTATTTGTAATCGTGAAGTTTTATCTCCCTTAATCGACGTTTCGTATTACTGGTAAGCACTTACAACGTATCGATGCCTCGAGGCTTTCGCGATAACTGTTTCTCATACGAGGATCTAATCTCTTTATTAATTTTTTTTAGTTATGCCTATCATTACGTTCTTACACGTTATCGATACTTACTTATTCAGTTCTCTCCTCGTACCAGCGACAAAAAGAAATTACACTTCCAGGACCACACCGATATCTTTCGCTGTCAGCGAAACTCGAGTTAGGAGGGCTCGGTATATGCGCTCTGACAACTTATTTAATTAATATTACGGTCCATAAAAGTGCACCCGCATAATGCGCCACCTCGAGGAACGAGCTTAAGAGCGCACATAAACGTCCGCGAGTAAGTGTATTACGACGTTTTCTGTCGTAAACTGTCGGCGGTCCACGGTGGCCGCGATTACTTTCAACGATTTACGCTGAAATCTCCCAGCGCGTCGGTTTCACATAATGAAGTCCTCCGCGCTGCCTTTGCATTAAACACCGTACCGCGAACACGTGAACGCAATAAACAATTCCCCGTGTATATACATACACGAACAAATCCATCGGTAGGCGCGAGCTCGCGCGCCTGCTCCAAAATATTGTGCGTGTAAGTGTGTTCTTACGGCTGTGACCAAAAGTATTCGATATCCATGGTACTCTTTGCGTATAAAGTTGCTCGGTTCCGAATGTATGGCAATACAATGATATTATATTATTCGGCGTTACGATATCATTCGTTTGCATCCGCGAGAATAATTTCGTAAAACAGAGTGACGATATTTTCCAGGTCTGATATCAAGTCCAGTTTTTATGTAACTCACGAGGAAGCCTCTTGAACCGGAATATTGCAATTTTTATGAGAATCGCAGGATTTGTCGAGAGGTGTAACGTATAAATTTAGAAATTTTTGTGATGCGCGGTAAGTCGGACGGAAGAGGTGAGATCACTCCTTGAAGTATAATGATGAAACCATATTTCCGCAAATATCTGGTAAACTGTGGAGGATAATAAAAATTAGTGAATAGGCAGATTTAATGGTTCTTTGCGGTTTGTAGGATATCAGTTAAAATTTATTTATATTCGTTTGCTTATGTGAAAATTTCCCATAAGTCCTTTTACCCTTCCGAACCGTTTTCCCGCAAATTATGAAAATGCTCAAACTCATAACTCCCTCTCTAATAAATATGACAAATTTCATCAATATCCCCGTCTTCGAGTTCAGAGGCTTCCTCGTCGATGAACACTCCATTAGTCGCGTTACTAGGAGTTACATTGGTAGTCGCCCCGTATCTGTGAGGTACACGATCAGCTTTTCACAATTACCTGTAATTAACTTCAGATGTTCATTGAATAAGTACACAAAACTCAGGACATTTATTAGTTAAATCCTCAAAAATTGAACATATTTATCTCTAAAATTAGCCATTAATATGAAATTTATAAAAATATAAAATATTTTATTGAACCTTCGTCCGACAGCATACTTTTACAACATTAACATTCGGCATAGATACGATTTCAATTCTCAATGCAGGTATACTTTATGTACGGTAAACGGATAATATTTATATCTGCACATTGTTTGAATGTACATAATGTCAATATGTAAACAATTGAAAATGCAAAAATCACAATTGTACCTATGCCGTCCGAAGGAAGGTTAAACAATTGTTGTTATTATTTTTATAATTATTAACCAGAGGAATAGAAGAAGCGACAGCTTGATCCGCATACGCGCAGACGGCCTGTTAGGAAAATAAGAAGCCGTGTGTACCTGAGAGATACGACGCGACTATTGGAGCCTTAAGCGCCTTCGTTGAAACTACTTGTTCGATTCGTGTACTATTGGATTTGAGAAACTTTTGCTGGCCACTGTAGATGTACGTACATTCGATGTTCCAAGGCTGAGGGGCCTTTTATATTTTCTGCACCGTATCTCTTTGGGTATCTGTCTCACCTGCACCTTGCACCACGCGCTGCGGCACACGCTCCGCACGCCGCGCGTTTCACTTCGCGAATCGCGTTCGAGTCACAGGTTGGTGCAAGCGCATACTTACCTGTACAAGGACTTTCGTACGCGTACATATACATCCGAAGGGACTATCGATTACACTTTCGCAAACGATTATGCGTACCACCGTACGTTTTTATTTCAGGTGATGCGAGGTGCGTGTCCGGTATCGTTTGCACCTGATTCCTCGATGGATCCAGCCACGGAACACGTTACGTTTACCGTTTCCCCTGCAAGCCGCGACAATTCCTTGAATTATTATTAGTCTCCCTTTTCCAGATTACTATGAATTACAAATTGTGATTTTGAATGATAGAAATGGATTTTCTCTGTCCTCGTTATTTTGTTTTCAATTGATTCCCCAGTATTACGTTTCCGCAATTCGCGCTTAATGATTTACCTCTTTTCCTGTGAGACGCTTATTTAGTAATTTAATTCTCTCATTTAATACTTTAAAGGGGAATAAAAAAATGTTTTTTGCATACCTTTTTATTTATCGTAAATTATACACACTATATTGCTACACTGACAAAATTGAAAGGAATAATATACATGTATATATAAAAGGTCATTGTGTAGATAAATCGAAAATGGCTTTAATGGAAGGCTCTAAAAATAACATGTTTATGTAAATTACAATGCTCTGGGCCTGAGGAGGTTAAACCTATACTTCCGATGATATTGCGGACATAGAGTAAAATCACGTAATTTAGATTGGGAAAACGAGTACTGCTCGTTGACTACTTTCACAGTGATTATACCGATCGTTTTCATTCAAGTTGATTGCGATTGCGTTTGCGACACCGGCTGGTGCTGATACGGAACCAGAGAGGTGAACAGGATACTTCGTTATTAACCCCTCGAATACCGTCCGGATGTCTTCCTCAAATCCATTTTTTCACAGACTTTATCGTCTCGTTTGGTATTGTAATTTTATGTGATTCCATTGTGTATAAAAAGTATTCCTGGGCCCACTAATTTTCGCGGTAGACACACTTCCATGCCATTTATTATATACTTTCTGACAATAAAATAACGTAAACGTATTTAATAGACAAGTGTGTATGTATGTATATGTAATAACTTATTACTAATAAGAGTATAAGTAGGTTAACTTAACTTTAAATTTCACGCGTTGGATAAACAAACGAATTTGATACCGGGAATATATGAACGCGAAAATATAACTTCAGCATAACATTTATAAAGTATCGAACCCTATTAGAAATATTGTCAAAATTAATACGTGTAATACGTTGAACACTTATAACAACGAAATGGCGCGAAACGAGCAATTACGGTTTTGCAAATTTTACATGCATGTAACACGTGATGTTGTTCATGTTTAATAACACCAGTTTTAAGGTTACGGAAACATATTGCAAGTTTACACGCAGTACCTTCTATCGTCACACTTTCCCTACAACTATAAAGATATTTTCATGCGTGTTTACCGCGTATGTACGTATTTTGCAGAACCTGTCGATTATCTTTCGTGCTTTTCCAATCTTATAATTGCGTTTGGTTGACTTTCCATCTTACCTGGAAAAATGACAAGTCGATTTTTCGCGGTCGAAAAAGATTGATTTTCAAATTTACCGGTATTATCGATTTACCGAAAACTCGATCCTTTTCGTTTTTGATTCGATTTATTCGTTTCTGCAATTTTCGCGATCCAATTGGTACTTGGAACACTTGCAAAAAACATAGAGGAAATATTTCAGCCCTATTTTTTTATCTTTCCCTCTTCACTGTATTACACGCACGAACATCGTTGAATTTAAAGTACAATTTATACCAAGATCGATATCACAATTATTATGACACATCGCGATTCGTGGTTCGAAATTATTATCGTGTGACACGTGGTAAGAAGCGAAAAGAATGTATTCTCCCGAGTACTCTCGATAAAGCCGTCGTAATAATTATCATGGCAACGTCTCTCATGGGACATCATTAAGAGACAAGCCGACATATCCGCTGTACGCGAGTTTTAATGTTTCACAAACATGTTTTATGTTGCGTCGTTCGGTGGAATACACGAGCACGTTTTATCACTCGTCTACGAGTGACGCAAACGTCCCTTGTAGGTATGTACATTCTTATGTACGGCACGTATATTACAGATATTTATTCTAGATCGAAGAACACCGGACAGGTAGGCGATACAGTGTTGATCGAAAGGACAGGGTAGCTTTTTTGCATGTAATTCTCGTCACGCACAACGCGTATTGTTAAAGTCCCGCCGATATTTATTCATGTATGTTTTTACTCCTTTATCAAGTTTTTGTACTTCGCTAAAAGAAGTGGCTCACAATTGTTATAATTAAAAACGAATGGTCACGCGATCATTAAAAAAACAAGAATAAAAAAATAAATTGCATAACTTTATTAATATAAATAAATTATACGTTCACCGCGGATATTTTTGAATATTTGACAAGAATGATGTTGACATAAAATCACCGACAATTTTTACTTTTGTTGGAATTTGTAAGACTCTCTTGTCACTCTACATTTAATTTAATATCATACGTTTCTGAAAATCAATAGTTCCACAACAATCCATTTTTATATTGAAATGACATTCAAAGAACTCTCAAGCTTCATCAAAACTACTTAACCTACAAAACAATGCGGCTTCTTCAGTCTTGCATTGTCTTGCATGGTCTCGCATGTGCGGCACTTTAACTTTATTTCGAGGGAGCCAACTTGGTGCGAACAATGAATTTGTTGCCAAAAACCCATGAAGAATTCAGTCAAGCTGAGTACTGGAATACGTTTTTCAAGAAACGTGGAAAGAAAAGCTTCGAATGGTGAATTCAATGTTTATAACCTTGCGTCAACAAACACGAAACTAACCTGCCAGATATGTCATTACTTTTGTTTTCAGGTATGGAGAGTATCCAGAATTATGCGAAATATTATCGAAATACGTAAAACTGAAAGACGACGTTTTGATCGTTGGCTGCGGTAATTCTACGCTCAGTATGTCGTTATACGATGTGGGTTACAGGTTAGAATTCTTTGTTTTTTATTTGTTCCTTCTACGCAGTTGCATTCGGGATTTTTGAATAAACGATCCTTTCTTTGTAACTTCAGAAGTATTACTAATATCGATATATCGCACATTGTTATCAAACAAATGCGAGATATTAATGTGTCCATGCGACCTGATTTGATTTACGAACAAATGGATGCTACCCAGATGACATATCCCAACGATAAGTTCAGCGTTGTTTTGGACAAAGGTACATTGGACGCTTTGATGCCAGATGTAAAGGAAGGAACATTATGTACGGTCGACAAATATTTTAAGGTCAATTTCTGTTACGATATATATTCTGCGATTGTAACTTTGGAGTGTTTATACATTCTAAATCATTACTTGCAGGAAATCACGAGAGTTTTACGAAACGGTGGTCGATACATTTGCATTTCCTTACTGCAAGAGCACATTTTAAGGCAACTACTGTCTTACTTTCCAAATGCTGGGTTCATGTTTCGTATATCACGCTGTCACGAAGCAGAAGCAAAAGCTCGCACAGAAGAAGGAAGCTCTATACCAGTTTTTGTAATAATTGCAACAAAATTCACAAAATTATCTCAATCGGTACGTGTAGTGTTCATGACGTTCGCTTTATTTTGTATGTAATCAAACAATTTATCTTGTTGCGCTTTTGTTTGTAGA
This sequence comes from Pemphredon lugubris, assembly GCA_933228935.1. Taxonomy (NCBI): domain Eukaryota; kingdom Metazoa; phylum Arthropoda; class Insecta; order Hymenoptera; family Crabronidae; genus Pemphredon; species Pemphredon lugubris. Next base: position 39,736,566 of record OW121819.1, on the reverse strand, counting down.
CTGTTTGTAATTCCGATAGGTTCTGGAAATAGCTTTAGTCGATGGACCTCCAGAACGTTTGTCCACGACAGATGATATGGTATCCGCTATACTGTCCGCACAACAGTCTGCTTTAGTTTGTAGCAGTCTTCAAAAACGAAGCGTTGCTGATATTGGAGAAATATCGTTAGATTTACATCGGCCTGGCGACAAACATCCACGCTACACAGTTTACGTTCTAGATCAGCCTAGAGCACGTGACGCTAAAAAATATGCAGCCTTTATAGTGCCCCAGGGAAAGTAAGAGAATGCATAAACAAATAATTTGTAAACGGAAGGTTCTCCCTCATAAATTCTTCCTATCGTTTTTCTCTGTTTCTGTTTATCGTAACTATCATAACTGATCACATAAGAATATGAACGTACACAGTACAAAACCAGTTAAATTGCCTTTGCTCTTTCTGCCAGAGAAACCGACTGGTTGTTTAGTACGAAAGAAGGGAGGCAAGAAGTTCTTAAAAGTGCACAACAAGATAGACTCGCAATTGTCACTCTACGTAGAGAGCATAAATTCGAAAACTGGGATGCTGTAAAAAGTGAACTCGAAGATTGCATTCGTAACTTAACCCCAGAAAATTTGTGTGGCAAGAATGACATCCCATTCTTGTCCTTGGGCTCCGACGTTGGAGTAAGAACTATATGTTACGAAGGAAAAAGTGATCTGAGTGGTCCCTTCGTTATCGAAGAAATCGAGAAAGATGGCCACGAATTTAGAAGGCTAATCTTTTTAAATAACCCTTATCTCATTCAGAGCGAAGCCAAACTGAAGCAAGGTATTCCTCCTTTTAAATTCAATGTACAATTAATTATAGGAAAATGTCTTCCCTTCAGGGCTTGGAAACTTCACTTCTATTCTTGCAGCTAAGTCCAGACGGGGTAAAGCAAAGAAAGTGGTTGATCCTGGATTCTTAGCTTGCGAACATCACGTGTATATGAGCGTTGGCGTTAATTCAGTAATAAATGTTAAGGAGCAGGATGAAATCATGATTGTTGGATTAGGCGGTGGGAGCCTTTGCACATTTCTTTACCACTGCTTTCCTAAAGTATGTATAAAACAACATTCTATCAATATCGAAAACTTGACTGTTCTAGTATTGAGAACATTCATACTTCTTCTAGCTAAAAATAACCGCCGTCGAAATAGATGAAGCTATGCTGAAAATCGCCACAGAATACTTCGGACTTCCACTCGATAATAGGATGAAAGTACAAATTGAGGATGGTATTCGATTCCTGAAAGAAGCCGCGGTAAACGGAAAGAAATATAAAGCGATACTATTTGACGTGGATTGCAAGGATACTACGGTCGGAATGAGCTGCCCGCCTAAACAATTTTTAGAAATAGCCACTTTAAAATCTGTAACGGAATGTCTGACGAAGGACGGTCTCTTCATTTTGAATTTAGTTGGTAGAGATAAAGGTCTTACGCAAAGAGCGAAAGAAGATCTGAAATCTATATTTAAGTCTATATCTTCCCATTCTGTGCAAGATGAAGTAAACGAGGTTCTCATGTGCTCCGTAGAAGAGAATGACGGTAATGAGTGGAAATATAGATTGAAAACTGCTGCTACGACCTTAAACGAGCAGGCATTTGCCAGACAATTGTTTACCACTGCGGATGCGTTCGACCTTTCAACTCTTTTGGATGATTTATATATAGAATCTTAACTCTAACGTCATTATTAACGTTTTGTACAAATGTAATTTTAATAAGAACCAATTATGGTACGACGATCTAACTTGTGTTAAAATTCATTGTCTCTGCTTTAGAATTTAAAAAAATAAAATTCTCAAAGTACACACACGCGTAATATACAGAATTTCACTAAGAAATCTGCAATGGCAAAATAATCTCGTAGGAGATTAAAATTGCGTAGATAAAAAAGGCATAAGAAATCTGCAACGTACGTAAAAAATACGTTTGCAAAGTATATGTATAAACGTTTCTTTTGTTGCGCTCTATTTAAAAATATAAATGGTTGTATATACATATATAGACTAGGCAAGGGCACCAGATCTGAGTGCCGCCAAATTACTAATTTTCATTCTTGAATTTTCTTTAACGAGGAACCAGCCCCTGCTCTCTAAAAAAGTAAAAATTCAACATTATTGTCCAATAAAAGTAGTCACCGGTCAAACCAGCCAACGAGTGGAGAATGTACCGCAGGAATGCGATGACGTATGCAATATGGCGGCGTCCAGATATGTCATTATCACAGATGTAACGAACTCGTATCTTTCTGACGAGATCTAACAAAAGGACTTTAAAGTGGAACCGCGCCTTACTTCAACGTTCTTAACGGTTTAAACCCTCTAAACTGATTTCAATATGAATTTAAACGCGAATTCCACTTCAATAATTTCAACAGTCCTGTTTTATGCAATCGCAATTCTCCTGTCCGTTCTAAAATTCGAGATATTTGATGAATAAGCAATTCATAATAGAGCTTCATTGACTGTATTTTTATTCAGCGCTTAATCCGAGATTTAGGCTTAGGATTTGCACGGTGCAATTGCAACACTCGAATACTCCGTTCGCGATCATTTCTTGGTATTTTGTAGCAAATGATTTGTCATTTGTTGGCAGACGGTCAAAGATCAGCTGATCAGGCCCGCCATCCGCTGTACCATGTCGTACCGTGTTACTAAATCTACGGCACTATCTATTTCAGGAACACGAAGGAATACTCATTTTACGATAGAAATATGAATAAAAAATGTACAGAATAACAGATTATAAACTCTATAAAAATTTACCGATAGGAATGACAATAAAATATACCCGGAATAACAGAATATAAACTCTATAAAAAATGTAAAAGCAAACACTAATGTTTTACCGGTTTCTCCTTGAAAATTGTTTCACTCATTATTTCGGTATATTAATTTTCCGTGTTTAAATGTGCAATTGTGCACACATGTGCACTAAACTGGAAGTAATTTTATTGAGCAAACTTTGAGCCGCTTAACAAGAATCCACAATTTATAAAATGCGCCCACTTCTCGTTTTCGCGATATAAGACAATCAAAGACTGAAGGATGCAAATGATAGTGAAATATCATCCATGTAATGACGTACATACCACAGCAAATAACGTGTCGATGATTATCCGCCTTCATTGTTTCATGACACGTTAGACGTTCCAAAAAATAGTTATTAAAAATGTTCGTTATGTAAGCGGACTATCAACGGAAATATCTGTGGAAAACTCATTGTCAGTAAGCTCGCTATGAGGAGTAAATAACTTTAACACATAACGGTGATGTCATCTCACATATCACGAAGATGAGCGTAGGCTGGTATTTGGAAGATAGCAATGAAAAAAATATTCTTTACAGCGCGAATGTCATCCCGCATGGCGTGAAAGTGTTTCAACAACAAAACATAAATATCGAATTTGTGCTGCTGTACCTCCCTTGGAATTCAGCAATTGTTGTATAAATCATCTTTTGTATCTATGAAAGCTTAAAGGTAGCTACACAATATTCGCGTTTCGTATTTCGGTGTAACTTCACGAATAGCGTATGTATTGTATATATGAAAGTTTTTAGTCGAAAATCATTATCATGTTTCTTGTTTTTTCGTAAGTGGAGCGGTAAATTCTTGAGGCCGAGGAAGACGAAACTAAACGAAAGAAACTTTTCGTACTGTTTCGTGAATTCTCGCGCTGTTTTCTAAATTTTCTATTTTATTGGTCCACGATAATACACGATGCGAAACACGCCAAAAAGAGTAACGCGTGAAGCATGAATCATAATATAAAAATGAGAATAGTTTCTGCGTCTTCTTCGCGCAACCATACGAAACAGCACAAGCCACCTGGTAAAGGACGAATCGTGGCTATTGTGTAAGTACCTTAAGATGTAATTACGCGTATTCACGTATGTACTTAAACCGGACATAGTCTATGCGAGTTTCATTGTTGGATCGTGAGAGCACGGGATTGCACGGGATAAGGAGAGGGACGAAATATCATGCAGTGGGATGGAGAGAGATAAAAGAAATGGTAAAGTGTGCCAAGCGTCGAAACGCTTGCTTGGCATGCCGCTCGTCTGTCAGTTCACCTCGAGATACTGCGGAGAGAGCGAGTTGCACGAGTTCCATTTTTCTTTGCTTTCTGTTTCTACATGTGTGTGTATATATCAGCCCCCGGACTTGTCATTTGACAGATTTTCAACCTCTACGACGTTCGCATTGGTCCCGATGTTTCTGTGAATGTGAACGCAACCTCGAACTTGGATGCACTTTACCGAGGAAAATACAGTAACAGGTATGTACTCCCGTGCACAGAAATTTCTAACTGCTTGTAACCTATTTTTTTTCTACTCTTAAGATGCGAGATGCGATCATTCGCGTTCCGCAATGTAATTTTGAGGTGTGCTGTTTGATTTTTTTAATTCTGTCTATAGCCGTGTCCGAAGATTCGACTAATTAGTAGCTCGAATTTCATGATCAGTTTCAATTTAACACGAATGGTGTTTAAAATATGGTCTTTTCTCATCCATAATTACAAACAACATTGAACTTTAGCTGGTAGAGTGAAAGAATGTGTTTCTCGAAAAGCTATAATATCGAATAAAGTGCAATGCCAGAATAATTTTGACGGAACAAATGTGTGCATCTTAAAAAGCAATGCTATAGAACACAGTACATATCCTAGTGTATAAACGTCAATTTCATTTAATGACAAGCAGGGAAATATAAATTGCACGGCGACGAGTGATAATTATTCCAGGAACACTGTGAAAGATTTAGAAAGTTTTCCGACAGCATTGGCGAGTCTGATACATCATGAATGTATGATGGTGCATTCCCGTGCAATTTATTCGCCGTTATTTACGCGCAAAAATGCGGTTTTCGAATATAATTTGTTTCTGTAACATTAACAACTGACACGTGAATCAAAAGCAACAATCTGTACTGCACAGTATGAGATGTGTTGTATCGATTAATTTGTCCGCTATCAGGAGGCTTATAATTATAGACATTTAATAAGTTCTTAGGGTCATTGACACTGGTATTATCGTACTTGCGAGAGGCGACTAAAATAAAAATAATATCGTTTTTGGTTATGTAAAGTTAAATATTTATTATACATTATACTGTCTATTTCATTGGTAACCTTTTTCCTTATAAATACACATTTATTGCAAAAGCGTCTGAAATTTTCTACGAATTGATAATAAATAAAAGGATATAAAAAACGGCTGCTTTTAGAAAATTGAGCCGAAGTAACAGAAAACAAAAATAGTGTTTGGAACAATGTATTGGACGTTTCAAAATTTTGATTATCAAAGTAGATTGTTAAATGAAAGATTTGGCGAAGACACGTTAAACTTACTACGGAGTTAATTAATTCAATGCAAAATGGTTGATGTCATTTCGCATATCGTAAAGATGAGTGTAGGCTGGTATCTGGCACACGGTATAAAGAGAAGTATTATTGTTTAATGCGACAACGTTATCTCTGAAATTGCAAGAACGACATTAAAACAATTCTCATATTTGAAATTCTGGCTGCTAGTACAACCCTCATACTTGCATTTTTTATTATATTTTATGATGGAAGATATTTTTGTAGAATGTGATAAAGAGAAAAATAATGCAGGAAAACTTCAGGCTTCTTCTGAAGAACTTCCAGTACAATGAAAGCGGTTCAAGAACAGCAACAACCAGAGTCTATAGAATCCAATGAATCAGTCTCTGGCTCGAATGAATACGCGTATCGTCCACTGACAACGAAGCACAGAAGAGCTGGTAGTACTGGAACAACAGGCGACGAAGAGTATACAACGGATGAAGACGAGTTGTATGTTGATGAAATCGATTGTTCGATCGCTTCTTCGTTACATCCACCTCAGCCACTTCTCAAATCAGATTTGGCTAGAGCTGCCACAGATTTGCTTGGATATGACAATAAACGAGAAAATGAGGATGAGGAGCCAACTAGTCTTTTTGATGACGAGGATTGTAAGTTCCTGAACGACAGGTAAGATATAAAGAATACAAAAAAAATGCAGCAAAATCATTTACTTTTTTCTATGTGCCTGCAAAGCTTCATCTAAAGCTACAAAAGGAAATCAACATTAACATTTGTTCCTAAGTGCTACTCTTTTTTTATTGCAGTTCTGCTAATGCTGCTTTATTTGCTTGCAACGAGAAACTCTATGGAGTTTATCCGCCACATCGAAATTCATCGATAGAGATAGAAACAAAGGTGCCAAAGATATGTGGTAGTCTGGCCAAGTCTCATAACCATGAAAAGGAAATTGTAAATTGTGATACTCAACATGTGAAACCTTTGGACCAGCAGTTAACTAAGGAATATTTTGAAGAGAAAATAAAGGATAACGGATCTACTACTACCACCGCCAAAAAGGACGATTTGAAAGATTTGTCAGGAGTATCGTTACTTGCAAAAGATGTTCAGGTAATTTTTATAAGAGTAATAAATAGATTTATTAAAAAGAGATACGAAAAAATTAAACATGTTTGAATTTAGAAATCAAAGTGGTTTATACAGAAATTGTAAAATTTGGAAATATGTTAATTTATCATCGATTTTAGAATACTCAACCAAGAGAGAAAACAAATTCACTCACTAACTGTAATGAGCCACTCTCGCTAAATACTTTGCAATGGGAAAGAACTATAACTGAAGTGAAGGAGCATGCCATTGCAAAATTGCAAGAGGAGCTCAAACGTGCTCATGAAGAGTTGAAATTAAAGGATGAAGAAGTAACTAGGCTTTCCAGAATCAGGCAAGATGTGGAGGCTGAACTGGAGGAACTCACTGCCAGTCTCTTTCAAGTAATTCATAAATTAAGTAATGTATTGTTTTAGAACAGATTCACAAATAGCGTTACTGTTGAGACCGATGATGAATCAAGAATATTACTAAACGGCATCAATAATTTGAGTAACTTTTCTGCGATAAAACTAATCAGTGCAATGTCGACATTTTGGACCTGACCCACAAATTTTAAACCGCTATTTTAATTTCAAGTGTTAATTGAAATATTTTGTAGGAGGCACATAACATGGTGCGAGAAGCAAACGTTCGGCAGGCTACAGCGGAACGTTTGTTAGAAGAGAGTCGAATGAAAGCTGAGGTTTTGGCTGCTGAAGTGGCAGCTCTTAAGACACTAGTTTTAACTTCAACACCGGCTAGGCCGAATCCTCATTTGCATCCACAAATTGATACGAAAGGTCGTTCGAGTAGCGAAGAGTGCCATCCGGGACTTGGCGCGAGGAAACATCGAAGGTAAAAATAAAATGACACTTTTATCTGTGGTAAACATTCAAGTTTGGTCAATGCTATCTGTGGTAAACATTCAAGTTTAGTCAATTCTATCCGTGGTAAACAATCAACATTTGTTTGTAGATCACCATCTCATCTGAACCTCCAATATGGTAGAGAAAATTCTCCTCCGGACTCACCAGCAAAAGAGCAAAGACCGTCTTTTCCAGTAGAACGAGAAATTTTGGACAGAGATTGGAAGAGAGATCGTGAGAAGGAACGAGAGAAGGAATACAAGGATCTTGGCTTGGAAGTAGATCCAAGAGTACACACTGAGTTCCTTCGGTGGAAAGCAAATCCCTGCATGGACAAAAGTGATCCTTTCGTTGGGAGAGTCTTCAGGGAAGACATTGATCTTTGCCTCGACTTCCCAAATAAAGAGTTGGGCACGAAAGTAAAGCAAGCCGTTTTTGATGGTATTGTTTTTATTGAAGCAGTTAGCGACAAGGCAAAACTGACTTTCCCGAAGTGAGTTTTAGTACTTTGCAACAGACATGATTTTATCTTTCAACAAAAATATTTGCTTTTTGAAAGATAAGTGATGTGAACAGTATTTTAATTAGCAACGGTATTTTGCATTGAATCTCAACATGTGAAGATATAAGCATGTGGCACTGTTTTTTAAAAAGAAAATCATTAGAGATGTTTCTTCGTTTTTCTAGAAAGTGTGTCCTACTGGAAACAGCCCGCCAATGCCATTATCGTATGAGACTCGGAGATCAAGAAAGTCAGTGGTATTGCATCTCGCAAATTTGTCGTAATAGAGTAAGTTTTCTTGATTATTGATCATTTATAATGATCATTGACTTTGAGTAGTCTCAAGTAGCTATAATACCGAAGTCATTTGCTTGTCGTATAGTGTTGATATATGTTTATAGATCATAGCGGTATGCGATTTTTTGAACTACCTACGTTATATTGAGCGTGGCCTTGTTAAAAGTTCAGGTAAGTTACTTCAAACCTATACCTACAGGTAGCATGAAGGATAAAGAAAATATTTTGTAATTTCCATCCATAGATTAGAAATCTACATTTTTTAATGTTTAAATTAGTATATTTATTCTGAAATAATTGGTTGCTTTTGATTTATTCAATAGCACAGGTTACTGTTGTTGAAACACTTTTATATCTTTGTTGTATCATCAATATGGAAACATAGGAAGTGATTCTTCAACTTACAATTTACGTTACAGTGCACGATGTTTATTGGGAGATCACACGACTCCGCAAAGAAATGGTGTTTGCCCGTTTGGGTCTCGCATTATCGTCTTGAAGTCTTCCGCGAAGAACTTCCTCTAGTCTTTAACGTGACAAGTTAGCCCAAGGATCTGTTATGTTATACTTATGCGAGCCAACCGTAGATTGTTGAAAAGATTTAATCATTTAGATTAGCCTTAGGAATCTCGGTTACTAAATAACCGAGAGTTCATACAAGTGTTCAATGTTTTAATCTGTAGAATCTTTTCGGTCTCTCTATTACTGCGTAGAACATTTTAAGATAATTATTTAAGATAATGTTAAAATGTGTTAAAAGTTTATACGAACGTTTTAATTAGTTTAGATGCAGATTTTAATTTCCATGAAACGTTAAATCCAAGTTCTTCGTACATCATTCTTTAAGATGATAAACTTGTAAGTTCTGCGGAAAAGTACCAACGAAATATCAAGAGACAATGTCTTATATGTTTTCAAGATCGAATATTCACTAATAATTATTATCATGGATAAATTGTTTTTACGTCACTGTTAATGAAACGTGACAAGTCTTATCGTTTTAACTGACTTCTCGTTCAGAAATTATATACAATCGACGACGAATCTCATGACTTTGTATTCTCCTATTCAAACTCAGTTATTAAACTTGTCTTCTCTAATTTTGACAATACTCTCTAATCTGATGAAAGTGATTGTAATTATTAATATGTACATTTCTAAGAAAATACTTTTAAAAATAATATACATCGAATACATAGTTGTAAATATTGTCTTGCGCTTTACGCGACAGTTGTTCCAAGTGTGAGCTGACAATGAGGTATGAAATAAGAATATCTGTAAATAAAAGTATATTCTCCCTAACAGCTTTTTCGAAAAGTATTAGGTCCCAATACTCATCCCTTTTATATTAGACACTTATAACTGGACCTAAACCAGTAGATTTAATCATGATATTAAAGAACATCAAACGTCACCTAGCAACTTTGCGACTTCAACTTTATAGAAATTACCCTTATTGAAATTGTAGATCGTAGAAAAAACGTACCCGAAACGTAGTCGAAAGTGTAAATAGCAATTACATGTAAATTGTTCTTTTTTTTCGTCCAAATTTAATGCACTTCTAAATAGATCCTTTCCCTTTACTGCTGTAGTATCTTGGAATTGTATTTCTTCCCCAGAGATCAAACCAATTATCCTCTCCCCTCTTATATTTTTATCTTAATGTTTACGATTGATTGCTTACGTCAATCGAAATTACATTGCGGGATTTGATGTAAACATCGATATCATCGAAGGAGGAAGCTGAAAACTGTCTTATTAAAGTCTTCAGTCTTAAAGCTACCTGTACAAAGTGTATACATACATATATACATCTATAGACGCGTACACATATCTATATATATACACGTACCATACTTATCATCTATTTTCACGATGGGTCCAGATGTATACATTATTCTTAATATAAATCACTTTCACACAATCCGTTATCTGCTAAGGACCTAATATTCGACTGTTAATCAATGTTAAAACAATCTACAAGAAATGAAATTGTTCCACCACAAACTGAAATATCTTCCGCGATTAAAATAATGCTCGTAATACGATGACACTTGAGAATAACTTTGAAGTGAAAACGAAACGATAAACCGAAACGTACTTTCGAGCAAATATACATATAATACAAAGTTGTTTGACCGTTCGAAAATTAATCCTTAAAAAGTAACGTGCCATATAATATATATAACACTAATAGTCAGCCTAACGAGAATTATGCTTTGAAAATGAATTTCGTTAAAACATAAATGAAATTTTCGTATATGTAATACACATCTTCCACGTCCACTGAACGATTTGGAAAGTGTACATGTCTGAGAAATGGACGATACTATTTAAAGATTAATAGAATCAAATTGATCCCTTGTCTCGCAAGTAAATGTATTTGAGCAACAAAAACCATTGATAACTATATTATATGCACGTTCACACAGGTAAGTATACCATGTTAGGAAAATACAAACTCATACTGTCTGAACGTGATGTAAACTTATTCACTATTCTCCAGCAGATTTCAAGATAATGCCTGTAACATTCGTGTTGAAGATTTTAAGTATCTGTGACATTACATTCCATTAATGCGATGTACGTACATACTTACTTGAAATCTGTCGAAAATCGTATTCGTACACGTTGGTCTATTCTCACAGCGAAAACGCAGCAATTAAAGTCTTTCTTAAAACTGTAATATCGAATTTTTTAGTGGTATGGCAGATTTGCCATTCAATTTCTATCCGAAGAGTTGAATTTGTAAATTATTTCTAAGCTTAAATTTGTAAATCATTACTTGGTATCGTAAGCTTGTAGAATATGGTGCAAAGTGTATCAAGTCAATTTCAGTGAAAATGACTCTCGACTAATTGTCAAGTAACATGAAAAATAATCGAAGTACACATAATTTCGAAGATCACGAAGATATAAGGGGAAGCGACATACTATTGAAAATTTATTTTTGTTCCTGAATTCTTTTGTATCTGCATAGCATCGCAGTTATTTGCAACGAACCACTGGTTTTATAAAAATCATCGAACAGATAGGATTAAAAATTGTCGTGGTATTTACATTTTAAGGTAAAGAGTTTGACTATAGTTTCTATAATTTTACCATAAAATATATACATGATAATAAAACAAGTATCTACGTCTATTAGTAAAATCAATTTGAAAACATAACACATCAGAATAAGACTTTGTATTAAAACTTAACATGTAAACGTGATAAATACTGTGGTCGTTCTTTATACATATATTTTACAGAATACACTAAGTACTTTTCGGCGTTAAGTAAAAATAACGAACGTTTATATATTAAAATGACTAAAGGAAAGATATTCCAATAATTATCCCAATCAAAAGTTTTTCAGACATTATCCGATGGAATAAAAAAACTGTATCATTTTTCTCCTCGTGCAAGATACGTGTAATAAAAATAAAACAAATAAGTACGAATAAATAATGTCAAAGATGATTTTCCAGTAAGCTGGAGTACACTCATTTAGGGATATATTTTACTTTACCTACCGAATAAGTACTATTATGTCAAACATGCCAAACAGGTCAAATTTACATTATAGCACCATTTTGGTGTTTTTGCTTTGGATTTCAGGTAATACTTAGCAATATTAACGCGTTGAGCGGCGCAAGGAAAGAACGATTCATCGTGCCTACGCATCAGCGACGGCTATACTCGTCATGTCACTCAATATGTGTTATAAGCTTCCTCTAATCTTTAATAATGTTGTATCAACTGTATTTGATAATTTGATTTTCTTGATCTCCATTTACCGATATACTTTCCGATATCTCAAATATCTTCGTATACAGTACTAATCGCCACGATAAATTAATGCTTTAGTATGCGAAATTATAAGTATTTCCCCAACGACCGCGGTATTTTGAAAGACTATTGACTGCGGTAAATGACAGTTCATGGTAATTCCGTAATAAGCCTACAGGTAAAAAATTCTGTAGATCAATCACCCATTGTTTTTCCAAAATTTCATTGACCGACTTCTTAAATCTCTTTTAAATCTTTGTAAATTAAACTTCTTCAATCACAGAGAATTATTTTAACTCTGATATTCGCCAAAAATGAGGATTATTTACCACGTTCGCTACCGTGCACCGCATACACGTTACGCTATGTTTTTTTCTGACTTTTTTACTTCAAACGTGAAGCATTTTCAACTTATGGCATATTGTGTGAGAGAAATGATTGTGCAGTTTTGAATAACATATGTAACTCGAGCTTGCGACGAATAGTTTTGAAATTACGGTAATTGAGTCGTGCCCTGTATTCCTACTGTTTTCGTGGGAAAACATTAAAATCAGGTCCGGTAGCGAACGTCTTCATATCCTCCCGTAAAACGTGTTCATATCCAGTTCATTTAGATTCTTGCAACACTTAAACGCCATACGTTAACATATTCTGTACCAGTGTATCGCATTCTTTTACATCTAATGGTCTTTGAAGTCTCGACCACACGCTCACATTTTTGTACATTCTTCATATAAAAAGTTCTGCACATTATGCTCTTCCAGATTCTTTCGATTATCCAGTGCTTTACGAAGAAAACGTTTTGCGTCTATGTAACAGAATGGACGTGAAAGAAGGTCAGGATTCATATATCAATCTCTGATAGTGTGGAAATATTTCCCACGTTGGAAGATGCAAACCAAATTCTAAGGCCACCAAAACAGCAAATTCAGATGTGATCAAATCCTTGCGATTAAGACGAAATACGTTTTCGATTCTCTGCAAATTTTGTAAAGTATAAATAAAATCTCCTTGTTGAAATATTTGTAATGTGAATTTGTACTTTTAAAGTGATTTTCTATACTGATATGTAGTAGTCAATTAAATAATTCATCAACATCCAAATTAGTTTGTTAACCATAGTTGCAGATAATTATGTATCACAATCGTATACAAATAAATACCTCGATTAATGATTTAAGAACGTCACCCTTAACATCATTCAACTTTGCTGCAAGAAGTAAGCATGCACCGGCACATAGTTTCCGTGTTTGTTTGGTCACAATGTTACGAAGAATAAGCTTCTCAAAATATACATAAGCCATTGCTACAGTCAGTAGATCAATACCGTACTCCATTTTTGATATTTTTCTCATTTCCCGTTTCAAACTAAACATAAAAATGAAAGAATTAAACATGTCAACTCGAACGATGCATTAACTTCGTACTGACCTTCTGAGTTTACTGAGAGTGAGCTGGATGTGCGGGAATTTCTCTTTGAACTTATCGTTCAATTCTTTCTTCAGATCAGAAGGCCTGACATAATCAATAACTGATGCCTACGTACAAGATACAAACAAAATGATGTTTAACGTGAAACTATTTAAACTATAATACCCAATTAATAAGTGAAATAATTTAATAATATCATTACCATATAGGATGTAAACGTAAGTAACGTTCTGTGTTTCCCAGCAATGAGTTCTGGATCATCCAGTAAATTAGGATTGTATTGCAGTGATTGCTCGTCCCAGTCGTGAACTGAAATATTAAAAGGTACTTTTTTTACTTAGTTTTACTTATCAAGGAAAATACTGCAAAATATAATGGAAAAGTCCTCTAAGGCAAACAGATTTAAATATTGTACAAAAAGGAAAACATTAACCAAATATTATGATCGTTCAATAAAAACTCTAATTTTGTTAGGTCTGAAGCACAGGTGGAATACATACCTTTAGAATCGGCACTAAAAGACAGCGGTGGAGATTCTGGCGTAAGATGCTGAGCGCGATGCGTGGCTGTGTCATAAGAAAGACACCTGCAAACAACAATATTATTATATTAAAGAGCATACCATAAAAATATAATTTCTTCAATTTTTATATAACATGCAAAAAGAATACGTTTATTTTATTATAATCTTTCTATGTTTTTCAGTACCCTATATTTCAAGCATGGTAAGAACGTTGTGTTCTAACATTAGGTATTGAAAAATACAGTACTATTAAAGGAAACGATTTTACAAAAATGATATAAATATGTATACGGATATGTGCGAATGTGAGTGAGAATGACATATGCAGGAAAGACAATTAAACAAAATGAATTTGTATCTATTTGTACGTAGATGCTAAAGTAGTTCATATGCTTCACTAAAATGTTGCATTAACTTAATAATTGTACTCTCGTGTTATCTACCAATTGACAATACAGACCTATACAAATTAAATGCTGTACACGATAAAACTACAACAAAACATTTTCCTCAACGTTATTTAATTGCCTGAACTAGATACGTTTTATTTTAGCTAATCTCTACACTGAACCAGTAATATTACTACTCTGATAATAAAGGTACAGTCATCACTTGTTTGCAGTTTAAATAAAACAGTGTCCCATGTCAGCAGCAAACAAGTGATGAAGTTTCTTAACCCGTTTAAAGGTTTGATAAACAAATTTATCATTATCGAGTATCTACTCAAAATAAATTATTAGTACAATCTAATTATCGTTCACATTTCTTCTGCACATATCGATTTAAAGTTATCTTTTGTATTACAATATCGCAACGGTTTTTACCATTTGGAGTGATCCACATTCCATGTAATAGTTTTTGTCCTGCAAAAAGATGATTGATACGTCGTGTTATAAGACAAACAGATGATGTAATGAATGTAGGTATGTGATATTAGACATGAATAATGAATGGATACGCCAAAAAAAAACTTAATGCGAATAATAAAATTATTTTGTACGAGGCATGAGATTCAATTAACCAACAGAAATTAATATCAGATAACAATCTTTATCAATCGAAAGATTAACTTTGCATGGTAATCAGTGGCGAGTTATGGGATAAAGCATGGTAACAGTAAAAAAAGAATAATGTTTTAATTTATCTTATGCGATACCTTGATACCATGGGATGTTTATTTGGCATAACATGTGTAAATTCTAATGGCTCAGTGTCACTTGCATGTAGCTTTCTCTCCTTTTGAAAATGCTTGGATTGGACCAACAGCTGACCATAAGATATTTCCTGAAAATACAAAAATTATGATGAACAGATCCGATTGAATGCAAAATACGAACCCATTTAAAATACATGACTCATAATTTTGTACCTGCCCATCTTTAGCACGTTCTATACCCAACAAGCCAAATGGATCAATGTTATCATTAATCGCAGACAATGGTCGTTGCGAAGAAACATTTTTTCTGCGTCCTGTATCTCTCCGTAGCTCAGACCTGCAAGCAGAAAGACATAAAAATTGGTATTAAAAATGTTCCTCCAGAATTATTAGGTAACATTATAGTATTCATTATTCTGTTATAATATTATACAAGTACACCCCCAGGAAGGTTTATCGTGTAATGCCATATCCGATACATCGCTTGATCTTACCAACTGGATCGCTGTCCTTTGTTGTATGGAAGAGCAGAAAATATTAGGAATGGCACACGTTTATTAGAAACCAAGACCAGTCTATCATCTCCAAATTTGTAGCCATTAACAAATGCAGGACGCTGCATCAAACGCAACTCCCTCGTGACTTCTGGTATTATGCCACTGTTGGTGCAACCAGACTGTACGTTGTTCGGTACCTTTGTCTTTGCCTTTGAGGACTGTGTCTTAGAACGTAGAGAACCAATGCTCTCATTACTACTGTTATATTGATGTTTTATATCTTCCGAAAGCGTAGATGTTTGATGACTGATACGCTTTTTGTATTGTAAAGACCCCACACGTCTTTCGGGCAAGGAATATTCACTGCCAGTAGTTCCAGTACTGAGGAAAAGAGATGCACAACTTTTCTCATCTTTGAATATCAAAATTTGTGATTGTGCAACGAACTTATGGTGAAGATCGAAAAACAGAGTTTAATGATAAATTAATTTAAGAGGAGATTCATGAAATGAGATCTAATATCATGTTTATAAAATGTAGAAACGATGAACTTTATTATAATGGTATGAAGGTTTAAGAATTCAGTGTCAAAATAAAACTAAAAAAAAAATCTGCTTATCTATAGAATGAAATTCAAGATTATTCTCATGGTCAAAGTTGTAGCATGGAAATGTCAATCTTTTCGTTTTGTGTCTATTTATAGTCAGCTATTACAATTCTCCAGAGGATTGGATTTGGTACCATTCAACTCCTAAACATTATGTAATACCATTGGTATTTGTGATACAATTGAATTAGTATACATAATTAAATATAAATCAATAGAATATGCCAATAATGTTATATTTATGCTATGTTAAAACGTTATAACAACATGTTGAATAAAGCAGTTATTATTAGATTTACAAATATCATAATTACCAATCATAAGATGATGTAACAAATTTTGTGCAACAGGGAATTATAGTTACCTGTAGTACTAAAATCATAAAGTATTTATTTTCAACTTTCTGTACGCTGATGATACATGGACGACATACTTTTTTTTCCATCTGTTAATGACTTGATCCACGTAAAAAGTATCATCGTTAATACGTCATAAAAACGAATCATTTCAACCCTTCCCAATTATGGAACAAATCTAGTTTAATGCGAACAAAGTGTGAATGTTTTCAGAAGAAAAATTCAAGTGTTGTTAATACCAGAGTCCTTAATTGAAGATCCTACTTTACGACAAACGTTGTACCTGCCTATTTTCGATAATTAACCTTTGGTCATTTTAAGTGCATACATTTAATGACAAATGGATAAACGTAACGTATGAATGGGATAGTATGATCCACTTTTTTTGAGTTATCAGAAAACAATGATACAAGGAACTTGTTTCGCTCTATGTGCTTGCTCCAATCGGCGGAACAACCAATTAGATTGTGCTCCCACCAATAAACGATGCTTTTACACAACCAAGACAAATCCAAACCATTTAATAGACTACACTCGAACAGCGAACAAGCAATTATTCAAGAGCCGAAACAGAGTATAAGTATCACTTTCAATGTGAAAGAAATTTTCGAACGACTCTTTACCGTTCTCTGAATGAACCATGAAACCCAGTAGACAGTGGCGGATAATTTCTTTCCTGCTCGAGGAAAGCAGTCACCGCAGCCTTAGCAGGAGTCAGCACTCCATCGGAGTCCGAGCTAAATGAATTGTGGTCTGCGCTTTTTTGCACCAGTTGGGGAGAGTTGGTTTGCTTAGGAGGTGCGACCAGCGTATGTTGCTCCTCCGCGCTATCGTCGAGATTAGCCTCGGCGGGGATCTCCGAGTTGACCTGGCGGTCATCCGCCTGTTGAGTTTGACCATCACTGAATGTGCGAGTGTGGAGAGTACCGTTCCGCGCAAGGACAGCTAACTTGGTGTCCCGGTGGCTGCCGTCGAGGGAGATATTTGAAAGGAACGTTAGGGCGGCCAACCTTCTGCGTGAATGGTTCTTCTTTAAGGCCGCTGCCATTCCACGGACGACCGAGCCGTGCGACCGGTGTCACCGAGTACCGAAATAAACGACCAGGAGAGGGACGAGCGCCCAGTGAGGACTCTTCTACCGAACGAGGACAACTACTAGGATCACAATTCATTGTCACCACTCGTGCACTTAGTTCTGACATTTTCAATTGACTTGCCCACGTAGCGCACGCAACAACGTGAACCGGTGTCACTCGTCATCGTACCGTATCCTCTCATAAGACTCAAAAACGAAACTTCTGCTACCAACGGATTGACCTTTCTTACTACGCAACACCACGACCCATCCTCCCTTACGAGACAGAGCGACAGCTACAATGATTATTTGCCTCCTGCGACTGCGCGTGAACTTGCGTACTTTAACATCAAGCCCCGTTTTCATTGCAAGCATACCTTGTCAAACTTATACAATCTTATATGACTTCCGAAATGAGATGAAGCATCCTGAAAAGTGCGCATCAGTGCGCATGACGATCAATTCCGATGAAAAAAGATGTTAGAATTTTTATTGGAATTTATTTTATTAGTGATACGTTGATCGGATATGTATCGTATATATTTGTATCTGCTTTTGTCATGCACGTAATTTTTCAATTTGCAAATATATAATGTATAGGGTGATCCTTTTAAATATGACTACGAAAGTATTAATAAAAGCAGCGGCAATTTTTTTTTAAGTTTTAAGTTATCTGTGGGCTTTTATATAACAGATACGATACTGTCATCTGTCACCCCTCGCTGCCCTTCGCCGCACAACGCGCGACTTGTGGAAAAGGTTTATCAATTTTTTTAAATAGAATGTTACATCAACTATCTTTCAAGAAAACGTTTGTATTTATAACATTGCACTATGCATTTCATTAAATACTTAATTGTCCTTCTGTCGAAATGTTTTATCTTCAATGGTTTCAAGTAGAATTGAATCTTATGACCGATTTTGATTTGGAAAAAAGGACCGATAGAATAGTAAAATTCAAAGTACAGCGAGTTTCGATAGTACGCAACTTCGCGTACTGTCTACTGTGGTGAAGAGTGGCGCTGCGAGATAGTCCGGTTTTTGAAGAAATATGGCGGATGTTGAGGTGAGTCTGTCACGTGGAACTGCGGAAACCGTTCTATTATTTTATAATTACCGATTACTTATTATTGCTTACATTATAGTTAGCGAAAGCATTGAAAGACCTGCCAAGCCGTGTTCAGACCGCTAGTAAAAACGAGCGGCGAGAGATCCTACAAAATGTCGTCAACGTGTTGTCAAATCCTGGTAAGACGATAATCAAAATCTAGTTTTTAATGAGCAATTATACGTGTCTGATTTTGAAACTCGGTGGTAACGCGAAAAGTGATTTTTTGTGTATTTAAACTTCGATTTAATTTTTGGCGAAAATAGCGTCATAAACGTGTGGTATAACTTGAAATACAGAATGGTGAACATGTCGCAATATTGTTTAAAATCGAGAATACACTTGCACTCGTATTGTTGGCAATACACTGTTCCATATATTGCAAATTTATTTACAAAACATTGTTTTACAAACGGATGTTACAGTCAATATTGAATGTTCGCGAGTTGCCAATATAATTAATAAATTCAGCACAAATTTTAAGGATGTGTTCTGAAGATTTCCTAATCTCATAATACTGATAAAGTTACTGTTATATTACAGATCTTAAAGATCAGACTAAAAGTTGTAGTTGTATATTCCGATATGTAATAAAAAATTCTTTTTTAATCATAATTAGTAGTACAAATATGCATAATTCTGTGAAACTTTTACGCATATTAACTGAGTATTTAAATATGCATAGCCAAGAAGGATATCGTTATGGTTTCCAGAAATATTAAATAACATTTATGCCATATTCATTACTTTTCTTTGTAAAGAAACTATAAAATATTTTATATGTTTATTCATATTTTGTGATTATATGGTGATTTTTATTTTAAATGATATTTTAGGCATCAATGAGAAGATTGTCAGTGGCATTTGTAAAACCATATCTCTTACTTTACACCGATACAAGGATACTGCTTCCCAATCTTACGTAAAAAATCTGATTGTGGAGTTATTGAAGAAACAACCAGAGGCTACAATAAAATATATGACAAACGTAATCAGTGAACAAGCGACTTGGCATAAGAATGTTGTTCCTACGTAAGTAACATTGCAGCAACTATTTTGCTCTTGCCAGATTTTTCCTAGGTAGTAGTATTATTATATAACATGTGCGTTCCTTTATAGTATGAATACTGCTTTAACTGCATGTGTGGCGTTGAAGTGGTCGACACTGATTATTCTCCATGGAGTTAAAAGTAGTTCAAACTCCAGCAGTACAGAATTACCAAAACTGGTTGAAGTGCAAGCAAATTTAAGCGCAGCGGCATTGGCATCCAGGGATAAAAAATTGGCGCGAAAGGTGTATGCGTTATTAGCATACCAATGGACAGTTGTGAAGGATATAGAAGTAGTGTATGTAGAAACACTGCCAAAATTGGAAGTTGGAAATGGCGTGATTGTGCTTGGTAGTTTGCTTATTAAGTATCTAAGAAATGCAAAGAGGCACGATCTTGCAGAACAGCTGAAGGTAAATCTGTAGTGAATATCATATTTTGTTGACATTAATTGGTAATGCAATTACTACTGATAATTCTCTGATAACATGATACTCTATTTATATATTTCATTACATTAAGCTTGTGCGTTATCAGAGAGTTACCTGTATTATTATTAGTTATGAACAAGATGAACTTTATCAAACTCGTACTTAACGAACATTATCAAAAACTATTATTTCCATTTTGCAGACAAATATTATAGACATCTTTATAAAAGTGACTATCAGTTGTAAGAAAAAGCCAGATCTGTACGTCGTGCACACGGCGGCACCTCTCCTTTGTATAATATCTGACGATAATTTCAAAAGTCTATTATTACCAGCATTGCAGAAAGCTATGTTGAGAAACCCCGAGATTATTAGTGAATCCGTGGGATGCATTCTCACTTGGTTGAGGATTGATTTAAGTCAGTACAGTCAAGCCATAAGTAAAGGGTTATTTGCGAATCTGCACTCTAAGGAAGACTTGGTTAGAGATGCGGCTGTTGAAGCGTGCCGTCGGCTCGCACAACAATGTTCGGATACTACTGCTTTGGAAAACTTACTCGCGTCCGTGTTTGCTGTATTTCATGGATCGGAAGGAAAGCTTACGGTTGTGACTCACAAGATTTCTGTATTGCAAGGCGCTGGTAATCTTAGTTATAATGGCGCGTACGGAAGTAGTGTTGAGATATTAGCCGAAACAGCTTGCGAACATTTCATTAAAGTTCTTGCAACCGAAGTCCATGAAAAAACGCTGATCCATGCACTTGAAATGATGACCCTTTGGTGCAATCAATTTTCAACTAGTGTACCAAAAAGCGTGATAGATGTGTTTCAGAAAGGCATGGCTGCAAAAACGTCCACTGCCGCAGTACGCACTGCTTATATCAGACTCTTATTTTGTGCTCCAGCCGGTATTTATTCGAGTACAATAGCGCCGATCCTGACGCAAGCAATAATTAGAGCTACGCAACAATGCGTACAGCCAACTGCTGTAACGGAAGGCTTAGTAGCTTCGTATCTCCTGCTCAAATTTGTCCTTGCTTATCAAGAAGGCCGTGACGAGCAAACTGTATTATGGAACGCAATCAACGATCAGATATTCTTTTCAGAAAAGTTCTTATCGACGTGCGGCGACGAGACCCTATACCATCTTATGTTACTTTGCGAAAGACTTATCAGAAAATGCGGCGATAGATTAAACGAAAAAGCGCTGACTGGTGTTCACAGAGCGATCGTATCGTGTGCAACAGCTACGAAATCCACCACGAGAGAAAGATGTGCTCCATTAATTAAAAAAGTTTTAAGTACCTTGGGGACGTACCCTCCCGCGCAAGCACTTTTGTTAGAGTTTAATAGGTTCTTGGAGAATGTAAAAATTAAAACTGAAGCCGACAAAGAAAATAAGGAGGATTCTTACATGGGAGAAATAACAGGTAGATGCCTCGCGGATGGACTGCTCGCTATCTGTTCCGGTTCATTTGTCTTCAAATTGGATGCTATGCAAATGGCAAGAGACGCTCTGATACCATCGCACCATCCTGCAATCTTGAAAGCAATGCCGAATTTATGGTTTAAAATTGTCAAAGGTTACGACCTCGTTCCAATCGATTTTTTACGTTCTTTCAATAGCGAAATAAGGAAAATGTTAGTTCAGAATTACAAACCTTCGTCGAGTTATGAAAGTGCTTTAAAAAGAGTCGTGTCGATTGCGCCTGACACAATTTTACCCACCGTGATAGAAAGTGTCACAAATAAACTCGATGATCCAGAAATTTTGAAAATTACTAAAGACGAATACTTTACGTATCTTATTCCGGAAGGAGAGTTGTATGACAAGAGTGTATTACCAGCACACGACGAAAACGATATTCTTAATGCCATGAATATGAAAAGAGAAAGCAAAGTGTATTCATTCAAGGAACAACAGGAAGAACTTCAACTTAGACGTGAATTATACGAAAAGCGAAAGAGGGAAGGAAAAATAAAGGAACCAAAATTAACGTCTAAACAAGAAGAGATTCTAAAAGCGCAAATGGCGAAGGAAAACGCGATTCGTAAAAGATTGAGAGAGTTGAAATGTAGGATAGACAATGCCGTATCTCTGGTAATGTGTTCAATACAAGGAAATGGGCAAGAACTATCTTTATATTTGAAAGACCTCCTGCCACCGATTTTAAATAATTTGGGATCGCCGTTAGCCGCGCCCGCTTTGTGCGATCTTTACGTTTGCTTGAATAAGACGGTGCGAATAGGCAACAGTTCCACCTTACGCTCCCTAGTAACTTACGTTACTTTGCGTCAATTGCAACCACAGTGCGACTTGGATCAAGCTTGGGAAGAAGAAAGTCTGGACAGTGCGGTCAAAAGAACGTTGAATCTTTTGCACACGACCTCGATTAAACAGAAGCAATTGTTCACAGCTCCAGCGTTTTGTTACATATTCCCATTCATAAAGAAGACTCTATTAACCTACAAGGATGATACCATGATAATCCAAGGATTGCAAATAATACAGGAGCATGCTAAGCAAAGAGGAAATTCTGCCGATTTGAAGGACACGCGACATCCAAGAATACTGCCGCGAAAACAGATGTTCGATCTACTCATAGAGCTAATGGGTGTTACGAAAGGAAGAATACAATCGCACGCGGTTGCAACGTTACTGGACGTTGCTCAGTCCAGTAGCGGACAACCGTATGCCGCAATGGCAACCAGCGAGGATATTGATTCCTTAATTGGTGCTTTACAAAATACGCTGCCCATGGTAAGAGACGCAGCTTTGCGAGCTCTAACAGTGGTGAAGCAAGCCTTTCCATCAGAAAATGATAACCCGGCGCAACGCCGACATCTAAAAAGAAGAATCTGGATCACCAGATTCGATGTCTGCGAGGAGAATAGAATTCTCGCGAACGAATTGTGGAAAGCTGCGGGTTTAGTTGCGCACGCGACCGTTCTTTGCGACGAACTCATCCAGGATATTGCCCATCCCGTAGAGCCCGTGCAGCAAGCTGCAGCTTGCGCTTTAGCCCAATGTCTGACTAACGTACCACATTTAATGCCGTCAATATTGGACAGGTTACTCCAGCTTTATCAAGAAAAATTAGCCATGATACCTCCAAAGTTAAACGAATTTGGTCGCATGGTAGAACAACCCATTGACACTTGGGGCCCACGACGAGGAGTTGCACTTGCATTGGCACAAATGGCAGTTCTCCTCACTCCACAAACGGTACATAAACTTGTACAATTTTTCGTTTCGACCGGTTTGGGAGACAGAAATCAAGGTGTTCGTACGGAAATGCTAACGGCCGCTGTCGCGGCGGTTGACCTTCACGGTAAGGCGAACATAACTTCGCTGTTACCCGTTTTCGAGGATTTCATGGACAAAGCCCCAAAGATCGGTAGTTTTGATTCGATCAAGCAGTCTGTAGTTATACTCATGGGATCGCTCGCTCGGCACTTGGACAAAGATGATCCGCGTATCAAACCTATAGTTATGCGCTTGATCGCTGCGCTTTCCACTCCATCGCAACAGGTGCAAGAGGCTGTTGCCAATTGCTTACCTCATCTCGTGCCATCTATCAAGGAGGACGCTCCGAAGATTGTCGACAATTTGATGGATCAGTTATTAAAGTCAGACAAATATGGAGAACGCAAGGGTGCGGCTTACGGCTTAGCAGGTATAATCAAGGGTATGGGAATACTCGCTCTAAAACAGCTGGATATTATGACCACATTAACTAATGCCATTCAGGATAAGAAAAACTATAGGCATCGAGAAGGTGCGTTGTTCGCTTTCGAAATGTTGTGCACGATGCTCGGCAGACTGTTTGAACCATACATCGTTCACGTATTACCCCACTTGCTACTGTGTTTCGGAGATTCGAGTCAGTACGTTAGGGTGGCTACCGATGACACGGCTCGAGTAGTTATGAGCAAACTCTCTGCTCACGGAGTGAAGCTTGTTTTACCCAGTTTACTCGCGGCGCTGGAGGAGGACTCCTGGAGAACCAAGACCGGTAAGTGGACCGATTTTCCATCTTCTTTAGGTCCGTTCAAATTTGAGATTCCACTTTCTCCCCGCTGACTAGACTGAGTGGAATAGGAGTTAATATATTTGGTTAGCGAGAAAGTATTTTCGGATGTGACATATATAGAGCGTTGTAATTAACCGAAATTATTTTCTTGCCAACCCAATAGTAGGATTGAATAAGGTGAATGCAAGATATCCAATGATATGCGTACTTGCATTGTTTCGTTGCTCTATAGGCCCAAATTTGAACAGATTTGATCTATTTCCTTGTGACTGGCAAATTTAGCAATTGAGAAGTTGCAAAGACCAGAATTGCGAAAGTACAAATAAAAGATTATAATTTCCTTCGTATGCTTTCAGGATCTGTTGAATTATTAGGTGCAATGGCCTATTGTGCCCCAAAACAACTTAGCAGTTGTTTACCCAGTATCGTTCCCAAGCTCATCGAAGTGCTCAGTGATTCTCACACGAAAGTTCAAGAGGCTGGAGCCGAAGCTCTAAAAGTTATTGGTAGCGTAATTCGCAATCCGGAAATTCAAGCTATTGTACCTGTCTTACTGAAAGCTTTGCAGGATCCTTCCCATAAAACAGCGACTTGCCTGCAAACGTTACTGGACACTCAATTTGTACATTTCATTGATGCACCGTCGTTGGCTCTTATCATGCCTGTCGTACAACGCGCTTTCCTAGATCGTTCGACGGAGACGAGAAAGATGGCCGCTCAAATTATTGGCAACATGTATTCCTTGACTGATCAAAAAGATTTAACTCCATATCTGCCAACTATCATCCCTGGTCTGAAAACAAGTTTACTGGATCCTGTACCGGAAGTACGAAGTGTATCGGCAAGAGCATTAGGTGCCATGGTACGAGGAATGGGTGAATCTAGTTTCGAAGATCTTCTACCTTGGTTGATGCAGACGCTTACTTCGGAAACGAGTAGCGTTGACAGATCGGGCGCTGCTCAAGGTCTTTCGGAAGTCGTGAGAGGTCTTGGCGTGGAGAAGCTTCACAAACTTATGCCTGAGATTATCAGCACGGCTGAAAGAACGGATATAGCTCCTCACGTGAAAGACGGCTACATAATGATGTTTATTTACATGCCCAGTGCTTTTACTACCGAATTCACGCCGTACATCGGGCAGATCATTAATCCGATTCTAAAGGCCTTGGCCGACGAGAACGAGTATGTTCGTGAAACCGCACTCAGAGCGGGTCAACGTATTGTTACCCTATACGCCGATTCTGCGATTATGCTGCTCTTGCCGGAATTAGAAAAAGGGCTCTTCGACGATAATTGGCGCATCAGATATTCATCCGTGCAGTTGCTCGGCGATTTATTGTACAGAATATCCGGAGTGTCCGGAAAAATGTCCACGGAGACTGCCAGCGAGGACGATAACTTTGGAACGGAACAGTCGCACTATGCCATTATCAATGCTCTCGGCGCGGAAAGGCGGAATCGTGTTCTAGCAGGATTATATATGGGCAGATCGGACGTTGCGCTAATGGTGCGCCAAGCTGCTCTTCACGTTTGGAAGGTGGTCGTCACTAACACTCCAAGAACATTGCGAGAAATCTTACCCACATTATTTACGCTTTTACTGGGTTGCTTGGCTAGTACGAGTTACGACAAGAGACAAGTAGCAGCTCGAACGTTGGGAGATCTCGTTAGAAAGCTAGGTGAAAGGGTATTGCCGGAAATCATACCTATCCTAGAGAAGGGTCTACAAAGCGATCAAGCCGATCAACGTCAAGGAGTGTGTATTGGATTATCCGAAATTATGATGAGCACGAACAAAGATATGGTGTTAACGTTCGTTATCAGTCTGGTGCCAACAGTCAGGTGAGTATCGCTGAAACCAGACTCATCAGCTAATCAAAGGTGCAATAATTTGTTTGCAGCGAAAAAAGTTAATGAACGTCTTAGAGCAAAAGTGAAATTAACTTGAAAATTATTGTCGTCGTTTCAGGAAAGCGTTGTGCGATCCATTACCAGAAGTTCGGCAAGCAGCTGCTAAAACTTTCGACGGCTTGCACTCGACGGTAGGAGTAAGAGCTCTAGACGACATATTACCGGCAATGTTGACACAATTGAACTCGCCGGATCAAGCGGAGGCAGAGAATACCCTGGACGGTTTGCGTCAAGTAATGGCGATCAAGTCGCGAGTCGTTCTACCGTATCTGGTACCCCAATTAACAACACCACCGGTTAATACCAAAGCGCTGTCAATATTGGCCAGCGTTGCAGGTGAAGCGTTAACGAGATTCCTGCACAAGATCCTTCCAGCGTTACTGACTGCTCTGTCTAGCGCTCAAGGAACTCCGAACGAAGTTCAAGAATTAGAATACTGTCAAGCTGTCATACTTTCTGTTACCGACGAGGTGGGTGTTAGAACGGTCATGGATCAACTTATGGAGGCCACAAGGGCAGACGATCCTTCTAGACGGAGAAGTGCCGCAACCTTGTTATGCGCGTTCTGCCGAGATACTCGTGCAGATTACAGCCAGTACGTGCCACAGTTACTGCGGGGGCTCATTCACTTGTTTACGGATGACGATAAGGATGTACTGCAAATGAGCTGGGAAGCTCTTACTGCTGTTACTAAGGTAGTGATATTTATATGTATATATGAGGGTGAACCAAAAAAATAATTGTCTTTACTTTTTGATTCACCCTCGTATTACTGCTTTCTTTCTATTTATTAGTTGCTATAATTGTATATTCGTTTTAAAACCCGTTTCACCAATGAGGGCTCCGCGCTATTCAAAGATTAATTCTTATTCGTTAGCTGACGTCTGATTGAAATATTGAAGAATAACATTTGGTATCGAATGATAAAACCGGTGTGGCGTTTCGAAAATAACGACAGACGTCAATGGACTTTTATTTCAGACTTTAGCATCCGACCAGCAAATCGCACACGTACAAGATATTAGGCAAGCGGTCCGTTTTGCAGTGTCTGACTTAAAGGGGCAAGATCTGTTGCCCGGATTCTGTCTACCAAAGGGAATCACGCCAATTCTACCAATATTCAGGGAAGCTATTCTAAATGGCATGCCGGAGGCGAAAGAACAAGCTGCTCAAGGACTTGGAGAAGTTATAAAATTGACTAGCGCTAATGCGTTACAGCCAAGCGTTGTCCACATCACTGGTCCACTCATTCGAATACTTGGAGATCGTTTCAATTGGAGCGTCAAAGCAGCAGTTTTGGAAACACTCGCAATATTGCTTGGCAAGGTTCGATATGCCGATGGACAGAAATAAACGGAATCCGGGAACGTATAAAATTAACGATTATTTATCTGTTACCAGGTCGGAGTGATGTTAAAACAATTTTTGCCACAACTTCAAACTACTTTCTTGAGGGCATTGAACGATAGCAACAGACAAGTGAGATTGAAAGCTGCTTACGCTTTGAGCAATCTTATCATAATCCACACACGTGTCGATCCACTCTTCACGGAACTTCACACTGGTATTAAGACTGGCGATGATCCAGCTATCAGGTTAATTATAGATTTCAATTAGATATATTTTGTTAGCAGTTTACGGCGGGTTTATCAAATTACAATTTTTCGTTCAGGGAAACGATGTTACAAGCCTTGCGCGGAGTGCTCACGCCAGCCGGTGATAAAATGACGGAACCGATGAAGAAACAAGTGTTTACCACTTTAAGCAGTATGCTTGGTCATTCAGAAGATGTTACAAGAAATGCAATCGCTGGTTGTTACGGAGCTCTTTTACGGTGGCTAACCCCAGACCAACTTGCCATTGCGTGTAACGATAATCTTTTGAGTAAGTTTCCATTCACATTTCTTTTATTGCATTTCAAAGAATTGCAGACGTTTTTGCAGTTTAGAATTTTCTGTGTTTTGTATATTGTCAACGCCACTGCATCCTGTTTACATAATTTTGATTCACTTGAAAAAGTATTGAAAAAAAAATCGGCTTAGGTACGGATGTTAACGTTGATTGGATGCTGAGACATGGACGTTCAGCTGCGTTATTCGTCGTCTTGAAGGAATCCCCGACGACAATCTACAACAGTAAAGACAAAGATCGTGTGTGTGCAGTGATCCTTTCATACTTAGCAGCGGATCGCGTACAAATAGTTATGAATGGAGTACGAGCTTGTGGTTATTTGTTCCAATACCTCATGAACGAAGGGCAACCGATACCTCAACAAGTTTTATCTCCTTTCGTCAGGGTAAGAATATTTGATAGAAACTATTCTTCTGCACATACAACTAGATTAGCGCTTTATAAACTTTTTTTTGTATTACAGTCTATGAATAACAACAGCAACGACGTGAAGCAGTTATTAGCCAGGGTTTGCATTCATTTTGCCCGTAACATACCACCACAAAAGATGTCGCCGGAGTTACTTAAATCACTTCTCCCCATGTTGGTGAATGGAACGAAAGAAAAGAATGGTTATGTTAAAGCAAATAGTGAGCTGGCACTCATAGCAGTGCTTAGATTACGACAAGGCGAAGAAGAGCATCAGGTATGTCGCGCTTTTGTTACACCTGGTGTATACCTATTTCTAACGGGACCGGTCAAATGGCCAGTCTTTAAAAGAATTTATATTTCTTAATACATAATGAAGATAACTGCCAATTTAATAGTGAATAAATGTAGGTTCTTTTGATTCGAAATAGATAACGTATATTTTAATATTTCAGTTAAGTGGCGGTGCAATAACGTTGTACATAAGAAATTCTAGATGAAATTTAAGAAACGGTCATTTGACCGGTCGTGGTAGAAATAGTGTTAAGGTGAAACTTAACATAGAATTCTGTGGACACGACACAGTTTAACGAATATTATTTCTGTTCCAGCGGTGTATGGCTTTCCTGGATGCTGGTGCGAGAGAGTCTCTCTCGGACGTAGTCAGCAAAGTATTGCGTAAAGTTCTGTCGCAACCCGAAGGCAAAGTAGAAGAATTAGACGACACTTTACTCACGTGAGAGACATTGTACTTCCTGGGGCTCGCTATGCGCTACACACGTTTCAGTAACCGTACTAACAATCATTATTCGATCGATTTCCATAAAAAAACATACTGCTGGTGTACTAGTTACATTATAAAGAAGTTAGTTCGTTCAACATTGTATCTCGATAAGCAATTAAACAGCGTAAAACGTAACACTCGCTCGATGGCATTTAAATTACTTC
The DNA here is from genome assembly GCA_933228935.1 of Pemphredon lugubris. Classification (NCBI taxonomy): domain Eukaryota; kingdom Metazoa; phylum Arthropoda; class Insecta; order Hymenoptera; family Crabronidae; genus Pemphredon; species Pemphredon lugubris. Next base: position 39,707,233 of record OW121819.1, on the reverse strand, counting down.
AATTAAGGTGTCCCGTTAAGCCGAGTGATTCAAGGGGAGATTGTATCAATTCGTATGCGATACGTTTTGTATGGCCGATTTTCGGAGTCTGATTTCTTATAATTTATTTGTCGACACGTCGAGTTCTAAGAAAAGACATGTTCTGTCAAACAGAACGTCTCGTGTAACGAACCGACTTTCTATCCTACCGAACATTTGTGGTATACGCTTTTCGTTATAACACGATGTTACCTTTTATTTGATGTCTTCCGCGCACATTACGATTAAGAATAAGTTATTCTACGTATTTAAAAGTTTACCGTTATTCGACGGTACACTCGGATATTTTCGTTCTACACGAAACTCGTACGTTCCTTTACTTTACCTCAAGCGATGGTGAGGTGACCGAGAACAGTTCGTCCGCTATCGAGAATTCTGAAAGGTGATTCGCCCCGCTGTCATCGTGGCGCGTCACACTCTATTCTACTGTAATCGTATACATCCGTAAATAGTTCGTATTTCAAAATTACGCACGGAGATAGTTTAACCGACTCAAACTGTCTCAGAATGACGCAATACTTCTTGACCTATCGTCGAATGTCTTCAACCTCGATCGTGTTTCACTTCCAGTATGAAGTTTCAACTAACTTTTCCCATTTTTACGATCGGCAGTTCGATTGCATTGCTCGCATCGTGTGTGAGCCGCAAATGTACGCGCGCATTTCGTATGTACGTATGTACCGTTATATGTTATAATTCAACGAACGGTCAGTTAGATTTTGTACTTTTATATGTAAGTTTTTAAAAAACTTGATTAACATTCACTCACAACACAATCCCATACCGAATCGCGTATTTTAAATTTCTTGCTGGTTTGCTTCTGAAAGAATATCGCGCGTAAAATGGTCTTGTTCATGAGTGTGATTCCTAGTTCATGGGTGAAGAGGCAGGTGACAAATTTACTGGAGAAATGTATGATCCTTATAAGTACTAGAGTTTATTTCGTAGAGTGTTTCGAAGATATTAAATAATTATTAAGCGTTCTCTCTCTCCTTTCCGCAATCGACGGCCGAAAGCTTTTCATTTTCTAAAGATACGTTCACCAATAATTCTTCGTAGAGGTTGGAAAAAGTGGAGACAGGGGACGCCGACGCGATGGACCAGAAGTAACGCGTTTATGTATTTTAGAAAGAGAAATCACATCCTGTAAGCGACCTAGTCGCATTCTGCCGTTCCTTTAACTAAAAGAGCCTCGGGATTTTCATGAGTTCTACGAACTTTCATCGTATTTTGATGTAGCAAATACGTAATTGATTGCCGTGTTTGAACGACGTCACGGATTCTTTCCATTTGTAGCTACAATGGGGTCTATTTCCAGCACGGTTCATGAATTTACGATACCTGACAAATCAATTTTTAACCTGTAGTTGTTGCAACACGAAACACATTTGAATTTCAATGTTCCATTAATTTCAATTGTCATTGAACGCACTAAATATTGTTATACGTGATAATCAAGTAATGGACATTTCATTTTTTTTTCACAATTGTTGAAAGCAAGTTATGTAGTTTAAGTTTGTAGCGTTTCCGAAATTGTGTAATTATGTAATTGTTTTACGCCTATTTTGCAAGTTCCATCATTTTTATATACATGTATATAAAATCTGGCGTTTATAAGTATTAAATAGATATTTAATAAAATATTGAGAATAATAAATGAATAAATATTTGTTTAATATTTATGAACGTTAAATCAAAGCGACAATTAGTAGTTTAAATAAAGTTGAAAAGTCCACGTCTATTATATTACTTCATCGGCCAAAAGAAAATAGTATGATAAAGTGAAATTAGACAGGGGGAAAAAGATATCCATAAGGTATGAAAATGAACAAAAAGTCAAAGAAAAGTGATAACGAAGAGAGGGCAGTAGAGATATGTTGGAAAAATATTTAAAGATTTTAACTAACGTGATGTCCACGACACAGCTAATAAGTCGCATAATAACGCATAAGATTGTTCTATATTCGTTTGTTTGCCCTGAAATTTATTTTACCATTTAGCGTATGTTCAGTTACATATCGCATTTTTTAATTGAGCTCACCTCAAAAAAAAAATGTTTACTGAAATGGAGCATAGTACCGGTAAAAAACATATTGGGTACAAGGATTTTTATTTAAGGGGAAGCAATACCTCTTTCGTATGTTTACAAACGGTTTTTACGTCTGTACTATGTGTGAAAGAGAGAGAGCGGATAACCCAGTAAGAAAAAGTGAGAGAAACGTAGTAATTGCGTCCAAAATCGTAGTCAAGACTTCAGCTCTAAATGAAACAACGTCTCAAGTGAAAGATAAAAATCATAAAAAGTCATGGTCACTGCGATTTCGACCGGGCAACGTTCAGAATAGGGGGAATTGGGGGGAATAGCTCAAAATTGTGTGACGGCCACCTGATGGGCGGCCATGATGAAATCTCGTCGTGATCGCAAAAGTTTAACAGCTTCAAGTTTACAGTGAAATTACGTTATTATAGAGTGATTGATCTCTGGATTAAGTCGTGGCGGTGACTTTTTATGACTTTTATCATTCATTTGAGACCTTTTGCAGGGCGGGATGTTGTTTCATTTAGTGGTGAAGTCTTGACTACGAAGCGCTTATTTTTCAACATTTCCTTCGCATCTGACGTCACAAAACGTATTACCCGAAAAGACGGGTAAAAACATGGGGTTGTGTGTGAATAAAGATTTTATTATGTACAATATATAAAGTATGTAAATCTTTCGCTAAATCTTCACTCATGCACAGGTAATCAATTAATTATAGTTCTTCCTAAACGAAGGATTTTTTATCTCGTGTTAATTGAAATACTAGAAATGTAAATACATTACGAATGCGGCCAATGAAATCGTTTGTATAAGAACCGGCGTTCTAAAATAGATAACTTGACCATGGTTTAACTCTACACTAGAGTGGTGGACTCACTCCATGCGCAATTGTGTCTCCATCTATGAGAACACTTCGAAGTACCAATGATACCCGCTTTATTCGCTTTATCCTACATACGCAAGTCAGAGATGAAGCGTATAATGTTCTACTTTTGTTAACGTTTATAATTATTTTATTAGTAATTAATTGATTGCCTGAAGTGAAATCAATTTCAGAAGGATAATGCATTGTCTAAAGCACAATAGCATGTTTATTCTGCGTACAGTTTTCTTCGAAGAATTTATTTTAATTTATATTATGAGTGAAATAGTCCATGCACCCAAAGTAACATTCTATTTTCAATTTAAACATAGAAATGATCTGTGCAATATTTAACAAATTCATTTATTTCGCCGCATCTCCATTTGCCACGATAAACATCACCATTCGTCCAAGCCATAGTTCCGATTCCATGCCTAAGTCCATTTTTCCATTGGCCTATGTAACGAGCACCGCTTGGATAAATTCGAAATCCAACGCCGTCCATTTTTCCCATTATCCAGTCACCATCGTACGAGCCATTGTCATCGTAACGACAATAACTTTCGAAATAAACGAATAAATAATTGGTAAAATATTATGCATGGTATTAGTAACTCCTGTTTCATCTAGATATTTTCCCCAGGAGTACATTGAATAACTTTATATGTTTTATTGATTTTTTTCGATAACATTAAACAAATGTTTGTAGCACACGCTAATAAATTACATCGGTCACTGATGAGGTCGTGAAACGTTTAACTGTAAAATACATGTTATATATTTATTTATGCCACATTCTCGAATTTGTTTTTCCTATTTGCAATTACTATTGTTAAAAAGAACGATATAGGGTATTCAACTAACAATGCAGTCATCTGAATATGAGATATGTTTTAATTTAAAACAATGATAATCAGAAAATTAAAAACAAATCTCCAGATAAATCCTCCTCCGTTTGTATCAAATTTGTAAAAACTTTTTTGCATTACCCTTTTCCATGTTTTTGACCCATGTACCATTGTCCTGTGTACATGCAACGATTATCTCCATCTACCATTGTTCCTCGACCGTGGGGATATCCATTTTCAAAATCCCCTTCGCACCAGGAATCATTGTTCCACTCGAAGAAACCACTTCCACGGATACGAGAATTCTCAAATTGTCCCTTCGGAAATAGATACAAAAAAAATATTTCAAATATAAGATTTAATAAAGAAAAGCGGTTGCAATATAAGTTATTACCAATTTCGAACTGCTTTTAATCATGGCTATCAAATTAATATAATTTGTTGAAGCGCGAACCAATTAAGATTACCGATCCGGTGTATAAATTAAATATATGTCAAAAACGATGGTTGATGAATTTAAAAATACTTTCGTTGTTTTAAAATGTTATGCTAATGTCGAATGTAAGTAATCATAAAAATACGCCGTGGTTAATGAAAGTTATGTAATTGAAAATTAAATCCGGAATCTCGGCATTAAATGCTTGAATCGTTTTTGTTTGGTCGCTGATAATGGTCATAAACCGTAAATATTATGGTCCTGGCATCGGAGGCCCAAAAACCTCAGAAGCATATTTTATAGATCCATTGCGAGTCATTATATTTATGTTAAGTGAATTGTGACCTTTTATTTCACCGAAATGTGCAATCAAATAATCCTACCGAAATTGGTTTTCGACGAAACATAATTAATACGTAAGAAACAAGTTATACTGTTTTTGATAAATAAAAGTATTAACGTTAATATATCGAACGATTACTTTATACTGTATGCCATCGTTCCATCTGTACGATCCCTCGCCCTCCATCGTTTTCCTGCTAATGCGGCCGCAATACGAATTGTTATTAATAAAAGTTATATTCACAATCTCGTCTGGCAACGTTAACTTCCAATAATAGGATTTCCTTCGATTTTGATCAATGCTATCTTCCTCGCAACGATTTGCATCTCTCACTTCTCCGTTTCCGTATTCGCTATTTGTTATACCGTCAATATCTTTGGCCTCTTCCTCCTCGTTAGAAAATATTTCTGAATCTTCATCGATCCTTTTTCTAACTTTTTTTCTTACAAAATTTCCATCCCATCTACATCGATTAAAGTTAAGAAATGTAGTCTCACTGTTAGTTGTTCTTTTTTTCATTTTATTACGATTGTTTAATAATGTACGGAGAGCGTATTTTTGCTATTCATATCGACACCGGAAGTGCGTGTGACGCGAAGCGATGTACGCGTTACTACCATAATAATCGATTTTAATATTGGAACGAACCCCGAACAGTGTTTTTTTGCGTGGCAACGCGTGTTTAAGGTAACTAAACTGCTGCAGATAGTTTGTTCTTACGTAACAACATGAGATATATGTATTTACAGCATTACAGTTTGTGTATAGTATAGAAAGCGCTATTAATCCAAAATAATAAGTTAATATCGAGTAATAAACAGCAAGTGAAGTTCCAATTTTGAAAAATATCATTTTCGGGGTAAGTGGTTTTACGTCATCAATTGATTTATATGCTTAATAATTAATAATACGGAAACACTCGTTAATGATGAACAATGAAATATTATTACAAAAATTAATTTTCACACCTCCTAATGAACTACCTCATTCCCGTCTATCGCAATTATGGTAATTGCGCGATTTAGCGGTACGTTTAACGACGATGAGCACATTTCACAGTTAGTTGCTAAATAAAAATTGCGATGGCACACGGTACGTTTGTTTTACTTTTGTATGAAAATTAATCCATTCCACGAATTTGTAAATGCCACATCTTTTTTGATTATGCATCGATTACTATGGTTATTGCATGTATTTTTCGTTAAAGTATTAAATTTACTTGGTAACGAAGTATGCGAGCATGTCGTTGTACAATAAAAAAACAAACTCTTCTTTCGCCGAATATTTTCGGCGCTTTTCCGCGAGAATATCTTCGAAAGAAGGCTCGATTTCCAACATGTGACTCGTCACATCTGATTTATCTAACTCTACTGCTTCATATTCCTCCTCTTCCTCGTATTCAGCTTCTTCAATTTCATTGTAAATATCTTTTTTCCGGCACATTCGCCGGATCTCTTCTTTTAACACAGCTTCCATGTTATTGTGGAAGAATTTAATTAAATAATGCAAAATACCATTATCGTATTATCTTTTGGACTAGGTATCGTATTAGTTCTCTTCGTTGTTCCTCTTTTCGATTATATCGATCGATCATCGTAGTTTTGACGTAACAGCTACGTGACGGGACATCGTCTTCCGAAACTGCAGAAAATTCCATGCGGTTCTGAAAGAAAAGTTAACAAGAAACAAAATGACAATGAAGGAAAAGATAAATGTAAGTTTGATTAAAGTTTCTTGATTTCCAGTTGATTAATTTACAGTGCGCGATTAATGCGTTATATAATAACATAGCGTTCAATTAAACGAATTTTATAGATTGTAAATAACTGTGTATACTAATCGGACATCATTTTTCCTTGATATGAAACTGCGTTCCATTCCGAGCCTTATGCTCGTCGTGAGAAATAAAACGAAAGTTCAATTAATTTTTTTAACACTGCGTTTTATGATTTTCGTTACACCGAGAAGTAGAATTACACAGTGTTGGTCAGACAGTGTCCCTTCTGCGCGGGCACTCGTCACACTTTGTAAATTTGTAAACAAAAATTTTGTAAACACTTTATTTCGTTTTAATTCAAGAAGTAAAATGATAAAATTATTATTACATTAGAACAGACGTTAAACACAGTAGGAACGTTTGTTAATATGAATTTCGTAACGTTGAACGCCACTTGCTTTATTTTGGGGTCAAAAATTATGTTTCAGTCGGTTTTTCCATCTCGCAACGACGAGGCGAACAAACTTGAACCAATTGTGTTCAATGTTCCAGCCATTTACGGCGAGAAAGTGAAGGTCCACGATTGGTGAATACGTTATTATAATGCTGAATCAATAATTTGTATAAAAAATAAAATAAATTTTTCTTACAGGCAAATGCGCACTTTAGCCGAACCAATAGATAACAAAGAAATATTTCCACCAAAAGGGAATCTTTACGTGTCATCCTACCGGAGATTGGGGCCAGACGACGACTGCACTGGGATTTCTGAAACGCAAGCTATGTTATCCCAAATCGAATTAAAACGCGAATACGAACGGATTTATCCGCAACGTACTCTGCTCAACATGCGATCCTTGGCATCGTCGGTGTGAGTATTTTTTTCTTCAGTTTCTCAAAGCTTCGCAATTAGACTTTGTAATAATAGTGGGAAAACATAAATTCACTTTCAGGAATAGAATGTATGAACTGGTAATGTCAGGATTTATGCAATTAATTCTAGATCACGGTTAGTTATTAAACAGAGTATTTCTCAAACACGTATCGTGGCCATTAGACGAAAGTGACGCGGTCTCAAAAATGTATATTTCCAGGAAACCCAATAAAGAGTTTATTAAGATATCTTTTAGACTTTTCAAAAAATCGTAATTGGTACAATAAAAAAAACCTACGAAATATGAAATTATTTATACATCAAAATAAGTGTTGATAGAATTTAAGAACATCCAACAATCTATTCTATAATTGTTTAATAAATAATAAAAGCAAATTCCATTCAGGAAACAAGACAAACAGGAGGGACTGTCATTATCGGAAATACTCCTGGATCCCGAAGAGGCTCGATGTATGGATTATCGAACCACGATGGAAGTCGATTACAGATTACCTTACGCGATTAAACCGAAACCACCGCCGCCACCCCCGCCACCGGAACCGTGGCTCATGAATCGACGAACCATCGGTTACAGTCTCGATGCTTTGGAGAAACGAGACGGTATCCATACGTTTTTGGACGACAATATGGAACTTCACGACAGAATCGCAGATCTTAAGATGAGGAGGAACACGTTGTACGAAACGATGCTCAAGGATAATCCACCGCCGAGCTTCACGGACCCTTCGCAGACGGCGAAAGAGAATTTGCATACGGTTTGTCATTGAAATGTTTTTACAACGAGCGTGAGAAATATACTGACAATTTTGGGTAATTATATATATCGCCATTTACGGGATAGCCTGTATAATATTTTATATTAAGAGCACTAAATTATTATAACATATTATTGTGGCACATTGTTACCCTTCAGCCCAAACTCACTATCAAATATATTACGTACAATACGATCTGTGATGCATCATTATTTATTAACGTCCATTAACTTCACCGAACGCTTAATCAGAAGAACATAGAGATAGCCTGAAGAATACAAGAATTGATAAGAGATTGTGTCTAAATAAAAACAGATCAAGAGGGAGGATAGTGGTATTAAAAAAAGCATGATTGCAATGTAAAATATATTTTATCTAGTCTCCCGTTAAATGGTGACGCGTACGTCGACGAAAGTGATGCCTCGCTGTGCGATCACGCCTACGATTAATTCATACTGTTCGCTATTCATTCGTGATTCCTGCCGAATCGCATATGACCGTAATCGTCGAATTGTTCCCGTTTGCCGAATCTCATGTGTCCGTAATCGTCGAAGTGTTGCCGCTTGTTTAGATCAATCTCGTCGTCTTCACCGACTAGATCTTCTATGGCGTATCTGCGAAGGATATTTAACAAGTGTGGGTAAAACAAACAAATGTAACGGTGCGAAGCGGTTTCTTTTAACGATGTGACTTCTGAATTTGATTTTCTTGCATATCATTGAATTTTCGTCGATAAAGTACATTTAATAATTTAATAATTTTTCAAAAATCCCTTTCGGATCACGAGAAATTTCGAGTTATATTTCAAGGTACCGTTATAATATACGGTTTATACTCAAATTCACGGAAACCCGAATTCACGTTCCAAACAATTAAACGCCAGTAATCGTAAAGATAAGGTGCCATTAAACGGAAGGGGGCAATCAGTGGCGTATTTAAACGAACCTTCGAGATTTTTTTGCGCGAGGCGGGATAAGTGAAAATTGCAATAATTACCTTCGCAAAAACGGACGATTGCGGAATCTACGGTGGACGTTACCAACGAGTTCCGGAGCTGCATCGCATTTTTCGCCAAGCAACCACATGACCGCCATCATGCAGGATAAGGCAATAGCTATATTCATATCTGAGGACAAAACAAACGGTATTATTAACAATATTTCTCATTATCAACTAACCATCACTGAATATTACGGAAACCTCGAAGTGTATTTCAACGATTAATGATGCAATACACGTTTGCTTCCCAGTCATCATGAATTAAAGCTTTTTAACACGTTTTACAAATAATCAGTCATTTCGACTAGTTTGATTGAAATAGGTATACATTAATTTCGGTAATTCTAGCGTTAATATTCATTTTTTTTCCAAGTTTATTCATTTATCTATGCTTACAAATTACGAGCCACTTTCGATGAACACCAAAAATTACGTCAGACATAATCCACGAACCGGAAATGAGAAAGTTTGAAGACACAACTGATCGAAGTTCGCGTGCAACTTAATTCAAGTTCACGATACGCGAGTTAAGAACGCGAGCAAGGAATCGAAGTTTAGAATCTAACGGAGCCGAAACCGGAGAGACAAGTTCCGCTCACCTGTGTGTGGTAGACGATCTGAAAACGATGGAAGAGTGTACGATCCGCACTTTTCACGTGGCTTTTTATACGCGAGGTCCATCATCCCCCGGGATTCCCGGGGGAACGTTGAGCTCCTTGAATTTTAATTCACGTAGCCGCGGCACGATAAACAATTTTCTCGACTGCAAACGCCTTCTTAGATTGTTCAATATTCCGCGGTTCTCGCTCGATGATTGGCAGTTCGAATAAACTTATTACCGTCCCGTCTTCGCTTTTTCCTCTCTAACTATCGAATAACGGAGCCCACCTCGACGGCCGACGTGGCGCTCGAGTTCCAGTAACTCCGAATACCGACGTAGATTGGTTTTTAACGAAATTAATTTTTTTGCGTAATCGTTTATTCGTCTGTATGGAAAAACACGATTGTTCGCACGACGGTCGTAAGAAATTGGGCTGAATCATTAACGCGTCTATCGCCACGTCATCTGTATTTGGGCGACAGGTGATCTGTCTTACTGCAGTCGCGAAATATTAATCTGATTTTATATAATATTCAGATTATTAACGTGCCACGCTCCTCACCCGAATATGATGATTTTAATTTTGTGTACATTTATTTAGTTTGACAAAACCAGTTTGTACGGTAATCCAAATAAAAGTTAAGAAATAAAGCCAAGCTTTGCGATTCGGAAAAACTGAGTTATATCGAATTGCGAACCGTGATCCAATGAGGCTTGACATTTGAACAGCCTCCCACAATCGGACTTCTGATAATCCTTCGCCTGCTAGCTCGCGTTCCGACCAATACATTTGTCAGATGACTTTCGTAACACCCTGTACAGGGTGGGCTTGAATTACTAGAAGTTGGATTCTAGGCGAAAATAAAAAATATATTGATTCTCGATACTTGACCGATCACAAAAGAAAACTTCACTATGTACGGAATTGCTAAAGTAAATTCCAAAAATAATAAAATCATAACGTTGCGTATTACGATACAAATCGATCCCATGAAATTATGCAAAATATAAAATACTATACGTCACGAATGTATCGTATTAAATTACGTTATACCAAAATCGTGCATAACGTTACGTAGCGCGCGCGTCATACAGATTTCGCATAAAATTACAACCACCCCTGTTCTGCTTACATCACGATATCATCCCCACCATTGTGCACACGGCAAAGTGGCAAACCGAACGCGACGTGCATCTGCACGAGGTCACGGTCACGGATTACGTCCATCGATTCTCGAATGGCTTCGGACTTTGCGGTGCTTCCGCCGTACCCTATAAAGTACACCTGACTCCCTGCCAACGTTCAATTGTCTCTCATGCCTCGCCCTGAAATCATCATCCTCGCATCGAGCCCCCATCGTCAGGCCTCCCCGAGTGCTCGAAGGTAGCTCGGCCGAGCTACCTTCCAGGAGACACCGGGTTCTTCCCCGCTCGCCGAGTCGCACGAACGCTCCGTCGTCCATGACCGAGGAAGTGGGTACCACGTTCCAGAGGGGCCTCTCCGAGTGGTGGAGCGAGGAAACCGAGTACGTGTTCCAGAGGATCGAGAGATGGGCCGCTTTCGCCCGTGGATACAATCGGCTGAGGTCCCAGAGGCTCTCCAGAGGACGAATGACGATGCAGGAGGAACAGGAGCCAAGCTGGAGCATCTCCTCGAACAAGCTGATAATCGACGATTCCTCTTGGAGTCCGAGGTTCCACAACCTGAAGAAGACCCGACGTCAGTCCCGCGCCGAGGAGACCAAGATTAATTGCTGCGGCACTTTCAATTACCAATCGAACAGCAACCTGGACAACAGCTGCCTGGAGACGTATAGATACGATCATAGTATCTACTTCAAGACCATCGGTGACATCAGGAACGGCAAGAGAGACCAGGGCGACAAGAACGAGACCGAGGACAGGATCTCCATCAGCAGCGAGGAACTCGTCGAGTGGGACGTCATGTCGGTCTCGGATTTCATCGCCAATCATTTCTCGGACGACGAGCTCGCCAACGAGGAGATCAAAGATGGCTTCGATTCTCTGGAAAGTTCGAATCAGGACGCGGACAGATTTAACTCGAACGCATGGCCCATCGTCGATCTGGGTAAGCTCGATTTGAATCTAGGGAACATGATGGACGCGTCGATGGACGAGCAGAATAACGAGAAGAACGCTATGATTTGTAAAGAGGAAGAGGAGAGTAATAATAATTATGTGGAAGAGAGGGAGTCGATCGAGGAAGTGAGTCTGTGCAATCGAACGGAGTTAAATTCTGACACGACTGACGCAGGTAACACGATGGATCAAAGGAGTCGGGAGGGTGTCAAAACGTATCTCAGTTTCCGAAGAACCCGGAGACCTTCCAGGACGATGAATCAACCTTTGGACTACGGGGATAACGATGTGATCTGGTCAGGTGTTCTGTTTAATTACGCTAAGAACATCGACACCTTTGCTTCTCCGCATCAACGTCGTAAAGCGCAGACGTAGGTTTAGGATGGCGCAGTTTCAATGATTCAAAACTCGAGGGAGATAAGGCAGGTTTATTAAGATCATGTTTGTAATTGCATAAGGAATGTCATGGCGAAGAATACGTGACAGCTGGGGGATTATCATTCATTTTCAAAATCATTCGTTACGCGATCTATACCAGAGTCGATAAACAAATTGTATACTATGATTTCAGGTTTGGCAAATGTAAAATTTATGTTGCGTCGTAATCACGTGCATTATTTCGAACCTTTCTTTACACGATTCTCATAACTGTTGGTTGTTTTCGTTAATTATCGCTATCACAGTTACCCGTTGATAAATAATCAACCGTTGGTCGTTATGCGTTTGGTTACATGCACGAATGTAAGATGAATTAAGGGAGTACAATAAACGACACGTATACTGAACTTTGTTTTTTATTATTGAAAAACGGAGCGCATATCGAGTGTTAAAATTAAAAACTAAAAATACTTTCGCCACCTGTTTCTCCATTTAAGTTTCGATGATTAAAACTGAATAATAATATTATTTGAATTATAATTAAATCGAGGAGAGTTCAAATTATGTAAAATATCCTATTTTCAATAACAGGAACAGCGAATAATAAACCGTGAGGATACGAAGCATCGAATATCAAAAAACGATAAACCCATAAAGTCGTGCAGTCACATTTTTTAATTCATAAAAATTAAGCGAGCTTGGTTTTATACCATACCGGGGTAATCTGGATATTTTTATTATCACGAAACGTTGACCGAAACCCGATAAGTTTTTTTTTTTAAAAGCGATTCAAAAATCTTGGCGACCAACGCGACGAGCATTCGTACATCCACGAAATGAACGTTTATCGCGAGTCAAATATATTGGAAACAGATCAAATTTTATCATCGGGCCTCTCTTTATTGATCCACTATAAAGAAAAATACAAAATTCTTTCGTTCAGTCCCGAGACGGGGAAGTTTTTCCTCTCCTAAACTTATGCTAACGTAATCATCTGTCACCGGAAAACGTCGGAAGGCAATATCGCGCATGCACCGACTGGTGGGGCAAGCTACGCACGCAAACACGTAAGCTTGTGCAATCCGGTTGCAAATCGATCGCCTTCTCACTCGTGACGCGAGAGTAGCGCATAGTGCTCCCCTTTCGAAAATTCTAATCGTGTGCTCCTGCGAGATTGACAGGAAACGAGGAAGTGAAAACAGAGATGAGCAAGCGTCTGGAAACGGTGGCCACGATGGCCTGCATGAAGACACTCCTGATGCTCTTCAACTTCGTCTTTTGGGTAAGTTTCTAGTCCCGCTGAACGACCCGCGCTTAACGCGTAGGTAAACTCGGGGAATAGAGCAGAGTCGTAAAAGGGAGGATGCCATCCAGCCAACTGTTGCTGCACTGTCAACGTAACGTTATTATCGGAACTGTCGTTTCGTTAGCCCTTTATCTGGTTAAGGTGTGCCCGATGAACATATTCTTACAGATGGTGACGCCAAATCTGGTATAATTAGAAAAAGAGTTCATGTAATGGACGTTAGGAAAGTAATTATAGCGAGTGGCGCATTTCCGTATTGCTCCCTTTTTCGTTGTAGATTTAATATAACAGAAATTGTAGGTGGAGTAATGAATTTTAATACGTTCGTTCAATAAACATACTTTAACACATAGAAAGAATAAATCTGTGATAGTTAGGAAAAAAAATTAACGTAATGGATGTTAGGAAAGTAATTATAGCGAGTGGCGCATTTCCGTATTGCTTCTTTTTCGCTGTAGATTTAATATAACAGAAATTGTAAGTGGAATCAAGATTTTAATACATTCGTTCAATGAACATACTTTAACAGATGAAAAGACTAAATCTGTGATAGTTTGGAAAAAAAATTCACGTAATTACGGACGTTAGAAAAATAATTACAGCAAAGCTCGAATTTCGATATAACTCCTTGTTTGTTATATTATGCATTGAATATAATCGCGATGACACGTTTAATGGAAATTCCAGGTATAAAGAAATTTCAATATGTTCGTCCAGTGAACATACTTTGGCAAATGGTTCCTTCAAATTTGTAATAACAAAGAAAATAATCGCCATCAAACACATAATTTATAGTGAGAATTAACGGTATCGCCAAATCTATAATTATTAAAGAGAGAATATACGATATATTTTTATACATTACTACGACTCGAATTTCCAATCGACTCGAAAACAATTTATCTCAAGAATTAATTGACAAGCAAAAAAATTTCTTTGCAATTGAATTATACGGAATCAAATTGACTCTCGCCTTTCCCATCAATCCCCAGGGTATTTGTTTAATTCTGTCTAACACATATCAGATCAGAAGTTAAAGAAATCAATATTTCTCTTCCACAATTTAATTTTGGTTTTCAAATTTCTTTGAACAAAGTCCAACGTAAAACACCGGCGAGGAATTAAAATGTTTTACGCGAGGCAAACAATTAATGCAAACACGGCGATAAAAAGTACATGTATAAATTTTTATATCGAGCATGCAAATGTCTCTTTCTTTTTTGCGCAGGCTTCTGGAATGTTAATGCTGTGCCTTGGCATTTGGATGCGAATCCAATTACGAGACTACGTCGACATGAGCGTTGAAGGAAGTGGGCCAGCTTTGTTGGGATTGGCGAGTTTGGGCGCACTTTTGACCCTCGCAGCAACTTTTGCTTGCTGCTGCACAGCTCGTGGTCACCCCGCTCTGTTGTATCTGGTAGGTTCGATTATACATCGCGGTTAACTTTTGTGCTGATAAAAAAGAACCGCTCCTAATGTTTGCCTTTCGGAGAGGAAACGAAGAAAATTGCGAAATTAGACACGTTCGCTAAGGAAGTTTGCTGTAGAGTATTTAATTCAACTTCGCAACTGAAACAACTCTGCCACCGTTGATTTTAACGAACCTTTTAATGATAATGGCGTGGTCTTGGCAGGTGTACACACGCGATAAAAGTAAAGTTCCGAAATGGTGTCCTGCAGGTAGACAGGGTCGGGGGAAGGGGATCGTCCATTCCCTCGCCCTGACACCCGTTTCCCCTTCGATATACATTTTCCGATAAATTGGACATGGTGATAGTGTTCCGCAAAAGGGTTGAAACGATGTTGCTTGTTTAAAATTCATTAAAGTATATGCGGGTATGTACCGTCGGCCCAGGTTACCATTCCCGTCAAAAAATGTCTGTTTCCCCATCCAGTTTTCAGCTTAACATTTGATAAACGGTATATAAAATAACCGACGGTAATACGTATCTCTTTGGTTAGCATTTAATATTTTGTGTCATACGTAATACTATATCTGAGGCTAAATGTGCACATGATTATGAAAGTGGTCTAACATGAGTAAATAAATGTTTTAAACGAGTTTATTAGTTATTTTGCTTCATATTCTTTAAAATCAAATAATGTGACAAAAAAAAACAGGAAAAAATATGATAGACCACTTTCATAAGCATGGATGAATATGTCGTTTGGCATTTGATGTTTTATCTGATACCTATTATTTTATTTAAAATTTGATATTTAATATTCCCACTCCGATATGCAGTAACGATCGAAAATCGTCACGTCACAAAGTGTGCGTTTGAACGATCTACGACAACCGGAATAATCGTCAATATTCACTAAATAGTGAAAACAAATGAATCACGAAAAACTGGTTTGGTATTGTCCAGATAATCGGAATCCCACTATACATATCTACCCTAATTAATACTCTCGTATTCGGAACGTATGCTTGTGAAGAACAGTGTATACTATCCGTGCAAAAGTATTACGCTGTTAGCGCATTAAGAATTCCCGGGAAAGGGAAGTTGTTACGCAAAATTCTTTTTTCCAGTACGGTGCATTCTTAGCTGTCGTTGCACTACTGGAACTCGGAGCCGGTGCGTCGATTTATGCTTATCGCACGAGTTTGAACGAAGGATTCGATCAAGGGCTGAACGACAGCATGTTGGCTTATGGACAGGATCAGTTGACCACTTCTCACATCGATACAATGCAATCCACTGTAAGAATAAATTAGTATTGTATCGTAAAGTAATAGCTTATAAAAATTACCACGCAGAATTTCAGCGTAAATCGAATGTCATTCGTGGACGGTTTAGTTAGTTTAATTGAGAGTCTATAGTTTTGTCACCTATGAATCTCCGATCGTGAGTTTCATTGTCCTATTTCTTTTTTTAAATAACTATAGTAATATAGGATACCGATGTATTTCGTATGTATGTATAAGGTAAGCGACATTAATAAAATACCTTCCTCCTTTTTAGCTACACTGCTGTGGCAATAGGGGTTACATGTCCTGGCTGAACATGTATCCGCGCAAAGAAGTTCCACTTTCTTGCTGCAAAGTACCGCAAGACACTTGCGACGTGAACGACCCGGACCAAATTTATGTGATGGTAAAGCGAACAAATTTTAATACCGCATCGAGGGAAATTTAATGGGAATGCCGATCGCAATTTAAAAATTGCAAATTTAGAATTTGTTTTGCGCGAAACCAAATAACGATAATAACAATCGATTTATTAAATTTATAGAGGATAAATTTTAATGACCCCTCTCTTTTTCTCAATAACACTGTGTAATGAAGATAATAATTGAATTTTTATTCGAACTTTGACAAATGCAGGATCGACTAATAATAATAATAGCAAACAGAGTTCTTTTCTTTCGATGAATGTTCAAATTTATACTTTCAGGGCTGCTACAAGCGTGTTCTGGATTTGATAAACGGTAATATCGGACTGATTGCTGGCACCGCGATCGGAGTCGCATTCTTCCCGCTCGTAGGCGTCTTCCTGGCGTGTTGCTTAGCCAGCAACATCAATAAAGCCAAGTACGAGCAGGTTGCTTAAACGTTGCATCGCTGGCAACAAAAGTCCGCCGTAACCAATAATAAGAGAAAATCTGCATCGCATTGGAAGGGCGGCGTTATGCCAATTAAACAACAATCTCGATTTGATATAATAATCACTTCAAAACTTTACACTACCACGTGTAAACGCACATTTCAAAGAAGCGAAGCTTTCTAAACATCGTTACGTCGGAATCGTTCCTTTTTATTTCCTTTGCCTGAAACCGAAGTACAAACTATAGAGACGGAGAAAAACTTTCGAAGTCGCGCCAGCTGGCATTCGAAATTATTTCTCAATTAGCTTCTTTACAACAACAACGGCGATATAGTTTAAGGGCATTGAAGCTATCGTTGAACCTTTAGTTGGAATGTTAAAGAAAACAATGAATAATTTGTTAGGTTTGTTGCGGCTGCACGTTTTTTCTCAGATGTTGCGAAGAGCCTTTGCGCAATCTTGTTTGCATGCTACGTAAGAACTAGAATTTATCGACGAACAAATTCACAGCTGTGAGAATAACTTCATAAGTCTCGAAGCATTCATAACTCTTTGCAAGTTTCAATGCAATTATACAGGATTAGTTAATAACAGTTGTCATCCGAAGCAATTTTTTATTCGTGGATTATAGAAAAAGAATGAATCAGATTCAATTACCTGTCATAGCACACGCTCGAAACAATGTTGATCAATAGAGCGCAATATATTTCATATGAAGTTCCCTTTTCCCGAATCAGCGAAAGAAATTTTATTTATTCGTATGGCAGCTGTTATTAGCTAGCTCTGTGCGAAATGAAGAAATCATGGTAGTACGTAGAGGTGTAATTTACTTGACGCGAGAAACGCAAGTCCTTCTGTGCGACTACATAATTAGTCGGATTCACCTTAACTGGATAAGAATTAATCGGATCGATAAAAACGAAATATCACGAAATACAGAATGCCATGAAACCAAAGTCAAATCTGAAAACTATGCATGACTCGCGAAGATAAGAATTTTAGAATTCATCTTACGACACATGGAAACTATTATTATTATTATGTAAGGAATGATTACATTTAATTTGTTATACATATACAATGTCTCACCGTTGTGTTCACTTTTTTACGACAACGTGTAACTTGATTTAGTTTAACATTACGGACAATATCTGTGGAGTTACACTATGAATTTACATATGTCATTTTGTTCCGCTTGTAATACTTTCAATTATTTCCATAGTCTGTACTTTTTTATTTTGAATTTCATAGTTTAGGATTTAGTTGTGTTTTGCAACACTAGAAATCTGTGGAGCGACAACAGATAGATGCTTGAGGATTTGAAGCTAAGATTGTGCTTCTATTTGATATATAAGGTAGAAGGGGACACAATTAGATAACGAGTAATAATTTTTATTTTATAAACAAAATCTTGTAGAAGTAGCACATTTCAAAGCAGGACAAATAACAGGAAAACGTGTTATTGTTTCCTGTGAATTTCAGTTGTCCAATTGTGTCGCGTTCTCTCACATTACGTTTGCCTAATACGCAATTAAATGTACGAATCGTAATGTTTGTTATGCCGTTCTGTCAATCGTAGCTGTAATTTCGACATAATTCCAGCATGAAAATTATCGTTATCTTGTCTCTTTAAAAACGTGTCACTTAAGAGGGGTGAACAAAATATTTGCACGCAACAATTTTTCTCCGTAATCGATCTTTGCCATAACTATAGTAAATTAATTCGGTATACATTTTGAAATAAATTAATAGATGTTGATCGTCATTTAAGCCATATAGAGTAAAAGGAAGGCACGGGGTCTAGTGATACATTAGCGAAAGGATGTAAAAGACTGCGACGGAGAGAAACGAAAGAGAGAATAACAGTTCGTATCGAATAAAATTGCAGGTTGCTATGGAACGGCAGTCCAATCGTAAATTGGTGAAAAGGATTTCCACAGTTAATCGTTAAAGCTTATCTTAAGAGGTCTCAAAATAAGAATCTCCGCGCATTATTTTAAATTGAAGATAATAGAACATTTACGTTCATCGTATTCCTCGTGAAACAGCGATTACTATATTTTTCATGTTCCCCGATCCAGAGCGGCGAGCTAATTAATATTAAATGCATTGTTGAAGAGAGGAAGAGTAAAAAAAGAACTGTTGTAATTTATAACACAGACGATTAGTAACAGAGAATTATTTTTGAGAATGTTATCATTGCGTTATGTAACATACAAATGTCTATATTTGCTTCGTTTAATGTTAAATCTCAGATAGCTGAATTCAAGAGTGAACTAGAAATAAGTTATTACGAACACTGGAAGTTTTACATGGGAAACGGCAAGACGACGCCCAAAACGTTGCAGTAACGTATGGAGATCCATAGACGTACACGTCGAAATATTTCTCCGCATTAAAGTGTTTTTAACTCTTTTTCTAAATACTTAATTACCGATTTTAGAAAATGTCAATTCAATTTAACTGAACCATATGCGTGTGTAACGATACTTATTTCAATGCGATTAGTTGCACAGATACATGCGTACACGCATGTTCTGAGGCGTACCGAAAATCTTGAGAAAATTTCGTATTAAGCTTTCCCTTTGACTCCTCGACGGAATTCAAACTAAGCGAGTACTATGTTAAATCGTAAATCTATATTATATTCAAGTTCCATGTATAAGAAATTAAATCTTACAAAATATATTTATTATATACATATATAAATATTATATAAATATATACGGGATACAATAATAGTGAAATATATGTATATTATTGTATCCCGTCGTACTACAGTCGATTTTATCGTACGCGAAGTGAATTTTAAGCCGCATATCGTTGTTCGAACCTCAATTATCGACTTTTAATGTTCTGGCAGTAAAGTCGTTGCGTAATATATAGTTGTATTGATTATTTCATACCCCACTTTTTTTCTTATCATTATTGCGTCGTGACGTACGAATATTTTACTATGTTCCAAGTATAAAATAAATGTTGATACCTCGAGCTTTTATCGTGCTTCTTTTCTCGCTTCAATCTAAATCAGAAAATCTAACTTTTCATGTGTCTATACTTATAATGACTAATAATTTTTAGAAATGATCTATCAGTAATTAGAATTGAAATGAATTTGAAGTGGTCCCGGAAGTTACGAATTTTGAATTTAGCGGGATTCTTAGGCAACACTGCCACCCTCTAGTTCTTTTTTTATCATAAAAATAAATGTAGTTGGCTCTACTTGTTCCTCACTTCAAGCGTTAATGACATCTGGATCTGGAACAATTCAGTGCGTCTCGAAAAATGGTCGACTCTCCTCAATACCATAGCTTTAGTATCATTGCCGAAGTACTGTAAACTAGAATTAAATCTTTGTTTAAAACATTTTAGGCGTAACATTGCAACAGTTCTATTAAACGTAATTTGGCGAACCGAAAATGGGTTCGAATAAACGTCACAAAACTGAGAAGAGCCGAGACACTAAGAAGAAACGTCATCGTAGTCGTTCACGTAGCTACACGCCTGAACGCGAGAAATCGGAGAAGCACAGACATCATAAAAAGCACAGAAGGAAAGAACGCAAGGATTATGACAGTGATGGTTAATATCTGATTAATTTCTTTAGATTTGCTAGAAACAAGCGCATCGATCGAAATAGCAGCGTCTATTCTTTTAAAGTACCGCGTGCCTCCTCATAATTTGTCGCGTATATAATAATATTTATTTTTATCAATAATATTTAGATGTGATAATCTGTCTCTTCGGTCTCTGAAAATATTTCATAACCTCGGCGGCACTTTAAATAACTGAAAAGGGATCGGGCTGTAATATTATTTTTACCTTGCATGGGCACGTCAGCTGTAGAAAATTTAATTCTCGTTAACGCCGTGTCAATTTGATTTCAGTTGAAATAGTTAATGCTCCCCCGCCACCAAAAATCTCCAAATCGTCGCATCCGTCGACGCCTCCGCCTCCAGACATTTCTAAGCAACGAAGTCCGTCTCCGGCCAAGGGTGGCGCAGCACAGACTTCATTGTCTATCGATGAGACTAACAAGTTAAGAGCGAAATTAGGCCTGAAGCCATTGGAGGTCGATACAGTTTCTAAAGATGATCCTAATAAAATTAAGGATGACTTGGGAGAATTCTATCATAAGCCTGCTCCAAATGTTAATGATAAACTAAAGACACAGAAGTTGAAAGAAACTCTTGGTACTCAGAAGCAAAAGAGGCAAATCGAAGCTAGTTTATCAAAAGTTAAATCTCTGGGACAATGCGACTCAGATGACGACACTAAAGCTTGGATCGTTAAGACCAGGCGTTTGGACCATGAGAAGAAAAAAGCGGAAGAGAGGGTAATTATGAGCTACGATTTTTGTGAAGTTGTATTAGCGTCCAGCATTAATGAACAATGAACGAGTTTTGATTGTTCACACTTTATGTTTAAGGCAAAAATGTTAGATCAGTTGGACGAGGAATTTGGAATTAACGATTTGGTTAAAGAAGAAATGCATAGCGTTCGGAATACAGCATATACCGAGAAGGATCTAAAAGGTCTTAGAGTACAACATAATATTGTGAGTGTTGATTTGCTTACCCATTCTGTACATTTTTAATCGCCACAGTTTACCTTAATAATTGCTGGGTCGTTAACAGGACACTTTCGAGGAAGGTACAACAGTCATCTTAACGCTGAAGGATCAGGCTGTGTTAGAGAAAGGAGAAGACGTACTTGTAAACGTTAATATAACGGACGAGGAGCGTTATAAGAAAAACATCATAAACAAAACTAAGAAACCGGGATACGATGCATATAATGATGACAATTTCGATGAATACGGATTTCCAAAGAAGATTGTTTTGGAAAAGTATGACGAGGAAATTGAGGGTGAGAAAAAGGATGACTTTGTATTGGGGTCAAATTACGCTATAGAGCTTAAACAGCGCAGAATTGAAAGCGTCAAAGAACGCTTGGCAAATAAAAGGTTGGAAACGTTACAGTTCGTAGAGCCAAAGTTAGCCAGCGAGTACTACAATGAAGAAGAACTTGCAAAGTTTAAAAAACCCAAGAAAAAGGTAATCATTCAAGCGAGTATTTCAATCACAAGTTTACGAAAATGTGCTATTTGTACAACAGAGTACAACTCTGCATATTACCTGTGCAATCCAAAAATATTTATTACCCCTTTAAACAATTTTATTACAGATTCGCAAAATTAGAACTAAAAAGAAGTTAAAAGCGGAAGATTTAATTCCCGAAGATAATGATTATCTTAGAGATCTTGGAAGCAGGAGAAGTAAACGAACCGAAGACGCAAAAGAAAATGACGGACTAGATGTTGATGACATGGGAGGTGTGTAAAACAGTTTACCTTTAATTTACTTTCAACAATTTAAGTTTATTTCGCAGCATTATATCACTTCAGTAAAGTACTACAGCCTTATAAACTTTTTTATGCTATAGGACCTACCGAAGATGTTACCGGAATCAAGCTGGAAGATGACGATAAAGAACTAGAACTCCAACTGGCATTAAAGAAAGCACAGCGTTTAAAAGATTCGCAATCAATGGCTATCGACAAACTTGTTGAAAGTGTAAAACAAGAGTCCGCGGGTTCCGACGAGAATCAATCTGGGAATATCGTTCTTAATGCTACCGCAGAATTTTGTAGAACTTTAGGAGACATTCCTACTTATGGTCTTGCAGGAAATAGAGAAGAGAACGGCCAAGAACTTATGGTACAGAGTCTTTCTATCGCTATTCTATCTTGGAAAGGCGTGGTTCAACATTTTCTAAATTTAATTTTTAGGATTTCGAAATGGATGGCATCAAAGAAGAACCACCCGTGAATGAGGAAGAGGACGACGGCCGTGGTGCATGGAATACAGTGCAATTAGGTATTTCTTAGTTATGTGTGTTTGTGGATGTACTAGTCACTTAGTGAAAATCGTAATGAAACAAAACACCTTTGCCCGAACTACGTCTTTGAAGTATTATTCTCTTGCGCTCGTTATATCGTATATGCACTTTTAATTATTATACTTTACGAGCAGATGAAAGTACATCCGAACCAGTAGCGATGGAAGCAGCTATTTTGGATGCAGAACCATCTCTTGGATACGGTGTTGGCGGAGCGTTGAAACTCGCAATGAGTAAAGGGTATTTACAGAAAGAAGATAGCAATAGGCCTTCCGCGTCACGTTTCGCGCATTTACAGGCACAGAATTATTCGATCGAGGACAAAACTTACGGGTATGTAACCAAAAAGCATCGTATCGTACATTCAATAGAAGAAACTTTCTTACTGGGGATCAGGCAGCATTAATGCTATCAATATATTACATAGAGTCATATAACCGAGTATACCTAAAATATTAAAATATCGACGTTCTGTCTCCCACTGTGTCACAATTAATATATTAAAAGTTTGATATTTTCGACCATCAATTGGAACTTAATTGGAATTCTGATGAATCGATAAGTTGTATTGATGTCAAATTCCAATTTCTTAAGCGTCCAGAAATTGAACAAATGTAAGAAAGTTCTTTTATCGAACGCAATCCAAAACGAAGCATATTAGACGAGTCTCTAGTGAATTTCAAACTGTCAGTTAACAGTTTTAAATAGAGCCCGGATTTCGGTGCTCGGAATGGGTGAACCGCTACCGCTACAAGAGTTTACTGCTTTGTCGGAGATGAGCAAAGGCCCGAGAAGAGAGTAGGATTTCTTGAGGTATGTTTATATTATGCGATTCTATTGCTGCAACTGAGGTTTATACGAACTTTCTAGACAAGTCCAGTAAGGTTTGAAGTCGCGTTAGATTTTGCTTTAACGAGGAACGTAGTAAATATCTGTATGTACTATATTATACATGGCAAACATAATTTCTTTCATTGTATATTACACTTGCATGTTTTCATACATGTAGTATCATACGAGATATCTCATTTTTAAAATAAGAATCCTGTGTTTTATATTCAATAAATACTTATCGTGTGTATGATCGTGCAAACTCTAAAGTGTAATTTAAAAGAAAGTATTACCTTGAAAAATGTGACCTACAAAGAATAGAATTCTTGTATGGTGAAAGAATTGATAATCTTTATTCCTGGTAAGGAATATGTTACATGTAATATGTGTTAATACATAAGTTAATTAGAACAACTAAATAACGGTTTATACATGGCATATAATATTTACATCGTTTAATAATACGTTACCATGCAAGGTACATACGAGAAATTTGCAATTAAATATGGCTTCATCTAAATATTTAATTGCGATACTTGTATTGACTTGTTTAGATTCGTGTTAATTTAATCGCATAATGTAATGTATCTTGAAAGCATATTTTTTTTGCTTTCCACATGATATCCTCCGTTTGGCGAATTATTGATTTTCGCAATAAAAACACAAATTTCGAAACACCGAATTCCATGGGCTATTAGAAATGTACTTATGCGTAAAGAGTTTTTCTTTACTACGATGTTACGCCAATATCAGGATTTACGTAACACAAAGTCCATGTGTTCTTAGTGTATGATACACAGTGAAGAACATTTACGTTCTCGTTTACTTGTAATTTTATCCCTATTGTTTTCTTTTCAGAGACGACGATAAGTTCGGCAGAAGGGATCGCTTTAACGGTCCAACTTCTGACTTCAAAGAGAAAGACGGATTCAAACCGAACGTTAAGTTGGAATACATCGATGACGATGGGCACGTTTTGAGCGCAAAGGAAGCTTTCCGTTATCTGTCACATAAGTTCCACGGAAAAGGACCAGGAAAAAATAAGGTCTGCATCATTCTATTTAAACGTCGACTCTTTTGTAATGGAAACAAAATTTCACGAGTAGTACTTTAAATCCCCAGGTGGAGAAACGAATGAAAAAAGCTGAGCAAGAAGTTTTAATGAAACGCATGTCCTCAACGGACACCCCGTTAGGTACACTTAATTTATTGCAAGCGAAACAGAAGGAAACTCAATCCCCATATATAGTTCTCAGTGGCAGCAAACAGATGCAAACGTAAGTATAGTTTTTTCTCCATGCTCCGGGCAAACAGACGAATAACTCATTGAATTTGTTTTCAACGGCGTTACATGCTTCTTTTCAGCACTAGCATATCAAAGTCAAAGCATTGAAAATTTCACTTTTGTGGGAATTTGTATATAAATATACAAGCTGATAATTGAACGAAAAGACTCTTGTCGATTCTCCAGGTGGAATAGTTCATCAGACTGTCAAGGAATTTAAACATTACAATGTTTTCTTGACTTGTTAATCAACATACGTCACAATAAAACAACATTTATAATAGTATTCATAATAGTATTTGATGCACCTTTCCCTTCATATCTTCTGTTTTTACAGTGCTTTCCACTCATATTGTATTGAAATAAATGATGAAAACATGGAAATGATGTAGAGATTAAAATTATATCGAAGAATTTGCATCAGTTTTACTAATCTTCCCACTCTGATAACAAGCTTGCATTCTATTGATTTACCTCTTGCTATAACGAACGGTGGCGCGCAAGCGCAGTAGAGTTATTGACGTCATGCTAATCCAGTCGTTTCGTATACAACGGGTGTACTGTAACAAACATACTTTTTGATGGTTTTAAAATATGCTCCAACCAGATTATTGATTTATTTCAGTTAGAACCAATAGCAAATAAAAAAAGTAATGGATAATCCGAATAACTTTGGTCGTCTAAACTTGTATTTCAAATCACTGTGCGCCGATAGGAAAAAGAAAAAGCCAACATGGCGACAGTCGATTGCCGGCGTGCATACGTGCATTAGGGTTTCAGGTAGAAGTAAAGTGAACATAAAAAGTCAAAGCCTAAAGGGACAATTACAGTGTGTAGAAGTTCAATATCAGTGTTCCATTGACATTAATGTATAATAGCGAATAAAAAACGATCTAAATTATATGTACGATCCTACACTGATCCCCGCGTGGCTAAATAGTCTCCTGCATGTTTTTTCCAAATACCCAACAGCATCAGACTTTTCCTTCCCCCAATATATATTATATTATAAGATCATAAAATTAAATATTCATGCACAGACGTGTATTATTATTTATTTTACTTTGAATCTATATGTTTATTCTTCGGAAGATGGTATAACTCATACCACGCGGAAAGGTTGCAGAGATTTGTAGATTTATTGAAATTTTTCATATGGTCCAAATAGATCCAATTTTGATCCATGATCACTGTATAAATGAAAAAAGTAAAATTCTTCTTTGTTTTCCGGTCTCTCAAGCATAGGATGTTATCGGATTTTCAATATCGTAAGAAATAAGCCATAGCGCCCCAAGCGGTGAATTCCGTAAGAAGAAAGTGAGAGAATCTTACCAAATCGTACTTAGGAACTTTTGGCCAAACAACAAAACATTCTACGCTGTAAAGGGTGTCAATTGAGGGAAGAAAGTCCAAAGAAGTTACAAAATGTCCGATTACAATCGGACAACGTGCATAATTGAAGTAATAGCTCAAAATTGTGTGACGGCCACCTGAGGGGTGGCCATCTTGAAATGACATCGTGATCGAAAAGTGACAGGTTCAAGTTTGCAGTGAAATTCTGTTACTATAGAGTGCTTAATCTCAGGATTGGGGACCTTTCGCGACTTCTTTCGACTTTTATCTTTCATTTGAGACCTTGCGCAGAGCAAGATGTGGCCTTATGTAGCCTGCTTATTTTCAGGATTTTCTTCACTTCTGACGTCACAGACGTAAAGACCGTTTACAAACATTTGGCACTACGTCTTCCTCTTGCGCGAAACGAGAACCAATACGATCAAAGCACTTTTCTTCCGTGGCCTAAATGCCCCCTGTTATTGGATAGATTCAAATACATAGATCGTCAGCGTAAATGATTTAGATGTTTTCGAATGCGTACAAAGATATACAAATTACTTTATATTTTCTTTTCCCTTTTGGTAGTAATACTGCGTACAGTTGTTCCTCAAAATATTTTCTTATTTCGATAAAGTAACGTTACAGCTATCATCACAATAAAATTAACGGGGCAACAAAAAGATATTCGTAGCTATAATATACGTCTTACTTTAGTATCACTACAACACAGTACGATCTATGCTCTACCATAGTAACATGTTCGTAAAAATTACAGACGTTTTAACAGGTAAGTTACATTTATACTTCTTCCTCCCGATCGGAATCTACAATGAATTTCTTCATCGCTACTTACTACCCATACGAATCGCTACATCGGAGATATAAATTCAAGTACTATAAAATATTACTTTATCGTTTCTAGCATTACCGTAGAAATATTTATTGAACGCTCTTCGTTTGCATAGTAATGACGCGGTGCAATCGTTAGATTGAAAAAATAATTTCCTTTGTGTATCAAACGAAAGGATCTGCTGGCAATCGTCGATCAGATATTTGGTAACAATCATCACCAATATTCTTTGAGTATTGTTTACAATCTATCGGCATTGCGCTTCTGTTATCGAGAAATGGTAACGTTTCGTTATGAGAAGTTTGTCGAACAATATTAAATATATATCCCTGATATCACAAGGCTTATCTTTGTGCAAAAATAGTAATACTTGATTCCACGAATCTTACAGTGCACAATAGTGTATAAATTATTTTTATAAATATACGCCATCAAATTACATGCGATGCACACTCACATTTCCTGGTAAACTTTTATAACTGTCGCGTTTTACTTAACGCATACGACTTTGCATTTTTCTTATTCTTTTTTCTTTTTGGAAAGTTTGGCACTTCTCTCTGCGATTCATAGCTATTTTAACCTATGGATATGACTGTTTTTCTATATTGTAAGAAATTTATTTCCATTTAGTAACACTTTTTAATTACGAAATTAATGAGGTTCAATTAATTACATTTTATGATCAACAATGCCGTTAAAGTTGATAGTGTCGCGTAGGTTCTAATCTTTTCACGCGTTACTATTCTTCAAAATAAACTTCTTATCATTTAGTTGACTTATTTTACATTTGTGTACATTCGCCATATTTTTAGAACCTTCTATACCGGCCGACCTAAACTAAATGAAATTGATAAATATTTCGTAAGTACTAGTCCCTTACATCGACTTTTCTTCTCCGGACATATTATTATAATTTAATAAGAGATTCATCTAGTTTAAATATGATCTGCCGATCTTCTGTATTACAAATTGACCGTACTTTTTTGCTTCTAACGTACCATTATAGATATCTAAATCGTTGTTACGATAAGTATATTAAACGGGAAGTGGAAATTCCAGCGGCTCGATC
The DNA here is from genome assembly GCA_933228935.1 of Pemphredon lugubris. Classification (NCBI taxonomy): domain Eukaryota; kingdom Metazoa; phylum Arthropoda; class Insecta; order Hymenoptera; family Crabronidae; genus Pemphredon; species Pemphredon lugubris. The sequence goes on along the minus strand of OW121819.1, from coordinate 39,679,091 downwards.
GACGATCCGCTAGAAACTTCATCGATTATTCTAAAAAAATAAAACCGAGAATCGACCGTCGTATCAAAAGTGTATACAATAGGATGCCGCAGTACGAAACCTGGAGGTAAATAATCGATCATTCATATACATTACAATACGCTGCTCGTTTACTATTAACTTTTTGGATATACTTTCCTCAAGGCAGTCACCTTCCAAGGTACCTTCCTCGAGCGCAGAATCATAAGCAATTGTTATCTATTCAACACTTCTATGTTTTGGCTCGGAGCGCTCTTGCTCACGCCCTCCTCCTGACCACTCGGACTCGATAATCTAACCGGCTTGATCGATTTTAACTTCGTAGTGCCGCCGTATCGAAAGTTAACATCGCTGCAAGTGTCCAACGGATGCATCGTTCCAGGTAAATTCGTCAAAGATTCATTGGTAGTAGCTTCCAATTTCGAAGTCGGCACTTTCTTAATGTATCCTAACTCGTACGCCGACTTCGACGGTTTCAATTTCATCTTTGCGTTTGACAACGGCAACGAGACCGATTTCTCCAAGTTGGTCAGTTGAATCGTCAAGTTATTATCGTTCTGAACAACTTGCTCGTTAGTCGGCGTCATTGCATCCGTGATCTGGATGTCAATATTCACCGTCTTGGAATCGTTCTCGTCGTTGTTGTTCTGAACCACCTGCTCGATGTATTCGTTTCTAATTGCGGCCAATTGTGCCCGTTGCTTTTGTATGTGATTGTGCGAATTCGAGAAGAACGAGGAGACTTTTTCGAGCCTGGTGGCTAGATTCGGCTGGCTCAAAGTTGATTTTAACGGATACGGGGGCTCAACAGCGATGTTGTTCTTCATCAAATTATGCGATTCCCTGCCCGTGGAATTGCTCTTTATCATTCCGTACTTACTGTTGTCCTCGATTATCTTTAAAGGTTGCGGCTTGCCGCTGACATTTCTTCGTTTCTCAACGAGGCTCAGTTGCGCGAGTATCCGCCGAACTTCGCCTGGAAGCTCGACATTCGGATGGATGTCGGATACTTGCTGGATGAATGCTCCTAACGTTGCCACGGTTACTTCTAGACTACGATTTTGAGATTCGAGTTTGTGAACGGTGGATTGTTGCGCCGATCGTGCGCTTTCGATACGATGCAAGTTGCTCATAGTGATCTGTAAACGTGAGAAAGCTCTTAGCATAGTTTAATAAATAGTTATATTAACCGTTTTACAGATTAGAGCAATTTCACGTCTGAAATTTTACCTCGAGCTGTTCATTGAGTTGTGCGACTTCCTGCGTAAGCTGCTTGTTAAGTAACTTGAACTTCTCCAAATTTTCTATTTGTGGTTTCACCGACATCATTTCTTCCTGCAATACTTGGTACTCCACTCGGTATTCGTTCAATTGCTTCGACATCTCCAAGTCTGGATAAAATACACGTTTCATAACCCGATCTAAAATTTGTTTATCTATTGCTGGCACGCGCATCTGTAATTACAAAAAAGGTGGGTTTGAATTAAATTTAACACCGTATACGAACACAATTCCTCCTTCCAGAAATGTATATTTTCGAATACAAAATTTACTTACTTTGAGGTATTCCATAATCTCCTCAAAACTGTCACAAGAGAGTAACTGATCTTGATGATCTTCCAGCAAAGCCATTGACACACGGAAAAGTACTTCTGTACTCTCCAGGAAAAGTAAGTCTATACAAATAAATATACCATTTTTAATAGCAGGTCATACAAAATTTGTTGACCATTTAGCGTTTTGTTGAAATTCAAAACAAAACAGATACTTTACGTCTTGATATAAGGCAATAGTTATGAAGTAAGTGTCGAAGTAAATTTTAAACGTACCAAAAACTCTGGTAACAAAACCCAGTGGAAACTGACTTGCAAACAGAGTCAATAACCACGGCGCGGCGTATAACGTGGGCGAAACTTCGTGCTTATCGAAATGATTATATATCGCTGGTAACCTATCGTGCAGTAATCTGGACAATTGATATAAGTACAACTGTAATGCCGCCATATCGGGAAGATACAATTTTCTTAGGCCTCTTCGAAACATTAAGTGCCGCAGAAGGAAAAAGGCCTGATCTTCCGACATCTGATTAAAGAGGGAATAAACGATAAAATAATATGGCCGTGTGACAGATCAAACGGAAGAAATTATTGTGCAGATAATTACATGTAATAAGAGAACTCCAGCGACGAAACTGAGTCCTTGGCAATAGCCGACTTCGTGATCCAGCAGAGAGTAAGCTTTCAGTAAATTAAAAAGCGCCAACTGGCCGGGTCCTAAAGCTGAACTGAAATATGGATGATTTGGAAACGTTCTTCCGAGATCGATTAGAATCGCGTGCTGTTGGGACGTGAGTTGCTTCAAAAGTAGCTCGTAAGGTGTATTATAATTCGGAAAATCGCGTGTATCTATGGGCGGTTGTTTCAAGCAAAATTGCTCCGCCAAGAATTGCCACACTTCTCCCCTTTTTCCTTTTGGTACACCTATATTTTGTAGGAAACAAACGTTAATGTTGTTCAACTTATTTGTAACGACTTGAGAAGACCTTCTTCGAGTATAATATTTATTATTACTCGTAACACTCATTAATGTAAGTACGGATTGATCTTTTTAACTCACCTTGCTTAATAGCGTGTAAAAGCATTTGATTATCACATTTTGTGGATACTCTTGATTCTTTGCTAACAAGAAGATCCCATACTTCAACTAATTCACGCGCGCAACTGCTAAGTTCATCGTACTCCAACTTTATCCTTTTAACGGTTGCTTCCTCTTGGCGCACTGTAATGATAATTCTCTTTGTTATTACTCTCGAAACTAAACGCGTTTAATTCGGTTGTTAAAAGATTAACGGTTACGCATATACCTCGCAGCCTCGCATTTTCTTTTTCCATTCTTATTAATATTACTTGTTGATTGATTGCTTTCTTCCAAAGATCTCGCAATTCCTGTTTTGTCTTCTTCTTCGGTGTGGCTTGAGGTGACTTGATCATATTAATATTGACGTTCTTATCATTCTCTTTATCGTGATCTTTACCAGGGGTTACGACTCGATTTAATATAGCTTGTCTCCACGAACTATTTGATTGTACAGAATTGTTACCCTCACACTCCGTGGGCGACATTTTTGGTGAATTGCCCACCTTCAAAAAGCTGCAGCACACAGTATTAATTAGCGGATTAATTAAAGAGAAACCATTCGTACTGGATCAAACGTAATAATTTAGCGTAATTTTCAAATATACGCACATGTCCATCATAGAACTCTTTGGTCCAGTATTCACCGACAATTGTTGCTCCGGCGAAACTCTCAAAGATCTGGGCCTACTAGAATCTGGAGAGGCATCCACTATAGACGTTTGCCGTGAATTATCGGGGCTCTGACTACCACTCTTGTGTATCACAGTATTAAGGTGGCCCGAATCCCTCAAGTGGGAGCCAAGACCGAGATCGTCTCGCGAACCCTTTCTTTTCATGAGATTATCAAAGCTATTTGTAAGCGAGCGCTTTGCCTTCATAAATATTGTGCTTCCGACGCCGACGCTTAGATACTGATTGAGAAATTCACTCCTGAAACATGTAATTCGGTTGATATAAACGCGAAGGTACCCCAAAATCCGATTGAAACAATCTTATCGCGATGCAGTTAAAGATTACACAAATTATTGTTTTTAACCTATCGAAATAATATTAATATCAATGTTTCAACTCTGATTTACGCAAACGACCTTTACAAATGATAGTACACGGACCACGTAGTATATACACAAAGTGTCACCTGTTCTCAGCTGTATCATGAACGTGTCTAGTTTGTTTGGATTCGCAGTGGGCCCGTAGTAGCCTAATTAAGAACTGATTTTGCTCGCGTAATGTTGAACCGGTGCCGCCATTGGATTCAGCGCTCCTGTACTTGCTAACGACGATTTCCTGCTCGTCCTCCGGCAGCAGTTCCATCCGCGAAAAAATAATGCTCTGACTTCTTCTGTCATTTTGTCCTGCGGGGCAGACGCGAAACTCATTCCCCGATCAGCTATTCCAATTTCAAAGAATAATGATGCGGAGGCTGAAGTTACCTTCGATTTCTTGGCACAGCTTGTTAAACCAATACATGGGGCAGTGCTCGCAAGAGAATACAGGATACCTTTCTCTCCTTGTGACATCAACTGATCCAACAAATGCTTGTGTGATGGCTGCAAACAGATATTTGGATTTCACGCAAACATCTATCGCAACGATCTATTTTTACTTTAAGATACGTCAAATTAATTTTATTTAACTCATAACGTGCTAGGCGATATTATCGTCTCGTACCAACTCTTCTCTTGGACAGATACAAATGTCTAAAATTTTTAAAGCGAAAACAACTCGAATGATACTTCTACAGTTTTATCTTCTTCTCGGATAAATTGTTATAAAAAATACTGAAAATTATGTGAAAATATTCTCATCGACTATTTACCTCCGACAAGATCATCGGCAACAGAGTCCGACTGGCATTTAAACACGTAGCCGATGAAACACTCGATATTATTCTCCTTGCAAATGAACCCGAAATGTTCACGATTATGAACACCTTGAACGCAACTCGCCACGTCCCTCAGCTGTTTGTGAAGAAGCACTTGCTTCCTATCCGGACTGATCAATCTCAAATCATGTCGGCCTACCTGAAATTCATAATCATATCGGAACGCGTTCCAACGATACATTCCCGACGAAACAAACAATTTCCCACCTGGAAGAGCATCGTGCGGTTATGCTCGTCGTTGGCCTTCACCGCGGAATCCCTCCTGGAATTCAACACGCTTCCCGTGGAAGACGCCCGGTTTCGCATTACTTCCGGTATTTGCATGGAGCTGTTGGACGTCTCTCGAGTCTCCTCGTGTTCCTCCTGTTCCGTGAGGGTGGTCCTCAACGGTTTTGGGAAGCTCTCGACGGAACCAATTAGAGTCGGCGGTACGCCCAGGGGATTAATTGGTGATACGATGCTATTTCCAGATACATTTTCTATGCTTCCAGTCTCGCTGGCACTCGATTCCTGAAGCACGTTTGCAATATTAGCGAAAATCTCGCCAGCCTTTTTTTGGAACTTTTTCAGTGACTCGTTCAGAAATTTTTTCGCGTCCTCAGTTTCAATTCCAAAGTCAATGAACACTATTCCTACCGACACTTTATGTATATCTATTACTGCCGCAAACTGTCAGATTATCGATCTTTAAAAGAACTTGTATTAGGGGTACCGTAAAGAAAATCTATCATTTTGTAGAATAATAAAAATCTGTGTTCTTCTTCATTTTTGTTATAGAATATAATAAAATGTAATTTCCTTCACTTTTTACAATTGTACCCTAACGTTTGTCTGATTGTAAGTCTTTTATACCCATTTCATAAAAACGTACGAAGAATCTTACACCACCGTATTCGGGCACAAACTGACGATGAGCTCAATCGCTACTATGTAAAATAATAAATTCCTTTCCGGTACCTCTAATATTTTTTAATACAGAATGAAGATAATAGCCAATTTGATAGAAAAAAGTGTAATTTCTTTTATTTAGAAATAGAAAACGCATATTTTTACATTTAACCGGCTAACATTTAAGTTAACTGGCTGTGTAATAACGTTGTATGCAGGATATTTTAGAAACGGTCATTTGACTGGTCATAGTAGGAATAGTGTTGAAGTGTCATTCGATGTAACTCGTAACTTACGGTACTGTTTCTCCTGTTGTTGGAAGACGTCAAAGTGGATTGCCGTCGGAGTTGCTGATATTCAGACAGGATATTGCTGGTCGACGATCTTGATTTGTCGAGACCGTGAACACGAAACCTTATGAGGGCATCGTCGATAAAGGTTTCCGCTACCTTCGGATGAGATACTCTGATTTTTCCGACATAGAGTACCTTGAAAAACATAACGATACGCCTGTATTTGGGACGGACAAAATTTCCATTTCATGGAACAAACTGGAAATAATTAACGTGGAACTTGTTCACTTGCACGCGTAACGGGCAACACAATTTTTCTCCTTTCTTTACGTAACACGAGCGTGCCCAATTACCTCGAAAAAATGGGAAGAGCTAGGAGATATGTCAGCACCAATGGACATCAAGGTAGCCGCGCTACTTTGCGATCTTTGAGGTACATCCCTGTTCTCGAAACGGGAGGAGGCCGAGTGTTCCTTCATCTCTCTCAGGAATTGCTGAACCTGGAAGCAAAAAAAAAGTCAGAAAACAACGTCTAGCCGATAATTGGTGATAATCTATTCCACATCTTTGCCGTGCAACCAAAAAACTTTGTCAAAACTGTAAAAAGTACGCGTTCCCGTAACAGTTAAACGCATCTAAGTAAGTCAATTCGTATAAAGTTTCGTAACTTTCTTTCCTACGAGAGAAAAAGATCTCGGTCTTCGTTAAAAGGAAACAAGTTCGCGTCACTCCCGTATTGCGTAATGCAAGAAATTGTCTCAAACGACCTTGTTGTTTAAGTATTTATTCGAAGTTGCGAAGTCAGAAGAGAGATAGACTCTTACAAACTTCTCGAGTAGCGCGTGATTTATATTACAATTCGCGTTACAACCTCGGTAAATTTCTTTAACAAAAAACATGGACATTTAACAACTTCTGCGCCTTACGCGCGCGTCGTCTCGCTGGGAATAAAAGGCAAATCCTACGTTGGAGAGATTATTAGATTTAACAACTTCTGCGCCTTACACGCGTCGCTTCGGTGGGAATAAAAAACATTGTAATTTCGTGATTTAATAAATACAGTATACTCGTTAACCCCTGAAAGACGAGGGGGACTCTCGACTTAGTTAAGAATTTATTTCAAATTATAAAACCTCCTTCCTATTTTCCCATCGGAGCTCATTAGTTACGCCTAACGACCCCCATTTACATAATCTCGCGTTACGCGTCCTCGTAGGCTCGAATAGATTCAGTGGTACGTATCATAGGATATTCTCTCACGAAGAGAATGCATCCTAGAAATAATCAAGGACGCAATGTCTCGATTCGTGGGACCATTAACGTACAGGGTGTCCGAAAGAGAACGGTCTGGGAGTTCGAATAGAGGCTCTGCATTCAAGTACGTAAATCGGAGTAAGATGATACGATTAACAAAAGTTCTCTGCGCGAGGACGGTTACGAATGACCAGTTTATTTTTTCCATTACATGATTATCTGGATTTTTAAATGAAAATCTGAAAACGCGATCACGGCGCAGTACACGCAGAATTTACGATTGCAACGAATTTAAAACGGTGCTCCGTTTCTCCGATACCACTCGCTAAACGAATGATCTTTTCTTCGTCTTCGGTGAAATTACGTTTTATGTAGTTCGTGTAATTTTTATAATCTTATTATAATATATTCTTTATATTTTATTTTATTTATAATAAATTTTATACATCGTTACGTTAATTATTGTCGCAACGATCGTACCTTTTCTCCGCTATCAGTGCTCATATAACTCGGTACAATTCATACATTCAGTTTGACACAATTTATTAAAATATTGATAAAGCCCGTAACACGTTGTGAATTCGAATGTGTTAAGAAACGTTTACCAGTGTCATTTTCCCGAAACTGTGACACGATTCGTTTCGTGCTTTACGAAGCAGAGCCACCCCAAACCTCGCCATTCAGTTTCGCACGCTCTGTACGAAACAGATTTCGCAAGGAAACGTGCACCAAACGTGGCCGATGGCCGTGGACCAAAATAAACTCATTTTAGAAGCACTCGTCGACTGCATGGCTCTAGTTTTCTGTCCTTTCCTCTCTCTGTTCCTCGTCCATGACGATTCGGCTCTCTACCGTCCTTTTCGACGCGATTCAATGCCCCGCGAAATATCATTCTCAAGAGTTATCGGCAACGAGACAATAAACTCTCGATGGTCCGGTCGTTAACTCTGAATTCACGTCTCTACGTTCATTTCAATAACTTTTTATCCGTTTGTTACTGCCCTTCGAAAATCGTTGCGCGTGTGATTTGAATTTCTTCGAGATTCCAGAGTCTCGCGGATACTTAATCGTGCTTTAATTGTCTACACATCAATGAGTTCAGTTGAGTGGTTAATCATCGTTCGATTAATCGAATAATTGATACGGCATATCAAGATCGAAACTATTGTCGGAGAAGTCGTTTAAAGTTGTATCTATTTAAAAACAATTGATTGAACCTACACCTCGTCTCAAGATTGACATAATTAACAGAAGGATTGAAAGTCGTAGAAAATGGAAATCAAAATCGTTCCTACAAATCTTTTAACGTCTCGGCAATACACCCCACGAATTACTTTCAAAAATATATCGATTCTTCGAAGCAACGAGAGAGGACCCAAAATCAATTTTCCTCCCTCGTCCCCTTCCATTCTCGCTGGCGTCATTACTCTCGGTAAAACGTAAACATATCTGACCACGAATATAAGCAGACTCGCGCCACGATTAGGTGAACGTAATGACTCGGTGATTAGTATCAATCACTGGACGTCACTGACGTAGCCACAATAACGAGGACTCTTGTTAAAGGGGGATACTCGACGCTATCGATCGCGAAATAATTTTTATCGATAAAAACGAAAGGTAGTCTCGCGAAGTTGTTAGGGTACCGCGGATCTTGACGACCATAAGGTCTTTGGCTGCGACGGAGAATCTACGGTAGTCGCTGACACAGAAAGCAGTTCGTTAGCGACGGGGCTTCCCTTATCCAATTATGGGACAAGCTTTCTTTCATTATCCAGCCGGCCCTTTTTCCTGAAAGAGTTGTACAACCGAACGCGCGACACGCGAACTAGAAGTTAGAAAAGTAATCGCACGTCGCGATGTCTCTTTGGGATTACGTAAAAAAAAGTATCATATGTCACGTCGAAAGTTGAGTAGGCGAATATGAAAGTAAGTTATAGCTGGTTTTAATTTGACTGTTCTCAACGCGTTATTGGGACGAATATTACCACAAATGTATGGAACGTTTATTTTGAAAGTGATGGAAGTCCATTAAAAATATTGGTTATCACATAATTTGTGATTAATTTTAGTGTAAAAGAAAAAAGAGAAAAAAAAATAGACTTGCATCACTTTCAAAATAAACGGTCCGTACGTTACATGAATATAGATACACAGATCTTTATCTTTTTGACGTCGGGAACAGTTTCCATTTGTATTAAGTTCTTCGATTTTATTTTCGCGTAAGAGAGAGTAAAAGAAGTCAATGAACAGACTACCAAAATAAAAAATTTAGTGTGCACCATAAGGCGTTATACCATAAAATGTTTGGTTTAGCCCTTATGTCCCCAAAATCGGACGACGATGAAAATAAAGGACAGCGATCACCGTGCACGCGTATCGATAAAGGAGATCGTTAAAGCATCATCCGTTCTTATGCCACGTTCCTGCGCTTCGCACGGATTTGCTTCGTGATTTCATGTAAAATGCAAATACGCGTTTGCTGACATTGGTGTCTGATCCCAATTGATCATCGCCAATTCAAGGTACAACACGCGTCATCGCTCGGATGCACGGGTCGGCGTCGTGACGCGTGCCGATTGGATTCACGTGGAAAAACGTCCCATGATTCGATCCAGCGAGTTGAGGTTTAATTGAAACGAGTTGCCGTTAAGTCGCGAGAGGATAAAATACATCCGTGCCTCGCCCCGGGGACACGTTTTACGCCCAAGGACGGTGCACGTAATCGATTGTGAGAAAATCGGTGCAGAGAAATCGCTTCCGCTCGCTTTTCCGCATTTCAGGCTTCGCGCTGCTGGGAATCAATGAGATGCGTTTAAAGTTAAATTTAGAAAGTCGCCTCTCCGCTAGTCAGTGTTCGTAATGACACGCTCTTCCGCGTCTTTGCAGTTGTAACGACGAAACTAATTAACCCCCCCGGGAGTGCAGTTTGGCAAGTCTCGTTATATTTCATATTTAATTTTAATACAATCCCAGAAATGTTGTGGGTTGATATTTTAATTTAGAATAGGGTCGAATCAACATTTTCACGGTTAAGTAATACATCTATTTTCGATAGGAATTCAACAGGTGTCTGATAAAAATAAAAATAATTTCCATATAGAACAGTATCGCGAAGACATATAAAAAGTTCCGCAAGGACGCTTCTTCTTTTTATCGGGAATTAAATTCCATCAAAGGGTTCGAATTTTGTCCAAGTGTATCACACCTATGTTTTTAAACAATCTGCCTCTCGGAAATCTATAATTAAAAACCAAAGTAAAAGTGGGGTAAAAGTTCAACGACAACCAAGCGTCTTTCAAAGGTCCACGATGACTAGTAGGAATTGTTGCGATCTGATTGTAAAACCACCGAAGGGAAAAAAAATCAAAGAGACCACGCTCAAAGTTTAACGTATTCGTTGAACTTAGTTGATTCCGCGCTGTAATTTGCCGACTTTCTTGATAAAAACGGCGACATAGATATCTCGACGTGCATCGGCGACGGGAGGGGAAAAAAAAAAATGAAAATGAACGTTCGACGCCAGGCACCCAACAGGTTTTGCCTGACGAATGATTTTTACTACGCGCGAATACGGTTTCTCTCGCGAGAAGGGAACCGTCCTTCGCCTCGGCGCGTGCGCGCACGACAAACGAATATTTTTTTTTTTTTTAACGAACCACGCGACGAGCGGTCGTATTCTCTCGCAGAATTTTCAACGACACAAAACGCGCAGGAATTATTCCGTCCTCTCGGACGAGCGGCATCCTAACGGCGACGTCTCGTTCGCGGACAAGTGGATGCGCGACGATTACGTAAACACGCGTCCAAACGAACAACAAGGTATTAATTATTAATGAATGGGTATTTGATGGAAAATGTGTCACTTAGGATCAAAGATCCAGGACGCATCGCGGTAAACACGGTCCCGTTCACGGCTCTGGGCGAATGCAAATCGCCATTGAACCTTCTTTAATTATCGCGCGGCATTTAAAAGCCCGAGGCAATATTTTTTTCAGCTTTGACGCGTCGATCGTGATATCACCCGTATTCAGGTGACGCTTTGGTTGTCTTTAATTTTCAGAATATTGATTCGATTAATATTAATATCGAGGTTGTTGATGCGCCGCGCGTGTCATCCAAATATGGATGACGTGGGTGACGTTACCACTACAAACGAGTTTTGTAACGTTGAATACGATAATCGAGTGTTGGAGGTGTAGCGTTGCGCTTCGCATCGATGACAATTAATTAACGACGATTAACGGGGAACTTGATTGTTTAAGGTAGTTTGGGATAGCGCGTTACAAACGAAGCTTCGTGGCGAACAACAGTAGCCAGAGTGTCTAATTATATGCAGACAGCTTGTCGCTCCTAATCCTTCCACGAATACCAAAGCTTTCACTCGTACCGTTTATTTAAATACCACAGCCGCGTGATTCGAAATGCTAGTTCATCGACACTAACGAGACACCTGGAATTCAGTCCTCAGGAGCATTCGAACGTTCACTCAATTTTTGTCGCTCGTTTGACCCGTTGAATGCCAACCGGATTTTAGAAAAATTTCCTCGGGGGACAATAATGCAATGATAATTGAATAGTATATCGTTCTGTTGAATACAAGCTTTCCAATAGCGGTTGAAAATCGAATAATTCTTTATGAATTGAATTATATTTTATCTCATTAAATACGAGCTTACCAATAAATTGAAAATTGATTGAATCGAATTGGTTGAAAATTGAATTGTCAAAAATTAATCAAATGCAATATCGTTTCACTGTAAATGAGTTTCCCAATAACGCTGGAAAATCGGACAATTAATGTGAATTGAACAAGACTTCGCTTCGTTCGAATAATCAATTCGTATTATTCTATTCTACTTCCAACAGTTATCGGTAAACTCGTTGCCGCTTTAAAACAATTTGGAACCGAAGTATCGCTTAATAATAAAATCTACATTAAAAAAAAAAAGAAGTCTGATAAAACATATGAAAACGGGTGTTTTTCCTGCGAAAAAATGTGCTTTTGCGATAGGCGAGGGACAAATTAACCGTACAAAACGCCGCTTTCAAGGCTTTCGACGTATCTCCTACGTGCCCGGGGTAACGTTAAACTCGCGATTAAAAAATGCAGTCTAAAGAACTCTGACGTTGCCATACGTGCAAGAAACAGTTACGGCACATATCAATAATACGTTGCGTAAAATGTGCAACTCAATATCGTAATCGCGCCGTCGCGACACCACGATGTGCCAAACAGCGCAATTCTTTTTTTTTTTTGCGACAATTAGGGAAACTCCGAACGTTCGAGATAATGGCCACGCGATTAAAAGGAATTGTCTTTTTTACAAGACGAGAAATCACGTCTATTACACTGCGTTCCGAACGATAGTCTCGCAATTCGAAGAAACGCTCGGAATTGTGAAAGTAACGAATGCAGTACGTGCTCGAAATATTACGTTGTTCGATGAAAGACGGCGCGAATTTCAACAAAATTCTTGAAACGAGTAAAACTTTTATTCGTTGCCAATTTGCGTGACTAAAAGTAGCTTTGTCAAAATAAAAACGCGTCAATCGACGTCGATTTTATTAAAACGTTTTATTTTACCGCATGCGAAAAATCGTTTAAAAACAACCTTTCAGATACTCGTCACGAGCAATGTTGGAGATTCGAGATAAAAATTTTTCACTCTTTTCTCGTGTGCAGTGACCTTGAACAGCATTCGGTTATTATAGGCGACGAATTGACCTTGGGAGAGGGTTACGCTCAGAGGTGCTCCAAAATGGAAGATACGAATCAAAATAACATTGACGATCTACAGGTTTCGCAAAGGATAATTGTCATTCAATTATATCCTTCGTGTCACGCAATTTTTTCCCGCTCACATTTTACATTCAAAAAGTAATGTAGGCTTGCATTTGATTTTCTCCAGTTTATATGTACGAAGAGACTTTAAGTACAAATTCCTAAAGCGGAAAGTTAAATAAACGAAATACTGCGAAACATATACGTAGTGGTCATTCGAACAACAAATGATTCACGCTTGTTTTATTTAAGTATTATCTATTATTTATTATACCCGGGCTGAAATAACCCCAACAACAAATCCAAAGTACATTCTACGAAAAATAAACAATTTCGATATGTGCCAACCGAACAAATTTGAATCAGATACGCTGCACGAAGATTTCGTCTCGATGAGAGTTAAAAAAAGATCATCTCAATGGTAACCTTAATTTGACGCGGAGCTTATTTTGCTAAGACTCAATTTTCTAATTCAGAAATTAAAACATAATACATGCCTGATTCTAATTAACCTATAAAACCGAGAGATCGTTACCAATTTGATCGTTTAATTATACACAAATGTAGTCAACGTCGCGTAAAACAATTCAAATTATTATTAATCGTTACCAAGTGTTACAAGATTGTTACCTATCTGATCGTTTAATTATGGTCAACGACGAGTAAAAAAAGTTCATGTTTGAAATCGGTCAAGGGTCTCAAATTCGAAATTGAGCGTTAGTAAAACAAGCTCAACCCCAGTGGGGCCAATTTACCCTACGCTTCACGCAACGCTTGGATCACGCACGAGTCACGGCCCGGTCAAATATCGTTTAATGATTTTTAAATAGAACCGTACGCGCCGTGACTGTGACTCGAACGTGATCGTTAGCGCTCGCGCTTCTATTTAGAAAGCATCGAACAATATTTCACTGGACCGTGACTCGAGCGTGATCGTAACGCGAATTTTCCCGAATACGTGACTTTTGCCGCATTGTTCGGACGTACGGCCGTGCGATCGATAAGTCGGTAGAAGAAGGAAAAAAAAGGAGAATTGTTTTTCGAAATAGTTACATTGTTTTGTTAAGAGAGACAGTGGGATAAAGTGGTACCTGTCGGTAACCTTCGTGCCAGTAATAAAGATAAATAACATTTATTTTCCTGTTCGTGACGCAACCATAGGATTTTCCACGAGCCAGATTCTCAGGCATATCCTTCGTGCGTGCGCGAGTATCACTCTTCTGGCAAAAGACGTGGAAGAAAATATCCACGAAAATAACGGAGCTTGGATTGGCGGGGGTAATATTCGAAACGCCCGGCGTTTCGTACCTTTAAACTTTTCAGACCCGTCGATCGTGTTCATTATTTTGCCGCTCGATTCGCTTTTATCTAGTTTCCATCGAACGCTCGACACGATTGGTCGAGGATAGACACTTCTCAGGCGCGTTAAAAACTTGATTTGCAATGCCACTGATATTTTATCGAATCTGGAATTATGTGTTTAAAAAATGGTATTAAATTGCAGGAAACACGTTTAACGCATGGCAAGCTGCGTAATATTTAAATTTAATCGGTTAACGTGTACGTTAAACATTTTTTTTTTTTGTTATTTCTTAGCACGGGTAATTACTTTGCGTGGGTTATTTAAAAAATTGATTGGACGACATACCGTGTAATTCTATTGGTCCGCGTATGAAACAAGTTGATTGAGAAGTTAAAAAATTTGTTTTAACAGTAAAACAACAGTGTCATCCGTTTTAATAACTAGGATCTACTGTTCTTGTTTCATCTCACATGTCCCTTTCAAGAATATTTACCCCCGTTCTCCTTGCCATAAGTTGATAACTTTTAAAGAATACTGACAAACGCGAGTCAACGCACATTACAAATGCTAATGCAGTTATTATTTATATCTACTTGATCTTGCGCGAAAATACCTCACGTGCGTGCAAACACGTGACCGACTTTTCCGCCGCATTCCGGTTACTTTTCGCGAGTGCCTTTGAATCCGTTCCTGCCATTCCTACTTTCGATAATTTAAGAACGAATCCTCTGAAGCGAACGTCAAAAGGGAGACTTCGGGACGTTACAACGTCAATTTCGAATACCAGGAAGAAGGGCCGCGTAACAACATCGAAAGAGAATCTCAGATCTTCCAATAAACTTCTACAGTAGACTCCCATATATCGAGCCAAAGATATTGCGACTACTGTTTTCGTATAACACGATTTCTCGTGCTACACACCAAATAATAAAACACAGGGAACTGAATTTTATTCGGGGAAATAAAAAAGATTCATTTACATAGATTAATAATATGTCTTTTTGAACCAACAGCATACATGTATGTATATGCTACGTATTTTTAAAACGCCTTCATATTTGATACAGCTTGAAAGATAAAAGTTGGCACGGCAATAGTCATTTTTCGCTACGACGGCAATTTGGCCGTCCATGATTTTTTAACATTTTCATGAGTTCTTCTTCATTTAACGTGCATGTTTTCGAAATAATTAGGACCATTGAACTCTGGCACAGCATTGCAAGCACATTTTTGCCTAAAAATCTTTATTGAAGTAATCACAGAAACTTTCAAAAATACAAAGGTTAGAAATAAAAATTCAGCGAGGGGGAGTGTAACTAGAAAATATATGCCCTTTCCACCCCTCCCTCGGAGCTGATCGAAAATTTAGGAAGACGAGTTATGTAAAAAAAATTTCGTGCGGCACGGTTTCCTGTACCACAGATTCGTGCAACGCGACGCGTTAACCGCGTTACACGAGAGTCCACTGTATCTTACAAACTCGTGAGCGTTTCTTCGCCGATCGAGGAAACGGAAATTCAACGATGCCGCAAATTCATGTCAGGCGCATCCCTGAGAGGCGTTAACGCATCTCGATAAAGAACGACCAAGCTAATCGCGATATCGACAAACGTGTTTCTCCTGCTCTACCGGGAATGCAAAACGTCCGTCCCATTGGGCTGTTTTCCGCGAAGTAATCGGAACACGGTCAGTCAACGGGTATGCTGGCAGGCAGCTAAGATTCTTCCTCGGTTGTCCGACGATGTAAATTTAGATCCCGGTAAGCCCGTCGGTTTCCCGAAAATAAGCCTTCCTCAGCGACGGAAGGAAGAAAATAGAGAGTTGGAGAGAGAGAGAGAGAGAGAGAGAGACAACCGAGAAGAAAAAAGAAAAGAGTTGCCCGAAGAGCGGTGGTTCGCCTCACAGCTGTGTTCAGTGATCCGCAAACGCGTGTAAATAATCTGCGATACCGATAAGCCGATAAGGATGAATAATGAGCCTGGATCGTGGACGCGAAATGACAATACAACGAATGGCGTGCCAGTGTCGTTCGTCGCGGTAACGATTCATATTACGATCGATAATAATTTAATCTCCACGGCGGAATGGCGTTACGGAACGGTTTGCGGAGTAGCGTGTTGTTTTGAACACACCGGGTGTACTTTACCGCGACACTCTTTCTAATGGAATACTAATAGGATCAAAATTGATCGAACGTTTTAGAAATGTGTGTATTCTAGAATTACCGACGGTAAGGGAGTACGAGACGAATATCAAATTTCTTTTTAATTTCTACGATACCACAGAAATACCGAAGCACGTTGAAAGATCATATGAAAATGTATATATTTTCTGGGGGACAAGGCACAAATAAACAGATATGTTTTATTCAAAATATGAACATTTTCGTGAAATTGAATTATAACACTTTGTACAACCTCTTATCGGTTTTAGAACGACAGAAATAGGTCGCGATATACCGTGCATAAGATTTCTACATTGATGTTTGGTAATATTTAGCCAAGCTGATCTAACATTGCGCGGAGTTTTACAATGATAATTTCAAATTCGTTAGGAATGATCGAGTGGCTCCCTTTCTCGGTTTTGCCACAATTATATTTTGTTATTATTTTTTTCTAGTATCCCATATCCTTACGATAAGATCTGTGACTGTGAGGAAAAATATCGCGTGTTACGATTAAAAAAAAAGTTTGTGCATTAATCGAGCTGTAGATTACAGAATTAATGTATGTATTTGTCAGAAAAAATATATGAAGGCAAATGTTGCAGGTAAAAAAGAATGCAATTCAACCACAGTCCGATAAGAAGAATCTCGAAAACGAAAATGCGTAACACGTGCGTTTTTCCTCACGACCACAGATATAATTATAAGTTTAAAACAGTTTCGCACGCATCTCATACTTTAAACAACACTTCCCCCTTGATACCATTAAATCTTTGTCAGAAATATTTTTAACAGAGATACGTCACTGCTAATATGAGCTTATCGAGTTAGATAAAATTGATGACTGTTATTTTTATTTAGCACCAGAAGTACCGTCAACTGCGGTATACCTATTTGTTTACAAAATATGTTACGCGAGGAAAACAAATCTGCATCCACATCAACAAAATGTTAATATTGCTAAAAAATATATACATATTCGTACTATTTGAAAACACTACTTCACACTTCAAAATGTTAAAACCGTCAAAAGGACTGATTCGATGGTTTCAACGTAAATCAATTTATTATAAAAATTTTAATCCAGTCAGAACTTCCGACTCTATAGTTCCAGCGTTAATCATACCTCTTGCCGAACAAAACTTTGCATTTCCGTTTACCGTCACAATACTCGCACAACAACGTAGCAAGTTCTATTCTATTCCAGGGTTAACAAGTTTCTTAACCCGAGTTTCCGTAGCGCGTTGAATGACAAAAAAAAAGATCCTTTGCGCGGCCTCCAAACTAAAAATCGAGGCTGCACCGAACGGTTTCACGATCTACTCACAGCAGGCCTCCTGCCAATAGCGCTCGCATCGCTGTAGGACGTAACCTTCGTGTAAGGACTGGAAGCGGATATCGGTACGGTGATCATGATTTCCTCTTTTCGATTTCTTCCCGCTTTCGCCAAGATCCACGACGTCACACCGCCAGCGATCCCATTTGGAGCTTTAACGGACTAGCACGATCCGCCGGATGGATACACGAAAACTTACGTCGCGATTCCGTGGACACTGTCCTTCGAGAACTTTGAGTCTGCCGCGTTTTCACTGGGGCACTTCAGGCGAAGCTTGTCGAACGGTGAACTTACTTTTTGGACGATGCTTCTATATCATGGGAAGTTGGATTATTTCGAGGGAATTCGTTATACGTAGGGAAGTTTGAATAGGAATGGAAATTTTAGTTAATCGCGTGGTAAACTTTGGAATGTAAAGTTACGGGCGTTTTGTGTTTTTGAAAAACTGTTTTCAGAATTGACCAGTATTGTAGCGGGGTTTTTATTCCGCTTGACACAATGGAAATCGCGTGTTAGATATTCATGTAATAATTGTATATCGATGTATTTTAATAATAATGCAATGAATTAACTGCATCGTAAAGGTTTATTAATACCTAAGAGAAACATGGTATTTTTCAATCGAGGGTGGGAAATTTTTAGCTCTGGCCTGGGAAATGTTAGCAAGACGATATAGAAGCACCGTTTTGGGGGCGTCGTGACGCGACTACTGACGACAAAAGGACGCCTTTCAATGTCGTTAGTTGGTTCATGATTCTTTTTCACGTCGTTTTTATTTTGAACAGTAGTATCAGAGATTCGAGTTAAAATCGATTTGAAAGATCTTTGCGGATGTTGTTTGATTCTGTATAGTTACGATTACGGTAATTACGCTTCGCGCGATATCTTCGCATCGATGTCGAGGTCATCCCAGATATTGAAAATTTCTATCACCGACCCCCCCCTCCCGTACTCGAGAAGAACTCGATTCGACCCAATCAAATTTCGCTAATTCTGAAATAGGATTCTGACAAAACAAATCGAACGAACGCGAAAGAAAAATAATCAACGATTGTCCGTTCGTTTCTGTTCCGCGTGTACTTGTCCGTGCGCGGGAATTTCACCAACTCCAGATCGAACGTGTCTTTGTTTGTTATTAAAATCACAGTATCTCGTTTATCAGTGCTTTTAACGGATCACTAAATTTTATTCGTTTAACAAGCCCTCTCGATACATATCGAATAATAAGAATATATATCAATGGAATTTTTGTTTAACTATTATCAGTACAACAGTTTTACCTTCAATTTAATTTGTGATTAATAACATCCCTATCACCGACTAAAGAGACGATTTTAACTCAAGAATCATCGAACTTTCCTCAACTATCTTATCACCCGCGATCTTCAACTTTGATCTCATCGGAAACACGCGTAAAATAAGTATGGTGACATAATCGTCCGGTGGTATTTAAAAAAAAGGCAAAAAACGTGAAATTACAAATTGCCGTGCAAAAAGAGTTCCTCGCCGCGAGACAAATTCTGTTTTCAATTCGAGAACGGAGGGCGACGTTAGCACCGCGGTTACAGGGCAACAACGTCTTCGCTGACGGGCGAGCAAACATCGACTGACGTATGGAGCGCCGCGACGCCGCGGGAGGAATGGGCCTCTCGATTGGCTGCCTTGTCACGTGCTTTCAGGTAGAGATGGGATTAAACTCCGTAGAAAACGTTCAGACTTGCGTGCACCTCACATTTCGATTAAATTTTTTCGGAATTGTCGGTTCGCGTGTTCGATTGGAAAACTGCAAAATTATTTGCCACCCCTTCTTCGCACGCGGTGAGCCGCAAAGCGCGTTCGCACGAAGCCCGTCGTTCGAATGGATTCGGTAACGCGTTTCACTCGTACAGAGATTAAGAATCCATTTTTCTTTAATTATGGAAACGAAGTTACCCGTGGGCGGCGTGGTCTACTTAAGCTTTGGAAATATTTACAGTTTTCTTATAACGTTCGAAAGTAGAAATTGATCAGTCGAATTGAAATACTGGTTTATGGGTTGCAGAAAAATAATTCTAAACTGGCTATTGAAAGTTCATATACAAATTCAGGGCCAACATTAAAACAAGCGACATCGATCACAGATACCTCGGATAATGGATTAATCCTGACAATGAGAATATGTAGTAATATTTGAAAACTAAAATTATCGATCCGTCAACGCTCGAACGTACGCGCGAGATAATATATTTTCAAAAGTCACGTACTCGTCAATTTTTCAAAATACGAAGCATCGAAAATGCCCCGTTCGGAAAACGAGAATTCTTCGAGGCAACGCGAAATTTTTATCTAAAATCAAATAGATGGCAGGTACGTGATTAAACTCCTAGAATGTATCTCCGGTATTGAAATTCTGCACTCCAGAGAATGCATCAGTCAAGGACACTACTTGAAGTGCTTGCTAATCTGTACGATCCGCGCTGGTTTAACCAGATTCGAGTCTTAAGTAACGAAATCATTTGTGCCAAAAACAAAAAAAGATAACGCAGAAGGATAACGAGGACTACGTGGAATTTTTAGTACCAACTTTACGAACTTCCATTTCGTGAGTTACGCTCGAAGTAACTAAAAACTTTCTCCCCACTCGCATTTGGTCGAACAAAATATTAGTTTTGCACTGTTATTCGAGCGTTAATGGGATCAAGTAAATTACTTCCTTCAGTTAGGATTTTACTTACGCTTTAAGAGAGTTGGAAATTTAACGATGATCAGCGGATTCTATCTTACCGTCGAGTACCCAATAATATTATTTAGATTTGAAGAACCGTATTTATTTTAATTTAAAATTAGGCACTGACGTTGAATATTAGTATTGTATGTATATACACGAATAAATACATATAGTAGTATTTGTTTATTTCATTTGCCTTTGGCCTTTGAAATGGAGAAATAAATAAATATATATAACTACTAATTAATCCTGACTTGTGAATATTAATATATATATTTATTTTATTTTATTTGAATAGTAACCGATGGTAGTGTACTTCGCAACGTCTTTACAAAGAATAATTTAACGACCCATTATTATTGAAAACTGAGAAGACACCTCGAGTACCTCACTCGCTGGTCAAGATCGCGAATATTGATCCTTTCCGTCAAACTTCTGCACTCCGTTTACGATCCTGTCTATTATTAAGACTTCGGCAAGAAGAAAAATACGGCGTGTACTAGTTGCAACCCCGACTGCAAGAACATTACTTTTAAGATCCGTCCTCCGTGTTAAGATTGCCGGTCCTCGAGTTCGCGCCATTAGAAGACGGCACTCGAGGTACTTGGGTGGCTTCAAACGAGGACGCGGCAAAGGAGAACGTTAATAACGTAGTAACACGCATAACGTCGAGGTGGAAGAATAATAGACGGATGACGAAAAAACAATGTACACGACGGTACAATGGAGAGAAGAAGCTTGTATACCGTTCGGAATGTCAAAGGATATCCGTAAAACCCGTTAACACATCCAGTCCCAGTGTAATATGTAAAATCGTTCTGAAGAGCGGTGCTTTTTCTTATCTTATACAAAAACTTAATTCAAAATTAGTTTTACGACGAACCAGCCCCGACCCATTATGTTTAGTATTAGCATGAGACACCAAAGAATTCTTTACTGTGCTTAAATTTATGCTTAAGTATCTACTTAAATACATGCGGTCTCGAAGTGCATAACCGCTTGTCCACCGGTGAGCAAGCTGGCTGGCGAAGTATTTGAAGGGTGACTCACCGGCGAATAAACGGGGTTGAACGAAGCCAGGATGCATTTCCAACGTAATTCTAAGACTCTAGGCTAGTTTTTCGTTCATTCTCAAAAAGAGGAGTTGCTGATACAGTAAATGCAGAGACGCGCGTACGCGTAATCGGTAATTATAGCTGCCTCCTCTTCTCATTACTCCGGGGGCCGTGTCGTCGCACAGAGTGCCATAAGGGCCAAGAGTCAAGTGTACAAATTGTGCATACGTGTGCAGCGTGTACTTCTGAGAAACGTTCATTGCATTATTGGACTAATGCCGATCAGCGTTTCAACGCGAAACAAAAAGATCCTTCGGATTTGTTTTCCTAATACCCAGTTTGTCTATTATTTGTTTACCTGACCCCTCCCTGACGTAACAGGCTACAAAACAAAACGTCGAGTGCGAAAATGGTACGGGACCAAAATCTGTTATCGAGTTATTTGGAGAAATTCGCAGATGTATTTCCGAGGAACGCCCACCAAATTTCGGGACTAATGCCGACCAGGATTTCAACGCAAAACAAAAGTATTCTTCGGGTTTGTTCATCTAAAACTTTGGCAAGGCCACTCTATGGTTTATGAAAAAGGTAAGAAAAGAGGTAGGCGACCGTAATCTGTTCCCGAGTTGTTTACAGACATTTCCAGATGAATTTCTGGCGACCGCCTACTGAATTATGGGACTAATGCCGATCGTCGTTTCAACGCGAAACAAAAAGATTCTTCCAATTCGTTTATCTAATCTTTGGAGAAGGCCCCTCTGACGACCGGCAGACCACAAAAAGAACCAACGTCTGCGAAAAAGATAATAAAAGTGGAAAGGGACAGAAATCTGTTATCAGGTTGCTCGTAGAACTTCACGGACGAACGTACCGGTTGAAATCCTTCGAGGAAAGCGAGCGAGAGCGCCATTGGCCAAATAATGGTCAAAGTTGGGCATGGTAAGTCTCTTGGGTACTCAGCCTGATGGACAGAGAGGTCAAGCGCTCTCGCACGTGTATCGAGCTAACAAAACCGGACTCTAGATAATTATGATCGAAGTTGTTTCTAAAATAAAAATTAATATTTGATGTGCGCTTCGCCATAATACAATATTCGAACAAACCTATTTCTCTCTCATTTTATCAGCCAACGCGTTTTGTTTCATTCTACTCGTCGTATATTTTAGGTCAATCTTAAAAACACGATCCTCTCGTAGGAAAGTTTGTTTTTATCGCATAATTATCGGAAAGATCGGTTATGCGCAATCGGTCATCTTTGATTAGCGCGTAGAACAAAATGTTTGAACGAAGCTTAAACGACATAGATGTTCACCTCATTTACGTTGGTTTTATCAAGCATTAGAATACATTCGTTTCAATGTCTTAACGTGGTGCAAAAAGCACCGCGCAAAACCAACCAGGAAAGCGTGATAGTCGCGCACTTCTTTTGTTCCTAACGATTCGCAATAGAATATCAGACCATTAAACTGCGATATCTCGAAAACAACAGAAGCGTGAACTGAAGTCGTTTTACGTTACATCCACAGATACATGACTGCCCCCCGCGGGACGGTAATGTATAAATCGGATGATACTAAAAATAATCGGTAAATCAGAAGCATCGACACACGGCGTATAAGCAAACAACACGATAAATCGTGCAAGGTGATTCGAGAGGAAGGTGGACGAAGGAATTTTATAAAATATTAGCCGTTGGGTAATCGGCAAGAAAAACACGCGCATCTCGTCCATCGATGTTCCTAAGAGCTCTCATACAAACGTGCCATTAGGCAACGGCGCAAGGTAAACATCGAACGTTAAGAAGAAAAAAAACGATTCCACATCTATCCCAGTGGGATTTGCGATCCGATTGCAATTCTTACGTCAAGTTCAAGGACACCTTACCCGGATATTTTATTCGTAAAATTCCTCGGCGAACTCTGCCAACACCAATCACCGTTATTACAAACTTTCACCCGCGCGTCTGCCGAGCACACCCGATCGCGACGTAAACACGATCACGGGAATACGATCGATAAAATTCGCGAGTTTCGCGAACCGCTCCGGTGCCATTCGTGCGACAAGAGCTAATGGCTTCGAGGCGCTACTCCTCACGATCGTTAAGGACAAACTTAATAATAGTCCGCGGATATTTACTATAGATCGCGGAACATTGCGATTGGCCGGTCGGGGACGATTTCACGAGTGACCACTTTGCGAATATATCGCCATCGCCGTGCTAAAATAGTCGCGAAACATAGCGTGCCCGATCTGCCTAAACCGAGCGATACAGGCTGATTGATACGACGACTGAACGATGTATCGCGTGAGTGCAACTTTACCGGCAAATCGGCACGGGTCTTCGTCGATTCCTATTTGCCGGCAATTTATCGGTACGGTTAAACATCGATTATCCTGAGAACAGCACTGAGTGCAATTCGATTCGGTAAATTGGGAGTCGTATCACGTTCAATTATCCGAACTTATTATTTACAATGTAAATGCGAAATTACTCACACTGTGAAGAATTTTGCATTGTTCGTCGAATGTTTTGGTGATCGAGGTTCTATCCTAATTGTGAAAGTGTTCAGGGTCACGTGTCTGTTTAACAATGAATGGAGAAAGGATTGCCACTAAAATAAATCGAGGTTGAAATTTATTAAATGTAATACAGACTCGGTATATTTAAATTTAGAGGACAATCCCATCGGAATGAATGTGTTAATTCTTTTCTCGACTTGCATTCGCCGAAATTGAAGGACGATCGTGTTGCGTGTACGAGCGTATTTTTGGTATGTAAATAAATAAAACCGTGTAAAAACTTGTAACTGCGCTACGACTACCATATGTTAATAAGGAAATATGTTTGCTTATCAGCTTCGGTGAACCACTGTACTGAGATTATTCGTTTCTAAATATTACGTGAATTCTTAGGATATACCGAGTAAATGTTTTGTACGTTAAAACTACATTCTAATTTAATAAACGATAAACTGCGAAATTGATTATTCGTCGCGTAAAAGGTGTTCCAAATAAAGTGAAACAACTTTTACCATGTCGTGGTTGGATTAATTGTTATTAAATTACTTAATCGCTGCGGGACAAGGATGGTAGGCTATAACTGTGTTTTACTATGCTCCGTACGATCGAACGATCATACCTGAATACTAACTACATCAAAATAATATTCGACGTCCATTACCGCACAGTGTTACGTGTCTAGCGATCGTGAATGTCGACAACGCTTCGTTTTCTGTTTACATAACAGAGTAACGTTACGCTCAAAGGGACGCCGTTAACTGTTCCGTAGAATGACCGTAATTAATACTTGTAAATTTATACTAAAATTCCAAGACATGAAAATAATTTCCGCCAATTACTCTCGGGGAATCGAAGTGAAATCGTAATAACGAGAAATGAGCTTTCACAATTGCGCGAAACAATCGCCCCTTCTTTTATTACATCGGGGCAATTCAAAGTGAACGCATAATTGGTGGAAAATTATACAGCTAGTTTACCACCTTTATTTTAACATACTCGCGCTGTTGGGCAATTGCGAAATTTGTTTTCCTATTGTACTCTCGCGTCTAATACTTTTCCTTTCAATGATTGAAAGTTGATTGTGATTTTTCGATGGTACCTTTCATCGTCAGCCTGTTTTCCATATGCTTTATAGCATAGTCGTAACAAGACGCAGCTTGCCGAAAAGTGTCTTTCGTTTTAGTTTAGCCTTCAAAAATCACAAGACATGTCAAAGAGAATAATTAATGACTGTTGTCACCGGACAGTACGCGCTTCGTCTATCTTCATTTGTATCGCTACCGGGGATCCTTTTCTTCGCGTACAATGAACATGTCCTTTTTCAATGCTAACGCATATGTTTCGTTGCAAGGATACGGAACGATAAATCGGAAAAAAGTCGAGGCTACTGTTCGATAACAATTCCAACGTAATTAATTTCATTGAAGCGAGCAAAAGCTTCGCCTCTGCTAAACCGTGCCACGCAACGCAGAATCAAGCGTCGCAAATCAGAACCGTCAAAACCTAACCTAAATTTACATTACCGTTTGACGCGGTATTACGCAGAAACCCAATCACCTTCGTTCACAATGTTCCGGCAGGACACGATGTCCTGATCGACGATATCCTTCAGAAATGCCCGTCAGGACGAACGTTAAAAAATGTCCTCACTCGCGCGTCTAACATTCACCGATCCATTCCTTTCTCGACATCCTCGCCGTTCCGAACGATCGTTACAGCGACCGATAAACAGACGATAATTCGTTCCTCCCGAATTGCGCGCCCGCCAGCGAAACGGATTTGAGACAACACATTACAACGGGAATCGAATCGTTGACACCGCTACCGACAAACGTTCGTTCACTCCGGAGCTGTTAAGCGCGCCCTGCATTCGTACTGTCGATTCGTACTTTACTAACGCGACTCCGTTCGCTTTTCCTTATTTCTGTTGCTCTTGTCAGCAGGTGGCGCATGACATGGTGGGGGGTTGCTTGTCGGTGTTCGGAAATATGTAATCCTTTCAGGATCAAAGTACGTTATGGTATCTCTTCAATAAATTGTAATAAATCATTAATCGACAGGGGTTTGAATTCTGCGAAAGCAAACACCAGAAATAGTGTAGAATATTATAAATTTAGCGAACAAGGGAGAAACTCGTTGTTGTATTTGGTTCTGGTTTGTACGATATGGACATTAGCAACAAAAGTAGGATTAACAACAAAGATTCTTACGATTCCAAACAATGATCAGTCACGATTGACGATTTCAATTTAAGATCGTCACGTATCTAATCGTATAAAACATTTAAATACATCGCTTGATCACATGGAAAATGTTCGATCCGCGATCTACGAGGAAATTTTGAGATCGATCGCAAGGTTTAGTATAGGTATGAATTAATGTTTATTTACAATCTACAAGCATTTTGGACATGTACGGGCCATCCAATTCGTAGCCCATTTTTCTGTAATAATTCCTCGTACCCACGCCTGAAATAAATGTGATTTATCGTAGTCAAGAATAATAAAAATAATAGACGATATCCAGGACTGTTTTGAAATGCATACCTGAAATAACAGAGATTTTCTGAGATTTATGTTCGACTCTTGCGATACGCTCAGCTTCTTCCATCAGAAGCATTCCGAAGCCCTGATGCTGAAACTTTGTAGGATCTCGAGCATTTACTGGAACTACGCTACCGTACACGTGAAGTTCCCTCACTATAGAGCACTTTTGTTTTAATTCTTGTCTGCAAAATATGTTCGATCAATATTGTTCCACCTATTATTTTCGGGGCAATTGTCTACTGAATTATGACGTTGTCGAACACCTACCTAAAGGTATCGCTAGAACATTTTCTCAATCTCAGCAAACCGACCAAAATATCTTGCATAGGATCCTCGTATGACAGAAACGTTTCCCAACCATTGCTAGCTACGTAGTCGCGCCGTATGAGCTCGACCTCGTAAGGCTGCACTTTGTGATGTATTTCTTGAATCCCCACTTCGCGAGTTCTAACATCTCGGCAATCAGTTCCTAAATCCTTCATTCGAGCCAAGGCTAATTCTCGCAAGTTTCCATGTTCCACGCCCGAGCTGTTGGGGAACTGTATTTATTTTACTCTATTACAAGAAGTGGCCGCGTGTTATACTTTCTTATCAACTTGACAGTACCTGACTAAAGGCATGGGTATGTCCCTTTGTACACGATAGACACGAGTCCACGGAGGTATCAAAGCCAAAATACGAGCTATAAGATCTATCAGAACGCTCGGCGCGTAGCTCTTGTATCTCCCCGTTTTCCATAATTCGTATAAACCGGTGCCACGTATTACTAATGTGGGATAAATCTTCAAGCCATCCGCTCTGAACGCGGGATTTTCAAAAAATTCCTAAAAATATATCAAACTTGAGACAAATCAATATTACGAGGAAATAGATTTTCAGATGGGAGAAATGTGACCTACAATGAATTGATGAACATCTCTTTCAATGTCGACGTTCGGTAAATCTGGCATCATATGTGCAATTACTTTAAAACCAGCGTCTTTGGATAACTGAAAACTTTCGCATACCGCGCGCACCGTGTGTCCTCTGTTCGTATCGCGTGCAATGTCTTCGTAAACGGACTGCACGCCGATTTCTAATCGGGTACACCTATGGTGAAGTTTTTAAAAACGCATTATTAACAACTAGGAAAAGGAAACAGTAGAAGCGTACTGTCTTAATTCATGTACCTACCCATAACGTAACATGTCGGAAAGGTGTTTCTTGAGGCAATAATCGGGTCGTGTTTCTATAGTGATACCCACACACTTTGTACGACTGCGTTCAGAATATTTTACTGCCTCGTCGACGTTACTGCTCACATGGCCAGACAGAGCATCGTGTAAATTTCGAATGAAATAATCTCTATAATCTTCTGGCAAAGACATAAAAGTACCACCCATGACAATAAACTCGATTTTATCTACGCTGTGTCCCAATTGCTTTAGCTGTAAAGATATAAAAAGGACGTAATGAGACTTTATGCAAATCTCTTTATAGCAGTTGAACAATAGAAACGAATGCGTATTTACTTGTTCGACGCGATGTCTCGTTTGAAGAAAAGGATTGTATCTCGCGCGTATTGCTCTCATAGACGTTGGTTCGTAACCGGTATAAGATTGCGTGGAATATTCAAAATCAGAGTCCGGTCCTCCAGGACAATACACGCAAATGTTTCCGGTCATATTAATATGAGGACACCTATGTGGCTTACACATAACAGCGACAACAGCAATCTGCAGAAACCAAATTAAACGTTAATTTCATATTATGGTTTGCTATTACGAATAGATTAATGTAAATAACGATGTACGAACTCCACTGGCTGTCCTAATTGGCTTTGCTTTTAATTTTGGTACTAATATATTTCTTGCGTCTGTTGGCACAGCTGCAATTATATCCACTAATCTTGGCGATGATTCCAAACCGTATTTTGAGGAAATTCGTGTCTTTAGTTTATTCAGATCAACGTCTCTATTTTCAGCATGAGATTTTAACAATTCCTGTATAATTTCTCCAATTGTCATAACCATACGTTCTTCCTTGCTCTGTTCGAATTCTAAAACGGAGTAGCATATTCCACCGTATTAGGTTGTAACAATATTAATATTATTTATGTATAAAAAAGCAAACCTCGTTTTGTAATGTGCGAAATTATATAAATATTTACCTCTTTTTTTCCTCGTCATGATTATATTTGTTTAGGAAGCTCCAATAAATAGGTAATATTCTACTTCGCGTATTTTTTCACAAAATATTACCTTTTTGACGTCGGAGAAACAAGAATGTCAAAAATTCATTGATATGTTTCGATTTTAGGTTACATTACTGTAATGACACACGCACGTTTTCATAGTTTACTTCCAATCGAGTTGCCCTCTATTGCAGAAACACGAACTACAGACCGGGTTAATAGTTAATCCTTTGTTGGTAAGATCTGTAGTACCGACGGTGTCATCGCGGAATAATGGTTTAGCGACAGTGGTTATGACACTCGGTCGGTATACAAAATTAACGCATGTCAGTGTTCTACTATAACCTCAGTGGTAATACTAAATTCACACAAATTTAACATAATTAAATTTAAGAAAATGTTTTTAGTATCATCTGGATAGGTGGCATATCAATTTCTAAAGACATGATCAAGAATAATTTAACGATGACGCATCGATCTAAATGAAATCGAATAATTTAATCAGGTAGTACGCAAAAATCATTCATACGCAATGGGATACATAAGAATTTATGCAGTTTTAAAAATGCGAATAATTATACATTCACGTGGCTATTATTCGTTATTAACCTGGTAGAATAAATATTTTTCTAAACGTTATCGAAAAGATATCGCTAGTCTAATTTTGGGATACACTATGGATCGCTGCAGTCGTTGAAATGCGGGGCGGAGGAAGGGTAGTCGCTATCACGATAAAAAGAAATGAATGAAAAACGGATTGCTATCCTAAATCACTCCAGTGGACTTCCTATACTGCCCGAAGTGTTCCAAGTATTGGTGTATAGTGTCCATAGGTTGATAAATATCATTCATCCGGTTCTGAAAAAGATGGCAAACGTAAAATGTATGTCTTTATACGTATAATCTTAAATGTGATTTCATTATATCGCTCTCAATCTTTACAAATGCGAGCAAAAGGGGCACGGATGGAAAAAGTTTTTAATAATTCTTACAGTTTTCAACACAGAATTACGCAAGTATCTTAATTCGCAATCGTCAATTATTACCTGCAAATATTGCGGAGCTTGATTGGACACGGCGGAACCAAGGAAGCCTTGTAAGAATTCCCGCATCAATTCCCACGCGTTTCCAGGAACGACGCACGGTTTATATTCCACCTGTTTAACGGTAGACAAAAATAATATTAAATTATTTCCATTTTACAAGCAGCAACATTTGATCGATAATTACGTTTCAAAGGCATCAGAGTTTATCGCGCAATAGGAGTTTATACAGTATGCAGTGAAAAAGTTGATTATCCGTTTATTTCAAACGCTCTTGTTAAAACTCTAACAATACGTATCGCGAGCACAATAGTGGATCTTCCACAACTTCTCTATTATAATTTAAGTTTTAATTAGCCTTCACGGAAATGCTATTTTTAATTCGTGTTTGCGCGACCAGATGGTTCGTCGCATTCAAAAGAAACTTCAGAATTTAGAGTTCTCGGGTCGAGGTGAATGTTTTATGGTAGTCTTCTTTGAATTCTTTAATTATAAAACCCCAAACAAAATGTTTTGTGCGCGACGCTGAGAAAACTAAACGGTCTCACGGTTGTAAATCTGTCTTCGTTATAACTGAAACGAAAACAAGAGTAATCCGGCGCATGCGTGGGAGCGATACAAAATATATGTATGTAAGTACGTATCTCGATGTATAATCGAATTTACGGGTCGAGTCTCAAAGCGTAACGAAAAGTTACCTTCTTTTATGGAAACGTAGTTTCAAGTTGTAACGTTAAGTAGACCAACCTCGATATAAGTATTCGTTCTACATATCTTGCAGAAGTATTTCCAATAAAATTTTCTTATCGCGACAAATTCAAATAAATCGGAAAGTTATTTAAATATAGTTACGTAAAGACACGTACCATGGGAATATTAGATTAATTTATTTTCACGAGCATCGGTTCGCATGTTTTACCATTAAATTTCTTCTGCTCCCGTACGTTCTTGGTCTATGGTAATGCAGAAGAAAAACGGCGTAGAAACGCGAAGTTACGTAATACCCTGGCGTTGGGCGCGGAATTGGCACTTTTGCTGGGCCAATGGTCTGGTCGGGATGAAACGGGAGAAAAAATGGGGATACGCTTTAGAATGTGCTCCGGATCGCTGGATTTTATTTTTCAGATTTCAAAAGAGAATCCCGATCGTAAACGTACGTGTACGAAAATAGGAGAGAGGTTTCGGATGGAAGGGAAGTGTACTTACTCGCGCCACGTTGACGCTTTATTTTAATAACTCGATAAGATCGGATCGATGGAAATACATTTTCCATTTCAATGAATTCGCGAACAGAGGAAATTGTGAAGTTTCCGCGTCGAAAGACGTAAAAAGAATTTCGCTTTACTTCCCCGCGATTTCAGTTTCAAACGTAAACTTTTTCCGCGTTGCTCCTATCTTCGTTCGGTTCCATTAATTCACCTTCCTCCGTTATCTTTCCTTCTCTTCCCGGCAAGATCCCCTTTCGTTTCTTCCTTTTCTTTGGTATACATATACTTCACGGTATACATACACAGGTATAACTCTCATCTCGCTTTTATCTTCACCCATCCTGCGCTTCGCAAACTCCACGATTCATAATTTTTCTTCGTATTCTACGCCATACCGTTTCCTTTTTTCGCGGAAAAGTGTACTGAAATGAATCTTACGTGTGCGCGCAGACCGGCGAACAGAGAAGCTACAAAAATGCTGCAAAAATACTCTTCCCGGGTTGATACGAGGTACGTCGGAAATAAAAATTGTATACAATTTCAATCGAATAAATACTCAAACGAATGGTGCCGATAGATACCATTGTCACCCTACGTTATCGTTCGAACAGTGCCAGCGTTATTCGAGACGACTGAAATGAGTCGCGCACAAACGATTCATCCATTTTCCATTGAAGTTTTCCCGTGCCCGAGAGGGGCAAGGGAAACGAATTTCTTCGTATCGGCAAAGTAGTTGCTCCGGTATACCGGGCTTCATTAGCGATTAGCACGGAATTAGTTGATGCTGATGAGTTGCTCCGATAAGTGCCCGACTCCGGTCTCCTCTCCGCAGCTACTTGGAAATAAAAAGAAAGAAGGAGACTCGTTCGACGAGGAAACGGCAATGGAAACTACGGGGCTAGCGATCCGTTGCGGTGCAAGGGGGTTGGGAAGAGACTGGAAATCAAAGTAGCGGAAAAACGGCAGAGAAAACGATGGGAGTCCGCGAACGAGAATAATGCTACCATCCGGTATTCAACTACCATCCCAGGGTTAACGTCCGATCGAACGTTAATAATCGTCGCGAAAGATCAATTTATGGGATCTGGTCGAATAGATTAATTGGCGTATTGAGAAAAAGATAACATGCTTGCGAGAAAGAAGATCGCTTCTAATTGTAAGAGTAACTTGGCTCGTCCAGATTTAAGAGACGAACAAATATTTCCTTTCGCACAGTTCTCGCCATGATAGGTCGTCATTTAATTGAATATAATATTCCGCTCTTGAGAGTGACACTCGTTAACTTTTCAGCGAACGTGTATGCGAAAATTTAAGTCGCGACAAGCTAACTTTCAATTCTATTCAAACAATTGATTGCCCGCGGATAATTCCGATTTAAAATAAAGATTTAAAAAATATATTTTTTGTTTCTAACAATAAAACGACGCAAGCAAAACCGTTGATAAATTTCTTTTCGATAGGAACACGTTCAATGATACTTGATATATTGAATCATATATAGTTATACGATTATTCGTACAAAAGTGGCAATGGGGGTGGGAGGTTACAAACCCTAATTAACCGATTAAACCACATCCAAGCATCGAAGTTTACTTACGAGTCTGCGATCACAAATTATCCGTGCCTTCGCGAAATAACTTTTCGATCCCGCGTTTCTTACGACTTCCTCCAACGAGTGTCCCCGAGAGGGAGACGGGGAGGGAGGGGGTATAGCCGGTAACGTTGAAGCGTGGGCTAGTTTAAGGTGGTGGTCCGAGGCAGTAGTATTTCTCGATTGAAATTAATGGGGAAAGCCAGGGGTTTATCGTAACGTATTCGCCGTCGTGGGAGGCTACAAACGGCACAGTTACCGATACGAATGGCCGGCGGATCATTCGGAGGTAACGTCGACCGACTTGTTTGCGGCTATATACGAGTTTCACGCCCGAACGAGTCGAAATATACCGGAAGTTGCGCCACTGTTACGGTGACCGGGTGATCGAGGCGTCGAACGGGAGAAAAAGAGTGGAACGCGGGCCTTTATCAGCGCGGCTCGCGAAGCTTTTAGTATTTTTCGCGTTTTTCCATATCGAGCTCCGATCAAAAGCGTGAATTTAATCATAAATGGATGAGAGATTCTTTTGAGTCGTTTATATTATTATTTACGCAATGGTTTTTTGGATGCTGCTAATTTGGAAGAAGTTTGATTCTTAATCCATTCGGAACGAAGAAAAATGTTGAAGACGGCACCGACGTTACCCAAGAGTGAAAATTTTTGTTTCGTTCTTGATCATCGCACGCATGGTACGTAATTAGTCCTTTGGCTAGGAAATACGTTACACGCGTAGTGCGTAATTAGTTTCGAATGGATTAACGCTTATGAAGATTAACCGAAATTTTCTTGTTATAATCGTTTCGAATAATGTTAAAATTATTTTCTAGTTGCAATGTCTAGTAAATCGGAAAAGCTGGCAAATTATTTGATTGATATTTGATGCAGAACCGTATTATTTTTTTTTCAATTTTGGAGATTGAAGGTACAACCCGCGGATTAATTTCATCGTCGCGTCAATAATTTGTTCGCGGTAATGCAGGCGTGAGCGAAACTGTACAGCGGAGGGGCTAATTTTATTCCTTTATCGGACAACGCTTTTTTTTCCACCCGCGAGTAAGAAAGCATTCCCGTTAATTATCGCGCTCACCTTTAATGGACCTATCGATCAACGGACCCGCGACATCGACGCGCGGTAATTGAACCATTCGATTAGCGTCCGTTTTCGCGTAAAAATCGACGCGATAACGCTACGACGCTCTTTCAAGTTGCGCGCGATAAAAATGTTATTTTCTGTATATACATCATAATACCCGTCGAACTTTCGCGCCCATTAAACGAACAATTTTCGGTATCCCGTAGTTAACGACACGCTAATGACATCGGACTCGAAAGAAGAATTTGATAAATCTAACAGATTTAGGCCGAACGGATTCGCGCTGAAAGTCGAGGTTTCGAGGTCGAAGGAAATTTATTAAAAGTTACACCGCCGAAGGATGCTGCGATATCTGGGTTAGCAAAAAGGCGATAAAGGACAGAAAAAAAGCATTATCGGAATTGATTGTGAGGCGATCCACGGGGTGACCGAAATTCATCGTGCATGGATCCCTGGAACGGAGAGTTGGAAGTTTTATGAACGTGTCGCGGGACACGGGTTTCTCTTACGTTTGACAAAGTAAAATAAAAGAATCAGGCTCGAATTGCAGTTGCGCGACGATTAATGTGCAGCTATTTCTATCGGACCAGTCGAAAAGGCTGGTTGTTGATAAAAAACGTTCTGCGAGAAAGAAAAACTCTCAATTGTTTTAAAAATGTTCGTATCGTTAAGAAATATATATAGCATTATACGTATATATACTGTTTAAAAATGCAGTTTCTTTCACACTTAAAAAAGGTAAATTTAAATGACAAATTAATTACCAATCAAAATGACTATTTGAACCCCGTCAAAATGACGACTTAAAACCAATCAAAATAGCAATTTAAAATTAGTCAAAACGAAAATTTAATACCAATCAAAATGCGTTGT
Source organism: Pemphredon lugubris (assembly GCA_933228935.1). NCBI lineage: Eukaryota > Metazoa > Arthropoda > Insecta > Hymenoptera > Crabronidae > Pemphredon > Pemphredon lugubris. The sequence goes on along the minus strand of OW121819.1, from coordinate 39,644,716 downwards.
TTTGTAGTTCGCGACACCCGGTACATCGAGCATGGGCTTCTGCGCGAGGCACTCCTGGCTCCGTGTATATGTATACATATATGGCGAGCACGAGACATCGGCAAGCGACAAATTGTAATGACGTTCCATGCTATACGGATATGTACCTTGTACGTTTGCAGGAACAGAGGAGCCACACACAGGTGCGATTCGCGATTGTGCGCGGACGCACGTGTGCGCGCGCGTGAACGAAATCCTCGCGCGCGAAAGGATAAATGCGCACACAGGATCGGATCGGCCGGAATTGAAATGTGCTCGTCGAACGCTTCGTTTTCGTGCCTCGCGTTCGTGGCCTGTATAAGTGTGTACGTGTGCCGATATGGTAGATACAGGACACCAACGTACGTTTGCAAAATTGCACGAATGGCGTATCATTCCCGACTCGAATAATTAGATCCGATTTTTTTTGTTAGATTCTTCCGGATGACTTTTTATATAAATTTGTGAAACTTTGCGCTTATTGAACTAAACTCATGATACGTATTATTCGAGCAACGTTCAGATCTTTTGGTATTAGATTTTAACCTCCTCAGGCCCAGAGCAATGCAATAGGTACAATGCAATGTACCTATACATATAAGCATTTTACTTTTAAAGCCTTTTATTGAAGCCATTTTCGATTTCTTTATACCGGGTCCTTTTGTACATCACAAGGTACATTATATTATTTCGTTGAGTTTTGTCAGTATATTCATATGGTGCACGACATTTGTTATATAAAAAATAATACAACAAAATTTGTTCATGTCTCTAAAATGTATTAGAGGAGAGAATTTACAAAAAAAAAAAAAAAAAAAAAAATAAAAAGTCAGAACTGAGGAGGTTAACGGTAAAATCTCTCATGTTCTCGAAGGAAAGATAATATTTACCAACCACGAATTAATTATACGATTCATGGTCAACGAAGTTTCATCGAAACCGTAATAAAATAAAACCGTATACGGCAACGCGTTAATAAAACGTCAACTTCTCTCATGATCACCAGAAACTAAAACCACTCGTCGTTCCAAAATATTCGGTTCAAGTAAAGTTAAATCCAAAGATTCGGGATAAGGTCAGAGATTCCCGAGCGACTCCCCGACCCTGGATATATCTATAACTCGACACGCGATCCCTGTGTGTATCGCAAATCTCACAGGAGACCGAACTGTCAATCGATATCGCACAGTCGTCACGTGATTGGCAAGGCACCCGGAAGTAGCGCGGTGCACTTTGCGAGTTTTCAAGTTTAATCGTGAGTTAATTAGGTACCGTACCATAGAATCCATTGGGATTCCTTTATCATCGGGGCGACGGGGGAGGAAGGGGGGAAGAAGGAAAGGGGGAGCGAAGGCATCTCCGCTAACGAGTTTCGCGAAAACGAGCGATGCAGACATCTGACGCAATTATTAATTCAACCGATTATCTGGCCAGAAGGAACTTTCGACCCGTTCTGAACTCCAGAAAGCTTAACAACTTTCGACGTGGGAGCTGCGATTTAAAATGATGCAGTTGCTGTCATTTCCCCTGGGGGCCTTGCGTTGCCCGAAAACGTCCAAAGTTCGCTTAATTCCCTGCCCCATTGTTTAACGGAAACAATAATTCACGATATTTGTCTTGAAATACCTCGACGTACATTTCGGTAATACAATCATGCGGTATTTGACAATATTTTATATTGGTCGTGTTATTAATAAATTCGTTGTTCCTTCGTTTAACGGATATAATGATTTTCAATTTTTCTATTCAGATTGCTTAAAATGCTTATCGAAAATTTGCAACGGGCATTGTTCAGCGATACTCGACTTTACTCGTATTATTTCGATTCCGTTTAATCCCCAATAGTCTTATCATTTAGAAATATGCATGCTTTATCTTCGGTGTAATATTTAATCGTCATTACTGACCTCGACAAGAATGCCTTTGAAATTCTGGCTCATCGTGACGCTACCCAGTTTAACGCAAAAATCGCTGATCTCGAATCGCGGCCCCTTCGCCTCGATCTTCGTCTGCTTCTTGCTGGTGTAGATGCTCGTCATCTTCATCATCAAGAGATCGAAGAGACCGTCCGCTATCAGCGGCACCACTTTGTTACCGGACTCCAGAACCGCGAAGACGGATGCCGGCTGCTCAGAATTGTGAAGAACGTGAACCGTTCTTTGTATACCTGAAATCATGCCGATCGCGTCACGTGACAGCAATTAGTTTTCGCGTTGCAAGTTTGAGGTCGAATAAAATTATCGAACGTAGAATCGATTGACCGATTGTCAATCGCGCGTAAAAATATTTCGAAATATAGAATCTATAGGCGTTATATATTTTACGATACGTAAATATTGAACGTTTTAAATAGGTATTTAACGACACGTAAATGTTTATTCAAATTTTATATTCGTACAACAACAATTATTTATTCAAAACGTTTCACCATCCTGCTGACCACCATGATATTTTAATACAAAAAACGTGATCGATATTAAAAATAGCGAACTTCTTTAAGCCATAATTTAATAAAGAAAGCGTCAGCTTCGGTCAGCAAATAAATATCAACAACCTCGGTGTCAGTTCAGCATGAAACAAAATCTGCGGTATCGGAGTAGCGAAAAAAAAAATGCAAAGGAACGCTTTAATCCCTCTCAAAATACTACGTGTTTTTGGCACGGTAAAAACTCACGTACGCGAAAAAGCTACGTCTTTTCAACGATGGCACACATTTGGCCCGCGGTTGCATACAACGCCCGCCGTTCTGTACGCTCGAGCCGCGCTACTATTTGCACCGGCGCGTGCATATATCGCGAACAAACTAAACTTGGATGGAACTTGAAGTTCGGCCCAACCCCCGGCGCGAACTTTCATCCCAGTCGTATGTTGTCAACTTGTACGTCGAATCCTCCACAAGCCAAAACTATCGCGATCGCCCCGGTGCCCCCCACCCCCTCACACTTTCGCGACGCGTGACCAATAATTTTGAAATTCTCTAGACAGCCAGTAATGAGAGCTAATATCCGCGATGATCCCACTTGGCAATTTCCGCCAACTTCCTATTTCTCCGCCGCGCGATAATAATCCGTGCGATTGCTTTCCGATGGATGCAACTTTATCGGCCAAAGTTTGCCTACCTGGAATTCTTGCACGATAATAAGAGAAACGTTCGAGCTAAGTGGAAGTACATAATTTGATTAAAAAAATATAATGTAAATTGTGTAAATAACGAAGAGAATAAAGTTTGCTGGTCCGGGATTCTGTTAAAATAATAAAAGAAATTTTCGTATGGTAATAAAAGTGACGAAACTAAAAACGAACGTTTATTGACCAAGTAAAAGAAGAATAACACAATTTCGTCTAATCTATACAGGATGTTCCATACAAGGTACTAGTCTGATAAATGAGCCATGCCTGGGATAATTCCAAGTGAGTTTTTCTGTATCAAAAATGTTGGTTGCGCTGGATATTAACCAAAAACCATATCTAATCCGAGAAGAATGCAATAGTCGGTGGTTAACTATCCGGTAGAGGACCTTAACATTCCTCTCCGACTGGTTCCCGATTTTCATTAATATCTCGTTAACTAAGCTGCTTCGGATATTTTCGATAAGGAAAAATTTGCTTTTAATTACCTCAGGTATCGCGTCTTCAACGGAATATCAACATTCATGGGACACCCTGTATATCCGAACGCGAATGTATCTGTAAGTTCGTTTCCGGTGAGTTCATCGAAAGCTCGCGCGAATCAAGTTAATTCGACGATGAAAATCACGCCTAACCCTTTTATCTGGATCAGTCTGTATTTTGGGTGGAACGCGATCACCGATCGCGAGTGGTATTGCGAACGACGCGATTCCTGTTTAAATTGGACCGTCGAATGGGTTCGCGTAATTAATGGCATCGAGTCGGAGGGTCCGGTGCCGTAACCATTTATGGGAGAAAAAAATGGTTTCGACGTGGAGAATTTACTGACGACCAAAGAATGATTCTATATTCTTTCTGTTTTTTTTTTTTTTTTTTTTTACAACAGCCACGGCGCAAGTGCTCGTTTTTCATTTTGACAAGCGGGACGGGCAATTCCAAGTGATTACGCGACGAAACGGAGAACTAACTTACCTTTGATGCGAATTCAATGAACGACGCACAATGGCTGTATTCCCGGACATAATGCCCGTCCCGCGAAGGGATTAGAGTTCGATTGGAATCGACCGATCGAAATAAACGAAATAACGAGATATCGTTGAAACGTGTCTGTGCGCTCGCGCGATGCGATTCGATTTCAATAATTCGTTACTACGCTCGGGTAAAGGCAAAATAATGTTCATCGTTATCTCGCGGAATATGGACAAATTTGTGTTTCTTTCACTAAATATTCAATAATGTTGTGCTAGTATAATTACTATAACGATATCTACATTACTATATTACTGATATAGTAATTAGTAATAGTATTACTGTTATAGTAGTGTAGCAATACTCGTAGTATTAAGACACTACTTACATGGTAAAATTGTAATACTACATTTCTAATATACTGTAGTAATTATCATACTATACTAATACTGCAATAAAATACAATAAATGCTATAATTACTACACACCCTAATTCACCATAAATTGAAAACCATGAAAGAGTACCGAGCGATTCTCCTTCCGCGACCATGAGTCATAAATAAACGCCACAATTCTGCAAGTTTTCCTTCTTTCAAACGGTGGTATCTCGGACAATGTCGAATTTCGCAGAATTTCGCGAAACGCGTCGAATATCGCGTGCATCGGTGGGAGCCGATACGGGACACGTCTAAATATACGACGTGCGAACTCCACTGAATATTCATAATTCATCCACCAACCCCCGGCCGGTTCGTCTACATAATAGCAGGGTATCACCGCGTGTAGCCTCCGGCGTATGAATTATTTATAGGGTAAATTACAACGCACCCTCTACGTGAGCGCGTCAAATGACAAAACTCTTAATTGCAGCCCGGAGAAATCGCGGACAGTTTTATGCCCTTTAATTCCAGGCCATTTGCGACTTTCTTTATCGCGTTAAAAAGCGTCCGTTGTCTCTACGACGGACGCTAGCACCGCGTACGGGGGATTACTTAATCGACATCGCATAGCTAAAAATTAAGTCTTAGTCACGAAAGGGTTGACGGTATTACCGTGATCACGGCACCCGTCGGTGCGCTCGAAGATTTTCTTGTTGTATTTTCAGGACTTTAACGGACAAACCTGTTTAACAGCGATTAACAGTTTCGTGCCCCAAAGATTCACTTTATTGCGAAATAAATGGCGAGGTATCGAGAGGCAAGGTCTTGCCTCGGACATAGTACAAGTACGGGGGAATTAGACCTTGTATATTTTTCAGAAAAGAGCGAATGAGGGCTATCGACGTTCTCAAGTTGCGTTATAAAATGAATTTTTTAAAAGCGCAATATCGTTTGAGAACGCCAGACGTCGAGATGAGCAATTTGAGTATGATTTGATATGTATTGGGTTGGTAAGTAATTTTCCGCTGTTTTTTTTTATTCATTTCTTTCTCCCCCTATTTTTTCTTTTAATGGAAAAGTGTATACACTATTCGAAAGTGCTTTTCCTGCTCTACAATACCCATATGTATATTAATTCTATATATATTAGTTTAAGCAAATTATTTTACAACACCGAGTAAGAACAAGGCAAACGATATTTATTACGCGTACGTTTGAATACATATATGTACACGCTTGCGGGTATAAAAACATTTGCATCCGGATTAAACGTAAATACCACGTATTTATTTTTCTCCATCGCTATCATAAAATCGCGTAAATTGCGACCATTGGTACGAACGCCCTAATCGCTCATCTCTGTCTTCGCGTTAAACGAAGCATCGAGGAAGAATCTGCTCTTCCGCAAATGAGAAATCAGTGCGTTAACGCATCGGCCGTTCCGCGTCGACGTTCTTGACCCACTTCCGTGCACACGGTACCCCGGAGAGCAATGCGAATACGCGCGAGCTGCGATCTGGATTAACGAAGAGGCTGATTAGAAGTCTTCCTTTCCACCCTCCCCCCACACCCCACCTTCACCCACCCCCCGAAACCCCTCCTCTCTCGACCCTTTCCAACACAGGGAGAAATTCGCGCCAGTTCTAGCGTACACGACCCTGTGACGCGCCGCATGCCGCATTCCGCATCGCCTGCATCGCACGTATGCACCGTTACGCGGATGCACAGGCGTTGCGGGAGCCGCAAATGCGATCCTCACCCTTCTGCATCCGCCAAGGATCACCGAGAGCAACATCGTGTTCTCGGGGTAACGAGCCGAAATAAATATCGGTCGATGTTTTAGATACGACTCTGCCTCGGAAATATTATTGGCGCGCGCTTCGACGTGGATTTATTTTTTCGCGTGTTTTCTCGCGTTCGTCTTGATATTGGGAAGCATCGAATCCATGTTTCGCGTTATTAGATTTGAATATAATCACAGTTTAGTTACTGTAAGAAAAGAAGATAGAACAAGCAAGTGAGACGTTTAAATTGTCGATAAAATTAATTATTTCGCGATATCGAGTAAGAAGAAACGCGTGACATGTGATTCAACTGTGAGTCAATCAAATTAACTTTAACTTAACGCGTTATTGGTTTTATTATAATTTTAATTTCCATATCCACGGGTTTTCCGCCCTCGTTCCGCGTCTCTCGGGGTGGCCATCATCGTATTTTCAGCCTCTCAGTTTTTACTCTCGAGTTTTTCCTCTCCATTTTGGATGGAATCGCGTGTTATTTCGTTTCTCTCCCCTCCCCCTCCCCTCTCTCTCTCCCGTTTCGCCACCCTATCGCGTTAACCCGCTCGCCCCTCCCCCGCTATCTCGCTGCATTTTATCATTACGATGCACATCCGCGCGGCGGCCATTAATTACTCTCATTGAGCGATCGCGCCGCCGAGATTGCACTTGTCTTTGTTCATGGTATCTGCCGTGCTGATCCAATTTCGGCGGGAGTTGCGCCGATGGTGTATCGCAGCCGCGAGAAATTATTAATGAAGCGTTACTATATGAAGGGCCGAATTATTTGGGCGATAAATCAGCCGCGATTTTGGAGGCTCTCCGTTCTCTCTCCCTCTCTCTTTCTCTCTCTCTCTCTTCCTCGTCGTCTTCTCTCTATCGCTCCGCAACGAATTAGCACGCACCAAAATTTCGATTTAACGTATCGTTGCGTCGCGCAATGCACTGTGACTTGGTTGCATCGTTCCGACGCGTAAAACATTGCTCCGGATTCGAGACGTTCGTGCGTTCGAAATCAAGAGACAAGGTCTTGCCTCGGGCCAAGTATAAGTACGGGGGAACTTTTTGTTTTCGAAGAAATTGTTTCTCGTAGTGCACCGAGGAAAAAGTTTTATTGATTTGACGAATAAAATTGTGGTACCGACATTTCGCAATGTTGAGAGGCAAATTATGATTCTTTTAATTAGCATTCTGGGATCGTAATTCGTTATGACCAAATTCTAGCATTATAGTTGAAAGAGTAAGGCGTATTCGCTAGCCGGATTAAATTAAAACGCAGTTATTTCTGACGACACGTCAATATTTGGTTTGCCATTGAAAAGTTAGTTTCCGCACTGTATTAATATATACGCGTGCGTCGCTGACGCGAAGTAAATGTTTCGCGAACTCGGGGGTGAGTCCATTACTTCCCTTTCTAGAAAAAAAATTGTAAGGATATCGAGTTTATAAACTTTCGCTGGGTGGATCGTTGGGTCGATTGGTAGCAGCTGGAACTTTTAATAAAGCGATCGCAAATCTTGCCGAACGATAGAGAAGGGTGGACGAAAACCACCCTTTCGACGCGATATCTCTCTCCCGCGTATGCGCTCTCCCCCTTTCTATTAAATAGGATAAGATTATTTGTTCGAAGAGTTCCTCGACTACTGACTCCGATAGTAATCTTAAAGCTTAAAGAGGAAGTCGAATGGATGTCGGTGAGCCTGAACACACCGTTAAACGATATATCCCGCATTTGTCGTGGTTCTTGATCCCCCGAATGCAGAAGTTTGCGGAAATTTGCATATCCCGAAAATGTCGACAGTCAAGAAAATTAATTACCGATTAGTCGTTCGAGGAATAGTATTAAATTCAACAATGCGCAACCAGAGATTTTCCAGAATAATGGAATTTCCATTACAAAAATGTATTCACGAGAAGTCGTGAAATTTAATATTGAAAAATGCATTAATAAAATGAGAGAGAATTACAGAAAAATCCATACGTTGCGAAGCGAGACGAACGTACCGTGTAATTATCATTAACGATGAAGTATTCTAAAGTATCACAAAGTATTATAAAGTATAGCTATCATTAACCGTGGATTGCAAGAGTGTCGTAATTTATTTGAAATCGGCAGTTGCACCAGTTAGACAGTTTCAAAATGGCAGCTAGACAGTTAGATTAATCGCAAATATCAATTAATTTTTAAATTCTAGTTCTTCCAAGGTGTGATTCAAAACATCAATAAAAAAATGATTTCTCCAAGTTACGCAAAGTTTCCTTTATTGAAACCTATTACACGATACACAAATTTTTAATGCTGTTTAACCACCTCGAACATCTACATTCATTCTTTTTTTTTTAAATACAAGGGCTATTTCTCGCTTGGCCCGAGACAAGCCTTTGTCTCCTAATTTTACGAATGTGCCGTAACAAGGTAACTCACGATAAAGTGTCACAATCTACGGTTAAATAATCGTAGTCCCACAATACACGACACTAACAACGGCTAGAAAAACAGGCACCCTAATCGAAAAGTTATCGGAGTCGATCTTATACCGCTCGTATCGGAATCGTGACAAATCGAAGTCGTCGTCGAGGATTAATCGGGACGAACAGCGAGAAGGACGCGTTACACCGTGCTTTCACTCGAACAGAATTCGTTCCGTCGAAGATCGGCGTCGGTATCACCGTTGAAAACCGACGCCCGGCACCCTTTTTAATTCTCTCCCTTCGTTCGAAATCTCGCGACGCAAACAGGCCCGAGCGCGATGTTTCATTGTGTCCAACGTTCCCCTCCCCCCTGCGGGGAGGCGAAGGGACAAAACCTAAAACCTTTTGAGGGAAGGTCGAGGGGGGAGCAGGAGTTTATTGTCAAGCAATTTATCTGGCATTCAAGGTGAGACCGATACGTGGAATCCTCTTTTGGGCGTGCCTGTACACGGTGCGCTCCGATCGAGAAGGGGTTTTATTATGGTCGTTAATTTGCTACGGCCCTGTACTTGCGGTGTCATGATTTCGCTCGATCGAACGTTTCAATATCGTCCCCTTATTTCCGTGTATTCGATATTCATGGAATTTTCGTTCGCGTTGTTCGCCGGACGAAGCGGTTCGGTCGTTGGGTCGGGGGATCCGGCATGATTTTCGAAATCCGAATTTGGGTCGATTAATTGTCGGTTTAGTTTTAGAAGTGTAGGCTTTTTAAAAAGTTGTACGCAAGATTCCTAATTATGTAACAGTTACAAAAGCTTTGATCAAAACGATTATTAATCGTGTTTTTAATACTGTCCGAGTCAGCGGATACAGCGTGAAATTTTTTAGGAAACGTACATTTTTCAAATTCAATTTTAGATCATTTACTTGTTTATTATTAATCATGTTTTTAATATTCTCTGATCCGGGGGATTTTGCGAACAATTTTCTGAGAAGCCAACATTGTTTTAATTATCTCGTTATTATTAATTATGATATTAACATCTCTACTAATTATTATTATTCAAAATTTCAACAGAACAAAACAGAGAAAATCAGAGAATCCTCCGCGCAAAATATTTATTATTCCCGTTTTCAATTATCATTATGTACGATTTCGTCGAAGCCCAGGTAATCGGACTTAAAGCGAAATTCCCCAATTAAAATTTCGCGCAAACGCTGACAGGCATTCGCGTTATTATAGATTTCGACGAAACGAAATCATTGAGTTTCGTTCGATCTCGCGTTCCCTGTATTATCGATAAACATGTACTGTTCGTTTTATTCTAAATCCCGACGCGAGTGCCACCGCCTCCGGGGATTCGAAATCCGTTTAAAAATATTATCGATTTCATCCTGCTCTTTCCACCGAACGATTTTCCTTCGCTCGTAAGCCGTTGTAATCAACCTACGGTAAGCCGATGTTTCCACTGTTGTCCCGTACCGTGTAAAGGGTTAAAGCTCTACGCCATTTTGCAGGTTTCACCTGGCATTGTCACACGGAGCGCCGCAAAGTTCATTAATTCGAGCCATCATTACCGTGTTATCGAATCTCGATCGGTAAATCCATTACGCGCGGATTTAATTCGCAATCGCAATTGATTTATCGTAACCGGCATGCATCGTTACACCACGACCGACTTTATTCTTCAACGTACGCGTGATTATTAGGACGCGGATGTTTATGCAAAATACACGCTTCGTATACTACTTACGCAAAATGAATGCGTTGAATACGCGTAGAGCGTGTAACGCGTCGTTTAAGAGAAATACACTGAAAATTTAAAGGGTGTGTCAGTACGCTAGAAAGAGAAGAATCCGAGAGGAGAGAAAAGTTGTTTTTATTTATTATCGTATAACGACACAAACTTGTTTTTCTGGTTAAATGCTGTCCCACGCTTAATTCTCCATTAATCTAAATTAAGAGCCAATTAATTCTAAGTTTGAAGACAGACGAAAATCCTGAAATATTATTCGTAGATTTTCGAAAAGAAATTAACCACAAACCGGTACTCAAATTTGAATCGACAACAATCACCCGTTCTTCCACTGAATTCTAAAACCGCGTACACCGACGAATTTCTTCCACCTCTCGTTTCGTCTCGTAATCTCCCTAAGTATCCAACCGAGCGATGGATCCAATTACTCGCAATTAGACGTCCGTCTAATTAACTTGCTCCGGAGCCGCAAGGTCCGCTACGGGTACTCACTCTCTCCCTCTCTCTCCTCCTCGCTCCCGGGTTCGCGGAAGTATCGTCGTCCTCGTTGCTCCCGCTTTAATACGGCAAACGCGGAGTATCCCGACACGACGCGACGCGGCATCGCGACGTCCGTGCCCTGCGCAAGGAGTTTCCGCGTGCGAAGCCATGGCAAACCAATGGCAACGGCATTAAGGGCTCGCGTTCCTTCGATAACTTGCCCGCGAGTACGGTGGCGATGAAACTCCATTGAGAGGGACGCTGGGTAAATTGGGGTCACCTTTGAGCCAGCGAGATCGGATTGCGTTTATTAGTACAGGTCGAAATCGGCTGGCCAACTTCCCAATTAGCGCTACGTTAAATTGTCATTACGAGCGGGCAATATTGAGGAAATTTCATTAGCGTATTTGTTGGCCGACTCGATAGTGGGAAATTATGGATTTGAATTAAAGTCGCGTTTAATGCGCTGGAAAAAATATTTAGATTGATGGTACGATGGAAAAATAAAAAATAATTTAAGATTAACCAATTTTACTTATTAATCACTCTAATCAGAATCGCAATGGTGACCCTTTAATTTTAACACTCATGGAAATACACTCATTAGAAAAGGAGTTGAATATTAGCAAAATTTCATTGACGAATTTTGTTAACCGATAAGTCGATGGGAAATTATACGTTCGCCTCGCAGTGACGCGGGATACGTTAAATAAAAATATTTAGATAGATAGTAACGATGAATTTCATCCACGATATTATTCTCATCACGATTCTTTATTTTTTATATTCCACTATTTCAATTGAAAAAAAAAAACATACTTTATTATTGTTGAACCTGGTATCACCTCTTGTACCGAAATGCAATTAAATTTGTGCCGCGGCGACACAAGAAAAAACTCGGTTTTTACAAACGCGACAGTGACAACGTAGCCTCCAGGGTTTTTCCCGGGCTCTCTCTCTCTGTCTGTATTTTTTCTTTCCCACTATGGCGTCTCACGGTGTACCGAGCACGACGAGGAGCGGCCAATAATGGTAAATGTTAAAGAAAGCATTTTAAAATGGGTCACGGGACATTACAGATATTTCCAGAATAATAAAGAGACCCAACGACGAATTTCTAACCACGGATCAGATTCTCATTTCCCGCGCATCGCGAAAGAGACCGTACTCAAATTTTATATAAAACAAACCGCGCTAACGAATCAAATTTTGAAAGAAACCATTTTCGTATAAACTTATAATTACGCTTACGAGTGGATAATTAAAAATTATTACTAATCTTCTGAAATTTCTCTCTTTTCGAAAAATAAAACATCGTTTACCGAAAAAGCATCTCCAGCGCGTTTTCATTAACGCCTGAACGATATCTATTCAAGATTTATAATCTCTCTAAATCCCAAACATTAATTTAAAATATTATTCAATATAGATTATCAAAACATCTGTCGTTTAACCTTAGAACGCTAACCATTCGACGATTCCACGAACTCTGATAGCTTTATACTGATCATTCCTGGCATGTTTTTTTATATAATTTAGTTATTGAATAAGTATAACAAAGAAAAAAGAAATCACAGTAATTTTAACATATTTACGTACATTTCAGACTAATGATTTAAAAAAAAAACTTTAAAAACAAAGTTAGCGCTCTGGAGTTAAACGTAAAAAGCTCAAAACACTTAAAATACCGCTAAGATCATCCAAGATACCGGGAAACGATATCCGCCGGTACCATCAAAACACCATCGCACCCCACATTAAAACTATCTATCCCCCTATTCGAACTCGCCCCTACCATCGCGTATCACTGTGCTCCAGTATTACTAAATGAAACGATCTCGGAGGAGGCACGGGAAGACGCGAAATTTACTCTTTCGCTCGGCGATGGCACCCACCTCTAGTCCCTCTACACCCCCCCCCCCCCGCTTCCAACCCTCCGCACCCCTTTCTCGAGCCACCCCATCCGCACCCTCCTCCTAGCCCCGTGCTCTCGGCCGAGAGCGAAAACGTAGGATGGGGCAAGCGTTGCGCAGGGGGTTTCCATGCGCGATGCCACAGCCAACCGACGGTAGTATCTGGGGGGCTGTTTTCTCCCTCTCAGTTGGCCGCGATTCACCGCCGGGTGTATGTCCCGCTCGTGGCGGGTTGAACGTACGCGAAAACACGAGAGAAGGAAGATACCAATCGCGGTTCTTCGTCCCCCTTTTCTCGGCCTCCGCCTTTCCTACCTCTTCGTTCTCGCGTCCCCTCGATTCCGTGCTAGCGCCGAGACCACCAACACCGCCCCCAACGTTCTCGTGCCTTGGAGATACGACGAAGTGATTCGTGAGGGAGGGAGAGAGAGAGAGAGAGAAAGGGTGAGAGGAAACGAGAGAGAGAGAGAGAGGGCTCGTGGCGCAGGGTGAAGAATTCGTGGTGGGAAGCAGGGCAGTCGGGCAGAAGGTAGAGAAAGGCGAAGGGACATCGGATATTGTCCTTCCTTTCTTTTCCCTACATTCCGCGAACTAAAGAACGTACGTCGATCGGTGAATCGTTTCTCCACTCGCGTTATCGACGTGGCGATAAGGAGAATCGAGGAGAGGGCATCGAATTTATTTTTGAAAGAAACACACGTTTCGACGTTCGTCGCTGGATATATATATATATACCGCGACGTCAAGAGACGAGTGGAATTTTGTTTTTGATATCGGAGGATTCGTGGAAGCGCAAAGGAAATAGAGAAAGAGAGAGAGAGAGAGAGATAGGTGTGCGTGGAAACTGTTTGATCGCTTCTTTTCAGCCGCGTTTAAGTGAACGGTGCTCCGCTTTGAGAATCGACGGACAGGAGCGAGCGACGAGGGGAAGAGCGATCGTTGATCCGATAACGATTAACGGGAGGCGGAAGATTAATTCATAAACAACGGAAGTGGAGTCCTCGAGGATCTGCTCGTCCCCCCACCCCCCTCCCCCTTCTCGCCCGACCGTCGTTGGAAGAATAATTAACCGCTTCCCCCTTTCATCCCCGTGTGTGTTCTCCCTGCCGTGCTTCAAATCGGAACTTCGATTCTTTTTAACTGGCAAACCCCCGGAAGAGTGGATTCTGCCTCGACACAAAAAAAAAAGAAAAGAAAAACGCACCCCCAGCAGTTTTCTTTCGTCGCTCTATCATCGGGTTTGAGAAAAATCGATGAACGTCGGCCTTCGTTTCTCTTCGTCGGCTTTCATTCCCCGCGCTGATTATTTTTCAATTCGATAAATCGTCGATGGGATCGACGTTATCGCGATCGATGAGCGGCTACGTATAAAAGGAGAGATATCCGGTTAGCGTCCGTCGGGATCGAATAAACGAACGATATTGACGGATCGAGACGTCGCGGAATCCTCGATCGAGAATATCGCGGAGTTTGAATCGGGATAACGGGATTTGAGTACAGGGTTACGCGGTTATGACCGAGAAGAGGACGTAACGTCACCAGGAAGCTGCTACATCGAACAATCGATCCGCGGCTTCAGCGATAATTGCTAAAGCCAATGCGGCACTCTCCTTCAGGACTACGAGCACTTCCTCGGTACCCCCTCCCCCTCCCCCACCCCCCTCGTTTCTCTCCTTGACGCAAGGCGAAAGGATCCTTGGGATACGTGAGACGATCTAGATCGATCGCACGTTTGATTCGACCACCCGAGATCCTCCGTCGATAATCCAATCGAGATTTATTCGCCGAACGAGTCCCTCGTGGATTGGAAAACGCCACGACGAGCCTCGCCGTTAATTCGGTTATTCGCTGAATCGTAAATCAACGAGGCCGACTGAACGGCTCGTCGCGATGTCAATGAACGACTCGCGGGACGACGGATTTCTGGATTATTGATTTTTCGAGTGGACACCACGGACGTGGCTTTTGAATTTTTTAAGGGGGTTTCAAACGAGATGAAAGGTACAGTCGCGAGAACGGTGGTTCTTTAAAACGACTCGTTAATCGGATCGTAGGAGCGACAGACACGCGAGACGCGTGTCGCGTCCCGTGACAGAGCATAACCGGAGTTTGAAATATATATTCGTGAGAGGAGCTCGTAGCGAAGTAATACTTTCGACGTATGTACGGGGGTAATGTATAGGAAAGAATTTTTCCTCGCAGCTGCCACCGACTACTGCCCCGAGGTACCCGAAGCATGTATTCCGGGGTATGAAAAACATTTTTACATCGAGTACACAACGTTAGTTCGACGGTGAGATAAAACTTCCTTGGAATCCTCGGAACATGTATGTTGATATCGTTACATCGAAAGTTCTTCGTTAATCGAAGTTCACACCGGGTATTCTAAAGCGAATACTCGAATAATGATTAAAAATATTCCAAGTCAAATGGATTTGATAAGAACGGTGTAATTACAAAGGAAACATAGCAAATTTCCTCCTCCACGAATGCGGCACTGGGTTGCGGATGTATCCGCGGGGGCGAGAAAGCGCGTCAAGTGTTGCAACCCCTCGTAGGTCAACTCGACAGTGAAAGAAGAGCATCGCGATCGGCCACGCTCGAGGGAATTTCTCGTGTTAACAAAACGGAGTGATAGGATTGAAAAGAAATATAATTATACAAATTCGTAGCTTCCCGCGTCCCTTCGCGCGTATTTCAAAATTCCCACCCCTGGTGTTCGGAGACGAGAAAAGGGGATCGTTGATCGAGAATGAATTCCCGTGGGAAATAGGAGTCGATGCGAAGAGCGGGTTACATTTTGAAAAAGTCGACGAGAAGTTCCGGAGGAAGTGCGAATTTCCGTTTCGCGGGGAAGATTCGGAGTAAAATAGCGCGTTGCGTCGTATTAGCGGGACGCCGATGCCGAGGAGGGCTGACGCGCTTTATCGAGACCAGCGCGAAGCGATTAATCGGCACTGCGGATACGTTGACGACTCGATGCAGCCGGACCGCACGATTCGCCGATGTGATTCCCGGGAGGTCTGTCCTCCTTACTCGAGATCCGGCAAACAAGAAGATTTGAAGTGGCAGACGTTGCTGTCCGAGAGGCAAGAGTCACGCGATACCGCGTGGAATCGCGAGTGAGAGTCGATTTTGCCGGTGGTTTTTGAAGGGGGAATAATGGTCGAGGTGACGTACACGACGCACGGGCGATAGAGAATGGAATTAACACGCGATAAAGTACAACCAATTCTTTTTTTACACGGTAGATACGTTCTTTAGAAATTTTTGTTAAAAATACTTATAACAAACAGATTCCTGGGATTCCACAGTAATCTGGTACATTATAGCAGTGCGCAGTGCTGCGTAATTTTTTAAGTGTGGTTAAAACGTGAATTTATTTGGCACGTTGGTATCAGAGACTGCAATTTGTACTGGGGCGTTCATGGTGACGTACGTGATCATAATAATTGTAATGCATTTTTCAAAAAAGGACTTTTGAATCGCGCAACTTTTGAATCGGTGTAAGAAAAGAGTTGGGTGTAAAGCGAATTGGAATAAGATATGGAATGACGGATACGGTTATTTTATCTTCAAAGTGCAAGTATTTTGATTTATTGTTTCGTAATTTTCATAGTGTCGATGTACAGAATCGAGTCACGTTGTTCGATTTAGCGAACGACACGGTGAATTCGTTTCAACAATAATCTACGCGAGCAAACCTATGAGTCATTGTATCTTCGTTCGCGAGGAAACTGAAAAGGGAAGTTTGTCTCGCGTGGAGTTATGTTTCTACGATGTAATTGAGTAGAATCGATAATTGAAACGTTGACTCGGCAAACAGGATAATAACATCGAATCTCGTGATAGGAATGCAAGAGTAACATTGAAAATAACTCATCGTACAAAAGAATCAGGATCAACGTGGTCGATCCACGAATTCCACGTAATATCTTTCCGCGATAAAACTATTTATGGCTGAGCGTAAGTAGATTTAAAAAGAAAACTTAGCAAACCGGGATGGTTTTTTGAGATCTCGTAACGCGAACTAACGATTACCGCTGAATGTAACTCATAGTATACAAAAATCAGGAAATAACTCACGATCCACGGCTCTCGCGTAATATCTCGCTGCAATAAATTTATTTATTACCCCGTAATAACTCGTCGCAATAAATTTATTTATCGCTCGACCAAAGTACAATCGAAAAGAAAACTTAGCGAACGGGGATGGTTTCTGGAGACCTTATACGCGAGGTAACGATCGCCGCAGAAAGTAACTCATAGTATAAAAAAAAAATCACGATCGACGGATCCTACGTGATATCCACTCGCAAAAAATTTATTTATCGCTCAACCGAGGTACAATCAAAAAGAAAACTTAGCAAACGGGGATGATTTCTTGAGATCTTGTCACACTAAGTAACGATCACCACTGAAAGTAAATCATCGTACAACGGAAAAATCACGAAATAACTCACGATCGACGCAATCGATCGATTGAATCCCACGTAATGTTTCCCCGCGGGAAACTTATTTATTGCTCGTTCCAGCCTTTCGTCTTATATCCCGGGCATAAGCCCAGCGAAGCACCGGGTTTATCATACGATTTAATGGCATATGGGAGGGTTATTGGTTCGCGCAAACTTGGAGCGTTATGAGAACCGTGGAACGAGAGAGAGAGAGAGTGGGGGGGGGGGGGGAGAGAATGTACCTATCCTCCTACCACGTACAGAGGCTTTCGTTTCACGTTCTACGATCGATCGATGAATTTAATCTGCGCAAACAGCGGACGGTCTATGTTATCAATAGCGGCCACGGATCTTCCTTCTCGGCTCTCTCATCCATCGTTTCGCCATGATTGTGTTCGGGCAGATTCCTAACAGGTGAAAAGCGTATCTTCGATCCAACCTCCGAGACTATCCACCCCCCCCCTCCCCCCTCCCTCCGTCGATTCTTCTTCTATGTCGGTGGATTTTCGCGAAGTAAACGTTATCGTCGCGGGTTCGAACTAATTCATATCAATTTTAAAATACATCCGTTTCTCCTGGTACTCCATCTCGAAGTAGGATTTTCTATCTTAAAGTCAAGTACCGTGCGATTTACGATCGATCGATGTTAATTTTCGAAACGTTTATTGGGGGGATGTTTCTTTTCACGGCTGATTTGGTATTTCGAAGTCGAGTACCATTTATTACTCCAGCGTTTTATCGTTACCTACTGATAACACGGCTGATAAATCTACTGATAACTTTACGCAAATTCATACTAGTATAGTAGATCAGGGAAAGATTGAAACAAGTGAAATTTCTTTAATAAAATTACAAAATAGTTCGTCAATTATTATTCACCGAAGAATCTTTATTATCGACCAAATTCGCTGAAATTTCCTTTCGGGATGGCGAAACTATTTACGACCAGTTCGTTCGCTGCACGACAAGCCGGGTCCGGCGTAATTATCATCTTAATCATCTACTTTTTCCCCCAAAAGATCGCGCAGGCTCTAGTCTCGAGAGTAATTCCAACGAGTGCTTCCAAGTACGAACGAGTTGATCGTCCACTTTGACTACCAACGGAGAGCTCGACTTTACGCTTAAAGCGAACACATACCCCGAGTGGACCGCGTCCCCTTTTAAGGGAGAAACTCGTTCACGAAACTCCCAGCCGCTAACAATAATTTAAATTAATCGCCGGCGCAGATACAACTGATTTAATGCGCGGCTTAATCTAGGCGCTGACACGTTCAACGCGCGACTCGCGATGAGTTACGGCAATTCACGCGCAAGACAGGATCCATTTACAACGGAGACATTTACGGAGTAACCGTACACTGGGTGGTGTCCGGCATTACGCGTCACAGAGGAACATTGTAAAACGTTCGAATCGGCGTGTCTTAAATATTAACCGCATTCATTGATCGGAGCAGCGATGCTCAACCCTTTTACACGTACGCGCGGCCCGATGAAAATGGGAGAAATATAATTCGAGGAACGCTAGGGTGGGAATAAAAAGCATTTATTATAATGGCTCTTCGCTTATCGGTTTTTAAATGCGATACAGCGGAAGCCGCTTATCGTGGTCGCTGGGGAATCTCTAACTTTTGATAACAGTAACCGGCTGATGACATTAAGCAGAAGATTTTTAAAGATATGTTATGGAGGAGAAATTATTGCAAACAAAAAATAATTTTATATGATGTGGTTTTGACACCAGCCAATTTTGCGTTACTAGTAAAAAAAAATCCTTTTTTTCTTTTGTGACACGCACTTTATCTATTAACGTTAACCGTACCGGTAAAAAACAATCGATTTTTAACGATAAAGGAATTGTCAATGTATTGTATTAAATATTGCACAGCATAACTTTTAGATAATAATAAAACAAAGAATCGCATATTTCCATTTATATACATATGTACCATAAACAGGACATAAGTATAACGGAACACACCATAAACCGGTCATTTGACCGAGCTTGGTACGGTTAGCGTTAACGATGCCCGAGAGATCTCAGAAACACGGACGATCGATCATCGATCCTCTATCGTTCCTTCGATCCTTTCTATAGTTTCTCCCGCCCATCGGCATTCCGGTAATTAAAATCGAAATTCACGCCGATCCGAGAGGCTCGCCCTGTGAAAAAAGAATCACGACGCGAGAGAAAGTGGAGTTCGAGGAGAAACGCAGCTGCAAATTAATCGAGTTTCACGGACAATGCGAACAACGAGTCACGTTCCCGACCTATTCCCTTTAAAAGGGTCACGTGTGAGCTCGTACGAATAGGTGCAAGCGACAGGACAATAATACGCGATAATTCGCGTGCGAACGTGCGCGGGGAGGTCGTACGTGCGTTTCCTCCGCAACGTAAATCGTAGTCGGTGCACGTCGATCCGCGCGAGTCAAACCAAAAAGACAGGATGCGTCCGTGCGCGCGCTCGATATATCGTCGATTCGCTACACTCTCGATGCTAACCGCCGCGACGGCTTTTGCCGAAAGCATGATCGGGCGACGCGGGAGTAAGTTTCGGTCAGATAAAAAAAAGAAAGGAAAGGTCGTCCTTCGAACGAGAGGAAAATCGAGTCCCCTGCGTCGGCTCGTTTAGGGTAGGTCAAGATCACCGTGTCTCTCGCGGTCGGGCCACACTATCTTTTCCCGCGGATACGCTTACGCGATGGTAGTTTTTGTGCGAAAGGGAAACTGGAATGTGCTCGAGATACTCCAGAGTCCGCACGTGTTTTTTGAAAAAAAATTTATAGGAAAAATTGATAGATAGGCGAAGGATATGTGCGATTGTCGATGTCACGTTAAAAATTAATCGCGCGGTCTCTCGTGAAATTGGTTGGAATTTTGTTCTAACTTCGCGATCTTTGTTGAAAAGTTTGAATGTTTCATATGTG
This sequence comes from Pemphredon lugubris, assembly GCA_933228935.1. Classification (NCBI taxonomy): domain Eukaryota; kingdom Metazoa; phylum Arthropoda; class Insecta; order Hymenoptera; family Crabronidae; genus Pemphredon; species Pemphredon lugubris. The sequence goes on along the minus strand of OW121819.1, from coordinate 39,624,501 downwards.
AACTGAAAGAAAATTGAGATAAATTTTTGTTCGCGCGATAAAACATATTTGACGCGACTGAATTTCGTTTTCATCCCGTGATTTAAACTATTGGAAATATTTGCACCGAGAGCGAGGATACCGATAGAAAAATCACAGTGAATACGGAGCGCAATTACATTCGATCGTGGATGCAATTCGTGACACGCACGGCGGTTCTTTTTCTTTTTTTATTTCCCGTAGACCAGCGAATATCGTCGTGTTATAGGTTCATTAAGGGACTTCCCGAACGGCACGCCAACGTTTTTACCATCGGCAGCGTGAATAGACTTTAATTGCAAAATTATCGTTGTCCATTACTCCTCCAACTGACGTTGAGTCCAGCGTGAGATAACAAGTTTCCGTAAACATCGACGTTCTCTAATTAGCTCAACTTGACGTTGCACTTTTGAGCACTAACAAGATACGCGAACTGCGGTGGACAATTATTATCTAACGTTAAGTAATTTCAAGTAGAATCGTACGCGTAATATTGTTTTATCCCTCGTTGATGTTCGATAGAATTCAATTCGTTCTCGAAAATGATTTGAATCATCATTCTTCGCCCATTCAAGTTTGCGAAATTCTTCACCGGATTTATATCTAAATAATTAATTTCGTCACCATAAATCATTGAAATTAACATTCCTCGCGTTCCTTTCGACTCACAACTCGCGAATTTCTTCACCTAAATTATATTTTAGATAAGCCACTTCCTACTCAGAAAAGAATTCAATCGTCATTCTTGATCCTTTATTCGACTTAAATTTTGTGCATTCCCTCATCGAATTTACTATCCAATACTTAAATAATTAATCTCGCCCTCGGAAATTATTTCAACCATTATTCTTTATCTGTCATTCGACTTGAGTTTCGAAAATTCCTTCGCCCAATCTATATCTACGTAACTCACTTCGTCCTCGGAGATCCTTTCGACCATCGTCATTCCTCAACGTCCACTCGACTCGAGTCTCTCGAATACCTTCGTCTATTATCTACATCAAACGTGAATCCTACTTCCCTCCGAGAAATGATTCCAATCGTCGTTCTTCGTCGTCCATGCCACTCAAGTTTTTACGAATAACTCGGAGCGTCGCGCCGTTTAAAATGCAAACGCGACGACCGATAATATTCGACACAGGTGAGATGACTTTCGCCCCACCGCCGCGCCGGTGGCACACGATTCGCGCGCGGAAAAGACACGAGCGCCGCTAAAGGTCCGCGTGGCGGCGCAGAGGGATCAAAACTTTTTATCGGGACGCCGTTTCATAACTTATTCCCGTTACGAACGACAGGGATACTTTGCGGTGTCTGCCATCGAGCATAAAGACCGGGGGGAGACTCCCTTTTTATTTGTGCTCGGCTTGGCTGCGCCACAAATCCCACAAACGAGACGGGACAAATTATGTTCGAGCCTTTTTCCGTATCTCGTCTCATCCCCCCCCCCCTCCCTTCCGCCCTTTCTCCATTTCTTCTCGTAATTACCAGCTGGAAAAAATTGTTTCTTCGACGAGCCCCCCGTTTCGCTCGGCATTATTAATTTTCTTAATTGGGAAGTAAGTTCGTTTCTGGTTTCTTGTCCCCCTTTTTTTTAAGAGCTACGGAATTTGGATAATTATCAATTTAACGGATCTGGTTTGTTGTTAATTAATTTCAGTTTTCAAGCTGTGCCGGTTAACGATTAACGATAAGTACGTATATTTGGGTTGGTTATTATCAACGTTATTTAACGCGATTGAAATTTAAATGGGGCAAACGGAAACGAAAGTGGCTAATTGGAATATTTCAATGTTGGGAACGACCTGTGCGAGATTTTTGGTATAATAAATTTACCAATGGAAAATTCTCCCGTCGACGGTGCAGAAAACACGTGTTGTTTCTGACAGGATCACGCGCGCCGTGTTATTGATGGCTGATCGATGCAATTGCAGTTACTCGCGTTTACCGCTCGATCTTTTGCGGTGCTGAAATCTCTGTACGGGAAAAATAAATTTTTGCGCGTTCATCGCTGTTAGCGTAACGGGGTGAAGAATTTCAAAAACGTGTCTTCTTTATTCGAAGAAATAAAAACTGATCGATACGCGTCACCTCAAAAATCTTTTCGGGATTTTGTGACTCCTATTTCGACAGAACGTCAAATTTACGCGAAACGCCGTTTCGTATCCAATTCCAAAAACGTGTCGTCTTATCGGAAGATGTACAAAATGATCGATACACCTCAAACATCTTTTCGGAATTTTCTCACTCTTATCTCGACAAAACGTCTAGTTTACGCGAAACGCTGTTCCTTTTCCGATTCCAAAACGCGCCAGACGGTTGCCTCAAAAATATTTCCGTATCTCCAGATACCTATTTCGAGAAAACGTCAAATTTCCGCGAAACGCGACAGAGAACAAAACGCCGCTTCCTTTCCAATCGCCAATCGCCGCAGTTCCGTCGCGTTTTCCGCGTCGGCGGATTAATCGCGCCCCAGAACCGGTTCGCGGCGTTTTCCCGAAGGAACTCGTTCGCCACCTACGAGCACGGAACACGAATATTTCGTGGCAGCCGGCGACAAAGGTAGCGCGCTGGAAGGTCGGTTAATCCGATGGTAATTACGGTTAAATCCAATCGAATTAATGGCCATTCCGTGGGGCGTCGCTTGAGTTATCGCCGGCTGCCAGAAACAGGCTTTTGGACGGTCGCGCGACCCGATATTGCGACGAAACCCACCGATATTGGCAGCGTTTCGGGGTCTCAGAAACGAAGAACAATAGGACCGCCACCCGCTATCTCCGACCTGCCGGTCCCTTTTACTCGCGAGACTTTCCACGGAGTTTCCCCCGATCGTCGAGGGGAAACTTAACCGGCCGCGTTCTCGCGCGAGGGAAACGTTAATCTCCCTTCCGCGCGATACGGGAGCCATTTTCGAAAATTATCGACGGAATTGAAGTGCAGTGGGAGCCGGATATTATAATCACGGATAATGTTATCAATCGGTTATTGTTACCGCGATCGATTGGTCCCAAAACCACTTAATATAAAATTACTTGAAATAATCTGTTTATTATAATCAAACCTCGGCAACTGTTGGAAATTTTGATAATCGTAAATGCTACAAATATGTAGTTTCGGATAAATATAGTTAGACTGTGTTGTTTTGTAATAATTCGTGTTCAATAATATGTTTGTTTTTATTTTGTGCTTAATTTTATCAACCGGGTGTTGTTGTCAAGAGTTACAGGCCCCACACTGATCACAATAAGCGGCTTCTATCGTATTTCAATTCGAGTGGTAAATTGTATAATTCACGCGATCGTTTCTCCCGTTAGAGATTTGTATACCCGACAAAAAAAGACAGCGTTAAATTCTCATTTTCCTGCGATCGCGATTAATACTCGGTATATCCGCAGCACCCGGTACGTGTCGCGACTCTTCGTCGAATCGTTCGAGAAAATGTATGAGAAGTGTGTGTGTGTGTGTGTGTGTGTGTGAGAGAGAGAGAGAGAGAGAGAGGAGAGTGAATTTTTGCATTCACGCCCAGCCGAGGTGACGTTCGTATCGTCCGGAGTGCTAATGGACTGCGACGTTTTTACAGGCGGGACTAAAAGCACTGGGCCATAAAAGTGACGTTTTGCATGCAAGCTATTTATTCTTGCGCACTGTTAGCGAGAGTTGTTAGTCAGCGCGGACGATAAGCGTGCGCGAAAACGCACGAAGACGCGTACGTAACGACGAAACGATTTTTCGCTTCGACGGTGCCGCTTTACGTTTAATCGAACAATGCGAATCTTTCTAATCGATCCTCCAAATGCACTCGTTCGATTTTCTTTTGTTTTCGGAATTTTTTTATTACATCTCGGAGTCGTATATGGCCCCTTGTATATAAAAGTGGTCTCAGTCAAGTATTAAAAAAAATAAGTTTATCAGTTACTTTGCGCCACGTTCATTAAAATAAAATAGTTTGATAAAAAAATTATATGGCAGACCAGTTTCATAATCAAGGGCACATATACATATGTATATTACGAGATTCTATTTCTAGCAACAACGGCATTAATAATAATAATAATAACGATGAGAATGATAGCCTTGGAATAGTTTCCAGAGAAAATGTTATAATTGGATCCTCGGTCATTTATCAAACAAGATTCTCCTCTGTTTTTCGCGCGAAGAAAAAAAGAACGCTCCGTTCTTAAACGCGGTTCTCCAAAGTTCTCTCATTTCCATTCTCTCTCTCTCTCCCCCTTCGCCCTTTTCTTTTCTTGAAACGTATTTCAAATTCACTCGGGTAGAAATATGGTTATCTTATTTCACGGGAGAGAGCATTAGTTCCGAAATTGTGTCTCGAAATAACAGCGAATAAATTCCACGCACGCTCCGTCGCGTATCCTCGTCTAAATCATGAAGAGCGAGCTTTGAAATGATTTTTCGCGAAAACCCAATTTACGGATCCCTGGCACTCGAGTGTCGAGCATTCATTCCGCGTAGATGAACTACGCGGAACTCGAATCTACTCGGGAAAACGCGGTGAATAAGATCGAACGAGTTTTGGGGTAGAAGAGTTTTGGGCCCGAGATCATGGGCCTTGCGCAACGAGACACAAAAACAGGGGACCGAAAGCTTTGCCCGGTCGAACAAGTTCGTTGCGTGACCCGGTCAGATTAGAGATTCAGCGGTTCATTGAGATAATAACTTCGTCATAAATCCTGCATGCGCGTTCCCTCGAATGCCACGCGAAAAGTTTTCCGACGAGAGCGCGTTGGATTGTTAAAAATTGGAAAAATATATGAATGCAAAAAAGTTTTGCCCGGTGGTTCGCAGACTTTTTGGGGATGTGACCCACTCGTTAGGGATCGAAATTATCGTGATTCGTGTAACTTTGGTGGTCAGTGGTGAGGGGGGTCAAGACAAATGATCGTGACGAGTAAAAAAATAATAGTTATCAAAGTATGTAACAATAAATGTACTTAATAGCGTAGTGGATTTTGTTGCTTTTCATGATTCTTTTTTAAAAGTTCATCGAGATCGACTTAACTTTACTGATCATTGGTAAGGGAGGGTCATGAGTAATTGCCGTACAAGTGTGTAAATACAGCGGGAAATTGTTATTAAAATAAAAATAAATATAGTTAATGACGTAACGATTTTTCGTATTTCTCGGGTTTCGAAACGCGTTTTCGAAATTATTAGAAAAATATCGAAGGCATTTCGCGATACACGGTTTCCTAAACACTACTCAGTTCTTTCTACATATAAATTAATCTCCAATTTCAAAAGTTCCGTATCTTCCAAACAAACAGCTTTTCCTCGATAATCGACTCATTCGCGATTCCACGCGAACGATTTTCTTCGAGTCCTTCGAGGACTGGCGAGCTGATCCGCAAACACACGATTTCCGCAGGAGGATCTTTCGAGTTTTCCGGCGGAAGATAAAAAATCCAAAGTCCGCGGCGAGTTAGAGGCGAGCGTTGCGGTGACCCAGATGCACGAGCGGACCGAACGCCGAGAAGAAACGACAATAATGAGAGCGAAGATAGCGGTAACCGCGACAATAAATACGTAAGACTGATACTAACCAATTAGAGAGAAGAGAACGAGACGGCGGGAGATAAACGAGGAAAGAGGAGAGATAGAGTAAAACGTAATAAGACTGCCGATGTAGAAAGGGAGAGAAAGAGAGGAAAAAAATAGAACGATCGGCATCGCTGTCCGTTCGCTGCGAGCGCGAATCTATCGGTCTTTCTACCTCGAGGCTAAAAAGCACAGAGTGCTTGCAGTCTGCGCGACGGATTTATTCGTCGCGCGTCCCCTTTCGCGGGAAGAAAGAAACAGGGGCTCCGAACTCAAGGGCCATAAACGCCGACGCGTCGAGAGGAAAGCTCAGGAAAAAATGTTTCGTAGTGTCATTGTGAAGAACCACGCGAAACTTCGCGCAGATTTCTAGTTGAGAGATAGATAGAGAGCGAGAGGGGCGACCAAGTTGCGAGTGAGGGAGTGAGAGGAGAAGACATGTCACTGAATCACAGATATTACGTAAGTATCAGTTATATTGCGAAGCGGCGGTTCCCAAAGGTCTTGCGATCGTTCAGCTTCGAATTCAATTCCGTGGAGCTTTCGATTGAAAGTACGAATTATTACGCGATAAACATTCGGCGGGGAGTCGAATTGAAACGATCGGGGAATCGTTTGTTTGATTCGGTGAATTCACCGTGTGTTCACCGTGAATTCACCTAGATACTTTTTTTTTATGTATCCCACTTTGGAAACCGTCGTTGGAATAATTCTCGAGAGTATCTCGAGAGTGAATGATTTTAATTCGTCGTGACAATTTTTTCGAGAAAAGTTTTTTTTTTTCTAAATAAAATGTGTTACATTTATTTTTCTTTTTTGTATCGTCAATCCCAACGATGTATGTAGTCGAATGTTATCAGGTATCGTGGAACACGACTTCCTCGTCGGCGGATGTTTAAAAGTCCTGAAATTCCCCGAATCATGGTAGGAAAAAAAATTGATACCTCGTCCCTCGGATAAATCTCGAGGTAAGAATGGCCAGCTCCGCGCCGATAAGCGTTATTCCACTTCCGATAATATTTCGTTTTCGCGGAAGAATCGCGCTTAAGGTGTTCTCGGTGGTAACGTAAGCGAGCCGCGGAACGATAGCGCTACTGTTATTTTCATCTTTCCGTGGGCAGAAGTTTTTGCTCCCGAGCGCCCCGAAGGAGTTCCACCGGTCGAGCCAACTTTAAAGTCGGTTACTGGGTTGAAACCGTCTCGAGAGCGAAAGACAAACGTTAAAACGGAGTTTAGTTAAAACATTTGTCCACGGTCGATGATAATTGACGGGGGGGGGATTGCGTTATCGTGATTATTGGCGCCTTAACGCGAGTTTAGAATCGTTGAGAATTAAAATTTCATGTATATTGGGTACACAGACGAGTGCCGTGCTCGTCTTGCATTGATGAGGTCTGGATGGTTGGTGTCTCGACAAGCGTGACGATCGTTAACAATTGCAATTTGATATTTCGGATATACGAGTAGCGTTTTGATTTGGCACCGATAAGGTTTGTATTATCTTGATTATTGGTATTTCGGGAATTGGTAAGGATTACAGTTTGATTATTTGAATACACGTGTATTTTGATTATTGGTGCCTCGACAAGCATGGCAATTGTTAAAAATTGCAATTTGATGCGTACTGTTTTGATTTCGCATCGATGAGGTTTGAATTGTATTGATCATTGGTGCCCCGACAAGCGTGGCAATTTAAAAAAAATGCAATTTAATGAGTACCATTACGATTTTACACCGAACTGGTTTGTATTGTCTTGATTATTGGTGCCTCGATAAATGTGGAAATTGTTAAGAATTGCAATTTGATGAATACCGTTTTAATTTCGCAACGATGAGGTTTGAATTGTCTTGATTATTGATGCCTCGACAAGCGTGGCAATTGTGAAGAATTTCAATTCGATGCGTACTGGTTTTAGTTTCCACCCATGAGGTATGTATTGTCATGATTAACGATGTTCCGACAATAATTGTTAAGAATTAGGCGTCTCGACACGAGTTCCTTATAACAGCGACTAACGTTCACGCATTCACTCTTTCATTTTCTCCCATTCATAAAACTAACCCCAGTCTTCGCGAAAAAAGTCTAATAAAACGTCATCGCTCGCGCGTAAATTCAAAAAGCCCGCCAACGGGTATTCCCCTACGCGATTTTGTCGCATTCCGCAAATTACGTCCGTCCAAGCGGGTAAACCGCCTCACGAGATTACGGTTACGGAACGCGCCGGAAACACGATGTTTCGCGAAACAAAATTTTAATCTCTCCACGGTTGCCGTTGCGAGCCACAGTGGTCGGAACGCGATAGATAAAGGTACACGGACCGTTGTCGCTGCTAGATATCGACCGTGCTACGGTTTCAAGAGGCACCTCTCCTTGTTCCGTCTCTCTCTCTCTCTCTCTCTCTCTCTCTCGCCATCGGAGAGAGAGTCTCTCGCGTGTCTCTCCTCATGGACGAACAACGCACGGTACGCCCACTCGAGACGATCGTTTCGAAATTTCCGTAGCCTCTTAATCAACTTGCCGCGCCTGGCATTTCGTGAGAAACAGGAAACGCGAGGACGGTAGCTACCGTCGAGGGAATTGAAAATTGGGGACGAAGACGAGTGGAAAGAGAGATTCGATATTGCCGTGAGAAATTTCCTCGGACAGTTCGTTAACTCACCGCGAGTAGAATACTTTTGAGAAACGCGATTCGTTTGATTGCCTCGAAGGAACGGGTATGACGGAAACAAGAATGCTTCGAAGAGCAGGAAACCGCGACCGTCGGGAAGATTAAGAAGAGGCCTGACGTAAAGATTTGATTGTGTCCTATGATCTATCTTAGAAAAGTATTAGGTGGTATGGTAGTCGTGGTATCGCTCATGCTCCGGGACACTTACTACCGAGCGCGAGGCAATAAATTACAGTTTCAAGGATCCCCGCTTCCCACGCATCTTGTCACAGGATCCTGGTATAAAGGAGTTAAAGCGGAACGCACCGAGCTTTCATACGTTACCTCCTGTGTCGCTTACGGTGACTCGTAAAGTTGATCGAGCGTTTTAGAAATTTATGTACTCGCGCGAAAGATCGTACGCGTATATCTCCGTTTTCATTTTTCGTATCGCTCGTTTATCGTCGGGACAACGCGAAAGTTTAAAAGACCTTTGTACGTACGCGTCTCGTACTCCCCGTTCGTCGTTAACGATTGAACTACAAATTAATGGTTATTCGTAAAAGGCGGTATGTAGGAAAAAGTATCTCTGTTCGTATTTTTTTGATTTTTTAAATGTTGAGAAATGTTACACGTAATTATATAATTCAGAGATTTTTTTCATATGTAGAAACGACAAATTTAAATAAAAATTACGTACCAATCTAAATTACAGGTTTTGGTAGTCCTTCTTAATTTCTACATCGCTTGATTAATTTTATTCATTTAAAGCAATTACACGATTACGCTATTCCTATCGCGACGCGCGATCGTTTAATTCTGAATTGAACGTAACAAATATATTGCATCAAATATAGAATAAATTTGTCACGGTAATCGATATCTTCTTGACCAATCGAATAAATTATCGGTAACTATCTTTCACGTTCTTCTATCTCTGATAATCGTGTCAAATCGATTAAAGTGGAACACGCATTCTCTTAGACAGACTATTTCCGTTCGCTCGAGAAATCGCGCATAAATATTTGTATTTCCTCATTCGCGTATGCGACCGAGAAAACGCAAAGGTTATCGTTTTGCGAAATATGTAAATGGGCGATATTAATATCGAGAATTGATCGGGGCTGGGGGGGAGTAGCATAACATGAAAAATGCATCGAGTACGACGGTAAAAGTATTGCTGACACGTTGGAAAAATCACTACCGTCACAGGGAGGAATAAATTATTGATATATGGATCTCTCTTTCTTTTATATCTCACCTCCTAGCCGAGTTCAAGAGGTTAAAGGGAATCGCGCCGTTCATTCTTAAGGACAATACAGACACCTCGTTTGGTTTATTATCGAAATTTCGTTCACCTTCGTTTCGCGTCAAGGGGACGATAAAATCTTCATCGTACTCACCTGGAAATATACCGTTTGATTATTGAGTCACTGGTACCACGTTGTCGATCAGTATTATTTTTAAAATTACCTACCCGCGTTATTATCGTCCCGATCGAATAGTTTGATCTCGACTGCGTTGATTCGTTCATTATTAACGACGAGGTGACTTGTCCTTCTCACCTGTGTTTCTTAAGGATTAACCGTTGTCAGAGAGCGATTGAATATTTCAAGTTGATCCAGATTATACGATGGTGCTGGTAAATATTTCCAGTTAAATCAATTAACACATAAATATGTTTAGTTAATCCCATTTATAGGTAAACGGTTCAATATTTCAAGTTAACCCTATTCATAGGTAGATGGTTGAACATTTTCAGTTAACCCAATTCATGGGTCGACGGTTGAATGTTTCAAATTAATCCGATTAAAGGATCGGCGGTGGTAAATGTTGCGAGTTAACTCGATTACAGGGTTATAACAGGGTTATAACGATAACTATTTCAAAACAACAGAATTAAAAGATCCAACTGAGAGTTTCGCGCTTCAACGTTTCTCAAATCAAATTCAAACTCGAGAGTCCTCGCGTTCCGTAACTGCATTCCTTTCGCGCCGTAGTATCATAATTTCGCGAAACGTTACATTCACCCGGAGTTTCATTCCGATCGTTTCTGACGGGAGAACTGACAATGAGTATCGAAGTTTAAGTATAGCCGCGCCACGAGATTGTCCAAGGTTCGCGCAGTCACAACTTGGGCGGCTCGTAATGCGTTTAAGCTTTAAAACGTCCTGAATCATCTCCTATTCGTGGAGAGGAGTGCACCTCGCGACGCCTACGCAAATGTTTCCCTGTCTGTCAACCGACGCATTTTTATCGCGAGCGTCAAGGCTCCCGACGCACCGTGCAATTCGTTCCTTCGATGCGTCTCACGTTGCCACGCTTTCGCTGCGGTCGATGCACCTTGCCGTCTCGATTTCGTTGTTTTCATCGGCAAATTGATCCTTCTCGGTGTTGCGGGTGGTTGACGCGGCGCTCGATTTAAACGTGACTTTGCGCTCACCGAGTAATTCTACCTTCCGCGGTTGAGACGTTTTGATGCGATTAAGCGCATCTTCGGATCGTTGTACAAAGAATTGCCGGTAACGCGTTAATGATAACAACGTAATCGTGTAACTACCGAATTGAATGAAAACAAATACATTCGATTTTATTGGAAATTACAAATTGTTGTTTTTATACTATTTCAAATATTTTAATGAGAATAAGGGCACCTCGAATACCGAGATTTATTAATTGTAGAAATAATCGGGAGCATTGTGCCAATGATAATACAACATTGGACAGGTATCCAAATCAAAGTTGGAAAACCAGATTTTATACTGAATAAAAAAAATCTTAAGTTCTATGATTTTTGAAATATTCCGATAGCATTAATTGCATTTTGACACTGAGAGTTTATATAGTTGTAAATAAATTCTGCAGCAAGGTATCAATGATAATACGAAATTGGGAGCCACCGAATCGAAACACAAAAAAAAGTAGATTTTATTTGAAAAAAAGTTAATTGACACGATCAGAGGTTATTATCAGCACAAAGATACTCGTCTCCATCGTATCGTACTCTATTTTATTTTCACAAATTCGCAACTTTTGTGTATATTTGCGCGTACGCGTTTATGCGCGTTGTCCCCAGTTGCCCAACCTAACATAATTAGTATCCTGTCAGCTGTTGGCTGCATCCATCCAACGACTGAAAATAGAAAACAATAGAAAATCCTCAACGAACCCGCTGATTTGTACCAGCGCTGGCAAAGAGTAACGGTATAAATTATAAGAGAATAAAAATATAGTTTCTCGCCTCCAATTATTACAACTTTGAGGGGAAGAACTTTGGACTTTAACCAGTTACCTGATATTGGCCGTCACGAAGAAATGGCAATATTTCGTGTTACGACGAGTATTCTCGTCATGGCGGAAAAGTAATTACTATTTGCTGTTTAAATTTAAATTTGAGAGAAAACTAACGTGTATTTCTAAATTTCGTGGGGATAGTTTTAAAGGAAGGAACACGTAGTTTCTGTATTTTTCCGATAGTAATCTGAGCCAGGGCCTATCAAAATATATATTTAAATATAAGAAACTTCGACATAACTTCATCTTTGTGACAGAATTTCGATGCACGCTTTTCAAAGAGTTCGCAACAGCTAGCTGGTTAAAACGCGTTCGGGTATCCCGATCGTTACGACCATTTCCACAAGGATTAAAGTCTTTCTCAGCGCGCTGCATTTGCCTTCGCTACGTAGAAAAAGCGTACCGAGTAATTTACGTTTTTCGCAAGTTCGCTTTATCGCGAACTCGAGAGCAACGCGCAAGTTACCGTTTCCAGGGAAGAAATTCTCAAAAAACTCCGATCGCTCGACCCTCCATCGGGAAAGTGCCTTTTAACGGGCATTCCCTTGCCCCTTCGTTGATTCTTTCGTGACTTGGCTCGAGCGAGACCGTAATTCTCAACTCTGTTTTCCGACTCGTTTTCCTTTTCCTCGTTAAAATCGTGGACGCGGTTTGTAAGCACTTCTGACGGACACCTCGTGCTCTCCGAGAAGACGACAACGATCACAATATTGCGATAGGAAGATGAAACGTTCTCTAGCTCGTATCGTTGTTAACCTCGCGATAGATTTTTAGTTTAATTATCGTGTTTAAGTTAATGGATCTGAACTTTAAAAAATTGTGAATATAAGTATCCAACAGATAAACAGCGTATTAAATAATTCCTCCGTTCAAAGATTACCAAGAGGGCGAAACAATAATTATTATAAAAATAGTTAAAGAACTCGAGCAATAGATAAAAATGACCATCTTTTCATTTTCACTATACCTCGGATAATAAAATGGTTGCTCTCGACAAGATTCGTACACCATTGGTGGCCCGCGTTGAACTTTCTGCGCGTTTCCCTTTAATTACTAGACTGCGGGTGCTTATGCAAAATGCATTATTTTAATACTGACTTTAAACGGATTTTGTGACACAAATGCGATCGATATGCGTGTGATGTACGTATACTATATTGTACGTATAAAATAAAATAAAATAATGCATTAAATAAATCATTAAGTGCATAAAAGAAGGCACAAAATAATGGATTTTGCATAAACATCCGCAGTCTATTGATTACCGTGACTCTTCCTTTCCATAATAATAAAGTTCGCAAACTCAAGAATATTATAAGCTACACGTTCGTCGCGCGTATAATGAACACGGTGGTACACGCTAGTCGAACGATAAGTCGCAACATCGAGAGCGTTAAGTATCGATCGACGAAAGAGAACTATTCGCTAACGAAGCTCGTGTCGTAGAGAAGATTCGCGCGCAGAACAAACGGCATTATCGAGCCGGAACGTCGAGCCTCGTCCCCGCGAAATTTCACGGAGAGACGTCGCGTGGCGTCGATTCGCGTCCCGGGATTAATGACACCCGGTGGCCTTCCACGACGCCGTGTAAGTAACCTCGCCGAGTATTATGCTCGAGCGGTTAAGTTATAATAAGATTAAGCCTCGCGACAGAGGTTGCATTATCAATTCTGCTACGTGGCCGCGTAGAGATTCGTAGAACTCGGTCAGAGAGTACGCGAGATTCGCTCGAGATTCGATTCCCCCGAACGATCTTGCCGATTTTCGATATACGAGGGGAATCCGTTCTACGCGGGTTTCTGCGTCGGGAATCGTGATCGGACAAATTGTCTTTTTACGCTCGATCGACGTATGTACGTATGTACTTCCGGTGTACTTAGTCGTTTCAGATTCTTCGCGGGGATTGTTTGATGTATTTCGGCGTTTAGATAAAAATTTTTTAATATTGTTACGAATGTCCACGAATGTCATTGCCTTCTTGGCGTCCGGCATTGCAGACAGGCAGTTGTTAGTTGCCGGGCGCTGACATTCAAATTGAGAATGTGTCAATAGTTGTATTCGAGTACTGACTACAAACGGATGTGTTCTTAATGTTCCACTAATAAACGTTATTTCTACAAATATGCCCAATTCACGCTTACGTTCCCGCACGGTTCGTAACAATATCAATGTAATTAACCCGTTCGACGTGACGCACTATCGAAATGAGACTGAATGGTATTGATGAAAATATTTAGTTATAACCGTTAAACCAGTTTAGTAAACCGGTGAATGTGCAATGAGAATTTAGTGGTCACTTTCGTATATTGATATTGATACCTTGATATTCAAAGTGGCCTGTCAGATATATATGTATGTTTTTATCTAACTATTTTATTTTAAATAATGTGACGCAAAATAAGTAACGAAATCATTTGTTCTAATTCTCTATTTAGACCACTTTCATAATCAACGGCACATATTATTAAATATTGATAAATCTGCAATATTGTACATACGCCTTTCGCAGTCAAAAGGTTAACAATAAACAAAGCACGGGATAAAACTCACGGAACATCTTCTTACCGTCAGTCCTATCTACCGTCGAAATTAATCCAACGAAAGTTCGATCGCCCTTCCGTTTCCTTTGTTCGCCGGAAGCGCAAGATCCACGAAACCAAAGTCACGCAAACACCTACGTTTCCCTCCGTTTCGCCGCAAATACTCTCAGGATTTTCCACGCGTACCCTTCAAATCTGTTAACACGCCCCACTAGCCGGCGACTACGCAGCGTGGTAGCAATTACAATAAACTACCGAGGACGAACGACACCCACCGGGTGTCGGTGAAAAACCAACAAAAAAAAAAAAAGAGCTTCACGCATTAGCGTTTTAACGCCTCCCCGAGCCACCGTCAGAGTAATTAATCTTCCTAAGAAGTCGTCTACGAAGCTCGACGCGTGTTTGTAAAACTACGCGGATCAACGCACTCCCCTATCCGGCGCATGCTTCGCCGCGGTTAAACATTTCAAAAAAAAGGGGTGGAGGGGTGGTCTCGTTTCGAAGAAAAATAAATCCACCGTAGACACACGAAATCACTCGGAGCGATCGACCCCGATCCCCTCTACCGGGCAAAGTGTAACGCAACCGCGACCACGGAAAGCCAGCCGAAAGATCGCGGTATTAATTTCCCAGATCGTTAAACACGCTCGATGCTCGTACGCGACAAATCCTCGTGAATCATTCGTAAACTCCACCGGGTATATCTCGACCGTTTCCCCGAGATTAATTGATTGCCACCGCAGCAACTGGGGAGGCAACGAGAGGGGAGGAGAGAAGCGGGGAGGGGAGGGGGACAACAAAAAAAGAGAAGGGGGAGGAATAAAACGAAATTCTGCGTAAATCCGTTGCGGATATAGCACACTGCCGCGTCCCGAAGTGGAGGGATGATCGCGAAGAAAAGAGGGGGTGGGTTCGCACTGCCAAAACCCGCGACCCAGATACCGATCGACCCACCGACACACATTAGAGGGGGGTTGGAGCGGGGGAGGGGGAGGAAAGGGGTGACTGGGGAGGGAGGGAGAGAGACAGCGAGTCCTCCCTCCTCCCCCCTCCCTCTAGTACGTAGTCCGCGTTACGGTACTTCCACCCCTCTCGACCTTCCTCCCCTCTTTCTCTTGCTCATCGAGTTTGGCCCTCTTTCTCCCGTCCTCTCGTTCTTCCCTCTTCCCGAGTTCTGCTCTTTTCCCGCATCCCGGTTTCGGTTGTTCTTTGCTTTGATTTTCTTTATTATCTGGCTCTCTCTGTTTGATTCTGCCCTCTTCGTCTTGTTTACTTGCTCCCCGTTGATTACACGCGCCTTTCGCTACCGTTTTGTCTCACCGATTAATGTCTATCCTAGTCATACTATTCTTTTCCCTCTTCCTGCTCTCTCTAATTCTTCTTCTTATCATCCGTTCCTCGTAATTACACGCTTTCATTTTCTCCCTTCGATTAATCGTCCTTGTTTTAGCCCCTAGTCTACCCTCTCTCTCCCTCTCTCTAATTCTTCTTATCATCCGCTCCTCGCGATTACACGCGCCTTTCGCTTTGTCTCTCCGATTAATCGTCCTCCTTGTTTTAATCCCAATCCCACTCATATTATTCTTCTCTCTCTTCCTCTCTCAAATTCTTTTTCTTCCTCTTACTATTATCAGAATTCTCATTATTCGCTCCTCCCGATACGCGCGCCTTTCGTTTCCATTTTTCTCTCTCCAATTAATCGTCCCTCCTTGTTCCAATCCCTATCCTACTCATATTGTTCCTGTCTCTCTCCTGACCTCCGCCCCCACCCGCGCATATCCCGCCGCATCTGCACAGCTGCCGCACCGGCAGTTAACGTACCCCAAGCGAGCGCTCGCGTACCGCGTACATGGCATTAAACGTAGCGCGTATGCCGTGCGTACAGCGAGCCAGACGCGAGGAAACACGAATGGAACCGAGCGTACGTGTCCCTGCATTATCGCGAATCCGCCACCCCGCGTCCTCGCGTCTCTAGCTTCGCGTCGCGACGCATCGAGCACCGTTGCGGAGTGCAATCCGCGCGGCGGTGCATCCGCGAGCGGAGCGTTCGCCGCGCTTCCTCCCGCCGCGACGCGGAAGCGCGGCGAAAGCCGAAGATTCGTACCACCGGTGCATTCCGCTCGAAATAGATTTCGCGGATATGACATTCGCACTTGGGGAATCCGCCTCGCGGGGATTTATCGCGGAAGCGTTAATTTTATGCCCCTGACTGCCCTCGGTTAGAATAAACGATAAAAAGGTTCGGTCTGGATCTATCGTACCGAGGTCTCGACGGGAGGATTATAATTCTGATACAGACGCTTCCTTGTTCCATGTGAAGTTGGATTGAAAATATTGTAATTATGTTGTTTCGTGTATAACGAGAGACGTAATGTTGAAATCCTTGTTATCCTGATCGACGATCGAACAAATTTGAGTTAATATTAATTGTATATTCAGATCGATGATTAGGTTAGAGAAATTGTGGAAGATTTGAAACTTCAAACGTAAAGAAAATCGTGGAAATAGTGAAATTTCATACGTAGATCATGCTTGATTACTTTTTACGCAATTGGTATTAATTCGTGTTTACGCAACGAGCGATAAGTAATAATTAGTTTGAGCTTTCACTAATTACTTGTATTTTATATGTATAATCATTGCGCCCATTACGAGAGCGTTTATTCAAATGTTTCGGGCGGCGTTTGCCGCAAAAACATCTCGATTAACGACATCTCGGCCAGACGAGGTTTAATTAATATTTTTATCATAGACACGATTTACTGGGACGGGTTTTCATCGCTGCACTTTCTAGGGTTAATCAGCCGCCATTGTAAACTTAACCCTTACAAGTTTGTGGGACAATCCGTTTATGCATATTACTGCTCTAAATGTGGCATTGGGTTATAGGACTTCGTATCTCATAAAATTTAATGCGGTTACGGCAAAGTTCAAGACTGCGTGTCAACCGAGCCCCCGGTGTATAACTGAAAGCATTATTCGCGCCTCCGAATTGCAAGTTCGCGCTTTTGTCTCGCTCGTGGCAACGGAAGCCTAGAATCTCTCGCTTTCTTCGCGAAAGCGCAGCTCGATTAAATCGAAGCGTAGGAGACATTTGGGTGTCCTCGGAAACTGGAATTATTGAGGGATTAAGCGAATGAAAATAAAGAAAAACTCCTCGCGTCGAAGAAATTCCAAAACGCGCATGAAAAGAATACAATTTGATAATGCACAAGAACGTACAACACGTAAATATTACGACTTGATTTATCGACCGTATTATCGGCCGTTACACATATTTCACGATTACAACAATAATTACTTGATTTCGTTTATAATTTAAATACCATTCGCCGTTTATTCCATTGTCAAAAATTGCAGGCTGAGATTTCTCTATCGTCACTATTTAAACGACCGAGAGAAGTTTCTATCGTTTTATTAGAATTAATAAAAAAAAAAACATGCAAAATGAATTACAAGCGTGAAGCACAGTTTACTCCATTGCCAAAATTTCTCTACCGTTACTATTTACACGATCGACAGAACTTTCTACCGTTTCACTATTAACCATCAAAGAAATTCCAAAGTCTATTACAAGCGTGAAAATACAGATTCGAATCCGTTATTCCCCTTTCTTCCCCTACGCGTTTCTCTCGTACGAGATTTTAATCGGAGAGAAACAGTGGAGGGGCAGAGAAGAAAGAGATTCCGGGCGTCGTTCGTTCTTACGCGCGCATTTACAGAAGCGTGCGTCCGTCGAGTACGAGCCACGACCCCACTCGGTCTAGAATGTAAAATTTCCGGGTACCGTTTCGGCGATTCGCCGAGTAAAACCGCGAACGACGGGTTCGCGTGGCACGAAATCGCTGACGCGATTGGTCAATGTGCCAAGATTGGCCGAAACTGGGTCAGTGTTGCGGGGTGTAACGGGTATCAGGTGTTACGCGAATTAGCGTAAACTAATTCTTACGAACAATTGAGATTCTCTTTAACGTTAGAGTATCTCGACGGTTATTCTCGTAACAGGAGCGTGGATAGAGCGTTGCCAAAGCACCGACTTCAAATATACAGTTCTATCTTGATACTCTTTGCGCGCTCGTTTATTTGTTTCATTGAAATTTTCGAATAAAAAAAAAAAAAAGATAGGCTAAGAGAAATATTCAACTTCGCCGTTTCGTTCGTTTACCTAATTTTACTCTACCGCGGTATTCGGTTTCCCCGTTACGAAATAATTTACGGAGATATTGCTATGGCATTTCGCGACTTTATCGCCTGGCGATAAATCATCGTAATTGTAGAACAGTTTCAATCCGCTCGGAATGTATTTTTATGTACTTTACGTACTCGTAGCCGATGTAGCATTCGGTTTCGCGTTATAAAATAGTCCACGGAGATACCGTTATGGCATTTTCTGACTTTATCGCTCGGCGATAAATCATTATAATCGTACAGAGGATTCGCTCAACCACAATGGCATTTTTCTTTTTTTATAAATTTGAATGCGTAATAGCAAACGTATCGTGGCAAATGCGAATGGAACGACAGGGTTGATATCAACGTGTCGTGTATTTAATTATACCGTGGAAGCGGAATATTATAATCACGGATAATATTATCAATTGGTTATTGTTATCACGATCAGCTGGTCCCAAAACCACATCATATAAAATTACTGAAAATAATCCGCTTACTACAGTCAAACTTCGGCTATTGTCATCAATTCTGATAATTACACATGCCGCTACACAGTATTTTTCGATAAATATAAGTAGGCTGTATTATTTTACAATAATTTCTGCTCAATAATGTTTTTTTTTTTATCTTTCACTTAACGTCACCAGCCGGTTATGGTTATCAAAACTTACAGATCCCACAATGTTCGCAATAAGCGGCTTCCACTGTATCTAAACGTAATTTACACCTTCACCTTAAGCCTCCTACCTGCTCACGCGTTCATCGAAGGTTAATCCTACTTATTAATCCTGCCTCGTTGAACGTTTAAAAACGCGAAGCTCAGCGAGCCGAGCGTCTGTTAGCCAAATCGCGGTACGATTTCTCATCCTAATAACTACGCCGACGCGCGATTTATCCGTGCGGACAAACTTTAAGTGCGTTAATTAATTCGCAAATTTATACGTCTCGCCGCCTCCTCCGTTCGCCCCGACCACCGGCTACACCGAATGCCACAGAATTTCTCTTGGGTCCGCTTTGAGCGTAGACGACGCTTCGGATTAAATTTAGGGCACGCTTTGTAAATTTAGCTTCTTATGCACGACATCGCGGAGATACGTGACGTTTTAAACGAAACTCGAGAGAGCGCGAGGGGGCGAAACTTTCCGACGTTATTTCGCTTTAACAATCTGTCGATAATAGGCCTTGGAGGGTCATCGAGGGAGGAAAAAGGAAATCGTGGATTGGCCAGGGTGCCAAGATTCAGCGCAGCTGGGTCAGGACGTCGAGAGGGTTGCTCCCGTTAACGTTCCAATGATGGTATAAAGAGAGGGAGGGGGAGAGAGAGAGAGAGAGAGAGAGAAAGGGGGGGGGGGAGAGAGAACTTTGCCACGTTTTGTACGTGCTTCGGGTGTGTTCATAATTTCTCCAAGTTCGCCTTTCGCGAGAAAGAGAATCTGGAAGTGGTTAACGTGCCAAGAACGTATCTAGCGCAAGACGGTACCTCGCCCCCTTCCCCACCTGGTTACCGTCGGTATGGTTCGTAAATTTTCCCGAATTTACACGCCGCTATTTCACCCGCGTTCAATTAACGAACGAACGAATCGAAACGAACGATCGTTACGTTTAGCGTAATCCAGACTCCGTTATCCCACACTCCGCCCCCCCCCCTCCCTCCCACACCCTCCGTTTGTCGCAGTTTCCGGAAGGGGAGGAGTGGGAATTGTAAACGGTTTAACCCGTTTCTCCTTATCGCGCCGACGATACCGATCGATATCAAATTCAGGACTGTCCGTCATCTGAAATCCGCTTAAGAACTCTCCTCGCGGCAAACCTCGACGAGGATATAAAATCCGTGGGACGCGTCACCGCGAGGAGGAGTGATGTCGTCGTTCGCATCGTTCGCCGGGGGTATGATCCAATCGAGCCACGCCGTTCCCGCTACTTTATCGCGGGGCGTTTCGTAATTGAAAGAAAATTGCGATAGCGCGTATCGGTGCTAATTAAGATTAACAGCCCACGGGCACGGCGTTCGAGCGATACGGGGGTGAAAGCGATTACCGTTCTCCACGGTGGTAAATAAGCCGAACGTTGGAATTACGAACGTGGAACTGGCGTCGCGTCGTCGGAGGTGGGGGGGGGGGGGGGAGACGATAATGCGACGCCGCGATGTATGTACGTATCGCAGCGCGGCCCGACGTCCCGATAATTTCTTCGTGCGTCGCGTAATCCGACGATGATATCGAGCGACACGGTGAAAGCGATCGATAATCGGGATGAGGATAAGGACGACACCGAGCAAATTGGCGGCGATCATTTTTTTCTCTCTCTCTCTTTTTTTTTTGTATCGGCAGGGAGAAAACGGCGAGGACTTTTAGATTTAATTACGGGCACGTCGGGTGCGATTTGATTTACGAGAGGAGATTGTCCCCGACGCGAATGGTTTGATTGGCGGCAAGGGCAGGATCGTGTTTCTTGAAACGCTTTTGGAAAGCATCGCGAAAGGGGCTTCTTGGGTTTGTGATATTCTGCAGCGGAATAGGAACGCGATATCGAAAGAAAGTATCAAGGCTTTTACTTGGTATTTGTATCGAATAGTAATATCCAAACAATGGTATCTATACTAAAAATACTTGTATCGAAAGAAAAGTATCGATTCTTTACTAGTATCGGTAGTATCGCAACGCCCCTGCGGGGGAATAATATTACAGGATGATTACTAGACTCCGGATGTACATATGTACATACAAAATGCATTATTTTTATACTAGTTTTATTGCATGTATAAAATAAAATAGATTAATGTAGAAATCAATACATTTTGTATAAACATTCGAAGGCGTGTTGGTTCATGATGGAAAAGTCGCCATGACCATGACAAATATATTATTCGAGTAAATAAAAATATATTAATAAAGTATAAATTATATAATAGATGACTGTCAAATTTTTACCTTAATGGCTCTGACGTGTACGTATGTATACTCGCTCACGACAAAGGTACCATCCGCGAAAAGCGCACTTCTGAAATCGGCTCGTGCCGTTAAAGAGGTTAACGAGGCTTACTTTACGTATGTTATTAAAAAAGCGAAACTGTAAGTGGGAAGCCGTATACGTTTATCTTAAAAGTGCGCTCTCTTTGGTGATTTTGAGATAATTTTATTACTTTGTAATTAAACCAATTCGTTTACGCGTTATTCGAGTGAAATATATAATAAGTGGGTATGCATAATTCAAGGTATGGAACATGAAAAAATTCCACATTTTTGTTTAAACCCCATTTCTTTTTAACATCGGCTATAAAAACATGAATTTACATAAATAATCGGGGACCACTTACAGGTCTATAAAATCTGTGAAAAATTTCTACTCCACGCGAGCTATTTGTGCGTAACAGTACACATTCGTGATCTTCGATTAATTAAAAAGAACATTCCATTGGAGAAAATACTCGCACACATTATTTACGTCGAGGATTATTCCACAAATCTGGGGCAGTAATAAAAGTTCCATTAAATATATCGAAGGCATTATATTTCAAATCATCCAATTTCACCATTAATTTAGCAATTCAACTTAACAAAGAAAGGAGGGGTGAAGAGAAAAAAGAGTGGCGTTAATTATCCGATAATCGGGACGGTCGATCGTTTAAACAATTTTCATCGCGAACGCGGCGCACGGCTCGAGGGGAAACGCTTTCCCGTTGACCTCGAATTTTCCCAAATCACACGGAACGAAGTCGTTTTGTAGACTCGATCAAACTTTCGGCCGGGATTAACTAGATTAGAGCAGGACGTTAGAGGCAGTTACTCGTTATCGTTTTCGCGACGAGGCGAGAACGAGGAAGTTCCGAGATCGTTTTAGGTGCAATTAAATCTAGACAATGTCCAGATTACCGACGGGCCCGCGCACTCCGCCGCACTTTGTTAAAGGAGAAAGAGAAAAGTGCAGTTTCGGGGCAGCCAAGACGATTCTTAAAGATCCGAGTCGATTTTCCCTTCGTTCGTCGCAATTCACAAACGGAGTGAACGAAGTAACTAAACGCGTTGGAGAATGGGTATTCATATTTTTATAGACGATTTTAAAAAGAAATTCGACTTGGGTACAAGTGTTTTTGAAGGGTTTAAAAATGCGTTTTTTTTAAATATTGCAAAGTACGAAGTAACTAACCGTGTTGAAGATTGCGTGTTCGTATTTTTATAAACCATTTTAAAAAGAAATTGGGTTTAAATGGAGATGCCTTTGAGGATTTTAAAAATGTGTGTTTTTTTTTTAAGTTGTGAGGTACGAAATAATTAACCGCGTTGGGAATAGCTGTAGTTTCGTTAATTGATCGTTCAATATGATTCCCCCGGAGTAGGACATTTCTTGGATTATTAATTATAGGAACTCTGCTCCTATACTACTGTTATAGGAGGTTTTGTTCTTGCGATACGAAGATATCCAGTATTTACTTCTAAATTTGTAATAATCTATAATAATTGCGTTTGTATCTCGCCACGCAAAAGTTATCTACGTTTATGTTGACCCGCGTCTCACAATTTTTCGAAAAATTCTAGTAACGCGGAAATAATCGAATCTCCCGTATATTTTTGGGATTAGTTAACTAACAGAAGCGTGCCGCGAAAGTTTCTACAACCGAGCGCATCCACGAGTGAATTAATGGAGAGTCAAACCGAACGGCAGACTATTTGACGAAAAACGTAAAATCCAATAAATTCCAGCAAAACCAAGCGTGGTTGCGAAAATTCGCGAGCTTGAAGTTCCGCGCGTCACCGGGCGAACGTACTCAACATTCGTGCAAACAAAAGTAATTGATCGTGGGTATTCCACGACGAAATTGACTCAGAATCGAGAATTAAGGAAAAGTTGACGGTTCTCGATGTCCAAAATATTTTTAATTTCGAAGATCCAACGATTGCTCGAAAGGAATTCGGAATTAAGACACTCAATACCGATCGCTCGATGAAAATCCATAAAATAACAAAAAAAACTCGACGAATCCTCCATTTCGAAACATACTCTTTTTCCGTCCGCATATAAAATATCAAGGGACCTCTTGTCTCGGCCAAGTACAAGAGTACACCAACTCACAAACAAAAAAAAAAAAAGAACTTGACGACTCTTCCATTTAAAAATACATGTACTCTTTCCCAGTCGCGTTTGAGATTTCACCCAGAGGACGATGAGCCGTATTCTATCAAAAATATTTTTCATTTCAAGTATCGAGCGATTCGCCGAAGTAAATTCCGATTTAAAAGATTCAATACCGATTGGCCGATAAAAATCCAATTCACCCGCCTCGCAATCTTTCGCGAATCCATAAAATAAAAAAAGAAAAAGAGAACTCGGCGACTCTTCCATTTGAAAATATACTCTTTCTCCAGTCGCGTTTGAGATTTCACCCAGAGGACGATGGGCCGTATTCTCGTATTATACGTATAAGGCGCCGGAGCCCATTGTCCGAGAGGCAGCCTGGCACCGGGTCGGTCGTTATCATCTCCGGCAGATGAGGAAGAGCGCGGAATAAGAATCTTTTGAAAGGATATATACGCGAGAAAGGGTGGAGGGCGTTTCAACCTGGACGCGATACCCAGGATGCATCGAAGTCGGCGAAGTAACGAGGTCTATACAGGCGAACGGGGTTAGGCCGAGGTAAGACATGATTTATGAAACAATTTCCCCGGTCTCGCCGTAGCTGGGTACTCGGCACTCGGTACTCGGTGTGCTCGGTACTCTGCCTGGCTTTAAAGTTATCCATCCTGAGCGCGGACAGTGGCGCTCAGCGTACGGTGAAATCTTTTCGGGATTATCTGTCAGCGACGGTCAGATGTTTTAGCGAAGGGCGAGAGACGGCGGTGAAAAACTTTGACCCGAGTTTATTTTGCTTTGTATTATTTTCAACGGGGCTAAATTTCTGGATATTCGACACCGCGAATTTTTAATCTGATTTTAGAATCGTAGTACGCGGATGTTTGAATGTTACGGCTCGGGTATCTGGATATTGTAATCCATGAATGATGGAAACCTAAAATTCGATTCGCTCGAATATCCAAATCCGAGAATGATGGAATCGTAAAACTCGATTCGTTTGTACATCCAAATCCACGAATAATGGATATGTAAAACTCGATTTGTTTGTATATCCAAATCCGTGAATCGATTCGTTTGTATATCCAAAGATACGTCCGAACTCTAGACCCGAACTGATGTCCTGAAAAGTTATCCTAATTCCCAAATAATCAAACGCGCGATTGTTTCGACATCGCGAACAAAACATACAACGCGACGAGGCATCCGCCGAACAATTTCTAACTTTCTATAAAATCGCGAAAATTATGGACTTCGGTGAAACGCGGATCTTTAGACGCGGGAAACTTTCGTCTCAAATTTCCCATTCTTGGCGAACGTCCTCGCGTACGCGTTATAGTACGCTCTCTAATAGAATATGATTTATTCACCGCATATTGGATAGAGGGATTTTTCAGAATTTCCATTAACCGCAATATACATTTATGCGCATCGATAATGAACGGCTTAGGTACGCGAGCTTTCGATGTTTTTACGGCGCCACGAACGCGCCGAGCCTGCAAAAACATTTTAGAAACAACTAATTTTTTTTTTTTCCCCCTAACCTTTACGACCGACACCTCGAACCGACGTTGCTCTTACGAAACGCTACCCGCGCGTCTAATGAATATCGCGCCGTTATTAGACGCACCGCGAATTTAATACAGTGGGTTTAAACTTATCTGTCGTGAATATAGTTCCTCGGTGTGTCAACAACCTCTTTCCGAGCCCTGCCCCTCGCTGGCTCACCGAGAACTTTCCGCGGAGTGGATGTATCTCGTTGCAGAAACAGGATTTTCTTATTTAAGCTCTTATAAAATGCTCCGGGCGATACGACTGTGCAAATCCCCGGATTCCTTGTCGTTTCCTTCGAATTATTCTTTTTTTTTATCTGGCTTTACGTGTACGCGGGATGCTCGAGAGTCCGGACTCCGAAAGGAAAAATTGCGCTCCAGGAAGTTTTAACTTCGAGGGAAAATCAAGTTGAAATTTTTACTGTAAAAGAAAATCACTTTTGGAATTTTTACCTCGAATATCGCGTAACGCTATTACTGCGGAACTCACTGTTTTTTTTAAATAACGTAATATACGCATACGTAAATAACTTTTCGAGGGAAAACTGCGTGGGAAATGTAAACGAAACAACCTATATGTATGTGTTTCACAATTTACAACCGCCTACCGATTAAAGGGTAAAAAATAGATAATATAAAACAAAATAAAATTGTTAATCTCTCAATATACTTTACACATTATTTATTTTTAAATCCCTACCGCATCTTAATTAGAGCCTATAATTAAAAAAATCCAAAATCCGTGAACGGTTGACTGAAATTTGATAAAATGTCCCATCGCCGTCTCGCATACGTATGCGCGGAAGACTTCATTAAAATCGGATCGATAGAAGCGGATAAAAAATCAAACCAGCAAGTTAAACAAAACCGTGCAACAATAAAAAAGGGCCCTTCAAGTTTTATATTACGTTTTATTACGCTCCAACCCCCGTACTTATCCGGCAGCATTGTTTACAGCTCCGACGAGTTCGACAATTATTAACTCACTCACACTTATTACTACAGTATTCTGTATTATCAAATCGTCGATTTCCACGGCACGTCGATCGCTTCAAATTCGCACGGCCCGTAACGTCGTTACGTTTCGAAATTGAAAGGATCGCGCGGATCCACGCGTGCCCGCGAAATCTCATCGATCATCGGACGGAGCCTCGACGAGCTCTTTGCCAACGGAAATAATATTAGAGAATACAGATTCGCTAAGCCGTCGCAATATCGATAGGGACAGTGCCACGGGCACTCTTTCCAATAACTGGTCCTATTTCCAACAGATCGGGCCAGAACTTTTTCGCAACTCCATTTATTTTCTAAATCACTCACGTTGTCGCGCCATTTCCTGAACGAAACGAAATTTGCGCCCTGGGAAAATGGACCCGGGGGCGGGACGGGGGTGCCGAAAAACCCCCGCGGTACGTGTCGTCGAATCGTAATTGCATTTTTCGGGGATCGCGATTGCAACTTTCGCGAAAATGTTTTATCAACGCGTGACCCATCGGCCTGTTTCCACGAGCTACTTATCGGCGTTTGACGTTCGATCATAATCGAGCGTGAAATCGTTGCGCACGGTTCGACCTGTGGTAAAATGTTATTAGAAAGGAGTCCTAGATTCTGTTTGTAAATAAATATAACCACCGGGTGCATTAGAGAAAAGATTTTATATAGCGTGACGGAGACGCTACCTCGTGATTGACTGAATCGAATTTCAACGGATGCTTTTCGATCTTTTTGAGAAGGTTAATTTTTTTGTAGCAGTCCGATCAGATGGGAAACTCTCGTTCGTCTTTTCGGTATAATTTTCACATGCTTGTAACTGTCCGCGAAATTGAACAAGTTTTCAAGGCTCTCTTGAAATATGAATGATGAGAAGGCAATATAAATTTGTGAAATAAAGTGAGTCCATTAGTGCCGGGAATAAAACGGAGTAAATGTATCTTGGCGATTGGTATGTATCTTTATATGAATATATAAAAATGCGAGATAAAATAAAGAAACATAAAGCGTCATGAAGAAAAAACTATACGTTGATGTATAAATACCACATTAAAGTTACAGTACACTTGCACGTACCGTGGTTAGTACCTTACGCGTTTACGAATTGGCGATACCGGGAAATTCTTGTATAACACGATTAATATAAACAACACGTTTGAAATGACAATTTCCCAGAGCTTTGTAGGAATCCGTGTTTGTATACGGGGGAGTATAAAACAAAATTTAAACTTTTAACAAACCGTTATACTAATCTACCGATTGTTCGGCATTTCGCGACGGTTTCGAGATAAAACAAGGTAACGAGCATACGCTAACTTTATCGGCACAAAATACCGCGGCGCTCCAGATATCCCCGACGACGTCGTTCCCAATCAGGAATCGTAACGCGACGTCGGACACCGGCGCACCGCGTCATTTCCGAAAAAGAAATTAGAGTCCGCGGCCACAAAGTAGTTCCGACACCGTCGACGACGCCATCCCGAGGGGAGAACAAGCGTCGAGCGGAGATCCCGCGTCCGGAGACTCAGGATATTAGACGTGTCCCCGTGGACAGTTCCCGAAGGAACCTACTGGACGTGCAATTCCGTCGAGCTTCCGGTTGTAAAGCGGCGGCCCGATCGATCGTCGAAGGTCGAGTGACCCGAATAACCTGCCGATTGAATTTGATCGCGATTATTTATTTAGGGGGTTCCCTCGTCGGGGCCAGCGATCTGGGATCGCGTCCGTGTCAGGGGGCCCAAGAACAGAGAAGAAGAAAAAGAAGTAACGACGAACGACAATCGGTCGTCGAGATAAGGGGCGGGCAAAGATCGATTTTAATTTCCGCTCGCGCGGGGAAATAAATTGAAATTGTCGGTACGTGCACCGCGAGCGCGTACGAAGCGAACGTACCAGCGGCACTGAGGTTATTACGCTCGAGTTTCGTCGTACTCGAGCTTTATCAATTTTAAGTTAAAGCTCGACGGGCACTCGTTGATATTAAGCTCGATACCGTATACCGTGAGGACGATAATTTTCTCGGGAAAAAGAGGCGAATATATTATTTAAGACGCGAGCCAGGAGCGTGATACTCGGTTTAAATTACTTCTCCTTCGCTCGTATGCATATGCATGGGAGATTCGTAATTTCCGAGAGTGTTTTTCGGCCGAACGGGGTGGAATGGAGATTCTCCTGGAAAAAGGGGGTGGCGATGAATAAAAATGATCGTCGGACGAGGAATCGGACGCGAGAATCAAAGGGGATCCGCGGACAAAGAGAGCGACCGTCGACGAAGAGAATTCTGTTCGGATCGATCGGCGCGGCGCGTATGTATTAATTAACGCATCGGTTTTGAAATTGCGGGAATTTCTTTGATTTGTCATTGGTCGAGAATCGATATGTTTTCGATCCGGGGCAGTTTCGTCGAATACGTAGTTTAATTGAGATAGTTTAAAAATTATTTGGAGGACTTGATTTTTGGCGCGGAATTTGCTTTAATTAGTTTGCGTCGATATCTTAATTCGGATGTTTTTAAAGCAAGTTCGACGATTAGATAGTTGACGCGAAATTGCAATTACAATGGAACAAAGTTAATTCTCTTCGTTTGATGTTAATTTCACTGGCACGCACGGTGGATATTTTAATCGGTATAAGTATGTTTCGAGTTAGAGTACGATTCGACTTTTCGAGTGGAATTACTAACGATCGAATTTAATCCTCCTCGTTCGACGATAGTTCCGTTAAAGTACACGATGGGTATTTTAATCGGTATAAGTAAGTCTCAAATTATCGAACGATGAGACAATGACAGTCGATCCGACGATTCGATTTTTGGAGTAGAATTACTAGAATCTCAATTACCTGACCGTTCGATAATAGATCCGTCGAGATACGTGGGAATTATTTTAATCGAGATAAGTGCGTTTCCAGTTAGAAAAGAGTACAAGTGCGATGGTTAATTCGACGATTCGACTTTTCCCGTGAAATTACTCGGGAATCGCAATTTCCAACGATCGGTAATTTATTCCCCCTTCGTTAGATAACGGTTCCATCGAGATACACAGTAGATATTTTAATCGGGATAAGTACGTTTCAAGTTAGAAATGGAGGTACAAAAGCGAGAGTTAGTTCGGGGACGAAGACAGAGAATACGAGCGGACAAAGAGGGCCACTGAAATGAAGGGAACTTCGTCGAATGGGACACCACACCGTGACCGAATTAATTATCGGTTTTTACAACTCCCTTCTCCTACCATTTCTTTTTTCTTCTTTCTCTGCATTCGTATCGCCCCCCTCCCCCCGCCCACCCCTCTCACAGTCTCCCCTACGCTCTTCCGTTTCCGCAATACGGTTTCTTTTTCA
Source organism: Pemphredon lugubris (assembly GCA_933228935.1). NCBI lineage: Eukaryota > Metazoa > Arthropoda > Insecta > Hymenoptera > Crabronidae > Pemphredon > Pemphredon lugubris. Next base: position 39,595,323 of record OW121819.1, on the reverse strand, counting down.
TCCTTTCGTACGGATGCAGGAGTCGCGTTTAACCCAGAAAAACTGTATCACAAAGGACGCGCTCGCCGTGTCCCATCCAAACTCATCTAACGTTCTCGTTTCTCTTTTATCGCTCTTTTCCTCCTTCCCACGTTCGTCGTTCCTCTATCCCCGTCACTCTTCCCTCTCTCTCATTTGAATTTCCGTCTCTCGCCACAGGTCCAGACGCGAGCATTTCCACCGCCTCCGCGTAGACTCATTTTTCTCTTCTCCCACCGTACCTCCGTCGTAATTTCTAATTCCACGATCGCCGGGAAGATAAATGATTTCAAATTTAAAGTACACCGCCGCGCGGTTCCCGCCAATTTCCATAATCGCGCAGCTCGTAACTTTTTTCGCTACGAATATACGTATCGCCGTGAATTCTTCGTACCGGTCGATCTTTCTATCGCTTTTTTTTTCACTCGAAAATCGAACAAGCTATTCGCGTCACCGACAGGCGAGAGAAACAGAAATTTTCAATTTTCCCTACGCGCGGAGAGTTCGTCCGCAAACAAATCCGATTAATCGTTACGTCGATGCGCTCCCTTTCAACCCCCTCGACGTACGTACATCCCCCAGTGACTCTTCTCTCTTGTTTTCTCCGTTTTCGGTTGAGAGTTTTTAACTTCCCCGGGGTTGAAATCCGTGCGCGCAAATATCACCCACGGTCCGAGCCACGAGGTCTGTTTTACCCATCTCTCGTTTTATTTCCTTTTTTTTCTGGTCATCTCGCCCGCCGCTGTTCAGCTTACCGCAAAATTAAAATTACCGTTTACCCTTACGATTTCAGGGGAGGTTGCTTTACCGCAGTGCCGTAAAACACCGCATTGCGGGCGGAAGGGGAAGAGGAGTTTCGAAAACGTTAGCTTGATAGCGTGACCCAGATGTAACCGACGTCGAACGGTACGCACTAAAACACGTGTCACATACACACTGTTTACCGTCGACGGACGTTTCCGAATGCGTCGGACATTTCGCTCTGTCTTTTTAAGTCGTCATTTTCGCCTCTATTACCCTCCAGCACTTCGACGGGATTCAATTCTACGAGAGCGGACGAGACTCGACGTCGTACGTCGACATATGTACGGTCGACGCATTTAGAGCGAACGATAATAACAGAAGTAATTAAAGATCGATGGATCGACACTATTTCTAGCACGCCCGGTCAAATAACCGTTGTTTAAATTTCGATAGAATTAGGACATTATGACAGGTTTTATAACAAAATTATATCGTTCATATGATTGTATTCTAACAATTTAGAAAAGTAAACGAAAATAAAAAAATACTGGTTCTTAGTTCGATGCGTATGTACAAATGGATGACTAAATGGCGAGAAAATATACGGTAAAATTTAAATCTCGCGTACTTGTACTTGACCCGAGTTCTTGCCTCTTGATCTCGGATATGGGTTCAACATTTCTCAAAAATTCCATGGAAAAGAATAAAAATATACGTTATTTATTTCTAAATAAAAGAAATTATATTTCGCTGGTGGCCAAAAATAGTGGCATATCTAAAAAATTGCTGTTTTCGAGATTATTGTGAAAATGTATAGCAAAATCAGCATATTTTTATGTGGGAAAACGAAATACCCCTACTTTAAAAAATGACGGCTAGAAAGCGGTAGTGTTGTTCTTCCCTTGCGTGAAAGTAAATGAAACAAGAAACTTTTTAATGACAGTCCTGAAAAATCTATTGTTTTGAGTTGTGTCACTATTCCTGTTCACCAACGATTTGTTCGATATCAAATTGGCTATTATCTTCATTTTATATTACCAAATATGAGTTGTTTCAAAGACCGGTCATGGTAGGAATACGTATACGCAAAGCGTCGATAGGAATAGTGTTAACGCGCGAGCAGAAAACCCCCATGATTTATTTCTATTAAAACAGACGGTGTCAAAATGAATATAAATCACTTCGGAACTTAGGGAGAAGAAAAATAGCGAGTGCGAAGTATTAAACTCTTAAAGGATCGTTGTTCAGCGTGGAACAATGTCCGTCGGAAGTTTCGAGAACGTCGAAGCGAGCGTTCGAGAGTTCGATTTCGTCGGTGAGACTATAGTTTTCGATAAACAAAACAAAAAAGGAATGATCTTACCGACCTCGGAATGATTCTGGATAAAACTGAACGCGAGAGAGGAGTGGAACGGAATAAGAAAATAAAAAGAAAACGGCAAATAAATTCGAGGGATTATTAATAAATTCAAAGCGAATCAACGACCTTAGAAACGTTTCCGCGTGCGACTGAAAAACGCTTCGAACAACCGGTTCGCCGTCCCAATGGAAACAAAGGGGGCGGATTAATTTCCGAATGCTCCGTAACGAGAGGCTAATTAATTAGTAACGGCTTTAAAGTGGGAGGTAACGATCGTGGGATGGGAGGGGGAGTGGGGGGGAGAGAAGAAGAACACGTCGGCGTGGAAAACACGATGGCGGGGAATTAATTATCCGCTAACTGAGGTGCAGTTAAACTCGTGTTAGAGGCCGGAGACAATTCGCGCGAGAGCCTCGTTTCGCCATTGTTCATCGGTTCATTCCTTACCTCGATATGCGTAACTCGTAGATTTTTTGAGTACTCGAGCTTGCGCGGTTGCGCGCGTCACCGCTGAACCATGGCAGATTTGAAACCCACGAATCGTTGAGTCAGGTTTTTTCGTACATCGGGATTACCTCTTTTTTTTTCTTTTCGGTAAATGATCGTGATCGAACGCTGGTATTATTAAATGCGTTATTTTGAGTGGCCATTCTGACACGACATATTTGTCACGGACGATTACCAATTAAGATTGCGCGATCTACTAAATTTTTACGCTCCAAATATTTAAGCTGATGCACGTCAAAAACGTGTGTTTTTTAAGAAAATTACGCAGAACAGTAATATTTTTGTGACAAGAAATTTTTCTTTTACAACGTCCAGCGCTCGCATTTTAATTACGCCCTTCCACTGCGACAATTCCATAAATGGTTTTAATGACAATCTTGTTCAGAGTTCCACGTTTCCGGGGACATTCCCGACGTAATTACGTCTGAAAGAGCTACGCGGGGGTTAGGGGGGGGGATAATGAAACTGGACGTTCGAACAGTGACGTATTGTTCTCCACTCATAATTTGTCTTCGACCGTACAATGGTTAAATAAAATCCTCGTAAGTCTAGTCTAAAACTAGGTGAATTTTTTTGTTACCGTGGACAGTGTCTAATCTTCGATTGTGTTTATACGATCGTTTCTCGAAAAGTTTAGTTTCTACGTGCTCGTTTGTGCTCTTGCATATAATATAATATTGGTAAAAACGATGTAACATTTGCCGCACGTTTCCCTCGATACCCGCGTTGTGTCACTGCGCTTGTTCGCTCTCGCGGTCGCGCGCGACTCAGAGCCTCACTCCCGTTTCAAGCGCGCGCTCGATACGCGCTCGGATTGGCCTACTCGTTTCCTTAATAATTCAAAAACGAGGGCGCGGAAAACATTTTTGTTGGGGAAAAAGTTGTTCAAAATCACCCTAGTCTGTCCCCCATTACCACGTTTTCGATCAGATACGGGACACGCTTTATACAACGTTGTTGCACTGCCACTTATCTTAAATGTTAAAATATAGGTTATCTATTTCTAAATGAAAGAAACTACATTTTTTCACTATCAAATTGACTGTTATTTTCATTCTATGTTAGGCCTCTGTATCGCGGGCACGGCGCGCAAGCATGAGTCATTAGCCTCCCCTCGACCTACCCCCACCATGTTTCTCGGCGTATAACTAAGAGTGAGACAGATATAGCGGTGTCCTTCTTTTCGTTCGTACCGCGTGCATAGAACTGACGGGTGGGGGGTACTGAAACCGCGTGAGGAGAGTGAGTTTTCCCACGAATTCAGAGTTCCCCACAGGGCACAGTTAAAATTATTATTATTTATTTTTTTCTTTATTTAATCAATAACTAAATTATATTTATAATATTTACCGTGATTGCATCTTCGTGTTCTCACTTTGGAAGGTGGTTTTACTGTTTAAAAGTGGATCTCAGTCGATACAAAAATACGTGTCGCTTATTTTTACAAGCTTAATAAGTCTGCGAAATTTCATTGAAATCTGATGTAAACTGATAATTTGGCGGAATGATCGCGAGAATATTTTTTAAATTCGCTTAAGGACAGCCCAAAAACCGCCGACCGGTAGAGTCAGAAAATGATGCGGTGATATTGTTATGGGAAGTTTCATTCTCGGGGATAATTCAAGCGAGAAACTCTTCACCAATGTAGCTATGCAAGCCTTAACTTGCAATTTCGCTATTTTCTCTCCCGAGCAAATACGCGGACCTTTGCTGAAAGGAAGAAAAGCGAAGCTCTCGATGTTTTGTTTCCTATCCTCGCTGAATCGCTCAGGATCAAAGTTTTCCGGATCCACCCAGTACTTGGGGTCCGTTTGCAACGCTTGAATCGATATATAAATCTCAGTGCCAGGTTTGACAAGGACACGCAAACCGTTCGATTCCCTCAGCTCGCATTCCCGAGTGCATGTTTTACTCAGCAGACCATCGGTAGCGTATTGTCTCTGCGACTCATCTATCACTTGCTGCAGATACGTCATTTCTTCCAACGAGGCGTACGTCAACGTGTCATTATCCCTAGAAAGCACGAACAGAACCTCTGCCCTGGCTTTCCGCTGAATGTCCGGATGAGTAGCGATCTGATATCCAACGAAACTGAGAGTGATGCTGGTGGTTTCGTTGCCATCCGTGGCGAAAGAAGCAGCATGAGCCGCTAAAACTTCTTCATCGAGTTTCCTACCATTACTCTGGAGGAATTCCGACATGAACTGAAAGAAGTCCCTTCTGGGCACGGTTTCATGTTTCCTGGTTTCCAGGGCTTCGCGGACTGCCCCTCTAAAGTAATCAGCTACGTCATCCGTTATGAATTGCGATTTGAATATATTGTGCAATTCAGGCATAATGAGTATAATTGACTGCGAGAAAACTCTCGTGAGATCTTGCGCGAATACCGATTGGCCGATCTTCTCGAAGGAAAAAGGTTGTTGAGTCTCGTCCTCGAAGCAGTGTCCATCGACACCGAGTCCGGCCTTTGCCATAACTTCACCAGTGAATTTTGAAAATAAGTTGTGCAGCTTGACTTCGTGCGTGCCGCTAGTCTTCAGTTGTCTTTCTCAGAAATACGCAAGTTTCTCGTACGCTCCGACAATGCTTTCAAAGAGACCGTGAATTCTCGTACCGGTGAAGGCGAATCTTAAACGCTTCCTGTTGAACATCCATACTTCGCCATTCGTGAAGAAAGGATGGTCCGTTAGCATGGTATCCGTGTTCGGATTGATTTGTGCTACGTTCTTGTGGAAACTTGCGAAGTTAGTCTGGAGTACGGTTTTCACTAGTCCCGCCTCTCGAAGCAATAAAATTGGTCTCGCCAGTTTGTAGAATCCAACCATACTGGCGTTTGCATTGTCTTTGTACATCTTGATGCAGATATCTGCCATGTTGCATCGCAAAGTCAGCAAGGGCAACATGTGACCCAGTAATGGTATCGTTCCTTTCGAAACCGGAATACCACGTTTTTTCCAGTAGGTATGACGGTCAAGTAAATACACAACGAATAGAACTACAGCGCCCAAGACAAGCGATAGTACCAATATCATTTTTCTTTAATTTAAAGAGGATGCTCGGTACACTGAAGGAACTTCGGCGCTGTTCTCAATGTCGACTGGTACTCCAGTGACACCGTCAATAAGTAATATGTACCTTGCCGCAATTAAATGAAATTACCACATTTCATCACGACTCCAGCGAGTTCTCCAGCGAGAAAACGCAGTACGGCCCGACCAAAATAGGTCCGTTCTGCGCATCCACGTGCAGTACCCAATCCGACCGCCAGGTGGCGATGCCAGGGGCTGCGGTTAAGGTAGGGCTTCCAGTCAGTGGAGGGGGAAAATGGACCTCGGCGAACGCTCGGCTGTCAGTAAACATGCGCAGAACCGGTGCGTTTTCTCGTTGGATGAATAATACTTTTAGTGCTCGCTATCACATAATTCGTTACTATTATACAACGTTGAATAATCGTTTAGTAGCATTCACACTTTCTTATCGCTGTTCAAGTAGCATAAATGCGTGATAGTTTTTGAACTCCGGTAGATATGGGAATGCATCGTGCATTAACCTAAGCGACGTTCGACAATTGCGAAAGTTGCGAATGACGGGAAATTACGTGAACTAAATACAGTTCTGGCACAATCTTTCGTATTTAGCGGTCTCATATTCTTCATCGAAAATATGTTTTACGTAAAGTAGTGGCTTTCACCTTGTGGTAACCTTTACGGAAACTTAAGTAGTAGAAACTGCGTAGTTAAGTACAACGCAAATTCGTTGTTCATAGGGTCGTAGGATCATAGGGTGAATCGAACGGTCAATGAACAAATAAGGATCTGATTTATTGCATTGCGATTATTCGTCACGGTATCGCAGATACTTTGTACTCGAATTTTTCCAAGAGATAAAATCTTGTCTGGGGCCAAGTACGAGTACGCGAGAATAGAGCTTGTATCTTTTTCTCTTATGCAGAATTTTGTGTTTACTTGCACGCCGTGCAGGTGATAGACAGGCCTGATATACATAGAATGAAGATAACAACCAATTTCATGGTGACAAAATGTAGTTTTTATTATTTAGAAATAGATAAGGTATATTTTAACATTTCAGTTAAGTGGCGGTGAATAAACGTTGTATGTAGGCAATTTTTGACTAACAATAAGTTGAACAAAAATTGCCTAAGCATTTTCTCGGAAACGTTGCGCAAAGACTCGCTTCACATTTATTTCTATTACACCGATAGAGATAATGAAAAAGAACGGTCATTTCACCAGTCGTGGTAGGAACAGTGTTAACGTAAATTCGAGCAACGATAACGCGTAGCTTCTCTCGCCCGTTACGTTAATTCGTTTCGCCGTGATTCTCGATTTTCCATCGTGAAAAAAATACTGACACGGTTTTCGAGTTGGCTCGTTCGCGGTGTAAAATTGTTCATTAATCTCGCTCGCCCCGAGTGCGGCGAAACGAATCGCAACGCGGTGAAATTTTATTCGTCGCGACTCCACGTTTCGCGCGCGTACTTTTTTCTCTCTCCGTTTGTTTATTCGTAGTCAGGGCAAAGGATTTTTTTTTCAACGTAAAGCTTGCCTCGATATTCCACGGGTATGGTTTGTTCTTTCATAGAGAATATTTGATAACGTTGCTCCGGGTTCTGCTTTTTTTTTTAAACAACTCGTTACTGTATTCTCGAAGTCGAGGAATTTGTGATAGTATTTGCAAATTTCAAGAGAACGTAGTCGTTAACGTAAATCTTTAGAATGGTTCTCTTTGGAGAATTTCAATTTATTCTGTTTTAAATTATGTACATTCCAGTATTTTAAATTCATTATTATTTAAGCAATTTTATATTATGATTTATGTTTATTATCTCTATCAGTATAATGGGAACAAACGTAAAGCGAGACTTTGCGCAATGTTTAGTAGAAAATGCTTAGGAAATTCTTATTAATAAAACATGTTTGTTACGACGACGGAAACGGAGATCGTAAAAGTACGGCATGAAACAGCGACGCGATCCAAAGATATTTGGCATAATGACATAATTGATCTAATTGCAGTGAGCGTGCATTTTTGAAGGAGGAATTTCAACCGTTTTCTAGATAATTCTTCCACTTCAATCCCGAGTGAAATTTCAGTGAGAACTGCACCGGAAAGCCGATTAATTAATTCCTGCCGTATCAGCCATATTCTCCGCTCCTACGTTCTCCCTATCTATCTGAAAGCGCGCGCCCCGTTAATTAGCCAGGTGGAATAGCAAACAAGAACGTAAAACAATTTGCCAATAATTCCTCCTCGAGCCTATCTTTTCGATTTACCTGTCCCTCGGATTTTCCAGTTCCATTCGAATCAGCTGCACGTTAATTGAAGAAACCTAATTAACGCAACAACGATCCCTTTTCCAGTTCAAACATACTTATGCTTAATTATTACATTTAGACATCAAGGATAACGTTGATAATTTAGTATCACAATTACTGTTACTATAGTTACTAATAATCCCCTTTCCGACGAAAATAAACATCCGAGGTGTATCTATTATATTATTATGCATACACTTATCCAAAGTATAATTATCTTTCTATTATATTATACCATTATCGCCAACAGACAACATCGCTAATTTAGTATCCCAATTCCTATAATAACGATTCGGGATTTCCACCAGAAAATGAATTATTTTCTGAAAAAATGTCTGAATTTAATTTTCACCTGCTCTAATAGTCTACGTGCAAAAAAACAGAATCGCACAGTACGTCGTGCAACTAATAAACGCAAATTGAGTTGGCGCGAGACAGTAACGGGTCGCGTACAGAGCGGTCTGACGAAGAGGTGCCTTCGAAAGGGCCACGCAGCGTCCGCGATAAAACATCGTGCGACGGCAGGTAGAAGGGGAGGAATTACAAAGGGAAACGGTAAATCACTCGTGAAAATGGGTAGCTCATTAATAAGGAGCTCGAAGGGTGAGGCGGTGGAACCGTGCTTCCGTGCCGCTACCTCCGAACTGGCAAGCCACCAAGTCACGAACAATGTACCCTGAAATTCCGGCACGTTCTCCATTGCTGCGATTCGATCGAAGGGAATCGAACAAGAATCGCGAGTGGGCCGATTTTTTCCCTACCCCCTCGACGCGTTAACACGTTCAGCCTCGCTTGTCCATCGGTGGGTCACGCTTTGAGTACTTGACTACTTGACCAGCCAGCGTGCTCACCGGTGGACAAGCGATGTTACGCAGTTCATGATCGCATGTTCCTCAGTGGTTAGTACATTTAAATATTTCATATGTTATATTTTCTTTTTTTAGAACTCAATTTTGTTAAAAGTTTTCGATTACAAAATTCTGGTAACTAAATTATTTAGCTAGAACTAAACTTAAAACTACATTTACTTAGAAGTTCGCGTTCACAATATTCTTCTAACCAAATTCTATTTATTTATAACTTCCTGTTTACGTAATTCTGCTAACTAGACGTTGGTAAACGCGTTACCCGAAAGCAGACCATTATCGTAACGTTCATAGGAACGATTAAATTGAATCCACGTTTCAACGATAATTCAGGATTCGTCGAATAAAACGCAAGATAGTTATTTACAAAGATCAATACGATGTACCGGCGGGTAAGGCGAGAGATCAAAGCGAGTCCTGTCTTCTAACGCGCTGTAGCTCGAGGCTATAATCACGGTATGCGCATAAGCGTATAACCGCTTAGCACATGTACTCCTAACACACGTGTCCCTTGCGTTGCTGGATACGCGGACACAGGTACGCGGAACGTATTGTATAACGCGCGCGCGTGTACCATTCAACCGTGACGTTCGGTTGCGAGGAGCAAGAGCTTTGTGGTAACGTGAAACAGACCGCAGCTTTGAGTATACTGCAAACTTTCTTACGTTTCTCGCGAGTCTTTCCATTGTACGGGATGGGACGGTACTTTGGATACCCGGTAATCGCGACGTATGCCGTTTCGTTTGAACAATTTTACGCGCACGGTAAACACGGATAAGCTCGTGGTACTTGAAAATTTCGAGTGACTGTAAGTCCCTTCCCGAGAAACGTTGCGAAAATGGAGAAGAAATCGAAAGTGTGGGATTGGAAAATAACTGTTTCTTTTGTGTGTTCCTCGTGGCGCGCGTTTCGCGCGCTTGTTTGTCATCCTCGCGAAATTTTCCGAAAATATTATAGCACTGTAGAGTTTCCCGTATTCAATTAATAACTCGAAATTAATGTTCGGATAATGGAATGATTACTTTTGCATATTTAACATTATTTGTCTAAACAATGTTCAAGAATATTTATCGATCGTTTGAATATCACGTGTGTTTTTCAGTTTCTTGCTCAATAGTTATCAATAGTAATCAGAACTACATTTGATCGTTACCGAGGGTAGTATAACAGAACGATCGGATAACTGGTGTTAGGACAATGGAGATTCCACCGTATCGTTAAATTAACAATAATTGCGTAGCACCTAAATGATAAATAATCCATTCGAAAAACGCGTCAAATGGGACTTTCTAAATCGAGCATACAAATAAATAATAAAAAAACGATCAAACTTAAGATTTCATCTTCTCACCCTTGAATCTCGATCCATGACGGTTCGATTAAAAATGTCGCGAAAAGAACATTGCCGGTTTACGAGAGACGCGCCGAAAGTTCCGCCAGCCTGCCAATGAGCATCGTTAACTTCGACGAGAACATTGGCGTAAATTTCACAAATTCCCCGACGATAACCGCTATCACCGCCAGTGCTAAATCGGCCCCGTACACCTGCGGAAATTCCGTGGGATTGACGATCGGTGAGCTTCGTAACGAGCGGATCGACGCGGGCTTCGTTTCCCCCGATAACCGGGTAGCACACTTTAAAGGATAAGCCGTGGGTATTTGTTCAGAAGTTGGTACCAAAGAGGGGGGGGGGGGGGGGGGCAACTAAACACGCAATCCCTCTCATCCCGATTCCCCCTGCCGACGTCGCTTTTCCGACCCCGTAACGAGGGTCGCGAGCACCGCTACTTCCGGCTAATTAAATTCTTCGCTAATTAACGAGATAATTATAACGAGAGTAATGAAAAGAACATTTGTCGTTTGTCCTAATGGCTCGTGTCCTCTTCTGCTTTTTTATCCCTCTTCGCTTCGTACGTCTTAACGAACGCTGCTTCTCGGTATTAATATTATCACATCTGTTTACGAATATTTCTTTGTATTTATGTAAATATTTTGATATTCTTTCTTTCAAATGTTTTGAGGGATACTGTTTAAAGAGACTTTTAATATTTGCACTGGTTTTAATTATCGATTATTTACTTCATTTAAATCTCGACGCTTTACCTTTGTCATTCGGTTTAATCGTTCTCGACGTCCCGATCGTTTTTAATTATTGAATATTCACTTTCTCGTCAATTCCGACGCTTTAATTTTTTTATTGCATCAAATTCGCTTGAAATATTTCAACGAGCACTGTCCGACGATGTTTTCGACGTTTTAACCGCTGCTAATTATTTTCATGTAATCTCGATGTTTTGACGGGACTGTTTCCATTTAATCGATTAGCGTGATCGATGAGATCGTAAAATTGAGATACCGGTCACCCGACAAATTGTGACGAATCGTCGTGGCGGATTTACGAATCGCGAGTAGGCGCATCTAATGCGATAAGAATGGCTAAACTGCTACGAGTCCCCGGGTGCATATTAAATCATGTCATAAATATCGGTGTAATACGATAATTATGATGCGGGCAGACAAAACGGTTCTAAGATGTTTCGCGATGGGCCAATTTGTCCAAATAGGCGCAACCTATTCGGTCCTTCATTTTTTATCCCTCGGCGGAAACTGCCGCGGGGCGAAGCTTCGAAATAACGGCAATTAGAATTGTCGGGCCCTTTTCGAAGAATTCCTTTGCACCGCCCACGGCGGATTCTAAATCAACGCAGCCCGTTTTAGAAGTTCTTTCGCGTCGAGACATCTTCATCGGATTCCCTGTTTATCTAATAATATATAATACAAATTGAACGCGACCGTCGGGCATTAAGCAGACAACGATGATCTACAAGGAATTAAGTCAAAGCGTTAAAATAAATTATACCGTAATATTGTTCACAACAATATTTTCTACGCGAGCAGATTAAATTAGAAAAAACTCTGCAGACATTACAAAAGATTCTTCCGTAAAGTTTCGCAAAATAGTATTTTTTGCTTGAGCAGATTGAATCAGAAGTAATTGAGCAGAAGTATTACAACAAATTTCTCAGTGAAGTTTTAAAAAATAACTCCTTCCCCAAAATCAAATTAAACTAGAAAAAATTGAGCAAAAGCATTACAATAAAATTCTTCCGTACAATTTCATAAAATAATATTTTCTGTACAAGCAGATTAAATTAGAAGTAATTGAGCGTTAAAACAAATTTCTCAGTAGAGTTCTAAAAAACAATTCTTTCCGCATAAGCCGACTACATCCGAAGTCATTGTTCAGAAGCGCCGCAATAAATATCTCCGCAAAGTATCATAAAGTAATTTTTTCCGTACAGTCAGGTCGAATTTCGTAGTGTCTGGAGAGTCTCCGTTTTCCTCCTATCGAATTCTTCCCGCTTCTCAAACATTTTCCCTCTGTTTTCTTAAACTCCTTCGGCGCGTCCGAAACGACAGATTTAGCGGTCACGTCGCGAGATATCGTTGATATTTATTTAGCCGAACCGCGGGGGCCCGAGGAGCTAATAAATCCAACGGGGAGACCCGCGCGAGCTTATTTCGGCCCTTCAGATAAGGGCGCATAATTTAAGGCGAGAGGGCCTTGCCGCGCGTAACGTGCGCGCGAGTGAGAAAGAGGGAGGGAGAGGAAAGGGGTGGTAAAAGGGGAAGCAAGTTTTCGGCCGAGATACGCGTCCCTTTTACTCGCGTAAGACGACGTCAAAGGTCTTGATGGGATTTTCGAAATCTCCTTAAGCGTCTTACGAACCCCCCTCCCTCCCCCTCCTCGTTTCTTACGGGATACATTTCTCCTGTCGTTTGCCACTTTGAAAATTTGTGAGAATTTCCTGGAAATGACGACCGCTCTTCCCAACGCGTAAATTGATTCCCTGTCTCTCTCTCCGCTGGAAATTCTATGGATACGTTTCACGAGAAACGGAATTTGATATGAAAACGGAAAGTTTTGATTTAATGTTCCATCGATCGCGGTTGATTTGAGATTCGTGGAATATTTTATATCTTTTTTTATCGAACAACTAACGCTATGTAACGTGCAAGAAGAAATTCGGAAGTAGATATCCGAACGTGGTTCGTTGTTGTAACACACTTATCAACGTATCAAAAATTAAACACTCTCGAATCAATCAATAATAATCGAAAGGGATTAAAACTTGTATCCACCATCATCATTATTATCCCATCTACTATTCCAAAATTTAAACTCCCAATTCCGTGAGAGAGTAGAAGCGCAAAATGCTAGCCGAGGAGACAGGAAATACGAAACGACGACTCGTCCCGATTGGTCGTTAGCCGAAAACGATAATCGTGCAGAAAATCACGACTTCCGGGTGGCTCCGATTTTTTTGTCAACGCCAGCGGATAATTTTCTCGTCCCGTAGGTAGATATCAAGGGCGGTCAGGGTGGTCCGTCGGTGAGGATTATTACGGGCGCCGAGTTTTGGAGGGGGGAGGGGAGGAGACAAAGACGCTGGTCGTCCCTTTTCTTGCCCGACGAAACTTGCCCCTCGAGTGTTCACCATAAGGCCCATCGGGACGTGGCGAAACTACGTGTAGTTCCTTCCCCCTCGGACATATTTACGACACCGATCGACATTTTTGTTTCGTGCTTGACGCTGGACAGACGGCGACGAGTGGTTATCTGGGAGGGGAGGGGGGCCCGGGTCTGCTGGGCCTTCTAATTCATTTCTTTTTTTTCTCCTCTCCTCCCTTCGTAAATTCACGGTGCGCTCGCGCGCACGGAGATGCTTCTTGGCACGAATAAGTCGGGCACGAGTTTGACGCGATAATAGTTAAGCGTGAGAAATAGACGCCGTCGGACCCTCCGCGCTCTTCAAGCGTCGATCCCCGCGAAAGTGGTTCTCACTTTCTCGTATCTCGCAAAACGCGAGATCTATCGACGAACGATAATTCGTAATGGCGAGAAATGTTAAATATAATTATATGAAAACTGTCCTCCATGAATCTGAAAATTCTTAATTCAAAATTTAAAAATTGTGCGCTTTCAATGTATTCGGTCTTTCACACCGAATTTTTTTAGCGTCCTTCGATTAAAAACGTATAGAAACACCGCGCGATGATAACTGACAAATTACCCCACCGACCGAATTGAGAAGCGTCTCCACGGAAAACGAAAGAAAACTGAAATACTCTCGAAAACCCACGACATACCCCACCTCGTACCTCGACTGTCATTAAAACTAAACTAACGCTTACGCGTTTATACAGATGTCCCAGACCAGTAACTTACGAAACGCAAATTAACATCTGTTTCTCTTTCACGGCGCAATCGACACGAAGTTTCACCGGCGACGAATAAATTTCCTCCCGATCAAATTCCCGCGCCTCGTCGTCCATCCGCGTACCGCTGCTGCCCGCCATTGTCGTTTATCTACTTTTCCTCGGGTACCAAGGTACCGCGCGGGGAAAGCTAAACGACACCTGTCAATAACGCGATACAACGGAACGACGCTTCGTAAACGGGAGAGGGTACGCGTTTAAAAAGCGCCTAGAAACAAAAAGATTCCACCCGTTGGAGAGCCGCTGGCTTAATTGACGGCATTTAGCATAATGGCCACTGCCGGGGCTCCGCTGAACGAACCTTCTTTCCCGTATTACCGTTCTGACCAATTATCGTAACGGCAACAATAGACCGGGAGTGCGATATTAACGGCCGCGGTCGCGTACCACGCCATGGAATATACACTTGTATGTATAGCGCGGATGTCCGATCCATTTTTCGTGGAAAAGATTCCCTCGTTTTCGCACGTTCCAACGTCGAATTGGATTGCCCGGAAGTGATTCGGGATGTCCGCCAGTTTTTCACGCTTTATCGAGAGAGGGAGGGAAAAAACGTACGACGGATTATTAGCGGGTTAGCCGACCGACGAGCGTTTTCCATTTCGTTTCCAATTTCGGCAGCGGCGTGCGATTGCGTGTCGAGAGCGTTCCGCGTGTGTTCGTTGTATAACGTGATCGAGTATTTGGGTTATTTTTTTTTTTAATCGCGTTATTTCGCTGTTTAGGTTAGTTGTACCTTTTAAGGGGAAAATGTCATTCTGCTTGGTAAGCACGCTTTGGATTTGATATTACGATAGTGGAAGTTCGACATTAATGCTTGTGTTTCTGCGGGAGTAAAGTGTGATGAGTATGATTATTTATGGTAAATTACTTTGAAGTTTGAGATATTAGACGTTCAACATTAATATTTCTGTCGCCACGGGAATAACGTAAAACCTTCTGTATCAACAAAATCCAATTACCTTTTATAAACGTTACAAATTCGGACTTACTGTATTAGTGGAACAAAATTCAGATGTTAGTCGCTAGGAGAATAACGTACAAACTTTTGAATTAACAAAATCCAATTCCCTCTTTTAAATATTCCATCTTGCAACTCCCTACATTAAAGGTACAAAATTTAATAATTTCAGTCTCTGCGGGCACAAGATACAAGCCCCTGGATTAGTTACATATCTCCACGTTTCCATTATGGAATATATCCATGTAAATTAAGTAAGCACAAGTGGACGAGCGTGAAATTGAATGGTAGCTCTTCGTCGTGGGGAAACCTTCGGCAGCGGGACAACGAGGGGATACCCCGAAGGTGCGTCAGGTGTTATCGGAAAGAGGAGAGCGTATCGAGTGGCAATGATCGTGCCGACAGAAGGAATCGGGATTCGTGGATGGCCGCGGGGCCAATTACAAACCGACCTCCCAAGTTCCTCGAATAACTTGGTATGAAAAAGATGGGGGAAGATGAAAAAAAGAAAGGGAACGAGGAGAGAGGGCGCGATCCTCGTCAAAGTCACGCACCGGACTTAAACTGAGGTTAATGGAAACGTTAGCGTCGACGTGGAACCCTTTTCTCTGTCCAAAAGGATCCTTTGTGAGGCGTTTTTTGTTCAACGATTCGCGCGAGTCGTACGAGGACGAACAACGAGCTTCGTCTGATTTAATTCGCCGTGAAATTTATACGTTTTCTATGACATACTCGGATCACGAGTTATGTTTTTGAATATATTTTTGGGACTTTAAAAATAGCAGTTTATAAGTATATAAACTCCCTTTATATATATATATAAAGTATATATACTTTATATATATATATAAAGTATATATAAAATAAATTATATATACTTTATATATATATATAAAGTATATATAATTCAAGTTTGTGATTCATATACATGTATTATTAAGCCTTAATTTAGAATTACAAAATTATCGTTCTTGGGATAGTAAAAGTACCTTTCAAAAATTCATCCCTATCTATGTAAATATATGTATTTATACACTAATATATGTATTCACACCATCGTTTAGAGATCAATTTGTCGATATAAATATATTTATATATGGATATAAAAATTTGATCAATTTTTGGAATATTACTCTTAGTGTCGCAAGATCGATAGTTTCGAATTTCTAAATAAAGGCACAGCGAGCACCGGAAAATTCAACCGGTTTCTATTTTTACCAACGCGCAAAATTATGAAATTCAAATTTGGCATTCGCCCGAATACGGCGATTCATCAGAGGCAGCTTCATACATGCATAAATACGTATTTATAAAGGAGCGCGTGTGCGGGGCGTCTTCATCGTCTCCTTCTTATAGGTCATTTCACGCTTGAGATTATACATGCCGATACAAAAAGTCGTCGCGAGAGGATACGCCGGTCTCGATGCCTGGACATTCTCAGCTTTACGACGCGTAATAACAGAATCGACTCCATACATAAACCGCCGCGCGTTCTCAAACATTCAGCCGCTACAAAAATCAATTCCGCGGGCGAAATATGAAATGTATGTCCCAGACTATACCGAGCGCTTTTAAAAATAATTTCACCCGACGAATGGGTATAACGATTCGGCTACCGCGCTTTCACGTGGGAAACAGAATTCTTTCGATGCCTCGAGCTCTCTCGATTCGAAAACGCGCATTCAGGGGTGTGGAAAAGGGTTTGCCGTTCGCCTTGGCGCGAGAAGAAAAGTTTATTTTCGATCGGCGGCGCGACGATCGTCGGGGATACGGGGCTTCGGCAGCCGGATTTAATTAAAACTTTTACGACAATGGAGCACCACGGCGGGAAGGGGGGGGGGGCAAAGGGGGTTGAAGGGTAAAGACGGACCGGGTGGCAAGAGAAACGGACGTAGACTCGCGAAAGGAAGACTTCACCGTCGACTAATCACTCGACATCGCGGTAATCAACAAAAAAAAAGTGTGTCAGTCTGTTAACCAGAGGGAAAGAGAGAGAGAGAGAGAGAGTGGAGAGTGAGGGGAGAAAGAGGCGATAATGAGGAACGTGCCGTGGGGAAGGGAACGGAAGGGAACGATATCGGCCACTTCCTGACCCACGAAAAAAAAAACCCTTTTCCTTTCCGTCGATTGTGTACGTTGCGTTTTCGGTGCGCGAAGTAAGTATGTCAGTGGTTTGATTAGTTTTACTCGAATTGTTGATGTGTAGAATCGAAGAATCCAGGGGAGAGTTTGCGCGAAATAAGATTTGCGAATTCAAATGTTTCACGGGCGCTCGAACGATCTTGCGTTGTTTTTCCAAACTTAATATTCTGGGGTACTTCGCCGAACAATATTCGGAGTAAATTTTAATCCTGACGCCTTTCATAGCAGCTTTATATTTTAAAATAAATCACTGGAATTTGTCGAATCGCTCTACCCCCAAATCTCCCCCACGAATAAAGTCCATTCAACTTTATCTTCGAGCACCAGAGAATCGATAAGCAATTTCGAAAATAATTCCCGCGAATCGTCTTCCTTTACGCCACGGAATCCCTTGCGTACAGGAAACGCGCCATTTAACGCACGGCGCGTGCACACGTTCGCGCGTATGCGTAACAAGAGCGAAAAGGGGAAAGGGGGGGGGAGGGATGATGTGATGGGGAGGTCTGGCTAACGAGCATAAAATTGGTGTCGATCGATCGTGAAAAAAAGATCGAGCGCTCGTTGTCGGCACCCACCGTCTAACCGATTTATTATTCTTTTTTTCCTCTCACAGGAGGGAAGGGGGGTTCGATGAACCGGTGCCTGCATCTCTGAAATTACGGTTCACCGGAGGTCAAGGGCTCGTACGAATGTTTAACCGCTGCTCTTAAACAGGCAGTAAAGTAGCATAATGCTCGTCCGCCCGACACAAGTTGATCGATGATTTCCCTCGCACAAAGGGCCATATATTTGTTATTGCTTTTGAATATATTGACAGGTATGTATGTGCGCCGGGCGAATGCAGTTTCTCGATCTGCCCGATCCCCTCGACGTGTTTTATGCGATCCCCTTCGTACGCGTATATCGGTTTTTAACGCGCCGCGCGTCGGCGTCGAAACGAAACCCCTTGAGCGGTGGTGAAAAATAAAAATAACGTTCGAGCCAGACCGCGGTGTACCCGGCCTTTTTACGGTTTCCCTGTGATTTTGCCGAGTCACCTGTTCGCGCCGATGGAACGGCGAATTTTGCGAGTCTCCCTTCGGCTTTTACGAGACCCTCGCCGTTGGAATTGAGATTTTATCACCACGATTTTGTGGGAACGCCTGTTGGGAATGCTGTTTATCGTAAACGTTACGATTGTATTGTCATCGTTATCGGTGGTGCGGAAAATTGATGATCTTAATTGACTCGGTGATACGAGTGTTTTAAATCTTGAGATTTGAATAATTCTAACGAATACCGGCGTTAAGAACCGTGATTTTAAATCCAAAAATTCGAATAATTTTAAGAAAAATCGTCGTTGATAACTCAACGACAGTGCTAGAACTTCTACCGCAGTGATTTTATAAGAAGCGTCTCAAAACCAAGGATTCGAATAATTCTAACGAACGCATGACAACGCGTAAATTTCTTCACCACGATTTAAAAAAAAGACTTTTAAATTCGAAGATTCGAATAATTTTAACGAAAATCAACGTTAACAAACCAACCGCCCCAAACTCCATCACCGAATTTACGAAACAAACCCAACCACTCGCTCCGCAACCCTCGCGTCGTTTCGCGCATCTCGAAATCGAACCGATCTCGAATGCGAGAGCACTCACACTCTCGCAACGACTCTTCCGCTCGCATAGACACACACAGGGCGCAGGCACTCCCGTGTCTGCCATTCCACGACGTTCTATGTTTAACGGCACCGTCGGTGTAACGCTCCCTGAAATAGAAGTATCTCCGACGTTTCCGGAAACGCGTGTAAAGCGCGTCGCGCGATTTAACAAACAAGAGATCCGTTATCCCTCGCGTTCCCCGCGACCCGGGCATTTGTAAGCGCGTCGCGCGGAAATTTAGGTGTTGCCCGATGCGATTATTAGAACTGTACACGCGCTCGCCGTGCGTTTTCTTTCGTAACAAACGGTGCGAGTTCTCGCGGCGAGCCAAGGAGAGGCATCTAAACCGTAATGTATAACTTATGCCCGTAACTACGCGAACACGCGTTCCTGGGACGCGGTGAACCTTTGAAGACGGCAACAACGACTTTTCTAGACGCGGGATCATTCGTTTCGTTGACAGGCTCGGTTTTAGCCCGCGACGCGCCGGTTCGACGGCCTCCGGTCGCGATCGGTATCGTGGATCCAGCCCCGAGGACGACAATACGAATCAATTCGGGGCCGAACGGAAAAGCGACTTCCCGCGGTTTCGAGACTCACCGGGGACTCGTGGTGCTTTCCTTCTTTTTTTTTTCTTTACTTTTATTCTACCCCTTCCGCTTTCTCTTTCTCCTCCTTCCTCGGGTGATTCGAGACTCACCGGGGACTCGTGGTTCTTTCCCTTTTTTTTTTTTTTGGTTTTCTTCAATCCCTTCCTCTTTCTCCTTCCCCTCGTTCGTCGGGTGAATAATTACGCGTCGAGACTCGCGAAGAGATGCTGGACGCGCGATTCGCGGAGAAACGGAACGACGTTTCGGCGATCTCGCGATATATTTCATCGCGCCCGTCTCAGCGGCGAGCGTTGATGGTAATTCTCGAGCGTCACGCGACGCGGACGTCTCTGATGTCTAATTGACGGCGATATATTTGACTTCCAGGTGTATACGTACGTGGGTTTGAAACCGTCCAGGTGTACGGTTCTATCTTAACAACGCGAGCGCGAGAAACGACTTCCTGCGGTTTTGAGATATCGTCGGGCCGGTCTGTGTATCAACGGGAGAGCCGAGCTGTTAATCGGGATACGCGATAACTCTGATCGAGAGAGATCCAACGTTACGTCCGCGACAATTAATTCTAATGATTATCTGGCCGCGGTAGCATTATCTTCCTGGAATTTGACGGGCGCGATAATTCACGAAAATCGCGCGCAACGTAATACTTAAAGTGCAACGGCTCGGCAGTCAAATGTCACCGGGATGCACCGTCGGGACGCTAAATGTCAAGCATAATTCTAATTCATGGATCGTGTAAATTCGCTCGTTGAACGGTACTATCGTTAGAGAGCGTTCTTATAGCTTTCTCGTCGGTACTCGTAGTCGACTTACGTTGACGGTGTCAGATTTCACGTCGGTTCGTCAGCGCGATTCCTTGATCGACGATCGTTTATCGATTCTCGGTGACAAATCGATGGGGAGCGAAAGCAGAATTGACACTTTTGTCCCGAATGGTACGCATAGGTGCCAAGAACATTTTAAATTACCGGAGAGGTAGAAATCGCATTGAAGATAACGGAATATTGGACCACACGGGGTTAAAAAAAATATATATTCAGGACGAAAGGTGTAATACGTTCACGGACGGAGTGTACCACCGGCGGTTCAAGCTTGGATGTGCTACCAGACGGCGGGAAAAAAAATCGACGTACAGTTGAGAGTAAGAATTGGAAGAATTTGAGATTATTGAAATACAATAAGATGTATTTCATTTCAATTCGATAATCAGAAATATAACTTATGATCGTTGGGGTGGTGATTTTGATTTGTAACTTGTTAACTCTTTGGAGTTAGATAAGTAAAAACCTATCGTATACTTTGATTAGATTTTTACGCAACTGACTGACGCATAAATTCGTAAATAACTGAAAACAAATAATATAACTCAAGACACAATGGTAAGTTTTCGACACTGTTGTGATTAACGTTTGGTAATTATGTTCTTTTTTAAAACCTCGTGCCTCAGAGAATTACAACGTTGAACGCCGAGTCGACCAGATATACATAGGTGACACCGGAGTTTCCATACTATTTCCATGGCACTTGAATTCGATTAATATCGCTACGAACGTTGCGCGAATCCGAATTAGGCATAATTGACAAATGATACACTCGTGTCGAGAGGTCGAATAGAATTTCTAACTCAACAAACTCGATAACACGAGTATCGGACAACGAATATAGGCAACGCCATTCGTAACGATATCAATATACCGGGGTTATTGATGCGTCAAAGGTGTCAACCAAATTCGCGTGACGCGGCTCGGTCATGCTGTTAACACGATTCTCAACGCGAGTACTTTGCGGTAACGGTAACCGTGAGAACCTTTTGTTCCACACGACTCTCCGTGCGGAAGTCTTCGAATGAATTATGAATCCTCCGCGGTACGGGATTTCTGAGCGGACGCACGAAAATTGTCAAAGTACGCTTCTTAAACGAGAGACGTTGGAAAAGCAATTAATATTCATGGGACACAGGTTACACGGGCATCGTTCGTAACCGTCACGCGCATGGAAAACGGCTACACGCGAGGAGGATATTAAATCGGGGGGAGGGGGGGTCCTTTCACCCTTTCGACTCGTTTTTGATAGCTCGTTGTGTCCGGAGACAATTAAAACGCGAGTCGCGCTACCCTGTTGCACTTTTTTTTTCCTTTCCGTACGTGGTTTGTGATAAATGTTAGATAATATGACACGAGCGTATACGTAAGGTCATCATATATTTTTTAGGTTAATACGAGACAAAAATAATTAAACCGTGTAGACGCCAAATATATTATAATAAACCTATTTTTATTAACCGTGAAACATCTGTTCTTCTGAATTCTGCCTGTCTATGTCACTGTAGCTCCCTACAGAAATCATATGATTTCTAAAAATAAACAATGACTAAGAGTGAAAAAATCGGAAAAAAATGTTTTTTCCCCAGAGTAGAATGTTCAAGCTGGTAAAAATAATTCCTCAACAAAGATTGGTTTCGTTATTTTGTTCGCCCACTTTCTGAAAATGGGACATTTTAGCGTCCCAAGGATTCTCCCGGGGACAGTCGGACAGAGAACCGACAAACCAGACGTATGGTCACCTTCGCTGAATTCTGCGTTGCTACAGCATTTTTGCGGCCAACATCGATCGAATTCTCGAAAGTTGAAAAAAATATGCAGGGTGGGTGGCATTGAATGATCGATTAAAATTACGCGGAGTATAAATCTGATTCTTGTAATAAAATAAAGGTTAGACAAATTAATGAGCACGTTTACGAGTGCTATTTGAAATATGATATACCGGTTGTGTCATGTCTCAAGTGATGTTGAGTAAGCATTTGTAGAAAAGTCTTTTTCTATCGCACAAACAATTTTCGACATTGTCTTTCGGGTGATAGGTTAACGCGAAATAATTTTAATAAACCGAACGCGTCCGAAAGAGGGCCCTCGACTTGAGCCGAAACACAGAAATTAAAGTGTGATTATTTCATCTACCCTCCAGTCCACGAATCGATAACACATTTCGTAAAACACGTTCCACTCATAATCCGAATTACAAGAATATCTCGTTGTAATTTAATTATCCGCTTCAATCCCTCCGAGGTTTGTTACATTCCTCTATACGTTGCAATGTAAATCAACTTCACGAGGATGAGTATCCGCTCGACAAGGTTGCAACAATTTAATTAACGTTCGTCCTCCATTATCTCGTATCAATGTAAAAATACTGACAACTTTGATCCATCGACAATCGCATTTATATTATTTATCGCAAAACTCTTCTACCGCTCGACGAGATCCAGAAGGATAACAAAACAATAGAAAAATAATAAATCAATTCAAAAGCTAAATCGAACGCGATGATGATATTTCCACGCGCGCGGCGTGTTTTTCGCGTCTACGTCCACGACGAATCCCGAAACGCGGTTAAAGGGGAACGAATACGGAGTCACCGAGATTTCTTCAGACTTCCGTTTCATTCCGAGGATAAAAGTGTGGGGGAAGGCCACGGTGGCGGGAGGGGAGGCGGAGGCGGGGTGGGGGGCGGGAGGCATATACGCGTAAACCAGCTGCCGCTCGCGATAAGACCCTTGTCACGCTTCTTCCGAGTCACAAAATCAAATCAAACATCGCCCCCGAGTCGCATTCAGGGCGCTGAAAGCGTTCCAGGAGGCGACTCGGAGAGGCCCTCGAGGAGCTTCTTCAAATGCGTATAAGGACTCCGTCGAGATGTTGTTACAACAAATATTATCTTTGGGCCGACCCCATTCTCGCTGGTAGCCGTGGCGACACGCAGGTTTCTACACTTTCTTTCGTAAGGGCTCCTTCGCGCGGACCATCTGTATTTTAATCCGACCTTTGATTTAAGGCGGAATCGAGGGGGAGGAGAGTGATGCAAGAGAATGGGATTGAATTGGGGGAACGGTGATCGGGGTATGCTCAATGTCATGGGATTGCCGTGAATAGGTAATGCGGAATCGTATAGTGTGGTATAATATCGTAATTATACATAGTATAATATAGTATAGTATAGATGTAGCAGAATACTATGGTATAGTAGTGTGATGTAAGCGAACGAGATTGAATTGGGGGAATGGTAATCCAGATATGCTCAATGTCATGGGATTGCCGCGGATAATTTATGTGGACTTGGACAGTATATCATAATTATAGTATAATATAGTAGAGAGATGGGGAAATTGCAGCTTTCTAAGATGCTCTGTACGACCCTACTTATCTTTATACAGTAGAAATCGCTTCTCTAACTATTTAAATTTTAACATTTTTCATTCGGAATATCATGAGTTAGTATAGTACTGTTTACTTTGTAAGTAGTGGTTCGAAGAACCGACGCAGTCTTTTCACTACTTTAGAATATGAACATGAGTTTCAATTTGAAAAAAGTACCACACCGCTGGTATGGTATAAATCCATATCAAAAACTCGCATTTGGCATAAACATCTGTAGCTTGCTTGATTACATCGACACGAAGAAAGTCCCCGTAGGTATATTGTATTCATAGTTCCTGTCCTAATTATAGCTTGCGTAATTGAGGAGACGAAAGATGTATCGTATGTCAGGAGAAGTCAAAAGGTACTCACGCATCACTTTCACCACTTCGACTACCGAGTTATTGGTAATAACTTATTTCCTGTCACCGAACGGCGAATTCTTGTGAAAATTTATATTTTTATGCAAGATCCATAAAGATAAATTTGTTTCGTTATTAGTGCATTTTAGAAATCTATTTTAACGTTTCTTCGACTTTCAAAATCGATTAAAAATCTGTATGGAAAGCTCGCATGTTTAATAAACGCCCGCAATTCAAATATATTACGTTGCGAGAGAAGTGCATTATACGGTCGAAGAAAAAATAAACCTCATTTGGCATTGAAAGGGTCGATATAATTATCGGAGAAATTTTTTCGTGTCGCAAGGTCGACAATTTCGAGAGAACAATAACGGTACCGCAGCTGTTGACCACGTGGCGTTCGGTCGCCAGAGGAAGTCGTTTTCCAACGTGCCAAATGTTTTATCGCACGGATCGATGGACGCCATGTGTTTTTCTTTTCTCACATTGCGCGGGACATCGAGTGACCTTCCAAGCGCCGTCTCTTCTCTCATTGAATTTTCCATTTCGATCAAACGCATTCGAAATTGGAGTAATTTTCCGGGGGTAGGAAAATTTGTAACTTTCACAACCTTCATACGTTAACCGGAAATTATTATTGCAAACGCGCGTTGCAGGCAGGAGATAACTCGTCGTGTTTAGCACCAAACAAATTAACCGGGACCGTTGAGCCTTGCGTTGTCGCATAAAGTTCGTACAAAATGCTTCGACCGCAGTCGCGTCGAAAATGTTTACAAAATCAAGTCTAATCCTTATAGTGCCAAACAACTATTTATATTACGAGAAATTCGTAGAGAAAAATGGCTCACGGTAGACAAAAGTAAAAGCCTGACGATTTGAAACGACTCTAGACAAAATGCTCTAAAACTTTTTATCGTACAAAATTACAAGATTTCAAAGATCTTTAATTTTATCGAGTATTTTTCACATAGGTGCAACTTTTTCGTTCGGCGCTAAAAGGATTAACGTTGGATCGCAACGCGCTTAGAGGAACTCCCGAAACTCGGCGGGATATTAATAAAAAGAAAGAAAGTCCCTCGAGGGGGGGAAAACCGGGGAAAAAAATCTATTTCCACCGCATCCTTGGAAAAACATTGGTCGGAAATCGCGCGTCCGCTCCGTCGCGAGGCATTTAGCGAGAGGAGCGCAGCGCGCATAAGTAAAAGGGCACAGGTGCGCATACATATCAGGGAGTATGGTACAATACTTTTCGCGATCGTCATTCAGGGAACGTCCGCCGAGTTAGTGTCGTTAATGGAATTTCGTTTTGCAGTTGTCTCACGGATTCCGTCAGATCGATTTTAAAAGGACTCGCTACTGTTTTCTGACCTCCCTCTCTTTATCATTCCATTCTATTCTCTATCTCTCCCCCCTCTTTCACGTTTGGTCTATTCTCGAGCAGATCTTGCGGATAAGGGGTGCGCGATAAGTTCGCCACTGGCTATGTATGTACGCCGACTAGATTCTGTTCGTGGACGAGCGAGCGTGAAATATGCTCAACCACGGTACGGCACTCCAAACAAATTAACCGGAACCATTGAGTCTTGTGTTTTTGTCGCATAAAGCTCGTATGGAATTATTTTCGTTCGTACGGTAATTTTCCGAGAAGATTCTAGTACCGGAGAATTGTCTGCGATCTGTCAATCTGGTGTCTCGAGTAAGATAGATTTTATACAGAATTATTTTAATTTCTATACTCATTTTTGGAAGAGGTTCTAAAATCAGAGAATTACCTACAATTTCTTAAACTTGTCCCTCTTCTAAGATAAAGATCATCCAGAACTATTTTCACGTCTATAATCATTTTTTTTAGAGATCTAGTATCGGAGAATCATCTGTAATTTCTTAAATTTGTCCCTTTCGTAAGATAAAGATCATCCAAAACTGTTTTCACTTTTAAAATCATTTTTGAGAAAGATCTAATATCAGAGAATATCTGAAATCCTCGTGCTTATCTAGATTTTCCATTCCTACGATAATTTTTTCCAAATACTCTGTCGTCACGTAAATTAACGAGAATCCGCCTCCCAATAATACGACGCGTAAGTATGACTTTTATCTTAACGACTAGGTACCGGCACACTAATCGCAATTTTTTTGCAATTTTCCAACCACGCACCTACCAGTCTCCCCTTTAACGATTCGCAAATTGATCGCTTTCCCGGGAACTTTCTTAATGGAGTTGCCGATTGACTAACGGAACGTAAAAGGCATCCCACGCTGCACGGACCGACAAACAAAATACAAAAACAAAATTCCTACGAACGCGCAATTAAAGCCGAGCAAGAGTAAAAGCGGTACGGCCAATTGAAATGTGTTTAACGGCTCTCGACATTTCTCTTTGAAATTTGATTGCGCCGTCAAAGAGACGCAAATCGAAATTACTTCCCGCGTCCATAACGGTTCGATGGTCACTAAGATTATGCGAGTATTTATCGATTTGCATTTATACATTTGACTTTGCACCGGGATTTCGACCCATCGCGGGTTGCGCGCGCGCCAACGCTAACGACGCCACGACCTTCCGCTCGAGTGTTTTTGTTGTTTTTTTTTTCCATTTTCATTTTTCCTTCCTTCGTTTTCGAAGTGTCTCTCAGCACCCCGCGATCGTTCGTTCGATCTTGGGCGCGACGCGACGGGACGTCGGAATACCAGACGGATCAAAGTTCTGGCGAAAAATCCGTTTGTCGAGGCGAATCGCGCGCGAGCAGGAATTTTTCCCGTCTGGGGAGAACTCTCCTCTCCTTTTTCGCCGTCGCGAGTGCATATTTTCGAGCATGATTCACAGCGAGCACTCGCACGACTCTCGCGGTATCGCGTCGTACATCTTCGCACGGGGGATAATTTTGATCGATCAGAGAATAACGAGTTTCGCGTCACATCGAGGATCGATGGATCGAACGGATAAAAATCGGAGCGGTCTTGACCTTCGTTTAAGAATATTCCAGGTAGAAACGCCGGCATCCTGCGTTTAAGCCGCCGGAGCGAACTGCGCGAAAATTATTTTCATTGCGCTTAACGATATCATTGGGTATGCAAATCTGGCAATTTGAAATTCTAATTTTGATTTTGAATATGCGACGCGTTATTTGATAGAAGAGTGACGCCGTTCTAATTGAGCAATTTTGCGGCGGGACATTTTTTCAATTCTCCTTTGGAGAAGCGTTTTATCGCATAAGTCCTAGTCAAGATGTACCGTCGATTATGACATGTTATAATATTATGTTATATATATAATATATTATATATTGCGTTTTTGAAGTAATGGGGGAAAATCGAATCTAAATGCAAACGAGATACGCGATGTATCTCCAACATATTATATATTGTATCTTGAATTATATCGCTAATAATAATCTATTGGGCTGCTAATTAAGCTGGTAAGCATCAATTATCTTGCCACATTAATTTTATCCTAATTTTAGGCTCTTGAAATTGTAGGGAAATTTCCGATAAGCGTTGTCCATTCTTTTTTGTTGCAAAATGAATGTGGCAAGAAAATTGATGATAGTAGATTTGTAAAGCAGAAAAATTACGTTTGAAGGATACGTATACTTTGAAGCGACGAATCAAATAAAAGCGGGGAATTACTTACCAACCCAATATTATTATATTATACAATCATTTCTTCGAAAACGCACATTTTTGAAGCTCGATACCTTTCTATCAACGATGCGTTATTTGTTCGATGAAATTGTAGGGGTCGACTCTCGCTTCTACCTCGTCTATTCAAGCACAGAGTCGTTTGTCGATTCTTTAAAACTGTCGGCCGAGTTTGGGAAAGGAACGATAACCGTACGAACGATTCGCCGAAAGTTTCG
Source organism: Pemphredon lugubris (assembly GCA_933228935.1). Lineage (NCBI taxonomy): Eukaryota > Metazoa > Arthropoda > Insecta > Hymenoptera > Crabronidae > Pemphredon > Pemphredon lugubris. The sequence goes on along the minus strand of OW121819.1, from coordinate 39,567,437 downwards.
ATGAAAGAGCAAGTTCTTATACGTATAATACGCGGCAGGAGAATTACGTTACATCGGAGAACTCCGTACGTTTACGTCGAAAGTTTTCTCCAGTAGTTTACCGTAGTACGAAGAACGGCTAACGTTATCACGGTATTCCGTATTAAAAGCGTTAGAATTGCAACGACGGGCGTAAGTTTCCCAAAACCTTGCACTTAATTTTATGATTTTTAACGAACGAAACTGGGATAAGTTCGCGGTGAAACTAATCGCGCGATCTTAAGTATACTTCAGCATAAACGTAATGGTAAATAAAACTTGCTATGAACAAATTGCATGTCAGGGGAGGAAAGAATTTTTTTTAATTTTCACAGGGATTAATATCGAGAGCTTTTTTATTCCGAAAACTTCGTCAGAAATTTTCGAACGAGCGTAAGCGAACTCCCGCCGAAACTCAAGATTCATTTTATCCACGGTATAAAGTTTGACTACGTTCGCTTTAATCCATTCGAGACGAAGAAAAATTTTGACTCCAATTTCCAGACGAGAAAATTATTGTCTCATTCGGGATCCTTGCACGCATGGTGCGTAACTGGTCTATTTATCCAGAAAACGCATTACTCGTACGCTTCGTAATCAGTCTCGAACGGGTTAACGTCTACACGGAGCTTTCGAAAAAGATTCCCAATGTCAAGGATACAATTCAATTTCCCTGACCACGAATCACAGATAAAAAGATTCGATTCTCCCCTCTGTGGATCACTTCTTCGCGACACAATGAAAACGCACCCCAACGAATTCCACGGATCCACGATGGGCCCAACCTCCACCCCGCGAACGCAAAGTCCCAAAAATGTAGTCCTCGTACCTTCCGCACGGGTCCCCGACGGTTGCGCGTGTCGGCGTGTGCGTGGGGCCACGTGCGTACACACGTGGAGCAGAAATACCGGCGTCGGGCGAGAGAGAGAGAGACGCCGAGCGTTCGGAAAGAAAGAAAGAGAGAGAGGGGGGGGGGACTCTCATCGACGAGCGAGTGAAAGCGAGAGGGGTAGGTGGAGCGAGCGATAGAGAGCCGGAGACAGAAACAGGGAGAGAAAGAGAAACGGTGGTGGAGAGGGAGAGAGGAGGAACGAGAGTGCGAGTGAGAGAGAGAAAACAAGCTGCACTCGAAGCCCTATGTTCGTCGCTCGAAAGAGAGCTCTCAGTGCTACGATGGTCACCAAGCGGACAAGTCGCGGTAACGCAGCTCCGACGGGTCCGTCATCGTCATCGTCATCGTCGCCTCCTCGCTGCGCGTTCCTCCGTCGTTCCCTCTCTCTCTCTCCCACCCGCGGGAGGGAAGCGCGTGTCTCGGTTAATCGAGCCTAATTAAGACGATTCTCCGTCTGCCCCGTCCGCGCATGCACTGTCATTGACCGTCTACAGTCCGCTCCTCGTAAATCATCGTGCTTCTCCCTCCGGCAGAATGCCGGGTAATTGTGTCACGGTTGATATACGAATTTATTTTCGTCGACGCGGGATTGATTAACGGGGAAAACACTGCCGGCGCGGTCTGTTTCGTTCTAGGGGGAAGGAAGATACGCGCGTGGGTCACAGGGGGTGAAGAAGCGCTCGATTCGTTCCTTTTTCTTTTCTTCTTTTTTTTTTCACCATCTTTTTCGTCGGCGGAGAAAGTGGGCGAGTAGAGACGGAGATCGTTTGGTTTCGCGCTGTTTGTTGTTTTTTCGAGGGGTTGAGGCGCGAGTTTGAGACGAATGGGGTGTTTCGTCGCGCATCGGAGTTCTCGTTAGGATCGCGGGGTGAGATGCAATTGGGAATCGGACGAGAGAGGGACGGTGACAGTTCGAGAATGGAATCGAGAGTCGCTCGTCGAACCGTGGTGTGATTTTTTTGAGTGAGATAATCGGGGTGGAGTGTGTTTTACTCGAGAGACGAGCAAAGTGGAAAGTTCGCACGTGCTCGACGCGAATTCTCCCGCTTCGCGGTGGGAACCACGTGGTCGGCGGCGGCGGCATAGATTATTTGCGGAGTAAGTTGATAATTTATATCTCCCGCTGTTCTCGTCGGTCGCGCGTACTCGCGAGTCGAACGTTATTGCGCGGAATGAGATTCCGACTTTGGGAAATTTCGTTCGATCTCGCGATGCTGGTGTGTACTTCGAGAAACGGAAAATAAATATTGTGTGAATTTTATGTCTGAGGGAGAATGATAATCGCTTTTGAGAATGATTGTAGTATCAAGGAATTATTTGGAATTTCCCAGTCAAGTGTTTCTCGTGAGATAATACTCGAAGAGATTTATCGAAAATTTCGTAATAATTTTTGGAAAAGATTCTAGTATCGGGGAATTATTTGGAATTTCCGAGTCTCGTGTTTCTCGCGAGATAATACTCGCTCGGATTTATCGCAACTTTCGGAACCATTTTTGGAGCAGACTCAAATATCAGAATATTATTTTGAATAGTATTTCTGTCTTGTCCTTCTCAGAAAGATATTAGCATCACAGAATTATCTTAAATTTTCGTTTTGCTCTTCACGTAACATAAAACTTATCCAGATGTATCTCACTTGTACAACAATTTTGGAAAAATATTTTAGTACCGTGAGAATTATAAAACATTTTTATCTCCTCTTTTCTGCGACGGAAACCTCGGCTAGATTTATTTCCATTTCTACGTCAATTTCCGAAAAAAAATCCAGCATCGGAGAATATCTGGCATCGTTAACCCCTGTCATTTTTAGTGACGTAAAGCTTATCCATACGTTCCATTCAAATTTTCGAATTAAATACCCGGAACTACGACAATAATTATACAACGATGCATAAATTCAACTCTAAATACCACGACCAATTTTTAATCAAATAACAATCGCGCTGCAAATCGCAAATATCCGTTTACAATTTTCCTATCCCGTGCCAATCCCATTCGATGATTTACGTAATGATCGCATTCCCGGGTACTTTCTTAATGGAACTGGTGCCGATCAATGAATCGCGCGTAAAAGGTAGCTCGAGCATAAAATGTAGCGCGCGAAGCGTATGTACAGGTAACAGCGAGAGACAAACTGTCGTGTACACGGTATTCGATCTTAAAGCTCTCTCGCGATCGATTTGGAGATCGTGTCGGTTAAAAAGGCGCGGAGGTTTTAAAATGCGTTCTCCGTACGTACATACGTACATGGGCGCATACGTAAGCGTGTGCACGGTGCACGAAGGAACGAACTCAGTGTGAATGGCCTGCGCGGAGCTGCATTCGTTAAGCTGTCCGCTCGCTCGCATAATTTCTGGGCCGAACGTAATTTAACGCACTCCCACTTACGCGCGTCACGCGATTATCTGGTTTCCGCGACTGTTTATACTGCCGTTCGTTTTAATTGTCGGATGGCATTGTCGAGCGGCGGGAAACTACGGAGCGCGGGACACGCGGCCGGGGATCATTTGAGAAAGAAAAAGAAATGCGCGCGAAGGAGTGTTCGTAATCTTATCCAGCATTATGTGTGGCAATCGTTTTCGTTTATACGCGCGTTACTATTGTAACCGCGGTGTTATTGAAAACTCTCCTTCTCGAAGCGTGAAACGATATTGTAATCGATTCTATTAGCGAGATCGTAGGGGAATACGATCGACTTGAGATTTATCGATGTTCGAAAGATAATTTGTTTATACTCTTTGAAAAAGTAGTGAACGAAGATCGTCAGAAAATTTTCGGAGATTCTCGATGATCGAGCGGAGATAATTCTACAATAATATGTTCACTATGATAAACAAATGTTCGTTCGGACGTCGTTAAAATTTTGAACAATCGTCGACCATATATGGTTTCGACTTTTGTAGCTTTTATCGCAACATTTAATTCTTTAAATAAAATTAATAAATTGCAATTACACATATTCCTCAAAATACTCAATCTCTCATTTCGATTAGCGATAATTTTGCAACGCTCTCAGAATCGACCTATCGATCCTCGAGGGAAATCCAGAGTTTCTCAACGCCTCGTTTAATCGAAAACTCAAACACCGAGTTATCTCCGAACTCTCTCACCGCGAATCTCCAAAGATTTACGAGCGTATTATTAATTTTCGTGGAAACCATCGCCGACCACCTTCGCCCGGACTTTTAATCTCCCCACGGCCAGAGTCCGCACGTACGAATATAAAAAGCCGTCATATCTCGCAGTCATTCTAATTTTATCTCTTCGAATGCCTCGAGTACGCGAACCGAAGGCGGGGGGAGGGGGGGGGGGATGAAATGTAAGGAACGAAAATCCAGAACCATTACCGAGAAACATCATTCATGGTCGGCAAAAGAAAAAGAAGAACTCGCGGCTATTATCGCCAGAGATTTCCTGGTACGGTTTACATTTTTTTTCCCTCGCTCCGGGAAATTCGTGAACAGAAGGATACGTGATAACAGCCATTGAAACGGCGTTGACCTTCCCTCGCGTCCCGAGACGTCAAAGTATAAATAATTTACAATTGAAACTCGCAAACGTGTTGGGTATGGCGATTCGTCCTTCGGGACGAACCGTAATTACGCCGATGAATGTAATTACGCGTGTACAGTCGAAATTCTCGGAATTCATTGACTTTCTCATTAACGAATCCGCACGCATAGCGGATAGATAGGGGGGAGAGAGCCTAAGAAAGAGAGAGAGAGAGAGGCGGGGAAATAAAAAAAGAAAGATCCCTAGCGTTAGAACACTTCTCGTTTATCAATGACTCGGTACATCCGAGTCGTAATGAGAAATTACGGGCGATAAGACGCACGCGCGTTAAGCGTTACGCGTCGACGACGCAAACGGTCACGGTTAGGAGGAACGAGAGCTGCTAAAGGAGAGACACTTTGCGCGGTACGCGCGTACGCGTGGACGAGAGTGACGTTACAACGTCGAGTATCTTCATCTATTTCAGTGGATTGCCTTGTCGGAAGTATCACTCGACGGGTGCTTCCTATTGTGATAAAAGGCACGTACTTACGGTGGACGCGGGGGATTTCTGTCCCTTTATGCTCGTGCCGTTCCGCGACGCGAAAGATGAATCGGGCCGCGTGTGCGATTAATAGTAATTACACCGCGATTACCATTCGACCGGCGACGGAGGATCCAGTATTCTCGGCAGGTATAATAATAGTAATGATAATTGGATTGCGGATTTTATGCAAATATATGTTCGTATGGAGGATAGAGAGAGGGGAGAGATTGAGATATAAGTTTTGTATTTCTAGAGGGTTGTAAACAATGTACGTTGAATACGATGTTTGTGTGTTTTCTTTGTTAGTGGTACAGTGTTGTGTAACTCGATACGATGTTTGCATGAGATCCGCGGTTTGGTAATAATATTTATTCCAGTTTTTGAAATAAGTAATTAAAGTCACGATCATATGCTGATAATGTATTACGATTACGATTACGATGTTGTTACGCGTCACGGGTCATGGATGTATTTTAGAGTTACTACAAATTATCACAGTATTTTCGTGTTACAAATATAGAGGTTCAAACATTGTTATAGGAATTTTACCGTTGCAACGATCGACATCTTACGGTAACCAAAAGATTGTTATAAAAATTCTGTTATTGCGATCATTGGCACATTTCAGGAATGAAGAAATTGTTACGATAAGTATCGTATCGCGGGTATCATGGCAATTTTCGAGTCAAGGGCGATACAGAGAATCCGAATGGTTTATATTAATTATCGATACGTACCGTTCGCCGACATTGAAAATCAACCGGAGAAGGAGTCAATGGAGTATGATTAATTTAACCGGTTAGCTGTTGCGACCTCTTTGAAAAGGGTGCACTTAAATTGTGTCGCAAAGATAAAACGATGCCGAGTATATTATATTTAACAAACACATTTTAATATTTCGTGGCCCGGATTGGGTCACAAATACCTCCATAAAATTTACGAATATATTTTGATTTTCATTAACATTTCAATTCAAACAGTTAATGGTAACTACTTTCCCGCATGACGACTATACTCGTCAGAAACAGTTGACTCGTTAACCTGAAAAATGCGAAGGCACAAATTGGTTGCGCGTGTCAAAATTCTACCGTTACGATTTTGGGTAAAATCCGATAATTACGGGACAAAATGCTAACCGGACGGTCATTCGTATTTCTTCCCGCGTTTTTCAATCCTGCAAAGCGAGCAGGTAATCCTGACAGGAATGCGGTCGCATTGTCGTTCGATACGTTTGCCCAAAAATTCGGCCAATTCGCTGTATGGCACGCTAAAACGTTCCCTCGTTAGAGATTTCCTTTTTCTAATTGTCACCGACCAAACGATGTTTGCAAACCGATCGAGAGGAAAGAATCGGCTCGGCATAATTTGCCTCTTGTCAAAAGTGCAGCACGTGCCGGGGCCTTTTCGAAAAGGTTCCGTACAATTCTTTTGGGAGGACAACAAAGCTACGAAATTTCTGCATATTTTATCGAATGGCGGTCACGCCACTTTTTTTTTTTTGCTCCTTTCACGGAAGCTCGAAGGGACGAAATTTTGGAAGCGGTCAAACCATTTTGGGGGTACGCAGTGGTCTATTTATATCCTGCGCCGCGTATTTACGGCTCGTAGTAGCTCTAAAAATAGAACTCATATTAAAATATGAAAGTACGGAGAGGTTAAACGATTAATGGATGCAGAGGAAGTGGTTACTCTTTGAGATATTTTTGCCGCGAGAGAATACCTTTTTCCTTCAAAACAAAGTTCATTTTAAAATATATATAAAAGTACAAAAATTTGAAAAATTAATCTATGCAGCGGAAGTGGTTACCCTTTCAGATATTTTTTTCGCGAGAGGATACTTCTTTCGTAAAATCCAAAACTCATTTTAAAATATAAAAGCATTAAAGACTTTAGTCGTTCACTGGCAGACGAAGTTACTCTTTGACGCAAACCTACATTTTATCCGAGACGCCACGTTACTCCTACAAATCTAAAATTTATTCTGCAATACAAACGCATCAAACGGTTAAACTATTAATCCAGACGGAGGAAGCGGTTACTCTCAGGGCCAGTTATAGAAAGAAGTCAACGAAAGTGACAGCTGTCAAAATCGTGAGTTCATAAACTCCGACACATTCGAGGCCTCGAATTGGATCGATCAGGCGGTTAATTCGATTTCTCCTCGCTATACGTAACGAGTCGCGCATCAAACGATCGCGTCGCATTTTCTATATTCCATAATCGTTCTCCAATCGGGATTTAATTCGCCAATACAAAAACCATTGTGCTGCTCTCCGGAGGGTGGAATTCAGAAGTGGTGCTTTAACATCGTGATTGGAAAGAGAGAGAGAGAGAGAGAGAGAGAGAAATCGCGAGAAAGAGAGTGAGAGAGAGACTAAGAAGGGAGGAGGGGGTTAACAAGAGGGAAAAGGGGGACGCGGGGAATCGCGTCCTGACCTTTGTCTCTGAAGGACGAACTCGACGAAGGTGACAGCTGTCAACGCAGTCAGGACACGCTGGAGGAAAAACTTCTCGGCGGTGCCCGCCGCACGGGAGAGGATCTCGCGCAATTTGCCAATTTTATGCACACTTCGCGAATAATGATCGAAAGTAGAACACGTGACCGCGGCAACGGCATTGTTCGCGGCCTGACAATGGAATCGGATGTTTTGTTGGGGATAATAGAGCGCGTGGCCCACACGCTAATGAAAGGGTTGCACCTTTGAATACATCGAATGCATATATACGAACGTATCTAGAGTTCAGCGGTGCTCAGATACATCGCTAGAGCGACGGAGGCCTCCCCCCCCCCCCCCCCCACTCGCCCCCACCTACGATGGATCGGATAACGCCGGAAATATAGGTCGGAATGGAAAACAGTCTCGTCTCGCGATTTCCGACTATATTGCTAGTTTTTTCTATTTTAATTCGCGCGACGCAATTTTTATAGAAAATCGTGGAACAACGGAGAAGGGGGGAATGATTCTAGAGCGACGTTTTTCGAAAATTGGAGCACGCTGCTCCATTGTTTTGATTTTACTATCAGCGACGAGTAAGCTGTTCAGAATCATAGAAGCGGCGCGGCGTGAGAATATCCTTTTTCGTACGTAAAATGATGTCGATGTTATCCGCGATTGATTTAGTCCTCATTCTCGTTAGCGTCGAGTGCTACTCTCTCGACTCGACGATTTAATTATCGACTCTAAACTTCTCCAACGATCGGAACGAGATAAAAAACGATCGTGCGGGGGTTGGGGCGGAAAGATATAATTGCCGTAGTTTCCATAGGTAACCCGAGCACCCTCCTCCGGTTTACGCGCACAGCTAGGCTACTAAAACCGTCGTGCCGGGGCCAATGTCAGAGTTCGAACGTGTACTTTAAAACTCTCGTAGAACAATGGGGGCTGCGTTCGGGTCTAGAGTAAAAGTGCCACTGCCATTTGCAAGTCCCCGATTGTGCGAAATGTATACGTACGCGTAACCGCCTCCTATAGGTGTGCGCGATAGGCCTGTATGCGCGATGCTGAATAGAAGAAACCAAAAGTGCGATTACCATTCAACCGGGGGGACATAGAAAACTTTATTCTCAGCAGTTATCTCCGGCCCGTTGGATGCTGGGAAACGGGGCGACGTTGGAAATCGAAAATAAACTAGTTACGAGTAGGTTTGGAAATCGGGACTGAATTTCGAACGAGTTTTTATCGCTGTTCGATCTCGAGAGGAAAATAAACTCGCGTAGTTGGGGGGGGGGGGGGCGAGATATTCGTGAAACGTTTTCGTTTCGTGTACGACGAGGTACTAGTTTCTTTCTGCGTTCGATGTACCGTCGACGATGAAAGAAAATAAAGATTCTCGGAAGTGGGTGGGTGGTTGAAAGGGTCAACCGAAAACCGATAATCGACGGAAGTGGATTTGTCAGTGATTAACCCCTTCCAGTGCGATTTAATCAGGACAAATTTTCGTAAGTTTCTTTATTTTAGGCACGTTATCTGTTTCCTTCGAAAACCATTCTTCTGGTGATGTGTCTGCGCTTCAAGAAGATTAAAACAAATTAATTATCAAGAGACAAAGCCGTAGATCTTGTATCTTTTCCGGAAAAAATGAACAGGTGTTTTCGGGGTGGTCAAATTATTATATTCAAGAGTTCCTTTAGTCACGTGACGAGTGTAGCTCGTCATTGTACAAGTGTAGCATGAAAAATCAATGACAAGCTAGACTCGTCATTTTACCGCACGGGGTTAAACGTACGATGGGGTCGTTGAGCGTTGTTCGTTCGCGATTAGGAAAGTCAATCGATGATCATCGAGGAACGGTGGTTGTAACCAATTCTCGCCTCGTAAAGCCGATTATTTATTCAAGTCTACGGCCACTCGACGTTCCACATTTAGAGTATCCCGTCTGCGAAGCTAGTGAATGACTTCCGTTGGCGCGTAAATTGCATGAGCGTATTTCGCTTTATTCCGTTTGACACCAAACGTAAGCATCGATGGTATTTTCGAACGCGAGAAAGTGTTTTGATGTTCGGCGAATGGTGGGAACGAGCGTTGTTCGTAAATTATTGTCCTAGAGATACGTTTGATCTCGAATTAACTTCAAATTGGAATTCGTAAAAATCGATTCGTCCGTTTGAAATTATTCCTAAAATTGGATAACTAAAAATCGGCCCACTCGAATTCTAATTATCCAGTAAATTGGCCTGTTCGATTTAAAATTATATTCAAGGCTGTATTACAGAAAATCGTGTTATCTCGGAAATTGTATTCCTAAAAATCGGTTCGAGCAATCCCCGTTATCCCGGAAATCGTATACCTTAAAATCGAGTCTTCCGAATTGCAATTTTCAAGAAACTAACTTTTGTTAATTTCAAATCGCAGGAGTTTATCAAACACCACAATTTCCCAAATAACACTGTCGAAACATTTTTTTTTTTACCGAATAAATCGACGCTAAATATTACCATCTCCTCGCTCATAGTGTAATAAAAGCTGCAATCGTATATGAATATTCTTACCGCGTAATCCAGAAAAAAGATATCTACGTGCTCTGCGAACACCGAGACCTGCTCCGTTTCAATACGAAACGAAAGGAAGTCAACGACCTCGTTTCGACTACCAAACAGGACTAATCTCGCGCGTAAATATTCCAACTCCCAGCGAACCGGAAGAGGCTCGTACCTCGCACCTTTCGTGGGTGTCTTTGAATGGATTTCAACTTCCTGCGCGAGCCGAGAGCCACTCGAGTGATCTTACGACGACGGCAACCGAAAACCGCGCGAGCCAATCGCGTCTGAAGGAAAAGCCGGTGTTTGCGGCTAGGATTTCCGTGCTCCGGAAAATGCGATCCACGGGATAGGGAATCGGGCAGGAAAAAGGGTTGGGGGCGCAACCCGCAAATATTTGCTCGCTACGAGGGAAAAGGGCGAGCGTTGACACGACTTTCGGATGTTCGGGGGGAGTCGACGGACGTCGAACGTCTGTCGAGCCGATTATCGGGCGGGACCAAAGTTCCTTTCTATTTTTTCTTCCTATCTCGCTTTCTCTCTCTCTCTCTCTCTCTCTCTCTCTCTCTCTTGCCGCACGATTCGCTCGCGGTGGGGGTGGGTAGTTTTAATTCTTCTAACGGGATCGCGCGTAGATTTCTTCTTCTGTCACCCGAGCGTACATCGAATTAACGTTAAAGGGGTTAAACCGCTCTTCTGGATAACTGACAATTCAATTTGGAGCAGTCACTCGTCCGTTTCGCGTATCTCTGATGGGTTACAGAGATGCTTGAATTTATTTTTAAGCGTCCCGACGCGTAGACGTCACGGCTAAATTGAAATCTTTGCCGTAATTTCAAGTCGAGACTCGCTCCGTCCGCCCCTCGACAGATTGAATTTTCTATTCCTTCCGTCCCTCGGGTGTACAGTTTCTTTTACTTGTCGGATTTCGGTAAAGTAACGTTCGAAGCGACGAATCGAGAATTTGTGTCACTCAAAATAATCGATTTAAAATTTAACTCGCTCAGTCATTTAACAATTTCAATCGTTTCATGATTATTTCGATCGAGCCATTCAACATTGTTTCTGCGTACGTTTAATCGAAGCCCCCCTCGGATAACAAAGAACGAAATATTAATTAACAAATCGGGCTGTACTGATATTGAAATTTCCAGATTCTGTGAAATGTATAAACGCGTAATTCTTTTCGGGCGTTATCTGAAACGAAACTCGCATGAAAACTGATCCACCGTATTTCGAAGATCTCAAAATTCAGATCATAATCGCGTACTCGGTACGTTCGACGGATAGAAGAAACGCGATTTGCGGTTCATCCGAACCCTTTCTTCCTGTCTTCCGAAACGTCCGTCCAATTTCGCGGACGAGAGACGTAATTCGAACTAGAAATGGATGCCGCCGCGCGAATATCGTTCGTTTGGACAGGCCACCGTCGCGAGACGTCGAAATGGGACGCTCCCCCACCGATCCGGACGGAAACGAGAGGTCGACAGGTCGACGGGCTAGAAACGTTCCGTCCCGAATCCGTACGTCCGACACACAACACACAATAACCCCGGCGACGTCGTATAACCCTAGAAATGCAGCCCGAAGGAAGGGACGAAGGGCGCACTTCTGCGTCCCCCCCATCGGCAAGAGAAATTACATCGTGCTACATCGTGTTACGTGCACTGTAAACGATACTTCGGCCGACGCTCGTAGAATACGAAACGAGGAGAGCGCGTCAGCGCCACCGTGGACGACGCGCGTTAAAATTCGACGCGAGGCCGCGAATCGATCGCGATTTGCGATCGCGTCGATGAATGGAAGGATCGAGTGGATCGGAGATGACGTGGAAACCGTGATATCGCGGTAATTACCGATTAGTTCCGACTTCCTCGATCGTTTCGCGAGGCGAGCGTTTCTTCGAGATCCGCTGAAAATTAGTAGAATCTGCAAACGCGGAGGAATAATTGGCAAATTTAAGGGATGAGAATGTGATGTTTATAATAAATTGTTGTTTCAAGGGGGATTATGAGTGTGTTAGAAAAATTTGACGAGCTTGAACGCGCGCAGGGTGGGAAATTGGATAATTTAATTAATGCAAAATAGAATACGGATTTGCAAATGGTTAGATTCTTAGGGGATACATATGTATAAACCTAGGAGTCATTTTTATTATCTACTAATTTCACTATTCGAACCGATTACTGTACAATTTTTCACCATAATCTTGCCGTTTGATCATGGACAAGTAAATTACTATTACTATTACCATTGGAAGAAAAATCCATTTGACGATATACGGTTGATCTAGAATATTCAATATCCGCCACCTTTCTCGTCACACACGTACGAATTATACTAGAAATACCAATACCCGCGCAATGCAACCCGCATCGACGTACCACGACTCTACTCGTCTCTCCCCCCTTTAACCTCCCTTTCCCGAGGGAACGCGCGATTACTTATCAGCGGGCCGCGTCCTCGAAGCAACGTCCACCAGATCAGAGCAAGGCGTTTATTCATGGATCACGAGCCACGTGGACGGATAATTCTCTCCTCTCTTGGATCCACCCCTGCCCATTGCGGGCCAACAGGACGCGTAACTTCTTTCACGGACAGGAGCGTCTCTCCCGGCTGGAAAACCAGTCCGCAGAGAAAGTAAACTCGCAACGGGGTTGAGTTAAATATCGCTCGTGGGTGCGTTCGCGAAGTGAAGGGCGAGAAGTTGACGTCCAACGAGCGTATTTCAAAAATTGTTCGCGTTCCTGTTCGCGATGACGATAGTCGCGCTACGAGAAGCGCGTTGAGAGAGATGATTTTTTGGTAACGATTAGAATGGAACGTCATTCCGAATTCTTTTCATTTGGCGGGATTTTGGTTTTTGAGAATGCCCTAGGACGTAAGTTTTAGATGTAACGGGAATCTACTGATAATTTTAGAATTATTAAGAGAAATTCCATTGTGCCTGCTAAGAAGAATCGCAGAATTACTAGGAATTGAATTATCAGGTAATCTAGAATTATCAAGAGGAATTGCAGAATTATTAAAAAGAATCGCAAAGTTACCTAGAATTTTACAATTGTTAAGAATAATTGCAGAATTATTAAGAGCAACTGCGGAATTATTGACAACAATTCCAGAATCCCTGAGAGAAATTTCAGAATGACTCCATAGAATTCTACATTAACCAAAAATTCTAAAATTACCAATTCCTAGGTCTCCAGCGATCCCTAGATAAATAAACCGCGCGTCGGTACATCCCGCGCGATTCCTCACATTATACCGTTTCGGTTTCCAATATTATTTGTCCTACAAAACCCGAGGGGGATTTCGGTCCCTTCTCGGGAGATTCGCGATAACGCGACGTATCCAGGAGTAAATTGAAGAGGTAAACCGTGGCCGGAGCGGTTACGAGTTACAGCTGTCTAGAAGCAACTACTAGAAGCAACACGGCACGTGGCACACACCACCGAGCAAAAGCTATTCTTGGCTTGGACTTCGACAGTACGCGGCCACAGCTTCTTTTTGGAAGGGGAACAAAAGGCTATGTACAGTGGCCACGCGAGGACAGAGAGAGAGAGAGAGAGAGAGAGAAGGAGCAAGATGTAGAGGGTAGGGGGAGGGCAGACTGAGACGGAGAGAGAGAGAGAGAGAGAGAGACAGAGGACACATCGCGAATTTAAAGGATAGCGAAAGAGGCATTTATTTATTTTTCCTCGCGTTCGCTGGAGAGTCGAAAGTGGTGTCTGCCGACAGATACGCGCTGAGTGGTCGTGGAATCTTGATGATGTTTGGCCAGGACAACGAGAAACACCGAAATAGATACGCGGCGAAAAGGGTAGAGTTACGGGAGATGATTTATGGAGTGTCGGTTCGAAGGTGAGGATACTGGAATGGATACAACAGTGTATTATTCATACGAGTACCTGCTTTGAACTTCGTGTTCGGGAGATCGAAATTAATATTATGCGAGGACGAGGAGAATTATCATTCGGAGAGGAGGACGGTGCGCCGAAGGGCATCGCCAGACAGAGAACGTATTCCAAAAGACAAAGGGTGCGTTCGGGGAATCTTTCGTTTTCTTTTTGTGGGAAGGAGAGTATACGTAATCGGGAGAACGAGCGCGTACCAGTAAAACTACGAGTCTTCCACGAAACACTCTGAAGAACTTTATTCCAGAGAGGAGTTCCAGGAGAAGTTTAATGGAACTCTTAGAAAAATTGCCATCGCTGTCCGATATCGGGCAGAACGTTAATTGTTCGATAAGAAGAAAATGGTCCATGGACGGAAAGCGTGACAATGATTTGCGTCGCTCATTATAGTTTGACTTTTAGCGAATTAAATACTGACGTATAAATAATTCTTACCAGCGATGCAGATATACGCGCTGATTATCAGGATTCATTAATATTCATTTCTCGAGGTGCAATTTTTGATATTTCGCTAACGCGAAAAAATTTGAGTCGCAGAGAAATGGTCACCGACGAGAACAAAACTATATCGACGATTCCAATGCCATGCGTGCTGGAATATTTTCCAACGCCATTACTTATTGGTTTATCACCAATGTCACGTCATCCTCTCTCACTCGCTCCCTCCCTCAAGGATTCTCTCTTCGAGTGACATGGAAAAATGCGAAGGGGACGCGTCGAGAACTCGAAAGAGCCATGGACAGTGAGGGCGAGAGAGAGAGAGAGAGAGAGCTCGTCCCGTAGCGCTGGGTCGTGACTTAAATCGAGTTCTGGTCATTACCCACGAAGTTCAAGCCCAAATGCATCGAGCACCTCGGGGATTACGAGGTAAATGTACCTTTGGTATCGAATCATCCTGGCCGTCGATTCATAATTCCACGGGAATTTATTACCGGAGCGAAGGAGGGATCTTCTAACCCATTCTTCCTTTCTTTCTTTTTTCTTTTCTTTCCTTCCTTCCTTCGCCCTCTCCTTCCCCTTCGTTGCGCCAACTTCTCTACGGGCTTCGAATAAATCACCGAGGGAAGTGCTCTAATTGCTCGCGAACCAGCATCGTATCTCAGGGGAGAGAAATAATAATTTGCTTTAAACGAAACGAGCATCTTTCTTTCGAGTGCTTATCCTCGCGTTGAGCTTTAGATCGTGAGCGACGCATGTGTTTCTTATTCTAATTTGTACGTTTGAGATTCTTCGCTCTGATTCGTCGATTTAATTCATTTTAAGGCGGCTTGGAAGATTTTTACCGAAGCACACACACATACGCTGCACAAAGATTTATTCGAAATTAGCTAGGTAAAAGGAATGTACTACTGTGAAATGGAAAGTAACTCGATTTAAAGAGTTTCGAGTTGGTGGAAATCAGGAAAAATTTGCATCGCCGAGCGAATGAATGTGCACGTTTGGTTTTGTCACAAACAATTGCCGCTTCTTGGGTCACGTGTCACTCGTTGATCGTCAAGACACCCACATTTGAGTGACACACACGACACGTTAATAAGCTTAATATTAATATTTAAAAAATCAATATTCCGTAACTATGGCACGGAAGCTCACGTGTCATCCAAATGTGGGTGACGCGGCGATCACCGTGTTAATTCGCCGGAACGTATTTACGTATGCGTGCAGCGAACAGGTTTCCCGAGAGGAGACTGCGTTCCACTAAAACACTTCGATTCTCGGAAGTGGCCGATCTTCCGTGCGGTTAAGAATCCGTTCCTCGGCAAGCCTGGGAAATGGCGACGTGATTTGTCGGGTCGAAAGGAAGACCATGAAAATCCGAGGAAATTGATTCGAGCGACGTTGCGCGCCCCGCGATCGAGTTCCAGCCAATAATAGAATTCTCGTGCCGGAGAACGAGATTCACCCCTTTCGTATATAATGCAGGCAATCGTTATAATAAAAAGGCGAAATCGTTTATTTCACCCACTCCGGGAGAATTGAACAAATTAATGCAAGTGTCGTCGTTTCTGTTATCTGGATTTTATAATTCGATTTGTTAGTAAAAATCTAACGAACCGTGTTTTTTTTTTGTTATCAAAACAGGCACTCGATGTTTTCTAAAATTTAAAAACACTCGGCCTTCATAGAGTCGGAATAACAATATGACACCCACGCGTAAGAATTTGTTTCAGCAGCGATTAGCCAATAATTCTTTTATTTCTGTACTTCCATTTATTACTGACAATGTGACGAATTTTGCTATTCGCGATCAAGACAAACTCTGAATTGATTCACAATGAAAAACCATCGACCTTCGTACAGTTGTAAATAAAAAACACGATTCTCAGGTGTGGGAGTAAATTTCGGCGCTTCGCGTCGCGAGCTCCGGGTTACCCGTTCGTTTTTTTTTTCTCGCGTCCGACGAGCCCCGCGACGTCGTCGTCGCGAACTCCGCGTAGAGAGGCACGATAACTGGCCATTTCAAAAAACGAGGATAAAAAGGGAAAAAGGACACCATGGCCGCGGGAAGGCGGTGAAATATGGTAGACAAATTGGTCGGTTGCTTTAGACGGCCACAGTTGGATACAGATATTCATAGCCACTTGACCGGAATGCAAGGTAAAAGGGGGAGGGCGGGGTGGGAGAGGGGAATCGAGAGGGGGGGGGGGGGGGAGCAGCCTAATAAAACGTAAAATACGGGGTGTAAGCTGCATTTCATTACTCCGGACTGCGCGGGGGTGTATTTCCTTCCCTCGCAATTGATATGTCTTCCTGCCGCCTGCGCTTTTCCATCTATCCCCTATTACCTTCTCTTTCCTCTCGATTCCGCGGTGAACCGATCGCGACGGGTTCGCAGATTGAAATTTGAAATACGAATAAAGGGGACAAACGCGTGAACGAGATAGAGCCGAAACATGGTATAAATGAAATTAAAGAATTTTTTATACCTCGATGGGGGATGAGTTCTCCGAGAAGCTGAACCTTAAATCCGAAAACGTGTTAACGAAAGAATGTTCGCAAAGATCGTAACGCGACGGGGTAAAGAAGAGTTTAGCTGAAAGTTACGGTTCATTTTAAAAGCGAGAATGTTGTAGCATCGAAACTGAGTACAAATGAAATTAAAGAGTTCCTTGTATCGCGATGCGAGAAAGTTCACCGAGATGCTGATTCTTAATCGCGAAAACGATTTAATAAAATTCGAGTTAAGTAACGAAAGAATTTTCGTAAAGATCGTAACGCGTGGGGGGGGATGGGGGGTGGGGGGGGGGGGGGGGGGGACAAGAGTTTTACCGAAAGTTACGGTTAGTCTGGAAAGAGAAAACCGCTGGATGGAATTTCAATTTACCACGGAAGAACGTAAACGGTTAATAATATCCTCGATCGAGGGTACCGAACGCTGATTCGAGGCTGATTCTCAAACTTCGGATTCCTAATCCGAACGAACAAGCGGGGAACCGATAAAATCCGTGCGGTAATCGTGAAACGCGAGAAACGGGATGATTAATTCGTACGGGAAGTACCGCGACCTCGATGGAAAAACTTTCGACCCAGGATGATCCCGAAGCTCGGCTAACTTTCCGCTCGATTGATCGGCGGAAAAGTATCGCGGCGACTTTGAATTTCAGCAGTCGCGATTGCTGAAAAGGGAGAGAGAGAGAGAGAGAAAGAGTGGGAGGTGGGAGAGGGAGAAAGCGAACGACGACAGTTTCCGCGAGGAGAAAAACGATCGTCGCGAAGCAAAAGGTAGAAACTATACGAACTCCCGGAGCTCGAATTAAACTTTCCAATAAATCAAGCGCAATCTTTGCACACTTAATTGAACGCGCAACAGATGCAGCTGCGTGGATAATTAATTGCTACGAGTTTAAAAGCAGCTCTGATCTACGATTAAGTAAACGCGATATTATCTCCGCGCGAAGAATTATGGCACCGCTGCTCTCGATAATATTCACAATATTTAATTAATATTCGGCGAGTCGACGATAGAGCTCCAGTAGCGCGTGAACTGGTCTCCGCGATTATATTTTCCACTGCGCGCCGGTCCGACCGTGAATATTAATTAGCTTCTTGTTTCTTTTTTCCTCCCGCTATGGTTCGAACGTTTACCAGGATATAGAAATTGAGAAAAATTCCGAGATCTGCCTTGGAAGCGGATTAACCGTTCGAGCTTCAAGGTGCGCGATCGTAATTCGCGCAATATCAGCAGAAATGTAGACAATTTTATTTTATAGAAGATAAATAGTGGTAACAGCGAGCGTACCGTTCCAGTCTATGTTACACTCGCGGTATTATAAACAATGCAATAACAATATATTTTTTTTAATACAGCAAATCTCGATGATCGCGCAACGGTCTGAGTTCCGTTGAAATATTATATTCCTACTCATCAGTGTGAATTGTCCATTAAATGGAATTAGTTAGATCGTTAATTAAATTAAGGGACAATTACGTTATAGGTGAAGCGAGGGTCTGATCACGGTGCTAGTATTGTTTGACGCTTTCAAATTGGATCTACGCACTATCGATCCCGTTCGAGTCACAGTTACATATATGCCCTTATCTCACATGCAATATTTGACCGAACCACGACTCAAATGTGATTTTGCTACCCTTGGGCTGTCACTCAAATGTGACATCGCGAAATGTGACCCTTGCGTATCCTACGACGTCAACCGTCCCTTACCGTTTTAGTTGGAGTTTCTCGAATAGAATCATACGCAGTCACGTATACGCTCCTATTTAACAAACAATATTTTACCGAGCGATCGCTGAAACATGATCCTACGGTCCTACGGTGTGAACGGCCTTAACGTTTCGCGCGGAGCACCGTAATTTCATTATGAGACTGCTCGGTACACAAACGGTTCAACAGCGCTCCTTGGAAGTAGCGCGGAGTTTCTTTTCCAGAATGAATTTGTAACGAACGTCAGGCTTCTATGGATACGTATAGGAAGTCTCGCGTTCGGTCAAAAGCGATATATCTCCGGTTTACATTTCCCCGGTGTTCGTGTTTTCGTACGAGACAGGCCGCTTTCGCTAATGAAATCCGTTCTCAGAAGTTCTCTCTTCGTATAGGCCGGTAACGAGCGCCGGGGAAAAAGCGCTCGGAGAATTAAACACTGCCAGCTAGAACTCGCACCTCGGCTTCGATCGATCTTCCGTTCGCATGATCGGTGAGACGCTCTCGTTACGTAACCGGTTCGTTCCGATTCGATCGATCCTCTCGCGGTCATCGAAGCGCAAGATTTTGATTTTAAAAAAGGTCTGGGCGATTTGACGGGAGCAGAAAATTGGAGTAGGTAATTATATTTTACTCGCTCTCGGTGATCGAGAATTGAATTTAATTAATTGAGATATCGTGGAACGGTTTATGCGATCATTGTCGGCATTAAAGAGTGATAAATATGTCATTTGAATGGAATCTTTCTATTGGTACAGTGGATGATTTTTCGTTAATTATAACGTTTAGTAATTTAGGTTCGGTGTATGTCGCTTAACTAATTATAATACATAATTTATATTAAACTGACAATCTGTATGATTCTATTCAGAAAGTATCGCGTGAAACGGTAGGAGATCGTTCTCACTCGTAAGAATCACATTTCATACGATCACATTTACTTAATTGATGGTTCGGTCAAATGTTGTTTGTATTAACAACAAATATCAAAACAGTTGACGTTACATTCTCCCCTACGTACTATAAATATAAACAATACATCGTATCCGTTATCTTAATAACAATTAATCAACAGACAAGGTCTTGTCTCGAGCCAAGTATAAGTAAGCGAGAACTTGTAATACCTTGTATCTTTTCAGGAAAGAACGAACGGGAGTTTTCAAGGTCGTCAAACCCTATTAAAAAAGAAATTTTTTACAAAGTGCGATAGTCTTCGGAAAGGCCGCGCCGAGATGACTAATTTCAGTATGATATGATCGAAATTTCTCTCGTAAAAAGAAAAGACAACTTGCACGTCGAGCACCGACAATTCGCAAAATATCTCGCGTACACAACAATGATTCCAGTACACGAAAGTACCAACCTCGTGCGCGCGCCCGCGAACAAAATAATTCGTTCTGACGTGTAGGCGGTGATCGACGCACGCGTAGTACAAACGTACGCGACGGTGACCGTCGGTGCAGCGGTGCGTCTACGGTGCAATTCCATCGTAATACCCCGTAATTGTCACGTGTGAATTAGTTTGTCACGATGAATCAGTGCGCGGTAACTGGCGTGGCCACGTTCGATTAACGGATAAGAAAACCTGCCGTGCTTTTCGCCCCTCGGGCTCGCACCCGGTACATTCCTTCAGTATCATCGTAATTCCTCCGCGTTAATTAATCACGACTTTATCCGATGTTTACATCGGGAGCGATACACGCGCGGTTACATGCGCGCTCCGTCGCCGTCGGTAGCTTTTGTTTTGATTTAAGGTGGCCGGATAGAGAAAACGGTCGTGTCTAGTTTTTAATCCTGTCAGCATTGTTTTATGGACTGCGCGAGGATAAATGATAATTCGAACGAAGTTCATTGTCGATGTCTTGTTGTACGGAGAAATTTGCGTTCTAGAATCGTGCCGTTTGAATTGGTCGAATGAAATTATTTTGTCGGATATTCCTATCTATTGACCGAGCGATTAAAATTATAGCGGAAGCGATGGCATGGTTTTGTATTGATTTTATAATATAGTTTGCTTTTTACTTTTACCTCTGAATATACTGTTGCTAAAAGATACTGTCAGACCTTATTCGATATTCTAAACGTCGATTAATATAGTAACTTAGTTTTTAGCATGATATTTCGGCTCATTTAATTGCGTACACTCCGCCCATATTATTTTTCCCAAAACCACAATTTTCAATTCTACTGAAATTTGTTATATACATATATTCACTATTTTACATTCGCGCTTAATCCGTGCGGCAAAACTTCAAAACGAAAAGAATTTAAACAAAGTAAAAGATAAATAATACCAATTAAAATAAAAATCGTGGAGAGGCTACAAAATTCTATAAAATTCTGTTAACGTCCCCATACAATTCTTTTACGCATACCCCACGATTTTATTTTATTTCATACCAAGTACTCGTCCCTTGAATTTTTACCGAATCGATTTCAGCTCTCGATCCAGGCAAACGGAGAAAACCAAGCTAAACGAAATCCGCGTAAAAGCAACATCCTTTGTTTCCACCGTCGGGGAATACGACGGTACGCCTCTCGTCTATTCTCTCCTCACCACGGAGGAGACCACTCTTGTCTATCGCAAAAATCAGTAATTAAGTTACGTTTCCTTTCGTATGGCGCGCGGATCGAACGATCTCAAAACAACGTTCGAGAGCCCCCTTTAGCTCGCGGCAGCCATTCTTCGCGGCGGGCGGCATCTCTTATTAAATCTCGGCACGAAATTATTATTAAGCGTGCACTATCGTAGCTCCCCGAGGATCCTCCGAGGCGCCGCATACTTCAGGTTTATCCAGGGTGAACGTCTAGGGGAAATATTATCCAACTCCGTCTTCTGTATGCACTCGCGTATCGTGTTCGAGCCAGCTCGCTCGTATTTAGATTCATTTGTCCAGATTAATCCTCCCCGCGCATAAATACCGTCTTCCTTTTACTATTCCCGCTAAACTACGGGGAAATTATTAACCTTAATCGGATCGTTGTTTTATGTACAGTGGAATTACCAATTATAGTTTGAATCCGCGATTATCGCGGGTTGATCGTTTTGAAATTATTTTTTGAAGAGCTGTAATTAGTTTGTTGTTTGAAAGACAAATGGGTGGGAAATATTAATATTGAAAGTGTGGCAAACACGAAACTGCGATAATTTTCTTAATGTTCGTTCAGTGTTGCGTGTTCTACTTCCAAGTGTATTAAACGCGCGAACGAATTAATATTTATTATTCGTTAAAATTTTACGATAATTAATTCACGTCTGCGTTGTTTGATGAAACGCAAGATTTTTATTGTTACTATTTCTCTACAATTCTACGATAATGAATTGTATATTACGCGGCCGGATTAAAGATTTCATAAAAAATATTGTACCTAGGAAAATGTGATTCGGAGAATCGATGGGATGCAATTAAATTTCATTTTATGTGAAATATATTAAATCTAATAATTCGTTGCTCCTTTGCGCAAACATCAAAGCGCTACGTGGAGTCTTGATTAAATTTTCCATCAAACCCGGAGAAAACTTTGCTTCATTTTTATCGACTATCTCGACCGCTTCGAACCATTCGCCAAATCTATTTTAAAGATTCTACCGTGTAGAACGATAGGATAACAATGAATAACAATTAGTCAGTGCCGGCGCCGAAAGTGACATGGCTAGACTTTGACTCATCGGGTTCTACATCTAAATTTACGTCCCTTCGCCAGAACACAACTATAATTCTTTCTCCCTCGTGCAATTTAAAACGACTCCCAAAAATTCCTAATTAAAAATCCCTTCAATTTGCTCGCCCCACGCGGCTCGTGCAGAAGAAACGTGAGTTATTCGAGATACTAAGAATCTTTACTCTATATTTTGGTAAAAATCGGAAACAAATCTTAACATAGACTTTGTACGTCAAAGTATTATAGTTTCTTGTTCTTACGAAAAATATTTTTAACTTATTACTTACTTTCGTCCCTTCAAGATTTGAGATGGAATTTCCAAACTGTCTTTGTAAAGTAGAGTACTCCGATCAATCGGATCGAGTTTTTTGGAATTTGGACAGACCGAACGATTAAAATGGTAATGGAGAAGGGAGCAGAATTGATTGTTAATTTATAATATAGTTTACTTTCGTCGATTCTATATCAATTACTATAAATAAATTTACTATAAATTTCGTGTCACGAGAAATAAACAAAAAGCTCTGCCTATATCCGTTTTCATTTCCCAACAACTTTCTTATCAAAATCACATTATCACGAAATTAGATATCGGCGATTAACATCGCAAACTTTCCAACGTAAAACCGCTGTGAAACGCGAACGGTCATTATCAAAATCAGTTTCCGACAAGATAAACCGGAATCGAACGCCCCGCAATTCCAAAGATATTGATTTCGTCCCCGATTCGCCGGGACGCGACGCTCCAAAAACTTGAAGACGCCTCCACGGGGAATAAATCCCCGGGGAAAAACCTCGAAGGGAGAAAACGTGAGAAATCACATCTGGAGGGGGGGAGGGGAGGGGGAGACCTCTACGAGGCTTATCAGCGATCCTGTCGTTTATTGAAAATCGGCTCCCCGTCTTTCGCGGTTTGCGGGGGAGGACAGAGTAGCCGGACGGAGGGAAAGAAGAAAAAAAAAGAGAGAGAAGGGATGGAAAAATGGCAAAGGACGCTGCTCGATGTCGATAGATCGACGCAGCGGGAATTCGGAAAAACGAGTGACGCCGAGGGGCAATCGATAAATCGCGCGAATAATCAAAGATCGCATCGCCTAGTCGGGAACGTTTACCGGTAATCGCCGTTGTTTCACGCCGGTCCATTGATTTTCGTTCGCGCGTTCGATTACCGATTTCCAGCCGAGGCGACGCCTCGGACGATACGGAGAAGTGGATCGTTTAGTCATCGGAAAGTGTTCAGCGTGGTCGATGGGAAAAACTTATGCGTCCGCGGCTACCCATCGCGTAGGAGAATAAAACAATAAAAACGGTGACAACGAGGCACAAGGTTTTTTTCCCCAGTTATTCCGCTCGCGATGGTACAGTAAAATACACCAGAAGGAGATTAAGTGTAGTATAATACTAATTCGTAAGTATAGAGAGGAGAGACTGATCGTAGTCCAGATACCACTACTGAGAAATCCGGTTATTCAATCTTATAGTTAATACTAACGATATATGATAGTGATAGTCGACGATCGATAGTATCGTCGTTGCCATGTTTCACCAGTGTTGCTAATGAGGATATATCGATGTTCGGCACAGTAAAGGTTAAAATGAGGTCACCGATTCTCTCGATTTTCATTAATATCGCGATAACAAAGGCGATTCGGTTACCGACGAGGACAATTTACGGGACACCCACTGCAAAAAGTATTGCACGTATTCGGCACGAGCTCTCAAACGAGTTACAAATCTTTTCACCTGTAATTTTAAACACCCGTCCTCTTGGAACGCGGATCTTATCGATTAAATCCCCTGCCGAATTCTTAATACCGAGCGATTAAAGTGACGCTCGTGCTATAATAGCGTTATAAAATCGAATTAAAGGAGCTTATATTTAATTGCACGTTCGAAGGTACGTTAAAGCGTATAAAATAATTAGACACCGTGTGGGCGCGAACACACACGAAGTTCCCCCCTTTACGAGTAATAATTACAAGCAACCCTGAATTTTCATTTGTCGGCTATATCTTCCCGCCGTTGCGCGGTACGCCGGGGGAACTGTAAAATAAATACGCGTGTTCCTCGGAAACCAGTTTGCCCGATAAAAGCCGAGTTTACGCGTGCGTCGATCTAATAACGCTAAATAACGAAACGCATCGAGAGAGAGAGAGAGAGGGGGGGGGGGGAGAAAAAGAGATTCGCATCGAACGAACACGGGCACGCGCTCAGACCAACGCGTTACCTTTTCCATTGTCGGAGAAATGGTCATGGCGAGGAGGGAAGTTTTGTCACGGGTAAACCAGTTCGTTATAAATCACGAAAGGCTCGAACGGAACGGAACGGAATGGAACGGACGGGTCTCGAACGGCCGTTACCATCATTCACGCGCGATATCTCGAAGGCCCCGGAATGCTGTTCCGCACTGTTCTAAATATCGCCTAAACTCTAGACCAGGGCTGTCCAACCCTGAACTCAACCCCGCGGGCCGCGTGCGGCCCAAACACAAAATTCTACATTTCCTTGAAACATGAGATTTTTGTATACCCATGTTTTTTATTTTTTTAAATTCGCGCGCTGTAGTAATTATTATTATGCAAATTATCACAGGACGCCTAAACAGGGGCCAATGTAAAATTCTAAATTTCCTCAAAACATAGAAAGTTTTAATAATACTTATTTATTAATTATTTGCAGTAATAATTTTTATTATAAATATCGTCACATGACTCCATTAGTAATATACTTATAAGAATCTAAAAATATATGTGTTATTAAAAAAAAAAAATTTTCGAACGAAATGAAGTTGACGGATATCGTGTTCGTACGTTATTTACGGACTTCATTTACTCGACGACAATCATTAAAATCAGTATAGTGCTCTATTTTCTTGAAACGTGGTCCAAGGATGTTGAAAGATTGTGCGTACACCCCTGCTCCTGACCGAACTCAAGGCCCGCGAACGACGTCGCCCGACGATTTCCGACGCCTCGAACATAACCGTGTGTTCAGCTCAAACCGATCCCATCGCGTCAGGTGAACGTAAATAAACAAAAGCAAAGGCGCGCAATAAATTCGCTCGAGAAGCGGTTAGCGAAAGGATTTAGATAGAGGGATTTTTTAAAACCGACCGACGCGTAACGGCTCGGGCACGGCGGGGAACAAAAAGTTTGCGTTTTCTGCTCGCTCGGTAGTACAGCGTGGGTGCGACGATTGTTCGCGGGAGCGTGAACAATTATCTGTCGGGAGTAGACAATGGTCGCCGTGGAAAGCCTTATCGCGAAATTGAATTGTCGAGGCTTCGACTCGACTCGCGAGGTTCTTCGAGGGCAATTTTTGGGTACGTAACAAACGGGAGGAAGTCAAACGATAAGGGTGTCCGTGAGAGAATGATTTCTCGAGACGATAGCCCTAGTTTTTAAAAAACCAGATATACCGACGACCGATCGTGGATTGTTTCCTAAGTGCGTCCCGTGCGCTTTTGTTATCGAGATAAATTATTGGAGTACCCATAAGTAATGTTTTTTTTTTCAAGTGGAAGAAACGTTGTCATTCGTTTCCGTGAATGTTATTTATTATTACGCAACGCGTATACTAATAAAATTAACTTTTTAGTTAAATTATGAAGTTTGCCAATTAAACCTTTTAAGGGAAACCGGGGCAATTTTTCTTTACCTTTAAAAAACCAATTATTAATAAATAAAATACGATGATGGATATCCATAAGCTCAAATTCTGAAGTCAATGTTTTGGACTGAACGCGTGGTCATCTTGACGCCTTAATAGTCTTAATATTAATGTTAATTAAATTGATACTCCGTCACTGGTATGGAGAGTAGCGCGTCTACCGAATACGGGTGACGCGGCGAGCAAAGCGTCCATGCGACGTATCCCGGAAGCGACAAATCGATTTCTCAAAGCGCTAAATCACGAATAACTTCCTCGGGTGAAGAATTTTTACATATCAAACCTGCTCGTACTAAGTACCCGTTATCTTTATCTTTGCAGGTGACAACTGTACCGGACGAGGGCGAGAACAGCTTTAAAATGCCCAGGGCATCGGTGGTACACATGACGTCGACGGCAACGAGACCGCAGCACATGTCACAGGTAGAGTTATCATTCGCGTATTTACAAAGAGACCCTTTCCAATACCCTATTGTTCCTAATCGGCTAGCCTCGTTACATTTGTGATTTAATAAGAAGGTAAAATGAGATAACTCAGAAATTATTCTACCGCGTGCTTTGTAAATACATTTTTCTTTCTCGAAGAAGTGTCAAAAACAAATTCGTGATATGGAATTAACTCGTAATCGCGCTGAAACATTTATTTGTAGGCCACGGATGTTTATGCAAACCGAATTCTCTCCGTGTGTAGTAATTGTGAACCAGTTTCGTGAGACATATATGTGTACGTATAACTCAAGTAAATTATGTAATACCTATGTGCACACCATAATGTACGATTTGAAAAGATATACATATCCATATTTGATACACATACATATTTATGTATTTCCAAAATCTGGTAACAACGAAAGAGGTTTCTAGAAATCTCGAAAAAAGAATAAAAAATTATAAAAGATTCCCGAACAATGAAATATCTGCTCGCGTCCCGCTTCGCATAAATTTCCTATACGAATACAAATTAGCGTAAACATCCAAGATCTATTTATTTCAAATTAACAGTCGCGTAGGAGAATCTCGATTCGTAGCTCGATACGCTCTCCTTTTCGCCAACTCAACGACTCGAGTCTCCCCCCGGAGGCGTCCCACCATTGTACTTCTATTTACAGCTGTCGTATGGATACGACCAACAGCTGACAGTATACTAATTATACTAGTCGGACATCACCGTGGAGCATTATCGTTGTCAAAAGTCGGTTCGTAGGCGACCGAGCGAGAACACGATAACTCCGGTGGAAGCGTGTGGAATGGCAAGTGGTAGAGATTCGGGTTTTGCAATAGTAAATCGTTACCGTGCGCGCCCGCGGATTTATCGTCCCTATTCCGACGATTTACGTCTCTCGTGTATCCATTGAGTATCCTCGAATAATCCGAATCCAGCCGTAGCGAATACTTTCCTTCTTGGCGCGGCTCCATATTGATATGCAAATACCGAAGATAGCTGCGAGCTTAATTGAGTGGCCCTGGCTTAAAATGCATATCGAGCATCCCGGCGATCTTTCGAGTTAAGCCCACCTACACTCTCTCTCTCTCTCTCTCTCTCTCTCTCTCTCTCTCTCTCTCTTTCGCGCGCGCGTACCAGTGTAGGTGTGTATGTACGACGAGAGGGTTGCGCGCGAGGGTACCTCGGACTGACCACCCATTTTCATAATACCGCCACTCTAAAGACTTTCAAAGCTCTTTTTTACCCGCTCTCACTCTCCCTTCTTTTTTTTCTCTCTTCCTTCGCTCTCCTTTCGCTTAGGGTCGACTAACAGTTTTAAGCTAATGGCTCCCCCGGTTAACTTCGACCTAACTCGGAGACATCCCCGCTCTGGATATGGGCCGCCGTGCAAACGAGCTTTTAACGTCGTGACCGTCGTCGGTTGAAAAACGTGGGAGCAGGGGATCTTGCGCGGAAGAAAATTTATGCCGCGATAGAGATACGCTTGGGATTGGAATTGTTAAGACGTGGTTATTGAATTATTTTCGGGAATAGAGGTAAAGGTAGTTCGATAACATTAGGTGACGCGGAATCGTTCGTATCGATATCGTTAATTGTACAAATGATTTTGAGGGCCGGTGTCCATCCCGTTGATCAGGTATCGAGAGCACGTCGTTCGATAATATTAGGCGACGCGGAATCGGTCGCGTAGATATCGTTAAGATGCGACCGTTAGGCAGAGGCATTTTCAGAGGCTGAGTGCTTTTCCGTTGATTAGGTATCGGGAGCACGCGGTTCGATAATATTAGGCGACGCGGAATCATTCGTATCGCACGGAGGTCGGTAAGCCGTAATCAATAATTCCGAGCAGTCGGGAATTCGTAATGCCGAGAGGTAAATGCAATGGTAATATTACGGTACGTTTGGTATCGAGATATTCGTCGGGATTTCGAAGTGTAGCGTAATGAAATCTTCTTCGAGAGCTTAGCGAGATATGGAAAAGCTTGATTTTACAAGAGAGGACGCACGGTGTTTTAATTAATTTGCTTTCGATTTAATAAACGTCGTTGGTTAGTGGTTTGTTGATAATTCTGTTCGTCTGTATATCTCTGTTATGCTCGGAATTTTGTTAAAAATGTTTGCCTTGCGATCGTTTATAACAAACTACTAGGATTCATCCACGTTACGTTGTTATTTTAACAATCACAAAAATATTTGTAGAAATGAAAGTACAAGTGGTTCCAGGTGAAGTTTTACGCGCAATTATCTCCCGAACAATACGATATTAATTCAATAGATACGATTTGAAACAAAGTTCTAGTCGAAACATTGTTGTATAGCTCGCATAATAATTGCGCGCAAAACTTCAATCGGTATATCCTGTAAACGTATGAAATAAATAAATAAACAAAGAAATCATCTTACTCGTAATAAAACTCATCTATACACTCGTTTCTACTCAAATTCTTCGAATAAACATTCCATTACCGCGAAATAGTGGAGAATTTTCACGCCTCGCAAACTTATCCGACGTTCCCGTATGACAATCAACCGCGTTGATTATCGAATCTTTTTTATTTTACCCATCCTCCGATGGTCGGCGCGAACGATAAAGGGGAACGCGAAACGCGGCGCGTCTGTCATTCTTTTTTTTATTTTATTATTCCCCGGGCTCCCGACGGCGTTATCAATATTTACGCAATGGAACAAACTCGCGCGCGAATGTATTTGCCGAGTATACGCGTTGGATACAATTGCATCTATCCGGAGAATTAGATTTCAGTATTATCGAATTCGCGTCATGCGTCAAAACGGAACAGTTTTGACCGCCGATCCTTTTGTATTTTCGACCTGAAATTAGCAGGACGCGCTCGAGTCTGCTTCAAACCTTTGACGTTTTCCATTATACACACATTAACCGCCGAAGATAATCGCATCCGTCGTGGTAATTAGGCGCCAGTATTATTGAATTACGAGCAGTAGCGATCGCGCTTTTGTTGCGCTACATTCAATGGGTTTCTGCGTTCGTTTCTATGATTATCAGTGCGCTGACAGCGGACGTTTGTGAAAATTCATAGTTTTGTATGGATGTTCGAGGACAAAGCGGAAAGCGAGCAGAAATTTGTTCCGTTACGAGAGGATTTGAAAATGTATTTTTAACGAAATATACTTTCAAACATTTACTTTGTTATATTGTATGTCTAGAATTATACTCGGTGGTAAAAAATCAGTGTGTAGGAGTTTCAGAAAATACTCTGTACTCACGGGCGGGAGTAAATAATGATAAATCAATAGGAGTCCAAAATCAATATTTTCGGAGTGAAATAAACGAACGGGCAACAACGCTCGTCGATCTATTAACATGAAATGAAAACTCGTCCTAGCTTTGGATAAACGATAATTTTCCGTTGCGTACAATTTTTTTCTCAAATTTCTTAAATGTGTTTCCAGCCCGGGTCCTTTATTTACATGGGTCGTGTTCCAAATAGACTTTCTTACATTATAGGAATAGAAAATTCCATATTGTACCGACGGTACTGATTCGAAGACCTACGTTGATCGCACAATTTTTGCTCCTGCCGATGATTAGTATTGCATAATACACCGAATCAATTACACCCTTTTTTAAATACCTTCCGCATACACACATTTCATAAACGCAATGCAAAAGCAAATTTCACGCGAGGTTGAACAAATTATTTTAATCGAAATCCCATGTTACCCGCCAACAATGAGCATGATAATTTTCCACGAGAAAAATCTTGGAACCTCTCCCGACGACACTCGCGAAGTACGCGCAACTTTATTCGCGCGATCATCGTTCGACGAGACTGGCTGAATCACGTTACTATTTCGATCCTCGCGACGGTCGGTAACCACGATTGGAATAATGAAAAAAAAAACACGAAACGATTCAATTGTAAAATCGAGACATGCGACCACGCGTCATTGTTCGGCAATCAGTTGATTCGCGCAGAATCACTCTCAGGTAGCGTTACAGTTTTCGCACGGTCGGCGCGAAGACGTAAAAAGGGACCAGCGTAACCGGCCCACGCATTATTGTTTGCAAACGTCAGATCGAAGGGAATGGCCTGTCTCGCGATGTCGGAAAGGTTAAAGCTAGGCGACACGCGTCTAATCGCGTAATACACTCGTTTCTGCCCCGCTAATGGCGAGAGATCGAGATATCGGTCTATGCAAATTTATGTGGGATCGGCAACGCGTTGCGTGCGTCGCTTAAAATTCCTTTAAACCCTCCGTTGATCGGAATTGATCTGACAGATGCGTCGATCATTTGTTTTTTTTTTACACACGATACTGGCTACCTGTACCTGTATCTGGTGTAGTATATACAAGTTTTTTTTATAAAAACTCACCCATCGACCTTTGGTGTTAAATAACATACTCGAAATATATTTATCGTATTCTCGATCAGCTGATATTTCGATTCGAACTACCGATTTTTCATATCGGACGTGTAACGATGTTGTAATAATTATTTAATGTTAAGTGTGTACTGACTGTAAGTACCGCAAGTTTGTCTATTCATTAAGGTAGAAGAAAATATTCGTAATAAGTTTGACAAAGGACTTAGCGGATATATTTGAATAAGAAATATATAAAAATACTTCAAATGTTCCATATATATTTAAATCAGTTATACGGTTAAATCAACGCACGAAACTTTACCTGACGTTTTTAGGAAATGCTTCCAGAATTGAATGCGAGTCGCGTAGAAAAAAAATCAGTCGCACGGACGTCGCGTGTACGCGACGAGTAACGCCGGGAAATTTAATATAAAATATTGACAAAATTTTGTAACAGGTGCGACTGACACGGCTGTACGGGTCTCGCGGGAAATCTACTGTGTGTATACGAGATGCATTTCCTACTATGTATATTCGTAATTTTCGTGCGTGTTTCTTTTTCCGAGCTGTCACGCTGACCGTTTGGCGTTCAAAATTGCAAATTTGTATGAGCTTGAAAATTGGAGCGACGGGGATACGATGTAACGAACGAAACGTACGAATAATTAAAATTATTCGGTAATCGCGAAATACGAATCGCGAAAAACGTCGCGATAATTACGTTGTACGGTAATCACGAAATACCTCGCGATAGTGAGGATTATTTGGTAATCGCACAATACTTTGCGACAATTAGGATTATTCGGTAACGGCGTAATGCGTCACGATAATTGCTATTATTTAGTAATTGCGAAATGCGTCGGATTTCTGCCGTGATATAAATTTTGCAGTCAATTTAACGAAACGATCGGCCGGAGTAACTAAGCGTCATTTCGAGAGCACGTGGCACGACATTTATTGAAATTAAATCAAAGTTTTTCGCTGTTACGGGCATATCGAGATTTAATAGTCCCTGACTAATGATCGCTGACTAATGCGTTTATCTCACGCCCTCTCGCCATTGGCATGGCGAGTAGATTTTTATTCATTTGGCTAGCTCGCAACGGTATCGTGACATAATCGATGCAATTAGATAATAATTGCAGTGCAACGTTACGCGCTACCGTTGCCACTTGTAAATTCATTGCTCGTATGACCCAAATATTTTCGAAAAATGTTCACGCGCGATGTTAACTATTTTTAGCCTCGATACGTGGCATAGTCGATGTTATCTTTCTTCCCTTTGAATTCTCCATCGAAGAAAATGGGAGACGTAATTGCGCATTAAGATACCAGGCGAAATCGTTCCGTTCTAATCTCGAGCATTATCTTCTCTATTCGCTCGTCCGTTATCGAAAATTGAAAGGGAAGATCAGGTATCGAGATAACGCGCGAAGCGAGCCAAATATTTGCAAAAAATTTTCACGCGCTATGCAATCTGCCTTTAGCTTCGACATATTTATGGGCATAATTCCATTATATCTTTACTTCGGTCACCCTGCGTCGAAAGAATAGAAAAAAAAATCAGGTAAAAAGATAGCGAGAAAAATATTTGCAAATAAATTTTCACGCTCATTCTAGCCTATCTCTAACTTCGAGATACGATATAACTCGATATTATCTTTCCCTTTTGTCAACCCGAAACCAAAAGAAATGAAAGGAAAAATCGCGGATCAAGATAAACCGCTCGACACTGGCGTTAAGTGTGACCGAAAACATTTCCAAAAAAAATTTCCAGGCCTAATAAGAATTCTTTACCGTGAATACGTATTGCAGCTCGATCCTATCTTCCCTTCCGAACGAAAAGAAAAGGAAAAGAAAATTAGGACATCGAGATACCGGGCGAAACGTTCGACTCGAGCGTCAAGAGCCGATACGCGCGTGTGCGCGTTGGGGTGTGCGTATCGGAGATTTCCTTACGTCACTCGGCAGATCGTAAAACCACGGACGCCGAATAGAACGCGACGACGCGAGTGGGGATGAGACGAACCGAAAAGGAGTTAGGAAAGGTCAGTTAGGGGTCCGAGGTCCGACGTCGCGTAGAATACCGTGTTGTACATAGGTTGCAAAACGCGTACACTACGCTGCTCTCGACGTGAAGGCGGGATTTATTATTAGAACTGACGTTTCAAACGAATCTACAGAAGTTGCACTTGCGGTTTCTCCGTGTTTACACGGTTTCCCTCGCGATACCATCGGATTTCAAAATGTCTCCAATGTCATTTAGCGTGCTGAGCGCACCGAATTACTTTTGTACGTTTTGCCCGGGACGCTGGAAAGAGATTGATTATTTAATTTGTTTCGACGCGGTGCGTCGTGGTTGGCGTATGTTGTTGAAAACATTACATCGCCCGAGTGCTCTTTGTACATTACATTGTTTTTGTAACCTTACGGTATTATAAATTGATACTTTAAGTCGTTATTATGACGTTATCGTATTAAAAATTGCTACTTTATATTGTTATTACAATGTTATGGTATTCAAAATTGTAGATATAAATCTGACGAACGTTAATTAATTTTAATTTAATTAATTTTAACGTTGCCGGTTACCGACGAGCTCCACTGTGTTAAATAGCCTAGAACGTTGAAAGCCATGGAGGAAGCGATATTTATGTTATTCTCGCACCGAGTATTATTTTTTATCTAAGTACTCTTTGTAAGAGCCGTATTAAAAAAAAAGAACTAGATTCCAAGTTGTTACTCGCTAATCCGCGCCCCGCGATGCACCGAGAAGTAATCTCACGTGGATCTTTTAATCACTCTATTCTTTCATCCAAGTAACACAAGAAAAACACAAAGCCCGGTACACACTGCAATGTGCATTACAATGCCGGTTGCTGCTTCAAACATTTTGCCAACGATCCTCTAGGAAAAAAAAGTGAGCTACGACGTAAGTAGGTTTATCGTGCTCGGGAGTCCTTCAGTTTTCTGCAGATATTCGAAACAAGAATCTCGTGTCTCACTGGTTTTTATCTCTACCAAAATTGTGTGTAAAAGATTTGAATGATTCTCGTAGAATATCTACATATCGCGAATTTAATTAAAGTTCCCTGGTTATAGATAAAATGCCGCGATACAGGAACGAGCGACCCATTTACACAGAAAATGTACAAAGTGGTTTGGAATTTCTGGAAAAGAAAAACAAGTGACAGAAGAGAAAGAATAATCTTGAGCTTCTCTTCCGACGTAAAGTTTATCATCGAATAATTACCGAGAATTAAAAAATACCACGATGCAAGGATAAAGAAATCTTCTACCCAGAATATTTCTAAAAATTATTTAGATTTTCCCCAAAATGAAAATAAAAATCTGTATCGCGCAAAAGAAAACAATCTTGTGCTTTTCTTCCAACAATAGGGTTTATCTATGCTTCCGATTATACAAAATTCATACAATTACCCAGAACATTTGACTATCGCGAACTTAATCACATTTCCAAAATTACAAAATACCACGCTGCAACGGTAAGCGATCACCCTACCCAAAAACTTCCCAAATAGCTTTCAGAATTTCCCGAAATAAAGCTTCGTCTACCCGTCGGTTACCCCGACTCTGTTTATCGTAAAATCGGTAGTTTCTATCAACGCACGGCGAGTGCACGCAAGGAACTCCCGTACATCCATTGTCGCGCGTTGGATACGTAGAAGCGAACGTTGCGCGAATGCCGGCATGGCACTTTGAAACCATGGTACGTACGTACATAAACCCGGGCCACGCGAAATGTTTAGTATTCTCCAGGCCGGGGCAGAGCTCGGCTTTCAATTTGCGGCCAACAATTTGTCCGACGGTTGCGAGCGGCGAATGCACCTCCGTGATATACACGGGGGGATGCACGCGCATTCCTATATGTATTCGTCGATGATAGGAATTCGCGTTACCAACCCGCCACGGGAGGGGGTTCCCGCTGTTTCTGTAGTCGACGGGAAACCCGTAATCTGCCCATCGGGGGAGCGTTTAATTCGAAACGGAGACTCACTTTGTTTTTCCCTCCGTTAGTTTTCATTGGGGAGCCCCGTAATCGAGGGTTTCGTGGGCTGAAAACTGGCGAAAATGCGTTCGAGTAAACGCGAGGGAAAATTAGATGCTCCATCGGATTCGAATATGCATAATACATTCCCGGAATTTATTTATCGGAGGAGAAGCCGTTGGATTTATTTTCGTTTCGACTGTTGAATACGAAAGGGGAGATAATTTTGATATTTTCCGAATCAAAATATGTATAAGCTTTCGGTAATCTCGTAAGCTTCGGCGTTTCGTCGTAACGAAGTGTATTGCTATCGTCGCGTCCCGACGTGTCATTTGTCACTTCCGGGACGTCGGTTGTTAATCGATCAAAAAATTCCCATCATCGAGCGAACCTCCTATTCTTCGGGTCTTTCCAACCCTGTAAATGGATTTTTTTGTTATCGATTAAAATCTGATGCACCGAGAGTGACGAATGACGCTGCGCCTCGATACTACACCGAGAAACTTCTTTACGATAAAACACCGAAGCGTGCGAGATTGACGTAAAGTTGAATTGCAGGCTTAAATTTAACAGATTATCTCCTGCTTTGAATACGGCGGTATAAAATGAATATTATCCTATCGATTTTTTCTAATAAATAAAATCCCAGAATCTCTTGACCCCCGTTCCGTATTAAGTACTATCGGGCAATTATCAATTATTTGTAGCGAGTATGTAAATATGTCGTTGAAACGTATGTATTCTTTTTCTTTTAGGTGTTGGCCACGTTAGCGCTTTCGATGGGAACCCTTTCCTCGGGATTGGCAAAGGGATACACTTCGCCAGCCTTGGACTCCATTTTGGATAGCCAACCACCTCACCTCTATCAATCTACGAACAATGATACGTGGTAAGTCCCGTTCTCGTAATACACGTCGCGAATTCACTTCGATGAAATAAATTTCATAACACCTCGAAAAATCAACCGCGTAACGCGCACTGCAGAAATGTCAAAGGTGAAAGTGTACGAGCGATGGAAGTTACGCGTATCCGTGTACCACCTATTAGCGTTGATCGCAGATAAGCGAATTAAATAAACCCAACGAGATATTCAGCAGGCGCGATAAAGCGCAAGGAAATCTCTTAGATAATTCAGTTGTAACAGATGCATTAACGTCAGTCCGTTCCTTTTCGAATGTCGCGCGCTTTCTCCGTCCGATAGGAGTTTCATTATCGCGCCCACCGAGGAAACGCGAAGTACCGAGGGACCGCAGAGCCATTCGTCATCCTTAAATCCCGCGTAATTAGATATACAATGTAATCTTTTATGTAATACCAGTATCCTTCGTATGTTTACGTAATGCCGGAGTCGTTGATAAGCTACCGGTTTGGCGTTTAGTTATGCAAAAATGTGTCCGTCGATCGGGAACTGTTGCAATTAACAATTTAGTGATGGATGTTCTTACTTATTACCGACTGTTCTACTTAAAAATATCGTGGTAGATGTTCCTATTATTACTGACTATTCTACTTAAAAACGTTGAGACAAATCTTCTGCTTGCTATGGACCGTTTCCAATAAAGAATCTCGAGATAGCTGTTCTACTTAACGCAGGCAATTTTTTGCAAAGGCCATAAATACCTATTCTGATTATCAAAGACCGTTCTACTTTAAACTTGAAAAAAGTATTCTTATCACAGTTCGCTCTTCTTAATACTTACGGTAAACATTGCAAAAGTGTAATCTCTCTATTAGCGCGCATACTTCAAAACGACGAAAAAAATATCCCGTTCAGCAGAAACTATCCTACTTGAATTCGTAAAAAACCGTACCCCTGGTACTTACCAACCACTCTCCACGAAAAAATAAAAGAAGAATTCTATTCATCGGTGACGACTTTACTTAAGTATCGCAAATAAAAAGGAACTTTCATCCCTCAAACAATTCGGAAGCAACCGTCGAATATCCCCGGTAGCGACGTTCAACGACGAACCGTAACGGACGTAAGCTGTCCTTGAACCACTTAAAAAAGATCGATTATCGTGGACGGAAAAGATTGATGGTGGTCATCGACGGACAATACACGGCGCCGGTATTAGGATTCCGACGGAGGAACGTTGACCGCTGTCATCGGCAATCGTCTTTTCATTTCTCGCAGGTCTGCTTTCTCCGTGACGCAACAAGAAGCCTCCTGGGTAGCGTCTTTATCTATGCTGGGTGCATGGTTCGGCGCTATGATCGGCGATTGGATAATGAGAAGGGGCCGTCGATTGGCACTCCGGGTGACGTCCTTGCCACTGACAGCGGCCTGGATCCTGACAGGTGTCGCGCCTTGCGTGGAATTGGTCTACGTCACCAGTTTCATCGGCGGACTTTGCTGTTCGGTCATCACCATGGTGGCCCAGGTAGGCGATACAGTTTTAACCGCTCGATCGCCGCGTCAGTCACATTTGGGTGACACGCGAGCTTCGGTGCCATAATTGCAATGTTATCGATTTTATTAAGGTTATCGACGAGTAACGCGCGTGTCGCTAAAACATGGCTAGCGTGGGATCGATGTGTTCATTAAATTTTTTACCAAGAATATCGTAATAGAGATCCCTATGGAATAATGTAAATTCAGGTTTAACGCGTTTACACATTCGAGGACCGATAACCATTCAACCGAATTTGTCGTTAATCAGGTGTACATATCAGAGATCTCCATACCGGGCATCAGGGGTTGCCTGTCAGCGATGCTGAAGGTGGTCGGTCACGTCGGCGTGTTATTGTCGTACATCGCGGGCACGTATCTCAACTGGCGACAAAGCGCGCTTCTAGTAGCAATAGCGCCGACGATGTTCTTCCTGGGTACGCTCTTTATACCCGAGACACCATCCTACCTCGTCCTGAATGGCAAGGACGACGAGGCTGCCAGCAGCTTGCAATGGCTGCGCGGCGAACAAGTTGACATCCGGCACGAGTTACAGGTAACTCGAAAAGTTGTGAACTTTTTTTCGCGAAACGGGCATGAATTTCTTTTTGTGAGCACGGACAGTAGTGACGGTAATACGAATGTGATTCTCGGAATGTAGTCGTACGAAGGTTCCGCGTTAAGGAAGGTTTATTTAAGCAGTTAGCTGTTTTTGACGAGTATACTCGTCGCGAAGGAATGGTGATATTTTGTGTTAGAACGATTATACTCGTCATGCAGAAAAGTTGTTACCATTTGCTGTTTGGATTGGAATTTGAGTTAGAATCATAACATATTCGTACATTTTGTACAGATATTTTTAAAGAGGAAACACGGAAATGGTTTATGTATTTTTACTTTAGTAATCCGATCCACGAACTATTAAAATCTTTTTATTAAATATAATATAATCGGCATCGCTTCATCTTTGCGACACAATTTAGGTGCACACTTTCCAAAGAGTGTCGGAGCAGCTGACTGGTTAAACGTTGTCGAGGCTAGACCGGGTGACGCATTGCGACAATGTAGAATGGTAGATTTAATTAAATCGTTATAGTTAAAAATTCAGTCGTTATTACAGCAACAAAACGTCGTACAAATCAAAAACCGCACCGCTCACTAAAGCGTTATATTTTCGTAAATATAATATTGATAACACACTTTAACTACCGACCGAAAGGTTTTTATTTATTGAACAGCGTATAATTTAATTTCGTTTCAACTACCGCGCGTATGTAAAATTAAAATCGTAGAAATAAATGCCTGACCACGATTCCGACGCGAATATACATATTATCGGTGTATCAGGTTTGCAGAGCTATCGTGCCGACTAAAGCGTTCACGGCGAGCAATAAAAAAATCTGACGTATGCACGGTGGATGAAAAAGTCTGTCTATTGACTGTTGCAGGTGATAAAAACGAACATCCTCGCCTCGAGGGCGAAGCAGTACGAGTTAACGTTCAGGAACAGCATGTTCACCCCTCGATTATATAAGCCCATCGCCATAACGTGCGGGTTAATGTTCTTCCAGAGGTTTTCTGGAGCGAATGCGTTTAATTACTACGCGGTCATCATATTCCGGCAGACCCTGGGCGGCATGAATCCTCACGGCGCGACCATTGCGATTGGATTCGTGCAATTACTGGCTTCCCTCTTGTCAGGTACAGTGGAGTCTACCCTCGAGTTCCCGAGTATCGAATAAAAGGAAACTTTGACGCGTTTGAAAGAAACGAGAGTAAAAATGTGCGAATATAATGCTCGCAAATTTTGCGAATATGACAAGCGTAAAATTTTGCGAATATGGTACGCACGAAAATTGCGAATATAATACGCAAGAAATTTGCGGATATAATACGCGCAAAATTTGGGAATACAGGCGTGAAAATTTTCAAATAAATATAGATGCGCGCCAAATTTGCAAATAACGATACTGGCGTGCAAAATTGCCGAGTAAAAATAGATGCCTGGAAAATTTGAAAACACGGTCAGGCGCAAGATTTGCTCTACTCATTGGCGTTGAAAATTTCAATGAAACAGTTAAAATAAGATAAATATCACGAACTAAAAGATTACTATAGCCAGTTACGGGTAATTACTGTGACGGTAAACGCGTTAATATATACATAATAAAAAGAACAATAGAACTGGATGCGATCTTTCTTCCCGCAGGATTCCTGATCGACATCGTCGGCAGGCTGCCTCTCCTCATCGCCAGCACCGTCTTCATGTCTTTGGCATTGGCAGGTTTCGGCAGCTATGCCTACTATATGTCCCAGACGCGAAATCTGGGGTATCCGGATTCGGCGGTTGTCGGGCAGCACGACTGGATACCGTTGCTCTGCGTTCTCGTCTTCACGACCGCCCTTGCTCTGGGCATATCGCCAATTTCGTGGTTATTGATTGGCGAGCTCTTTCCCCTGGAGTATCGCGGCCTCGGCTCGAGCATCAGCACGAGCTTCAGCTACTTCTGCGCGTTCTTCGGAATTAAACTCTTCATGGACTTCCAGCAGGTGAGCCGCTTACGCGCGTACAAATATATATGTATTTGCTGTCGCCAGTCCCGAGGGGAGACGGCGTTCCGATTGAATCGGGTAACTGGGACGTTCGAGGGGTATAATAGTATATGGATATACATAATGTGTAAGAAAGAAATATTCATATACATATGAATTTAAAAAATTGAAAGAAGAATAATTATCGCTTCGATCGTTGGAAGCGAATGTCGCTGAATTAGCTGGGCTTTTCGTGTATCGCGGATTTCTTCGCATCCTCCTAGGAAAATTTTTTCTAATTTCCTCTAATTAGATTAACTTTCATTCGTTAGGGGAAATTTTATTAGTGGAGACCGGAGAAGTCCGTGACACTCGAAAAGTAAGTAAATATAACCAAAATATAGATATCCCTCTCGTGGGAAGTGTTAAAGAAAAGAAGATGTATTCCAGCATCACGAAACTAACCCGAGTTTCTTAGAATCGTACATTTAGAATTTCTCGAACTTCCATTAGGCGGAGTAAAGACTGTCGTTTATCATTAACACGTTGAATGCCACGCTGATTTTACATGCATCGCCAATGACAAGCAAAACTATTTTTCCATGTTTCATAATGCATTAATGTAATTAATTAACATTTATTATAATTATGAATTTCTACTAATCTCGACGCGGCGCCGGTCACTGGTTCCTCCCACGACGCTACCGACAAATCGAGTGCCGGTCACCGGTGCCCCTCCATGGCATTCGACGTATTAACGAATTTCCCTGTACCGGCGTACTTCCGACGGGGCAAAATTCGATAACTCTAGCCAGCGCAACGTTAAATCGTGTTCCAGACATTCGGCCTACACGGGGCCTTTTGGTTTTACGCGGCGGTGGCGGTGTGCGGCCTCTGCTTCGTCGTCTGCTGCGTACCCGAGACCAAGGGCAAACAGCTGGACGAGATGAACCCCGACTACGCGCAAGCGCGGTAGTATAAGGCCTCGCTCACCGGGGGCCTGTCGAACCTTGAGAAGGCGAACAAGCCGTTACCGGGTGGGGCCTACCCGAACCAGCACGATCCCCGCGACCTCTACGGCTCCGATCGTCCTGGAAATCCCAACGTCCCCCCAAATCCCGGGGAGCGTCGCCCAAACATCTCTCGCTCGCCGTTCGCCAGGAGCAATCATCGAAAGCTCTCGGATTACTGCAACATCTTCGCGGAGAAGACCAACAGGATCGGCAGGAACGTCGAGAGTTTCATGCAATCCCGGGGATTCTTCGCGACGCGCCGATCCGCGGACGATACGGCGCGGATCAACGCCACGATGGCGACGATCAACGGCGACGCGATAGGCAACGATCGGCGGGTAACCGGCAGCAGGATCAACGGCGAGGCCGAGCGTCAATTTCGCAACGGTGATCGTCGTTACGCTCGTCCTGCCAGAAGCCACCGTGACGCGGGATCGTCGTACACCAGGAACGTTTATCCCGAGGTGAGGAGCAACGTAGCCGACGTCGGGTACAACGACCGTGGCATAGAGATGCAGCTTCGACGTCCCAGGAGGCGAGATTACGGGACGGAGTACGACGTCGGGAGCGTATGGCGGGATCTCCCGAGCGAATTAACCGTCTCCAAGCCGATCCTGAGGAACGGCGTTAGTCACGGGAGAGGGGAGAGGCTCTACAGCTCGACCGTACCCAGACGCGGTAGGAGCATCAATTTCAGGGATCAGCCAGTCGTCGGCGAGGGTGGCGTCTCCCTGACGTCGCGTCAGGGTTATCCGAAGAGCCTGCAGGACCTGACGGGCCTCGGCGTAGACGTCGGATTCCGCGATCCGACCGACGCGCCCTTCTTATCCTCGAGCAGGGCTTGGAGGGACGAGAGGGCGGAGGACGGCCATCGGCGTCGGAGGTATCGGGAGGACGACCTCGAGGACGATTATCTGAGGCTCTATCGGAATCTCGCGAGGCTGA
The DNA here is from genome assembly GCA_933228935.1 of Pemphredon lugubris. Taxonomy (NCBI): domain Eukaryota; kingdom Metazoa; phylum Arthropoda; class Insecta; order Hymenoptera; family Crabronidae; genus Pemphredon; species Pemphredon lugubris. The sequence goes on along the minus strand of OW121819.1, from coordinate 39,525,922 downwards.
ACAAGTATCCTCAGGACGGGAGGTACGAGCCGGGACAGGTGCATTACGAGAGAGAGTGCAGGACTTTCGGCAAGGACACCGTCGCCTTCATTTATTATAAGACGTGTTACTTGTGATCTACGAGGAAACGCGACGGAGTCTCGTTAGCGGCGTACCATTGTCCGTTTGGTGTGATCAGTGATTTTGCCGGGAGGAGCGGGGAGGGGGCGAGGCGGACGTCCGGAGTGCCGATCTTCGTGGACACGAGAGCTATTTCGATATACGTTTGGCGATTAGTTCGTTCGATCAATGAACTTGGTTGGGGGATGTCGTTCTTCGCGTTCGTTGGGACGTGCGGTTGAAACCTCTAACGTCCGTTGGGACGAGTAGTTGAATTTTTTTATGTTCGTTGGGATAAGTGGTTTAATGTTTAAACCTTTGTTGGTAGGATTGACCGAATCTTTCAATCTTGAATATTGAAAAATTCAACAACACGTCCCAAAAAACGTTAGAGGATTGAACCTACCTTGGGACGAGTGGTAGAAACTTTCAACCTACGTTGGAACGAACAGTTGATTCTTTCAAAGTTGCTTTTGGTTGTCGTTCGGGAAATCGTCGGATCGAAGATGTTTAACTTATTTTCCTGCCACTCGACAGTTTTGAGAGATAAAACATTCTAGACGGGGAAGGAGTGAAGTTCCGCCGTTTCCGTGAGACTCTTGGAAACAACGGAACATCTTTGCTCTGAGAGACTCAAATAATTTCAAGCTGCTCAATTCCTTTAGTTTCGATTAACGATTTGATAAAAGCGAATTGGTATCTTTGTTACACGGAGTGTCGTTATTAATCGCGTAAGACTGGTCGGAATAGAATTTAAATTTATATTCGCGTTCAATCGATCGAATCAATGAATATCATTTATTTCTAGGGGAATACTGCGAAAATTTCGAGAAAATAGAATTAATATATAACAAAGTATAGCGTATATGAAATATTTATTATACAAGTATTACCGCGACGATAAATTTAATATCAGTTTTCTTCGTCGACCAGTTTTACCCTCGCCCTCTAAAATGCGTACGGTGATAAAAACTATAGTCAAGAGCTATATATCGAGAAATAAGTGAAATTCTACTTTTCTTAAACGAACCGACTGAACGACCTAATTTGTATTTATCCTCGTAGCTGCCTCGTACGTTTGAAAAAAAAAAAACTATTTTCACCAAGAGGCGTATCGAATTAGCGAGCCATGGTTTCCGACGTTCGTCGATTTAATATCTAACTAATTAAAAGGTGCGGGGTGCTTGCGCGCGAAAGGAATCTCGCCGGAAATAAGAAAAAAAAAAAGGAGATAAAAAAGGATGCGAACGCTCCTCCGTGCAACGTGCCTTTTGCTGGGAGCACGAAAATATGAAACGCGCGTACCGAGGATCACGCGAGGGGAGGAGGAAACAAAATCGCGTACGCGTATGTAAATATAAACTTAAATCTAAAGCAAAAAAAACGACTATAAGATAGCGGAGACTCTTAGATTTAGACTCGATAGACTGTTCGTCGATCGCCATCGGCGTTTCTGTATACATAGAAATTTACTGGTGATATTTTGAAATAATCGAGAGAGTTTAAAATTCCGCGTCGCAGCGAGTCTGGAGGGAAATGAAATCCATAGAGTACGTTAGAAGGGAAACCGAAAAAGGTAAATAGGAAAAAAAAAAGAATATCGGAACAAATCAATTCTCTTCCAAACCAAATTCTTGTTCTTTTAAGCGTAACGACTGACGCGCGAGATACGTAGAATTCGCGTCGCATTTTGTTTCGCTTTTCCAAGTCGGAAAGGATCGTATGAAAATGAAGGAAAAGCTGAAGTCGGAACGGGGACCTTTTCTTTTCCGCGTGTGTACGATGAAGGGATGTACGGAAGCCTGAACGTATTTCTCGTACGAGTGCAATATATCGCGCGAGATAGATATGTATACTTTTACTAAACGGTAATGAAGCTTAGGGGGATGAGATATTAGGAGTATCGAGAGGAAATTATTTTGCGTCGAACTAAACTATTAAGCGATATCGGAGCCTCGTTCTAATGGCTTAACGCGATAGCCAACTGACTTAACGATGACAATATTAACTGTAGATACATACGTCTATACATATACACTTACTATCTTTCGTACTAAGTATCTACCGTGTACATGAATTATTATTGTATATTACGTATACCTGTAACGAACACTCGTAGAACCCGTGTAACTATTCGAGTAAGCGATATATCGACGTGTGAACTTTGCGACAATACTAACCGTTGATCGAAATTTCATAGAAATGACTTATCGATTGGAAATCGTCGAAGGCAGTCGAGTTTGATGAAAGATAATAAGAATATGCTGGTAATCGATGTATCGAAAATGTATCGAATACAAACTTCGAGGCGTTGCCTCGATTTCTTAATACATTCAAATTTCGTAGAGATAGCTCATTGAGTTTGAGACATGAAATTAAAAACAAAAGACAATTGACTGGTAATCGATGCATCGAATACGAATACAAAGTTCGAGGTATTGCCTTGAATTCTAAACATTGTTAAACTTGACGAGATTCGACTTAAATTTTGTAGAAATAGCTCGTCGAGTTTGAAACGTCGAAAAACAGTCGAGTCAAATTAAAAGCAAAAGTCGAGGCATTGCTTCGATTTCTAACCATTGGCAAATTTATCGACGTGCTTCAATTAAAATTTAGAATGCACTCGAAAATCACAAAATCGACATCTCCGATCTCCTTATTTAAATCATCCAAGGTTGCCTCGATCGTCTTCGACGATTTCGCGTCAATTTTCTAAAGCGTCGTCGAGATAAGCATTCGTTATAAAATAAAACTCGTGCAATGATAATACCATCCTCCCTCGGGTCCGAGGGAGGAGATCGCGATCTTTAGACGAAGGTATTCGAAAAAAATAAACGGCATTTGTATTTTGTATTTTTATATAGTTTGTAGAACAACCTCGAATGTTATACGCGTCGACTGTTGAGTACTCGCGAAACGAGTTGACGGCACACTTTGCAGAAACGATGTCTGCGTCTGTGATCGATAGCCCGGTCTCCACGGATCAAAATATTTCTCGCAAAACGACGTTACTTTGACGAAGAGGATTCGGGCAATGATCGCGAGGATCGTTAACCGATGGAATTTAATTAATCGTTAGTCCAGCTTAATTTTTTTTCAAATCTTCATTAAAGATATAGTCAAACGAGTTTCTAGACGTATCAACAATCAAAACGTCGATCGAATCGCGCATTCAAAATCGAGGATATCAGTTTATTGTTTATCACAAATAATTTCGAGATGAATCGACGATACATAATATTTATGCCCCTCAGCGATGCTTCGTTGAAGAATTATTCGACCAACTTTCCCCGTCAAAATGGGACAAATATCAAAATTATAGAATCGATTAGCGAACAGAGAATATTTTTTTCCGTGCAGTCTCCTCGGCGAGACGCGTTAAACTTCTGTAAAAAAAAAGCAAAAGAGAGACAAAAATATTTCTACCCGCGAGTCATATCCCTGCCATATCCGAATATTCTAACGAGGTGTGCTGTTTCTCGATAAGCGCATCCAAAATTCGTGTACTTAATACTCAAAGGAATAAGATATTACCGATGGCTTCCGAGTGGGCAGTGACCACGCGAGGAAGATGTTAACGAGATCACGAGTTTTCCCACGCCACGTCTTCGCTCTCGATAAATCATTTCACCGACATTCCATTCTCGTAATCGTAAAATCGCGCAGTTGCGCCTATCCTCGATCTCGGATGTACGGTGGGTAAAAAATAAAAGTATTCGTTCACCGCGGTTTCTTCTTCGCAATAAGATCTCTTTGCAAGTATAAATCAGTTCGGCGTACGCGTCAAGTAAATAAATAAATAAATCTAAATACACGATAAAACTTCTCACGTCGAAAACTATTCGCGAAGAAAGATCAATTGCGCGCGAATGCTTTCTTCCCACCTATCGCGCATCGAACACGCGTGGCGTGCGAAGTATGAAAAAATCTAAAATACGAAAGGCTAAGTTCGTAACCAAAACATATCTCCGAAAATAGAAATTAGTGAAGATAAAGTATAACGGTATACGCATTATAATCGTGGGTCACTGTCCACGAAGGAGCAACATCGCGAATAGAATTATAATAATATTATCTATCGATGTAATATATCTTACGATGCTCAAGGGCTTGGACGCAGTATTGAATTTAACGGTTTAACGATTAAGTTTAGGTGCAATGCTCGTTAAAACGAGTGCACGTAGAGTAAGAGAGAGAGAGAGAGAGAGAGAGAGAGAGAGAGAGAGAGAGAGAGAGAGAGGATACTCCCGGATCCTGCGATACGACTGTACAGTAAAACTTCTTCGACCATCGTAACGTTATTTCGTTCTTTATAGCGTAAATCGCGCGGAATAAGCGCGCGAGTCTTGTGACACTTGCCGAAAAGCGTGGCACGAGATAGGAGATACTTTGGGAGCGAATTATTCTCGCATAGGCCTCGCTTTCCTTATAATGTCGAGGCTACTCCTTTCTTCCTGACGTAGCTAACGTTAAAACAAGCGAGTAAACAAACAAAAAAAATCTGCACTGTGCACTTTCGTGAATTGACGGTTTATCGTAATATTTATAGGTGTAGCGGGTTAGCGAATGCACGCGCGTACGCGCGATTAGTATTATAAAACGCGAGGGTTTACTGTAATCGTTCGACGCGAGACACGGCGTAAATGATATTCGATGTTAGCGATTCCAGAATTTAGCACGAGATTTTTTATGAAATATTGATGCAAAGGTATCAGGAACTTCTATTTATTTCTGCGACGTTTCGGGTTTTCTGCATCTCGTAGTCAGGACGTAAACAACGATAATTTGAGAATTTATTGAATACTTAACTCAATATTTTTGATAACAAAGACACGTAGAACTTCTACTTATTTCTATTTTGATAATTTCTGTGTCTAATAAATTTTCGTCGCATTGAAAATCTCATTAACGGGCAGTGTGCAATATGTTAATCTAACTAACAATTATCTGGACTAAAATTTCTACTAAGATCTGAAACTTCTATTAACAGGCGTATCCTTGTGATTATAAAAAATATTAATTAAAATTCCACCGTATGTCAAGACAAATATGAACCTAAAAAATACGCCCAAGAAAAAGAATTTATGCCGTTTCCCGCGTTACGAACGCGCGTTCGTATACATATTTGTACACATTTCTGTAAATCGTGTGCGTGCGCGCGTACGCTACGTACGTCTGTACATATACATATATGAAAATAAGAATAACGAGAGTCGCTTATAGGTGTGCGCGCGCGCGGATTTATCTTCCTAACGAGAAATAGAAGTCGCCGAAGCCCGGAAAACTCGAATATTAATATTAATATACCGAGAAACGTTATACCGTATTAGAAGGAAACACTTAGATATTCAATAATCGCGAATTCAACGTAGTCAGCTGGAATCGATCGTCTCGATTCTAATCGCGCGATAGAGATTCGATTTTGTATCCGGGAAACGAAAACGCCGGATCCTTCCGTACGAACCGTATCGAATTACGTCTTCGATTAATCGACAATAAAATGACTCCAACTATACAACTAATCGACAATAAACAACATTCGAAGGAAACGCTGGACGTCACCGAAGAGGGATGTTAAAAAATAAATGTTATACATAATTATCCGAGAAACCAGAGAGAGAGAGAGAGAGAGAGAGAGAGAGAGAGAGAAATAAAAGAACAGTGCGAGATCGTATTTTCCAAAAGCTGCATACACTAAGGCATTAAGGATACATAATAATATAAATAAATTAAAAATATATATATATACACATGAATATGTCTGACGTAACCTAAAAGGGTCGCGCCTAGCTTCGCTTGCTAGATTTAATATTTTTGTAATGACGCTTAGACGTAGTTTGTTTGTACCTTCACAGAGTAAAACGTCGACACTCGCGATATCGTTGTCAACGCGACGAAATGTATAGAAATCCGAACGGAGCCCAAGACGATCGAATTCGGATGTAATAACGCTCGGCCACAGCGTATTACGTTTAAACAATTATCGTAAAGTTACATCGCGATTAGCGAGCGGGTAAACGAGATCGATTTTCCACTTCGTTGAAATAGAGAATCGCAATTCCGATAGAAACTCGCGATTTTTCCAATTAACGCGGGGGGGGGGGTCTCTTTGCAACCCCTAGATGAGATTAACGATGTCTTTATTCGATCGGGTACAGTGGCGTACAAGTGACGAGAAAAGTAAAAAAAGAATCTTCTTTTCATATCAATTTCCCGTACTTCTAAATCCGATCAAATGCGATGTAGTTGTAGCCGGATTATTAATATTCGGAACCGAAAGTTGTAAATACGATAAGAGATTACCACACGACGTTTAAGATCACTCGTCCGCCCCTGTATTCGATTTAATTCGATGCCAGTTTCGTTCATAAACGTTTCAACGTCGAATCGTGTTCTACGTTGAAGCATACCAAAGTCTTTTGGTAATCCTCTAATCTAATATTAAGAATCTGGATTGCTCAGCTGCGAGGCGAGAGCGGATGGGATGCGAGGGATGGATTTGATTTTCTGGAGGATTAAATTATCGCGAGATTGAAGCCGTGTATAATGAGATACGAATAGCACAAAATAATCCTGCCGATGCGGTGGCGTAAACTTCGAAAATTCAGAGTAAAGGAAGGAAGAGAGAGAAAGAGAGGGAGGAGGAGAAAGGGTGATACGCACTTTCAAACGGTGCATCCTGTATTTGTGTTACGCATACGTACTGTACTTAATTCATAATTTGTTAGCGTCTGCGTTTGTACCTCTCTAGAAGTAACGAACGAACGTGTCGGATATATACGATCGCTAAACGACCTTCGGCGGAACCAAACTGTTGCGTGTTTGTATAGAGATCCATATACACATACATAAATGCCAAAAGAACAAGATATAATCGACAAAGAATGAGCTGTGTATTCATTTACCTTTTCCCCAATCGTAAGATCGTGTCGATTTGTATCGACGTTAGCACGCGTGATAGGAATTATAATTGAAACGTCGTTTGGACGAGTTAAGAGAACGCGTAGTGAAGATTCGAAACGATCATTTAAGATTCGCGAATTTAACCCTCTGTGACGGTATGTAACTTTGAAGTGACATACCGATACTTCGATATTTTTTTAATCTTATTCTCAGATCACCGTGGCGAAAAAATGTTTATTTTAGATGGTTAAACGGTTACATCAACAATAGTCCGCGAAGTCTGGAAAGTCTGACGATCCAAACAACAAGGGACGCAAGGAAGATCTTGGAAATTGGATCTTTGGTCGTCAATTATATTTACGCGACAAAACAGAATCGATATCTCGCAAAGAGCTATCGCTACGACGCAAATACTTGCCACACGCTGTTACGCGTTTAGATCGTATTCTTTAGTCGTCACACGTTTATCGAGTTCCTCGCGTTTAAGTATAATTACGGCCATCTGTGCCCGAGGTATAACACTACGATGCACCCAGTGCGGAACGAGATATTTGAAACGCAGAAATTCAAAATTGCGACGAGACTCACCGAGCTGCGGGACGGACATGTAAGTTTCGCAATCCACCAGAAATTGTCCTGTCTGCATTGCTCCGAGAGCGATGACTCTTTTCGTGAGGAACTCGATCGTTTGAGGCCCGGTCCTGTTTTCCGTCATCGGAAACTGTTGCAACCTGACCGAACAATCGCAGAAATTATAACAACAATCTTAAAACGCGTATTCAATATTATAGTACTTTGACGAACGCTTAACAGCGCTCGTAGTATCCAAAACAGCGGAATATCGCGAATAGAAATAAAGATTCTAGAACGCCAGCCCTGGTTTAACATGTGTCGGCCGAACGACATAACCTCCAAACGTCAAAAAGTTGAGCAACCGCGAATAGTATGGCAATCCGAGTAGTCGCGTTTGTTTCAATAAATAATACGCGGGTTAATGAAACGATTTGCGTCCGATAAAGACTTACACGGTGACACCCATGTTTTAGAAGACGATTTTAGTACACAAGCCGCACCGGAACACCGTGAAACAACATAACATGGAGCACCTGACAGAACCGAAGAGAGCGCGTAACTCCAGAGTGACATCTATTAATGTGAATTTCGAAATACCACGACAGATGGCGCCGCTGGATTAAACAGATGATAATTTGTGCGGCTATCGGTATAGACGGGATACGAGAATCTGAACGCAGATTACTTATTTGAGTTAATTAGTTTACTTACTTTGTATAGATCACTGTAGATGTACTTCAAGGGATCTCAAGTGCGTTACTTCGATCAGAGATCGTAAATAGATGTAAATTTAAGTATTTTACGTTAATACATTAGACGAACTTAAATTTGCAAAATTACTCATTGCGATGGAATATATCGTCGGTGCACAAGAATAGTCACGCAATTCAAAAAAATAGGTTTTCGAGGCTGCCATTTAAAAGTTCCTTGTTTTCCATCCTTTGATGTAAGGGAAGAAAGACTCAACCACTTTTTAGCCACCATTTTTGCAAGTAGCAATATGTCGATTCCCACAGTTCTTTCAGGAATGTCAAACTTATTAATATTAGATAACATTTATGGCATATACTGCAAAATTGTCAAATTACGAGCTTCAGCTTTACGCAAAACAAAACAGTTACCAAGGCAAGCTAAAGCAGTGCAATATTAACCTAAAGATAGAAGGTAACGCGCGCCAACAAGTATAACCCCGCTTCGCTCAACAGATGGCGCAGGGTTGCTGTGAAATCCACGGGAGTTCAGTCGGAAAATGGCGATATCTGTTGCGACTGGTTCAAAGTATTTTTTTTCTCGATACTCCGTATGTTGTCGATACGTAGTATTTCAAAGTGAATAGTATCGCAATCGTATCACATTTTTAACCCCCGCATCGGGATGACACCTGCACGGTGGTTTCTCTTCGCACGATGACGAGACCGACGGTGAACGTGCAGAAAGGATTTGGCAGAAACGAAGGTAAAACAACTTGTGTTCCGTGCATGCTCATAAGTCGGCGAGCACTCGCTCCGACGATTCCTGCCCGTATTTGGGCATCGTTGCAGCCCGTGTATTTTATTTCGAAATAAACGTGACGACAATGCGATAATAGAGGCATGCAGTCACGTGCAATTTGTGCACGTACATACGTACCGAGTGTTTGAGTTATGATGTTATTCGGGAGACGAATACCGTACAAATGGAATATTTAAAACATCGCGGACAGTTTGCTAAATTGCGGTATAATACTCGTAGGCAATTTCTGTCATCAAACCACGTGCATTTTGTCCTGCGACGTTTAACCTATGACATTGACGTGGTTATATGTAGACATGCATTCGGTTTAATTCAAGTGCGTACGATCGAGCGTTAAAGTGAGAATAAGCGCGTTACGAGGTTAATATTAAAAATGGAGAATTTTGTTCAATGAGGTTATACACGTGATGCGTAGGGGGTACTGGATATAGAATTCCAAGCTACTAGATTTATCAAATGTTTTTATAGAAACTTAACAATATATGGATAACATTTGCATCGCGAAAGAAACTCAAGTTTCATCCTTACGAAACAAAGGTTAACTAGATTTATCTTCGTTTCCATATAAACGATTAGAAAATCTCCGTGTATACTCAAATCAACCAATTGCATCACCGATCAAAAAAATTCGCGGACGCTCTTTAAGAACTGAGTTCTACATCAATTATAACATTCACAACATTTCAAACCAATCGACGAGAAAAGAAAAATGTTTCTCAAACATCGCATTAAATTCTCGAAAATTCCCAGCATCTCGCGATCACCGCTGTTGAATTTGAAAATTAAAATCATCTCTTTCCCCCGTTGCATTCTCGTTACGAGTGCCGACCTCTTATCGCCGGTATTGTCCCGGCAAAAAGTTGTAGCGCGCATTGACAAAAAAGGGACTTTACGCGTGAACAAAAACCGCACTTTGCGCTCCAGAAAGAAATGAAAGAACAAAAATGAGACTGAGGGGCGTGGAAGAGTGGGGGGGGGGGTTGCATGAAAATGCGGGTCATTCCGATTAAGCGCGCGTGCTTCTGGGGTGCATTAAACCTGAGAGAGCACAAGGTCTCATTTATTAAAACCGCGAGCAGAATTGACCTTAATCGTGCGTCTTTTTTGGCCGGTTTCCGTGAAATTTCCACGAAACTGCTCCCGGACGGAACTTTTGCGAAAGTTATCCGATACGGAGGTACGGGATACGTTTCCGCGGGGTGGGGCTTTACGATAACTAGGTGATAGATGCGTCGCCAAACTCTCGTCGAGCGATTTCCCTCGAATTTGGTCCGCAATTTTTGCAATGAAAACAAATTACGTCTTTTTGGCGTTCTCGTCCGATATTTCGCCATTCGACGACGTGCCTGACGCGTTTAATGGTACATGTCGTCGGGTATTGGTGGGTATGTGTGTAAAACGTTGAAATGCCATTTTTTCTTTTTGTTTTTAGCGACGTTAATGTTCTATTTTGGGAAACTTAAAAACAGATCGCGAGAGGGAAGAGTTATATATAATATGAATCATGCAGTGAATTTCGGCCGACCTAGTTTGCGAAATTTGTATCCTGCATTTAGAAGTAGAATCAAATTGGGAAAGAAATATTCAGATTCGGGAAGTATTTGAAAATAATACTGTCTTCGATGCAACTTTTAGAAAAATTGCATATTTATATGCCAGCCTATTATTGATATTAAAAAATGTAACTCAGGTAAATTCAAATACTGGTAAGTCACTTCCGTTCGATGCTTTGATACTCGTAATGCAAAAATATTAAAATTACCAGCTAAATTAACATATTAAATAAATTAATATCACGGTACTTATGTTCACCCCGAATGGTAAACAACGTTTTCATACGATATTTAAAAAGTTGTCTTATATTAAATTTGATTCGAATAGGTTGAAACGCGTTTGAAATTCAGTTTCTCTAGACAGATACTTCTCGCTATTAGCTATCGTTGAACGTCAGGTGGCTGCAACTCCATAGTTATCTATATAACCGATGCCGTCGCGACGCTTTCGCGGCTTCGCACGCTTTATCCTCTCTCTCAAGCATCATTTTCGCGCTAACGAACACGGGAAGCGACAAAAGGCATTTCTCTGAATCTGGCCAAAGATGGATATCGCCGACCCATGTCGGACGCGCGCAAACTTTTTCCCCGTTGAATAAATGGCACGCGTGTTTTTCGTAAGATTTCACGTTACGCGCGGGACACTTCGCACAGCCCTTCCATCGCGACCTAAATGTACAAATTTGGAGAAAATGCCGTGGGGATCGCTGACCATGATTTCCTTCTACATATAATAATTAACTTCCAAACGTAAGTGGGCTCATTTTACGAGCCATTTTACGAGGTGGATTTACGAGAATATCGATCCGGCGTTTTCTTCGTTGACCGAACGAGCGAATTAAATAAATATAATTATACGAAGAGAAGATAGCTCTTTTATAGCTCTGTTCTTTCAAGACAAAATGTTGTACCAGAGATTCTGACGATTAACCCTTTGTGGTCGTATTTCGTTTATACTCGGGTGCTGCGCTGACCGAATTAAATTTTCGTCAAAGAAACGCTAGTAACGTAATACAAAACAATACAGAATAAACCAACTTTTTCATTGTTTTTTTTTTAAATTTATTTATTTGTAACAGTATAGTAACATGATATGGTTTAATTTTTTTATAAAAATTATATTTCATAATCTTCTATCGTCTGGTATCTTTCAAAAGTTTTCAAGTACACGTGTCACAAAAATAATTAGTTTGGCGTCTTCTTCTTTTTATTTTTCGGTTGGAACCACATCGAACAATTCTTCCTCTTTACATGTGCACAGTGGCGCAATATACATCTGTAGCTTGCCATTGAGCCGGTGGTTCTCTTGGTTATGAATTTTAATAAAAAAATGTGTAATCGCAGTTGAAACAAAACAAGTACAATCTCATGAAGAACGATCTATACCTCAGAAGTCAGAAACGTGTTGACTTCGTTAATTGCACGAACAGACTAATTCTTCGGACTTGCGGCTGACAGCACACATACGATTCCTGATAAGGGTAATTAAGTTCGAGGCAAATCGAGCTTTTCATCGCAACAAATCGGAAAGCACCGTTTCGACGATGTCGGTTACTACCGAGCGAAATACAAAAATAGGCGCCAATCGTGCCTGAGATTCTACCTCGACAGGAAACTATGACCGGATGTTCGGTGGCACGTGACTCGAATGCGAAGACCCCGTCCCGCGTCCCGAGGACGAAGGTAGATCGTTAAATATTCCGTCAATATTCGACAGTAGCGAGGTAACTTAAATTTCGTTTCGAGAATGCGTTTCCTCGTTTTCACGGCGATAAGACTCGCTGACCGTAATTTACAGCTCGGCCGGGGAATGGCTTTACGATTTTCAACGCGTGACCGGATTTCTCGATAAACGAGAATCCTTTTTCGGGACATAATTCGTACGTTGATCGGATAACAACGAGCCGGGGTAACGACGAGCGAGACTATCGAACGCGTTTAGCGAATTCTGCTCCTTCTCGCCTCGAAAGCGCTGATTTGTGACACGTTTAATAGTTCTCAGGTAGTTCGAGTAATATCGGAGAAGTCGCTTTCCAGAGATTTGGAATTGTTGTATTTCTTGGTCTGTTTCGCGTTAGAAGGGAACGCGAGTGTATTCAATTTATTTAACCGGAGCTAAATGCAATCTACTTGCGCTTACGAAAATAAACTCAGTCCAGGAAAGTAAATAAATCTGCTTTTTCGTTTATTCGCTACTTCCAGGTGCGTCTTTCGGCAAGCATTTCGCGAAGAGACCTCGCGTCGTTCCCGTAATTCGAATTAAACAAACTCGAGTTTATCGTCTAACGTGTATTAAAAAATTAAATATGCATCGAGATGCTCGGACTTTCTGATTCCTAACTCGATTACAATGCGCGTGATTTTCTCCATGTGGACATCGAAACACCCGTGCACGCGAAGGTAGGGAATATTAATTTTCGAAAACTACGATTCACGATCGAACTAATTATCATACGCTCCAATCTGGGTTGCGCAAACAGTAAACCGATTCGGTAATTAAGTCCTCGCGCGCATAATGCAAATATGGTTAGAAGATATCCCTCGGTAACGAGGGTAAATTACGCTAGTAAAGGAAATGAATGCTCTCACTGTAGTCCCCGTTCCGACGGTAATACTCGCTTTTATAAAAACTGATATACGTGTATGTAGAACGATGACGAAGGAGGGTCCCCGGATCCGCGTCTCGCAGTCCCATTTGTGAATTATGCCAATTAAAAGTAAAGTTTCTAACTCGATTAAGGTTACCATCTCCCAGAATGCTGAGCAAATTTCGTAACTTCTCCTTCCGCTAATTCAAATATACGCGCATAGACGCGCGTATTTAACGAATCTTAATGGAACGTTTTTCTTAGCGGGATATCAAAATCTATTCGAACGAATATAAACGTGCAATAACCAGATATCGTTGGGTTGAAATCTCAAACGTTCGGGTGCACTCGTTTATACAAATATAACGAGCTATTAACGGTAGAAGTACCGACAGTTAACGTATATGTATTTCTATCAAAAATGAACTAGTGGTTATTTATAAAATACGTTATGCGAGAGAAGAGTATTTTATTCACATTTTCAATTTTTATATCGTTTCTTAACGATATAAAAACAGACTTCTCGGTCTATATACAATATTACATGTATTTACACTACATAGAAATACACTTCCTTTGCATTTAAAAATAATAAATTTAACTGAAAATTGAAAACCAGCCGAAATTACTGGTTTAATAGTTCCAGTGTTAATATAAATTCGAATCATTTCTAAGTAAGATTCTCCTTCTCGCGAACGTAGTAATTACGATCATTACGCAACGCAAAGTGCGATCGATCGTCGAAAGATACGAGCTGCCGACCCAGTTTTAAGAGCAATCCCATTCGTCCCGATGCTCTCAACTTTCAATTATCTTCCCAGGATTATCGGACATTGAAGTCACGGGATAACGACGCTCCTCGAGATCGACGAGGACGTCTTTTATCTCGCCGCGGCGCGGATTCGACGCCCGTCGAGTTTCCTCGCGCGCGGCTGGTAATCGCATTTGCGATTTCGCTCACTGAGACGCGTCTCCGCGGCTGGATTTCTCATCATCGACGCCGGAGAGCACTTGGGTTTCTCGGGACGCTCGGCAATTCCGAGCCCTCCGGTCCTCGACGAGTCCTCGGATCGGGACAGGGACAGTTTTCTTTCGCCCTCGTAGCTGTCGTAAAAAGCAGACGTTGGTTCCGGTCGCGTCGGAACCCGATTCGATTCAATAGATCGTCTCCAGGTGGACGCGCGTTTCGAGAAAGCAGCGGTTCTCGTCAACGTTCGACGCTCACCCCGGCCATTCAATGGTCCCGAGAAGTTTTCTGCACGACGCGACGTGGTAAGAATCTTGGACGGCTCGGAAGTTTAATCGATGTTAGTTCAGCCGACGACTCGTTTATCCCTCGATCACGTCGAGGCATAAATTTTAGGATTTACGATCGAGGAAATTTTCATGTGAATTAATCCTGTCGGATCTGAATTTTCTAGTCGAGAAAAGAACTTTCTGTAATACCTGAAATACCGTGATACCTAGGTTTAGAGGTTGTAACCCCATCCTTGCTGCTTCCTCGCGCAAGGCTGTTTCCTCGCCTTGTACTCATATTTAGATTCCAGAAACTGATTATCCGTTTTTACTTTGCTCTGCTCTATAATTAGTTTTAGAAGCACGTTTAACCTTTTAATCGTGAATCTGACCTACCAAAAGCGTACTCCGGGCGCGTCGCGAAACATCCATTGCGACGAATTAACTCGCCATGCCCACGGTAATGCTACTTTCGAAGTTTTACAACGCGTTATCTCGTCTTACGCGTCAAAGAGCATTTCCGCAACGAGGAGTTAACTCGTTAAAGAGTCGAATGACCAAGAAAATTATTCCTTCGCTTCGAATCACAACTCTATGCCACTGAGTATCAAGAACGTGAGAGCTAAACTTTTTATTATTTCAGGAAAGAAGAAACGGTGGTTTTTAAATTGTAACGATTAATCGGTGTCGCGTTACGCGCATCATCGACTCATTGCCCGCGGCGTCGTACTTTCGCCTAACCGCGGCGGATCACGATACATCTTTTATTCTCATCCCCCTAACTCCGTTCGTTCGAACTTTCCTTTCGCCTTCGATCGCCTCGCGCCCATCCCTTTGGTTCTTCTTCGTTCAGCACCTCGAGTCGGTATTCTCTACAAACCGAAATCCTATTTGGCAAAGCCGAAAGTATTCGTCGAAGCCCGGAGCTGTTCGATCTTATACCTCTCCGTGGTATCGAGATAATCTCGCCGAATTCTCGGTAAAGGATTTTTTCTATCCATCCGGAAAACTCGCAGTGAACTAAAGTTAAATGTGCAGCTTTTTATAGCTCTCGTGATCCAGGTCAAAGATTCGTAAAGGACGGTGTTAGTAATGAAATAAATATGTTTATTCGGCTAACAGTATACACTCGTCTAATTACTTTTCAACGAAGTACGCGTTTGGCTATGAATTGTAAGTACCGAGGTTGCAAAAAAACTGTGTCGGCTGTTCCGAGTTCGGAATAATTCTGTGGAACGGTTGGATCCGTGGAAATGAGGAAACCTAGGTTTTTAGGAAAGAGTAATGAAAGGGACGAGGAAAGTTATAGTCAAAGGGCTGGACATTGGAAAATAACCGTTTCAGGGAGGATGCGTCAGGTGCGATTCAGAACGGTTGAAAGCTTCTTGGAGTTCAAAATATTATTAGGCTGAACACTCCAATGATCGCGTTGAAACTGACAGATGCATTCAAGTGTGGCTAGATTACCAGTATTCGGTTCGATTACACATTTATTTTCTTCATAAACATAGTAAGTTTAAAAACTTTGTTAATCTTAAATATTAAAAGTATCATTTTGTTATTATCGGTGTCTACCCAGTGCAAATTAGGAAAATACTCAAATTTCGGAGTATGGATCTGCCTGATCTGATGATTCGGGGTGCGACAATTGGAGTGTTACTTCAATGAGACTACAGATAATCAAACCGTATGTTCAAAAACAAGTTTATCGGATGGATATTCCACATAGCTGCTCGATTTTATGTCCCTCCGCGGCATCAAGATAATCGCCGAATTCCCGGGGAAAAGAATTTTTTTATCCATCCAGAAAACTTACTGCGAACCAAGGCCAAAACGCGTAATCCTTTATTTTCGCCTGATCTTATGTCCACTGGAAATTGCGCCTCGCGACGGCGTTCGAGCCCGTGACGCTCGTATCGGCAGACTGGAATGTTATTGCAAGCCAGAATCAAATTCCAGACATAATGGAGGAACAGAGACGACGCGGTGCGCTTCTCCCTTCGGGCATCTGTTCGCATTACCGGCGAGTTGGGCATAAACACGAACGTACATATGTACCGTCCTGCGTAGAATAATTACTTTCCTCTCGCGCGTCGCCTCGCTCGTTACGCGATCGAAGACAATGGGGAAATTGTTTTCTGTTTTCTTTTAACTCTGCTTCTCCCGTCGAGTCTGCTTGATCAGAAACGTAGATTATGTTTCCGGAGTGCGAGGCGCAAGATAATAAAAATAAACGATACATTATACGTACTATCAAAACAGGGAAGTAAAAACCTGCTCGATACTAGAATCTTTCGCCAATATTTTTCTAGAAATGAAAATAAATACGAAGAGGTTTTGCGTCGCGAGAAATAAGTATCGCGCGGATCCATTGTAACGGAAGACTTTATCGAAATTTAGGTTCGCTTTTGTCGAAGTTTTCGAAAAACATTTCAGCGTCAAGAAACTTCGGAAACTCCGAAACTTTCCAGCTTTCATAATTCCTTCATTTTCGTGTCCCCGTCTCGCGATTGAAATCCGAACGGAAAGCTTCCCGAGCGTCGCGCTCGTATTTAACCTAAATCGCTGTTTAGTCAGACGGCAGATTGAAATTCATTTTGCGTCCGCGGAAGACTGTTTATCGAAGCGTTTCGACATTCTCGTAAAAAAAAGAGCCGTTTCGTACACAGGTGCCTCGCGCTGGCGAAGAAGAAAATCGTTTGATTCGGCTCTCGAGCGTTTCATGGAAGTCATAAAACGCCGACGAGAGCCAACGTCTTTGTAATTAAAGTAGTGTCCACTTAACCTTGATCCGTTATCGCGACCCGATTACGACCAACGAAGGTACCACCGTTCCTCCAATATTTTTAATTGCTTTTTTTTTAATCCGTACCTTCCCTCTGCCTCGAACTTGTTAGCATACATTTTCTATCGCCGCCATTTCAACTCGGAACGATAAAGCGGAACAACGAAGCGATTCATGAGTATAGAATGTTAAACATCGCGTTTAACGCTAGGACTACCGAACGAGTCGCTTCGACTGGTTTTAGATTTTCGTTTAAATTTATCATCTCTAAGCACGAACAAACGTATTTCTAAGTAGCATTATTATATACATATATTTCTTAATGACATAAACGATTAGAAAAATATGAACAAAGGTCTTTTTTGTCGCATAAAGCATTTTATAAATAACCAATCATTTCTAATGGTGTGGTAGGAATAGGTATACGTTAATTGTCGGTATATCTAGTTTTAACCATATTCTCCTGCACATCGCGTCGGTCGGAAATTTAGTTTGCAACTTGACATCGGCAAATCTGGAGTAGTTTACGATTCTAACTCCCGTCGCACCCTTAGCATGACTCAAATTTAATATAATACCTACCACACTGCGCTTGATATTCGTTTAAACGTGCAATCGTAACATTTGAGGCCGCGTTTTTTCACGACTTTTATATTTCACTAATTGTAAGAGAAACACAACTCGCGCAATTCGCGAGAAATCTTAACGAGGGAAAATGCATCTAGAAGCGAAACATTGACGTAACGATAAAGACAGACAGCTGACAAGTATTCCCGGGATAATTAATTGGTTCCTCTGGAAACCACGAGACCACGTGACACTCCGCGCCCTTCTCTCTCGTCCCTCTTCAATCGCCACCCTTTTTCCTCCTCGTCTCACGGTAGTCGTATGTCTTCCACGTTGTTTCGTCTCGTTTTCCTCGTCTTCGTCCGTCGTGGCTCGTTTGCCTCCGACGGCCACCCCCGCGTTAATTGTAAAATCGACGAGAGACGCGCTCGACCTCCACCCAATCGGGATCTCACGCGCAACGATGTTATACATTTTTTTTTTTTAAAGTTAAACTGAATGGCGGACCAGAAAAACGGCGATGCGTCAATGCCAGACCGGGACATCTGGCGTAGCCATAAACATTCTTGGTGAGTTAACAGCTCGATCCAGCGAAGGTCGGGAGCGGTGACGGAGGAAGAGGGTGAGAGAGAGAGAAGAAACGCTGGCGAGGGTGAGAACGAGAGAGAGGGGGAGTGATCGAGGCATAAGAAAAGGTTTGCGAGGGAAGGAAGTAGAGGGATTGAAAGAGAAGAAATAGGTTTACCAGGGAGGGTAAGATAAAGAAGAGAAAGTGTTAGAGAAGAGGAAAGAGAATGGGAGAGAGAAATATTGCTCGCTTTTGAGGGGAGAACGGAGAGGGAAGGCAAAGGTTTGCGAGGGAAGGAAGTGGAGGGATTGACGGAGAAGAAATAGGCTTGCACGGGAGGGAAAGGGAGGGAGAATGAGGGAGTGGAAGAAAGCTCGTGAAAGGGAGAGAAGTATTGCTCGCGAGCTAGGTAAACGAAGACAGGAGAATAAGGTTTGCGAGGGAGGGAAACGGTGAGCGTGAGCGAGAGAGGAGAAGGATAGCTTGCAGGAGCGGGAAGGGGAGGACGAGAGAGGGAGAAAATACTCGAAAAAGGGAGAAGTGCCGGTGGAGATTCACTGTGAAAACGAGGAGAGCAAAGTGGAGAACGAAGAGGAAGAAAAAAAGATGAGAGGAACGAGGAGGGAGGAGGCGCGTAGCAGCGCACGGATCAGAGAGAGAGAGAAAGAGACACAGACGTGGAAGGAGAATGAGAGGGATGCAGTGGCACTTAACGCTCGAGATGAGTTCGCCGAGTTGAACCAATTCTCATCCGGTGACGTCATCGTTCCCGTGAACTCTGAACCATCCAATGAATCGGTCAATATTTATAGAGAGCATAAATAATGCGAATTCTAGCTAGTAGTTCGCCGCGGGGACGAAAATATCATTTAACGTTCGACGATTAATTAGTAATCGGTTCGTGGAGATAACTGATTCCGTAAGAGAACTTTACCGATTTATTCGCTCCGTTTGCAAACGCTCAGTTTGCTTCTGGCTTACGATTACTTTTGTTTACGAAGAGAGGAACGTTTTCACTGAAAATGAAGCCATTCTAGGGGAAAAGTTTAATATCGAAAGTAATAAAGGATGTAAAATTGAAGTTGAAACTCAAGGCGGATATAAAAAAGATTCCCCTTTCCATTTGTAATTTGAACGGAGCGTTGTTCCATGGATTGTAAGGAATAGCGATTTAATTGAAATGTAAATAACGAAGCGTTAACTGTTGTACTAACAGTGACATTGAAACTACAAACAATTAGCTTAATTGATTTAGTACTTTAAAACTACTGATGTACAGCCGTAAAATCCCATGATGGTCGGTAAAAACGTGCAATTAAAAATTTCCGATGTTCGATGTTGCACTTAAATTTGGAAAGGTTGTTCGGTTAAATGGACAAATATCATATCCATCGACAACCGAACGACTTTTCCAAATCTTGATACGACGTCGCTCTCGTCACATCTCAAACTGCATGTTTCTACCGAGCACCATCGAGGATTACCGTGCTAAATACACGTAATGACTTCGGTATGTTTTTGTCCAATTGTAAGGATAATCGTCGACCCTCCGACAGTCGACGAGCTGTCCCACTGACTAATTGTGAGTAACAGCGAACGTCTCCGTTAATGAGGGTCAGCGTTTGTCGTGCAACAGCTCGCTAGACATTAACGCGAGCCACGTTCGATTCGATGTTTGTCTGTTTTTAAATAATCGTTCCGTCGATCGACTGAGCGTGTCCGAGAAACGCGCGTTTCCTTGCTGCCCGCGGGAGCAAACGGTAGAAAAAGAAAGATCCGGGGAATTGCAGGTAAAAACGTCCGTGTTCCGTTTTAAGTGCTCGCTTAATTCGCGACTGGAGAGATGCTGAATTATTCTCCGGAAAATAGCAGCCTCTGGCGCGAGCACAAAAACCTAGACGTCCTTGATGGCGCTCCACTCGTTATTTAAATTTCTTTGGATCACGGCGAAATTCATTATCTAAATTAAGTACAGCTAACAATAAGAAGAGAATACGGGAGAAACTTGAGTATCAACGGCGCCTCGAATTTGAAGCCACGTTCACGCCGAAGCAAATTACTAGAAACTTCTTGCTACCTGACGTTGCTGTGCGTTGCAAAAGATATTCGATAAATATCAGATTCGTAAGAAACCTGTAGTACTTAATTTATTTTAATTCCCACGGCGTCATAATATTTTTTAATTAAAAAATTATCGCAAGATGCCTTAAAAAATATGCATTAAGTTTTGTTGAACTAGTATACATATTTGTTTCGCAGCTAGGGACAATTCTATTTCTTCGAATGAAGTGGAGGCAAATCAAAAGTTGGGCACGCCTGTTTTTAATTATTCGCGTTATGCGAAAAAGAAGTTCCCACAACAATCTACCGTATAACCAAAGTTTGTCCCTGATTTAAACTCGAGTTGATTTTGATCCTCGAGATCTCAAATATAGTCCGCGATACTGAATCTAAAAGTATCGCGGGTGAGCTCGTTGTGAATCATTCTGCGCGACGGGCTAACTCCGCATAACAGAACGAACCGCGGGATTTCGAGTCACGTATTACGCAGCGACGCGAACGTGAAATAACGAAGAATAAAGAGTCGTTGCACCAATTTCCATACGTAATTAGTTTAATCCTAGTATGCAAACCATTCTTCGATTCGACGAACACTGATATTTTTATACACTGATTATGTTTGACATGCTTTTTATGTAATTTAGTTATCGAATAAATATAATAAATGAAAAAGAAATCACAATAATTTTCACCTATTTATATACATTACATATTATAATTGTCGATTCGACGAATGGTTTAAAAAAGGTATAAAAATAACGTTAGCGTTCTACGGTTAACGAGTATGACGCGTGTCTGCAGATCGCAGCTCCTCGCGGACATAATCTACGATTAATTAAAATATGTTAATTATGTTATTGGCCCCGGGATTGGGATAACGAACTGGTATTAATAAACGTTCCGATATCTCTTCATCGGTTACGCGAGTTTCGATTGTTCGTGCACGCGCGTAAATGGCACTGCAAACGCGCCACGGTATCGTTAAGCGAACAGAGACCTTCTTACCCCGAAAACGTTGTCGAGCGAAATAACACGGTTTCGGCGCAGCGCAATATTGTCGAAGCTCCGTAAGCGTAACAGCGGCAGCCCATAAATTACCATAAATTTCCTGCAACCCTACAGCTGTATCCCGGCGAAGGAAGAAACTGTAGATCGAAACTCCCGGCGCTTAAGAGGAGGGTATCTCGGGAATCCTAAACTCCGCTTTAATTCCAAACTTCGAAACTCGTGCAAAATTTCGTAATTTCGTGGAATCCGTACGACTCCCTCCCTCGCGCCGGGGGTACATTGAAATTATTTTTCGATCTTCCCTCAGCATCGTGGAAATGAAAAAAAAAAACGCGTTTCCGGAACGCTTGTTAGGAGATTCGACGTTGAAAGGTCTCGGCGGTACATTCACGATAGTGTGCTTTCCTGATTCCTCTTTCTTTTTTTATTTTCTCTTTTTTTTTCACGTTTCGCGGGGTACTAAGTCGACGTAGACGGCACTGCACGGTCGCTAAACAAAGCTCCCCAAATGAATACGCGAGAATTTAAAGGGAAGTGCGGCGGATGCGGTAATCCTTAGTATTCAGCGCGACCGACGCAAACGTTTAAGAATCTCCGCGGCAAACGAGAGGAGCTCGAAAACTTTTCATCGAGCCATGGACTGGCGCGGGGGCGTCGTCGAAATTGCAGTTTTCTGTGATTTCTCAGGGCTTAGAAATTCCTACGCGTGTTTGCGTTGGACGGACAAATTTCGCGCGCTCGTATGAAGAGCCATGAAAAATCACGCGGTGCGATGTCATGATTAGCGCGCAAGAATCATTGTTTGCAATTTCGTATCGCGTATACGTTTGCAGTTTCACGAAAGTGAATTTCTCCAATCGATTAATGCGCCTTTGAAACCTCGACGTAATTATTTTTCACAATTATCAAGTTGAATAATTTGTTTCTGACGTATCGTGAATGTATTTACAATTTCACGAAGGTGAATTTCTCCAATCGATTAATGCGCCTTTGAAATCCAGACGTAATTATTTTTCACAATTATCAAGTTGAATAATTTGTTTCTGACGTATCGTGGATGTATTTACAATCTCACGAAAGTGAATTTCTCCAATCGATTAATGCGTCTTTGAAATCTCATCGTAATTATTTTTCGCTATTATCCAGTGAAATAATTTGTTTTTAACGTATCGCGTATATATTTATGATTTCGCGAGAGTGAATTTCTCCAATGGATTAAGCGTCTTTGAAATCACGTCGCAATTACTTTTCACAACTATCGAGCAGAATAATTTGTTTTTAATTATCAGCTTCGCTAATTCGATACCGAACGAAATCGATTTCCGATCACTTATTCGTCCCCGATTATCGATACTACGCCACTATCGATTTCTTTAATAAATGCTTGCATTTTCAGCATTGGAATGCATTTCGTCGTATTAAAATATCGAAAAGATTCTAGAAGAAACGATTTTTTCCGTGAAAGGAATGTTGTGTTTGGGTTAGCACGCCGAAACGGTTAAGGGTCGAAGCGTTTGTTAATTAATTCCACCCCTGTAGAAAACGAAACGAGCGGGAACTCTCTCTCTCTCTCTCTCTCTCTCTCTCTCGATTCCTGTTTTCCGGTAATACGCGAGGGTGGCGCGCGATAAAATTAAGAATTCTATTTTAAACATCCATAGTTATTTCTGCAAGCCTTCTTTATCGCCGTTGCAATATAATTAATCCTGTAATACCGAATCCAAAGGCGTTCCACTGGTATAGTATCCCACGCTTAATGACGTAATTAGAGATGAGTTATTTGCGACTATGGCAGAAGGCACGACTATTTCCTCGGTGCTGATGTCACTGGCAAAGTCGCCGAGCTGCAGAATGTGAAATTGTAGCTCTTTCCTTGTCGACTGTGTACGTATTTACTTGTACATATACATACGTATATACATATACGTATGTACGTTACACCCACTGTAGTCGTCGGCGCTGATTTCGATGCGCACGATTATCTCGTGTCCGCGCGATATATTCGATTGAGTAACGAAAATATTACTCGAATTATGTCAGGGTTGGTTTTGTGTCTGTTGACGTGTGGCTCGTGTTGCTGAGGGAGCGCTCGGTTATTTCGTTGTATTATAATATATTACGGCATTTGGATGAATCGAGAGAAAAGTTTTATCATTGATAAGGAAAAGAAAAGTCACGGTAAGTCGACGGTATTATAATCTTAGTGTAACACTGTGGTTGTTAAATTGAGTGTCGGGAAATTCTGAATTGTATTTATGTAAAAATCCAAATGTTTTCTTTAGCCAAATATATTCTTTGCTGACTAATAAAAAAAATAATAATAGGGGTATCGTGAATTTTGTTTAACAATTGCAGTGTGCCGCCAGACAAAAAGGTTTGAGAACCCCTGGTGTAACAGGATAAGCGTACGAAAGTAGTACAATTTTAGAATATTAAAATCTTGTCTGCTGATTTTTCTGAGAATAACAAGAAATGCAGAGGTGTGGGCAGAGTACAAATTTATCTATAAAATTGAATTAATAACAGATAAGTTTGCAAGCCGTCGCTCGCTAATATAAAGTTATTTATACGAAATACGCAAAATCGGAAAAACCGAGTTTCTCGCATTATATTATTTTGTAATTTATACCACATCATTTCTTTAATGCAGGTTGATCACTTAGAAAACTCCCATTTGTCGTTCCCTGAAAAGATACTCGGTCTACTTTTCGCGTACTCGTAATTATCCTGAAACGACACCTTATCTCTTGATAAATACATATACATATAACAAATATATATGTACATATACATAAACCTTCGTTCACGTACCTTACAATTACTTAAACAGGATATCATAACAAAGAAGACCATCATAAACCTCGCAAATATTACTTTCCCTTTCTCCAGGAATACCCGACCTCAAATTTTCAAACTTTCATAAATTCACCACGCTAAATATCGTTATCCGCGATACCACACCCTCCCAAACACGCTCTCTCCTAATTTACCCCTTCGTATCCCGTATCCGAAACTCCCCAGGAATCCTCTCGCCCGCGTTATTTTCCAATTATTCGACAACCACCGAATTTCCTCCGCCCCCGCGTATACCGCGTAACGTCCCCCCGGTACGCGATACGAAGGGGGTGAAAACTGCGCGTGCCTCGATTTCCGATTTTTCACGTAACACCGATACGACCCGACGGCTTCGTACTCGTTGCGAATAATATCGCGGACATTCCCCGCGCTCATCCCCGGAGCAAACCGACATTTTCTTTTTTTTTCTCCCTTCTTCTTCTTCTTCCTTCACCCCCCCCCGTACCCGTGGTTGCACGCCGCGCATTATACGTTTCGCCGATACGCCAGCCGAGACAGCATTCGAACTTGTCCCGAATAATATCCCCAGACTGCCGGAGCTGTTTCAACCCCCCGTGCGACGCGTAGGGGTTCTCAGTGTCGGGCTTCGGGGGGTCAGCGTCGATGCCAACCGAACCCCTCCCCCCACCTCCCGGAAGTTCCGTAACGCTCGTCGCCGTTCGCGTAATGTATTCCCCAGGATGGATTGAAATACACCTCGCGTAATGTTCCTGCGAGTACTACCGTCGCGGAAGCACCAGCGGTCTTCAACTCGGAGCTTTACGATCTCGGCCACGGGCAAAGCGGCTTATTTTAGACCGCGTCGGCGCGTCGTAATGGTTTTAAACGCCCCGTGCATAATGTTCTGTGTGTAATTTCATTTCGTACGCCCCGGAGGTTCTCATTTTCAATTCCCGTTAGAATTCGTAACGCGAGAAATGGGATATTACGCCCAGCTCCGTTCGATTGGATGATTTGTTCTTTGAACGGGAGCGTGATGCGTAAACGGATTGAGAGTTCTATTTTAATAAAGTTCTAAAGAAATTTGAAAACTTTCGTTCATTTCTTATTTTACCTTAAAAACATAAAAATGGTTATATAGCCATAAAACAAACATTGATACATAAAAAAGGTATTCAATAATTATAGAAGTGAATAAAAATCACTTTGGTGTCACCCGCGACCAGCTTCGTCTGTTTCGTTAAGATCCAATTGTTGCATGTGAAGAGTTAAATCATCATAGTTATTTCTATGGACGATGTTGGTAGGTTCGATTAGGGTGGGTCACGTCCACGGTGAAATTGTTACCTGTAAATTATTGTTTTGGTAGAAGTCGACGTAGAACGTCGCGAGACGCTCGGCGTCGATTCTGCTCGTGTTTACGCTTGAACGCCTTTTATTCGACGAGACGTCTCGAAAATCCAATTTCTGGATTTTCTCGAAAAGCTAGTATTTGAGTTTCCAATAGTGGGAAAGTTTGAATTACATCGCGGGTGAGAGGGAAGCAAAGTGTTTCGAGATATATATTAAAACTCGCATTCGTTGGTAGGTATTCTCGAAAGTCTAAAATATCTGGAATACTTTATCGATTCGAAATTTCACGAATCTAATTTCTCAAACCTCTCGCCGTTTATACAGGGCATTTTAGAATACTTTATCATTTATTTAAGAATCTGGAACGTTCGGGAACTTGAGCAATCAGTACGGGTGAACGTTTTATCATACAGAGTTACAAGATTTCAAAGATCTTTTATTTTATTGAACAGCGTCAATCAACTTCGCTTCCTATTTTTCGCTCATTGTCAGATGCAAATTTATCGAAGGGCTCTAAAAGGGTTATTTCGGTTACGAAGTAAATGTTATTTTTTCGGAAGGAATTGTTAATTCATTGTAAGAAATAATGCACAATATAACTAATAATAATAAAATAACCAATTATATATTTTCATTTTTATTTGTATCATAAACATGACGTAAATATAACAGAATATAAAATAAACCGATGTTCTGAACGGATTTGACACGATTAGCGTTAATCCTAAGGACTAACGTTCATTTTCATAAAATCGGTTTCAGCTGGCGTCAGATGTTTTTGAACAAACTCGCCTCCTCGTAGCTGGGGTGTGTCAACTTCGAGCTTCTCAAAAACCATCGGCGCGTTACATTTCGAATACGTTTCGTGTAATGTCCTCGACAGAGCGGACGCAGTCCTTTTGACGTCAGTGGCTCTCGACACAAAGTACGACGATTTCGGAAGCACACAGAGTTATTTTCTCATTTATAGTCCGTCATGCCTTCGATAATTCTGATATCATTCCGACCGATCTCCCAAATGTTTCTGACATGGTCGCTACGCGTCCTGGGGCTCTCAACTCGTAACTTTCCCCGAATTCGTGACATTCGTGAAAATCGACGACAGGGTAGACATATTCGACGCTCGTAGCATTCCCATCGCGATGTTATATTTATCTGAAAACAGGTAAGAGAAAATTCTAAAATTTCGCCCGTAGCAAACATTGCGTGTTTCGAAGTTTCTTGATGGTACGATTATAACTTTGCAATTGCACTGATTGATTTAAGAAAAATCAAGAAACAGGGTCTTGTCTTCGGCCAAGTACAAGAACGCGAGAACTAAATCTTGTATCTTCTCAAGAAAGACATATCTTTGTCGATAGAAACCTGTATGATCAATCAAAAATCCTATAATCAATTAAAAATTCCATAATCCATAGAGAACCGTATAATCTATGCAACTCCCAATCAATACCTAACGAATAAGCGAAAACGCTTAGAGAAACTAAATACACCTCGAATCAACCAATCTTGCGCGATCAAAGACACGAACGATAATCGGAATTCTTAATCGATACTCGCTAACGCATACCTAAACT
This sequence comes from Pemphredon lugubris, assembly GCA_933228935.1. Classification (NCBI taxonomy): domain Eukaryota; kingdom Metazoa; phylum Arthropoda; class Insecta; order Hymenoptera; family Crabronidae; genus Pemphredon; species Pemphredon lugubris. Next base: position 39,498,743 of record OW121819.1, on the reverse strand, counting down.
AAATCAACTCATCCTCACCGTTGAATTCGCAACTTGAAACGCGACAGCGTGGCTCATCGTGATTTTCGACCCACCGTACGTTACTTCCGTTTCCCCACCGGATTCTCGTACGCAAACCTCTGCTCCCGTTTACTCGCTAAATCACCCAAAAACTTATTCCCTCGCTCGTAAACGGACCCACTTCGACTCAACGTAACCACTCCGCGGTCGCGTTTCATTAGGTCTGATACTCCATATCGCGTCCCCGAACGACCACTTCGTAGACTCCCCGTTCGCAAGCTCGCGATCATCCCACCCCCCCCCCCCCCTCGCACCCCCGCGATCCCAATGAAACCAAAGGACTCTCGCGCGTCAAGAAAAACTGCGCCTCCCGCCGATGGATACTCGGTGGAAAAATGGATGGAAAGGGGAGACGGAGAAAGGAAAAGGAAGAAGAAACGAGGAGCAGCGGTGAAAGTAATCTTACAACCCTCTTCTCGCACCCCCGCGGCCCCCGGTCAGCGGTTCTTCGTTCGCTCGTCGAACGACGCGCGAGCGACGCCGGGCCGAGTTTACGAGGAAAACGCTTCGATCGGCCGCTCTTTGTGCTATCGCAATAACGCGACGCTTCCTCGAGGGATAATTTTGCGCGTGCACCACTGTCCGCTTACACGGGGCAAATAGGTATGCAGTTATTCTGAGACTGCCGGGGTGAATGCCCAGGTTCCCGTGGCGGCCGCCTCGCAGCCTCTTCGTGTACGTTAGCGAAAGCTCAAATCAAATATCACCGACCGCGCTGGCCGGTCTCCGTCGCGTCGATGATTGCAATAACACGCTGCATCCTTCGCATTCTCGATGTGTCTCTCCCTCTGTCTCTCTTTCCCTCGTTTTCACCTAACTCGAGTTCCACCTTTTTCTTTTTTCGAGCTTACGCGACACGGGCATTGGACGGGCCGGTCCACGGGCTTGCAAAGCTCGCCGTGGAATTTTCGGCGGGAGATACGCGTTTCGATGGGGACAGCTGTGTCGGGAAAATGCGATTTCATTTGCATTCGCTTTGTCGTTCGAGCGTAGGATCGTAATTTTCGGGTTCTTTAGATCGGTATACTTTAGATCGAACGATTTTTTAAATGGGTGTCGGTCGTTTGAGAATAACAATGGCGCGTGGGTGAAGAAGTTAGTTTTTGGGAGATAAATAATAGAAATGTTTAATTGTTATAATCGTAATTAAATATTTGTTTAGGTCGCTACGCGAACAATTATTTACATAAACATAGTATCGGCCGTTTAGGAAGAACAATAACACGAATGTAAAGAAATCATTTTTTAGGAGATCGATAAAAATAATTACCGAATAAAGTTGTTGATAAGCGTTTATAAAAAAACCAATCGTTTGCAGATTTTTGTTAATTTTAATTAGTATCTGTTGCGAGTGAATATTAAAATTTATGATATTTCATTTTATTAACATCTCAAAAATGACGCGACTACCTGATACCGATCAGGCGTGCCACTAAAATTTCCTTATTATTTTATTCGTTAGATCTGGTATTTCTATGACTAGTGACGCGTGAACCAAAAATACCCTAATTCACCGCTTCTGTCCTTCCTCTTCCGAAACAGCGACACGAGAGTATCGCGTTGTTAAATCAAGTCTATCATAGGTACGTTTTTAAACAACAAGGTAATTAAGTTTATTAAGACCGATTGAATTATCGGGTCAATATCATTGTCAATGTAACGCTTTAGATTCCGATTAAGGTATAAACGATCTGTGGCACTCATTCAACGTAGAAAGAACGACCGTTAGCAATTTTAATGAACCGATTAAAAGTTTTTTGTCCATGTTTAACGAACCATCCGCGAAAATGGGGAAATGGTTGATTGGGCCGTTCGTTACGTATTAATGATATCGATTGGAAACTTAATTACGCGGCTTTTGTTTTCATCGAATCCGGGCGGGGGGGAATTTTCGATCGTTCGCGATACAGAGCGCGTTTAAATAATGCTGATTATCGTTTAATTTGATGGCGAACAATGGCAGCAGCTAACCGTATCAATAGTTAAATTTATAGCTTCGCGTATGATATGGGCATTGCGTTCAGTTGGATAACCGCGGTACCGTCGCTTAAATAATATGCAAATTTGATTTTCACCAATCCGTGCCGGAATATCTATTTTCGATGGGGAGAACTGAGCCGGAAGTGTAAAATAATTTATCGTCCAGCGAAAACGGAAATTAAATGACTCTGGTAATTCGCCGTTCTGATACATAATCCTGAGCGGTACTGCTCGTTTTCAGGATTTTCGACTTTTGACAAGCAGTTTATAATGAGTTACCCCGCTATACCTACGGCCGCTCTAAAGTCTCTTAAAGTAAAAGTAACTAAAGTGCCGGGGGAGCTGGAAAATCCCAGGGAAACGTTCTTCCGTTGGATATAAATTTGGAGCTGGTTTTCCTTTCGCGAGGAAACTTTCCGATAATACAATTTCCGTTCGCGAAGCAAAAACCTTCCGCCTCGTATCGAGAACTGGGATCGTTTCGATTTTCCATAGTTTTAAACCCAGTTCTATTTAGTGAAACTCGTTAAATACTTCTTGACCTCGGGATATTTCTAAATTGCGTTCAGGGGTAACCCGGTTAACATAAATATGTTAAATACATTTGCAGATTTCTTCGGAAAGAGCTAAACACAGTTAAAAAATTGTACGCTTAGCGATTCGAAAACCTGGATAATCACAATTTTCAACGCGTATTACCAGAGACGAAGTGAAGTATTAGTTTCCACTTTGATGCAATCGCGACCGATTCTACGCCTAACTCTATACACGCGTTTATTAGGTATTATTTTCAACTTACCAATAAACTGATAATTAAACGTCGCGCGTATATGCTTACGACCGATGCGAACATGTCGAACCATAGATATTCACAATTTCAAAGTTCCCCGTTAGTTTTGGAGCTTACCACGTGATATCCTTTCGAGCGTTCGCAAGTTCGCGCGAACCCTCGTCAGGGGTGTACTCGAGCCGCGACACTTTCGACACTTTCCAAGTAATCACGCTCGAGCGCCTTGTTTACTTGCATGCCAAACTTCGAAGACGGATTTACAATTATCGATGCCACTTGCCGCGACTTTCTTATCGTCCGTGGGTTTAATGAAATTATCAGGGACTTTCGACGGATTTCCGAATACGAAGCCTCGGGTACGCCTAACCGTGGAGATAAGTGGAGAAACTATATTTATCGAACACGAATTTTGATTCGAAGTTCATCTAATTTTTGCTTTTCATATATTAATTTGACGATGAACAGAATTGCGTTGGATTTACGTATACCGGGACGAAGAAACCAGAGAGCAAACTCGCATTTGTCCAGTATTTCGGAACGTGAAACTTTAGGCGAGCGAGATAAGCGAGAAACTACATTTGTCAAGCATAAATCAACGGTCCTTTTAGGTTTTTGGCCCTATCTTGGCTAATTTTGTTTTTGTTATTCAAGTTTAATGGCGCACCTTTGTCTGAGTTTGCGCTTCCCGGAATATAAAGATTGGAGAGCAAGTCTACGTTTATTCTTATAATAACCAAAGATAAATTTAATTAGACTATTTTGCTTCTTTATCGCGCATGTTGAACGCGTAAATGAAAAATATCAGTATTACAATCTTTACTTCTTCATTAAAGTAGCGTATTAGAGAAACAAATATCAAAAATGTAATATCCACCGTCCGCGTCATGATCGTTTAAATTAATAATTCCATTTTCGTTATTATAAAAAGAAATAATATTTATATTACGATCCTTACTCCTCCATTAAAGCTGCGTATTAAAAAAAAAACGAAAATAAATATTGAAACATCCACGATTCGCGTCACGGTCGTTTCTATTAATATTCTACTTCCGTTATTACAAAGATAAAAAATATTTATATCACGACCCTTATTTTTCCATTAAAGTAGCGCATTAAAGAAAGGAAAATAAAAAATAAAATAACCGCTGATCCCCGTTGCGGTCGTTTAAATTAATATTCCATTCTCGTTATCATAAAGATAAATAAGTTTACTCTCTAGTTTCGCTACTCCGAGAAGTCTGAACTCATTCGCCTCCGCTCGTCGGACTTTCCAGTGCATCACGAATTCCCTGGAACTCCTAATCAACGAAGATTAGTAATCCCACCGAAATATCTCGCGAATTCATGAATAACCCAGCCAGGGTCCCTGCCGCGACGCGTTTACGCAAATAATCAGAGATAACGGAAGCGGTTTGCCGAGCGAAACCACCGTCGGTTGATTTTCGCAAGACGACGCGTGGATTTATTTGTCCTTTCGCGAACGCCGACACTGCTCACTTCGTTATCAGCGATTTCGCGGTCTTGCCAAATGTGTCGCGATTCGGGTAACGGGAAACCCTTGAAATCTCCCGATATTTTTTCAACATGACCGTTCGTTCTCAACGAGTGCCTACCTACGAACGGCGGACAGCTGGAAAATATTTGAGAAGCAGATTTCGTTCCTACGTAGTCGGACATTTTTCATCGCTCGACAGCTTTTGACGATGACGGGACGCAGCTGAAAATCGCGTTGGAGCTTTAATTGCTTAACGCGTTCATCGCCGGGTCTTCTATATTTGGCCGACGCGCGAATTGGGGAATATTAATTTTATTGATATTAATATTAATATTAATGCGTTGACCGGCACGGTGATCGGCCATGATCTGTTTATATTTTATTTCACGATATTTAACTTGTTTTAACTATTTTTTTAAATCTACAACAACGTAAGTGAGTAGGTAATATTGCGCGAGAAGATATGCATCGTTCGAGGATTAAAAAATTTTATTAGAACATAATATTTTACAACAATTAAATGATAAAAATTCTATAAAATATATAAATTGATCATGACGGTCAACGTGTTAAGGTTATTAACGTGTCACGCGTGTCACCTAAATATGAGTGACGTGACGATCGGCGTGTTAAAATTTGACCGGTGTGATATCGATTGCCATTATTCATTCCAATAAATCTTAAAATTGATTTTACCGATTACACGCGGAACTTTTTAATTTCGTTCCAGATAATACAACAATACTTTGTTACCGTCAATTTCACACTTTTACCAACTATATTTGAGTAAACACCGTAACTATGACTATATCTAACCGAACGCTCTCGCCATAGCTGCATACCGAGCAAAAAAAGATCGCCGCCTGGGCGTTCCGTTTTTTAAACAAAATAAATATTCGTTCCCGTGCAAACGCTATCGGTTCTTCCCCCGTACCGCTGTATTTCTCTTTGCATTTCTCCATGCTTGTTTGCGATACGGACGCCGGTGCGCGAGTATTCTTAAGGTAAATATCCGCCATCAAAATGCAAAGCCTGACCCAGTTGACGTTATCTTCGTACGAGTCTGTTAACAATTGTTGACGAGATACGCATCGAGTGCGCGCGTATAACTTTCGACTGTCTCGCCCGTTGCACTCGAATGCAACTGTTATCGCGCTTAACGAATAAACCGAAAGGAGCTGTCACAGTCGTCGCGCTCGCTAACAAATTTGTATTCCATTGCTCCCGAGCGCGCTTTCTATACAAATTACGATGCAACGTAACGCTTTGTTCGAATTATGTCTTCGGGATATTTGTTGTACGTGCGCGTTTAAAAAAATTTGCATTCGATATCTCTCGCATTCTTCTGAAAGTTTGAACTATTGCGAGGGATAATTTAATAAGAATAAAAAAAACATTGTACCGTAGTTGTTCGTCTATGTTTGAATTACATTAACATACGTTTGGTGTGCAGATCAGGCACAAATTACTTCTCAGGTGATACCCCTTAGAATCCCCACGGGGACCTTGCGTTTTAACCCTTTCGATAGGACTATGTTTTTACTCCAGGCATGTTGCTCCAGGCATGTTGCTCCAGGCATGTTGCTCCAGGCACGTTGCTCCAGGGATGGGCAGCCTTTCCTAATTTGGGAGAGAAATTACCATCCTGTCTTCGAGTGAAGTGGCGGACCAAATGGTTAAATAAAGTAAATTAGTATTAAATGGATTAAAACAAGTAACACGAATTAAACAAGATTAAAATAATATAGTTATTTGTGTTATGGAATACACCATACTTTCTTCCACTATGAATTCAATTAACTTGGCTCAAATAAATGAATCAGGGACGAATCAAAAGAAGTAGAGGGCCCATACAGTAGACTGCAAAACTGACGGCAAGGCTGAACGTGTAGACGCACCCTAAAGCGAGCTCATACAATACGAATTTCTATAATCCGTCAGGATATATTACGATTACTTTTTTCGTATAACGCGATTCCCCTTGAAACGCGTTAAATAATAAAACACAGGAATTGAATTTTATTTTATGAAATACACAAGAATATTTTACGTAGATTAACAATGTTTTTTTCAACTAACAACGTACGCACATGCTACGTATATTTTTAAAATACCGTCCTGTTGAATAGAATATAGAAAATAAAACTTGACACGATAATGATCATTCCAAACGCATTACGCGACAAAAACTAACAAATTCCCACAACAATTGACCGTCGAAGTCTCACGATCCATAAACACGATTCCCTGATGTTAAAGCGGAGGAGTGAGAGCATAAAACTTATTGCTAGATTTCGCAACTCGCGTCTTACGTTATTCGTGTCATCTCGACGAATATCGGCCCACGTCATCGTCAGGGACAAAGATTAGAAAATCATTCCCAGGCTTGCACAATTTGCCGCTGAAGAATTAACGCGACGCTACGTTTATTGCATTTCCCATAAACTTACGTCTCGCATGAGCCGTTGAAAAAAAAGGAAAAGAAAACCGTGTGCGATCAAATTAATCGTTGAAACAATCTCGGCCTCGTCGCACGGAAATTCTAGATTCCGTGTTTTAATCTGGAGAGTGTCGGTATCGTTCTCGTTTTTTTTTCTTAGCGCGTTCCGTATCCGTGGCTGTTTTTCAGCGAGTTTCCATTCAGGCCGCGTGTATCGCCGGTGGCTCCCGTTGCCGCGCTTATTGTGCGAGTCAGTAACGCGTGTTTTATAATACTCCTGAGATTGCAAACTTTATTATTATCGAAACGAACAGCCAAAAGTATAAAGTTCGCGGTTGAATTAATATTAACGAGTTTGTTTAAAAAAACCTGTTGTAATTGGAGAGAAACGGGCAGGGCGTTATGCAGCGACGAAACAATAGTTTTAATACGAACGCTTTATCGTTGAAAGAGTTTAAAATAATAAATGTTTCTCATTAAAACGAAATATAAATGGATTAGTTTCGTTAGGGCAATCGGTACGAACTGGTGCCACCCACCGACCTATGTTACTCTAAATTCTGTTTTTTAACATTTTGTTTATAACTCAGCAACGAATAGTTAAACCTACGAAGGACGAGACAAAGCAATCTGAAAAAATTTGATTGAACAGATCTTCATAATACAACGGCTGGAAAGTAACTCCGAACATCTCGAGAGCCACTCTCGGCGCACATTGTGCTAATCGTTCTATATATAGCCGATAATTATTTATCAAACATCAATAAATAACGCTTTACTAATTAAATCCCAATATCACGAAATTTCGATAACGCATCGACTTATACTCCAAACGTAAAGCGGCCGGAATATAAAATTCAACGTGAGCCACCGGTGCTGCACGGGAGACGTGACAAGTTAACGCGTCATCCCTCCACTCAAACTTAAACGAAAAACAGAAAAATCAAGAGTGCGACTACCGAGAAAACAATCGAAAGGCCTCGTTATACAGATCTCGGAATTTCGCGGTTTTCAAACCCGCGATATTAAATTTTGTCCTTCGTTTTAACGCGAATACCGGCCCGCCGTAATTAGCTGCACGATTGCGATAATCTCGGAGCGACGTTAACACGTTATCCTGTACGACGAATCGAATCGAAGCAAAAAGAATCGTGTCTCGTTTGGCAAATTGTCGCGTAGGTATGAACGCCACGCGTGCGTTCGAGGATGAAACATTAGCGCGTAGGGGACTCGGGGGGGGGGGGGGGGGGTCGATTTTTAAGACACGTATATACTGTACGTGTCCGCTGAAAGACCGGATGTACCGACACACGCAATTGATTTCGTAAACGCACTTGAAAATAGGCGAGTGGACCGGAATGACTCGCTACGTGACTCACGCGGCTCCTTGTCCTCATCCAAGCGCGTACGAGTTTTCTTCTTCGCCTGCGTGGCGTTGCGAGTGCGAGGGATCGAGATGTGTGTCGAGAAACAGGGGGCGTCGTAAAAGTTTGCAACAGGATATTTTTACCAGTAGGGAGCGAAAGGGGGCACGACTGGACAACGCGCGGTAATTTGTTTTTCGAGAGAACCGTTGAAGTTATTGTCCTGTCGTTTCAAATGTCATTTTGCGACAGTACTGTTGGAAACAGTGTATACGGGGTGTAGTATTAACGATGGGTACCTTATACATATTTAGCATTACTGTCATCATCGTGATATATGTATAATACATTTTGTTGTTGTTGTACGTTACCATCGTTATAATATAATATGTATTTTTTTTGTCGTATATGTTACCATCGTTATGTACACATTTTCATTGTCGTATGTGTGACCATCGTGATACGCCTTCAATTGACATTGGTTTTTCTAACATTTTCTACCTATAACATTGAAAATAAACAAAGTGAATTATCTCCAGACGAAGGATACCCTGCATCTATTTTGTTGCTCTAAAGTCCATTCATCTATTTCAGCGAAAAAATAATCCCACACACTGTCTTAAACCACTAAAGTGAACACGTCGCATATTTGCGACACCGAGTTCAGATACAAGAAATGTATGTATTATGTATAACAATGGTGATGGTGATGGTAAACATACCCTAGTAGCACAAAAATATTAGTTAAATATTTTTTTCTAATATTGGTTAAATATTTTTTTTAAGACACTTTTTAAGATGGGAACAATATTACATCGAAATATTGCATACATATATAACAACTGAAAAATAAATATTTTTAAAATATTAGATAAATATTCAGAGAATATTTTTTTTAAAATAGATAAATATTCAAAGAATATTTTTTTTTAAATATTAGTTAAATATTTTTTTTAAGACACTTTTTAAGATGGGAACAATATTACATCGAAATATTGCATACATATATAAGAAATGTAAAATAGATATTTGAAAAATATGAATTAAATATTTAATTAATATTAAATAGTCTTCAAATTAACCAAAAAAGGTTGCAACAAATATTTAGAACTGACCGAACCAGTTTTTTTTAAATACATTTTTCCCTGTTCTCGCGCGCGTCTCTGGATCAGACCCATGCAATTCACAAATTTTTAATTGGTATCACTTTTTTTATTTTCTGCTGCTGTATGCGAGGCGGGATTCGAACTCGGGACATCGGGGTGGTTGGACTTGCGTTTCTTCAACGAGCCATTTCTGTAAACTGTTTTTTTTTGCATACTACTTTTTGTAGAGGTCCAAATAATTCCAAACAATATTTCGTGTCATTAAAAGAGATAAGAATCTTTAAAACAATTTTTATAAATTAATAATTTTTTTAATTGAGCAGTGAATATAATATTACTCGATTGGTCGATCAGTTTCAGAGATATATCATTTCAACCAGGTGAAAAAAAGTTTTCGAATAAACGCGTCTGAATAATTAAGTTTCGAGTAGTACAGGCATGCTCCACGGCGTCTGATCTGTTAACATCTTTATAACTTCGGAAATACTTCGAGTTTCTTTACAAAAATGTAATAAAAAAGAGTTTAACAAATAAACAGCGTATACTCTTGAACATATTTAAAATACAAACATGAAGGAAAAATTATGTAGTTTTCAGGGTACGGGTCATTCCGCGTCAAGTGGGACACTTTTTACAGACATGTTCGAGAACTTTGATGAATTTTTGTGACCATGTAGTGTTCGCGGAGAAAAAAGTTTGATTAAAAAAAAAACTTCGAATTTTTGAAAACTGTTTGAGTTACAGCCTCTCAAACTTTCAGGTAAGATTATTTTTTAAAATTCATATCTCCTAAACTACTAACAATATCGCATTCCGGCAAAATCGGTTGCATTCGTAAAAGTTGAAGCTTTCAGTAAAAAAATTCATAATTGTTGGATAACGTTTATAAACATTGAAACAGTTTGTTTAAAACATATAAATTGGCGTAAAAAAAGGCCCTTCGCTATTTTTTTCATTATTTTTTTACAACAACTCTGAGGCCTCCTCTAAAGAATGAAACAAGAATCACGGTGGCCTCGGTCTTAGTTTTTGAGATATCATTTTTTATTCACCAGCGCGCACCAATAACGCGCGCCACGCCGACTGTTGTAATGAAAAAATAGCGAATGGCCATTTTTTTTTACACCAATTTATATGTTTTAAACAAACTTTTTCAATGTTTATAAACGTTATCCAACAATTATGAATTTTTTTATTGAAAGCTTGAACTTTTACGAATGCAACCAAATTTGCCGGAATGCGATATTGTTAGTAGTTTAGGAGATACGAATTTTAAAAAATAATCTTACCTGAAAGTTTGAGAGGTTGTAACTCAAAAAGTTTTCAAAAATTCGAATTTTTTTTTACCCAAACTTTTTTCTCCGCGAACACTACATGGTCACAAAAATTCATCAAAGTTCTCGAACATGTCTGTAAAAAGTGTCTCACTTGACGCGGAATGACCCGTACTCCACTCTTAAGGGATTACGCTACCCTGAAATTTTCGGAAATTCGGATTTTTTTTTAGTTTTCTTGAAGTTTTCATTTTCGAACTATTAAAAAAAAAATTTTTTTTCTGTTTGCCCCAAAACAGAAATTGAAGGAACAGAAAGTTGAAGCTTAAAACTTGAATTATAAACAAATATGTAAGCGTATCGAAAAAATCCTATGGTATATATCTTATTGTTAGATAACCTTATATGTGTATCCAAATTTGAAATAAATCAGACAAACGGTTTTCGAGATTTTTGTACAATTTTAATCTCTAAACCGCATCTCTTTCTCAAGCTCCTCATTTCTCGAGATCTTGTTTATTATAATTATATTTTCTACCGCTTTTCTCATATTATACATAGTATGCACACTTCCCATTATTCTTATACAACAACTATTTCCTTCACCACATAATTACTTTACTGCAATGCCATCGAGCTCAATTTACTTTACAACTAATTTCAGATTCGCTCTGCCACATGGGTGAATGATTACAAAACAAATAAAAAATTTAACGAATATTTGAAAAAGATATTTCTTTTTGTATCTGAAATAAATATTTGTTGAATATTTGAAAAAGACATTTCTTTATGTATCTGAAATAAATATTTGATGAATATTTGAAAAAGATATTTCTTTCTGTGTCTGAAATAAATATTTGTTGAATATTTGAAAAAGACATTTCTTTTTGTATCTGAAATAAATATTTGATGAATATTTGAAAAAGATATTTCTTTTTGTATCTGAAATAAATATTTGATGAATATTTGAAAAAGATATTTTTTTCTGAATCTCAAATACATATTTTATGAATATTCCTCAAAAATGTTTTTTTCTGAATCTCAAATAAATATTTTATGAATATTCCTAAAAAATATTTTTTTCTGAATCTCAAATACATATTTTATGAATATTCCTAAAAAATGTTTTTTTCTGAATCTCAAATAAATATTTGATAAATATTTGGAAAAAAATATTTTTTTAGGAATCTCAAATACATGTTTTATAAATGTTTGAAAAAAATATTTCTTTCTGAATATGAAATAAATATTACATTAATATTTAAAAAAAAATATTTTTTTCTGAATATCAAATAAATATTATATGTACATTTAAATATTAAAAAGAGATCCAAATATCTATCTGATATTGGAAAAATATTTTTTCAGTATATTGTGCTACTAGGGTAAGGTCACATTCCTTAACAACAAAACAAAATGATTTGTAATCTCCACCGTTTCGGAGGCGTATAATATGTTACATGTAACGATGATGACAGTGCTATTAAATACACGGTTATGATCGTTAATTATCCGCGCCGCGCAGCTCGTTAAATAAATTTCTCTCATTCCGACATTTTCGGAGATAATTAAAGCTGTAACCAACCTGTATATTATTTTTTTTATTTACACGAAAACGCGTGTATAATAATGCACGACAAGCGACAAAGGATCGGCGTCAAAATCGATCGTTGGGCTACTACCGCGAACGAAGGGACTCATGAAAAGAATCATAAGCGATTCGAAGGCTCGCGTTTGCGTTCTATAAATACCGGCGGGTTGTCATACTTGCGCGTATAATGGAGACATTAAGTTACAAGTAACGTAATAAGATAGAATTGCGTCGCGTGAGTTGACGATCGATAAGGCGCATAATGCACCGCGATCGAACGCCGAAGAACGATGTGCCCCGAGACTGTAAATCTCGCGTGACGCTATCGTGTGTCAGTTTTACGTATGAAACCTCTCCGCTAGCTTTATTAACATGCATTCTGCGAAGTGACTCCGCGAAACGCACGATTGACGTTGCTTTTGGCAGATAGAAGTAATCGATCATTGGGTTATTATGATAACAGTTATGTACAAAACCTGCTCGATGCGCGCTCAGTTTTGATCGCATAACCGAATATACCGTGATAATCGACTGAAACCTGCCGAAGTCCAACATTCAACGCGTCAATAATACTTTTAAAGAATCTGTTATACGCTTATTTGTAAATTACTCGAAAACGCATGCAATGGAGCGCAGGTTAAACTTTTTAGTCCCGAATCGACTTATTAATGAAATGTTAGAAAACAACATTTTTTCGTTCGACTTTTAATCGTATGCGTCAAAACTATGGATATTAAAAATATCCTTTTATCTCGAGTAACGACTTTATACACAGAGTTCAAACTGTGTTTACAACTATCTTGACAATCTTTAACTCAATCTACGCGAACATCCCACCTCAGAAATCCAATAACCCAAAACGTCAGCGTTAAAAACAACAATTTCAAGTCACGCTCTTCGAACACCAATAATTATCAAAAATGTTGTATAATGACCACCTACCGCAAACCCCCTCGCAACCGACGAATTTATCGCCAAGGATTTTTCATTTCGCGGAAGGATAAACGATTCTACGCGCATTCGCGAGATATTTTCCTGGCGCGCGCGCACAGTTCCCGGGACACACAATTCACCCGAGTTTTCCGGATTGCGATGCAAGATTTTCCGGCGGGGCCTCGCAGCGAAATCGTTGCATCGCGATTCCGGGCGCGGGGCACAGAATCACCGGAAGGGATTGAACGCCGGTAGGAACGGGAGTTCGAAGGAAACTGGAATCGGTATAAGGAAACAATTGGCATAGAAATAGGTAGTTGCCGCGAGTGGAGCGACAAACCCCCGACGTCGGCGAGTTAGCATGCAAATTGTTGCGTGTGCTCGGTTAGTTCGACGGTCTGTGAAGTTATGCGACGCTCCACCTCTCCTACCGACATTTCCCCGCCGCCCCACCCGCCGCCAAAGGAACGAAGCGAATCTCGGAACAGCGTAGGAACTCCGATCTGCCATGCGACTTTTCTCGACGGCGAATGCGGACTCGCTGCGACGAAGGACTCCGGGAATGGGGTCGTTTAAAATGGACCCGAACTCCGCTGAATCGGGCGGCGGGGGGGGGGGGGGGGGGGGCGTTGAAAACGTTTCGCCGATCGCGAGGGTGTTTCCTTGGACTTTGATTACAGGGTTGGAGTGCCGAATCGAGTTTCTCCGGGCGACGCGTATCGCGGAGGTAAATGGATGATGGACGCGTTTCGCGCATTAGCGCGTTGATCGCCGGGTCGCTCATATTTGGGTGACGTGCTGTCGCAATCAGTGGTCCCAAAATCATGTTATATAAAATTACTTAAAATAATTCGCTTATTATAATAAAACTTCGAGTATTGTTATCGACGAATGAAAACAATATATTTATATTGTTAAAAATCAATGAAAAGCTGAGGTAAATAGAGAACTTTATGCATTATTTCATTTGAAAGTAAAAAGTAAGACGTGTTTATGCATTAGGTGCTTAGCATCGTTCAAACAGAACAAAGCACTGTGCTATACACACTGTCTTTTTACAAGAATCGCATCGTGCAGTGTGCACGTTTGCATTTAGTTTCTCTGTCTCAAATTCAAATTGGCGACGGATTAGGGTTAATAATTATCCGACAGTTTGGAGCTCGCGTTATACTAGAGTTACCTGTTGTGAACGTCAACAAGGTTCCACTGGAAAAAGTAATGCCGTTCGTTTTATTAATGGCGATGGCGCCAGAGGTGTAACGAGACGTTGAACCCGGCCGATCGTAGATCGCCTTTGTGATTAAACAAAAGTGGGTTAATGTCGTGTGTCGGGATCCGAGCATCCGTAATGACGTTGACATCCTGGATATTCCCTCCCCTTACCCCCCGCCCCCTGCCATTAAGAGAACAATAGCCAGCCCGGTAGATTGTTCATTAAGGTGTTTCTGCGTTCGTTTTTCCAAGCAACTCCTCGAACAATCGGTAGTAGGTGCAGTCTCCTTTTAATCGTACACGCGGTACATACGTGCGCCGTGCCTCTTTTTTTTTTTTTTTTTACTCCCCACCACCTGCCCCGCGATACTTGACTCGATACCTCGATATGTCCGGAAAATGCGTCCGCGTTCCTTCGTCGACGATTTTCAGCCGACGAGCGTTAAACGGTTTTTCGCGGGATCAGGGGTAACGATTGTACGACGGATCGTGCCATTGATTCCGTCGCAATTAAAACATTTTAATGGAATTTTAGTAACTCGAGTGGCACAGTCGGGCTCGAAATGAAACATAATTGCACGCCGGTCGGAAAATCGGGCAGTGAAGACATTTTGATAGATCGAGGGACAAGCGAAATTAGAGAGAAAATGTTAAGCGAACCGTACACTTTTCTTTTTATCGAACCACGGGCAGGGCCGTATTTGATATGAGACGGAGAATCGCTTTTTAGAGAGCCGCATATTAAAACCATGCTTCTCTCGGACAGGAATATAGGAGATAGCATTTCTGTTTTATTAAAACGAATCATTAGGGAGACGACGACTCTTATTTAAAATGAACTTCGTGCTTTCGAGGCTTCGTAAGGATGTTACGCACAGGGCTTACAAAAGCATCTTTTATTTTAAATGAATTTCGGGATACAATTGATAGAGGAATTTCGGAATACAATTGATAAATCAACTTCGGAATATAATTCATCAGGGCGAACTACATTTTTTATCTTTTCAGGAAAGAACGAACGAGGGTTTTCAAGGTGGTCAAACCACATTAAAAAATGATAAGTTGAATTTAATATACGAAAACGAAAACAAAATACATGAGAAGTAAAAAATGTCAAGTGTGACTGACGATCGAAACACAACACACTCCGAATCGCCGTCATATTATTCTCATAAATAATTGAAGATTGTTGGTGATGTACTTTGTTCATATATTGAAGAATTTCAATGGGTTTCGAAATTTTATAAATTTCCTTTGTAACTTAACCGCGAACGTCATTGACGTTCTTATCCTCGTATCATTATACATACCGTCGTGTTTCAAAAAAACTTTTTATAAAACAAAATTGCAACAGGAGTTGCTAGAAAGAAAATTCATGTCGAGTCACGCTCGACACTGGAGTTCAAGAGATTAACGGATTTCCACCATTTACGGAACATCGTGTATACGCGGCCCTGTCGTCGGGCAGAAAATGAACGTCGGTTTTACCCCAAATTCAGAATTCTCAGGCGAATCTTTACATCGGGAATGTTTCTTGTCATTACATTTTCATCTCGCGAGAACTACGGTCGGGTAGCGAACGGTAACCTGCTTTTAATCGCGCGGGGTATTATGCGTAAAACCTACTTTTTTTTTCTTCGTGGCGTGACACTTGACCCAATACATCCGGAATGCGGGTTTCCCTCAAAAGTCTTTGGCCAAGAAACATCGATAGCTCGGGAACTTCGTACGCGACGGTGTACGAATGTATGCGCAGCAACGTTTGAATATGTATCGCGTCCTTTGTCGTACCTTAACCTTTTGAAACACGTGTTTTCCATGGCACACGATTTCCGCGTAATAATTCCGTCGAGAATCTTTTGGATCACCAATTCCGTGAAGGTTTGAAATTTGGGACATTCGAAGTTCCACGACTCTCAAAGATAGTTTGAAAAAAATATGCCGAAAGATAGTTTGATAATCTAAACGCGTCTCGAATTTGTTGTTTTGATATTAATAATAGCAAAAGAGAAATAATATTTTTCCGGAACAATCATCGTTATTTTAAAATAAATTCTTTGATTAATTAAGAATTGTCACTTATTTCTATCATGAAACCGAACATTTTTACTCGTTTATTTATAATACCCAGATCTTCTGGCTGCTCCACGATATTATTATAAATTTAAGTAACCATAAAACCAGCAAATCACAGTTATGCTATCACGAACGATAGTTTTTATCACCGCGAGTTTATCCTATTTCAATCGAATCAGCGGGTAGAAAAGGGTTGAAAACCACTGCTCTAACGCAACCAAAATATGTTTGTCAAATCGCTTCTGGCGATTCGCGAAACATTTCATGCTCGCCCCCGTTACGGGGATTAAAACCATCAGGATAATATAAACTCTCGTTCCGCAAAATGCAGTAGTTACAGAGAGAGAACGATATCCGTATACGTATACACGGTGGGTATAATGTCGATAAAATGAGTGGCAAACGAAGCACCGGGCTCAACGAGCAACCGCGATAACGCCCGGTGTAAATTTGACCGTGGAAAACGCAATTACGCTTTATATTTTAACGCGCCGGACTCTTATCGTGGATGAACGTTGATCCTAACGGAGTGTCAGGATTTTATTGATTAACGACCATAATAACGAGCGTTCCACCTGGATTTTCAGACCGATCCCGTTTCGCGATAATTCCTCGTATTTACAAATCTCGATATCTACTCGCCAAGCGGAGTATGTTCGTGTAACGATACGAATAACGCGCGCCAGTCGTTTTTCTCGACGCTTCCAACGATGTACGTCGCGTGTGACTTTTCTCCCGTATCGTCGAGCTTCGTTAACGGGTTTGGTCCCGCTTGTCCACCGGTGGATCAACATATAACTACTTAATTAACCAGCTTGCTCACCGGTGGACACGCGGTTATGCACTACAGGGCCGCACGCTCACCGATGGTCACTGTTTCACGTTTAACTGGGTATGCGAGAGTGCTCAAAACACCCCACGATATTGAAACAAATTTCAAAAGAATATGTTAATTTAGTTTTAAAGAGGAATGAAGACTGAACTTCACAATGTTTATTATTCTAACATTTTTTTAGTTGAAGACATTAAAGTACAGTTTTTCTTAAAGTTTTAATAATAAGTTCTACTAGGTTAAGTGAAATTTATGTACAGTAAAAGATTCTCCGGTCCCTCAAAAAATACTAGACATAGTAGGCCGGGCTGGTATGCCATAAAACCAATGTTGTATTAAGGTTTGAAAAATAGAGAAAAAAAAAGGGTATCGGTGTGCACAAAGATCTCGGGTATTATACCGCCGCGCTGAACGTGTTAAATCAATCGGAAAACTGTCTCGTCGTTTCGGATATCGCGGGGCAAAAAGCGAATCCTTGTCGCAGTGTTTATCCCCGTAATTAAGGGACACCCTCTATCGTTCGTTGATCGACGGCTAGAGCGAAACGAATTTTGAACGCCTCCGCAGACTCAACGATCGACTCGATACTCGACTCTAATTAACGCTCTCGTTAGCGTTTCGAAAGCGATTCTTCTCGTATCTTCGACGTTGCCGGGAATCCGTACGGATCTCGCCATTTTGTATCTCTCAATCGTACCATCGCGGTACGCCGGTAGAGAGAGAGAAAATAAACGTTTCGTAGACAGGAATTTTTGGCTCGATAAACGGAGCACCAGCTACCGAGGGCAAGGTCTTAAAGGAAAACCTGGAATCCCAATTGCAAACACGGACGCCGGCGATTAAGCCGTCGCGCTAAGAAAATTGCACCGAAACCTTGCAGTTTACCTGCCCTTGACAGTTTCGGCCAGCGCCAACGTTGACATTCCAAAATCGCCGACGTACGTAGAATCGAATGGTGCTCGTGGAAAACGTGCTGTCTGAAATTGAAAATGGACCGTCTGCGTCGCTTCGTTTATTTTCCTCGGGCGGAAAGCGAGAGAAATAACATTTTCCTGTGGAAAACTTCTCCGGACCTTTCTTTCTAAGTTTTGAATCATCATTTATTTATTATTATTAATATCGTTTGTTTAGAATTATACTTGAACCCTCATCGTTATTATTAAAGTACGAGCTGAAGAATTAAGGCGTTATTTTATGTGCTTCTTGACAAAATATTAATTGAGTAGTCACATGCATTTCAGTTTATAACCAACTTCACCATCCTTTGAATTTTGTAATTTAGAACCACCAATTTCGCCATAAATCAATTTTTTATCAAACCCGTCAACGTCAAAGGAACGCTTACTCCCGCCTGTGCTCCTCGACCCAACTGATACGAAAAAGGGCGCACAGGTGCGATTCAGGTGAACTCGCGAACTCTGCGAGCTCGAACCGGAGTGTTTCTCGCGTTTACGCGGAGGACGACGATTAGCGCCTAGGGAGAGTGCAATTCAGTTTTGCTTCTACGTGGAAGGGGGTTCCTCGGGTGCCCCAGATGAAGAGTCGAGAGTGTCAGTCAGCCGGTCAACAACCCGCCTCCTTGGAAGCGACGTGGTATCGCGTGCCTTCGTCCATTAACCCGGTTAATCGCGCGCTCGTTAATTCCCATTTCGCGCGGCACTTCTGATCCGCTTTAGAGTCGCTCGCGTTTCGCCATATCTCCTCCGTAACGTTCCTCGTTCCGCTCGTGCGGGACGGCGGAATCGCGTTTCGGGGGATCGGGCGTTTTAGCGGAATTTTGGCCAATGACTGGAGAATCGTCCTGGAGTTTGTTGCAAAGTTTGGGTACGTTCGTAATTCTTGGGAATTTCGGCTGACCCTGTACTACTGGAAGGACTTCCAGTAGTGTGCTAATGGAAATAAGTATTATAGCTAAATATGAATAAAATTATATAATAATTTATGTTAATATTATATTAATGAGGTAATAATAAATTAATATTAATATAATGTTACACTTGTATTACATGTATTAATATAAAGTAATCTATTATAAGTAAACATGAGCGGACCGCGGACTTTATGCAAATGCGTGTCTTTGCGGAAGATAATAACAGAGATTTATTTATTCGTTAGAGGGTTTTTCTTTAATACGTTTTGAATAAATTATGTATCTATTTTGTTCGTGCGAAGTACTTCTCGTTCCCGCGAGAAAATTATATTATTATATATTTACATAAAAATCGCGGTCTATCTACGAGCTGTATCTCTTTTATAAAAATCAGGAATCCTGGTACACAGGATCAGGATTGAGTTTTGCAAATATCGACGTATCAACGTCGCGTGTCTTTCACGAAATACTTTTTGGAAAATATTCTCGCACGTCTGAATCGAAGATACAAATTGCCGTAGGATAATTTTCAACGAATTTGAGAGTAACGTCGAACCTGAGAAACGGTAGCGTAAAAATTGATTCCACGCCATTGTATCTCGATCCACGTACCAATCAAGGTCCCACGTCCGAGTATCATCGGGGACGGAGCACGATCCTTGCCAAAAGGAAATGTGAAAATCGAGGAGAATTTGTTAAAGTGGAAACTACTCCGAACGGGATGGCCATCGTTTCTGCTATCTCGTCGTATCTGGAATTCGACGTTAACGTAGGAGCAGCACGAGCAACGGAAATCTATATTAAGGGACGCGACGGTATATTCGTCCTTCCGCGAGTACCGTAGACGTTCCCCATAATTGGATAATACATTCCTTGGGAATAATTTCAAACGTTATACGTGTCCGCGTTGTCGAAGCAACGTCTAGATAGGAGTGCCAGGAATGATAACGTCGCGGTTAACGATATGGAAATTGAATCTGCCAAATAGTCGCTATAGTAAATTATCGGGTTACGTCTCAGCGAGATATCACTGATACTTTAAAGACACTTAAATATTTAACGATAAATATGTAATAGCGTTAACGTTATATGTGTTTTATGATAGAAATTGTTTAATTGTAGTAATTATTATTACTTATTAAGAATAATGTCATTCGTAACCATAATAATATTTCATAACAATAGTCATTATTATTATGATCATTGTTAATGTTATTAATACCGTTAATATTTCATAAAATAACTATTTTCAATTTTATAGTAATAAAATATAACAGCATTATTATCGTCTTATTAAGTATTATAAGAAATTAGATATGCATTTTATTTATTTTATTTCTCGTGTAATTACGAGTCTCCCCAACTTCGCAAACGCAAACCGTTTCAACATCCCTCCCCGTTACGCGTCCCTGTTTACCTTCGACCCTGCGATTCCTAATTTTAACAGCAATTTCCGCGTCTGCCTTATTAAAAGTACACACACGCGAAACGTTGGGTACGTTCGAGCGGAAGCGGAAGGTAATTTACATTCAGGAAAAATCCCGATGCCCCTCCGACTGCGGTGAGTTCGAATTCGTGTTTTCTGGGTGCGAGGCTCATTCTCAATGACGATCACCCGTGACGTTCGTCGGACGCTTCGTTTGTACGTCGGGAAGCAAAATTAATTTTCGTCCCTTTCTCCGGGACGCGCTCTTTTTCCAATTGATACATTAAGATCGCAATCTCCGTCACGAATGAGAATTATCACGCGAACGTTGGATTGTTTAACCCATTGGCGCACAGCGATCCTTATAAGGATCGAATATATTTTAATTTCTGGCGCCGTCGTAGATGGTGATCAGGTCGCACAATATTGCTCATTCACTTGGAAAACGTTCAGGCAATTAATATAAATTTTGATATAGCAAATATTGATTGTTGTTAATATTTCAGTGGTAATTAGGACTTTTTTATTGGCCTATTTTTCGCGCGTCTTACGTTTGTACCGGGAAAGCCGAGCAAATTCACAAAGCTTGGCGCATAAGCGATTTTTGCAATATCAAAAGATCAAGTTGCATAATATTGCCAATGAGGTGTACAAATATAATTAAAAATAAACTTCAATACACAAATGTATGCATGTATTTTGTGCATAGAATTCCCTTAAAGTGACACGCGCCACAGAAAAACGTATAAAAGTCAGGACAAAGTGAGGCTTAAATCTAGATCATGCACATCTCTGGATCTTCGGATCTCCAAACTTTTTTTTACTCTATCAAGTGTATTTCGGGTCGCTGATCACGAAATAATTATAGAATTTCTATTCTACTGAAAATTACTTCATAAGGAATCACACGTGTTTGCTTGCTTTAGTAATAGTTTGGAGATTCGGAGCTGTGCATGATTTAGATTTGTTTCCAAAATGATACGTAGAAAATATACCCACGTCTTTTGTCTATCGTAGTCGAAACGAAATTTTTTAACTGCGCGCACTAATCTGTTAAGCATCTATCGAGCCGACCGCTTCGCCCACGCACAATGGTCTCCGACGAATAGTCGCTCCGACTAATTGTTCATTTCAACGAACATCCGCGCGAACGTTCCGCGCTCGAATCATCGTAATTATCGAACCGAGAACCGCGGCGTCTGCCCCATATCGCGTTTATTGTTAAGTGCCCAACCCTGACGTAATATTACGCGCTCGATGGTGACCAACCACGACGATATAACGTGGCGTTTCGTCGTTACTCCTCTCAAAACTTTTTTTTTTTATCTTTCCACGGGGTTTCTCGTTTGAAGTTTAACACGCCATTATCTTCCGAACTATTTGTTGTACCATCGCAAATTTCACTTTAGAAACAAAGTATCCGTTTTACTCGAAATATTCTATCGAATAAGGAACACGTATAGTTCGGGAGATAATTGCGCGTAAAGTTTCAAACGCAACACCCTGTGCATACCCTTAAACGTTAGTAGACAATGAAATTTTTAATTGACGATATTGGCATTTCGACCGGTAAATTTTGGTATAGAGGAAGGGATTATTAATTTTAGATAATCAACGTTTTCTTGTCGTATCTTCGGTAATAATTCGTACGAACTTCACGCAGATTCGCAAAAAAGATACGAACTTAAACAACTATAGAATATTAATTTCATAACGTTAAATTCCAAAATGAATACTCTCGATACTGTTACAAATAATTTTTCTTATCTCAGCCTTAACGATCTCCAAAATATTTCTCCTACCTTCACCGTTCACCCGAGCGTAAAAATCTTGAAAACCATCGGTCTATACATCGTTCTTGAATTCTACAAGAATATCCCATACCGTACGACTCGAAACGGGTCTCCGATCAGCGAAAGGGAGGCTGAAAAGAAAAGGGGTTAAAACGCAGGGTTATAAAACACGCGGCTCGATACTGAAAGTGCGTTAGTCGCTTACTTTCGGTTGGTCCCGACCAACGTTCGAGTAGATTCCGGTATAAATAACTCGAGGAGAGTCCATGCACGTACGCGTAAATAGGTGCAGAAACACGTGCGCGCGTACGTACGAGCCGGCAACCGATACACGCCCGTGGAAACAGTCGTAACGAGAGTGCGCTCGCGCTCATTCGACGCGGTTCACGCACACCGGCGTACCTCGCTTGCACGTATACGTTGGCTAGGGGCCAGGATTAGTCATCCGAGACGCGGATCTCTCGCGCCCTACGGTCGTACGTGTGCGCACTCGCCAAGGAACGGAGACGATGTTTGGATTTCGAATTGCAGGTATAGATAGGTGCCTGCCTACCTACCTACCTACCTACCCATCGTAGGTTTACCGGGAAACTCCCGAGGGAATGCAGAAACCGTAGGCTCGTGTGTGATTCTTGCGAATTGGAGCGAGTCGGGGTGAGGCGACGACGACGACGACGATTTTCGGGGTGAGGCTGGGAGACGGCCGGATGATAGTTTCCAACTATCGGAGGGCCCTTCGCGAATCGGACGTTTCCATGGAATATCGGTTTCCTGGATCGCGAAAGTTCGTTACGGTGCGCTGGAGGGACGCGGTACCGGGAACCCTCGCAGAAGGGCAATTTATCATTCTCGAGGGAGGATTTATGGTGGACGATGCGAGCCCTGTAATTTTACTCAACGAGTATTTTCTTCCTTCTCGATTGTTTGGAGTCGCCTCGATTCTATGGATCTGTACTTTCGTGATTGTTATTATTACTGGGGATGGATTTTGGAATGTTCGAGAGCGATTAAATCCAACGGCAGGATTGAGAAATTAAAATCAATTCGGAGTATCGTCGGAAATGTTGTAGATAACGTCCAAGGGCAAAGGTATGACTTTATTGTTAACACTAGAACTACCGCGAATTAACGTATATTTATTTCTACCAGATCAGTCATAATGATTGGTTATTTATGAAATAAGTGAGAAAGTTAGGTGAGAAAAAAAAACGATTATCCATATTTTTTAAACCTGTATTACGTTTAAAAATGTATACGTAATATTACATGTTCTTATACTAATCAAAATACATCTTTTTTATACTTCAAAATGGTAAATTTAAAACCGATCAAAATCACTCGGTCTGATAAAACTCATGTTAATAAAATTGCCAAAGAATGACGTTTCCAATCGTTGCGTCTAACGCGTTAGAATTTTCTCATCGTATTACATATGTCTTACCTGTAAACGGGAGCGAAGGTGAAATATTGCACGCGCGCTTCCTTACTCGCCATTTCATTAAAATCTTCCACGTTATTTGACGACTTTTGCGGGTGGTTTTGTTCTTCCCGCTCGTGGCTAACACCCTTCGGGGTGAGCCAACCCCCCCGTCCCATCTGGAAAACGAGGCACTCAAACGTAGACGAGTGCTCTTTCTCCCGTAACAGACAACGCGTAACGAGATGCTCTCGTTATATTGCGTTTCCTTTTCAACCCCGGCACTGGCTGCCAACCGCGCGTCGATCGGTGACTTACTTTTTCCCCACCCCGTGTTTTCGTTACCTTTTGCAGACGATGCGCCGTACCCGGGAACGCTAAACAAAAGGGAGCGTTCGTTGAAATGGACCGCGATACTTCTGACTTTACCCCGGCGGCGATACAACGCGAGTCGCGAAATTATTTTCTATCGTGGTCCGTTTTAAAAAATTGCACGGATTTCCGCTGTACGGCAAACTGTTGGATATACAAATCAGTGTCACGGCACTGAGTAGTAGACGGGGTGACTAGCTCGCCGGCTACGGCACTGTATCTAGGTCTCGCCCTTTTGTTTATACGTATATATATATATATATATATATATATATATATATATATATATATATATATATATATATATATATATATATATTGTACCATCTTGGTAACACGTACAATACGGGGGCAGTCATGATCCTATTGTGTAAAACCAAAACCTAATCCATTTCTTTACTCCAATAAAACTAATTTCTTCGCTTTAGTAATATATTTAATCATACTTCGCAAACTTTGAGAGGCAGTTTACGATAAAGGTTGAATCGCGTTCGAGTTATCGTCTGATGAAATCTGTACGTTTGTCCTAACCCTTATAGTACCGAATAACGATATATCGTTGTTAATAACACTCGCAAAAAGTACCAGCGACGATATATAGTTGCGAGGGAAGTCTGTTTAAAAATAAATTCGAAATTCGTAGGGAAAAATGACACGCGGTAGGCGAAAGTAGAAGCTTTGCGCTTTAAAATAAGCCTTGACGAAATACTCTGAAACTTTTTATCATATAAAGCAGTGGTTCTCAAACCGGGTGACGTGAAACTACGAATTGTTTGTTTCTAAAAAGAAAAATATATTCACTAAAAACTGTAAAAAAAAAACAAAAAAAATAATAATAGGAGTGCCGTGAATTTTATTTAATGATTTTGTTGTGCCATTAGACAAAAAAAGTTTGAGAACCACTAATATAAAGTTACTAGATTTCAAAGATCTTTAATTTTGCCCAGAAGCGCACATCAGCTTGCCTCGGTATTTTTCGCTTAGGTACACCTTTTTCGGTCCGCACTAAAGAGGTTAAACAAAACCACCGGCGAAAGTAGTGAAATAACCTGGAAGATTTTAATGAAATAGCGAGTGAGAGAACGGGCGAGAAATATTTCACCTACGCTCTCGTTTACAGGTAGGAAAATTAATATGACGCTTTCTAAAGAGAAGCTTACGGACTAACGATCGCGTTCGTGTCAACGGTGCGTATGGTACTATCCGAAAAGCGTTAAACAATATTCGAACTCCCGATAAATTTCTACGAGCTTATAGATTAATTCAAAACGGTGATGTTCCCGTTCATCGCTATTTCGTCGAGATCTGTCGAAAAGTATAACAACGTAAAGTATTGTATATACCGGAGTATTGATCCGGTACATTTTTTTTTTATTGAAAGATCAATGTAAACGGATTTCCATTACAATACAGAGATTACTACTCGAGGTAAACAGTTTTTATTTTAAATGGATGTAAATAAAATAATCTATAAAATAAAATAGTCATCTATCTCGCGCAGTGAAATTTTAGACAGACATTTTTCTCGCGATACCTTTCGATACTCGTGCGGAATTATAAACCAAATTTAACGAACTTCCCTTCCTCGCGACGACAAGAGTCCAATTTTCAATCTCTATTTTTCGTTTTCGACTGGACACTGGAAAAACAATCAACCCTGTGATCGCTTTTCATCGCACATCTCATCATCGTCGATTATTCCTCTCTCGCCGCTTACGCGTTTTCTTAATTTCCCTTCTACTCACCGGACCGTCGCGTCGCGCGACGCGTTCGTTTCGCGAGAACGAAATCGAAATTTCGTTGACCCTGGGCGGGACTCGATCAACGGCCGCCAGGAAACCAGAGGAAATCGAATAACCCGTCTCCGCTGGACTAACGAGCCGGACAAACCTGCGCGTAAATAGCATTTTCGCGACAAACGAGAGACTCGAACGAGAAGCGATAAGTCGATAAAATGGAAACGCGAAATTAATTGCAAATTCCATCTTTCCGCCAGTTTGTATAGAAATCGACGGTCCAATACGACAATTCCGTTCCTTTGTCGAGGTGTAACGAAACGCTGATACGTAATCGGATTACGTTACGTTACGTTCGCGCTTTTTGCGACAGGCGAAACGAGTACGCCCAACGTTCCCGGTAACGAACGGAACTACGAACTCGACTCTCTGTTTTTTTTTTCTACTCCGTCGCTTCGTCAATTGTAAGTCCGTGAATTTTTAAACTGTAATCCCTCCCACGGAACAATCGTTCAATCTTTTCTATCGCGTGTCGCGTTTGTTTTAGTTACGCTCGAGTGTACTTCTTTTTATGTTTTCAATCCTCCGAAGTGTAACGCTATATAAATCATTCTGTTTCGCGAGATGCCGTAATTCATAACGAAGCTAAAGGGCAATTTTCCGCGCGATCTTTCGTGTCGGTGAAATACAGAGATACGGTTGCAAAACACTCAAACTTTAACGGTACAGTTATTTTCAACGTGGAGCGCTTGCGGAGTTAATAATTAATTCCTCTTTCCCGGATAGCGCGATATCGTAAAACTGGGTGGGGGAAGAAGAATTTATCGATAGTCGGACGGAGCGGCAACTTTTTCGCGAGGAATGCGTAACGAACGACGGTAGGTTCGGTTAATTAAATTTTTTTTCACCGAAGAATTTATTGTGTGCCTTCGTTCGAACTGGAGAAGAAACGCGTCGCGGAGGATGTCAACTATTATTCTTCGAGAATCGTATCTTCAAATCTCACGGACGAAACGTTTTGTTTTATAATTTACGTGGATCAAAATGTGAAATTGGAGCGGAGAAGCTTTCAATTTTGGACACCAAACTTTAATTAACTCTTATAAATCTGTAAATGATGATAAATCGTATAAGAATGGTAATACTACAGCGAATGTTTATGCAAAAAGCACACTATCCGGACCAATTTTGTACTAATTCTATTTTAACCGATTCTGCGAGATTAAAGTATACGCGAGTTCTGTGATTTATTTGCGTAAAAGTCATTTAAGTGAAATATATGATATTTATGTGTAACGTGCAATACAAAACAATACATTTTTAAAACCCTCGAGCCGCGAAACAAATTTCTATTTGCGTCCCAGTGGTTCACCGATCTCCGGTGAAAATATAAATATGCATAAACTTTGGCAAGCTAACAACAATAGACGATGCTGCACTAGAGTAACGTAACTTTACAACTTTCAATTACGATATCAAAACGAACGAGCGTCGCGTTCCTACGATTTGTCAATACTCGCGATATTCCACGACGTTCGAGGTTTATCCGCGGAAATAAAGTCACGCGATATAATGTTAATAATACCACAATTACGTCGACGTCAAACATGCCCACCGACGAGCACGTTCGTGGCAAATGCATCGACGTAGGAAAAGATCATTCCATTTATAGAAGATTAAATATGGATGCAGGGTCGAGGTATAAACTAAAACTTATAAGAGACACCCACGAACGGTGCGTGGCGTCAAACGTGTACGTCACGCGTACACAATGTACCCGCGTTATACATATTTACATTGAGCGTGAAACTTTGATGAAGACTGACGACACGACGCCGCGGCGTATGCATTTAGCATAATGATAACGCACACGCTATCCATCGTTACGCGTACGCGAAACTAAAGCCGAATACACAGCGCGCGGTAGACCGCCCTGGCGTAACCGCGTAACGTAAACAGTTCGCCGATGCGTTTTGGTGTTACGTTATGGCGTTAAGCCGGGTACAAACGCGTAACATACGCGCGTATCACGCAACACGAGGCACCAATGGACTAGTTAGGATTGCGTCTTCACACATACGTTATTACACATTTGCGACGAGTTGCAATACGGTGGTTGTTACGCGCGCGTATTACACGATTGTACCCGGCTTTAGGTTACCTAGTGCGTACGCGGCTTTTTTAAACAATTTTTGAAATCACGGAAAACAAAGAAATAAAAATTTTTAAACAAAAAAAATAAAAACAAACAAATTATTTGAACAACGAGATACAAAGAAACTAAAATAAAAAAAATAATATTCTACACCCGAATCTATATTTTAAAAAATTGAAAAAAGAATATTTATGTAATATTATATAGGTATTATTAAAAATATTGTTCTTATTGTATTATAAGTAAGTTAGGTAGGTTAAGTAGGTTAACCTACACCAATTTCTACAAGCTTTAATTCAATATTTGATGAAATAATCATTTTGGCCAGCCAGTAATGCGATCTGGACACTGTGCGGCGCAGGCTTACAGACTATAAACGCGCCTCTTTACGTTACCGCACACGGATCAGTATGAACGGTGTTTTACGTTACGCGATTACGCTCCGACGTACTGTTTAGGTTTCCGCGCGTATACCGCGCGGGGTTAAGTTTCGCACTGTGCACGCGGCTTAACGTTTCCAGACATTATTGATACTTGTACCTCGTAACGCCGCTCTTGTTCTTGAAGCGCCGTACATGTACGCGGATATCATCAGCATTTAATACGCGGAATAATGGTATGCAAGAATGTCCCGCGGAGTTGAATCCCCGACGTTCCGAGTTGCGTTCCAGCAACGAATACAAATCAAGAGCGCTCCGCGTCGATATTCCGTTTCGATGCTTTCGCGTGTCGTGTTTAGCGGCCAAAGGGAAGGGTAGCCGAGATTCGAATAAATTGCGCCGTATTGCAATCTGTACGGGGAATGTGTGCTACGGGGCACAATAGATTTACAAAGCAGTCTGCGTTTCTGCCCTTAGAGTACTCCCGTGCCGTTATAACGCCCCCGTTGTAACGTTTACGCGTTTTCCTACACACGCACACACACCCCCCCCCTCTCTCTCTCTCTCTCTCTCTCTCTCTCTCTCTCCTCGTTTTACCATTGACGAACGGCAACCCTCGATTGGAGTTTCGCGGGGGTAAGTTCGATGCCGTACCACTGACTCCGAGTCTGAGAAACGTGTACTACATAATGATTAATTAAGCCGCCCTGCAGCGGCGTGCAAATAGCGGCGGCAACTTCCCTAGCGTGGAATTGAATCTCCGTGTAAGCGGAAATAAGATGATACGAAAATTAACGTTTCGAGATCGATCGCGGATAGGGTCGATTGAATTTGAAAGTGCCTCGTTGCGGTGGATCGAAATTTAGACAGTAATCTGATTACGAGGAAGAACATTTTAATAATTCAATTCGTAGAAATTAGCTGGAAGTGAGACTTTTATTGAGCGGAGGAAATGCGAGTACGTAGGTGATACTTTGAGTATTGGTTAATTCTTTTGTTACTATTCTGTGATCAGAGGACAAGGTTTTATCTTGGGCCAAGTACATACAAGTATGCGAGAATTAGGCATTGTTTTTTTTTCAGGAAAGGACGAACGATGTTTTTCCAGATGGTCAAACCACATTAAAGAAATGAATTTTTTTTTTAATGCAATTACTTTCGGAAACTCCACGCCGGGATAAGTAATTTAAGCATGTTATACTGTGCGTACTATTGCTATTTGTTTTTACAGTATTCTTAATATAAGTACTTAATATAAGTCGAGTTTCCTCTGATCGGATAAAAATAGTATTCTAATATCTCGGAATTACTCGGAATCGTCCGATATGAGGAACGTAAAATTAGGCGACTTTCCTCGTACATGAATCGCGGCACAACTACGTTCCTACGTTAAAGACATTGCTTGTCGCGTATTACAGATAGAACTGAACTTTATTCCGTACAAGTTTCCGCCCAGATACCGAGCAGCAGTTCTGTGTTTTCGGGAAGAAAAGTATGAAACCACTCGGAGATATCCTACATAATCCAGAAACCCAGAATCGTAGATGCGAGTCATTTCCCGGGAGCGGAATACGTGTCGCATTTTAAATCTGGCAAAGAAATAGGAAGGAATGGGGGAAATAAAGTGATAGGAGCAAAATGACTGGAGCACAGAGATTCCGTGCCTTTGTATAAAACAGTGGTACCTGGAGGATACACGATTGGTTTATACAATACTGGATTATAATATACTGGAAGTCTCCCATCGGACAAGCAACCCCGTGATATGTTGAAGGGGGAATCCCTCATCTGGAAAGCAAAGCTTGGTAGGCTCCACTTTCCTTCGTCTTATTTATCATCCAAGAGAGACACACGAATCTCTGCTGAAATTGCCGTGTTACCTGAATTGTAATTGTAATGCAGGTACAGGTAGCCCCTGTATAACGCGGCACTCTTGCAACATGGTTTCGCTCTAACAAGGTCCGAAAATTAGGGACAAACCACGTGCAACACGGTTTTGTTCTAAGACGGTTTATTTTTCTTTAATTGAAAGAAGTGTAAAGATTAAAAGAGAGCTCCACAAGTGCTTAGCACAATATAAAGAAATGTATAAAGATCTCTCAGCTAAAAGCGAGCAATTTAAAATAACGAATTTTGGGAAAAGTGGAGCATAATACTCAAGATAGTGCTGAAGAAAGTTTAGAGGATGAGAATATTTAGCCAAAAAGAAAACGCCCTTGATGAATAATGCTCAGTAGTGATGACGAAGAGAACATTATTTAATACATGTTAATGTATAATAGTTTTGACGAAAATTGCTTTAAGAAATGCATTTCTTCAAATTATAAAAATGTAATATTATGTTTCTCTAATTTTTTATCTTCTTCTTTTCTTTTTCTTCTTTTCTTCGGTTCTTATAGTTCCTCCATTTTACGTTTAACTAGTACGAACCGAAATAACGTAATGTTTCAAATAACGCCATTACACAAATTTTAAAAACTGTTGGGAGAAAGTATTTCAATAAAATATCTTTAAAAATTACCTAAGAAGATTTTTTAAAACCTCATAAAAGAATAAACACTACCCATACATTCCAAAGAACTGACATATAAATTATTACATTTTACTTTGAAAGATAGTCGAATACAATTTTCATTATTCGTATTTCTCCCATAATTTGTAAAGTCTTATACCGCTCTGTGCTAGATTAAAATTATCTCGCGGAACAGCGTACTTGCTCTTCTCGTTCGTTGTTCTCGTTAGGCGAGCTGTTACCGCCGGATCGCAAACCATAGAATTTTAGGAAACAAGCTGAGGGATGGTAGAGGTAAGGCAGAGGGAGCTCAGGAAGACTCATTTAAACTTGACCGGTATTCGGGGAAAATGTCTGAATTTCCGCGGAGAGAAAAGAAAACGAACCGAGGTTTCGTTTACGGGTCTAATACGCGTTCGAAAGAAACGGATGTAAGTTACGTGGCCCGGTGGAGATCGCGTCTGTTACGCCAAACGGAGAAAACAATAACCGTCGAGTTTCGAAACGACCAAACTAGAAACAAACCTGCCGCTTGCAATTAGTTCGAAGCTGACGTACGAATCATTTTGCAGTAGACTCTCGTATAACGCGCCAGAGATATTGCGGCTACTGTTTTCATATAACGCGATTCCTCGCGGTCAACGCGCCAAATAATAAAACGCTAGAATCGAATTTTATCCGATGAAATAAACAAGATTTTTTGCATACGTTAATAATTTTTTTTAACCAACAGCGCATACATGCCATTTATTTTTGAAATATCGTTCTATATGATAAAATGTGAAAAATAAAAGTTGGCACAACGCGTAACGTATTAACGTATTAAACGCGTTATACAGGAGTCTACTGTGTTCTGTGTTTACTCGAATTTCGGTCTTTGAAATTTGCTTGACAAATATTTTTTTACGACATCGAGTATTACTCGCATTACAAAGAGACGATGACCTATAAAAAATACACCGTACGTATTTTTTATGAAGCTTATTTAAAGAATAATTTCACTTTATTGCTACAGCTATTCGGCTCTTGATTTTTGTTCGATAAATTTATTTTTAATGGTACCAAATATTACTCGAATGCCAATAAAACGATAACCGACGAACAATGTGGCGTAAAACTTTTATTTTTTACGAAGCTTGCCTATCAAATAATTGATTAGATTAGTTGCAGATTAATTGGTTAGACCAAACAAATTCATTTCTAATTCAAACGAGATCAAATATGAAAAAAATGGACCCTAAAAAGTTTATAAAAATATCTAGATATCCATAAAACCTATACATAAAATACCAATATATAAAAAAAATATATGTATATTTATTGCAAGTATGGAAATATTGACCGTTGAAGTCAATGCGAAATATGCATTTCAAACGCCATCGGATACTACTCGAATGACGATAAAGGGACGACAAAAATATTTCTCAGAACGAGAACGTTACGCGGCGATACGTACGACTGCTATTATTTTCACGGTTCATCGAGATTTTTCGATTCGCTGGTATCAAGATAAATTTACGAGGCTCACTTTCAACCGGAAGAACTCTGCGAAGCGAAAAGGCTCCAGTACGTGCAATTGCGTGTCTTCGTCCATCTTTTCCACTGCTGCTACGAGAGTTCTCTGCGATCATTTTCTTTTCCCTTTTTTTTACGAAGCTTCGCATATCAACCAATAGAAGTGCACTGATCCGGTGCTAATTAAAGGAGCCGCCTTATCGCGCCGGCTTTGCGGTGCGTGAGTGAGATTACTTCGCTAAGTACAAAAATACGGTATTGATCGACGTTGGTACTTGGAGTATTTCGAAACCCACACACGTCTTTCTTCTGCTGACTCCGTGGGTGATCGAGGAGAGAATTAGGAAGAAAAGGGAAGAATCCAGTCGATTCGACGGGGGAATCGAGTGAAATCTATAACAGAGGCGAACGTGAGAAAATCTTTGTATTCCCATGAATAATGAATTCTTTTATCTTCCTTCGTTGTTTAGAGGCTCCATCGTTTTGAAAGTGAGTTATAATTAGACCCCGGAAGTTTAGACAATTTCATATTTTTACGGGTGATCAATAGAGAGCTGAGACTTGAATAGATATTTCTAGAAGGACATAAAAATTCGTATTTTATATTGTACAGTTTGCTATGTATGTATATGTATACGTATTGCGTATTTAACTGAAATTATGCGTGCACGAGTATACTAAAGCCAATAGGGAAGGCATGTATTTTGCGTAAATATCCGCGAACGGTTGTCATTGAATTAAACTCTGAATTTACGAATTGTGTCTATTTATTGGTGGATGGAATTACTTGATTTCATTATTGATTTCATTATTTGATCTCTGGACGTTAAATATCAAACTATTTATGGCGATGCGTTTAATAGATAAGAGTATTTCGATAGGTGCAAATTGCAGTTTCAGATCTATCGACGAAGTGGGAATAGGAGACACAGGAATGCGCTGTCCTTAGTTCAGTAATTATTACCTCGTATTTCCTATTTAATGAGATCGATTAATTCTGTCCAGCTCTGATTTGCCGCGAGAGTCGTTAGTCGAAGAACCGTTCCAGAACTTGTTGCATTTGCAAATATATTTTTTATAGTCGTCTTATAATCCCAAGAATAGACCGTATAATTATTTCCCCCGGAATATTACAGAATTCGTGATTCTTTTCTTTTAAATCAAACGATCGGCTTTTTTTTCTTCGTTCGCCTCAAACGCCGACCTAATTACGCGAGCAAAAAATTCTTCTCTTTTTCACGAAATCGACGAAGAATACACGAATGCCAGACCAGCTGTTCGCCCCGACGCGATATTAATCGACCGTTGCGCGCCATATGCACGTACAGTAACCGCAGGTAACCGCAGGTGATAACTTCCTCAGTTTATCTTGTTGCAAAACATCGAACTGCGGATATAGAGAGAGTGAGAGAGAGAAATTGTTCTCGTGGCTCGGTTTTTAAGCGGGATCATCGGGTCCAGCGAAAGAAGAAACGAGCTTAGCCCTTTTAGTTCCAAATTAAATTCTAACGTGAAAAGAAATTTCCTTTTCCTTTCGTTTCTCATTGTACGTAGTCTGAGAAATTTTTAAGAATAAAATTCATCAAAATTTGTATTTCTTTCTTATTTTAATGTATTCATAGTTACCTCTCATCATACGTGGTCCGAAAAATGTTTAAGAACACAATGTGTAGTTCTTTCTTATTTTATTACATCCGTAGTTTATTCTTATTTCATTTCTTATCACGCGTGGTCCAAGGAATTTTCGAAAATAGAATTCCCAAAAATTCTCAATTATTTCTTATTTTATTTGAAACCATTTGAAACTGTGTTTACAACTGTCACGGCTATTTTCGGTTTATTCGCACAAACTTCCTGACGTAACAATCCAAAAAACACGAACGTCATCGTTCGACGCGGAACGTCGAAATCATGCCGTTCAAATGGCAATTGGGACTGAAAGGGTTAAAATCGATATTCGATCTTGGCAAAGGGTTACCAGGCATTTACGTGGACGCAACAACTGCGAACAACGTCCGTTTCCCGGCGATGCTACGCGAGAGAGAGAATTCGTGTGTGTGTTTTTTTCTCTCTCGCTTTGTTCGTGAAAAATGCCGAAAGCCACCGGTTTCTATCGTTCCAATCGATAAGTCGTTATGGTTATCATGAATCGAACATTCCTGGTGCGTTATTCGACTTTTTGTCGGCTAACCCGGGAAAGGGGATGGGCCGAGAGATATTTGGGTCGGTACGTGAAAAATTCCAGTAAGAAAAACGCGAAGCTCGTTGTTCCAGCTTCCGTTAGGTTCGACGAG
The DNA here is from genome assembly GCA_933228935.1 of Pemphredon lugubris. Classification (NCBI taxonomy): domain Eukaryota; kingdom Metazoa; phylum Arthropoda; class Insecta; order Hymenoptera; family Crabronidae; genus Pemphredon; species Pemphredon lugubris. The sequence continues at coordinate 39,464,120 of OW121819.1, read as the reverse complement.
AACCTTCGTATATCTGCGCGTGACAGGTGAATGGTGTGAATTCATCGCGAATGGAATCAGCAGGGTTCGCGAGTAACGTTCGATTACGGTCGATTAAAGTCGAGGGGAATTACCGTCCGACAGGATTACTTGTATTACGGTTGGCAGCAAATTCATCGGGTTCCCGCTTTACCGTAGAAAGTGTTAGTTTCTGGTGAAATGATTAGTGGAAGTGTCAATGAGAAAACGAGTAATTACGACGGATAAGAAGCTTTGTATGTTTCTCAATAAAATATGACTGACGATACATCTGAATCTAAACCTGTAATTTGCACGTATTTAAACAGCCTTATCTACACAAAAGCATTTCCATAGATCGTTGAAACTTGAACATCAGGATATCAAATAATGGAACTGCAGAGTATTACCGTAAATACCAAGAATGTTTGCGGGAATGTTATTAAATACAGGCTGCGAAACTTTGAAGTTTTATTTAGTTATAAACGCACACAGCTCGTATAGTCAGAGCGCAATTTAAACGATAAAGTGCACGCCGTATGTTCACTTGAAATAAAAATTCTGCTAACTTATTAATCGATGTAACGCAAAGCTTCCGGTTCGAGGAAACGAACTTTATAATTATCAAACCGCTAAACCTTTTCTGTTCCGTCGTTTTGGATTTCTCGATATCCGGCTACTAAAAATAACGGCACGCGCGTTTCATATTCATCCCTCGTTACACCGTTCAATATTCCTCCATCGCGATGTTTTAATATTCGAGCCACGCGGTAAATAAATTGTATAAAATCGCCCCGGGAATGATTTAACGCCGTAATAACAACCCAGCGAACTTTTAATATATTTTCGCGCGCCTTTCAAGCACGGCAATCGATATCTTTTTCGCGTTCCGTAGTCAGCCGATAGTCAGTTCTCTCGTTACGATGTGCCGCCGTTGTACACGCAGACTCATCGACGGGATCGAGGGGAGGTCTCGTTCGCGAATTTCCATGTAATTACCGTCACAAAGCTACCGAGGTTGAGAATCACTGAGGGTCCGCATCCATGGAGATGAAAGGGGACCGACCGTGGCATCCCCATGGAGCTCCTCTTATTTCGTTCGTTCGCCGTTCCTTTCTATTAGCTCCGATTTGAAATTCCCTTCAGCGATATCGAGTCTACTTCTTCCGACGCGAGGAACGTCTCTTCGGGTTTTCTCTTTGACGCGTCCGAGAGGCAGACGAGATAACGATAAAGTGTATACTCCCGTGACGGTGACCTGAAACATAGCTCAGGTAGTTAATAATAATGTTTGATGACAAACCTGAAACATAGCTCGGGGTAGTTAGTAATAATGCTTGATGACAAACCGATGCCTCCAAATTTCTCGTCGCGTCGTCTAATCTTCGCGGTCAACTCAACGTATGTAGTTCTACCTCTCTTGACGGTAAATAATAAATTTACCCGATCGTCGCGACGTATACATATGTAGTTCTACCTGCCGTGACGGTAAATAATAAATTTGTCGAGGATGAGTCAACGAACGATTAAAATTCAGGTTAATTGGACGTCCGATATCAAACTATTGCGCGCATCGGTTTTCGTCGGACAATCGTACTTCCCTGTCTCTCGTTTCGTAACGTAAGAAAGGAGAGACACAAATTTTTACCGTGCAATTAAAAAATCCCCCTGTCGCTCGTAAATAAACTTAACGAATCGAGCGAATCTTCTTTCCTCGTGACAGGCACTTGTAGCGAAATCAATATTCCGGCGCAACTTCCGTCCTACCATTCGCCGAGCGAAATATCCGAGAAAATTGAGAGCGACGTTACGCGCTCGGCTTTGCGCGAAACTTTATTAGAACGTTATTATTTTCCTGCCGAAAATCTACGAGCGCGCCACGCCGCCGGTAATCGTCCCGCGGATCTCGATCGATAACCGTTCACGGATGCGATCGACAATTAGCCTAACGCTAACGAAGCAATTAGGAAAGCGAGCGCGTAATAAAATTTAACGACCCGATTACCGAGGAGCCGATAAATCTCGAAAGGACCCCGTTCGTTCGTCTCCTCGCGTTTAATTACGCGAATGTCGCTTTCGACCGTTCGCCGCTCGGGCGTATTATTTATCTTCAGCCGCGAAGTAGCGATGTCGTTAGCTGGGGAAAATGCGAGTTGTCATTCTCCCGTGCCCCGAAAAGCATTTCGTTCGCGTTTCGTTCGCGTTTCGTTCGCGCTCCACAAAGGCAGAGTGTTTTATCTACATTCAAGTTTCTGTGGAACCGACGCGGTATACATCATTTTTCTCCGGTCATCCATTTTTCCACGCTGCTTTCGTCAAATCCGCGGAATATTGCAGAAGCAAAGGAATAAATCCTTCTCGCGGAATTCAATTTTATTCCTCCGTCGCGAGATAATTGATAATTCGTGCCGTAGCTTCGAAATACGAGCGTATAAAGGAAATAAACCTCGGACGATGAAATGAGCCGTTTACAGTGAAGGTAGCATAAGTCTTTTCAACGTAATGAAAGGTGGAAAAGGTGGAGGTTTATCAATGCCTGTACGAAATTATTTATACTGAGAAAAATGTAGGTGTCTTGAGATAACGTGCAAAGGTAAATGCTCTCGAAAGTTCGCTTAAATATTTTTAAACGCAGTAAAACGCAGACCTTTACATATCTTGATTTAAAAACAAACTATTATAATCACCGTAAAGTGACTTATGCCACTTTCAAAATAAACGGCTCAAATATAATAATTACTATTCTGCGAGGCACGTTTTTTATTTTCTGGAAAAATTCATCCCCGTTCCGTCTCGCCCTTCGAGGAAGAATTTCACCTCGCGTCGCAACAATTAGCAGAAACAAAATACTCCTGAGGTCGGTGTCACGCTATCAGGAATTTCCATTCGGGTTATTTAGTACGCGCCATGGAAATTTCGTTAGGTACGTCGTACCTCATTTGAGTCCAGTGATCGATATCGTACGGAAATTCACGACGGTGTGGCGCTAACCTAATGCTAATACAATCAAATACCAGATACATGTATAGTCCGCCCCATTCGAAGTTCTACGCGCAATGATCGTCTCAACCAAGCGTTATTAAAAAAAATTTTCGAGCACAACTTGAGAATGGAAATATTTTTCCGAAACAGTTCGAGAGATAATTGCCCGCGAAACTTAAAACGTTACACTCTGTACAATAACGCAATCAACTTAAGGGGTCTTCCCCTTGTGAACGGCAGAAAATTGGTCAGATTTATATTTTCAAATCTGAAATCCTACATTTTGCAGGGTCGTCTTTGCAATATTAAAGTATGATACTGTTATTTTAGAAACATGATTTTGATAGAACCCAGAGCCAGGAATATGTGGAATTTCCTATAAAAATTTCAGAGCGATCCATCGTGTAGTTTTTGAGATTTAAGACCCGCCGAGTCAAAAAATTGTGAAAATAAAAATCTGAAAAAGCATTCCTTAGATGTTACGCTTTATGAAAATGAAATAAACGAAACATCAATTTTCCGACCCATCCACGGGAGAAAGACTCCTTAAACCTCGAATCAACAAAACACCGACGGAATCTTCCCCAAACTCCGCGCCAGACCACCCTTTTCCCGGATTCATCAAACTGCACTCGCATTTTGCGATCGATGTGCCAATCTCGTCCACACGGGGGATCCCCGTATCCTTTTTCACGCTCCTCCACCTACGCCCTACCAAAAACCGTTCCACCTCGGCGCACCGAGCCCACCCGGCAGGAACAAAGACGAACCGCACCGCCGGTAATTTGGTCAGGGTGGTCGCGTATGCAACGAGAGCCTAACTGTTGCGTTTCGTCCGCAAAGGATCAGCCGGCGGCGCGCGAGCAGAGCGCCGCGAAAGTTATTAACGACAATCGATCTAATTTTAATCTCGCCTCTCGCCCACGCTGCTGCCGCGCACGGTTTCTCCTGGGGGAAACGTCAGGGAAATCGCGCGCGCGACCTCGCAGGGGACACTGCTCCCTGCCGCCACGGGATTGGCTCCGAGTCGGCGGCGCCAACGGAAAGCGTTCCCGTCTACGTCCACCGCACACCGCTACGGCACTGTTTCCACACATCCATCCCCCCCCTCTCTTCACCCCACCGCCCTCCTCGGGCACGAGGTAGACGGCACTGGTGGGAGCATTGGGCAGCTCTGTCTCGGGGGAAGGGGTACTCAACTTGATCGAAGAGGGACGCTCGAGAGTCGCGTAGCACGAGGACACGAGCGGGACGAGGACGGGGGATAGTCGATAAGAAGCGCGAGAGCGAGAGACGAACAGGCGGGAGGTGGAAAACGTGGCGCGTGGAGCGACGAGGACGCGATGATTACCGCGAAAAAGGGAGATAAAGCTACCTAACGGGAGAGGAGAGAGATCGCGTAGTCGGCGCGGCAGCGGGAGGAAGGGAGACCGAGAGTTCCCCCACTCCCTACGGTGGCCGGCGAGAGAGAGGGGGAGATTCGCGAGTCGACGGTGGCGAGAGCGAGACGGATCGATCGGCTTGCGCGGCGGGAGGGAGAGAGACGTAACCGAGAAAAAGATAGCGCGGTCAGTGTCGCGTTGGCGCGACGGAGACGGGACGAGTTGGAAGGGGACAAAGAGGAGGCGAGCGCAAGGCAGGAAAGCTGCCGGGCGCCATACTGCCTTCGTTCGTTCGTTCGGCACAGTACGCGGCCAGCGCCTACGCGGTTCGTCGCGGTGCTCGTCGTCCTCGTTCCTTCCTTCTCGTTTGCCTCTGCTGGTGGTGTAGTTTTTCGTCGTACGCGTTCGTTCGTCCGTTGTTAATCCCCACCCCCTCCCCCCCTTTTTTTTGTTATTCGGGGCCGGAGTCGTGTGCGCGAACGAGGAGAGGAGAGCGTCCTTCTCGGGTGACTCCTTTCTTCCCTCTCGTCCTGTTCTCGACGGAGACCGGCTCTCTCCTCGGCGACGACCCGTGCGTCTTTCTTCGTCCTCGAAGCGAAACACAGTGGTGAAGGTAGAGAGAGAGAGAGAATCACGAGGAGAGCGGGATTTTTTTACTCTCTCGGGAGACGAAGAGGGAGCGAGAGAGAGAGAAAGATAGACGGAGGAGAGACTGCGTGCGTTCTTCTCCTTGGGTCTTCGCTGGAAATCAGCCGGAGGCCTAGCGGTCTCGACGAAACTACTGCACACCGTACAGGTGAGTGGGAATCAGAGTTTCGAGGGGTTTTTTTTTTTCCCCGAGGGCCCACCTTCGTCGACGTCGAGACGACGCGAGTCCCTACGTCGTCTGGTTTTTCCGTGTCGCGGGACACGCTCGCGGTAATCGTGGCTGGGACTCAATTATTAGCGGTCTGTCGCGCCCGATACCGGTGCGGCTGCTTTTACTTTCGATCGAGGCCGGGATCGCGAATTTTGCTCGCCGGCAGCTTTGTTGCGGGACACGGCGGTCACTGGAAATCGAATCGACTGAGGGACAGAGAGAAACGGAGTGTGGCAGAGAGAGAGAGGGAGGGAGAGAGTCGTAGGTCGAAGATATTTCCGGCGTGTATGGCGTGGAAATTTGATCCCACGCTTTTTGGGTCTCGTGTTTTGAATGGACCTTTTCGGGAAAGATTTAGCGCCCCGCTGAGCGATGGGAAATTAGTCATTTCCGAAATAACGTTCGCGTTTGATTGGTCGGAGTTCCGCGAGTGTGACCTTCCGCGTTTCATTCTTGTGTCTTTGAAATGTTTTTTTTTTGTCTCTCGAGAAACGTTGTGGACGATCGAACGGGTGGTGCAAGTTCGCGTAATCGAGAAACGAAAGCGAGACTTTGCGTGTTAAGGTTAGGTCGATCGGTCTGCACGGAAGAAGAATCGATGATTTGGAAGACAAACGATCCATCGATCGTCGCAAGTTCTACGTTGTTATAAATCGAAAGGTGCATCGTCGATTATTCATCCGCGAGCTGTTCGTTAGAAACGATAAACCAACGGGGCGATACACCCGACGCGTAAACAATAGATCGATTCATTCTCATCGAGCTATAGAAACGATCCTACCAGATATTACCCTGCACCGATCAGTCGTATATCCTACGTTCATTTAGCACAGAATTTATTCGTTAAATCAGACTTCGCGGCGACAGTAAGTCGGATTAAAAGTTCCAACGTGTAACGCGATACGAGAGAGAGAAATGTTAGGTTATTTGCTACTGAAATAAATGTTCCATTAATATCCGAAAGTTTCCATTAATATATATATATATTTTTTCCTCCTCGGCTCACGTTTCTTCTCGCGAACGGTATATCGATCCCGTCGTCGAAAGTGAAACTCCGTAAATATTAGCATTTTCCGGCGTACAGGCGGGTTTATTATCGACTTAAAGGAATAACAATGCGCGCGGAAGCGTTGCACCGAAATTCATGAAAGCCCCCGGGACCGTTCTATTCTTCGCGATGCCGTACCTCGCTGGTAGCAGATGTTTCTCGCAGGACAGAAGACACGAGTCCTTCGCCGGTTGTCCTGCGTTTACGACGGTCAACCTTCCCGCATTCGGGACATAAATTCCAAGTCCTGACTGCATTATGCATGCCGCACGGTGCACGAAATATTATCATAAGTGGTGGCGCGATCCGTAGAACGACGTATCGATTTTTCTAGCGCATCGGGAGAGAAAGCGCTCTTGCTGCTCGTAGCTAAGAATCTTGTGTTGTTTAAACTTTAAACGAGAGTTCCATGGCCGGGACGATCGATCTGCAGTTTCCGAAACTGTCGTCGATAGTTTCGTTCGATTTTCCAAAGTTCGGAAACGGAGGAAAGTTTAGTCAGTAAATTCGTTCGATTTTTTTAAAGCTCGGAAACAGACTACTGAAGTTTGGTTGGTACTTTTGTACGATTTTTTGAAGTTCAAGAATAGACAGAAATTTAGATACCCACTTCACTCGATTTTCTGAAGCTCGGAGAGCCGATTGAAATATCTCTCGATCAATCTTTCGAGCTTTGCAGAGTCGAAGGAACCAATTAACAAAGTTTATCGAATTTTCTCGTTTATCCGTCCGCGGATCGAAATCTTTTGTAAAAGCTTTCACCAAGAAAACTTTATTCAACGTTTCACAGTCCCCCGAGATTCCCCCACGATCCTTTCGGTAAAATACACTTCCCGGTGCATCGATCTTCTCAACGCGCTTTTTTGTAATACCAAACGTATACAGATTTCCGGGAAAAATATCATCGTCACACTATCACTGGAATTCGCATAAGCTTTACGAATCTCCCGTTCCTCTCACCGATCGCTTTATAGCCGCACGCGTGTTTCCGTGGGATAAGAAACCGATATTTTTGTTTTTTTCAACGACACCATCGCTGCGTAAACGTCGTAGAAATACATTCTTCCTCTTACTCCATCTCTCTACTCTCTGTTCGCCCATCCGACTGTCTGGTAGCCGTGCAATCGTTACCCGTAGCTTGCCAGGCTAAACGCGAGAGAAGAGAGAGATTCCTAGAAGGAGTAAAAGGGCAAGAAGGTTGAATTTCGTGGAAGCCAACCGGCAGAAAAAAGGGAGCCGGCGGGGGTGGAAGCGGTCGAGGGGACCGCTGCCAAGCAGCTGATGTAATTTTCCTTTTTTTTCTTCTTTCTTCGAAAGAACCTACTCCTCCTCCTCTCTCTCTCTCTCTCTCTCTCTCTCTCTCTCTCTCTCTCTTTCTTTCTTTCCCCGGTTCACTCGTTCGTCTCGCGAAGTCGGTTGGATCGAGTGAAATCGAACTCTTTGTTTGGTCGCGGAGAGAAATCTGCCGGTTGACTTCTGCCAGCTGTCAAACTTTTCTTCGATCGTTATGCTACGTCACGTTGTTGACCCTCGCGCGACAAAAAGCGCGGACGCGTTTATCGTGGCGGAGTTCGGGTAAATTACCTCGTTCGATTGGCCCGCATCGAGGACCAATTGCCGGAAATTGAGATAGGATTTTCCTCTCTTTTTTTTCCGTTTTGTTTTGTTCGACGCTTTTAGCTTCCGAGTTTCTTTGTGTCCGGGTGATTACGATCTTTTCGGAGATTTTTTTGAATGGGATGGGATATGGTTCGGGACGACCGATCGGTATTGTTAGCGAATGCGGGGTGATCGGTTTTACGGATAGCGCTTGGGTTTGTCGAGGATGATCGTTATTATTGGTGAGCGCAGTACGGTAAATGGAGACTCCGTTAAATTTCTGATCCGATCGATTCAGTCGTGCTAAAAATTGTTTAGGAAACATTTGTGTAAAGGTTCACTGTAAATATAGTCTGTTAAATTAACACTGGACACACTTTTCCGTAACACGAGGATTACTGTCAAGTTGTACCTTTACGATTAATAACCGTGAGTTACCAACTTTTACGAACCGTATATCATGACCGAGACGTTCTGTATATTGGGTTGACAAGAAAGTAAATTTGCTCAATTAGAACGCTCTATATGTGTCACAATCGAAAATACTTTCTTACCAACCCAATAATATTTCTTAATTTATTCTAATTTTACCGAAGTGGCTCTGAGCTTTCGACAAAAGATACGATTTTTGATTTGTTTTCTCATCTCCGACCGTACAGTAAATAAAAATATTTCAATTAAATCTATTTTCACAACAATTTCTCGAAAGTAATCTGACATCGCTCGAATTAGTCGTGATTGTTCAGTATCCCATGAATTTGGTTATTCCGGTAACAAAATTGTACTCGTTACGTCTATTTTTACAATTTCTCGAAAATAGTCTGACATCGCCTAAATTAGTAGGAATTGTCTAGTATCCCATGGATTTGATTATTTTGGTAACAAATGTGTACCCGAGCAGCTGTCATGGGATTCGAAGCTCGCGTCGGACGATTCGATCGAGTTAAAGCCCGCATGAAAAGTCAATTGCCCTCGACCAAAACTGATCGAACGATCCAACTAACGATAGTCCCCTCATTGTACGCGTCAGATCTGGGATCTGTAACCGTTAACGTTACCTCATTGTGTACTTTAGATCACGATAAGATAAGTGGCTTTTACTTGGAGCGTAATTACTTTTAAAATATGTGTATTCTAACCCAAGACCTGGTAATTAACGTCGTTATAAATACCGTTGGGCAAATTTCGTTCGTTTGTCGCCACGAAGATTACCGAAACGTTTCTTTCGGTTTCCTCTCTTCGGAATCTCCTTTCGGTAATCTTTATCGCTGACGTAACGTAGGAATCATTCCCGCGTCAGAAACTTGACACATTTTTTCCTTTATCGCGTTTAGGATGACTACAAAATTTATATCCCTTGTTTTCTCCCTTCTGATTTTCTTTTAATAGTCCGAACACACACCGACAATTCAAGTATCCAATCAATTCAAATTTGATAAAATACCGCGGAATAATAATAATAATTATAAAATAATGACAAAACTGTGCTATTACAAAGCAATAATAATAATTAAAATGTGTGATATTCGATATTAATATATCGTTCCCGCGTTATTAAAAGCCGTACCGATATCATCGCTCCACCGGTACGCCAGAAGAAACGTTTTCCGCGAATCTCTCGCAGCGGTCTTATCTATCGTCGAATTAACATCGATGAGAAGTCGTCGCCGCGTCGCTTGCTCTCACGCCCGTTCATTAAGACTCATTAGCGGGCGTACTGACCTCCGCAGATCCTCCGATTACACGGCATACATCGAGTCCTCTCTCTCTCTCTCTCTCTCTCTCTCTCTCTCTCTCTCGGCAGATGCTCAATTCGACACGTCCACCAATATATCATTTCGGATTGGAGGGCGAGCCCCTCGAAACATCCTCTAATCGCGATGGCGGTCAACCCGTCCCTTTGTGTCTGCAAAACTCGTCTCGGATCGTCCTCCGGGCACACGCGGACATCAATAGTATACCTCGCGACGCATTATCGATTATGACTCTGCGCGCAATTAGTCGGGAGCGGTACACGAATCTACGGTGCGAGCATCGGGGGGCTTACCGTTCACCGAGGCTAACGAAAACAAAAGGTTGAGACACGATTCCAGGTAGAGAGCGAAAGTAACGGGATAGAGTCGAATGATTCATCGAGACTCATCCGCGTTCTTGCGATGGCGCAGAGTAGGATAGTTTAGGGATCCTTAACTCGTTCGGCGCGCATAATTTCAAACGGGGTGCCCAATGGGCAGAAGCTTTTGATGATGTTTGTTGTCAACACGGCCCTTTGTACGCTGTGCGTTGATGTATGTATCCGTATACCGCTTACGCGCAATGCAATTAGCGGGGGAATACTGCTTATGTATTCAACCGGCGCACCGAGGAGTATCGAAGCGTCGCAGTTGTCGAATTACGGCGTCGAGGCGAAATTTTGGAAAAATTTGAAAAAACGTTCCCCGTCGATTTTGGGAATTTGGTATTTCGTTGGACGGATATTTTTGTACAATCTTCTAATCCTTGTTTGGCGGTAGTTCAATACGATGTTATTTTTGGAGTGAAGTTTAAAGATCGTTTACGTTTATTTGACGTAAATGGTAGTTACGTCTTTGAACTTTTAAGAGTGTCGGTATATTTCTTATACGGGGAAACATTTTTCGTAAACACTTGTACTTTAATAGAGTAAAGGAAACTAGGGAAAGAACTTGTAATTTATATATTATCATTAAGTACTGTTATTAATTTGTATTATGTCTAAATTTGAACGACTATTAGATCAAACGATACTCTACGGCCAAATTAATGTTCCTACAATCCAATTTGAATTATTCACCCAATAATATTTTCCTAATTGAGAATATTAACGTCAGCTGAAAATTCACATTAATTATTCCCAAACAGCAATTAATATTATCAACGGGATAACTTAAGACTTAAAATGATTTGAATCCACTAACGGAAGTATTGACCGATTAGATTACATATTATATTTTAATCCCAGATATTTAATATTCCCTTTAGATACTATCCAATTTCTTTCCATAAATCCATCATATCTCGGAGCACGTTTTAAGATTACTTTATTAAAAAATTAATACCCCGAGTCTCGTATCGACTAAAGCGAACGACATATCCGAAAAGGCTCGACAGGAAGAAAATGATACCGTCTCCCTTTCCGCTCGCATTTTTCAATTTACGATCATAATTTCATCGTCGGGGTTGGAGAATGCACCCTACACGCATATTGTTTGTTGTCTACCTCGGCCGTCGTGTATACACACATTCCTGGCAAATAGGCGCGGGGTGCTCGGACCGCTTTGTCCGTGTCCCGCCACGCGTGTCAATGTAATTTACTGTACACTCCGACTATTTTTGCAAACACTCGCAAGCGTTCAACTCTCTCACGCGTTAATCCCTACCGATAACTCGTATAGTTTCGAACGCGTCAACGATAATTCTAATTAACAATAATAATGCTCGCGTTGCTTAAAAGGGGAATACCGAGCGAAATATATCCGTATTATCGCCCGAGGAACAAAGAATTCGTAATCTCCCATCAGCCGGGTCGTTTAAACGCAACGGAGGTGATAATTAATTACGCTATAAATTTTGAATACTCGACGGCCGACCGATATTCGCGCTTCCCCCTGGACGATATATTCCTTCTTCCGCGAAAGTTCGCCGGTATTTCGGTTCAGCTCCGAAGCGTCTCGTCGGACGTTAAGTTACCCTGGAAGCTTCGCGAAATTACGCAATTATCGCGCTCATCGTGAATCTTTTCTTTCGAATAATTTTAAGTACTCGCGGAGTGGCGTACACCGCTGTCGTGGCTGAAAACTAGCTTTTCCTTGGTACTAATTAAGTCGGGAGTTAGGAATCGCTCTGCCGATTAACCGTCGCTTGATAACGGTCTTTATCCGCGATTCGCGGTGCGTTAACGCAGGGCTGGCCGGCCCTGTAACGAGTGCGGAGGAACGTAAAATCGTAATCTTCCTTAAAACATTGAGAGTTTTATGTACTAATTTTCTCGTAATTACCGCGGCGTTGTAATACTTTTTATTTTTTTCTAATTCTCGCAAGTATGCCGTGAAAGCCTTAAGCGCCAAGCCTGTTTTGTCTTTCTTTCGGTTTAGCCCGTGATATCCGATTTCACTGATATGCTGTCAGCCGGAGATTTGTGTAAGATTGCGATAAGACTGCATGCATACTTGAGATATATTTCCTGTATGTATTTATCACGATCTATACTCTGTATTCTTTTAGAAATTCTTTCTCTTCAGTCAGTTGTCTGTGGTTCCTGTTCCAATGCAGTTTGAAAAAGAGTGACTGATGCGGACTGAACGAAATATGATACTATCAGTCACCGGTGACTGACGCAGTCTGAACGGAGAATATGAAGAGATGACTGACATTTCCGACTATTTTCCGTTCGGACCGCGTCAGTCGCCGGTGCCTGACATGGCGCTTAAGGTGTAAAAGTACGCCTATAGAAAGTCTTCTAAAATATTATAGCGTTTTTCGAAAAAATTTCCGATCGAAAAGAAGTTAATGATTATTTCGCCATGACATTTTTGCTTATTCTTTAAGGTAGATATATATCGTATATTATTTAATAACGGGTTTTCTCAGCAACTATCGTTAGAATTAATAAATGTTTTTCGTGGTTAGTGACATTTCTATTTCTTGGAATATGGCCCATAGAAGCTAAAGGTTGGGCACCCCTGCATTAACCTGTGTTGAGATTCTTTTACACCGATATCGTTCCTATCGTCATTGGTCATAGTGATTGCGCGCGGTTTCATTTGTTTCTGCGGCTTTAAAAAAAAGTGTGATTTGAAAATAGCATAGCGAATGTGAAAAAAAATTCACTGTCCAGTATCATTGATCGCGCGGAACGAACAGCGTCGAGATCAAGATACGTAGATCGCCAATGATTGACTTTGTTAATATTTGATCGATCATCGATTAACATAGTGGGCTCGACTGTTAGATTAGAAACTGTCTTAATGTATCGCGAGAACGTAAAGTGAACATTTTAAAGTGGGAAAATACAATGATCAAATATTAATCAAATTAATTAATCAAATCGTAATTTATCAGAGAAATTAAAGATTTTTATTCTACTTTGTTTGTAATACATGTTTAAACTATTCGTCGACGGAACATTGATTAAATATTAGCGCATTAAATATTGGCACGGTATTTAATCAACGCATTGATATTAAATCATTTTATTTCAATTTTAATGCTTTAATATTAATCAACGATCGGTCGATAAATAGCTTCGACTTTTATTACAAATAAAATGTAATCAAAATCTTCAATTCTTTTATAAATTCCTATTTTAAATTACTTTCGATGATATAACTCTATACGTTAAAAAAGATTAATAATACGTAGTTATTGACAATCGATTATTACCTCACAGAAATATACATCTAGTAATTTGTACACCAGGATATATAACGCTTCGACGAAGAGATTAAAACGAACAAAATCTCTCGTGCGCGATCAAGGGCTTAGAAAAAAGAAAAAGAAACTAAACCCGACCAACACGACAGTTGAAACGCTGAAACTGGTATCGGAACTGAAAACCCGTCTTTGCCCCACGGACAAAAATATTGCACCGCCGGATGGGCGCGCGTGCGTAACGCGTGTCAAGGGAAACACGGCAGATTTATGCCGTAATTTCTTTTTAAAGAAGCGAGCGTTTAATGGTAGACCGGGCCTTACGGCGCGGCGGCATTAAAAACTTTTCCCGCACGGTGGTGCCCCAGGTAGGCAACATCGTGTTTGTACGTTCTGGCGGAACTTTCGATGGCCGTTCCGGTTAATGGCATTTTCGCGGCATTTACCGTTACCGTCCCTCCGCTCCAACGTTACCCAGCAAACGTTTTACGAGCTTGCAAGAACGCCAAGATTTATCGTTCATACGTATACATAGTTTACAACGATACGCGCGTTTTTCCACCGGGTTCCCTTTGAGGCTCCACGCCAAATATTCGGGATCGAACCGCGAATGGAGTTTCGCGTTGACCTCGTTAGTCGCGCGACGGAAACGTCTCAACTTGCCATTTTCGGTGGGCAGAGTCTGGGTGGTCGCGCGACGATCGTTGCGGAAAGAATTTCTGTTTCGTCGAGACGAAGCTCGCTTCGGATTGTCTTCGTGCGTTAGTATTCATATCGTTAGTGTACAAGAATAGTGACATAATCCAAAAATTGACTTTTTCGAGGTTGGGAAAGTAAGGGAAAACTTCTCTTACGTCAAAGTAAGGGAAACAAGAAACTTTATTAAGATTTATTCTTTTGAGTTGTTTCACTATTCTTGTGCACCAGCGATATTTGGTAGGGACGGAAGAAGTACGCGCGTGGCGTTGAATTATTTTTTGCGACCACGGGGAAAGAGTTAACTCGGTGACTTCCGTCGGAATAAAAGAAAGCTAGGTTTTATAAAATAACGATTCTTTTTTTCCTCGAGTAAACATCGCCGCGTTCGTAGCACAGGTGAAAAACTTCGCAAAATATTCGCATTTTACACCCCGGCGCATGAGGGCGTCGGTAATTCTTGCCCACGGAAACGTTTATTCTCAATTGTTTTCCTCGCTTCGAACGTCGCACACGGAAACAGTCTCGCGTAAACATAGAAACACGAGTAACACGGATTCCCCTTAATCGATAATCTTTTATCGGTCTGCGGTTGAAAAACATTTTTAACTTCGATCTCACGCGACCGCGAAGCGGTGAAAAGCGCATCGGGAAACATTTGTAAAATACCTTTTCGCGTATCTATCCCGAGAATTATTTTGCGCTACCTTTATCCACGCTGGTTGTTCGCATTCGTGACGAACTAAATAACAAAGCCAACCCCGCGACGGTTTGGCATAGTCCACGCGAATTTATCTCCGACTGCGGATTTTTTTGCGTAGCTTCAACGATGGTTATTGCCAATATCTTTCCGCGCCCGGAATGAATTGCCTTCCGCCGTTCTTTCTTCTTCTTGTTTTATTTTTTTCGACCCGCGTTGCGGCGGTGAATGACGGCAGCTTCGCTCCTATATCCGGGAAAACTTTCGTTGGAGGGAGGAATGAAAAAAGAAGAAGGAAGGACATATTTTTCGCGCGACGCGGAGCCCGCATCCCGGTCACGATTAATTAACCGGCAGTCAAGCGTGTCCTATTTACCGAGTTAAATGGAAAATAGAGCGTTGTAGATTGAACGGTTCTACGAGTCTCTGGACGAAAGTCGATATTCTTTTCCGTCGAGTCCGCGCAACGTCGCGGAAAAAGTGTCGTCGATTCGGGCTTAATCCATTCACTGCCAGCTACGAGATATCTCGTAGTAAGCGTATTGACGAAGACTGCCAAGTAAGCCGTAAGTAACTGACTACGATTGGTCGCAGGAATTTTATTTGGTGACGGCAGCTCCGAGAAATTTCGCACTATTTTGACTTTTTGGATTATTGTAAATACCGTTTTAGTACTATATCTGCAACTAGGTATTATTAGTTTTTGTGACATTCTATATTTTTTTTTTGTAAATAAAATCTTGGCGCCCTGGGCCGCACGCTCTAAATTTGCCTGACAGTGAATGGGTTAACGTTCGCGGTGCTCACGCGCGAACGTGAGCTAAGGACTTTTGAATTTGAATTTCATATTGGTGAAACTTGAGTGCGAGGGAGTCGGCGGAAAGTTTGTGATACCTCAATCAAGAACTATCTGCAGATTTTCGTAGCAATGGAAATGAATGAATATCTACCTCGTGTTGTGGAAAATAAAGTTCTTGACTTTCTTGTAATGTAATCGTGCCTGTATTAATTTCAGTTTTACACAAATTTTTGAAAAACGATCTTACAGTTACTATCTTCTAATTGGTCGTATCATGAATTTAACAAAGCTTCTCACATCTCGTAATACAAAATAATTGTGTGTAGGGAAAACATTTCTCAACCATTAAAAATGCGGTTCGTCATTGTTGTAGGAGTGAATGTTTAACATAAAAATAAAATAAAATATAAATAATATATGCATATTTGTATATTTCTAAAAACGATAGAAATTAAATTTCTGCAACTAAAGAAAAAAATAAATAATCCACTCGGATTCGAAGCGAGCCGAGTTAAAGGGAGAGCGTTAAATGAAACTGTGGAACAATTGGTAGGTTACACCGAAGCGAAGAGAAGCGATAACAATTTAAAAGAGTCAAATACCTGCGCGAGGTGTAATCTATGGCAATAGGAGGGCGGTAGCGTTCATTACACTTTCCTGTGTGCACGCTCCCTATCGCCAAGATCGACGGGAGCTTCCAAAGGAAGCGGCTTCCACCCTCGTTCCAACTTCCGGTCACACAAAGCGAACCTTGTCTCCCTCGAAAAACCGACTCCCGACGTACTGAAGAGAGATATTAAAAAATCTCACTTGTAATCACGTGGATGCTTCGAATCGACTCGTTTCAAAGAGAGAACCACCCGAACGGGAATAAGAACGTTCGTATTCTCGTTGAATTCTAAGCATTTTAATAACATTGAATCCAGGTTACGTTTGGAATCGGGAAGCGGAATCTTCTTTTCTTTTTCTTTTTTTATTAAGCGGGTTAACTACGTCTACTTTCTTTGCAAGAATTTTCAGCCGTCGAGTTAAATAACAGAAATCAGCATCGAATTTAAAATATCTAGCGTGAAATATTTTATGATTCGCGAACTTATTAATGTAATATCAGTGTTATTTAACATTATATGTTATTGTTATATTATATTATTCATAATAATAATAATAATAATATATACAATATATAAAATAATTATATGCATTATTATATTAATGCTATTTAACATTACATCTTATCGATCGAATATCCATGATATTAAAAATGACGTATCATCAGTCTATTTATATTGCAAGCTCAGGTCTTTTCGTGAAAAAGTGAAACATCAGACGACCACGGGATTCCCTACTGGAAATTCCGTCTTTTCACGCTCTCCTTTCCCGAACCAAGATTTTCTCACTTCGAGTGAAAAAAGCCACTCGCGGTTGGCAAGCATCTCCCAACCGTTTTCCCCGATTTACGCTCTCCGCCAAAGCTTCTCGGCTCTAAATCTCGGTACAAATAAACGTCTACCCGCGCTCTTGGTATTTTTTATGTCACTTCGCCGTTTCGCGTCGACGCTAACGCGGAACTTTACCGTTGATCGCGGGATCGCGGAACGCGCGTGGCTCACAGGCGAAGGAGGCAAAGACCCGGAGAGAGAGAGAGAGAGAAGAGATGATAGGATCGGCGAAGTGAAGTAAGAGGTTAATCGGATGGAGGAGAAGCGAACGGGGCTTATTTTCAGCGAAATCACCACCTTCGAAGGATTACCCTTTATCGTTACGCGAAATTACCACCTTGGAAGGATCACCCTTTATCCTTGCGCGAAATACGGGGACTCTCGGCCGCTCCCGGGGATTTTGATTGCGCGAGATAATATCCGAGCCGCGACGTGCGCGATCGCTCGCGAGGCAGGTCCCTTTCGTTCCGCGTTGTACGCCGTGTGGCGTGTGCCGCGTGTACGGAATGTTGGAAGTCAATTATCGGTCGCTTAGAAAACGATTTTTCTTTTCCCCCCATCCGAGCCGCGAGAGATACCGGATCGCGCCGACAATAATTCACGTGGGAAGACCAATAATACCTCGCCTCACGCGTGATCTATATTCGCGTTATAAATCACGATACTCGAAGAAGAAGTATTGCCGGTGGATCTCTCGGGATACTTTACCGTTTCGACGTATCGGGGGAATTATTGATGGCCGATTGATTTCGGAAATGCGGCGTGCGGAGGAAACCGGATGATGGAATAAATACTGGGAAGGGTATTTTTTTAAATTGGGCGTATCAATGATAACGGGGTGAATGGAGATGATAAACCGCGCGTTGGTTAGAAACGTACGGTTCGTGCTCGTTTGGAATACCAGAACGTGAAATGTATAATAATACATTTCGGTTTTATTCAGTTTTATATATTCTCAAATTTTGGGGTCCATGCTAGATGCTTGAGGAAACTGTACGCCTTTAGAAACATTAACGAGCGTTAGGTTTTATCATATCTAAGATAATATTCTTGGAATCTTATGTCTGAATTTATTTTTTCTCCAAACTTTGAATTTTCCACACGAAAGTGTTAACTTTCGAATTTTCTTCAATCGATATCTTGAAATTTTTAATTGAACTACCGATATATTACCATCGTTCATCGTTTTACCAAATTCGAACCGCATTCCTCGTTTCCTTTGGCCATCGAATTTCCGAAAAGCGCCTGGTCTTCGATATCGATCGATTTCATCAACACCCAACGCTCCTTTTCGCGTCAGAAATATAACGAGAGGAGAAAACCGCGGGGCATTAATATCTCGAATCTCGTTTTACCTCGTTCGCAAAACAACCCCACCGACGTCGTCAGTTATTTCCACCCCCGACTTCGCTTTGCTGCCACAATACGTACCGCATAGTGGCTGACTTCGTCGGAGTGCTGCCGGTAAAGTCATTCCACGGAAAAAGAAAAAAAAAACAGGTAAAGCAAACGTTGATTCACGCGAAAACAAAGGAGGCGCATTGTACGCGTTGAACACGGTGAATGGACTTCGCGTTCGAGAAGTTATGAATGAGCTTAGGAACAGAGTGCGTGCGCATATGCGCTAACACGAGCGTCCGTGCTGTGCACGTCGCGTGCACACGCGCGCGCGCGTACATACGTGTTTCGTCGTGGGCGTAAATGCTCCGTGGAACCCGCTCGATTATAGTCGAAGTAGTACTTGTTTGTTCTGGAATATAATCCTTTTAAATGTCGCTTTATGTCTCCCGACATCTGCTTCTTTCAAATGAATCCGCCGAAAATACCTTTCTCGTTTTTTTGTTTGACATTGATCGTTGGGAACGTGGTAGCACGGTGGAGAAATAAATTATAACGCCAGAGTTTCTTCTTAGAATTCCTGTTAAATTGTGGTAGATTTTAACTTTAGTTATTCTAAATTATTTGAATACATATTTATTCTGGTTGTACTCAAATTTGAGTCAATTTTAATTTTGATAAATCTATATTCAAATGACAGTTGTCCTAAAGTTTTAGTGAATCGATGTATGTAAATATACTACATAGAATATTTAAACAAGAGCATTCTTTCATAATTTTCGGCGTGCTAACCGATGATCAAAGTAACCATTTCTTTTTATATTTACCAATCAACAATTTCTATTAAGCTATCGACTTTCCGAACCTAACAAAAGAACAAAATTCTTATACGACCAGTAGCTCTGGATTTAAAAACCTTTGAAAGGAAAATGTTCATCCACTCGTATCTCAAAGTTGGTGATCTCTCGACCTCAAGTGTATTAGTAAACATCCTTTGTATCGAACCCCTCTACCGTCTCTAAAAATTTATTGGTCGTCGATAGAATCGCCCCGCGCAATAAAACGGAATACAAAATTTAAGATACACAGCGAAGGGACAGAGAAAAGAAAGGTTTCGCTACTCGTACGGAGCGTTTACGAAGCCGTTTAAACGCGAAACGAGGATTAAGCGTGGATCGTTTATGAGAGAAATTTGTTAGATTATGAAAACGTAATAATTCGCGGTATCATTTTCCCCGAAAAGTAGAGGGATAAGCATAATATCTGGGAGTCGGTGGAGCCTTATCGTTTGGCGGCAGCTTTCACATAAAATTACGGGCCAAAGTACGAGATAAATTTTATCGCTAGAGATAATAAAGTAAGCACAGAATGAGACGCAAAGTTGGTTAAACGAGCCCGCGGTACCTGCGTTCGAGATGTTATCCGAACGAATCATTTTTTTAATAGCAAATCCCTCATTACATTGACGTCCGGTTCGGAAAAAGAAAAAAAAGAGTACATGGAAAACGCGATGGCTGTACCAAGATTGCAAGTTTACTCTCTCCGTTCGATCATCTGAAGTTCGCAGAGTTAAAAACAAACATCAATCGCTCGTTTCCTTCCTTAATTGGTAAAATTAGAAGAAACCTAATCTATCATTTATCGGACTTTCGGAAATTCGGAGAAAATTTCTCCAATTTTTTAAACTTTCCAAGTAAAATAACGTTAATTAACACTAGGTTTACGGGACCCGTCAATTTGACGGATTTCAAATTTTGATATGAAATATCCCAAAAACCATAGCATTAATTTGAACCATTTTGCATCGTAAATAAATTCAGACTTAAATTGAATAAATCGATTATTTAAAGAAAAGGCGTATTTTCGTTTACCCGTCAATATGACGGGTGTTCGTAGAAATGCTCGTAGAAACGCCCGCAAACCCAGTGTTAAGAACGACTTTTTCGAGCGACCACGACATAATTACTGAAAATTGTCAATATCGAGTTTTAGTCAGTTCCAGCGTAGAGACTCTGACTTAAATGATTATTACGGTTCCCGCGTAATTTCGAAACGCATTCAATTCTTCCACCTTAACGCCTCGGCGCGCCCTCGCTATCGAGCCTAACCCCGATCGACTACTCAAAGTTATTCCTTTGCGGCCGAATGCCGGCAAATAAGCGGCATAACGCTTCCACTTACCTGGTTCTCGCCCGGGAAAGGGTTAACGCGCATTTCCCTTGTCTCGTATCCCCGGGCGTTCGCAGAAGTATAGTGATTCGTAGCGACTCGCGGTTCGTTTCATTAAGATTCCCCCCGTGCGGCGCGGCGCGGCGGCGGGCTCGTCTTTGCTGAAATTATTGACTCCGCGGATATCGACGCTCGCGACGCGCGCGACGTTGACGAGGAAATTCCTGAACCGCTGTCACTCGGATAACCGACATCCGGCCTGACGTGCGCTCTATCTTTAATGAAAACGAAGATTGCCTTTTCTTACGAGAAATTCCACTTCCGTTATCCGCCGCTCCTGGCATATTTTCACCGCGGATTTTTCCGAGTAAAAGAAATTCACTTGGGATGGATCTGAGACGTAATTTAGTAAGTAAGCACTCCAGCGGTACTTTTATTCGTCTCGGAGAGTCATTTGATTTAATCGCGGTACTCTTGAAACATTATTTAATTTAAAGTCGTGTGATTTAATCGCGGGTCTCATAAAAAAATCATTTGACTTAATCTCAGTTCCTTTAAAACATCATTTCATTCAAAGTCGTTTGTTTTAATCGCGGTTCTCTTGAAACATCATTTAATTTAAAGTCGTTCGATGTAATCGCGGTTCTTTTAAACAAAATCATTTGATTTAATCGCACTTCCCTTAAAACGTCGTTTCATTCAAAGTCGTTTGATTTAATCGCGGTTCTCTTGAAACATCATTTAATTTAAAGTCGTTTGATGTAATCGCGGTTCTCTTAAAATCAATCGTTCGATTTAATCTCAGTTCTCGTACCAAAAAATCATTTGATTTAATCATGATCCTCTTTAAAAAAAACATTAATTCAAAATCGTTTGATTTAAAAAACCATTATAATTAATGGCAGGTCCGTGGAAAAAATCATTTCATTCAAATCTATTTGATTTAATCGGGGTTCTCTTAAAAAGATATAAATTTGCATACAGCCGTTACACGCGATAACGCGAGATTTGCGAAAATAGTTAACCAGTTTTTTTTTACGAGAGCATCGTTACGTTCGTCGAATAAATGTCGCTCGATTTTAGCTCTCGACGAGCGAATAAATTTATTCGGCTCGCGACATTCGTTATACCGCGTTCAAAGCGCCGCGCGAAACTATTATTTGCAGTGTCGCGCTCGCGATACGCCGATAATTGGATATTTCCAATACTTACGGGTACTCGCGTGAAATTTTCCATCAATTTCAGGGGTTACGTTTTCACGGTACAGGCCAGGAAGGGAAATCGGAAAGAAGAAACGAGCGTGTAGAGATGCGCGGGCAAATATGCCGCAGGCGGAAGTAAATGGAGAAAATGCTCGTTTGATTGGGTCTGGTTATTTGTCTGGAACGCGAATCTCTGCATTTCGGTTCACCGCTGGCAAATATCGAGAGTCGCGACAAACGCTGGTCGGTTTTAAAGCGTGTCACCGCTACTCGTTAGCATTCGGAGTTACGCGAAGCGCAGTTATAATGAAACAGTTAGCGCTAGCGTAACTGCGTTCATCGGATAATTGCGGTGTTACTATCCGATGGTACAGCTTTGTGCAACTAACGATCAAACGATAATTTCGTGGAAGCATCGGTACCCAATTTAGGGAAATGAAATAAAAATATAATAGGATTTTCCCTAAATTTCCGTATCTTTTAATAAAGTGTGATAATAAATATATACATCATATGTGTACATATAATATAAGTGTAATAATAATTAGAAGAAAGTTTCACAATAATAATTGAAATGTTTAAAACCAAGCCAGCCAATTCTTCTATACTTCATTAGAATATTTGATCGATGACCAAATCTTTTTTTCGTTAGACCCTCTGATAATTCGATAATAATGGGATGAGTTTCTGAAATTATAAAAGAATAGTTGAAAATTTCATTTCTCGACAATACTCAGGATATAAATGTTTTAGAGATTCAAACTCTCCCTGCTGATTCATTATAAATATACGTGTCTAATAAATATATGGAATAATTTCTTTCACCTGCCGACGAGTCTGTGCAGATGAAAGTTATAGCCAAAAATAAGAGTCCAACTATTCATTGATTATTCGCAGTCCATTTTATCATAATGCTCAAAAAGTTAGTAAATTTCGTTTTCGCAATAACACGTTTTGTTCCTCGAGTAATATTGCGTTACGATAATCGCGATCTCTTCCCGCGCGAAAATTAATCGGCGATCCAGTTTCTGTATGGCGAATCGAAGATGCACTGAACCTGCAGCCTTTGCGAACAGGTTTTCTTTTAAAGCAAAAGCTAGGTCGACGGCTTCTGTAACGCGATCCATCCTACCGCGTAACCTATCGTCTAGCCCACCGCCATGGTTCTCAATTTCACGTCAGAAAACGGAGAAAAGACGCGACGAAGAGCGCAGTTCTCAAAAACCCGTGGTTTCCATTATCAGAGGTGGATTTCGCGGCGTTTCATTCATTCGGCTTTATTTATAATCGAGGTTTACCGTTGGTAATTAAAATACAAGTCGAATGTACGCGCGTGAAATTTCATAAAGCAATTGTATTTCGATAAATAGGTTACGAGGATTGCGCACCTTGAAATGATGAATTACAGTATAAAACAATAGCGGGAAGAAACGAGAGGAAAATGTTGGAAATATACAGTGGAAACGTGGAAACCGCTTGTCGTAATCACGATGAGACTTTTGTAACATTTAATAACAATAATCGCCGGATAGCATTAAGCAAAATATAAAAAATATAACCATATTATTAAACACAAATAATTACAAAATAATACCATCTAATTATATTTATCCAAAACCACATATTTTTTTAACAAATTTTTTAAAACAAAACTTATTTCAAAAATTCATGAATTGCTTTCCGTTATTTGTTTGAGTTTATTAACCTCTGTATATATTGGACCGAACCCATTATGCTAACAATATCCAATTGATAACGTTATTCGCGATTATAATATCCGGTTTCCACTGTACTATCTTAAATCGTAATTGAACGATATACCTTTTTTTGTTAGCCGCTATCGTACATTCTATTTACCCTCTTCGATCTCTTCCTCTTCCCCGGCGACAATATCGAAACTCTGGCAAATTCGATCGAGCATCGGCCTTGTTTAATTAACTTTTATCGCGAACGAAATGAGACTTGGCACGTCTATTCTCGCGAGAATCTGGCAACACTTTATTACGTTCATTCCGCTCCGTCTTACCTGTCTCGTTTTTCATTTCGCCGCGATGACATACCCGTAATCTATTACGCTCTCCGTACTCCAATATCGTTGCGCCATTCGGGATCATTTATTTCGCTATCCACGCACACGCGATAGCGAACTAGGACGCCGGAAGTATTAACGTATTTCGCGAATGCGACCGATAAGAAATTCATATACGGGAACTGGAACATCGTAGCGTTTACGCGCGAAATACTGTCACGTAATGCACACGGAATATGCAGAATCGTGTACAGATTGTACTAGATATCTCGTGTAAGGGAAACTCGGGGTTACGATTAGTTTGCGATGTGATGAAGTTCTGCCTAATTCCCGATACCAGGACATTTTCCAAAAATTATTGTAAGAACTAACGTTAATTAAATACTAATTTATCAGTGGAGAAATAATGATCTTTATTCCACTTTATTTGTTATAAAAGTTGAAACAATTCATCGACTGAACCGTTGATTTAATGTCGACACGGTGTTTAACCATTTTATTCAAATATTAATTCACTCGTGAAATAATGTCACGTAATGTACGTGATATGTACAATCGTGTACAGATTATACCAGGTATCTCGCGTAAAGGAAACTCAGGCCTTGTTCGGGATACTGAGGAATTCTATCTAATTCCATGATACCTGAGCTTCTTCCAAAAATTATTGTAGGAACGAGAACAAATTCAGATACGCTTTGCCTTGCAGGAAAGATAATTAGGAGTTATTTATTAGCACGCGTAAGTTCGGCTTTATGAATATTTCTGTGAACGATTCTGTGAGTTCGTTGGAATATTGCCTTTCGTTTATACAGGGTGTCTCAACTAAAGGTAGTCACTTATATATTTGCTTTGGTCGTGACAAAAGATGTTCTTACCTATAAAGTATGCTTTTCACTTGCATGTTATAATTGATATCGCATTCGTCTATCCACGTAATTCAAATTACATATAAAATACTTGTGGTACCGTTACGACTGAAGGAAATAGTTACGTGGAACACCCTGTATCAACGTTAGAATTATCAAATCGATATAATTCTAACTGGTGTTGAATTTTCGTTTAAAAATCACTCAGATTGATCACTTTTAACCATGCCAAAAGTGCATTTATAAATGTCACAAATCTGTATATTATTTCTTAACGATATAATAATTAAAAAAATACGAGTACAGATTTAATTTCCTCGCGTGACGTAGTTCACAAATAACCAGTCAGTTTCGACCGGACCGATAGGAAAGGGTGTACATTAATTATCGATAGTTCTAGAGTTAACCCAATAGGAATAAATAGGGGTATATCTTTAATTTACTATCAAGATTGCGAGTAGCCTTCACCTTCGCCAGCTTTATACCCTAAGAATCGTGCTGCTGCTTTCATAAAAATTTCACCGGTTTCCTCCTTCGTGGATACGCCGACCGCAGGGCGTCGCGTCATATATGGTTTTGTTCCTGAAACGCGTACGAGACGACGGCGATCGTCGTCCCACTTTTACGTCGTTCTTCTCTCCCGGTTGCGTGTCCCGTCCGGTGGCCGGTGTGCGTGTACCTTACCGGTGCCGCGTGCATTCTTTTTACGCACCGTCACATTTACAACGCGTAGAGGCGGGCGTGCCGTAATGCGCGGGTTGCGTTCTAGAAAAACAACGCGTGGTAAGGTCGCGGATTCGTTTTCTCGGGGAAATGCAGTGCAAGCAGGCTTGTTGTGATCACTGAACTCGGAATGTTTATGCGAAATGAATTATTTTTATGCTGACTTTAAACGGATTTCGTGAAATAAGTTTAAAAAAAATTAAAATTTAAATGAAGGATTAAATAATGCATTAAGTGCATTTTACATAAACATCCGGAGTCTAGTGATGATGCCTCGATTTGGCAGAAATCGCTTCTGAATTTGCGAGATCTAATGTGATCACAGATGCAGTTATTAATTAAAGAGCCATTACTTAATTAACTCTAAATGTGATAAATAAATATCACTTCGACGTTAATAGCAATCTTTTGGTGATCTTTGAAACTTTTAATCTTCAACATTCATTTCTCAACTCCTGATAAATTTTTATATCGTACAATAACGACGCAACGATTTATAAAACGTAATTCGAAACGATAATCCGGACAATTGCTGTCGCTGGAACCGTTATAAGATTTGTTGGTACACGTTCCCTCGTCCATCCACTAATTACGCTTTAGTACTTTGCGCAGTACGTATTTTCCTTACGCTCTCGAGGGACAGTTCCTGCCCTAGATTACAATAAGTGCATTCCCTTTCCTGCCCCCTGCCCCCCCCCCCCTTTCTCTCTACTCGGCTGCACGTCTCAGCAGTATTGTACGAGCGCGTACTACGTATAGCGTGGTAACATAAACGAGAGATGAAAATTCCCTCGTAGAGAAATTGCGCGACTCTCGTAATATCTCCTAGACGTTCGTTTTATTGCGACCGATGATCTGGATCGCGATTGCATCCTTTGCGCGACGAGTGGTGCAATACAAAAAAAATAAACCACTTTTGGTGTTCTCCGATGCGGTACGCGGGGTTTGGATTACGTTGACAGCAATATTGGTTAATATTCCTGGTCTTTGATCTTTGCAATTTTTTCCCCTTTTTCTTGGTTCATTTTCCCATTTAACGAACGCTATCGTTGTAAAAGGTTTTCAAACTACCAGATAATAACGAAAACTAATTTATACACATTTCTTGATTTTATTAATCCAGGAACTGTCGGAATATTTATTTCCACCCCGATAATCCAACGTATTAGAAACAATACGAACAATTTGTTTGATCGAACTACCACAAACTTTGGGATTTCCTTTTTTGCAATTAGATGAAACCCACGCAAGTCAGGATCGTATTTGTAAAACAATTTGGCCGATCTTACGCTCTTCCGTAAACAATCTCGGTTTGACCATCGCTGTCAGAGGTGCAACGTAATACTCGGAGCTCGTTAACCGACCCTACTCTCGGTGTAAGTACATCGTATTACATGGGAGGACCTACAGGAACAAATCTCTGGGGTGGAGGGAAGGGTTAGATTATGGTTGGGTGGATTTCCCGTTAAATTAATATTTCGTGTAAAGACGACGATTAAGTATAATTATATCGTGCGAAAAACTTTGAGGGTTTAATCCTCTTATTATTGCTGCTTGGAATATCATAATCGATCGTCAATGATGGCTATCGATACTTTAATTAATATTGCGAATAATCAATATTCATTCACACGCTTCAAATCCGAATCTATATATATCATATATATTTTTTATTAACTCTCTGTATTTACAATATTAACGCTTAAAAGATTGTACGAAGAAATATTTTTAACAGGAGATAAAACATCAATGGCTGTCAAAGTTTTTTGTCTAACGGCACACTGAAATTGTTAAACCAAATTGACGGTACTCCTATTATTTTTATTATTATTATTTACTTTCTACATATAAACAATTCAAAATTCCCCGGTATCATTATGGCAGTCAGTCCTTTACCTCTGTACTTACGAAATAATAGTATACCATAATTTAATCTATTTGTACTATAATTTACTCCGTTATCACGAGCGAAAAACAAGGGAAAAAAATAACTCGTGCATAAGATCAAAATCTAAACTACGCTTCGCCACGTATGGATTTAAATACCGTCGATCGATCCACGGTTTCGCTTTTATAATCGCCCACTGGACATCGAGAAATAATCGTGAAAATCCCGATTCCGCGTGTACAACTTTCCACGAATACGCGCAGTTACGGGAGTTTGAACGCGAGAGCTCCGTTTTCCTCCATTGTCGTGGGATCATCTCGACTTAACTCCCCGAATCGACGTTTCTCTATTTGCAAATTGCCCTTCTGCTTCCGCGCAAACGTTTCCGGGCGTAGCCGCGGGAGATTCGAAGGAAACGTTACAGCGGAAACGCGGAAACGCGCCGGATGAGCTAATCGCGTTAGCGATAATTTAATTACCTTTCGTTTCGTGCGCATAGCGAACGTGCCACGAATTAAGCCGTTCTTTCGCGGCTCGTTTCGCTGAAGATCGGGAGGATCTGAAGTGTTACCGAGGCGCGCTAAGCTTTGCTTATAATCAGTGGCTCGAGAACCTTTTCTCTTTCGGAAGTGCAGCCGCCTGGATGCACTCGTCGCACAAGTGCACTCTTCCTCGGCCTCTTTCCCTGCCAAATTCTCCACGCGTCTCGGAAATTTAACTCCGTCTTACCGCGAGAATAGACAAACCGGTGGTTCGATTGTGTGATTGGTCCGAGGGTCGAGCCTTACACCGAACTGCGATAACGGGTTTTCGCGATTTCCATTTCCTTTTCCCTCCGCGGCTACGTGGATTTCTTTTATTTCGACGTTAGAACGGTCGACCAGAATCGCCGTACTCGGAAACTAATTAATTCCGCGACACGGGACGTTCTGGGAATTATATTCTCTAAATTCTAAGGAATCGTGCCTCTCAAGAATTTGGAGAGGAAAGAAAGGGCGTATGAAGATTCGTAGTTACGAGATACCGTGGGAAACGATAAAGCGAAAAGCGGTGCTTTTTTTTGGATGACTTTATTTAGCGTTAATCTCAACGCGCGTATCATGAATGGAAGACGGATAACGTATGGATATGTTTCATCTATGCAAATCGATAGGCGATCGATATCGATTTGATCTCTCGATGCCTCGGGCGGGTATTTCGAAGCTCGTTTCGTCGTACGTCTACGCAAACAAATTACCCATACTCTAAGAAAAAAAAAACTTCTGTTCTCTTACGGAACAAGATCTGGCTAAACTTATTTCGACTGCGTTAACAATTTTTGGGTACAATTCCAGTAACTCTACAACCCTAATTTCCAAGCACCCCGAGCTTATTGTTAGCACAATTCTTCACGCTTTCCAAGATTCTCCGTACATTTGAGATATTCCGAGAGTAATAATTTTCCGAACCACCGACTATCTTGGTACCGAACATCCGTTTCGCGTTAACCGATCGCGATATTCGCCCTCTCTCGATTATTATTAACAATGACGCGCCTAACGTGCACTTCGGGGACTCGCATTCGGCGTATAATTCCATTTCTGTCCGGCGTACGCTCAACGAGCACGGCGCTCGGCTGTACTTTAGCGTGCAACGCCGCGATGCATCTCGACAGCGGGTTAGGCTTTTAACGGACCGCGTTATTTTCGGGGGTTGATGTAAACCGGCTGCGCCTCCGATGATCGCATCGTTCCGCGCTCTCTGTGGCTGCCAGTTGTGTCTACGTGGGTAAAGCGCGTACATACGTGGAACGTGAGGTCATCGGCTGACAATGAGCGAAGATAGAAAGAAACCGGTGTTTCTGTCTAACGTGAAAGGCAGATAACGCTGTGGATCCAGGAAAGAGAGGCGCATGAGTCACGCGCGGGCGCGTATACTCTTTGAAATAGTGAAATATTGGCACAGTTGAGAGATGTACGGGCGAAATAATTAAAATTATTCTAATTAGACGATGAAAATCCCCGAATACGTCGCGGAAAATTAAAAAAAAAAATTAATGAGAACCGCGAGGTAATAGTAGTACCTACAGTCCGCGGTGTAGAATATAAAAATTAACCTTTTAATTAATCTATCGAAAGCGCATTCTGAAAAATTCATTGCGGTTAGACAAGTTGCCATGCCCACGGCAAATAAATGAGAATTCATACCGATAAATTCTGTGTAATTAAGAAACGCAGAAATTCGAAAATCGTGTCGCAGTTTCAGAGACTCCAACGTTCACTTGATACTCCTCAATTGAAATTACTTTCCCTTCAATGGTAAGATCGTCTCGCGAGAGCGACGCAACGCATCATTAATGGGAATTCAAGCTCTCGCTCGGACGTAGGAGAAGAAACTCGGTGCGTTAACGCAAAGCGCGAATGCGCGCCAATTACAACATTCGCGGGCGCAATAAAAGCGTTGCGCGCGCGCCGGTTTGCGTGGAGTGCGTTATCGCGTAATGCCGTTGGCCTGGTAATAGACTTAATCAAGAGTAATAGACCGTGCGTCTACCTATTAATAGAGCAACCGCCACGGCGTGTGCCCTGATGCACGATAATCCGATGATGCAAACGCTCCCCGGGGCTCATCTTTGCGCGTGGTTTATTTTTTAATCAAGGCCCGCCGCTCCATTTTGCGTTTTTCGCGGTCCCGGCGAACGTCGTCCAAAAATGGTACGCGACCGACGGTTACGTCACCGGGGTCTCCTCGCGTGTACTCGAAATGTCATCGCGTTTAATGGATCAGTGACGACATCGTTCGAAGGATACCTTCGTGGCGGCGGTTTATTTGCACGTGCAACGATGAGGTATCGAGAAGCGAGTTTTCAGAAACGCGAGAAATTTTTGATACAGGAT
Organism: Pemphredon lugubris; assembly: GCA_933228935.1. NCBI lineage: Eukaryota > Metazoa > Arthropoda > Insecta > Hymenoptera > Crabronidae > Pemphredon > Pemphredon lugubris. The sequence continues at coordinate 39,434,140 of OW121819.1, read as the reverse complement.
CGAAATGAGAATGTGTAGGTAACGATAAATACGCTGGAGATCAACGTAGAGACTCGGAGTATGATCGAATTACGTATTGTTTTACCATATTCATTTTATTAATCTTATTTATCGTTTTACTAATTATTTCGTACGGAAAAGGTACGAGTTGTATTGGGTTTGGCGCATGCGATATTTTTATTTAAAAATTTGCATACATTCTTGACATATTTCTTTCTAGAATATTAATAGATTCTTTGTAATATTGATATTTTTTGTTCATGAAGGTTTCGTTTGATTTATTGTCACGAAGTAACACGGTACAACGGAGGTTTAAGGTTAAGGGTTAAAATATTTCGCAAAGGGAGTGTAATAAATTGAAATCGACCGATCGATATACTCGCGTGAAACTTTAAAACGCCGGAAGTCCTTCTTAACTAGCGATAAGTGGAACCCCTGTCTTAACCGTCCAACTTGTTATCCTTCAAATCAACAATTTTACCACCGGCAATCGTTCTACCTGCATTTACAACAGAGACCGACGTTTCACTCGAGTAAATCTGTGGTCGTAAGAAAAAACGTGTCACGTATTTTCACTCTCGAGACATCGTCGTTTAAAGTCTCGAGCGGTTCTTCTTATCAGACCTCGGTTAAATTGCATCATATCTTTGTACCGTATATAATTTGTTTTCACTTATTCGTACCTGAGACAAACGACGATAAATCAACAACTGAATACAATTTTGCGTTAAAGATTTTACCCGAAAAGTCTTCTTTTACTTTTCAACACCGTATCTCGCGACTCGGTTAACCCGAAAATACAGTTCTTTAAAATTCCGACACGTTTACTGCTTCCATCCGTTGAAACACAAAAATTTCATTTCCGTTTAACGTCGTGTCGACGAACCGAAGGAATCCAAAAGTGTCGTCGGTCTCTTTCATTCCCCCGTGATCGTGCGCCCCGAACTGATCCTGAAAAATCACTTCGGTTTTTACGACGTAAACGGGATTACGTCGGGCGAGACGCGACGGACCCGTCACGGAACGTAAATCGTGGGGGCGCATCGTAGGGTGCGTTGCCCGAGACGGAGAATCACTGACGAGCCATAAAGGGACGACAAACGAGGAGGGACATCGGCCGGTAGTCCAGGATAATCCTTCGGGATGGGGGGAAGGGCACTTTTATACCGCAAGGAAGGGATCTTTTTAGACACCTCCTGCGTCCTCCCTGCCGACCCTCGGCGCACGATGTAAAGAGACAATTTTTAACCCACCGAGTTGCCGGGACGCGACTGTTGGGATTTCGGATCAATTTTGGATTATCCCGGAGTTAAGCATTGTTTCGAGTTTGTTGGACACTATAAGATCGCGTTGGGGCGACTCTGGAATTCCTGCGAATTTCAGGATACTCGAACGATGTTTGGAATATTCGTGAAAAAAATTGCGGGAACAAAATTAAGGGCGTGGATAGTGTAATGAAGAACGGGGTTTTTATCTAATCGAAGTTTCAAAGTTTATTTAGTAATAGTGTACAATTAGATTTTAGCGAGACTCTGACAGTGTGAGTTTTGGATTTAGACAGTGTATGATTTTTAAGGTGGTCACGGTTTCGAGTTTGAGAATATTCTGTGGATTGTGTGTAATGGTAGGTTTAAGAAAAACTATTATCATAGGAAAAGGGATGAGGAACGGATGATGAATAACTTGTGTTCGAGTGGGAATTCATGGAGGGAAGAATAGGATTTTTAATGTTTGACGTGGCGATAAGGATAGGTACGCGAGGGAATGGTGAATCAGAGGATTCGGAGGAATTCGGCAGCGTACAAAATATCACTACTATACTAACTCACGATTATGCAAAATACGTTATTTTGATCCTGAGTTTAAACAGATTTTGTTAAGCAAATGCGATAAGTATGTATGAAGTATACGTCGAATGGATGAAACGTATCAAATGAAATAAGATAAATGCATCTTGAATAAACATCCGGAGTCTACTTACGATTGACTTACAATTACAGATGTACGAGGACGCGTTTGGTAAATACATTACAATGGAATTCCGTGAAAATTCTCTCGTGGCGATCGCTTTCCATTTTTTCCTTCTCACGCACGACGAAGTCGATAAAAAAGTTGCGTTTGCACGTGTCGAAGAAACACGCAGGCTGCAACTGCAGCAGTGGCATTCGCGTGGTCTTTGTTGCAGCGTTCGGTCGTGAATGCTCGCATCTGCCTTAGGGCTCGTTAAAAGTCCACGCTAATGACTATTTGTCGAGCCTGCTAATTCGTGCTTCTACATAAAGAGACACTTCCAGCGAAGTCCCTTCCACTTTCTCTCGCTTAGCGTAGTTTCTTCGAGAAAGGACAAGATTCTTCCCTTTCTTGGGAAATGTAACTCATAAATATCGGTAAAAGAATACTTTGCGCCTTCTTAGAAAAATATATTTCCTATTCTTATATTCATTTCGATTGTTAGATGCGCATCGGTCGCATGGATATATGTTATAGATCGCTTTCGAGCTTGCAGGGTAAAGTCGTAGGTTGGGACGGGGATGAAACTCCTCCTCTCAATATTTCATCCCGTTTGGGGTTCGTTTGTCTCGTGTCGTCGGTATAAATTTTCAAACGGGATCGGTCCATTTCATTCGATAAAGTAGGAGCGTATTCGTAGGATACTGAAGGGTTGGGAGAGATATATGGCATGAATTTGAGAGGAATGGAGTGTGAATCTTTATTGCTGTTAGATAAACGAATGTTAAGATACAAATAATAAAGAGGTCTGGCCTGGTAGATTAAGAAATATATGGAACATAAATTGTCACGGTAAATGAAACGAAAGTACAGAGTATGTACTGATGGAAGAATTATTTAAGATTATAATTTAAAGTATGAATGTGTCGGAAGTTATCGAGATAAATGAAATAAAAATCTTCCAATAATAATAAAAGAGTAAGGCAATACTTTTAATTAAAATATAAATCCATCATAAGTATAATAAAATACAAATATTTACCAATAATACACGAATATTCAAACATTCCAATTTCCGGAATAAATTCATTGAAAATTGCCGAGATAAATAAAATAAAAATATTAAATAATAATAAAGGAGTATCCTGCGATGCTTCGTAATAACAAAAGAATATTCCAAGATTAAAGTCTCGCTTCCACCAGCGTTACCCCGACACGTTCGCAAAAGCGAACAGGCTGTTGCCGGTGCTCAAAAGAAAAAGAAAAAGAACCTACAAAGCGTTAATTGACTGCAACCGAAGGCATCGGTCGGTCGATCTCCTCGTAAGAGGCTGCTTCCCCGTTGCAGCTTCTCGTCCTCGAGAAAGCCACGCGTTAACACGTGGCACATGTGAGACACGGCCTCCCTTCCTCGCGTTCCATTTTTTGTGGGTGACCTGCATTAAGTGCACTCGTCCCCCGGCGCACCGACTAAACGAAGTACGAATTAGATGTAATCGGCGCAGCGACGCTGAATGCATTTGTTCTACGTCAAATTATTTGCGACGCTACTGGAAAAATCGATGAATAGTCGATTTTTGTCGGTTAATTTTATTCGAGGCAGATATGCAAATTATTCTCCGGTTGGTTGGAAGTTCATAAAAAATGCATGTCGTTGGGAAAGCAGCGCATAAAAAGATGTTTTAGTTTCTTTCAATTCTCTTGCATTACATTTCAATAAAATTGATTTTGTATCATCGCGAGTCAGTTGCCAGGAGTTACTCTCACTTCTCGGAACGTGCAGCGCTGCTCCCGATTGAACGGTAATTATACCTCGCGGTAATTACGCTAATTGCACAACTCTCGTGCAGAATAGTCGTGATATCTGTTCGGGACAACGTCCCGAGACGGGAAGGATTCGTCGAAGTGGAAGAACGGTGATAATGACGAGTATCGATGCCGGGTAAAATTGATAAGAATCAATTTGTCAATTTGTATAATGGTGGATTAATCGTTTCGACGAACGGCAGAAATTATTGACGCGCGATGAAATACTGAGAAAATACCTAGACAGAACATTGATCTCGTTGATCGAATGTTGAAATAAAATTTACTGGCATTTGTTATAGCGGAATCATCGGATATATGTATATTATAAACGGTGCGGTATCAACATTTCAATAACAGAATTAATATCGCGCTATTTGTAACGTACATCCAGTGGCTTTGTTTGTAGAAATGTAAACAAAATTTATTTCAAATTTAAGAGAATTGTTTGTGATATAAAGACGCAAATAAATTTTGGTTTACCTTTGAAATAATTGTTTACGTTATAAAAACGTAAATACATTTTTCGTTTAGATTTGGTAGCAATTAAAGAAATCTTTTATTTCCCAGGTCCAATCGTAATTTTGCTTTACGCAACGCAAAATTTCTCGTACAGATTTCGAATCCGGTAGAAAGGTAGTTGTACGCGAAACAATTGTCGATTCGGAAATCCAATTGTCCACACCGACGCAGAAAATTTGACATTTATATTCCACAAATTTCACAGCACATCAATCGATAGCCGTTACGGGCGGCACGAGTAACGACGTTAATTTAAACGTTAAATATGAACAACCCGTATGGCGGTGCATACGTTCATCATAAATTATCAAACTAATTGTATGACCAGCGATTACGGTACCGGGTACACTCAAATGTAACGCCGCTGCTGTTACGAGCATCGCACAGAGATACACGTTTTGCTCATTTACCGTAATGAGCGCGAAACGTTGTTAATTTTAAAACAAAACCCGATCGAGTACGAGATATCTAGATATTTTTATTAATTTTGTCACGCTCACATTCTTTCAACAATGGAAGTAAATATATTCCCATCAATGCCAATATTTATCTACCCATTCTTGCCTAAAAATAAATTGTGTAACTTATCCATATCTACTCACAATCGGAAATAAATTTTGTAAAATGTTCTGCCCCCGCAAAACTAACAGCAACTTCCGAGTATCGGTAACTTAACAAACTTTTCCACGCGCAAAACCCCTAGGTTGGAAAGCTCGAGTTCTTCCGGTGCGAACCTTTTTTTTTACCACGGCTAAGCGATAAAAACGGGAGGGGGAGGGAGATGCCGGAAAAGAAACAAAGAGAAAAAGAACCGCCAATAAGTATCGAGAGGGAAAGACGTTAAGGAAAATGGGGATGAGCGAGGGGGGGGGGAGTGTAGCTCGATAAAGGAAAACCGATCTAACCGAGCTAAAGCCGGAGGGGTGAAGGGGGGGAGTGTAACGCCTACGGTGAAGCCAGACGTCGTTCCCATAAACATAACCCGTGCACCAGACGTAAAACATAAAACGGGGTAAAAGAATGATGGTCGACCGTTCAGCTGGTACAATGGATCCCATTCACCGTGTTAACGCGGCGCTGACTGGGAGCATCGTTATCGGAATCCGAGGAACCTTCGCGACCCGTTTTCGAATTTCCCCGGGAGAGGTTTTACCGACTGCTCGAAGACGTGAAAAATGAAACGACTGTCGTTGGACGAGAAGCTTTCGTCTAGTTTCAAATCGCGATACAAAACGGGTTTCCACGGTCTTCCATTCGTTCGATGTTTGCTGATCTTTTCCGCGCTTCGGAGGTGTTCGCGCGTTTGTATTTACTTGATTCCAAATTAATTGGGACGTTAAGATTGGTGTAAATCTGTGTATGGAAAAAAGAATGGTTGGAGTTATAATAATAATTGCCCCGATACTGATAATTATAATATTGATATTAAGAATTGCTTAAATAATAATAATAATCGTGTCTTCATTAATAATAATGATGACGTTGGTACAAAATAATAGCTCCAGTAATAATTATTATCGTGATGATGATCGATGGCCCATAATTGATCCAATATTAATTGTTATTATAGCGACAATGATTGGTGGCCAATAATTGCTCCAATAATAATTATTAATATTATAGCGACGGTGATTGGTGGCTAATAATTGTTCGAATAATAATAATTATTATTGTATCGACGATGATCAGTGATCAAAGAAATATAGTTAAGAGCGGAATGGCAGAACGCGTCGCTAATTAGCACGGATTTCGCGCCCCACATAAACTGCCATTACAGACCGGAAATGGCGACGCGAATCGTTTATATCGCTTGCAAAATAAAACCTCCCGTCGGCGTTCTAACTCGACTTTCAGATTTTTTACGGTGACGTCTCTGACCGATCGTCGAGAGCCACCTTCGATCGTCCACAAGAATTCTAACGAGATAACGACAGGATTCTTCGTTCGAATCGTGTTGCGACGCAAGTATGTTTGTAAAGCCTGCCGACGTAGGGAGCACGTTCGCGAAAAAGATTAAACACAGCACTTTTCTTTTTCACTTATTCGCCTTCCATCTTAGAATTTCGAAATTTCAACTTTACGGACCATTTCAGGTCAATGTGGTTTGTGAGTTTACCACATATTGTAAACCGTTTTGGTAAAGTTTCGCACGACGGGGGTAAAGGAATTGGCAGGGTAACGGTACCGACGGTAAGAAGCATTCGGTTCCGCCCTTTACCTGAGTCTCGTCGCTACTTTGGGAAAATCCAATATTTCGGATTTCTGTCAATAGCAAAAGCGAACTAGACAGGAGCCAATAGCAAAGTTTGAATTTCTGCATCTAATAAGTATTTTCTCAAATTTGTGACACGCTCTCTTCCCCACATTTTTCGAAGTAGCTTCACCTCAGAGAGATTGTCAGTTTGAAGGCAACACAGTTTTAATTTGAATACATATTTTTCCTTATTTGGTTCCTCGGCAAGTATTTTATTCAAATACCAAATTCATCAACAATCCGAAGTATTCCGTATCAAGTTACCGGACTTCGAGTAACGAAAACTTCCAAGCAAGCATTGCAAGGAATTCGCGACGTACCAGATCGCACAAATCATTTACCGTTTTCGGTCGCGGGTATCAAGAAGTTCGTTGAAAACGTAAGCCGATTAAAGTTGGGTATAGTTAATTATAGAACAAGTCCAATTAGTCGGGACGGCATGGCATTGCGAGTTAATTGGCGGTACCCTCTTGTCAGCCAGTTTCGGTACGTTTCGTGAAACGCGATCCGGGTAGAAAGAAAGGCGTTAAAGTGGAAAACGGGCATGCAAATGCACCTGACCGATGAAACCGAATTCCCCCGTTTCGTCGCGAAAGCGCAGAAATTGTAATCAAATCACCGTTTGGATCTTTCGTCGAAATGCGCGAACGACCTTAACGCGATTTTATTCGATAAAATGGAACGATTTAAATATTAGAATCACCGCGTTTAAGCGAGTACAACGCATACAATGTGAGGTTCAATGCATTGATCGCCACGTCAACCACGTTTGGGTGACACATTAATATTTACGTTAATATTAGAATTCGTTATATTAAATATGGAATAATAGTATTATACAATTATATTAAATATTAATTAGCCTTAATAATATTATTGATAAAATTAATATTCGGTAACAATAGCACCTAAACTCACGTGTCACCCAAATGTGGATGACGTGACGATCAACGCGTTATCCTAAAAGTGCTGCGTTATACCATAAGGGTTTACCACCCTCTTCGCAAGGGTTTACGATCTGCAAAGCACACATGGCGTAAACCCTCGTAAAACTATGCTCGGAGAACCCACCTTAAAATAATAATACCGTTTTCCCAGGAAAATCAAGATACGCAATCATTTCGTTCGATATTCCTTTGACACGCGCCATGTTTTTTGCGTTCATTCGAGCGGACAGTTCTCACTTGTCTCGCTAATTAGCGAGAAACTAACAAGCTAAACTTTATACCACTCCTGCGCAAAACAGAACGAAGGTTAATAAGCTTTCGTTACATATTCGTTAAACGAAATAAGGAAAAGCTGACTTAGTCACGTTTACGTAGAACGTCTCGATATATGTAGAAATTACGTGCTTTCGTTAGTCACTGTACGTTTGTCAAACATTTTTAGACAGGGCTAATCGATTTTTTTAAACTGTGGTTACCCACATCTGCGATAATAGTTACAGAGGAAGAAGATTGCAATCACAGATAATGTTATCAATCGGTTATTGTTATCGCAATCCCATGTTGGTCCCAAAACCACATCATATAAAATTACTTAAAATAATCCAAATTCGGCTTTTGTTATCAATTCTGATAAGAATATACGTATGAGCAATTTATGTATGAATTACGATAATTATACATGCTGCAAATACGTAGTATTGGATAAATATAAGTACGTTGTATCATTAATAATAATTTGCTTTTTTATATTCTGCCGGTTATTGTTATGAATAGTTACAGATTCCATAGTCATCACAATAAGCGGATTCCACTACACTAAAATATTCCAGATAAATTATCCGTAATGAAAAGTAGATCGATCCTTTGTCCACATTGGCGTGGCATATCGATAATTCGTCTCTATCTCCGATCGATTTATTTCGCCGTAAATCCAGAATCGACTGTCGCGTATCAACGATCGAGATGCTGCGTTCTATTTAACGCATTAATCCTCCGTCGGTCTAACGAACCCGTAAATCAAGATCTACGACGAGGGCGCGCCTTTCGATAAAAGTGTCACGCTTTAATCGGCCTCTGGATTATGAATCACGATCCGTCGTTGAATCACCGCATCTTCGTGCTTGGCACACATATCACTTTTTGATCGCGGTTAGGTGCTAGAATTGACAAGTAGTCCGTGCCACGACTACGGTCAACATCCTGCAACGATTTAAATACATCGGAACCGGTTTGAGTTTCGTGTTACACAAAAATCGTTTCACGGGGCGATTGATTTTCAAGAAAATAAAAAAATTTATTACATCGCGCGGGCGGTCGTTTGTAATTATTTAGCCGGAAGGATTGAAATTTATTCCGCCGTAACGTTAATAATGACTTTTTTTCTAAAACACAAGCTACGGAGTTCGATTGGCAGGTTAGTCACCTGACCGATAAGTAAAGATCGATAGATTGGAAAAATCGACTGATCGAATGTCGTGACGTGATTTTTATACAACAATTGTTTAGTTGTACGTGAAAACGTTGACGTAATTTCGAAATTTGCCGGGAATTTATTATCTTTGTGTATTTATCTGTATGACGCTCGCAGGCCTTTAGGTTCGATTATTAGTTCAACTCGTAAAATTGTTTATCCAGCATTTTTATTAATATTAGTAGGAGTCGTGTCGCAAACTTGAAAATTATCAGGGCAGCATCGAATTTCCATTAATTTTCCAAACGCCACGGTACCATTAATGTTTGAACGCATCCGCAGTCTCAATGTTAGTGCGTTTCATTATTTTATTACTCGAGTTAAAGTCATGCCATTTCTCGTGATTACTCGATGCACGGAGGTGCCGTAGTTATACGCGGAGGTCGGAGAATTATGTAGTTAACTCGAGTTGGGTGAGTTTCAGGAATTGCTTTCCGTGGGAAAGGACGAATAATGTTCGGCATAATCGTTCGAGCCTGGAAAATGGCAAATATTGAAGAAGTCCCTGTGAAATTGGCCGTTACATTTTAACACTAACCGTGCCAATCCCGGTCTGATGACCGGTTCATGTTATGATCTGTTATACTTACGTATGTCCTCTTTATGATACATATAAAAATGAAAATATATGATTGTATATTTTGTTATTATTTAAAAGTTATGTTGTGCATTATTTCTTACAATGAATTGACAATTCCTTACGATAAAACAAAATTTATTTCATAAACGATCATTCGACCGGCACGGTTAGTCTTACACTAAATTTACTTCGTTTGGTTTACATTCAATAAGTCATTCCTTGCTATAAACGTAATATTATACTACTTACATTTTGTACGTTATTATATTGAATGTACCTATAATCGGGCACCTTCGTGCATCGTGTAATCACGAGAAATGGCACACGACTCTAGCTCGAGTAATAAAGTAATGAAACGCATTAACATTAAGACTGCGGATGCGTTGAAATGTTACCGGTACCGTTGAGTTGGCGGCATTCATGGAAAATTGATGCGACAACCTGAAAATTACCAAGGGGGCAACGATTTGAATACAATATGGATTATACATAAAGAAATAATATATTACATGTATATTGTTATTTTTACGGCGCGTTAATTGACTTTCGACAATTTAAAATCTCATAACTATACTACATAAATTTACTATTTCCTATACCATAGTATATGCATGTGCAGTTATTCCTCTCATACGCAACTATTTTCCACTCAAATACTCATTTTCACAGATATTAGTATAATATTAAAAATTGTTCGTGTCCACGTACGTGTACGCGGCGCACGAGAGGGTAAACAAATAGTACAAGTATTTATACGGTATTGAAAATGGTCGAAAGTCAATTAACGCGGCGCGAAAATAACGAAGCACTCTCGAGGGTCCCGAAGGGTTACGAGGGCGCCCTTTGGCGAATACGAGTCCGACCGCTCAAAGGGTCTTGTTTTTAACGTTTGGTCGACGCGTGGCCAAAGGGTGGGGTGCCATCGGAGATCGCCGGGGGCTTCAGAAGTAGAGAGCATCGGTGGCTCGCAATGATTCATCCGCTGCTTTACCGAGTCGTTGATAAATTCTGAATTCCACTTTGAACGGACGAACGTGCGCGTATCTTATTTATAGTCTTCGAGTCGCCTCAAGAGAGAGACGGTGAGCCGAACTCGTGGGAGATTTGCGCGAGCGCCAGGGTGAAAATGAAAATACACATTCGTAAAGTCCGCGTAGATTCGTAGAATTTATTTCGTCGGGTTCATTGTTTTGTGCTAGTTGGAAGAAATATTGGCACGAAAAGGTATCTACGATGCGAGGTTTCTTTATATTTCGACCATTTTCAATGATTCAGGGCCGAACGATAAAACGTGATATCGCCCGGCGGGTTTTCAACTCGGGTTTATTTGCGCGCAAATTTTCCGATTCGTTCGTCCGTCCGATCGGAAAAACTTTCCACCCTTGCGTTGGAAGTTTGAAACATTTTTAGGCGATACCTTTTTTTTATTATTCGTTGCTCGGAGGGGTAAAAGCACACAAATTCTCACACCGGTATTGTAATTGAGAGTCGTAGCGTTATAAGTAGCAGTAGCAAAGTGGCTTCTAAAGTAGCGACAACAATTTAATGTTCAATACTAGAATGTAAAATTGTTCGACTGGTTACCGTTCCATTGTTCCATCCCGTGAAACGGTGTTTTTTATCGAATTTATAATAGAATTGCATCGTAAACGTGTCCACCCACGAGTCCTGCCACTCGCGATATTTTAACGCGTGTTAAATAATCGCACGATAGTCTTCAACTTTGGCTCGCTTCTTTTTCTTGCACCCATGATCGATAGAGATCATCGCTACTTTCACAACGATTTTATTTCACGGTGCGATTTGCATTTTCTACGGTTTACCATCTCTGGCGTACAAAATTTATTTCGCTATAAAATATCCATCCAAGTATAAAGTACCCATCGTTTGGATCAGTCTTCAACCGCAGAAAGTTCCTATCGGTCCGGGAAACAGATATAAATTTATATAACCATAGAATTTTTATTACATACCTAATATTAAATTGAACTCTTTTAGTACCGACCGAGAAAATTGTACCTGAGCAAAAAATTCTGAGTGAACGTACGCTACTGGAGAGAATTAAAAATTTTTGTAATTTCATAACTTTATATGTACGTTAAAAGATCTTAGGGCATTCCGTTTAGGTTCATTTTAAAGCGCGAAACTTCTACTTTCGTCTATCACGGGCCATTTTTCCCTACGAATGTTAAATTTATTTTCAGAGAGAGTTCTCTCTGTGCATAGCGAGGCGCAATCGCATGCGCAACGATATATGTATTACTAATAACGATATATGTATTACTAATAACGATATATCGTTATTAGGCACTATAAGGGTTAAAGACTAATACACAAGGTACTACACAAATAATAGTTTTTGGAATAATCCCAGGTATCGCACGTATAATGACTTACCACCTTTTACCAGACACTGTATATGTATATTTTAGTATAGGTGATTTCTTGCGCACGTAAAATCAAACGCGAGTATACTCGCGGTTGGCGTGGAACGGGTTAAATAGTGGTAAAAACAGTGCCAACAAAAATGCATATTTGTTACGCGAAAGGAAAGTAAGCGCTCGTATTCGGCGGACTCGCTCGCAGGAAATTTTGCTGTGAGTGAACATGTTTTTCCTTTTTTTTTTTTTGGTTCCGGAGCGTACGATATCTCACGACAATGGTGGCCAGAGGTGCGCGACGCTATACATTTATCCGGCGATACGTTCCGTTCCTCGTCGATTCCCTTTTTTCGCCCTTCCGTTTCATTCGCGTCGAGCGTCCACCGTGAATCCCCTATGGTCGATCGTATTGAGAGAAAGGGGGAGAATAGCACGTTTGTTTGTTTGTTCGATTTTATTTTTATACATCCGATAAAACTTTGCAATATCCGTCGAGAAATATTGCGAGTGTTATCGGTAAACGTAACGCGAGCAGACTCGTCCGCGAAAAACATTGTGTTTCGGTAGCGTAAACTTATCTCGAACTCGATTAACGCTCGATTTATTTCATTGGTTCTAATTCGGCGCAAAACATATACCGTGATCAGAGATATCCGCGAGGAATATGAAAAAACGATGTATCTCTTTGCCTCTCTACTCCTTTCTGGCTTTTGCGACTCTAAACTGAACTTTAACCGTCAAAAATTGCCCATTGCATTATTTGCAAAGTCCGGGTTTATCATCGACGATATAAATAAATCTGGTGCGTGATTGATTGAGCGAGAGAAAGAACGGTAAGGTACTGCGGATATTTTAAGATATTTGGAGATGTATTTTTAGTTTTCGCGTATTACCTGGAGATACATACTTCAGACGGTGGATTCACTGGAAGAGTGACTTATTTAGATCTTTTCGATAGTATTTATTGATCTACGCATTTCACATGAACGCGTTATCCGAAAATAGCTGGTTACGCCCTTCCTCTTTTTCGTCGATTCGATTAGAGGCGAGCTTACCTATTTCATTCGATTACAATTTCTGATTAAGACGAGAACTACCGACAATTAATGTATATCTATTTCTACAATTTTTAACCAATTATATCAATTTTTATACAGTCGAACAGTATAATCTTCAAATTATAAATATTCACACTACTTAGAAATAAATTTTCGTTTGTAAACTTAAAAATGGTAAATTTGATTAGCCCTAAACAAAAATTTCAAACCAGTCAAAATGACTGCTCAGGTAGTACTAGTGTTAAGAATTAAAATATCAAACTAAAATAAACCGTATATTTTGTAATAAATCTAAACATTCTAAATTCCCATAAATCATCGATTTTCCATATCACGGATGCGCGTATGACGAAAAACCAGATTTCGAACACTTCGCGCAATACCCGTTCTATTTACACCCCCGGGTATCGGCTGCTCGGCGTCGCTGCTCCAAGGGGTTGCTTTATGCTCAACCGGGGGGGTGTACGTAAACGCCGGCCCCTCTCAATATTCGAGTCGAAGCGAAGCCTCCGACGACGACGATGCGAGGGACTCGACCTTTCTCGATCTCCATCGAGTTCGTATTACCACGTCGAACGTTTACACAGCGAGCGCCGGTATCACTCGGCGGACGTTCCTCGGTGCTCCGCTTGACTTTCATCTCTCGCGTCTCTCTCGACCGACGTTTCGAAACCGTATCTGCTTCGACTCACGCTCCCGCGCTCGTCCGGGAAAGATGAATCGTGAGCAGCGAGCAGGATTGAGCGGAAAACTCTTTCAGACTCCGAGCGTTAAAACGTATCTGGGTTTTCATAAATTGTTGGATACCAATAGCGCGAGGAGGATAGCGTTACGTTTGATATTATTCCGTGGCTGTGAGGAAGAACAACGTCGTGCGCCGCGTATTTTTACTTTCGAGATATCGCCTTTAATGTTCCGAACGTCGATTCTTCTAATTGGACTTTGATTAAATCACGTTAATTTCCTGTCGCGAATTCTTTTTTGTGGTTTATCACCGCGGATTAATTCATTGCGTTCTCCACTTGCAGCTTAATATTTATATCACGATTGTGAATATGGTCCGTTATTTAAAATCAGTGTAATCGTTTAAAGGTTTACTTTAAAATAGCACTATTCCCGGTTGTCGTTCCCATTGAACGATCGTACCAACGTTGTCACGCTATCATCGAACTGATTGTCGCGAATTAATTGTCGTAGCTCAATATTAATAACACGATCTTGGATATATGATCCATTATTTAACATCAACGTAATCGTGATTACGTTCTAATCGTTAAAGGTTATCTAAAAATAACCTTTTATTCCCGATCCTCGTTCCCATGGAACGATCGTACCAACTTTATCACATTATTATCACACCAACGTTCCCACCGAACGATCGTACTATTTATAACGTTTGTTTACGTTGGCCGACCATGGCAATTCACTTACCGACCCCCGTCACGACACGATTCCCGAACCAGCCCCGAAACAAATGTCTTTTTCGCGTTCAACAGAATTTCAGTCATGGACGCCGAGTCCGCTCTCTCCGCTATTAATTTATTCTCCTACGAAGTTGCACGCTAAATTCCGGATTCAAGCAACGAACATAATTTGTCTATACGCGGAGGCTCGGGGCCGATATGCGGGTCAGCCCGCTATTACGTGGAAACACGCAATGGCTTTATTAACGAACTTAATTGCACGGCCTGAACGGGGGACCTCCTGCATTTTCAGAATCCAAATATGTAACTCGCGTTAAATCGTTATGCCTCGCTGCCCCGAAGAAAAATGATGTCAGAACCCTGATTCGTTGTACCGCGGCTGTCTCGAGGACGCACGATTCTCCTCTCCTTCGCCAGTTTCACGGTTTATTTAACGCTTAACGTTCCACCTCGCGGTTCCTTTGTTCGTTTCTTTTATTTATCGACTACGCGCCTCCGATTTTTGGTTATTTTTAAAGCGTAACGACAAGGTTGACATTGATCTTTTATCTAATTTCCTAAATGTTGTAGGAATGATTAAAATAATTAATTGGTTTATTTATATTTAATTCGGGTTTATTCTAATTTCGTGAATATCGCAATGTATTATTAAAATCAATTCGTTAAATTATTAATATTAGATTCGAGTAAGATCATCATTAATGTAACGTTACGTAAGTAACGTTATACGTAAGTATAAGTAATTAACATAATTATTATCATGACAGTATCGCGGTAAGGGCCACCATGATCGTGCTTTGATCAAAACTCAGATAACCGAAACGAAGATAATTTAAAGTTCGTAATTAAGAAATATAAATAATCGATACGTTGCGGCGTATCGCGAATCGTTTTTGCATCGCTGTTACCGCGAAGTTAAATTTGTAATCTAAGTTATATCTCATGAGATTAATGAGAAAAGTTTGGAAGTTTCTCGTGGATCCAAATGCTCCGGGAACGGTCTCATTCTTTTAATTGCGAACTTTAATATCGCGCTAGTTCACGCGTCAGTATCTCGAACCTCGCATTCCTTCGCGATCGCGATTGCGACCGCTGCACTTGCGAAATTCGAGAGGACGAAGGAACCGTTCGCTCTTTGTTTCAATTCTTTTTTCTCCGCTCGCTTTTCCACTTTCCAAGTTCCGGTGAAACGTAACGCCGAGCTGAACTTTATGTTAACTAGTTAGCTGTTGCGAGTTGCGACCTCTGAAAAGTGTGCACCTAAATTGTATCGTAAAAATGAAGCGATGGCGAGTATTATTATATTTAATAAACCTATTTTAATAGTTCGTGGCTTGGATTATTAAAGAAAAAGTACAGAAACCACTGTTGCGTTATAGGACCTTTAACGTTTGGTAACATTAAGCAGAAGATAAACAAGGACATCGTTGAACATGCATTATTACAAAATAATACGACTTATAGTTATACAAAACTAGGTACATATTTGCAGCGTGTTCGCAGAATTTATAACAATAGCCGAAGTTTGATAATAATAAGCTGATTATTTGAAATAATTTGATATGACGTGCTTTTGGGACTAACCGATCGCGATAATAGTAACCGATTGATAACGTTGTCCGTAATGTAAGACTAGTCGCAATTTAAAAGAACTCTTTATTTACTGGGATTAAAGACAGATCCAGCAATCGCTGCAAGGACTAGGAAACCCAGCCAAACCCAGTCAGATCTCAATAACAAGATACAAATAAGATGTTGTAGCTAAACCACACTAGGGGCTCAAGGCGTTAATACTGTCACTACACGTATATACACGAATGCTATACGAATGACCAACGAACGTTCCTTGAATGCCCCATCTTTGGGAAACGCTATCAATTATATAGGCTTTTGGGCCCGCAAGGGTCCTGCAATGGGGTAGCGACCCTTAGTACGGTCGCTGCTATTGGTCGCTCCGCGCGGGCGATGCGGAAAAGGTCCTACGTTGTCGGTCGTCGGGGACGAAGCACGAAAATTCTTACAGTAATTATAATATCCGGCTTTCACTGTATATTTTAGTTTTCACACAAATTTCAATTTAGATAGCAAATGGTAACTTACGGTTGCATGACGAGTATACTTAATCATCATAATACAAAACCTTACAACTTCGTCATGACAATTATACCCGTGAAAAACCTTATTTTAAAATGGTTTTTAAACCATTCGTCCAATCGACAACTATAATATAAAATGCACATAAATATGTTAAAATTACGGTTTAAATCTAGATCATGCACATCTCTGGATCTTCAGATTTCCAAACTTTTTTTTACTCTATCAAGTGTATTTCGGGCCGCTGATCACGAAATAATTATAGAATTTCTATTCTGCTGAAAATTATTTCACAAGGAATCACATGTGTTTGCTTGCTTTAGAAATAGTTTGGAGATCCGGAGATGTGCATGATCTAGATTTGTTCCAAAATTACTGTGATTTCTTTCTCCTTTATTGTATGCATTCAATAACTAAACTACATAAAAAAACATGCTAAAAATAATCAGTATAAAATTATCAGTGCTCGTCGAAACAACGAATGGTTCCGCGTTTTAGGGTTAAGCGAGTCGAGGACCAGGGCTTTCGCGAGAAACGGGATCGCGACTCTCGGGCGTGCCGGCTAAACAACGTCGAGCTTTATTAAATCCGACGGTGATTTAATTTTCTCACCGGCCGTCCGAGAGCCGGGATCAAAACGGACTTAATGAAAACCGCGGTTCTTTTTTAGCACCCTCTCGCCTCCGCCCTCGGCTCGAGTTAGGAAAATATTTCCTAATTTCCGTTCTCCCGCCGACGCGAATTTTATTACGTCGTTAAAGCGCAACAACGTTCGACGCGAATTTCTGCCGGTCACGTATTGGCAGTTTGAAATAAAGTTTCGTTTAAAGGTCTCTATGATCTTGCGGATTAATTTTTTGTGGTATAATTAATTTGCTTTTTATACGATCTCCCGATACACGTTGTTGCCTACCTAGCCGAATGTTTGAATACTTTTGTAAAATCATTTACATCGAGCAGCGTGACGTCCGTTAAATCTATTCGACCCTCTGTAATTCAATTTTTATCAAAATCAGTGTGAATTGTATTGAGTATTAAATATTAACAATAGCAGATACTATCATTCAGATTCATGTTAACGATAAATTAAAAATCTTCTAAACATTTTATTCTAAAAGCACTGCAACTTTAGAGTTGAAATAGGGTACAATATTTGTATATGCATAATCATATAATTTTATGTATGGAGTAATGTAAAGCTATTTGCATTTGACGTTAAACAAAGGAATATCGATATATCGGTGTGTGACTTCAATCATACGTGACGTCACAGAGTGTCGATATCATTAAATATCTCACGTATATTTGATTCCGTTAATAAGCATTATTATCGTTATTAACCGTGCTGTTTTGTTTTACGAAATCACTATAAGAGAAAGCCATCGCTCGCAAGACGAAAGCGGAACAAAGGATTACTTGACAAAACTGCTTTGCAATTGAGAAACTCGTACTCCCTTTGCTCTCAAAGAAAGTCCGAAGTCTTTTGCCACGATGTGTTTTCGCCGTCGAGAAGAGACTACGTAACCCCGGTCATTTTTCCGAAGATCCCAAGTACAGAAGTTTTTCCGATTCCGCTTTCCTTTGTCGAGGCCCCGGGGATATTTCGTTTAGCTTAAGTTTCTGGTCTTCTGGGATCTTAAACGCCACTTTCTCGATCCGCCTCTACGAGGAATTTCTAGCAGGAAGCAAATTATTCTGTACAATATATGTATACGTTATAAATATTTCATGAAAAAATTTTACAGCGAAATCGTGTTCGTTAACAATAAAATCTTTATAAATTTATAACGATTTTCACATTCTTGTACATTTTGTAGATGGAACGACCGATTTTTCCATACAATTTTTTCACGAAATACTTATCAGTACACAATTATTCGATTATTCATTGTCTTATTGTTATATGTACATGTTGCAAAACTTAAGCTTCTCGTCTTCTGGGATCTTAAACGCTACTTCCTCTATCGTCTCTTCGAGGAATTTGTAGCAGGAAGTAGATAAATCGTATCAATAATTTATCATCCCACTCTAGATAATAATTGTTTAACTCTTCGCGTATCGTGTTACATTGGACAAATTTATGGCTGTAAAAAAACTGGATTTACAAACAGGAAATACTCGGTATCGTGATGCATTAAAAAATCGTAATGTGTGCGTTGTAACTAGACTCTGGGTGTTTAAGCAAAATACGATTAATGCATTATTTTATTTTATTTTATTGTATACATATAATATATGACACGTATACTTCACAAAATCCGTTTAAAATCAGTATAAAAATAATGCATTTTGCATAAACACCCGGAGTCTAGTTATAACAAATCGTTTGTCCCGACTCGATGTAATTTAATAACAGCGTTACCTCAAAAGTCGCAACTGTATTTTCATAACGTTCTGTCTCGCAATGTATTTTCACCGGGATCGAAGAAACTTCTTCCAGCCTTTTTAACGTATTCTCGAATGCTAATGAGCGAAGTTGTTCTTTCTGGTGACTTCCTAATTCTACCAGATGTCATTAGGTTTATAAACTTTATGCAAAATTGCAAACGTTTGCTCTCGGACGCCCATGTATAATAGACTGGTATTACGAGTTTCGTTGGTTGATGGGCATTGGAAGTTGTATACAGGGCGTCTCTATTTTTTTTTAATTTTTATGCATTACATAAAGAAAAATAATATTGTTACGAACCGTACGCGAACGTGAACGTAAAATAGGCATGTTTATAAAAAATAACGTTTATTACTAGAGCATACAGAACACAACCGTTCGTTATCAGAGCTCGAATACAACTATCCACATATTTGCAATTTGAATATCGGCGCCCGGCAACTAACAACAGCCTGTCGGCATTGCCAGACGCCAAGAAGGCAATGACATTCGTAACAATATCATTGAGAATAATTCACCGATGCGATTTGTCATTTTTCATGCTTTATTTTAATTTTAATTTTAATTGAATTGATATTTTATAACAATAGTACCGAAACTCACGTGTTCAAGTGTGGGTAACGTGGCGATCAACTCGTTAAACGTTCCTAATGATAAACGTTACGCGTTTTTTTCATTGATCGCTCATCGCGCTAACGTCGATTCTCGTTGCTATGGCGAGAAGTGCAGAGTCGAAAAAGCTGAAAGAGAATAAAAGTACAATTCGAATGGCTTGCAGTAAAACGAATACTCCGTGCAAAGTCGTGTTTATCTATGCTGGGACAGCGAATTTTTCTCGACAGGTTTTTATTCCGCTTCGCGTGCCGTGATGCACGAACGTTGCCGGGCGATTCGATGGACAAAGAAAACTTGATCGATTAATCGATTTCTTCGAAAATTACGTTATCGTTACGTTTAACCCTATGACTACGATGCCATTTTTACTGTTTTTAAAACAAACGAATAACAGACCGCGCCAAATTATTCCGTTGCAAATATTACCAAACTATTTTCTCGCAACTCGTGTTTAAACAATCGTGGAACATTCTTTTCGCCCCTTAAACAATTTATCTCGCAATTTTATTGTCTCGACGTTTAAATCGTTCCTCCCACTCGGATTAAAATACCCCAAAAAAAAGTAAACGTGGAAGAAGAAATAATAATTAATTTACAAACGTTTCGTTGTAAACATAGCGTGACGTTACACCAACGCAAAATAAATCTAGTCGGCTAACGTTGTTACGTTTCGGGGCAACGGGATGTTGTTCCTAAATCGCCTGAGAAAAGACGTCGCTGTTTCTACGGTGCCGCGGCATCTGGAAGAATAAAAGCTGAGTAAACTCTCTTTTATGTATACAGCGCGTGGATTATGGATGCAAGGGCGTCACGTGTGCTCCGAAATATTCCTCGAAAACGTGACGGTTATATCGACCCACGGCGACGAAATGTTCACCGTCGATATTTCGAACCTTGCAACCTGCGGGGTTGATACAGATTTAATGTACTCTCTAATCGTGAGTTAGTCATAAGCTAATTCCTATAACGCGACAGAAATTTCGTGGCTACTGTTTTCATATAACGCGATTCACCGAACGACGCGCCAGGTAATAAAACACAGGAATCGAATTTTGTTCGATAAATTAAACAAGATTTTTTACATACCTTAATATCATGTAAAATCTTCCCTCCAGTTACTCGTCATCTCTTTCACATACTTTTTTCTAATAAAAGTTTTTCTTGTGCCCACCGTCACACATCCAGAAATCCTCCAGAAATCATCTAATGGTAATTTTAAAACTCGCACTGTCGGAGTCGCGTGAACATCTAAATTGTAGACTATTACCAGATAAACCTTAAAACTTCGGTTAGTTAAAAACTCTTGAAAGTCCACTCTGAACAACCCCCGTTGTTCATTACACGGATTATCGAATAGACGTGTTAAAGGGTAACGTCAGACGTCGCGCGATCAATCGTAAAACAGCACGCCGCAACGATACGACGTTCTAATATTAGAACGATGCAGGCTTATCGCGCGATACGAAACTTCTTTTAATTATATCGATCCAAGTATTTGTGTTTGTGTATCGCGATGCCTCTTGGTTTCATTGGGGCACCGAAACCCATCCTCCGATGTTGCAAGTGTCTTCTATCGAATACTTCCAGTGTAATTAATCAAAACCTCGCGTTACCTTAACAAGTAACTTTGTTAGCGCATCGCAAACCAGACGCGAGAATGTGTCAATATAATTGGTATTTCAAATTTATTACAAAATTGTCTGGAATTCTGCACGGAGGGAATAGAATTTTGAAAATATTTCTTTGCTCTCGAATTACCGCAGGCGAAACGTTTTTGGATAAATTAAACTCGAGCTTAAATTATCGTAACGCAGAGGGGGTTGTTGTGTCATCCAAATGTGGGGGTCGCGGTGAACAACGTGTTAAGAAGAAATCATTATCTTGTAGGAAAGGATGCGTAGGGGGCGATGATTAAATGATTTGAAGTAAAAAGCCCGTGGCAGGAAAACAAAGCTTCGGACTTCCCAGGGGGTTGCGGGGATTCAGCGATGCACAGATATTAAACAGCGCTAACTTATCGCTATAAACTTATATTCAGAGAAACGACGGAAATAGGTTCGGTACGTTACGTTATTACTTCCCAACTACCAAGAAGTCTTTCCGATGTAATGCACAACGGGGTGGTTGTGCACAATGACTTTCGAGAACTTTTAACAAACCGAAGTTTCAAGGTTTATTTAATAATAGTCTGGTATTTAGGTGTTCGTGAGAGTCGGATTGTGCGAGTTTTAAACTTACAATTAGATGATTTCTGGAGCTGTTCACTGTTACGACTTCGAGGTTATTCCCTGGATGGTGTGTGATGGTGGGTTTAAGGAAAACTATTATCATAAGGAAAAGGATGTGGAAGAGATGATGAATAACTTGCGTTCGTGTGGAAATTCATGGGAAGAAGAATAGGATTTTTAATGTTCGATAAAGATAGGTACGCGAAGGAGTGGTGAATTTAGAAACTGAGATTCTGAAACGAATGCTATAAGTATACTTGATATATTAACATATTAATTAATTCGATAACTTACAAAATATTTGCTATGCTAATGTAGGTTTTTTATTTGAAAGTATATAATCTCGACATCTCGACTCGATTAACACACTATTGTCACGTAACGTGAGCTCACATGCTATCACGGTATCTGCGATGAGTGCAGAGTGTGTGTGATGCGCGTAACGTGACGTTAGTGCGATTGTGATACAATTAAATGCAACCGCCATCCCCGAAAAAAACGAAAGCATTCTTGCAGGCTCCATACTCAACATCAGCACACACACACACCACAAGTTAAGCACAACTATCTTATTTTCTATGCTAACTTATGATTAACTTACGATTAGAGGAGTACACTGCAATGATTTCTTTCTCGAAACGTTAGGGGGGGAATCTACTAGAGTAGTATCGATCGAAAGGGTTAATTAAGCGGGTGCACGGCGCGCGTGTAACGAACAGGTGTGGCGAGAACCAGATCTTCTTGGGATACTTTTAAAATTTGCCACGCAAATTAGTTACAACGAAACTGGTCGAGAGGGTTGATTAACGGGTGCACCGCCGTCGGAATTAATCCTGTCGGGTTTGATGTTATTTTGCACAACCGTAGTTGCGAATTCGCTGAGTGGAATGGAGAATTAACCAATTTGTACGGCGCGTGTGTGTGTGTGCGGCTTAGCGGGTATGCCGTGAGTTTCAGACGGCGATCAATATCAAAGGGCGTCAGGTTGCCAGAAATACATGTAACGACGTCGAATTGCATTTGAACTTTCTATTGCAAATATGCCGCGCATAGCTTTCGAGAACTGCAATTTTTTTATTTACCAATGCCCCGTACGAGCCCCGTACAAGCGGGAAAAATTGTCCTCTTCTGTTTGTTGCTCCGATTGTTTTCTCTATTTACTGGGTAATATATAGCAATAGCATTAATATTAGGTGGAACAGACGTTTTCAATATATCTTATAAACGTATATTTTGCAAGAAGTTTATCCTTCAAGTCTTGAGGAACGCAACGCGTGTAACGTCGACTCCCGTTTAACTCGAGTGAACAATCTGAAATTCTGAAAGAGTACACATTTCTATTGCGTCAAACATTATATTATTTCTCAAATATTGAAAGATACAAGGTCAAGGTTTTCCCGTACTTGTACTTGGCCCAGACCTCGTCTCTTGATGTATATTTTATTGTATTTTGCACCTTCGTATTGTTTACATGTATGTTGCCGATAAAATATATACGTAGGTCGTATCAATAACTTGTTATCATAATACTCAATTTGTAATACTATGTTTATGATCCGCAAATGTATTTTTACAAACATCCACTACGAAAACAGAGATGCAATGAATTGTGGATTTTTCACGGTACGCGGTGTTTCGTTTACTCTCGAGTTAAATGCGAATCGATGTAACGCGCGTCGCGTACATACGTCGGAGGTTAGGTGGCAAATTTCTCGGAAAGTCTGAGCAATTGGAAAACGGCTCGTTTGCGGGGCCTGATCGTACGTTTGTCGGACGAGACGGGTGAATTCATTGGCGGAGAGAAAAAGCGAAAGGGAGGCGGGAGCGCGGTTAGGGTCGTTTTAAATTTAGATTCGACGGTGTTCGCGTAGCGCACGTTTCTTTTAAAATTTTATTCTGCGTACATTTGGCCGACGTCGGTGTTTAAAATTTCAGAAATAGAACCGACGGAAAGGTGGTTCCGACCGTGGAGCTATTCGTTGCACGGCGAATCTTCTGATCGAAGAGCCGATCAAATTCGATCGGGATAAGTGCACTCCTTGACCGCGAGCTTTTTTACAAATCTTGACGCATATCGATTGCATTTGCGACAGAATTGATTGTTAAAACCGGGATAAAAAATTATCGTTGAGTTACCTGGTTCGAATTAATGCGAATAAAATAAATTACAATAAAATAAACTTCAACCGTTTCAACCAGTCGCTACCACCTTCGGAATTATTACGAACCAATGAAATATGCTAACTACGAGAGATTATAGAAGAAAACAATTTATTACCATTATTATGAACCAATTGAATATATTATCTAACCCGAAATACCGCTTAACGTCTATCACGCAATAACTATTCTCATCAAAAGTGTAATACGAGGAATATAAATCATATTTTATTTTCCCCGGCAAATGAATTATCTCGCAATTGTATTACTCGCGTTGCCTACTAACCACACAAGGAAACACGTATTATCTGTCAACGCCGGAGTAGTCGTTGATCTTCAAGTCAGGTTAACGACAATATTCGTCATCTCGTTAGATTACACTCGCCTCGCCACGAGGAGGAGTACCGCGTCACCTGCAACGAATCTACCTTCCTCGCGCAGACACAATACCGTGTATTTTTTTTTAGCGCGATTACGGTTAAATCAACATCGTATACTTTATCGCGTTTGCCGCGCACCGAGATTACAAGGTGAAACCAGATAATTTGAGCACCCGATAAACTTTCGTGCAGCGTAAACCGCGGTCGAACCAGCGGAAATGCGTAATTATGAAAGAAACGTGGGTCGTTCTTACGCGTAATCGGTGCCAAGATTTAACCGCTTCGATGAGAATTTATAGTTACGCTCTTGAAACGTTACGCGCATAACGGTGTGGCGGTTGCTATAGTCGTGATCGTTAAGGAGCAACTTCAACTGATAATTATGTTCCTTAGGTTCTGTATGAATGTACGTACATATGAGAGTACTTGGACGAAGTTACACGGTATTTCCGAGAACAATCGATGGCCCGTTCAACGACCGTCTTTACGTGTTTTACCTGTCATTGACATTATTCTTGCAGTAATAGACAATCTAGGTTGAAGCTGCGATTATTTCCGTTTCCACAAATATTTTTGGACGAGATTCTATTGCAGTATCGCCGAAGTAGCCGAGAAGATTGAAATAGAGGATATTAAAGTGCACCGTAAATATGTTTACGCGTAATTATGATGCTAGGAAACTGTCGGAAAGTGGACTGTCCAAAATAGAGGATATTAAAATTGAATTGAAATATTTTTAGACGAGAATGTAATATCAGAGAATTTACTGAACAGTGCGAATTAAGGGATATCATCAACATCGAATAATAGTTCACCGCAAATATTTTTACACGTAATTACGATGTCAGGAAACGGTCGGAAAGTGGACTGTCCAAACTAGAGGATCTTAAAATTGAATAGAAATATCTTTAGACGAGAATCTAATATCAGAGAATTCACTGAGAAGTCCGAATTATGGGATATCAGAATCGAATAAAAATATTTTTAGACAAGAGTCTAATACCAGGAAATTCACCGAACGCTCCCAAATAGCGGATGCTAAAATCGAATAGAAATATTTTAAGAGAATCTAATATCAAAGAACTAGTCAGAATTTTGGAATACGAGTTAGTTCGATCAAAGCCTCCAATACGTTTGTTAACATCGAAATTCTCTATTTTGAATTCCAATACGAGCATACGATTCAGGGAAGTCCACCAACGAGCGCGAGCTATTGGCGGTATTGCACGCTCGTATAAAACTCCGATGAACCCAGTACACGAGTTTGAAATTGAAACGGTCCATGATTAATTTCACGAATCACGAGCGCCCGCGTTGCGTACGGGCAAGAGCGTGCGAGCGACGTAGACCGAGTGGACTTCAGAATTCCGACCGAGATTATATTAAGCGGGCTATTCCGATCGGTGACCCCTGTGCGCCTCTGGCTCGTTTCGAGTGACGCCGTTTAAATCGTCGGAAACGTCGAAACTGGTTTAATAAACCTTTCTCCGTCGACGACGGCGACGGCGAACGGGAAAGAGGGGGCAGTGCCGACACAATCCGTTGGAAACCGGCGCGGCACGTACGCGCGTTAATTTCGATTTAATCCCGACTCTAGCAGGCCTACCGTCCAGCTTTCCCGGCGTCGCGACGCATCCCGTTGTCGAACGCCAATCGCTTTTTGCCTCTTTTAATCGCTTTCGTTTGCCGGCATTCTGCGAGCATCGGACCCCGAATCGATATTATCTCGCTTCGATGTGTATTCGTGTGTGTTTGTGTGTTGCGCGCATCGCCGACGAGCGATCGGATCGGATCGGAAATGACGCGTTCGTACGCATCGTCAATTCGAGGCGTGTTTACGTTACCAGGAAAATTCGTCTGGCGAAAAGCGTCGTTCCTACCACGCTGATGAATTTTTTGCAAATAATCGAGGACCCGTGGAACACGTTGACTCTCTGTTTCGTTATTCTTTTTTTTCCCCGTCGGGAGGATCGGTTTATGGCTCGTTAATAATTTGTCGGCCTCGCGTTTGCTTTGGGTTTCGCCAAGTTCGAGTTGACACCGACATCGTTTTGTAACACTCATTTTACATTTTTTTTATACGATATTATTTTGTTCTAATTTCTATTATGGGTGGAACGATGGATTTTTAAGAAACGCGCAAACCGTTTGGTCACAACGCGGAAAACAATTTGATATCCGACGAGTGATGTGCGTTTCTTAACGAAAATGTTTTACGTTTCTTTTTCTTTTACGATTTCTAAACACGAAACGGAAGCAATTCCGTTCCGGAGGTCAGAGGAAAACGCAATTGCAAGAATGTACCGCGTTGTTATCGTCGCGATGTCCTACATATCGTTTAATAATCGCGATGCAAATAAGACATTTATATGCGGACTAAATGTATACGGATGATTTGCATGTGGAGGAACCCGACTATAAATTTAGGTTAGGCAGGCGTTAGGGCCGCATTAGGTCAGCCTAATGTGGCTGTTAGGCCCGAATGGGGCAGCCCCATTAGGACCGCATGCGGCATGTAACGCGGAATATCCATGCCCGCCTAACTGGGAAAGCCTAATGCGGCCCTAACGCGAAATATCAATGCCTGCCTAATTGAGAAAGCCTAATGCGGTCCTAACGCGGAATATTCAGCAACTGCCTAATTGGGAAAGCCTAATGCGGCCCCAGCTCGGTTTGATATATATTATATAATATTGATGAAATGAAGACATTATGAATAAAGGAATGACATTGAAAATTCGATTATTTTATTGTTTGATTACAAAAGAATTAATATGCAATAATCTAACTAACTATAATATAACTGTTGTTTCGGAAACTGTTGCCGTATTTTTTTTTGGCGTTGCACACGCCCTCCTTCCCAGTCTCTGCAATGATGCAGGACTGTCGATATCGCCTTTTTTATGTCACTTTCGCTGAAGCGTTTTTCGGATTCACAAAAGGCAGATAACAGCGATGCTAGAATAAAAATTGATTCAATTAGATTTTTGCCATAATTAAATTAAGTCAAATCTTATGAGTATAAAGTAGAAAAATACCTTTAACCACGTTGTAAAGGTTCGTATTCACAAATGTGAATAATTTGCCCTCGGCCACTTTCACCGGGTTAATTTGTTGATCCACGATCGTCGTATAGCCTTTCTCGGTTAATATTTCCTAATAATGTTCCTGAGGTACATTCTTCAGAATTCACAAATTCGGGGCACTCACTCAACACTTTTTACCGCTTGCGAAATCGTTTAACTCTAAGTCGCGTGAGTTCACGCATTTTTAAATTTCGATCCGACATCGTCGAAGAAAACGCTCTAATTCAGAATTTTTCACGGTTCTGTGGACAGGTTATGACAAGCTACCACAAAGCTACCGGGGCGTCTAACCTGAAGGGACTAATAATCCACATGGTGGATCGATATATCGACTTATTGGCCATAGTTCGGTCTTCGGCCGCTACGCGCCATTACAAACGCAGCAACTGTTAGGAATGCCTAACTTAGGCGTGGGCTCGGCCACCCCCTTTTGGCCCACGTACGGCAAGTGTTCGGAATGCCTAACTTAGGCGTGGGCTCGGCCACCCCCTTTTGGCCCACGTACGGCAAGTGTTCGGAATGCCTAACTTAGGCGTGGGCTCGGCCACCCCCTTTTGGCCCACGTACGGCAAGTGTTCGGAATGCCTAACTTAGGCGTGGGCTCGACCACCCCCTTTTGGCCCACGTACGGCAAGTGTTCGGAAGGCCTAACTTAGGCATGCATCATACCGTCCGGATTAGGGCCTAACGCGGTGAGGATTAGGCTTGCGGCATTTAGGTGTGCCTAACCGTTTCCGCTTTAGGCCCGCATTCGCCACTAGGCATGCCTAACTGAATTTCTAGTCGGGAAAATCCGTTCGCATGCACGCGTAGAAATCCAGTCACGCTTTTGCGTCCTCCCGAAGATACCGTCGAGGTTCTTCGAAAGAATCGACGAATTTTTTTTTTTATTCTCGCTTCCTGTCCTCCGCAAGGCTGAGCCAAACCACGACACGTGCCTACTTAAACACCGACAACGGATTTTAGATCGTACGAGATTGTAGGATTTTAAATATGTTAAGCATCTGGATAACGTGGGCGGTTATAAGGGACTTTCCTTTCATACGTAAATAATTAATAATTATATTATCATTTCTACAGTTCTGAATCTATTTTAATGTGACGAAATGCATTTTAAAGTTGAAGACTCTCATGATTATGAACAGAATCAACAGCAACGTACCAACGGCATTGAAATCTCTCAGCGTAAAAGATATTGTTGCTCGCACAGTTTGTCAAGCTACATTAATGCGTTCTAAAGTTGGAGATTCTCGTAATTATAAAAAAATCGGAGTTAATACCCTAATGATAATGAAGCTCTACTTTTTATTAAAAAATCGTAGCATCCACAATTTTTTAAGCTATTCTAATGCCTTTTAAAGTTGGAGATTCTCGTAATTACGAACAAAACTCAGAAGTAATACGGTAATGATAATGGAACAGTCTTTTTATAAAAAAAATCGTAGCTTTCACGATCTTTTAACTATTTTAATGGGACTAAATGCGTTTGAAAGGTAGAAATTCGCACAATTACGAAAAAAAAATTACAACCCGCGATTCCGCCGTTAACGAAGTCGTAGTGGAAAAATAAATAGTTTAACGCTCCGCGTCAAGTGCACCAAGCTCCACGCGATTTTCAACTCCACGAGAATCGCGGGTTTTTATTCTCAGATCGATATCGCTTCACCTTTGCCTCGAGTCGCGACGGGAAAGCGTAAATCGATCGTCCGCCACGTGTTGCCGCGATCCCAAGTTTATACGATACAGCGATGAGCCACGACTTCGAATGCGCCGCGACAGTCATCGGCTGCATTCGAAATACAGTATCGACGATTCGTCAGACTTGGCGCACTTCCGTTCGGCGCCCCTGAGTCTGACAGACATCTGATTGTTCTTGGATTCTATACACGTGTACCGAGCGTCGCACCTGCCGCACATTTGCCCGGTTCGAGTTTTCGTCGATGGCAGGCGATAAGGTTCTCGCATCTTTGCCGCATCTTCGAAAAAGGATGCGTCGGAATGCGCGGCGAGGCAAGCGACGCATCGATTATCGTGCGCGCTATTGCGCATCGCGATTATCGGACGATCGACGAGTATTTTTTTAAGCAACGATCCGAATAAATATAATATATGACGATTTCTTATCAAGGATAACGGGTGTTTCTGTTCGAAACGTTCCTGATTGAAATATTCTAATCGTGGAATTCAAACACACGAGTGTCGCTTAGATCGAATAAATACATCTCGATATTGGCACCTTATGTTTAGGTCATGATTTTGGACATATCTGTGACGTTCCCAAAATTTAAACCTCGCAGATATAGGAAAAACTAAAGTGCAGTGTTTCCTTTTTACAAGACGTTCGATTAAATTTTAGAACATTTAATTCTCCGTACATATTTTAGTTATCATATTTTATTTAAATGTATGATACGTACGCCAGAATAAATGGATCCGAAGGTGATTAAACGAACGATTAATTTTCTTTAAACAAAATATACACGCTTTTGAACTTTTCCAGGGTTTACAATTTCTCTCGTGTCGCGTATAAACTCAAACGCATTCCACGTCGAACGATACCACGCACCGATGTTGCTTCTAGAAGAACAATAGCATGTCGAGTGACATATCATGCTTCTTGATATTCGTACGGCGAGTGGATCGCGTTTTTAAATAAATAAACCGACGACAATGCGGCGGGCTCGATGCGACGGCACGACGTTTCCATAACGGGGACGAGATTATCGACTATCGTTTCTCGCGAAATGCCACTTCGGACCTCGATCCTACCGCGTATCGTTACACGATTATTTTTTTGTCGCCCTACATCCTGCCAATTTTCCATTACGGCACGCGAGATATTCTCACGCGCGAGTTGCGGTTACAAATCGAATCACGAGGATCTCATTGGTAAGCGGCGGTTTTGTGAGATACCCACGGCCGCGTACGGTGGGCAATAATGTGACTGCGGTGAAAAAAAAATAAATAATACAAAGTATGGAAACGCGGGCGTAAATCCGATTGTTCGCCACCCACGGCGCGTAACTTTACGCGTTGGTCGGCCGTCTTCGGGGTTTCCTAGAAATACTCCTACTAAATTGCATCGCCCTCCTTTCGATTAACGCGTAACTCGATTTATACGCGTGTTACGGCAACGTTCTTCCTTTCTTCTGGGTATTCTAGCACGACGATGAAGGAGTAATGGCAAAGACATCCGGTTTATTAACGCGTTACTGCCACGGTGGTCACATATGATCGGCGCCAGTAGTTTTTTAGTTCGCGATACTCATCTTATTTTAATTATTTTTCACAATTTCAACATCGTGAATAAGTAGGGACCATCGAGCGATAAAAATTGCAGTGTTTATAGATTTTTTTGGATTTATTGGAACCGGGTGTGTTATACAAATTGAATTTCCCGATATACCGTATGAAATAGTTGTAATGTTAACGCGTTAAACGGAGCTAATTTTCTTTGCCTTTTCATTCGGGCAGCGGGTAAATAATGGCTGCAAATTGTCCCAAGACAGTAGTCGTTTTTGGCGATGCCTGTAATACCTCGTTTTTGTTAAAAACGTTTCAATAAAATCCACTAAGAAAAAGTTTTGAGAAATATCGAGATCCGGATAATAACCGCGACTCGCGCGCTAGTCGATACGCGTTATATTTTTCTTAAAAACTGCGGTGTGGCTGACCACATTTTCTGTGAATCTATAAAAAAAAATCGAGAATAATTCGATCCGTGACGTCTCATTGTCGAATCAATTTTACGTTTGGAAGGTCAGAAGTTTGTATCGAAATAAAAAGAAAAGAAAAAAAACGAGAGATCGAAAGTTTCGCTGACATTTTTTTCCGCTCAGTTGCTTTCGACGATCGTTCAACCGTGACGATCGATCGTGGAAAAATTTGTTTCAATTAAAACGATCGTCCAATTCGGATGTTTATTTCTTTATAAAGGAATCCACACATACCCCCCCGACCCGCCAGCGTGGTCCTCGTTGTCCGGCTTCGTCGATTAATGGAACGGTCCTCGATGAAACGAGCAATAAGAGGAAATAAAAACGCAATGAAAGGTTTTATTGGCTATCATTGGCCGCTACTGGATGAATTCTCTCCACTCCCTCGGTTACGAAATCGTGCCATTGTTCTTCGCGATGCATAAAACGGGCGCGGTAGAACGAGTAATAAAAAGGGAATGACTTACGACTATGAATCGCGAACTAGGGTGCGAATTAGTAAATAACGCACGCCGGACCATAACCGATCGCGTTGATTAAGAAGCGGTTTACGCGCTAATCGATAAAGCATCGTTAGCGCGTTAATTGGAAACGCGACTTTGACATTATTTATCGACGGACATCGAGATTTGTAGGAGTATCATCGAGCGAAATTGTTGTAAATAAATTATTAAATTAATTGTTTAATAAAGTTTGACCACCTCGAAAATCCTTGTTCGTTCTTTCCGGAAAAGATACGAGGTCTAGTATCGCGTACTTGTGCTTGGCCCGAGACAAAACCTTGTCCCTTGATTGGAATGCCCTTTACGATAGTTTTGCTTATTTGGCACAGGAGAACTAATGTAACTTATCACGTACGTATAAGTAACGTGGTTATTGCTTTCGCGTGTGCTGCGGCGTGGATTCAGCTGGCAGAAAAGGTTCACTTGTTCGGTGGGAAAGACGCAAACAAGAAATATAAATACATAACAAAAAATGACGTGTGGTGAATTTGAACGCGTAATTTTAACTGTAATTATTCGGTGATTACATGGTGAAAAAAAATGTCCGACTTTGCGCTTTGGTTGATATTGGTGAACGAACGTTATCGTCGATGATCTAACACCGCGTGATAATATTTAATAACGACCGACCGAACGTGGCAACCCGAGTCGAGCTACGACGTTACCGTCGGGACGTTTGCGCGCTATCGTTTCTCGTCATGGTCGAACGTTATTATCGATAGTGTTTTTAATATTGCGAAATGGTGAGAAGTGGGGTGTACCCTACATTCCGGTCGTTAATAAATGTTATTGAATTCTCAAAAGTGCTATCGTATACGGCACTCGAAATTGCAGAACGTTAATTCGTCGAGTTTCGCCAAATTGAAATTCCCGCGCTCGGTGATTCGTCGATCGTGAACGTTATAATTGAAATTCCATCGCTAACGCAACGATCATGGTCGAATTATCCTTCCTGTACTCTGTAATAAGTTCGCTTCCGAATTTGAATTTCCCTTAAAATTCTTCGATATTGCGAATTAAAACTTGCAATTTTTAGATATTTAATATTATGATATTTTAATATTACAAATACAAATGTTTAGACATTAGAACCCTTTTTTTAAATAGCAACTATTATATTATTTCGATATTACAAGTACAAACTTCTAGGTATTAAAACTTGCAATTTTCAAACGTCAACTATTATAAAATTTCAATATTACACATACAAAGATTTAACCTTATAATTTCTAACTTCTAAACATTGTAACATTTTGATATCACAAATAAAAAAAAAATCGTTATTACAATTCATAGTTTCTATATTACAATTTCTTCCATATTACGGATTAAAAGTACTAAGCATCAACACTCGGGACGTCTAAATATCAAAATTCCAACTTCTCGATACCAAGTGAAAAAAATCTAATCCATTCCGTCATTTTTGTTCCAGGCACAGCAGCATGATATGATAGCAACCGCCGAGCTTTCCCCCGAAAGATGAAGAAACCTTACGTCCTCGCGTTGATCCTACTTCCTCTGGTGCTGGGGCTCACCCTGCAAGAGGACGACCTTGTCTTCGACGATGTCGGCGAAGACGCGACCAGCTCCGCTCCCACCGTGGTCAGCCGTCAGTACGACGAGGCCGGCAGAGCCGGCCGTCACGAGCAGCGACGATCGCACGACGGAAAGAGGCAGCAGCAGGTCGAGAGGCTTTGGGGCGTCCCCGACGTCGTTGTCCCGGTCGGTCACGTGCTCAAGCTGAGGATTCCCCGGCAAGCGTTCACCGGCGCCGTGGATTATTACGAGGTGAGCCAGCCGATTACTTCGTCCTCGAATCCTGGACGACGGCCAACCCTCGTGTAACGATCTTCTACGCTCGATTGGCTTGGATTTATTTCTTCCATTTCTCGCGGTTACTTTCAATTTTCTCACGCGCGAAACGCGTCGACCGAGTCCTCGCGCGTTTTAATCCGTTCGAGACTTAGGGGATAAAATATCGTACGGCATATTCTGCTGTGATTGTTTCATCGCTGATCAAGTGTGAACATTTTTCTCATTTTTGTTACGCGAGTTACTCAAATATAACTTTTGGTATTGATTTGTGTGGAGTATGTTAGGCCTCTTATGACTAATGTGCTATTATGGTCCATTAGAATCTACTAATAAGACAGTACGTCCTATTTGGAATCTTCCGTTGATAACACAAATCTGACATCAATTCTTATTATTATTATTTCTACATTTTTATTCGTGTTATACTATTTTTGGATACTAGTGAAAACTGAGAAACTGAAAATGGGAGAAAAAAATCAGCAATTGAAGCAATTGGTAGACACCTCCTTTCGATCATCAGGGAAAAAATAATCCAAGTAGGGTTACTCATCACCCCTATTACTAATAAACGTGTTAATTAACGTTTCAATATCTTTGCACAAAGATACCATCTTATACATAAAACTCCACAAAATTTTATCTATCAAACAGAGATCGATCATTGTTAATAATATCCGAGTAACTACACATAACGAATATCTCGCAAGATAATTACATTGTAAAACGTCAAGTGTCACATCCCGTATAATCACGTTAACGAAAACGCTACCGTAAAGTTTTCCCTGGCTTCAACGGGAATCTTTTCAGTAAATTACAACGGTCTTCGAAGACACGACGGATAAATATTATGGCACCGCGCCGTTTATCCACGTAGACACGTAAGACGCGAACTGGCCCCGCCGTGTATTGTAATTTGTCGACACCGACACACAAAGCGGAGGCGCGAAAACGTTCGGCTTCCGTTTCAACTGAATTCTGGAATATCGCCAAATTCCATACTTTGATCCTTTCCTTGCGAACGTTACAGGGTGTACGTACACCTCCTCCCCACCCCCGATCTCAGCCCCGCCTCTCCTCTCCACGGATGTGCCAACATCGTCGAGAATCTATATTTGCGATTCAATTTGCCTTTGCCGCCTCCGCGGCCACCCCATAACCGGAAATCCGCTTTACTTTTACACGTACCCAACCCTCCCAACTCTTTCCTTTATCCGGGAAACTTTGGAGCGAGCACGGGTTCGCTCCAGGGTATAATGGACTGGATCCACGGGAATTTCAAATGGTGCTCCGGTATTTAACCGCCAAGTTTTCTGCTCGACGAGGTCATTTGCACTCCACGCTCGATTGCGCGCCGCGTTTGTTTTGCATTATCCCGTGTAATGATAGCTTTAACGTTTCCCTGATATTCCTCGGTTCTATTGCGCTTCTCGTTAATAGCGATGATTATCGTGGTTTGGGCTTTCTTTTTTTTTGAGAGAGTAGGAAGAGACTTATTTGTAGATGCGTGTAGCTGGTACGATGATACTTAATCCGAGCATCGAGTAACGAGCAATGTTTCCTTTTACCATTGGAGTTTATTGTTAGCGAGTTTGGATGGAAATTAAGTAGTACGGTATAGTGACGGAAAACCTGTCTTCTTGCGTTAACGGTAATTGGACTCCGCATGTTTATGCAAAATGCATTATTTTTAACAAGCTGACGGGCGATAATAATATATCACACATATAATAATATATCATAAAGGCAATGCGTATATCTCGTGCACACTTAATTATCGCATTTGTTCGACAAAATCTATATAAAGTTAGTATGAAAATCATTTTGCATAAACATTCTGAGTCTAATGGTAATTGTCACTCTTACAGCGAGAACTGGATCGTTTTATGCGCTTTACTGGTTTAATTTATGGTATTGTGGTTACGAGAAAAGAATAATCGCGTTATTTATAAAATACTCTTATAAAAGGATGTTAGATATTAACGCGTAGACATTAACTGTGTGCGCGGTTTCTTTTCTCGTTTGCTATCACGGATACGAGGAAAAGATTAATGGTCTCTTGTTTCAATCAGTTTCAGGCGTTACCTTGAAAGTAGTTTTTATCTTTCGCTACATTCTTTTTTTTACTGGAACCAGCGCGCACATTCGAACGTGCATACGCGTACAATGGCGTTACGATGCTTGCGAAAGTAATCTCGGTGTAATCGCAATGGCAATTACCCTCTTTTTGTTTAGTAGGCCAGCGATAGGATATATGTTTGCTCGACGAAAAGAAACCTGACCAG
Source organism: Pemphredon lugubris (assembly GCA_933228935.1). Lineage (NCBI taxonomy): Eukaryota > Metazoa > Arthropoda > Insecta > Hymenoptera > Crabronidae > Pemphredon > Pemphredon lugubris. Next base: position 39,398,479 of record OW121819.1, on the reverse strand, counting down.
TTCGGTTACCAACAATACTCCCTCGTGCTTTATAAAGATATTCCGTGGGGAAAGCACGAGGTATCGTTACGGAAAACAAAGGATCACTCGTTATCGTTCGCCTCCCATTTCTCTTACTTCGTGGATAATTCCGTCATTTGGAAATGCGTATCGCTACGTTACGTATAGGCTGGAAAACGAGGAAACGTATTTTGCGTCGCGTGTACGAGGCGGGCTGAAAAAGAAACGCACCGTTAACGAAAATTACGCGAACGATAAGGATACAGAAATTCTAATTATTACGTGGTCGCATGCGAGATGAGTATCGACGTACGTGTTCCTTTTCAACGACCCTGAACACTTATAAAAACTATACGCATTATCATCCTTATCAGACTCCGAACGTACCATTAACCCGCGTATGTGCGTGTGTCTCGTATCACTCCACCGGTAACAATAAGATCCATTTTATCACCTCGTTTCCGTAAACCGTATTTGGCAAACGTGTAATTCTATTTGAATTATTTGCTTTTTGTTATTTTTTTTTTTTATATTTCCTTCCAGTAGTTTTTAGTTAAATCAGAACAACAAGAGGAGAAAAATGAAATACACGTTATCAGGGCACATATTTTGACGACTTAACCATTCGAGTACCGAAGTTTTTCTTAATGAAATTACAGCGTTGTTAATGATTCGTTTAATTTTCTCAATCTTATAAATACTGCACCGTATTCGATGCGCATTGCATTATCATTATTATTCTACATCGGGGTAGAAGAATACAGACATTTTTTTCTCCACAAATAATTGTGTACCCGAACGATTAAACCATAAAACGTTATACGCGTTATACAAATTGCAATTAAAAGACCAAATTGCTGTTCGATCACAGTTCAATCGTAATTATTTATACATTGTCGACGATTTTTTCCCAAAAATAGATTACCGACGCAAATGGACACGAATTACCGCGATGGTTACACTGGGACGACCCTGCGTCCACCTTGATGGGCGTCCCGTCGAAGAAGGACGTGGGTAGCCATCACGTGAGCGTGAACGCAATCGGGAAGCACGGGGGCAACGCCAAGGACCTGTTCGTCGTGCAAGTCGTGGCCGAGAATCGCGAGGAAGTGAAGCATAAGGATGGAAAGGTGAATCTCCTTTCATTTCAGCCCTTATTTCCGGTCTATGAGCAGTGAAGATATCGCGGGCGGAGTTGTCGTTAGCGATGAAAACATTCCCTTGGCAAGGTTTCAAGTATTTCCTGTCCGAACAACAGGTACCCCCGGTCTTCGTGTTTTGAGAAGTAATTAACGTAATTGCTTACCTGTTGTTCGGTGCACGTAACTATTGGGTTGACTCTAGTATTTTATTATGATACGATATTGATAGTTTGCGTATAATTGTTTTAAAACTGTTAGAATTCCCGATTCGATTCGTTAATGTTATTAAGAAAATTATACTGTTAATTTCGAGTTGTCGTTTTGTCTATTGTTTCGACGACGAGTGTCGCGGTTAATTTTTAAGAGCAAAATTACTCATCAGTTAAATCATTTTCGCCGTTCTCTTTGAGTACCGTCTAACGATAATCAATTAATTTGGGCTATTTTGACTTTATTACCTTGTCGGGTAACAAGTATCGAACCTGGTTCTTGACTCTGAGGCCATTTACGGTATTCGAGCAATTACGTTGATCCGTTTAATCTAGCAGTTGTGCCCGACCGATTGCCGGAATGATCAGCGAGTCGATAATGAATTACGTTAATTGGTACGCTTATTAAATCATTTGCCGAAGTGATCGCGTTAATGCGAATTTCTGCAACGGTCAGCGGACCGAACGTTAATCGGTCGGATCGGTTAATCGATAATCTCGCTTCAAGAGTGAACGTAGGAAAATTTATAATTCTGATTCTCCATTACCGACAATTAAGCTGTGAGAGTGTGTTTCAACGTTCCCCAATTATTTATTTAAATTTCAATTATATTAATCTGCGCGCCTCCTTTTTGCGACTGCGTGTTTCTGACATGTACATTTATTTTCTTTTCCATCGAATCCCATCGAATCTCTTTTCTTTTTTAATCAAGGGCTATTCTAAATTGGCCTCAAATCGAGCGAACGCGAATAAAAACAATTTCGTTCATTGGTACTCGTCAATGAACAAATTTGAACGGGCGTATGAAATTTATTCCATCCGCGCGCAAAGCTCTTTCGCGAGTTAGCGCGTTAACGAAACGCAGTGCGTGCGTTTAGATTGCACCGGCATGTCACATTTAAATCTCGTAAAGAAATTAGTCCCGTAGACGTTGGTTGATTGATGCCAATTGATATCGTTGCGCGTTTGCTCTTGTAAGCTCCCGTTCGGTCGGAGACTTTAATTCCTCGCGCTTCTCGCCGTGACACGATTTCGAGACCGAGGATTAGGATAAATTAGGATGTTTCTGTTTTTAGACCCATTGCAACGATGGAGAGGAGCAGACTCTTCTGACGATCCTCCTGGACGCGAGATACGACAGTCTTTCGCCCATGGTTCGAGTCAATGCCATCGATAATCTTGCTGGGTTTTTGGGACTCCACATGGTACGATTGGTTCAATTTTATTTTGTAGGAAAAGTAACTAAATTCTTGATACTCTAGAACCTAGGATTCAGCTATGTTAGAACTATTTCCACGAATTATCATAGAAATGAATATTATTACAATGATTGTAGGAAAAAAGAAAAAGAACACAGAGAATTATTAAAAATAATTATAACGAACGTAAAAGATTCATGTTAAACGTAAGACTTGTCTATATTATAAAGCATAAATCCTTATTTTACTTACTATAATTTATGGAAATATTCTAGTACCACGAATTTAACCCAACTTTTCCCATGCGATACTATGACATACCGCATAACTTTCAACTTCCTAACACTCCAATGGTCGTACCCTAAAAGTCACGTGAACCATCGCACATAATCTGGCAGATCCATAACCCAAAATTAAAGTATTTTCCTAACTTTAACTGGATTTGTATTATTTATTTTAAATAATAAATTTTATTTTTAGTTGAAATAATAAATTAAATAAAAATTTTAAATAATATTATATATTTTATTATTTATTATTTATTAATGCAAACTAAAGATACTTGAATGAAGCTGTCAGATCCAGTGCGACCGCCGGAGCGTTAAACTTATTTCTAGTTTTCGTGTATCTGCTTCGCGTACCAAATGTTTTCAACGTATATTATGAATTTCGAGCCCAAAACTCGACGTTCGCTGCGAAAGATGTTTGTCAATGGACGGAAAGGCTGCCGCCACGATCGCTTTAATTAAGAACTTTCTTAGTTCGGAGAAAAGTGTTTTCAAAAGCGACCGAGTTATTCTCGCTGCCACGGTAGAAACTCTTTCGTAAGATAGTTCGGAGCTTAAAAAATTTCGCATTATGTCCCGGCAGCGATGCATCTTCCATTCTGTGGCGACGGGCTAACTCTCAAACACCGCCAAAGTTTGCTCTCGTGAAGAGGCGCGCATTTACGAGAGTTTGCAACGCGTAAACTTTGTCAAATAATCTTCGCCGTGATAGCATTACTTAACGCGCATCGACGATTATTAATCTTCCGAATAATTCTTTATCTTCTTCCAATTAAAATTTAATTCAGGTCGATGATTTTAAAGAGGAGGAGGAATTATGAATGCAAGATAGCTTTGCATTGTAGAATACACTGAATATGTAATATCTAGGGCGCCTACGAACAGAATAAAGCGCACTTATTTTGCGATACGTTCGAGTACAAGGAGACGAGATTGAAAGGGTTCGAAAGACCCTCCCCTCGATACCGAAAACTCCCCCTTTCATTATTGGAATATTTAATTTATTTAAAACGAGATTCACGAACCCGGTAAATGTGTATATCTCTTTGACGTAGAATATTCGTTAAAATTGCTCTTTCTCTTTTGCCTTCCTTCTCTCCGCCTTCCCTCGTTCGCATTATATTGATTACATTTTATACCGGCATGTATTTCAGAGCGCTTTCACGATTCATCCGCAAAACCCGAAAGAGACCTCGAATCTCGATTCTTCGGTGATCCTCAGCGGGCCTGGGAACGTGAAATATCGTAAAGAGAAGCACCTGAGCGCAGTTCAGTGGCAGGTGAGATATGAGATTAACGCGTTACGTATTACCACTACACGTATGACGATTAAAACGTGACGCGCGATCGCAATGAACCACGAGACTTACATTGTGATCTTTGATACAGGTTGGCTGCGACGGCCATTTATGGAGACACCAAACGGAGCTAGTGAAGCGGTTGCGTGAACAGGCAAAGGACGGCACGCTCACCGAAGTCCTGCAGCTTCCAGTTTTGCTATGGCGAGTAAAAACAGACGCGAGCTCCTTGCTAAGAAATCGAAGGGAAGTTGGGTCGGGAGATTTCGGCGATCCAGACGATCCGGAGGATGATTATTACGATTTCGAGGAGGAGGGTTACGACGATGACGGTGAAGACGGAGAAGAAGACAACGAGGATTCCCAGGTGCAACCGACTTACATACCGGACACCAACGGTCCTGGAGACAACCTTGTACCGCAACATCCGCGAAGACATCATCATGGGGAGCAACCCATAGTTTGGAATGTAAGTTTTTGTATCCCGTGTCAGCGTGATATTTATTTTAACACTCCTGTCGTTACTTCGACATAATCCGTTCGGATAAGAAAAAAAAAGAATGTGCTTTTAGACCGAAGATATCGACGAGCACGATATCGTCCCTGTCGTAAATCAAGCGAGAACTTTGGAGACCGTACCGAACAAGACTGTCGTAGCTAGCACTACTCCGGTAAGTATTCGCCCTAAGTCGCCGTAAGCTTGCGACGAACAATCACCGAGTTGGTGTTTATATTAAGAAGACAGCTATAACCGGCTTTCGTCGAAGTACTTGTTTCTGCCCTATATTTGCCATGCAATCGCTTAAGGGAATCGTTGTGCTTAAAAAACTTAGACTAGCTGTGGGTATTGCGTGTTTAATGCCGGCCTATGCCATTTCCATGAACTGCGTTCCGACGATACAGATCGATGTGTAGAGTGACGTGTCCGAAAAACATTCGACGAGTCTGGAAAACGAAAGCCTGAGACATTCCTACATCTTCTCTTCTTCTTCTTCTACGCTCCCTTCAAATGTAACTAACCCAAGTTTTTCGTGCCGTACATCGCATCTACTAACGATTTCGCAGACAACAACCACTGAACTTACATCATCACCATCACCAACTACAACCACAACTACGCCGACCACCTCAACAGCTTCGACTACTACAAATCAAACCGCGCCGTCGGCCACTCGTACTACTAGCACAACAGCAGATCCAACTACAGCAACAGCTACAGAAACTGCCTCGACCGCCGTCCCGTCGACAGAGCCGCCGAGGTCGGAGACCACGGAAGAGACGACGGAGAGAACGAGACACTTGGAGAACGTTACCGTCGCTTCCACCACCCTTTCAGAATTCACTACCGTCCTACCTACCTCCCCGGTAACCGTCTTTCAATCTAGCACAACCGCGCCTCTCACGACCGTCGCCGAGAGGACAGAAACGGAAGTCACCGGTGGTACTGTTAATGTCACAACGGAAGAGGTAATGCTTCAATGCTTCGTGCTTCTCATTTGTATGATAGTCCATGCTGCGCATATAGTAATCGGTCCACGAGTCTCTCGCTTTGGCAACATAGGTCGTTATCAACCAGAAATCACAATTACCCCGTTACCGTCGAGTGGAAATCGTGTATGTCAATCGAGGTACCGCGAAGTAACGTGCTTTCGTCACTAAGTGGGCTTCGTGTTTACCTCGAAAATTGCGGGCCACAGAGAGGGCAGTGGTTATCCGCGGCATTCGAGTAAAGCGAAAATTCATTTCGTTCAGCGAACTTTCGAACTTTCGATGAACATACATGATTCCTACCTCGACCGTTGAGATCGCCATGGTCTTATCGTTTATCACGATCGATTTCTTATCAACGATACCCACGTCGAGAAGGTCAGCTTTTCTCAATTCTAAGCCATCTTCTTCTGCCTTTAGTCTACGGAGCCGCCTACGACGAGACAACCAACCATGCCACCGAGCACCGTCACATTCGTCCCTAACACAACGACAGCAGCCACAACCACTACGACGAGTACACTGCCTACGACACTCGTGATAAATACCACCACGCAATTACCCACAACAACCACCACACAGATACCCACGACGCCTAGCACTACCACTACCACTACCACTACCACCACCACTGTCGCATCCACGACTACGATCACTACCATTCCGACAACCACGGTCATTGTTACGGAACCACCGCCGCGAGTTACCACGGAGAACGTGGAGTATGGAGTACAGAACTTCCCACCCCGACAAGATAAGAGACTGAAGAAAATACCAGTGATCGCTGGAAAGCCGTTGAGTTACGTAATACCGGCTAACACGTTCAAAGATTTCGAGGACGGCGACACGAGGAAGCTGAGGCTGAGTTTATATCTGCAGGGCGCGCCGTTAAAGAATTCTCATTGGCTTCAATTCAATCAGAATACGCAAGAGATTTACGGACTGTAAGTATGATACTTTCTATTCGTAAGATTGCTCGTCCGAGGGCATGCGTATCATTCCTTCGATACCGTTTTCCAGGCCACTCGAGAACGATATTTCTACGTGGAATTACGAGCTGGTCGCCGCCGATACCGAAGGACTTAACGTGTCCGATCGACTGGAGATTCATGTACAGCAGCACAAGCTCAGCCGTAGCGTGAATCACGAATTTAGCGTTTACTTGAGGATCGACAAGCGTAACGAATTTCCTACGGAAGTTGACTGGGAGCTCAAGGTGCGTTTTTATCGTCGACACGATTTATGTTTCATCGTGTTTTTAATCCTGTACGCGATCGTGTTTTTGATCGTACTTTAATTGTGTTTTTATCACAGGTAATTCGAAGTATAGCACAAGTTTACGGTGACAGCGACACGCGACACATCACTGTTCGGTCTATCGATATCGATCGCGAGCAAGCCATTTTCACCTGGACCAACGACAGCATGCCAAGGAGCAGCGACTGCCCGAGAGAATACATAAACGACCTGTTGCGCGTAAGCATCAATAAGTCATTAACATTGGTTGTATTATTCTCACGCTTCTCGCGTTTGTATTTTTGCATATTATAATTCGTTTCGCAGCTTCTAATCGACACGAATGGAGACCCGAGTGCTGCGTTGAGGGAAGCTCTGGCTCCTGAGATCAGAGTGAAACGCGTCGTTTGGCAAGGCATTGGACAATGCGAAGATAGAACTCGTCTAGAAGTGCCGAAGGTTTCTACGCAAGAGCCTAAATCGAATTTCCCACCGGTACCGAGGAATCAAGTGGATCTCGTCAATTCGACCGTGGGACAGTTGCTCGTGTTCAAAGTGCCAGAAGTACGTTGAATACCTTTCTTCTTCTCTTTTACAATGCTGTTCGCAAGAAAGTGTGTGAATGTTCACGTGCAATTGCAATTATGTAGGACACGTTCTTCGACGCTGAAGATGGTTCGTCGCGAAACATGCGAATGTCTCTTCTGACTAAAGATCGCACACCGATTCCACCTCACGAGTGGTTACAATTCGACAGCAAAAATCAGGAATTTTACGGCGTACCAATGCGCACCGATGTTGGTCGCAAGGAATATCAATTGGTGGTCACTGACAGAGAAGGTACGACTTTTCTTCAAGTCAATTTCGCGCAATTATCGGGTCAAAATTACTTGTTTCGAATTTCTTATAATCATTACTCATTTTTAGTACATTTTCTTTTCGAAAATTTTGTATGATTTTTTCTCAAATATGTAAATAATTAATTCTGTAAAGCACTTCTCATTTTTTGTTGACCTTTTGTTGTAAAATTGTATGTAGTATACCTACATATACCGAGATGTTCGTCGGAAGTTCTAGTGTCAAGTGTTAAAGTACGTAACGTTGTCATCGATTGCAGGAGCAAGCGCCACGGACGGGCTGGTCGTCGTTGTCCATCCAGCACCACCCATGCAGCACACCGTAGAATTCTCGATGACTTTGGACATCCCTTACGAATCCTTCGCTCACTCGGCCCTGCAGAAGCGCAACTTCATCGAGAGGCTACGCGATCTTTATCAAGATAAAGACACAAACGCCATCTCCTTGCACAGCATATCAAACGGTAGCACGGTGATTACGTGGCACAACAGGACCCTGCCCACGTCGTATTGCGCCCACGAAGAGGTCAGCAGGTTACGCTCGGTGCTAGTGAGAAGCGATAACGAACGCCGCTCCGTAACCGACGAGGTCCTAGACATTATGGGCTCGAAGTTCTCCGTAAAACAGATCACGGTGATACCGATGGGTATATGCCTCGGTGCACTAACGGGCGTTCACTCGCCGGACAATTACGTTCCACCGGTGGACGACTCCACGTCGGTAGGAGCGTTCCACGATGACTATCTCATCACGTTCGTTCTTCCCGCGATAATCATAGCGGCGATGTTGATTCTGGCGAGTATCATCGCCTGCGTGTTGTACAGACGTAGACGTAGCGGGAAGATGAGCGTCAGCGAACAGGACGACGAGCGGCAGAGTTTTCGTAGCAAAGGGATTCCAGTTATTTTCCAGGACGAGCTCGACGAGAAGCCGGATCCAGGTATGTTACGCCAAATGAAGGTTTAATTTCCCTTTGCGAATCGGATGTCAGTGATAAATAGACTGTGGACTTTCCATACCTCATGATTTCAAGTTAGCTGTCAGCCCGTGACGTAGGTTCCCCGATTACAATACTCGATGGTCAGATCGCAGAACAACGGCTCCGTTGACACATGGGCGGGGATTTGGGCGTGTTTTCGGAAGGCAGTTCTGTCTCTACGAAAACTCGGTCGAATATAATCGCATGTGTGAACGAGGCTTAGATTCTCTCATTCCACCAACAATTTATGGGAAATCATTGTGCCGGAGGAGCCTACGTCACGCGGCAACGACAGTAAAATGCAAATCTTGCGTAATGGAAATCCGCAGTCTAGCCATAATAATTAAAAGGCGATCAGGTAATTTTATCAGTGTCATTTCTTGTCGTCACAGGTAACAAGTCCCCCGTCATTCTAAAAGAAGAGAAACCACCGCTTCCACCTCCGGAATACCAGAAAGCGGAGGACGGAGCGGATGTACCGATGTTGCCAAAGGAAAATTCCGAGGAACCGTATCAGCCACCGCCCCCCTTCGCAACGAATCGCGACACCAATCGCCAAAATCGTCCAAAGCCCACACCGACGTACAGAAAACCACCCCCATATGTGCCTCCCTAACAAAATACGGTACACTCGCCCACGCGCAAATATATGCTAGCGATGCTCGGAGACTCCCCAATCCACGTGCAAAACCAAAACAATTATCAGAAGAAACCGCAGATTGCCGATAAAGTCGACAACAACGGCTCTCTGAACGTATACAGCAATCTCTAAGGCTTTCGTTTCGTCCGTTTACAATAATATCGTAGATGAAAGATTCGTTTACGAGAACTCACCGATCGCGCAGTTTTACTTATTTTATACGATATACTCGTTTGTCGCCGTTAATTCCACGATTAACGTATTTAAAAGGATGAGAAACATAATAGAGCGAGGGAGGGAGAAAGAGATGGGGGGGGGGGCGAAGAGAGAGAATAAGATTTTTCGATAGGGTGTCCTCGATTTTTGATTGAAGTACTTTATTGACCGTCTATATTTCAACGGGCAAATTTTTCTAGGGAGTATGGAATACAAATCACGCGTTGCCTTTCGTAACGAATTCAACTGTAGAGAAGGATTCACTACTCCGACTCGGTAAGCGGATTTAGTTTAGGTTTACCGTAGGATCAGCATCGGTAGGACGAAATATTTTATTCGGCGTACCGTATTTTGTGGCAGCAACGACAACTCGTAATGTTTCAGTAATCAGTGCCATTTATTAAGCAATAAGGGTATCCAGCTGTCGACGACAGCGTGCACTAAGTACTATGGTTCTACGACTTATTGCAGTTACTGTTACAAGGTCATCCAAGTATCAAGGACTATCGACTTAACGAATCTTATTATCATACAACGTACCTACAACGTGTAACACTGCCAGACGATGAAAAAGTAATTCACATAACTCTGTCGTCGAGTGTGCCAGTTTTACGTTATTATACTCGGAGATTCTTTTCTTCTTCTGCCTTTTTATTTTCTTATCTCTAACGGTTGGAAAAGACGCAAATTGGAACGATGAACTCTCAGGGGCTCGAATGTTCGACGATTCGACAGAAACTGGCCCCCTCGACGATCATTATCGATTTTAAGGAGCAAATGTTTTTAGATGGAACTGAGAACTTTTTTAAAAGCATAATTTAATTGAATCTGTTCGTGCGATGCCATTGCAAAGTGACAGCAAATGCTTCCATTGGCACTGTAGGCCATGCAGAATAAAGGAAAAACTAATGATAATATATACAAAATATATATAAATATGTATATTACCTATTTGTCGTTCGATGAACAGTCTACGGTCACTTGAGTCAATATCTGTTTTAAATACAGTCGGACTCGCGTAGCATTTACGTTCGATTATTTCGTTTTCGTTTTCGCACGACGCGGACAGTACACCGGAGTTCGACTTTTTCGTTCACATTGCACGCACAATCTCGATCGAGAATTTCACGTTGTTTCTTACCTTTTTTTTTTAATTATTTCATCACGCCCTGTTACTATCGTCAATGATTTTTGTATTCACCGTCGTTACGTTACCAGAATATTTAAGATCACTGCGAAAGTTTGAAACCCGACGCCAATGGATCACACGGAAAACTATTTAATTTAGATTTTACATAGTTACCAAGCCAAAAACTACTATTTAAAAAACAAAACGGTGATGAGGGGCGGTGAGAGGGAGGGAGGGTGTAGAAAAGAGGATAAGCGTGGCCCGTACTCTTTGCGCAGGGTACATACTTTTTGTAATGATTTTGTAATTTTTTAATCGCTCTGTTGCAAGACTCATCATTTGTGTGACTCCGCCGAAGTGTGCTGGGTACGATACGGGTATGTACGCGCGGCCGTTTCTTCAATACCTCGATAGTTTCCTGATATTTTTTGAATGGAAATACGAGAAATGGAATATACAAAAAATAAAAACAAAGAAAAAGAGGGATATCTTTCGCGCACCTCGAATTTGAAGGCTCCGTTCATCCACTTCGCAAGGCGGGGGTTGTTGACGCATCCGCAAATTTGGGGTCACTCCTATAACTCGTGTGAATGATGATGATAATGATGATGATAATGATAATTGTGTATGTAGAATGATAAACGAATGTTTCGTATGCAAGCTAAATTACGATATAATATATTACTATTAATTCACGTCATTATAATGTAGAAGATTTAAGTATATAACGCGACAACTGAATCCTTTTCATCGCATCTTGTTTATCGCAGAGTAACCTTGCTTTACGTCCGTCTAATAAATCACTCTTTTAACACGCTTTCTGATATTTCATACGATACGACGAAAAATCATGAGTACGATCGTAAAAGTATTATTTTCCCGAATCTGATCCACGTTTTGACAACACAAATTATCGTCGTGCGGAAGGCACTAACGCATTCGAGATGCGCCGTCAACGGCACATTCTTTTTTTTTTAATATAAGAACCTCGAATGCGCGTGCACTCGGCGCACTCGGGTGACCGAGAAACGAAGGCGAGAGAACCGAGTCCTTTTTAATTCTCGCTAGTGGTCTGCGATAAGCAAGGACACTTCATATCATGCTTCTAATCATATCATCGCTCTACGCGTATCTTTTAAGCGCTGCAATGGTGTTACTGTGCAAATGACAATTATGTATGATAGACGTGTACGATATTTATAAGACGGAGACAACTGTTGGAGGAAGGAACTCGAGGGAAGGGATGAAAAAAGGAAGAAGAACGGTAACCTAAAAAACACGGGGACAGTGGTAGCGAAGAATTTTTGTTTTTCTGGCGTGTGAAAATGGTTCGGAAGTATTTTGTAATTGTATAAAAAAAAAGGAAACGATGAGGAAGAAGGAGAGAAAATGAGAGAATGTGATCGCAACTTCGGCCGCTTCCCGGAGGACAAGGGAAAAGAGGATAGCAAACGGGTCGATGAGACGCACGAAGTAAAAAAGAAAAACAAACAAAGAAAAGTTCCATTGGAAGAGGAATGAAGTAATAATTGCAATCGCGAGTAGGAATGTGTTGTACGCATAACGATATACATAGGAATACACATTGACTGGGATTTTCAAATTATTTTTGTCCGCTATAGCGCTTCGACGATACCGAGCGGTAAAAGGGGACTCGGAAAGGCGTCGTCGACGGATCGCTTCGCGAGAAGGAAACAGTGTTTACTTTTATTTTTCCTCGCAATTTCCTGGAATTCGCGCGAGGCGATTAATCCGATCGAAAGGGATTTCGGGAAAGGGGAAAAGAAAGATCGTCGCGAGCGCCGAGAAGAGAATTTGCGAGGAAGGAGCTTTCACACGGATGTGTCCGGCATTCGATTAGCGACCATCTAAGCCGCGGTATCGTCGTTAAATAAACGAAGGAATATTGAAATAATAATAATACGTATACAGATATCTCTGACAAGTACTATACATACTAAACACGTGTAAAGTTAAGAGTTAATAAAGCCATTTTAGGATATCACGTGTACGTTTCTGCGCGCGCATTGCGAATCCGTCCTGCGATCACGAGGATTTATTTCTTTCCAGGCGTTTCGGTGCACGGCCTCACCGAAAGTTTATTTGTCGCCACGGTTGACAGTGCGTTTACGTAAACGATTGACGATGAGTTAACGAGGATTAATTAGATTAGGTCCGACGGTACGGAGCTCTTACGACGACGCGCTTCGCGTCGCCGGTCCTCCGCTTGACATTGAAAGCCAGAGCGCATCGCGTTAAACTTAATTCTTTGTAAATAAACGTTTTTAACGATCCCTCGGGTTTTTCGGATCTCGTGATATCACTTGGTAATTCGATGCAATTCCGTTTTGCCTTGCGATCGTGCGTAGCAACGAATATTTGAATCGCAGATTATTTTGAACGTAGCGTATCTTTCGGATAATTATACGGACGTATCGTAAAAATTAAAAGATGATTATTTAATAAAAACAGAGGCAGTCACACCGTGTGTAAAAAATTATCGTTATAATTAAACTTAGAGTCCGGAGCGCGAGCCCGCCAAGTCCATTTTCTAAACTTTAAGTTCGCGTTAAAAGTATGTCTACTCGCGCTCTGAACTTTTCAAATGCATTTACCGGTTTGATCGTTGATAGAAAGAAATTTCCAGCGATACGCGTAGACGGAAAACCATTTATTTTCAATAGCGTAATACGATGTTACGTCATCAGGAGCCATGACCTTACTTGTAATTATGAGGATAAATGCAGCTGCGCCGCCGTCCGTGGGCGTTTCATTTATTAAACAAAAGAGCAGACATCTGGGAGAACAAAGGTATTTAAAAAAGAAAAAATTACGAACCGGCGTCGATATTGTAAACTGTCTGGAGAATAGTATCGCACTTTTTATTAGCGCTTCCTTTTAACAGTCTTCGCGCGAAACGATGACTAACGTGATTGCTTTGGGCCATTATCTCACTGAGAGATGCTATTTATCTTTACTTTTTATGTTTCCACCAATAAAAAAAAGTCCACTTGCACGGAATAACGTTTGACTTAATTGAAACACGATGTAATTCAAGATCGAAATCTAATTCGAAACGAACGAGGCGTTCCATTATTCGTTACATGGTTTTTTGTTTATTTAAACACGTCGAATGCTAATAAAATATATGCGATGCCATTCTCCTGACAGTTTACAATCTCGACGTAGTTTCGTTTTTTAAGTCAAATTTGAATCTATTCTCTTCGGATTACGCCATCGCTTATGTAAGATTTACAAAATCCAAGTAAAATGCAATTTCTTATCCGCTCTGCGCGAGCACTCGAAGTTAAAATGCAAAACAGTTTTGCATTAGAATCGAGTGATTACGTCATTCTCGTTGAATTAATGCACGGTTTCATCGACGAAGCCATTTTTGGCGAAATGGCTACTCTCGTTTCCTTCTCTTCAATTTTTAATCGAAACTACAATATTTACCAATGTTACAGCTGATTATTCGTAGTAAACGCATAACTGTCGAATCGTATCAAAATTCGATTAATTAATTACCACTGTTATCAAAACACGGGGACCGAATCGGTTGCTTCTTTTTCCACACAGTACGTTCAAAATGAACCGCAAAGGAAAAAACACTCGCGGTAACAACGTTGAGTAACCGATACGTACGACCTAATTAAACAAAAAAAAAGAACGATATTAACATCTGCACGCGTGCCTCATCGGTAGTTGACTCTTACGCAAGGATTTTTTTCCAATGCTAATCGTTTGCTCGATGAAGTCGCAGATTTAAATTCTCGAAATGAATATTCCGTTTCCTTATTCTATTTTCCGCGAACGAGTCCCCTTTACTGTAACGCATTACGAACCTCGCGAATGTTTATACGCCACATTCGCATAATTACCGTGTCCTTCGGAGCCGCATCTCCATCTACGTTAAATCCACATTTCCTACGCGACGACGATCCTACCGTTCGCTTCATATCTTCGTAAAAGATGATCATCCATCGCGACGACGTCCTCGCGACGAACGTGTACCCTCCATTCCACAATTTCTCCGTAAATCGCCTCGCCATTCGAGTCGAAATGCATTTAAACTCCGAGAGTTGAATCGGGCGATGATAAGCTCGGCACGGAGATTCGTGATAAAATTTCACGCTACGTAGAAATTCCACGAGATTGCAGCGAACCGAAGAGACAGCCCGTCGGTGGATTGATTCTTCCGTCTTGTCGTGAGAATTGGCACGAATTAGTGCTCATCCGAGAGGTAAATTCCGCGAGAATCGGCGATGGAAGTTGCGCGTGGAAATGTCCTGCTGTAGGGAACTCGAAAGGAGAGAGAGACAGGGAGAGGCAAAAGAACGGATGTCCATTGACGTTTCCCAATGGAATTTGCTGGAATTCATTAATTTTCATTGGGAGCATCGTGTGCGTGGCCGGTTCGTTTATTGGCATAATGAAGACGAAACGATGATGCTAACGCGAAGCACGTTCTATGACATAACACTGACGTGACAATGTTATCTGAGCCCGATAAAGCTAAAGACACACGAGCTTCTCGAACGAGTTACTCGGTAGCGTCAGGTTTGTTCCATTCGAACAACGGTGAAGGCTTCGTCGCACTTTTGCTCACCCGTTTCGTTTTGGGAATATGTCAGTGGAAACGCAAGCTCGTGCTTTCGCGATTAGCGCTGGTTACCAAATCGTAACTTCTGGTGACTGTTCGTTATATTTTCGGTCACCTAATCGTGGCGCGTGCAAGCCGATGATAATTACCGTTTGGGAAAGATCCGACGAGTTGAACGGGTGATCTATAGATCGCTGTGCTTAGACGCATGGCTTCGTGACGAAATTATAATTCCTGACAACAATTTATTATACTCCCGTTCGACAGTACCGCGTTAATGGTAGTTAATTGTTCGACGAAATTCAAGGATAATTGATATTCGGAAAAGTATTGATAAATTTGGTCATATCGATGTCTAAAATCTCTGAATCATTTAGTTCGTCCGTATGGAGTTACCTGTGGTAATTGTCTTTTTTTCTAATTCATTAAGTTACGGTAAATTGAAGTGCACGATCAATAGATCGACGTCTACCGTGTTCGTCAAATTATTCAGCTTCCATTAGACGAATGCTATAGATTTCATTTGACGATACAACGAGGTGCACGTTCTCACGAGTGTCCCCTCAATGATTATCGACTCTCCGCCAGAGAATATTTGATCGGGCGCTTTATCGGGACAGATAATCACGATAATTGAAAGTCGACCGTGCGATTGGCTCCTTTCTATCGATATCGACGTAACGACGCGAGGTAAGAAGGAAGGAAGAAGGAAGAGCGCGATAGGAGCAAACTTTTCGTGTCGACGAACGAAAGTAGAACCCGTGCACTCGCGATATTAAATTTGATTCATCGCGATCCGATTCATTTTTCATATTTTCCCGAGGCAGGTGACCGCGAAAGGTTAATAATCGACGAGTACTTCTCGAAGCCGGAGTTGTGGCATTAAACCCGGTTAATGTGACGCGCGCACGAGCGGCGCGACCCTTTATCATCGGATGAATTATGTCAGGGCGGGTTGTACATATATGCGTGCCAGTAGAAACAACAAACAATACAAATTTGTGCCACCTGACGGACAGATACACGTGTCACGGCCTCGACTGAAATAATATCTGGCACACGTGTATGAGTTCCGTGACCTGTGCGCCATTTTATACTTTCAGTACGATCATACAAACGCGAAACAATTGTGGAATATGTACGTTTTGAAAGTATGATTACTTGGGAATGGCGTAACCAGGTGCACTTTGAGTTCTGTGAACGGCCTTGTCTCGAATATTAGTTTCATTAACAAATTGTTACACCCGATAATAATTTCTTATATTTCTATCCATCGAATCGTAGGATAGTACTCGCATTTAATTAATCCACCAAAATAGATGTTTGCAATGTAGTTAAGGTTCGTTAGGTTCGTTATCAAATACATGGATACGTATGTACACGCGTTTCGATTAAATTGACAAAGCTTAATCCCTCGCAAGGAATTCCCAAAAAACTATAGGAAGTGCGCGATTCTATTGAAATATCAATCACAGTGTTCCTTCGACGATTAAATTAGAACGTTGATTAGTCTTATCGCCGTGTCTCGTCGATCTAATTAATCCCGAACGAGCACCCTTGATCGTGGATAACTTGAGACGTTTATCTCGTGCAATGTCGCGATTGTGTCACCAAACTTTGAATTTACAGACAGCGTGAGGTGCTCCGAGTGTAAATAAGGCGTGTTTATCAAAGCTCCACCGTACGTAGATGTATAATTAGCGTCTGTTTATCATACACGATAGGACGATGTATTTATACTATCAACATATCCGCGGTAAATATTCCTGTAGTCTATTAAACGCGAAAACGTTGACCCAATCGTTTCGATATACCAATAAATTATCGTAACGCGGAAAAATAACGGCGGCAGCGTGATGTTACGGAACGGAAAGATTTACGCGTTTATCGATACACAAAACTGTCGCTGCGCTATCCAATTTGAGCTGCGAATTTTCAAATACTCGATAATCGGTTAACTCGTTAACATCGGCGGCGATTTAAGGTGACTTATCGATCGTTCTAAACGAAGATGCAGATTGAAACGAGAAACACGGAAGGTATCAAATGGATAAATTTTCCTAAATTTACTAATTCTCGCTTAAACGTGTACCATTTTGAGTTACGAGTAAATTTAGCGACTATGTTCTCAGAGCGGTTTTATAGACATTAATTAATGATCATTTCTGTTAATATCCGTAATTCCCATTAAAAATTGAATGGCTTACACCAAGAAGCGATTGACGTCGAACGAGACCGATTATAATCAATTTCGAAAATGAAAAAGAATTCTTTCATGGACGGTAAGAATTTCGCTATCTCTCTCGAATATCAATGGTACTTCTAAAAATGATTACGTTGACACGCAAATGGCCCTAACGAGTTGAAAGCCTTACTCCGAGCTACGATCAATTTGACACACAAATCACCCAACGCCGAACCACGTGCTGTTGAGCACGTGGTGGGGGCAGGTTCCTACAGCACGTGTAAACATTTACTAGCGCATGCGCACTCGCTTACTCCATACTAAAGAGTCACGTGACGGCGGGCCGTATAAGTTGCACCGTAAACCGGCCGGCGTCACATTCGTGGAAGCTCGCGCGAGTCGTTAGCGTCGTTTCCCACTCGCTCGGAAGAAAAAAAAAGAATCAAAATCGCCCTAAGGAAAACTCGAAGAGTCGAAGGATCGAAAAACACCAGTGCCGTCTCAACTGTTCGACGGGAAAAAGAGAAAAAGGAGAAGCGACGATAGAATCGGAAACCCATCGCGGATCCGTTTATTTTTCGAGTCACTTTAAATAACAGATATCGGTAGTGCGGTTTGATAGTAAAAACGAAAAGAAATTGTTACGCTGATAAATTTCCGCGGTTTACGATTAATCCTCGCGACGGAGAGAAACCCAATAGTGGCGGATTCGAATTAGCCGAGGGTTAGTACAAGAGGGCAAAACGACCGGGTGCAAACTATACTCGGATCTCAACTTCGCGGACCTTAATTTTCGATAAGACGATCGCCGTTCCCCGCGATGGATGGTAAAAACGAGTGGGACTACTCCATCCAAAATGGTAAGTGGAAGTTTGAAAGTTTGTAATCGGTCGTTACGACTTTGCGGCACTAGTTGATTTTCCCGCTTCGGATCGAGTAAACGCGGTGACAACGTTTTGGAGTCGTTGGTTTATCCGAGAAAACGTTTCAATTATTCGTGGAACGGTAATCAATTACGAATTTTTGTACACACTGAACGAATCATTCTTATTCAATTTTTATACTTGTTATCCATTTGTGGTTTGATAATGGCAATATATTTGATCGAACTCGGAATTGACGTGAAACCTAATCAATTCTGTTTTTGTTATAATTCTCATTTGACAGGAGTTTGTGTAAGTTTAATTTGATAGAAGTCAATGCGAAACAAAAGTGCGTAAGTCGTTAACACGATGAGCGAGGTGCGTTAAAATCTAACGCGATGTAACGTGTGTATGTAAAACTTGGAAAAGGTTAAGGAACGCGTGTTGAGGGATTCCATCTCAGACTTGAAATCCTGTTTTGCATTATTCGCTGTTTTGTTGAGTAAATACAAAGGTAGGAGCGACGGCGCGGTGAAAGTCCGCGACTCCTTACATAAGTTTAACCCCGCGCGGAATAGCTCTGCTTTGATGTGCCTGAATGTTTACTTTTTGTTTTTTGTCAGTTTTCACCGTTAATGTCGTTAACACCGTATTCGAATCATCGATACAATAAAAAAAATGTGTGTTATCATAAATTGTATTCGCTCTTTACATCGACCGTCTTTTAAGACTTTTAACGTATCTTTGACGTACACTTCTTATAGATTTTTGTATGATAAAATTACGAACAATGGGTATCGTGAAATTATTAATTTTTTTTTTTTATATCGTACGCGGGATTATTATTTGACGCAGGAGTTTATAGCATGCGAGCTTTCGTTGAGATCGCGACTCAAATGTAATTGCAGATAATGTACAATGCTAATTAAAAAATCGCGTTATAATGGAATTATAAAACCGAAAAATTTGTAACGGCATTTTTTAATTGAAACTATCCAGCACATACCGTCATCCATCGGTTTGCACCAGCGATTTCTGAGAAGGACAATGGGATAATTCTTTCAAAACAACAAAAACGAATGAATCTTTTGCTTTCGATCACCGTTTACGTTACCTGAAAAGGATCGCGGAAAAATACTTTCTTTGTTTCCATAGAAATCTACGGCTATTATAGTTTCGAAACAATGTAGGTAAGCCCCGACAATACATTTAACACCGTTCTATTCAAAATTCCGAATCAACATCCACGTATCTCATTCTCAACCGATGACAAGGCCCTTGACTACTTATCACTTACCTATTTAACTAGTCGCCGTAATCTTTGAGATCTGCGTCGTTTTCTTGGGAATATAGTTTGCTTAATTCGTACAACGACACACAACTGCATTATCTTGTCATATTATCGCAAGGTAATGTCGCAGGATGACTAAGTTATTAGCGTTAGCATTAAGACATTTATGACGAATTCAGGTTTACGATGGGTTGTAACGTCGTTTGGAGTGCGGGTGACTCGCGGAAACGTTTACTTTAAGAAATTAATGTTAACCTTGGCGGAATGAATGCACTCTCAATGAACGCGAGTAGTTTCGTTCTTCGATGTAAACAACGATCTAGTAATTGTGCGCGAACAGCTTGTCAAATTGACTCGATCGAGCGATATTTATTTTTATTAACGTTAATATTCGTTGCGACAGTGGTTCCCGCTAATATTACGGTCATTTTATATTTTTATTACAATTTTTTGCGCAACACGCGTAGTTGAAATATTTTTCTGGCTTACGGAGTCAACAGAATTTGAGATAGTGCACGAGTAAATTCTCAGTGTTATTTTCAAATTTGGTATGCCGTGGAGAAACAACATTTGCTATTTATTACATTCATATGCTAACAATCTTGTTCGATATTTTGTTCAGTCGGAAAAGTTTAATAATATTTTAGAAGTCGTAGATAACTATGTTGTGAATCGTTGAGAGAAACGGAAAAAGTTCAAGATCGACTGTTTTTAAATAACGCGAATCTAAAAATCACGATGAAAATGACGTATGGAAATTCAAACGTATCGATACTTACGATTAATAAACAAAATAAAAGAGTCGCGATAAGCGTCGAGATATCGACGAGTGCCATTTCCTTTTACGTATTATGCGTGCAAGCGAGTAAAATCAGTTTTCTTTATCCCGACGATTCACGAGTATGAGAAACATAAATGTTTTACGTGCCAGCCTTGCATTCCGTTTCAAGAAGCGCATAAAATTATCGTCAGTTTCCTCGGCACTCGAAAGAAATGTCTGGTAGCAGTTAAAAATAGTACCGTTAAGTAAAGCCGGAAAACGGAGAACTATAATTCCTGAGAAAAACATAGTTTGAGATATACTCGTAGTTTGACAGCTTAGCTAAAAAAAAATTGAATTCTCTTTGTCACTTCTGACGAGCTCTCGAAAATTTAACGAGAATATTACCGATCTTATATTTTGATTTCTCGTAAATACTGAGACGTGCTCAGTTGCTACTACGGCAAACAATTTCTGTATTTAACGCTTGTCGAGTTTACGTACAGTCTCAATAATCATGGAAATTTTCCCTAATTCAGTCTCGACTGTAATTACGTAACAGCTACACACGATTTTCCTGTATATCCTTGCGCACGTAAATCCTTTATTCGCGTTTTCGAAGTTATTGCCTTCAAATTGTTGCTTAAACAACGTCCGATCGGTTTCCTGTGGTTTCGCAACACGTAATTACTTATCAGTAAAAAAAAAAAAGATTTCCACTCGATACGAGCGAGTTAGACAATACACAGTCGCGAGTGCATGTAAAAACAAATTAGTTTTACTGTCATCGCGGTAGCTCAACAAAATTGCACGCAAAAATTTTAACGATCCACATTTGTAGAGCGTCATGATTGAACGAAACTCGAAACGTATCAGTTCCGGATTTCGGTGAATTTTTAGGGAAACGATGAAATATGTAGATGATAAAAATTTGATAAAGAAATGAATACCTTAAAGGGCGAAACAACTGTTGCAGTGACATTTGCTCTAACGTTGTTTTTCTCTCGCTCTCTCGCGCGTACGTTTCTCTTCGGAAGTTTCGATTCTATTAACGGTGTATCGATGTTATCGATTTACTGTTTTCTCAGGGAGTTCGTGGAGGAGAGTCATTCAATATGCATTCAAGTACTTTTGTTCTAAATATTACATTCATTCCAGCGGTTATGGTCGCGATACTCCTGTTCTGCGGTTACACGCGAATATTCCTATTTCAATGTTTAACGAGAGATTTGCAGGGATGCTGCACGATGAATATGAAATGGTAGAAATCGATTCTATCAAAGGATCGCGTTATTTTAGCTCGAGGGCTGTGTTATAGAAACCATTTTTATAATTTATGGCTCTTAATATTTGAATGTCGTATCAGAATAAAACTATAAGTGAACTTGACTCTAACTCAATGAATCACGGCAGGAAACCCTATTTGGAGTTATCTCGATACAACAATTTGAGTAATTCATAATTCTTCATTTGTCTCCGGTATATCAAAGTCAAATTAAACCCTTTCACGTTCTCTCATCCATATTTAAATAGCTTCAAACGATAAACCAATTTTATTCTCATACAATATTTTTTTTACGTACTATGAAATTTAACATTCAATATTGCAAATCATAATTAAAATTTACAGCTGTTGAAACCAAAATAAAAATTCTTAACGCAATAATTCATACAATATGAAATTCTCTTATGTCAAAGTAAAATTAAATTGCGCACGCTCTCATCCATATTAAAACAGCTTTAAAAGACAAACCAGTTTTATTCTAGTATAATAATACTCTTTTATTCCGTTTAAACCAGATTGATCTCAACCTTAACGCTCAATATCACACATCATAATTAAAATACACAACTATTACGAGCAAGGTAAAAATTGCAGTCCCGCGCGCCCCCGTGCCACCACCCTGTTACCCTTGCCCCTATTAAAATTGGAACGGATCTATCTAAGAAAGTGTGCTCGAAATACGCTCTCTAGTAGTCTCGTTTCCCAGAACGCGAGAGGGGTAGAAAACAGCGATGTAACCCCGTGATATCAGGTGATTCCGTGCCACCAGGATTCGATTTCTACGGTGTCACGATGGCACCAGGCTCACTGACCTAAGGCCATTGTCTTCCAATGCAGGGCGTCCTAGTCGTGCCAAGGGACGACTGGGGAGGGTGCATACCACGCTACCTTGGGCGGTGTAACGCGGCCCACGGTAAACGTGTGGGCAAAGGAAAATCAATAGTTTTCCCCGTTGCGCTAGGCCGATGCACCTGTTCCACTGACAAGCTCAGGCCTAAAGCGTTTCGTGCACGGTCGCGCGTGTGTACGAAAAACTTACGTGGCGTGGCGCGTGAGTAGGGGTGAAACACCCTCGAGCGTATGTAAACCACGTGGCAACGCGGGTATATAATGCTAGGGTTGATACGCGTAAGTGTGCTCCGCGGGACGCGATGGACGATGCTGTGTGCTCGTTAAGGTGTAGTTGGTATGCCGAGAGCATCTATCGTTGTTTTTTTTTTTTTTTTCTTTAATATCGATAAAGCGTAAAGTGAGGACGATCGAAGAGAAACGTAGCAATCGTGTTTTCTATGGAAAAAGTGCTGCGTAAAATAATAACTCGCAATGTCTGTCGCGTGCAAAATTAGTATATTCTGATGCAGTAGTAGTATGTAATCATTTGGCGTTATTATCTGGTCGTCATAAATTATTTACAAATAAATTTATGACGACCAGATAAGGATTATATACTATTATTAAATTAATACGTTTGATTACCGACTTCGCTTAGTAATGTTTAATTTCTTCAAACGTTGAAAATATTTTCATTGGCAACATATAACGCACTTTCGCACAGGAAGACAGTT
The DNA here is from genome assembly GCA_933228935.1 of Pemphredon lugubris. Taxonomy (NCBI): domain Eukaryota; kingdom Metazoa; phylum Arthropoda; class Insecta; order Hymenoptera; family Crabronidae; genus Pemphredon; species Pemphredon lugubris. Next base: position 39,375,245 of record OW121819.1, on the reverse strand, counting down.
TCATTGACTGTTTTCACGATAGGCGCGTATATTTATCTGACATTTCCGCCCGTGAGAATGAGGGTGGTGTGAGCGATTTATACGGTACTTCGAAGAATTTTGTTTATTTATTTTAGATCGCAATGATATATTTTTGTCTCAAATCGGTTGCGTATGGCCACTCGAATTTTCATCTGGTCAACAATGATTTCTCAAGTTTATCTTGGCCTCGGTACCAATTAATTGAGACGTTGGTTTCCAAAGAATTTTATTCATGTATTTTAGAATCGCTAGGAAATATTTTTACTCCAAATCAGTTACTTGTCGACATCAATTAATCGAGTGGTTAGTTAACAAAGAATTTTATTAAATTATTTTAGAATCGCAAAGAAATATTTTGCTCCAAATCAGTTACTTCTCCACGCCACTTGAATTCTCACCGTCTCACCTGTCGTACAGCGCGAATCGATCAACGATGATTCCCCGAGTTTGTTTTGACTGCGAGTAGCAATTTAGAGAGTTGTTTATTAAATTCCAAGGAACAGGGTCACGATAGAAAGGTAATATTATCCGGGTATCCCGATCAAGTTGTACCTATACGAGTCAACATATACCTAATCGCAGACGCAATTAAATCAGGTCCGAAGGGGTTAACTAGAAGCATACGGGTCTTTCACGCTTACCGAGTAAGGTGTACAACACACAGATGCAGGAGAGAATCGGCTATCACGACATCGGCTTACACGTTCGTGCACCGACGGTTACACTCGCGTCGGACCACCACCACACGCTCCTCCTCGTCGTGCACGTCTATGCACACGAGGAAAATATACGAACGCGGGAACGCGAAGCACGGGTGAAGGCAGAGGGTCGCAGACCCAGTTTCGTTTCGCTTTTACCGGGTTACCGTGCATGCCTCCGAAATGCCCTTAATCTCGGGCCAATTTGTCAGCGCTATCTTTGAACCGGCGCAAGTGCAATTGCGAGTCTGGCGGATACCGTGATTTGCATAAATTCCTGCGCCGGTTCGGCCCGTGTAGATCAGCGATTAAGTCATTTGGTTTCTGAGCGTGTACCGACAATTGAACTGAGAAATGGCAATCAGCCCGAACGTATTCCCTCGGTCACGAGAAACGTTTGATTTCGACCGGAAGCCCACAGTTGTGCTCGTTGTCGTATCTGCATTGAAGATGCCTCGTGAGCGACGTTTGTTTCGCTGGCGTCGGAACGAGAGGCGACGTTGCGCTGGAATTTCCACGCGTTGTTTATCGGACTCGGCGTTTTTGATTACCTTTTCTTTTCGTTTTAATCGCGCGCTCTTGTCGATCCTGAGTCGTACGAGTCATTTGAAAGAATAATGATTTAATCTTTTCCAATGATCGTAATTAATCGTGTTGTTTAAATTTTTTTATCAAAGTTTAGTCTTCCGTTGATAGCAACGCGTTGCGATAAACTCATCGACTATTCAACAGTGAACTATCTTTATATTAAACATCGGTTATTTAAATCGAAGGATGAAGAAATCTTTTATTTTCATTCGTTCCACAGAACTATAAATATGAAATTAAATGACATTAAGAGAAATGTGTGGCAACGAGTCAGTTTTAGAAAGAAATCATCATCTGCAGCTAACTCGGGATTAACGCGTGTTTATTATTATCGTTACTCGTGGGAAAGTTGAGACGGTGTGTTCGACTCCTGCGCACGGACAAGCTCACGCAGACACTAAAAAATTTTGCTCCAGCGGGGTAATCACGAACACGTGTTGCTTTATGTATGAGGTCAGATCAAAAATCGTGTTACAGCCATTTTGTGCCTGGCATAGTTGTTTAGCCTTCATTCAAATCAATGCGAAAGTATTTTTTTTTCGCGCTCGTCGAGTTTAATGAAATTCAGGTCAGACAGAAATTTCGCTCTTCGTAGAAGGATCGAGGTCAACGACCCGTAATAAGTGACGCAACAGCGTGCCTCTTATTTACATATCATATTTGACCGTGTTTGATCAGTTTCAATGGTCCGGCGCAATTTGCATTCAATTCGCATTTCCGCTTTAATTCGTGGTCCTCGGAGAACCGATCTTTTCTATTTTAAGCACAAAGGTTGTTCGGCGTACACCATTAATACCACCCGAAGTTAATTTGTTAAACCCGCCAGACGTTTATATTGTACCGTGTTTATGTTCGTTCTTGACGTTACAGGGAACTTTCGAAAGCGATTACTTGGAAAGAGCAGAGGAAACTGAGATCTGCGGAAATTCGTGGAAATTGCGCGCATAATTTTTGTGGAATTCGCAGGGAACGGAAATTAGTAAACGTCTGGTCTGTCGACCATCTGGAATAACTTCCTTGATATTTCGAGCTTATTGGCTACGTCGAGTTTCTCCGGAGCCTGGTAGGACTGCATCGTTCAATGATTTAATGAATACTGTAGGATACGGTAGAACGTTCACTTATTACACACGCGTGCTTCGCCTATTTGGCATAGGCACCACTGAATCAGTATTGTCGTGGAATTTTTTTTAAATGTTCCGCAATCTTTCGTATTATTTGAACTAGTGGTGATGAAGTGTTTGAGTACGGTATTACTTTTTTTATAAACACAATGATTACTATTGATTCAATTTGTTATGATTTAGAATCACTTTTATATTCCACCGCTTAATCGCGATTAGTAAAATTATTCCTTGTTTAAAATCAATTTCGTATTGCATCGGCATTACCTTTATAATAATGAAACTCCCATAATTCATTGATACGTAAACACTGACTTGGAAAGAATTTCGTTCTCGTCTACAACGCTGACATATTCTTGTGCTCGAGTAGGGTGTGGTTTTATTGCCATCATAAATATCATCGACTAAATTTTTATATCGTTTCAAATTGTTCTTAAAACGTGCCACGCTAACTATAAATGGATTCATTCTTTAATATAATTTAATTTTGTACCGCATTAACATCAGTTTTATAATACTGTGACCTGTACAATTCATCGAAATCTAACTACGAAGTTGAAAAGAACTTTTTTCTGCTCTACAACGCTGACATATTCTTCTATTAGAGTAGGGCGTGGTTTTATAGTCACCATAAATATTATCGACCAAATTTTTCACCGTCTCGAATTGTTCTTAGAACATGTTATACTGTCACGATAAATTAAATCATATAATCATCAAGTTAATTTTATACCGCGTCATCGTTGTCTTTATAATAATAAAACTTATATAATTCATTGAAACGCAATCACGAAGTTGAAAAGAGTTTTTTTCTCATGCACATCATAGATGTAATCGACCAAATTTTGTATCGCGTCTAATCGTTCTTAAAACGTGTCACGCAATCACCGTAAATGGAGTCATTCTTTATTTTAAATTAATTTCATACCACATCATCGTCACCTTTACAACAATAAAACTTATGTAATTCATTGTACGCAATCACGAAGTTGAAAAGAGTTTTTTTCCATTCACATCATAAACATCATCGACGAAATTGTTTATTACATCGAATTGTTCTTCTACCGCGTTACGCGATCTTCACAAATAAAATCATTCTTCCTTTTAAACCAGTCTTATACCACATCGGCTTTATAATAACAAAATCTGTCAAATTCATTGAAAAGCAAACACGTTGTTAGAAAGAATTTTTTGTTAACCACAATACCGAGAGATATATTTCTGCGCTCGAGTTGGGCGTGGTTAAATTTAGCGAGAGGATGCACGATTTTCAGTATATTTATTGCCGGATGCAGGCACTCCTTTCGGGCAGGCGTGCAATTAAGCATCGAGCATGTAATATCATCGACCATTTTACAAATAAGATTATTAAAAGCAACCCCGTATCAAATTTGTTGCTATTCCGAGGAAAAACTGACTCTTTCACCAGCGCCAATCGTATCGAACTCGACTGGTAAAATTGTTGGTACGAAAAAATGACTGCTCTAAACGATAAAACGTGCAGCATAATCGTATATAATTGACCACTCCTTGCGCTGCAATGTCAGACTCGTGCCAGTTCTCATAGGAACGCACGAATATCGGTTTATCCGTACAAAATGGTAAAAACTAAATTTTAAATTCAACCGACGTAAAGAATTTTCTTTCCGGACTTTTATTTGTTATTTTCTTCTCGACGATAAGACAATGGAAGTTAACATTTTGCACGTAGATTCGTTTGGTGGATGTACGTCAACACAACGGAATACATAATTACACGGTTGGCTATTGTCCGTACGTCTTATTGAGTTTACGTGTCACGCGCACATACGATTATTCTGCACATAATCGTAAAGTTAGGCGTAGCTATTCGACGAACGATCCATGAGTAAGAGCACCACTCCTTTTACGTAAAACAGGACGCGAAGGAAGAACGAAGGAAGGAAAATAATCGGCGGGTTATCCTATTCGATCCTTCGACTATATTCCGTCCCATATTCGCTCGGCGCCGGCATAAATTTTCTGCAAAGAAACCGCGAATCCGATCGATGCTAAGTGTGAGGAAATTACGATCGAACAATGAGATCCTTGCGGAGTAATTTTGTTGTCGCCGTTAGTTGCCTTCACCGCGTAGACATAGATGAGACAATTTATGTACTATTATGAGAAAGAATATTAGTTCCTCGCTTGTTTCTCAAATTATTTGTAGTAAATAATAATTTTATATATACATTTGAAATAATGTAATATACAATAATTATTATGCACTAATAAAATATGAAATATGTAATAATTAACACGTTGATCGCCACGTCACCCATATTTGGATGACACTTGAGTATCGGTACAATAGTTACGGAATATTCATTGTATTAATATTAATATTACGTAACGTATCGTGCGTTTTATACAAATTTTATAAAAAATGCGCGTAGAACTGAAAACCTTGACGAAAAGCAATCTCGAAGGTCAGGGTGCAGGGTCGAGAGTGGTGTTCCGGTTAATACAAAACTACGTTTGCTGATTAGTACTCTCCTACGCTTAACAACTTCCTAGTGGTCGCTCGATCTTCCGCAAGGTTGAACGAACCTTCAAACAGATCTCGCCGACCCCGAGACGTATCTTTTTTTTTAAATATTTTTTTTCTAGAAATTGAAAGCGTGACGAGTTCTGTAATTATGTCTGCAGGTTGAACGTATTCGACGATCGTTTAATAAATTTCAACTCCTTTAAATGTTTCAACGCACAAAATTCGGTAGTTACTCTCGCGTCGGCTCAAGTTTCAAGATAGCCTTCAGATACGATCGCAGTTCCGATGCTCCGAAGAGCGAGGGATGAATCGAGACTTTTAAAAGACACTCTTCGCGAATTAATGACGCGCGACAATCGCGATTCACGTGCGATCGCAGTTACGTCGGGAGTATTATGTCATCGTCACGCGCCTTCTCGCAGCTGTATCGAGAAATTATCGCAGATCGAACGATGGAGAACATTTGCGCGAAACAGCTGTTTTTTTGTGCCCCCGAGGTGAACACACATCGCACGATCCTTATGTTTGAATGGACTTTTTTTTCGGCCGCTCCCTCGTCGGACCAAAGAAACACGACAATTTATTGCGCTCGACGCGCGTAAACTTTATCGACGTAGTTTAGTTCCAATTAATCGAAATAAATCAAACTGCGCGAATCAATTAAAATACAATCCTATCGCATTAGCGCGCCGGGATAAAGAAAGGTTAACGCGAATCATCGACTCGCGGAATGCATTGATAAGGAAATTGTGAACTAGGCAAGAATGTATTCCTCTATCATACTCAGCTGATAAGGATCCGTTGATAATTATATTAAAAACATCTCGAATCACTGTTTCTTCGCGTTATCGCATGAGTGTTTGGAAATTACAGTCAGCGTTTAGATTTCCAGCACGCTTGCCGTAGATACGTAAATGTGTAATACAGAAGTTAAAAGAAAATGACGACGTTGGCACTTCTCGATAGCTGATAACATCGTTTTTAATATATCCGCGATGCAAACTGCTTGTTTCACGTTGGAGTTAAATTCTTTTTCGTCGGCACTCGCTATCGCGTGCATTCAACGAGAAAGGAAAGCCGAAGCTATAAATTATTCCGGAATTAAACAAAGTTCATGGCGATTTGAGAAAACAATTTTGATTTGCAATACCAGAAGCATCAAAGTAGATGCAAAACTTTCGCACGGAATGCTAAGAGTATCGAAGCAAGCGCAACATTTTTATTTTGAGATTTATAAATTACTACATTTAACTATGAATGTTTTTCACAAAAACGGCAAGGGTCCTCTTGTACAGGGTGTTTCAAAGAAACCCTAATAAAAGTCCCAACTTCTCCATCATTCAAGATAATTGAAAATGATAAAAAAATTAATTAAGAAATTATGACACTCCTCGTGGAGTGGACCGACCAAATTTACAGATTAATTCTAATACAATCCGTATACGCATTTCATGGAATTTCTTCCTTCAAAATGGAGATGCGTCTTGCGCAACGGCGATTCTAACTTCCACGCGATAAATCTTTCGGTTTCCTGTTACAGGACCCAGCACGTGGGTGACGAAATTCCCAATGGCGGCAGGATCGAGGCAGAGTCCGGTGAACATCGAAACCGATCGTGCAGAATCCGACCACGAGGCTCTAAATAGTAAGCCTCTACGGTGGAAATATCCGGCGACCGCTTCCCGGAAGCTCGTCAATCCTGGTTATTGCTGGCGCGTGGACACCGATGGCGAGGGAACATGTAAGTTGTTGCTTTTTTGTCGTTTCGTTCGCTATTACACGACGCGTTTCATTAACAGTCCATTTTGTCATTAGACGCGAGACTCGCGAATTGGACCGATTACACAGAATATTTACCTTAAATTTGCCTAGATATCGAAGTAAGTGTAGATAGCTGCGCGTCACGAGATTATTGTCTTTCGTGTCGCAGGAAGTTTACAAAAGTTTTTGTAAAACAAATACAGATAGCTTTGCGTCGCCGGAAGGACACGTTTTACGTATTTCTAGTTAAGGAAGCTTTATAAAAGTTTCTACTAAATAAATATAGATAGCTTTGTGTAGCGATAAGAGGAAGGTTATATATTTCTCTCGGCGTAAGGTTTATCGATATTAATTTACTAATCGTCCGAACGTTTATGAAGTAATTTCTAGTTGCGCTGTATTACTGAACATTTTGGAGTATCAACATTTCGTGGCCAAGTTCCTTCTCGTTCGAACAGTGTCCATCCATTTCGAGAATCGTTCACTTTCGTACCTCGAAATTGACGAAAACCACGGCACTGGGCGTACGCTGAATCGTGCCGTGATAAATAAAAAAACAAGTAAAAGCTGTCTCGCACAGGAAAAACGATACGCGGTGATAAGGCCGAGTTTTATCGAATCAACGTGGACTCGTATTTCCTGCGATCGGGAGAACGAGTTATCGCGACGCATGCATTTTCTATCGAAAAGAAAACAAAGACGCGCGAGTGCGGCACGAATATTATTTAACACCGATTGCCCTACGGGGTTAAGAAACCCTGTGTGTCGCGCGGGTCGTTCGTGCATTTAAATGCGAAGCCGAGAACTCGTTCGTTACTTTGAAGCCCGACGCGCATGGCCGAGGTGGGAGCCGGCGATTGCGATCGACGGGATTGAATTGCAGATCGCGGAGAATGCAAATCTCGGTGGCTCGCGTCGGTTTGAGGTACTTAGAAAATTGCGCGAGATTAGCTGAAGCGTATCGTCGCGCAAGGATCCGTGGATCGGAGGAAGCGAGTGCTTCGATCGAGCGGAAACTTGTGGTTGATATATCGGGGGCTATACGCCGGAAGTACCAAAGTAGGCGTAAAATTTCGATTTGGGATACTAGAATGATAAGACCAGGCGTGAAATTTTTATTTGGGATAATAGAGGTATTGAAACGCAAAGTTTCGGTCCGGGACACTAGAAGAGCAAAAGTAGGCGTGAAAGTTCGATTTGGTATACTAGAACGGCCAAAGTAGGCGTAAAACTTTAATTTGGAATGCTAGAAGCATAAGAATGGGTGTGAAATTTTTATTTGGGATACTAGAAGTACCGAAGCGCAAACTTCCGAATTTGGGATACTAGGAAAACCAAAGTCAACGATAATATTTCAATTTTGAATACTAACAATAGGAGTATCAAAGTGAGCACTAAATTTTAATTTGGAGTACTAGTAGCATAAAAAAGAACGCAAAATTTCTACCAAGAATACCAAAAGTATCAGAGCAAACGCAAAATTTTTATTTGGGATACTGGAAGCATTAAAGTAGGCTAACAATTGCCGCTCCGATATACTGGATCGTCGATCGATATAAAGTAGGATATAATTTCTATCTCGCATAAAACATTTTAGCGCGGCAAATTATATTTTAAATCTGCAAGGTTTGCACGATTATGAAAATAAATCGTCGATAGCGCGTCGACCAGAATTCGTAATTAAACAAATAAACGGATCACGCGCAAACAGCGTCGGAAAGACGAAAACAATTTTCAATAAGCGTTTGTTCTCTCCACCCGAAGCAATTATCGCGTAACACCTACGGCATTAATTTCGTCATTCGCGCGTCATCGCGCGAGCTTTGTTCCACAAATGTTTGCTCTTGAAAATTGACTAACGGCTTCTGCTCGCGGTTTACCTCGCGCGCGGACTTTAAGTAGATTTTAACGCGATCCGCAAATACGAGTTAACGAATTCACGTGCGAAACACACAACGCGGCTCTCATTGCTTATTTCCGGTGCTATTAACGCGCGTGGTATATCAAGCAGAACTGAAAATAAAGTTTGATGGAAATAAATCGTATTTTCGGTTAGGTTTAACTTTGTCCGATCTATCCTTGACGAATTTCCACGAGACACTGGAAGCTCATTTAAATTCCTGTTACTCGAAAATACGTCAACCTTTCAAAAAACTTTTCTGCGAACGAAAGTAAATAAAGGTAAACTTTGCAACACAAAAATGATTCTCCTATCGCCGTGAACATTTCTTTTAACCGATTCCAATGTTATTATACACATTTTTTAAAAACCTGAACCGTACACGCGTTTCTCCAATTAATATATCGCTGCGTTAATCAAAATCTTAAATGATCGATACCATCAAACGAATCGCTATCTCCGCGCTCGAAATAAGCCGACGTATTTTTCCTGGAACGCTTCGACATCAATTCCACGCCACTTAAGGAGGCTTTTACCTTCGCGAATTGCTCGGAGCATACCCGAAACGAGGACGAACATGCCGTGACGCATTATGCGTGCTCATACATGGCGGCAGGAACGAAACGTTGCACGATAGAGACGGAGCGGAATTTCAGAGAATAGATCGAACGATAACCAAAGTCGTGATACCGCCGGCCTCTTTTTATTAACGATGACAAATGGCCCGACCCAGCGACGAGCCGCTGATTATTCCCCTCTGGATTCGATGAAATGCACCGATAACGAGTCGACGCTTCGGAAACACAAGTTCCTATTTCTTTTCCCTTCTTTTTTTTTTTTTTAATTATTTCACCGCGGCGAATAATCGATTTTTACATTATCCCATTTCGCGACGCAATTTGTCCTAATAATGGACATTTACCGAGTTTGAACGCGTCTCATTATGACTCCCCTATCGTAGCTGTAATTTGGCTGATCAAGCGCATCCTGCGACACGTCGTTCGAAGACCGGCTCCGCATTCATTTATCTATCAAACGCCATTATCGATGTCGAAATGTATCCCCGGGCGGCCATGATGATTTGAATTGTTTGAGAAATTCTGACTCTGTCCTTACAAGGGGAATAATTTTCCGGGAATTAATTAATGAGAGAACGAATTTAGGACATGCGACATTTTTTGCTCTCTGCTAAAAGACTGCATTCTAGGATTGCGATATTAATTTTAACTCTTTCGGCGATCCTAGGTGTGCGATTACGTGGAGTAATAACCGTTTGTCATGTTGGAGTAATTTGGCGGAGATTAAAAATTTAAATATGAAAGTATCAGCTTTTGGGGGGAAAGCTTTCCCCGAGCTGTAATATTAATTTCAGAGTTAAAATTTTTTGAAAAATTCTGACCCTATCGTTACGGGAGGCAATTTTCCTGGAATAAATAGAAGAACAAATTTATAACTTGAAAAATTCTCCACTATTATGAAAAGTCTGTATTCCAGTCTTGCGATATTAATTATAAGTCTTCGAACAATTCTATAATTGCGATATTGGAGTACTTTTCTGGAAACGAACAATCAAAATGTGAAAACATCAACTTTCGGCCAGTGAACTATGACAACACCCTAACATTACTTTGAATTCGTTAAAACATTCCGACCGCGTAATTATCTGGAATTCTCTGGATGCAATAAAATTAGGATCATTAAAAATCGTGCTTTTAGCTGACAATGAATAGTCGAGGTCCACTCGCGATGATCATCATTCGTACGCTCAATATTTATAATTTCCACTTTCTCTTCTAAGAATCGAGTTTGCCGTATCTTGTACGCTTTTCAGAATCGGAATCGCAATGTTTTCTTTCAGTTCTGAGTGGCGGCCCTCTCATGGATGACGTGTACAAACTCGAGCAATATCATTGTCACTGGGGATGCAGCGATTCCAGAGGATCGGAGCACACCGTGGACGGGCAAGCTTTTGCGGGAGAGGTACGCCTAAACGAACTCCAAATTTAATTACAAGCTTAATACAGGTCTATTCGATTACTCAATATTATAACGATTTTACACTCGATATCTTAAACAACAAAATTCAATTACACGCTTCATTACAGGGTACCTGATTATAAAGATTTAATACTCGATATTTTAGACGCCGAACAAATTCAATAACACGCTTAATCATAATTTTGGTTATTTAATATAATGACAATTTCATACTCGACATCTTGAACGGCGAGATGAAAAATTCTAATCCGCCGTCCTTCTTTAAACGAGTTCGGAAGGACGAACGTGGGATAATAAATTAATTAGATTCGGAATTCACGGTCAGCGTTCGCTTCGCGAACGGCTCGTTAATTCTTAAAGATTCCCTCTTGGACAGCGCGATGATTCGTGTCACGATCATTCGAACGAACTTATGGTTTCCGCGACCTTGCTCGAATGCGCGTTATTTACCATGTCGACTTTGAAAAAGAACTACGGAGTGATGTCTTTCCATTGGAATTTTGGTCCATCAATGATTAATATCGTTAGTTTATTAATGCTTCCGCCGCGAGCAAATGCTATTTCATTCACTTAAACGCGTTGGAAAATTTTCGGAATATCGTCGCACGGCACGACGTTAAAGCGTATTATCGCTCTACAGGGTGTCCCGTATCTGATCGATTTCCATGAAATGAGGGGTAGCTGGGGTGATTCTGAACAACTTTACTTAGCAATAATGTTGTAAGCGCCCTGGATTTTGAATTATTAACGAAACGGCTAGGCCAATCCGAGCGCGTATCGAGCGCGCGCTCGAAACGAGAGTGTGGTCTCTGACACGCTCCGCCGCGAGCGTGAACAAGTAGATCGCGTGGGTATCGAGAAAAGCATACGGCAAATATCACATATCGTCTTCAAATAAACTAATAGTGGTTGAATAACTGTGTTTAATACCGTCACTCGTAATTCGAGAGGTATGAAAAGTTGTAGTATTTGTGGAAAAAATGGTTTCCTTAAGAGCACGTTATCAGGTGGATAAATTATGGTTTAACATAAACGATGTGAATAACTAACGTTAGAAGAATCTTGTTAAACTCACCCTTTCGTCCACGAATCAACCTGCCCTCGACGGAAGTAGGTCGTTGGCAGTAGGTCACAGTGCCGATTTTGTCCTTCGTAAGAATCTCGAGAACCTCAACAGCTGATTTTACGGCCGGGTCGGTGAACTTACTTGAAACTGACACATACAGTAGGAACGGTACTTGTCTAATTTATGGCAGGGCGCACGGCTAATCGCAGGTACGCGGACACCCCCGAGAGTCGAGCGGCGATCGGCGATCGGGTCACTTTACCGAACGTGCATTTCACTGCGCGAGCACTTTCACCGATAACTTCGAATAAAACAATTATGTAGAGGAACGTAATTGAACCTCCGTTAGAGATATTGATGGCCCTGAAAAGGGCCGATTGTTATTGCCAAAATTGCCAAGATCGGCTCGACGTGCCCTTCTCGCGCTTGCATGCACGTCTCGGAGCACTGACGGACGTTGCGCTGCACTTCTTCCAATGTTTCTCGATTAAGAAACGTAACAAATATCCTGTAATACTCCGCTTTAGTTCGTTGCTGTATGGTACTCGTTCGGTTTGAAAAACGATTCTGCCGGCCCTAGCGTTTCTTGAGTCTTGCTTAGAAGGACGTTCGTTAGGGAAGGGATATTTTTACAATAGTACAACGGAGTGGCTCGCACATTTGGAGTCACCGTTCATTCAGCAAAAAAAATACCCGCGCGCTCGAGGTGGCCGCATGGTCTTCGCCACTACGAACGCGCTAGCGAAGACGCAGGGCAAGGAGTGCCATAAATTTCACTATTGTCCATACCGCGTCATAAAGAGAAAGTGTGGCTATTTTACGAAATACGTGCATCGTCTTAAAACTGCATCGACAGCGTACACGCAACATAATCCTTTAATATTTTCTTACGATTCTTTCCGCGAAGATGTAACAGTACACACAACTTGGAAAATGATCAATTTAATATTGTATTGTGTTAGCGAAGACACTGTTTGCGACGCATTAACGCTTGCCCGTGTCATTTGGAATATTATAAAATTAATGTTGTGGGATGTTTGGTGTCGAGTGCATAGCGTGAATAAAAGTACAAGCGAAGACACTGTTTGCGGCATGTCAAAATGCTTAAACAGTCGGCTCCCTAAGAATCTCTGATTTCGATCTTATTATGATTATCGCACGCGCGCGGCAACCGACTGTTTACAGGAACGCGAGCAGCAAAGCGTGCCGCGGTACATGGGCCCGATCAGGGGGATCCGTTCCAGACGACCAAAATGTTGATAGACATAACGATGTCTGTCTCGAAATGCGTATCAAACAGTGTCTTCGCTAACACAATACAATATTAAATTGATCATTTTCCAAGTTGTGTGTACTGTTCCATCTTCGCGGAAAGAATCGTAAGAAAATATTAAAGGTTTATGTTGCGTGTACGCTGTCGATGCAGTTTTTGGCCGATGCACGTATTTCGTAAAATAGCCACACTTTCTCTTTACGACACGGTATGGACAATAGTGAAATTTATGGCACTCCTTGCCCTGCGTCTTCGCTAGCGCGTTCGTAGTGACGAAGACCGTGCGGCCACCCCGAGCGCGCGGGTATTTTTTTTGCTGAATGAACGGTGACTCCAAATGTGCGAGCCACTCCGTTGTACTATTGTAAAAACATCCCTTCCCTAACGAACGTCCTTCTAAGCAAGACTCAAGAAACGCTAGGGCTGGCAGAATCGTTTTTCAAACCGAACGGGTACCATACAGCAACGAACTAAAGCGGAGTATTACAGGATATTTTCTACGTTTCTTAATCGAGAAACATTGGGAGAAGTGCAGCGCAACGTCCGTCAGTGCTCCGAAACGTGCATGCAAGCGCGAGGAAGGCACGTCGAGCCGATCTTGGCAATTTTGACAATAACAATCGGCCCTTTTCAGGGCCATCAATATCTCTAACGTAGGTTTAATTACGTTCCTCTACATAATTGTTTTATTCGGAGTTATCGGTGAAAGTGCTCGCGCAGTGAAATGCACGTTCGATAAAGTGACCCGATCGCCGATCGCCGCTCGACTCTCGGAGGTGTCCGCGTACCTGCGATTAGCCGTGCGCCCTGCCATAAATTAGACAAGTGCCGTTCCTACTGTGTGTGTCAGTTTCAAGTGAGTTCACCGACCCGGCCGTAAAATCAGCTGTTGAGGTTCTCGAGATTCTTACGAAGGACAAAATCGGCACTGTGACCTACTGCCAACGACCTACTTCCGTCGGGGGCAGGTTGATTCGTGGACGAAAGGGTGAGTTTAACAAGATTCTTCTAACGTTAGTTATTCACATCGTTTATGTTAAACCATAATTTATCCGCCTGAAAACGTGCTCTTAAGGAAACCATTATTTCCCCAAATACTACAACTTTTCATACCTCTCGAATTACGAGTGACGGTATTAAACACAGTTATTCAACCACTATTAGTTTATTTGAAGACGATATGTGATATTTGCCGTATGCTTTTCTCGATACCCACGCGATCTACTTGTTCACGCTCGCGGCGGAGCGTGTCAGAGACCACACTCTCGTTTGGAGCGCGCGCTCGATACGCGCTCGGATTGGCCTAGCCGTTTCGTTAATAATTCAAAATCCAGGGCGCTTACAACATTATTGCTAAGTAAAGTTGTTCAGAATCACCCCAGCTACCCCTCATTTCATGGAAATCGATCAGATACGGGACACCCTGTATAAGCGCGCACCTTCTAGGCATTCAATTATGCAATTATCGTTTCCAACAGGTGTTCGTATTTAACGTCTCTTATCGCGTTGCGCTTAACGCCGAATAATGCAGACAAAAGTAAGAGAATTAACTTTACCATTGCGACTGTCACTTGCACGCGAACTGCATCTCAATTGTTCGGGAACACCTGCAACCGCCTACGATATTATTACTGCCGAGAAATAGAATTGAATCGGTGATAAGAAGAACGGTGAGAGTCGAAAAATATTATTTTGAGACGTTTGAAGAAATAGTTTCTGTTTTCGTGGATCATCGATGACGTTGATTTACCTTAAACGCTAACTCTGAGAAATATAATTACCTCCGTTTCCATGCGTAAAATTATATCAAATTATTTATTACTTAAAATGTAAATATTAATACATTAATTAATAATAATTAATTATTTACATTAAGTGTTCGTATTATCTAAAAATGGCCAATTTTGAACATGCAACGTTCCTCCCACCGATTCTATTAACGAGTCCATTAACACGTTCAGCCTCGCTTACACTCTTTAAGTACTTCGCCGAACAACTTGCCCACCGGTGGACACGAGTATAAATTTAGCACGGGTATAAAAAAGCACGGGTCCGTAGAAAGACTTTGCATATTATACTGCCGGGTCTAAAAGTATTAAAAAGGACCAATGGAAGGACGCCAAGGATCAATTGGCACGAAACTAACAATTTTCTAACTCTCCGGAACAAGAAAGCGATTCGCCAATTAATCGAGCGCAGCTGACTACTTTAAGCGCATCGACGAGTCATTGGACAATCACGTAAGGTTTACATTGCAACGCAGCCCGCGTCTTTGCGTTGCTCCTCGATGCGTTCGAAGTGCATACACGATGATCGAACTCGTACACTTCCTTACGAACGAACGACCCGCGCATACTTCGTGGCATAATATTCTCAACGACGCATTCTCAATCGCGACGGCTCGAGACATCGATCGCGACTGTTAATCGCTTTCCGTACGTTTCGAAACGAAATTTGTAGATTTCTCTAGGCGTTTTCTTGCGTTAAAATGAATCTGGAATTATCGAAATGCGTTTCGAGCGTGGTCGGCGAATGAAACGATCAGCGGTCTATAAATTCGACCTTCAAGTAACGAGCGATTATAATCTGTGATTGCGAGGGAAAACGCCGCGTGTCGCGTACCTATATATTTCCACTTTCGAGATATCGTCGTTTAAAGATTTGGAAGGCCAATTCTTTTTATTGGAACGCATTCATTTTTTAAACGTGTATAATTTGTCTTCGTGTATCTTTGATTACAAATCAAATTGTTAGTTTACGTGCAGATTGACATACAATATTTGAAAATGGCACACTTTGAAAAAGTAGCCATGATCTTGAAAATTTGGTTGAAACCATCAGCCAGGAAAATGGTAAAACTAAGTGCACGCAAAATTTCATCCTGTGATGCGTTATATAAAAAGTCATGAAGAAATTCAAGGCTTCCGGATATTTATGGGAGCGACAATAAATCCCTTATTCTACGGCTCGATTAATGCGTAGATTACATTTTTTTTTATTCTTTGGTCACAGATACAGCCTCGTTATACGTATAGGCATTTCGTAGTATCGCGAGGTGAACCCATTAGAATTCCGAAGGTGGATAATTAATTATCGAACGTGGTAATAAATCGATCGATATTTCTGAGAGTCATCGTAAATTCTTTATTCCACGATTCGATTAGTTCGTCAATTACATCTTTTGTTATTGTTAAACGAGGCGCTTTTTCTCTCGCGGTCACGAATATAGCCTCGTTATTCGTACAGTCATTTCATATTATCGCGACGTGAACTCGTTAAAATTCCGAAAACGAATAATTTTATTGAACGCAGCAGTACATCAATTGGTAATAATCGGAATTCCAATTACGTAAGTCTCAATTGTCCAAAGTTATCTTTTATTTTATTTTCCAAATAATTGTCAGAATTGGAATCGTATAATTATCTCGCCGGTCGTTTCAACGATAAACTTTCTTCCGATCGCATGATGCCTTTAACGATCGATTGCCGATAGTGATTTCCCGTTATTAATGCCGATGGAGTCTATCATTATTGGCCATTGTCTTCTCGACCGATGCAAGCAAGGAAAGAAAATATTCTACTTTCGAAAAAAAGTTCGACCGACCCGCGATTATCGTTCTTGCAAAGTTACGTCGAAGTACGAATTATTGATAATAATCCTTTTTGTTTGGAAACAGTGCAGATTTTAAAAAGTGAGCGTTACACTGCGTTTTTTTTTATTAATTCCTCTATTTCTTGTTATCGCCGATAGAGTTTCTTAACGCTCTATACGTCCTTGTTTGCTTTGTTACAGTTGCATTTGGTGCACTGGAACACTAGCAAGTACAAGACCTTCGCCGAAGCTGCGAAAGCATCCGATGGCCTTGCTGTTCTGGGAGTTTTTCTCAAGGTGAGTGATCTTTCGATTAATAATTTTCAACGGTTTGATTTATTTCTTTGATGCTCGGGGCAATTTATTTAAAGTAATTTTTTTAACACCATAACGCAGCTTGAGCATTTTTTGCTGAGCTCGACGCGAATTCGTAGTGACAATGCACGGTTGACAGGTTAACGCATTTATGTTAATACCTTTTAATTGAAAGTCCAACCTTTCGTTGTACCGAAGCGATTAATATTTTAATCATACGCGGGAAGTAATTCCGTACCAAATAATTTTCCACCGTTCACTCTGATCATTCCCAACGACTCTCGTTATCGCTCAAATTCGGAGCAACGTTTTTTAAATGTTTGGATGTAGCTAATGCGCAGGTTAAAAAATGTTAAAACATTATCCTCGCGTTTGAATAAAAATTAGATAAATACCTATCAAGGTGTACATTTCTAAAGTATCCGGGTCATACTAATTCTCGTAGTTAACAAAAAGGAGACACGATTGATTCAATAAATAATTAATATAACGAATCGAAACAAAGAATGGAAGTATACTCTGAAGGTTGATAGAATACCATTAACGGTGCGTTTAATGACACAGACCTCGAATAATACGACGACACACTAGCGGAATAGTTACGCGTGTCGCGTGCGGTGGAATTAGCGAAACTATAATCAATTTATAACTGTAATGATACCGCTCTATCGCGGTTAGTATCTTCCGTACAGCGGTGGACAAACATACGGATGTAACGTTAGTATTCGCGAGAATGCGATTACAGTTGTCGTGGATTCTTCTTCTGTGAACATTAGCGAAACGAATGTTGGCTCAAATGAAATGTAGAGAAGAAAACTTTGACACGTGTTCGGTAAGATTTTCCGATAAGGGCGCAGCAATGTGGCACGCGGGCAACTTGCGTCAGCGATAGAAAACACAAAGCGTCAGAAATTTTCCGTGCCCTAGGAGACCGTCCCCTCGGCGAAGGACCGGGTTTGCCAACGAGCCGGCAATGTTGCCGATGTATCGCTCGAGTACAGTCGTTCTCGTAATTGTCCTTGAAATATTTTTTGTATCGAGTACTTTTGAGTACCATCGAGTTTGAATCTTTGATATTCGAATCTTCGAAATTCGAATTATTGATATTCGTATCTTTGATATTCTAATCTTTGATATTCTTCGAATCTTACGATTCACTCCTCCACGCGCCGTGTTCTTCGTAACGAAAAGGAATCCGTTCTAACACACTTTATCTTATCGACATTCCATGGAACGTTATTCTCACTGAAAACAGAATACTCCTCAAGATACATAAAAAAGAATCTCCGCAACGCCAACCGGATATCATAAAATCGCAAGAAAATTGACTGAAAAAGTCCTAGATATCGATACAGGGTAGACCACTTTGATCCCGTTAAACTTTTTCCGGATCCCTCAAAGCCATTGTGTCATTACAAAACACTCGATTGGCAGTTTCCGCGAAACAGACAATTTTTTTATAAGATTCACGCTCTAACGAGTTTTCCCACTTTTTTTTAAATACGTTACGTTCGCGAAGCCACGATAGTTTCTCAAGATCGTAATTTATTTACGTACAGTTTGGCACCCTTTGTACGGGTGCATCATCCCGATGAACACATTACTTATAGCCGCTTAAGCTTTTACATAAGCTGTAAGCTCCGCAAGCAGAATCCGTAACAATGACGCCGTTGGTCCCATCATTAACCGACGTCCTCTTACGTAACTCTCAACTATGCATCATCATTCGCTCGTGCGGAGTGAAATTCTCGTTTTCTATTTGGTATCGTTGCATCGAGGAATACCGTAACGAGCGATGCATACGATCGCAATCTTTTTTTCCGCGCAATGATTCATTTCCGTTTGGAGGAAAATCAAATTTGTCTCGCGGAGGAAGGCGCTTCGAACACTTTTGGGTTTAATTTAATTTAATTTGAAACGTTCGAAACTGCGCCAGTTCTCAGCGAATTATACACGCATAACGTGTTTCATAATATTTATGAAATAAATATAATTTAAATACATATACATATAAACAGGAGGGTAAACAAAAAATTAAAGACAATTTTGTACTAAAGATTTTATATGAAAATTGCCTTTACTTTTTCATTTACCCTCGTATATCGAAAGTTTAAAAAATATATAAATATGTATTATTTGTGCTAGTATAAATAATAACGGTTATGTCAGAATTTCAAAATATTGATTCACCTCTTCACCACGTGGGTACTTTGCGGGTACTTTCCGAAGGTTGTAAACCTTTTGAAGGGCCTTAGGACGTTTTTGCCAATAAAGGACTGCGTTTTCCGAAGGATGGTCGGTCATACACAGTCGTACAGAATCATTCGACGTCTTCGCAATAAAGTGCATAAATGCAGACGTTGATGGAAAATCATTCGCATTTATACGAACCGTTTCTCTGCAATACATATAATTATTTTCGCACATTCTTACAGGCCGAACGAAAATGTTGCGTTACGTCACCGAGATTTCAGGGTTCGCAAAGTCGCGCGAATGCAGCGAATTTTCACGGGATGGAAATGAATTTATACGACGCATTACTGAACCGATGGGGCGGTATAAATTTGTATTGAGTCCGTGTCTCTTTTAAAAGCGTTGACGCAAATGTAATAACCCGTAAGCGATCGGATCGTCGCTGTGTGAATTTCATGGACAGTATTATTTCACTGAAAATCGATACGATCCCGGTACGAGATTTGTGACATAAACGCGACGGAGATATCATACCGATCTTCCCTGAAATTATGCTGAAACAGATTCCGGGTTGATAAATAGTACAGATTTGATGAATGAAAGATTTCAGAAATAAAGTATTTATTTTTGTAATATGTCGCCCAGTTACGTGGCCCGTTCTAGTGATTATATTTTCCTAAGAGACAAATGAATAAGATTACACATATAAATAAATAAAATTACAAAATAGATATAAAATCATATAAATAAAGAAATGGAATAAAATAGGAATAAAACTATGCTACATATTTTTAAATAATAAAACATAGAAAAAATTATATAAATATTACCTATACCGCGGGTCGCGTGGAAATAGTAAAAACGAGTACGATCGCGGTGGATATTTAGAAAAAAAAACACTGTAACTTTTTATACGTGAACACGTCCACGACGCGTGTCTAGCTCGTCATTTATTTCGCACGTAAGATTGAAATTGCTCCCGATGCAATTAATAGTAGTGCCGAACGGCGTATCGTATGCGCGTTCTCAATAATTTATAAACATTCGACGATCGTTAGATAGTACGCGACCGTAGTTGTAACGCGAGTCGCGTAAAACAGGCTGACCGCAATTGCAACCAGTTTTATGCACTTTGTTACGCGAACGTTTTCCGTTTGATCGTCGACAACAACGTCTTCGGCGTTGCGCGGATTACCTACGAAACTGTTTTTCTCTCTCTCCCCCCCCCCCGCCTCCCGCGAGTGAAAGAATCGACGCTTCACCGATCAATTCCAGGTAAACAGTTTAACATTTCAAGACCTCGCGGCTGCACTTTCCTCGTAACGTACGCCTTTTTCCTTATTGCACTTACACGCAACCGCGGAGATCTGTAATCGCAATATCGAACTTGTTTTTATTCGTCCTACGTAATATTGGATTCTTCGATATGGCGGACACAGGGAAAATTTGTCTTTGTATAGTTTTCCCGTGTCTGTGATTCCCTCGACAGTTGCTTTTCAATGCTTGATCTCGATTTTTTTATATTGTCAGAATTTTTAACTGTGGAGACACGATTGAATGAAATATAGAGATTCTTTTTTGTATGAAACTTACCGCGAAAGCAAAATTATTTATAATGTATTATAATATTATTCTTGCAGTACACGCGAAGGTAAACAAAAAACATGACAACGTTTACAGTTCGTACTACAGAGTTTCTGTTTTATTTTCTAGTATCTCTTACACCAGTGTTTCTCACCAATACTCACGAAATGTTAGATGTAATCTTGCGCCAATGCGAGGAATTGTTAGAATGATTTTAGGCGTACTTGAGAATAGTTTCATCGTGTCAAAATGTTATATTATAAACATCCGGAATGCATTTATATTTTAAACGAGTCGACTGACCCTTCGACCGCCTTCCTGCGTTTCATAAACTCCGAAAAATCAGAAACAACTCGACTGCATCGGTGATCGAAACGCCCGATCTTGTTTGATCGTGATTCTTTTTATTAAATCGCTCGCTCGGCTCGGTATTGCGTGTCTCGCGAATCAACTGCGAATTCCCTTTCGATTTTATTATTAACGTTATCGCCGTGTCACTTTTTTCAGGTGGGAAAGACACACGAGGAGATGGACAAGATAGCGCGCCTTCTACCCTACGTATCGCACAAGGACGAAGTCGTAGAAATTACACAGCTTATCGATCCTGGGAAACTCCTTCCAGGTAAATTTGTCCATCCGAAATGTCGATCGTATTTCCCCCAACGTACGCCACTTTGATCAAATATTCCTTTTGTGCCGTGTATACCATGCTTCATCGTTGGCCAATGATCAACTGGTTTTGTCAAAGGGTTCCTTGTTTTCGTCCTATTTGCTGCTTCTGTTGACCCTTTCGGAGTCGGACATTCCGGTAATCCCCGTTTCGATAAATTGCGATCGATCGGTGATCGGTATAATTGGAATTATTCGAACGCTAAATTGTACAATTATGATATATATGAAAAATGATATAAATATTCCATTTAGATGTCTACGTATATCAATATTCCGTATAAACAACGTAAAATGTAATTCCGTATAAACAAAGTAAAATGTCATTTTTTAAAGAGAAAAAGTACACCAGTGTATTCTGTATCCGAAAGGGTTACGCTGATTAATAAATTCGTGACGTTTCGATTTCAATTCAACCTATCAATGATCTTTTCTCATCTATATTCTTCTTTACCAAAAAGAAAAATAATAATGACTCCTACAAATTCTTAGAAGGAATATCAACGTAAAATGAAAACGTTTACGAACTTTTTAGTCAGCCTAATTATTAGACTCCGATAGATTTACAGTCGTATTCGCAAATTCCGTGGGGGAAGGTTGAAAAAATTCATCTTACTCGAGTTCTTTGATTTTCAACTGGAATCTTACTAGCTTCATCTCCGTCCTGTCGTTCGTTCAATATCGTCAGGTTTCGGTATATTTGATAATTAAACACGTGCGACGAACGCTTTGTCGCGAATCGTAACGTCAATCGGCCGAAGCCGCAAATTTTCGTTGTCAATTCCCTCGCGTTAATTATCCACGATAAACACCTGCCCGACGCCCCCGCTTAAACGTTACTAACGTGTCTAACGAATCTCTCCTGCGTCCACGTTGCGCTCGTATCGCAATCACGAAAGTGCGTGGCGGACGAGCCGGCATGCAGAGATGCGCAAATCCGTGCATGCGTTGGGCAGACCGGATCATAAGAAACGAGAACAAATGGAACTTCCAAGGTTCGTATCTAGCCTTGGATCGAAATCGTATTCCGAGATCGCTCTCGGAAGAGGATGCCGAGGAAAGAAATTGTGGAACGCTTGTCTGGCTGATTGTGGGAATGATCTATACCTCGGTGTTTGCGATCTATGATTTCTTATTTTGCGCCGACCGTCGCACCACTTTCTTCCGCTTCATTTTTGCCGCACGATGTTTATTCTTCTTCTTCAACATTTTCGAGGAACTCGACAATTCCCTTTGCTGTAAAGTGAAATTCTTTTCGAGTTCATTTTGTAAGTTCGATCTTCCTCGGAGGAAACGAATTCTTGATCGTATTATTGTAATTTGTCGTGCAATTATATTGGAACTTTTGACGTATTTAATTAATTTCACAGATCTAGGGAAATCCTTTTTTCGTGGGATATTTAACGACTCGATTAATTTCCTAAATGTACGCGAATATTTAGCAACTCAATTTTATATGTTTGCACGAATCCTTTTTTGCGCCAAGTCAGTCAATTAAATTTCTGAATTTACGTAAATCTTTCTTGCACAGGCTATCAGCGACTAAATTAATTTATCTTGTTTTGCGCAAATTTTTTTGTACGTAGAACGTTAGCGACTCTATTAATTCTTTATTAAATCTTCTTTGTACATAATATTTAGTAACCCTCTTACCGCTCTTACAGCGTCGTTCTTCCATTTTAACAGCGATGCGCAACATAATTACCCTCGTTTTATGCACGTTGGACGTAGTAAGGTGTTTCATCAATTATTTTGAGACGGGACGTACATTCAATGTACATTGCGTGTGTAGATAGGTGACAGATAAACCCGTATGTATTTCAATTTAGCGTAATAGTACTTCAACGCATTACGCTAATTACGTTGCGTAACTTTCTTCCACCACCGTTAGTTTTTATCTGAAATTAATTCGTACGTGTCCCATCGTAGTGTCAAGTCATTATGCGCTGCGTCGCTTCTGCGCGTCGATAATTCATTTTCCTTTTCAGATTTTATTTCAGCCACGACCGAGCGAATTCTTCGCCAATCTTTTCTCATGCACTTACGCTTTCTCTCGTACACGTATATTTTTATGATCCGTCGCATGGAACGTCAGAAATAATCCCGGAAGGGATAGAAGTTCTTACCGAGCTTTCGGAGCACCACCCATTGCGCGTATATTAGCGTGCAAAAGTCTTCGACCAATAGCAATTGTTTGTTGAATAGAGTATCGGGTACGCTTTGACTCGATTAATTTTCTAAATGTATGTAAATTAATTTGTCTTGTTTTACGCGAATTTTCATTGTACATAATATTTATCAACTAAGTGTCAATAATAATTTTACGTTCTCCTATATAACGCTTGACTAACCTAAAAACACTCATCACTCCCTCTATGTGGAAACATAAAATATAAAAATATATTTGTCCTAACGGTGTGCCATTTTTTTGACTTTAACTCTTGATCAAAGACTTTTGCGCGCCACTGTACATACGTGCTATTGCGCGTACATACGTTGCCACTGATAGACTCTCTTCCTCTCGCGAATCGAACGTTTAATCGTCGCGTAAACGCATTGCGTAACGCTATTCTCTTTACGATTCAGACGACAATGGATATTGGACGTATCTGGGTTCGCTGACGACGCCGCCTTGTAACGAGAGCGTCACTTGGATCCTCTTCAAGAAGTACATCGAAGTGTCTCACCATCAGCTCAACATCTTTCGCAATCTGCGAAAGTTCCCGCGAGGCGAGGAGTGTCCATGCCACGAGAATCACGGAGCGGTAAGATCGTTATGACGATTGGCTCGTTAACCCGTTAGCGCTTATAAGAAATTATAAATCATACGAATACGGGTTGAGCCTGCCTCGTAAGAAAACTCGGCTGTGTTCAGGAAATTATAAAAATCTCCGCTGATTCCGCGGTGAGAAACCTTTCGTCAGAAATTTTTGCAGAAGGCACGATAATTACGATAATTCCAGCATCATCTTGGCTATATTTATTTTCCGTTCTGTAAAGATTTATTAGAAAGATGCTGGTGTTTCTCAGCGTGTTTGTTGCGACATGAAACTTGACTGCATTTATTTTAATTTTCCACAAATCTTATACAAAGATTCTAGTATCTCCGAAGTATCTCGAACCACGCCAAGTTTCAAAACTTGCGCGCTCGCCAATCAAACGAAAGTTTTTCCCCGATTTAATCGAAAAATTCGCAAACGCATAGCTTACTAATTCTTTTTCACTCTATACCTACCCCACTTTATAATCTTAAAATCATTATCGTACCAGTTAATCGGGAGCAAACTTCGCTCCTGAATTTCAATGTACGCCGCCACGTCGCACGATTTCCCGGCAAAAGAATTTGAATTTGCCACGCTCGACGGAATTAAGGCCGACGAGACGTCGTCCGAACACCTTCCTTCCTCGACGATTAATCTTACGGATCGACAAGCGGCAGAAAATACGTGTCGCGCCCTTCGTTCTCGTCCGCCGATCTTTTCTCTTTTCCCCACCCTCTTCCTTATTTTTAGCCGGTATCGTCGCGTCGACGTCCGAGCGAAAAATAAATTTCAGACCGACGGCGTATCACGCCCATCGCCACCCCGTTTCTTAATCCCGGGCTTCTTCTCTGGTTCCAGGTAATCAACAACTTCCGTCCGCCCCTGCCGCTCGGGGATCGCGTGCTGCGTGAGTGCGGTAGCTTCTGAGCCGCCCTTCTCGTCCTGATCGCACGCGGCGACGAAAGTCGACGCGGGGGCGAATGAGGCGTCGCGAGAGAGAGAGAGAGAGAGAGAGAGAGTGATTGTCCCATAACCGCTTGTTTTACCCGCTGTCGGGGGGAACGACGATAATTGTGTAGTCTTGTTCTTTGGAAATCGTGGAAAACGTCGATGTTCAGCCACCCTTCTGTACCGTGGAGCTTTCTCACCGCGAACGACGACGTGCCATTCGATCGACGTAAATCAGGTGTTTACCTGCCGACGGAAATGTCGGTTTATTTCTCGAGAAAGCTCTTCCCGGGAAAGCGAAGGATCGCGCGAGAGGAGCGACAGGACTGTTGGAAAAACGTTGCCGATGAGCCTGCGAGCGAGCGTCGAGTTTTGACGTTCCGTGGGAGAAGATATTCGCGGGACGAGAAAAGGAAAAAGATCGACGATCCTCGATCTCGAGTAGGATCTCGTGGAAGAGGATCGTCTCGAAACGACAAATCGGCACTAAGTTCCAGGATGACTTCGAAGCATCCCGAAAGCACCATGACACAGGATGTTAGGTGAACTTCCGTTTTAGATAATAGTAGTTGGTACGCGTATCAGTGTCAGTTGAATCGTTGAGTCCTACGAGGCGTAGATTCCGTTGCCGGGGACCATCGATGTTATAAGTATGATCGAACATCACCGTGAGCATTTTTCATTCTATTCCAAGTGCAATTATACGTAGATGAAGTGAAACGTAGCTGAGAGAAAGAGAGAGAGAGAAAGAAAGAGAATGGAGAAGCATACACCGTTCATGGAAGGAACGGAGTTTGCTTTGACCGTCGATTAGAAATAAAGTTAGTAGAGATTTTGATGACTGCTTTTTAACGAATCAGAAAGAAAACCGTGCCTATGCGTATACATACACACACACAAATATATATATATATTATACACACGAGGAACAATCGAAGAAACGTAAACGCAAAGGTCTTTGGTCAAACGCAATTATTTATTCAATTGTTTATGGTATACAGTTCTTAACTAAAGCAAAGATATTGACACCCCATATATACAGAGTGATCCACTTGAAATTTTACACGCAACTATAACCACTATTATAAGTGATGCTAGCAATCTACCGTATTAATTCAATAATAGCACGTAGGCATTTGACATCATTATCTGGTCGTCATAAAAAAGACTAGATAATAACGTCAAATATTTACATACTAACATCGCAACTACCACCCAAAATATTTCTTGTTGAAACAAGTGTTCCCAACAGAAATTACTTTATTTGAACGAGAAATCTTATGCTGGTCACGAGTCTCGTCAATTCAAGTCCTGCTCGAAACGTTTTTTGAACAACGAATCGTAAAGGAGATAATAGTGCGTGAAATTTCAAACGCGGCACCCTGTGTAGGTAAATATGTTCATCCTAACGCACGGGTTATTTTTTTATAACACTTACTCTCGGCCAAAGACTTTTGCGCGCCAGCGTATAAACGCGTACATCAATCACGACGAAGTACAACGTAAAGTTGCGACAGTATACGAGTTTTGGTTGAAACATAAAAGCTTCGTAAAAATCGCAAGATTCCTATGATGCAATCACACACACAGACACACATACGAAAGTTTTGTACGAACGATCCGTCCATGACCGGCAGATCCTCGAGGGATCTATCTCGCCTTTGAATAGGAAATCGACGAATATCGTTTGTATCGAGCACCGATATATCTCATTTATAAATAATTATATATACCTATATATACATATATATGTACGAAAAGATGTGCTATAGTGTCAGCTCTTTGCGACGTATTTACCGATAACTATCGCGCGTTGGTTGAAGCGTGAAAAAAAAAGAATGTTCTAAACTCGCGGTTTAGCGATTATCCCCTTTCGGGAAAAAATAAAAGTCAGCGACGACGATGGGGCCGCTGATATAACTTGAAACCAGTTGAAACCGATTTCAAGCGACGTCTCCATTGGTTCGCGTTGATAGGCTTAAATAGCCGTTAAGTACGTGAAATTCATGAGAGTCGTGTGTTTTGTGTATGAAATTAAAAGAGAGCAATTAAGAGATAAACTCGATTCCAGCGCGGGCAACGCTTTTGGACATCGATTGCCGAGAATATATTTGAGTAAGAAATATATGTGTGTGTACCGTATCGCGTGCCATTCTCTGTGCACGAGTGAAATTTGTTTTCGACTCCACCCGTTTTCTACACCGCGAAAGAAAAAGAAATATGGTATCGAGTATTAAAATAGGTCGTTTCGGTACTGTAACAATTGAATGAATTTAAGGTTATCGATTGTAATCGTTTTATCACGTTATGTTGTAATGGATTTATAATCGTAAGTTATATATTATTGCGAATTCATTATTGCTTATTATATATTGCTCTCGATTTGTGATTATATATGATAGATTATCCATTTTTTATTATCGATTATACGTTAGTGTGCTATATATTATTATCGATCATAACCGGTAATACGAGTGTAAGGATTTTATTTTGAATACGGACTCTTGTTTAGTCGGTATCTCAAATTGATTAATTTCGGGTTGTTACAGTATCAAATCGCGGCGCTACTTTGACGCCTTTCCGGCGAAGCATCGATTAGCGAAAAAAACACGCTTACGAGTCGCTTGACCGCGTGCACGAATTAGAAAATAAAACATCACTTCGATTTATTTCTCTCTTGAATGGCGAATAATTTGAAACACAAGTAGAGCGTTCCGTTGAGCTTATTTTCGATTAATCGATTATTAGCGAATTACGTATCGGTCGCGCATTCGCGATACCGTTTCCTGCACGTCTGTTGAGTGACGTCACGGTTCGAATCAGATCCGAGTGAAATAATACGATGAATAAAAAAAAGCTGCGCAAGAATTTTTTATGTGAAATAGAATTTACATGTACGCGCGAGCAGGGTTAAGGAAGAAACAAAAAACAGGAGTACGATAACTAACTCATCCATGTTCGCGTACACGAAACCCAAAAGAAAAAGAAGCAAATTTTTTTTTTATTTGGTATTACTTCAGTCCATCTTGACAAAAAGTATTTTCGCGTGGCCTTCGAGTGATTTACAACAGTTTCTTTTTTGTACACGCGTGGTTTTTAGAATTTCACGCGCCGACTTGACGCGTGTTGAATTTTTCATTTCTCCTCGGGAAATGTTTTACCGTTACTCGACAATCTTCCGTTTACCATAGAATCTAGATGAACGTAGCAGCCTCGTTGTAATGTATCGTTCCTGAACGGTGAATCTATTTATTATTAAAACACGTGAGAAACAATCTGTATTTGTATATCGTAGGATCGACTGTGATAAAAAAGGAAATAAAGACCGTGAGATTTTACGGTAATTGTTGTTTTTAAATCATTTTGACCTATACATATACCTGTGAGCCCTTTGAAAAATGAAACCTTTTACATAAATTTAATCTAATAATTCAATTAATTTGATATCTATTGTCCGGAACTAATTTCTCCAATTTTGATTTTTTATAAATCGATCAAATGCGGACTCAATTTCTCCAGCTAAAATCAATTTGCAGAACTGTGTTCGTGTGGTATCGGTAAGGAGAGCTGCCGTCATTGTTTTTAAAAACTCGAAAACCGACTGATCGGTGAAGATTACAAGTTAAGTACTTAAAATGTAGTACCATATCAGATGCTTTTAAAAACTGGAAAATTGATTGACTATTGAAGATGGAAAAAAGAGTCCTTCAAATTCAATAACATATCGGACTTTACGTTCCTAATTTTAACCACAATTGAAAACCGATCAGTCATTCTGCTATTCGTAAATCGATTATCCTCGGTCCTAATTCGCACAACAAACTTCCTGCCAACGAACTCGTGAGTCATTGTTTTCTACTTCCGCTTTGCCTCGCGAGCGTCAAGTACTTTCGCACTCAACGAGAATTGAATTTTCTTATTCCGCATCGTGGCTCTCGTTACGCGATTTAAAAATATACTCTATGTACCTGAATATCCGGTAGAATGATATAAGGAGGTACAAGGCCGATAACTACTAATACCGATGTCCGGTGTACATAGTGTACGGAGACCGGTCTCAAGGTCGCCCGTAGAACCCGAGGCGAAGGAACGGAGAACAATAATCCTCGTCGGCGTACCTGGAAAAAGAAAGTTTTCCTCCGTTTACCGAGTCATTAGGTAGAATAACGCTGTTCAACAATTTTTATGGTTCTTGTTTACTACGATACAGCGTACTTCAAATTCGGACTCAATTTCTCCATCGAAATTCAATTCTCAGAACTGTGTTCGTGTGGCATCGGTAAAGAGAACTGTCGGCATTGTTTCTAAAAACTTGAAATTCGAAAGATCGTTCTTGATTAAAAGTTACATACCTTAAATTCAATGATATATCAGATTAACAGCATGTTTTAAAGCAATGGATGAACATTTTTTTTTATCAGCGGAGGGATAATGGAATCAATGCAAATCTTTCCAGGTATTTGACATGATTTAAATGGAGCTAAAAAGAAAATTACGGACATACTCTCCGAGGATAATCTCTATTTCTGATCCTGCCTTTAGTTAATTTTAAAAATTCATTTGTAATTTGAAATTTTTTTTTTCCGCGTAATGGATTTCTTATTTCTCGATTAGACGGTATTCGAATATAATTGGAAAAATTAAAAGGTAACTAATCTAATGATTAGGAAAAATCGCTGATCGTTGTTAAGGATAATCATAAGATTATAATTAATGTATATGCGATTTGCTATAGAATCACAATTCTTCCTGCTATTCTGTGCAAATTTTAGTAGTCCATTTCTCATGATTCATCTCGCGACGAAGAAAACAAGAATACACCGAAACTAGTTGTCCTTGAAGTTCAGGGGATTGTTGTTGTATCAAGCGACGATCTTAAAACTAGACTACCGAAAGATTGCAGGGTATAAATATGTCACCGTATCCACGCAAATTGTAAAATTACATTCTTTTCCGCCCGATATACGAGTTCAGTTTTATCGTAATAGTACCATTCATTTTTTAAACTTTCTCAACCGTTTATTAATTTTAATTCTCCGTTTATGAATTGTCTGTCAGTTTTAATCCAAAAATTTGTCTTCGTGTCTGAAACATTTTTCTAAATTTTAAATTTTAACGTAAATCTTATAATAAGATATTCAAAATTACATGTAAACGATTGTTTTAAATTACTTATTTTCATATTTAATAATAATGGTTATAACGTATAACGTATTCCAGATATTTGAGTAAACATATAATAATTTCATTTATCGAATTCGCTTGTCCTATTTTGAAATGAATAATTTTAATTTAAATGTCAGAACATTTTCGGCGCCCCCGTGCACTTTGTTTTCTACTTTACCTAGTCGATAAATTATCTCAACAATAACAATGTATGAAAATCTTAATAATAGGTAATACCGAAAACACCAAACGTGTGCGCGAGACTGCATTTATGGACGTCAATGCAAGCGCACCGAGATTCTACCGTTAAACCAGCGCATTAAGAATCCCCCTCAAAACCGGTCGGAGATGCTCGTCGCCCGTTCGTTCGACACTGAGATTTCTTCGTTCTTACCTGAGTTTCTAAACCGGCACCTTTCTACCGGTCATCCGCTAAACCTGAATCCACTTAAGAAAGTATTAAACTGTCCGAACAATAGCATAAATTAGTTCCATTGATTTACGTTGAGATTGACCAAGCGTATCGTCAGAAAAGTTCCGCGAAACAACGTGGAACGTCCGTTGGCAAAGGTTCTACAAATAAATTATTCATTAATGCGTGTCACTGTGGAAAGTAGAGAGTGACGAAGATCGATGATATGTGCCATGGGATTAATAAAGATTTTATAGGAAATTGAGTATAATGAAATTCGAAACAGGCATGCGGCAACACGTTGATTTTGTTCATTGTTATTGTGCGTTTAATTCTGCAATTTAGGAAGGTGTACTTTGAAGTACAATTTTCATAATGTAGAACAAGATCACCGAATGTAGATCTTGATTATCTTCTGCCGGTATGTAAGAATTTTTTATTATTTTACAACGGCAACGGTTTTATTGTTATCGGCGGACGATGAAAAGTTTGCTTAACTTTAACAGTTTTCTCACTTATCATCCGATGGAAGAGTAGTATTAATTCTTTATCATCATTGATGATTGATCTGTAGTAAATGAGAAATGTTGGATCTACTGTTCCGATATCGATCACACCGAGTAGATTCTTCCTGTTACTCTCATTATTCCACGGATATTGAGGTGCTGATTCTTATTGGGCCACCCAGTACATCGTTTACATATTATTCTTCATTTTCTTTTTCTTTCCGGCAATCTATAATAATCAAACTATGCAGTAGTTAATATCAATTACTGATATTATTGTCGAAATTCAGTTTCCATTTTCACCACGATGAATATTCCACATTTTATTTTTGTATAAATTTATTCGTAAACAGCATTATTCATAGTTACACTTCAATTCTGTTTTGCAATGACGCGCTGTCCAAAAGTGATGCGAATGATCCCGTAACGTAATGTTATCCTCTTTGGATTCTGTGGCGCCTACGTATCAGAATGATTCATCCCAATCATTATTACGTAGTAACCTTATTGCTCGGCGAGGTCACCGGAACTATTGATATATGAAATTACGTTCGCCGCAATGTAGCAGAGGCGGAGTGACGATCGGCACGTGAATCTACGAAACGAACTTTCACGGAAACACAATCACCATCGCGTGACACAAATTTGTGAGATATAGAGAAACTAAAGCGTCACGGTTGATTCTTCGCACTGATTCCGCGGTTATTTATAACAATGGCGTCATTAATGTCAAATGTTGCTAACATTGCCGATGAAATTTGTAACGTAGCCGATAATCGTGTTAGTCATAAATCTAATCAGCGCCGTTGGTCATTAAGCGTTTTTTTTTATGCGAGTTCGCAAATGACCGCGACAACAGCGATACCATTGCAAATAGTTTTACGTACTATGTTTAAAGAACAAAATTGCAGAGATAATTCTTCGGCATACCAAGAATAGATATGTTCTTGAAAAATGTTTAATATTAATTAATCGTGTAAACTTGTATCGTGACGGTGGTAGCATTTTTGTTTATTTTCGTTTATTAGATATACCTTTTTTTATCCGAGAGTAAGGCGACACATGTTTTAGTGCAATCATCACGAAAGAATGAAAACAATTTCGTTAATACTGTTTGCATAATTAATACCTACATACGTAAGATACTTATAATAATCGACAACTGTCGGTATTATAATTCAAATCAAATTCCTTTTTTATGATTCACACGGCGCGAAGCGTAAAGCCATGTTTAATTCCATATTTAATTAAGTGTCCTTGAAAATTAAAATTTTTATCACCGACCAATTTATAATTTATGCGTTTTACGATCGTCCCTCGTACGTTGAGGCTTGGAATCAAATACATGATGAAATAAGTAAAAATTTGAATGTTATTAAAGATCTTTCTATCGGCATAAAATTAAAATAGATGTTTATGTACTTCGAAGATACTGCATGCTAATGATATTTTCGTTTCACGCCAGTCCGCCAAAGATAAATCTGCATCAATAATTATTAATGACTCACTCGAGACGGTTAATTTTCGCTTGAAAATTGCTAGCGTCTGATTCCGCTAGACGTTTCTCGCGCCTGCGCGTTCGAGCGGGCTTCGTAAACCGGCGGAACGACGCCTGCCGTCGCAGTACGAATTCAGCATTCGACGTCTGTGCATTAACGTTCGCGTGCTCGAGGATTTCGTATACGTCGCTAAAAGAAGGCAGCATGGCTATCTGTGAGTACATTTCTACGCTGGTCTTACAATTGTATCGGGAGCGTAGTTTTCTAATATCCCTGATATCGTTATAAAATATGATCCAGTTATTATGTTAAGAATATAAAAGTCCATTGTTAATAGATATTTTGAAAACAATGGTTTGTGAAGACTGGTCATAGTACTTATTTTATTTTTTATAAATTACTTTAACTTTAAACCAGCTTGATACGAGTACAGGTGCATAAAGTCGAACAAGTATAATTCTGAACCTGTGCAAGACATCCGAACATAAACACGCGCGTACAAACATTCCGCACATATCGTTCGTTCGACGTACGTCACCATTAAACTAAACGATTGTTTATCCAAAGAAATTAATTAACGATTTCCAAATGTGACGCAACTTCGACACGCAGATGGCGCACATCTGATGCACCGAAAAGAGTTTTTTTATAGTCTGCGTAATTTATGAATTGCGCAGTAACTTCTATGGGAGACGCGCTAATCAAAAATTGAACGCATGTTTCTCTTTGCGCTACACAATTATTCGCCGGTTTGTTTCAAACATTTTTTCATCACGGATTATTAAATTTCTATTCTACTCGAAGGATCGCTAAGTACGTCAATGATCTATTAACGTGTATGGGATTCAGTTCATGATTGAGTATTAATATTGTAATAATATTGCATATTATTACATATTAATATAACGAATGACTAAGAGTTTACGATGACACCAGATACTTTACGAAAAAAAATAAAGCGCCCAAGGTGGCCCCAAAAGCACTTTGCGTGACTTCTCGCATACTTCGACTAAATTTAGCTGCCGAATTCTAATATCAAACCTGCTGCGTGGTATTCGCAAAATCGCTCGATACTTCAGGATAAGCGTGACCTAGAATCATGTTCTTTCTCCATTATCCACTTGATCGAAAAACCAGGTAACTACTTCGTTAAAAGTTTCCACGAATTTCGCTTAACTAATTTCAATCTTCCCCTTTCTCACCGATCTTTAACTAGATCAATTCTCTAGCTGACAATCGATCGAAGTATCGAATGCATGTTTAAAATTTGCAATAAAAAATATTATATTTTAATTTTATTTCGCGGAAGCGCTGTTCCGATATTAGCACACATTCGCAACTAGTGAATCCTTATTCAATGTCAAAATTTGTAATACAAATTTTGGTAAATCTAAGTAGTTTTATATAAAAATAATGCAGGAAGTAAAACCGGTCAGTTTGTATAGCGATGTCTCGCGAATAGTCTTTTTTTCGAGTAGCAGACTAAATATAGCGGAACGGGTGCGGTTGCCGGTTTGACAAGCCGGCCGGCTTCTAAACCATTGCGCCACGCTTTCGCGAATCTAATTCTTCCTAGTAACTTCAATTGAATCATGGAGGATTTTTCCCAGAACCGCACGGATTTAATTCCAAAGTGCGGTAAAAAAACCAGTGCGCTCATATTATACAAACAGTGTTAGATTTCGTATTCGATAAAGTTTGATAGTTCGTTAAATCAGAATTTATTTTAAATCTCTCGTGCGCAACTTGTTTTTCATCTCAAGTGCAGATATTAGAATAATACGGAAAATTGTTAGTATCAGCGTATGTGTTCGTGGCGTATGAGGGGATTAATATTACTCCGTCAGTGCGGGATATGTTACCAACAACCTATTGTCTTGAATTTCATGCAACATGGCGGTGACACGTAGACAGGTAGCTTGGAACTATATTAGCGTGTTAGTTAAAATATTTACCGTAACTCGAGGATTTTAATAGATTCTTTTATTTTTCAATACGTATCGTTTCATTAAATATTTCTAAGACTTTGAATAATATTAGTCGATACTAAACAATCGGTAAAAGGAACAGCACAAGTTATTTAAAAAGAATCGAAGTATTTCCAAGCGGAATTTTTAATAAAAATTGAAGTACACGACCTTTTTGACGGATATACACATTAGATTTATGAATGGATCATCATTTCTATTTGCGTGGCTCAGCTTTAATTTTCACGACTGTGGCATCACGTCATCTCCACGGAATTCCTTGTGTAATACGGCTTCGAGATTGTTTCGTAACACTCACTGTCCTTCGAACTTCTTCGTCCTGGATGTTTTTTTCTCTCCGGAAGGAGGATGGAATAGAGTTCTTTGGTCTCGGTTTACAAACCGCGCTCGCTCGAGTCGCGATTTCGAGGACAGGGAAAAATTTGCGTAGATTACGGAAGACTGTGGAAACGCTCGAGACGGCGCCAGATATGAAAATAACAAAGTCATGTAAAAATCGATTGTTCGACAGATGTTATCTGTCGCTTATCGACCCGTTTAGCGCCGCTTCGGGTCCCCGAAAGGTGCCAACGATTTCTTGACAAAAGATTTGCGAAGTTCGTAGAATTTTTGCCGCTCGTACGTGAATTTCAGTATCCCGTTGCACCTTTCCCTAACACCAATCGAGATCCACCTTGCTGACTGAGGAAGGATAGTTGCCATGCGAGGTCAATGACAGGAGGACACGAATGGGTAGTAACTCTGAGCTACCTTTTCCAAGAGTGCAGATATTGGCAGCGGCTGCTTCGAAATTAATTAACTAGAGTTCGTTAATTGCGAGTCACTCGTTCGGAAAAATGTCTTCGGTAGTCGGTTCGATAATTATTTCTACTTTCCCATAGTAACATATTATTTTCAAAGCCCGAGCCATTAATAATTTTGTCCACTTTTCCTTAATTTGTTAATATTTTTAAAGTCCCATGCGAGGCGTCGGAAATCGTTTCACTTTTTACATTTTATATTTAAAAATTGTTAATTTTTCGAATAAGTGATCGGTTGATTTGAAATACCGATAGAAAACTCGCTTTCCTCGTATGATTATACCAACTTGCTCGATCGAATCCATTTTT
The DNA here is from genome assembly GCA_933228935.1 of Pemphredon lugubris. Taxonomy (NCBI): domain Eukaryota; kingdom Metazoa; phylum Arthropoda; class Insecta; order Hymenoptera; family Crabronidae; genus Pemphredon; species Pemphredon lugubris. Next base: position 39,339,564 of record OW121819.1, on the reverse strand, counting down.
ATTTCATTTTTTAACGTCACACGAACGACGTGGCCCCACGGAGAACGTAGGGCATTCGCGCGTATAAGACGCGGCACGCAAAGAAAGAAGGAATTACTTCAAGTTAGATCGCTAATTTGTTAAGTTCAGGAAGTTATCGACAAGTTGGTACAATTTTTTAAACGATCGGTTGGTACGAGTCGTAGGATGCATGTCGTAAACGGTGAAATGAAATAACCAGCGGCATTCATCGTTGCGCAATGCGAATTAACTCAATGGCTCTAATTTTCCCATTGTTATGTTAATTGCCGTCATAGCACGCCCTACATTATAGGATCTAATCAAACTGCAGAGCAAAATTAACGCAGTTCCACCGACTTTCGAGCGCGGAGGATCTTGGCGACGATTCCTATCATTCCAAAGTTGTTTCTAATTTAATGGAAATACCGATGTAGAAATAAGTCTTCGAGTCTGTTTAATTCATTCACTCTGCTTATTGTTAGAAATATACGTTCGTAAAATCCGTTCAATTTATTTTGCAAGCTCACGAATTCGAACGAATCCAATCGAAAAGATATTTCCAAGAACTGTATTTAGACACCAGAAGTTTCAAAGACCCCATCATAGCTGAAATTAAACAATTGTTTCAATTCTAATTTGAGTTTTAGTATTTGCCAGATACGATTGGTTGCTTCATCCGTCAAACCTTCGTTATAAATTGTAGGTCTCGAGGCACTGACTCGTATTTTTCATTCACTTCACGCATCCGTTGTTGCTTATCAATGCTCCCGTTTTATCACAGTGACCGGCTAATCTTCGCATGTCATTCTTAGTAACGAAAATTCGCCACGCCGATTACTTTGCATCGCGGGGGTGTGAGTGTAAAATGAAGTAATTGACATCGAAATAGAAATGACATAATCTCAATGACGTTTCGTCCTATGGTACTACACGCTTCTACGATATCCTTCGTTCTATTATCGATCACATTCCGTGATGCTGACGTCACAGGACGAAGGAACGGTTCCTTTCTCTCCCGTTTTCAATCTTTCACATTGAATTCCGCAGAAATGCTTCGCGAAGTCTTCGAACAGATACACACGCGACTACCGTTAACACAATTTCGTCAGTTAAGGCTGACATCGCGCTATCAGGAATTTCTACTCAAAAGTCGTATGCTTTTGAATGTTTATGCTTTGGAAATTCCGTTAGCTGCGCTGTATCCTATTGAAATCTAAATAATTAAAAATTAAATAAATACATATTCAAGATTTCGTACGGGAAATTATAACTCTATCACTTACGTGAAATTATAAAACGTTATCGAGACATCTCTATTCCTTTAAAGAGCTTGCGACCATTCTCCTCCGAAGGGAGTAACGGACAGGAGAAATCTCAATTTAATCATCGAACACCGGTAATTAACGATTTTACAAGAGTGGGTGTAGAACACTGTATTTATGTTGGTACATTCTGCAATGTAGGGTTTGACTGGTTTCACCTACATAACATTTATCACAAGATCCACACGGGATTTTATAGATAACATTTGGGGTTTTGTCAGGTGGTAACTTATCCTTTGTAGACTTGTAAACAGAGTGCAAACCTTTTGGAACCGTATATCCAATGTGGATATCAAACTTTTTGAATAGTCTCGAGATATTTTCACTCAAACCTGGAATAAATGGGATCACTCCCATGTTATTCCAAGTTCGGGGTCCAATATTCTCTTTCCTCTTATTAACTTTTTCTTTGTGTGCATAAGGATGGTATAATTCGTGAATTCTTTGAGCTATTACGTCATTGATGAATTTTACTGGGTAATTGTTTAAAACCAAAGTAGATTTTATGAGATTAATGTTTTCTGATCTAAATCTAATATCTGATAACTTTACGGCTCTGTCCACAAGTCCTTTTACTAACCCAATTTTGTGTGTAATCGGATGTTCTGATTCAAAATTTAAATATCTACCCGACCATGTCGGTTTGTGATACCAATCTGTAATAACATTATTGTTTTCCCTTATTAGTTTGATGTCTAAAAAACTAAGAGTCCCATTGCTTTCCTCCTCGTAGGTAAACTGTAACCTCTCATTGTAAGAGTTGAAAACCTGAATCACTGTATAAATGTTACCATTAGGAATCGCAATAATGATATCATCCACGTATCTTTTTGTACAACCCTGTACCAGAGATTAAAATAAATTTCAATACTCTTGAATACGTAAGCTTTACGAGGAATTTACAGTTTTACGACGCAATTGTATTTTTTTCCTCCTGCTGCGCGTACAATCTCCTTCAACGAAAGTGTGCTAAAAATCGATGACCGCCAAATAACTAATACCGATTCTCGCATCATTTTCAACGATACGATGATGTCAGCGCCGTGCACGGCCTTCGTGACACAAGTCACTATTTATAAGCGTTGCGTTTGTCCGACGAAACCTTGCCGTATACTTATTAACGGGTTATTCGTCGTTTGTACGCGTGAAAGCGGACTTTCGTACACGTCGACCGACGTCGATCGGATGCCACGATCTCGCCGATAGATCATTCTTTTTCTGCCGATTTGCCTGATTAAAAGCGCGCGAGGTTAAAGCGAATTTTTCTGCGTATCGATACGCAACTGTTCAGTGTTACAAGTGTACTCGGTTCATGTTGATCGTTTTCTTTACCAAATTACCTTTATCTATTTTTTAATAATCTTTGGAACTTGCGATTTTGAATACGAAATGTTGTTTAACTGAACGTTGAGTATAAAGTGCCGCCTAAATATTTTATTCAACCGGTAATAATCGTTACGCGATGAAAGCAGCGAAACAATAACGAGATTTACATTTTTCGTCGCAACGCGAATCATAATAAAATCCCGAAGCCTTGAAGGAGGTTGAAACTATATAATCGTAGCTGTGTTCAAACGTACAGGTCGGCACAATTTTTGTTGACGTTTCGAAACACTGTTAAGAAGGCTATGTGTGGTTAATGGATGTCAGTGCAGTGGAGAATGAAAGTGACGATTTATGCTTTATCAGAACCGATGAACTTGCGGTGATAAAATGTCAGTAATTTACGAACACATACTACCAACGATTTTTACAGTGAAAGCTACTCTATTAATACTTTTGTGTATACTGGCGGATGTGGAGTATCAGTTGCGATCGCTATTGGATAGTTCAGGTACAATATTCATGAAAAAACAATTGTACTTGTTTCGAGACAAGACCTTGTCTCTTGATTATCTTTCTAATCCTTGATAGGCTCTTTAATTTAATTTACGATTATAACTTTCAGTTATGCACCAGCTATCTCATGAATAATTTCTCAAACAAGTTCATGTCAAACTGTTAGTTTTAATATTCGGAATTTCGCAAATATTACAATATCCAGTTTTGGGAGTACTGGTTATGCAATTATATATGCAATGCATATATTTTTTAAAATACAGATACATATATGTATAATTCCCTAAATAATGTTTTTAATGTCTGCATCTCGGACAGCAATTTTTCAATGAATTGTCGTTCGTGATAGAAAATTACTCAACTCGGCCGGATAAAGAAAGGAAAGTTAATATCAAATACCAATTAGCCTGATAAAAAAAAAGTACAGCAGGCATCCAGTCGTCGTAAACAAGCGGTGACCTCGTTCGCTAGCGAATAGTCGTTTATTTAATTCTTCCAGATCTTCCCGACTGCTTAGTATGGAGTTATGTCGTTGATTCGATACGTCACCTCAAGTTGGATTTATGGTCGCGGGACCAAATCTGTCGCAGCCGGTCGTTTAATGGAAAAAAAACCTCGAATGCCTCGCTGTCCAGTCTGCGACAATTTCTTTTCCTTTAGTAACGTGCCTTGCAATTAGGAACAGTTAAAAAATACAGATGCGTTGTACCGCTAATCCAGAATGATAAATCCTACACATACGCGAATAACGAGTAACTATACTACCAGTTATTTGTTACCACGATATTAAATCCTGAAATTTAAATACTATTTGAAAACTAATTACTACAACCATAAATAACTATAAACAATTATAATAACGCTTCCCTACGTGCTATTACCACGTTCAAACGCGCAAATCAACCTGAAATTCTGAGCGCACACATAAAGTCATCGCTAATCATCCAAGACGTCCTTCTAACTTTCCAATTACATTTGCATTGCAATAATGTTCAACTACCGCGTCAAGGTAATTCCGAAACAGTTACGGTTGAATAACATGTCATAACGCGAATGAGAATCAAGATTATCTTCCCGAGCGGGATATCGATCGATAAGAGTCGTCCTGCATTGTCCTACTTTCTTGACCACCTTGTCGACAACTCATATATATACTGGTTTCCTCGGCGTCTAGACGTCTCGGCGTTCAGCATCGCCCCGTTCCGTTCTACTGCTTTCCCAGCAGGAAAAACAACCCCCGGATGCATATACGTCGCGTCTTTAATTGGTTTACTCTTCTACGCGCTGATTTATCGACGACAGTTTCTACGAAAGTTCCGTGAAACTTAACTCATCGTTTTTATGTGGCATTTTGTTCGCAGCACTTAACACCCAGGACAAATTGGAGTACAACTTCTACCCCATCAGCAAGGGGCAGCTTCAGTTTCGCGTAAAGGCCCCGCATGATGCCCACGTTGCGCTCACCACGGGCCCGCAAGAAGGAGAACCTATGTACGAGGTGAGAAGTTTGCGAAATAAAGAAATATGTAAATTTCGTTCGAGCTAAAAGAGAGCGAAGCGAAGAGTATTGCGATAAAAATCAAACTTGCATCACTTTATATGTCTTAAATTAAATTATACTTTAACCTTTACCCGCTCGCTTCACCTAAAGTCACACTTCCGCTCGCTACGATGGCAATTTCGCCGTCCATCATTTTTGTATCATTTTCATGAGTTCTACTTCATATTGCAAGTACTTTTTTGGCCAAAAATCTTTCTGTAAATAATCACAGAAATATTAAAAATACAAATACAAAAAAATAATGAAAAATTCAGCGGAGGAGAATGTATCTGGAAAATTCATGTTCTCCCTCACTTCCCCGACGCTATAGAGAAAAATATTCCCGAAAATTCAAAATGGTGGCTAATTTACCGTCCTAGCGAGTGGATAAAGATTAATTTTTATATTACTAAGTTTCAACGATTCTTGTAATTCAGGTTTTCATCGGCGGATGGAGTAACAGCAAATCCGTGATCCGCAAGAACAGAACCAAGCCGGATGTCGCTGAAGTCGAGACACCCGGTATCCTGACCGGCGACGAATTCCGTGGCTTCTGGATCAGGTGAATTATCCATTACCCGAAAAATTGGAAAGCAATTGGAATTCCTTGAACGTTCCACAAAGTCCCGAACAATTGTGTTTTGTAATTCAAGGTGGGACGACGGTGCCATTTCAGTAGGTAAAGAAGGTGAAGCCAGCGCTTTCCTCACTTACGCCGATCCAGAACCATTCGGGATCGGTTATTTCGGCTTGTGCACCGGCTGGGGTGCTACCGGCGATTGGCTGATCGAAGGTAGGCTTATCTTTTCGTCCCTCCCCGATCGATTTAAATTTTTGAAAGCTCGTCAAGTACTTAGGGAACGTGCTTCGTAACTATTATGATATGCAAAGTTTTATTTCAATGATATAAATTTGATAAAATGCATAATTTACTTAAGCACGAGTAAGAGATTAAAAGTTAGAAAAGCTGTTTTAATTTGTAGCAAAGGATTTTATTATAAGAGACCTATATTGCGATAGAGAAAACGTTTTCTAATGTCGATCACGCTCCATTCGGACGAGTAATAAAATTGATCAGTACAATTGAACTCTAAATAGGTACTTGCATTGGCAATAAAATAAGCGCGATAAAAATATCCGGTATACCAGCGAATTAACGGCAATCTATTCTTTTTTACAACGCATACTTATTTTGTACATATTATTACAGATACCCGTAGTTCTGCGCAAAAATATCTTTTCGTTTAACGCACTTCTTTTTTTTTACGAATGAATTCTTAGACTATCGTACTTAACTTAATGATTTTCTTCCTGGTGCTTTGTTGGATTTCGGATGGACTCTTCTAATTCATCGTCGTCCGCACAGCCATATGTGTCGGAGGTTACGATAGGTGTACGTAAAGTATAAAAGAGGTCTGCCGAAAATGTAGTTGCATCCCTTCAACCGTTTAGACTTAGCTTTTTTTGCTCGAACATGTTTGACTTTATCCCAGCACGAACTCTCTCCGTCTCGAAGAAATGGTGTCGCATTAAAATACTTAACGATACGTCAACATTGCGAACTGTTCTTTTTAATCTTCTCAACGAGTCTCAACCGTAGAGGAATATCAAGAGACAAGGTCTTGTCTCGGGCCAAGTACAAGTACGCGAGATTATTCGTTTCCTCTACAAATTCAAATTTACGTTTGATCTTTCTAATTGGATTTTAATTGGACACTGTTTACTGGAGAAAAATGTATAGATACCCGTCTTTAGAACACGTAGTTTATTTTTGCTTTTCGCTTGAGTCGAATTAAAAATCTGTAGACTGCACGAAATATCCCATTACATTGAACTTCCGAAACTTCGGTCGCAGAATCAGAAGTCATTACCTGCGATTATTAGAATGTGAGTTCGAAAGGCAGGGAATAAATAGCAAAGTCGAGGGATAGATATTTGAATTCTGAAAAACACAGATGTCACCACGAATGATCGATCGAAAAGTTATGTTTAATTTTCGACGAGTCTTAATGAGCCGAAGAGATTCACGTTGCGATTTCTTTGATTTGAATAAGGACGAGGCACCTTGAAAACGCGAGACAACCTTGCTTATACGTTCCATAATGTTCGGGGTGGCGCGGTGCTCATCGATGTTAAGGCTAAGAGCAACGCTCACATTGCTCTGACCAACGCTAAGGGTGAAACGAGCCCGATGTACGAAATTATGCTCGGGGGCTGGGAGAACAGCGGGTCCGTCATCAGATACAATCGCAAGCAACCCGATAAGGTTCGAAACAGATCGCCAATGATCTGAGATCCATCGAAAGATTTTTAAACCCGACGATTAGTCGTTCTTTGGAATTCAATTAATTTACGCGTTGACGTAAACATTGTTTCAGTAGTTGCAAGTTAACCCTTTCCCGCTTGCATTAAGTTTGCGCGTATCACTGGAAACAGTATCACTTGTGTATTGATTTATCTTCGAATCGTTAAACCTATATCTATTTTAAAAACTCTGAAAACTATTATTTTCTCATTGCGGTTTCATTCATACTTCGGTCGGGAAAGGGTTGATCGCAATGTAATGATTTTCCAAATTTGTATTCCTGCATCGAAATCTGTAGAAAAACAATCTTTACCTTCTGTTTAAAATTTAACATACGGAGTAGAAAAAAATGAAGTCAATATTGCTGAACGAGACGAAGGGTTTAAAAACAACTGGCATCTCCGGAACGCGTTTGAATTTTGTCGGGTAGCCCTGGCGAGCCACCCCTTAAAAAGGCTAACTTTGCACCGACAGGTGCGCATAGACACGCCACACCTGCTCAACGAGAACGAAGCCAAGAAGTTCTCGATCTCTTGGCTCGACGGCCTTATCAAGGTCAGGGCCGGCAGTCTAAACGGTCGTGTGCTCATGGAATGGCAGGATCCTAATCCGATTGGCGTGAGCTACGTGGGTGTGCGTACCGGTTGGGGTGCAACCGGAAATTGGAAGCTCCATTTCGAGTTTAACCCGCCCCGCACTGGCGATTCTAGAAGTAATTAATTTGCCTGAACGTCTGTATTCTCTCTATCTCCTGTTTTATTTCATTTTTTTAAAATCGTATTCTCTATTAAACCTTAGATTCCAGCGTCAATGTCGGGTGATTCCGGGGATCGTAATTTCCGCGAATTATGCTTCGGGTGGCTTCGATCGCGAGTGTGATGTATGTTGTCGCAAGAATTGAAAAATGGCGATGACACGCGAGAGGCACAAATTAAAGGAAGTTAGCGATTAATCAATGATCGCGAACACCCGCTGGTGTTGTATTCGTGATTTTACTTTTTACGATCTACGAATACCATCTCTCTCTCGAGAGAGAGAGAGACAGTATCACTTGCACGCGTCTTGCTTGTCTTTTAATTTGTACTCTCCCGTTATTTACCGAAAGTATCTTTACCGCAAGGCGGATTGTATTCCCTGCTTCCTGGTTCTGATGGCATTGACGGATCTCGGGATCGTTAAGTAACAAGATCGTCTTTTCGCTTAGGTGCGGCTCACGGTGTAAATATACATCCATCCACCCATGAACATAAACAGGCAGTTCATTTTTTCGAAATTATGCTCTTGCACGTGAAATGCGTCATCCGTCGGTTATAACCGCGAGAATGATTGAATGAAATCGGTGCTGGACGTAGGACAATTTTTAATCTAACAGTATTATGGGAACATAAAATAATTACAAATAAATCGCGTTTTAGCACATATAAAATTTGCTCTAATGGCTGTTGCACGTGTGATATGGACGATTCACAGCGAAGGGTTAATCTACACATTTGTAACATACAAATATTATTGCACGTGTCTCTTCACGTTGTGCTTTCCTTTAATACTCTCGGTGCTGTAGGGGTTTATGAACGCTCGACCCAAAATCAACATTCCACTCTTGAAAAGCTACAGTAAAATACAATAGAATTTTACCACCTTTTATTACATTCTTTGTTATTATATTTTCCCGAATTGTTGAACTGTTCCAACGGGATAAAGTGTGTTTTAAAACGTCTTTTATAAATGTCAGTAATATATCAATTATAGGAAACTGGAGAAGGAAAAGTAGATTTCATTTCAGCACCGAAAGGATTAAAGTGGAAACACTATTTCCCCTAATCTCATTCATGGTGTTTCTCGATGTTCTGTGGCTGTGATATTAACACTATTTGCGAGGCTTATTCTTCTTTTCGTCAAGAATGACGGTATCATTGCGTTATTATTGTTAAACGGCGCGATATTTCTCTCACGTGTTTTCTTCAGATTTATTTGTATTCCCTCATCTGTCATTATCATTGCTCACTACTTCTTCGCTGTACATAGATACGAGGGCTCCTCTTGACTCGTCGTATCGATACGTAATTTTCCGTTTAACCTTGTCTGACTGACGCTACGAAATCCGCAAACCAGATCAACGAAATTGGATATTTTGCGATGAAGAAATTGATATCAATACGTGGCGCCGTATTCCCGCGCTGCGGTTTCATTTTGTTATTCATTCGATCATCCATGTTTACACAACATTATTTTTTTGTATAATTCTCTCTGTTCAAATACTTGTGATGGATATGGAAATGTGTCAATCTGTGTTTTTGTTGGGTGTACACACCTCCCACTTGATGCCAAATTTTTTTTCGTCGCTTAATATCCTGTCCACAATTTATTTACCAAAGAGGTTAATCGATGACTTAAAGATATAGAGTTTGGGTAACAATGACCACAAAGTAATATTCCATAACTGCGGAACAATTAAAATTCTCTGCAGAATACTCGATTGATTTTTTTGGTAATTGACTTAGCGAGTCATAAGTGGACAATGAAGCAAACGAGTCTTCAAGCGTTCAATGCTTATTTGGATCAACCTGTTTGCAGATGCTAACCCATCCGCTCCACCAGCATCTGTGCAAGGTCTGGAAACCGGAGATGTTTGCTGGTGCGACGCTTCTGGTGGAATGATACCACCTGGTGCGGTGGAAGGTGGTAGGGACGAGGAACCCTTGTTCGTCGGAAGGGCTCACCATGAGGGTGCTCTCTTGCCTGGAAAAGTGAAGCCTGGACACTCTGTATGCTACGTCCCATGGGGTGGCGCTGAACACGGAAAGACTGATTACCAAGTAATTCCATGATACTTCTTTGTTGTTTAAAATTCACAACGCAAAGCCATTGACTAGTAACGTTGGGTCAATCCACGCATTCTAAATTGACCATGCACCAAACTTTTGATGACAATCGATGCTTCGTGACGTGGTTAAAGGTTAATCATGGACCAAAAGTAATTAGAATAATAATTTCAGGTGCTTTGCGGCTGCAATCCAAGCTGGGTGCCGACCAGTGGCAACAACATTCCTCCGAATGCAATTCCCGGGGGTGAAACCGAGGATGGAGAACCACTTTACGTAGGTCGTGTCAACCATGAAGGTACCCAGACGATCGGAAAGGTGCAACCTTCTCACAGTGTTCTCTACATACCCTTTGGTGGAGGCGAGGTCGCTTTCCCGGAATACGAGATCTTGGTCTCGCAATAATTGCTAAGAAAAATCTAAACCGCGAATCTCCAGAGAATCGAAAAGTGCGCACCGACTCGTCGATGAACGAGATAAAATTATCATTCGCGCGAATCGAGACTGCACGGCGATGTTTTTAAAAGTAGCTCCAGTTTCAACTCGCGTAAGACGCGAAAACGGAGTCTACGAGAAATTAACGAATTCGCTCTTACTAATTTTAAAAAAACTTATAAACATTCGTTTATAAACGCGAATCTCGATCTTGCTGATCGATTATTAACCTTTAATTAGGATCGCTGAGTCAATTTTGAATTAAATATTCTAAATGCCGGAAATCTGGTAAAGTTAAAGATTTCTCAAAATCATTTCTTTCGGGTCGTAGTTTGACACATTCTAGGAAAATATATTACTATTGAACCAATTCAGGATGATAATATTAGTAGAATATATGTATAGATAAGAGAGATCATCTGCACTACACAATCGTTTTACAAGTGAATTCAAGTAATTAAATAAAGAATGAGGTTAAAGTTGACCCCGCGATACCAATTGAAGGTTAAACTGGTTACGGTTAAGGAAATCGTTAGGATTATGGATCGGAAAATCTCAGTAATGTTTAGCATTATTGTTTCCGATAGTTAAGTGAGAATTTTAAGGTTACGAGAATCTCATGTGTGCGAACTAGTCTAGCTATGTGGAAGGATCTCGATTCGGCGGGTTCATCGGTGCAGTCGGTGCACATTTATGCAAGCGTATGCTTCCCGCACAGAATGTAATAATTGAAGTCACGCTGTAGAATGCGCAAATCAATGTTGGCAATATATATGTAGCTCTGCTATGTATGCTATTACTGTTAACCCTTGCCAGGGTTCATAACGCCAGAAAAGATGTTTTGTTTCGTCGTTCCTGCTCGAAGGAGACATTGCAGAAATATATATTTTCCATTGTAGCTAGTAGTTTTTTTTAATGCGCCGACAGTCCGTCGCTTCCCCAAAATCGATATTTTCAGATTCTGTATAATTAAGAAATAAACGAGAACATACCTTCAAACGGAGTATCGTTGCTTGATATTCCACTCTTTGTCTTCGTGCTTCTTTAATTGATAATAGCTTCGGATGAATTATCTATCGACTGTGATAACGGTTAACACTAGTTAAAACGTAAGATCTTTAGAATCCTTGAAATTACAAATCGAGTTAAACTTTCAAAACTGAGGTGGACCATTCACAAATTGAAACACCGAGTGGCCGATGGCAGCCAATGGGTAAAGCGCACGATGATTGAACCCACTCCAGAAGTCTCCTATAATCACCTATAATGCAGTAAAAATTCGTCAACTGTTTAACAAAGAGTTTGTTAATAATAAAATTAATCTTAAAATTTTTTTATTACGACACGATATCTTGGTTGGGTGAACACCGCTAGAAATCTTGAACCAAGTACTACTTTGACTGCTGTTCGAAAAATTTTGGCGCGAATCAGTAGTATTGTTAAAAAACCATTGAACCATTTTTCAAACAGTTGCTCAGGCAAAGACAGTATGGTGGACAGAAACTTGTACTGTCTTCTCGTTATAGTCGTAATTTATATTAAATTTATTATCGGACCCATGAAAGGATAATTGAATGTTATCTACAGATGCATAACACGGGCCCTGCAGCCTTTAAAACTTTGAATTTCACGGGATTTAATAACGTATTTACCTAGTATCAACAACATTCTTTCGGTTTAGTTTTAATAAAACAATAAAAGTTCTAGTTGTATGTCTAAAATAAATTTTTCCCTTCGGAATGTATTGAAATGTTAATCTCATATTCGGGGCTCGGAGATTCTTCATGGTTAGTGCGCCACCATCGGTAGCCGTTTGCGCATGCGCGCATCGACATGAAACCAGTGCGTATGTATTGAGAATTCAACGATGGCTGCCAATCTGTCATGGCTTGCCGTTAAATGTCAATCGAGAGGGAAAATTGCGGTTTAGTCGCAAGTAGTGGGTGTTTCGTACGTGGAAATGGCCGCAAAGGAGCCTACTACCACCATCGACGATGGAATCGTCGAGCCCGGCATCGAACCCGGTGCCTCCGCGGAAACAATGCTCGTCACCACCGACAGTTTCGAGGAGTACGAGCAAGAAATGAGTAGCAGTATCGACGATCGACAGATGAAAGAAAGTACGACGAGCACAATTTCGGAGATTCAGGAAGACGCGCAAGACATTCCAACCACACCTACGGTGACCGATCCACGGGAGCTGGAAAAGACAGCTTCTCTCGACGAAGCAGAATTAGTAGGTTTTATAACCTCTTGTACGAGAAACACTTCAAGTTCAAAAATTCGTTTGCTATAAAAATGTTATCAATTGCACGCGATAGTTTTAATGGTCTTTATTGTTTTCGAAATCGTCTATAGAGCGTAGAGTACCGGATAACGTAAGAAAGAATTTTATTATTATACGAGTAATTATTTATACGGAAATAATATTCATTCTTGTCGAGAATGCAGAATGAAAAACTGCACAGTTGAATAAGAGCAACGATGTTGACGTTTTGAAATTTGAAGTTGTAACCAAAATAATAAGGTGTAGAATATAGTTGGTCTTTGAGATTCTTCTCACGTTGAATGTTGTATTTCAGGATGATGTCTCAAATCGATTAGGTCACAGTAGTTTAGATGCAGATCCTCTACGTTGTAAAACATGGCTGGCACAAAAGAAACATATATTTATTTTAAGCCAGGCGGGTAAGCCCATATACTCCCGATACAGTTCGGAAGACAAGTTAGTCACGGTTATGGGCGTTATGCAGGCTTTGGTCTCGTTTGTTCAAACGGGCAGTGATATGATTAGGTCTGTACACGCTGGAGACACTAATTTCGTGTTTGTCGTCAAGGGTCCGCTCATTTTAGTGACAGTTTCAAAGACATTGGAGAGTGTACCGCAACTCACATTACAGTTGACGTACGTATAATTACACTAGCACCAGAGGAGATATATTTTGCGCAAGTATATCATGGTATTTAATATTGTTGCAGATATGTATATAATCAGATAGTTTCTATGTTAACGCAGTCGCAGTTAACTAGAGTATACGATCAACGTAGGAATTTCGATTTGCGGAGATTGTTATCCGGCAGCGAAAGACTGATAGATCACTTGTTAAATTTTATGGACAGAGAGCCAGCATTCTTTCTAGGAGCTATTAAATGTTTGGCTTTACTTCCTTCTATGAGAACGTCCATCACGCAAACTATTATACAAACCTGTGGTAAAATCAAGGTATCGCATATTGAGAATGTTAACCACTTTCAAACTTCTATTTCCATTGAAGTAGAAAGTATGGTAATACGAACGCTCTCCGTATAATCCCATACTAATCAACTGCATATGACACTTTTTCAGAATTTAGTGTTTGCAATACTTCTAGCTAATAACCAATTGGTAACATTAGTCAGAATGAACAAATTTTTTTTACACCCTGCGGACTTACACATAATACAAAATTTGGTCGACAGTTCAGAGTCGCTTAAGACTGCTGAGAGCTGGACGCCAATATGTCTACCAAAGTTTGATGCCAATGGTTATATGCACGGACACGTTTCGTATTTGGCTGAGGATTGCCAGGCATGTTTATTGTTACTCACAGTCGACAGGGATGTGTTCTTTACTCTCTCCGAAGCCAAACAGGTGAGGGCACATAAATTGCAAAGAAGTCATTTGAAAAGTAATAACCGGAGCAGTGATGTAAAACGTGTTTTTCAGAAAATTGTTGAGAAACTGAGACGAACAAATTGTTTAGAAGCGATCAATGAATCTATGAATAAACCAGCGGTTACCACTGCTGATATCGGATTGCCAGAAATGCGGCATGTGCTGTATAAATGCAGAAGTACAGCGCAGTTCTGGAGCACTGGACTTCAACCTCCTTACACCACGGATGAAGAGATAGAACGGTAAAGGTTTTTTTTGCACCTTAACAGTCCTCCCCCAATAGCTGCTAGTAAATGTAATCTATCGAAAAAAGTGCTTAAAGCTGTAACAACTTTACACAGATTTGTGTTTTTGCAGATTACTGGGACTTTATCAGTGTTTGCACCACAGACTGCACTCACCTAGTCGACCACTAAAACTCATATTTCAACAGTTAGATAAGGAGACTATGTTGGCGTGGGTGAGTCAGGATAAAAAACGATAAAAGGTATGGTACATTCAATGATACTAATGATTGAAATTTCTTCTCAGGTAACATTGGGTTTTGAATTGTACGTTACGTTCGAACCGCTCGTAACGAAACCCGATGCTATCGAGGCTGTGAGTAAATTGTTGAAATGGATAAAAAAAGAAGAAGAGAGATTATTTATTTTAAACTCACCGACATTTTAACACCGTACAGGACACTAATATTTAAAGAACGGTTTACGAATATTGTTGATAATATAGATAAGCGTATTTACGGTGAAATCGTAAGAGAGTTATATACGCTGACACTACACGATGAACGGTCGGAAGTTCTCTTGCGTGCATCGATAATACACTTTGTTCACTATTTTTAATTATTAAAAGTACTGTAAAGTAAGGCAAATATGTGAAAATGTATATATTTAAAGATATGAGTGTAATCGAACGGTTGCATTTCTGGCCAGGTTGACATTCTCGATTTATTTTGTTACACGGTACTTCAGAAACATTATCATTGCATTTTAAAGAAAGTTTTACTTTAGAATACACTTTTTACATTCTTAAGAAAAAAATGTTCCGCATCGTTAGTAACGCTGTCCGTACGAACAGAATGAAATAACTTCTGTTGGTAACTGCAATGATAAACTTTCTCTAATTTCTCGTAAATAATCCTGAATAGGAAGTAAATCAAGGATGTTTTGCAACCTGAATAAATCGGATCAACTATACCACGGGGTCCGAACGTCTAACGCAACGTTCAGAAAGAAATATTATCATTTCAAACACATAATATACGGGTACTCTAAGCTACTGTGTAGCGTTTCTATCGATGATCAGTATAATTTTAATATCGGTAAAGCTAAGTTCTAGAAATGTTGTACACTGTTGTTAATTTCAACCGCAGACCAGCAAACACGGTAAAAAGATAAAGATAAAGAACACTCGTACGATCGTAAATTTCTTTATTCTCCCGTCAGATAAACGTATTGACTGTTCCGTAAAGTATAAAATTCGTAAAGTTGCAATATTTGACTTTCAGTGTCTAGTTCGATCGCGTTCTCTTCTTCGGTCCCGATCTCGGTCCCTTTCGCGATCTCTGTCGTCTCTTCTGTGTCGATCCTTTTCTCTCTCTTTCTCTTTATGCGACGAAGAGTGACCCTTCGGTGATTTACTCCTTTTGCGTTCTCGTCTGTCGCGCTCTCTTTCCCTACTTCTCGACCGTTGTTTCTCCCGATCAGATTTCTTTTCGGAGCGCGAGTGCCTTTTATCTCGCTCTCTGTGTCGATCTCTATCTCGCTCGTGATCATCCACCCTCTTTCGATTGTCTTCCTTGACAGGAGGTATGTCTTCGTCTTCCGAGGTTTCTATTCCTTCATCCATGTCGTCTTCCAATGCCGATATCTTTCCCTCTGTTGAACATAATATCAAACTTTTATAATTAACATATTAATTAACTTATACCTTATTGAATTATAAAACAGCGGACAAATATGTACTGTTGACAGAACGTCTATAAGAAACAGGTTAATATAAGGTTGGTATTTAACATTTTGGTATCCCGTTTATCGACTTAAGCATCTGTATGGGGTAAAAACATACCTAATTCATTGTTCTCCTCAAGAACGTGTCTTTTCTGAATTCTTGGTAAAATAACGTCGCAGCTTCTCTCTTCCCTAAGAAGTTCGTCTATAAATTCATCCATGTGAATCAACTCGAATGCACCCTGTTTGCTTTGCTTTCTGAGTTTTCTGTTATCGTTGAACAACGGTTCTAGATATTTGTAACAATCCAAGGAAGATCCGGTCAATCTCATGTACAACGCTCCCAAAGCGCGAACATATTTGAATTCTTCGTTCTTTATGAATTCCACTATGATATCTTTCTCTGGCTGTATTTGGAGCATTTTTAGTATTAGACAAAGAAATGGAGTGGGTTTGACGTTGCCTCCAAATACTCCTCCGATGTACCTAAAACATGCCAGACAAACTTCAGGAATTTGTTCCCCATTAACACTATTTCTACCAATACTTCACGTAAACCTATTTCCTACCGTGACCGGTCAAATGACCGATCTTTAAAACAGCTTGTATTTCTTAATATAGAATAAAGATAATAACCAATTTGGTAGTGGGAAAATGTAGTTTCTTTTATTTACAAATAGATGACGTATATTTTAACATTCAAGTTAAAAGACGTTGTAATAACCTTGTATGCAGGAAATTATGGACAAAATTTAAAAAATGGTCATTAGAGTGGTCATGGTAGGATTAGTGTTACGGTTATCGTGTCAATTAGGTTATGTTATGATACAATTTACAACGACACTTACTCGCGAATATATTAAGAATAAGAAGCGCGTAAACGTGATGAACGCTATTAAATTATATTTATACGAACGCGGTGCTACTAAAACGTGTAAAATCTGAAAACGATTTGTGTTTACTAACCTCAACTCCATGGCTTTGTCGACCAGCAGTTCTGCGGTTAAAGCGAAGCATTCTTCCTTCCAATATTTTGAGTCGTATACTCGAGACCTGATTATTTTTTCCACCAAATACTGTGGATTAGTACCGCGAATAGATTTCGCGTCTTTTACTGTACGATTCGCCATTTTTAAATCTATGCAGCTTTTTGGAAGTGGAACTCTGTTAATGTAACGTAGATGGCGCTCGGATAAGATAAAAAGGATAATGCTTTTCTTTTACGGAATTTTATTTTTGTACGCACTGTAGAGACGAATTACGTACGTTTTATAATTATGCCGGACATTTACAGAATTGAGTTCCGCGTGTAAATATTTCGTGAATAAAATAGAGGGCAATATCAGTAATACAGAAAATATCTATAGTCAATTATATTTCTTTCAACTACAGATAAGAATTCTATACATAAGTTAATTAAGATATTTTTTACAAGAATACTAGATCGGAAAGATAATTATAATTCCAGCGGTTGTTACACCGAATATAAACGAAGGATGGGATTCTTTTTACCGTCGATTCAACTTCCACGTTTCGTAGAAATCAGTTCAACGAAAGTCGTGCACTTTTACTTAAATGCTAAGTTCAACCATTTCTATGGCAGAAATGTTTGTATGTTAATGAAGCATTTGTATAAACGTTTCACGAATTTCTAGAAAACATTCGCGAATTCAGCATACGTATGTCGATCACGAACCGCGCGAGCTACTCTCCAAATCGAAAGTACGATCGAATCGTTTCCTGTATTTCCCCAAAAATTATGCATTAAAAACATTACTGACTGCCTTTGTTACAAGGTTTGAATAGTCGCAAATTTAGTGTAATCTTTCAATTTAATTGTAACCCTTTCGATGATAGAACTCAACCGCGCTAATCACTTAATAAACAAAAATCGTTCCTACAAATGTCGAGTTATTTCAACGCAACAAGGTGTATTTTAACTCTGAAATATTGAACTCTTATAAGAAAATCATCAACGCCCAACTATGGATTATGCACAATTGCGAAGTCGCAAGAAGCTGCAGATAAAAATTAGTCGGGCGTTATTCAGAATCACAAGAGTAAAGTATTCACAGCCTATTTACAGGAATTCACATCGAACCGATTAAAACTGTTAGATACCGCGTATAGAAACACGAAAATCTTGTATTTTAAGATAAGACACTTAGAATAGTCATAGCAAATATTTTCGATCGACGAAAACATCAGAGACTCCTGACTAACTCCTGACGCATCCTCGCTACTTCCCCTACCGTCCGAAGTCCAACGTCCTGCCACCGCTAGAAACATTTCCATCCTTCACCTCCCAAATTATCACCCTCTCTTTAAGATAAGGGTTTTCTTAAAACCTTCGCGCAGAGCCTCCGGAAGAGAGAACAGTCCTTGTACGTCAACCAGACAACATCGAATTCTGTATCAGAACCTCATACACGCGATTCATAGCGAGTCAGCTATAATAAAGTATTTTTTTTTAAACACAAAAGAATTTGTGCCTGCCTACGGAGTACAACATAAATTTTGGCGCAGTCGGTAGGACCGTCAACAGTTCGAGAATAACAAAACTTTTTATATAAAGTATTCTTCAACTGGGGAATTTCAATTTCTTGTGACGGTTAAGAAGAATCTACTCCGAAGTCTACGGATCCAGTCCACCACAGTGAAGAAAAAGTCAACATCTGACGTGGCCTCAAGGTTTTTTCGCTAGTAGACGAAAAGGTACGATTTTTGAGTTTTGTGCTTTCGTGATACGCCTTGAATCGCACTCAATATTTTGTCACCATGCCTGAAGCAGAATCCTCTGACAATCCTTCAAACAATTCGCAATCTGAATTTCCCATCCAATTTCTAACTTCACTAATTCCAAAAGAATTTTCGGGAAACAGATATGAACTCGGGCAATTCATAGCCAATTGTAATAATGCTGTTCAACTTGCGTCAGAGAAACAAAAAACTCCATTACTCTTTTTCATACTGTCAAAAATTTCTGGACGTGCTAAAGAGCAACTTGCCTCACAACAATTTAATAATTGGATAGAATTAAAAGATAAATTAAAAATGTTATATCAAGATAAAAAACATTATTGTCAATTAATGGAAGAACTAAATAGTTGTAAACAAAATTCATCGGAAAGTATAAGCGATTTTTATCAAAGACTAGAAACATTAAATTCAAGAGTAATAAGTTCAATTCATCAATATACATCAGACCCGGCAGACGTTTCTGGAAAAATCAAAGCAATTCATGAAATTACATTAAATAGGTTCACTTATCATTCATGTCCTCCAATTTCACAAATGTTAAGATGGAAAGAATTTGATAATTTAAATTCAGCGTACACTGCCGCTCTTTCCGAAGAACGTGCTCTAGGAATAAATAAATCGTTCAAACGAACATCGTGCACGAATTGCGGTCGAACAAATCATAACACTTCACAATGTCGAGTAAAATCATCTCGTTCCACAGATAATTCTACTAAATTTGTACAAACAATTCAAAATCGGTCCCAAAACCAAAATTCAGAAAAAGTCTGCAGATATTGCAAAAAACACGGTCATTTAATTGAAGAATGTCGTAAAAGGGAGTATAATAATAGAAAAAGAAATGATAATCCCACTAATTCTAATCAACCGTCTAACGGAAACAATCGACAATCGGTACATTTAAACTCCAACGAGTCTTCGGTGATGAACACCACACTCGAGGACCAAATTTCTCAAATCATGGTGTTCGAGAACTAAAAATTTTAATTTCGGAAAATAATTTAGATTACATTGAAATAAATTCCCCCAATTCCAAACACAGTAATCGTAAATTCAAATTTTTATTAGATACTGGGGCGAACGTTTCCTTAATTAAAGCGTGCAAACTCGATCCCGAGACGTTTTTTGATTCAAAAGAAAAATTAACACTACACGGACTCAGCCCTAATAATCCTGTACAAACGATAGGAAGCTGTCAAATTACTTTAGAAACTTGTGATAAAAAATTCAATGTAAAATTTCATATCCTGAATCAAGCTACAAACGTCCCATATGACGGCTTGATAGGAAAAGACTTTTTACAAAAAGAATCCGCAAAAATCGACTATGAGTCTAGAACTTTGACACTTAAGTCTACCAAAATCCCAATCCATCTAAATTCAAACAAATCAAATTCCAAATCGAATTCAATTAATCTGCAAGCCAGAACGGAAACACTTGTGGAAATTCAAGTCCGAAATCCTGAAATTTCAGAAGGCATCATTCCCGATTTAGAAATACAAAAAGGGGTCTATCTATCGAAAGCAATTACAAAAGTTAATAAAAATAATAAGGCCTATGCTACGGTATTAAATACACGGATCATAAATCAGCAAATAGAGCCAATTACTTTATCTCTAGAACCTCTACCACGGAATTCTACAATTTTTAATGTGAATAATTGCCAAATTACAAATTCTCGTCGTTACGTGCTTTTGAAAGAAAATTTAAGATTAGAACATTTAAATGCGGACGAACAAAAGTCAGTGCTAGATATTTGTCTCAAGTACAATGACATATTCTTTTTACCAAACGATAATTTAACAACCACAGATGCAATCAATCACGAAATCAAAGTCACAGATCCTACTCCTATTTATACCAAATCCTATAGATATCCCGAAGTCCATAAAAAAGAAGTCAATAATCAAATTGAGAAAATGCTTAAACAAGGGATAATTCAACCTTCAGTCTCTCCATGGTCATCCCCGTTGTGGGTCGTACCAAAGAAATTAGATGCTTCCGGCGAACGAAAGTGGCGGGTTGTAATAGATTATCGAAAGTTAAACGATGTAACAGTCGGTGATGCATATCCATTGCCAAACATAGAGGATATTTTAGATCAATTAGGTCACTCTAAATATTTTACAACGTTAGATCTGGCATCTGGATTCCATCAGATCTCCATGAAAAAATGTGATATACAAAAAACAGCATTTACAACACCATTAGGACACTATGAATATTGTAGAATGCCCTTTGGACTAAAAAACGCCCCTGCGACGTTCCAAAGATTAATGAACACGATCTTAACGGGTTTACAAGGGTTGCAATGTTTCGTATATCTTGATGATATTGTTATTTACGCATCGTCAATCGATGAGCATACTCTAAAATTAAAAAATGTTTTTAATCGTCTTAAAGAAAACAATTTAAAACTACAACCAGACAAATGCGAGTTTATGAGACAAGAAATCGCATATCTAGGTCATATCATATCTGATAAAGGAGTACAGCCTAATCCCGACAAAGTAAACGCAATTGCTAATTTTTCAGTTCCAAAGAGTCCTAAATCCATTAAGACTTTCTTAGGTCTTGTCGGATACTACCGGAAATTCATTAATCATTTTGCAAAATTAGCTAAGCCGTTAACTTCATTGTTAAAAAAGGATGTTCCATTTACATGGAACGATGAGCAACAAAAATCTTTCGACACATTTAGAAAAATATTAACCAGTCAACCCATATTACAATATCCCGATTTTAATCGCGAATTTATATTAACCACCGATGCATCAAATCATGCGATAGGTTCCGTTTTAAGTCAAGGACCAATTGGTAAAGATTTACCAATCGCGTATGCTTCGCGAACTTTAAATAATTCCGAACAAAATTATAGTACAACCGAGAAGGAGTTACTAGCCATTATCTGGAGTGTAAAACACTTTAGACCTTACCTTTACGGACGAAAGTTTACAATTGTAACAGATCATAGACCTTTAACTTGGTTATTTAACTGCAAAGATCCAGGAAGTAGATTAATACGATGGCGCTTGAAATTAGAGGAATACGATTATAAAATTGTTTATAAACCAGGAAAAATCAATTCAAATGCAGACGCACTATCTCGTCCCTTATGCCTCAATACAACTTCAGAATCCGATTCGTTTGAAAATTTTATTCAATTTCATTATAAAACGCTCGACATACCCAAGATCGAAACAATTCCATGCGATAAATTCAGGTACTTTCCTAATGTATTACTTTACTCAAAAGACTTAGACGAAGACAATTTACTTTCTCAAAGTATAACAAATTCCTATGATATGAGCAATGTTCAAGAAGCTGAAGATTTATATTCAATCATAAAGTTATCTAAGAATTCCGAATGCACATATATTTGCATATGTAAACAATTTCATTTTGACAAATTAGAATATAAAGATATATTTTATTGCTTACGCAACTTAAGAACCGATCTTACAAATAATAAATACATTGGAAAAATTTACATTCATGATGTAACGATCAACAACAAAAATATAAAGAAAGAAATGTTCTCTGAGATAATCTATTATCTTTTCCAAAATACAAATATTCAGCCCATTATTTTGAACAAAGAAAGGAAAATCCCAGAATCCCAAGATGAAATTTTAAAAATTCTCCGCGAAAATCACGATTCAAAATTAGCTGGTCATTCAGGATTTGTCAGAACATACAAACGAATAAAAGAATTTTATAAATGGGATACAATGAAGAAAGATATAAAGAAATACATTAAACAATGTTCATCGTGCCAAATTAATAAAACTAATTTCAAACCTCCGAAAGCTCCAATGGAAATTACATCAACATCTACTAAACCCTTTGAAAGACTTGCCATTGATATA
This sequence comes from Pemphredon lugubris, assembly GCA_933228935.1. NCBI lineage: Eukaryota > Metazoa > Arthropoda > Insecta > Hymenoptera > Crabronidae > Pemphredon > Pemphredon lugubris. The sequence goes on along the minus strand of OW121819.1, from coordinate 39,317,068 downwards.
GTCGGACCCTTACCACAAACTATTAACAATAATCGATTCATACTCACTATGCAAGATGACTTGACAAAGTTTTCTTATGCTATTCCCATACCGAATCATGAAGCTCAAACTGTTGCCACAGAATTATGTAAATTCATCACATTGTTCGGTATTCCCAAAACAATACTTTCTGATCAGGGAACTGATTTCACATCACAATTATTGAAAGATCTAACTAAATTATTTAACACGAAACACATATTATCGTCTCCCTATCATCCTCAAACAAATGGTGCTTTAGAAAGATCACATTTAACTCTAAAAGACTACCTGAAACATTATATTAATAACAAACAGACAGACTGGGATGAATTTATACATTTCGCAATGTTCGCATATAATTCTCACATACACAAATCGACTGGCTATACGCCGTATGAAACACTTTTCGGAAATAAACCCTATTTACCTAATAGCATATTACAAGAACCTAGTTTAAATTATTCATATGACGATTATATAATAAATCTAAAACAAAAATTAAATTTCACACAAAAAATTGCAAGAGAAAATATACTCGAAGCAAAAACGAAATCAAAAACCTATTACGATAAAAAATTGAAAACTCACAACTATAAAGTTAATGATTTAGTGTATATCTTAAGTAAACAAAGCAAACCAGGATTAAGTAAGAAACTATCCGCGAATTATGAAGGACCGTATAAAATTATAAAAATCAATTCCAATAACACAATTCAAATTCAAAAAGGCAAAAAATTAATAACGTATCACACTAACCTATTGAAACCTCATATTCCAGGAAATGAAGACACTTAAAGTACTCATATCCCTCATAATCTTATTCCTAATCTTATTCAGTATTCCACAAATTCATGGATACGACGAACCAAAACATGAACCACACTATAATATATCCTATTTGAATAACCACATCGGTCTATATTATAATCACTTAGGAAATGCATTATTATCAAGTTCTAAATTTACTTTACTAGCTCATTTTAATCTTACTAGTCTAGAACGGAAATATGATCAATTATTAAAAATCTATTCCGAATCGTTCGAGATGTGCACGTATAATTCTACTTTAAACACCAATCATGTCACATTCTATTGCCAAAATTCTTTTCAACTTTTACAAACTCGAATTCTTGCAATTAAGAATAAAATGGAAACAATAAATCACATGACAGGCCATAAATCAAATAGACAAAACGGTAAAATCAAACGAGGTATTTTCGATGGTGCTTCTTATGCTTTTAACTGGTTATTTGGCATACCAGATGCAGAAGATGCTAAATTCTACCACGAATCTATTACGTCCATAGTTAACGACAATAGAAACATTCAATTACTTATGAAAAAACAAATCGCAATAGTATCGAATACGATTCAAAATTTTAATGCAACTATACAGAATCTCAAATTAAATGAAGATAAATTGAACGAAAATATTATAATATTCAACAAATTTTCAAAATCAACAGGAGCCATATTAACCGAATTTCGAGCTCAACAATTAATTTCGCAACAAATCCTTTTACTTTCACAGATAACTTCCGACTTAGATGCATATTACGACTCTCTTATTTCTTCCATAACATTAGCAAAACATAATATCTTACATCCACACGTCATATCTCCACTCAATCTCTTAAATGAATTATCTCACGTTACTCTTCAGAACGACCAGAAATGGCCAATTCCACTAATTTACTCTAATATTCATAAATATATCGAATTGAGCAAGTTGGATGTCATTTACATTGACAAAATGATAATATTCAGCATTAAATTCCCGCTTACCCAAGGAATAATGTACAATCTCTACGAAATCCTACCTTTACCTATTCCACATAATTTTTCGAATACATATTCCTATATAGAACCTAGCTTCCCTTACCTCCTAATGAGTGCAAGCAAGGTCTATTACGTGAAGCTCCAAAATCTCAAGGATTGCAACCACATCAGCGATAGCGAATATATTTGCTATACGGGATACATCACGAGGACAATCGGAGAACCACTGTGCGAAACAACTTTACTTACAACCATCGTCAAGAGAATACCATTATCCTGCAAAACACAAACAATTAAAGCCGAATTTGAAATCTGGCACCCAGTCCAGAATAGTCAGTGGATTTTTGTAATCACAACTCCACTACAGTTAACTCTCACGTGCTCATCATCACGTATCGAGGACGTAAGTCTGGAATCCACAGGAATCCTTAAATTGAAACCAGGATGCAAGGGGTACACTGAGAATTCCGTCCTGGAGTCGAATGACGACATCGTCGCGAGTTATCAAGATAAAATCATCGAGTATAACATTGCAGAAGATGACTGTTGTCATAAATTTCGACAGGAATCGAGTAGGGTTCCAATGCAATTATCAAAATTAAAACTCGTCAACATCAAATTAGACGAATTCAAATATGCAAACCATAAATTAGCAGAATTGGACGCCGCACTACAAGAGCAACTAGATAAATCAGTGACTGTAGAATACCACAATACTTGGCTCACTATTTTATCTGTAATAGGATCCATTATTGGGATAGTCACCGTTATCAACATATTACGTTGTTGCGGTGCATTCAAATGGATTTCAACATGTTGCTGTTGCTCGAAGACACCAAAACGCATCAATTGCTTGAAAATCTTCAACGAAACAAACCCATCGTCTACTACAAGAGTACAGCTTTCTAATATATTAGAAGGACAACTAAGTCAAGAGGAAATTCAACCATGTCCTCAACCACTCCGTACACCACCACAAACCAAGAGAGCCATGGGAAACCAAAGATCACGCTCACTAGGACCCAGCATTAACATGAATTAATGTAGATTTTACTTCATATATATATATATATATTAGTCATAATTACCATAATTACTAGAATACGATATAATGTCCTTGGACACTTTAATTACTAATCTAACATATTGTGTTTGAAGTTTTAAGTTTGACAGTTCCATGTACTTTTAATCATTTAATTAATTTACAATCTACTTTTTCCTTATAAATTAATCTAAAGGAGGGAGATGTTAGATACCGCGTATAGAAACACGAAAATCTTGTATTTTAAGATAAGACACTTAGAATAGTCATAGCAAATATTTTCGATCGACGAAAACATCAGAGACTCCTGACTAACTCCTGACGCATCCTCGCTACTTCCCCTACCGTCCGAAGTCCAACGTCCTGCCACCGCTAGAAACATTTCCATCCTTCACCTCCCAAATTATCACCCTCTCTTTAAGATAAGGGTTTTCTTAAAACCTTCGCGCAGAGCCTCCGGAAGAGAGAACAGTCCTTGTACGTCAACCAGACAACATCGAATTCTGTATCAGAACCTCATACACGCGATTCATAGCGAGTCAGCTATAATAAAGTATTTTTTTTTAAACACAAAAGAATTTGTGCCTGCCTACGGAGTACAACAAAACGCTGAATATTAAACGACCATAAATTTCACCTTCCTTCGTTGGGATAAAAAAAAATTAATTAGTACCGTTTTTCATCCCACGCGTGTTAAGCCACAATTGTTACTGTTCTTCTTGCTCACATCTGAGCGTGTTTCCGCTGTGTTTGCAATTGCAGTTCGTCGACCCGTACTTAGATTTAATTATCTACGGTAATTAAAATGAATTATCTAATACTAGGCTGAACTGTAATTCCATTCTAGAATTCAACGCGAGCTACCAGAATATTTTTGACAGATTACAGCTGATCTTTGTATTCCTTGAAATATGAATTGTATCAATCTTATCTGGACTAAGTATCGAGTTACGCGTTACAATAGAGCGAGTGTTGTTCGAAGTTATGATATCACCATTCCCACATGTTTCTGACGCGTGTCAGATTGCTGTTTGCAGTGTACGTACAACGAAGAGATCGCAATGAAATTGAATATACAGTCAGCGTTCGTACGGTCTGACTAATGAAACTTAAATTCTACTTTCCATCCGTTATACGTTGATCTTTAAGCAATTAAGTGTCGCTTATCAATCCATTTGATGATAATTTAATTGCCGTAATCCTCGCGAGATTAGAAACATTGATGTGCAGCGCATTTACGTACAATACCGATGGCTATCAGATTACACGGTCATGTAGCAACGAATATATTATTACTCGAGCATAAATTTTATGATTTGCCGCCAGCATTAAACGAGTATAATAAACAAGCCCTAAATTCGATTATATGTCAGCGCTACGCAATTAAACATTAATCATTCAGGGCACATCGAATATGTCGGACAGAATGTGTCAAAGCTGATTGTAAATTTGACAAATATACCTTCAACGCCAGGTATCCATGGAAACTCGAAGAAATGTCCACGAACCTGCATAGTATGTACAAACCACCACACGCATTCAATATACTTTACGCGCTTTAACGTACACCCACACACTCGCATCGCCTTTCTCTCCAGCCGAAGTAGTTCTGGGCCCGTAAGGGGCCCCATTCACAGTCTCCTTCCCCCTCCACATCTCTTTCTGTCTCTTCCCCGACTTTGTTCTCCTTTTCTCTCGTCTCTCCGTCTCTCCCACCTCTTACCTGTCCCTTCTACTCACCTGGCAACTTCGGCTCACCTGAGCAGCCATCTTGAGGTATACCGAGGTATCGTGCACCTCGTCCTCCTTAAGACGCATTTTCCGCTCGTCGAGGTAACCAGTTGCATCGCTTCGCATCCACCGCCGGCAATGCGAGCCGACGCAACATACTGATCGTTGCATCCTACGGGTTTGCTAGTTGCACTCGCCTCTCTCGCGGCCGTTTCGCGCTGACTCGCGCGTATTGAGAGTGAGAGAGACGGAGAAAAAAAAGAAACTTTCGCGTTATTTCGGGTCACTCGGCGCGGCGGAGTTAAATTTGAAGCCGCGGTGCTTGGGGCATACCGGATTTGCTCTCAGTGTTCGTGGAGTTGAAATTGTGCGACTGTGACATTCTCCAGAGAGGAATAGAATCGAAGCGAAGGTGGCTCGACCGAGGGTGGAATAATAAAAAAAAAACCAATACGGTAAGCTGATCTCGATCGAAGAAAATTGCTCAATATCAAAAAACAAATCGCGATATCTTCCCATCGAAGTGCAAGTTCGATTCGAATTACGATTCCCGACGATTTACACCTGAGAATTATGAAAATCATCTAATGCAATATTCGTTTCCTCGAATCTACTCTCAGCTCCGATTTACAATATTTCAAATCCCACGCGACTCGACTCCACCGCTTATCCCGTATCCCGTTGCATTCTGATCGATAGATCGGTGCATCGACCGACCGAACGAAAAGCAACACCTTCCAACCACGATCCCGGTGAACGTACCCACGTAAATGTCACGGGCGACGCTGACACGGATTTAACGTGAGAACCCGCGGATACCCTTTTGCCAGCCCGAGGAGATTCGAAGCTCGGTGATGAGGAAGTTCTGAAGACAACAGGTCTGAACAAGGAAGTGAGTCCCATCTTTGATTAGCCCCTCCCCAAATTGGAACGCGCTGACATCCACCGCGAACGTATGTAACTTCATCTCGAGAGGCGAGTAACGTATAGAAAGAGAGAGGAATTTTATCGCAAGTTATTACGAAGCGAAAGTATGTTCTTTGTTCCTGGAGTTTCACCTTTCGGAACAGTGTCGCACCTCTCGCGTTAAACTTTGATACTCTAAACGTTCTCGCGTGAGAGGATAAATCTATTCCACGAATTCTAGTAGATATTTTAATCTCTGCGTGTCATTCCTTGAGTCTTCGCGTTGAAACGCCGAACGATCAGATTGATCTTTATTGTTTTCTTTTCCCAGAGCATCGTATATCAAAATGGGATCGAAGATAGAGTACGTCGAGTCTTCTCATATGTACGCGACGAATTACATTCGTAATTCGAAGGCGATCGGTGTTCTGTGGGGTATTTTCACCATATGCTACGCCATCATCGGTGTCGTGGCCTTTGTTACGCCGGAGTGGCTGGGCGACTTGGAACACGAGAATCCTGGCAGATTCGGCCTTTGGACGAGGTGCAGCTACGGTGGAAATGGTAACGAACCAGTCGAAGCGTTTCAACCAGTTAGCTGCTGCGACCTCTTTGAAAAGAGTTCATCTAAATTGTGTCGCAAATATGATGCGATGCCAGCATAATTATATTTAATAAACATACTTTAATACTTCATGGCTCGGATTACTAAAGAAAGTAAGGGAACCACTTCCGTGTTGTCTGTTTAAAAGTATCTCGGCAAGATTTACGAATATATTCTGATTTTCACTAAACTTTCATCAATTTAAATGGCAATTGGTAATTACTTTTCTGCATGGCGAGTATAATCGTCATAATGCAGAAAATTGCCATTTCTCCGTGACGAGTATACTCGGCAAAAACAGCTAACTGGTTAATGGCACGACGAGGAGCTAAGCCGCGAATCGAGATCTAGCGATCGCAAGCGTAGATCTTAGATCGACGGATCTTGAATCTCGAATTACTGACACGCGATACGCGCGATGCGAGGATCTTATGCATGACGATTTGTGCTCGCGTAATTTTTATGTACGCGAGTGAACTCGAGGAGTACGATCAAGGGACAGACTCATAGTGGGTTGAGTCGGTTTCTTTTGTTTTTGTTTACGTACGCTACTATGGTTCTAAATAAAGATAAAAAATTGATTTGCAACAGTGAGTCTCGACTCCTCGACCGATTACCTCGGAATGTTCGATAATCGTGTATCTGTTACAATAATTGCACACGCGTATAGTTCGTGGGAGTGAAATCGATTTCTTTTGTTTCTCGGTCTCTGAGAAAGATCGATAATCGTTCGTTGATAATTTAAGAATTTACATTGCGATTTCACTATTTCTTAATGCAACTTTGGTGTAATTGCCTACAAGTCCGTGCATAATTTATTACATATGTACATATGCTTCTTGGATAGTTTATTTCAATTCGGTTTCAGTTGCAACCTGCTTTACAGAATTTCTCAAACATTCCATTAGATAAGTCCGAATAACGACAGAAAAAAATCCCATTAAAAAGATAATTATCTTCCACGATGATATCGAGAATGACACGGGATATTTGAAACGCGCTGTATACAGGGTGAGTCATCGAAGTTACTCACTCGTGTTACCTGGTTTCTTAAGTACCTTCGAGGAAAACCTTTTACGAAAAAGTTGTTTTACTTTAAAAGACTTTCGATCATCGTACAGCTCCCTTAAAATAAAACAATCTGTCCTTCTGCGAACTTCGTGTGAAGCGTTCGGAGAAAGAAGTAACCATGTCTGAAGAATTTAGGCGAGTCATCCTGTATAATAAAAATGCAATAGACACTTTTGAAATCTAAATTAGGTATTGCATACTTTGATCTGACATGTTAATTTGCTCTCCGTATATATTGTGTTGTATAATATAAATACCATAATATTATTATAAATTCGTAGAATAAGACGAACGCGACGATTTACTTCTTCGGTCTCGTTCGACTAACACATTTCATTGTTTACAGGTGAACTTGGGGAGGAGTGCATCGGCAGATTGGACGATATCTCGACGATTGCCAATATTCCTTTCCGTGCGAGTACGATTCTAGTCGGCGTCGCTGTCATAATCGCCTTGTTCACGATTTGCGCAATGTTACTGTTCTTCTTTTGCCAGAGCACGACTGTCTTCTATATCTGCGCGTGGATGCAAGTAGTTTCAGGTAATCCCATTAATTGCATCGGTGGTAATTGCAGTTGAATATTTACGCGCACATAAATTATCCGGAGCGTAAAGTTTCGTACCGCGCTCGGCTACGAGAATGCAAATAAGATTCGAATCTTAGCATCGATTCATTTCAAAAATGAAGTGCGCACAAATAATTCAAAACAATTCCAAAACATTTCTATAGTACTCTTCTTATCGCTTCACGGTCGTTGTCGGAAATAAAAATTGTTTCGCGTGCACGACTTTCGTTATACTCACGGAGCAATAAATCTAAATGTTTTACTGTTCCCGTAAAACATTGTTTTGGAACAACGATCGCTGGCCGTACGAGTGACGTCGAACAAAAAGCAACGTACGTTGTGGCGGTAATTGTCAAAGATAACGAAAAAGGATCGCGCGGAACGAAAATGATTTGCGATACGAATCTTCGGAGTCACGCTTAATGTTCAATGAGAATTAAAGTTTGCGCACACTTACTACACCCAGCGTAACCTTCCCCCGTGACATGGGGAGATAGATGCGAAGATTAAGATTTAAGATTACGTTTGGCGCGATTCGAGTAGAAATCCGAGGGTAATTGCCGCTTTACGTAATTGCCGAGACAGTAAAAAAAAGAGATTCACGAGAGAAACATTCCGGGTGGGGGAAGGGGGGGGGGTACGTTAAACGTTGCTTTAGAAAGTGTAACGCAGCTGGGCGTCACATTCTTGCGGGCCATTACTGTAATCCTGACTTAATGCCTTATCACCGCGATGCAATTGCAAATTGCACCGATGCGCTGGGGACCACCGGGTCGGGAAGTGATGCAATCGTTCCGTTTAGCCTGTGCTCGTTGCGCAAAGGCTCAGCGGGTCGGCGTGTACCGTGTCGTGAACTCAAAAAGTTCTCCAAAAGTTGATTTCGCGACTTCGATGTGTCCGATGATTTTTCCATGAAAGCTTACATTGCGAGTACAATCTAAATAATTCTCTTAATTCTTTGACAACAATCGACGTCGCGGCTCTAGTATACACATTAACCCTTAAACGCATGGATTTTTAAGGAATAACATGTTCTAAATTAGGGAATTTAATTGAATTTAAAACATTATGCATTTAAGTGTTAATCTAATTGTTTTACAGGAAAGCAGATATCGTGTTTCTAATTCCAATACGTGATCGATTTATTTGAAAATATTTAAAGAAAACCGACTTCGCGAAATGTGAACTGAAAAACACAAAAATAATACAAGAGCGGAAAGCACTTTCGGCTTGTCACCGTTCGAGTGTGACGGTTCTAGCGAATTAGAACTCCTCGTTTTTACTCGAGTTGGTTACGCGACAGCAATGATTTGGGATTGGGATCTTTCTACCGTTAGAAAGCGTTAGTTGATTTTGAGACGAGAGTTGACTGTTAAATTGTGAATGACTGAATAAGGACGCATCGCGTCAAATCGATCGTTCTTCGGAACAGTGTTTTTGATTTTGTTGGAAATGTGATACATTGCAGTCTCGGTTATCGAAGAGCAGTTATTAAAACGATATCGAAATATTAAAAAAAATCGTGGATTTTTAATTGCTGAAAATGTGATGCATGTTCTTTAAAAAGTTTTTTTTTAATCAGTCCTATCTTTGAGTTTCTTTTCAGTTTACGTAAGGTAATACGCAAAAATAATATATAAACTGCGAGAAGTTTGTTTAAAACATATTTCTGAAAATGGAAAAAATTTTCTGAGGTATCTAGAGCAGTGATCGGTCGACGGAAAATGTCCTTTCTTGACGAAATGGTCCTAGTGTCCTCCAAAAGAGTCCACTAGAGAAAGGACGTCCGAACATTTCGATATTCCTTACATTAGTCCCAAACAAAATACATTGCAGTGTTTGCCTGCAAAGAAAGTCCTTAAAAGTATTTCGTTAAATTAAAAACACCAGCAAAGTTAAGATCTTTGAAAGTCATCCGTGTGCTCTTTCCCTCTGTTTTAATTGTATATTTAATTAAAGTAATTTTAATTTCAAGTTTTTTTACCAAATTGCATGCTTGTCAACGAAAGGATGACTCGTAAAGAATTAATCCTTTATTCGCGAATCGTGAGTACTTAGTGCAATTAATAAAAAAATTTACAAGAAAGCGCTTTCTATCCTTGGGATTCGCCATTACAAATTTTACAATGTAACGATGCGAACGACGTTACGATGAATGAGAGGAATTAACGATGGAATTATTTCAATCCAGTTTTTGCGAGAGAATTTCTATAAAATTGCACGTACGTACTCCCGCGATCGTGAGAGTACCCGAGTAAGGTCTGAACTAACAATGGATTTCATTTTTCCCAATAAGTATCCCTTTTCTCCGCGTCAGGTGTAAAAGTTTCTTCCTCTACTCTGATAATGGGAGGAAAACTCGAGGGCTAGAGACACAATTAAAATCGAACAATGCAATCGAAAAATTCAATCGAACAGCAAGATACGTCCCTTCTGCTCCGATTAAAAATTACCCTGAAGTGGAAGAGAAACTGCATGGGAAGAAATGTAGAATACCCCGTTATAACGTATAAGATAGTAGCCAGTTTACCGTTCGACCAACGCCTTTACGATTAGCATAACCCACGGCGACGGGAGACAGAATAAATCTCTTAAAATTATTAAATTATTCCTGGAAGATCTAACACGAAATGTTCTTTATCCGTATAATAAAACAATCGTTAAATATTTCATGATTCGCGGTTGCGATTAATATCAATGTATTTCATTAAGTACTCGGGAACGAATGATCTTGTCATTTTTTGTTTTATGTCGTAAAATGAGTTGAACGTTGAAAGGAGTTCACGGTGAACGTCAAACGACATGGAGGTTGAAGTAACAAAATGCGGGTACAAGCACGATGCGTTTACAAACTGCTGGTGCGTACGGTTGACCCACTTGGAGAACATTGACACGGTTGATTTGAACCGCGAGTCGCGCGATATGTCATGTGTATTTGGACACGATGATCGTTCAGTTATTTCAATCGTGTATCTTTTTATTGCACCGCTATGTTGATAATTCCTGATCTCACGTTGTGCCCTTCGATATGGATTTTATATCTCAGGGTTGAGATATATTTAACGCTAGAACTACCAACAATTAGTGTACACCTATTTCTATCAGAATAATCAAATGATTGACTATTTATAAAATACGTTATGCGAAAACAACACACTTTAAAAATAATCAATTTAAATGAAAATATGAACCCAGTCAGAATTACTCAATTTGTAATTCTAGTGTTGAACTTCTCTCTGCGAATACATACAGAACCTTGATTTTATTGAAAATTAGATTAACGAGTGAGATATTCATTATAATTAATATTAAACATGCCGCGAGGTGGACGGTATAACAAGGGACGATCAAATTTTTCATCCTCAATTGAGTTAAGTGATCAGCATAAAAATGAATTGTGGTAACGATGTAAAGTAATTTCTTTAAATCTATCGAAAATTAGATTAATAATCAACGCGTTCGACGCAATGAATGCTGAACGTTAAATGGGCGATCGAGCAGATCGTCGCTCACGTTTTTAATTCCTAATTGATTTTACGTGATTCGGGATAATTGTAGCATTGCGTTATCGATGCGCGTATTCGCGAATAGGGGGACGAAAACAAATCGGTATTTTCGAAACGCGATTTACGTAATGACGATTATCGATAGGAAGAGAGACGAAAGTTGAAAGACAATCCTCGTCGATTTTGCGGCATTACCGGTGATCGTGGCTCGTTTATACGCCGACAGTGAAAGTCAGTCGTTGAAATGTGAATCAACTTTACAAAGAGGAAAACGTTTCACGGAGAAACGAAACGCATTATGATGCCGCACAGCGAATCGGAAGTGGATACTTCCTGCCTGCCCGTAATACGACAGCTCACACTTTTCATGGACTCGGTTTTCTTTGGATATTTTCGAATTAATCGATTATGTAATTGAATTGGAGAAACGATATCTACCTTTGTTTAAAATGATTTTATTAATGTATGTACCAGAGTCACGATGTGAACTGTAGTATAAAAGTTAAGAAAATCATTTAGATTCTACTCGCGATATAAACTTTTGCAGAAACATTATCAGATTAATATCTGCACTGGGGTCACGATATCAACTTTTATACAAAAATTATTAGAAAATATTTACACTAGACTCGTGATATAATAACGTTTATATAACCAGCGTTACAGTCAAAATATACAACTTTTTCTAATTAATTTGCCGCGCCACGTTTCAATCGACCACCGCGCATATCGAATAGGCCATTCCCGCAATTAAACTCGACGATGCACAATAAAGTAACGAAGAAAGTAGAAGAAAATGATTATAAGCGATAGCGCTTACGTATCTATGTCGTAAAAAGCTAATCAGCGCTCGAAAAGCAACAGTTGTTCCAGGTACCTTTCACTACTGGCCTCGTCCTGCCTCTTGTACAATATCCGTGAACAAATAGAGTTCGCTTAAATGCCAGCGTTATGTCTATGACGATAGAAAATTGAATCGTTAAATTGAAACATTCGTAAACGAATTGCTTGAGCGTGAAATTGTCATTCAAACGCGAAGTTGTTTGTTGCAGGTGGCCATTGCGTTAATTACTATAACCGAACGATATCCATTGCGTCTATAGAATTGTCATCCCAACGTGAAATTATTCTACACAAACGTCAATGACATTAGTTACCATCCGTTAAAGATAAATGACTTCCCTTATCCACCGTTTTGATATTAATCGGTGAAAAGTATTACCGTCGTCGAGTGATAGCATTTTCTTTGTCATTGGATAAAAACGCGAAGTTTTCAGTAGCACGATAATGGTCTTTACGATCTCAAGGTCTAACGGCATTAAATTACATATTACCGGATTACGTGCAATTACCGTCCGCAAAAGCACCGTAGTCGGATTGCAAATGACCGTACCATATAATTTCCCTTCGGGGGAGTAGTTCGTAAAGGACGATGAGATGAACATTTTAGAAACTGCGTTAGACGATAGCAATATTCTTTTCGTTTTCAGCTATATGCATGGCCATCGGGGTTTGCATTTATCCTTTGGGATGGGATTCGCCGCTGATTCGTGCCGTTTGCGGTGCAGCTGCCTCGAGGTACGAAATTTGAATATTTATGCTGGGTGCATCATTCAGAATTGTCTGACAGAATTTTTTATTTATCGATACTAGAGAAAAACGTTGCATATACAAAACAAGATTAGGAAACAATCAAGTTCAAAGCGCTGCGTATAAAGTAAAAAGTACAAAAAACATTAAAAGTCCGATGTGTTACATATATAAAAAAATTAAACTCCGCTTTCGCCATGTAGAGCGATATATTTCACGTACAACAGTTTTCCCTAGAATTAATAAACAAAACGTTCTTTCAAATGGCAATTATTATCGTCTCACCCTGTATGTTCTACGGGAAAAATTTTTTTAAGTAACTTGCACGTGCGTCAGTCGCGTGGTTATTAATTTAATTCGTAAAACATATAAAATAGGAAAACCTATACGTTTATTATTCGTAGGATTATCTTTTAATGCGATGTGGTGTTGAAATCAATTTAACAGGTACAACCCAGGTGCCTGTGCGGTTAGATGGGCGATACCCTTAGCCGCGATCGCTGCTCTCGACGCCGCTACCTTGGCCGCGCTCGCTTTCATCCTGGCATCCAGGCACGTCAGATTACAGCCCGAGCCCTTTAACAATGGTTCCTTGTACAAAGGTAAGTAGCGATAACGTTCGCGTAAATTGATTCGAACGCGAAGAGTGACGTCGAATCTCGTTTCGACGTTAAAGGTATTTCTCGTTAATCTGAACGATCCTGTGGGTTACCCCGGAAAAAACTACCGTTAGGGAAAAGTCAGATTGTTGAGTAACGACCTTTTGCCAAAGATTTGTACGGACATTAAATATAAATATACATAGTTAATCTTCGTGTCGTATTGATTCCATTTCTTTATTACGTCTAAACAAGTCGTACATATTTTCATTTCTCATTTATCAATTATTCGACTTATTGTTAGAAGTACGTAGTAAAGCAGATACTCAATATCTATAAAATAAACATTTACAGGTCCAGGCACGTAACTATACAACATCCATTTAACATAATTTGAAAAATCGCAGGTGACCTCGACCTTTCGATAAAAAATCAAAGGAGCAATAAATTGATAACGCGTCCTCCTTAATACCATTAAACTTTAATGAAGAATATTTCTAATAAAAGAAATACTTCGCTCGTTACACAAATTTATCCAGTCAGCTCTCCCACCCCGTATAAATGAAATACATAATACATATAATATTAGAAGTAGCAACGTTTCCTTTCTCCCAATTTTCATTCAATTTATCTAACTAAGCTACCATTGCAGGAGAAGTGAATCCGGGTTACGTGAACGAGGCCCAGAGTGTCGCCGGATCCCGGAAATCTCTATCTCTGCGACCGGTTCTGCTGGTGGCACCACCCGAACAGGATCGCTACAGCGAGCTCTCCAGAGCGAAATCACATTCGCATCATAGTCTTTACACGCCGGCACCGTCGCATCCGGTTCACACGATGTCGACGAACACCCTGAATCATTCTCAGCACAATTTTCAGCTCTAAAGGAAAACGGAATTCTGCGCGACGCTAGCGCGAATCAATCGTCTCGACGAATGATCGAGGAATTTTCCGTAATTTGTAAATGATTGTACAATGACGATGTCGTCTTCACGAACATAACGGAGGATCGTAGAGCCCCGAGGGGTTACCGAATTTTACCGTGGACTCGAATGATCTTTCGTTGAAATGAAACTGTAGAGGTGGAGTATTTAAGTGGGAGCACCTGATACCTCGGTTATTTATAAGAGTATGAAAGACTCTGCACAAAAGTACGCTGTGCTAAGGCCATAGAAACAATGTTTTCTCAATATTGTTTCCTGTCGCGTGGAGTGTTTCATTTCTCCGTAAATGGCGAAGATATTTATGCGTTCTCATTTAAATACCTCATCCCGTATAGTATTAGTTTGCGAATCTTACGATTTGGGGATGCAAAATTGTAATTTGCGAGAAGCATCGAAGGAAATCGATAAAAAAGCTTGATACCTCGAAACGAACGGCGAGATGGACGAGGAAGATTCGTTCTGAGAGATATTTTTTGAAATTTTTATACGAGCAATACGTTTTTAGGTAAGTCGAAGAGTGTTAAGTTACAGATAGGATGGAGAGAAATATTGTACATAAGGTTAGTACTCGCTTCGAAGTAAAAGTTAACCATTATATTAAGGATTTTGAGTTATCGTTATTAACGACACTGTACAGTGAGTACAGTGAGTCTCCGACTTACGCGATTACTGCTTTTATTATATATATATTATTCTTTTTGTTTACAACAAGTATCTATGTCTGTACAAACAACAACTAACAAGATATGTATAACTTGTGCACATACGTACCGGCAAAGATCGCGTCGTGGCAATCAAAAACGAATTTCACAGTCTCGAATTGGTTTTCTGATTCGCTTCTAAGAATCCGCGTAAGTCGTGGACTCATCGTAGTTCATCTGCCGATTTATCGTCGGATCATTTATACAATGTTTTTGTATTCTGTACATACGTTGAAGTCACAGCGATCGAGTGCGAAGTGACGGTTTTTGTAAACTGTTTTTTTTTTTTATGTACGTCCCGTGCATTCTAACAACGCGTCGGTGGTCGCGCGAGAACGATAGAGGGATTCTGACAGGATTTGAAATGAAACAAATTTTATTTTGTAAAGCGACCACGGAGCGATGAAAATATTGTATATCCGAGTGACATAATATTACGCGTGTTACGATCAGATAGACCATTTTCTTTTTTACCGTTTCTGATACTTGCGTGTTATGTGTTCCGAATTGATGTAAACTTTTAACGGAAATAATAAACGGTAATATATTTCCACCGATTCCGAAGTTACGTTTGATTGACACACGGCAGTTCTAGTTGCACACATTTCGTGGATTCCTAACTAAAGTGAGTTCCCCTTTTTCGCATGGAAGTTTTTGATAGTTGTAAACGTTTTGTATAAAAAGACTCGGTTCGTAGAATTCGGAAACCTCGTATGATAAAAGAATAATTGCGTAAGTAATTTAGTTTCTGTCCTGAATATTCTACGCAGCTTCCCCGTTTTTATGTTACATACAGTCAGTTGCTTTTACGCTGTTTATAGGTTTCGTGTTTCTACGTCTGTTACGTCTCTTGCATTTTTTATAAAGGCAATGTTTCATTCAAACAAATCCGTTTCAATGTCCAGTTTTATACATTTCGTAAATCCGCAACTGAAGAGAGTTTCTTTTGTTTCACTAGGAACCTTTGGCGTACACATTTTTACCAGGAATATAAAAATAGAAACACTTTGCCTGCGACTTATCGTTTCTGTGTATAATTCATGAAAAACGATCAACTTTGGATATTTCTCTGAACATACGTTTCGCTATGAGTTTGTCAATTTTTATCAAGAGACAAGGTCTTGTCTCGGGCCAAGTACAAGTGTCATATCTTCACTAACGAAAGTGTTTCGTTTACAGAGCGTCGAGGACTATACCGGATGTAATTTTGTACAAAATCCAAAATGTCACTCCAAAAACCGATCGATTTTACTCCATTGTTTCGCAAACATGTACACACAGTGGCTCCCGAAAGTATTTGAAGGCTTGCATGTACCAGTTACGTACATACGTGAGCCTTCGAATATTTTTACGAGCCCCACATTCGCGAAGCAGTGGTATAAAACAAAATATTGTTTGGAAGATATACAAACTACATACGTACGTTGCACACGTATTATATAGATTTGAATACTTTTGCGAGACAAAGCATGTACACGTTTGCGGAAGGGTGAAATAAAATTAATCGCCATTTGAATTATTTACAAATTACATACATATTACATACTTACGCGGTCAAATATCGAGACACCGTACATACATAAACGTTTGGGAAGCAATACTTTTCCAAGACACCGTACATACATACACTTTTGGGGGACGACGTAATAAAATCAATTCCTATTTGAATTATACCTACAAATTACATACGTAAGCGTTTATATATTTTCCCGAGTCACCAAGCGTACGCATTTGCGAAGAGACGGAATATTACCGACCGCTATATGGAAAACATACAAATTACGTATATAAATACATTACACACATATGTATCAGAAGTATTTGGAGAATATACAAATTGCATGTGTACGCGATCGTACGAATACTCTCGTGCGGTGCAGCATGCATTCCTATTTGCCTATGCCTGTGTGAGATCGAGACAGGTATTCAAGGATAAAGCCGGACAGAGGTCAGCGCATCTCAGGCTTCTTAAACGTTTCGCGACAAAGGAGAGAAGACGCATTAACGAGTGGTCAGTCGAGTCGCGCGGACGTGTTTCGAATCAGACAGAGATAAGCCACAGAGCATTCCGCTTGATCTTTGAACGTTCCCGCTACGACGCTCAGTTTAGAACAACACCGCGGTCGCGATCAATCAATACACTCGAAATTTTCGTCGGTCATCTTACCTACATCCCGCAAGTTGCGCAGAGTCGTCGCACGTTCCTCGAAGGCAAGATGCAAAGTGAGTAACGAGATTAGGTAGACATTTATCATAGGGAGTTACACCTTTCGATGTAATTCATGAAACTTTCGTTCCTTCGATCGAGAGGCTTACACGTATTTCTCGGCGTTTAATCGCTCGACCCAGACTCGGCGATAAACATCGCGACGCACGCGTCCTCTTCCGTTGGTCAGTGTATTTCTCGAGCGTCGATGCGCGGCGTGCGTGTACGCACTTATTTTGCGTTTTGTTACACGACTATCATCCGTTAATGTCACGAGTTTATCGCGGAAATACAGAAACGTTTTCGACGCCGAATTCATTTGGGAAATTCGCCGAGTACAATTTTATTCATTGCAAAAGTCGGGAATGACGTATTTAGTAGAAAATATAATTGTCGTTCGTTTTAATGGTTTAATATAGGAAAATGTTCTCGATGCGTTAATTCATTTGGGAAATACGCTGAACTACAATTTTACTCGAGGAAAAAGTTTCGAGCTTTGTATTATTTCGTATAAAAAATTAACGATCGTTTGTTCGAGTGATTTCGAATGATTATTTGTGTTTAATGCTATTTGCGTTTTAGTAATAATGCATGGTTTATCGTATTTGCTGGATTTGTTGCGTAAATGGTTAATAACGCGAAACCTCGATTACGATTGATTAAATTATACAAAACACGGTAGGATTAAATTAACATAAATTCAGCATCAAATGTTTACGTTTTATTCGTCAGGGTTTCAATTATAGGAATTCTGCGTTTGGAATCATTTGCGCGTTCGATTACCTCGAGAAACCAGCGATGCGTAAAACCACGGCAATGAGTGTTTTGCGACGCAGTACGCGCCACCACCGTTGAATCTCTATACATACGCGTTACAATGTATTATATTTTTTTTACAGGAAGCATCGTGGAAATCCTGATAAATTTTCGTCACATACATAGATTCGCTTACGATATTCAGGAATAAAATTTAACGCGAAGTTTGCGGCACTGCCCGACAATGACGCGTTTGGGTATCTCTCGGTTTAAATATAGAAGCCGGTCGTCGAGGACGCTTTATTTTTTTGAAGTGACGCTAAACCGGCTCTCTGCCGGTTACAGAAGGCTCGAATTGTTTCCCTTTGATACTTTACCAAGCTCCCATCGCGATTCACTGAATTCACTTCAATTTGCGCGAGTTTTTGTTCATCCGCCGCGATGTAAATTCGGGGGAATTTTTTGGGAAAAATCAGCGCGGGATTGCAGTTCGGAGATATTTAATTAACGGAATTTAAAATGGGTACCTGCCGTGGAAGATCGTGCAAAATGTGCGAGTAAAATTGCCAACCGCAGAAATTTTAGACAAGAGACATATTTCATTTATCATGAAAATTACTTCGTTACGCGGTTTTAATTATCGAGTAATTAATTTGCGATTGATTCTCTATTGCAGATAATTACTTCTATAGTTAATGTGATTTCCAGAAAAATTACCTCGGATTCTTCTTCAATTCCTGCAAAATTACTTTCGGGTTCCATTTTCGATCCTAAAGAATTTCTTCGCGATTAATTTTCAGTTCTAGAAAAGTTACTTTCGGATTCATGTTCAACTCATGAAAAATGATCACGATATCTACTGTCAAATCCATGAAAATTACTTTGGGTCAATTTCCAATTACCGAAGAATGAATAAAAGAAAATCGCTTCGCACACTGTCCGACGTTCATTCCACTTACTAGACACGTTCACAATGACACTTTTTAGACCAATTTGAACCAATTACAAATTCTTTGATCACAGAGCTCGTTGCGTTAACCGTTCTCATCTGCGTCTCCGCGATCGGAGCGCAAAAGTGCGAGGACCCCGATGCGGAACAATGCGTCGCCGAAAACTCAATGAAAACGGCGTTTGATCAAGAGAAAAACTGGAATAAGGCCACGACGATTTACGATTTCTACGCGCGAGACATTCACGGCAACAATGTTTCGTTGGACAAGTATCGCGGTCACGCATGCATCATCGTCAACGTAGCGAGCAATTGCATGCTGACGGACGGCAATTACAATGAACTGAATCAGTTGTACGGAAAGTACAGCGAGAAGGAAGGCCTGAGGATCCTCGCTTTCCCGTGTAACCAGTTCGGCGGACAGGAGCCCGGCTCGAGCGAACAAATTCTGGATTTCGTTCAACAACACAACGTCACTTTCGACGTGTTCGAGAAGATCAACGTTAACGGGGAGAGCGCGCATCCTCTGTGGAAGTGGATGAAAACTCAGGAAGGCGGATTTATCACCAACGACATTAAATGGAACTTCACCAAGTTCTTAATTAACAAAGAAGGCAAGGTAGTCGCGAGATACGCGCCGACCACCAGTCCTCTTCAATTCGAAGCCGAGTTGAAGAAGCTTTTCTAACTCTTCGGTTTGACATTGCTATCAAAACGTACTCCCGCCGACGATGTTTTTAACGATACTCGAAGTTAAACCTCGACGGATTTCCTAATCTTACGGACGTATAATTAAATCGTTTGAAAAATAGCGATCAACGGCGAATAGAAATAATTATTCGCTCTTCCATCTTCTTTGCTATTGTCAATTCGTTGTAGGGCAATGTTTCAATTCCTGCTACACAAATCACTCTGGTATCTCCGCGTTTTAATAATTACTTCGATGTTGAAATAAATGTATATTCGTTCTCGAGAAATGTTTTTAAATTTAATTCACATCGTTCGGCGCGGCACAAGTGTAACGAGCTGCGGAAATCTCTGGCACTGAGACAATGAATTATGCAAATTTCTGATATAACGATTAGGAAGCGAAATAACCCAGGAAATCGAATCAACCCACGTACCTCGAAATATAAAATCCATCGCGGATTTGAAATAGCTATTACGCGAATCCTCAACGTGTCTGTCAACGGAATCGTTATTAAACTTTAAGACTGTTTTCAAGACGATAAAATATATTTTATCGATCAGCGGGTCGACGCGTAGAATAAGTATCCTATATTAAAATGTAAAATGTATTTACCCGATTAGTGTATCAACCAATGTCGGAGATAATAAATATTTTGTCAACTTAATACGCGTGTTTGTTGTCATCGCTCTGAAACACGGGGATTAGGATGGTAATAGTCTTATTTATTACTAACAACGTAAATACGGTCTGTACAAAATGTTTTTGGGCCCCTCGAGCCCCGGCAGGATTATTTCTTAACATTTAACATTAAATACATAAAATAGACGTGTCATTTAATAACATATGTATAAGTAAAGAATACAAAATACGGTGTTACGTTTAAGTAGGTGTACGGTACCGAGGTTGCGTTTCTTCCTTTAAATTTTTCTTTTTTTTTAATGACCATTCGCTACCCCGGACGCGACTATCTACGTAAAATAATATTTTCTCCACTATTCGAATCGTTACCCTAACTCTCTGATGCGATTTTAATTGTGCCCTTGATTATGAAAGTAGTGTGTCATATATTTTTTTCACGTTGTTCCTTTTTTTAAAGAATGTGACATAAGATAACTGATAAACTAATTTTTGTTTAATTCTCGATTTAGGCAACATTCATTATCAAGGGCACAATTGTCGCACGATAGGCAATATGTACAAGTTTTAATACAACTTCCTTCCATTACCGACCCCAACCGAAGCGGAATTATCGAAGCGATCGACGCGAAAAATAAAGAACGTGATCGTAATCATTCAAAATATTCCTTCTCAGCGTTGCAGGCACTTTTCGATCGTTCGTATTGGAATTTCGTTGAATTTCCGTCGAGCACTATTTTGTTTCAGCTTGAAGATTTCATTTGCAACGATAAAACCTTGCGCTTCTCGCAAGAGCGTGAGTTGGTTGTTTACGATTAATATTGACGGTGCGTTATATATATTTGTATAATACACGAACGGACGTATGGACAGAGTTGACGAATGCGCTGATAATAGTGGTACTCGTATAAATAAATATAAGTTAATAAATTACAGATCTTCACGCCGCTTCCTTTCCGTTAGCGTTGATGGTGGCCATCTCGTGATCCGCGTTTTTGTTTCGCCCGTTAGACAACGTCACCGCGTCCTCACAGGTCTGGAAATTGAAATAGCAGTATTTATTTACTGCGTTCGTACCTTAGATCGATCGTACAGCGTGATCGATAAGAAAATTGAATTCGATGCCTGGTGAATCCCTTTTTTCGGATAACGAAGATGTAAATCTGTTTTGCTTTTCATTCAAAATTTGATGTTCGGTGCTTTCATTATTATTATTACACGATTTGTTTAACTTGGTTTCTCCGTTCGGCCGCGACAAATCCAGAAATCAAATTCTAAGTTATTTTTATGGATTCGATTTAAATTGTATTTTGCGCTCGTACAGTTTCGGGATGATAGAGTATTTATAGTATGTACCAGTGGTTCCCAACTTCTACTCGGCATGACTCAACTAAGCATCTTCAAAATTTGAGATCTCCTCTCCCCGTGACATATAATTTTGATTATTAAAAAAGTCCTTAACTTTAAATCACTCATTTTCGAATTGCCCTCCTTGAAAATCCAATTGCACCCTGTGGGGTGTGTGTCTCAAATTGGGAACCACACGAATACAAAGACAATACAATATTTAACAAAAACACAATCTAAAAGTTTGGAAAAAGAAACAGCGGACCAACGCGAAGATCCGTTGGAATCGAACAGTTTAGTCACGTAGGACTACAAAATTATATATACAAAACTCTAAGCTACACGAACTTTTTTTAATTCCTAGGTTATAAGGGTGAGATAGAAAAAGAAATAATAAATAATGAAAGATGACAGATAAGTGGAACATATTAAATTATAATGTAACGAGAGGAGTAAATTACCCATAGTCTCTTGTTGTAATTCTACCTTGTAGGAGGGATTGTCGTAGGCCGACGTGCTTTTACGTGGCGATATGTCGGCTTTACTACTCGTCCGCCTTTTCATGAGCATCATCAATAGAATTAGGGTGGACAGAATCGCGAGAGAGGCGACGATAGCTACCACTACCAATGGACCGTAGTAATCACCCTCGTGTAGTGGGAGGGATGCGAGTTTTCCAGCTGAACAAATTATACGTGACAAGAATTAGTTTTTTCGATAACTGTGATTTTGAATTAAAGTTAAGTTTTAATTCAGTTCGATTTTAAACGGTGTTCATTGAATTTCACATAAATTGTGGGTGAAGGAAATTTATATTTATCAAATGCATTTGGTAAAAAAATAGTATCAAGTGCTGTAAGTTTAATTGTAAAGCAATGAAGGTAGATATGCTTCTGCTTTTAGATACGGAAAGTATCTGAATTAATTAGTTATATCGTATAGTATAATTACATGCGAAGACAAATTTGATCAATCGATCTAACATTGAGCGTGATAGAAAATTGCACGAAAAACAAAATAACAACAATTGCCCTAAGTTTGGCGAGATCAGTTGCTTTAAGTAGAAAATCAATTCACTTATTAATTTTAGTTACAGAAGGTATCTGAAATTATTAAATATATCGCACAGTATAAATTACAAAGGAAAATTAGATTAATCGAGCTACGTTCGATATTAATCTCTCACCTTGCTGAGAAATCGTGGCCGGCAAGAGGACTCCTGGCTTTGTAACGAAGTCCTGCACGTTGCTCTTCTTTATCCTCCCGTTCGTTAAATATACCTCGAGCCACAATCGGTACCTCGTTCCAGGCTTGAGATCGCCGATCACGGTTTTAGCGTGAGACTCCCTCTTCGCGATCTTAAAGGTACTCGTATCTTCCTTGCCACTGTCGCTCTGATAAATAGCTCTGTAAATGTTCACGTACTTGTCTTCCGGATAAGGCACGCCACTCCACGTTACCTCCACGTCCGTGGACTTAATAGTTTTAATTTCGACTTTCACGTCGAACGAGTACGGATCTGGCTCCATGGACGTCGTAACTTGTACCTGTGAGATCGAACGGTTTAATCGAAGGGAATAAAAAACACCCGCTAGTGTGCGGAGAGTCTCGAAGAATATCTTTCTAAGCGCAAAGGCAATTTTTATTTGCCGAGGAACATTTATTTGTTTCGGGGGAAGAGCAATGATGAATTAGAAAAACTTTCCGCGGTAAATTTGTCTTGATAACTATTTTTAGCGATTATCATTTTACCATTGTTGCACAATTTTTTTCACGATAGGTTATTGATCGTTTGATTTTACTAAATTTATGACGTTCACTATTTTTAACACCAAACGCATCTGGGAGGAAGCGGAAAATTTTAACGCCACTTAAAAATATATGACAGCAAAAGAAAGGTACGAATCTGTTAGTCAAGCAGGAACATGTGAAAGAGCTTACCGTCTTCTCGCTAATTAGCTCCGTCAATTGACCGGGGAACGGTACGAAAACAATTCCAACTTCGTAGGTGACTGATGGCTTTAAATTTTCGATGACGTAATTTCTCACTGCTCTATGAATCAAGGGCGTGCCGGCGTAAACTTTGCCGTCGTGCTCTTTGTATCTCAATTGCACGCCGTCGATGAACTGCAGCTCGTACTCGGTGAATTTCTTCCACATGACGTTGATCCAGGTGGAATTGCTCTCCGTCACTTGTAATTCAGCGTCGATCGGTATTTGCGGCGGTAAGGTAGTTACCTCCGCTCTTTTCTCCAATGTCCTCACGCTGTAAATTTTACTCGTGGGACTGTTGGCAAGATCCTTCAGCTTCACCGTGATTTTGACTCTGTATTCCGTGGATGGTTTCAAGTCGCCTAATTCAAATTCGAGCTGCGCCGTCGCTATCAGGTCGTTCGGGGGTGCGAACACTTGTACTTTCCACGTGGAGACGTCGAAATTCCTGGACCGAGTGGAATTAAAAGAATATTTAGTGTTATATTATACATACATTTATGGATAGTGAAAATGTTGAAGGGGATCGATTCGTTTAGCACTTATCGTTAGCGCAATAATAGGTAATGGGTATTTTGAATTATGTAGCGCAATGGTAAGGCATGAATATTTCAGGTAACGTAGCACAAGAATAGGTGATAAATATTTTGGATTATATAGCGCCCCGATAGACGATAAACATTACAGTTGATATAGCATAGTGCTAGGCAATACATTTTATGAATATGGCTCGATCCCTGATAAATGCTAAACTAATTGGAGTAATTGAACGAGAGTTCGACAGTACGTTTTGTCATTTGTGTATCTCAATTCCACGCGTCCTTGAAGTCCAACCAACAACTGGGGAACGGTAAACACTAGACGCACGGTGTTCTCGTCGAGCGCCTCGAGTATCTGCACCGTGACTTCTTCCGAGGGAGAGGCTCCCGGGAATCCTGGAATTCCCCCAGGTAACGGGAAACCTGGTGGTAGATTGTGCTCCATGCCTAGAATTTGCGGATATAGAACGTCGTTACGTCACTAACGTGCAATGGAGATAAAAAAAAAACATTTCCCAGGCAGCGATTTTGGCGAAGGTACGTGAAATCTTATAAATTTGACAAAGTGTATCGAAACGGAAACGCGATCAGAGTTCGAAAGAAGATCATAGATTCGTAGTTATTATGCAGGGGAAACTGGGCTGATTGTGAGTCCGAAATATTTGGAAATTCCTCCACCTTTCCGATACTAGAATCTTTACCAAATGATTTGGTCAAAATACAAATTTTAGGATAAGGATAAGGATTCTAGTATCGCAAGACAAACTAGGAATTTGCTGGTACCTAAAACTTCCCAAAGACCCTTTATAAAAATATCTTCACGAAACTTCAATACTACGAGATCGATCATAATTTCCGAGTACCCGTATCTCCCTAATACTAGAATCACCCCCGAAAATCTAGAGAAAAATAAAAATCCCCAGAAAAAAAGTCGCATATCGGTCGATAACTCATCGACTCAGCCGAGTCTCCCCAATCGTGACTTATGGTTCCTGTTGATCAGGGACGAACCTGACTGGTTGGGCGTTTGTGCTGCGAACGGGTGGTTCAAGTGCGTGAGTCCTGAATGTGGTGGTGGTATGTGAGCGTCGATACGAAGCGGTAAAGTGGGTGGCTGATCGTTGGGTAGATTGTGAGGTATTGCGGGTGCTTGTCCGGGATAAGTTTGGAAGGGGCCTGGATTAGAATCGTGCTGACCGATTTGAGCTAACAGTTCCTCGATTTGCTGGGGGGACTGGGGTATTTCGGGTGTGTGCACGTGATAAGTGGTCTGCCCGTTCTCGTTCTTTTGGGCGTAAATGTGCGGCTTTACGGCCTTCTTTGGGGCCGACGGCGGACCACCGAGGTATCCGGGCGGTATCTGATTGTTAGGCGTTTGTTTCTGACCGGAGATCTGTCGATGAATATCGTACAAACCGGGGTGAGCTTGTGGCGGGCCATGATCCAGCTGGACCAAGCCAGGATGCTGAAGGTTGATCAGATGATAAAGCTCCTCGGGCAGGATCTCCTGATCGGGATTTCTCTGGCCCTGTTTGGGTCTGCCCGGCAGCACGGACGGGGGCTTGGTTTTCTCCGGATCGTAAAAGGAGTCGCTCGGCGAAGTCTTTTTCTTCGGGACCAGGGGCACGATGACGTTCGGATCGACGGAATCTGGCCTGATCGGCACCGGACCGTGATAAGCCGGACCGGCGGCGGGATTAACGAATTGGGGATCGAAGCTACTCTGGGGTATATTCTCGCCGTTTATCGGCGTGAAACCGAAGCCCGGTCTGGCATCCTGATGAGGATTCAGGGGGATGAATTGCGGCTGATCGACGGGATGGGCGTTTTTCCGCGGCGGTGGTAATTTGTTTGGATTAACGGGACCAGGGATACCCTGATGCTCGTTTGGATGGGCGACGTTCGCAATGGTCTTATCGGGGAACTTATCCGGCGCCAATGGGCCGGGGAAGTATTGCTCGGTCTCTTTGCCCGGTTTCATCGGCTCCAGGGCCTTTTTCGTGTCGGACTTGGATTTCGATTTCTCTTTGGGGGGTCTCTCCGTTTGCGGGGATAAGCGAAAGACGTCTTCGACGGTGGGATGAGTGGGTTTATAGTCGGGACTGTACGGTCCGTTGTAAGCCACCGTGGGATGTCCTGGGTCCATGGGATAGTGGAACAGTCCGTGGGTAGTGACGTCGGGGTAAGCGTTAATGTTTTTCGAATCTTCCCCGTGTGAGGGAGTGGCACGTTCTGGTTCCTGGCTGGGCCCGAGCATTCCCGTACCGTTAGTCGGTCTTTTGATATCGTCTATGGATTGCTCATTGAACGTGTCTGTGGCTAAGGGGCCGGGGAACGCGGGCGTCGCGTTCATTCCTGCAATGAGTAATAAGTCGATTGTCACAGAGATTCGTCGGGGTTAGCCAAGTCGCGCGTGCGATGTCCAGAATTTTTCCTCCATGCATATTTACAGCGTGAGTTCCAAGGTTGCGTTTAGGCCGGAAAGAAAGTAACGTCGTCGTTTAGCGAAACGTGGAATGCGTCGCGACGGAACAGCGACGATCGTGGCTCCTTCATTTGGGTTTTTATAAATTACGATTTTTTTATTTATGAATTTTATGAAGCATGAATTATGTTGGGGCATTTTTAGGGTTATAAATGGGGATATAAAGTTTTCTATAGGGTAACTCTCGATAACGCTTTGGGTATTTATTATCATTTCTGTTTTGGATGAACAGTCGTCACAGCTTTTACGATACGTTACGCGATATAGAAATAATGCAAATGATGCGTAAGCGAATTGACACGCGGAAATTCTTCGTTGAAACGTGAACTAATAAAAAATGTAACACAAATATATGTATTGGATTAATAATGAAAACGACATTGCTCTCTTTTCAACCTGATCCAAAAGCTCAGCTGCAGTCCAAAGCATGCATTTACAGCTTTTTATTTTTATGCGAGACAACTGTAAAGTGTGTATGTACAATGCGCGTAAAATGAGGATCTTGATCAAAATTGTTTTTCTCCAAACGCGTTGGGCAATTCTTCTAAGGTGGAAGATGATGGAAATGTTTTCGATGGAACGAGAGAAACAAAGATGGTGGTATGCTAGTAAAGTGCGAAACGTGAGAATATACGTGGGTGTATGTACAGTTCACATTTCCACTGGAACGATCCAGTCAGGTCCGAATGGCAGAAAGCAAAATTGTCACCCTTTTACCCCACTACCAGTTTAACGAATCTTGCGATTAACGATCGCATAAAAACGTAACGCAGACACGAATTTACCACAGACACCGCCACCATAGAGTCCAACGGCAATTAGACAAAAATTAAACGAAAATCATCGTGACGACGATCGCGAAAAATCATGCCAATCGAAATTAATCAAATACGAAACATTCTTCCGCTTATTAAAAATATACGCAAATCATCACCGCGAATTTTAAGCGCTAGTGGTTTCCAGTGGGATACTCCCTTCGATCATTCCCCATCGGTGTAACGTAAATTAAGAAATAAATAAATAAATTGCGCCTAATGTGCTTTTTTGCAAACTTTTCAGTTTTGCCAAGCGTACTTTAACCTTCCGTTGTAACAGAATTCTGACATCAATTTTTATTATTATTTTTTATCTGTATTTAACTATTTTTTGGATACAAGGGAAAACTGAGAAAGTGAAAATGGGAGGGAAAATCAGTTGTCGAAGCAATTGTTACACAACTCTTCTCGATGATCTCAAAAAAAAAAATGTCCGAGTGGTGTTACTCATCACCCCTGTTACTGACGAAAGGTTAATAAACGAACCGCAGTGGACGAAGCTACAAATTCGAAGAGATCGGCAACCACTAGTGACCTAAAACACCTTCCTCGCGAATACCCTATGTACAAACACGAATTTACCTGGCCCCTGACCGGACGAGTGATTGCACGTCCATTGCAGACAACACTCGTCGCCGGGTAGATGCATCAGAGAAGCCTGATAAGAAGGACACGGCAAAGTAGCCGGCGGTAATGCCGGTACAGGTGGACAAGCAGCTTGGCAGGATACGTTTCCCATCTCGCAGTAGCAGCGTTTCTCGCATCCGGTTACCTTTGCCGGCAGCTCGCTCCAGTTATCGTACGTTTTGCCCTCGTAATTGCAGGAGCCATTATTTCTGCAACGCACCTCCTACGGGCGTGAAGATCGTTTGAGAGAGGAGTGATTATGGTCGCGCATTGTTCGTGGAATGAATTTCAGGAAATAACGAGGATTTTGTTTTTCTTAGTAGGATTGATAATAACGAGAGTGAAATTGATATCGATGCTAATGGTACGCGGGGGGAGAGAATTAATTTAGCGAAACTCTGAGATTACGGAGAAATAATATCGTGAAAGTTAGAAATTCTGACGAATTAATTTCGCGAGGCTTAGAAACGTCGGCGAATTGATTTCGTGAGACTTGGAAATTCTTGCGAATTATTTTTTTGGGTCTTAGAAATGTTGGGGAATTAATATCGTGAGACTCGGAGGCTCTTCGTATTAATCTCGCGACACTTACAAATTATAGCGAATTAATTTCGTGAGACTCGGAGAGTCTCGAATTAATTTAGAGAGGTTTAGTGATTCTAGCGAATTATATTCACGAGACAGGAATTATGACGGATTAATTTCGTGAGACTGAGACTATAGCCAATTAATTTCACGAGACTTAGAAATTATAGCGAATTAATTCCGTGAGACTCAGGCATTAGCGAATTAATTTCGCGACATTTACAAATCCCAGGGAATTGCGTTTGTGAGCGTTAGAGATTCTAACTAGTTGCTTCCGTAGCGATAGAATCTCGCGACATTTGTACAAATTTTCACGAAAAAAATAAACTCACATAATTGTATCGCGTCAAATCAAAATCCTATGCCCAAAACTTCTCCACATTTATTGCAATTTCAACAAAATCTTCTATCCAGAAAACTCAAGCGTCACTAACGTTCGTATTCTATTTTTACCTGCGGACAGCATTGCGGCGCTTTTGGAACGAAATTCGGCGGTACGGTTTCCCAATCCAAGCAATGCGGATCCAGAACGTCCAACCCAAAGTCCGTCGGGCATTCTATCGTCACGCATTCCGCTTTCCCGCCTTCCGCGCAAACGCAGAACGAGATGCACTCGTCGTACCATTCGGAACCGAGTTTGTACATCTTTCCCCGATGACTGCACGAATTCTTGTCCGTAACCTTCTCCGAGATGTTCGTCTTTATCACCTCCGCGGGTAAAAAGATTTGCAACGCTGGACCAGTTTTACCTGCTTCCGTCACTCGGACGTAATAAGTGTGCGCGGGCTCCAGATTCGATATTATACCGTCTGCAATTGAATTCTTACTTATTATCCGTTTCGATGAGAATTTTCTACTTTTTTTTTGTTGTGAATTTCAAACGCTATTTAAAAGATTACTCCTGGTCACCTTTGTCCGGCTTCTGCTGTCTCCACACGTGATTGTTGTCGGATATCTCGACCGTCACGTCCTGAGGATGTTTCGAGGATAGTTTCAATTTAATCGCGGTGGAATTCAGGACTTTCACGTCCGTCAGATTAACGCTCAGATCGGCGGAATTTTCCGCTTTAATCTCGTGGTCGCCGAGGGTCACGTCGCAGAGTGTGATCGTGCAACAGGAATCCCTGAATCCAAGAATATGGAAAGGAATTATCGTTATCCGTTTAATTATCATTTTTTAGTTGCGAGTATTTCTTCTTCCGATAGCGAGTAATAAAATTATTGATCGTGCGTGCGTCGTAAAATTATTGGCGATAATATTCTCGTACGATCAGTTAAAACAGTGAAGTACACGTTAATAAAATGCATTGACAGATAATAATTCGAGGCATAAATTATTATTTGTAATTACACATTTGTATTGGAATAAATTGATTGTCATGGGGATTAACGAAATGTTTCAATTTCTGTTAACGCAGATTTGATTGTATTACAGTTTGAAAGTAAAATTAAATACCTAGGATCGGTTAGGGCAACGCAACGATCGTGTTGATTGGCCACCGAGGTTGTCTCGTTCGGTGGACATCTCGGTTGACATTTCAAATTGCCACCCGCCTCGCAGATACAAACTCTCGTGCAGCCATCTTCGACTCGTTGACCCCTCCTTATCGTTTTGTTACCGAAAACGCAGGTTTCCTCGGGTTCCGGTGCTAAAAAAACAAAAATCCGTTAAAAATTTAATAAAAGCCGATTGAGAAATGATGTTTTTTTTTTTATAAAGTAAATTAAATACAATTGTCTATTGCTAGAACTCTATGCACTCTATATACTCTCTAGTCCGCTAAAGGTTTAATGGTTGAGATAATTCCAACCAAGACTAATTAATAATTAAACGCTTCAGTTAACATATACTATGCATACAATATTATACAGTATTTATATAATCTTTACATTTACTTCCCACATGACATTACAATAATTTCGTCCCTCAGAGCAGTGACGCCAAATTTTTTTCGGGGTGGCCAAAAACACAATAGAAGGAGTGCAATGCGGTAGATAGCACCTCTAGACGGGTCTAATCTGACCCGCGCACCATACTTGTCCCTCATTATCTTACAAAATCAATAAATCTCACCCGAGTCCGCAGCGCAAACCAAAATCGCGCAACAGGGCTCCTCGGCGATTGACTTCTCTTGGCACAGAGGATCCTCGATTCCTCTGTTGGCCCTTACGTAAGGCAAAACGCAGAGCGGTTTGCAATCCGTTACAGCTCCATTCTCGCCGCACACGCACTTCTCCTCGCATCCCCTTACGATTTTCTCCCCCGCGGAGTAAGTGCGATTCCCATCGACGCAGACCATAGCGGACGGTAATAAACTCGAGGAGACGTTTGCGGCGGTCTCGTTGTGCAATGCCACGTACTCTCCACCTGCGTTTTTTTTATTTTCTTATTTTTTTTTAAATCGCGCGTACGCGCCTCGTTAACGTACTAGGGTGAACAAAATGAAACGCCATTTTGCATGTGCGTTAGTAGAAAGTGTAATACAAATATTATATTAGCATTATATTTACCTGTACTGTGTTTATTGTATTAAACAAGAGTGCGCGGTTATAATGGTAACGGGAGGACTAAGTGGCCGATGAAAGCTTAATAATAATATTATATTAAACAATATTAATAGTAAATATACTTGTTGTTTGTTATACTTAAGCTTTTACCGGTCACTCAGTCCCATATTATATTACGTTTAATATTATTGTTTCAACGATTCTCACGATAATTTACATGAACCAAAATCAAACAAAATTCAAATAAAGTCACCTTCGATCTCTTTATCGTCATCGTCCATACTGACGTCACTGAGATCAGTCAAATTAGCGTGCAAAGAATTCATCGGTTCCGGCGCCGAGATGTTCAGCGCCCTTCCCCTGAAAGCCGTCGTTTCCTCTCCTATCTGTCCTCCCTCCGTAGCACTCGTACGCTCCGACGTCGAGACGCTCGTCGTCGGTACGGACGATGATTCCGCGACGCTGGACGTCTTCATCGTCGTCGCGATAGGTTCGCCGTGAAGGAGAAACGGTATCGTGACGGACATCGCTTCGATCGATTTTGTCGTTTCGACGGATTTCCCCATTTCCATGGGTTTCGTGATTTCCATGGGTCTCGTGGTCTCGTCGTTCGATTTCAAAGACGTCATCGTGGCGACGTTGCCCTCGGCCTCGCCGCGTTTCGCTTCGTCGTCCTTGAGGGACTTTTGATATTTTTGATCGGTTTTGATCTTAAAGTCGATCACCGGCTTCTTTTTCGCTTCCGTCGTTGCCTTGGAGTCCAGCTCCTTGGTTGGAAACTCGCCTTTACGTTCGATGGCATCGTTATCGACTTCCGCACGAAGAGGCTGCACACCTGGCACGTCTTCGACGTCGACGCCTGGAAATGAGGAGAAATATTTAATATATCCTTTTAAATATTAATCTATAATATATTATATTTGATTATATATAGTATTATATTTATATCCTGTATAAATATTAGAAACGTTCCGAGTTTAAACTTATATTCCGAAAAAGGATCGGAAGATCCTGAGAAAAAATTGACGTGACTCTAAAAACACATTTTGATTTCGTATACAAAATTTTTTATTATCAATTTATTAAGAAACCTAACAAGGGCGTGTTCTTCCTAGTAATTAATTACAAAATAGATGGCACAGTGGTGCCAAAAATTTCCCAAGAACCTGTTTTTCGAGCAAATGAGCAGAAGGAAAACATCAATCTATGTTCGAAATTCTCAGATCTGGTCAGCAGTGGTACTCGATCAGGACGAACCGAGCAACGAAGGACGATGCACCGGTTTGCATCAAGGAACTTCGAAGCGGATTCGAGGTGACCACCTTCCGCAATTATTATCGTCGATGCAACGGTGAAACAATGTCACCGGAAGAGGTTCGCGTAACGGTAATCCGCGTGTACAGCGCGTATGTACAGTACCAGTATGTTCGGCCCCTAAACTTAGGAGGATTCGATTAAATCGACCTCGTTAACGTTCGAGTATGACTTATCGCCTAACGAGCGGCAATTACAGGACTCGTACATTGTTGTTGCGTTCGAATTATCGGTATGCGAGGCTTGCGAGTAAATCACGCTTCGGTGTTTTCCGCTTGCGAGTCTTCAGATAACAGTCTTTTTCTTTTATCAACGCCTTTAACAATAACTTTATAATTAATTGGGGGAAACGACGGAAGGTGGTACGGAGAATGTCAAAGGTCTCCCAAGAAACTATTTTGCAAACGGCAGGCTAGGATTAAAACTTTAATATTAATGAGCGTTTGTATTCGAAATTCTCAGATTCGTTCAACAGTGGTGCTCGATCGGGATAAATTAAAAAATTCGGGACGACGGATGCTTGCTTTACATACATGGTTTTAAATATTATAACGAAACTTCAATTTTTAATTAGGAAAAGAAAAGCTGAATGGAGAAAAGCGGAATGATTCCCTGCTTTAATAAAGATCTCGATGTTTCCACTCTTAGTTCTGTCACTTCGATGAATTTAACTTCTTGAACGTTAGGGTCATTTATTTCTCTTTTTCCTCGATCGTCGCGTTCGTTCTCCTATCGTGCAACTTTCGCGGAAGTATCGGGCTTTATGCTAATCCCGGATAACAATTATCTACCGTTTAATCTCCACGAGTACAAACTACTAAGTAACATCCTGAGCGTATCGGGGGAAAGAAGATAAAAAAAGGAAATGGGATATCCTTGGCACACATACAACCGCGAGATAGAATGTCATCCGTGAATGCCAATTACTTCATTCGCGCCGTGCAAGCCCAAATTCTATTCCACCTCGCGAGTAAAATATAATCGACACACAGTTAAAGAACTACGTTATATTATTTTAATAAATGTCATTTGATTCGGACATTCCGTCCGCTCCCAGTTTCCGCGATGCGTCAATAGAATATTTGGATTCAATATTTTCAGTGCTCTTATGGATCGAGTGTAATTGTATTAATTCGTAAAATTATCGATTTACAATTTTTTGTCACTACGGAAATTAATTTCATTGAGTTCGCCAATAAACGAGATACCGTCCATCCGT
Source organism: Pemphredon lugubris (assembly GCA_933228935.1). Taxonomy (NCBI): domain Eukaryota; kingdom Metazoa; phylum Arthropoda; class Insecta; order Hymenoptera; family Crabronidae; genus Pemphredon; species Pemphredon lugubris. Next base: position 39,283,339 of record OW121819.1, on the reverse strand, counting down.
CCTAACGTTTCAGTCCTATCACCGACAATTGATTCCCAATAAAAAAAAACGTTCCCATTTCGAAATAATCGTCGCCGATGCGTTTCGCAACTTCTGCGACGATTATTTAACGAATCGGCGTGACCGAAGTACCGCGGGTCTTCTTCGGCAGAGATTCGCCGACGATAGGACAGTGACGAGGTAGAAAGTTTCTATCCCAACGTAACGGACGACCCGATGAAAATGCAGCCGGATGATCTCAGTCATGAATGCACCTCTATTACGTCAAATGACCTGCCTTTGCCAATCCCGTTCCCATCGGTTACTTTTTGCGTTTTATTTTCAGTCGTTTAAATCTTCGCGAGGCACGACGGGTTACGCGATGCTCTCGCAAAAGTAAAGCATCGTCGCAATAAATATTCCGCGAGAACGATGTGCACCGCTGAGCCTGCGTTTGATAACGAAAATGCATTTTAAATATACATGTATATTTACTTATCAAATATTGGTTCATCGCCGTTTTGATTGAAACGCAACTGTATAAACTTTGTAAAATATATTATGTATGTTATTTTAATAAATATCGCTTCATTTTGACATTTTGTTAAGTACAAGTTAGATCTTGTAATGTATATATGCATATAATATATTTTACGTAAACGTACCATAATTTAATTTCAAATTTTGTACCAAATATATTTATCGCAGTTCAATTTCAATAATGCCAACGACAAACCAGTATTCGATAATTAAAAAGCAAAGGTCTGCGTTTAATGACGGAAACGGATTTTTTAAATATATTTTCCTCAAAACGCTTTAATCGCGGGTAAAAATCTCCATTTCCTTAATTTCAGTTGCAACTGATAAAATTAATAACGGATGTTTCGCGAGCGCGATGTTATCAGGTGAATCATTTAAATTTAACGCGTACAGGTGTATATTCCGGCCGTAGATTAAACGCGGGCTGCGGCACACGCAAGAATTTCCCGTTCGCGCGTGAGCTTAATCTACCTAATAACCTTACCGCGTAACTTAGGCACGTATAACGAACGAGCGTTGAAATTAGCGTAATTACTGGCTCGTAGGCTTTTCCACCTCGACCGATACCTTTCCTTTTTCCTATGCTTTCTTTCGTTGCGTAATACAATTATTTATAGGTACCAACGCGTACGCACCACGGACCGTGTACTCGAGATTCAATTACACGATTATTATCTTCTTGACTCAATTTTATTGCGGTGATAAAACTCAACGCAACGTAAGAGCAAGGATCGTGAATTATTATGCGCTACCATTTGCAGGTACATATAAGACTCAGTCCTTATATTCTTTTTACGTTTAATCGAAAAATTTCTCGAAAAATTGTAACGATTGCACATGGCTTAATTCCGTTTCTTCTTCGTCGACAAAAGATCAATAAAGTTTAACGACTCGTGAAACAGTTTCTGAAAACATTCTTCACGAATCAGAATTCTGACAATCAAGTTTTTATTTATCAGTTTATTCATTTCCCTCGATTTATTTCGTATACTTACATATAAACCACACACCATATTTTTATCTAAAACGAATCAAATATTCTTATTTACATTTTTTTATTAAATTTAACAACGAATGCAGATAATTGATCGATAATTGATTTTTGGGAATCGGGCAATCTATACAGATAATTGTTCGCGTATCGAAAGATTTGGGACACTTATTTTTATCTACCTACAGATGCAAACTAATCGTAAAAATACTTAAAAAGGGACCGCTCGTTTCTACCGAAAAGACGATGACTTTTATTACGGTATGAATGGAGAACCGTAACGGTGCGACCGGTTCACACGGGGCCGGTGTTCGTCATCAGGATACACCTGACGTAGGTACCCGACCAACGGAAGATACTATGGAATGATTTTACCCGTAAGTAGGCGATGTTCCCCTTTTCCACCTGGCGCGTACGCGCATGCACAAACGGTGACCCCAAAAAAAAGACAGCCTTGACTCGACCGTAAAATCGGGATACGGATAAACGCAAAATATGCGCCACGTACACGTATGTACGTGGACATTAACTATTTTCAGCGTTATTCTAATTGCTGTACTTGAAATCAATATCTAAGTGAATATAGTTCATGTTTGTGTACTTAGGTTTACTAGAAATGGTCATATCAACAAAGCGCATGAGATTCATGTTTCGAAGTAACACGATAATTAATTTATAAAACGTGTTGTAGTGGCATGTATTATTAATGGTAAAACGGTATCGCGCGTATAATTAATGGTACAACGGTCAGAAAGTTCTAAACGAATCATTGTTTACGCGCTGTTATAGTAAAATTAGCAAGACATATTTATTACAAATTTTATAATAAAGAAACCTGCAGTCCTTTGCAATGTTTAATGTCCCCCGATAAGTAACCCATTATCAATTCAATAGTGTTATAGTTTTCAATAATATTAACCGTATAATTTATGTTTATCGTTATTATTAAATTATAGGTATTATTTTAAAGTAATATGTAACGTATACTGTGACCCGATTCAGACTTCAGCTGTGGATTTCCACCGAATAAAATAAAATAAAATTCAATAAACATCAACGTAGAAATAATATTATATGGTTTAATTTCAGAAACAAAGTTCTGAATAATATATGTGTTTCTCACAATTAATGTTATTATTACAATGCAATCGCACCTGCCCACTGTACGTCGATCGCTTATGAATTCAAATACGCGTTATCAGTGTCACGCTAAAACTCAGATAAAATTGGCGAATGCATTTTCTGCTCGCCGGTTCGCTTCCATCGTGCGAAAAGTATCCACTGCACCGAAGGTCATCCGGTGCAACGATACACCGCAGGCGAGCGCCTGCATTTTATTTGCCCGATGCATATTGCATTCCTTCGTTCCGACAGAATTGCGGCAAGAAAGTTACGGTACATCTCCGTAATGTTTGGTAATTGCAAACCATTCCGCCGAACGGCGCGCATTTCGAACCGCGTCGCGCGATATCCTTCTTTCTTTTTTTTTTTTTTGCAGCCGACTAGGATAATGGTCGTGCGATCGATCCTAGAAAACGTTTATTCGTTGTTTTACGCGATAATACTTGGGATTAAATTGCAACGTAATTCGTGTCGATTTAAAAATACACAGGAGATCAAATTATGTTGCAGGTCTCGTCGATTATTAATTCCCAACGCGCTCGATTAAATGTTATTTAATTATTGAGACGGCAATATTCTATACGATTTATCTTCATCGCGACGAATGGTAATTTGCAAACAGGAAGGACGACGGTGGTTATGTTAATATCATCGGGCTTGCATTGTTAATTATATTTTTGTACCATCGATAACTTTAATAGAAATGATTGTAAATTCGAAGGTGCTTACAAACACAAAGAAGGATGTCAATTTCTATATACAATTTTATGTCTTTAAAAAATAGAAAAATCCTATGACACGTTAAATATTTCCGGCGTTGATAAATACGTTCGAACAGGAATAAAAGGGTTACGAGAATCGATAACTGCTTGTCATTGATTATATTTGTATCGAGGCAAGATTGGTAACGAAGCCACGTCGCGATTTAATTTCCGTAGCGACCGGTGAGCCACAAAAGAAAACCAGGGAACGCGGAATTACTCATCGCGTATTTAAAAGGATCTTCACTCGGCTTCCTCGTCGCCGGAAGTCCCGGGTTGTCCGTGAACTCGCAGGAGAAGCACATTCGAGCGCATCGAATCAAACGTGGTAGCCACGAAGCGTACCATTCCCCCCTCGTTACGTACGGTGACGTAACGCGCTTGATATTTACGAAGGAAATGCTGTAATAATTAACGAGTATCCCAGCCGTGATCCTGTTTTAAGGAATCGCATGCATTTTGATTACGATCGAGATTAAAGGGGGAGTAATACGATCCTCGCCAATGAAGTGGAATTTTTGCATTATCGGGAATCTCGAGTTAGCGACGGTGGTTGGATAGAAATAAATGTGTAAACGAGAATGGTTGTTTATAAATTATAAAGAAACGTAGGTGAAAGATATGAATATTTTAATATTAGTTTCAAGTGTTCGGAATTTGTAATTTTTGTTTGTACAGTTTTGAATTTCATTGTACCTATAATTCTTTCTTAATATTTTATACTTTTTTCTAGTTTCAATATTGTCCACCTTCGTACATAAAATTTTATATTTTTCTCTATTTGCAATATTGCTTTTCTTTGTCTGTAAAATTTTCTATTCTTGGGTAGTTACAATTTTGTGTTTTCTTTTCTATCGAAGCTTGCAAGATTTGTTGAAATACAGGACATCCAAATAAAAGGTTGCAGGGCAGCTCCGTGAGAATCCAATCGTCTAAAATGAATTCCACGTTATCCGTTTAAATTTCATCGCTATTTTTATTTTTCATCCTTTCTCTTTAAAGTTCTCTATTCTTTGTTCTATACAATTTTCCCTTTCTTCGTTTTCAAAATTTTCTCGTTTTTTCCATTTACAGTTTTGCCATCGTCTTCAAAATTCTCTATTTCCACTATTTACAATTTTCTATTTCATTTGACTCGAAGCTTGAAAGAGTTACAGGACACTCCAACAAAAGTTTCCATGGCAGTTTCGAGATCGTCCAATGGCCCAAAACGAATTCCACGTTACCCGTTTAAATTTAATCGCTATTTTACGTTTCCACTTGCATCACGAGAACTGTTTAGTCATAATCCAAGGAGTAGAAACCCTCGGTGCAGCTTCCGACGTTACTTGAGGAGACCTTGAACCATGGCACCTCTCGGCAGAAGAGACTCTCTCGCGCGGGGTCTCGGTTAAAGTGAAATAAACACGGAACGCGGAGAGAAGAAATTCTCGCAAGAACCTACGATATCTACGCGTGAACGCCACGCTCGCGGATTAAACTCGTTTTAGCGCGTCGCACGCGGAAAATTAATTTCCCCGAGCTATCGTATTCCTCCGTTTCCAATTAAAACGTTCGGTCGAATTAAAGGGGGATCTTTAAGGGCGAGGCCGCGATGTAATAGTTTCAGAATATTTTACATTAAAGTAATATATGAATGGGTAATTAAGTGGTTAAGCGTAGTTTGATAAAACATTAACGTATAATGAAGTAGTTAAGTATAGATAAGTAATACATTAGATAGATTTAAGTTTAAGTTAGATTAGATTAGATTTAAGTAATGCTCTCGGTATATAATTAATTGTAGTAAGTTATTTGTAATAATACATGATCAATGTAAAAATCACGAATCATGTAGTTTTGTATCTCAGGTCCGTATTACGTACGAGAATATGATTCCACGCACGACTAATGACAGTGCGCGTCGATTTCGAACCGATCGCTTTCCAATGATTTTCCATCTACATTCTCCGATGAACTATCGTCAACGGAGTCCCGTGGAGAATGTAAAAGTCGTCAGTGAAATGTGGCGTATGGAAAAAATCATAGTGATACGTCGAACGACAAGTAGGGCGTGTAATTCGGACCTTGGACCGGCTTCTTTCAAAACACTTACGCTATTAGCCGACATTACGCGTAACCATACCCGCAGTCATTGTCTGACAAATCATTTGAAATTATATTCACCATTCTAAGTAAGGGTAACTTACATAAAATCATATTTAAATGCAACTAACATAAATAACACTTTATAATTTATATCCGTAATATGTAATAACATATCCATATATCATAACTAAGATTATTAATAACTAGAATTATATATTTGGCGTACAAACAATTTTATCAACTTTCAAAACGAGGATGATTTTAAGAACGAAACCTGACGTATCGGATAAAGTGATGATCGCATAGCGAGCGGCAAGTAGGATAGAATACCGTATAGCCAAAGGCATGCGAGCTCGGTGACCGACTATTTTAACCCCCTCCCCTTTCCCTCACCTGTCGGCGGCTTTGACACCTGGTCGCTTCTTCTCTTCAATTTCTTTCTCTTCCACCTATTTTATCTTGCCTCTCGCGAGGAATTGCTCGTATCGTCGCGTGGCTCTTACGCTCATTTATGTAATTAGTCTCGTATTATTATTGTTATGTACCTTAATTATTAACATTTTTAATTTCGCAATTCCGCTCGGTCGTAAGATGACTCGTATCTTTAGATCGTACGATCTCAATACGCAGTACACTTAAGTACTAAACGTTGACTATATTCACTTGGATACTCATTCCAAGTATAGACATTAGAAGAATACTCAACATTGTTAGTGTTCACGTACGTGCATGTGGCGCATGTGAGAATTAATAGTTAAATTCGATTTAACGGACTGTAAAGGGAATACACGATTGAAAATTTGTACACTCTATTTATATTTCATCAATTGCTTGGCACGGAGCGAAGCAATATTAATTTATCGGATCACCGTTTGCTCGTAGATTTTATGAGAACCTGTCCTGCCCGAGATACAGGGGAAAACGGGCGATTCTTTTACCTGTGTATCACTTTCCACGGCAACACGGAGCCGAATGAACTGTGAAAAGTGAGGGGGCCCGGTACGGTGGCATTTTAAATGTGAGCTACGCCTCCAGGAAATATATCGATCGAGCAATTGCAGCCGGACCGCTTAAAATATGTTTATCGCGAATTTCGCAATCATCGTTTAAATCGCGAATTTGAATCGTTGAATTTTTTATATTCGACTATAAGATGACGCTATACCTAGACGAGCGACTATTCCTTTCTTACTTTTTTTATTTATGCTGTGTTTTTGCGTTGTTTCATTTAACTTTATTTCTATGTTTGACCTGGTTAAATCTTGAAATCAATTTTTGACTCGCTTCTATCGTTTCGGTTTTAATGAAATTTAAAGCGCTTACGTATTTGAGACGTCAGTATAATATTTTATAAAATTCCAGTCGAACACCCTCGGTTTTTTAATTATTTAAATGCAGACGACTAGAATCGCGATGCGAACGCTCGCAACGAGAAATATTGGAGCGATGCGAACTCGATTGGAACCGGACCGTGTTCTTTAGTCATATGTGACTAACAGGTATATACCTATTAAAAACAAAGTACGAAGTTGCACGGTTTAATTAAAATGCGATGAAAAGTAAAGAATAAACCGTGCGAAATAAAATAAAATCGTGGGACGACTATAAAAGAATGGTATTAGGACGTTGTCAGAATTTCAACGAACTTTATCGACGCAACACGGTTTTATTTTATTTTACGCTTGCCTAGTTCTTTTTATTTATTCGCCGCTGATCCTGGCGCGACACTGCGCAAACACGGGGGCGTGAAACTAACGGTGTCCATCGAAGGAAGGATGAGCTAGAGACGCGGAGCATCGTGATAGGTAAATCGAATTGTCATTTTGCTACCGCGCTTCGTACTCCTTTTCAGTAGTTGTCTGCGCGTGCGTTTCGCGTGTATTAGCTGATTTGCAGTAAAGGGTTTGCCGGCTGCCGTCTATTTTCTGTCTGTTGAAATATCGCGTGAACGCGTAATTGAGATTTAACGTTCGAGGATCAAGCACGAACCGTATTGTAGATCAATATTGATAATTGTGTAAGAAATCTGTTCTAGATATGGTAGCATCTGTGTTATGTTTACAAATATTCTTAGGTATTATTAGTACTAACAAGTTGATTAATTAGTTTGTAGCGCTTGAAGTTGAATGTCAAGAACGCTAATTGACACAAAATTGACGAGAAGAATTAATCCTGTTAAGAAATGTGTTCTAGATATCGTGGCATCTTTGCTGTACGCGTGTAATCGATTTATAATGATCCTTAGATCTTGAATCAAGTGATTAATAAGTTTGCAGCGCTTCGAGTTGAACGTCAAAAACGTTGATTTCCAGAAATTCAATACGAAAAATAAACCAGTGCCATATTAGTCCGATTAATTAATTACAAAAAAGTCTGAAATGCTATAACGCTACAACACGTTACACTGATAAAAAAAGCAGAACATTATTTCCGAGCGAATATTCATTTGTAAGAAAAAAGAATCTCGACTTTTGAGCGAACTCGATCCATTGACTTATTGTTAGTCGATATTTATTTTTTAAAGAATTGATCTTGGTAATTACGCGAAATTACGCGTCAGAGAGTGTGGCTTTTTTTTCTATATCGTGGAATCGCGTACGGATGGGACAAAGAATCATTGTCGCGAATATTCGCACGCGCCGAAGAGAAATATTCTATTCAGCGTTTCTGCGAGGCGCGAATGAGATATAATGAGCGCGAGCAAAGTGAACGAACTCCGTACGCTTACGTTAACCTGAGAAAGGAACCTCCGTCGCTCTCTATTCCACGTAACAAGTTTCTTACGAAAAGTTGTCGGTTTTTTGTAACATTTCTTTTATCCGGTAAAACGGATTTCTTTGTTCATTCAATTTATTAATCCGTCTGCTTTATCTTGCGCGTAGCAAACACGCCGAGCGAGTTGTAAATTTAATAGAGGACGGTGAGAGAGGTACTGTTCCGTTATTTATGTTATATACGTTATACTGTTATTTATATCGCTACTAGTGCACCGAATATAAAACTAATATTTATAGGAGAGATTTATGTTTCTTCGTTTAAACTTTAAACCAGGGGTTTCCAGCTTGCTCTGGACCATATCTGAAGAAAAAGAATTATCCCTGGCCGTGTATTAAATAGTTCTAACTATTTGTATAATAATAATTACAGTTATAGTTCCAACGATAGCCGATAGTCAATTTATCGAAAAAAAAGAGTAAATAATGTACGATAAATGATATGCACTTTGAGCAATAAGCAAAAATACCATTGCCGAGCAGAAAATTTTGCTAAAAACAAAATGTATATTTTTCTACATTCTATAGGCATATGTTTATGGTATTTCCCGACAATTTTTAAAAATAGAAAGCATTACAACGCCGAATGAATCAATCAAAATATAAGTACATACAAATCTCAATGTTTTAAGAAACTTTACGATTTTACGTTACAACGCTGGGGCCGCGAGTTGTACCACCCCCGGTTTAAACCATTAAAAAAAATAAATCATCGTCGAACGATTAGGGTATTTCGTTCGATACATTCAAATTGGCGCAACGTTCCCCTCTCTCGAGGGAGAATTTTAAATATCATTTATCTATTCGATTCCAACAACGGTTGGTCATTCCTGAAAATTTCCACGCGAGCAATCGATTTCATTCTGCCGCGATTATATCGTTGACAAGATCCGCCCTTGACCCGTTTAATCCGATCTCTACGTAGCGTAGCAGAGAGACTCGCTCATACGCGTGTACATTATGTACAGTTAACTTTCGCCCATGTGAATCCTGACGGAAAGCTTCAATGGAATACGTTACGAGTCGCGAATCGGGTCTAACGGATCGCGGGGGGTGGCGTAATTATTCCTGGCACTGCGTTTCTATCCGGAACTTCGATTTCTATCGATTTATTAGACCAAAACGAAGAATTTAGCGTTAAAAAAGATGCGCAGCTCCGATTTGAAGTGATTTATCGAAATAGAATGTACTCGAAACATATTGTACGAAATAATAGTGAGAATAGCATTGCGTCGATTTTTTTGTACAGCATAAAATTTTCCAAGCTTTCTAATATGATTATGTTATAATCGGACATATTATATTATTATATACATGTAAAGTAGATTCACATACTAATATTATATGAGTGATTATCATTTTTGTAAATGCTTCTGACATCTTTAAAAAAAAACAGATTCTCCGCGTGTCCCGTATTGAATAAAATTACCTATACAGGGTGAACCAATTAAATAACAATTACCAGCTGAAATAAATATTTATCAACCTCGCGCAAAAATATTGGGTTTTGCATAAAAACCAAGTTGCACGTAAAAACGTGATATCGTTGTAACGGTAAACGTTTCACGTGAAACATTTTCTCCTAAAGTCAACGAATAAAATCATATTTCTACGCGATTCCCGTTCTTTGCATTATGCTTCTCGTAATTACTCGAGACTGCTCGAGTACATCGACATTTTTCTCACGAGCGTAAAACGCTTCGAAAGTAAATCGTCAGTCGCGTCGTTTCTCTCGTTTTTTCTTTTTGCGTCACGGTGGAACGAGCGCGTTTTTCGAACTCATTATTTGCATCTCGAAGAGCGATTTGCAAGGGAATATCGACGATTACGCTCGTCGCGCAGTTGGCAGTGTTCTATCGGCAAAAGTTTGCATCGTATTATGCTTTCACTTCGCCGGTTTGACACGCCCCGACCGTACCGTTAACACCGTGCTAAACACAAAGGTTAGACAATGGGATCGAGTGCACGCGAGTGCAAATATTCGGTGATGCAATTATATTTCGACTCGCCTTGCGTCCTAGGTATGTACTGTGACGAAATGGAGATCAGTGGGAGGATCAGCCGGAAGGATACGTTGGTTCTTCATTTTTATCATGGATCACGTGTATCCGCGCTTGCGCGGGCGTTGGAATCTCTCCGCTATGCTTACTGGTATTAGGGTATTGCTGTTTCTATCAAATCACTCGAAATTATAGGTTATTTATGAAATAACTTATGCGAGGATAATAATCATTGTTCGTATTTAGCCATTTTTATATTGTCAAGAAATAAAGTTAAATAATCGCATCATTAATCTTGTACTAGAAGAAGTTCAGCACGATAATGTTTCCAAACACATATACTCCCTCTTTTTACTATTGTACTCTATTAATAACGATCGAAGTTATATTGTTCGATGCATATTAATAAACGCATTAGAAGTGTATTATTCTCTTTTGATTCAACAACGGACAGAACTGTCCGATATACCTAATATGCGTATACACATACGTACACTACTCAAAGATACACCTTTTTCACACTTAAAAACAGTAAATTTCAATAAAAGCTTAAAATCGATCAAAACGCCTGATTTGACAGTTCCACCGTTAAAAACGTTCGATCCTTAGGATATCGAGAAAAATCAAATTCACGATGTACTCGTAAACCCCACGACGAGTTTACGGCGCTACGTTCTCCACGACGTCATTAATGTGTGTCCGTGCGTCGCTTCACGGTTCGTTGCACGCGCACGGGGAGAGACGTCAAAGGTAGCGATACCCGCGTACATACAGTGTTTCCACGTGACGTTGTAACCGGGCACGATTCAAAGGCAAGACAAGCTGCAGACACACGGGGCCACGAAGAGTTCTCTGCCCTCTTCCTCCCATAGGCGATCTTCGTGCTCTACGCGAGAGGCATGTAATGTGTAGAGCTCGCGTGCGAAGCCTAAGTAACCGTATACCGGGTGTACGTCGACGAATCGATGGGCCTAAGCGGGAAGAGGAATTGACCGTTGCCAGTCCTTTCATTAACGTGAGCCGCGCCAGGAATAAAAAAGAAGGAGGAAGGTACCAGTATCTCGTAGGCGGTGGTGGAAACGAAAAAAAAACAAAAACAAAAGGAAGACGAGGATTATTGACCTTCGCGCCGCGCAGGATCCTACGGTGTATTCGTTTCATTTTATTACACTGTAATTGTAGGATAGCGATGGATTTTGTTTCGTTCGCTGACTTTCAATTCGCGCGATCGCGCGGCCAGCGGATAATCGAATTGGCGTTCGTGTAATTCCGAGGCGAACGGTTTGCAACGAAGTGCCGGGAGAATTGAACTTTGTATCGTGGGCGATTCTCGGTATTTGGTTCTTTTTTATTTTGTGGCGAGAGGATAGTGAGGTTGGAATACATTTTTGTTATCGTATTGTTTATAATCGTAGGGGTAGCATAATCAAGTTGGAACTGGTTCAACTGTACAATGAACAATTTGGCAAAAAGTATGAGGATGATTGAACTTTGCACTTTTTTATTTTATCTCGAGAGAATAGTAAAGTTAGAATGAATACTTATTACTTTAACCTTTTGTAATCGCAGGATTTACACAATTCAATTAAATTTCGCCTAATTATAAAAAGAACAATTGTGAAAAAAGGGATTCTTTATATTTTCTTTTAGTTTGTCTCACGAGTATAGTAAAGTCGGAGTGAATTTGCGTTAGATCGCAGTTTTATTATAGTGACTTTTATAAACAGGGGGTTTTATCGAATTAACAAATTAAAACATGAAATTTTCATACGCTCCCGGTACAACGCGATGTGTCGTAACGCATCTCGCAACACGCGCTTATTGTTACCGTTCGTCATGGAGGGACAGTTTCCATCGCATCCTTCGTATTCGGCACGCCTCGACCCTATTGTTCGTCTAATCTCCTCCGCTTCGTTAAGAAGAGAAAAAGAAAGCCGAAGGGAAAGTTCCAGGATTCGCTTGGAAAATGCGTACTTTTGCCAAATAGAGCGGCGACTCCGATAAGTTAATTAATGCTCCGCGCAGGACACGACGGGTAATGTCCATTGCGAGTGAAAGCAACGTGTCAGTCAAACGTGGAACGTTATAATGTCGGGAATAACTATGAATGATGGCGATGCTTTTGATACTTGTCGAATGCGGGTGGAGAGAAAAATCATTTCCGGTATAGGATTCGATGCGGAGAAATATTTTCACCGTTTCCTTTCTTTTTTTATCGAATATATATAGATATTTATATTTTATTATGTATTATATATGTATATTATGATATTACTGCTATAATATCAGTAATATGTCAATAACATTGGAAAAATTTTCTTTAGATATAAAGGAGGCTACGAAAATATATCTGTATATCGAATCGTGTATTGAAAATGATTTCTTTGGCAATATCATCGATAAAATTGACCCGTTAATAAAATTTGGGATAATATGTATCTGATATTGTATACGACATTTTTTACCAAATTGGATTAACACGTTACACGTGGGTTTCCATACCACGATCACTGAATATTAATCCATTAATATTCACGGTTAATATTCGATTAATATACCCCGCGTATCACCCATACATTTCTGCCGTAGCGTTCAACGCGTTCTAATATTTGTTTTTATTTTCACCAGAAAGTAGTCCATATATTTATTCAAGGACAATACTTCCGCATTATCATAACAGCAAAAAAATAATTATTTCAGCTACCGCGCACGAGGTCAAAGCAATCTTTCACGCTGCTCACTATTTCCTATCCTAACCGTGCCTTTTATCCATACTAGACGAAAATAGCTTTGCGCTCTGTATCGCGGGAAAATGTAAATTACGGTAGTCGAGCGATCATTGTCAACCTTTCGATCGGAACTTTAAATATTGTTCTTCGAGGAGAGCGGCTAACAGGTTATGCAGATAGTCGAAGGTGTATTACCGTAATGTGTCTCTCGTAACAGAGATATCACGGGAGTTGCAATCGCGTCTATCTAGTGTGTAAAGAGTAAAGCACGATCGCTCGATGGATCTTTCTAATACCGTTAAACGGGTTAGCCTCTTGTCGCTCGAGAACTTTTATTGGAAACACGACTTTGATCCGTTCTGATCGTGAGCGCGTTGCAACGTATTCCGATTTTGTAATACGAACTGACGGAAAAATTTAACGTTTCGTGTGTAACGACGTGATACATAATGATATATTAATGATAATATACAAATTTGTATTGCCAAATGTTTGAAAGCAACAAAATTAAGAAAATATCGTTATTTATTGATCAATAGGTATGAAATACAAAAATATAAGCGAAGTGTACAAAGTATCTTCGTTATGAATACTTAAATTGTGCAAGTATTATCTCTCAATGCTCCTGTAAATATATTCGAGATGGAAAAATATGTATAAAAAAATGTAAATTCCTAATTCTTAAACTTCAAAAAACGATTGAATTTGTCGATTAAAATTCGTTTAATTCCCCCCCCCCCTAAGCGATTGATGGCGGTCGTCGATCATGCGTGTGTTTATTCTCGAAAAGATCGTCGTATATTTCATCGATATTTTCCTTTCCCCGCTGCGCGAGTTGTCAACCGTTGATATATCGGGATTATCACGTTGGAAGAATTATTGCGCGCGTATCAATATCGTTCGATCGGCTAGCGAGGGTAGAAATCGTTCGACGTTATATTCCGTTGACATAGAAATTAATGTAGCGAGCGATAAAGTTGCGTAACGCTAAGTAAGTACGAGCATTTTCTGCAACGGCACGTTGCGGTCGATTCCGTTGCGTTTCGATTGCGACACCGAGCATCGATATGTATTGTGAGAGAGAAGGAAAAGAGGTCTCGCGTGGTATTTCTTGCGCGTGAAAATTAATATAAACCGCAATAGGTTTGAGAGTATTAAAGATATCCATCGTCTTAAGAATAAAACGCAATTTCACTTGGTTTTTCTTTGGCATGGTAATTCGTATAAATGGAGATAAGAAAAATATTTTGTGTCTCAAAATAAAACGCAATCTCATTTGGTATTTGTTTGACGTGAAAATGAATATAAATCGATATTTAGTGGACAATATTAAAAATATCTTGTGTCTAAAAATAAAATCCAAGTCCATTAGGTATTCGTTTGACGTGGAAATGAATATAAATGGAAATATATTGGAGAATATTAACACAATATCGCGGCAGAAAATAAAACGCGATACGATTTGGCATTATTTCAACGAGAATATAATATAAATTGCAATGGAGAACGTAAAACTAATAAGCTTGAAATTAATATAAATTGCGATATACGGGGAGTGTAAAAAAGGATCATGCGCCCGACAATACCACGCGAAAGGGAAGGTAGTCCTAGTCAACGGGATTAACGCGAAGATGATGTATTAAGATTGCGGGTTAATTGAGCGTAACGCAGAGATGTGCACTCGGGAGAGCACTTCTAACCCGTTGCAATCGAGCGTGCGTGTGTGAGAGGATGCGAATCTACCTTTCCAAGCGAACCGAAGGACGCCGGCCGAGATTCCGCAATTACGTCGGTCAGGATACAATTAAAAATGTCTCATTCTCACTTTACCGAGTGACAGTCGCGCGTCGTTGCCGACAACGCGGGATGAAAATGATATGTCCCCGTTCGCATTAACGCTCACCGGACAACGCGTCGTTACCGTCAACTATACTAATATTGATATTAACATTGATTGTACAGAACTATATAATTACAACGAAACACTGCGGTCGATTTCGTTGGGTTTCGATCGCTGTATTGAGTACATGTATATTTATCGTGTTCATATATTTTTGTAATTAATTGTATTGTTTTTAATTTTATACGTAATTTTGTTCTATGATTAATAATGCTTATTATTTAGGTTTGAACTACTAACCGGTTAAATTTTCAATATAAATTTGATATGTTATTTAATTTTTAAGTACGAAAACTGTACAATATTGTTATAAAATAATGTGTATAGTATTATGTACATATATATTGGTTACTGATATAAAAATTAAAAGAATACGAATAAAAGTTCATTTTCCTCGCATAATATATTTTATAAATAGCAAAGTCGTTTTTATTGGTTTGGTAGAAACGGTCGACACTCGATTAACTTCATGACTTTACTCTATAATCTTTCATGATTTATCTCAAAATTGATCTCGAAGCAAATTGTTCTTAACATTCTGGATTTGTAATTCGTCTCTTTGCACGTAAGTAACAAAAAATTTATTTTCCAACATTTTTGACTGCCCAGTACCCTTAACTCAATTAAAATCTTGTTAACTCACTCCTTCCTTTCTTTAACGAGAGATCCGCGACGAGTTTATAAATCTGATTCTACCCGAAACTTTATCAAGGCATCGCAATCGAGATCTGAACGCTAATGTTTCTCAACGTGGTATTCTTCCTCGCGTTGATAATTAATATAATCGCGATCGCGCACTTTATTAAATTCGTCGAGCGGGGGAGACAGGTAACCCATATTCCCTCGTGGAATTCATTCCATTGTTTTGTTAACGATCGCGTCCGTTATACCGTGCGATCATGCGGGATAAAAAAGAGCGAGCAGTGGTTTAGCAATGGCTGCATTCTCGCGCGAAGAGGAGAAAGAGAGAAATCGAAACAAGGAGGGAGAGGAACGAGAGAGAAATGAGGGGCAAAAAAGAAGAAGAAGAAACGGAAGAAGGAGGTCTCTGGAAGAGAAAGGTAGGTAGAATGTTCATCGAAAATGGAAGCCCGAAATTTCTACTACCACAAGCACGTTCGCCTGTCGGTGTAATCTATCTTCCCTCTCTTTTGTTACTCTCGTTTCTCTCGCAGTCACACGTTCACAACGTCACGGTATACGTGTTCCTCTCTTTTCGTCGAACGGTCTGTCCCGCTCGCACCGTCCGGGCACACATACATACGACGGTAAGGTGCGAGATGTGCGAAGGCGCACCGATCGCGCGTTGACTTTTTTGTTAACTTTGTCGAAGATTTGTTGTCAGTTTTGTTTGTAACTTTGTTGTCAGCTCTCAAGCTTTCATGTTAACTTCTCATCTTGTCGAGTTACCATACGAACGGTCTAACGTTAAAATAAATGTAGGTTTTAAGCTAAAGCTATAAACTGTGATAATTTACGCTTTAACAATCCGGGTTTAAGTGGGTTTAAAACTGTCCCACCTTTTGCTCAGCTTTTTATGCATGGTGAGATATATTTTAACCCACCTCGAAAAGTTGAAATTACTCATAGTCATGTACACGAAATTCCACTGGGATCCCCACGGGTAAGATCCGCCAGCCTCCGGGGGCCGAGAAATAAAAGGAGCAAAGAATTTCGGGGAAAGACGTCGACGCGAGCTTCGACCGCGATTCATCGTAGCGGGAAGGAAACATATTTTTCGCCGGAATCGGGGCAACTCCGTTGACGATGATTTACCGCGCATTCGGGGATTATAAAAACGCACATTCCAGAAGCGAATTTTTCTTGGTTCTCGCACACGGGTGCGTTCTAGATTTTAAATTAATATGTACGAGAGATTCGTACGAGGTGTTCATAATAATTCGCATGAAAGCGCGATTATGATTGTCAATAACGGGTTGTTAAAATATAATTTATCACTTGAAGTAACAGCGAATTTACGAGTTATTAAAAAAGACAAGATGAACTTAACGTAGCCATCGATCGACATTCTACATATATTATTTTCTACCAATCTCCGGATACCGATATTTTGATTTATTATAATGTCGATCAATACAGTCTAATGAGAATCACTAATATTGATTTCAGAAACAACAAAAATAATAAAAAACCAAATAACCAGATCTCGATACCCATTTAATTTCCACAAAGTTGAACAATTATTAAGAAATTCTGTTTATCATCGATATTATCGATTCGGAATAATTTACAAGTTTTTCACGCAAATCGAAGATAAAGTTTATCGATAATTATTTCGCTCCACTCGCAATTTTCGTTCCGCGATCGTCGTAACATTTCTCGACGATTACCGACAATTTCTCGTAATACCCGTCCGATCGATCCGAATCGTATACGCACGCATTTTCCGTTGCTCGAAGCTGTTGACTTTACAAATTATCCTCCCCTCGATCGCTACCGAGAAGCGTTACCTTCTCGCACGGCAACCTAATGTTTACGACGGGCGTAGGTAAGCATGATTCAGCCAAAGCTGCCAGCCACGAAGTTGTAATGTTTTGTCAATACGAAATGGGGTGACTAAGAGAATCAGGATTCGAATTCTTAAACAGCGAACACTCGTTTCTACCACTCGGTGAATTGATCGGGAGACATGGAAACCGGGTGAACTAACTCGTATCGATCGGTAAAGCTGGTTTTGCGTGAAAACGTTTAATATATATAAAATAGATATTTAACGGGGAGAATAGTATCAAACGAATTTATGATATCTGCTAGCGTATGAAACTGCAGGGAAATTTTTACGAGAAGTTCGTATACGCGCGTGTTATTATCAAGGACGAAATCTCCGTTAGGGGAATTCAATTTTTGAACTAAATAAACTTCTGAAGAATTTATACAAATTTGGATAATCCGAATTCTGAGATGATCAGTCAATTAAATAGGGATTATAATTAATCTATTGATTCATCGATTAAATAGTCGGTTAAAAATTATTTACCCAGACGTCTCTTTTTCACGTACAAAGTTGTACAGCAATTGAACTTCTGATCTCAGAAATATTTCCGAATATTTTTTTCTTGATCTCCGTATTCCAAGTAATCGAATTTTATTTTACCTCGATGCAACCTCGTTCCACTCGATTTAATTCGAGTTCGTTCCTTCGCACTCGAGGCGCTCTGAACGCGTTGTTCTTACGCGTCATGGGACATTTTTACGAAACACCGGGGTTTTCCTTACGCGGCGCTAGTTCAGGCAGTTTTATTTTTTTTCCAAGGTCGTTCATAGGAGGGAATGCGTGTCGACCAGTTCGCCAACTGGATCCAACGCTACCGTTAACATGCCCCACGCTACCGCCTCTCGCAATACGTTCCGATTCACCTTGTCTGTTTACCTCTTTGATCATCGAGCCAAACGATTCGGTGACGCGCTAAGTATCAACGTCGATCTAATTATAATTACAGGTTCGTCTCGATCGTGAAATTTCCACGTATTTTCTTTCGTATGCCGCGACAACCTTGAATTTTAATCGTTTTACTTCGATACGGAAATCCGGGATGTTGAAATATGGTCAAATTCGTGGTAGAGAACTATAGAGTGGAGAAAATCATTATCATTACTCAACTATTTGCACAATACATTTAACGAACGGAAATCATGAGTGCCTTTTTAATTGTAACATTTTTGAAACGCTAGATTGGTGGTAATATTCGATCCGGCGATTTTCTGTGCGAAAGTACCGAAATCACGATTACAAAACGGCCCTGTAATTTGTGAAGATCGATGTAAATATAGACAATCTTAATATCAGGAGAACAAACTATATCCATTCTCACCACTATACCGACCACATCCATTCTCATTCTAGCAAATGTTTTTCAAAGCGCCTCCAGCCTCGCGAGATTAGCCTAAATTTCTGCCTAACACGAATTTGGCCTACTTTCCCGTGCCCTCGTAATATTTTGCAAACATCTCGAGACACTCTGTCCGCGATTGAAACAGAAACCTCAACGCGCATTAAATCGACTCAACGTTCGTGCGAAGATCGGCGAGTGTTGTTCGAGAAATCGAGACAAAAAAACCGTTTTTTGTAGTTTCGTATCTGATTAAAGAAACGCTAGAGACTACTAGTCGTTTAACTAAGAACACGCGGAGAAATGCGAATCACTCGCTGTGGGCGTTTAGCACTAACAGTATCGGTCAAATGAACGGTTACGAAATAAATGTTTTTTCACAGTTATCAATTTATTTTGAAAAATAATGCACAACATAACTTTTTAATAGTACAATGGAAGCCGAATATTATAATCACCAATAATGTTATCACAATCGGTTGGTCTCATAAACCACGTTTAAAATGACTTAAAATAATCCGTTTATTGGAATGAAACTTCGGCAATTGTCATCAATTCTAATAATTATATATGCTATAAATGTATAGTTCTAGATAAACATAGCTAGATTTAAGTATTTCGTAATAATAATTCGTGTTCAACAATATGATGTTTTATTTTCTGCTTAGTGTTATCAAACGGTTATTGTTATGAAACGTTACAGGTCTCATAGTAATCACGAGTAGCGAGTTGCACTGTAATAAAATCGCCAATCATATATTTTAATTTTTATATGTATCATAAACAGGTCATAATTATAACAGAACACAACATAAACCGGTAATTTGATCGAGCTCGATGAGGTTAGTGTTAGTTACGCATTTATCGTCGTGGAAAGTTCATTGCTGCGATTTACCTGGCGTGGAGATTCCATAGGGGAAATCAGGGGCCCTTTTAACGTTTATCCGAGGTACTTCTTGCACGATCGCGTGGCTCGTTAGTCCTTCGTAATTCGCATCGTGGAATTTCTGATAGGCATGTTAACCCTACCGACGCAAGAAATTGCGGCTACGCGAACGCTCGCTTTCTTATATAAGATCCGACTCGAACGATCGTAAATTGTTTTTTTTTGTCCTATAACCGTAGAAGTTAGGGTGGAAAATGTGCCTGGAAGATACGTCAGACTTTTCAGGCGTAATCGCGATTATTTTCAGACTCGCTACGCGATCTCGGTAATTGTCTGTATAATTACGGTGGCCGTAACGCGAGGAAGTTTTTTTGTACGATACGCCACACGCTTGGAATCTTTGAAGCCTTTTCTAATTCAACGAATTACGAGTTGAACGAGCGGTTAGCGATTATTTTATGCGTGAGTCAGTTTGTCGATGCGAATCGCGTGATTAGCATTAATCGCAGTAACGGCTTCTTCGAAGTCGTCAGATTTTCTGGATAGCGTTCCACGTGGTTGGAATTTCTCAAGATTTTTTTTTTTCATTTAACGGATCAAGAGTAGAGCGAGGCAATTATAAATGTATGTATTCTCGATTAATTTTATGGAAGAAAAGCTGAGGCTGAGAACACTTTTTTTTAATGATGTTTTCCGTCGTTGTTGTTTTATAAATATTTTTTCAGTGAACTAATTACGAGTAGGGCGAGGAAATAAAACATTTTGCATTCTCGATTAGTTTTCTCGAGGAAAATCAAAAGGTTTTTATGAACTCCGATTACGATTCGTAGTCGAAGAAAACTTCTTTATAACGCACCGCGTCATAGAAATTTTTCGCGTCGTTTATTATTCAACGAATTGCGAATTAAGTGAAGAATTTAAACGGTTCTTTACTCATGATTCGTTTTCTGAGAATGTGATTTTGAGTCATCGGGGAAATTGGAGTAGGCGGATTACCGTCGTCTGGAAACTTTCAGAAACGAAATCCCGCATTCCACTTTTGGGAAAATCTCTCCGCGTGTATCGACGACGGTACGTGCCGAGGAAAAGCTACGGAACTGGTCGTTTCCCGGAACGATCTCTGTCCCGATACCGGTTTCGCGCGAAAATCTCGACGAATCCGAGCAATCTCGCCATCGCATCTTTTCCAACTCCGTTCGAGCCGAGTGACGTCACTCGTGGAACGGGGACACGAAAGAATTTTTCACGAATTTGCGCCGGAAACACCGTTACGCGGTCCCGCGTCGGTGAATCTCCAATTTCTTTTTCCTCGAGCGAGAGTATTAATGTAAGAATTAAATAATTTCAAATTAGATTAGCTATTTAATCGAATTAGCGAGATAATTATCAATAAATTGAGAATTTCGTTATACGTGAAATCATGAATGTCTAATTTCTCCTCTCCTAGCTCTCATCAAGATTCGAGTATTTCGTAGGCAGCGTCTAGTTTTAAATTCCACGATCCAACGTTACGTCGCCTGATCGGAAAGTAACGGAAAGTCTCTCAGAAATAAAATTGTACAATTTCAAATCAAGAGACAAGGTCTTGTCTCGGGCCAAGTACAAGTACGCGAGACTGGACCTTGTATCATTTCCGGAAAGAACGAACAGGAGTTTTCGAGGTGGTCAAACTGTGTTAAACAATTAATTAAAAAAAAAACTATAATAGCCATCGGAAAGGCCGCGCCGAGTCGAGTAATTTGAGTACGATTTGATCAAAATTTCTGATATTCGCGCGGCAGTCCAAAAACGTAATGCGCGGTGCCAAGACAACGAACACTCCATCGATAACAATACAAATGAAGAACCTATACAATCGCTCCGACTAACAATATAAAAATTGAATCCCTCTAAAAAACGCAAGATCCCAAATATGACTAAAACACAAACCACTGAAAATCTAGTTACGATCCTATTCGATTCTCCAAGGTATGTTCAGAGTCAACAAAGGCAGCTTCACAAGAGTTAGCGCACCTCTCGTGCTCATGCAACTTTGAATTCTTTGAATAAAGTGACTGACAGAAAGACAGCGAAATCCAAACTACCAGGCGTCTGTCAATTTTTCACACTAACCACTCGTGATTCGAAATTCTTTGAATAAAACAACTAAAACAAAAAGAAGCGAGATCTAAAAACTACCAAGCATTCATCAATTTTTCACATTAACCACTGGCGGCTCGAAATCCTTGAAATAAAATGAGCGAAAGAACAAAACCAAAATCCAAACTACTAAGTGTCTATCGATTCTTAACACTAACCACAAGCGGCTCGAAATCCTTCGAATAAAATGACTAGAACGAAGAAAAAAGAAAAAAGAAGAAGCGAGATCCAAACTACTACTCACCAGGCGTCGTCGTAATCCGCGTCTCGACGTCGACCGCCGACGATAAGAAAGCGACCCCGCCTAGGAGGCAGAGTCCTGCGAGCGCGGTCAGAAAACATCTTTCCTGGATGCGCATCCTACCGCATTCTTCGGCACCGTTCACAAACACACTTCAACGACCACTTCGACGGTCCGCGGGCGGAAGCCAAGCGGGAATGAAAACGAGCCAC
This sequence comes from Pemphredon lugubris, assembly GCA_933228935.1. NCBI lineage: Eukaryota > Metazoa > Arthropoda > Insecta > Hymenoptera > Crabronidae > Pemphredon > Pemphredon lugubris. Next base: position 39,261,126 of record OW121819.1, on the reverse strand, counting down.
GCGAAAACCACTCTATATTCACGACGCCCCGGAGATTCCTCTCGTATTCGAACGGGCGAACCTCGCGCGATAACTTTCGCGAGGTACGCTTCCGTTTAAAATGAAAACTAACGCCGGGGTCAAAAAAAGAAAAAGAAAAAAGAAAAAGATACAAGTCAAAGATCGGTAAGATATCGCTTCGACGATTCTCTCCGAAGGTATATCGGGCGTACGCGTGCCCTTTTTGTTTCCCCGACGGAACCCGAGGGGTTAAGAGAGAACGCACAGAATTTCGACGTAACTCGAACGACGTACACTTTTGTTCACTGGGTCCGCTCGCGTACGCTCGCGATCCGTGCCGAGGCCGGAGGTGAAGTGCAGCGGTGAGCGGGATTTACCTCCTCCTTGGCGTTTCGTTCTTCGCTGTCTCGGTTACCTTTCATTCCTCCTCTCCGGCCGGCCAGAGAATTCTCCACGCTCACCTTGCTACAGGCTCTGCAGGACGCTCGCGCGTACCTACACAGGGTGCTCCCGATGCAACGGGCGCACCGTGTTACCGTGTTCGATGACTCGCCGGAGAAATTGTTGGTTTTACGATTCTCCCCGGTGTACGCGGTATTGTTGTTTCGGGATTTTCGAGGATTTGGAAAATCGACGATATTCTTTTGTCTGGGTGCGTGACGGCAAAAGTGATCGTAGAGTGTGATATTAACGTATCGGGAAAACGTTCGAAGTCTGAGATTGAAAATTGACAGGCTGTTATTTAAATTAGTTACTCTCGTACACAAAATCTAATATTAAAATGAAAATGAGCAAAGGGTGTGATAATAACGTTTCTTATTTGTAGATAGGAAAACGTGTCTGAAACTGAAAACCGACACGCTATGGTACTTCAACTCGTTTTTCAAATGTACAATTTAGTTTACAGAATGCGGTATTTTAAAAAATTTATATTGCTGTGGATACAATTATCTTTTCTTTTTTATACTCACAGTATATTTAGCTTTGCTTTTTCTTTACATAGTTCGAGGCCTTTTTTGGATTTAGGTATGTCGTAAATCAATTTTTGTGTCGATCGCGATGCCATTCGTGCGTGATAATTTCGAAGTTTTTCATTCGAATTCAATCCGATGAATTTTTGCGGAAAATCGATTTCATTTTCCAACAGGGAAAGATCGATGCCAAGTACAAGCGCGTAAGAAGCGTTCGAGCGAAAGCGGTGAAATCGAAGGTAACCGTTCGCTGGCATAAATTATTGTTGCGCTCGTCTATTTTGTGAATTATCGATCGCACCTTCACAGTGAAACGCGATATGTATATGGCGAAACAAAGGTGGAATTCCTTTAAACTATCAAGCTGTGCATCGTCATCTCATTGAAATTGGTTAATTAAAGTTAATTCAATATCCGTTACATCAATCTCCCAAGCGCCATTTACGCGAAGGGTTCTTTTTTTTTTATCGCACGGACCTTCGATGCGTGTAATGGAACTTAATAAGATTGTTCCGCGTTGTTTCTCTAATTAGCCGGTACACGCACCTGACGCGCAAAACGGAACGATTTTTTTTAATCGGGCAACATTTAACACCTCGACAAATTGGTCACGCATCTGAAAAATATATTCGTTCTCGGATCCTACAACGCTTTTAACAAAATGAATACGTGAAGTTTGCAAGTTATAAGTCGTGACGAATTATCTTTTTTTTTTTTTTTAATGAATGGTAATTAGGAATAATAACAACGAATTATTATCTCCCCTCGTTATCCTTACCTCGTTACGCAAATTTCGGCGTAAAGATTACGCGGCGGACCCTCGGTCATTTTCTAACGTAAGATTAGTCCTTGAGATTCTCTTTTCGTGAAACATCGTGCCGATCTACCCGAAGCAGGTAGATCCTAGAAGAATAAGGACTTTCGGGACGTTGCACGGTTACAACCGATGACGAAAGGATACTAAAATAGTCACCTTCGTTTCGGCATTTCCTACCGAAGGGTAACAAGAATTCGTGAGCAATCTACAAAGCGAAACTGTAACCTGCAATCTGCAGGTGAATCTCGACGCAACGATTTCACGATCCTCGATATCGTCAGTTAAGAGAAATTGCCATTCGGACGTAATACAGGTAATTTTCAACGGACAAATTGCACGCCTCGTTTGTTACAGTTTTATCAAATTTCATCTTCCGACTTTGTGACGAGATAACGAGTAAGCGTTCAAAAGCATTTCGGGAGAAAGTGTTAGTGGGTCAGGGTGACGACACACCTCGAGACGGATATGTAGCTAAAATAAGAACAATGCCGATCGTCGAAACATACTCGAACGTTGTTTAACTCTCTCCGCATGATCATCGAGTGCCTTGTAATTTTTTATCTCGTCTCGATCCTGTTAGTTCTACTTCTACGCTCTTAAACACTTAATTATAATAAAAAGATAATGCCGCCGCACAGCTGTCTAGAAATTTCATAATCGGGAGACTTAAATAATAATAAATTTAATATCGGCGTTCATTTTTCGCTTCGGTTCTTTTCAGACTGCCCTTAACCACAGAAACATTGATAGCGATCAATTAATTAAAATCCTCTAACTACAAATAATTAAAATAACAATCTCGCTATTTCCAACACTCCGAAATTAAATATTTAACTACCACAATTTGCGCGGCGTTGCACGAATTCGAGCTAGATCTACAAGCGTTGTTAATAATAACAATATAAATAATACGAGGTAAACCAAAAAGTAAAGACAATTTTCACATAATATCTTTAACACAAAATTATCTTTAGTTTCTTATTTACCCAGGTGCAACAGTAATTAAAAAAACTTAATAATTTATCGCCGATAATACAATATCCACACGACCTGTTATCTTTCAATTAAACAAACCTTCAAAATTCCATCTACCGACTCCCTTATAACGACGTCCTTTTTTTTCTAACGAAGACACCCGGTAGACAAATCGAGACCGACCGAGGCCGTCCTCGACTAACATAAGTTTGGATGGAGAAATCTTTCACGGGGGGAAAACCGAGTGGGTTCTAGACAGGCACACGCGTACAAGGGACTCAACATCGTCCGTGTAATAATCTTCTCACCTGTGTTAGCGCCTTATGTCACGGAGCCGCTGAACTGGATTCGAAATTCTTCACTCTAGAAAATGATCCGCCGCTCCCGATTGTTTCGCGCGTTACTCGATTAGGCGAAACTACGCCGAACGTGAGTCTGCGTCGCTCTAATTGGGACTATCGGCCCGAATTTCATACGAGAATGATCAATTATGCGAATAGCATTACGATTCCCCGCGGAAAGAGGCGAATTCAAATGAATTTTAAATTGGAGGACGTTAGAAGATTGAATTCACGTTCCCGATTGTTTCACGTGTTTCTTGATTAGACTAAGCTCCGGTCGTATTAACGTAATTGGAGTGGGTTTATACAGGGTGAAAGGCGTAAAGCTATGTGTTTCATATTATTCCGTGGTTAGCGAATAAATCGAAAATTTTTATGGGTCGCGTAATATAGTTCGATGAGACCCTTAAGGGAAGAACGGAGAGGGTTCTAGTTTGCCATGAGAACGAGTAGGTTTTATTCCTCAATTTTTAATGACACAAAATATCGATTTTCCTTACGTGGTAAACCGGATCATCTCACCTTAAGATAGTTGTAACGTACTTTTTTTATGTCACGGTGTAGATGGACAAGTTTTTGGCTGCTTCTTCAATCCTGATGGGGACAAATATTTTATCCATTAATATACGGGCGTACGGATAATTGCAAATTAATTTATAAGAACCAAAGATGACTGTACAGATTAAAAAAAAAACGACTAACAAAAAGTTTCCTGTAATCCTGTTAAGAGCTTCTTAGCTTCTAGAATAATGTAACGTGATCACGTTACGTTGTTCACGCGGTAGAACAAATTTCTCAGTTATAATATCGTTCAATTTTCTTTTTCGTGGGAAGTGTGAACGATCGGGCCCTTGCCTCAAAGATCGGTATAATTAATTCTAGATTAATTTGCGTTATAAATAATTATTAGGTTATACATAACACTATGGTAACTCGTCGCATTAGTTTACGCCGGTTCATTAATGATGTTTCGTTAGCGAATACGAATGAAATGTTTTTTTTTATTAACTCGCGTAACTTCGGAGGTGGCCACGTCCGTATCCGGTTCGGTTTCCGAGGAACCACTTTAACGTTTACGAAACGAAAGCTTAGTCACCGGTACGTCTTTTGGGTTTTTCACCAAGGCAATCGCTCTTTTGGATCGTTGCATATAGATTGCCACTTGCATCGCAATGAGCGTCTTCTATTATTGACTGAGCAGAGGCGTAGTTGAATTTTGATTATTCGCCTCGTTGGCGCAACGACTCGTTTTAATTGATATTTGAGTGGCGGGGAGGAAACACTTTTCTATCGATTCCTCTGTAACCGTGGAACAGGCCCGGGCGTCGCGACGGATGAATCACCATCTCTTGTCGGATATACTTTCGTCCCCGGTAGTATTCTTTTTGTGCGCGCGATGAAACGAAAGCAACGTTAGCCCTTTAACACGTTCCCTGCCAAGCTGCGTCCACACGCTCTGTTTACGTAAATTATATTATGTCCATTTACTTTGTGATACTCATTTTTTTTTTTAATCTTTGACTTACACTTCTTAATCAATTGAGCGACCATACGCTGTGGCATATTGCGACGCGGAATTTGAACAACGCGATCGCGCTGTGCAGCACTAGGAAGTTGAAGGGAGTTTGCCATCCATCGTTTCGCAAGAGTTTAACGCCACTGCGTTTGCAGGTCGTTGTTCTTAAGGTATCGTCCGAAAGATAAAAGATGATCATGGAAGAGTAATCATGGAAGAGTGATTTTTCAGGATTTTGATAAATGGTTTCTTTCTCTTGAACTTTAGCAATTTTTAAATTGGCTATTTTCCAGAAACGAAAGGTTTGATTAAAATTTTGAAAAATCACGCTCCCGCGGTCGTTCTTTATCATTCGAACGTGCCCCCGTTCGTCAAAATCGGTAACGAATTACGACTTGCAAGATAAATCCCGTGAACCCATGCGAAAGGATAGGTGGCGACCCCTCTTAAATTAAAAGAAATGCGAAACGAACCGAATGAAAAGTGCAACGTGACTGTGCAAAAGAAAGACAAAATTGCAACCAAAAGGGAGATCGCCAAGGTTCGGGGAAAGTGTGTCGAATCGTTCGCATAATGGTGCGCTCACTTGCCACTAATTTATTACGGGTTGCATTATCGCGCATTATCGCACGGTGATTTTGTCTCCTCTGTTACATTATTTATCACCCGTTATATCCCGTTCCATTGTGCGTGGGTATAATCACGGACACACTGTAAATCAACCGTACGCGAGAAGAATATAAATGAAAAAAAAAAAGGTTCTTCAGTGTTTTCCGTAGAGAAAAAAGTAATTAAACATACGGCTACAATTAAGTACTGGTATCTGTGGGTTAGTAATTAATCGCGTATTTACTCCCAGTGCGAAAGGCTGCCAATAAAATACTTTCGATTCAAGATTTTGAACGGGAAAACAAAATTAAAATTGTTTATTGAATTATGAGATCTGATTATGAAAATCTCTGATGAATCAATAAACACGTGATAAACACGTATCTCTCGTCTTTACATGGATGTGAAACGGTAGAACGTTGTTCTTTGATGTGTTCGTTTATCGCGATTGTTGGTAGAACAAAAATGTCTGCAGAAATGAGAGTAAAATGAAGTACGCATTGTTGCGACTAATCCAAATTCAGGTACCGCGTCCACATCCAATTACTACGAGATGGTAATTATATCACCGTCGAATTTACTGCTAGCCAGCGCCGTTGCAATTATTGTTACGTGCAGATTTACGTCCGCGAATTTCGCGCAGTGCCGTCGTTAATGGCGCAATTAGGGCTGCCGGATTGCGGGCAATTTGTTTAACGGCATTGACGTCGAAGCTTGACAGCTTTCGGGGATAACTTTTGAAATATCTTATACTTCTTAAAACCTCTTTAGCGTATACGATGAATATATTCATCGCGGCAACGTCGCATCGTGTTGACTATGACAAATATATTCGCAAGCTACAAATTTGCACTTATTTTCTTAGCAATAAGGAATAAGTGCGCTCGCGCATGTTCGTTTTGACACTACTTTTCATTTACCACCGTCGAATACGTTTATTTATTGATAAGTAACTTTGATTTTTGATAGGTATATCTAATAAATAAATCGTATTATAGAACTTTCAATTGTATATTTCGCATTTAGCAAGAAATATTTTTTATACAATTTTTGAGTAATATAGGAACAAAACATAACAAACTAGTTTAACAGCTTTCGGAAACACACTCGGATTAGTTTGTTTAGTTGAATAAATAAAAGTATATTAATAAACTATAAATCACATAGCAGACATGACGTGTCAAAGTTTAATGTTACCGTTTAAGAGGCTCACGATCCGCTCTAAACGATCGTCGATTATAGCGCGACTCGTCGATTCGATTAAGTTTTCTCGTTTCAAGCGGAGATCGTTACGTCGGCACAATTTTTGAAGGTTTCCTGGTCTCCGCATCCTAAATCACTCACTCCGTTCCCGCAATCTGCCCAATTGTTACCGGCGCGATACGTCCACCTGATGACGCACTGCTCGCAGGTGAGATAATTCGGTAGAATGACTGGTATCGAGAATGCGTTTTGCGACTGGGACGTGATCGTGTACTGGTAGGAACCGTCGGACAATCGAAGAGGATATCTGTCGAAGCACTCCTCGGTTTCAAGTTCGTTGCGACTGGCCAATGGACAGATGGCGAATTTGAAGGTGCCGAGATGATTAGCGATGAGGTTCACTTGTACATTCACGGTCTGACCCCTTCTGTATCTGGAAAATGGAATTCGGAATTTGGTAACGGGTGGTATCCAAATTTAATCGCGTTGTACGACATTTTGGATAATAAGTTTGAATGGAATAAAATCATTGTTATTCGATTAATAAACCGAAATTGAATTACACACTTTTTGATCACAAGATTTACTGCGACTCAGAAACTTATTTTAAAATTAGCTGGAACTCAATAAATCTACCTTATCCGGTTGACGAGATATATCTAATAACATTGTTATATAGTGATGTGAGCGTATTTTTATAGACGTAACCATGTGTTAGTAATTTTGACAAAACTTGTATATGCAGACCCAATGTATTAGCATTAACTATAAAGTCTTATTCTGCCAATACTTTTGATATAAATGAATAATATGCTAATTTTGTTGATAATTTGATATAAATAGACCAACAATTGACTGACATACCTTGCAACAATAGTGCCGGTTCCGTAAGCGCCACCATTCTCGTTTGGCCTGGGTCGAGGGTCGCTGTAGCTATCGCCGCATAGGCCACATCTTCCGTTGTTCACGCCAAATTGAGTCTGAAATAGGATTCATTCTGTTAGAAGAAAGAAATGAGAGCTTCCTCTCCCTCTCTCTCGTCAGCAACGACGAGAAAGAAAAAATACACTTCCCGTAACGCATTCGCTTGAGAAATTTGTCAACGCCGCGCTCGGAGGTTCTTGCTTGCGCCGTTGAAAAGCACGTTGCCTACTTCAGGGGATTATTTTAAAAGTGAAATATTTTCCCGGAAATTTTTGAAACATGGTTTCGAAAGTAACGAAATCAAGAATGAATCGAACAAGTATCAAAGCCCACTTTTTATCGCGTCATTTAAAATTGAATTATGAAAAATAACAAGTTGGACACAGTGCCTCTGCCTAACGCAAATTACCTGATAAATTCTTAGCGCTTTAATTCTATTCTAAGAAGTATTAATTTTTTCGAAACAAATAAGATATTATTATATTTAGTTTTCTTTTAAGCTTTATCCCGTCGATCACGAAAGAGGAAGAAAAATATTACAAAGCCACGTCACATGCAAACGGCGTGGCAATTATTAAAATAATATAGATATCAAAAATCCTTTCTAGGATTTCTTTAAATTAATAACGGAAACGTGCCCTTATAGTAGAATGCCTACCGACGCGCAAATATAACATTCAAATTGCAATCAACAGTCGGCGCTTTTTAAATTCGTTAACTATCCTACTTGATTGCAACGTCAAACCCACGGTGTGGTTATTACAATTGGTTATTATCCACCCGCACGTAAAATTTACACGCATCAACGCTCCATGGTTAAATAACCAAAAATTTACTCCGAAACCGCCGCAGTAGAGCTCCATGTCGTTGTAATTCTCAAGTGTGTTGAATCCGTTTCTCCACGCGGTGCTCCTACTGACAGGATCCGTCATCATTCCGTGACCATAAATTTCCTGCAGATGGATGCCCACCAACGCCGTGATGAACAAAAACTTCGCGAATACCATTTTGAGCGCTTCCGGTGCTGTATCACAAGTGATATAAAGAAAACACTACGATTTCCGGCTAAAAACAACACGGTCCTGTTCCATTCGAGTTTTGCGTCGCTATGTAAAACTATATAAAAAAGCTCCATATGTATAATATGATATATTATATAAATATATATGGAAAATTGATATACAGTGGGAAACGCCTATTGTGATCACGATGGGACCTCTAACTTTTGACAACATTAAGCACAGAATAAAAAAAAAACATATTACTGAACACAGATTACTACAAAATAATACAACCTACTGTGGTTTTCGGACCGATTTTGATAATAATAACCGGCTGATAATAGTATTCGTGATTATAATATCCAGCTTTCACTGTATATACAGATAGGGAAACCAGTCTATATAAAAAATTATAAAAATTGACTCACCACAACGATTATCTGCTCCACGTTTGTACGCGCTGTAAATTTTGTAAAAATTCAAAAGATCACTAATTTATTATTACTTGTAGAATCTCCGGTCGAGTCCAGCGAAAATAGCGCGGTATTAAAGTTCCGTATAATCGGTCGAACGAAATAATAATTCCTGAGTTCCATCGAAAACAAATCTCTCACGTGGCAGTTGCTTCGGCATCGGCAATTGAATGCCGTGTCGCACCTCCATGGGTCTTGAATGCTCTTTTATACGCGATACAGAATTTTTGTTTTTCACTCATTTGAATAATGCGCATGTAAACGAGTCTGTCGTAAGAAATTGGTATAGGTCAGGCTTGATGTTCGGGGACCCTTACGCAGAGGGAAATCCGTTTGAATTTGAACAAGATTATTAATTTGAGGACAAAACCAACGATATCGGGAGTGCAGCCGGGAGTGTAAGTGTAAATGTTGCAGTACGACTCCCGTCACTATAAGCTTTTCCAGGATGTTCTAGGATGTTTATTAGGGATCGTCGCCATTTAACTGAAGGAATTTTTTTTTTCACCTTCTTTACATCAAATCGATACCCTGATTATTAGCGAAGTAGTACTTCGTCTTACATTTGTAACTTATGTGCTAATTCTTAATTCTATTCTTAATCTATTTATGTACACATCAGATTCCGACTGACAAATGACAGCTTTGTTATTTAGAGTAACCAGATTATGTTTGTACCTACTGTTTTTCTCGCCAGTGAGAGTTATTTTTAAATCTAAGGGGATTTTAAATTACTATGTTATTTTTGTGACGTTTTTAATCTGACTACGCCGTACGAACGAGCGTCGCGTGTTTTTATTCGCGTGGCGGTTTCCAAAATTTGGAGTGGGGAATTCGCTTGGTAAATAATTTGGACATTGATGCAGTTTATTTCTTCCTTCGATTTTTGTTGCCTGACAGGTTTAGGAATGCGTCTATCACCGTTTTGGCGCAAGACCGACGCGTGGCAAGTTTTAGATATCCGGCGCAACCTGTCCGCGAAAAGAACATTCATGAAATATTCCTCCGACCAACAGGATCGCGAGCGCAACACCTGTAACACAAATAAAGCTAAAATTAGTAGTGCGGTCAGAGCAGGTGTAGACAATATTACTATCGCGTCGCGGTATCGTCGAACGTTCCTTATTTGAATGGTAGGAACATTCCGTTATAAGATTGTTTACGCGCACAAGATTGTTGAACGTGGGTACGTTATGGTAGCGTTAGGAAAGTTACGAGGTTCGGTGCGCAATATTAAATCGCGAAAACAAGCACGTCTGCCTTTCTCGTCTGTTGCGTATTTGATGCTCCGCCGTGTGACGACTTTCATTTGTCTGCCCTCTCGTTCGATCACGCGATCGTGGCTTTTCGGCGTTGTTCGCGCGTGCCCCCTTCATTGCATGTTTTTGGTTTTCACCGGGCGCTGCGCTTTCACGGAACAAACTATTCAGACGCTAACCGTTCGAGCAACATGAAGGTGCGAGTTTGTAGAACTGAATAAACCAATTTGAAAAAGAAGTAATACAGCGGAAGGCGGATATTATAATCACGGGTAATATTATCAATCGGTTATACTTATCCCAAAATCAGATAACATCAATCTACTTAAAATAATCCGCTCATTATAGTCAAACTTCGGCTATTTTTATCAATTCTAATTACAAATACGTATTTTTGAACAAATATAAGTGAATGGTAGTATTTTGTAATAATTTGCGTTGAATAATATGTCGTTTTTTTTTGCGTAATGTTATCAAAAGTTACAGAACCCATAGTGATCAGAATATACGCTTACACGCGCGTACATGTGAACGGGGTCTAATTCTATTGAGACGTTATTAGCTCTTTCGATTACAACAGCTCATAACCTCCCGATAATCTGCAAATTTAAATCGACAGCTGTGCAATCAAAATTATTTGCCGGAGACTCGGGGTTTGTGATAATTAATTCTTGCGATGTCTAATCAGTGAATGGAAATTTCTTTACCTTTTTGACACGTGGCGGTCAAACCTTACGGTGTATTTACATTTTATCATTTATATACCCGTACGATTAAGTTTTTTGTTCATATCGGTTTGTCCGAGTAGACGGTGTTTTTTCTACTTTCGTGATTAATCCTTCTGATTCACGCCGATGAGTTGCGGATAAATAGATTGCGCAACAAACGTGAAATTTGGAATGAACTTGAGATAAGATAACTCGTGGTCGGATAAAAATCTGATTCGCCGCGAACCAATCTAGATTTTAAATGATTCATATTTATAGAGTTGTACCGATCGATCAATGATGAAACAGATAGATCTGGTTGGTGTAAGACCGAGCGATCTAGGAGTAAATTTCAAGAACATCATCTGGCCTAACTAGGATTCCTTTATCATTCTGCTGCAGGCGTATCGAATCCACGATCGATCGTGAATTCTCTATCATAGATCACGACTCGTTCATCCATTTTGATAATTAAAGTTCGCTCGGTCTGGAACGGTTTTTATTTAACGTCACAGAATTATTTATGACCGCCATTTATTTATCGATACCGTCGCCGCGTATTTTAATATCGCGCGTTTGGAGGAGCGGCGTAGTTTGTATCGCAAAACACTCTTTGGGATTTAACAACAGTTCCCGCGGATTTAATTATTTCATCCGGCCAATTAATCTTCTTTATTTCCATATGTAGATTAAATTAAGACTCGCGTTAGCACTTGATCCTCGCAAAATTACAATTTCCATCGATTCATCGGCTTCGATTGCTATATATGCCAAATATTTTGTTATTAATCGTTTAATCGCCGGTCACGTGGGTTCAAGTCATCCAATTATTCTACCGCGTACACGAAGAAACATCGATAATCGATTTTTACCAATTTCAGAATAATCTACGATGAAATCATAAATCAATTTTCAATCTTCGACATTCGGCGTGTTCTTCCCGAATAAAGTAATGGCGTAATTTAAAGCCTCCTAACATTTGTGGAAGTTACCGTACGTCCCTTCGATTTCCACCGAAAGTGATCGCAAATAATTCACAAGTGACCACCCAAGCACGTCAGTTTAGGAACAGAATTTTATTCACGCATTTCTTTATCTCATTAAGCGACAATCTTGATATCGGAGCAGGTCTTGAACGTTTCCTGTGGTCCGCATCCCATTGCCGAAGTGCCGTCGTCGCAATTTCCCCAATTGTTGGCGGCGACGTATTCCCACCTCAGTACGCAGTGCTCGCAGGTCAAGTCATTGGGCAAATAGGCTCTCATGTGATAGTCTTTGGCGTCGTGGCTCTGCAGGGTGTACTTCGCGTTACCGTCTTCCAACGTCAGCGGATACTTATCGAAGCACTCTTCTTCCTCGAGTTCTTTGCCGTCCTTCAGTGGGCAAACGGCAAAGCTGAAGGTACCCCAGTGATTGGCGGTCAATCGCACCACCAGTTCGATAAGTTCGCCTGATTTGTACCTGTTCAATGAGAAATTGGTATATTACTTTGCGGGTCTGAACCGAAGTTAGCATGGAAGCAATCTGTTTTGCGACAGAAACGAAGATATTCGATAGGAATATATCTGGATTTTTATATATCGTTGCGCAGTTTGATTCCGTGGACGATTGTCATTACGCACGTTTCAACAATTTGTCCAACTCCGTATACGCCGGTATTCTCGTTGGGTCGTGGTCGTGGTAGTCTATAGTCGTCACCGCAGATACCGCATTTACCGCCGTTTTGAATATGCACCTGTGAACATTAAACTTCCGTTTTAGAGCTCCGATGTTTCCAATTACCGTCTAGTTTCACGCCTGTATCTAACGAACATCCCTGTTTAGAGATACGTGTACAATTTATATTTCACAATTTATGTTATAACACGTAGGCGATTCTTTATTATACATATAACCACCGTCGCGTTTGAAACGAAATACCATTCGCATTATGCACGCGTGAACGTGGACGTAACGAAAAAATTTCACGGAAGAGGCTACGTCGCAAAAACGTTCCAACTGCGACGCATTCTTCATAACGGTTTTTGACTGTATGATGGTGTATCCAACTTGACGAACAGTCAGTTCCTGCCAACTATCAAGCGAGAGGTATCTCAATATACAGGGTGTTTCATAAATGGTGGTACTTCGTTGATGGTACCATAACGGGTATGATTTCAAGCAGGTATTTCGTCGTCGAAAACATCCGAAGTGCCTTAGTTAACGAGATATTAATGAAAATTTGGAACCAATCGGTGAGGGAGACGATAGCTGGCAACGCTGACTATTGGCGCGGGGTTGGACTCGTCTATCCAAGAACCAATGGCCGGCTCTACCCGCTGCCGCTCTCTTCTTTGATTGGTCTTGTTTTTTGGTTAATATCATGTTAACTAAAGTGCAACCAAGATTTTCAATAAGGACAAACCAGTTTGGTATTATCTCACATATCGCACCTTTAACGGAGTACCACTATTTATGCGAGACACTGTATAGCTTCTTACATTATTTTGCCGAGTTCACATTATTCTGGTTTCGACCCATGACTTTATATCCTGACAATTTACTTTCTTTCTTACTCTCATTGTTCCCCAAAAACGTAATAACGATATATTTTATGTTATAATACAATACGATTTATGAGCTTTATCAAAACCTTATTATTTGTATTCTAAACAAGTAGTAGAAGTACAGAAACGAACGTAAACAAATATACATATTCCTTGTATGTACAAATATTTTAATATGTCACTATTACGCGTATTATTTGTCTTTTATCCTTACGATATCGTGGAAAGACTTTAAAAGTGAATACAAATCTTAGAAACGTGATCTGAAATTGAGTGACGAGGAAACTAATGCTTACCGATAATCCACCGCAGTAATTACCATCGTCGTCGTAATTGATAGGGGTCTTAAAATCCTTCCTCCACGCGCTACCCCTGTTAACCGGTTGCATCAGCATTCCGTGACCTTGAATACCATCAAGATAAACCACCACGAGGGTGACAGCCACCGCTAGACTCGCACGCATTTTTGTTGATTAAGAAAAAAAACCGAGTTCCTGTAACGTATAACTCGTGGATGATCGCGAGTATGCAAGTGATATCCATTCAAGGGTCATTGGTTTTTTATACCGTCGTGGGTACATCGATCGTTATCATCGTGGCGATAAGGAACATTTGGTAAATTTTGTCGTGCGTAATTCCACTGATATGTTAATTCAAACACAATTCGTTACTGCGTTATATTAAATCGCGATATCGTTCACGCCTCGTTTATCGCGGGACGTATGCCAAATTCGATTTGTAGTAGATACGGGAAAATGATGGGGAAAAAAGTAGTGTTTTTAATTAATATATATAGACGCGAAGACGTGATTTTTCAACGCCATTCGCTATGCGAGGTTTCCTTAAAACTAACTTTCATTCTTAAAAACAGAAATTCATAACTCGAATGGCGGTCATCCTCGGGCGTGCTCTGTAGCAATAACAACCTCCAAAAATCAGAAGCGTACATACAAAAATCTCTTCGTCTCGTTCGATCCTAATCGCAATAATATAGATTAGATCAGTGGTTCTCAAAGTTTCTTGTCTGGCGACACACTCATATTATTAAACAAAATTCACGGTATAAGTTATTATTATTATTATTTACTTCTTACAGTTAGTTGTAATATATTTGGCTGAACGTTTAATTTTTTTGCATATAAACAAGTCAACAATTCGCGGCACCCTGAATGAGTACTTGTGACACCCAGTTTTAGAACCACTGGATTAGATAATATCAATCGATATAAATTGGGAATTTCTTCTTTTGAGATTTTGTCCGAATGCTAATTGCGGCTCATGGATCTGCAAGTACGTGGCGATCATCGACGCTAATCTTATCTAATATGTATATCGTTACGCTGTTCTCGCGTGCGATTAGATTTTAATCTCTAAATCAAGACGATTGGATCGAAGTTACGTTTTGATTGTGAAGTTACGTGTTCAGATAACTTTGTTTTCCTTAATAAAGAAGATACGGTTAAGCCAATAACCAAGCAATCGTTAATGTGCATGCAACAGCTGATATATCCGAGAGTGTAGCATCAATATTCGCCTTTCCAGCTTCGATGTGCAAACATTTGACAGATCAAATGTTAAATCAATATTCTTCGTTTGCTCATTAAATTGTTAAATGAAGATACACCATCGACCCATCTATGATCTTTGAGCCAAACTGTCGTGTTCCTTGTATGGCAGGCCCGGCAAACCCCTGCTCTTTGAGTAAATTCGCAATCCGCCGCACAGCACGTCATTACCCTCTCCTCGTGGCTTTACTCACACCACGTCCCCGGCGTTCGACCCTGCGATAGCGTTGTTTTGTTTTTTTTACTGGATCGTGTTAGCGAAACGATTGATGAAAAAGCTATACGGTGTAGCGCTGCCCTTCTTTACGTTCGCACGGCGTGCGTACGACGTAGGTCTAAAAGCTGACGGGTGGGGGTAAAAAAAATCGCGTGAGGAGAGTGCATTTCCCCACCGTTTGCCAGGCCTGTTGTAGGGAGATCATTTTTTATTTTCCCGAGAAGGGTGTCCAATGATAACATCAGCAACAGATAACTCGCTCTTGATATGTTTTTTTTTTAAATTCACTCGACGAATGTGATATGGACAGCGAAATTTCAGTTATTGCAAGACGACCGATAACGGATGCAAAATTATTATGTCGAGTTGAATAATCATTCGGGGAATACCCGAGTCCGTTACGCTCAATTTAAACGCGGAAAAGTGTGCTCTCGAACAGAACGGCCAAACTGAAAATATCATTTTTTAATTTTAAACGAGGAAAAAATTTGTAATGCTTCTTTGAACAGATATTCCAAAATTTCAGAGTAAGGATGGATCATATCTAAACGATCCAAGTTCAAAAATAATTTTCTTGAATATTATCTGCTTATTTTACATTTGAAATTAAATATCCGACATGAAAGTTTTGATTATTGTGTCGCAATACGGAGGGTAATATTATTACTAATCTTGTACCAGCATGCCACGTACGTAAGTACAACGCGTCGCAAACGTGATAACCGTCTCAAATCACTGACGATTTCATTGTTAATGCAACTTAAGACACTTGAACAAAAGAATATTCGGATTCGTTCGGTTATACTTTACGAAATTACCGATTGTGCGCGAGCGTGATTGAGTTGATGGCCTGGAAAAGAAGCTGTAAATATCTCCTCTTCAATTTAATATATTGCTTCTCTGTTTATTATTTATTGGAAACGGTGTCAGATCCAATATCTTCATGCCTACATTGTTTTACCTGAAATACTAATCGAGGATAAATAAGAAGAGTGGGTGAGAACGAGTATACAACGTACGACATTTATTCTCTCTTTTCCCTTAAGTCGATATCCCTACGTATGGGTAGATACAGAGGATCCTATAAAGGTACATACATGAATTCCCGTGAATTCTGTAAATTCGAGGAGACACATTTGCGTACCCTTACGCCGTCCCATCTATTCCTTCCCGTTATGTGCGTACAACTGTGTATGCGTGTGTGCGTATCTATGCCGCATTTGTTCTATGAAGTTTTAGTTTTCTTTTCCCGCAATTTTATGCCGCGAACGTCGTAGCTTCTCATCCTTTTCGATTTTTCTCGAAGGACGTTTGTCTTCCTCCTCCTTTCTTCTTGCTTTCATTCTTTTAACAAAGCTTCTGCCAGAGAGATAAATGCTTATTTCTCGCAAAACTTTTGCCGACGCGCACCAAAGTGTTTGCGAAGAGAAAAATTGCAGTCACGGGGGCTGTTTTGAAGTTCACTGGAGTGAAAATTGTTTGTGTGGGTGTGTGTGTGTGTTTTTTACAATAATCTCCCTTTGTTTTCATCTTTGTAATCGTCACCCAACGATTTTGAATTGCCAGGAAGCAATAAAAAGGGTGCGCGTCGATTCAAAAGATTTTCAAAACCATATGCATCCGCCACGTACACCCCGAAACGCAATATTTACAGTACCCTTCTGTCGGCTTCCTTTGAAAATATAAATAACGCCGGAACACGCTCGCGAAACGACTACCAAAGCATTTGCAACGGCGCGGCGATTGTCGATGAATCGATAAATAACTCGACCGAGAACACGTGCGATATTTCCTCGGTGCCTTTAAAATTCCAATGAACTTCATCTGAATTTAAAATGCAATTCGTACGTGAGTTGTCATCCCGAGGCTTACCCGGAATTCCCTTTTCTGTCGGGACGTTAGCAATCTTGTTTCTCTTTCCGTATAGAGTAATTTCGAAACAGAACGAAGGATCGATTCTACGATCCACGAGAGTTCACGGTCGAGACTTAAGCGATTCACCGTCCGCGACAATGAATTTTTAACGGCTTAACCCCTTCGCACCTGATGCGTCGTTTCACGATACACAATATTCGCCGCGGTATCTTCTCAATCTTCCAATCGAATTATATTTCGCGATTCGTGCAAAAATACAATGCGCCAGATTTCTTTGGAAAAATAAAATTACGAATCGCTAAATCCACCCAGGCGTCGAGGGGTTAAACGACAGCGGGATCGATCGTCGAATAAAACGGTCCACCTAGCACGAGAAATTAATCTTCTTTAAACAGTTTAACCACTCGATGCTTGGCGTATCTTTTGCAATGCTTCTCGAAGCTTCTTCTCGATTTCGAAATCACAAACGTGACGCTCGCAATCTCGCGAACGGTTTTCGAGCAATATCAAGATTTGGGATTGAATGAGAATCGTTTGGAAAAGTACAATGCAAATTGAATGTAACGCTTCGCGGTATCGACGAATTGATCCTGGCGCGAAGGGGTCAATAACGAAAGGAACGATCGTCGAGCAACGCTCGGTCGCAATTTTATGTACACATCGACGCACAATTGCTGGTCCTACATCAAAATTATTACTCCATCTGATATGCCACGGGCTCAGTCTCTCCTGGGATCTAAAATTATTAACACCACCCATCGAACACCGAAATCTTTGAGTAACGCTCCGCTTTTTTCTCCAGAGAACCGACCGGTTTTTAAAACATTAGCGTATTTCCGATAATTTACGCGTGAAAGAGAGGAAATCGATAGTAAAGACTAATATAAAGTTATATTATTGTAATTGAAAAGTAATTTCGTTTTTTACCCAACAGATCATTCTAAACCATACTGTTATTATATACTTTGACAGCTGACATTCCAAGACTTGTTTGAACAAAATTTTGTTTGTATCTGTGCAATTTTTTTTTCTGGTGTGCTATAAAATATAGCAAATCCGAAGCAGCATTTTCCGCATGTTTTGCTTTCTCATTACCGCGTTCTGGAAGGCCAGTTGAACTTGATGTTGACAAAATAAAGGTATCGATTAAAACAAACTGCCGAATTACAACACGAGAAAGCGCAACGAGATTAAATTTGTCAAGTTCGACGGATTATGATCACGCGAAATGACTTGGTTTCGTTTCAAAACTCGATTTATCGCTTCCACATGTTCTTAAAAACGAAATTGCTTTTCGGACAACCAATAGTATTACGATACGTTGTAATTGAAAGTAGACGGAAAGAAAGTGATGTTATACGAGGTGTCCTGGAAATGGTTGTAGTTAGTTGAAGTTCCAAGCAGGTTTTTTCGAGCTCCTTCGAGTGGCTCCCTTTTATTTAGCTCGTTAACTGGGGTTCTTCGTATGTTTTTCATAAGGAAAAACCTGCTTGGAATTATCCTAGGTATCATACCTGGCGGATTAACATCATACGAACACCTCGTATATCCGTGGCTGTGAGGAAAAAAGACTGCGTGTCACAGTTTAAAAAAATGGAGTTTGCGCGTTAATTGAGACGCGGAATACAGGATTGAATCGGAAAAAGACATATGAAAGCAAATCTGATGTGTTATTAAAAATCCAATTAAAAAAAATAAGATACGCGATACGCGGCATTTTCTTTTTACAACCACAGATATATACACGATTCTAATTAAAATCTACAAATACAGAGTGTAAAAATTACCCCGCCGCGCAATTACTCATTTCGAAGTGCATTACTCTTCCATCAACGGAGCGATACGTTAACGCTCCACAGTTCGGTGCGTTTCTTAACGTAACATACGTCCTTAACTCGCGCCATTTAATTATTAGCGAACAACGTAATCGTAACAAACGTATCTCTTCGCAAGCATCGGTCAAACGTTCATCGTGCCAACGCTTAGCAATCTGTACGACGAGTAACTTTCCGATTCGCGTAAACGTATATAAAAAAAGAAAAATCTGGTGTCGAATTAATGTGGCTCGCAAAATTAACACGTTAACATCTGTCGATCGCGTTACCGCAGACAAATCCAAATGACGATGCAAATTTTTCTTAACTTTATATATAAAATTCTCGCGAGCCTCGCAGATTAACACTCGAGTGCGAGGGATCGAAACTTCAACTATTTTACGATACTTCTTTTAGGGCTCGTCCGTTTGTAAAGATACTTTCGCTATTTTTTCATAAGTCGACTCGCGTAAAAGAACTTTCGGTTCTCCTTATTCTAGGCAAATTTTCGCTTTACAGATTTCTCTTCTCCAAGCTATGGTCCATAGAGGGTTAAAGGGCGCGACGAAATAGCGTAATTCAATTTTCGATTCTTAGAGCAAGATCCAACGAACTTTCGATTTCTATTTCTTTTTTCTTCTTACCACGAACACCTCATTCATACGATTAACCCCTAGTAACACTTTCGCGTGCTCTCATTTACCCACTCTGTATACTAAATAATTTCTGATTACATCTTTATTATACTTATTGTTACGCTCGATTCGAACTTTCTATCGATCAATCCTTTTCTATCATTACTTTAATCTCGTGCTTCTTCGTTACGCACGCGTACATACAGAGCGAGGTGCCTAACTGGAAAATCCTCGTTTTACAAGTTTTTAAAATCAACGATAGTCTCGATAATTCGATAAAAAGCGAGGTAAGTTTGACTCTTGTTTCGCATATTTTATAATAGAATAAATATCTCGCGATTAAGTTAAATTTAGATTGAAACTCGTCGAGTTAGGCGATTCGCTCTGTACGCGCTGATAAACGTATTTCCAATGCAATGTTTTTCGACGCTACGTCATCTTGGGGATTTTGTTCGTGCGTGTCAAGGGGTTCAAGGTGCAAAAGTATTTAAGAGTCTCGTCCCCATGAGATACGATCACTCTTCCTTCCTTTCCTCGTCGTTTACCGTTACCCTCGGATGTTGGGGGAAAATCTCGTTCTCCTAATGCCTCTTATCAAATATTGTCATGGATTCTCTAGTGCCTAACGCTTATCGGGCACTCCTTGCGTCGGATAACGGAGGCTCACCTGTTAGCGCGTCCGAATGCGTTGACAGCAGATCCGTTTCCCGAAGCTCCGGATTCTTTAGGCCATGGCCAACGATTTGAATATCGTAGAAAATATATTTGCTCGACTTTTTATTAGATTCTCTTCTCTTTTTTTTCGAGAGCTCAGAAGTATCGACGATGAGATTAATCCTTTAACTGCCAGCATCAACGTCCTGTTTATCCAATTGTAAAATTGCGAGGTACGAACAAAGGTTGCGGAAATTAATGTCGGTTCAGGTTCAATTGCTTTGAGAATACAACATTGATAGTACTTTCGCCTTTCTTTCGCGGTTCCGTAATTTATTGATGATTAGACACGATTTTATCGAGGCATAACAAAATTATTTGACCAATGACACTACTGAAGAAAAAGTAATTTCTCAGGGGATGAAAGGAACGAACATTAAAGGGAATGAACCCGGGTTTACTTTGTTTTCTGTGAACTGTACCATTCGTGACGCCGGAAACGAGAGAAACAAGCATTTCGTAGACAAGGACTTTTAGCTAGATAAAATAACCTCTGACCACGCGAAGAATGCCAAACGAAAGATGAAAGACGAAAGAATGCAAGGACTGCCCTCAATTAAGAGATCGACCATCGTGTAATTACGCAATCCCACTAGAAACACTATGGTGCCGTTTCGCGATGAGGGTGACGATTAAAAATGGCCACTCGTCGCAAAGTTTTCACTCTTTACTCAAAGTTGGGCTATCTTCGAACAACATTCCATTTCTTCACCGTAACGTGCACGGACGTCAGAAGTTCCTGTCTATGAAACGACAATTTTCCTCGCTTCTAATGTCGTTGGATCGATTCCACGACCAGTGACGCGTTAAATTCAAAATACGCTAATTTTGCACTCCAGTCACCGTTCTTCCGAAACATCGATACAACGCGACTACACAATTACGACATTACAATAACCGAGCAGTCAAAGGATCAATGTGGCCCCGAAAAGGCTCGCGTGCGCGCGTTCAAACGACAATTCAATTAATCGCCCCCCCCCCCCCCCCCCCCTCTGATTACCGACAATTTAGAACGATTAAACGTGGCACGTTTTATCATCACGATAATCAAATCTTCTCAGTGACTGGAAACAGGAATGTTTGGGAGTAACGTGCAACGTACAATGCCTCTCGTGAAGCGGCTCGTTCACCTGCTACCGCCGAAGAAAAGAATACGTTTAATTGGGTTACGCGAAAGAACCAGTCGTGCGCTTGCAAGTTTATACCCTACAATTTATCTTGGCTGGCAAACCGTCTTGCGTATAATAAAAGAGAGAGAGAGAGAGAGAAAATGCTTGCGCAAGCACGGAAATTAATCCTGTTATTCTCTAGCTGCATTCGCGCGGAAAGGCGACAAATATATATTTTCCGGAAAATTGTCTTTCCTTCATTACAGCACACCGTGAGAGTCAAGAGAAACGTCGATGGCACGGTTTTAAAAAATAGTTATTTAAGAATGCAATTGCACTTGCCGTTCCTCTTCCGCCAGAACAGATTCTTTTTAATTATCTACTCGCGGGACGTCGACAGATGAAGTGTACTTCTTTCTCGTTCGGCCCTCGCAAATTTGTAAGTCCTTTGAAGTGTCTTTTGAAGTTTACCTTTGAAGTTTTCCCCATTGACTCTTGCCTTCAATCGAATCACTTAAATTAGTATCTCGAGGGTCGATTTCCGTTCTCGACGCTTCACCATATTCAGTTATGTAACATCGTAATTGGTCAAATTAATCGCTGACGCGTTTCGTTCTAACGCAACGGTATAATTAAATTACTGGTCTCTGGAAATCTTGTGGTTATTAATTCAACCGACAATAATAATAAAAACTATTAAATTAATACTTATGGTGTACAGATTATTTAGGGATCGAATCCGTTATTAATATCAACGTTTCGACGGTGCGGGAAAAATTCGCCGTTCAATTTAATTCCAGCGAACAAAAATATTCCGATACTCCTCGATATTTAATTTCTGAAGCCGCGTACACACCGCGTAATCGAACGCCGTAACGTAATCGTGTAACGTAATAGTCCGGCGTAATGCTTTGGCGTTTGCCGAGACTTCGGTTGTTACGTTACGCGGTTACACTACGCCAGTGGTGGGCAAACTGCGTATCTCGAGCAACATGCGGCTCTCTGGCTACTTGTGTGCGGCTCTGACACATTTAAAATACATGTAAAAAATTTCAATTTGATAGATAGTGTATTAATTTTAATAGTAAGAGTGCGCTTTTTAGCAATACGTAAGAGTATTACGAAGTATATTAGTTTTATTCGGTGTACCTAGCAGCGTAAAAGCACTGTACCTAACTTTTTAATCGACTTCTAAAAACAAAGTTTTTGTAAAGAGATTCGGCTTTCAAAAGAAATCTAAATCGTTGTACTGCTGATATTTTGTTCTTTTGACCAATGAGATTACAGGCCACTGCACTACGGCGTTCGGTTGCACGGTGTGCATGCAGCTTAATAACGCAATTAAATGTTTCGTCCGTTATAACTTTACCGTAATTCGTTTTGCAAACTAACGTAAGTACGCGTTCAATAAATAGGTACCAGCGAAGCAGCAGTAAAATAATCTTTACTATAACTAATATAAATACAGGTGAGCAATAACGATAAAGTAAGTGTAAAATAATATCAAAAACAACAACGATGGTAATAATTAGACCCCGGATGATTGTGAAAAATGGATTGTTTTTATACTGACTTTAAACGGATTTTGTGAAAAAAATGTAAGTACGCGTGAAGTATACGTAGAAAAATAAAATAAATTAATTCATAAAATAAAGTATTTTGCACACACATCCGGAGTATAATTATAATAATAAACAATTAATAAATCGATAAATATTACGAACATTAGTCGGTGATTTAAGGATTTACGCGATTATAACGATAATAATACTTTCTTTTCAAGGGCAATTTGATCGTGAAGATCAGTATATCGATCGCTCGTAATCCGCTGATCGACTCGACACAGGTAAACCGAATATTTCGGCACTTCGTAAATTATACGTCGCGCTAAAGCGAGGTTATAGAAAATGCATACACGTACAAGACGCTACGCGTAATCCTCCGGCGGTCGCAGGTGGCAACCGTGATCCTCGTATTATCGAGCGCGGCCGAGAATGTGCTTAACGTTAGTTAGCCGAAGCATATTTTGTGCTCAGGAAAATTTAACGAACACCCGAACCGAGCCAGGTGGACAAACGTAACGTCGCGCGTTAAGCGAAGCTCTCCGTCGGAATTTCTTTTCGCTCGTCGCTGCTCCGTCTTTTTCTTCCCCGCCGGGTTATATTATGTATTCTCTTTCGAGCGTCCCACTGTGCACGTTTTTAACACCTTTTGCGGACGCTTCAAGGGAAGGAGCATTCGCTCCGGGACGTTAATTAGATGAAGGTATAACCCTCGTGGCTTTTCTTCGCAATTGAAAGAGGGCCTCGTTGCTCCGGGAAAGAGTATTAATCGCCAAAGTGCACTTTCGGCGGAAATTCTTGATAAGTTTGAAGTTCGTGGATTAATACTTAAAGTTCTTGTAAGGCGTGAGAGAAGGGTCGAGGGATAAGATTCTTCAGTTATTTATTTTCCTTTTTTTTTACGATTTACCGCGTTCTCCCCCCTCTCTCTGTCTCTCTCTTTCTCCCTCGTGATTCCTTTTATTCGAAAAGTTTGAGTTCAACGAGTGCATGGAGTTTCAGGTTTTTCTTGTTATGCATTATTTACAAATTCTTGTTTTTTATTCCGTACGATTTTTTGACGAAGTCAAATTTCGTCGAAAGTGCTCTTAATGTTTTTGGAGGGACGATCCAATTGTGATTTTTTGAAACATAAATGTCTCGAGTCTAAAGGAAAATAAAATTTTAAACCCGTCTGCTAGAATTATGTTACGTATAAAAAGAACCAGGATCAATATCGTGCTTCGAGAGAATTTGGAGATGAATCAAAATTCACCTTCAGAATGAGCATTTATCATACAAATTAGTCAGTAACGAAACCGTGACGCGTAGATTAACGTCATAATTATTCGCGAGTAAACCAATCTGCACGGCCCTTTTAATTAGAAGAAACTCGATTAAACTGGAGATACTAAAAAATTCCAGCTAATTTAACCTCTTTTCCACAGCGCTTTTATGCAAATATAAAAGAAACAGATGCACGTCCATACATTTTTGTGTCCTTTTTCGTAACGCGAATGCAAAGAATTTCCAACGAACGTGCGAAACAATTATACGCACGTACAATTTACATTCGCGTCTCTTTTCTGATGGGAGATGAAAATAAATATGACCGGGCCCTGACGTTATGAGAAAGGTCGTCGCTAACAAAGATCTGGTTACCGCAAAGTCATTATAAATTTTCGAGTACCGCGAACTCACTCGACTTTCCGTTATACTTTCCAATCTCAACGTTTTGACCGCGCGTACTTAGAAATCGTACGCGACGGATCTGCGGGGATCACTGGACGCTTCGAAAAGGAACTTTCGACGGCGAACGGCGCTTAAATGCCGATCAAATTATAAACTAAAGGTGCGCTCCAGAGAAGTGCATTAGTTTTCGGTAGAATCGACCGGCGTCGGTACACCTTGGCGCCGGGCCAAAGAGTCGTTGGAAATTGCTCACAGAGTTCGTAGCCCATTGTCGATGGAACAGAGCGGTATTCATCGAACAAGATCACGGATCCACGGTAAACTTTCGATCTATTTCATCGGGATCGTTTGTCGATTCGTTTCGAGGGTACCGCCGCCGTTGTCCTTCGTCGCGTTTCCGGTTCTACGGTGCCCCGTCGTCGTGGAGTTCGACGGCGTAATCGACGGCGTCTGCATCGTTGCGTTCGTCGCTGTGGCGACCTTCTGGGAACAGACATGAAAGTTTGTATTGTTCCTTTTAATCTAGCGATCGATATATCGATTTCTCGATCGGTGTACGAGGGTGGTTCAAATCTAACGGAGACGTATTGCATTTCTGTTTAATTAAACGAAATAATATTTCTGCAAAATGTTAACGAGTCATTTTTTAATAGAACTTCTCTGGACATCTGAGCATCAGTTTTATCTTTGCAATAATTTATTTATACCGATTTTGTAAAGATCCTGTGGACGCAAATGGATCAAGAGGCAAGCTCTTGTCTCGGACCAACTACAAGTACGTGATTTAATTTAATTTAATAATTCCAATATTAAACTCTCGATGTTCGTGATATAATTAATAATTAAGGTCTCCTTTGAATTTGAGCTACTTACGTACATCAACGTTATCGCGTACACGTTCCATCCGTTAAGATCGTTTTAAATTAACCTCGATGTTTCTACCTCCCGCACAACGTGGGAAACAGACGAGGGTAGAGTACCGAGCAATTTAAATATTAGTAAAAAAGAAAATAATCCTGGCGGATTTCTTATTTTAACCCGACTACCCGAGGAGCCAGAGGGTAACGTTTAAAGGAAGACTTACAACTAGATTTCAATAAATTTCCTTCCGGCTCTCGTGTAATCTTCTCTTTAAAATGAAAATCCCGACCCCCCCTCGAGGAACCGATAAAATCAATTCGTCGATCTACGCTCGAATCTCGCGACCGTACGAGCCCGCCCGAGAAAAACTGTCGTATAACGAAAAAAGTTAATTATCAACTTTCCCGCGACCCCGTCCCCCACGATTCCTTTGTCTTACCCGAATCGAACGCGACCCTTTTCAAATTTCTCCGCGGTCGAGAAATACG
This sequence comes from Pemphredon lugubris, assembly GCA_933228935.1. NCBI lineage: Eukaryota > Metazoa > Arthropoda > Insecta > Hymenoptera > Crabronidae > Pemphredon > Pemphredon lugubris. Next base: position 39,235,273 of record OW121819.1, on the reverse strand, counting down.
AGGGACGAAAAGCTCGAGAACTTTTATGTTCGGCACGCTCGACGGCCGGGGCGAACTTTCGCAATCAGACGAGAGATCACGTAAGGTCCACACCGGAAGGAAACCATCGCTCACTTCCGGCCCGCCTGCCGGCAGGGCCCCTGGTCAGCCGAGTCCAGGCACGTCCTCGTCAACGGATCCCGGAAATTGCGGCACGTAAAACCATCGCGATGGGGAGGATTACCCCGTGCCCCCGAGTGTGTTTCGAACGCCGCAAGCTGTTTCGGTTCCGCACCCTCTCAAATTCGTACGGTTTACCACGATTTTCCGCCGACTTCCTCTTTTAAAAAATCTGTTTCTTTTTATCGGGGGGATTTTCGTCCTCGTTCGAGGAGCAACGGGGAGGAACCGCGAGTACGTCTGTTCCCATTCAACCACGCGATTGAATTTTACTCCGTGCACGGTAATTCGACGAGAATATGCTCGAAAATGTAAATTTCTCTCTTGAAAATCTTCCGATAAGATTATTTTTCCCCCTGAGATTTTCCGGGAGAGCGGCTGAATAATCGAACGGCAAAAAAACAAGTATTAAGCGCACTCGCCTCGCGCGAAAGAATATTCGTCAGACTGAGTTTCCCTAGTATGGAAATTAATTTGTCGAACATCTTTTCCCTTTTCAGAATAAATTAAAAAAAACGAAAAATGAAAGAGCTATCGCGTCAAAATGAAGGACCGTTTCGAAACGATTTTCGTGTAATTTCCAGGGATATTAATAATACTGCGGCTATGAGCTCCCAGAGAAAATGAATTTTCCAAGAAACTCGTCTCGCTCCCTCGAATTTTCCACATCAAGACACTCGCTCTCGCCACAACGGTCGTTGACGCCTTTAGCTTGAAAAATAGAAAATGCGGGAAATCGATCGCTGTGCCGCGACAGTGGCTAGCGTAGAAGAAGCTTAAACAAATACAGTCTGAAAGCGAGATACGTAAACGGAACCTCGTAGTAGGTAAAACGGACGACGGGGAAAAGCGCTTGCATTTCATTTCGGCCGGGAAACGATCTCGGAATTTTCTTACCCGGCCGCGCTCCCCGTCGAGGTTTAATTAACGAGGGGCTGCCCGCCAAAGTCTCGAGAGCAAGCCAACCTGGTGAGGGTGGTGGGGGTAGTTTCCGCGATGGCGCAAGAAACGTTTGTCCTATGCCGTGAAATTATTTCGGGCCAACTCTTTTATTTACAAAATCCTCGATGCTGAGATACCGGCACGTAGGAAAGTTTCCGCGGAGCGCAACTTTCCTGATAGCCCTCGTAACTTCGGTAAGAACGACTGAGGTGGGTCAATACGAGTCAGTGAGTTTCGACTAGGTTTTCGAAATCTTACGTTTGGAAAGTGAATCGTGGTCTCTGCCACGCCAGCTGTGTTCGCGCGGTCACGTGACTCGCAAACCGGATTTTTCGGTAAAGTTGGTACGCCGAGACGGGAGGAAAGTATCGCGCGGAAAAACCACGGTGAGCGAGCAAATTTTCAGTTACGCTCGCGCGAAGTTTTTAGTATATCCGGCGAGGTAAAAACCTCGCGGCGTTCTTGCCTCGAGGGTATATATATTTTTTTTAAGACGCTATTCAGCTGGGTTTTTTTCCTTGCAAAATTGTAGGTTCTCGTTTATTTCTTCGTAGTTAATTACGAGGGGGAATGCAATGTCGATTGTTTGGTGGCGGTGGCGAGGTATTGCCATTTTGTACGAATAATATAGTGCAGTCTATTACGGTATTAAAAATGATTGGTACTATTCTCGTTAAATTTCAAAACGGCCAAATAATTAAAACAGAAATACAATTGAAGAGTCAAAGAAGCGAGAGAATTATAATTTTCCTCCGAATCGCAATTTCCCCTTCCTTCGCCTCGTAATAATATTCTGACAACGCTTCGCGTAGATAAATAATTAATTTAAAAACTGATAGAGTTTCAATGCGAGAACAATGGTATAAAGGAAAATTCTGGAAAAATGATAAACGACCAACCTGCGTGAAACAAACGATCGCCGAGCTTTGCCCTGTTAACTTTTATTCCAAAAATTCGTCGAACCGAAGGTAAAGCGATTCCTGAAATAATAAATTTCACCTATTGTTCCTCGCGTAGCGAGGGAAGAGCGGGATACAAGAGCGATGGGTGTAACGAGTTCCCGAATTGCCCGAGAAAGTTCGTCGTGTTTCTTTCATAGGGTGGAAAGTACGATCCGCCGTGATTTACTTGCGGGTTCCGCGCGGATAGTCGCGGGAAAGTTTTATACACAATCCGAGCTAGATCCAATCCCGAGAAAAGTTTCTTAACGGTAACTCCGAGGTAACGGCCGTAACTCGAATACTCGCAAGGAGAAACGCAACCGACTGGTCTCGAGCCATCGGCGAGCTCTTTAAGTCCATTTACACGCGTTCCAAAAGCGTTTCGGTGACATCGGTTTCCATCGATCGACACTGACGATCTATACCAAGCGTTTTTAACCTTTTTTTCCTGTGTGCCCCTCTGAGTTCAAAATTTACGTATGGGTCATTCCGCGTCAAGTGGGACACTTTTTACAGACATGTTCGAGAACTTTGATGAATTTTTGTGGCCATGTAGTGTTCGCGGAGAAAAAAGTTTGGGTAAAAAAAAACTTCGAATTTTTGAAAGCTTTTTGAGTTACAGCCTCTCAAACTTTCAGGTAAGATTATTTTTTAAAATTCATATCTCCTAAACTACTAACAATATCGCATTCCAGCAAATTCGGTTGCATTCGTAAAAGTTCAAGCTTTCAATAAAAAAATTCATAATTGTTGGATAATGTTTATAAACATTAAAAAAGTTTGTTTAAAAAATATAAATTGCTGTATCTAAAAATGGCCATTCGCTATTTTTTTCATTATTTTTTTACAACAACTCTGAAGCCTCTTCTAAAGAATGAAACAAGAATCACGGTGGCCTCTGTCTTAGTTTTTGAGATATCATTGTTTATTCACCAGCACGCACCAATAACGCGCGCCACGCCGACTGTTAGCAGCGCAATACTCGTACGTTCGGTCTCAGTAGTAGTTCGCGGCGCACAAAATTTATCATAAATCCTACAGTCCACGTCCAAATTGATTGCTGCTTTTTGTGCAATAGTACCAAAGCCTTGTCCAACGACTGGTGCAAAGATCAGAGTGGCCATTTTAATATTTTCTAAGTTATGGCTCTTAATTCACCGTCTCATTGCACCTCTTGCGCGGCAATTCGTATGGCAGTTCACTGGCAAAATAATTTTAAAAATTTACCATTAAACTCGCACTAAAAATATAGAACAGGCCAATCAATAAATACATATCTATTCGTCATACGAATCGACCACGTGCACATATAGAACTGCAAAAAAAGGAATGATTCGCTGATCGTAGTAACGTGTAGCGAGTATGCCTCGGATCGAAGTTGACAGTATTGAATGAGAAACGAGATACGCGCACTTTCGTAGCTGAATCCAAGTAGAATGTATTACAAAAATTTTGTAAAAGTGTTTACCATGTTCGCGTCTAATGACGACCGATAAGTTGATGCTAATTATCCGGTAATCGAAGACGTGTTCCATTGTTCAGGAATAAACGTATATCCTAGTAATGTATGGGTCGACGAACAATAATTAACCGACGTTGTCTTTGGAAAATTCACCGTTGCGTTATTTTGTCGTAGATACTTCGCGACGGAGATTGTACGAAACCGCGTGCTATGCACGAACAACACGCGAAACGAATCCGCGAAAATGGAACACAATCTTCGAAACAATAAAAATACAAACACTGTATATATCTGGGGGCTGGTATTTCTCCAGGATACCCGAGTGTAGGATGTGAAAAGGTAACGGCAGCATTGAATCCGTATAGAAATAATTGACATCAGTTTATGGCGTTTTAACTTTAACACTAAGATGACCAGGGAACTGTTCTGTGTTTTCCGACTTTAATAATTACAATAAACTTATGTAAATGCGTTGCAAGTTGTTTCTATACTAGCACATTCCAGAAAAGAATACAGAATTATTTGCAGCAGATTTTCAAAATACGTAGACGTCTTTAGAAGAGGTACAAATATTTTAGATGGTCAAGAGTGGACAATGGTCAATGAACAGCTCACGTCCGAAACAATGGATTGAACTACCGAAATCGCAAAGATTTCGAAATTTCGCAAAGAAACACACTGTCAAAAATATTTGAAAACGGCAGTTCAAAAATTTTCGGTTGATCTTTGATTTCTCTATAGGGAGCGTCGGGACGCCAAGGAGTTCAGTCTGGCTGCAGCCTTCGGTGGGTTCGGATCTCCAGCTCCAGGTCTGGATCTTCGCTGAGGACGGGTGACCACTGGTAAGTGACCACTTCACCACTGCTCGCGGTTTTGGTGGCGGCCGCGATCATGGTCGCGGTCTTGACCACGATCTTGGTCGCGGTCTTGACCGCGGTCTTGGTCGCGGCCGCGATCATGGTCGCGGTTGTGGTCGCGGTCGCGGTCGCAGCCGCGGTCTTGGTCGCGGTCGCAGCCGCGGTCTTGGTCGCGGTCGCAGCCGCGGTCTTGGTCGCGGTCGCAGCCGCGGTCTTGGTCGCGGTCGCGGCCGCGATCATGGTCCCGGTTGTAGTCGCGGTCGCGATCTTGGTCGTGGTCGCGGTCGCGGCCGCGGCCGCGATTTTTTTCTAATGGTTGATGCTTCCTAGTTATTATTTATGAAAACTTTCTGTATAAGGAGCGTCAAGCAGTTCAGTCTGGCTGCAGCATTCGGTGAGGTTGGATCTCCAGTTCAGCTCCAGTAGCAGTTCCGGATGTGGGTCTTCGTCGAGGGTGAGTAACCCCTTGACCACTGGTCGCGTTCGCGGTCCATGTTATTATGATATTATTTATTTTTAATTTTAATATCGATTGAATTTTCAAATTTCGTTTGCGTTTTAGTTTGATCTTAACGTTGGCCGTGGGATTCGAACATCCCTCCATTTTTTTTCGTTTGGGATTGTCATTTGGTCATCATTTCGATACTTGATTCGGCTGTTTTACTGTCTAATGTTAATTTCAATGTAATGTCTAGCCTTTAAGGGTTTAGATTTTCAAACAGAAGAGAGGAAAGAGAAGAGAGAAGAACGAAGAACGAAGAACGAAGAACGAAGAACAAAGAACGAAGAACGAAAAAAGAAGAAAGAAGAAAAAAGAAAATATAAATAAGTTGATTTAAGTTATCAATAAGAGTACATCTATGTATGATCATTTGTCGCGTGTGTTAGAATGCCTTGGCAATAAACAGATAATTTCGATAAGTATTACTTATAGTTATTACCAAGAAATCATTGTACAAGGGAGATCGAGGTACGTCTGGTGGGTCTATCTCCCTTCGGGTCTCGCTCGCAGCAACCTCCACGTGGTGAGACCTGGGTCGATAATATTTTTGTGTACTATACTTAAATATTATCGGGCGAATAGCTGCGAATGTATTCTTATTTCTTATTTCTTCCGAATTTCCGAGTGTGTGAGTGTTTTAAGTAGTATTTTATAACACTTAGCAATAAACAGAGGATTCCGATACTTTCAATTTAATTTCTTTGCGACAATCTTCTATCGTCGCTTTGTGTTTTTCGTCTCCTCTCATCCGATCGTTATTACTTGCACGTGGCTTTCCGACTTTAAACTCTCCCCAATTATAATGCTTCCCGACTTTAAATTCTCCCCAATTATTTTCGCGTCGCGTCCCATCGTCTGTTTGTCGCTTAAGTATTACTTGTAAGGCTTATCGTTTAAGCGTTGATAGTTTTGGTTGAGTTATTAATAAGGAAACTTTGTAAAAGCGAGTGCGGTATGCGTCTGTATGTATAATAATTACTAGCGAATATTTGTAAGGATTTGTAATTTGGCGTGTGTATTTGAATGGCTTGGCAATGAACAGACGATCCCGATATTTTTCATTTCATCTCTTTGCAACAATCTTCTATCGTCGCTTTGTGTTTTTCATCTCCCTCTCGTCCGATCGTTATTACTTGCACGTGGCAGTTGGGTTCGAGAGGAGTGCGTGAGCAGTAGCGCGTACTTGTCTTAGATACCCAATTTGAGTCTGCCTCGGTTAGAAGTCCTGGAGGGAAAGTCTAATCTCGCACAGTTAGGCCGGTGCTTGTAGAGGCTCTGAGCCTTGGTCATCCAAGTCCTCCACTTAGCTCGTCGCGGGAGGAAGCTCCCCTCTGCTCTTCTGGTCGGTGCATGCCGATGTTGCGGGCAAGTAATGCTTTCCGACTTTAAATTCTCCCCAATTATTTTCGCGCCGCGTCCCATCGTCCGTTTGTCACTTAAGCATTGCTTGTAAGGCTTACTATATGTATGTATCTAGTATAGGTTTGCAACGCTTAACGATAAGCTGATAACTTTTATTCTCTTAATTTTACCTTCCCCCTTGAATTCTATCGCGAGCAACTTAATTTATCCGTCAATTTAAGATCAATAACTTTTATGCACAACTTTTTTTTCGCTAGCTTATCGTTTAAGCGTTGATAGTTTTGGTTGAGTTATTAATAAGAAAACTTTGTAAAAGCGAGTGCGGTATGCGTCTGTATGTATAATAATTACTACCGAATATTTGTAAGGATTTGTAATTTGGCGTGTGTATTTGAATGGCTTGGCAATGAACAGACGATCCCGATATTTTCAATTTCATTTCTTTGCAACAATCTTCTATCGTCGCTTTGTGTTTTTCGTCTCCTCTCGTCCGATCGTTATTACTTGCACGTGGCTTTCCGACTTTAAATTCTCCCCAATTATTTTAGCGTCGCGTCCCATCGTCTGTTTGTCGCTTAAGTATTACTTGTAAGGCTTATCGTTTAAGCGTTGATAGTTTTAGTTGAGTTATTAATAAGAAAACTTTGTAAAAGCGAGTGCGGTATGCGTCTGTATGTATAATAATTACTAGCGAATATTTTTAAGGATTTATAATTTGGTGTGTGTATTTGAATGGCTTGGCAACGAACAGACGATCTCGATATTTTCAATTTTATTTCTTTGCAACAATCGTCTATCGTCGCTTTGTGTTTTTCATCTCCCTCTCGTCCGATCGTTATTACTTGCACGTGGCAGTTGGGTTCGAGAGGAGTGCGTGAGCAGTAGCGCGTACTTGTCTCAGATACCCAATTTGAGTCTGCCTCGGTTAGAAGTCCTGGAGGGTAAGTCTAATCTCGCACAGTTAGGCCGGTGCTTGTAGAGGCTCTGAGCCTTGGTCATCCAAGTCCTCCACTTAGCTCGTCGCGGGAGGAAGCTCCCCTCTGCTCTTCTGGTCGGGGCATGCCGATGTTGCGGGCAAGTAATGCTTTCCGACTTTAAATTCTCCCCAATTATTTTCGCGCCGCGTCCCATCGTCCGTTTGTCGCTTAAGCATTACTTGTAAGGCTTACTATATGTATGTATCTAGTATAGGTTTGCAACGCTTAACGATAAGCTGATAACTTTTATTCTCTCAATTTTACCTTCCCCCTTGAATTCTATCGCGAGCAACTTAATTTATCCGTCAATTTAAGATCAATAACTTTTATGCACAACTTTTTTTTCGCTAGCTTATCGTTTAAGCGTTGATAGTTTTGGTTGAGTTATTAATAAGAAAACTTTGTAAAAGCGAGTGCGGTATGCGTCTGTATGTATAATAATTACTACCGAATATTTGTAAGGATTTGTAATTTGCCGTGTGTATTTGAATGGCTTGGCAATGAACAGACGATCCCGATATTTTCAATTTCATTTCTTTGCAACAATCTTCTATCGTCGCTTTGTGTTTTTCGTCTCCTCTCGTCCGATCGTTATTACTTGCACGTGGCTTTCCGACTTTAAATTCTCCCCAATTATTTTAGCGTCGTGTCCCATCGTCTGTTTGTCGCTTAAGTATTACTTGTAAGGCTTATCGTTTAAGCGTTGATAGTTTTAGTTGAGTTATTAATAAGAAAACTTTGTAAAAGCGAGTGCGGTATGCGTCTGTATGTATAATAATTACTAGCGAATATTTGTAAGGATTTGTAATTTGGCGTGTGTATTTGAATGGCTTGGCAATGAACAGACGATCCCGATATTTTTCATTTCATCTCTTTGCAACAATCTTCTATCGTCGCTTTGTGTTTTTCATCTCCCTCTCGTCCGATCGTTATTACTTGCACGTGGCAGTTGGGTTCGAGAGGAGTGCGTGAGCAGTAGCGCGTACTTGTCTCAGATACCCAATTTGAGTCTGCCTCGGTTAGAAGTCCTGGAGGGAAAGTCTAATCTCGCACAGTTAGGCCGGTGCTTGTAGAGGCTCTGAGCCTTGGTCATCCAAGTCCTCCACTTAGCTCGTCGCGGGAGGAAGCTCCCCTCTGCTCTTCTGGTCGGGGCATGCCGATGTTGCGGGCAAGTAATGCGTTCTGACTTTAAATTCTCCCCAATTATTTTCGCGTCGCGTCTCATCGTCTGTTTGTCGCTTAAGTATTACTTACTAAGTATAAGTTATTAATAAGAAATCATTGTACAAGGGAGATCGAGGTACGCCTGGTGCGTCAATCTCCCTTCGGGTCTCGATAGCAGCAACCTCCACGTGGTGAGACCTGGGTCGATAATATTTTCGCTTACTATACAGAAATATTATCGGGCGAATAGCTGCGAATGTATTCTTATTTCTTGTTTCTTCGAAACTTTACATAAGTTTCTGTTTTAAATTCTTTTTATGCGGAGCGTGTGAGTGTTTTAAGTTTCCGAACGTTTAGTGCATTACGAGGTTGCGAGCGAGTGTCATTGTATTCTTTTAAATTCACTCATTTATACTAAGAAATGTAAGTTTGCTCTTGTGTCTCACGATTCAAACCACTCCTTTGTAAAAATCTCACATTTATCTCTTAGCAACGGGCGAGGGTTCTATCTATCTATAATGCTTTGATAAATTATTCATATACCATGTTCTTCCATTGCAAAATCAATTAAGTTCTAGAGAATGTTTGAGAAAAAGTGAGATTTTATATCAAAAGTACATAATATTAAATAAGGTAGCACGAAATCAGAATAGTTATATATATCACGAAATGTAAATGATTCCCATGTTTCATTATTTGCCGTGTCGCGCGAGAAATCGCGTTATACGAAAACCGTCATCGCGTTACACGAAAGCCAACTGTACGTAATTTTAATTCCAGCTCGCTTTATCATCCACGCGTGGTAGATTCGAAGAAACGCGACGATCGAAAAAATGACCGTTGCAGAAGTATCCCCGACACTGATTACGAACGACCCGTGTACAGCAGGGCTGCGTCTGAGGGGCGCGCTGGCGAATAAAAAATCATATCTCCAAAAGTTTTAAAACGTCCATCGAGTTTCTTGCGTCATTGTTTAGAGAAGACTTCGCACTTGTTGTAAAAAAATAACGAAAAAATTTGCTGCTCTGTTTTCGCAGATACATCAATTTCTTTTTTTCAAAATAACTTTTTTAATGTTTATAAACCTGATCTAACAATCATGTATTTTTTATTGAAAGCTTGGTCTTTTATGAATGTAGCCAAACTCGTCGGAATGCGATATTGTTAATAGTTCGGAAGATATGAATTTTTAAAAATAACCTTACCCAAAAGTTTGAGAGGCTGTAACTCAAAAAGTTTTCAAAAATTCAATGTTGTTTTTTTACCCAAACTTTTTTCTCCGCGAACACTACATGGTCACAAAAATTCATCAAAGTTCTCGAACATGTCTGTAAAAAGTGTCCCACTTGACGCGGAATGACCCGTATGTGGGCGCTCGTATATTTCTATACACGATAATATATAAAAATATATATTTATTTGTAGGTTAGTAAAAGATACAAGATTAATAATTGACTGTGAGATTAATTAGATCAAAATTAGATTTTTTAAAACGACCAGAGAATAACGACAATTAGTTCTTATATTTGTATCTAATAGGATAGTAAAAGCTAATAGTTAAGCAATTAAGTAATTCGTCAATTGTTCTTGTGCATTTTCTCATAGTTTCTATGGACCCCGGTTGGGAAAAGCTGATTTAATACAGTTCCGTCTATATTCCTCGTTTTCTAAAACTAAACAGCGCGTGAGATACGATTCAACGAGGTATCAGTTGCAAATCCCAAACCTCCAGTCGTTATACCAGTGAAATTTTCGTAAAATAATAAACTGCGCGATTAATGAAATTTCGATAATTCGATAGCCGCTTAATAACAAATTGGGAATCTATTACGTCGACAAGTTCGGTATCGATGGACGCAAGCGAATAGTTTAATATCCACCAAGTAATTTAATTCAGAAAATTTTCATAAGATAATACACTGCGCGTTCCATGTACTTCCAATAATTCGATAATCATTTTATTAATTAATTCGGAATCCACGTATCGACCCGTCGCTATCGTCCGATGAGACCGAACGCTTCGATAATCCCAAAGTAATTTGATTGAAAAACTTTTCAGAATATCATAAAACCCGTTATTTAATAACCCCTTGGTACGCGCCAACTGCAAAAAAAAAGAAAGATAAAGGAGAATCCACTTATCCACTACTCCCATCGGAAACAATGAAATATCCTCCAAATAATTCGATCAGAGATCTCTCATCCCACCGTTCACCGATGGAACTTTTTCCACCCGGCGCGCTTCCTGGAATCGCGAGAATCGCGCGAAGAATTTAATAAAACCCCGGTCGGGCTCACCTCGGCCTGGTTCTCTTTATAAGACCAGAGGTCAATTTGCCTGAGTGCCTCCAGTTGGTTCTCCAAAGGGTCGGTGGCGTTGCCCTTCGCGGGAGTGGTAGCGCGTACTCCCGTGTCCTTCTTCCACGCGAAAATCGGTCGTTCAAGGGCTGCCTGAACCTGATTGCTCCCGCGTTCCTGATCCTCGGACCTGACGTTCTCGCTCCTCCCTTCCTCGTCGCTCTTACGCCACTGATCGTTACCGGAACTCTGGCCCGAGGAGACCGCGGAAACCGCGACGTATGCGTTCCTCGATTTCGAGGAAGCGGCGTCGGCCGTGGTGCCGGGCTTCGAGATCGGCATGGCGGTCACCCGATGATAAGCGAATTGCTTCCACTTTGTCGGCCAGGTACCCGTCGACCCACCTTTCCCGTAATTCCACTCCTCGTTCATTTTCTGTTGCCAAGAGCGAAGGTCGTTGCTCTTAGCGTTCCACCCGTTACGCTCCGCCGACTTCCTGTTCCACGAGTTACCCTCGTTCGCTTTCCAGGAGACGTCGCTCGCCTTGGAGGCCCAGGCCTCGTCGTCCTTGATCTTCGTCGACCAGGGATCACCGTTGTTGAACTTGGAGGTTTGATCGTTTCCCTTGGCAGTCCAGGATTCGTTGGACTTCATCGACCAAGGGGAGCCGTTCTCTTTCACCGTCCAAGAGTTGTTGTCGACGATCTTGGAGGACCAGGATGACGACTCGTTGGGCTTCGCCAGCCAGGACGCATCCTCTTTCGTCTTCCAGGAATCAGCGTCGCTGGACTTGGACGTCCAAGGTTCATCCTTCGTTTTCGCGTACCACGGACTGGACTTTCCCGGCTTTCCCGGCCAGGAATCGACGTTTTCTCGCTCCATCCAGGAATCGTTCATCTTCTCCGTCCATCTGCCTTCTTTGCCGGGCCACTTGTACTCACCTACCGCTGATCTGCCGTTGGTCCATCGCCGTGGAGCCGAGGGATTGTCGCCGACCGAGTCGATCGGCTTAATGGGATAGGGTTTCCAGGTAGACTGATCGGCTGCCATCACCCATGCACCCAACGACTGGATCTTAGGTAAAGAATCCTCGCTCTGCCAGGAATTCTTCCTGGGCTCGTATTTTCCGTCCCAAGCGCTCGCCTCGTCGTTCTGCGGACTCTCCGATTCCCGGGACTTCCACTCCTTCAAATTCGACCTGGTCTTGTAATTACTGTAATTACTCTTCTCGCCGCTCGATCGGTATTTCGAATCCCCCGGGACCTCCTCTTTCGACGATTCGCCAGCAGGAAATATTCTGTTTTGCTTATCATTTTTCGTTTCATCCCTGACGCTCGACTTTTCGCCATCTTCCTTTGACCAGGTCACGTCGTTTTGCTTATCGAGGCCCAACTTCTTCACCAGATCGGCGTTTGGATTGTAGGATTTCCCGTTCTCGTCCTTCGGCCAGGGTTTCGCACCTGGGAGCTTGTACGGCCAGGTGGCCGGGTCAGAGGTGAGGCTGTTCCAGGTCTTCATCGTGATCTGCGGCAACACGACCTTGTCTTTACCCTCTTGCTTCATGGACGATTTGTTCAATTCTGATCGATTCTTGCTCTTCTCCCAAATGCCGTGCGGTTGATCGCGATCGTACGATTTCATCGATCGTTCCGTCTGCTGCCAATTGGGTGGCATCTTCAGGGGTTTCTCTACAGGCCAGGCGCTAGATCTCTCTCTGTCCCAAGAATGAATCGGTAATCGCTGCTGTTGTTGTTGTTGCTGTTGCCATATCTTTTCAGCCTCCGACTCTTCCTCCATGACATCCTCGTTGTCCAAGGGGGACCAGTAGTTTCTCTCCGGTTGGAGAAACGTGTTACGTTGCGGCCAGTGGTTCATGTCGTTCTGCGATTGCCTCCAGATCCACTTTCCGCTGGAACTCGGCGACAACGGACGTTCATCCGTTTTCCACGGTCGGCCATACTGATAGGGAACGTCCGGCCAGCTTTTACTCATCGCGAAATCACTGGCTGGTGGCTCGTACTCGTGATTACGAGCAAAATTCTCCGATTGCATGCCGAAATCGTTTTGATAATCTTCTTCGTTCTTACGTAGAAACTCTCGGGACGACGGCGGTGGCAACTGGTTGAATCGTAAACGTTGATAAGCTTCGGCTGCATCGTAATCAGTAGGATGATCGGGATCTGCAACGATACGTACGAATTATTTATTTATACGTACAAGGTGTCGAAAAGGAGGATATCAAACCCTAAAGGCGTATTGAACGAAGGGAGTAAAAAATGCTTCGCCAACGTGGGACCTAAAATCAATACTTTCGGTGCAAACTGGTAGTTAGACACATTTTTTTTTTAACACGCTGTATATATCGTTGGATCGTGCCACGGATCGCAAAGTACGCGATGATATCGAGCAAAGTTTTCGAAGAGGTATTATTAAATTTCGCGACGCGAATATTCTAGTTGACATATTTTCGAATGCCTCTGCGTCTGGAATATGATTTTAATTGGCACATATCGGAATCAGTGATAGAAATAATGTAGGGATTTTTAAAATTCAAGTACGGTTAAAATTCAAAATTCATGTCAAGATTTATATGCTTGCGTAAATATTCAGAATTACGTACGTAGCGTTAAAATATGATTTGAAATTACGTACGTAAGCGTTTGAATACTTTCGCGAGCTATTCTCTATGTTTGTACATTTCACATTTTAATACGTGTTCAGTTCCATACAAATTTTGGAGAAAATTCCCGCGACACGGAATTCCAAGATTCTTTTATACTCAACAAACACAAGAATTATTATACCGAATAATTCGACTTACTAAATTCAACTTCGCTTCCGCATATATCGGAGCATATACTCGTCGTCTTCAAATTCTCCAGCCGACAGATAATGAATTTTCGCTTTACCATTACAATCTAATAAACACTTAGACACAATAATAATTTCATACCCGCTGGTCGATCGTACGCGTTCGCGAATTCCCGATGCCCCTGCAGATGCGCAGGTTGATGAGTGTTGACCTTCCCAAACCTGAGTAACCTTTCCCCCGTCATTTCCCTCCCGGGATCAGCCAACAGAGGTTTCCTCTCCGGATTGAACGTCTTCGAACCGCTCCCGGGTTTGTTCTGTTCAATTAAATCCCGAATCGAGGGCAGGGTTCGCGGTTTCGTGGCAACGGAGTAACGAACTTTCGGCGCGTCCTCGGGTTCATCCCGAAGGTCCTTCTGCCAGGGTGGACCGAAGAGTCTTTCCGCGACGAGACGCCACTGCACCGGCGTCGTTTGCCACGACGCCTCCGTCGTCGTGCGAAGCTGAGGCATCGCCGGGGTCGGCGTCATGGTCGTAGTCGTCGTCGTCGTCGTCGTCGTCGTCGTCGAACGGCGTCTCGGTTTCTTCTTCTTCTTCTTCAGCTTCTTCCGTGATTTTCGAGAATTCTCTGGGGAACGTGGGGTGGCGGTGAAGAAGGGCGGTGTGGTCTCGTAACCACGTTTCGAGGGATCCAGGGCGTTCCTCGGGAGCTTCAGATCATTCTCCACATTCGCTGCGTGTAATCCGTAGCGATGAATAAGTCTTAATTATTATGTCAACCCACTCGCTGTCGAACTTTGGGTACCGTCGCTTTCGGGGAGATTTACTTTCCCGGCTATTTGCGCTCGGAATTTGTTTACCGCGCACCGGTGAACTCGGCAAGTTCCCTGAGAACGACGTTAGGGGGACTTTTGTTGGCGAGCGTGACGGAGATTTTACTTCGAGAAGACGGAGAGTTCGAGCAGCGAATGGGTTGACGTCAAACGAAAGTAGGGGTACAATGGCTCCGTTGGTAGAGAAAAGTGACGTAATTTAAAAATTAGCATGTTTGCGATAACGGGAGGAAATAGACTCTAAAGGCCAATACGATGTTATTTTAATACTGTGATTCTTCGTAATTGACAGTGAAACGTGGAAAGAGATCGAAGATAATATCTATACTCGGTATTTTAATTAAAACGTTGTCCCAATAACAGAATTTTATAATTGCTCTACCGCGAAATTCCCAATTTTCAGATACGTCACTCTTCCATCAACGAAGAAAATTTGTTTACAATCACTGCACAATAAAAAATGGGGCGAACTTTCTGTTGTCCATCAAAACTTTTGTAAGAAACATTCAATCACTGAATGCACCGTATACGTAAATTCCTGGCGGCACAATGTTTCCCTTTGAACGTTGTTCCCTTTTCCCCTGCAGGTTTTGGAAAATACTTAGATCCCGTCGTTCGAGTTTTCAACGCTTCTCGGATATCGTTATCAATGCCGATCCGTCATGGATAAGAATAATTACTTTAACGCAATATTACGCGATGCCGGAGACTGAATTTTTCCAACGCGAATATCTGGTACGCGCTACTCGCATCCACTCAAAGTTCCCGTGTTACTCGCCAGAAGTGTTCATTCATCAACGGTGGTAAATGGCCATTATTAAAGCGGCATTGTTCGCATAATGGAGATTAAGATGGTTTCGCGTGCAAAACGTTTTATGTACTGCATGTATGGGAGCTCTAATACTCGGGGCTGGCTTGTTCCTCCTGTTACTAGATTATTCACCCGTTGTGCCATACGTGTACGTGCCACCCGTACGTTCGTTACAAAAGAGAAATTAATATTAATGTTCTGACCGGAAGGAATCCGCGTGTACTTTATGCGCGTACATGCGTGTATCGTTGGTGAGAAAACAATGTTTATATTACAAAATACCGTCATTGAATATTGTTGATTTATCTGAAGGTAAAAAATTGTGGAAATGAACTCCAAATATTAAGGTAAGTAAACGAAATTTTGTCGAACCAACGACGATGTTTTTTAGCGTACAAAAATGCGTTAACAAATTTGTTTCAAATCAGAATTGACACACATTTATTTTAAGGAATTCATGCTTCCTAAGAAAATATCTAAATTGTTCGTGTTCGTTTCCCCATTTCTTTTCAATTTTTTTGAATTTTAAGAAATTGGTTACAAATTTAATTACCCAACAATAAAATAAAATTTAATGTTCTAGTATAAAACATTCGATTTATAGAATCAATACTATAAATAAACAAGTAAGCAATACTGTTGGAAATCAAACATTATACGTTCCAAAATTCACGATTCCTAAAAAATTTGGTAAACCGTTCGTACTAGTTTTCAATCCGTAGTAAAACGATTCGAAATCTCACTCCTTGACCGAATACCGAAATAGACGCCAAGGTTTTCGCGGAGTTACCATCGCAATGGTTTATCCTCAAATGCAAAAACTCACCCCCGTTAATGGAACATCGAGGAGATGGAAAAAGGGGTCGATGTAACTACCGAATTCAACGGGTATCCTATTGGAGTGATTCCAGGGTGGGGAGAGGGGGGCGCGGATTACATTGATTTTCACGTTACACGTTGGAGTTAATTGTCACAAGGCAATTACACTAGGCAATAATGCAGACACTATCCGCCTAATCGACCGATCGCGAAGCTTTATTGGATTCCCAACTCGACTGGAGTCACGCTTAGCACCTACAGGGTCTTCTTCCCTTTCACACCTACGAGACAACATTTCTTCCCCCCCCCCCCATTCTTTTAACGACCCGACCTCTTTCAACCTGAAAACACTCGATTGGAATTTATCGACCGGCGATAAATGTTCTATTTTCTCTCTAGTGCGCGAGGACGTAACCGGAATTTTAAATCAAACGTACAATTCTTTCCTGCGAGGCAGATACTTCTCTCCCGATCTATAAAAAATTCTTTGAATTCTACGAAATCGGTGAACAATGAAATATCTCGTAGTTTTTCACGCTCGTAATATTTACCGAAACATTTCGAGTTACATATTGACCAGCGCAATATATTCAGGTATTTTTCGATCAAACATTCGGTATGGGATGGGGAACGATTGAACGGTAAACATTGCGATTTATTGTGCATTAATGTTTATCTCTTGAAAGACTGAAAAAAACAGAGAGAGAGAGAGAGAGAGAGAGAGAATTCGATAATATTACTTACCAAGAAGTTTCTGCACGCGCTCCCATCCGTTCGGATCCTCGACTAGCTTCACCAAAAGTTTCAGCAAGTTCTTCGCCAGAGCGTCCTTCTGAGCCTAGGTCAACAACGATCGAATAATTGATTATCCTATCGACAACAGTGCCGTGGAACGATTACGTCGTATAAACTATTTATCTCGATAATAATAGCTCGCCAGACGCGCCAATCAATTTTCGCTGACAGGCCACTGCAATGACATACGCGCAAATTCGGGATCAAGTTCTGTCACTCAATTAAGTCGCGTCGCGTTTCTCAACGTACACGCACATTTTCCGCGTCAAAATGTGTACTTTGCGTGTCAAACGACGCGAAAGTACAACGCGGTTAATTATATTCAGCATAACGAGACTCAGCATTCTCGCGTTTCACTCGTCGCTTCGTTATCCCGTAACGGGTCCTCGAGTTCCAGAAATCTGAGAACCACTGACGACAGAATGACGCTAGAAACTCAGTTTCCGGGTGCTCTCCTTTGTCATTTCCGTTTAACATTTCCTTGTCCCTGGTTACGCGTTTTCCTTTCCCCGATTCTCGCGAGATTCACGCTCGATGAGGCTTATCATAAGAAAAAGAGTGACACGTGAAAAATAATCGGAGGGACGGGGCGCGTAGCTAGCGAAATTTCCGCGACGAAACCGCAGATCGATTCTCGAAAAGACGTTACACGAATCGCGAGGACAGCGGTACTGAAAATCGCTCGCAAGAACGAACGGCGCGCGGCAGTCGTTTCCGGAAACCGTCCTTCGTAATTTCCGCTCGAAACTTCTCTCCCCTCCTACTACCCTTACTACGAGTCGAACCTTGTCCGAGGAAGTAATCGTAAATCAAGTGAATTAAGATCAACAGCCCCTCGTTTCGTGTTCTAGGTTTTCAGTTTTTCTAGCATCATGAAAGTCCTCGTTTATAGGATTTACACTGTCATCTCGGTGGGATTTTCTATCTGCTTTTCGTTTGTTTTTTTTTATTAAGTGAACCACGGTACTTAGACAGTTGTTTATTTAACACCGTTGATCCCCGACGTATTATAAAACAGTATCCAAACTAATTTCGTAGAGTGGTTGCACAGAATTGCTATTTAATATTTAGCGACCACTAAGCAAAAACAAGAGAGAGGAAGGATTGATTTATTGGATTGTTAAATGTGAAATTTGTGGTGAGTCAAAGTTGACAATATGACTCACTACAAATTTTATATTTACCAACCCAATAGATTTTCTTCAAATCCCCAGCAATTTTAATAACGTTTTATCGGTACTTTCGAGAGGAAAAGAATTTTTCATCAAACTCAACCGGTTCCGTACTCGAGATTTTTATTTTAATACGGTGGTTGTGTAAATATTTTGTCTTGCTATAATGGATCAACTCCGAGTGCCGAAAAACACTTTTGTTTCGCGCGTGTATGTAATTTTGCGCAGTGTACTTCCAGGCGAAAAAACCAGCGCGATGGAAAGGGAATTTCGTTCGAACGTATAGCACGTTTGAGATCTACAGTGTAACGAAAGGGTAGTTGAAATATTTCGCTTCGAAAAATAAAGGAAAAACGATTTAACGTTGCGTGAGTGATCCGACAGTGGTTTCCGTGAAAGTAGAAATTTAACGAACCGTAAATTAACTTCTCGCTAATTACCGAGAACGATTCCTCTAAAGACTCGAAGTTTGCACAACAGTCTGTAAAACTCGTTGTTTAGCTTGTTGAAAGTAAGAGAAACTATAACAGTTTTATTTCCAAGATGTACCTGACATTGAAATAATACCGATATCAATCGATATATATATCTGTCTATTGTAGTAAATGCGAAAATGTAGATGAACGATATTTATGCACTTTATTAAATTGTTATTTATCATTTCTTCCGGCGTGTCTGACGAATGTTGCGTCTTTCTACTTTTAGATCTGACCGAGATCCAAAAGTGAATCTCGAGAATGATTCCGCTAAAGGCTCGAAGTTTTCACGGTCATTGCACATCTTACGAGTTTGATCCTCCGTCTACCCAGCCGAGGTTACCGGTGATCAACCTCAGTTATCTTCGAATCGATGTTTTATCGGCACGGTATTGTTAATCGTCTCTGATCTTGACGAAGTTAGTTACGACGCTCGGAAAACGTTGATTCAACGATAAGAACGTTCCAACCCGAAGAACTGCTCACCACTCTGAGATTCCTTTAAACGTAATCTAATTCAGTATTCGCAGATTGCTTCCAAAAGCTACTCGGTTGGTCGAATTGAGGTTTTATTAAAGTCATTCTCTAAATCTTTCATTGTCTCTTTGTCACGTTGCCCCGTTAGACGAGAGCAGCTTTATATATTTTATGTTATAATCGTCTTTTCTTTACCCTTGCTATTTTAGTTTAATATTTTACTCTACCACTTTAACATTTTAGTTGAGCGATATTAGGTACTTTGAAGCGGTATATTTACACCCACAATTTCTTACTTCCCTATCTACGTCACGTTATACTACTCGTAGTACTCGTACTGTGTATGCTCTCCATTTTTGGACCTTGATGGATACGATCCCTAGTGTAATAAAAAGTACGATCAATCAATGAATGAATCAATCAATCAATCAATCCCTTCTTCTCTCTCCAGACATCCTTCCCTCTCTCTATCTCTCTCTCGCCAATTCGTCGAAATGTTCAGCACTCTCCGGGCGTACTTAAGGTTCATTAAAAGCCAGAGCGCAGAAAGTACCGGAGGAGGTCGAAACTCGCAGCAAAAACGTTCCTCGTCGACGAGGATCCAATTGTCACGGCAATTGCAGCTCTCGTAGCCGGAGCGCCGCGGGAAGAATATCGGATTAGACGGGAGAATGCACCCTTTGTGGAGTGCCATCCCCGCCGACCGAGCAATGACTATAATGAGACTGAGACGAGGGTCTTACACCGTGTAGTCCGTGTCAAAGGACGTTATTCAATATCTACGGTGCTCTTTAAGGGGCTCGCAAAGAAACTCGGGGGTAACGGGGAAAGGGAATCCCTTTGTTACGGTAAATGATGACACGCGTGTTACCTGAGGCATGCTAAAATCAATTCGGCGAAAAGATCGGAGAGAGAGAGAGAGAGAGAGGGAGAGAGAGAGAGAAAGAGAGAGAGAGAGCGCAAAGTTTTTGTCAGACGTGGAATAAACTAGCGATCAGTTTAAATCGACACCGATTCGAGATAATTGCACGAAGGAAACTCGCTCTTTGACGAATTTTCATGCTCGAACGAGGATTAAGGGTCAGGAGTTGAAAAGTTACGATACGACTGCACTCGCTCGTATCGAGAGTCGCCGACGTTTCGTCTCGATCTTTCGAGATTTCTTCAAAGAAAACTAGGTTCGGTAATTTTAAAACCCGATCATTTTGAACTCGACGTGACGTCGATTGAATTAATCGATCGAACGACCGCGATGATAGGATATGAAAAAGCGAGAGATCTATTCATTATGCAAAAGTTTGTTCTCCGTTGACATACAGAGATGAAAATATTTCTCAGCGGAATGTACGATTCGCGTTGCGGTCGTCGGGCCGAACAAGAAAATAGAATTTACTAAATTCAAAATTAATAAAAGCTTTTTGAATCGCACGATACGGTACGGCAGTTCTTTTCCCGGGGAAATCTGTACACGAAAATCCCTGTGTTTTTGTTTTTATTAATGTACCCCTGTGCGTCAGGGGATGAACGAATAAGGGGGCTCGGGCGGGTTACAAATGAGAAAGTTGTCGTGGAATGATCGAGGGAATAAAATGCGGTACGATGATAAATGTGGGGTTGCGTTTACAGAACGGTTAACCACCGGAAAGTTTTCTTCCATCGCGCGGAAACAATGTCTTTCGGTTTCTTTCGAGTGATTTGTCTCTGTCGCACGCATCTTCGTGTTACGTACCGTTAGCGGTAATAAGTGGAGAGATTCGCGTAAAGGAGACACGTCGCGTTTAAAGGGAAATGGAAAACGGCGTTGGTACTCCTTACGTGTTTCCAGTTTGAGAGAGAATTATGCGTACATTTCTATTATAGCATTATATATTGTACACTCGGCATTGTATATGGATGATACTTATTACTAATATACACATACGAGCCCATATATACTTTCCATTTGAAACACTGATTATTACGCTTGAAATACTTGAAACAATACATAAGATCGTAAAGCGAACGATGAACTCGAGAAGAACAAAAGATCATCGCACGCTCGTCGGATATCTTCGAGTATTCTCGGATTTGAACCGACCTAATTTGAAAATAATAAATTTCTGAGATCAATCGTAAGATAACGTATAAACAATTTCGGAGCTTTACAAAATATACGTAAATACGAACGTTATTTTGCAACGCGGTTCAGAGTCAAGATACTTTTAATTGTTAAAAAGGGCCATAATTTAAATTAGCGTGGTAAACAGCAAGATCCTCGCAATTAAAATGTGTTGGGCGTCTTCGATGATCAAAGACTCGATACGGGGTTCTCAAGATGCCCTGATTTCTAAAAACGGTGTTCACCGGTTACTGGCCTACGTACCGATAGCCAAGAGTCTCTATCGCCGTCGGTCTATCGATCCTGAAATTGAAGCCCTTTGTGCTCCTATCGAACGGGGGAAAGGCGTCGATGCATATTTCCTCTTCATTGTTCCTACTTCGCGGCACATGCCCAAAAAGAATGCCTTCGCGCTCGAATGAGCCCTTTGAAGGGAATACCTCTAAATTTGCGTTATTTTGTTTATCATATTTCGACATACCGATCCGGGAATTCTCGTTTGAATACGTTCCTAGTTCTCCAATTCTATTTAATTGGATCTCGTGGAAATAATAAATTTCGGAATGAAAGTCGTTGGAATTCCTATGTAGTCGAAACGAAATCGGAGCGCTTAAAGCGAAAGCTTTTTAATAATTTCAGACTCAAGACACTCTACATAATGGTACAACGTAAGTTTTTCTTTTTGCAAAACTATACCGTGCATAATTTATAGACTTCGTAGAACGCTTATATAATTTTTCTCACATTTCTCGCGTTTCTTTCCTCCCGTTAACGTTGGAAGTAATTTGAATAATACCGATCACAGATTTATTACAATTTATCGAAACGCGGATACGCCAGAGTGTTTATATCTGAAACGATTAATATTAATAATCCTCCACTGCCTTCGCGTTTCGCTAACATCGTTCGGCGTAGTTTATATCATTCGCAAAACGTTTCTTACATTTTTATTCCATCTCCCACCCCACCATCGTCCCAATACCCCGAACAACACCGCTTACAGATTCGTTTTTATTTATCGACAAGCGAATCAGCCAGAATGTTTAACCCCAAAAGTATCAATAATCCTCCACTTTCTTCGTTATTCATTAAAGCCGTGATTCCGATATACATCGGTTTACCCAAACACCCGCAGTCTCTCAATTCCATTTGACGCGTGCTTTTAATTAATCCTAAAGCAGTGAATTACGCGCGAGTGCGGAGAACCGCGAAACTGACATCGTAAAATTAAGCGACCGGAAGGGAACCAGAGCGGCGTACCGCAGGAAAAAAGTGGGAAGTGCTCGGTGGCAAGTACCGCGTGTGCATACGCGAAGTACGAAGTACGAACGCCCGAAAACAACGGGCTAGATGGTCGAGAGGGTGGGTGAAAATGAGAGGAGGGAGCACGGTATACATAAAAGGTGGCGAAGCGACGCGGCCAAAGTGTCTCAAAACGCGACATTAATTATTGAAATGCAAACTTTCGAACGTTAAACTCACCCAGAGCTCGCGAAGTTTTTGCCGTGGCTCTTCCTCGGTCGCATACTCGTCGTGCAAATACGATCTGAGATCCTTCAGGACCGTTTCCTGCCTCTTGTCCAGCTTCCTCGGGTTCTCCGGCTCGAAATCGGAGTATCGATTGTCGACGGCGATCTCGCGCTCGCCCCCGGCCCTCTCCGAACGCGCCCTCTCGCTTTTCTCCATTCTCGAACGCTGAAAACGGGATGCAAAGGTCCTTTGAACTATTTCACGCTGAGATCCCGGGCTTCCCGACACCTTTCCGGTGAGAGATTTCGAAAAATTTTACATCGCCTCGCGTACACGTATATTATGCGTACAGCGCTTTCCAAATGTTTTTATTGGGGTTACGAAGGAATAGCAGGATTATTCGCGCTCCGCGAGAGAGTGGAATCTCTTGTCTTTCGCGCGACGCGAAGTTTATTTATATTTATTTTCATGGTGGCAAGAATTTTTTGAAAATATTCTTGCGTTTGGAATTTCCGAGCATGCCGAACAAAGCCGAGGTCCTCTCGTGTATTTAATCTCTGCTTAAACGCAACGTTAAAACGTTTCAAACAGTAAATGTTGAAAGTGATATAACGTGGACGTGATTTTTAGTAATCAAAAAATGCCGAGGAACAGAATTAATTTTTTAGAAGCAAATTTTCAAATTAAAAATTCTTACTATCGGTGAGATAATTTATTATTCGAAATACGAATAATATTGGTACTATACGTAATCCGAACGACGTTATTAACTCGTTCAGCTCCACCTTGGGGTCACCCTCTAATTACTTCACCAGAAAGATTGCCCACTGGTGGACACGCGGTTAAGCATTCCAAGACCGTATATTAATCCCTGCTCACAGTTTGAGTGAAATTTAAGTAAAGCGAACGATTCTCTAGCCCCTCAATCAAATACTAGACATAGTTTCAGACAAGTTTTTGTAAAACATAGAAAAAAGCATCGGTCCGCGGAGAGACACTACATATTTTACTGCCAGTACTGAGCGTGTTAATAAACGAAACGGAGTACGTTCGATTCTTATATCCGGAACATCGACCGCGTTATTCAATCTCCTTCCACTTCGAACCACAAAAAGTCGGAGAATCGTTCTTCCCGAAAATCTTCGGTCTCCGGGAGACAAACGATTTATTTGCGACGCGTGTCGTCGATACGAAAATCGGCACCCGAGGAAGTATCTTCGACGGGACAATAATGATCGATGAGTCTGTTATTCTCGCTAGAAGAATCATGCTCTCTCACCCCGTCGCCGTCGCCGTTTGTCCTTCCAACGGGCTCGGTTTCCTCGTTCAGCCGGTTTAAAGTGTCCTCGGAGGGCATCAGACTCTTTGGCACCTGAGTCTCGTTGCTCCCAATCAGTATCTCCTTCTGCGTGCTCAGTTCTTTCTTCACGGTCGGCACGCGCTTTGTCTTCGTTTTATCGGCCGCGCGGATGTTCGAGTTTCTCTCCTTTTTGTACTTCAACAGCTCGGCGACCTACGATTGAAAATTTCAGGATTTCGAATTAGATCCCGTTCGTGGATCAGGAACAAATATCGATTACTAATCTCCGTTTATAATGATCGCGATACTACGATCTTCCATTTCCTCCGCCGTTTCTAATCAATGTTACGTATTTCTAGTTCTCCGTATAGCCGGGATTCAAAACCAACCATATTTACCACTTATTGTTATTATTATCATTATTATATATCGTTATAAATTTATATACCTGCGACGACGATGCTACAGCCAGAAATCGTATCGAAAAGTAATTGAAGCATGAATTCGCGCCCGACCTAATTCCGGCTGCAACGTTGGTACAGCCCTGACCTTTATTCGCCTGATTTACAGAGCAACCCTGACCCGGTGACAATCCAACCCTGGCGCCCCCTTAGTTTGTTTCCGTGTGGTATTCACGTTTAAGCTGGCCCTGAGCCAGATTAATGCCGACCTGACATTTTCACCTAATCCAAAACTGCCAGTTTCAATTATCCCAAGCCTAGCGTTGATTCGACCGATACTCCGATAAACGATGTTTACGGTGTCGCGAGGTCGAATAAATAAGCTACCAAGTTAATTACGAACCGGGTAGCTTACGTGTCTCTTCATAACGCGGAGGAATACAATTTTTCAAACTACTGGGATCTTGCTTTTGTTCAGGACGGCAAACGAAACAAAACGAAATTAAAAGGATCTGGACTTAGGCAGCGTGAATGCCGAACCGGGATGTAACTGAACTGAACCACTCGGGTAAGGAACGTAACGGAAGTGCTGCCCGAGTTTAGTTACGTTAATCGTACCGTAACTACGGTCCGAGATTAGTTACGTTACTCTTACCGTATTTCCAGTTTCAGTTTAGTTACGTTACGCCCACATTAACTATAATTTCAGTTTCGTTACGTTATTTACCTGACTGGTTGCGAATTCGTTTCGTTTGCCACCCATGATTTTTTCCATCTATCCAAAACTATTCTCACCAATAATCAGGAGATAACGAAACGACATAACAAGGCATAAGGTCTTGTCTCGGGCCAAGTACAAGTATACAAAAACTAGTTGTTACATCTTTTCCGGAAAGAACGAACGGGGATTTTATTGTATTTCTCCGAAACTTTTAACTCAAACTCCATTGTTTTCTTATAATAATCCCCATTGGCACGGACAATAGTCACAATTAAAAAATGAACGAGAAATAATTAAATCGTCTTCCACGATCGCAAAAAGAAACTCGAAAAACTTCAACCCTCGATCTGTCGAACGCGAGCGGAATAATTTCCATTGAGAATTTCCAACGAAACGGAAAGTAAATGTCGAAAAAAAAAGTAGCGTAAGTTTCGAGGCTAGTCTACTTAAAAGTATCCGCGGCAGATGCGGCCTCGCGCATCGTATCGATGTTTCGGTGTGTACGTTAAACAACCTACTTTCGTTGGACTATCGGAAAGTACTTTGCATCGACACAGATCCGACCTGTTTCGCGATTGGAAAGCCATTTGTAACGCCTTAAACGAAAACTTTAAATTTTAAAGCTACACCGTCTGTCTTGGAAAACGCTCCGCGATCGAAAGGCACGTACGCCGCAAAATTCGATACCACGAATCGATTGGAAATATGTATTAAACCTCCCTCCGATTTGATTAACGATCCCTCGATTTATTGTCCGGACGCGTAACGGGGTAAAATGAAATTTTTTCCATCCAATGGAGAACTAATTTTTTACCTAACGTGTAAAACCGTAATTTATAGTTTTCCCGGGAACGCGTTTCGTCTGTTTTTTCTTTTTTTGTCTCTCCACGCTTTTCCGAGGAAACAATTTACGTACGATTTGCTCGCGTGGACGTAACTTTGCCTCGCGATATCTCTATTTCCTATCGAACGGTAGTACGGTAAGAGACGAACGGCGATATAGTAGTCATCGTTCGAAACTTACTTTAATTCCCCGTTTTACGATTCTGTTTCTTCGCGATCGATAGAGACCGACTGCAGCGGCGGAAAAAATGAATGAATAACGGACGCTCGAAATAAAACTTACTATGGACGTGTGAAGTATAACATTCCTAATTCGAATAACTGCCACGCGTTTTCATCAATTTTGAGTCACTATCGATCCATCGCGCTTATTAATCTCCCGCGATATATTCATTTGAGAAATAATCACAACATTTGTCTGTTAATAACTTTACATTTCTAGCGTATTCTTTTGATTAATTTTTTGCGTTACTTCCTTGCGTTGTTTGTAACAACAATAATAGGGGAAAAACAAGAAACTTCTACAAAGACCTAATACACTTTACGACCCCGATACAATCGTGTACAAGGTGAATCGTTTAAACAGGACCCCGCGGAAAAAAATTGTCGTAACGCGCGAGTAGTTTTTCTGCTCACTGTAAACAATCAAACGGTTCCCATCTCACCGCTAAAGATTCGAAATAAAGAAGCATTCCACAAACAAAATAATCGACTGTCGCCACGGTTAACGAAAACAAACAAAGGAACTCCTATCGCTCGTAATATACACCGAACCTCCTTTGTTTCGAGTACCCAAAAAGCGAAACAATCTCCACTGACCTCTTCGTCGTGCTTGTTGACAACTTCATCGGTGATGGCCTCGTTCGAGGCGATATCCTCGTCGGAATCGTTCACCGTGATCACTTCGTGGGAATCGAAGCTTTTCGCCCCCGGCGATCTTTCGCCAATAAGGGTCGAAATAGCTCCAGGGGAGGAAACATTAGAGTTCCTTGTATCATCCCTCGACATCGCTTCGTGGGACTCCGCCGCAGCTTTCAGCTCGTCCTCGTACTCATCTTCTTCCTCGCCTTCGTAATACTCCTCATCCCCTTCCTCCTCTTCCTCACTCTTTGGGTTACTGTCCTGCTCACCCTCGTAACCTTCCCCCGACTCGGATGGAGGTTCCGGAGTGCCGACATCCCCGAGAAGGACGTCCGTCGAGAGGGTGGTGGCGTTCGTCCCCGAGGTGGTCAAAATCTGAAACGCGGGAATCGAAGAAGACCCGTTCTTTGGTTGAATTAATCAAATTTGGTTTATTAATTTTAAACGAAACCGCGGGTGTACGATAGCTTTAAGGAAATCGTGAATTTGAGAAACGCGAATCGAACGGTAGAACTGAATTTTCTGCCAAAGTTTGAACAGCTAAATATTTATAAAACGAGATTCATGAATTAAATGATGAATTAGTGATTCTTATACTTTTAACAATGTAGGCGAGAATATTCCTACGATCATAGGGTTTCGATTAAAACGAAACCAGGGGTATGAAAGTTAAGCGTTAGAAATATACCGCGGGTTTTGTGTAAACGAGTATTACAACGCAGTTGACAGGTACTACTCAGACAAAACAAAATTTACTGTTTAATATTAACAATTCACATTAAATTATTTTTAAAAATCAATACTTAAATGTATTTAAAAATACATTTTTACATATGTTAATAAAGCACAATAGTTCCCTCGTCATTTAATCGCACGCGCATCCTCTCTCGTTTACGCGTGTCGCGCGACAAGAAGGAGACTACGCGATTAAATCCGATTAATGTTCTCAAATTCGTTCGATCTCGCGACAAGCAGCAGCATCGCCATCGATCAGACTTTTATACGCGAGACAGCGATCCTTCGTAAAGATATTACGATCGTGTGATGCTTTTATGCAACCCCCCTCCCCCTCCCCCAACCCCAACCTACGTGCACCCTGGATTTTTATAGACCTTCCATCTTTTACGAGGCCTGTCACCTTACGGGCAAAGAGTGACTGATTTATGGTGGATTTTATGCGCCTCTCGTGTTACGCGTAACGTTCCCTATACACAGCGCGTAAAATCCCGACCGTTGCAACGTATTTTCCGTCACGCGGGTTATTGCGCCCTTTTTCGGTGCAACGAAGTACGGAATTCCATTTGAAAAAAAATCTACCGAAACACGGGAAACTGGGAACAGCGTTCGGGTGGTTACAAAAAAATTTCGTCAACGCACGGAACAGCGCGAACGCGCGATATTGAGGTTCGTAAAAACTCTTTTAACAACTCGTAATGAACTTTTGATTTTCATCAAATATATATATTTTTTCTCCGCTGCTGAATTTCAAACTGCACTCGGTATTTTTTGTCTCTATTCGTGTATCATTGTTCCCTTTTTTCGCGAATAACATCGGCATTTTTAGCTAAGCGAATGCGGAAAATGCTGAACATTTTATTTCGCCAAAAAGCAATGAAACGCAATATGATCCGCGAGAGATATCGGATATATTTATTATGAAAGCTATCGGATTAACGTTATTGATAAATAAATATGTTCAAAGGCCTCTCGCTGGGTCTTTCTCCAGCCGGAGAATCTGCGCGTATCGCTTCCCTATTTGCGAATTTCACGATAAAACGACACGCCGCGTGACGGTTAAGTGGTACTTTTTTTTTTTATTTCGCCGCGCAAAAAACAAAAACAAGTGACGCAAAGCAGAGTCGAAATTTGCAAACACAGATACTTTTTTTTTTGAGCGAAAGACAACGCGGAAAGGTACAATTAAATTCAATGAGCTTTTTCATCACTGTATTCGTCCGTGAATAAATTTCGCCGGGAAAAGCAAACCAATGCCAAACTACGAACGGGGAAGTATATTCCAACTCCCTTTCGCAAAATAGCTGCCACGGGAAGGAATTTAATATGAACCCCCCTCTCTTCTTCTTCTTTTTTTCTCTTTCTACGAGCACTGCAACCCCGCGAATGAAAGGAGAAATCCCCGCGAGGGATGCTTCTGGATAAGGAGAGCCCGACCTCGGACCCCCGTGAATGAAAAAAAAAAACCCTCGAGGGTTGCTTCTGGATAAGGAGCGACTTATAATATATTGCGAGCACGTTTTCTCTCGCAACAATGGCCTCCGAAACTATTTGGCAGAAGTCAGTCGTTATCGTATCGGACGGATGCTTATCTTGCTACGGAGCAATAACGATTAGGATTCCACTTACCGGTGCAGCTCGTAAAGTTGCATCCTGCTCGCTCTTCCCGGCAACTGTAACGAGAAACGAGACGTGATTCGTTAATTTTGATTTGTGCGCGCGCGCGCCTGCCCAATGGGCATCAAGCTTTTGTATTAAAATAAAGAAATAGAGCGAAGATTTCCTCCGCGCATTTCTGCCTCGTGCGCGAGAATTAAATTCACGAGACGCGTACATACACCGCTGCTCGCGTTCCCGCGCATGGTTCTTCTTTTTTTGTATTTTTTTTTTTTACGAGGTTCGTAGTATCGCGTGTACTCGCGCGATACGCAATCGTACATGGATAATGAAACGTGGCGTTAAAAAATTGTTGAATATTTGCGAAGCTTTATTTGCATTCCTGCGATTGTTTCGAAATTTGCACGGACGGTACGAAGTAGGGAGATCGAGGGGAGTAAGTTTAATAACAGCCAAATCGTAATTACACGTCGAAAAGAGAGACGTAGGATCGTTTAGAAAAAATGCGTACTCGGATTACAACCTTCTTTTATTCAACTCCTTTTGATTGCTCGGCTTCTCGATTATATTCATGATTACAGTTAAAGCGATGGAATTTTTTTAGTATCTCCGCTTGGTTTATTGGTAGTCAATTCGGAGCAATAATTACAGATTGATTGGTACTTGTATCTCAAGAATCTTTCGCAAGTTTACCTTCATTACTTTGGAACGTTCCCTTGTTTCGATATTTCGATAATGATCAATCTGTCCCGTGTTGTTTGCTTGTAATTTCCAGATTTCGATGCAAAAGTACGCGGTATTATTTTGCTAGAGTAATTAATAATTAGTGCAATTAATAACGATGTAATTACTTATTATATCGTCAACCTACGTTTACAGACTGATTTGGTTCGAGTAGATGGATCTCGAAATTTACGAGGAAATCGAAAAGAAATCACAAAAGCTTTAGCCACGGTATAAAAATAGATTTACATATTTATTACACGGTTCTCGGTGAAAATCAATACCGTTACCGCGAGCCTTCAAAGTATTGAACCGCGATTCCGTGAGAAGTTACCCATTACGTTTCACATGAATTTCCTCGACATAGTTTTTACCCGCACAGTACGTATAACCCGTCGAGAATCGTCGACTCAAAATTCCCGCGGCATTAATTCAAACGCCGTCGTACGTTCCGTCGAATATTAAAATTCAAATTTCCACCCGTAAGAGCGGCGAAATCGAGTGTCTATCCGAACGCGATTCTTCTTTCATGCCACCACGGACGCGCGTTACGTAGACGTAAGCTCCAAAATGGGATTTTTGTGGATCGTTTCGCGATTTATGCGCGTGCAAAATTCGTAGGATAATTAAACTTCTCGTAATTGCACCTGTAACGAGCAACAGGGACAGGTGGAATGACAAACGCGATAAAAGTACGACGCGGCAAAGGGTGTAATTGCTCGCAGCAGGTAATGACGACTCCCGATGGGGAGTACCGCGCCAATTAACCATTTTAATCACACGCTAACGAGAGAATGGCGGAAGATACGTCGCGTTACGGCCGACAATAGTTTCCCAGAGATCGATGTGGAAAATTCTGTGCGCTCGACTTTTCGCGTTATTACCGTCGGGTTTTTTTGTCGTTTCTTCTTTAAAAACCGTTCCAACAATTACCAACAATGACTGGCGCAAAACGTTACTCGTCGAGGAAATGGATTACACGTGTTTTATGGCCTCGTGATTGAATTTGATCGCTGGCAATCAATTTTTTTTTTTATACAACGATCGATCGATATTTTTGATTCGTATCAGCGTGGTTCGAGGCTGATCGAAATGATGAAAGTGATTGCGATCAGCGACGATAAAATGAGATAGATAGATAGAGAGAGAGAGAGAGAGAGGGAGAACGGAATAAAAACGAACAGTCAAATTGTGTTTGACTTGTTCGAACTGTCGACGAGGGTTTGTAAAAAGTGCTTTCACATTTTTCAAATACAATGGTCAAACCGGATGCGTAGCATGAAATAGCTTCAATCAAAAATTGAAATAAACTTTACGGGGATGGCAACAATCAGTCTTGCGAAACGATCGATTTTATTTTTATAACTCTCCCCTATTGGGCGTTACAAAAATCGGACAATCTGGTATCTGTTAGACTGGCGGGCATGAAATGTTGGATTTTTGATTGAATATTACCGTAAAAATCTGTTTTCTATGCACCGATCTAATAATGAAACAGATATCTTATTATTCTCACTAGAAAAGTGTATTTATTAATCCCCTTGTTTGCATATATGACTATATGGAAACAGAATATCAACGGACATGCATTCTCGCGTCTTTTTGCAGGATTCGGCTTTGAATCATTCATATATTAATTAATAACAGTTAGAATGCCAATTCATACTTAAATTTTAATCGAATCATTAGTAATTCCATAGATGAAAATGTTATAATATAATACTTGGATATTTGCAAAAATAATACCCCGTACAGGATCCGAACCTGGTCTGTTCACGCATGTCGATCCTAGTTGGAGACAGCTTTACCAATTCGGCCACAGGGGCCACAGGAATCATCCTAACTATTAGGTTTAAGTATTACATTTAAATGTTTCCAACTATAGAATCTCTGTTGGAATAATGAACATTGAACTGACATTATATTCCCAGACTTATTAATTGGTACGAGAGATTCACATTCGAATCCTGATAAAGGATACCCGAATGTTAATACCGCGATTTGACAAATCGTCGATACCATTATTCTCATTCTATTATTCTCTTAGAATTAGATCTCTAACCGAAAATCGACAGTAACTGCCGCCGAGACGTTAACCTCTTTAAAACGAGCCGATTTGACGCGTCATATTTATTATGTGATTTATACTTTGTCAATATATTTTTACTTATTAAACTAATCAGTCTAAATGTGTTTCTAAAAGCTTCACTATTTTAATAACTATTATTATAAAATTATCTATTTTGTTATGTTTTGTTCCAGTACTAAAAAAAAATTTTATACAAAATATTGCAGTTTAAAAGAGAAATATACAATCCAAAATTATAGAGTACAGTTTATTTATTGGATATTAATAAGAAATCAAAATTACTTACCAATAAATAAATGTATTCAACGATAATAAAGGAAAACTAGTGTTGAAACAAATTATCCGGATTTGATTAAACCTGCCCGCCAAATCAACTACACCAGACACGTGGGGATCATGCCACATGCACACAATACCCCACTTGTTATAATAGATATCCGCGAGCGCACTTATTCGTTATAGCGAAGAAAATAAGCACAGATTTGTACATATTGCGAATATATTCGTGATGGTCAATACGAAGCAACTTTGCCATCGCGAATATATACGTCCTGTACGTTAAAGAGGTTAAACTTAAGAGCATCGACGTTCGGGGAACTTGGGGAAATAAATTTCGAAGTTTATCGAGTCGCGGGGTGGTAAGGTCAATGAAAACGCGTAAAGCGCGATAAATTGTTTCGCTTTGGCGCGCACGGAACGGGCTTTCGTATAATAAATATTTACCCGATGGCAGACCATAACCGGGGGAAGGAGATATTACAGCGGAAAAACGATCTTAAATAATTTAATGTCCAATAAACTTTTCGGCCGTCCGTCTGAACTTGCTGAACTTGCCGACTGCCAGCGGCCGTTAATAATTGAGGCTTTAAAGCTGATGCACCGGTAAGTTTTAAAGCGTTACCACCGATGATCGGATCGATGGATCGCATTTTATGCTCGTACGCGATAACGCGAGGCACGACGGCGTCGTAATTACTTCGCACGGTACACGGCTATACATGAAAGCCGTCCTTTTTTTTTGCTGTTTTTTTTCTGTTTAACGGAAATCGGTTTTTATGGTTGAGTAATTTTACTTCTCAATTACATCTCGATGCTATTTTAATTATACACGCATGGAACGATACGTAGAAACGGAGAAACGGATAACGTTTAACGCATTTGATATGTAAGATATTAAAACAGACATTTCGGAAAGCATAAGTTCGTTTTTTGTTTTGTTTATTACCGCGGTCCCGCAATTCGCTTTGTTCCCGACGAACCTTCGCGGGGATGTGGAATTGAAGTTAAAAAATATTTCCCCGTCAGTTGAAGTTTCGATGTACTCTGGATGTTATTAAAATATCGTCGAATGTACGAGACTTTTTAATTTGCAGTCCCATGGAAGTCGGTTTGATTAAAAGTGAATACAAACAGTGAATATTTTGACACCGCGCGATTGTTACGACCGTGTTATTTGAATTGCCACGGATATTCGCGATAGTCGTATACAAAATTTAGGATGATCAGCAGTTATGTGGAAAAAATGAAAAGCAAAAGCGTTAATAAAAGGCAACAACGGGAAAGTAGCTAATTACGTATAAAGGATATCGAACCAAACGAGATATTCGTTAACCGAAAATGGTATTTCAGGACTTTCAAACTCGTTTGCAATTCCGTTCGGTGCACTAGTCGTTGTTAAGAAACTACGATTGCCTTTTCTTCGGTATACTTCTATCCCCCCGCCGTCCATTCTATCCTCGCATTTATACCATTGTAATCCGCAGCGATACTAAACCGAATTTAAATCTCCTTCCATCCTGCCTTAACGAGATGCAATATCGTCCAAAAGAAAACACCTTTTACTCGGTGTACAGGGACGAGCATTGAAAAAAATAAAAGCTCTTTTGTTAGCATTCGAAATGCGTAATAAAAATGCCATCCCCGAGCGGAAAATTTAACAACGAATAAAACGTTTCGCTCGTGGAGGTCGTTTATAATTGCCAGATGCGTCGAGTATTTTATGATGCAGATTATTTGAATAATTGTGGGCGACTTGATTGAATTATCGAGAGATTCTGTGTACCGTGATTAATGAATGAAATTTGTGAAAGAAAAGAAAGAGCAGAGGGGGGAGAAAGGTGTTACATTTTGGATCCAGCACTTATTGACAGAATATCTTTTACGTAAAAGTGGCATATTTATACATTTTATGAGGAACCATCCTCTTCCACTGACGACTGTGAAAAGACAGTGGAAATCAATGGGAAAACTAAGTCTCCGTAAAAGAGAATTGTTCTTTATATTAATAATACCCGGGACAAGCCCGCGTCCATTAATATTTAAATGTCAGTTAAATCTTTTCAGTGATTACGGTCATTAAGTAGTTCATTGTTTACGAGCAAAGCATGGTAACCAGAAATAAAATAAAACAATACGTCCCATTTAAAGAAAATCCAAATAAAGTTTTTCAATTGTGCAGGAATTACAAATTGTGTTAAGCTCTCCAACGTTACGATACGAAATAATAATAGTAACAATTACAAGGCGCAAAACAAAAATAAAAATCCTTCTTGAAAGAGTGGTCAGCCCACGAAATGAATTCTATATTAAAAGACACATTTCAGCGTGTCTCGTGATTATTCCCGTGCATATTATAAAACGAGCGAATGAGAAAATGAATTCATGAATTCGCGGAAGGTCTAAATTAAAAAAAAAAAAAAACCTAGTCGGATTCTGCACCGGCGACGGGGAAAATAGCATAGAAATATTTAAAAGCACCGAAGCTAGCTCGTATTATGACGTTTAATCGACCACGATAACCCGGCAGATTTGTTTGTTTCCTTTTTTTCCAGGCAATTGGGGTGCATCGGCTGGATCGTCGCAATTTTTCAACGGACAATATTATCGCGGATTCTCGACCAACGAGGTGTACAGGATGTCCCAAAAATGGTGGTACTCCATTGGTGGTGCAATAACTGAGATAATTCCAAGCAGGTTTTCCTTTATTGGAAATATTCGGAGCGCCTTAATTACCGAGATATTAATGAAAACTGGGA
The DNA here is from genome assembly GCA_933228935.1 of Pemphredon lugubris. Taxonomy (NCBI): domain Eukaryota; kingdom Metazoa; phylum Arthropoda; class Insecta; order Hymenoptera; family Crabronidae; genus Pemphredon; species Pemphredon lugubris. Next base: position 39,200,522 of record OW121819.1, on the reverse strand, counting down.
GCCAATCGGAGAGGGACGCGATACCTAGCAGCCCTAGATATTGGCGCTATCTTACAATTAGACACGTCTGCCGGCGCTGCTGGCTACCACGTTCCTCTCTGATTGGCTGCCGTTTTCAGTTAATATCTTGTTAACCAAAGCTCAACCAACATTTTCGATCAGGAAAAATCTGCTTGGAATTATCTCAGCTATCCCCGCGCTAACGGAGTATCACCATTTATGAGACACCCTATAATGTGCAACGCTATGGTCGTTTTACGGCAGGCCTGGCAAACGGTGGGGAAATGCACTCTCCTTACGCGATTTTTTGTACTCCCACCCGTCAGCTTTTAGACCTACGTCGTACGCACGCCGTGCGAACGTAAAGAAGGACAGCGCTACACCATACAATTTTGTTCATCAATCGTTTCGGTAACAGGATCCAGTAAAAAAACAAAACAGCGCTATCGCAGAGTCGAACGCCGGGGACGTGGTGTGAGTAAAGCCACGAGGAGAGGGTAATGACGTGCTGTGCGGCGGGTTGAGAATTTACTCAAAGCGCAGGGGTTTGCCAGGCCTGTTTTACGGTGAGGACGATATTTCTATCGTCAGTTATATTCCACCCGCCGGTGGCTGGTTTATGAGTTTCCACCGTAAAAAAAAAATTTATAAAGACTGGACCCGCCCTTCATCATCGTTTTTTTTACGGTCACCGTGCGGCGTGTTGTTCTTTCGTTGAAAATGGGAAAGTTGTCGATTAACGTTCGTGATAATTGTATGTACTCGTCAGTTTGTATCAAGAGTATCATTGTAAATAGATAGCAGGTTACAATCAAAAGTAAGAGAAGTAAACAAAATTCATGTATATCGATCATCACAATAAGAATTTTCGAATATCGAATTTATTCATTTCGTGGATATTACGAGTATATACTTTTACGGAAAGCATTAGTTTTTATATATAATACTAAACTACTCAATTTTAATCGTTAACATTTCATTAGAATCGGAACGGTTTATCGAACAAAATTTCGTTGGTTCGATTGACACTGGTATAGCATTCGTAATGTTTCAGTTGATTTTAATAGCGATAACGGTAAGAGGATTGATCCGCGTGAAATGTTTTTGCCGATTAACTTTTTCCAACGAATGATAGAGTACCTGTACTGCGGATTGAACATGTAATGGTATTGAAAAAAAGATGATTTCTCATCGGTGATTTTTGGCAGAAATAACATCGCTAAAGCGACGAGATCGTTTTTCCCTTATTCCCGAGGACCTTTGTTAGTCTGAAAATGAGCGATTAATCGGGAACTCGGGACCAATTGAATTCGTGCCAAGGGATCGATCGGGAATTAATATCGATACACTTTGGTCGAGTACACTCGAGCGCGCTGTTAATCGTACCTTGGCCCTCGATTTCCGGTTAAACAACGATCATTTATTATTCCCAGATCAATGGGGAATCGGGCGCTGATTCGAGGATTGAGCGAGTCGAAATGCAGACGGGTTAAAAAAGAAACGGTTCCGAAATCAATGGTTACCTGCAATCGTATTTGTACGATCTTCGCGTTGTTTGAATCGTAACAACATTTCATGCATGAATCCGCATCTTTTCGAATCAATTGAATTGAATTGAATTAAATTGAACTCACCGTAATGGTTCAAATATCGGCGAGAACATTGGCAGTATCCTGGATTTCGGATGCAATGTTTTTTAAATTCAATTTAATTCAACTTAAATACAATTCAATGTAATAAAAGGTCAGTTTAGTTTGTTTTAATCTAATTCCTTCAAAAAGTTTGAGCGTAACATTTTTGGATTTAACTTAAATTAAATTTAAGAATAAAATAACAACTTCGTTCCCACTCGTCAATCCAGTAACCCCATTAAAAGCAAAGATGAAAATACTTCAAATAAATACAAGTACTTGAAAATCAGTACAAATCTCTTGATCGTGTCTTCACCTCGATAAGTAGAATAGCCTTCAGCTCTTCGGATGGGGGAAAGGAATTCGAAAGGTATCAGGGTGCAAACATTTGCGTTCAGTAGTTTAACCGCTTTAGCGTGGTGGAAGGTTAGCGATATAAATAATAAATATATACGTCGAAAGCCAGGGCCGTAACGAAACCATGACAAGGGCGGTAAAAGACTTATCGGGCCGAATATTGGCCGCCGTGTATCGTGACCGCGGTTTTCCGATACTTCGTACCCATAATCCCTACAAACCCCCCTTTTCTCATCCCCTACTTTCAGCCTCGCTTCATTCTATCCACCCGGATTGGCTGCGGTATGCGCAATCTGCTGATGCAGCCTACCGCATACGTCGAAAGAAATCCAGCGCGAGACAAATCGACAGACGCGCGTCGTGGGCGAATGTAAATAAAAAATGTTGATGAAACTGACAACGATCTCACCTAATTTTTCCGATAATGAATATTCTAAAATGCAATACTGGTAAAAGAGCGTATAAATGATGTCCTTTGTTTTGAGCAACTTGTCTGTTTCCAGTTGCGGCTCAACGATTATAAAGGTTGCTTTCATAAAATGTCAATTTGCCGAGTGGAAATGACGTTACTTAATTCGTACACTACCATGCCTTACATGCGTTCCGTCGAAAGAAACGTTGGTTTGAAATTTCAAAGATGTCTCTGAATTGTAATTATCACTATTTCGAACACGAATATAAGTACGTAATGCAATACGCATGTAATTGAACTGAATACAAATACGAGTGTACAACCAACGCGAAACGTCTTTATCCACTATAGATCTGTCCATCGAGCGATCGAAGTCTTCCGATCTGCCCTTCATACTTTTCCATGCGAAATAATCAAACGCTGTAGCCCGTTACGTTCGTCGCAATTAAATCTAACCGCGATTCGCATTAACAACGAATAGCGAAGTTCATTTCCAAGTGGGAGATTTACGATCACGGTTCAAACAAGTCATGCGAATTCGTTGCTTCCCCGGAGATTACCGGTGGAACTTCAAAGCGTCCCGACGAAGCTGCTAGTTCGCCGTATCGATTGGCAGGACGCATATCAACATCCCCCCAATCTATAATCCTTTGCGAAGGATTAATGCGCCGCGTATCACAGCGACTGGCGCACACCGGCAACCTTGGATACGTGCTTGAATATCGATCACGCTAATCAGAGCACGTCGGACAAATCATCCCGGGTAGTTATCATGTACGATTACGTTGACATAGCGATGGGCGCTAGTTTCGTACGAACAAAACTTTGTCGACGATATTGATCGCTTTGATTACGCGAACGTTGCGTTATTCTTGGATAATTTTGCCGGAAGTTGTGCATTCTCGATGGATTAAAGTTATAGGTGTGTGTGTGTGTGTATCCGTGGTCGTATGGAAAAGCGATTGTGGAATATCATGTAAAATTCATTCAAAGTTAACAGATGCACTTTCAGTGAATTTTAAATGGTGCTGTATGATTTTGACCCTCGATGAGCTTTAAAGTACTCCTAACTAGAAATTATTAAAACATAAAAAAGGGTTATACATCCATGAGAAAAACATTAATGTATAAAAATAGGTATTAAATAATTACAAAAGTAACTAAAAATCACTTTGGCCATCCGTGACCAATCTCGTTTGTTCCCACAGTATTCACAGCCCTGTAATTGCTCAACTTCAACTTCCAACGATATATATTTTCGATATGATTAAGGGATACGTTTAATATAAATTACGGCACGTACTTTAATATAATCACGTATAGTGACCTACAATATGATATTAAAATTGCGATATTAATAAATACGAGAAAGATGACAATGGTCAACAAATTTTTCGAAACTCAATTACCGTGCACCGAAAGCTCGAGTGGTATGTACGAAGGGCGAATTTCACAAACGTTATCTTCGCCCGGAACATCGCAAACGTGACCCAACGAATTTCCAACATTCCTTTTTCCTCTCAAGTTCGAGGTAACGTCTAACCGAAACTTCGCGCTATCACGGGATTGCCGATGCTTCGCAGGCACGAAGTTGATTAAACTAAAATGCTCGGACGTGCATGATCGACTATCGCTATCTCGTTTATCGCAGTCAACCGTTAAATCTCGCCATAATTCAGCCGCCGAGGTCCCCCGGGATAATTAAATTGAATTCGATCGCTTCGGCGTTCCAGCCTTATTACTCCCACGCGAGCCGCCGGATCGGTACGTTCGTAAATTCACCGAAGCCGAGGATTCTAGACGGCTCCTTTTGTTTCCGCGAACGATAGCCAAAGTAATCGTCCGGATTAAACGCGGAAATGGCGAAATGGCTAGCTTATGGGCATAAGAATACTTCCGAATGCCAAACGTGGATTACGCGAAGCCTAGAGCGGTTCGTTTCGCTTTCCGATTTCGTTGGATCGCGAATTAATTCGCGTAGCGCGAAAGTAGACGTTCGCCAGGAATATTGTCTTTTTTTTCCACGCGTTTCTCTTTTCTATTTTACATCGGAACGAATCTAGATCATGCACATCTCCGAATCTCCGGATCCCCAAACTATTTCTAAAGCGAGCAAACACATGTGATTCTTTGTGAAATAATTTTCAGTAGAATAGAAATTCTATAATTATTTCGTGATCGGCGACCCGAAATACACTTGATAGAGTAAAAAAAAGTTTGGAGATCCGAAGATCCAGAGATGTGCATGATCTAGATTTAAGCCTTCACATCTAGCAATTATACCATCTCGTCCCTCTCGTCGGTCCACCCCAAATTCTTTCCCTACTTTCCACTTCTCACAGTTTTTCTTGTAAATTCTTGCTGTAACCGTAACTTCGACAGATTTAACAATCGAACGTTTCTGAAACTTCTCGACTTACCTCCCGCGTCTCTTTTCTTTTTTTTTTTATTTACTTTCCCCCGTTGCCTCGTCTTATTGCTTCTCGTTTCGTCCCCTTCAGTGAGCGAAGCTCCTTCGTTAGAGGAAAAGGAACTGTTCCCCGAACTTACTTCCTACTTCCTTCGAAGATAATCCGATGTCCGGAGCAGCGTCTCTCTTCAACCGTATCCTCAGATACGTTCGCCCAATCCGTTTCGTTCCAGAAATCGTCAAAGGCAGTCCTATTTGCAGTGCTTCCGTTCGCCGGGTCAAGTACAAACACGCGTACTCCGAGTTGTACCGTTGTTTCGCGATTGCGAAACACGTCGCGAACGTACGTCTCATCGGGAATGTCGCTAGATCGTCGTTTAAACTCACGGACGCTGACGCGAATATTACGACGAAGAAACGACGTGTACGTTTCAGGATTTTGTTTCGAGTTAAACGAATTCGACTTCCAAATTGTAGAAATCACGATTTGTGACCGGTGGCAGACGTTAATCGAAATGTTTTGCGATTTCTACTCTGTCAATGTCGAAATTGTCGTTCTTTATTTTATTTCGAAGCTTGAACTAGATATTAATACTTTTAACGGTTACAGAATCTAAAATTGCTATTTCAATATTTATCAACGAGGTCTTAATAGGGGCTAATTTATCAAACGTCGGAATTATCGTAATTTTATATTTTATTATGAAATTTGACAATGGAAACTGGCTACCTCAATACGTATCAACGGCGTCTGAATGCTAATTCATCAAATGTCGAAATTACTGTAACTTTATATTTAATCATTGAATTTGGAAATTCAAAATTGCTATTTCAAATAAAATATATATTTCAAGTTTAGTAAAACATAAATTTCATATCGTCACGTTTGCTCGAACGATCGCAAGTCGATTACTATTGATACCTACGGAAGCAAATTTTGCAATACCTCGTTCGAACGCGGGGGTCTTTGTTACCGGGAAGAACTATCATTTTCGCACAACACCAGGATTTTCGCATAACCGTAACAAAGCTTCGTTCATCCCTCCGCCGAATCGCTTATACCTGCCCTCGTTGCAGCACGCGTAGGCGCATTAATGACTCCGTCGGCAATCGGCTTTGAGCTCCCGCTCATCCTTTGACGTTTACCAGTCCCGGAATGTGGGTTTGTGTAATTTTGCTGATTACTAATTGGGGGATCAAAGCGGCGAATTTGCTCTAGAAACCTCTGGGCAAATCAGTTGCGTTAAAACAGTAATGTCTATAATAATATCGCCGGTAATTATAACCAATGCGACGCAAAACGCGTTGAAAGTGATACGGACCATTCGGATCGTGTTTTACTATTATTTCGTACGGGTGTTGATGTACTTTAAGAGCGGGTAATGGTGACACGCATCGTTAATAAATTTCCGCTGAAAATTTCGATATGGGTAATCGATCGCGGCAAATTGTTATTTTGTAGAATCGACGAAGGACGGTTCTTCGAATGATTTATTCGAATGGATCTCTTTATTTTTAATAAAATATTCGACGATCTTTTTTCAATTTTAGATAGCCCACTTCGAATGTGTTTTTTTTATTCTGTTCTTGATGATCTATCGTTATAATTCGGGTTATCGGTCTCCGTATCGTAAATCAATTTCCGTTGACAATTTCGATATTGCCAATCGATCGTGGCAATTATTATACTGTAGAATCGACGAACGACGATTCCTCGAATGATTTATCCGAAAGACTTTGTTTATTTTTAATAAAATATTCGGCGATCTGCTCTCAATTTTAAATAGCTCGCTTGAAATATTTTTTTATTCTGCTCTCGATAATCTACCATTACGATTCAGATTATCGGTTTCCGTTTTCATTTGTGCAAAAACGTTCGATAGATGGCGAAATAAAAATACATAAAAATACTATAAGAGAGCATGATTTTTATGATAAAAAAGGGGGGTTTCGAGATTAGTTGGCACGGAGTTTCCCACGTATATACGTACGGATTACCATAAGGATTTTAAGAATTAAAGTCTCTCTCACGTGCAAGATTGACGTAACGCGAGTGCCCGTAAAGTTGGTGGGGAGGAGAGGGGTAAAAGTTCTTCTCGGAACTTTCCAGATAAATCTCCAGAAAGTCACTTAGAAGTTTCTTTCAAACGGATTTCCGGTAATTCGATTTGGACCACAGTCAAGATACCATTGACAAACAACGCGCACGAGTAAAAATCAATTTTAATCTAAAGCTATTTGCGAGAGCGTAAAGTTTAAGGCGATGTCTCTTAATTCCAAGTAGATAGAAATTTTCGCGAACGTTCAGCCTCGAGCAATGAGATTTAACATCGAGATTCTCTGTGTACTAACGCGAAACACTTCGTACATACGTAAGAATCGTTTTATCGATCATTTTGCAGTGATCATTTTGACGGAACATTTTAATGGAAATATGTATGTATACGTACTGCGCCCCTTAATGCAACCCAGGCAAGGTTAGCGTATCACGCTAATTGCAGCTTTAACGAGAGCGGAAAATGTTCGCGTTTGCTTGTACCTCGACGAAGAGTTTTAAAAATCTTGTCGCGTATCCCGCGTCCCCTATCAAACGAACCTCGTTGTTTCAACGATTGAGAGGGTAAATTCGAGAGGCTGCAGAGCCACATTTTTGTCGTATAAAAGAAAAATAAGCTGCTCCGCGTTAAATTTCAGATCAACGTGGGTCAGAAATTAATTCTCAAACGAGCAATATTTACAGTCTACAACTACGAGATATATCAAAATCTAAATCTAGTTAATTAAAATTGATTGTCAGCGATGTCAGGTAAGAAAATATTAGCCATGGCTTAAGTTCAGGTGAAATTTTCTTATCGATATTCGTTACGAAACCTGATTGACAATCTTACACTGTATACACGTATCTGTTACAACTATCATCGCCATATGTATATAACCACACCCACGTATCTCGTTTATTAACGTATCATAAATCACAGAAAAATTTTAATAACGCCAACACCGCCAACCGAATCGTTCCGTGCTATCGTTGAAAGATCGAACAAAGAAATTCGATTCGAATTCGTCTTGAATTATTGGAGGGGTGAATTTCGTGGCCCATAAGTTTCGATATGAATAAATTCCGCAGTGTCTATTCGTACCGGTGACGAGAGGCAAAAACTTTTCACCCCAAATGTATTGTACATACGTTCTCGCGAGTATACGGTACTCCGTGCACGTGCGCGCGTGTTCACCGAGAGAACAGGGGCGGCGAAAGGGGTTTGGGAGGGGTGGAATCCAGGAATATTGCCTTCATTTCCGGATGTACGTATTTTACGTACACACCGACGATAAGGCTCCGCTCCACTCTCGCTCCGTCCTTCCGTCTCCAGTCCGGCGCGGCGGTGCGTTTTGGTTGCCGGAGAAACGTGGCTTTACGAAACCTTAAAGCCACGTTCGCATTCGAGTGGGTCTCTTTAGATCCCACGGAACGGGAAGAGTCAAAGTTCGCCGGACCGTCCAAGATTAATACACGCGGGAATTTAATTATCCCCGACCGCGTTAACCCAATTCCAGAAATTGATATCCTGCGCATTCTGTCCCTTCGTTCCTCTCCCGCGCGTCCTCCCCCGTAAGCTACGATGTCATAATCACCATTTTGTCGAAATTTCCTGTCCGGGTATTTAGAAACTCCCGAAACGCTCTTTCCGTCGGCTCCTACCAGCGCGCGATTAAACGTTCGCCGGTGTCTTGAGAGTGAAATTATGCGAAAGAAAACCTTTAATAGTCGAGAGGTCAGTTGATAAACCGAGAAAATAGAACTTCTTTGTCGCTATTTATCGATTTATATTTTATTTTCAATCGCGCGATTGACTGAATGTTTGAGAAGTCAGCTGAGAAGTTGCCAAGCGGAATCTTTTTCTCACACTTTATTTGCCTCGCATTTTATTTTCAATTAATCGAAAAGTGTGGCTTCGAATAGTCAGCTGCCGAACTGTCAATCTAACTGTTTTCCCCTCCAATTTCTCTTACATTTTGTTTCAATTATTCGCTAACCATAAATTCGGGAGGTCAGATGACGAGTAGTAAAAATGAATTATTTCCTCGTCAATTTTCTGCTTCACTTTTTTGGTTTCAATTGAAAATTTGTATTTTCTAGAAGTCAATGGCGAACTGCCAAGTTTAATCTCTCCCTCGCCATTTATTTGCCTCACATTTTATTTTCAATAATTCAAAAAACTGTATCTTCGCGAAGCGACCGCACGAATTGAATATATTCATCGCCATTAATTTGCCTCCCGTTTTATTTTTCAATCCTCGCCAAGCCCAACAGTCGTTAAGGGGTAATTTCACCGTTCTGTTTAGTACGATTTAATTAAATGTCCAAAGAGCGTTACCCCCGGGTGACCGCCACGTCTCAAACAGTTGGAATAACAGCGACGAAAGGGCGCGCAGCACGCGACCGGCCGCAGGACGGAACTTTGAAAGTACGAGGACGAAACTTCGTCATCGCGAAGGCGCAAATTACATGCTTCGGGCTTCGAAATGCCAACCCCCTCCATTCCGCGACCCCCACGAGCCGTAAAATTAACTCGAAGAGCAACGAAAAAGAAACGAGAGAGAGAGAGTAAGACACGGAGCACCGTGTACGCACAACCACGAAACAGAGGCTCTTTTTATGCACCGAGTTTTATTCACAATTTGCGCCCACTCGGCCCGATGCAATTTTTCCTCGGCATCCCCGCGGTATGCGCTACCGCGTACATTCACTTCCTCCCTCCCCCTCCCGCCCCCGCCTCAACCCACGTTCTATCCGCATCCCTCGGATGCTAAGTAACACCGAGCCACCCCTTCGAGCTGTATTATACGATAATACGATGCCACCGTGGTATTTCACGACTTCCAGCCGCGCAGTTTTCTGGTTTAATCTAAACTTGCAGGGAACAATGATAATAGTATATCGAGTTCTTACGGCGATGTTCCTGATAGTTGTCCTGGGGCGAGAGCAAACCGGTGATATGGTTCGCGTAAAGTCAGCGCGGGGGAGAATTAATCGGCGTGGTATCAGGTGGTTTCTTTCTTTTTTTTTGTGCTAATCGACGAATTTTTCTGCCGTCCCGGTGAGTCGTTGGGAACACTTTGTTTCTCGCTTCTTGTAACGTGGACGTTCGATTGAAATTATTGGTAATTTGTAAAACAAAAATGGGAAATAATAAGCACTGAGATATGAAAGGATTTGAAAAATCGATGGTGTCGTTGATATATCGTGAAATCGAATAATTGCAGTCGATCTTATCCTTGCATAAATTCGGAGAGGAAAATTGAATATTAAAAACGAAAAAGGAGGGTTCACTTGGGTCGGACAAATTTGATCAGGGATATTGAATAATTTGAAAAAACAAGGCGACCACTTTGGTACAAAATTTGAACAGGAATATTGACGAATTTGAAAAAACAAAGCTACCACTTGGGTACAAAATTTGAACAGGAATATTGAATAATCTTTCAAAAATTGATAGACCAATTTTAATACAAAAATTTGAACAAAAATATTGAATAACCCGTAAAAAATAATAAACACGGAGGTTTCGATGCTGATACCACATTCGTAAAACAACACAAGCCCAGTGCTTTTCGAACCTACGCCTTCCCTTGGTAAAAATCGCTCGCAAAAATATTCCAACCGTCTCGTAAAGATTTTGAAATCTCAACTCCATTCGACCATACGCGCGAGGCGACCGTACATTTGAAAAAGATTCCAATCTCTTTGATTCCATTTCCGGATTCTCTCGATCGGACGCGGATGGATCCACGGTAACGTGCTTGCACGGTGCTACGCCGGGGGGGGGGGGGGGCGGGGGTTGGCGGAGGAGAATTAACTGGATGTACCAGGAGTGTAGATCCGCTGTGACAAGAGGCGAAGGGTTACGATTGAATCGATGGGCTTGCACGATCTACGTGGATCACCCTAATGCGTACGAACGAGGGGCAGACGATCGTGTCGATACATCGACGTCTCGTCTCCGAGCGGAGCCGACCGACGAGAGCGTACCACTGTTCGACGTTAAGCAAATCCGACGAAGGTGCCCGATAACTCTTAACGCTGATAAGGATTAAAGTCTCCGAGTAATCGCTTTGAAGACTCGCGCGGGATCAAATGGGACATCCGGCGAATAGACTTTTGACATTTTTTTTTTTTTTTTTTTTACCTCGGCTCCGGCGGGGACGCGTAACGATTTTACAACGAGTCAAACGAGTAATAGCTCGCAGTTAAAATCGTGCAGATTTGTGGAAATAGAATTTTTTTTTTTTTATTCGAACGACGATCGTGGAATATTTATTTCGGTTCCATCGATGCGAAGGGTTTGGGGGATATCGCTTATTCGCGGGAGTAACGTAATAATACTTTTCAATCGATCGTATTTTTGTGAATTTATAAAGCAATCGAAATTTAATTTGAAAATATTACATTCGTATTTGAAAATTGTATTTTTCGATTAGCGACGTTCACTTTCTTGGCGATTCGAACGTTATACTTTGACACTTTCGTCGGCACGACAAACATATTTGGGTAACGCGCTTGGCGCGTTAATAACTTTAATATTAACATTGATTAAATTAGCATTGCGTCACGCAAAAATGCCTGACGCGGTGATCAACGCGTTAAAGATTAACATTTCTTTCCATTCGTTACCACCCACTCCAATTCTTTCTCAAGATTGAATTGACGAGCAGGAGAAAGATTACGAGTCGAACAAGATAATTTTATAATTAGTAGTAGGTAGTCTTCTTAATTACACACATTCTCGCAAAACCAGATCTATGCCGGAACCAAACCCGAGGATCGAAATACCTGGAAACCAAGCTCTCTCCAAGGACTTTAGCCGCAAGAGGATCCATTGTCCTAGACGAGTAAGATCCCCGAGGCTTTGCTATTCACGAGGATGCGAATCAAAAGGGTGAACTTTGAATTCCCTCCGCGTAAAGACTTTTCCATCTATAAAATCAACCCCGACCGGTTGTTCCATATCGCGTCGATCCGCGATAATGTATTAAATTTCAACCGCGACGAGTTTCCGGAATGGAAATTAATTCGAGGAAGATCCCCGACGAATCGAAATTCGTTAGAACTGGTGAAATTCCGGGTGTTAGCGAGGGTACGTTAAATCGAAGGGAGTGATTTTCAGAAACTTTGTAGAAAAATGAAGATTCGTATGGTCGGTAGAACGGTATCATGATAAATTGGAAATTCCGTTATTCGAGAGAATCGAATGGGGATAATTCATGGAAAGATTGCATTCTTTTGAAACGCGCTTACCACGACTCGTCTACTCGGTTCAACGAAATATTCGCGCAATTTATACACCGTCCGTACATGATTTATCGTGACGGGTATTATTGTGCTCGAATATAAACGGCGACACGTATGAAATATTTTTACGTCGCGCCGGTTACGGCTTGATTTTGCTGTTTATACCGGAATGTCATTTAGCAACGACGGTTATCATTTATCACGCGCGTTTCTGCGGCTATAACGCTGTCGATTTCTAAATGAAATCTGGAAGTTTTTATATGTATATGTACATAAAATTAATATAAAATTAATATAAAATATTGTTACTGACGCTACGCGGTCGCGAACGAATTAGGCATTTTTTTTTTTATAAAGAGGAACGTTTATTGTATAATACAAGAACACAACCGGTCATATCGAGAGCTCGAATATACTTTGTCCGTTATCAAACGTAACAACATGAACATCAGCACCCGGCAACCAATAACAGCCTGTCGGTGATGCCGGGGGCCAGTGAGACAATGCTATTCGTAACAATATAATAAAAATTTTATATATACAAAAGCTCGCATATGTAAATGTTTGTATAGAAAGCTTTGTATATATATATATATATATATATATATATATATATATATATATATATATATATATATATATATATATATATATGAATAAAATATGAATAAAAGAAATACCCTTGATGTATCAGGGTAGAAATACTTTCTCGGTCGTCTGCTGATCAACAGTTTCTAACGTTATATTTTTCCCGAATTAGAACCGTGTTAACGATGCAAATGCCACGTCAACAGTATCTGGACGACGGATTTTTCTATCTGACGTTTGTTTGCCCCTAAAAGCGTTGAAAGGTGTTCAATCTTGTACGAAGCTTAATTGATTGATTTACATTTTATTTTCGCACGAAGGACTGAATATTTGAGAAGTTGTTCTTTTATTATTTTCAATTATTCGAAAAGTAGTGTTCCCGAGAAGTTACCTGACGAGACGATGAATGTTTTTCTCGCCAGTCTCTTTGTTTTACGTTTTATTTTACATTATTCGGAAACATGTATTTTCGAAAGGTCAGCTGACAAGTTGTCAAATTGAATTTCTTCCTCGCCATTTATTTTCCCCGTGTTTCGTTTTCAATTATTCGAGAAACTATATTTTATTCGTGAATGTCGATTTCGTTTGCCCAAGTAGGAACGATTTCTGTTTGCCACTCAAACTGTTAAGGGATGTTCAATATTACACGAAGCTTAATTGCGAATGTAACGGTTGATATCCCCCCCCATTAAAAGTCTTTTTTTTTTTGTTAAATTCTACGGCACTGTCCACTCGGAAAGCGTTGGAGCTCGTTTAACAGGGCGAACTTAACTTGAATTCATTTTAACGTACGCCGATAGGTGGATCAGCTGGATTATGTGAAATATTAGCGACGCAAGTGGATCCCTTTTATAGCGCCGTTTTATTTCATTTCGAACTGGCAGTTTTACCGAATCCCTTCGATATCGATATTAAACGGTAAAACCGTAAATACCGCGTAGTAAATATCGGATATTAAAATTTCATATCGCGACGAGCGCGATACTATATTTGCTGCTCCACGCTTCGGGAAATTACTGATTTCCAGTAATAGCACAGTCGTGTTTTTTCTTTTTTTTACAGCATCCATTCGACAAGTTGCGCGATCGTTAAAACTCGATGAAACGCTTTCATACGTATGCAATGCGGATAATTAAATAAAGCTAAAGGGGAAAATACGATTGGAATACGGTAATTATGATTTCGTTTAGATTAATCGCGCCGAGTGCGTACTTTAAATCTGATTAGGACAAACAGGCATACTTTTAGCGAGCGACGATGGTTTACGTGATTTTGCGCATTTTTTACAATCATTCGCGTGTTTATGCGCTTGAATTTGTGCCACGTGTAAAGATGGACGATAATTATAAATCCGAAATTGCTTTCACTTGGAAACCTAGATTTATCCATCATCAGTGGCTCGGAAAAGCTACATAAAAAATGATACATCGTTAAATAACATAAATGTTCGAGAAACCCATCAACGCCTCTGGCATAACAAACCCGAAAACCGCAATTCGTAATTATCATCGCTCACGCTGAACGCGCACGATTCGTTTATATTTCCATGTACCAAATGCCGTTAAATTCTTCAACCTACTTCACGAATCACCCGGTATAAAGGACTCCGAGGGATGATAATTCTCGTATGTGGCGCCGGGAAGGTGTTTAAATCGAGGTCGAACCGCAAAATGGCAGGGGCAAGTAATTTCATTTTCGTTGGAGCACCAAACACACACCGTAGGTATGTACATATCTGGGCTCCAGGTGAAAACACACACACTGGCCGCAAACTGTTCTCGCTCTCTCGTGCCCGTGGGTTTGCACGTCTATATCACCGGTTACATATGGGACTGCACATTGTACGCGAGAATACATAGCCGGCCGAGTAAATACTGCATAATGGAAATGTGGTTACGCGAATTGCATAATTCCGTATTACGTTAGCCGAGCGCCACTGACGCGGCAACGTTGAGCCGGAAACTCCTCGACGCTTTTCCGAAAGTCCGATTATTACCGCGAAAATCCAGAGGCCTCGGTACGTTTCGTCGGCTGTCTTTGTGACGGGGAAGCGAAACGCGAATGCGAAGCCCTCGGCGGTCGCGTTTTGAATGAAGCGGATATGTTGAGTAATACCGAACGCGACCACCAAGCGTTAAGCTGTTTCTGTTGGGCAATTCGATCTGACTTGACTTGGTTTCAAGGATGGATGGCAAGCGAAACGAGAAACTAAAATGATTCGAATTTAGATTGTTTGCATGAGAAACCGGAATGTAGTTAAATGGAACCACTTTGGTAAGTAACGTAGCGCAAAGTGGGGTCCCCAGTTCAGTTACACCACGAGGAACGTAATGACAGTCGACAAGCTTAGTCTCGTTACGAGAATCGTAACAAAAGTCATCCCAAGTTTAGTTACGTTATAAGAATCGTAATAAAAGTGGTCCCAAGTCGGGTTACGTTACGAGAAACGTAACGAAAGTTGTCCCCGAGTTTAGTCACGTTACCAGGAACGTAACGAAACTGGGGCTCTAGTTTAATTACGTTCCTTACCTGATTGGGTTTGGATTCGTTGTGGGTGGGGGTGAGCCGGAAAGAATGAAAAATTTAAATCGACCTAACAGCGGTTCGCATTCCATGGATCGAGAAACGCCGACCCAGAGTATCATCCAAGATCTAAATTTAATTAATACCAAGAAATTATTTAATCGCGTCACTTCAAACCGGCACTTTGCTCTTTCATTCGATAATCGAACGGTAGATTTGAGACGAATCGTTACCTACCCGACATCCGGATAAACCGGACAGTTTCACGCTCGAGATAATCAACTTACCGTTCGCGAGCTCGCGATTGCACGACCGTTACGTTAAAAACACGTCGCGAACTTTTCAATGCTCTCCCTCGGGTGTTAATTGCGCGACGCTAAAACGATCCGCTTGAATTTTATCCTTCTTCGACTTACAAACGCCGGCAGAGGCCACAGTTACATCGCCGTCGCGTTGTAATACCGTTTTGTACGTGCGTCTACGCTCCAACGGAAACGTAGAGCGAAAGTTTTACGTGGCTCATAAACGATGCATCTACATTTCGCGTTTCCATATTCCGCGCTGAGAAGAAATAAAAAGGCGAGTACGCGTAACTTTAATAAAACAGATAGGTGGGGAGTGTAATAAAAGGAGCGCGTTAATAAAGTGTTGCGACACTCGCCCGGAAGCTTCTCTAATTCTCTTTTCTTTTAATTCGTTCAAAGCACCACCGTCGCCCCGGTAACGCGAAAGTATTAAAGGTAACCCCGCGATAAAATTTAGACGATTCCAGAGTTCGGCTCAGTTAATTGAAACGAATGGTGCGCGTACCTTTCGAAGGTTCCAACTCATTACGCACGTTCGTGGAACTGAAACTACCGATACCGGTTAACGTATTCGAAATGTTTATACGGGTGTACGGTAGTGAACGATGGAGTTGGCGAAAAGCGCGCTACGCCCTGACTTCATTAATTTACCAGAGGAACGGGAAACGAGAAGCCCGGCTAAAAATATCAAGGACCTTTAATTAGCATTCGTCTTCGTCAATTCATCTTCGGATCAGACCCGATGAGTTTACGAGCAATTAGCAATTTGTATGTCCAGGGTTTCCCGTAAATACTGGCAGTCCGTTAAAGGTACGATACCTGTGATTATTGGAAACAGGGTTTTTCTTTTCGAAAATGTTGATTGCGCTTTAGTGAACGAGGTATTAATGACGAAATTAATTGAGGTGATTACGTCTTTCTCCGATTGGCCGCCGTTTTAGATTAATGTCTCGTTAACTAAAGCGTAATCGAAGTTTTTGATAAGAATAAATCCGGTTGGAATTATCCCAGGTATCGTACCTTTAATGAAATGTCACCATTTATGGGACACTCTGCGTGTGTTTTATAACAAGTCCAGTCAAATCGTGTACAGCACTTCCATGTTAAATCGAACAACATTACTTGGTTCGAATGTTTAAATATTCACTTTTACATCGTCGATGTATTTTCAACATTCTGCTGATCGGAAATTTATTTAACCAGTTAGCTATTTCTGACGAGTTTTCAATTTTCAACACATAACTTTTGTGTTATGGCGAGTACGCTATTTTGAAATTTAAGTGGGAAATAAAATATATCCCTAAGTTTTGGTGGGATATTGTTAAAGAGGGAACACGAAAGTGTTTTTCTGCATTTTATTTAACAATACGAGCTACGAACTATTAAAATATGTTCATTAAGTCTAATACTCTCATCGTCGCTCCATCTTTGAGAGACAATTTAGGTGCACACTGATTAATATCGAAGGTGGGGTTGAGTTCATTAACATCAGTTTAACTAGTGCCTCGTATCATATGTATTCGCGAAGACGAGGGGTGATATTAATATACCAAAAATCGCTCTTCCAATTTTCGTTTTACGTCCGGAACGAAACGGGATATTAAATTTCCGTTTCGTTTTCCATCTTCGTGATGCATACATGAAAAAAAAAAAAAAAATATTCGAGAAACGTCAGGTCATCATTATCAACACCTTAACGACGCTTACGAATGCTCTCGGGGTGGGTTGTTCACGGTTACATTCCCTCGCCGGTGCACGTGATTCTTCTCCGAGCTTTAATGCCTCCCTCGACGTGGCGTTGCGTCGTACATTATAATGCTACTTCGCGCGCGATGGTTTACACGATGGAGAGAGGGGGAGAGAGTGAGAGAGAGAGAGTAGGATGAAAGGAGAGTGAGAGAGAGAGAGAGAGAGAGAGAGAGAGAGAGGAGGCGTTCGCGAGAGAATGCAGAAGCGAAGTTTTATGTCGTCCATAAACGATGTATCTGTGCACACGTCCGTCCTATTTCTGGGACAACGGAAAATACAGGCCGTGCCGGCTTTCTTCTATTTTTCCAAACGGAGAAAAGCATCCCCCCCACCCTCACCCTTTCGCCCTGTATTCTCACAATCTCGTTCTATCCCCGCCCCGTTCGCCGTTTCATCCCATCGCCGTTGTCTTACCCGGCAGCCCTTCCGGAATTGAAGTTACCGGTTTACGCGGGACTCGATGAAAGGAAGCAGGAACTTTCCGGGGGTATTGGAACGTTTCCAAGAAAATCGCGGTAATTAATCCATAATTCCGCGCTAGCGTTTGCCGCGCGGCCGATGAAAACGTAATTACGGCGACGGGAGCTGTCTTCTGACCGCTTCCTCGGGGGTTGAATGGACCGACCGAGTCAAATTGGGGATGGAATAACGTAAACGGAGGGAAAACGGGAATTAAAGGGAGGCATTCGTGAATGAGATATTTTGCTTTCGTTGGGCGTAACGAGGGAGGCGGCGGGCGTATTAACGTTGTAACGGGGATGTTACGTTTCATCCCCCCACGGGAGACAGATGTTTCTCGTGTACTTCGTTACCGCTTCTGGCGAAAATGTTTATCAAAACTGGCGCGGCAAAAGCGCGTTACGTTTTATCGCGTTAACGAGGTACGGAAAAACGAGATTGTTAGGAAATCTCGTGTTTTCGAAACTTTTCGAAATTGCGCCGGGCGTCGTTCGCGCGTTTCCCTTTCTCTCGGACGTGTTTCCCGTCGCGACGGGCAACGTCGAGATAACGAGATCCGATGAGAGACGCCGCTTTTAAGCTCTCCCTTTGGTCGTTTGGTTATTTAAAAAAAAAAGAAAAAAAATACAAAAACAGAAGAAAAACATCCTCGCAATTATAAGGTCGTTTGTGATTCGTGTCACTGTTACGTACGTTCTCTTGCTCCTTAGAACCGTTATAAATGTAAATGCGAAAACTGTAAATGCCACGAACGTGACCAACGGAACATGCATAAAATGGCGCGTCACTCCTAAGTGGGTCGTAAAGAACGTGCATTTAAACAGCATTAAGGAAACTTATGGCGCGGCGAGTCCAATTCAACCGCGACCCTTTAAATTGCCTCGCGACGGCAGATAAAAGAGAATGAAGCGGAGAAACGCGAGCGATAAGAATATTCACTCGAATCGAGAGAAGGTACGGCGCAGCACCGTGCATGTCCTTAATGAATCCATTTGCGAGGGGAATCGAATTAAAGCGGAGGGAACAGCCCGCGGAACTCTCGACCGGATAAAATCGACTACCAATTGTTCGCCGTTTTATACCATTGGGATGGAGAGCGAGTAAAATGGACAGTCTTTAATGAATATAAAATAAAGCGTGACGTAGAGAGTGAATTCAGTAACCGGATCAGACGATAACTCTGTACCTATAAAAAGAACGATTGCGCTCTACAATTGCAACGGATGCGCTTCTCTAAAAGATACTAACCGGCTTGGTTAGTAGAATCAACGACTGCAACTCTCTCTTCCTATTGAAAGTAGGAAAGAATCGTAGAGGAAAGTTTGGAATTGTTTGCGAAGCTCCGTGATAACG
Source organism: Pemphredon lugubris (assembly GCA_933228935.1). Taxonomy (NCBI): domain Eukaryota; kingdom Metazoa; phylum Arthropoda; class Insecta; order Hymenoptera; family Crabronidae; genus Pemphredon; species Pemphredon lugubris. Next base: position 39,181,444 of record OW121819.1, on the reverse strand, counting down.
CGGTGGGATTTTTTTAGAGAAGCCCGTCGGTGCAGTGGCAACATGTAATTGCACTTTTCATGGGTGTAGAGTTAATATCACCGTGTATTTAACGAGGCAGATATTTCGTCGTTAATTTTTCTGTTTCTCTGTTTCTATTTACAGTAGGGACAGAGTTATTGTCCGGTTACCAGAGTCACCTTATGTTTAACGTAAGGGATATTTCGTGCCTGGTAGGTTGCCACTTTATCACCCTGAAAGCGTATCGTCGTTTCGGTGTCGATCGATCGCGTAATGTTTCGACCGTGTAGTGATTCTGTTACTCGCACAGATATGTCGCGCACACCGATGCATTCAGCGCGCAAAAGTGTGAAAGGTACGCCGAAAAATTCTTTTTCCGCTACAATAGTAATTATCGTTATGTGATAATTCTCTTTGTAATTTTTTTTTACAACTGCATCGTTGCTATGTAAATCGCGAAATTGTTTTGTGCAGCAAATTATTGCAATAAAGGACGGTTTTGTGAAAACACAATGACGTATCCTTAATACGAGAATACCGTGATATTTTTCAACAACAGCGTAATAATAAAATATTCAAGGTAAGAAAATCACTATTAATAATACGAAAGAATAATTATCCTAACATTTGTCGCGTGTGTTACTAAGAATTGCAGAGCACGGGCTCAATACGAGAACTTAGGGACATTTCGTAACAATGGTTTAATAATGCACTAATAAGATAAGCAAGGCAATTGCTCAAACTCCAGGAATCGGTCAAACGGGAGAAATATTCCACAATTTCCCAACCTTTCTACGGGAAGTTAAAGAAAAATAATGCCGTGACCGTTGCGTCTCGATCGAATCTTCCTCCCGCGAAAAAGAATAGAAAAGTAACGCCGAAGAATAAATGTTTGAAAGGGCGGAGTATATTTCGATTACAATGGACACAATGCCTTCCCAGTATTCCCATTGAAACTTATGCGCCCCGGTATTACATGATATTTCTTTTCGCGAAATAAAACTTCCCTCCGTATTCGTGGACGTAGTTCCGCGCTGAATCTATGTACGTAGCTTCAAAAAGTCGAGCGAAATACGTCGCAAACATCTCAGAAACGCTCGAGGAGTGCTGGCAGAAATGATCACGCTCGCAATACTACCATTATTGGATTCTCCTGGGACACCGTGCTGCCTCTTCTCTCATGAAACGCGAGTCGAGAGAGAAATAACAGCGAGAGAGAGAGGGGGGGGGGGCGGGGGAGAAGGAAGGAAGAGGAGAGAAAGAGAGAGAAGAGAAACAAGAGGACCCGATGTAAGACTAGGAAGAATCCCGGGAACGAATTGCATGAGCGAAAGATGATTGGTTGCTTTCGGAAGGAAGCGTCAGGATGGCAGGGACGTTCCTCGTAGTCAGCGACGCTCGGGGAAAACAATAATTTGCGAGACGACGCGACGCGACGGTCGCGATCGACTCGAGAGGGATTTCACGTTTTGTTCTGGTACGGGGTTACCGTAAAGCGGCGAGGAGAGAGAGAGAGAGAGGAGAATGGTGAGGTTGGCAGAACGACGCGTAACGTAACAAAAGTGGACTCCAATTTGGTTACGTTACGAGTAATTTAACGAGAGTGGTGCCCCAAGTTAGTTGCGATACGAGTGACGTAACAAAAGCGGAACTTTAGCTTACAATAAGTTACGTTACGTGTACAACTAAAGTGGGATTCTACTTTCGTTACGTTACGAGGAACGTAACAAAACTCTTCCCAAGTTTGGTTACGTTAATTTTAACGTAACAAAGGTTTTCCCAAGTTTAGTTACATTCCTCGTAAAGTAACAAAATTCTTCCCAACACTAGGTACGTTACTGGTAACATAACAAAAGTCTCCCCAACTTTGGCGTTACTTGCAACATAACGAAACTGCAACCCGAATTAAGATACTTGTCCCTTTACAACTAACGTAACTAAAATCATACTGCACTTTACTCACGTTTCTCAACCGAGCGGGTCCCGTTCATTTAAATCACCGTTCCGCGTCCAAAACTGCCAAAATCGTTTGTCCTTTCAATCATTTCCGTTTCGTTTGCCATCCTACTCAACAGACATTCCCATTGAGGTACATCGGTTCGATTTAATCGCGCCGCAAACCTCAGCGCCATCCTCCATCCTACCCCAGTTTACTTTAATCGCAGCCTAACCGACGCGACGGCATCGCGAATTACGCATTACGTGGATTCGACTTTAATTAAGTGCACTCGTAGAGGCTGAGGCGTTTAAATGGGAGCGCGTGAGTATTTCCGTTACTCGAGCCGCGTGTACGCGAGGCATGTCGAGAGGCGACTCAAGTGGGTAACTTCGCTCGCTTGGTTCTTCCACGAGTAAACGCCCGGGAAAATGGTGTCCCTCTCCAGACAAGTATTTCGGGTAAGTCCAGCCCGCCTCGTCTAGGTCGTGAACAGCGGTCAGTGGCCACGAACTTGTCGTTGATAAACTCGTGCGCGTCCCAAAGTTCCAAGTAACTCGGGAGAAAAGTAACTTAACCGCCTCGCTTGCCCGGTACGCGTATATGCGAATTTATGGACGCGCGAAGAATCTACGCGAGAAAAAGAAAATGACGACGAGGTAAATTTGTTGCCGACATTACGCTCGCCTCCGTTGAACGCCGCATCTTAACAGTTTTTTTTTTCATGCATACTGAAGTAACGGGGAGTATTTGCGGATTTCTATTTAAGCGTCTCGTCTTGTGTATTAGAAAAGTTTTAGAGATGGGCGTGATCGACGGAACTATTGTCAAGATGACATAGAAAATGAATATTGTGATCAGATCGAATTATAACTCTGTTTCTAACGTGGACAGAAACAAATTATGAAGGAAAATTCTGTATTGCTTATCGAGTTCCATAATCGCGCGTTCCGATATTTTTACAGAAGTACGTTGCTGCAGTTATAAAGCACTTTTTATGAGAACAAAGTTATAGTTCGGCCTAGTTAATCGGTAACTAGTCTAGTAAATTCACCCTGTGCGCGTAGTTTTGAATTTAAACAATAACGAACCGTAAAATAGAGTTTTACTTTACGAAGAGTACGAAATTTGCGGTAAGGAGATGGAAAATTGCTGCGATACCACTTTTACTTCCAGGCCCCAAACTCGAGTTTCTTTTGTTTAACGGTTAATCGGCCCGGACAATGGTTTAAAACTTTCGTTTGTTTCCTTGATAAGCGGTTTGTTCGCGGAGGATAATACCAAGCGCGAATTCGCGCGGGTAAGCGTCGAAGCGGAAAATATTCCCGATTTATTAACCTGGGTAAGGGGATTGAAATTTCCGCAGAAGTTTTTTGTCCGACCAAGTACGGGGGACGTACAACGAAAAGAGAGACCCAGTGAATTCTCCGGCCAACGTTGGAAATGTAACTCCCCGTTGAAAAATGATTTGTCCGCCTTCGAATTCGGGAGTATGGGATATAACAGTCGTTCCACGGTACATGGACGATCCATTCCATTTCCATAACTTTCCGAAACCATCGACCAAGTCGTATAGTTTCAGTTTACCGAAAGTAACGCGCTACTCGATGTAACCGAGGAAACTTATCGCCGATGGCGAACCTCGGAGCTTCGGTAAAGTCAACGGGACCGAGAGACGAGGTTATGAAAAATAGATTGGGAAACGCGAGATGAGATAATTATGGGGACGACGAAAGCGTGGAACGTAGGTATCGCGAGTTCTTACCATTAATAATAATTTGAATTCTGTACAAATCCGAATGGATCCATAGTTCATAGAATTATTATAACTCCGATCAACGCGGTCGATTTTAGTTAATAATGGAATACAAATAGAAATTGTGGCATGAGTGTACCACGTGTTATTTACAGATATGCCTATTAATTAAATTTGAATGAATTGATCAGATTCGATTCTGAGAATTATCAATCTGTTCGGATTTTATTGGAACTTTAACTGTTATTAATAATAATAACGCCCAACACATGTATTTCACACCGAATATTTCTGTCTATACATAACCATTATTAACTAAAATCGAACCCGTCAATCAGATTCGCTTCTAAGCACTATCAACCACGTTAAACCATTAAAACACACTGTATATTTACACATTAACCATTACCATTAAAACACACTGTATATTTACACACTACTCTCTCACATGAATCATAAATCTCGAACGCACGGAACCAAGTAAACAACTTTCTCAGAGCAAAATTCAATTTCCACGAAAAATGTCTCAAACGGAACGATAATTCCCGCAATTTAATCTGATTGAACAATCGAGCCGCTCGAGCATAAACTTCTCAACACTAATCACCGTTGCACGAGAAACTTCTCGACGGCAGTTACGAGTCCGACAGTTAAATGAGCTCATCGAACGCGCCTAGTTCCTAAGAAATATACGAAGTCGCTGAAAGTTCGGGTCCAGGTTAGCCGTCTACGGCGAACTAACGTTAAATCCCCCTAACGCGACTGTGCCTCCGCACTCCCCCCCCCCCCCCTCCCCCCATCCCAATCTCGCCCGGATACTCGGTACAAATCGCTTTTAGTTGCGAAACTGGCAGTAAGTTGGGCCGCCGACGATTTCACGATAATTTACCGACTTCTCCCCTTCTTCCATCGCTCCCGTCTAGATATCTCTTTCCGAAATGGCAGCCGTAGGAGACGCGAAGAGTCCGTTGGGGGTTGACCGGTAAACGAGCCACGGAGGGATTGGGGGGAGGGGGGCGGTTCGAGAGGCGGAGAACCGTTAGGTTGAAAGTCGTTGGGGGCCACCTATGCATAATGCCGAATAGTGGTCTCGGCCGAAAAGTTATCGTGCACGGTCACCGATATGTTTTGCTTTTCCTGCAGTTCTCATGAAAACGGCGGGCTCAAGCGAGGCGCAAAGGCGACGACTCGTTTCAGTTTGTTGATTCGAGGAAAAGTTATACGGAACCGTTCAAATATTGCGCGGCAGAGACGAGTGAAATTCGAGATCGAACGAGAAACGAAAGGTACACTGGGCCTGGATGCGAATAAATATTCGCGTCGTGCAAATTCTCGCTCGAGCATATTTATCGACTTGTTTCCTTTTTTTTTTTTCGAAAGGGGTAAGTTGGGGCAAAAGCGTCTAGTTCGGGCTACCGGCGGACATTTTGCCGTAAGTCAAATAACGCGGGGATGGTTTCGCCGAGGTAACGCGATGGAATAAATCGGGAGTAAGGGAGGACAAAAAGTGGGAAGCGTGGGAGAAATTGCTTAAAATTGCAAGGGAACCGAGACACGGTGCAGAATACTGGAGGATACCACCACGCGGTGTAATAATTAACTCGTTGATTTAGCTCGAGAACCGTATTATCGTGATCTGTCCTAGACGAGGTGTAATCACGCCTGGAACGAGGATTTATGCCCTGGTATTTCATGGGAGCACTATTTTATTAATAGCACGCGGTGGGATAGTTCGTTGAATTGCTCGTGTATTTTGCATCGGGATTCGTCTCGAGATCAGCGAATGTTATATCGTGGAAACCGGGACCTGTCAATTTGAAGAGATCCGATTTGCCAAAACGTGGGTCATTTAGTATTTCAAATCGATGGTCTTAATTTTCTCTCCTGTCGAGACGTACGATACTAATTTTGGTGTAATTTTAAATGCAGAGACCCCGACGCCTCTTCAGTTCACAACAATGTAATTTCATCTGGTAATACCTATTTTGAAATGTTTGGTTCTCCAACTGTCTCCGATTTCAATGCGCTTCATACTAATTTAGGTGTAATTAACCATTACAACGGTACGAACTACAATGCCCTTTGACCTACATGGTCGTAACTTTATCTACTAATACCTCTTTTTGGAAATTCGGTTTATTATCACACTTCTATTTAAACGCGCTTTGTACTAATTCCAGTGTAATTAGCAATTACAACGTTACAAACTATGACGCGCTTTTGACAAACATCGATGCACTTCTTCTACTAATATTTCCGTTTGAAAATTCGATATTTTATCACCATTACGATTAAACGCGCTTGGTACTTGGCATTTTGGTGTAATTAATCATTACAAACTATACTTTTCTGTTAAACATCGGCGTACCACCATCTAGTAATATTTTCCAAAATTCGGTTTTTCATCCCCCTTCCATATAAATGTCCGCGGCACTAATTCCGATGTAATCGCAATTGGTGGAAACTACGACGTCTTTTTAGGGAACCATCGGCGTAACCACATCTACGACGGTATCAAGGGGCGTACATCAAATTGCACTGGCATCCGGACTAACTAGAACGGCTCGGATGGAGATCAAGTGCCAGGGGCAATGAAGAGGGTCTGACAATGTTAGCCGGATGTCCAAATCGGATTAAACGAAAGTAAATGGGATAGTGGATTAGATCAAGCGAGTGTCGGTGGAAGTGGCGTGAAATTAATCGAACGCCATATATCGTATCCCAATTTACCGATACGTCGTTAAAAGTTTAAACGTTCGACACTATGGGATTTATATGATACCGCCACCTGTATTGTAATTTAAGTGGCTAAACTAACTCATTTGTCAAGCACAAAAATAAAGTAACGTAAGTCTTTCTAATCCAGGCATTCCGACGTACCAGTATTTCGCGAAGCGTTTTAACGCTAACGAGGGGAAAAAGGAGTACATGAATTTCGAGAAAAATAATATAAATATAATCCTGATAAAAAGGAATGAAATTTACATAAAGGTCAAAATTGGCCATTGCGTAACGTGGGTATGAAAGGGTCGGACAATATCGTCGCGATAAGCGAAACAATCTTCTGTAAGAATTCGATTACAGTTCAATTTTCAAGGAGCTCCACTTTCTCATGTTATGCAACTAACGTAAACGAAGCTGGCCCGTGTTTCGTGTAATAACGAAATAAAGGAGGGAAAAAAATCAACCAGGTGAGACGTTTAACGTGGATGTTCTGCCAGTAGAACGTGTCGATCAATAGTCAGACACTCCAAGTTCCTCGTGGAAGTAGACGTTTTATGCGGCGTGTATGTACGCTCACACGCGTGCACGCGTGTACGTGTATTCGCACACACGTGGGCATCGAGCATGGGTAAAATACGTCGTCATCCTGACAAATTACTCGACAACGATATTAATCCTATTCGCACGATTGCACGCGGGCAAGATCTCGATCGATATTTCACGATGCAGTAAATTATCGTGGGTACCGTTAATTTGGATCCGCGTAATCATTTTTGTCACTGCAAATGATCTGATCGGAGAATTATGGTTGAATAACCGTGTTCACGCTATAAGCACAAAACGCAATGTTTCGAAATTTAATAATAATAGTAACGATGAAAATAACAATTATTCAATCAAATACGCGAAATACAATCCTGAGTCGCGGGTTGGAGAGCCCTAGTTTAACCAGTTAGCTATTTTTGACGAGTATGCTCGTCACGAGGATATGACAATATTTTGTGTCAGGATGATTATACTCGTCGTGCAGAAAAGTAGTTTGCCGTTTAAATTGAAAATTTTAGTGAAAAGCAGAAAAACAAGATCTAGTCTCGCGTAGTTGTACTTGGCTACAGAACAAGATCTTGTCTCTTGATATACCCGTAAATTTTGTAGAGATATCTTTAAAGAGGATGCACGAAGATGGTTTCTGTATTTTCTCTAAACTAATCCGTTAAATAATTTACTAGGCATCGCTTAATCATTGCGACACAATTCTGGTGCACGCTTTTCAAAGAGGTCGCAACAGCTAACTGATTAAAAGAAGAAGAGAGAAAAGTGCCATAACGGGATATCTTCGATCGCAGTAAGGAAACCGCAAAAATTCCAGCGCATTCTTCCCGGGACAGAAGGTTGGGGGCCCGCAAATCGGTGGATTTAATAAAACATCCCCTTCCGCCAATCTAACGCTGAAATAACTTAACGGAATTCGCGGAATGACAGATCGAAATCTCGAACACGCGCCCCAACCGCTTTGGTTTTACCGTGGAATTATACGACTTGCTCGACACGCATAGGTGAACTCTATCGGTGTTTGCGCTTTCTTTAATACTTTCCCCCCAGAAGTGTGTAAGTAACGCAGCTGAAATTCCATTAGGGAATTCCACGGGCAACCTAAGCGACGCGATCGATCTGATGCACTCGTTCGATGCCGGAGCCCGCGAAACGCGTGTCGCTGACGTTACCATGCAATTTGTCATGCAGTTTGAGTCGACGAACGCACCGATACGCGATACCGTCTAATTCTCGGATTTGCAGTTACGGCGGCAGTGTTTCAAGTTGGATCTCATCGTGAAAGCATTATCGAGTCTCTGTAATGATTGATATCGAGATACAGCGGATTAACAGAGTTAAAATTATAATCCTCTTCATTGGATTTGGTTTCCTTTGTTTTTAAGTGGCTGGAACGATTGCATACTTGAACTGATAGAAATTAGAATTTAGAAGAAAATAGAGATTAAAATGAAGTTATTAAACGTGCTAATCGAGGTACTTGCATTCTAGAATATCATGAATGTATATACGTTAAAGCTAAATTAAATGCATGTTAAAACATACATATAGAAATTAGAACAAGCTAAAAATTAATATAACGAAATTCATTATCGTAATTGAAGTAGCTGCCTTCCAGGGTATTATTTATTATGAACGTGTGCTAAAGAGCAACAAAATGTACGTTCAAATGTACAATTATAAACATTAGGATAAGCTGAGAATTAAAGTAACGTAATTAATTGTGGTAATTGAAGTGGTTGGCTTCCAGAATATTATGAACGTATGCTAAAGACAAACTAAATGCTACGGGAAGCAAACAATTACAGAAACTAGGATAAGCTGAAAATTAAAATAACATAATTAATCGTGGTAATTGAACGTTACTGAATATTATGAATGCACAATAAAGCGAATTATCTGCGCGGAAAACAAACGATCGTTATTAAATAATATTACAATTGGCTTGGTCAATGGCTCAAGGTAAGTAAGTACGTTAAATGAACCTTATTGTTCTCCGAAGCACCGTATACGCACCGGAAACATAGCCGTACATGTGGATTCAAACATTATTATATAATATAACCGGAGCAGCCCTTGTTTAATCTCGATAAAAAAAAATGTCATTCGCAATTTTACGATTTGCCAGTGCAATCATTCGCAAAAAAATATTACCGGCATTTCGTACGGGAGATCGCATATTGCGCTTTTACACGGATCGAGTGATGTTATTAAATTCGACACAGTGCTAAAGTAAAGAATCACCCGTGAACGTTCGATTTTGCATATTACACGAAATAATCATCGTACGTAATTTAATACGATGTTCGCGCCTGTTTATTAAATAAATCGCCTCGTTATAATTCCGCGACCGCTTATGTAAATTACCGAGTTCGTTGAACGTTGTATAGTCGTACCAGGAAACGGAAATTAAAAAAGAACAAATGGTTCTACGGCAAACGGACTCGCGGTTGGTAATATTGGAAGAAAAAAGTTTTAAAAAATCTTTCGAATCTCGAAATAACAAATCTAAAAAAAGATTCGGTTGACCTATCTCACTCCCCCCTATGCCGTCTCTTAAAATTGGAATTTGGACAATTCTAAACCAAGACTGTTCTAATTGGCTGTCCAACGCTGTAACGAATGCAACCTAACGCAAAGTCGTACACTTTCTGAAAACATTGAAATTTTTATGAAATTATTTTTTCAATATTCGCGACGTTGCGATACCTTTTATTTAAACAAATTGTCACGGAGATGCTGCTAGTATACGCCCGCAGAGTCTTGAAAAATATATATAGCGCTATTTGAAAACATTTCTAATCGCAAAGAAGTCAACGATTATTATGCCACGGGATTTTTGTTTATTCGTTAGAGTGGATATCATAATATTCATAATTATTTACTAACTTTTTTGCTTAGCAACTATTGTTTGAACTAGTATACTTTAGAATACTTTTTCTTCGAATGTGTTCCAGGAAAACCAAAAGGTTGGACACCCTTGATTTAACACAACAAGATGACTTGACCGACTTTAGTGTTTAAACGAATTTACCAAAAGTAAAAATTTCCAAACAACGACGAAATACGCAAAGGAACGTGCAAGTACGGATTCGTTTAGAATCTGCATTGATTTGCACCGTGTTGAAAATATTATTCGTGGTATATAAATTGCCACCGTGTATATATTACGGTCAGGTTGGTACGGTGAGAAAGGAACCACGGAGTGCTTGTTGAACATTCAGCCGTGCTTCGCGAAGCCGTTGAAACGTCCTTGTTTATTTATAAGGAACCGCATATCTCGGGAAGACTATTTCCCTTAATCATTAATCCAAACGACAAACATAAGCTGCAAACATGGCGGGTGCGTTGTTCATTGTGCAAGACGAAATTTCGAACCCGTGGAAACGGGAAATTTTACGCGGTTTATCGTATTTTTTAACGCTTTTTCGTATCTACCCGCATTTTTCAACGGAGAATATTAAATTACCTAGATCAAAGTATTGTGAGAATTTACCTTGACGTTAAAACGTCTGATTTAAATAAAAATTCCGCGTTTCGCGGATTCTCGTACGTTCGCCCTTTACCTTTCCCAATTAGTATATCCGGAAAGTATAACATAATTGCTCTAACGAGAGTATTATTATTTTAAGTAAAATATGCGAGTGCAACTTAAATTTATATTTTTACCTCCCCCTCGTTCGCAATCACACCGTCTGTCAAATTCTGCTGCCGCGCAATGCTAAATTACATGTATATTAAGTTTTCTAATTGAACTAAAAAAAATGCGTAATAAGAGTAAAGTGAACTAGTCTGGATGAAAAATTCTTCAAGACCCCAGTTGCTACGGGAATGTTTAATTCAAATAGAAATTGCACGTTGAAACGAGCTTCAATTCGTCCGATAAATATAAGGTATCGCTACTCGATCAAAAATTTTCACGATATCAAATGGAGTTTTCATGAAATTCTGATGTTTGTCGAAAGAAAATATTGGCTCTCGCGTTCCAGGACGCGTACGAATGAGCCCGTACGCTCGTCTTCTCGTCCCCCCCCCCACGCTCTTTCAGATTTTCTACGCACGTAACAGGTGTATTTGCGTAGACGAAATTACGTGGCCAGCGATTCGCGAGTTGTACCTTGAAAGGAATCTCTCTCTTACCTCGATTTTGCCTCGAGCTTTCAGCTTCTGCAACAAAGAAGAACGCTCGACGTTAAAAACACAAGAACGGAGGGAGAAAACGTTTTGCTTACCGTAATTAACCAGTTAACTGTTTTTGATGAGTATACTCAACTCGAAGAAATGGTACGGTTCTCTGTTGTGACGAGTAGATTCGTCACGCGGAAATGTAGTTACCATTTGCTATTTCCATTGAAATTTGAGTGACAAGTAAAATATATTTTTACATTTTGTTGGAATACTGTTGAAGAGGGAGCACAAAAATGATTTCTGTATTTTTTGTTTAGTAATTCGAACCACGAACTGTTAAAACATGTTGATTAAATATAATATACTCGTCGACGCTTCGTGTTCACGACACAATTTAGGTGTATACTTTTCAAAGAGTTGCAAACAGCTAACTGGTTAATATAAGCGACCGAAGTTTCCTCGAGCGAACGGCAATCTTTCAAAAAACACGCGTAGGCAGAACGAAAACAATTCGCGGTGAGCTTTAACGTAATGCATCCGGCACGGTTGGTTATTCAATTCATTTAATTAATGGAAAGTTTCAGTTTCGAGACCCATGTTTCATTATCGTGCTTGATCAGCGAAGCTAATCAGATTACCGCTGATCCGTCATTTAATTATCTGCTGTACGAACATTGAAATTTGATCTCCAGTTATGACCGAAGACTCGTAAAACTCTCAACGAAGCCTCTGTTTGAAATTTAAGTGTTTCTGGTACACAATAACGGGAACGTATTATCAATTAATTATTAATATGTTTAACGTTGGAACTACCAACTCGGTTGTTTCGACTAATTTCAAATTTTGCGTAATAAATTTACCAGTTTTATTTATGGAAGAGATGTGTTTCTGAGTAGCTAAAATATGTATATATTTTTTAACAATATGAAAATCGGACAAATACGAATGAATGTTTATAAATGTCGTTCGCGTAACGTACTAGCTTAGTAGAAATAAGTATACATTGATTGTCGGTAGTTCAACCGTTAAAACGATAATGTCGAACATTTGTTTTCAATTAGCTTATCGCGTCAAACTATCGTGTTACGGTATCACGGTATTACAGCAAATGTACAGAGCGCGACAATAATGGCTATCGCCTTGAGTGTTTCAATTTAAAAGAACGAAGGTGAGCTTCAAATCCTTCAAAGCCGAAGATCCTCCGAAAAAATGATTACCGCCACGTTAAGACCCCCTTCGTATGATACTACGTTCAGCCGTATCTCTAAAAATAGCGAAGACGCTCGAGGCGATCAAAATTATCGCCTCGATCTGTACACGGCAACGCGTTGAAATTAATTAAATGATCCATTCGGGTGCTTAGCGTAATTGGTACAATGATTGGAAGCATTCGTACGATTAATCGCGTTAGTTCCTTAATCACTCTGCCGGTTCGACGATCGATCGGGACGATTAAATGTTTGGTACCCGAATCATTTTAATAGCTCCGGGCCTTTCAATGGATCTGCAAGCTTTATTTCTCAAGTACCGCGCCACTTCGACTTATCGCACTCGATGAACTGAAAATCACCGATCGATGAGCGGATAAAGTAGGAGAGAGCGAATAAGCAATTAAAACGTGTAGCGAACCATGAGAACCGATCGCTCGAACTTTAATCGAACTACACGCTACGGGTGAGCCGATCGTGCGATGTTTTTTTTTTTTTTAAACAGAACTACAGAGACGTATAAGATAAATCTGATTAATTTACACAGCTTCGTTAGAGCCCCTTTGGGGGAAAATATGATTTCGACAGGTTCGTAAACATGCAGGGGGATTAATTTAAGAATTTTTCATAGCTGTTCCTAATGGTAAATTCTAGTATCAACGTATCTTCTCGAAGATGATTAAATCATAAATACTACAAATATGTAGTTTTGGATAAATATAAGTAGCTTGTATTATACTGTAATAACGTGTTATCAAAAGTTACGGATTCCGTAGTGATCACAATAAGCGACTTCCACCGTATACGCCAAAGAAGATTAGTTCGGATATCCTTTAAGCCGGCCGTAACGCTTATTACAAGCATTATTATCGTTTTTCACGCATCTCACGTCACGAGTCGTACAATTCCGAACAAAAGCAATAGAAAACGGCGGACCGATACGGATTCCCGTTAAACCAGCGAGAACGCTGTACATGCATTCCGTATTCCCTCGATTTTCACGACAGCATTCGCTAATTGGTGGAATCGTTTTGCCCGTGCCATCGACGGACGTCGTGACGCCCCGATTTCACGACGGGAGAGAAATGCCAGCAATTACCGGCAGGATGCTCGGCCGATTACCGTCCGGGAATATAAAAGGTGAATGGCGGAGCGGGAGTCAACGAAATTCGACATTCGATAACGAGATACACGAGGAGAGACAGGGTTCGAGCTAACGAAGCTTTTTCTCGGCGCGCACTTCCGACGCACTTCCCGCTGTAATTCACGTTTGACGAGAGTACCGTGGCGAGCACTCCGCGCGTCGCGCGACAAAGCGAATGGCTCTAGCCGGGGAGGATCGAGATAAGTTCGTTAAACTTAGTAACCGATCGGAGCGCGTCCACCGGGGAGGTCCCGTGCTTTCAGAAGCAAAAACAGGAGGCGCGTTGCGTTGCCTCGGTTTAATTAATTTCATCCTGCGCGGCGAGAAGTTGCGTTTCGATAAAAACAAAAAAAATATAGAAGGCTTTCCTCGCCGAGTGAATAAAATTCGAGGTGGATATATTTGACGTCCTTTCCTCGTTACTGTTATTTCGAAGTGTTCGTTTATCGGTAAAGAGGGTCGGGCTATGCGGAAAATTCCATATGAGCCGTATACAATTTTTATTTTTCATAAATTTCAGTTATTTTTGAATAATTTATACAAATAAATGAATTATTAAATTAGTTACTTAGATAAGTCGCAGCGTTTAAAAATGAGACTGAATAAAACGGTATATTACGTACACATTTAGAAAAACGCCACAAATTGTAAACGACGCAATATGTGCAATTTTCTACATTTTCAGCGTGGCCGGTCCGCCCATGGGTCGGGCAAACCTCCGATTAAATTAGGACGCGCAATTAAAACTAATTAAATGAATCGCGATTTACGATGGTGAGTTTTAACGATACATTCCCCTCAGTGCTTTTTGACGTTAACGAACCTCGTTGCGCTTTATTAATTTCGAACTTTCCCATACACGCGTCCCTTCGTAACTATCAAATATATTTTTGCTGTTACGTAAAAATATACACATCTCCTTCGCGGTAATTCGGGCGCGTGATTAACAGCGCTCCAGTTTAACTGAACTTTGTTCGTTTGACGCAAATCGGCGTTTCACTCGCTCCGTAAATACACGTTTCTACGAACGATTATAAAAAATCGTAAATACGTGATTTATGATTTTTTATAATTACAGAACTTAGCCCGTAATAAATCATAATTCAATAATTACTCACTTGAAATTTCTCCGTTGTATCAATATCGTAACATATTTCGCAAAATTTCGTCGCGTCAGCTATTGAGGACGATTAATTTCATAATTCTTAAATTTTTAATTTTCCACAATTTATACGCTACACCTGTGCGGTTCGAAAGCTGCTGCACTTAATATCGTTACGGAAAATTATTTGTCTTATGTAATTTTTTCTAATTATTTACGGTCAAAGCCTTGGCTAATGGCACAACTTTCAAAGCCACCACATTCTCCTTTCAAAATAAAATATTTTTTGTTTAAATACGATTTTCAAACATTTCCAAAACCCGCGTTTGTGGGAAACGTTTTTTTGCGACAAAAAAAAAATATTGGTATGGTTTGAAATTTGTCAAACGCGAGTAGTTTGGACCAATTGGTTTCAGCTTCCGGCGCGTAGCCTAATTAACCTTTTCATTACGGGAATGCTCTGCCGCGGTACGGGGCAATTCCAAGTTCTAACGCGGACGTACTGATTTCACCGCGGAGAGAACGTAATTTTTTAATGGCTAGTGGCGTAATGCAAATTATGAATTCCGTAATCGCGTTGCGACACGTATAATGCGTAACGAGTGCACTTCGTAATGATGCTTGGTACAACTGCACGTGCATAATAAATAAAGAAAGGTGTCTTCGTCGAAACTTTACTCTCACACCGACGTTCGTTTTGCCAATCTCGAGACTATCGTGATATAAAACAAAAAAAATACGAAACGCGAGACAGTTGGTTATTGTCGATAACTACACATGCAAAGTTATGAAACAATACAAGTTTGAACGTAACCACAGAGGCAAGTACACTCCGCTTTACCATAGTTGACATGCAATTGCAAATTTGAACGCAGTCATAGAGACAACAGGTATACTTTGCTCTACCAAAGTTAAGACCCAATGCAAAATGTTCACGGAAGACTGTACACGTCGAGCATCGAGAGTTAGGTGACTATAGTCACCGTTAGTAAGAAAAAGGTTGAAACTGATTTCAGTACGCCATTTTTACACAAATTTCCCGAGTATCGAAAAACATTCTAATAATGCGATTATTCCCTAGATTTTTACTTTGCAACAAAGTATAAAATAATTTCCAAAGTGCAGGCAATAACGGATAATTGAATACGCTAAGGCAGCTGCTCGCGGTACAGCTTTAATTTAATAAAACGTTGCCGATGAATATCCATGGCGACATTAGCGAGACTGATTGCACGAGCCGAAGCTTTTTGCGTAATGATCCTCCAATAGGGAGACCCGGGAAAGCCGTAAAGCCGATTACGCTACTCCGCGGATCGCAATGCTTTGTTCGCGTTTCAGTCGGTCAGCAGCACCGTTTGCCCGTTGATACGCTATTATGGACCGTTGCTTTGAGATACGGTGTTGTTGCGATCAAGCGCACCGTGCACACCGAACACGTTCCGTTACGTCATGTCGCGTCTTCCCTCGTGCCGGAAAAAATGAACGCAGTGTTTCAATGCCTCCTTCTCCTTTCAGCACGAGGAAAGACGCGACGTGAAGTAACGGAGCGTATTCGGTGTGCCAGCTGTCCTATTGCATCCGCGTGCTGCGTTATCCGATGTATTAACCGCATAACGCGCAAACTTGTCTCAGGATTTTGAGATTGTCTCGCTATGCCGCGCGCCGTATCGTTACTACGTTTGCGCGATCAGACGATCGTCGATATGGGAATTCTAAATAACAATAAATGGCAATTAACTGACCGATCGATTTTACGATTAAAGGTAGTTACGTTTGCAAGATCAATAAAACGAAACGGTTGAGGAGGCATTCTAGTCCGTGATACGACGATCACCTAAATAGAAAAAGATACAAGGTCTAGTCTTGCGTACTTGTACTTGACCCGAGACAAGACCTTGTCTCTTGATCGTAAATAATGATATATGGTATGATTTACGGGCCGATCAATTTTACGCTTGAAGATGCATATCTTTGTTACATCAATGAAACGAAATGACTAATTACGCATTTTACTTTGCGATCGATTATGAGATGGTACAAGACTGCGGAGTAATACTTCCAAATAAACTTTTTAAGAAAAGAAACGTAAAAGTGTAGTTACTGGAGTCGCGCAACGTTCCACGATGAATTCGCAGAGAATGAGTTAAGGCAAAATGCAATTTCGAGAAATTCAAGGATCACGGAAAACACCGAAAGGCTCAAGAGAACGCTTTCAAATGGTAGAAGTTTCCGAGCGCACTTCGGAAACATCATTGGGAGTATCAAACTGCTCGACTACCAGAGCTTTCGTTGAATATTAATATTGTTATTCCTTTTTATCGGCCCGTAACGTCGAATATCAATTCTGCGGAAAGTTAGTCGTAAACGAGTTAATTAATTCGCGAACAATCGGGACGATACTACGAGTCTGCCGACCGAGGAGCTCTCACGGAATAAACGGAATCCACTCTTCCGGGGTATGAAAAACTTCCGACATTAATTATAGTACCGAAAAGGAAGTGGCCACTTACCCCGATAAGCCCGCAAAATAAATATGAAGACTCGCAAAAGAATTTTAAAAGCTCAATTAATCGCGCGTAATTACAGAGAAGCTTAAAGTTTATCGAATGAAAGGGCGAAACTTCCTCGTACTTCGTCGAAGAAAACAGGAGAGGGAGGGGGGGGGGGGAGAGGGGGGAAAAGGGAATTACCGGAGCGGCTTCCGCGCGGAAGAATTTCATCCGCCCGACGGAAAATAATAATCGACCCGATACAGCTTGCGTCGTTACGCGGTGGACGGCGAAAGAGGGAAGTCGATCAAAAACGAACCGCCGCGCGATTCCCCATAGTTCGAGTAGTTCGAAACGAGTCGAGAAGATTCCTTCCAGACGATAGCGCGCTCGATAACCCAAATCCAAAATAAGAGTACCGCGAAGCACCAGAAGGAGGGAAGCTCTCGTGTGACGAGATGGCGGGCAGAGAGCCTTTTGTCGCGGCCTATTCTTTTTTTTTTTTTGCTGCTCTGTCAGTAAATCGAAGAGAGCGTCGAGAGTCGGAGAGTACAGAAGAGGGAGATGGAGAGATCGAACGAGGGTGTGTGGAAAGGTGTGGGAGACAGAGAGGGAGAGAGAGAATGAGGATGCGTGGAACGGAAAAGCAGACATACACAGAGAGAGAGAGGAAGAACTATGCACGTATGCGTGAGAAAAAACGAACGTGTGTGGAAGAGCCGAAGAGAAAGAGCGAGAGAGAAAAGATAGGGTGTACTTAAAAGCTCCAAAGCGGAAGGGAGTCTCTAAAATGTCGTGAAACGAAGGTACAAGAGAAACATCAGACAAATGAGGTGGAGAGAATCGAGTATCTCCTCCTCGCCTACTTCCCCAACCCTTCCCGCGCAACCCCCAACCCTCGGTCGCCCTACCTTCATTCCGTTTTCTTTCTCCCTACCTCCGTCTCGGCCCCTTCGATCCCAACTATCGCACGCTCCAATCTACCCTAAGTGCATTACGGTGCAACCTGCTAGTTCTCTCTATCAGATAAGTGCGAATGTACCGGGGCGAAACCAGAAATTGCTTTTGCACCCCCTCGATCTTACGCGCGGGCTAACGAACGGCTGTCGAACGGACTCCGCGAAGGTTTACTATTTTCTCCGGAGAAAGATTTTCGCTAATTTTCTCTCGTATCCGATCTCCAGGGACCGCCGTTGGAGGGGGGGCGGGTGGTGGATCGAAATCCGGCGGCGAGACCGCTTCATTTCCCACGCACAGCGAACCATAGGGGTTTTCCGGGGAATAAAACGTACGTTGCAAAATAAGCGGGAAATGGATCGCAACGTTTCGACATCCGGCGACAGTCGGCCTCGTGCGTTGGTCAATTCCCATGTTTTATTTCGATTTCATCTCTGTCCCGGACGAAACTATCGGTGATTCTGGCAGTTCAATTTCAGTTTTTCGAAATTTGATATTCGAACGCGTAGCGGATTCCACGGTTCCCCCGGGAGGATCGAGATATCAATGACAATTGCATATTGATAAGAATCGTCAGGGATCGTACAAGGAGAAGATAATTAGGCGCACGCGTCGCATTAACTTTATTGCTACTAGGGGCGTCTATAGCCTTCCATGATAAAAAAAACCGCGTATTGTACATACGACGAGCAATATCTTACACTGGATTCGTAGCATCAGTATTTCGTTTTGCATAATTTGTTGCTCGCGGACGAGACACCACAATAATAAAAAGAACATCGTCAAAGCATTTCGGGTAGCAGCGAGGCGTAAGCGTGGCCGTACACACTATAGCGCCGTATCGAAAAACCGGCCCGTCCTGAAAGGGTTAATTACTCTCACTTTGCTCACGTATCAAGGGAATTAATTCGTGATCCAAGTATTACGTATTCATGATCCCCGGATACCTCGTGAATATCATCAGCGATCACCGATTCGCATCAAGTATACCCAGAAATGCATGAACGTCGGTTCGCCGGTAAGTACAATTTCGAGAACGACCTGCGGAATGTTAAAGCGCAATAAAAGCGCTTCGGATAGTTATAATAAACTAAGGTACTTCGCTTAACCCAGTGGTGCCCAACTGGTGGCCCGTGGAGTCATCTCAAGTGTCAAAGAATAAGTTAAAATATTTTTCCACAGTATTGACTGTACTGCTGATTTTATTATGTACATATAAATTATATAGAAATAAGTATTAAAGAGGGGGCGTATAATTAAGTAGCGACCCGTGGTTGTGGTTAATTTACAAAAGTGGTCCGTGCGAAGGGATTTCCGGAAGAGCGCTAAAAGATTTAACCAGAGTTCAGTCACGCAAAATTAACGAGACAAAGAAATCCTTACAAACCCGCGAGAATACGCAGCAAAGATTCCATCTACGATTCCCATGTATTTTTATCGACAAGATACCGAGGTCCGAATTGGCTTCGCTTCTTCTTTACTCCCGACGCGATGCAATTCCGGATTTAAGGGTTATAACGCAACGACCGTGCAGCTAGAATCTTTGCCGTTCGCTCCCCCGGAATTCGCCGGATACAGGGTGGTACCGCTTATTGGTTCGTGGATCGTAATCGCGCCCTTCGGGGATGGCCACTGTTAAAGCTTACGATTACGACGACGGGAGGCACGAGCACCCTTTTAGCCCGCGGGGTAAGTTTCACTCGGTTGTTCCGGCGCCATTAAAATTTAGTTCCCGATATTACCCCTAATAACGGAGCGGTTTAATCCCGTGGAGAGTGAGGGGCAAATGCAAACACCCTCCCCTCCCGTTCACCCCCCCCCCTCCCGGCCCGCTGCCTCTCGTCTCACCCCTATTACGTTTGGTCAAAGTTCATAAATTTTCCATGTTTAACGGGTTTTGGGGGGTAGCAGGGGGTAGCAGCGACCGACGGTCAATTTTAAACCCCCGGAAAGCAAATCGAAATATTCGATCTCGAAGGTATCTTCGCGGTTTGTTTAATTCGCGTACATTTGCGAATTAACCTGCAGAGCCGAGGCGGGTGCAAGTTTCTCGTGCTTCGTTTCCGTCGGGATACGATTGAACGTCATAAATCGCAACCTGGAAGAGCATAAACAAACCCCTTTTCGCGACTCGAATAAACCGGCGATCGGGAATTCAATGTTTAATCCGTTTCGCGACAACGTTCGGCGTAATTAACGTAATTGCAAATCCGTGGTGTCAATAGACACAGCGAATTTTTCATGGCGGATTTCCATCGAACGCAACGAAGGTTTAATAAATCATACGTTGGAAGAAAATAAACAAGCACTTTTGAGACTCGGATGAACGCGCGATCGGGATTTTAATATTTAGTTCCGTTTCGCGACTCGCCCGTTTGTATTTAACGGTGGTTGCAAATTCGACGAGTGGGTAAACAAGGTTTGCCGAGGCAAATTTCCGTCGAATACGATTGGCGTTAATAAATCGTGGCGCGGAAAGAAAATATATGCATGCATAACTCTTTCGAAGCTTGAGTCAAACGACGTTCGCGATTTTAATATTCGCGCTTATTAACGTAATTGCAAATTCCAGAGGTCGATAAACAAGATTTTCACAGTGCATTTCCGTAGAAATACGGTTGGATCTGACTGAGTTGTACCTCGAAAGGAAATAAACAACCCCATTGGGGCTTGAATAAACCTGCGATCGTGCGACGTTCAACGTTCGCGAATTTCGCGGAACGTTCTCGTCCCTAATTAACGTAATTGGAGATCCGAGGAGCCGATAAACAAATATACCCCCCACCCCCCCTCCCCCCGTCAACTGGAATTGAATTTCACGATCTGCCGTTATACTCGCGCGAACGCCCAAGTTCGTTCGCTACCCCGGTACGAAGATCAAAATTTTTAATGTCAGACAATCAAGAAGTTTACGCGATTAGCATCCCTAATTACGAATTCGACCAAATTCCCCGTTCGAACGCGGGAAGAGGGGGGTGAGGGGCGGATGCGATTAAAGATATCCAGGAAAGCCGCGGCTGAATTGCCGGTCGTTACTTTCGAAAATGGCACGAGGAAAACGGGTATTACCGTGAGACCGTATTCTTGGTCCCACTTATTCCCCAAGAATTCATCCCCCCTCCCCAACCCCCGCCGCTTCCGTTCTTTCTTCCTTTCATGCCCGGAGATGGCCGGGAATTAAAGCGGTTCTTCAGTTTCAGTTACGTCGGGAAAGGTAGCCACCTTCTTCGTTAATATCCCAGCGATGCCCGACACTTCTTTTTCTTTCTCCTCGAGTGCCACTCGTTCGACGTTCTAAGATACTCCTGTTAAACTCAACTCGCCGTGAGTGGGAGAGATAGAGAGAGAGAGAGAGGGATGGAGGGAGGGGGGACGAGAAATAAAGAGAGGGGAACGGAAAGGAAGGGGAGTGGCTGTACCAATTACAGACGGATTTTTTAGTGGCCTCCCTTAAGCGTCCCTTTTACCGTCCCAATTTCCCTTTTATCGTCGACAGGCTTAATTTTCTTTTACGCCTTCTTCGTTTGCTTAAAAGGCCTCTCCCACTCTCCCTTCGTTAAAGAGCGTCGGAGGAAAAAAAGGCTGGTCTGGCGCGAATGTCTCAGGGTCGATCTCACCGGTATCGTCGATATCGTTACGCGAAACGGAACTAATTTCGATGGTTCGATTCGGCAAAATATTGCTGGCGCGAGGGAAAATAAAACCCGACACGAGAGAGACTCGTCGATCCGTTTTGTTACTCGTTTCGTTGGCGGTGCGTACCAATCAGCTTTCGCGTTGCACTTCCTCTTTGTGAATCGACCTTCACGCGAATCACATTTTATTTACTGAGGATTTTTAAATGTGACATAACTTCGCTTTCGTTTTATTCCCTCGGGGTCCAGTCTTTTGTTGTTTTTTGTTTACCGATTGCCGAATAACCGCAAAATTTAACTCGAAACGCAAAACCGAATGAGGAATTTAAATTGAAAAGGAGAGAGAAATTTTGTATAGCGGATTACCATTCGGAGGTTATAAAAGTTGCATGAATCTCCCTTTCAATTTAATAGAAAAGGGAATTTGATAAGCGATCATTTTTCAACTATGGACTTTTTAATTTTACGATGCGTTTGAATTTTTGTATTCGTGTGTAATTATACGTGTATATAATATTTGAATTATGTACGAATGTTGATGTTCGTATACGTCGTAAAATTGAAAACTTCATGATATTAAAATGATCGTTTCGACCAAATGAATTATTTAATTATACGACGGGATCGAATGTTAGCATTTGTATATAATTAATAATACGTGCATATAATATTCCAATTATATACGAATATCAACGTTCGCGTATGTCGCCACATTGAAAACCTCGTTGTATTAAAACGATCATGTTTTAAATTCACTTTTCTATTAATTATTCAAGCAATTCGTACAACGTTCGAATCGCAGTACGGTATCCAAAATCTCCCTTTCAATTTCAGTGTAATCTCGCCATTTAATTCAGTTCGTTGAATCGCCCGAAGGATCGAACCAGAATAATCTTTATCGGATCGCGATGTTATTAGATTTCGATCAACGATCGAAGAGTGACAGATCAAGATCTGTCAAGGTAGAATCGAAGCGAATTTGATGAAAAAAAAAAAAAAACAGTAAACCCCTCACAATACGCGTTTTATCAACGCCGAGTCGAGTTCAAACTGCGTTCACGAACTTTCCCGTCACGCGTATAAAGGGGCAACGTTGCGAGCGATACCGATGGCGTTCCCTCCAAATTTCACGAACGCCATTGATCCCTATTACCTTTTGTTTCGCCCTGAATTCGTTGCGTGCCGAATTGCGCTACCACTTGCTCGTACACCACGTCTACGTTATTCTCCGCTCTCCCGGTTCTATCGTTTTGTTACGGCGCGCAAACAATCGCGCGCAAAACACACGAGGAGAAAGAGTTGGATCTGTAAATAAACGGAAAAAATTCGACGATCCTCTTTTCTTTTTCGAGCAAACTTTCCAACGGGACGTTCCCGCTGTTTGGCTTGTGGTCGGGCGAACGTAGGATTGTTTTAACGAACGAACCACCTACAGCATAATTGCGCAATCTAACGAAGCAATTATATTGCAAAGAGAAATTATGGCACTCGAGAAACGAGGGAAGTCGCGTAGCAATTTTGAACAAAATCAGTGCGTAACGGGAAAAGGATGAATCAAATTATGGAATGGCGAAAATCTTCGAGGTTTTTCGAAATAAAATAAAACTGAAACTGTGCTTACCGCGCAATAAAAGAGGAATGAATTTTCTTTCCGGCGTTGAACTTTAAAACGTTTTCTTTATTTCCACGATCCCGGAAAATTCTGGTGGAAGTTTCTCGAAAACGCCGGTGTCTGGTTTCGCCGCGGAAAAACATAAATAGCGATTGCAAGCTTTCGACGATGTAGCGACAAAATGTTATCCATTTAAAAAATTCTCTTTAAAGAATTTCTTTTATTCGATCCACCGTCGGTTGAAATTGGCTTCACAGATGCGCAAAGTTTTCCATTGTTTGCTATGCACATCTTTTGTAGTATATGAATTGAAAACGCAGCGTTAAAATTCTTACAGATGCGTTTATAAAAAATCTCGAAAAAATTATTGCAAAACAAAAACACGATCGCAATTAAAATGTACGATATCTTAACAATCTCTTGACGTTCAATTAAATTATAAATGAAACAATTATACATGTCCCTAACATTTACCGTACGTTCACTTTCATCAATTTTCGTTATAATCAATAAACAAATTCCTTAAAATATAAAAAAAGATACTACCCCACGAGTCCGTGGTATCAATCGCGACGGCCGACGATAAAAATTCAAACTGCCATCAAGATTCAATTCGACGCCGTGTATGCCAAAAGATCGAACGTCGGCGTCGACAGATATTTGAAACTGTCACCGTCGATTCCCACGTTTTCGCTCCACAACGGAAATTGACTTCGTTAATAGCACCACGGTTGCTCGGATCGTTCGAACCCCGATACCGCCTCTCCTTTTCCCCTTTTTGTTCTCTACACGCGCAATTTTCTCCCACGATCAACAGGGTGATTTTCGGGATGAATTTTCGCTGCTGCGAGTGAAACTTCCGCGCGAAGCCTATTCGGCTCGTTCGTCCGGCAGTTAATGAAGAGCGCAGCTGTTGCGAACGGTAAATTGACGAGATTCGTCCGTTGCTAAGTACGTACGACCAGCAGCGGTATAATTGAAAGCTTAGCCACCCCTGCGCCACTAATTATTTCGAGCGTAAATATGAAATAGACCACGGCCACCTCGTTTGCCCACCCGCGCGTTTACAACGATCAACTGAATTCGAGTAAATTAATGGTAAGCGGTATTCGAAAGCGCGGGGAAATTGGGACGACATCGTGACACTCGGGACATCCAACTAATTCCCGTGATACGGGAATCTGTTTCAGTAGTTTTTCAAGGTTGAGAACGAATATATAGAAATATTATGTCGAGGGAAAGTCGAATCTCGCGTCTCTATTGTGACACGTAGCTTATCCACGGTTAGCCTCAATAACCTTTAGAGGGTCGATATTCTTTTCGTTGAAACTTGGAATGTTTTTTACGGAAAGTGTATGCACACGTTTAACCTACATATTTCGACAATTTTCAAAGTTTGTTTATGGCCGTCACAGTGGTCTAAATTAATTAGTTCAAATTAAGATTTGAACGGTACTTTTGTACCGTTCTCTAGTTTCTAGTATCTGAATATCAACGCGGGCCACTATACGTATATCTATCTTCATTATTCAATCCCT
This sequence comes from Pemphredon lugubris, assembly GCA_933228935.1. Classification (NCBI taxonomy): domain Eukaryota; kingdom Metazoa; phylum Arthropoda; class Insecta; order Hymenoptera; family Crabronidae; genus Pemphredon; species Pemphredon lugubris. The sequence continues at coordinate 39,156,663 of OW121819.1, read as the reverse complement.
TTTGGTAAAGATTCCGGTACGACGGAACCTTTAATTAAAAAAATTTTTTTATTTTCAAAAAAATTGTTTACGAGAACTATCGCGAAGTTAATCGAAGTTCCATGTTATCACGATCCTAGCCGAGCCCCTTTATAAACGCATTTTTCCATAAAATATTTCCACCCCCACGCTCGCCTCTCCTCGCCGATTCGGTCGTCAGTTTATAACGTGCTCCCAATACGTAAGAGGAACGATAAAGCCGAGGGAAAACGATTTCCCGGTGAATACCCGCTGAAATTTCGCGAAACGAATCGGCCCGGCAAGATTCGTCCGCAAACGAAATCACTCGAAACGGGGGGTAGGGTGGGAGGCGGTACGGGCGCAACGTAATTGTATACGATAAAGGTGCAATTTATCGGACAACCGTGTTACGTGGGATAAAAATAGGGCCGTCCTGGAATGCGATTGCGCCGCGCAAGGACGTAGATTCTCTATAGAGGACGGGGGCGGAGGGGAAAGGGGACCAAACGTTTGTTTCCGATTAAGGAACGTGGCCGGCTGCCAGGCTCGCGAACCTGCTCCTCCGCGCGATCCGATCTAAAGGGGTTACTTTCTTCCATTTCTTCTTTCCCTTCGTTTTTTTTTTTATTTCGACTTTCTTTCTTCGTCAGCCAGCGGCCGAACCAGCCCTTGGATCGACGCTAGCTGAATTTGCGGAAAATGACAGAGGAAGGAAGGAAGGAAGAAGAGATAGAGGGGGGGGGGGGGGGGGGTGTGTTTGATAGACCGCGGACTTGAACGTTTCTCTGGCTAGTGAAAAAGGAGAACTACTCGGTCCAACTTTTCTTTTGTCTTGGCAGGGGACGCTTCCTCCACCTTTTTTTTTTAGAGTTTGCTGATACAGTTTGAGCCGGATATTATAATCGCGGATAATGTTATCAATCCGATTATTATTATTACGATCGATTGTTCCTAAAATCGCATCAAACTGATTAAAATAATCCACGTATTATAATCAAACTTCGGCTATTGTTGTCAATTCCGATAATTATACGTGCTACGAGTATGTAATTTTGGATAAATACAATAAGTAGGTTGTATTATTTTGCAATAATTTGTGTTCGATAATATATTTATTTTTATCTTTTGCTCAATTAATGTTATCAGCCGGGTTATTGGCTTCCACTGTATTACGGTTTAATAACATATTCTATTTTCGAATCACGTTGTACGTTTGACATAATCAGCAATATGAAGCTTATTATTTTGAATTTTTCGCTGGAATCTCGAGGATATAGTGCTTCCACGTTTTACCGTTAAAGTGACTCTCGTGTTTACTCGGATTTAAAATATCTGTCAGTTGCATTATGCAATCGGCACTAAAATTGAGTCGATTAGACGGTTAATTACGAAATTGTGCATAGCAGCGTCGTTAACGTGCGTTATCGGGCAGATGCATTACAAAGAAAAAAAATTCCACGTATCGACATAACCTGGGGCGGGGCGTGGGGAGGGCGGAATTTAATCACTTACCTTGGAAGGTTATTATCTTCGTTGGTAGAAATTAAATTAATTAGAGTGCATTTGATAGCGATACCAGTTCTCGTAATTACAATTTTTTTTTTATTCTTTTACAACGCTTCAACGGGCTCGAAGAAAGCGAAAGAGCGAAAGGAATACTGGATGTTATGAAAGAAAATGTGTATCTAGCGTTTCGAAAAACCGTATAGTTCCGCGAGGAAAAGAGAATATTAATTATTTTCTCGATTCAACGCCCCCGGTGGCCGCGGATTCGGTACGCGTACCTTAATTACACTTGTAAATGTATTTACATGCTTCTGCCCGAGCGCATATTAGGTTTCTATTAAATCTGTATTACGTTTGAGTTGGACCTCTCGACCTCCTGGTTTCTCTTCATAAAAATGAAGAGCAAATTCTTCTCTAAGAATCCACCCCAAACTTTTCAGACACTGAAATATTGCAATATCCGTTAGCTATCAAAATGAAAGTTTCATTATGGTTTTGATTGACATGTTCCGGATCTAATAAACGCGCTCGTTGTCTCCATTGTTATTTAAAAATCCACCTCCACCCTTACTAGTCGAAATATGATAATATCCGTGAGGTACCAAAACGTAACACTCTTTATGCTTTTAAGCGACGTGTGCTAGACATAATGAACTATCGTTCCCTCTCTCGTTGTTTTACGAATAAATTTAACAACCCAATTTATGCTCCTGCGCAAAGTGCACAAGGTTCGACACAGGCTTGCCTCGGATGCATCAAACTCGAGTGAAACTCGCACCAGTCAAAGCTCGCGATTATTCGATTTTTCAACTCACCTCAAAATCATCCATTACCTTGATCGGCAAACTCCCTTGCCAGTCCCTCAAAATTGATCGATCACTAACGGTTCACCCCTAAAATAATTCTCTCCCCACTTTCCGTAACCCATTGAAACAAAAAAGAAACAAAAACCATCAAATCAATTTAATCGAGAACCAATCGTACGTGGGTGAACGGATCAAATAACACGATACCCTACAATTCCCGTCCGACAAAGATATTAAAAATGAGTTGTCCCGAAGAAAAAGAAGGCAAAAAAAGGGTACGAACGAACGTCCCCTGAATGGTGAATTCAATTCCCAATTTGTTGGCGTCCGACACATGACTTGGATTACAGGGATAAAAAGTCGGGAGAACGGTGAGAGGGGAAAGGACGGACGGTAGGGGGCGGGGGTGGAAGGGTGGATCTTCGAGGGCGAATAAAAACGGCTGGTCGCCGTTAGGCTTCGATAAAAGGAACGGGGAAGGGAAGAAAATAGAGAAGAGCCGCTATAAAGGAATTCAATCAAGCGGTCAGGATTACGAAGACGCCGCACGAAGCTTCGGCCAATAAGCCGACGCCTAAAATTAGTTTCCATCCACCCTTGGCCATCGGGGAGACCCGCTTCTTTCTTTTCAACCTCTCGTTCCGCCTCCCCTCCCCGCCCCCTCTCCGCGACGGAGTTTCTGCATAAGTCCGCCTACTTCTTTTTCTGCATCGTCGATCTTTCTTGCCTCGTGCTCGCTGGCTTCTACCCTTGTCGTGACAGGGGAGAGGAAAAAATAAAAAGGCGAACGAAAAACGTTTTCGGTCTATCGGCTTTTGTGGAGCACTCTCCTCGTATTTCGTCGAGCGGCTCTCTTGGAAGTGGGGGCGGTTGGATTCTTAAATCGCTTTATGGCGGCAATCCCCGGGGGTGGAGTAACCCTCAAAAAGTCGATTCATGGGAATAAAAATGAAATTTGAAAGTCCGACCAACGGGTCGTAACGTATTCAATTGTTTTCGATAAGACTTCAATTGTTCGTAACGTAGGAGAGGACGTGTTAATTATTGGCTTTCTGAAATCGACCCCAGATAACTTATTAAATTCAACGTTCGAACTTAAAATTAGCGCAACAATGATATGGATGAAGTAATGAAAGTTTGTATCAATTTCTGGTCGAAAATTCACTCGTTTCAATACTTCTCGGTTTTCACCGACCAGGCGCAGGTAAATCGGACCAAGGGGAAATAATAAAACAAATTAAACGAACAGCGTTCCGTTGCCTGGCAACTTATCGGGATTCGTCGGAAGCTCGATTAAAGTTCGATTGAATTTAATAATGTAAAAGAAAAGGAGGCAGGATACTACATTCGAGGAGAAAGAAGTACTAGGCAGAGGTCGAGCATCCGCGTGCTAATACTCGTATGAGAAATTTCACTCTCCAGAAGAGAGTTAATATTCCAAAGGAGATATTAGCTTTCATGGAATTCCTCCTTGTCATACGATCGAGGGAAATTCTTGAGGAAAATTGGCGAGCGAGGGTGGCGCGAAAGGGGGCGGAGAGTACGCGGAAATTTACAGCCTGGGAACTGAAAAACTTTTTATATTCTCCGAAGATGCTCCTTTGGCGCGGGGTCACGTACGTGAAATATATATATACCACGCACGACGGTACGACTAGCACCTTCAATTACACGCGAGTCATACTAGATTCCATTGTACGTCTCGCGGAAATAAAATAGAAGTTTGCTCGGGCCGACTGAGTTAGGTGTACCAACTTTTGATGAAAACTGCGAGCACAACTGTAACTGTAAGTAACTGTAAGCTTAAAATCGATCGGATGACGATGAAGTAGGAATAAAGGATTTGTGTATTTTAAAAATGTTCTTTTTAGATTTCGTTGTCCTTCGAAACGTATTCTATGATATTTTTAAATATATTTCGGAATATTTGCCGAACTCATCTGCAATATTTTTGCAAAAGATGGAAGTGATAAAAAAAACTGAGAGTGATCTGGAAAACTTGTGAAAAAAGGCCACAGAAAGTAGAATATCCTTTGTCAATGTATATTCAAAAAATATTCTTTTTGATATTTCAAAAAATGTTCTGCGATGTTTCAAAATATATTCTATGATATCTTTAAATATACTTTACGATGCTCGTCAAACTCGTCAGTAATATTTGAATTATATTTATCTATAGAAACAGAATATGATCTTTAAAACATTGGAAAAGACAAACTGATAAAAAGTATAGTATAATCGTTAGAAAGGTCCTCTCCGAACTATACTATGTGAGACGAAAAAGATTTCTGTCGGTACACTGACAACGAAATAATTTAGGGTGATCGAGTTCCACAGTTTCAACCTCTACAACATCCCTTTAAGTTCCTAAAAATAAGGTAAACTTATTAAAAACGAATAGTCATTCACTGGTACGCGAAACTTTTTGAAGAATATTCTTCGTCCCACGTAATTGGTCGAAATCCTTTAGCACCATAACTCTCGACTAACCCAAACCCTCTGCTTGGTCACTTTGTATTTCGCGAGTCGAATCGAAGCAACCGCGCGTGACTCTTTTATCCAGAGTACTTACCCACGCGTGCGCAAGTAGCTACGCGCGTACACGTGGAAGCGAGAGAAAAGGCATTCGTAGATTTTTCCAATGCGCGGCTTAAATGTAAAGCCGAAGAAAATTCTTGGCGGCACGGAGCTCGCTCGAAAGAGATTCCATTTCCATATATCTTGTATATTGTTACGAGCAATGAAACCTAGATACAACCTATGCCCATTGTGACTCTAACAATGGAACTTTATGCCAGTACATAAAGCTGCATGTGCTAGCCGACAGCTGTCACCTTGCAGACTTTTCAATAATAGAATGGGGAATACCGTGGCGAACGTGGCACCGTTTCCTTGTGTCTGAACAACAGAAAAACTGATGTTCGCGCGGAATGGGTAGGAATTTCGATCGTTCACCCGAGAGAGAAATTGTAATTCGAATCGACCGGGGGGTGGGAATAAATCATTTATAAATACACTGGATGCCGCTCATTGTGATCGCTATGGCATCCGTAACTTTTGATAACGGTAACTGGTTGATAATATTAAGCGGAAGCTGAAAAATGCATATTATTGAATGCAAATTATTGCGAAGTAATACAACGTACTTATATTCACCAAAAACTGCACGTTTATAGCATGTACAATTATCAAAATTGATAAAAATAGTCGAAGTTTGATAAACTTAAAAAATTTTCATTTAGAAAAATATCACTTTTCTAAAAGTAACGTGTATCCGTTTACAGCACGTTTCTAAAGAACCATTCCACGCTTAATACGTCGCTGGGAAATAATTTTCTTCCAGCACGGTTTTTTCTACGGTCATTATTTATGTCTAAGGGTACTATATGAAAAAATGCACCTGCCCCTTCACCTGAAAAAAATACCTCATAAACTTCACCGAAGTCACTGCAGTGAACATAAAGTAACGTTACAATTTGTATTACGCGATACTTAAATTTAATTGCCAAGATTATTACGCAATTATATTTCCTATGTATATTTCTATAATAAAAGTAATGAAATTCTTCTTTCAAAAATACGATATTCTTATTACCGACACAGGTATGTACAAAGTTATACCGCACAACGAAACGAACTTTTTACCTTAAAACCTTAATTCATCTTAAGATTTCGCAAATAAAAACGTTTTCAAATGGAAATCGCTTAGAAGCGATTATCCTTTCGTCAGTTTTATTAAAGCGATTTTGATGGAGCGGCGGTTCATTTAAATTCCGTTTGTAACTCACGGCCTGCGAATTGTGCCCTGATTGACGCCGTTTAAAGCCACTTACGGCGCTACGGTGTACGAACATCGTAATAGAAAACACCTTAAAGGAACATTGACAAACGAGGGCACTTGCCGTAAGCACGTCGAAAGTTTACGAGCGGTGCTTTACGACGTAGAACATTGTAAACGCTGGAAAGGGAACGCACCGACTACGAGCGAACAGTTACTATCCCCTGGGATGAATAATTTTTCCACGTGAAAAGATCCGTTCCGTTCGTTTCGCGCTGTAATCGTTAGTCGTACGAGTATCGTCGTTGTAATCGAGGTCAGCTCACCGTTATAATCAATCATATTCAACGGGTTAATTCACTCCCAACCCCCCCCCCCCCCCCTCCCCGACTACCCTCGTACTCCGTTGTACCCGCAAATCGAATAATCGATCGAATAATCGATGACGCAGCGTTACGTCAATTAACCCCGGGAAAATATTCCGACGTCGCCGAGAAGACAACGAGCTACACGAACGTAATAAAAATTAATTACCCCCGAGTGGATTACTCCCGTGACATAATACGGTGGGAATTTCAAATTTCCACGGGTCGTTAAAAGGAACTTGAAATAATAAGATTTTCCATCGTCGACGTTCGTTTGCGTAATCGCACCGTGAATGGAACTCCTTCGGAAAGTGATGTATCGTTGCGTTGATTAATTGAGTATCGGAGGATAGTTGAATATTGCCAAGAATATCACGAAAAGCATCGTGTGTATTAATCAAAAGTTATCTAACGCGCGATGTTTGTTTCGCTAGATAGAACGCTGCGAAAGTAATATTTTCGAGGTTCATCAAAACGGAATGCATGTAATATTTTTTTAACACCTACGTTTTTTTCGTAGTCGCACCGTAAATAGAATTCTTTGGGAAAATGATATATCGTCGAGTCGATTAATCGAGTATCGGAGGATACTTGAATAAAATAAACACATCAAGAACATCTCGGAAACCACCAACGTGTATAAATAATTAGTTACCCCACAAGCTGTTTATTTCGCGGTATAGCATGTCCCAAAAATAATATTTTCGTGGTTCGTTAAAACGGACTTCGCGTAATAAAATATTACAATTAAAAAAAGAAAAATTCATCTTTTAATACACTTTGACCACGTCAAAAACCTCTGTTCGTTCTTTCCGGAAAAGGTACAAGGTCTAGTCTCGCGTACTTGTACTTGGCCCGATACAAGACCTTGTCTCGTGATTCTTTATCACTCACGTTCGTTTCCGCAATCCCATCGTAAATGAAACTCCTATGAAAAATGATACGTAGTTGAATTGCGAAAAACACGGACGGGCGTGAAAATATTTATTAATTCCCTAACCTCCGAGTCGTTCATCTCGCTGTACGCCTAATACACTCCAAACAAAAAACAAAATTTCCAACGGTTCATTTAAAAGGGACTTCGCGTAATAATATTTTTTACCGTCCACGTTCATTTGCACAACCGCGCCGTAAATGAAATTCCTCCGGCTACATACTTTCTCCCTCACCTCCTTTCCTCTGACGCTCGCGGCGACCGCAAATGTTTAAAAATTCACCTCGCCGGTATTAGCGTTAATATCAAAAATCGCAAACGGCTGCATTTGTTTTGCCGTGCGGAAGGGAATAGCAGACCTTTACCGTCGATATATCAAAGGTACGACGCGACACATAGTGGTCCGAAATGCAACTTTAGGCGAGCAAAATAATTCTTTGTTCATACCGTAGTATTAAAGGAGTTTTTATTCAAGATTTCAGAATTTTCAAGTATAATAATTTATATAATGTTGAGTTACTTTACAATGTCGGTTCATAATCACGGTCTTCGCCATATTTTGTCCTCATTTCAAAATTTAATCAATGCGACAGTTGCAAGTCGACGCAAATAACAATTATACGTTTAAAAAGCTAACATATTGTACGAGAACATGTATGTATCTGTTATCGATCATTTTGGATGCTTTAGGACTTGCAATAAATGTGTCAATGACCGTTTAGAAATTGAACGGTCTTGGATATATGTTTCCCTCTTTTCAAACCCCCATGGTATTCAACGCGTTAACCGTTAATTCGATGGCGTGTATGTGGCAAGTATGTTGTTCTCGTCGATATCCAGGATCGACACTAAAGTAAGCTTTACGCCTCTCTTTTTTCCTTGGTCCTCAGCGCGACTCGACGGTCGTATCCGTCCGCTTTTATAACGCCGCAATTCGAGCATTATTTCGGCTCGGTACGATCACTCGCGAATTCCGATATTACGGATGGTGCAACGGGCGCAATAGCATACGCTAATGTAACGATAATGCGATACACGTATATTCCTCTCACTCGCGGCGTTATCGAAACGACGCGCTTTCGGCCGGACCTTTATTATCAGCTGATTCATTGCCACGAAATACCGATAATAAAGTGCAACGACGCGGGATGATATATGTATACACGCTGGTTTAAGGAGAGGAGGAAACTCGAATGCCGAGGAAGCGAGTTTTAAGAGGCATCAATTTTCGATTTTCATTCCACGAGATAGCAACGAACGATACGTGGGGAATTTCACGCTCTCCTCTTTTTTTCTTTTAATGGGTTTTATTGACCTTTTATGTGAATAGTGACACGATCAACTCGGCGGTAGTGGCGAGGATCTTTTTTTTTTTATTGCGATGGTAGAATAACTTTGTTCGCTCAGGAGTGTTCGGGAAAACGCGATGGAATTGAATTTATTCTCCTATGTTGGAATTAATTTTTGCAGATGCGCGTCACGGGGATATATGAATTCCATTGAATTCGCTTTTCATTTTTCACTGTGTATTCGCTGTGTACCAACGTTAATTTTCCAATGGCAGTTGTTGCGCTCCCTCTCGTTCGTTGTTTCAGGCGAATGCATCGCACGAATGTTAAGGTTGAGAAAAACTTGAACTTTCCTTCCAGTCGGACGTCGGAAACTGTTTAAAAGTAGGACAATTCGTGATTACGTTCGTTGCGAGGGTTACTCGTTTATTATTGGTGGACGAGGATTTTATGCTAATACGTATTTTTTGCATAAATCAGAAAGTATGGCAACTAAAAGAACGTACTCGCGTTAAAAATATATTTTTTAAATTCTGCTGTTCTGCTACTACAAAGTATATTGATAATCAAATCATGTTCACTAGTAGACTGCAAATGTTAATGCAAAAAGCATTTCTTCTATACTAACCTCTAATTGATTCTGTGAAATAAATACGGTAGGTATGCGCGAGGTATGAAATTGCTATACGCGTCCTTCGGGTGAAATAAAAATATAGAAAACGTACATGATACAAAGGAAACATATTTTTGAAGGCCTGGAGCCAGGAAACAAATTTTTTCCCAGAGTTCCAGTTCTTCGTGGAATTTCTATAAAAATATAAATTTGCATAAATGTTCGCGGTTTGTTTATTAGCAATTTTTCACGTAACACGCATAGCGGCGGAATAATATGTCGAAGTTTCTTTAAGTAGGTTCGAGGCGCGTACTCAGCCACGTGTACTATTCACCCTGAGGATATTCGGGGTTACTCGGGGGTGCATTTCTCGTATGGCTCGCGAATTTTTCACCGAGATATGGAACCGCGGCACCTACGAAAGTACGTGCCACTTGTTAACGACCGCGGAAAGTTCAAAGTTTCGCGGATTCCACGCTACGCACACGAATGCAACTTTCATTTATTCTCATATTTTTATTACCAACTACATCCGAATTCCCTTGTAACTAGAGACATATTTTCGCAACTTCTATATCCCGCGAACTTCCGTACTCTGTTCTACAAACTTCTTTCCCTCATGTATATTAAAATCACGCGCAATAGGAAGTTATTTTAATACCCATTTAAATAAAAAGTCTAACTTTCCTGTTTTTCACCACGTTCGTGCAAATAATCGCGGACACTAATGCTCTCGCGAGTTTCGAAAGAGGTCCCGATGCTCGTTCCGCGAGTTTTCCAAATACGACAATAAAATATACTTCGCGGAGTTCCGATTTAAATAAAGAGCACAGCTTCCGTTTGTTTCGAAAACGCTCGGCTACATAATTTACATTGATTCGCTCGAATGAAAATGAAATGCTCACGAGCATTCATCTCCTAGAGTAAACAAAAAAATTATCTTTTCTTTTTCCAAAACACCCTTGCAAATACTCAATGCACGTTGACGCTGTCTAGTTAAAAATTATATACACGAACATAAATAACCTGATACGCGCTAACGAAGAGGAGAAGAACACCAAAATACACGGTACTCGTTTAAATAAACAATGAATCTTCCCGTTCCCAAAACACCCTTTGAAATACACACGCATGTTAATGCTCTTGTGTTGAGCAATATATTCACGGACACAAACATCGCGATACACTTTGACGGGACGCAGAAAAACAACAAAATACACGATACCCGTTTAAATAAAAAAACAAATCTTCCCACTTTCCAAAATAGCCGCGCACGTTAACGCTTTCGAGTTAAAAAAGAATACATCCACGGACTCAAATATCCGGAAACACGTCGACGTGGCGCACAAAAAAAAATAACAAAATACAGGCTACCAGTTTAAATAAAAAATGAATCTTCCCATTTCCAAAACGACCTTTCAAACACTCCGGCGCGTTAACGCTTTCGAGTTAAAATACAATATATCCACGTACACAAAGATCCCCGTACACTTTGACGGGCTGCGCAAGCCCACGACAAAACATACTTCATACACTCGCGTACATCCGCGTAAAGTGATATCGTGGTATGCGTGCAGGTGGTTGGCCACGAATTGTCAGAGAAACTCCCGGGAGTATCCACTCGATAAATGTAACCGCCACCTGATTTCCCAGAGGCAACGCGCCAGAACTCGTAGCCCCGGCCAGACGACAACCGTTTTTACTCGTCGAACGAGTCCCTCCTATCCCCCGACCCCGTCCACATGCACCTGATACTTCCGTCCCTGCGAGGTTGAATATTACATAGCACTTTACCTGTCCCGCTCAACCAGACCAACGATTCGCGGCCAGAGGGAGAGGGATGTGGGCTCGAGGACGAGGCGGAGGGGGGGGGGGGGGGGTTGGTTGCTTTCTCGCGTATCGGCCAGGATCGATAACAATGCCCGCGCCCTCCGGGCATGCACGTGCGTTATCACTTTTACGCGCCACGTGAGATCGCGTACGTTGTATGCACGTAAGTTCGCGCCTACGTGTTCCACGGTGCGCTCCATCGCTCGGGACTCCGTACGTTTGAGAAGGTGACTCAATTGTACGTACGTACCTACTCCGATTCGTCTCTCGCCCGCTTTGTCCCGGAAATACGGTCCAAGATAGAATATTTCGCGAAAACGCATTTCTATTTTAAGGATACTTTAAAAGTAATGTTCGACGACGGTGAATTTGGAAAATCGAGTCCTCGGGATTGGTTCGAGAGGAATATTAATTCCCACGCTTCGGATTGTGTTGCAGACATTTGTAATACAAGAAGAGGGAGGATCCTTTGTTTTTAGTTTTTACGATGAGAAATTGTATTTATATTTATTCTTGTTTCTATTGTAAAACTTTGTGAACTAAAACGTTAAAACAAAACCGATTATTTACCGATGTTCTCTCATATATTTAATCGGTGTTTGAATCAAATATTTATTATTGGATACATAATATGATATTACTATACGTGGTATTAAATATTTATTATTAACAGACAGAATTATCGATCGGGGAGCTATTACGCATGCGCATAAAATATAAGAGTATCTATAGTTACTCGGTATATATTAATAATAAAAAGAATCTCTTTCCTCGACGTCGAGTACACAAAAAAGGAGCCAGAATCCCAAAAGAAATTTTCCCTAAACCCCAAACCGTTGTTCTCAACGTCTACGCTCCTCTAAGCCTTCTTAACGTCGCGTCGGAACGATAAAAATCAATTTCCACTTCCCGTCCGCTAATTAATTAAATCGCCCCGATTCGAAACGCCATTTTCCAACGAAACGAACAAAAACCGAACGTTTCTCCAAGTGCTTTTCGACGTCCGAGAAGTTCGCGCGTTTAAAAATTCATCAGCAACGTTTCGTTCGCGATTCCAACGGATGCTGATATTATCTTACGACCCCGCACTATCGCCCGATGCACCGTTGCGCGCATTAAAGCGCGATGCACATTCCGCGCAAATGCGTTCGCCGGGACGATATATGTGTGTATGCATACGCTGGGCTCATTTGGAGCAACAAACGAGCCCCGCGCTCACGTTATTTAATTAACTTTAGATTCTAAAACGCAATTTACCGAGGAATCAGGCGAGTACACTCTAGTCATTATACATATTACATGGAATATTTTCTACGAACTATTTCACGGTGAAAATTTATTTCTCCGACATCCCGCGCGTTACTACTAAACATTTGATTCGTTGTTTTCTCGATACCTCGGAAAATTACAATTACTTTCTTTCCATAATTTAATTCTTTTCATTACATAAGGATAGGGTTAGTATGCCAGGTCGTAAGATCGATTTTTTTACTTGCACTTTTTGATAGCACGGTAGATATACGAGACGTGAAACTTTAAGCGCGTTTTTCTCGAAACAACTTTTCTCGGTCTCGTCGATACGATCTCCGGGAAACTACTCGTTCGATTAACTCGAATTTTTAGCCAGATACCAAGCACGCGTTCCTCTAATACTGAGAATTAGAGACACACTATTGGAACAATTTTTTTTTATTATGAAATTTTTGAACGTCACCATATCTGCCACTGAGTTTGAAATTGATCACTCTGTAGTTTTCGTAGAAAAAAATTTAAAAAAAAAATGAGCTACAGACTAACCATCCACCCCTAATTTGCATTCCACAAAAATGATACGCAAAGCGACCAGGTATAAATAAATTCGTGTAACTCAAGATTCTTCGTCGCTTAATCGATATTCGAAAAAAGTGAGACACGATGCAGATCGATATCGAGAAACGGGACGTTCCGCGGGTAGATTCGAGCAGATTCGTCGAGCGATCAACCCGGTTGGAGTAAATTTATTTCTCCCATGGGGATTCAGCTCTCGAGGATTAAAAGGATTAACTTGAAATCTCTGGATCCCCTTAATGTCCCGCTCCATTTTGATGCAAACCGTGTACATTAACGCCCGGCGCAAATACATCGCGAATGTACATTAGTGTGACACGTGAGTGTATATTGATCGCAAACATCACGGTGGTCTATATAACCAGCCACGCGTATGTTACGCCGGCGACACGTGGTACGCGGGGATCTATGACAATCGATCCGCACCGGGATCGATGGTCCCGAGGGTTCACGACTCGTGACGATAGTACGCGCCGACCACGAATTCACTGACGACTGATCGATACGGGAGGATTGGAATTGGAAGGGTTGATCGGACAGGTACATCCGTTTACGAGGGTGATAAGTGTGTACCGACCTTCGGATGTGTGAGCGTTTCGTCTGAATCGACGCGATGCCGGAACGATTTTTTTTTCTGATTATAATTATTTGATGACAGTTTGATTGATTTTGGAAAATTACTCGATGATAATTCAGCCCGTTTTGGGAAGTTATTCGATGATAGTTCAGTCGAGTTTAAAAAATTATTCGATCTTACTCGCCTCCCTTCGATTTTTCAAAATTATTCATGACGATATGATTTTTTAAATTATTCGTTATGATACGATTTCTCTCGATTGTTTAAAATTATTTATCACGATACGCTTCGCTTGGATTACTTATAATCATTCATTACGATACAATTTGTGTCGATTTTTACAAATCACTTATCACGATAGGATCCATCCTCGATGCTTTATCTCAATTATCTTTTGCAACCACTGATCACTTTTTCCGAGCGAAACAACATTTTCAGGAGCCATTTCTTTTCGATTAAACCGATACGAGCTTGTCAGCTAACTCGATAAATAACGCGTACATTCGAGTAACGATCTATACTACAGAGATTCTATACTTCATCCTCCGTCCCCGCGCATTATCCGGGTACGTGCAACCCAACTCCACCCGACGCGTTTACAACGATACACTCTAATCGCGATTTAAACGAATCAAGGAATTTATCATACCGACCGGAAAACCCAGCTGTACCATAACGCGAAATGTGCAGTTCGCAACGCGGCTCGGGTGGAACGGTTCGCGGCTAGGAACGCGTAGTCTTTAGAATTAGCTGTTGGTCATGAATGGAATTAAACGAAAGGAAAGAGGGAAAAAAAAGGAGGAAGAAGAAAGAAGAAGAAACGTTACCGCAGATTAAACCACTTTAAAAAGAAAAGACGGAGAGAAGTAGACACGAGTGGCGCGAGAGCTTTTCCGTCCGACCTGCATCCTGAAAACTCGGTGCACGTACTTGCTTCTGAGTGCACGGCAAATAGAATACAGGCAAAGTAGCGTGATGAAAAGGTACCTAATTCCACGGGGGAACCAGGAAGATGAGGTTTTTATAGCGATACAAAATGCCTAAAGGGTTTCTACTCTAGACCATGTAATTACTATTTTTATACCGCGAATGGATATTTCAGTTTCGAGAGTTTCCCGTTATCCCGTGAATTTATTACCCGGTATCTTTGCACTCTTTAGAGGTAATTCTATACGAGGAGAGGTAAAATAAATCCGTGGCAGGAAGGTCTTTTAATACGAGAAAGATAGGGAGAATGGATTTTATATCCAACTATCTTTAGAAATGAAATGGAATAATACGTACGTCTGACTTTTCGGAATTACGTTTGCGAAGCTGCATGGAACGACGATACTGCCGAATCGAAATTGAGCTGTGTGCAGCGATTGCTATGTACGTTTATCTAGAAACGTGATCACTTTATGTAATATAGATAGAAGAAAGATAATATTTTGTCGAGAATCTTACGATTATATAAACGTCAGAAAATGAATTTATGAAGATTAGAGATTAACTAGTATTATTTATTTGAAAAAACGTATCTTCTTTAAAATTCAAATAATATAGTGCTTTTAGATTTTTAAATTTTAATAAAAGATTGGGGAAGATTGCTGTTCAATGTTTTATACAATTTTTTAACCTTCTAAGGCCAGTTTCAGACAGAATATTATCAGTCTTGCGGTAACTTTCATCGCGTAATAACGCGAATAGCTAATTACGCGAACGCGGTTCTCAAATTAAGAGAAAACCCAGAACGCGGAGCTATTAAAAATTATTTTTTCGCGTGCATAACTTTTGAGTTTGAATTCGACATTTTTTATTTCTCCGCAATGCCTGGCGTTCTTTCCTCTGTACAAGTTAGGTTGCAGGAAAAAAATGGAATAAAAATCGGTGGAGCAATTTGCGAAAATATCGTGGAAACGAGACGACATGACTGGCGTTCCGCGATGCGGAAAAGAAACTCGCGAAGGGTCTCGTAATCAGCGAGAAAAAAGTGGCTCTTTTCTCTGTTTTTCTTCGAGCGATAAGCTCAACGAATTCGAAAAACGCAAGTGGAACATCAAAATATGAGATTTCGTAAATACCCCGTATCAGTGGTTCCCAAAATTTTCTGTCCCAATTGTTATTATTATTTGTTTTTAGCAATTAGTAAAGAATATATTTGGCTTTTTACAGATAAACGATTCAAAACTTCGCGGCACCCAGTGTGAGAACCACTGCTCCATATTCTCGCTACTTTGCGGTTAGAAATCGGTTACGAACGTTTAGCGACCAATTCGAGTTTGATCGGAGATTGCGGCATATTTTTTCTTTTCGTTCTCGAGGTTACGGAAAATTTTTTTCAATGCTGAGTTCGCGTATTAACGCAGTTCACGTACCAAGGAAACGAACGCTGCACAGAAATTGGGCCGAGTCGATTTTGTAATTTCGGCCAATTTACGGACGTTATCGATGCGAGTAATTGGTCATAAACGATCGCAATGCGACGAAATAATGTGAAAACACGATGAACTACCGCAACGAAGGGGAAAATAAAATTTGTGCGAAGGCGAGGGTAAGGAGTGGTGTCTGTGTAATCGATAAATGCAATACGTCATCGGAAATCATACACAAAGGCAAAATTTTCCAATGTATGTGTTTTTTTTAAATACACTCGCAGGAAATAGCGTGTCAAGTAGAATTGTAGAATTCTCCGCGTTGTATCCTTGGACCTGACGGAGCTGTACTCATTTAAAGTTTGCAAGTTCGTAAAAGTAATTTTTCAGAAAATCGACTTTAACGTCGATTTTAATTTAAAGTCAATGTAATATTATGTAAAGTCAATATATATATAATATGACATTATCGACTTTAAATTACAATCAACGGTAAAGTCGACTTTCTAAAAAATTACTTTTACGAACTTGTAAAGTTTAAATGAGTGCAGCTCCGGTTCGTGTTCGAGATAATTATATATTCTACGATAATAATTATAATATTCACAATAGTAATACACGTATATTTCAATCTCACAAATTGTACCATTCCTATATAAAATTCTTATTTGAAGGTGAGTAAAAGTTAATAAACAACCTTCCATTGCTAACACAATGCAGACACAAGTTCTTATTATTATTTCAATATTTTTCCTTGTATTAAACTATTTTTATATACAAGTAAAAACTGACAAACTGAAAATTGGAGGAAAATTGATACACACCTCCTTTCCATGATCACGAAAAAAATATTTCCGAGTGTGGTTACTCAACCCATGTTACTAACGGATGGTTAAACAACTCCTAAATTCCTCTCAAGAACCCCTTCAAAGCTTCTATGGAGTCCGGTTGGGAAACACTGGGTTAGCGTCTCAATCCCTTTATTTCCTGAGAGCAATCGCCGAAAATCAAGGGAGAGGGGGGGGGGGGGGAGTACGAACGACCAGGAAAGACCACGATCGCATCGAGAGAACAGACAAATCGACGTCGTCGCACGGCGGAACATCAAATACGAGTAGAACGGCGTGAAGGCAAATTTAACCGGGTCAGCCGGCAGTGATTAAGATACAGTGGTCCCACGTCTCGATTCGAATCCTCGTCGTTTCGAGTGATATATACCCAGGTCGGGCACTCATGGAGCCACTCGGCCGAAAGTAAGGTCGCCGGGATTATATCATAATTTAGACGAAGGCAAAATTTACTATGGAGCCCAAGATACTTGATGAAGCTATGTAAACGCATACGTAATGAGCAAAAGCCGGGGCGGCGCGCTCGACGTAAACTAGAATCTCGACGGTACACCCGCGGCTTTAAAGGGAATGCGAGGTTTAATCCGAAATCCTAAATCCAAATAATGTTTGAAATAAAGATGACGGCAAAGCGTCCCGCGATAACGCGCGTCGCGGGGAAACTTAATGCGACGGGATAACCGGGAGGAGTGAATCGCGTTACGGGGGAATCAAATTTCCCAGCAATCTCCTCCTTCCCCCCCCCATCTCCCCCTCCCTCCGGGATCGGGGAAACTGCAGCGGAAAAAATTAATCGTACGGAGTAATAGAAAGATTTATCGTGAAATACTTTCCCCGTCGGCGAAATCTCATACGATCTCCGCGACCATTTTTCGTCGAGACGAACGGTAAGGCGATGGAGGTTACGAGGAATTTAATTCGATTGTCACTTTTTTTTCGGCGAACGTACGCGCGAATGAATCTCGAATAACTCTTCGGGCGAAAATGCGCATGGTTTTGATTTAACGCGTGTTTTAAATTATCAACCGCTCGGCGTTCTTGATTTTTGTGCGGGAATCCTTGGCTTTAAATCGCACTTAGACTGTTTTAATACGCGGAAACAATTGCGAGGAATAGAAATTTCTATTTTACACCAAGTGGATTCCTGAAAGTCTCGCGGTGTTCGACACAATCGACGCTCAGCGGGGATTTTTTTTATTCTCCGTGCTATTACGCTGCTCACTGTTTTTTTTTATGATCGTACGAACGCTAACTTTAAAACGCAATTTGTTAATCGAAGTGGCTCAACGATGCAGACAGGTACAATTTGTTATCTTCAACCAAAAATATGCGCTGATGCAAAAGTCTTTTTAACTTTTATACACGAGAGCGTATATTATTTTCATTCCAATCGACGAACGAACGAATCGTAGTAATTACACATTCGTAAATTATTATACCTGTTACTGAAACCCGAACGGCGATCGAATTTGTGAGTCGTTAATCGATCGATTTCTGAAATATCGTATTATTATATTGTTATTGGATTAAGGATTGTCGAGTTTGTCGCGTATCGTTAGAAAATCGCGTATCGTTGGAAAATCGCGTCTTCGCGAAACGAGTATCGTTAACGCAAAGTAACCGATGGATTAAAAGACGTCAGGTGTCCGCTCGGCCCAGCGTGCATCCGCTTTCGACTCGAGAGAAATCGATTACGAACACGGGAAGGGAATTATCGTACCAGCTTTTGCGGCCGCTCTATCGTTTTTCACTGACAGCGGCGAGCTCGGATAAACAATGCCACGACAGGCGCATAAAGCCACCGGAATGACCCGACCCGCTTCAAACCGACTTCATATTGGGATAGATTTATTTCACCTGTCATGCTCCCGATTCAATTTGCGATATCGCGATCCCGAATATGCTTCGCGCGACGGGACACGAAAAATAAACACCGTGGCCGGTTTGCCGTAATTTGGGAACAGGCCTCTTTGCAGGGTTCTTGCGGTACGAGCAGTCGTGATCAAATTTTTAAATATTCGAACACGCATTTTGGTCAACGACCAAATGTATAATGTAAAATGTAATGTACAAAACGTCAGAATTATTCCACTGTAAATTTATTTAGCCTCGACAAATGTTAGGAATTATATGAAAATTCACTGTAACGAAATCTGACTTTTTCCTCCGTCTGTACCGGTAGGCTGGATAAAATGTTGTACTCGTCGCGTCGGAAAGAAAATAACGTTCTACGCGAATATTTATGTCAATGTATTATGGCCGTAAGCGTACTCCGTTGTCGTGAGTACGTACTTTATCAGTACGTCGGGCTGCCAGTGCAATTTGCGAAATTATAATCTTAAATTATGCAGCGCCTCGGCAACGCGAAAAAATAAGGTCGACGGAAAAAAAGGGAAAGAAAAACGGAACGTGTAGTATGTTTAAAAACATCTTTGGGCATATTTCTTGTCCCTGCAAATCACGGTCGACAGCCTCGTCGCGCGTTAACGTACTCCATTGAAATAAACAAATAATAACGCCAAATGATTACATACTAGTAATGAAGTAATACGATCGATTAATTAATACTCGCCTTGTACACCTCGCGTGCGATCAACGTTTCCACGATCGAGAAAAGTTCTTCGACGCCTTTCGCGAGCCATTTAAAATGCGACGAATATTAACGAAATAGCGTGAGAAAATGTTCGCATGAAAATCGTCATGTTTTTTCCCGCCCTCGACAGGTATCGTTGGTTCATCGCGTTCATGACACCGCGGCGACGGGCGAAACCAGGTACTCGACGGAAAAGCTCGCATAATTTATGCGCGCCATAACCCCGACTACCGCGAACACGAGCTCGGCGCAATTCAGCACACGCCGCTGCATCTACGTCTTTCATTTACCCGTATTCCTGGGCATATCCCCCTGTTAATAGAACCGCAATCCTTCGGGATGGCGTGCACGTTCGGCGAATGCTAATTGCATTCTTGCCACGGCGCCGCGCTGAATATACCGTTTTTATAAAAAATAAATAAATAAATAACACAAAACAAAAGAGAAAGGACGGGCTGGGAACAGCGAGTCGGCGTCATTGTCGCGATTTGGAAAAGAGGAACCTTTTCGTTAAATTAAAGAAACGCGTGGTTGGCCGATACCGGGATTTTTCGTTGCGAATTTTACGAGCGAACCTTGCGTTGGGAATATTATGATAAAAGATATCTCCTGGATTTATGCCGTTTTTAGTATTGAGTTCGTAAACGTTGCACGTAAAGAGGAAAATGGGAACGAGCGGAAATAAATTCGAATCGAATGGGAAGCGTTGTTTTATCGAATCAAAGTAAATATGTACGTGGGAGGATGAAAATGTACGAGAAAATGTTTATCGGGAAAGGAAAATGTATAGATTTGTTATTCTTTTGAATATTGCAAACTAAATAGAAGATAATTTTATAAATGCGGACTTTAAGTTTAAAATACGCGTCGATGTTGTGTTTTGTCTCGAAGAAGTAAATTTTAATATAATTCCACCATAAATTGATGTCATTCGACACAGATGATGCATCAGACTTTATGCAACAAAAAAAACCTTTTTTGGGTTTTGAAAGCAAGCAGAAGTGACGCTTGCACATTTTGCTTATCGTGCCACGGACGTTGACGGAAAAACAGAAATTGCAATTGTCCAATTGTCGAATTAACGCGATATCGTCGGCGCGGGGATATTAAATGAATTTTAAAGGAATGTAGAAAATTAAATCGAATATGAACTGTTGATAAGTGTTATCGCGCCCGTGGAATCATAAATAAATATCTGGCAAACCGAGTGAGAATTAAATAACGCGCCTTCATATTTAATTAAATTAGTCGGAACGCGTTAGGAAAAAAAAATAGCATGAAGCCCTGCCGTCGACTGCTCTTAAATTAGATAAACAGATTACGCGCACGCATTACGATTTATCATGCGCCAGTATCATTAACTATGAAAACGCATTATCGCCCTAACAAGAATGATCGGGTCGTAAATAACGAACAATGAATAAAAGCGAATTAAATCATACGCGTACAGTTCGCTGCTCCATTACAACCGATTAATCGCGCGGAAGTGCAAAGTAAAAACAGGAATCAGGTACATTCGTGGGCATAACTTAACCCTTCGAGAGAAAAAGGCTTTCTACAGCTAACACGTGGTTCACGATAATAAGAACGAGGGACTTATTTGTTTACGTATTTATTAAATACTGTTTGTCTTGTATTATGTGCGTTACTGTTTGTAATCTTTGCTAACGCGAAACGCGTGCAGGAATCTAAGTGTGCGTTAATATTTTATTGCATTTATTGGAAGTTCCAGCTAAAGAAGTTCGTCGATGAAAATGACACCGGCATGGGTCCATAGCGCTCGAAGGGTTAAACATCGTCGGACGCGGATTCGTTAATTAGCTTCAACGCGTAAGAAATGCTTGCCGGTTTCTTGATCTTTAAAACCAACTTGTTCCGCTTTAGCTTCAAAGCGGCCTTACGCGCGTTAATATAACTTGCAAATTACGTAAGTCACCATTTTCAGTCTTTTTTACAGTCTCGCTTACCATAATAAAGTCGCATCTCTGACAATTTTAGTTACCTCGATGAAAAAAATAGCGTTTTAAAGCTAAACGTTCGCGGAAGCATAAAAAGTCTGCGATACAAAAAATATCATTGTTGACAGAAAATCTACGGTACCGTTAATTCATGTTTGTTTTTTTATCAACCTTTCCCGACGATTTTTAAATCAAAGAACGTTATTTCCGCATTGCGCTTCTCTCGGCAGCCGTGTCATTAACTAGAAAAAGATACCGTCGCTTCACGCCAAGTATTATCAGCCTGCGAACGTACATCGATCTTTGCTTTCGAAAAGCTGACCATCGCTTATGGCCTTCAGGACGTTTAGGGGGTATCGTGCGGTACGAGAGGCCATCCACAGAACGTTTCGCCGGGGAGTATCGCGGAGTCACGGTTCATAGGTGAATCCGCGTATACACCTAATTCATTAATCACCTCGCGTGTACGCGGGGAGTGAGGGGGGGGGGGCACGAATACCTATGCAATCCCACCGACGATCGTAAATCATAAGCGATCGCGGCTGTGTACGCGTAGTATCGCACAATGGGCGAGACTGGTAGCGAAGTGTTAATTATTATTAATAGCCCCGCTGACTGATGATCCTCGCGGAGCATCTGTAACTTCTCTTCCTCGAAGATTTCACTTTGCGAGAATTTTGGCGGTTCCTTGTCTTCGCCCCTCTTCGAGACGTCCCGTTCTGGAGGATTCGTCGGAAACGGACGTTGGAATGTTCGAAAATGAAAGAGGGGATTAACGTGAAATATAATATTTGTGTTCGCACGAAGGTGTTGGAGTTTAAGGGTTGAGAGTTAAAGGATTCAAGGAATACGGGGGAAATAAGGAAAATCTTTGATCGGTTGTGTTTGAGATGCATAGATTTTATGGTTGAAACATTTGGAATTATTTACTTTTTTCAATTGCTCCTAAAGCAAGTTTTTGATCTTGGAATTTTTAAATTATTTTTCTCATCCCTAAATCCCTCTCCCCTCTCACAAAGAAGAATTCTCAAATTGAAATTGTAAAAAGTCCGCTTTTCCTACTTTTTTAACCTTTAACATACCGATCTATCTCGAACACTATCGATTTAAACATTTAAAAATTAGTTTTTACTCCCGTCTTGAGTGTATTAAAACTTGTCGTTAGACTCGGATTAATTTGCAACGCGATGGAGACACCAAGTTAAATTATTTGATATCGTGTCCCTCATAGATACGCCGGTCCAACCAATCTCAGTGTACTACTCCTGTTTTTTTTACACGTCTAGTAGAACCGTATAAAAATGGAAATACGCGACACGACCGAGTACAAACCTATGTTTTCGAAAATATGAAAATACGTACAAACAAAAGTTGATTGGTATCGAGGGAGAAATATATTGATCCCTCCAAAAACCAACCGACTTCTGATTGGTACCTTTTTTGTATATTTACCGATGGGATTATAGTTACCTGCGATAGTTACCAGTGCAGTTTGTTCGGAGTACTTCACCTCCGTGTATGACAATCGATCGTAAAAAGCGGTATACGATCTGGATTATAAAAACTTATAATTTATAAAAAAAAAAAAAAGAGTCAGCGCGAGTTGCGAACGTATCGTTCTCGGAAGGCGGGAGACGCCATTCTTTTTACGCGCTTCGTTAATATTGATTAAGTACGCTCATACGCGTTACATGAGCGAGGGGCAGGCTGAAAAATGCGGTAAAATCGTGCTGCATGTTCCGCCGTGGGGTGGACGCGGGGATGGGGCGAAGCGTGAAAAGGGATGAAGAATGGAAAAACTAATGGAAGATCTAAGGCTTCCAACGAACGACACGTACTTTCATAACTACCGGTCGTTAATCGCGGTATCGCGAAAGCATTTTATACCGTAACGAGGAAAGGGGAAGCTTTGCGCGTTGTCAAAAGGAAAGAATAGAAGAAGGGAGAAAAATCGGCTCTGTGGGAGTAAGAAAAAGAAATCAGTGTAATGAATTATGCATGCGCAGCGAAACAAAAAGATCGCGAAACGTTCGCGGAAAATCAAAAGGCTCGACCTTCCTACATAAAAATTTTTCCCTTCGGCAACGCGCCAGGGTTAAGGTACACGCTGAAAATGCCATTTTCGGATTTTTAACTAACCATCTCGTTTTTTAACTTTTAAATGAGGTATTTTTTAAAAATCGTGCCGTTAAATGAGTTTTCGGAAAGTACTAATTTCCCGCTAAGATTGTGATATTGACACGTGTCCTTTGAAACATGCTGTACATTATATTCGGATGGAACAACGTGAAAAGGCTGTCTTCTCGGAATGTATTCGACCATCAATGAGAAATAACATCAAAGTCCTCGCCAATTTGAAAAATCATTCTCGGTTTACAGTGGAATGAAAAATATTTTCAAAAATCCCCTCGGGCTTTTCTTGCTTTTACGCGACACAGTTATTTATTAATAATTACGTAAACGCGGTCCGATTTTGTAGTCCGCGGACAGAGCGATGTAAAATATTTCACGTACAGCGATCGTTAAAGGAATACCAAATATGATCTCTGTACAATCACCCTTGTCGACGTTAAATTTTCCAGCGATACAAAACCATCCTTTATAAAACTTGGCATCATTTCCCCACAATGGCATCGCCGACGGCGGACGATATATAATTTCTCGTCGACCGGTCGGTAATAGGGAACGTTAATCGTGACTTTTTCCCTTAACGATCCGTTGTTATTACAGCAACGCCAAATTTATATTCTTTTGTCGGAGTGGGAAAAAAACGCGGGGAATAGACGAAGAGAGCTGGTAGAAACGGGACTGAGAGAGAGGGGGGGGGAGGAGGGTGGCGATAGTAGCAGGAAAAGGGACGGAAATCGGTGCAATGAATTATGCATGCCAGGAATCGAAGCGTGGCTATACATGCAACATTGATCGGCGAAATGCCGCATTACGTATTTGGAGCGTGTACGATGGGAGATATCACGAAAATGCTCGTAGTGCTGAAAGAAAAAAAATAAATACATATATATATATATATAGATGCCCCGCGTATCCGTCGCCGTTGTCAATATCGCCGACGCTCGTTACGCCCACGTGAATTTCCACAAAACGAAGAACGGCGGAAAATCAAATAACGTGGGTGGCAAGATCAAGCGAGTGCATTCAATTTATTATTTGATAAAGAAAATGCTTTTGGGTGTAATTAATTTTCAATCGATACTCGGCATGACAACTGTTCGAATGTAGAAATTATCTATGATAATGAGGATATGGGACAGTGATCGACAACCTGGTCCCTATCGTCCATTGGCGAGCGATTTAAGGTTTCATTGCGTCCGTTGGGAAGGGGATTCGTTATAAAAAATGATGTAGAAATTACGTTGCACACGCAGTGAATTGAGTTACCGTGGCACTAATGGGCTGTAAGGAAATTTTATCATCGATATTGATACAAGAGCGAGCAGTGGATATTAAACCTTTTAGTGCCGATCGAAACAGTTGTACCTAAACGAAAAGTACCGAGCCAAGTTGATGGATGTTGGCTAACGAACTTAAATATCTTTTAAATCTTGTAACTTTATGACAACAGGTTTTAGATCGGGGTGTTCAACCTTTTCACTTACCTGGGCAACATTCGAAGAAGAAGAAGAATTGTCCCTGGCAACGAATAAAATATACTAGTACCAGCGATAGTTGTTGAGCAGAAACGATAGTAAATACTCTATGATATATGTATAATAATCACTCTAATGAATAAGAAAAGATACCATTTTCGATCATAAATTTGATCAAAAACCGTAATGTATATTTTTGAAGACCCTCTACAGGTGTATATTAACAGTATCTTGCGACAGTTTTTTAAATAAAAAATACTACAACGGCACAGGAATTAAAGAAAAATAAGTGCGTACAAATCTCAATTATTGAAGGGAGCTTACGATTTTATGTTGGGTCGCGGATTGGACACCCCTATTTTAGAGCATTCTCTGTAGGCGCTTTTTACCCCACAAATTTCCAATTTATTTTGAAACAGGGTTCTCTCGCGATGCGAATAGTGAGACGCCATCGCACACGGAACGATATATCGTCGTTGGCACTTATCGCGAGTACTGCTAACAATAATATATCGTTGTTCGACTCTAAAAGGGCTAAAAGGCTGATGTTGCATGATCTGTATCAATTGGAGATGATTTTAATAGCATTTCAGTTTATCGATTCGATTGGCTGTATTATTTTATTTCTATTTTAAATAACTACAATATTATCTTATAATTTGCGAAAATGGGATCGATTTGTGTTTTAACGAGACACGGTGCGGGTGGCGAACGATCGCGCGCTTGTAATTATGCGCTGAATGAAACGATATTATGGTATATCGATCGACGTACTTCGATAAATTTTGTGGCGTTCTTAAATCGTGTTTAACGAACGCAACTCTTCGCCTCGCATCGCTAGCAGTGTCTGCTTTTGTAATATTCTACGAAACTTGGTAAAACAATGCTGTAATTAATTTCTCCTGTTCAACGATAATTTGATATCCAGTCTACCAGCTTGTAACTGTACACGCAAAACTTCGGCTCGGAAATAAAAGTTTGTAAACGAGTTCTCGCTATTGGTTTACGCGAGGCAAATGAATAATTCATTGGTTGTTGTATTAAAGAATGAGTGACGAATGGGACGACGACGAAGTTCGTACACCGCGCTTCTCCGTCTGGTTCGACTCAGACTTTTTTTATTTAAAAGACGAAAAAGTGTGACGCGTTGAATAATATTTACGTGCAGCAAGATTTTTCCGGATAAATAATCTGGTTCCCTGCAATCGTGCCAAATTTGCTACAAACAAAACGACCAGGTCAAAAACATTAATTAATAATTTATAAAGGTAATTAATAATATACTCGATGATGCAACTAGGAAAAGATATTTCGTGAAAAATATCCTTAAAACACAAGTCTTGAAATCAATTTTTGATCCACTCCTATCGATCCGATTTGAATAAAATTTTATCAAACTCGAGTTGATTAAAAACTGATTTTGAATACCCCGAATTCAACGGAGCGACGCGAAGCTGGATTACAACAGAAACGTACTATTTGAATCGTATTTGAGAAAAAGATATGTATAAAACAAATAATACAAACTAAAATAAAATCCTACTGGAGCATTAACGGAATTTTAAGGAACTGTATGTGCATCCCAGCAATTTTATTTTATTTTCCACTCTTCTTCCTTATGTTCCTTTCCTGTCGTTTAAAAGAAATCAATTCTCTTCGTAAAAACAACAATAATATTCCGGACGGGAGTACGATACGCGCCAACAACAAAGATCGGGCAGCATAAACGAGATCGATCCATAAAGTGGATCGAATCGAATTTAGTCGGCTGAAAGGGTCGATCGTACTCGATCACAGCCCCATTTTGCACCCTCGCAAAATCGGTCGGTCGCGTCAATGTCCGAAGGTGGGGCTGCAAATTAATTAGAAGCACTTCCGCCACGTCGAATCGATAATCGTTAATTAGGCCGGCATCAAAGGACGACACTTCGGAATTTCCACCCACGGCGATGCAGGTGCTGCTGTGACACCCATTTGGGACGTTACGCAGGGTACAATTAAGCCTCGTGCAATTTTATTATACGCTAATAATTATCGACGGGTGCTGGTTAACTCGATGAAACATTTAATTAACACCCCGAAACTTTTTGCTACCGATATGCCTTACGTAACGTTCAATCGATAGGCTACTAGGAATATTTATTATTATTCCCAGCGGTTAATGATAATTGATATGTACGTTGAGAATTATTATTCGAAGCTGTTAATAAACTCATTACGGACTCGAACTTTTTCTACGTACATTCCCGAATATATTTTTCCCACTGACGGAACATTTTTAGGTTAATTAAATGTCAAAGCTAAAATCAAAGTATTATTCATTTATCCAATAATAATTCGCGATATTAATTGATATTGATCGACTAGGTAACCGAGTACCCCGACAAATATTTACAGCTCGTTTCCATATCTTTGATTCATTCAAATCAACCGACCGGCAATTTGTTTAATCTGTTTAAGTCGCTAATATTGCTCAATCCCGTCAGATAGTTTTATATTTTTGAACGTATACTCAAGACTTTCGCCTATATGTCGTTTTGCTATATTTTATTGTTTCGTTCGGCAAGATAGGCTCACCCTGCAGACATTTCCAAAAGATCGATCGGATACTGAACTTTTCCTTTTACCGCTACTTAAGATTCCCTGAGGAATATTTCCTTTTGGCACGTATGCTCCGTTACGCTCCCAACGCATTTCGCGGAAATAAAATTCTCCTCTTCGCGAGGCTCTATGCCGCGCAATTTTACAAGACGTCCAATCGAATTCCACGAGACCGTGAGCACGAGGGTGCGTGGGTAAACTTCATAATTGATAGCTCGAACTATACGGGGATAAACAGAAACGCCGGTGGATCGACGCTCCTGGTGCGTCCCGTTTGGCAAACGGGCAAATTCGATTTGCACGATATTATTCGAATATCGAGGAGGGAATCGCGTGTATTGCACTCCCCCGGTTTGACGCCACAAATCTACACCGTCATCACTGAAATCCACTAATCAGATTAGAGGCTCATCCAAAATTCGTTAATTGAGTATTTATCGGCACTGTTTTACGTTCAAATCGGATCTCGTATTTTATAACGTTTGTAAACCTTTTTCAAGTTTCCATACGCTACCGCTATTTGGTTTTATTAATTGCTATTAATTTAAGAGCTTTAGGAGGGTTTTCCATTAAGCTTCCACGATTCGATAAAATAAAAACGATTGGTAGGATTTTAATTCGAAAAGTTTCATTCGATATTTCGGCAGGAGCGGTGTTGGCTTCAGAATGTCTGACCAATGACGGGTTTATCTACTTTACAGTCTGATCGATATCGGAACGAATTTATTATTTCGTATCACTTAGGTTCGTTTGGGATAAGAACGGTACGATATGTTTAAAAAGACAGGTAACCTAGGGATGAAAAATCAACTAGCTGGAAACATTGCAATTATTGACATTCGGTGGTGCAAATAGGAAATATTGCACCGATGTTACAACAAATTTATTATTCGGTATTACCTAGTTTGGTTCAAGATAATACCGGTACTGAGCGTTCTAGAAGTCATGTATCCCGGAATGAGAAATGAAGTCGTCAGAAGCATTGTAATTAATAATCTACTCCACGGTGCGTGTACGAAAAGACGTTCTCGTCCGTAATGAACTAATTAACCACGCCGACTGTACAACAAAAAATATCGACCAGGCTCCGGGGCTATTAAGACTTAACAATTAACTTCACGTCCCGACGAACCGCAATCGATTACAAAGCGCGTTATGTAACGTCATAATGAAATTTCTCCATTCGGC
Source organism: Pemphredon lugubris (assembly GCA_933228935.1). Lineage (NCBI taxonomy): Eukaryota > Metazoa > Arthropoda > Insecta > Hymenoptera > Crabronidae > Pemphredon > Pemphredon lugubris. The sequence continues at coordinate 39,127,991 of OW121819.1, read as the reverse complement.
TGCACCCGCCGGCCGCAAATTCAGTTTACCGGATATTATTTAATTACAGTCGACGTAGACTGCCGCGGCCGCGTGCCTTTGTGACCGTATAAAACAATCAGCGGATAATTCGATTCCTGCGCCCACGCGGGGAAAAAAAGGAGGAAAAGAAAAATCAGTTCACTCGTTGAATTCGAAAACACAGAAGTCACTCCTAGGAATGTTAACTAACGTTTCTTTTCGATCTTCGTTATCCGCGTAAAGCGCCTCGAGCTCTCCACAGAATTATCGATTAAACAATACCAAATTCTGTACGCTAACGGTTTAAATACAAAATACCCCGCGGGGGTTAACACGCGTGCCATGGCGCTGAAACCTTTATCACGACTATCGTTCAAAACAATTTATCGTACAACCCCTGTAACGCGTATCTTGTAATATTCATGGAATCGCGAATATTATTATCATCGAAACGAACCGCTAAAGCGCAAAATGCACCGTGGAACGCAACAGCTATTCAAAACTATATCTCTGCGTGCCACCCGCATTGCGCATAATAATTGTTTGTTGAACAACGATATTACGAATTATTTAACGGTTACGTCTCTGCTTATGCTGAAAATGTCGGAAGAAGTCGCGCGAAAAGTTCACCACCGTGGACCACCGGTCGCGTCTGCGACGCGAAACGCGTTAATAAAATTACCACCACCATCCCCCCGCTCCCTTTCTTTCCCATCCCTCTCGCGACGACTACCCTTACCATTTTATTTTGCCATTGGATTGGCTCGAGTTTCAAGAATATCGAGTTAATTACGGCTCGTCGATACGCCGACATTAGTATTCGCAAAGCCGTATCGATGATTCCCTCGTGGGAGGCAAACGAAAGTATTAAAATTCATAAAGTCCTCCCGGTAAGACGAATATCCCGTAATGGAATAGGGGAGAGCATTTCGGCATGCCAAATGGAGAATATTTGGCGTGACAGAAGCCACAAATCAAGCTTTCCACGGATACGTATATGCGTGTGTACGTATAGGAAAGCGTGACGCCCCTGTATCGCGTCGAAACAAGGATCGCCGGGGTGCCTATCGATCTCTCGCGCAACGCCGAACCATCGAATTCCAAATATTTAAGGATCACGAGCGCTGAACCCGTGGAATTTCAGTTTCGAGATCGCATCCATTCGGACGATATCGATCGGCTTGACCTTTGGGGTTTCGGTTATCGAGATTCGATTGCTTCTTCTAATCGACGCTCTCGCTTTCTCTCCTTTCCTCCGTCACCGCACGTCTTCCCCTTTCTTGCGGATCGACCGAGCGTTAAAAGGTCACCGGAAGTTGAGAAGAAATTATTCACGTTCGTTCTTTTTCTTTTTATTTTAGAAATAGATCAGTCAGTTTGAAATACAGGAGCCGTGAATATTTAACTGCGAGAGAGCGTGGTGAGTTTACGATGTTTGAAAGTGAAGGTGTGACTTTGTGGTAGTAGAATCTTTTCGGTGAAACGAGAATAAATTTTAATGAACATTGAATTAGGATAAGAATATAAGATTCTTCTTTTGCGCGACGCGACGAGCGTGTATAATTAATTTCGATTTCAGAAAAAACTTTAAAATGGTTCTAATATGTAAGCGATGTTCTTCACAGTGTTCAGATATTAACCGGAAGAAAGATAACAATATCAATATGTAATACGAACAACGTAAAATATAATTACGAAGGAGAATCATAATAAAGCCTACGTATATTTATTTTTAATTTCAGAAAAAACTTTGAAAAGATTCTCATACGCAATCGGTATTACTCAAAAGATTTATATACTAACGAATGCAATGGAGAGAAAATTATATAAATATCCAACTACGACCTACGTAAAATAGAATGACGACAAAAAATAGCAATAAAGCGACCGTATATTTATTTTTAATTCCAGAAAAATTGTTGAAAAGGTTCTCATACACGAACGATATTTTGAAAGGATTTAAATACTAACCGTTGGAGAGAAAATGAAGTGAACATTCGATACACGATAAGAACCAATTTAAAATATAATTTTATAAATAGAAAAACGTTGGATTGTCAAAAATTGTTTACCGAGCCTATTTCCTGTTTTACGCACAGCGTACTCATTCTGCGCATAGAGGCGCCGCTAAAGACGACGCCCATTTTCATGGCGGAATCGCGAAGTACGTACCGTGATGTACGTCGAGCATGATAGCTCGTGCCGTAACATTATTAAGGATATTAAATGGCTTCTTTGCTGGCACGGTAGGCAATTCTTTGAGCCGCGTCTCGATATTAGCCGTAATAAATTGTCGAACGTCGAGTACGTAATCGATTTCGGTGCCCTTAGAGACTCTGGCCTGGATTTCTTGTCGTATCCGCTCCACGACTCCCCGGTAATTTAAATAGCTTCGAACGGGGGCAATACGTAAGCGTCATTATCGGAAAATCATTATCGATCTGTATTTATGAACGGCGGTACGGAGCGGTATCAAAAGAAATCATAGCTTGATTTCAATTACGCCGATAGCACTCCGCGGGGGATTTCATTTCCGGTGAAAGAGTTTTAAACGCGCTTCAGATTTTGCGCGTTCCGAATACGTCGGTCGGGTGATATCGACATAAATACGGGATGAAAGGGTTGGTGCGAAATTCCAACGACACACAATGCTTTCGGAGATGTTACCGAGGAACAATAACCGCGGAGGAATCGATTGTGAGAATTTTAAGGTCGATGATCTTTCGATCTGAAGATGTAGCGACCGAGACTGATAATATTTTTGTGTCTTGCAGAAATCATTTGTATTATTAGTATTATTAATAGCATTGAGTAATATTATAATATTATTAACAACTGTATCATTAAAATTATTGTAGTACAGTATGTAGAGTACTATATTATTATACTCATTAATTAGTATTGTATATTATTGCTATCCAAGGATATATATTTTAAGCGAAAATAATATTGACCGAATCAACAACGGATCCGTCCGTACGCTTTTTTTCATAACTCGAAATATTTATCGATACCAACCGAGTGCATACCCCAACCACGCTACGATTTTCGCGAAACCAATTTTTGAATGCTGCTTTCAAAATTTTATTTAACCTCCTTTACCGTCATTTAACCATGAACGTACAGACGGAAAATTTATAAACGATAAATTCCAAATGTGTTTCAAAGAGAAGGTCGATCGTGAAATATATCGAATTAACTTCTTTCAGGTTAAACATTGAACGCACTTCAAACGATTCCTCTAAAACGAAGAGTTCCGTCATACAAATCGTACGGTTTTAATCCCCATTCTAATTTCCATCGAGTTGCTTTCCGCGTCCCGTGCCCGAGACGATTTTCATCTAAATTCCGATTTAGAGGAAAACCGTGGAAAATTATAACGAGAAAATAGAGGGAAACGCGTATCGTGTGTCGAAATACTGTATCTCTGATTGAATCTATTCCGAATCAACAAGCGGCAATCTGTTCTACGGGGGATGGTGTTAAATGCTTTCACGTGTATTCGTGCTAGCATACTCGCGAGTCTAATACACCCTGTGCCAATCGACCGAAACAATTGTTCTGTTAATCAGCGCAGAGATTGCCTGTTAACGGCGACGTTCCTGCTATGAGCGAGGTACCGTTGAACACAGACGTGCGTACCATTCGCAGGGACGTGAATTATTATACTCCTCCAGAAAGCTGTGAATCATTCGATTTTACGTCGCGTATGGTTTCAACGATATTTTCCGAATGAAGACTTCGCGAGCTTTTGGTGCAATTTTACTTCATCGCGGTACGCCATTCATTTTTATGGGATGGGTCTATGGTCGACCGACAACATTCAAGGGGTGGTAGAAAGGGGGTTGAAACAAACATTTTTCACTGATACACCAGGGGTGAAAATTTTCCCAATTTTGCGCTACGAGTCGTTAAACATTTTTAACTCTGCGTCTATCGGCCGTAGAACAATTTTTCTGTTTTTTTTTTTCGTTACATTCTGAAAAGCAAGGTTTTAACGAGAATTTTAAATACCGTAGAAAAGTTGATAGAAAAGCGATGGGATTAAAAAGTTTGTATTTTTGTGTCAATCACAGGAACTAGATGCCAAAGATTAATATATGTAATGGTATATCAGCATTGCGATACGTTACAATTTAAATCGGATTAGTGCGTATCCAATATCCTGATTAACACATCGTTCCGATACATAACCCGGAAGTCACTCATTTCGAAGTGTCTACTTTCCGTCAACGATCCTCCGCACATCAATCTAAATGACCGATTTAGTAACGTGATATGTGAAATTAAAGTCCAAATTACATCCCCTGTATCGGGATGCGTTAACTAATAAATCAACGAATCGGAGAACACGCGAATCTCCAAATATTTGTAGCTTTTCCCGCGTAAACCGGTAAATTAACGTATCGCGAATCGTATAAATTTCCACCGGATAACGATATCAATAATGGAATTTCGCCCCGTAAGGAAATTACGTGGAACTCGAATTTTTCTCGTACGCCGGTGTACATGAAGCGTAAATTAAATTTTCCCCTCGATACACGCGCATAACTCGTAGGGTTACTAAATTTTTGTCTACTTCCGCCCGTTCGACTCTCTCCTTCCTGCGCCCTCCCTCTCACGCGTAGGAAATTAATTTCCCTCGCATTATTCCTACTCTACGTCGCGTGTACGTTTCCCCGCTTTTCCCTGAAATTTTTCCAACCGAATTCGTTTAGAAAACCGGCACGTATCCCCGGGCATTCAAGCCGTGTCCACAAATTGATCCTCCCCCTCCCAGACGCGATCGAAAATCGGTAACGCGAATCCAACCCCCCCCCCCGTACAATGTACCATCAAACGAAACTTTTCATCCCGTTGACATTAATCACGAACCACCCTGACGAAGAAAAAGTTCACCTCAAAGGGCGAAGGAGGTGAAAGAAGAATTTTTTTTCTCTCTCCCTGTCCCCTCCACCACCCTCCAACCGGCGTATCCTCGCGTCGATTTCTCACGAGACAGCTCTCGTTTCGGGGGTAGTTTTGCCGATCGTCAAAGGGGGAGGGGCGGAGTGAAAGGGAACGTGGGGGCGTGTTAACAAAAGGGATATAGAAGCTCTAACGAGGGTGGACAACCACGGTCAGCCCGTCTTCGGGCAATCGAGAAACTAATTGCTATCGGCCAAACGATGTAGAACTTCCCCCACCCTCTCTCATCCCTCCCAGTGGATACGCTTCGCCCGCCGCCCCTTCCAACGCAGTCTAATTACATTTTGAAATTACGTCAGGCACGTAACTTCCGGGCGAAGACGGGGGATGCAGTGGGGGTGGCGATGGCGGGAGGGGTACGAGGGGGCTGGGATAAACGGATCAGAAACTGTTATCGGTTGGTCGTTAAGCTAATCGATTTGGCTCGCGCCGCCACCCTGTCCCGCGTGTTTCCAACCCCGCTTAAGGTTTCAGGTGAAATTTGTTTGCGGGTTTTCGCGCCGCGAAATAGCGAGAGGACTGGAGAATCGAGTTTTAGACCCCACCCCCATGAAACCTGTGTACGATCTCGGCGATTTGCATGTCGCGACATCGAGACTTCGCGACAACATTATTTGCGCGCGCCTTGGAATCCGCTTCGAATTTGTATGGGGTAATTGAACAAACTTTCAAGGCGTAGGAGACAACTGTCGCGCGTTGCGGGGAGCAGGGTTTCGAGCGTGCGCTTAAAACGTTTTGAATTCGAAATGTCGTCGGAGAAACTTATTCGCGCTGATTAGGGGTGAGAAGTGGAAGTTTTTAAATTGACGTGATTTTGTTAGACTTTCGCTGAAATTATTCTGTACTAGTGTAACCGAGGTTAAGGAAGTTTCAAAGTTGACACGATGTTTTGGGCTTGGCGAAAATTATTCGCATAGCCTTTACAAATGAAGTTGAAATTTGAATGGCGACATAAAGTTGTTGTTTTCAAAAGAAATTTTTTGGACCTTGTACAATCGAAATGAAAACAGTTTGAAACTAATCACAATGTTTTTGTTTTCACTAGAGATTATTCAGAGTCGGCAGAATTGAAATGGAAAAAGTTGGAAAGTTAGAATAACGTTTCTGTTTTCATTACAAATTATTCAGACCCCGTAGAGTCGTGATCGAACAAGTTTACGAAGTAATTGCGGTAAATTTCGGTTCGTATAGATTATACACTACCTCGCAATCCGTGTAAATACCGTTCACGCGAATTCACTGAAATATTGACTCGTTCGCTTTACCACTAAATCCTGATTTTCTAGTAAAAGCAATTGCAAGTCAACGACCCTCCCGAAGACTACGGCCAAATCATTTCTGTCGAACCACCAGAATCAAATGACGATTCCACAATAATCAAACGTAAATCTCAATTTACTCGATAATTACATGTATTATCGCAATTACAACCGACTATCAAACGCCCCATTGGAATCCCCACGTCCAACCGACATTGGACTAGTCTCGCGAAACTTTATACCGTCCAAAGGCAATCCGCGAATAATTAACGAGGGCCGCGCGAAAACTGGGTTTTCAACGCGCTTGCAATGCGTAGGCGTCGGTTCGAAGATACGACCGAAAAGGTGCATCGGGGTGAGCTAAAAAAAACCTCGAAAGAACAGAATAAATGAGAATATAGAGCGCGGAAAGTGGTCGGGGAAAGGGGCGGGGGGTGGCGGTGAGAGGAGATTGTAACGAAGAAATTTGCGAATTCCATATTCATGACTCGGTCTGCGACCCGCGATGCTACGTCCTCGTTAAATATAACGACCGGGTATTACAATGAGAAGCGTGCAAGAAATAACGGCGCTGATACAAAACTAGAGTATCATCCGGAACGTGATTACGGAATGTCTCGCGTAACTCGTGATTCCCCCTCGGGTGGTGTTATCGGAAAATTGGTGCACGCAAGAGCGGATGAAAAGAAGAGGAAGAAAAAAAAAAGAAACAGCTTTCCGGTATTCCACGGTTTGCGACGAAGACAATGGGAACCGGTTGTACCACACACCTCCCCCCCCAATGGATCTACGGTAGAAATTGATTTGGCGCAGCTGCCGCCTCGAGTATAACAACACCGACGAACGCGGGAGGAGCGCGATTGTTGTTGCCGTAACCGTTGTTACCGACGAGCGGCTTTGCTCCGAAGGGGTGGGAGAGGGAGAAAAAAAAGGGGGGGGGCAGAAAGGGGAAGACTGGTAACGGAAACGCGAGATACACAAAAGAGGCTGCTATTGGATACACGCCAACGACTTAGATACTTTGACTACTTACGAGCGAATAGCCAATAAGGATCTTCCACCGTTCACCGTTATCGCCCATAAAAATTTAACTCCCCTCCACCACCCCTCTCTACCCCGCTACCCTCAACTATTCTTCCCCCTCGACGCAGTTAAATTTAAATACAGATCGTACCGATTTTCTTCCCATCTTCGAAATGCAACCTGACGCTTCTCTTTATTGCCGGTGATTCTCGTGAATCTTGTTCGAAGAACGGGTTTAGGGTACAGGGAAGTGGATAAGACGAATAAAATATACTGGGAATTACGGAGTGTAGATATCGTTTGTACCACGGTGCGCGCGGTTATATTATAGCGTCAACAGTAAAGGAATAGTATGAGTAATAAAGGGAAAGTAACTTGTACGAATTTCAGGTGGAAACTACCGATAAATATAATACGCGATATAATGTAAAATATGATGTACCTACGTGTCGACTGATTATATCAGTTGGATTTATAATGGTTAACACTCCTAACGTGATTTCTGATAAAGGGCGGATACTGATATAAAAATAATATACCTTCGTGTCAGCTGATCACAGCAATCGTATTTATAATGCATAACACCTCCAACGCGATTTTCGATATAGCGCGGACACTAAGTTATCTAACTGCGAGGGCAAACATTGTCAACACACTCGGTCTTTATCCGATGCGTGTGCCTTTGCGGAATAAGCGTAGCGCCATCGCACATTCTTTTGTCGTGAAACACGAGCGGCGTTGCCGCGCTGCTTACAATTAAGCAAGTTTCGATTAGAGCACCCAGCAAGACCGTGGAACTGAAACAGTCGACAAAGTTCCGACGCTAAGAGGCCGTTTTAATTTCAGCCAGGATATCGCGCGGAATCCTATTCTTGATTTAGCTAGTCGTAGACACATACCTGGAGTGCCACCAACTATCTATAACCGCAAACGACCAATAACAAACTTCCGTGGATCGTGAAAATCTGCCTCCGGGTTATTGCGGGGCTAAATACTCACTCATAAAAGCCAATCTTTAGTGCACGCTTACCGGTATAATATCGCGCTACGATACTGCAGAACTTTGTTGTTTCCCTACCGTATACAACGGCTATATTAACTTTCTGTCGCGGATATATCGCCCTTACCGATATTACTTCCCTTACCCGCCCATCGTGCAGGGAATAAATTAGAGTACGCCCCCGACGAAATATTGTTACACGGCATAGAGATGATTTACGTATCGATTCGCGCGTCGAGGTTTCGTCTCGACGGTCAATCGTCTCGAGATCGGACATCCCGGTGCATCCCGATCCCGATCAATATTGATCGATCGTTGATCGATGGCGTTGAATCCGCACGGCCAGCACCGATCGATCGCTGCCGTAATCAACCGTTGTATATATGTTCTCGCTACCGGATGCGAGTTGAGTATGTATTTGGATCGTTAAGTCGAATAAATTTTCGAAATTCTCTCTTGCCTCTGATAGTTTAATGAATAAGCCAACTGCATGCAAGTGTATATGCACACAGTATATAGACTTAAGTTATATCAATATCCCAGGGATACGATAAGGTAAGATATGATTTAACAAAAAGGAAAAATACCCCTCATAGCGTATCCCGAGTTAGAGGGGGTTAATTCTTCCCCGGTTAAATTAATGAAACGATTCGCGAAAATTAACTGCGCGTAAATTGTAATTAAAATAAACTATCTCCACGAGTAAACAGGTTCGACGCTATTTAATTCGGAATTTAATTCGCCGAACGCCACGAAGTTGCGCATAAGTGCAGGTTCGCATGACGTTGGTGATTTTCAAGTAGGACAACGTTCGGTGGAAGGGTTACATCAACGATACGGGCATGTATTATGCGTGCGTATAATACGGGTGCACTCTATATAATGTATGTATATATTGTACACTGTACATATATGTGTACGCTGTATACAAGGGATATGTACAGTGGGTACAGAAAGATCCGGAGGACAGCCAAGCAGTACGAAAATACAAAGGGACTTCAGTTTTATTTTTCAATCAATATTATTTTTATTCCGTCAATAGGAATATGGGAAACGCGAATATATTTATTATATTGACCGAGGGAAATATGTGCCCGCTATTTCAGCCATTCTTTGTCGTCGATACTGGGAGCTTGTCGATCAGCGTGAACGAATAATCTGATACGATTCAAATGCAAATTTAATTTTTTCCCCCCGATAAACGACGGCAACGAGGTTGCCATGGCGCGCCATACTCTCCTTTATCATCGAATAATTAACCCCGCATCGATATACACCGGGATTTGATTGAATTGACGTTCGACAGTGATTATATTTTTAATTTACACGCGAATCTACGTATAATGCGGTACGATTAATTTTTCACGACAACGGTCATTACCAGCGATCGTTCGAATAAGTTCTACTTTTCTTTATCAATAAACAATTACCTTCGCTTTCGAGCTAGTCGGCATTCAGTGGCTATTTTATTTTTCATTCCCGCGCGAAACGCTCTTGTATATTTCCACCGCGAATCCGCGTATAACGCATTACCATAACTTTTTCACGCGATAAACTGAGATCAGAGAATCGTTCTAATATGCCGCACTTTTATCGTCAGATAATGAGATTTACGGCGATATGCATGGCGGTCGAGTTAATCGATACCGTAGCGCGGATTTTATTTTTCATTTCCACGCGAAACGTTCTTGACCGTTTGCCCGCGAAGCAGCGTATAACTCGTTACGAGAACTTTATCGCGTTATAAACGATAGTCGGGAAATTATTCTACCGTGCTATACGTTTGTCCATCGTAAAACAATTAGAATCGCGAGTTTTATCTTTCGATTCCACGCGAAAACGCTCTTGAACAATAGCTCCGCGAATCCAGGTGTAATGCGTTACGACTCAACGGGCTACGAGTGGTCGAAAAGAATTACGAACAACCGGAACACCAAATCGAACGTGGAAACAATGACGGGACATTCCCTGGAAAGCGGGGGCTTAAATGATGGAATCATCGAGTGGCCGTACCGTGTTTCAATCTGCCTACCATTTGTCCGAAAATTGCAGCGGTACAGCGTGCAACGGGGCGTAATCCACTTTCGGTCGCACGGCCGCGAATCCTTAATGACAAAATTCCCGGGTACAAAGTGAAAATCAAGTTTCGAGTCGTCATTGGGCCGTATAAAAAAGATAGAGGAAGAGAGCATTGGTACAGTGTCGAAGATTCGGCGCTGAATTGCGACGGGGCTTAGCCCTTCGACTACAAAGAAAACGACCGTATTGAAACGCGAATTGACGATTGACGGAGACACCGAGAAATAGTCAAACAGACGGCGAAACGGGGGGACCGAATGGATGAAAGAATAAGAGGCAAAAAATACGGAAAGGTAGGATCAAAGGGAAATTATGAGCGTTGCAGGTGTTGAAGGTGATGCGTTAAAATGCAAAGAGATATTATTAGCGAGTGTTATTCAGTTATTCAGAATTTTTATCAGAACGTTTGTGAATGAGGATTTTTTTTTAAGTTGACGAGACGTTTGAGTGAAACATATTACATGAATGTGAAAAACGTATTTCTAAATTGTAAGATAATAAAATACTGAATTGTAAAATTCTGACATTATATATACAGTGTAGCGTACAAAAAGTAGAATATTATCTGGTAATATAATAATGTTATTATTGATATAATATCAATAATCAAACTTCGGTTATTGTTAACATTTATTTTGCGGCACATTCTTTAAAATTAAATAACGTCAAAGAAAAAACTTTTAAAAATATGGCAGACCACTTACATAATCATGAGCACATATGTCTACATTTATATAACTGTGTTAAAATCTCTTGCATCTCTTTCCTCCGATTATTATTTAAATATTCCCAACAGTACCGATCACCGATTTATTCCGCTTTATCAAACGGGCGGCAGAGCCTGGGAGCATTAAAAGAATAACGCAGAATTCAAAGCCGGTATCGACGAGCTTCAAGAACGAGCGCAAAGGAGGCGGAAATACGAAGGAAACGGAAAGGTAAATGAAGTGTGATTACGGAAATCGAGGTTTATTGTTTGCATCGTCGTGCGCGGATTTCCGCCATTGACGATTACCCACTGGCCCAGGTAAATCGAGAACGAAGCGTAAAACTCGTTACGCGCCTCGAACTTATCGAAACTACTTGGGACCCGTATACTATTCGTGGAAGCAGATTGCGATAAGCCCCCTGACGCGGAAGCAGATGCTTTCCTAAGAAGATTTGCGAACCCTTTGCGCACGGATCCTTTTCGCGAATCAACAAACTTGCCCCGAAATTTGAATAAAACATTGCGACAAGTTCTCTTTTCCTTTTTTTCCTCTTCTTCTTATTCTCCATTCGACGCGAGGAACTCTCTCGGCACGTAAGGGCGAAGAAGTATTTCAAAGTTAAGAGCATTTTTGCGGTGCAAACAAAAGCCAATGGCGGTTGGAAGTGGAAAGTAGAATTGCCGCGCACTCGGCAAAGGGCTGGCGGATTTCGTCGATATTTATCGAACATTTCAAATACGATCTTGAAAAAAACGATAGAATGATTGATCAAGGTCGACAAATAAAAAATCGCTCCCCACTCTTGGATGCGCGATTGAAATTGATAATCGTGCCGAGCAAAGTTAGTAATCGATAGTATATTAATTCAATAAACTTTGTTTACGACGTCGAGATAATAACGCTGCATACTATTATAGTGTCAAACATGCCGACGATTAGAATTCTTTTCGTTCTACTTTCATGATCTTTTTGTAACACTCAGCGAATAATAACACCGAGTAATTATCGTACCAATATTATCAGAGTAATTATGCGCGATCAACCGTTCCATCGTGGTGCGAAAAATTGTCCAATTCGAAATGGCAAAAAGCGCGAGAGCCGATCCGATTGATTTTACCCGGCAGACCGTATTATCGCAACCGAAGCTTGTTCTCCGATATATAAAGACAAAAAGTAGAATCAATATATAAATAAACGAAGAGTCAGGATATTTTGTATCGAAGGCGGTAGCGTGGAACAATAGAGGAGAGCAAACGAACCGAATTAAGTCCCGGCGGTGAATCGAGCTGGAGCGATTTCCGAAGTATCGAGAGAGGGAAAGGGTCAATTAGGAAGTAAGGAAGAAAAGCTGTCTCGCGTAGGAACTAAAAGGGAATCCTGGCAGTGATTCCTCGTAATTCGATGAGCGGACCGATGTCTCGAGGAAACGATCGAGACGGTGGGGGGGAGCAATAAAAGGTATCCCGAAGGAAAGCCTTCGGGAAAAGGTAAAAGACAAGGGGAGGAAAAAAGAGCAGAGTCTTCGCCGAAGAACAAAACGGAAGATGAATTACGAGTAGAGAATCAGCATAAAGATTCTCCCACGAGTATCGTGCAAAATTGCACGCTCTTCCCCACCGAGTACCCATTGGCGACGATGTCGGGGGGCAAATATATCGCTAACGGGTGCACCCGAAATATTTCAATTATGCAAATTCCCCTGCTTACCTGGAATAACGTCCGCGCGATGCCGTTTAACACGTTGCATGCGGGAAACTTACTTTTACCTTTTTCGCAGCCCGTCACTAGAACGCGGGTGACGTGGAAGGAAGTTTTAGTAGATTCGTACTGGATAGCGGGTATCGTATAAATACGATGGGCATTGGTAGTGTGTGAAAACATATCGTTTTTTTTAGAAATCGTAGAGCATATGTTTGAGTGTAAAATAAAAAAGTTTCGTTTAGAAAAACAATGTAATTATTGATTTATCGCGATTTTACTGAACGACCAAACTTCCGCGAAATTCACGAAAAAAACGCCCGCTACACGCGCAAGTCCGCGAGGAGATATACCCGCGTGCAAGGTGTTAAGAATCCCGAAAGCGAGGAACGAGGGACGTTAGAATTCGATGGAGACTTCGAAACGAACGGTAACCGCGGAATGATAAGAAGCCTGGGGTCCAATTAGGGAAAAACGGAAGAAATACCGTTTCACGGTAAAAACGAAAGGAGAGTCCGTGTTGCTTTCGTAATTCGATAAACCGTTCGCGTTTCGAGGAAACGATACAGGGAGGGGGGCAATGAAAAATCGCGGGAAGGTAGGGAAGCGAATCGTTCCGAAGCTAACCGCTCCGAATTCGACGGTCGACGTCGTTTTCTCCCGAAATGCAACTGGAGGAGTCGTCGGGTGAAACGGTCGATTTATACGACACGGGAAATCTCGAATGATTTCGGGGCTACTTAAGAGGCAAATGAATTCCGCGCGCACGGTAATGGCGGATTTAATCCTAAAATCATCTATCCATCGCTGCCTTATAACTCGGAGGGCAAATTACTTTGGCCGAGAGCGAGGAAAACAATTCGAGAGGTAAATTGTACGAATGGAATCCAATTTTCATGATTATTTCGTGGTGGGCGTACCTTACGCCGGGGCACCCGTTATAATCAACGAATTTCAATATCAGAATTTAATTAACATACTTCGCGCGACTGGAATATATGTACATATACATATGTATTTATTTGCCCGGAGTCCCGATGTCATTTGAAAGATTATCCCGTTCTAAATGGACGAATCGATGAGAATTTCGATGCAATTAAATCACGAAATAACCCGTTAGTCCGTGACGTATAATAATGTATTTAATACCCGTTGAAATATTTCCGGTCATTATTTTAATTAACGTACCTTGAAAACATTTCGCTCCGATTTGTGGTTACTCGCGGAACTCGTAGACAGTGTGAAAAATTTATGTATTTTTGAATTGATAAGAAAGATGCGCACGAAATTCGTTTTAACTTTTATATCAACGTTACAATATCTAAACGTATCTACTTCGAATACGATCATTTTAATTACTTTAATTATTTCCATCACAATTGTAATTTCAGACTTGAGCTATTTTTTATTCTGCTTATTTTATATATACTCACAATAAATATCAGTAATTTGTATTGCCTCTTACTGCAGAGACAAGCGTTGTCTCTTGATAATGCAATATCTGATAACAAAATATTATAACACAGTGGACGCGGATAGCGATAAGCATTCAAGGGAGCGCTCGAACAATTTTGATAGTTTGAAATTAATATTACAATTGAAATAATTGCAATAATTCTATCGCAATTATAACACTCGCAATGTATCCGTATTATGCTAATAAATCTTAGAACTTTGTCTTCTTCTTAAAATTGCATGTTAATTCGCTACAATCTCGTTGCGCGTTACGTCGTGCATTATCCAAAAGTGCACCGGGGTTGTTTAAACAGACGGGAAAAAGAGAGACGCGACTCAAAATGTTTTGCCGTCGCTCGAAATCCTTTACACAAGAAGCGTGGCAAAGAGACGGATGACAGGAAGATGAAACGGGAGGGGCGAGGGGACGGCAGAGGGGCGAAGGAGGCAGGGGGTGGGAGCCATTCATGCATTATTTATTCGCAAAACAGACAGTGGTGCTCGGGAGAGAAAAAAAAGAGTGCGGGTACATCAAACATCCCCTAGGCAAGATCGTACCGAATCTCTCTCTTTATCGTCCTCTTGGAAAAGTGGCGGACGTACAATGCGCGGTTCCTTCTTTGCATTCGCCGTATTATACGGTGGGATCTTGCCGCGAGATAATTTACATACTCCGCGAACGTCCGTGAATTGAACGGAGAAATCTCGGTGAAGTCTCGCTGATAATTTTTGTCGTTATTCGTGTTCCCACGAGGAACTTTGATAACGATCCGCGTTGGTGGTCAGCTTCGCGAAGCGAGATAGCACGAGTTAACGAGAGTGCGGGTGGATGATTTGTTTGAATAGAAACCGCGTATCGGGTGACTATAACGCGTTCAAACCTGGCAGTATAATATGCAATATTTCTGCGCGGGTCTGTGCTTTTTTTTCTATGTTTTACAAAAACTTAATTTGGAATGAATTGTATGACAAACCAAACTGCCCACTGTAGCTAGTATTTGCTGGAGGGACGGCGAAATCATTTTTTGTATTTTAATTTTACTTAAACCCCTCACACTCAGAGCACGTTGCGATGTATATAAACATTTTATTTCTAAAGCCTTTTGTTGAAGCCATTTTTAATTTATTTACATCGGGACCTTGTGCACATGACACTGTACAGTATACTAATTATTTAAAAAATACCAAAAACATTTTTTCATGTCCCTTTAATGTACCACATAAGAGAATTTACAAAAAATGTTGTCTATAAAAAATTAAAAGTCAGGTCTAAGGAGGTTAATTACACTGTAACCACTGATGAACGTGCGGGCTTAAAGTGCATAACCGCGTGTCCACCGGTGAGCAAGCTGGTCGGTGAAGTAGTTAAAGGGTGGCCCACCATAGTGATTATTTATTTTAATTAATCGATTTAATTATCGATTCTCACTTGTTTACGGTTGCTGGAACGTAGTTACCGGAGTTCGACAATTAGTTTTAGTTGAGAGTCTGAAAGTAACGAGGGTAATATTCGACTTCCAGACTCTCATGTAAAACTGATCGTCGAACTTTGCGTTACGACGCGATAATTAAATACACATTTTCGGGACAG
Organism: Pemphredon lugubris; assembly: GCA_933228935.1. Lineage (NCBI taxonomy): Eukaryota > Metazoa > Arthropoda > Insecta > Hymenoptera > Crabronidae > Pemphredon > Pemphredon lugubris. The sequence continues at coordinate 39,112,208 of OW121819.1, read as the reverse complement.
CGAAAACCACAAATTCGAAAACTATTCGACGGTGAAGCGCTAAGCGGTGGGACGGAGTAAACCGTAAAGTCCCTTAAAGATGTTATCGAATGTCAACCGAACGAAGGGGCGGTTGCGAATTATCCGATAATTTGGCAGTACGGTGGCTCATTGCCAGATTGCGTCTGCGCTCTCGCAGAAATTCTTGGCTAGCACGGGTCCGTACATTCTTCACGCTTCATTGCGCAAGGTGGAACCGTTCCATAAAAATTCATATTCCGCCGGCGATATGGGTCTTCGTCTTTCTCGCTTCCGGCAATTGCGGGAAAGAGGATATCGCCAAAAAATTAAAGAAACGAGTTGAACGAAAATTAAAACTTTTCGAAGGATCGTGAAATTATTAATAATCGGAAGCCTCTTTCCGCCGGGGTGTTTTATGCGTATCGATTTTGAAATACGTGTCACGATAGAAATTCGTTGAATTAAATATTAGATTAATATGCAAGGATGGAAATTCGTTAAATTAAATACGAGAACTTAAACCTTTCAAAATTTTATTTCTCGTTTCAATTATATTCGCGACGAACGAATGCTTTCGTCCCGCTCGAGTGGCGAAGATAAAATCAACGATACAAAAATTAATGTTTCGGAAAGCAAAGTTACGAGGGCGAATTATCATTTCCACGCGATAAAGAATCCCCGCGGTATGTCGCTACAATCGAAACAATCGAAACAATGGCGGGAGGAGTAACAATAGCGAGACTTTCGAGAACTCAATCTCTCTCGTATCATTTGTCATCTGGGTAATCAAAAGGTCTGACGAGAGTTTACTTTCTTGCTTCGAAAATGAGTTTTAAATATGAAAAATAATGGAGTCCGCGAGCCTTTATTTATGTTCGCCTTCGGTGCCAAAGGGGGATCTCGTTCCACTCGGAAAAAGAAAATATTATCTCGCGTAATATTTCTTTACGCTAACGCGCGGCGGTATTATTACGAAGTTCCGAGCGAAAAAAGAACTGGGCGATAGAAAAGGTGGCTACCGGGATGACAAACGTTCCGCGATAAAACTCCATCTTTTTTTCGTCTATAGATATTTCAACTCCCTCCCCCTTTCGACCGATCCTCCCCGTTCGTCCAATTGTTCCCGTTAACTCCGTTCTTAATTAATCTTTTCGACTTTGCTGTTATTAGATATCGAAACTGAGCGATTAAATTGAACCGCTATATTGGTCTTCGATATTTATCGGGAGTTTCAAATTTTATCTTTAAAAAAAATGAATATGGTGGTGGGTGGGTCAAGGTCGATAAATACAGGGAGGGACCGATTAATTTGAACCGTGAAATTGCTGAATTTAATTTTTAAAAAATCGCGAGCGTGATTTATCAATGTCAACATGAAAATGAAATCGATAATCGTGTCGAGCATAACGACGGTTATTATTCTGATCGTTCGTCTTTCGCGATTTTTTTTTATTGCGCTGCGGATAATACAATGAGTAATTATCTTAACGATATTATCGGAGTAATTATCATAACGATATTATCGGAGTAATTATACAGGATCAACGGAACGTTCCATCGCGGTCCGATAAATTTTCAAATTCCAAATGACAGAAAGCATGAAAGCTGGTCCGATTGATTTTATCGAGTTTGACCCGTCCAATTGCTCACGTTGACCGCGTTCTTAATTAATCTCGTCCACGTTGCTGATATTCGATATCGATAAGATGAGTTGGAACGCGAAACTGTAATGAATTTCAAGATCTAACCGTCAAGGGTGTGTTCTAGTTTCCGATTTCAAAGGATACAGGGGGTGGAAATTACCACGAAACCATACGAAATCCCAAGATCCTTCCAACAAGGGTGTTTCCCCGTTTACCATTTCGAAGGATTCAGTGGGGTAAAAATTACCACGAAAACTATCAAAAGTCCCAAGATCCTCTCATCAAAGGTGTTTCCACGATTACGGAACTACAGGGCGTGGTGGAAATTTATCGAACACCTAAGACAAAAGTTCGAGCTGTTTAGAATTTAATTCGTAATCGAGTTCGCGAAATTTATTTTCTATATCCATCGTTCCTTATTCCGTCCCAGAAGAGACCGTAAATATCTTAATGACGAACGACAGTTTCGCGAAACGAAGGTACAGATAGAAATAAAAATACATCGAATTCCGTTACGCTCGAAATCAATCTCGATTACCGTGGTCTGAATTTTTTAAGTCGCAACGCGAAGTTTCGTTCCGGGGGCCGCAATCAAATATTAGGGGGGTTTTCTAATAAATCGTGGTTCCCCGGTCCCCGACCCTTCGTCCCAAAATACCTTAAATCAATCCACCGACTTCGTTCGCAACTCTGAAACTTCAAACTCCTCCCTTATCGATCATCGGAAGCTTTTCGATTTGTTTCTCGAAAAGTAGGTAAAGCATTTTCCGCGCTATTACCCTCGAGGACAGAGGGATAAAATATTTCCGGCGATTTTTTCGAACGGAAAAATGAGGGAAACGTACGAAATCGGTTTATATTTCGAGGAAGACTTTCGGCGGAAAGCAAAAGACGTTTCACGAAGGGAGAACCTTAAGGACTAAGTAAATCGACGTGCTTTTCGAAGAGAAATACGGGATCCGGAAAATGCATTTCGTACCATTCAAATCCATTCGTATGACCAATACCCACATTCCTCTCGTACATATACCTCGTTTAACAAGTGGGGAAAGAAAATGCATGACAATGTCACGAATCGCGCTCGTTACGAAACCTGCAGGTAATATAATCAAATATGAGACTTTTCTATTTTTATTTAAATTGGACAATATTTCTACGAACTCGTCGCGTATTTTGTGGCAGTGATTTTTCACAGAACCAACACCCACTCTTCCCTCGTAAATTTTCCTCGTTGAAGTAAAAAAAAAAAGTGCGACAACCTCGCTATCGCGTTACGTTTAAATCGGGCATGTTACAAAATACGTGATCTAATCGTAAATGAGATTTCACCGCTTTAATTTAAATCAAACGATAGTTCTACATACTTCTCACGTATTTTGGGGGCAGCGTTTTATCACACGAATATCCGAGAAGCTCGCAGTATCCGACGGGGTCATAGAAATTTCCTATTACCATTTTTCTTTTGTGACACATCTAGTTTAAAAATCTAGTTTAAAAATCGCTCGTAATTTACGTTACGTGACAAAATATCTTCTCGGTTACGTCGTATTCACGATTCGCGTATCTGTACATCTGTACCGAAACGTTAAAAAAAGGGTTACTTACGAGTACTTCTTGCATATCACGAGTCAGATATCACTCGTGACGTATAAATCGAGTTCGTTAACATTCCCTTTGCCTCTCTAATCAAAAATCAAATTGATATTTCCGCGTAATCTTAATCGATCGTTCAATGGTGCCCTCGCTATACAGTTTCCACGTCAGCTCCAAAATAATCAAAATTTCAATGTTTTAATCGATTCCGGGAATAAATCTCCCGAATTAGCGATGCCGTTCGAGGAAGCGGAATACTGCAAAAAATGGATGCGGTAATCGATAAACTCGATTCGAGGATTCTTCGAAGCGTATTCCCGCGGGACGAGCAGAGGAGGGTCCATGCTTATATCTCCCGAAATATAAAGCGCAACTCCAGATAATCTCGCGCTGAATAATATTATATCCGTGGAGAGCGAGGGAAGCGTGAGTGAGGGAGAAATGGGAATAAAAAGTGAGACGGAAGCTATGGAACACGTACAACGCGGCGAGCAAACCACCGTGCGGAATACAAATGTGCGTTAGTATCATATTGAGATTACACGGCGGTAGATTTAATGTACCGAGGTAAATTTTCGTATCGATGCAATCTTACACGCATTAACGATGCGACGGAACGCACGAGTCTCTTTTTCGGCAAAAACTTGGCATCGCTCGTGCCGGAATAATTCTCGGGAGAGTCCGCTAATCCGCGATAGGGATAATAAAACCGCGAGTGCGGTTCTTGCTTGGGAGTGCGTATCGCGATTCGCAATTAGTCTCCCGTTATACGCGAGAATAAACCGTTATCGATAAGGATCGTTGGCGCGGGAAATAACAAAGTTGTTCTTGGAAAATTTAATACGCTGTTTAGTTCAGTTTTACAGGTAGAAATTAATTTGAAAATCAAACTAGTTTGTTTACGCAATGTTGGGTGAGAGAATATTTTGTTTGAAATTTATAAAATAAAAGGTGTCAAGTTGGGGAGTTATAGTTATAAAGGAAGTTATTATACTAACGATATAAGCTAAGAAGTTAATTGCAACTCTATGTAACGAATTAAATTTTTAATAAAAATTCCAATGAATTCGTATCATACGAGGAGCGATAGGAATTATCAGCCCCAGTGATCGAAACTAAACCACACTGAATTAGGAAAACAAAAAATTTGATCTCAAGATACTCTACCTGTTTCTATGTTCAAGAAACTAATTTCCTCGCGAGGAGCCATAATTACAACCACGCTTGATACGACGGATTCATCGATAGGGGAGTTTATCACGCTCACGACTAAAGCGGCGTCGGTGGTTACAACAACGGCATTAATCGACGGCGTCGATACAGAGGGAACTCGTAGCGATTTGCATGCGGGATCTCCGGGCGGACTTCCGGTAATTCCGCGAGCGTCCCGGGGCTCCGACGCCCCTTCCTCCCCCCCCCCTCCCCCGAAAGCGCTTCTCAATCTCCGTATCATGAATCGCGTCTGCGGGAATAACGCGCGGCGGACGTTTTGCGGGGGACCATGTAAAAGAGACCTATTTGGCCTGTCTACTATTTCACGTTCCGGTGCAGCTACGTGCCGAGAATGAAAATAAATTCCCTGGCATGGAACGTGTTGTATTTGCCTCGGGCGTGGGCCGATACATCGTTCGTGAATTATCCGCGGAGATAGAGGCGATCGTATCGATACATCGAGGCGGGAAATGGGCGGTATAGAGGTAACTATAATATTTTGAAGATACGAATCTAATGGTACTCCGATGGAGTCATAATCGACGTCGTTATGTCAACGATGCGTATACAGGATGAATCTGATAACTGGCCAGGACTAGATTCCCTTGCTGTAAAAAGTGTAATAGCAGTTTGCAACTGCACCGATGCGCTTATGTAAAAATCGCACCCTGCGTTTCTAATGTACCAATCCCGCTCTCGTACTTCCCTAATCGTAAATTAGTTATAAGTTAGTACAGTCAATGTTTTGCGCGCTGCCGAATTCCTCCGAATCCTCTGCATCACTACTTTGCCCCGTACCTATCCTTATCGCCATTACGAACATCGAAAATTCACGTTAACATAATGAACAACAAGTTACTCATCACCCATTTTACACTCTATTTTCTATGATAATAGTTTTCCTTGAACCTACCATCAGACAGATTTCTTTTCTATCTTCAAAAGGACCAAAGTTAAACGTCAAATGACGTGCTAAAATTATGGCGATATCGATCGTTCGTAAATATCAAAATTAAAAGAGCTATTAATAGTTATATAGTATCTATCGAACGTAACGACCGAGTTCGGAGAACCGACCTATTAATCGCCAAAGAAAAAGCGTAATGATATTCGTTTCAGTGATATAAAGTTACATCGGCCAGACACAAGAATCTCCTTCTTAGTAATAAGGATTAGTAATAAGTTATTACCATTATCCTGGTAGAGTTTAATCGAGGACGGTACGAACATCCTGATTAAGATGGCGTATTTTATGCCACGGATGGGGTACTATGACAATTACGTTATATCACGTAAATTAATGGAAGGACGTAATTAGGCCAGAACAGACGGGGAAATTCAATTCTACGAATTAAACGCAATATTGTAAGAAGAAACGCAAAGGATCGCGAATACAAAATTTCTGAAATGAAATTCCAATTACGGACGCGGGAAGCAACGTGGATTGTACAGGAAAAGAGAGAGAGAGAGAGGGGAAAATGCGATTAAAAAGTACGCCCTCGCGATTCCAGAAACGACAACAACCTCGCGACCCCGCTCGCTGGGGGGGGGGGGGGGTGGAAAGCGGTAATGCGACATTAGTTTTTTAATAAGGGTACGCATTCAACATCGCCGTAATTCGACGTAATTGCGGTGTACGCCGCGTTACGAGTGCCGTTATCGCGATTAAACACGCGTCCCGAGAACGATCATTACCCGACGATGATTTTAATCAAGCGCGATGAAACGTTAAAGCGCGCGATACGACGTCAATAACCCTCGTCCGACGGATGACTCGAGGGCGGTTAGAACGTAATGAAAAATTAACCCAATGTTTCCATGGATAATGCGACGCGAGGTCACGTCACATTTAACGCTACTAATGAAACTCGTATCTTAATTCCTTTTACCGCGACATTTGCATACGCGAAACACCGGTGGTGGGAGGAGGTAGGGGGCGGGAGGGATGGGGTGGGAAATTCTCCGACCAAATAGCTGCAATTTGCGACAGCAACGAAGCGGAGTGATATATTTGCTCCCGTTGAAACTCGTTATAATTAGAGGGTAAATATAATCCGTGGTATTTCGAGGTTGAAAAGCGGCGCATTGTTTTTGAAAATCTTTAGTGGACTCACGCCATTGTGTATCATATTAAGATCCTTTCGTCGTCCTTTTGGCAATCTTTGACCCGATGTTTAACTAGCACTGGTTTAGTTTGCGACAATGGGAAAGGACTGATTCCCACGCGAATACGTCGCCCATTGTTTCGGAGAGCGTTGCCAGTTCACCCCCTTCTCGATCGTAACGTTTGCCCCGCGAATAATCACGCGGATTTATCAGCGGTCCAGAAACAATTGATCGCGCGCGACCGACATTTTTTGTGGAAATATTTTCCTAAGCTATTTTCCCGCCGAGAGGATTCCTCCTCTGTTAAGGGGGTCGATACGGCTTCCGTGTTCTCCGCCTGTCGGGTAAAGGAATGCAAAAATTGTATTACCGGCGTCGTTTGTCAGTCGGCGAGATCAAAGGCGTGGATGAGAGATTTGTCAGCTACAAGGGCGTCAGATTACGAGTTTCCACCGAAGTATCGGGACGATGAGTAAAAATCGGCAAAAGGATCGCTAATATCGACCAAAGCCAAGGTTCGTTAAATCCAAGTGTGTTTCGTTTAGCAATGAAAAGAGAGAGAGAGAGAGAGAGAGAGAGTCTGGAATGACACTCGATTCCACATTTCTGAAATATGGAAACGGTGTACCAAAATCGATAGATAAATCGCTGACCTCGACCAAACTCAACGTTCGTTACTTCCACATATACAGATTTCGTTGCTGCGGAAAAAAGGAGAGACTCTGCGACGGTAGTTAATTCCGTTTGTCCGGAGTATCGAAACGATGCAATGTCCAGATCTCGGCAGAAAAATCGCGAGCAATAAGATCGCCATCCTCGGCCAAAATCAACGTTCGTTACCTCCAAATGTCTTTTGCCGCCGCGAAAAAAGAAACGGATAGCCTCATCAAAATTTCCCGTCACGCCCATTGTTCTCGGAGGGTTGGGGTGGAGGGCCAGTTGATTCTCAACGAAATTATAAAAGGGCCGCGTCGAAAGGAGCAAGAAAGGTGGATCGCGACGGACGCGTGAGTTATGTTACGAGAAACTGGATCGGATAACAATCCCGAATCGGTATGCACTCCTGGATTGCTGAATCCATCGAACGACTTCTGGCGCCAGAACAATTGGCCGGGATCCTAGAAAAGCAACCGCTTCCCGCGGAGATGGTATAAACTCGATAAACACGGGTATATTTTCGTATGTACGCGAGACAGTGCAAACGCAGACACCTCGGTCCAGCGTTCGTGCACCATTTCCGAGAAATAGCGTGCGATTGCTTTAATTAAATCAAGGAATAATTTAAATAAAGTTCGGTGAATTGCAAGAAAACTACTCGATTGATCCTTTGAAATTCTCTCTCATTTAAGAATACAAATCTTGAACAATAAGAATCATTTAAGAAAAAAGAAATTCTTTTAGATATGGCGGATGCGCGCAGTGGCGTGAAACAGTTTTTTTCCGCCAGGCGCTAAACGGTAGGGGTGATTCAGGTTAGAGAGTTGGTCCGAAACAAAAGTTTGAAACTTTTTATTATTGTTCAGTACCGTGATTAATGAGCACCGTGTGGGAATTTAGAAAAAAAATACAGGAATAGGTAGTTTTACTTTTAAAAAAAAAAGATGTATGAAATGGTAAAAATGGATGAATGCAGTATGGTTCAAATTAGAAAATCTAATTAGAAACGTGCATATGAAAAATAAAGTACACCGGACGTGCAGTCATGCCGAAAAGTACCATTTGCTATTTAAATTGAAATTTGAGTGAATCCTGAAATATATTCCTAAATTTAGTCGCGATATTTTTAAAGAGGAAACACAAAAGTGGTTCCTGTATTTTTTCTTTAGTAATCCGAGCCACGAACTATTAAAATATCTTTATTAAATATAATACACTCGGTATCGCTTCATCTGTGGGACACAGTTTAGGTATACACTTTTCAAAGCGATCGTAACAGCTAACTGGTTAACTATCAATTAACTGTAATTGATACCAACGATATTAATTATTTTCCATCAATTTCGCTGCCAGGACGCGCATCGGAGGAGTATGAAGAACGCTTTTCGATTAATACGGCAGCCGCGTTATATAATTCTGCGTCTGCTCACGGATAATTAGAAGTTATTATACAATAGAGACAGCGGGTAGCGTTATTTATTCGTTACCTGCGAGAGTCGGCAAGTATCCGTTTTCATAATTACGTCAGGATCATTATCGTTAACTAGTCGATTACATCGTAACCAATTAATTACATTTGCGCTCGTTTGTCAGAACGGACGTTCGAGAATCGAACCGTCCAACTCTGTCGTGCGCCACGTACGCGTACGTAGACAATAACAATTTTCAGTATTATTCTAATATCTGTACGTGAAATAAGTATATAAGTAAACATAGTCCACGTTCGTGTACTTAAGTTTGCAGAAATACTCATAGATGGTAATAGTTTTATAGTATAAAACTATGTAGCATCGAAAACACATGTGAACAGGTGTTTATGGTTAATAAAACTTTCATGTGTGACAGCTTGTGTAAATATTCATTTTATTGGTGAAATATAGAACTTCCAGCGGAGAAACAAATTCTGTGGCGTTATAAAAAATGTTTTTTTTTTTTGTAGAATATTGTAAATGTTTGTTACATATTGTTTCATTATAATGTCATAAAAACCTATAAATGTATGTATGCACATACATGCATGTAGACGATTACAATTCTATTTCCGTTATTACACAAATTGTAAGGCGCGCGACAGAAACAAAACTATTAATCGTATTAGCGTTGTATACAAAATCGGTTTTGCCACGGGACACCTTGTTGGAAATTCAGCTAGTATTGCGCAAATAATTATGATCGCATACGAAGGATAATTTCACTTTCGAATTTCACTCTGTGGCGAGTTTAATTGCATTTTAAGGGTCCTTAGCAGTGTTGACCGACGCTTTCCAAGAATTCCATTGTCCCCCGGCGACTGCGTTGAGCAGTCATTTAATTCAACTACGCTAAAATGCAACAACGTAACCGCATAACAAACACGTCCGGTACAAAGAGACGTCGGGTCTCCCCTGGGATGATCGCATTTCCGGTTAACAGCGACGCTCCTCCCGAGAGCGTTCCCGGCTCTCCGATCGTCTATTTTCAGATTTTTTAAACGTTGCTCGCAATGCAAATATTTGTAATGGTAATAAAAATATTTCAAAGAGCCACTCAATATCGCGAAATGGTATTTGCATCGAGAAATAATTAATACGAGAAGGTAGAAACAAAAAATAAAATAAATAAATGAACGGAGAGAAATATCGCATTTGTTCCAACAATCCTGCTTGTTAATTGACCGAGAAAATTTAATAACGCATTTGACAATTAACAGAAATCGATGAACGTACGTGTAAACGTAGGCTATATATTGTTCAAATTTTCCACGTTATACTGATGAAAAGATGTAATAATCCGATATTGATGAACGTACGTACGTTTAATTTAACCTTTCAAAAACGATGGAATTATTCTGCAGTGTTCGTTACCAGCTAAACGATCGGCGAGCGAAACATTTTCCACGAAGAACTTAAACCCAAACTACGAGCAACAATTGCGAGCGCGTAGTTTGTTTATTTGAACTGGATGCGCAGGAATATCCCGTACACCGTTAAAGTGTCATTACGAAAGTTGTCCGATACGCGGAGATGTACTGGCGTAAATATTTATTTACCAACTAGAATCACATAATAACAATTGGGCAAAGTTTTCCACGGTCCGCGAGATATTTCTGCGTTTCTGGATAAGACAAACGCAGCGTGCATCGCGGTAAATAATTTCCGCGGGGCAAAGTTATTGGATTCGATACTCCCGTCGTTTCCGAGAAGCGAATAATTCAAAGGCGCGCACGAATTACAAGTGTAATATAGCAAACTTCCTGGAAATACATTTCTCCTCGGCGAGTGAAAAGAATGTGTCGCGATAATTTCAGGAATGAGACTGTACGACGAGAACCGGATTACCTCGGCAGACGCTCGTTCTCATTGCTCTGGACGTCGCGCGTCGCGGCGACGTCGGGAACGTTTGAAAACAAAATATCTACGTCAAAAGAACGAACGCAGAACGTCGTCGTAAAGATATGTATTTCTTTCAAACAAAACGTTCAAACTTGAACTCCGCGACGGTCGTTATTAAGTTATTACACATTATTGCGGTATCGACAAAATTGATGTGAAAATATGTTTTAAAAAAATTCTCCGCGTTATCGAATCGTTTCAATTAAAAAAACCCGCAAAGAACCGCGCGTTCGTGGATGCCCGATGATGGGACGATTAAAAACGGGAGAAAATTTGCGGTTACAGTTTTAACGGCGTACAAATTGCAAAATGCTAACTGTATTCGCAATTGTTCGCGATAAAACGATTTCGCGGGGCCGCTTCGCGGTTTCGCAATTTTCTTTCATTCGTTTTTTTTTTTGTTTACAAATTGCCCGCACTTGCGAACACCGGCATACTATGCATAGAAATTGATCGCAATTTCGCGTAAATTGCAAATAACTCCGCAGTGTTAATTTAATGGCAACGGGAGTTGGCTTATCGAATCGAAACGCGCGCTCGGCACACGCCCGTATCTGCAACGCGTTGTTAACCAACGAATCGAACGGCCCCGTCGTGTGCGTTATTCCCCCACGTAACAGTTTATCCAACGTTTTCGAAAAAATTCAAAAATTCTCCCCTCCACTTTGGAAATCCGCGAAAATACTCCGTGTTGCCGCTCAGCACGATTCGATATTTTTTCAAAGTTTATCAAACAATTTCAGTCCTCAGCGGGCCATTCCCGTGTAATATACCGAGAGTCACGGGGCATAAAAAAAACATCGATACCCCAACTTACGGGAGATTCTTTTTCCAAATTCCAATATATACGACCGATACGCGGGCCGGTAAAAAACACACGGCGTAGAATCTACGAGCGTCGCGTCGATGCGTACACGCGTGCACGGCGAGATATCGTCGGCCGTTTGGAAAACGATAAATTTATCGACTTCGACGTCGCGACCTCTTTGCCAGCTTCCCTCCTATCCGATTTTCTATCCCATCCCCGCTGTCCCCGTCAGATCCTCCGTCGTGGTACATACACTCGCCGGTGGTTCTCGTCGAATTATCATACCCGTTTTCGTTGTTATTTTTCGCTCCAGCTTTTCTCGCGCCTGTATAATTTATGACGGACGTAACGGTGCGACGACTCCTTGCAAATGATACAACCTGGGTAACTCTACTCCCTCTCTCTCACTTTTGCTTCCTGTACTCCTTCTCTCCCTCGCTCTTCCGCTTCGTTTCCAACGCCGGACGCCTTTCCACCCGTCTTCATCGTCTCACGGCACTTTCAACGATGCTTTATGCATCTCCCGACGAATCCCCTCCCCCCTCGCCCCGCCATCCCATTCTCGACGGGAACACGCGACGCTGAACAACCGGGCGTCCGGGAAACCCGGCGCGGCGTCTCGTCCTCGCACTTTAATCGACACCGTCGCTGAAACACTCGCGAACGAGCCTCCCCCCCCCCTTGGGTTCTCAGAAACGACGGACGCGCGTTGCCTCAATTTCGATGATGAATTGTTTCGCGGGACACGCGTTCCAGTTGCGGGACAACTTGACTCGCGTCGCTGGATAGTGGAAAGTAATACGGCGTCTGGATTTACCGAATCGTTTGTCGAAAAATACTCTCTGAGCCGGATGAGGAGGTTTATTTTTAGAAGGCTTTGTAAGTATTAGGAACAACGTTGATGATCAAATTTGAGAGCAATTTCGTTGATTCTGATTCTTTCTTTTTTCTCGAATGGAGAGCATTCGTGTTTGTAACGGGAATTAAGGGATTTGGAAAGATTTGGAATTTTTTAACGCAGCGGGGGATAGGCGACGGAAATTCTTGCCCATGCAAACGGTTATTTCAATTGTTCCGACGTCGCGCGTACATTGTTTGGCGTAGAAGCATAATGGTTGTGGAGTCCATTTAGAGCACGCCAGAGATTAAATCAGGAATGTCCGACCCGCGACCCAGCGCTGTAACGCATGTGGCATAACGTAAAATTGTAAACTTCCTTAAAACATCGAGATCTTTATGTACTTAATATTTTTTAAATTAGTAAAAAGTTTCTTTAAAAATATACATTGCGTTTTTTGAAAAGCATACTGATCGAACAGAACGTTAATGATTATCACGTCACGGTATTTTTATTTATTCGCCAGGTTGATTATATCGTACATCGTATATTATTTAATCAATTTTTTGCTCACCGATTATCGTTAGAACCAGTATATTTTATGCGCGAAAAGGAACAATTATTTGTCTTCGAACGTGGCCCAGGGAAACCAAAAGAGTTGAACACCCCTGGTTTAAACTTTATTACATTCCTTTATTGGAAATTGTCTTTCTCGCTATACATCTATCAATGATGAGAAATCGTCGCGTCATCGAGGTAGAACGTTTAATCGCCTCGCTTTTAATCGTGAGCGTTTGCGATCAACGGGGTCGCATAATCGATCCGGTTAAAACGCTTAAAAATTCACGGCCTACGGCGTCGCTTTCTTATCAGGCGGAATCAATTTTGAATAAATCCGAGGTTGAGCTACGGTAAGCTGCTGTTGCCGTGGCTTGATCCCGAGAATTATCTACCGACTTCCCATTTTGTCGGATAAAAAGAGATTTTATCGATTCGGCCCGACCCCTCGTTCGCGTCGCTGATAATAATTTCGAAGGTAGACTGGTCCCGCTGCTCGCCGATTAATACGACCCTTTTTTTCCCACCGCGTTATCTCAGTTTAATTCCAACGGAATCTGCTTCCTATCCAAGTTTAACACGCGATTACCACCCAAAGTTATTAATCAAGAGACAAGGTCTTGTCTCGGGCCAAGTACAAGTACGCGAGACTAGACCTTGTATCTTTCATTAGTTTCGGGAATATTTTGAATTCTAATCTCTCTATTATCACAATAATGCCATAGGTTATCAAGAGACAAAGTCTTGTCTCGGGCCACGTACAGGTCCGCGAGTAATGTAATATAATATAATATAATATAACATTAAAGGAAGACTTACAACTAGATTTCAATAAATTTCCTTCCGGCTCTCGTGTAATCTCCTCTTTAAAATAAAAATATTTAGAATTCTAATATTTCCATGATCACTATAATATAATATGTTAAAACCTATTACAATAACACGCATATTATAAATAACGCAATACAATTATATCGTTATAATATAACACGAATGTTTCATTTGAACTTTAACGCGCAAATTCTCCAAGCTACTTGTTACCCCTAAAAAGTATTTCCAGCACAACTCAAAACAAAGTTCTGCTCAAAACATTTTGTCCAACGATAAATAATGCGCGGGATAATTCAGCGCGAAGCTACAAGCTGGACACCTCTGTGCATCTCTCCCCGTGATTTAATCCGAGGACGAACAAAAATTCCATCGTATTCTCTCCCCCGCTGCTTCTCCCATCTCGCCCGGCGCTCGAGGTAGTTAAATCTTCGCCAGAGATCCCGTTTATTTTCGTGGGTCCGTAGCCGCAAAGCGAAACTGTGTCGGTTTGACCGTCTCGGTAAGGTTTCCGAGCGCGAGCGAAACGAACGGCAGCGCGTTAAGAGGGGTGGGAGGGGACGGGGGGGGGGGTGGAAGAAGTGGAGGAAGTCGCGGGCAAAAGAAAAGACAATACCGGTCCTCGTTTTCCAACGAGTGTAAAGGGGGGGGGAGCGGTAGTCGGGTGGCGTAAGATAGTAATCCTTCTCGCCCATGAAGCATAATTTATCGCGGTACGGCCCACTTAGTCGTGGCCGGGAGTCATTAAGGACGGGCAGGGTGGCACGTCAGGAGTTGCACACTTTGTCACGGTAAGTTTCCCCCTGTCGTGGTAATTTCACCGACCGACCATGCCGGCTCGATTAAATTACTCGACGACCGTCCTCGTCGGTGGGCGGGAGGGGGGTGGGGAGTTCTCGAGTAATGCGCACCCACCCCCCCCTCCCCCGTTCGTTCTTTGGTTCTTCGCGATTACTATTTCCCGACGAACGTCCGTTGGACGGCGAAAACCCCCTTGGCGGGGGTGAAGTACGATCTTGATAGCGGGGGCGTGTTGGGTACGTATGATCGATGAGCGAATATTCGAAAGTTCGATCTACAGATCGGATTTTATGGCGAGAAGTTTGCACTGTTCGTTGAAGGTGTATTTCATCGGCCGGCAGATTGGAGTAGTTGATAATTTATTATTATTAATGATTGATTACGCGTTGTGTATTATTAATAGTAATTATTGTTATGTTATTAGTAGTAATTATTGTTGCGTTATTAGTAGTAATTATTGTTGTGTTATTAGTAGTAATTATCGAAAACTAGGGGAATTGAATGATACATGGAATTCGTAGTCAATTTGGGCGCTGAATGTAACCACAGGATTAGCGCTAGGAAATCGTGTTTTGCGCGAGGATAAAACTCCAAGAAACGTGGGAAAGAAGGTTGAAAATGCGAAAGAAAAAATAATGGAGTAGATACTTAAGGTGATTTTATATCCAGGGCGTTCTATTTGAATTTTGACACGCAATTGTCTTTCTACCGAATTGTTATTTATATAGAATGTCGCGAGCAGAACTCACTTTGTTTCGGGGGGTATCTTCAGATCCGGACGCCCTCGGAACAAAGTAACTTTCGCACGAAATATTTATTTCGCTAACAATGAAAGTATTACGATTAAAAATCTTCTTTGATATTCTCAAAATGAATAATTCCATCTTTCTCCTAGTTATTCACTCCGAGCTCGTCTCTTTCAAGCTTCCCGGATCTCATTTCTGGCTAAACATTTCTGAAAGTTACATTGATTCGGATTCTCAAGCTACGAACAACGTGACCATGGAAGTATACCACAATTCAAAATCTTATCCGATACTCTCAAAAGTAATAATTGCGTTTCTTCCTCAGAGTTATTTACCTCGAGCTCGTTTCTTCCAAACTTCACGAATCTCATTTCCTAACAAACATTTGTGGAATTTCCCCGCATTCGGATTCCCCTCCCCATCAACCACGACGAGGCCGAGGAGTGAAAGGAAGTCGCGGGAAACACGACTACTCGATATCCATTTCTACGTGACGAGACATAAAATATGCGAGGCGGTTGGAATTTTCGAGCTAGATTGGACGATGGGAGTAGCATTGCGAGATTCGGATATTCTGCATGCCAATCTCGTAGAACGTGTCGAACCGCCGTAGACGCCGCGGATACCATGGCCGACCGTCTTAGAAACTTGCCGGAAGTTTCGTGACGTACGCGTCTCAATATTCGCCCAAAGTATTCCAACTCGAACGAGGTGTACCGTGTACCCCGTTCCGTATCGGCGCAAAAAATTCCTTTTCAATGTTTTGGGCTCGGCGAAACGTGCTCTCGTTACTTTCCACCCGTTCCCGTTCAACTTCGATCCGAGCGCGTCTTAATTAATTCTTCGCGGATCAGAGGCACCGCGATTTCACGGTCTATGGAAAAGCCGATGGAAAAATAAACTCGGAATACCGAGATATAGAATTTGCGATGGAATATTTTGTAACAATATACGCGTAGAATATTAATTACTAGACTGCGGATGTTTATGTAAAATATATTATTTTGTGTCTTATTTTATGCGCTTAACGAATGATTTAATGCCTTATTTTACTTTATCTTATACATACAATATATTATACGTATATTTCACGCATATTGATCGCATTTGTTTCCCAAATCCGTTTAAAGTTAGTATAAAAATAATGCATTTTGCATAAACATCCGCAGTCTATTAATTACTTATGAAAAGGGAGTACAAATAATTATCCATGGGTTACCGTAACCGTGAACAAACTGTAAGGAAAAATTATAACGATTTTTTGAAAATTGTGTTTACGTATTAATCGAAACTGAAAATACTTGACGGGCGGCATTTTTTTTACAACCACAAATACGTCCATGCAAATATTATTAAAGTTTCAAGCAAAAAGTCCTCGAAAGATAATACCCCCGGAAACAACGATCGTCTAGGGACGTAGCGCAATTCGTATTAAATATTTACTCTCGCGTCGCGAGTTCTGCAAATTGTCACGCAAGAGTCGTGACGCGACGACAAAAGGAACGGCGTATCTTCCGGGGATCGTCGATCCGCGAACGTTGAATCTCCGAAGCGTAAAGGGAACGGCTTTACAACTCCGGGAGAAGTAACGAGGAACAGCGAACGGAACGAGAGACAATGGAGGAAAAATGGTCGAAAGAAAATGGAAGAAACTCAGTCGCGATTCCAACCCCACCCCACCCCCCATTCGTCTTCGTTTCGCGAATCGGACGAACCGCCTTTCGCAAAAGTACGGGCGCCCGCTTCCCGTAACCTGTTGTGCCGACCATTACGGCAGCGATGCAATTTACGATCTCTACTTAATTAATGCCAATTAAACGGCGCGCACGATCGACACGGGCGTGTCCGTAAATAACCCGCCCCCACGCTGCGGCGGCAGTTTATTAGAGCCCATAGTTTCCTCTCGCGTAAGCTCACCAGCAACAATTCGTAACCAGCTTCGTCGTTACGATCCTAATTTTATTAATATCCGTACATCGATCCCGCTCGTTAACGCGCACTTTTACCCGTGTCTTTTCGATCGGGCACACGACCATCCCTCGCGTTTGTGGCGGTTTATTTTGCGCGCTGATAACGAGTATATTATGTGGGATCGGAATTGCAATTGGGTCAGCGTGAAATGCCAAATTAATAATTCTTGAAAGTCCGATGAGAACATATATAAATATGTTCTTTCCGAGTATTGAGTTATACGAGTTACGTTAAATATGTAAATTGACGATGGCAACGGATTGTTTGCGATCAAGGACCGCTCGATAGGGACTGATTATTACGAGAGTTCGAGGACGGCGGTTTGTTCACGACCGTCGGTCGTTCGCTTCTCGTGTTTCACGGTTTATTGTCGCAAATCCCAATTACACGCATACACGTACACGCTGGCAGACATGCACACATCCCACACCGCCCCAATCACTAATATTGTAATGTTACACAGATTGCAAATGTTATTATTATTTAAACGAAAATCCAAAGTACGAAATGCAATGCGCACCGTGGGAAATATGTTTATTTATATAATATATTGTTAAAGAGAACCGGGCAGGATATTGAGCATCGATATAAATAACTATTTTACGAGCGATATTTATTTACTAAACAACGATATCGCGAAGTATTTACGATAATGTATCTGGTGATGGATAAAATTTGTTACGATTCGGATTGTGAGCTCAGCGTGGGGCACCGTTGACGCACGTGGCACGGCACGACTTTAATATCGTTCGATTCCACGATTGTGTATTGTATATTATGGCGTGGAAATTCCGAGGTAAGGATTTTTCAACGAAACTCGTATTTTATAATTTCAAGCTGGTATTAAAGCACGTTTCGTGTCTAATGGGATTTTAACCCTCTTGTGCGCTTTGTCCACATGTACATACATACATTCATAGGTTGTTTTTTTCCCGGGGAACTTAAGTACACAAACGTAGACTATGTTCACTTAGATGCTCGTTCAAATACAGATATTAGAATAATAATTGAAAAATGTTGGTGTCCACGTAAGTGTACGTGGCGCATGAGAGGGAGAATCGCAATTTAGGTGGATTATCGTGGTTTTAGTTCCCTTTTATAATAAACGAGTAGCGAAAGCAATCCTGACGAATCGTATCCCCCACGGACATACATTATAAATTAATTCACTGATTGTCGAATGGAAATATTGAACAGTGTGGGACGGAGAGTTTCCACGATACCGTCGGCGAGCGAACGACCGTCCACGGTGTTGCATGTAATGGTTTAATATAAAGCCTTTCAAATACAGAAAAGAATTACAGAAGTGAAAAAAAAACGTGGAAGGAACGCTCTCTGGTACTTCTAAGCTAAGAGCGTCATCGTACATCTACATAAGGCGCAGTAGATCCGGAGCATGTCAAATCAATTGCAGCGCCATATATTTTTCGCAAGCTCACCAACAATCAATTGCAGCACACGGGAGTCGATATAATTTATGATACAACGAATGAATTGTTCGTTAACCCCTAACAGGGCGCGAGGAACGTTCGATCAGAAACAAAACGTTCCCTCGATAAACCGTCGACCGAATGATTTATCTTGTTCTACCAACCCAACGCACGAAGGTACGCGTCCTCGAAAATGTTATGAATCGGAAATAATTACACCGCCTACGCCGGCATATTTCATCGCGCGTAGGATCTCCCTTAATTGCATTTAATCGCGGCGCAACGTTGCGTTGAAAATTCAAATCGTCGTGCTAAATTCATTTACGGAAGCGCGGCGCGCGGTGGCGGAAATAAATTATTCCCGAGAAACGGTGACGTTTACGGATTAAAAAAAAACGAAGGATGTAAAAGGATATAGAACTAAAGAGATCACGAAAACGCGGAAGTTTCGAGTTAATTACGAAGCGATCCGCGAGAAACTGTGAAACATCGCAACGGGATACGAGTCCCCGGAAAAAAATGGAAATACAAGCAAGCTCGAGCAATAATTACCGAAGTTCTGCATCGCGGGAATAAAAAGTAGTTGAGCGAAGCGCCTCGAAAATATTCCAGATTAATTAATCCAAGAATCCGGGGTAAAAACGAGAAGAGATCGCGAGGTATTATTCGCGAGACGGAAATGCGAGAAGATGGACGAGAAATCGCGAAAGTTCCAGCCGCGTATAAGCGGAACGCAGATTACGCGAATGAGAACTAACAGAAAATGATGAGGGGTGCCGAGATTTCTTCGAAATTATCCGGCTATTTTACGGCTCGGTGGTTTCTCGAGCACCCGCCGTAAATCAACGCGGGAAACGCATTTTCAACCCTCTTCCTCTAAACCCCCGTTGCCTCCTCCGCCGCCTCTCTTCGCCGCGGATGATGGCCGAGGAAAATTCGTCGGTGTTTTTTCACGGTACTGGTATACGTAAATCGCCGAATCACGTCCCGGTTACGAAGGGACGCGCGCGCGTGCCTCCAGCGCGTAAAAGCATTTACGCCTCGACGCCTGACACAGGTGTAAAAATAATCGTAAAAAAAAAAGAGAGGAGTACGATACCTTCGTTTTACGATCACGGGGCATTACTTTCGGATACATTGGATCCGACGCGTGGAAACTCGCCTCGTTTTCCCTGTACGCGCGCGAGGCGAGTTCTTTCGGTGGATCCGTGAAGCGTACATACCGTACGTACGCGCAACGTACGGAATGCACTCGAAAACATTGAGGATTTCCGAAACACCGAGACTCCATTCCGTCGCGGATCGCTGGATTCGTTCCGATGTAAAGGACGATCCGGAAATTGTCGAATCTTTTATATTTTTCGGAGGCAACTTTATCGCGGGCTACGATTGTTTTTGGAAAATATCCAATTCCCCGTGGAGAGTGTTTATCGTGATAAGCGACCGCTCGTGCGGCGTTTTGAAGATTAGTCCTTATCGGTATTATTTAAAGTTCGCTGCCTCTTTCTATGGCAGTTAGATATAGTGCATTTAATTTCGCTAACAAGTTGGAATTTCTTTCTCGAATCTTCTAGTGGGTCACTTCCCCCACAGATCTTTGAACGATAACGGTTCAAAACTATTGTGCCCCCCCCCCCCCCCCTTATCCGTCCAAAACGTTTATGTCGAAACGATCATAATCTATCTAACGCCGAAAGAAATACTTGCAAACTTGCGAGGAAACTCTTGCAGTAGTAAAAGTCAGTCATAAGGCGGACGCCCCGTTCTGCGCGAACGAGACAACCGTCCCAAAAAAAAAATTCCACGAAATTCACGAAATCGTGGCCTTAATAAAAGAAGATGCTCTTAACTTTTTGTTGTTACGTGAGTTAAAGTCTGTCCCACCCTTTGCTTAATTCTAGTTGCATGGTGGGATTATGTATGTCCAACTTTCTAATAAAGGATTTATTAAAATGTGATTATTTCTTTTATCATTTCAAGTAATATTTCATGTTAAATAATTGAAATCAATGATGTTCCCATTGTTTTTTATATTTTTCCAAAATTCTCTGCAAATGGGTTTTTTAGTTTCTTTAACCTTTAGTGACGCCCCGGGGGAAATTATTGACTCCATCCCATTTTTAATATGCTATAAATTATTTCTTGAATATTTTATAATTTGTGGTATAAAAATATACAATCAATGGCCAATACAAGTTAAATAATGTAAAAATAAAAATACTTATAATTGAACGGAAAATAATTACCCCAGGCGGTAAACGTTCAAACCATGAACCTCGAAGAGTCCAATACTACCTGTTTCCACTCGCCTTACGATTTCGAGACACCTGTCCAAGATAGCAGGCGCCTCCGGTACATGTCGTCAAGACTTGTCCGTCTTATTTTACGACGGGTCAGAAGTCGGAATGCCGATAAATTTATAGATGGTCCCTGACCTCCTTTCGGAAACTTCCCCGCGTTCTCCGGTTCCCCGTATATCGATTTCTTTTTTTCCTCCCTTCCCACCCCCGCCCCCCTTACTTCTCGACGCCCGCCGTCGAACCATGTGTCCCGCGGTCGTTTCGCCGTAAATGTTGACGCGAGCAGGCGGCGAATCAGCTACAAAGTGGCGTCGTTCCTCGCGCGAGGTGGCGCCGATATTGGCTCTCAATACACCCGAAGGTACTTTTATAGGTGTGTAACGGCGGCTCGCCCTTTCCCACCTTCCCTCCACCCACCAATCCCCGGCTGCCCCTCACCGCGAGATACGAGCTGACATAAACGCCAGAAACTCCGTACAGTGTCCTCGGCGTACTGCCTTTCCGTTACTGTTATCGCCCGCATCTCCTCGCGGCTCTTTCTCGCTGTATCCCACATTTTTTATCCCTCGGGAGAATATCGAGGGTTTACCATCGCACTCGAGTAGAGGAAAAACATTACCGTTATAACTGTAAAATACGCGTATCCACTCCGCGGCCGAAGTGCCTGTTAGAGACAGAGGAGAAATATTGCGTTTCGCAACGGCGAAACTAGAGCGCGCGCGCGCGTTACATTCCCTCGTAATTGGTAGCTCGTCGCGCAAACGAATTCGATGGCGTTCGGTGAGAAACGTGGACGGGCGTGGAATTGAAAATTGATCGGCGAAATGCTAGTTAGGTCTGTCGTTACCGCGAAATGTAAACGTTACGTTCGACCTTCGAGAGCAACGAATTAAGCAAACGGTGCTGATCAATTTTCAATTTCTTAAACTTGTCGGCTTTTTTAGAATTACATTTCGAATTTCTTTCCCGTGCCGATGCAAGATGGTTGCCCTTAAAAAAAAAATTAGAAGAGAAATTTCAGTACACCGTCGCGAACCATTACCAGTCGTAATATCCTCTCCCGTATCCGACGGAAAATTCTTTTATCGCTACTCCGATTTAACGACTCGAGTATTAAATCCGTAACGGAGCGATAGCAGATTGAAGTCTCTGTTCGGAATATTTCGTCCCCGTGTCTCGCTACGAACGGAAGTTACCGCGGAGAGGAATAACCACTATCCTCGAATAACCGACATCCTCGATTTCACCGAGGATCATATTTCCGGGGGAATCCTTTCGCTCTCTCATTTCGTCGTCTCTTTCACTCGGCCACCCCTCCGCTTCCTACCACTCCCGCAAAATAAACGTGGCTTAGCGTTTCCGCGTGTCTATCCGCAGTCGTTCCACGACCACGAAAGTACCATCCCTTTGATCGCGTCGCCGCGACGTCTGAGCGTCCCGGTGGCGAATCGGGACACAAAGTACCGTCTCGTCCTTCCTACCTCTCAAACACCGTGAATGCGGTTTGTGATGCCTCGATTCTATTGGTTCTCTCCCCCTCACCCCACCCACCCCTTCCGCACAATACACCTGGCTTTTCCTTCGGATTCGACCGTAGCTCTTCCGCATTAACGTCCGCGGAAATTCTGAATAGTTTTCCCCCGGTATTACCTCTCTATTACCGTTACCGCGTATGCCGGATCATACCTCGATAACAGTCGTTCGCGGTGTACAACGACGATCCGGGTACTCGCGGGAATACCGAAATAAATCCAACGTCGCGGAAATTGGAAAATATTTTCATGGGGCGCGACGAAGCGTTTAGCGGATCGAAACGAATACACGCTACGGAATATTCGAGGATCTTTGAAGCGATTAAATTTTCTTTGTACGCGGGCCGCGGATTTTATGCAAATATGTACAGTTGGCGAGTATAATTGGAACGAGGGAGAAAGAGAAAGAGAGAGAGAGATTCGAGGGAGAGTTCTGAAAATGTATTACGAATATTTTTGTTACGTTTGTTCTCTTTGTGTCTTTATTGTCGTTTTATTGTTATGGAATGTTTGAATATTTTTGCGAGAAAGCGAAAGTATTGTCTGAATTCGAAGTATGATGGTGATTTTTCAAAAAAACTTTCTTGATCGGTCCCGTGGGGATTCCGAAAAAAAACTTGTAACGCCATGAATTCGTATCGCTTATGGTTTGCTCGTATCTGTAATTCTATCGTGAGTTCATTTTCAAATTCGATAATTCTCGGTGTTTTTCGGTTTAAACTTCACGCTGAAAATAATCCGTGATGCACGAATACTTTTATTTTAACTACTTCATATCGGGTAATAGAATCAACGATAATTTTTAAACGCGGTGTACAAAAAGCGTAAAAGTTTCCGAATCGAATGCGGCAGATAATGAATAATTAATCGTGTTTAATTGTATGTAATTGATAATTATTTATTGAAACTATAGTAAATCAATTTGAAGCACCTACATACGTCTGCAGTAAAAAAGATACCTGATTACTATTTCAAACAAACAAAACCTCATTGTACTCTCATTGAAAACTACTCGCAAATAAAATTGTACATCCACGATGCACGAATACTTTTTAATACCCAATATACGCCGGATAATACGGTCGACGATAATTTTCAAAAGCGATGTACACGAAACGTAAAAATTTCGGGATCGAAAGCGGAAGGGCGAATCGAAGGACGCCCGTTACATTATTTCCATTGATCCGCCGAGTCGTCCATTTGTTCCTGACACCCGACACTCAGGCCCGGATACCTATAGCTTATTTGCCAGCTGGTATCTTCATACCTGAATCGAGATATTCCCGCGAACTCTCCTATATTAAAGCCGTCAATTTTCCAGCTGGAGCGCGGCGCCGCGGAGCGTGAGCTATCGCGCGAAAGCTCGTGGAAGAGAAACGAGGGTGGAAAGAAAATTAGAACAGCCGCAGAAACCATTTTTCCTCCGCGCTTCGAGCAGGTGCTCTCGCGCGATGGAAACAAAACGCGACGGCGAAGCGAACACGTCGAAGAAAAATCAACAAACCCACTCTTGTACAGCTCCTTCGCGTATTTCGTTGGACATTTAACCCTATTCACTCCGAATTATTTTTCAGTTTTATTTCCAGCAACGCCACACACTATTTCACGTGTTTTATTTTAAATGAATTTTGAAATAGAATTGGCTAAGAAATTGATTTTAGTCGGGTTTGTTTTATATTGATAATTTACGAGTTTAAAATTGTTGCGACGTAATAGCGAATTGGGAGTACAAAGGGTTAACTTTCAGTAAATTGTTTAACAGCAGGCTTATCAGTCAAGTCATCTTGATTGACTTTAAATCTCCATTTAAATTTACAATTTCCAGGTACGCAAGAAATGTATTTCTAAATAGTACAAATACATATATTGTATTTAATAAAAATACAGAAACAATTTCCGTGTTCGCACTTTAAAAATATCCCAACAAAATTCAGGAATATATTTTGGTTTTCACTAAAATTTCAATTTAACTGATAATGGTAACCACTTTTCTTCGTGACGCGTATACTCATCAAAAACGCCCAACTGGTTAAACGATATCCGAGCACGCG
Organism: Pemphredon lugubris; assembly: GCA_933228935.1. Lineage (NCBI taxonomy): Eukaryota > Metazoa > Arthropoda > Insecta > Hymenoptera > Crabronidae > Pemphredon > Pemphredon lugubris. The sequence goes on along the minus strand of OW121819.1, from coordinate 39,087,763 downwards.
AGAGCGCAGTTTAATGAGGCAGTTTTATTTTTCATTCCCGATTCGAACAACGCGCCACGGGAATATTGTCCCGATATTGTTTATGATTTTTGCAGAACAACAATGACCCGGGACGCCGACAATATAAAATATGCGCCGGAAAATGGCATCACGGGGGCAAACAATGAAGCGCGCGCGCGCGTTATTAGGTCACCGGGGTACAACGCAAGCGAATGGTTTTACTTCGATTTATCGGGACAAATGCCTCGCGGGATAGAAATAAAAAATATTGCTCGGTTTTCCTGATCGAAGCTCAATGTTTCGATTAAAATTCGACCGTCTCGGTCGGTGACTTTTCCATCAGGAAACGCGGCCTGGAAAACGTATACGCGATTCTCGGTTTTCCGGAGAAAACGTTGATTCCTATAACTCGAACATTTATATGCGACAGCTTTTTTCTTCTTATGTCACCGGTTCGATATTAACATTGAACAGTTATTACTAAGTTGCAGATTTTATGTGAATACGTATTGAGTGTATCTCGGGGAAGAAAAATGTATCGAACGTATTGAAAATATATTTTTCAATCCCGCCCACCGATCAGATAAATTTGTATTTCGTTTACTAACGTTTGATAGCTAATTCCGACGCATCGCTTGGTCATGTTTTTAAAAATGTCTTACTATAAAAAATTACCCTGAGCATGTAAAATTGGAAAAACTTGGATTTTTTCCGAATTTATGCCGACGTATCTGCTCTACTTCGTACTTCAATGTAATCGATTTGCGTAACTTTTTGTATTTGATCGATCGCGTCGTTACCGCCGTGATATACCTACCTATTTTGCGCAAAGTACTCTACGTTTCCCGTACGAGCGTGTACGTGTTTACGTAAAATCGGCGGTCCAGAGATGTCAAAGTCGCGTCGAAACCAAATCCAAAATAAAATATTTACGATGAAATGTTTTAAAAACTCGACACTAAAACGCTATTGCAACAATAGATATCGAATAAATTGAACGCGTAACGCTTGATCCAGCACTGAAAAAGTTTCCCAGCTTTTTTTTGTTAATTCAATGCGACCCATTACTTCTGTTCTTCGCGGGAATGAAACTTCCGAGTCTCCTACGATATTTCAATTCCCGTGTCACGTGCAATTCCTACGCCATCGCTCTCCCACGTCTCTTCGTGCCATTCCTCGTTCTCTCTCCCTCTCTCTCTCTCTTTCTCCCGCTCGCGAGAAATGAAAATAACACGTGCGTAATCTTCGGTGCAGGCGTTGTCCAACGCCCGCACCGACAAGAATTTTCACTTCCAGTTCTCCTCGGAAAGCAGCGAAACGCCAGGGTCTGTTGGCTTCTAAAGGAAATTTCTACTCCCTAGTTAGGAAACTCCACTTTCCGGTTTACTTAAGAAAAGTTCCGCACCGTGAGCACCCTCGACACCGTGTCCATTTTCCCTCCCCTCCCTGGTCGTTCAATTTTTTTCACGGCCCTCCCCCTTGTTTTCCTTAAATTACGCGAGACGCGTCGGAATCCCAGGCGTAGGTAAACGACGAGACGAACGACGACGACGTTAATTTTGGACACGGTACGCGCCAAGTTCCGCGGATACTTGGCGTCTGTGTAACTTCGTTAATTTGTTTCGTTACGGACGTATAAATACACAGGACAAATATTTTAATAAGCGCCCACCGGAATCGTAATCATCGATAATTGTGTAATAACACGTTTCGTCGACTAGTTGTAATCAAAACGCGTGCGTCAAATTGACATTTCGTATATGCAAATACAAATATAAATATACGTGAAAGAAAACATATATTTTCATATTATTATGCTTTATATACAATATTTATTTGTACATGCGTGTATATTAATATACCCCCACGCAAATCGTAATAACCGAAAACTTCGCACACAAATTTTATCGCCCCGTTATAACCGCATTTGAATGAACGAAAAGTCAGTAAAAGTCAATTTGTAGACCCATAACTTTCGGAATGATCGGAACGATCAACCATTAAACTTATTTAATTGCAAAATCACGCAACGTTAAGTTTCAGGATTTACTTAACGTATCGATAATCGCGCACGATGCACAAAAGTTCTAACAGAAATTCGTCCGTCCATCTTTTCCTCGATAACGATTCGTATTATGCCGAACCCGAAGATCGTTCGACATATCCGGTGGTAAAATGTGAAAAACAGGAATTTCCCTCGCTCGCCTTTTCCATCCGACAAATTGTCCCTCGCGTTTTCCGTTTAACCAGTTGCGCTTTGACGAGACGAACAGGACGGAAATATCAGCCGTCGTCATTAAAATCCTCCTATTAACGAAGCGTTCGACCAACGAACGATCCCCCAGTGTACAGAAACCGGAGTATTTCCGGCTACCGTCTAGTTCGTTGAAAATGAATCCGTGACTTCGGCGTAGTTGAAACGCGGAAAAGCGTGCAAAAGGAGGGAGGGATTCAGCGGGGCGGGGTGGGGGGTGGGGGTGGGGGGGGGCGGTGAAACGCAAAACAAGAGAAGAGAAACCGGGGGATGAAAAGAAAAACTGGAAGGGAAACGGCGTACAGAGAGAAGGAAAATGATTTTTCCGGTGGCCCCTGCCCAGATTAATACGCGAAACAGAACGCCGGGGGAACGGAGGGTCGGATTTTCGTTTTGCCCTTTACATCCATTCACGGACTAATGGAAAACTCGCATAGCGCAACGCTCGCGACAAATATTCATTGGACGAACGTGTCGCCTGTTTTATGAAAAGGCACGGTGAACCGGTACAGGGATAAAAACAGGAGAGAGGAAGAGAAAGAGAGCGAGCGAGAGAGAGAGAGAGACGAATGAAGGGAAGCAGAGAAGAAAAAAAGAAATAATTAAAGCGAGATAATGCGTGTTCTCAATGCGAGTCTGTGTAAAAACGTCACGACGCCGAGCATTACAATGGCAACCAAACTCTGCCTCCGTCTCGTTTCGTAATATTCCCTTCCCGTTTTACGGTCAACGTTGTCAATTATTTCGCGGTACTCGAAATTATTCTCCGGCGGGTTATACGAGCAGAAAAAGAAGTATGCCCCGCAAATATCCGAGGATATCGATACGCGATCGCAATACGCGTTTTCGATTGCCGGCCGGAGGACCAGGGGTTTCCAACTCGTGGTACGCTTCCGCGTTTCACGTGTCAAAGGAAAATTGTCTTATTCATAAATGGTATAGTTGTTGGTTAACGATACGATACGATTCATCATGCATCCATAATCACGTACAACGCACAGAAGTTCTATCTTTTTCTCGATAATGATTCGCATTACCGGAAGCCCAAGATCGTTCGACGTACCCGGGGTAAAATGCGAAAAAGAAAATTTCCTAACATTTCCTTCGGAAAATTTAAAAACCACTTAATACCGCACACCATTACGCGTAACACTCCCCTCGAGCAAAATTCCTCTTTGCCCTCAATTATCTCCGCAAGGATTCGTAAAATCGATCGTCTATATAACGCCGGCTATATGTATATCGTCCACGAAATTACTTGATTATCGTTGGCCGACGATACGATTTCGTCCGTATCCTCTCCTTATCATGATCGGAGTGGCGCTGCTGAACGGTATTATTAAAAACGATGCTACCAATGCGTTGGCCGCCTCTGAGGTAAAAAAAAATTCTAGAAAACTCGCCGAGTATCGAATATCGTAAAACGAAGAAACTGTAGTTTCTTGTTTGCGCTCATAATAAAAACTCGTCTCGCAATACCGAGTTTTATTTCCGCAACGTCGGGCGCCCACGAGGCACTCGAATTAAAGCGACATTTCACGGACGCGCCTAGCGTTTCCTTCGGAAAATTTTAAACCCACTTAATACCGGGCGCTATTATGTGCAGCACTCGCCACGAGAAGAATTTCTCTTTGCCCTCTTCAATTGTCTCCGCGAGGGATTCGTAAGGTCGAGCGTGTATCGCCGGCTGTGTATCGTCCACGGAATTACTTTTCTAGTAACTCGGAACTTCTCGAAAGATAAAGTCTCCACAGGAACTCTCGACCTTCTTTCGTTCGTTCTTACTCTTCCTTCGCCTTTTCTTTCCCTCCCCCCTCCCCTCCCCCGCCTTCGTTCGGTTTGCCTTTTTGTCCCGTTAATCCTCTTACGTAGCTTCCGATTCTACTATTTGTCTTGTATCTCCCACGGTTTTTTTCCTACTTCGAGCAGTCACCGTTGTTGCCTACGTTCGTCGAATCAACCCTTCTACCATTTTGTACGTCGACGTCTTCCACCCTAGTTTTCCTTTTTTGACTGTTCACTCGATTTTCGTTTTCCCACTCGAAGCAACTGGTTACCCACGACGGTCGATCGAGTACGTCTACGAACGGCGGAAAGAGCTATCTCGTCGACCGTGCGCGCGCGTTTGCGAACGTACTCGTTCCTCGGCGATGATGTTTACGTATTGGTTTGAATACAATTTATCGAAATATACGATTACCGTAACAAGTACCATAAAAATAATAAAATAAAATAAAAAATAATGTATAAAGAGTATTTAGATTAATCGAAATTTTTTTTAAGTGGTGGTTATGCGACCAAAAGTCTGCACCTGGCAAACTGCATAGTTATGTGTTTGCGAAGGAGCTGGATGTAATCAGAATTCCAAGAGACACGAAGTCGAACAGTCGTATCGAAAACAGTAAAGTTGTGACAAAGCGTTAACAATTTGAAAGTGCTCTACGTTTCCCAATTATCCATTGGTCACATGGAAATGACCGCGGAAAAGTTCAACTGAACCGCTATGAGTTCCCGCGGAATAATTTCAACTAACTCAATTTAAACGTTCAATGCAAAGTATGTACATCGTGTACGTACAAAATTACACCTGCAAACTTCAACAGAAGCCATTTTGAATTCAGCAGAAACGATTTTGAATTTCCTCGGTATAATTTCCAACCGACCAAACACAAACGTTGAGCGTCGAATGTAAAGTACCTCGCGAGTTAGAATCGCGTCGCGCCGGTTCGACGTTTCAACGGCTAATTTGCGCAGAAATCATTTTGAATTACAATAGAACCACCCGCGCCCGAACTAATAGGGAGGCACGAATTGTTCGAGTGAGAAAATTTTGAATAATGGAACGATCGCTTTCCGGATACTTAACTTTGATTATTTAAATGGAAGCCGGGAAAATTGACTGCACGCTTAAATATTTAAAATTCCCGTATATGATTGGCTGCTACATCACTTGAGTTTTTCATCCTCGTGCCAAATTGTTCGGATCAGAATCTGGTTTGATGGTCGTAGAGGGAAGCGTACAGTTGTACCTAAATGCTGTTCGGAATAGAAGGAATTCCCCGCAAGGAAACGCTTTGTTCGGATAACAGAGCGTTAGAATACTAGAGGCGTTTGAATATTAGAGTGTTCGGATAATGAGTGTTCGGATACCGAAGATTATAACGTATAGGTTGTACGTAAACGCTATGTGAAATCAACAGACAAGGACGTGCCTCGGGCCAAGTACGAGATAAGAGAATGTGTAGCGAGAAGACGCTTTGTTCGGATAAAAGAGTATTCGCATAATAGATGTTCGGATACGGAAGATTATACCGAATACGTTGTACGTAAAAGCTATCCGAAATGGGAGGATCTTCCGTTAGGAGGTACTTTGTTCGGATAACAGAACGTTCGCATAATAGAGCCTTCTGATAATAGATGTTCGGGTACTAGAGATTGTACCGTATACTTTACACGTAAACGCTATTCAGCTAAACGCTAAACAGCTGTAACGTGCCGACCCCATTTCTACCAATTCTCGAATGATAAGTTTAACCATAAGTTAGCATAGCTAATATTTTGTACATCACTGGAATCGACCTGAGCCCTGAATCACCACTCCCTTACGCGTCTTTCCTAATCACCTAGTTCATCGTTCAAATTCCCAGTCCTTCTCCCCTTTTACTTTTCACCGAAAGGTTCTTACTCACCGTCCCTCCCACAGCCCTTTTCGACAGATAATAATTTTGATTAAATAGTCCGAAACGCTCCGTCTTGAGATCTATTTCGACACTCGAGTAACGAAGTTCATTTGAATTCACTGAGAACCATTAACGACGAATAATCTTATTTTGAAATATTATACTCTAAGTATTTAAACTTACTCAGAATAAAATACTGCTCCTACAAGTTGGCAGTTGGAATTCATTTTGTACCACCACCACGTTGTGTATTGCACAGAAAAAACGATGTGCGACGAGGGGGCACTTTTCGAATAACAGAACACTCACTCGTATAATAGAGCGCTCAGATACTAAAGTACTTGGATAATGAGTGTTCGAATACGGGAAGTCCGACAGCGTGCCGCGATAATTTCAAACCGAACGGATATAAACGTCGAGCGTCGAACAAAGTGCATAGAACGATAGCCGGTTGGACAGCCGTTGGAAAAAATGTAAGTGGAAAAGAAACAATCGCTCGATACGTACTCGTGAACGGAATAGACACGGATATTTATGTGCATCGTACTTTTCTGTTCTTGGGTACGCGTGGCTAATAAGAGACTTCTTACGATCGACAGAAAAAAAACAGCTGCACCCACGCTCGCTGCGACGAGCAAGAGTTTCATTCCCACGTGTAATAATACACTTTCCGCCAGTGGTTATTTTTACTCGAGATATACCTTTAAGCCACTGTAGATATTGTATACAGACTTTAGAACAACGTACGCGTTCGAAACTGCGGAATAATCGGTAAAGATTTTCTCTCGCCGATCGATCTCACGCGGGTTCTAACCCGTAATGATAATTAACGAGGCTTAACGAAGATTCACGAGATTAACGAAATGCCGGCGAAAGAAACCGGAAGAGATTCGCTTCGTACATTTGCAGCTGTTTGCGTGATAAGAATGTCGTGGAAAAAACGAACCAAAGATTTTCTTCCGTGATCGTTCTCACGCGTTCTAACGAGCAATAGGAATTAACGAGGATTAACAAAGTTTTACGTGATTAACGAATCGTCGCCGAAAGAAACCGGAAGAGATTCGCTTCGTACAAAAAAAAAATTCTCTCGCGTTTTAACGAGAGGCAGTGATTAACAGAGCCGAGCGTGACACGAGCTTCATAATTCGAGAGAAAGGGAAATTAAATATCCCACGTATTTATGAAACCGTCCCATCGAGTTCCGCCAATATCAATTGTAATATATTGACGGCAATTCTGAATCTACATCGTCAAAGGTTAAATTGTTAAATTAATCGTAATTCAGTCCACGAGTCCGTCTAAATGCAGATTCGGCCATCGTCCTTCGATTTATGCGCACCTCGCGGTATGCTTATTTCAACAAAACGACCAATTAAATTCGCGTGGGAGAGTACGAATTCATACGATGAAATCAAAATCACGCGCAGAATTCAAAATATTCGTCCGCGGAATCGGAGTGTATTTGGGGTAAGCTCCGCCCGACGAAATCCGAAAGCGTAAAACACCGCGGAAATAAACCGGAAGAGATTCGCTTCGTACGCTCGCACAGCTGGGTTACCTGTAACTCGTTTGCGCGATAAGAAAGTCGCGACAAAAATAAAAGAAAAGAAGAAGGAAAAAGAGCTTGTACACCCTCTATCCTCCTGACACGGTCAATGCACGATCCACTTATTCCTTCGTTCGCTCTTTTATTTTTTCATCGTACGTTTACCTGCATACGCGAGGAGGAGAAGAAGGATCGATACCCGCTCCACTTAAAATTCGTCATAGAGCGCATTTCGCGGGAATATCGAGCGAAGCTTAGAGTTTCCCCGGCAAATTTATAATTACGCTCTGCAATATATCAGTCTTTAATTAAATGCTATACCGTCGGCGAGCATTTCTATCCCGGAAATTGTTGTTTACCATTGCGCGATATTCGTGGCCTGTTTTGCGATAATTGTTATTAGACTGCGCGTAATTTCACGCTTCGCTCGTCGTTGACGATTATTAATGATAATTAACTTTCCGAAAAACGGATGCGAGGCGTAGATGCGATTTTTAGATCCCCGCCGAAAGAGTCCGAGCTATCGCGTACAATGGTGAAAATGAAATAAATCAATGTCCATTTCAGACAAAAGTTGTCTGTGTGTTCAATAAAATATTCACACACGCCTCAAATGCGATCGACACCCCTCCGTTCCGCGAGAAATCGGTTTTTCGCTGAACCGCCGAATTTTTAGAATACGTATTGTGCAGCATCCTCCCATAAATGGTGGTACTCTCCGTTAGGGCTGTCATATCTGAAATAATTGCAAGTAAGTTTTTCATTATTAAAAGTTTTCCAAGCGCCTTAGTTAACGTGATATTAACGAAAGTCGGGAAGCAATCAGAGACCTCGTATAGGAATACGCGGGCACCTCCGAGTGACGCGCATGTACAGTATCGGACAGTGATGGAGTCCCAATGGTGATTAACAATACCATTGCGCAACACTGTCGGTGTGTTTGCTTTCGCACTTTTTCGAGGCCACTTGAGAAGAGCCGGCACCCTGTAGATCTCGATAGACCTTGGTTATACCCGGAACTGCTATGGACTGCTTCCTCGTCCGAAAAATCGGAATTCGCCGCATAAGGCCCTCTCACTTCCTCGCACGCTCCCTCGCGGTCACCCCGGGTAGAAACTCACGGACGCCGGTACACTGTCGCCGGCTATGCAGGGACAAACTGTGCAACGAATTTTCAAGATTTTCAAAATACGTAGACGTCTTGAGAAGAGATACAAATATTTTAGATGATGAAGAGAGGACAATGTTCAATGGCCAGCCCACATTTCAAAAAATAGGTTGAACTACCGAAATCGCAAAGATAGGTTGCACTATAAAAAATATATGAAAACGACAGTTTAAAGACCTTTGCTTTCTATCGATACAAGGAGAGTTGCGGCGCCAAAGAGTTCAGTCTGGCTGCGGCACTCGGAGGAATCAGAGCTCCAGTTCCAGCTTCAGCCCTGGATCTTTGTCGGGGATGGGTGACCACTGGTGCCCACTGGTGATCACTGGTGATCACTGGTGACCACTGGTGACCACTGGTGACCACTGGTGACTAGTGGTGACCAGTGCTGACCAGTGGTTAGCAGTCGCGAATTTTTGGTCTAACAGTTCGAAGACCTCTGGTTTACCTTTAGTTTCTGTATAAGGAGCGTCGGGGCGCCAAGGAGTTCAGTCTGCCTGCAGCACTCGGTGGGGTCGGATCTCCAGCTCCAGCTGCAGCCCTGGCTGTTCGTCGAGGATGGGTGACCGCTAGTAAGTGGCCACTGGTAGGTGACCACGTTCGTGGTCCGTATTGTTATGGTATGATTTATGTCAATTTTAATATCGCCTGAATTTTCAAATTTCGTTGGCATTTTGTTTTGATTTCAACGTTGGCCCTGGGATTTGCACATCCCTGCATTTTTTTCGTTTGGGATTGTCGTTTAGTCATCAGTTCGACATTTAATTCGTCGTGGTACAGGCCTGTACCACCTCTAAATTTCCAGTGATGCGTTAAAGATGTTTATTTCCATTTTAACTGTTTTACTGTCTAATGTCAATTTCAATGTATGTCTAGCGTTTAATGGTTTAGATATTCAAACAGAAGAAAGAACCACTTAGCAAGTTGATTTAAGTTATCAATAAGAAAACATTGTAAGAGGGTGTTCGGCGTGTATGTATGCCAATTTTTCGCGTGTGCTCGACTGACTTGGCAATAAACAGACGATTTTGATACTTTCAGTTTCAGTTCTTTGCGACAATCTTCTGTCAACGCCTTGTGTTTTTCGTCTCCCTCTCGTCCGATCGTTATTACTTGCACGTAACGATTCGGTCTGAGAGGAGTGCGTGAACAGTAGCGCGCACTTGTCTTGGATATCCAAGTTGAATCGGTCCCGGGTTAGAAGTCCTGGAGGGTGCCGTAAGTCTGTTCCAGCACAGTTAGGCCGGTGCTCGTTGAGGCCCCTGGGTCTTTGTCATCCGAGTCTTCCACTTAGCTCGTGTGGGATGCAGGCCTCCTCTGCTCTTCTGGCCGGGACGTGTGAAAGTCGTGGGCAAGTAATGCTTTCGGACTTTAAATTCTCCCCGAATATTTTCGCGTCGCGATTCATCGTCTGTTTGTCGCTTATTGTAAGTGTCATTGTATTATTTTTAATTTAATCTTTTATATTAATAAATTGAAATATGTTCTTGTATCTCAACATTCAATCAACTCCCTTATAAAAATCTCACATTTATCTCTTAGCCAGGGGATGGTAAACAAAACAAATTCGAACCCATCAAGGTAAGGAACGTAACGAAACTGCAACTCGACTTTCGTTGCGTTCTTATTCAAGTGGATTTGGATTCTTTTCGTTTGTCATCTCTGGTTACAACTCAAATCACGTTGTAGCTAAAGTCAACGTAGCTAAACTCGGCCGCAACTTTTGAAACATTTCACGTTAAAGTATGATTTTCGATGACGAGTCACGCGCGTATTTTAAACTCGCGTTCTCGTTTATCGTTTTTTTACGACAATTCTTCCCAACTCGCCTGCATTTAAAACTAAGAAAGACTTTCCCCAGAAAGAAAAATCATAAAGAATTTCCTCTCCAAAATTAGGCGTTAATGACTCTCGCGAGTGGAATGATAAATTCGAGGAGAATAAATGATTCTCTTTCGCGGGCCTCGAAGTTCGATGACCGTTCGACTATCGAACACGGATTCACTTTTCGAGGCTCGGCCGATCCGGGTACGGAACAACAATTATTTCATTCCGAATCAAACGGGTATTAATAGTTTTCAGAATGGCGAGAACACTATTAATTTACGCGAATGCACTACATTCCCGATGTCCCATCAATTTACGGAACAATTGTCCTAATTATCCGTGAAAGCTCGTAAATTTCTGTATTTCGAAAGTGGGTTAAAAGAACCGTAATATCGTTCATAACGGCAATTAACGATTTTCTTCGAAAGAGGAAATCTCGCTCCATTCGTTTCCTGCGATTCAATAAATGAAAGATCGATTGGGCGCGCGGAAGCTCGAGATTTCTCTCGCCGACGCTTCTTCAATAAAATAAACTAACCGTACAATAAATGAAATAAGTAGGTATCTGAAACGGTCTGTCCTCCGGGAATATCTAGAACACAACGTCCAACAGCGACAAAAAATGATTCGGTTTTTGTGGAATTTTACAAAAAACACAAAATTGGAAAAATTACTGAAAATTATGCATAAGCCGTTTTGAAATTAAATTTAAATTAAATGGACATAAAATTCAAATAAATAAACATATATCTATACATTTAAATTCATCGCCACTATTTCTCGCGTTCTTTTTTCTGTCGAATCGGATTAAGCGCGAAGCGATATATCCCGATATATCGTTGGATAGATCTGTCAAAAGGGCGAGCAAACCACCAGTACAATTTTCTTCGCGTGAAACGCGCGATAGCAATTTGACGCCGTTCGTATTTCCATTGGGATTTCATTTTTGAAACCTATGACTTATATTTTCCTCGGTATAAATAACTCTTATAGTCATAGAAAATAACCCCCCATTCATTACGGTAAAGTGACTTATGCCACTTTCAAAATAAACGACCCAAATACGTCTAACCTTCGTCTACGCTCGCGTCTGACATTCGTAACGATAATAATCCGTATCTAAACTACGTATCGAAAATACCGTATCGATCGCTTATCGGTCGAGTTTATTCCGATCGATCCCCCCTGCACCTCTCCACGGCCAGCAATTCGACCCCATTTAGAAACTGCGCTAATGCCTCTGAAAAGTGCCACCGACGCGCTCTCCTTCGAACGATCCAATCGCTTTCCACAAATATCCCGCATTTTCCATTTTTCCTATCGTTCCGCAAACAAGAACGGACCAATTAGCCGTAAAAACACACGACCCGTGCCCAAAGTAGCTCGCGAGTAAAAGCGTTGATATCGCCGTTAACGCTATAAAGGGAAGACCAGAGAATTCTGGGGTGAAAATCGTTGAATAAAGAGTCGCCGGGGCGTAATTGCGAATTCAATAATGGTATTTTTCCTGCTCTTGCTTTTATCGAGTGTGCTGGCGCGATAAAAGCTTTCCGCGGGACGAGGATAATTAGAGGGGAAAGCCCACGACGAGCATAAACGGTGAATCGCGCCGCGGTTTCGTGCCCCGCACGTGCGTGCACGCAACCAATTCGCGTCACGCGTGTGTCCGTCATACACAATCGTTTACGATAAATCCCACTTCGAGTGCCGGCAATTTTTTTCAAGTCGCCGGTATACGTCAGGCGCGTTTGTCGATATTTCCCGCGGTGCGAAGGTTGGAAAAACAACGTTCGGTAAACAACGGGACGCCGAGTATCACCTGTCAGACGCGGGACATTTTCCGACCGCACGTACCAGCGCGAATCGATCGGTCTGCGTTCCGCAAAGAATTATAATCAATGGGGACAATTGGAAATACCTGTCGCCGTTTGTCTATCGTAAAAAGTAGATAAGGGGTAAAGATAGTTCTTTTTATTTCCACGAGACTTTTTAATATCGTGTTAGTCGCGTTTTGTAATTCGTTGCTATCTAGATGACGCGAGTTTATCTTATTAATACACATTGATTCGCTAAGTTATTAATACAAATAGGTCCCGGAAATAATTGCACGCGTCGCGTCGTCGTGACGACCGACCATCACTAATGATCACGATGAAACTCACGATTGCTCGCATTTGAACTTAGTCTATCCGTGTTTCATATTTTAACCGATCATAAACATTATATTTATTGTATTGATTTCTAGCGGTAATAAAAAGTCGAAAACGCATCGACGAAGCCTTATACAATGCAAGTATCTGCAATATTATATTTTTTTTTAATCATCCAATTTAATCCATTAGATAAAAGAATTTGCATTTTTCCGTACTTCCCAAGTAACCGAGAATTCGGCAGACGCGAGATTAATATAATATTGCCGGATTAAATATTATAAATGCATATGGGGTTAATTACAAAATAAAATTTAACTTTGTCAAATAAGAATGTATTTCATTTAACACCGAACTAGCAACTCAAGCGTTTCAAATTTAACTCAAGTTTGAAATTATCCAAGAGAAATACGAGAGTTTGAAAAAGTTCGTCCGCGAGAACAACTGTAAAATTTTGCCCAACCTCGGTATCCAGGTTTTACGATCCGAAAACGCAGCGCATTCCTGGAATTCTGTGCAGCAATATTCTTGGCGGAAATCAAACGCAACCCTGGCTCGGAACATTACGTACAATCGACTGTTCTCAAAGGAGAAGGGAGAATTTCACGGGTCGACTAAAATCACTGGGGATTTCGTGGCTTTCTCTCCCTCTACCCCACAGGGTTAGCAAGCCCCGTTTCTTCTGACCGTCCCCCCCCCCCCCCCGGCACAACATAGCTGGCATAGTTTCTTCTGCATCGTTGATAACATTCTGCCGCGAAACCCCCTGAGAATTTCTCCTTATCGTCGATGCGTTCGTTACTTTTGATCGCCGCGTAAACGAGTGGAAATTCCGGCAGTGGATCCACTGTACTTTCCCCGAGATCGCGACACTGCGAATTTCCGTTCGACATTCGTGCGAAAGGTGGAAATCCCTTTTCCCGTTTTTCAGTTCAGCGAAGCCAGACGCGAGTACACGCGTGGATGTTTCGATGGAGATCGTGACTTTCCCGATTTTTGGTTTAATTTAACTCTGAAAAAAATGAGTTTTTCGAACTGAACGTTTGCCAACCCGTAAAAAAAGCAATTCGATAATAAAGTGCCGCGACTGATGCTCTAGTAAAGCGGCGTTAAAAAAAATCGTAGCTTTTAGAATCAATGTGTTACGCGAATTTTTAAAAATGCATTTTGCGAACTAACCGCTCGTAGAAAAGTAAAAAAATTCCGTGGTACAGTACCGGGCCCGATCCTTTTGTAAATAGAAGCTTAATAATGACAAGGATAAGTTCTACGATTTGGTAGATCCGCCACGCTCAGAAAATATTATCGCTCACAATTTTTTGATTACGCAAGTTTATAAATAAGCATTTTGAAGCAAAGAATTTTTAGAATTATACAAGAATTCAATAACGAAATACTATGGACGATTCTTTTGAAAACCGAAGCTGAATTTGACAGATTCAAAATCTATGAGTTGAAAGATCCGCTTCGTTTAAAAAATCGCTAAGTCCATAATTTCTGTATTACGCAAATTTGTATAAATGCGTTTTGAAGCTAAGAAATTTCAGAATCATGAGAAAAATCAGTAATACAACATCACGGCCAATACTTTTACAAATCGGCACCGAATACTCGCGACTTTAATGTTTTATTACGTATTTTAATATTTCGCGCACCAGTTTATTTGCATCCAATACTTTTATATGAAACGCGACGCAATGCCGACAACGATCTACCGTTCTACCCTGTACGTAGGTTACTAGGCAACAAAGGTTTAATCGAACAATCAATCCTCGCGTTAAATTGCCGTCTCTAACCGAGCGTAAAATGGCTCTGTTGATTCACTGTATCAACAACGTATCAATATCAAAGGTCGAGTAATTACGACGGTCGAAAGAAGTACATCAATCAGATTATTAAACTCCGCTGTTATTAAAAATTGTATATTGTAATAAATACTTCATACGAAAGTAATAATGTATACGATATCGAACGCCGAGTAATTACAGCAGTCGAGAGAAGTACATTTATCGAATTATTAAACTCTGCTGTTATTAAAAAACCTGTATCAAAATTAATATTTTCAATAACGTATGAATACCAAACGTCGAGTAACAACGCCGGAAAGAAGTGCATCGATCAAATTATCAACCTTGACCTCTTATAAAAAAAATATAATCCGTCGCGTAATCAATTTCAGGCACAAGATACACGATTAAATCATCGACAAATAACAAATGGGGAAGATGAAAATTATCAACCACCTGGAAAATATGATTCTTCTTCAGGGAGCAATATTCCATACGCAAGGTTATTCTGTTCTCGTATATGAGATTTCATCAATTATTCAGACCCGTTAAACGTGCGTGCATGTGTGTGTGTGTGCGACAGAGAGAAAGGAAGCTACGAAATTTATCGCCACTATTTCTCACGTCCTTTTTTTCTCTCAGATCGGATTAAGCGCATAATGATATATCCCGGGACAAATGCGAGAAAGATGAAAATGCGAAAATGGTGAAGAGCGCGGAGCAGGATCTTCACCGCTGATAAATTCCCCGGAATATTTCGGCCGCCGTTAAGCCAAGAGAGTCTATTTATACGAAAGAGTTCGCCAACTAACTCTCTCCCTCTCCCCCCCCCCCTCTCTCTCTCTCTCTCTATTTCCTTCCTCTCCTCCTTGATTTATCGACCTGTCGCTTTTCATGGACCCCCGAGCTCGTCGTGGAAGTTAAAATCGAGGACCGCGACGTCGATATTCTTCCCTCGACAGGTGCGCGTACTTTTAACAAAGACGACAAAAAGTATGTTAAACTGGGGCTGGGTGAGCTCCCACAAAGGTGAGCATTTTTGTAAAAGCCCCTCAACTTCTCTCTACGCTTACTTAACCCTCCGACGTTCTAACGAAACAAGAAAACTTCGGTATGAAATTGTAATTGAAAATATTCATGGAAGTGTCGCCGCCAATTGAAATTCGTGGAACTGGAGAATCAGGTCGAAAGAAAGAAGTCCAACCTGAACGAACGTTTCTCCTTGAATAAAAAAAAAGAAAAAAAACGGAATATCAAGAATATTCAATTTGTTCGTTAACGACGATCCTCTGGACGTTGACGCGTTCACCGAGGCAGACGTCGGCTACCCCGTACTTTTACTTTCAGCTCGCAATCCGATATCGATTAGGGGTGGACGAAAGAGACTGAGAACCACTGGCACGGAAGGGTGGTAGAAGCTACGCGCCTCCCAACGACCACTGGTTGAATGTTGGTCTCGCAGGACATTGTTTGTTCGCTCGAGTTGCGGTTGGATTGTACGAGAAACCATAAGGCGAGGGGGGAAGAGTGGCGAAAGAAGCGAACCTACTTTCGACGAGAGGGGATGCGATAAGAAATACACAAGAGCCGGGAAGGTTGCATGCTCCAAGGTCGCGTGTTATCGCGAGTTTAATGTCGTCCCTTCCGATACGTCGTTTCTCAACGCCTAGCTCCATCGAGCGTCGAGAGACTTGATCGGTACCGCGTTCGCAGTGCGCGTAGATATCGAAGATAGCAATTAGGTTGTTCGCTCCTTCAAGAGCGATTCGAGTTCTCCCATTGCGGGCGCATTGTGCGATAGATTCGTGTCCGAGCGCAATGTTTGGTCAATGATGACGATAAGTGGAACACGGTAGTAGCTAAGCTGATTCGTCGGCAATTAACCCTCTCGTGCACCACACGATGCGGGATTACTAGCAATTTTTAGTATTATTCTAATACCTGTGCTTGAAGTGAGTGCGCTTGGGTTTACCAGAAATCATCGTGTACAGATGATATATGATTTGTATGATATAAATGCAGACGCATGTGGACAAACGACTCGAGAGGATTAACCTTCACCGAACGGTAGGTGTTGTGGTGTAAATCTGACACCATTTTTGATAAATATTAATAAGAGAAGGAAGTATAAATCAGACACAGTTTTTCATAAATATTAACAACAGAAGCAATACAATTTACGGCTTATTCGTCATAGCGGAATCGATCGTCGTTTCGCCGACGATTCAACGCCAATCATACCTCGTATCGCTACCACCTCGGTCGCTCGCGAATGCGCGCACAAATGTATCTCTACCCTGTGAATTATAAGCAGATTATATCCCAATATCACATGTTCTCGGGGATACACTTCTCCGTTCTCCGATCATTCGTAAATTACACCCTCTAATCCCTCCCTATCTAACCGATACTCCCTGTCAGCCGAATAATTAATCAGAAATCGATACGGACCAATAAAAAAGCGCGACGACCCGGAGATAAACAACTCGACGAGCGCGAGTACGGGAGCGAGGGAAGAAGGGGACGGGGGTGGGGATGGACGAGTAGAAACGCTAATAAATAACGATCGCGAATCGCGGTTACGGATGAATGCAAAAAGTATCACCAGCCGCGAATGGGAGACGGACGAAAAAAGCACGAGAGCGACGAATCGGTAAGGGGAGGGGGGCGGGGAGCGAACGTTTCTGGAAATTCGCGATCGTAAAGCGGAAAATTTGCCGTGCTTCTCCCACGGTGGTCCCGAAGACGCCGTCGACGGCAAAAAGCTCGGCTCCGGCCCGAAGCCACTCTTCGTTTCCCGATCCCGAGGTTGGCGAAACGAGTCCGTTGTCCCGCGAAATGATTCATTCGCGGTGGCGCAAGGACGCTCGCCGGCTTTGTTGCGGAAATTTATCGCCGTGGAATGTGTTTCTGGCGGTGCCGGCTCCTGTAACGACGACGTTACCGCGATATATACTCGTGAAACCTACCGCGTCTCAAAGGTGCTTCGAAGACGCGACGGCGAACACAAAAAGTAAAAGGAAGAAAAGAGATCCCCCATTGTTACTGAGGAAACTCGGAACGAGCTGTGAATTTTCTCCCTTTTTTCTTCCTTTCCTACTTCCTACTCCCTTCCTTTTTCTTTTCTTTTTTTAACTCGCGCGTTTACGCCGCTCCGGCTCGAAGAACGAGATTATGTTTCGCAAATGATCTCCCCGAGATTTTTCATGGATCTTCGCGCGACACTGAAACTCCCTATTGTTCGCCGTCGTTGCTAGTTTTTATACGGGAAGTAATTTTCGAGAGCGCGCCGGACGCCATTCGCGCTACACTTTGACCCCGAGGAAGAGTCTGAAAAGATTCGGGAAGCGGGGATATCTTCGTTGTTACTCGGGGAAACATTGGACGCCTCGTTAGTTTCGTGTTTCGCGACGAGAAACGAGATCATGCGTAATTGTATTGATCTCAAGTAAGGTGATTGAAAAAATTGCCAGTACTCGTGGGAAAACATTCGACGCGCGTTGCGAGTTTCGTGTTTCGCGATAGCCCCCCTGTTATTTGTACGAGAAGAACGAGATTACCTATGTATAATTTAATAAATCCGGAATTATGCAACAGGTGAACCAATTTTCATCGTTACACGGTAAGCATTCGACGCACCGTGAATCTCATGGTTCGCGTTTCGTGAAAAGAAAGGGATCGTTATTTATAATTTAACAGATTTGGACTTACGCGACGAAAGAAAAGAACGTTACTGCTCCTCGCGAGACATAAGACGCTTTGTGAATTTCATATTTCTCGCTTCTTTCTTTCATTAATGCAAGAACGAGATTGCACGACATTTCGTAAATCTAAAATTAAACAACGGTAAAAATTGTATTGTTCCTCGCGAAACATTTTACGCTCCGTGAGTTTTATGTTTATATTTTTTTTACCATTGCCGGTGCAACAAAAACTAGGTTACATTAAATTTAACGAATCTAATATTAAACAAACCAACGGGCGAACAAAATTTCGTTCTAACACGGGAGGGACTACCGACGCTACGTAAATATCTCGTTCTACCCTTCACCGTCGATACCACGAGAGCAATGAAATTGTACATTTTAATTGTACGCTCCATGTCTTTATGTAAATACATGTTATTCCACGGTACAATACATACCCAGCTTGACGACCAGTCTATCCAAACCGCACATCGGCATTCAACGATGTTTTTTTATTTTAAAATATAACTATAATCCCGTTGTTCCCGCGGTGCAATATATATCCAACCACGCCAACCGGTCTGCCCAAACTGCATCCCGACATCGAACAACAATCCCCAACCATAACGCGGAGAAACGGCAATAATGTGTCCGTAATAATCGAGTCCCATCGTATATTCCCCGTGTGGAATAATATCGACGCACCAATCTCCCCATGTCGGACGTTAATTGTTACCGGCGTGCTTCTCGTCGTCGGGCTAATCTTTTTACGAACGCCCCGACGGACCCTAGCGCGGGGACGCCTCTGGGGGTGACTCGGTTAAGCGGCTGCTGTCTGCCACCGTCGGCAATATCTTCAAAGGACGCCGGTCCATTAGCTTTTAGCGCTGATGCAGCTTCCATCCCTAATCCAGCTCGACCCCGTCATTCCAATGAGCGCCCTCGTGTCCCGCTTCAGGTACCACGACTAAGATCGACGCGCTCGCCACGACGACGACGGGGACCTCGGCTTCCAAAGCATATTCGTGTCTGCGGTCGGACAAGAACCGGGGAAATTGAGAAATTCCGTGAAAGCGCTAAATAATTCACTTTGCCCCTCGCACGATCAAACGCGACGACGAAGCTAATTTTCGGGGAGACGGAAATTTACCGTCACGCCCCTTTCGCTATTCTTTTGGAATTCCACTTCTTGCTGGAATAATATTTTTATCTTGTTTTTGGAGAGTTGAAAATTTATTGTTGCTTTCTATCTTTATTTCTTGGCAATTCCTTTTGAGAATATAGCTTTTAGTTGGTTCTTGAAGAGTTTAAAATTCACTGTTACGTTTACTCGTTATTCTTTTGGAATTTCTTTTCGATTCCTTTTGAAATCCTTTCCCTAGCAGGAATATTAATTTTACCTCATTTCTGGGGAGTTACTTGGGAATTCCTTTCAAGAATGTTAATTTTGTTCAATTTTCGCGAATGTTGCTCTTGTTCAATTTTAGTGTTTCCGCAAAAATACGAGGCATCCGAAGACAGGAGATTCCGTGCAAATTGGAAAATTAGTAAGCTTTTATGGAACTTCGATGAAAACGAGAAAGGACGTAACGTATCGGGTTCTCGCGTAACGACTGTTTGCATTTTGAACGAAACTTTGACGTTTTTGCGCGTCCATGGAACGGAGTGACGCGTAAACGTGAATTTATACAATACCCACTACTCCCTCGCGCGGAACCATTACACGAATTTTTCGTAATACTCTCTACTATTTTGATTCACGCGCTTTTCGATTTCACGGTTCTCCATTTTCGACGGAGAATGCAAATTCTCGTCGTTATTTATTACCCGCCACAGTTTCGGTTTCGCGCCATAAAACACGGAAAATCCGAAAATTAAATACCGTAGAATCGGAAATCTCGCGATAGGACAATCTTTCCAAATAATATCAACTTTTCGAACGAATTTTTCGCAACGTCATATTTTCTTCGCTATTATCTATCTTTCGTTAGATACCTACAGAGACGTACGGTAAAAATTCGAATCTCCACTTATCGAACTTATCGTTATCATAGTTATTATCATAACTCCCCCTCCCCAAACTTTAGCCCTCCCCCGCCACCAAAGTACTTCATCCTCGCAGAATACACGAAGACTTCATTCAGAAAACGAAGTTTTCGAACGACGGATTAAACGGTAAGATCGAAAAGTACATTTTCGAGACTTGCATGTTTTACGATGTACTTTCGAAGTTTCGAAAGTATCGTGCGGGTAGCGCGACCGCGATTAAACTCGTTGCGTACTTACGACTAGATATGCCTCGGATTACTATCCAGGGGGAGTGTAAGGGGGGGGGGGGGGCGGAGAGGTTAGGACGGATAACTAGCAACCCTAAAAAATGCAGTCGTAAAACCGTTGGGTGGTTAACTCGCGTCGGCATATCTATACGAAGATCGAAGATCTGAACGAAAAACTTTCCCCCTGATCGAAACGAACTTCCGCGTGAACGTGGACTACCTCGTCGTCGAAGGAACTCCGTTAAAGAAGGGTGGGCCGTAAAAGCGAGATGAAAAATCTTAATCACGGAGTTCGCAAACTTCTCTCGCGGTGGGATCCGATTAAAATGTATCCGCGTACCAATGACAAACCGCGCAACGTCGCGTTCCTTCCGATTACTCTAATTATCGTGAAAATAAACCACGTTCCCGCGTTAAGATCGATGTCGGATAGAAACGCGGTGCCCGAGATTTTTTTTTTTTATTCTTTATCGACACGTCTCTCTCGCGACGTGGATCGCGATTAACGGAATGTGTCTATACCCTCTCACTGAGGAGAGAGAGAGAGGGGGAGAGGGGTGAGAAAAAGGTCCGAAGGAAGAAGTCTGATAAGGGGGGATGTCGATGGCGGACATGATTGGAACGAGTTTCCGGCTAAGATAGATCGCCGTGTCATTTGAACTCCCACCGCCCACTCTCTTTCTCTCTTTCCTCTCAGTTTCTCAAGCTCCGAAGTAGGGAGAAATACGAAAAAAGAACGCGACGAAGGTAGGATCGAACGGATTGCCGTAATTTGCAAACTGGAGAGAGAGAGAGGGGGAGGGGGAGGGGGAGGGAGAAGGGCATGGAAAGAAGTCGTCCCAGGACGAAAGGTGAATTCGAATTATGGGAGGAGAAACGGAAACAAAAAGTGGGAAAAAGCGTGGCGAAGGGTGGGCCGCGGGGGTGGGGAGACAGAGAGAGAGATGGGGAACGGGGGTTGGGGAGAGAGAGAGAGAGTGGGAAAGAAAGGGTTTCTTCCCCCACGCAAAAGCGCGCGGGAACTCTCGGTGGACGGGCCGTCCGGTATTTGAAACGCAAATGAGATTGGAGGTGCAATTAGTTAAATTCGAGAGCTCGGTGCACAAAGAAAGAAAGATGGCGGGGAGGGAGAACGCGAGTGGCGTTTCGCTTCTGCGAATTATTCGATGGTACGTCGATAACGCGTAGAAATTCTCGATAGAAATTCGGATCAATTTACCAGCACTCTGCACTTTTTATTTAACCGTTCCTGCGAACCGGTTCCGCAAAATTCGACGAAACCCGAAAATGTCCTGTTCGACTTACGACACGCGTCTTAAGTTAACGCGAACTTATTCGCTGATGAGTTTGTACCGATATCGACGTACTTTCAAGAACGTTCGTTTTTGCAAAATTAACGAGACAGATCCATCAGGAAGGTACTCCATTCTCGTAATTAATTACAAAGGGGATAAAACGCTGCGAATACTGGACGACAGAATGTCTCTCGGGAAGTTTTTCTTCTTTTGCGGGGGGGGGGGGGGAAGGGGGCAAATAGTTGAAACAAAAAACGTTGAAATTATGAAGAGGGAACAGAGAGCGCTACAGAACTACCGAGCAAAAAGTTCTTTCGAAACAAATACTCAATTGGGGCGAAAGCTTCGCGAACTAAACGATCGAAGTAACGGTACAATGGTAACGTTAAGATCCATTATTCCGCAGAACTCGACGATAAAGGGAATATGTATTCGCGCACAACGCTCGAGCGTTAAACTAAAACTCGGCAACTCCGTCGACCAAGTTGAAACTCGCGTTTCTCGCGTTATGCGTAACGCATTACGTGCACTTCGACTTAATACGTCCCGTGTCAACGAAGCGACGAGTTCGCACGAAAATCTGGTGACCCGAAATTCCTCGACGAATACGATCGTCGGAAACGCGACGAGTAACGGCACGAGTAACGACGCCGATGAGGATCGCGGGTCGAAGATAAAAGAAAATCCCTTTGTAGAACGACCCTAACGCAGCGGCCCAATGTAAAATTCTAAACTTCCTTGACACGTTCAGCTCCAGTTGTCTACACCGGTGGTCACCCTTTACCTACTTAACCAGTCAAGCCATATTTCGTATGTATTGAACTG
This sequence comes from Pemphredon lugubris, assembly GCA_933228935.1. Taxonomy (NCBI): domain Eukaryota; kingdom Metazoa; phylum Arthropoda; class Insecta; order Hymenoptera; family Crabronidae; genus Pemphredon; species Pemphredon lugubris. The sequence goes on along the minus strand of OW121819.1, from coordinate 39,065,272 downwards.
TATTTTTTAAAATCAAACAACGTAATACATAATGAATCTGCATGAAGGTATCGTGTATTGTACTGCGGGGCGAAATGTGTTCAGATATTGAGATTTTTTATGTACTTGTTTCTTTTGAATTCCATCGTAATACTGTTTATCCCAAACATTGTCCCGCAATACCGTTAGTATACGCCTTGGTCTTCAAAAATATACATTGCGTTTTTAAAAAAATTTCTGGTCGGAAACCGTATTTTTGCTTACTCGTTACATCGTAGATTATTTACTAACTATTTTGCACAACCACCATCGTTAAAACTAAGGTTATATATTTTATGCGCGGCCAGGTACAACTCTTTTTTCCTTCGATTGTGACCCAGCGAAGCCAAAAGGTTGGACACCCCCGATCTAGCGCGTCGGCAGTTTCGCGTTCGTCGGCGACGAAAACGTTCCCTTCCCTTACATTCTCGGTTATTTTGTTTTCTAATTACCGCGACGCCGGGCGTACCGCGTGGCATAAATTTCCATCTAACTCCGTGCACGGTAACTCCGTATTTACGGTGCACGTGTGAAAACAAAGATTGTTTAATTTACCAAGGGATGGGGGAGGTGCGAAGGAGAAAATCCGTCGTTCTCTCCGCCGTAAATCGTACTCTCGCGATATTTATCGCATCGAGAGACTCGCGACACAAGTCGAATCCACTCGAAGAAAATTAATTAGCACGAAGAAGAAAAGAAAATCTTTCAACGTATTCCCAGTTGGAAACGTTATTTCTACGTTGACTGGTGCATCGTCGGACACCGTCTGTACTCAACAATTAAAATCTTTTTTTTGGTGGGACGTCAAAGAACGAGAAACGCTTCGTGGATTGCATCGTGAGTAACGAAACTCCCCTTGCGCATCGCCGGGACGTATCGCTTTCGCGATTCGCTCGTCCACAGCGAGTACACGCACACGCGTGAGAGTGCTCTCTCGCGTGGATAATTGGATCGTGCATAATAAAGAGTTCGAAGTGTACCGTGCGTCGTGAGCGAGAATAAAATCCACTGGAATCGAGAGTAGCGGAATCGACGGCCCAGGAAAAACGCGGCCGACGTATCCGCGGGAAGGAGTGGGTGGGGTTAGAAAAAAAAAAGAAAAATAAATATTGGCTTATCTCGGATAAAATTCAATCCACTTTTATTCCGCGGATTTGCGTGAGAAGCGGAGTTTCGTGGAAACCCGATAAAATCCCAGTGATAAACGAAAACTGTCATTATCGATCCCCTGACGACGTAAAATCGAAGAAACAATTTTCAATTTTGCCCCCCTCCGTCGCGGTGGTACTTGGGAAGCTTTGCATAATCCGTTTGGAACAAAAGCGTTCGCGTAATTTTTAATGTAGCCCCTACGAATCCCTCGAAATTAGTTAGCCTAATCCGCACGAGCGAAAAGCCTTTCCCGCGTTAGGTATTCAAAGGGTTAGCGCCTCCCTCGCGCAGGAGTGGGGGGGGGGGGGGGGGTAAGTGGCAATTTTCATCGTTTTTAATCTCCACGGCCGGCGGGAGCCACGAAAGGCCAGAAACATTTACGGCGTCGAGAGTCAAGCTAATTTTTTTTCCAAGTTTCAAAGGTAGTTACTTTGGCCACGAATTCCGAATTCTAGACAATACGAGCTAGCGTAGCTCGTTAGTTAATTCGATTCCCAATGTACCTTTGAGAAAAAGGGGTAGAGAGAGAGAGAGAGAGAGAGAGAGAGAGAGAGAGAGAGAGAGAGACGGAGAGAGACAGGGGCGGAAAGGGTAAGAAGTAAACCGTGAGGATCCTGTCGATGCTACGTTCCCCCTGAAATCTGAAAGGAAGAAGCAACTCTCCATCTCTCTCTTCCTTTTTCCGTCTTTTCGTATTTCACCCCTCCCCCTCTCTCTCTCTCTCTGTCCCCTCGCTTCCCTGTTCCACCTTTCCTTTAAAAGGGCTAAACTGGGTCAGCAGCGACGCGAAGAAAACAGTCGTTTGGCCTGCTTTTGTAAGGAGCCGTGTATTTACGGCTCGAGCCACATATCGATCCCTCGACCTCTCTATGGTCGAGAGAGCGCGACGACGTCGCATAGTCCTTGGAAACCTCCGTCTCTCTCGCTCTCGTACGCGTCATTTGTTCAACCCTCCACTCTCTCTCTCTCTCTCTCCCTCTCACTCTTTCACCCTATTTCCGTATAGTTCATTCCATCTCTCTATCTCCTACCGTCTTCCCATCTCACCCCCATTCCACGAACCCTTGAATTTGACATTTAGCCAAGGCAGCCCGGAACAAAGGCCGCCGCGAGCGATTGTTTCGAGGTCGTTTCTTCGCGCACCTCGCCGTTTCGTCTCAAAGTCAAACCCGGTCGTCCGTTTAACGTCTTCCGGAAAAAAGCCTTTCTTACAAATTGCGCGGCAAAGCGGCGCCTTTAACTCCGCGTTATGCAAATTCCCCTGGCCGTGCTGATCCACCCGATACGATTGTTCGGATGACAACCCGAGGGATTTCCTGGATAAAAATATTGTTTGCGATGCTGCCGTTTAGAGAGCCTCTGGAAACACGTCGCTTCTCCTCCAAGAATTTACCAAAGCCGCGCTACCGGATCGCGGTACCATTAAAGCGTTCCGTGCCGCGATAATCTCGAATGCCATTGTTAACGAAAACGGAGCGCGGATTTTCGCGAATAAAAAAAATTGTTTGGAACGGAGTGCAGACGGTTCGCGAAATTTCTCGGCGACGCGAAACCCTCCCTTCGTCGATCCCTGAAACGTCCTCGCAAACCTGCTTACAAAACGCTTTAAAACCGTTTCACCATTAAAATTTTCCCAACCGCGGTAATCTTCGATGCGAATGTTCGTTAGCGGCACAAAGGATCTCTCTACGTGTAACGCGACAAAATAACGTTCGCAATTACTCCGGATAAATTAACATTTCTCGCTGAACTAAGTTTCGGCAGGAAAATCAGTAAAATCCGATTCCAGAGGAATATCACTATCCTTTGATTACTAACGATACCCGATTAATACGCTCTTTAACTAGTTAGCTATTTTTTACGAGTACACGCGTCATAAAGAAACTGCAAGGTTTTGTGTTATAACGAGTATACTCGTTACGCGGAAAAATAATTACCATTTGTTATTTAAATTGAGATTTGAGTGAAAACTGATATATATTTCTAAATTTTGTGGGGATATTTTTAAAGAGTCAACACGAAGGTTGTTTCTGTACTTTTTCTTTAATAATCCAACCCCCGAACCATTAAAATATGTTCAACACATATAAAAAAAAGTTAGGTTTTTAATGCGGTGTGACCAACTCGAAAACTCCCATTCGTTCTTTCTGGAAAAGATACAAGGCCCAGCTCTTGCATACTTGTACTTGGCCCGAGACAAGACCTTGTCTCTCGCTTTTGCCGCTTTTCAAAGTGGTCATAACAGCTGATCCATTAACAACAATTTAAAAATTGAGAACGAATCAAAATAACTGAAACGATAAACTTAATGGTTCGACCGAAACCAAAGAAAAAGAAACCGTAATTCTACCAGGGATTAACGTCAATAATATATCGGACGGAACTCGTTCCCGTTGATACTCGCGAAAATAATTGCTCGATTATCAGAGGAAAAACCCGGGAAAGAGTTTCCCGGGCTCGCAAAGGCCTGAATTTATTCGAGTTTCAAGTGACGAACGGCGAACGGGCGTAGGCGGAAAGTTTCGTGTCTCGATCCATTACAAAGGACGCAGACGCGACGCCCCGCGGGGTTTCAGGATTATCCAGGACTTCTCGAGACACGCGAAAGTCCTATCGACTGAGCTGCCGTTGGTTCAGCCGGCAAAGCCTTATTATGTCCTTGAGCCAACGAAAATGCTGTTGCGCGATATTACAATGGCGCGGCTTTACCATAATCTAAAGTTAAAACTCGCACAGTTTAGGGACGCCGTAACTCGGACGGGAGGCGGAAACTTCATTCGCCGCTTCGAAATATCGACTAGATTCCACGTAGCGTACGTGAGGGGGGAAGGGGAGAGGAGTGGGGGCGCGGAACGAGATTCGAATATGAAATAACGTCGAGAGTTTCGCCGACAAATTTCGATGTTACGCGAATGGCGCTTTCAAATCTATTAGCTAGAAGACAAAATCATGTTTCCCGAATGGCGCTGGATGATCGGCGAGGAAAAACAAAACGAGGAAACGGTTATTTTTTTCGAAACTCGACGCCACGCGTCAATTTATGTCTATTAAAGCGTTACTTTACCCGCGGTTGAATATTAAACGTTCGACTGTGAATAACAAGAAGCGAAAAAAAAAGAAACGCATCGTTTCGGATGGTTCGTTTGATCTCATCCGATTTCCCCCACCGTGCCATAAATTCAAGGGGCGCCGTTTCAAAGCTCTAAACGCGTCACCTTCGTTCCTTCTCAAAGCAACCGGCTTGTTCTCTGCCGCTGCACCTCCAGAGATGCAATTTCGAAGCGAGTCCCGTGAGTTTCGCGACGACGTTCCGACTTCCGAGTTAGGGAACGAGCCGAGACAGCAACGTGGATTACCGGTCGCTTGGATGGGAAACGGAACACGTGAAAGAAAATACGAAGCTGCGCCTGTACTCGAGACTGCTGCTGTCTAAACCCCCCCCCCCCCCCCACCCGAACCCCACCATCCACCCTCACCCTTCTTCTTCATCCCCATCCTCACCCTCCTTCCTCTTCCGCTTCTCAGACTCCGCTGAATATAGAATTAGGCAATTTTCATAGAAATTCTCTGATACGCCGCGATGGGACATTTTGCCGACTGGAATTCCAACGGCGAAATTTCACGGTAGAAAAGAATTAGCCGGGGGGCGAGAACCGTGCTCTCCCAAGGAAGACGTAAGGAGATATCGAATTTTCCGACCACTCCTTGCGGTATTATTTCGCGAAAATACACCGAGCTCGCGAGAACCGTCTCGAAATGGATATTACCTTATCTCCGTCTACGCGCGCGGTCGTCTGCCCTCCGATACTGTGCAAATAACGAAGAGGAGAGAGAGAGAGCAACGAGCCACGTTGCGCGAATTCATTTGTGAGGGCAGGAATTTCGTATCGCTACGCCGCGCCGTTTCCGACGGGATCGGTAAGGTGTCCGTGGGTGGCGCGGCTTATTTGCGCTGCGGAGATGCTTGCAAATTTTTTTTCAACGAGTTAAATTGGAGTGTCGTAGCCGGGATTGGAATAGCGGTTTTATCGAGGGTAGGAAGATGTTTGAGGCAGGCTGTTTGGAATTAAAAGGGGCTGGATAAATCTCGAGCATTTGAAAATTTGCGTAACATTCTTACGTTGAAACAGGGTTCTGAAAAGTAAAAGGGACCAATTTGGAAAATCTCGAAAAATCGACAATGTGAAGAAAATTCTTGTTCTTGGTTTTCGGATAACTGAAAAGTGATAAACGAATTTGAAATGGCAGGTTATTGAGAAGAGGATGGACGCATTTTGAGCAGGTTTTTTACAATTAAAACAAAATACGATAAATATCGAGAATTCAACAATTTTGATAATTTTCGTACACAAATGAAATTGAAATTCGATAGTCGACATCGAAATCGACATACTAATTTATTAAGAGTACCAAGGAAATATCTTGAGCTGGTTGTCTAAAATTAGAATAGACAGATACGATAAATCGCGGGAATTCGACGATTCGTATAATTCTCTTACACGAGCAAAATCAAAATCGGCAGTTAAAATCGAGATAGAAGCTGATCGAGAGTAGAAAACCGTAAACGGGTACTCTGAAAAGGTGGTCATATTGGTCACGAGTTACCTTATTAGAAAATAAAGTGAATTCGTCGCATTAATTCTCCTCTCTCTTGGTATTAAAGCGACGTCCCAACTTTCGCCGTTTAGGAAAACGGTCCGGCAACATTGCCGCGAATTCGTTAGCATTCCAAATGGAAAGTCGAATTTTCGAAGTGGTTCGATTTCTCGGTGGCAATTAAGGAGAACGGCCCTCCGGAGTCCCTCTCGGTCATACTACCGAATTAGGTGATTATCGTGAACTTCCGATGGCCAAGAACCCTCGAAAATAATTACTCCCGGGAGTGGGACAAGAGAACGCGAAATCCTTTACGGATGTCAAGTGGCGATTCTTTCCTAACGAAGCGAATCCATTGGAAATATTTGTTCCCCGGTGTCCGGATCTGTTCCAAGGGAGGGGGGGGGGCGGGGGAGAATTAATTGGCAAGACGGTAATAAGGACCGGGTAGGAAATAAAGGGGAGAGACGAATTAATCGAATTTTTCTCTCGCCCGAGTATTGGAACCGAGAGAAAGAGGAAGAAACGTTCGGTGAGAGCAGAGAGAAAGAGAAAGAGGGAGAGAGAGAGAAAGGAAACGAGAAGGAAGGGAGCAAGCGCGCGTCGATGCGCTACTTTGCAAATCTAATTTCATTTCCAGCTTTATTTCTCGGGAATACCTTCGCGTATCCGTGAAAGAGCGGCGATCTCGCGTGGCCAGGATTTCCATTCCAGGCCTCCGGGCTAAGAGATTAAAATTGAAAGCTCCGCGGAAAAACTCTTTCGTTCCGACTCACCGGATCTCGCCGGGAATACGCCAATTATGCCCGGCGAGATACTTTTCGCGGCGATTCTCGTTTCGCAACTACGAAAAAATTGCGACGAAGCATGCGATCCGCGCGATCGCGGCAATTATAAGTTCGCAAAGTTATATTCCGGCCGAGTTGTTTGTTCGTTTCTTTTTTCGCTCCCTCTCTTTCGCCAGGCACGAAAGGAACGAAATTGGAGAAAGAGAAAAGTTCGCGTAATTATTCGGGAAATAGTCTCGAAGGGTGTTTCAAATGGCCGTAGTACGGGTGGTACTCGATAACGGGCTGGTACCTACCATTTTTGATCAATCGCTAGCCTGGGCATCGATAAAACGGAGCCTCGTCTCGTAGGTGCCAACCGTCTTCGTTTACCGGACACGATTACAGAGGGTTAATAATTATAATTCCCGCACACTTTCGATTCTTTCTCTAGTGCGGTTGGAAGAGATATATCGCTGTTAGCAACAATCGCGAAAAATGCCAACGACGATATGAACCGTGTATTTTGAAAGTGTCCAAAGTCCAAAGTACATTTGTCAATTTCTTTTTCGTCTGTACTAAACTGTACAACTTGACGTTTCTTGTCATAAACAAATAAAACAAAAATAAATGCACATATACCGTCGCGCGTGCGAGAGAACTCTGTCTCAAAATCTTCGTCGTGAAAAATGGCTAGCGATAGGCGAAAGTAGAAACCTCGCGCTTTAAAATGAGCCTAGACAGCATGCTTTACAACTTTTTGGCATGAAGTTACAATATTTCAAAGATCAAGGAACGCACGTCGACTTCGCTCGGTATTTATTAAAAGGCACCAACATTATGGCGATATCATTTCAGCTCATATGTATACACGTATGAATCTTCGTCGACGCAAAAAGTATTTCAACACGGTTACCATCTGACAACAGATTCAAACCACATTGAAGAAACCATTCGAAATCACGATACTATCATCATTTTAATATCTTTTAATACGTAGCGTTCGACCATCGATTGTTAGTAATTTTTCGTGACATCCATGCTTCTCCAACACGCTCTAAACCCAAATGTCGTTCCTCTCGCCGTGATTTTCTCCACATGGTTAATTCGGATTTTTGATCACGCCAAAGATCGTAAAATGTCACGTCTATCCGTACCTCGTTCGTGGCTCAACGAACGCGAGTGTAAAGGCAGCGCGATTCCAACCTGTTTCGCTTGTAACAACTATTCAACTATGAACTAGAAATCCGACGCGAACGCGATACGTTATACACTCGCTTTGAACCTTCCTATCATCCGCGTTTGTTGTTCCGCAGCTTCTACATTTCACTCGTATCCAAGAATGTTAACTCGACCGTGCGCGGCTGAAAACGTGCAGAGTTTCAAATTTGCTAAAATAGATTTCTATCGTATCTGAATTCAGAAAAATCGTTCAACCGTAATGGTACGTGTAAAAGAACCCAAGTAGTAGAGCGATTACGGCCGTCGCTGTGCGGATACGAAGGATGAATACGTTGATCAAACTAATTATTTCAATTTCCAATAGTTATTATTAATATTTCATTATCCGTATGTCAATCGAATTGGTATTATTTAAAGTTTGCGAAATTCAAACGTACAATCGAAATGACAAGTAAGAATCTTTTTCATTTCCAACCCGGATTCAAACTTCAATTTTTGTATCCTCCGAAACTTTCAATTTCAGAGTTTCCGCGTATCTCCCGAGCACCGTTCGAATTAGTCGCTAGGAGAGGGTTCCCGAAATCGAAATTTATTATCGCGCGTTCTCGCTCGAGGGAAAACGAATATTCGTGGAGAGGCTGATAAAAGTCTGAGCCACGCGATCCTCGTCGATTATTCGCGCGATGGTTTCACCAAACACTCCGCGAGAGCTATCGAACTGATTTTACAGTTTTATCGCGTTCGACCGATAAAGAGAGGCTCGAAAAAAACTAAACGTTGCGAGGGTAGTACGCGGTGCGGCCATAGGGAGGGGAGAAAAATGCAGAAGAATGGTTTTCAATTCGGCACGCCGGCAAATATTTGCGCGACCGTCGAGCCAACCCTACTCGGGATCCGGCCAACACAGAACCCGTCGAACCTTTTCGATCGATTCATTTTCGGAAGAACCCACACGGCCCAATAAAATGTCAAAATACAATACGTATCGTCGTTAGCGCAATTTCTTTCAACCCCGTCGAAGCCTATTAACGGCGTTACCTGTAACGCGATCGCCCAACCGTCCGTTAATCCGATTAAACCGGCATTGACTGTTCGCGCTCGATTCATTATCCAATTACACCTGTAGCAAAACTAACGTCGCTGCGCGTATTATGCAAAAACCGGCCTATCGAGACCAACTGCTATCGCCGTTGCGCATGATTTTCGTCGTGGAATTACTCGATTATTCCATCGGCATTGGATCAGGGATAATTCGCGGTATGGACCGTGCAACGGTCCGCGAAACCCTTTTAGTGCCAGCCGAAAAAGTTGTAACTGATTGTGAGCGAAATATGCCGAGCCAAGTTGATGTACCCTACTAGACACAATTAAAGATCTTTGAAATCCTGTAACATTGTGACCATAAGTTTTAAAGCATCCTGGACTCACTCGTTTTAATAAGTTGACGTCAGCTTCGTTATAAATCAAAATTACCACTTAATTAATAATAAATTCTATTTGTAAATTAATGTTACTTTATTTAAATAATTTATTCTTTTAATTCTAATTCTCAACAACATGAACAATTTTTCTACGGACGAAGGACATGTTTTGTGATCCACGCCATCCGATGGGACATCAAAGACGACAAAACGATCAAGGCAACTACCTGTAATTGATTGACTTAAGCCTTTCAGTACTGACCGAAAAAGTTTTACCTGTGCGAAAAATATCGAATCAAATTGATGTGCGCTACTCGGTAAAATTACAAATCTTCGGGATCTTGAAACTTCATGCCAAAAAGTTGATAGCTATTCGTGACTCCGTACATCGTTGTTATTAAACAATTCAAAGCTTCCGAGCGTATTTTCCTAGTACACAATATTTCCATTAACGCGCAATTTTAATTTTCGAGTGCGCGGAATTCTATTTATCCCACCCCGCCATCCAGTTAACTTTGATAAAAGAAAAACTTCTCCAATTCCACGCGCCACGTTCGCACCTCCAGGACGAAATTTCCAGGAGCTACGAATTTCTATGTCGCGAAACTGCTCGACATGCTCGAACCAGTCGAAGATTACTCTCCCGCGATGGTGAATTATATAGTTTTCGAAGTAATTAAATTGTATGTAAACAACGTCGCCCAACTATGCGAATTATATGAAGCCGGAAATGCTTCGGCGTACTTCGCTTTGATCTATATTCCGTGGCAGGTGTAGCAGCGGGGCCGAAATAGCTGAGGACCTTCTCCAAGAGTGTCTGGGAGTTTCCTTGGGAGTCGCGAGATTGCCGGGGTCTACTCTTCCCTGTGGTATGCGCGAGATTGATAATTAACCGTCGCGAGAATCCACATGCCTCATTAAGCCAGCGCGGTTCCAAGAGGGGGAGGACGTTTGTTTCAACGCGAGTACAGGTGCGCTCGATTCGACGAACGTCAACGGCTATCGGGCCAATTAAGAAAATTCCAAGGTGAGAGGGAAATTGAAAGGAGGAGCGGAAATTTGAGCTAACGGAAAGACTTTTGTTTCGCGGAATGGCTTCCCAACGATCGGAAATTTAAACGTTCGCCCGCCGATAGCTCGATTTCAGTCGTTTTATTTTTCACTCGAAGTTGAAGTCGTTTCTTTTTTAACCGACCGTTCAATTTTAGTTGTCCTAATTTTCACTCGTTCCAATCGTTCTCATTTTAGCTGACAACCAAGCCTCGGTCGTGTTAATCATAACCGCTGGGTCAATTTCAGTCGATCAAACTTTAATTGATAGTTCAATTTCAGTCAATCAAATTTTAATCGATACAGATTTAACCAACAGTTGAATTTCAATCACTGTAATTTTCACTGACTCTTGAATTTCAATCGTTGTCAATTTACCTGATAACAGAATTTCAGTCATTTCAATCTTAACCGATAGCTGAATTTTGGTCGTTCCAATTTTTACCTACAGCAAAATTTCATTTATTTTAATTTTAACTATCGGTCAATCAAAATGAATCCAAAACCGATATTGACAAATTTCTTCCATAATGGATATTTCCGTTTAATCGCATTATAGTCGTACAATTTTGTTCGTCCGGCGTTATTTAATGATCTTCCAAGAGGCCGTTCGTACGCAATGTAAAAATGGAAATTTATTCGGTCCCATTCGCGATATACGGAGAAGAACAAGGACATCCGGGAACCCTTGGCAGAGATCTATACCGAAAGTAGTGCCACCTCTCGAGCTGCAACCTTACGGCGCTAACGAAGGGTTCTCTCCTTGCCCTGACTTAAGAGACTGATAATGAGACCTGTTGTGCTCGTGAATTTTACACGATACGACGGTACCTAGAGCGGGGAGCGCACTGTTCGAGTGCCACTTGGAACTCAAATTCCCACGGTTGCGCGTAATATTCGAGACTACGTTAAACAGTATGAACTCCACGCTCCCTAAACTCCACGATCAACCAGATCGCTCGTAAATATTCGATGTATATCCGCGCGCAATCTTACCGATCCGCTAAATTCGCAATCGAAAACCCTTTCGATTGCGAATTAAACTGAAAAATTGCGAAATTATTCATCGGAAGAAGAATAAAGACACGGAAGTCGATGCTAGTATTTTTTAATCATCAAAAATCTGAATGCTTCTACGTGATACAGGAAAAATTTGATGGACCTCGTTAAGAGAATTTTTGTCAAAATCTTGCCACCAAACGGTAACAGATGCAGACAAGATTTCTGTCGCGAGAAAGTTTACTTTTTATTTAAAAATAATGCTTCTCCCATTTTAAAGGAGTTTGAAAAAATATGACAGATAGGTACACGAGATTTCTATCGCGAGAAAATGTACTTTTCCTTGAAAAAAAAAATATTCCTCCCATTTCAAAAAAAGGCTTAAAAAAAATATTTTTTAAAAATATTCCTCCCATTGCGGAATTCGTCTCACTTTCCTCCACGCCAGAGATTTAATCCAAATGAAACCAGCTTCCCCGCCTAACCACCGAGCCGCGATACGAAAAAAAAAGAAGGAAAACCCAAGGAATGAAAAGCGAGGAAAACGAAAAGTCACAAGCGTCGCATCGGCGGAGAGGCGCGTGGGCGCCGATAATTATCCGGAGCGTAGGTTCAACAACGTCGGCTCGTTAAATTCCCCGTGTAAGCCTAGACGAAGGGTCGTCCTTGCACATGCACATTGCGCGTTGCACATGCATTCGCGCTCCACTCCCGCGGGGGGTGTACCAAAGTTCTACGCGGAACTCGAGCTCGGTGGCTGGCACTCCCCTCCACCCCCCCCCCCCCCCTTTGTCGAGCGAATTACGTCCCCGGCAGGCCTCTCTGTGTTTACGCAGAAGGCACGAGTCGACAATGAAAGAAACCGTGCGGAAAGGGGTGTACATGCATTACGAGTTAACGGGTCAAACTCGAGTGGACTTTCAGGGAACTCGCGTGGCAAGCTGTAATACGTATGGGGCACTGCGCGAGTGCCTCCTACAGCGATCCCAAAACTCCTTCCGCCGGAACCCGGTTAGTCGTACTTCTGTATTCCATTCAGCCGGTGAATAAACATGTGACTACGCAACTTTAATAACGTCGCGGATCTGAATGTTTTAGAGCGCACTAACTACGCGTGTTCGCGGATAATGAGAACGAAAAGGGACGAGTGTGTTATTTAATTCGTCGCGGTGGGGGTGGTCTTGCCGGGGTAAGATAACGAACGGGGGCGAAGGGGAACACGGTATTGACCGGGTTTTAATTGACTTTGGATTTTTAATTGCTTGTTCGGTAGAGACAAACATAGGGGTAATCGTTGATTTTGGTATTAAGTGGGTCAGATATATTACGTGTATGTACCTGTGCCATTTAAAGTTAGTTATTGTGCTATAAATAAAAGTGTTAAAATTCATCGCGCTAGGATGGTTTTGTTGGGGTAAGATAACGAACGGGGGAAGAATGGAAGAGGAAAAAGTGGATCATGGTATTGCCCGGGTATTAATTGATTTTGGAGTTTTAATTGTTTGTTCGTAAGGGACAAACAAAGGTTTGTTATCGATTTTGGTCTTAATGGGTCAGATATATTACCTATACCTGTGTCATTTAATTGTACTTATTGTTTTGGTTCTGTGATATAAATAAATGTATTAAGATTCATCGCTGTAGGGTAGTTTTTTTTTTAGGGTAAGAGATCGAACGGGGGAAGAATAGATTCTGGTAGAAAAACAGGTTTAATTAACCATTGATTTTTAACTGTTTGTTTGATGGAAATAAAGGACTGTTTATCTTCGGTTTTCGTATTCATCGGTCACATACATATGTATATTACGTACATCTGTGCGACTGAATGTAACTTATCGCTTTTTTATTGTTACAAACGAAAGTATTGAGTGAGATCGCGAAGGGTAAATATTGAGCTTGGCGATTTTTAATTTTTTAGTCCGCGTAATTGGGTACAATTGTGTAGAATAATATCAACTTTCCCCGCCCACGAGGGAGATACTTAAATGAGAATTATAATTAGGTAGCTTGAGCGTACGTTTGGGAATAACGAACAAACTGTTATTGTAACGGGAGTCATGTTCCCGAACTATTATTTCCGCTGCAGGTTACATTAATAATATTGCACGTGAGAATGAAAACGTTCCGAAAACGACGACGCGCATAACCTCGAAGGACATCTGGACGGTATGACGAACCGTAAACACTGGAATTCCTAGAACCGCTTGGTTATATCCTCGTTATGCGATGTTCCAAACCTTTCCGCGAATTCGCAGATTCGCATTTGCCGTGATCTAATCTAACATAAGATTTCATATTTCGACAGATATGGACAAATCACTCTCAAACACTACGACGCACAATAATGATGCGATTGTCATATAAAAGCGCCAATAAGTTTGCGTATTCACGATTCGATAGAATGCCTTGGCACTCTAGCCACTCAACATAACCCCCATTTTTCTCCTCCCGAATCGTGAATTCTCTCACACATTTCAACGCCTATAATTCCAAAGACGAACATTTCTCTGGTACGCCCGTGTAATATTTGCACAAAAGTGACTTACCGGTGGCAACAGCAACAGCGATCAGCAGGAGAAGCAGCGGAAACGAGGAAAAGCCGTGTCGGTCCATGCCTCGTCAAGGGTGAAGAGCCTCGTGGTGTGTTTCTCGATCACTTCATCTCGATCGAATCGAAAAATAAAACTGCGCGATATCGGCGCGAAACCGGCTGACGAATCAGCGTGGGCGCGTTGGGAACAAGAGAGTGACGCGTAAATACACTAAAAAAAAACTTTCGAACAGGGGGTAGAACTAGAACCACGCGATACGAATCGCTTGACGGTCGAGCGCGTACTGACGGTTCTCCGTAGCTTACGCGTGCTCACCCCACTTCCTCCCACTCCTCGGCAACCGCGACACGCTCGCTGTCTCCCTCTCTCTACCGCGGATTCCGATAGTATTATCTCTCTCCGCTTTCTCTCTCGAAATCACCGCGATCCACCTCGCTACTTCGATCAACGCTGCATCGAACGATCTATCGATGGCACTATTTCCGAAACGGGTAACATAAAGATGAAAAATCATAACAGTCGAGTGTTATGAAGTTGCGTTGGTTTATTGGAAAGTAAATTGATCTTGAGAACGCGGCTTCGTGCGTTCGAGGATTGAATTTTAATATTGATATCACACGATCGCAGTAGGGAACAGGCAATTCGAATGATTTATCCGATGGATCCAAGCGTACGATAATTCCAGCGGTAAATTTGTGCGGGCGCACGTATATGTGCGTTTTTAAATAAAAATTGTTCCTAGGGAAAAAGGAAAGAAAATCTTGTAAAAATATTAGAATCCAATGGAGAATTATACATTGTAGAATTTCTCAACGATACAAAAATTTAATCGTTCCTCTGAATTTTAAAATTCATCCCCGAAGGCGTCAATAATATTTACATAGACGTCAAGTTATTCGACGTTACAGTGAAAGTTTCGCGTATTTATTCCGAGCAATCCCTCAGTTTTTAATGGAACTTCTCTTTTTCCCCGAAAGTCCTCGTATTTTTCAGCACACTTTTCGAGTCACCGGGGGACTTGGTTTCCGTTTTAAAGAAACACTCCTAAAGTAGCGGAAAACTACCTTTGACGGAGGTTCGGAAAAGTAGCAAAATATCAAACGAACACGCTTCTTTATTTACACGTACCGGAAAATTGAGTATGGTAATTCCTGGCATCGCGACTCGATAAGTATCGCAATTCCGAACGTAAATAGGAAGGGATGAAATAAACACGACGTCCTGTTTTTCTTCTCTTTTTTGCGCGCGCGATACTTATCACATCCGGAGATCCCTGGATTTTCGAAGACGGTGACCGTGGGAGAGGGATAATGGCACGGAAATTCCAATTCGACGTAACGCTCGCGCGCGAACTTCGATCATAAATTGTAACGGAGATACCGGGTATTCGACAAGAAGCGGAAATCTGAACTAATATCGAAGTGACGGGGCGCTTACTATATTCAAAATGGCTCGAGAGGAAAAGTGGAACGGAAGAACAGATTGATGAAGGAGGGCGGACAAGGCGGACAGGTACCTCATATGTTCGAGGAAATAAAAGAAGCGCGTGGAACGTTCTCTAACGTAATACATTTCGTAGGCAACAAACTGCAATAACGTTGATTTATTATTCCTCCTTGAACGAGACGTAAAACCACGCTGATGGAAACGTTAAGAAAAAATGGAAACAGGGGGAAACAATTCCGTTGACCCGATTTGAAAACTCGATCGTTCGTATAACCGCGTGACGTAATAATAATGGAAATACCGAAAATAATAAGGATTGCGAGATGATGGATTCTCACTGGCAGAATTATGTGCACGATGTTCAAGCGTTTAACTTCATGCAGCGTTAACCTGTTCGAGAAGACTGGCACGTAGGTACGTGCGCGTTTAGTCTTTTTTAAAGTAAAATTATTCCCAGTGAATAAGTAAATAAAACAGTGTGAAAATAAAATAAAAATCTAATAAAGCACTATTCGCTGCGGATTCTCTCAACGATAAAAACGAAAAACTCGACGCGTGGAAGCAGAAAGTATTAAATCATTTTTTCACACTTTAAAAACAACAAGAACGAAAAATCGACCGCGTACATTTTTTTAACCTTTGTATTACCAGAAGAATATCGAGTAAAGAAAAAAATGCTAATAAAAGATAATATAACGAAGATAGTTTGCGAGGGACGTTCAAGAGAGCACTCGATGAACTTCACGAGTCACAGTATGTTTCTTCTAAAGTCCACCTGACATCGTTAGCTCCCTAGAATTAACATAAAATATGAATATTTACTTTAAAACAATATTTCCGCTGGAGTATCCAGAGCCACGATTTCAGAACCACGAGTGGCCGAAAAAATATTGAGGGACGGTAAAAATCCTTTGAACGTGTCTTATTAAGCTTTAGCTCGCCAGCCGGTGTATTAGGTAGTTACTGTCTTACCTTTACTCTCTCACAAATATGAAATCATATTTATCAAGGATATTTAGCAACCGCTCAAGCTCCACCATAAGATAATATTACCGCAAGGTACCGCTTTGAAAGTACGAGGCTGAGAAATTGAACTTTACATAATAATCGAGCAGGTAAAGTATTCCGTTCAAACGTACACAAAGAGAGTTCGCAATCTCATTCTCTATGCAAACCCATATAGGTATGCAATTTTTTTGCGGATTCACGAAATGGAATATTCGTCAAAAACTGTTTAGGAGATCGTATAACGCGCGTTGAAAATTTGAGGCGACTAGATTTAAGTGTTGGGGTGCTCCAGGAGCATTTGAAATATTCTATTAATTTTTGCGACGTTGTTTTTAAAGATTATCCCCGTTCCAGTTGGGAATAAATAATGGCCAACGATCTCGTTGTTAAATTAATCTAAATCATTTGGTTTATCGAATGATAAACTTTTTAATAATAAACTACATGATAAACTAATAATAAACTAAATTTACAAAATCAGCGAATGCTCTGATGATAAACTAAACAATTTGTAAAGAAATCGATGAATTTTTAAGTACGAACGTGATTATTATTCGCGCTTCGACAACCATAATCTATCGATTTTCCTCTAATATTCCTTTTTAACTTCTCGATCATCTAATAACTATCCTCGCGTTCCACGACACGGCAGACCGCAAATTTATTCGAATCTGTTGCGCCCCCGTTGCTCGGCCATTATCACGACCGCAATAGTAGCCGCTGTTTCTATTAAATCCTCAACATTGTTTCTGCACCTGTGAAATACATGGTCACGCGTTACCTGTCCTGCAGCGCGTATTTCAACCACGAAGTCGAAACGATACGGTTCTATTCTCTTTACTTTCCCTCGGAACAGAAATCAAACGAGCCGCACTGTAATTTCTCTCTGGGAGGAAATTAAAACGCGACTTCAAATTTGGTTTCCCTCGGGAGCGAAATAAAGAATAGAAATCGATTTTGGTCCGTACCTACGTTTCGTCCCTTCTAATTTCCATCCGACCTTCCCTCTTCGATTTTAATTCAATTAATTTAATTTCCATTGGGAAAAGATTTCACAAATACCCTTTCGGGTTCGAATCGTTTTCCTTCGAATCCCTGTATTAAACTTTCATCCGTGAATTCCCTTCTGTCCTTCGTCATCCCCCGATTAAAACCTTTCGTCGGGTCCCATCGAAATTTACTACTGTACACTTTTGGAACTTTAACGAACGATACTTAGGATTCCTAGCATTGTTTGACGCTACGTAATATTTAAAGCGTTATCCCACGATCGGGGATAATAATCCATTCCGCAAACTCGTGAAACCCATTCGCGGGTTATCAAGGGCCCTGGGTATAATAGCGAAGTCATTTCTACGTTAAATGCGTTATAGTATACGTGCAGCCGCAGAACAACCGGCAGACCGAAAGCACCCGGCAATTATCATTTCCAGTCGTCATTATTACACCGCCCGCACGGATAATCGAGTACATCGGCGAGGAGATTGTAAATGACATGCACGCATTCGATAATGTAATTTAATTAATGAAATGCCCATTCGCGGATCGCTGATAGTCGAACGCGCGCGATAGTTTCCCCTGTCTGACCATGTACGGTATACCACTTGTTTCCCGACCAAGTACGGCCCTGGACTACTGGCTGTCCGAATTCCCTGCCTGACTACCAAATTAGTTCGGTTGGAAACTTGAAATTGGTTCAGCCGTGCGGGCAAAAACCGACCTGATTAACGGTTGTTGCGGCAAAAACGTACCGTGGACACAGGAAAAAGACTGGCGGAACCGAAAAAAAGCGCATTCTCCAGGTGAGGCATTTCAAAATTCTGATTACCACTTTCTGGGTTGATTCATGCAATAGGTTCGTAATCGTAATTTGTTTTTTAGTCGTTCCAGCTTTTTTGCTGGCTCACGATACGTTTTACTGCCGGCGTGTTTCTGTACGCGGCTCGCTGTCCGACCAAGCTGGGGTTATACCACTGTCCGAGTACAATTTCTCCGACTAACTCCCGATGGAACTCGTTTCGTGAATAATTATACGCGTCAACGATGTCACGTATCGTTTGTGAATCTATTTACCGCGATATCTGGCATTACCATTTTATATATCTGAAAATGTTTATCTCAAGCCAACCTTAAAACTTTCTTTGAAGCGCTTTCTCGTTTAATAGAATCGCAATTAAATCACGCCACTTATCATCACTTTCCGCCGAAAGATCGTCTCGTAGGTCGCGGAGTATAAAACAAAAATACCCCGAAAGCTTCTCTGCAAAAATATATTTCACGGGAAAAATTATCTCCGACAATCGGAAAAACATGCGCGTCCATCGACGCGGAAATACGTTAATATTTACGGAATTTGAAAAATTTGATGGATCTGTGGACGAATTACAACGTACGACCATGGCTCCCGTGGCGATGCGAGACCCGCGACCCTTTCATCCCTGTATATATATATATATATATATATAACGAAATTAACAAAACCCGAGCACTCAACTGTTTGCCCGTCGCTATTTACTCGGCGGCGTTGTTCGAAGGAATTTCACCGTCCACCATTAATAAACGTATGGAAACGTCACCGGACAATACTCGCCCGCGTACTTCATCGTGCGTTAGCGACCGGCGCGCACACCAGCGCGCTCGCGGATAGCGAGTTACACCGGTATTTATCCAGGAACAGGTTGAAGAAGGGAATTGCCCTGGACGAAACTAATTATACATCAGCGCACACAGTGTGTGTTAAACGAGGTGGCCGGGATAGGACGAAGTTACTTCGCCGCTACGTAACTTCTCCTATCGCGGCAACCCCGCTATCCGCAACTTCCGGCTTATTCCGACCCTACGTCTCGACGATCCGTCCAACTTTTCGAACGTGCTCGCCGTTACGCCAGGGACAAATATTTTCCGCCCGAGTAAAAGACTGGGAAAGCTAGGAACGTGCTCCACCGACCTACGGAATGATCTTTCAGCGGAAAGTGATGCGAGTGGCGTGATTTAAATGCGATTCTATTAAACGGGAACGGAAATTCGGTTCAATTTAACTTACCGAGATCTTGAGAAATGTTTTAACGCTTGGATTGGGAAAAGATTTTTAGATACACGATATGGTAACGCGAGGTATTGCTGTAAATAAATTCACCAGACGTGTGGTAAAATGTTGTAATTACGAGTAATTAAGGTTGACGAGAACTTGGCATTGATTATACAGAAATTCTCTCTTGGTAGGCGAAAATTTAAAATTCGTGGAACAAAATTCGGGGATATTTGTCGTGGGATGAAAAAATTCTGGTTGCGGTAATTAAGAAGTTGATGAAACGACCCACTTACCACGGCAAGTTTACGGTGTGTACATTCTTAAGTTTACGTACAGGGTGGTCAAAAAGTCACTCGGTCGAGGGAAAGTGACATAAAATATGTATCAAGCTTCTTCGATCTGCGCGGAAAAAAAGAGTAAAAACGAAATACCGTACTCCACGGATTCTTGGTATAAATAAATCAAATATTCAAACTCGTTAAAGTAGTTTATACAATTTGAATAGAGCGTTCGCCAACTTTCGTGCCACCTTGTTTGCACGAAAGTGCGCATCGCGGTATTTTTGAATATTCAAAGGGTCCTCATTAAATGCAAAGGAGCGCCGAAACCGGAAGGAACGTCCTCCAGCAGAGAATACCGAACTAAATAGAAAAGTTTTCACCGCGCGAGACCGCTCACCGCTTTCCGTGCTCGCTCGTTCCTCGCGTGTAACGATCCGTCCTAGTACGAGCGTTCGAGTTACTGGTCCGTTTTCAATGGGCGATCAAATTCCGCGGTTAAGAACGATCCGTCGTTGATTCGTTAGATTTTTGCGCTTCGTCGAAACTGTACCACGAGAGTAAATCAGACTTGTTTATCGTAGATACTCGAATTTCTATCGAGAACTCGATGGAACATCAAACGGATCGACGGTACTCTAGTACGAATGTGACACGCGCGTTCATAGCGAACAGCAACAGCGTAGAATCTCGAGCCTATGTATTATTTATCGTGTGTTTGCGCGCGCGTGAGCGAGATGGGCGCTAAAAAGCAATTTTTGAGAGAAAATCGAATCGAAAGGAATAACTCGAGAGCAAGAATTGCTTTAAGACGCTTTCGCAATCCTAAAATAACTTTCGTTTATTTGAACCTAGACAATTTTTCTCGAAATCCGTATCGCAATCAACGCAGAGAGATCATCGCCAACCAGAAATTCCATAAACGTATGTACAAACGAATCGAATCAAGTCGAATAACTCGGAAAAGAGGAAGAGGATTCCCTTGAGACACTTCTGTACTCCTAGAACAACTTTTGTTTGTTCAACCCAAGACAGTTTTTCTCAAAATTCGTCTCGCAATCAAGGCAGAGGGATAACTAGGAACTAGGAATTCCATATACATAAATACAAAGTTATAGCAATTCCCATCGCGTTGAAACATTCCACAGCGGGTTCTACGTTACGCGAATAATTATAGTTATCATAACTGAGGGATGCTCGCGCTGGCTTAATTAGGGCAAACACGAATCTCTCCGAAAATCGAGATTGCATCCGCGGCTCTCTTTACCCGCGTTGCGTGGACCACCGATGCGTTAAATGGAGTAAACGAGGCCATACGGGAGAGACTTCGGTAGCTATAACGCGGTAGGAGCTCGTAGTTCGAAGTTCTCCCAGGCCCGTCTTGCTGGTTCGGCCAACTTCCGGTTGCTCCACTTCCGTCTAACGACCCATCTAACTTCGGGAGCCTCAAAGAGTGGACCGTCACGTCTGTTGCAATGCCGGGGACGATGTAATTACACCGGCGCATTTCGTACCGTGCAACTAGCAATTTCCAGTGATGGCGATAACGAGAGCCGCGGAAAGAGACTGCGAGCCGGAATTTTAATGAAATTGTCACTGCGAACTTACCATTAAATTCCACGAACTTACCGGGCGGGATAGAACGAAATTAGGTATTTTTCGTTTGGCCATTACGATCTTTATTTCATCACCAACGAAACTCCACGATTCTGGGAACACTCTTTAACTCCATTAAACGTAACATCGCTTTATGCGAACATTATACTTAATATACGCGATACTGGGTTTCTTCCCAAAAATGTTTGTAAACACGAAAACGAATATACACCGGTTACGTGTCGCGAGAAAACTCAGTATCATTGAATTACCTAAAATTCTTCAGTATCGCAATCTTAACGTTAGCGAAATTTCCTCTATCGTCGGAAAGCAGTGAAAATTAAGTACTAAAAACAAGTACTGCCAATTTTGTATTCTTCTCAAAATCACCACGAACATTTCTGAGTAGATCCACTCGTTTCCCTCGTAAAAAACAAAGTACTCGATGAATCCGACTAAAGTAACTTCATTCCTTTGATTTTCCTTTCCAACGGTCGACGAGGTCACAACTGTTTTACGCGTCGGACTTTGCGGGGAATACGCGAAGAGTCGATCTCTCGGGAGGCAGATAAAGGCAGTGCGAAACGGTCGATTTAAAAGGGCCGATTCGCACGGTGGACAGGAGGCAAGAAAGACGGGTCTCCGGAGCATTTGCGGACGTTTCAAGCCATTAAGCGAGGCGCTGCAATTAACACCGTCGCCCATCGACACCCGCAAAGTCCATTACGGTGCCACCGTTGTTTCCACCCGCCCCTGTTTTTCCTCCTACGCCACCGAGGCCAGGCCATTTCTACTCCCGCTCCCACCTATTCTGCCCGGCAAATCCTCCGATCGTCGATTAAGCCTGCTAGCCGAGAGTACAAAGATTAGCAAACCGCGGCGTCTGACCTCCGTACAGCATCAGCGACTAAACGGGCAATCGAACCGAATCGTTAGCTATCGGGAATTGCGGCGCGTTCTAATTGCCATGACGGTTACGTCACGGTCGTCGAATTGAAAATAATGACTTTAAGCCTCTGTACGGGCCGTCGCGTCGCGCCAAAAGTGTGCAAGGCCGCGTTTACGTCTTGCTGCAACCCGAGTTGCTTTAACGGTGTTTTATATTATTGAGGTGTCTCGTCCGTGAGTAATAAATTACGCGCAACACAATACTGATGCTACAAGTGCATTCGATTGCACTCGATGTGCAATAATTCCAATCGCTCGGCGTACGTACAATACGCGGCGGCATTTTATGGAGAACGACTATAGTCGCCCGTAGTATGTAAATGGAATTTTACGGATGACGATTATAGTCGTCCGTAGTAGCGAAAGAGTAAAATTCTACGTTGGCGCACGGAGTTGCTCCTTTATGTATCCGATCCAAGAATCACCGTCTGTACTTTATGGAAACGAAAAATGCGGCGCGTCGCGGAAATAAGACGAGAAACCACGTACCGCAAGCCCTGGCAAATGATTTCGACGTGAAAAATGTGCAAACGAATTTCTTGCCAGTCGGTGGCCAGGGTTCAAAGGAGCAGAGGTTTTTCTCCGCATGTGGAGGGGGGGATGGTGTCGGGGTGGGAGGTAGAGCAATAAGTCTGATCTGTCGCGAGATTGCGAAGGGAAAAAGTTCGAGGGTGAAAGCTGAGGGGTCAGAACGAGCGGCTAGCTTGTCGGACGTGAGAACGTAAGAACCGTGGGGGTAGGAAGACGAAGAAGACGAGAAAAATGAAGGGGGTAACACCTGGTTACGCAAGGGGGGTGGGAGAAAAAAAAGGAGATGGCGTGGAGGATCAATTCCACCCTACCCTCTCGGTGGCGTCTCCCGCGAGTGCTCGACCCTCTTTTTCATCCCTTCGGTTTTTCCTCGTATGCCTTGCCACGGCTTCTCACCTTCGCACGTGCACCTTTAAGATCCCACGATGTAACGTACCCTCCGATACGTTTCTCGCTCGGTATCTCAAAGGAATATTTTCCCTTCGATTCGTACTCACGACTAGTCGCTCGCGCGCAAATTGATATGTATAGCTACCCACGAACGTGACCGTTGGAAGTGTAATTGTAACTCGCAGTTACATGAATTTACGTACAATCATCACGAGCTTTGCCCTCTCTATCCCACTGCATTTACGTTTTATAATTGCACATGATAATTACGATGCATTTTCATTAAATGTTCGCGTAAAAAATTGACATTTCAATTCATACTCGTAGCCGAGAAGTTTGATTGGAAATCTCGTTACGCGGGAAGATTGACTGCTTTTCAATTCTATCGTTATTTGCGCGAAATTTGCAGTTGGGATTATGGGGGAGACGGCGGGTCTCGCGCAAAGCGGTTATTTACGCGACGATTGTTTACTTACCGGAGCGAAATAGCAGCGAAATATACCAATATTAATTCTGCTTCGCTACCACTCAAGTTTGCATTGATGGGCTGACCATAGCCGGTGTATACCACTGCCTCGCCACCGCGTTCGCTCGAACGAAGCTACATGTCAATAAATAGTGTAAAGTTTAAATTGCTTCTTGTAGGCACCATATACGAGCGAACAAATTGCGCAAACTGACGTTGTACAAAACAAAAAGAAACTGTAGTTATTGCAGAATCCGTCGCACAAAGCCCAAACATGATGCAATAGTAATTTGCACAATTAATTTCAAACAGTTTTGAATTTCTACAACGACTTGCGCGACGCGCCAAATAAGATCATCCACTATACAATTTTCTAAGGCTCCGTTGTGCAATTTATTCGCTTGTGTATGAGACATGTCACGCGAAATCAAATTAGATGTTCGAAAAAGACAATAAAATAGAATTTCGCCGAAGCATCGATCCGGCGTTAGAACGCGATCTGGAAACGAATAGCGATCTTGTAGGAAGACAAGTATTTTAGTTCCGCCGTTCTTCATTTTTCTCCCCCCATTCGACGCACTTTCTCCTTTTTCTCGTTAGTCCCTAATTCGAAAGAACGATTTAAGATAAAACATCGCGCCGAGCGTCGATTTAAGCTTTAAGCTGACACGATCGTTCAGTTGGGATCGCTTCGTTAGGTATTTCTGAAGGACTGCCGTCTGTTACAAAATCTAGCGTGTAATTAAGCTCGGATCAATGTAAAGACTGCCTGCTTTCGGAATTCTTTTGTTCGTGTAATTTGAATATCGTGCGTGTCAATCTTGAAGTTGATTGATTCGAGTCGAAACATAAAAGGCGTACAATTGCATGGCAGATAGTACCGAGAATTGGATCGATTTCTTGAACCCGATCACAGAAATTCGAGCAAAGATATCATCGCGCAACGTATTATTTCATTTTCATCGGATCTCGTTCTTTTTTTCCCACTAAATTTTCCGCCGCTGTATTTCATCTAATTTGCAATTAAAAATGTTTCTGTCAGCGGTTAATCGACCGGACAACATTTTTTGTCGTTCACTCCGTGATATCTTTCCCCACGGTGGCTCGTTCGAAACACTGAACATTGATTTAAACCGATGAACCGTCACCGAGAAGAGGAAGTACAGGGTACAGGTGAAGGACAATTAACGACGCATCTGTACCTGACACCCACGAGATCGCTTATGCTACTCGATCACCACGGGTTGAATGCTTTTCAAAACATGCGAGCTGCATCCAGCGCGAGAATGCATTGTGCTTAACGTCAGAGTTTTCAGGTTGAAATTCCTGAACGTCCCTACAGATCTCCCGACAGTTCGACAATATTTCATCATCTGAAAATGCGTTAATTGGAAGAGCCAGCTAATTAGTGTGTCGAGAATGAAAGTTTTTCAGTCCATTGAACAGGTTACAGTTTCATCACCACCACCCACGATGAATTTTGTAACCACGCTTACGTCAGAGTATTGAATTCACGAAAACGTGACATCAGTTCATTACGAATCGAGTTGAATACTCAATTTCTTTCATTAGAATATCGACCACCGTTTTGCGATACCAATAATAACGTACCACGCGCACGTTCTCTTTTATCCCATCGGCCGTTGCCATTTAAATTTCGCCGATCGATAATTACCGTATCTGAATAAAGCGCAAGGCAATGGCAAATAATGTCGCTGGAAGTGAAATTAAATAAAACTGAAATATGCCCTCGTGTTAACGTCGCGTTCACCGAGGTACCAGTCGGTACGAACGGGGAATATCACCGCCGACAGAATTTTTCCGCTCCGTTACGACGGCGAGCGATATCGCGTCAAATCGAATTATGGAAAGTGAAGTATGCTAAAACGATTACAGATAGCTGTGCGATGGCGCGTTTAGCCATAGGCGTGCTTGCGGCACTGATCTAATTGTACGAAACTGCTCGGCTTCGCTCACTCGAGCGAACGCGGCACATGCACCGGTCGCGAACCGGCGAATGCACGTGGCACTAACGCATTCGTTTAAGGGGAGGTTCTCATCAAGCTCAACCAAAAAATCGATTTTTTTTTTTTGCTGAGAAAGTTAGTAAATTTCCCGTAGAATACGCTCCCGAAAACCATTTTGACGAAATTAATTTTTTTTTTAAACGAAAATGAAATTTACGCGGCAGCGCGTGTTTTCCGTAATATTTTTGAATTCTCCGCCTTTGGGAGACTGTAAAAGACCGTAAATTTTAGTGCATTCCAAGTACTTGTGAAGAAAAACGTGAAGGGCCTGGGCGGAAAGGGTGCTGGCAAACTAACAGACAATGTAATTGCAGATTTGACTATATATTATGGTTTAGCAATTAGAAGCCATCCTAATTCAGCAAAAGATATGAAAAATGCTATATGGGCTGTTTATTATCACAATATTTCAACTAATGAAAATCCAAAGCACATGTACTGTCCCGAAGGCAAAGAGAGCTGGTGCAAGTAGCGTGTCGCCGAGGCTTATGGCACATTAAAAACATTTAAGCATAAGCCTCCTTTAATAGACAAAGTCAAAGATGCTATTAAACCAGTTTTTGAAGCACTAATATCAGACGATTTAATGGAACGGTGTATTGGCGGTAACACGCAAAATTCAAATGAGTCCGTTAACGCTTGCGTGTGGAAACTAGCGCCCAAACATTTGCACTGTGCTGCCAAGACTGTTGAAATTGCCGCGTACATCGGAGTATCACTTTCCAATAAAGGCCACATAACTATCTTGAAAATAATAGAATTGCTGGGAGTCGCCATTGGTCGACAAATTCACAATTTTGTCCAAATAGCCGACGATAAGCGAATTTCTTCGGCTGAGTTAAGTATGACTGATGCCGCAAGACCAGCTGCTTCTTTGAAAAAAGCCGAACAAGCCAGTCAAATGGGATTTTATGAGGTCGAGGAAGAATTATTGTATGGCCCTGGTATCGCTGATTAACCGAGAGGTACGTTATTTTGCCATTTAGTAAAAAAATTCGCGTACCAAAACTTTAAACGCGTTTTTCTCAAAACCGTATTTTTTAAGACGGGCGGCATGGTATCTCAAAAACTACTGCATATATCGTTTTTTTTTTTTTTTATTTCAAAGGTGATTAAATTTAGGGGATCCTGAACCTAATCGCAGATGACTACTGTTTTTATTTTTTATTTTTTAGCACTTTTAAGAGCCGAAGAATAGGCGAAAAAGAGAATTTTTTGTTTGAAAGTCCGCCTTTTTTTTAATTTTTGACTTTTCCTTAGTTGGATAGGTTCAAGATCCTGTAAATATCATATATTTTCTAAAAAAATTTCATTTTTTGATTTCGGATGATGTTTGGAAGCGCTACAGTGCCGCCCGCTTGGGTACTTTTTTTTTAGGCGACCGGCTTTACATGTAAATAAACAATTAACTATTCGATATTTTGCACTATAAAAATTTGTAAACATACTTGAATACATACTAAATAATTACAAAAAAACTTGAGTGCTTTATCTACTTCCTTCTATGAAAAAAAAATCGAGAAAATCATGCAATTTTTGTGTCGCTAGATGAGAACCTCCCCTTAATATAGCGTAAAGTGCCATATTCACTCGTCATAGTGACGGATTAAATTTTCTGCCGCGATGGGCGCTAGAAACGTTGTAAATCAAACCTCAGTTTTATGGCTAGAACAGGGAGATAAAATACGCGGTGCTATATTAGTTAGGCAAATATATCGTCAATCCCGGAAAAAGACCGACGCGACATAAAAAAAAAAGAGGATTTGGAGATTTTTACGTGAATCGACTGGGAAAGCGGTATATTCCGCATCGAATTTAATTTTATAAAAGAGAACTTTCAAGTTTATAGACTTTCTAGTGAACGTGTAATTGAAATTTCTTAACGCTTCTTCAGTTGTGCGAATCTTTATACGGGCTGATGATACGATAGAAAAGATCGGAACGTTGAATCACGCGTAACACGTTTCGACGCACTTGCAATACATATAATACGGCGAAAGAATTGCGACAGGATAATTGACGTGTGCAGAATATCGACGTTCCTCTTTTCACTACATAATTGTCCACTGACGGATGTAAATCAGATACGGGCTAAATAAAAATTAAATAGCGAATAAAGGAAACTAGAATAAACAGACTCGAGTTGTTCATCCGGAGTGCCTCCGTAACAATCATCAGCAGTACGATTGTATTCTGTAATTGCAAAGTAATTTCGTTACAGAGGATTTCATTTGAATCTCCGTACACAGAGATTCAATGAAATTACTCGGTTCGCAAAGTTTTCCCGAATATAAGAAAGGTTTTTAAGCTATCTAGCCGATGTAATGTTTCGAATGATCTTACAGGATTATTTAAATGTGTTAAGATTTTCTAGAATTCCTCGGTCTGACTTTCAAGAGTTTCGCAAAGAGTTTCTTGAAATTTAATATTCAGAGGGCAGGCTACCATATGGAAGTCGTACAGACGTGCGGCAGGAAATCATCTTTCACTTCCGCACAGCGAGCGTAGATTCCTGCAATAAATTGATATGCGGATCCGCAAGAAAAATTTCTTGCTCTCAGTTTTTCGAGATTTCTGCGCGAGTGCTGCATAACATAAATTGAAAGCTAAAAACGACGTTATCAGCTGGAGATCGAGCGAAATACCGCGATATGTCAAGGGAAACCACGTTAAGATGAGAAAACGATATGAGATATCCCGAACTCACTTTCCTACAGAAAAATGAATAACACGTACTTCGTCCCGACGTCTTATCGCAAATGAAAAACAGAAAACTCTTGTAGCGCGTCGTTTTTTTTTAACGGAAACGTCTTGATTAAAAATAATGCACACAAAGATGTATCTTGCGTGATGGCGTGGTAATAATCGTTTATTATAAATAACTATTAACACGTTCTCCTGTCACATACATCGTCTTGCGTGTGTCGCGTCGCTCATTGCTTAGGAATCCATGCAATAGTATACGCCGGAGCGTTTATCCACTTACTTCGGAATTACAAACATTTACTTGTAATGCGGTATGATTATTCGCACGACGATTATTTACAGAAAAATCGGTCGTCGACGCTGGCGGTACATATTCGACCGATAATTTTACACCTAATCGTAACGTCCGTTGACAAAGAAAGGGCAATACTAATTATACGATCATTAATTGCCCTCCCGTCGCGATATCGCTATAACCGGGAGCGTCGGTGAATCTCCGATAATACCATCCATCAGTTTATATTAATTATTATATGAAATGCAACGGTGTACTAGGATAAACCGAGTGTCCACTGTTAGCCAGTTTCTATGACGAGGAATCGGGATGAGTATAAACGCTCCCTCTTCCCTTCGCTCCTTTTCAACAAGTTATCCGTGTCGATGGAAATAAAACAAAAACAAAATAAAGAACATCACAAAAGGAACAGAAACGTGTTACGTCGCGTTGTACGTTATACAAAAAAAAATCATAGTATTAGTTACGAGAGAGGCTACTCTGTCAAACGTATTGTCGTTCTACCGGCAGACTAATCAAACGGGAATTTCGGATCGAAATGCAATCGATTTCAAGCGGAGTCCACGCGGTACTCGTATTCATACTTAAAAAATATTATGTGGTTCGCGATCGGTCCCGACACGACAATGTTAAATCTCGTACAGAGCGCACTCATCAACTCTAATTGCGTCGTGCATTATGGAACAAGTTTTCTGCATCGTTTTCTACTCACATCACGGATGCAATGCAACCCTGAGCTAAAACGATCGAGACGATCTACGACGAGCAGCAATAGACAGCAATTAAAAGAAACTAAAAGTCGAGATAAAAACGTGGGCACGGCTTACGTCAGATAAAATAGCTCGAGGATATCGCACGTGTTACTGTACGCGCTAAACTGGTCGTAGTGGAGCAACGGGTTCTCCTGTATATATCGCGCGTTCACAGTGCTTCCTTTTTTCGATTCTTTTTGATTCTTGGTAATAGCAATCAACAGTTTCTTGATAAAAAAAAAGAACAGCGAATGGACTACGATACTGCGTCACGTTGTATTTAAATCGTCTCGGTGATCTCGATACGTTGCCGTTCAAGTTCGGTCGCATTGCACGTAAGGGGTACATAAAACGAGGAACACGTATAATAAATATTGAATAACAGCTGTTACTTATAGTAGTACGAAGTAGTAGAATGCAGCGTACATATATCATAGCAGTAGCCACGAGGAGTACCCACTATGCACGAGGTTGACACATTCATACTAACTTTGTATTATCATCTAAAATCTCACGCTCACTCTTTTTCTTTCCCTTTCATCCTCATTCAGTCTCTCATTTATTTTCTCTGTCTCCCCTTTCCTTTCGCGCACATACACTCTTTGTCTTCTCAACCTTCTCTTGCTCAGTCATTTCTCGTTTCTTCTCACATCTTTTAGGTTCTCCACCGTCGTCGGTAATCGTCGTGTGCTCAACCAAAGAATTTACCATTAACATTCTCTCATCTGAGAATCACTCGTCCAACATCGGTAAATCGACCGCTTTAGCGGAGCTTACTTTTCACTATGCGGTTAAGTCCGTTATTTGTCCGTCATAACACAAACAATAGACTTTTCAAAATGTCCAACAATGTCTATTAACATCCTTTAGCTATTCACACACTTTTGACACCATCTTCTCCATCTCAACGTCCGTGTCGATATCGTGATGTACGTGATTGTTCGCGTCAGCATTGCCGATGGAAACAATAGCGTTACTTAGCGTAACCGATGGTGTGCTGGTTGCCGATATCGGCGCATTCTGCGTGTTCGGTGTACCGGGAGTACCAGTCAGCTCGATAGGCGATCCCGGCGATGCTAGTGGTTGTATCAAATCGTCTAAGCCTTCGGGAGTCGGCAGTTTGTTCAACTCTTCTCTCAGTAGTCTATAATGCCCCTGAAAAATGAAGATTAATATTATTATTATTGCTGCTGTTGATATCGTTATTTCAAAAGTACTACTTGAACAAATCTACTGGGTGGCACGACTTACCCTTAAAGCTAAAGCGTTTAGAGATATAATACGGTCCGATGCGTGTAATTCCATATCCCTTATCCATCCTTCTAATTGTGCAACGATTTCGTGTCTCTTTATCCAAAAGTGAGTATGTATGACCTGCAAAACGTAGGGTTACGGTATAAATATTCGATTTTGCGAACCATCTCTTAACCCTAGCTAACTTTATTTTTACACTTTTTCCAAACCATTCGTCGAATCGACAACTATGGTATAAAATGTACATAAATATGGAAAATTATATAAAAAAAACTTGCTAAACATAATCAGTATAAAAGTATCGGTGTTCATCGAACCGACGAATGGTTAGCGTTCTAGGGTCAAAAGGATGAGCAAAAGTTGACGTCAATTACCTCCTTAAAACAGGGGCAAGGATTGCGAATTTGATCAAGCATTGCCCATTTCGCTGTAACTTGACAAATGTTCGCGTTGTACTGTTGACTAGATTGGGCTCCGCTTGGCGTACCCCGTGACCGCTCGTATCCTGGTTCGTTGAAGTAAGGCTCCGATACCAGGATAAGTGACTGTATCGATACTAAGACCTGTGGTTGCGAAATGTAAAAGCAGGATTATCGAGTCTCGTATACCGTAGACATTTTCAACCTCACTTCATTTGCGTTGGTTTACTCACCTGAAGGAAACTACTGGTGTGTGCATTCCATTTCTCTTCAGGGCGACCTTGCCAAGTGTTTAATACGCTCAGGCAAACTTTGCCATCGTTGTATAAGTTGGGATTAAAACGTACTGTATGACGGCCGGTGGTTTCTAGGTTTATTAACATAGGACTATTAGGGTAGTCAGAAGGGAAATACACGTCGAATTCAAAGCATCCATTCGCATACGGTGTTTCGGCTGGCCCTGTTATGAGTACCTTTAAAACAGAGTATTGTGTCGTTAAAACCCAGTCTTTCCGCAAAAAAGAAATATCTTTTTAATTCGCTTGGAAATCCACGTACCTTCATTACGTCTAATCTATCCGTGTCGCATCTAACAAAAACGCTGCTACTGTACGACAAAGGTAGTGCCGTGGATAGTGTAACGGCTTCTTGCGCCAATCTCTTAACTCTCGTTGGATGACTTCTTTCACCCGCCGCTCTCATATTCGATTCAAAATGATATGATACGGCGAACTTGTAGCCACCAGCATCTGGGTTCTCGGCAATCATTTCATATGTATCTGTAATTATAATTAATTAATATGTATTTAATATAATTAATTATTATTGTAATTATAATATTATGTATAACATAGACGATGCAACGTGACTGTTTTCTTATTATTTCTAAATGGAAATCCGGTGTCAAAGTCTTACCGAATTGCAAATTTTTCATCACTTCCAAATACCGTTGCTCGATGGAACGTAAAGGTAACTCCGGACCCGTGGGACTCGGACCAGGTAATTCCTCACTGATTCCAGATAATCTGAAAGTTGCATTCTGCACTATGGTAGCGCTTTCTTGTATATCAGGAATCAACGTTGCCAAGCCCTCGTCCTGTTCGGTGTCGTCGGGATATTTAAAGAGCGTCTTCGATTTATTGCCCCTGGTACGATTGATCTTATGAACGTACGTATCTACGCATACCCTCATGCTCGACAAGAGGGACACGACTGCCGGGTCGCTGGATCTTCCACTTCTCGGTAACAAAAGTGGAACCAGCTGAGGCGAAAGAGCCATAGCTCTGAGAAGCTGTAATACCGTACGGTACAAAGGGATGTGCCTTGCCATGTCCAACACCGAATCGTTTCTTAAGTACGAGGACAGTGCGGGAAGTAGACAAGAACGAGCTAACAGATCGGGGAACAGAGTTGGCAGCTCTCGTTGCGGGTGGCTTCCGGACCCGATGTAACTCGCTAGAACCTGTAGTAATACTGTCACGTGTTCCTCCTCGGACTTTTGTCGCAGCAGGGCCTGTTCTACGTTCCAAGACTGCTCGGTCGATCCGGTACCAAAGCCGGTACCCTTCGCCCAATAAAGATGCGTATTATCGTCGCTTCGACCGGCAGCGCTTTGTCCACCTACTCTTTGCTCGGGCCCGTCGTTTTGCCCTGCCTGATGCGTGAATATTGCCAGACAGTTTAACAACAGAAGCATAGCACCCACTTCGATGGTCGTTTTACGTAGAAGCAAACCGTCGTCGGTGGTAGGAGGCGTGGCGTCGAGTAGTTGCTTCAAAACTTGGAATGGCAAAGTAGGCAGTGAGGTGGCCAACGGGGACGTTAAAACGTCCCCACCTTCGCCATCGTCCGAAACCCCTAATGCGAGGCGTAGCAGGCATTGCGCGCGTTTTCGATCCCTCAGCAAAACTTCAGCGTAACCTGGCAGTCGAAGGAACAGGCCAAACGCAGCGAGGGAATGTGGGGGAACGTACGGAGCGGGTGACGATGCTCTTGGGGAAGAATTCGTTCGGGCATCTTCCGCGTCCTCGTAAATGTCATCGCTGTTTTCTAACTTCACCCAATCCGCGTCCGTGTGTTCTGGCGAAGGGGACTTCTCTGGGACCGGTGGCGGTCTTCTAGAATCTGGATATACCAGCGGCAAATGTCGAGCCAATACTGCTAAACCACCACCAGCGCTGAACACACCTAACGAACTTTCGATGCTTCTATAATTTAGTAATTCGCTTATATTTTGCTTGGCGAGATCATCTGAAATGAAAACCATGGGATACCTCTGATATTGTTGTACGACCGCAGGTATTTTAATCCTACTCGTATTGTCACGTATGTATACCTTTAAAATCTTTGTTGCGCTGTCGTAATATAAGATTCAAACAGGGCTCCGACAACGATGTACCGCCATCTTCCGCGATAGCCAACAACTGAGCAATGGTTAACTGAGGCGGTAACGGAGTGTTCGGCCGTGATGCATGAGTCAAGTATTGTTGATTGGTGGAGCTGCTTGTACTCGGTTGCACGTTGTTGTTTGGACTCTTATTCGCACTCGTGGTTCCGTCTAGAAAGTAAATCGTTCGAGTACCATCGGGGACGCAACACTTCATGGAATATCTATGGAGATAACCACGCGAACTCACCACAGCTTAAACGTGATTTTCTTACAACAGCACAACGTGCTTGCGATCTATTTGACGCTTCTTTGGCCCTTTTGTCTTTTGCTCTGTTCCCCGCAGCTACGCTAAGCGTATCCGCTATAAAAGCGATACCAGATTCCCAAAGCTCTCTCGAACGATTGTTACTTGTGCCAGCTTCGGTGGCTTTGTACGTATTCGGCAGCAGCAAAAGAGGCCAAGTGCCTGTAAATCATAAAAAGGTACGTGAAAATGATTTCATGAACGAAATGAGTTGAAATCGTATTTAGAGATAAACCATACCCGATACTTGTTGCAGTATATCAGCTACGATTGATTGTGTGGACATATACAATAATTTATGATAATGCCCAAGAGGATGAGCCGGATGCGGCGGCATAGACGGCATGCTATAATTGTTTGACGTGCTCGATACTTTCATCGGTGCCTCCGATGTTATTGATACCAACACTTTTTCGCCTTCCAATAATAATTGCAAGATCAGTCGCCTCGTGAAACCCGATATTCCGTGAAGGTACCGTGCATCTGTTTATAAAATTTGAATGTTACCCACACAAGGAAAACCAGATGTGACGCTTAAAGTTGAAAGCAAGGATAGTTACTGGAAGTTGTTCGTTGTTGAGAAATTACGTCGGTCAATAACTCTGCTAATAACTTCTGATTTTCGAGATGACACCAACAGCATCTGGATAGAAATTTAATCGTGACACTTTCCAACGTTGCATACGAGACGCTTGTTTTCGAGTATCTGTAATGCATTACAAAAGTTTCCATTATAAACATCGATTATTACACGGGATTCATTCAAATCGTTCTCGAAGACTACCTCAGGGAGGATACAGATGGATTTTCGATAGGTCGATTACTGAGGAGAGAGAGAAGTGGTAGCCAGAAGCCACGTCCTTCTTTTCCAAGCCAGTCTCGCATTCTTCCTTCAGAGCATACAAGTGTCAAAAATTCCAATACCATCGCTATACTCTCCGGTTCCGTCATACACAATCCACCTGAATTAGTACCATTCCCGTTACATTTCTCAGCTAATTATAAAGATAGTTTACGAAACAAGAACAATAAATGTAATTATATTCACCAAGGTTATTGTTGGTCTGGGAAGTTTCACCCGCTTTATCGCTATCTGTTAAACTAACATTCTCCAGGGAATTATTGCGACAATCGTCTTCAGACGATCTTCTACCCTGACGCTGCCGCTTCGATTTTTCCAAGTTGCAAAAATCTGAATATTTACAACATTTCGTTGTTTAGCAGACTCGAGTTAACATGCGGTATCGCTTGATCAAGAATTATTTTGTTACCGGTGATCGATGCTGCCAACAAAGCAGGAAGACCGGAATCGATTAGCTGCTGAATACCCGGCGGAGAACGCGCTGCTGCGGCCACGGTGAGTAACTGCCCTTCTGTTAAATTCAGACGTTTGTATTCCAGTAATACGAAACGGCAGTACCATTCTTCTCCGTTGATTTCGCTCTTTTTATCATCGGTCTGCCCCTCCCTCTCTTTGCGATCATCCGAAATGGATGCAGAATGATCTGTCGCGAGATTCGGCACCAAGATGCGTACTCTTTCCAAAAGTAGAGGGAACAACGCTGGTTTTACGTAGCAAAATGCGCAAACAGCGGAATCAATGGCTTGCTTTAAAGCCGAACCCGTTCCAAGTGTCAAGGTCCACTTGTATAACGCACTGCCGACAGAAAATATGAAATAAAGTCTTGCCTGTAGTAAAGAAAAGTTGAGTTATCCCGATTTAAGAGTCTCACATAAAAAGTTCATCCGTTAATAGAGCTTCTAGGTCGTAGTTGAGAGTCTGCTGTTGATGAGCCTTCCAAATAATGGAAGACACGCAATGAATATATACAGCGGGCGGACTAATGACATTGGGGTTACTAGTGGAACGGGATATTCCGTTTACAGCCGATGCTTGAAGCCACGAGAGCACCGCCGTCAAACGAGCTTCCGTGCACGAATCTTGAATGGAGCAAAGTTGCTGAAGTAATTCAACGACTAACTGAACGGTCGATGTCTCTTGAGTAGATACAGTCCCTGATATACAAAAGAACATAAGTTAAAACTGTTGAAAATTACAATCGGGGACAATTTTGGAAAAAATATAAATCGTTTCCGAAAAGTTGTTATACCTTGGTAGAAAGGAGTAGATCTGTTGTTGAGTAGAATACCAATTAGACGAAGTCCAAGCTCCCGAGAGTGTAAGCCTAGCTGCAAGAGAACCCTCTCCAGATTGGGAGTAAAAAGAGACGGTGCTGGGAGCAACAGAAGGTTACAACATGCCTCGACCAGGCCTTCAACTGAAGCTGCAGAATTAAGCACCTCGATGGCAAGATTGCTGTTCAATGTGCTCACCGACAGGCACTGATGCAATAATCGCAACCAACCCAAGCTGAAGACATACGTTATAAAAAAAAAGACTTCTTGTAAATATCTGTAGCCAAGGTAAGTAATCATTAATAGAAAACGATAATAAAGTGTTAAGCCAAAGTACCTTGTCTTCGTAAGTTGCTCCTCGTCTATTGCATCGTGGCTCGTTTTTATTTCCCCGAATGCCGTTGTGCCTAACAATCTGATCTGGCTTAAACTTAAATTCATTGAATCGCGTGGTTTGTACAGCCGTACAAGTACAGACGTTGCCACTGCTGGCTGAGGTAGAGTAATGCGAATAAACGTCAAGCCTGCCGTTGGCATTGGCGGGCAAACAGGCGTTAACGGGCAATTAGATTCTCTTGAAACCTCGATAGCTACAGCTGACGGACACGCTGCGGAAGATTAATAAAATATGTTTAAAAATCTTCTGCAAACCTCGAAACTGTAAAAAGATGCCACAAATCGATACAACTTACTGGCTAAAGACGTAAGATGGGGATGCAGTTCGACTTTCCTCAATAATATAGCATACGGTAATATGATCGTAAGATCAACCCACGCTTCGTCCGGATAACAGTGATATAACCACGCGGCCGTTCTCGCTCGTCTATGGGGTGTAGCATTCTGTATAAGGACATCCGCTGATTGTGCCGTAGGATGTAACCAAGAAATCGTGCCCAAAGGAGCAAAGTTTAACAATCCATCTTCGTGGGACTCTAGCGAATTCGCGGGCTTTTTATTACTCGTGGTAGCCGCCGGCGCCGCATTAGGAGCGTTCGAGAGATGTTCCATCACCAAAGCAATCACGCCAGGGGAAGCAGAGTTGCTGCCACCATTGCCGTTACTTGACTTTACCAAATTCTCGCATAGTACTTTTACACCGCCCATCGCATTAAAAATCGATAGCGAGGCTTCGTTATCCAGAACCCGAAGAATGTACCACAGAAGTGGTTCGGATAATTGCATCACACCCAACTGGCGATCTAATTCTCTCTGTCCACACGCTGCAAAGTAAGACAATTGTTGTGTAAACCAACAAAACGTGATACACGATCTTTTAATTGAACTGAATAAAATGCAGTAAGTCTTACCTGACGAAAGATACTGGTACAGTGGATTGAGAACCAGAGTAGGATTGCTCGCTTTTTTAGTAAGCGTTGTCAGAAGTTGAAACGTCGCGTCTGGTATTGAAGCTGGATCTCCAAGTTCGGTAGCAGTTCCAGCTCCAGCGGTCTCTCCTAATAGCATGGCTAAGGATGAGCCAGTGCTATGACCGAGAGCTCCTAGCAGTCTCATCATAGTGGGTTCGTGTTGCAGAACTATAAAGTATGAAAGAAAATAATTTAGTAGATTTTAGCGACACGCAGAGTGCATTGGGAATAGTGTTATAATCACCGGTGTCCGCGACACATGGTACGCGAGGTTTAGGGGCAGCTTGTTGCAGGCGGAAGGTCTGTTGTTCTGCAACCTTACTTTCATCAGTTTGCGACATATTTATGTTTACTTGGGAATCGCTCATGCCACTCGTAGAGCTTAAACTGGCTTCAGGAAGATCTTCTACCGTACTGTCAGATCGATTCGGACGAGCCTGTGCGATAAAAAAATTTTACCGTGAATCAAACCGCACAAGTGTTCCATTTCTTGCAGAAAAATGGGGTCACGTACGTTAGGTAGAGGTGTCTGAATCAGTCGACACACTAGTTTAATAAGAGCCACCACTAAATTATCCCAAGATGCTGGCCGGCCTTGCCTTGTGTCTCCTCCAAGCACACAAGCAAATAATCCGCCAAAACCACCAGATTTGCTTACTAAATCGGCTGTACCTCCACATTGTGCTCCAACTATTACAGAAAAGAATTGTTGTCATTTCTTCAGCCCAGGCACTTTCTTGATATTCGGCAAAAATATTAAAATGATACTGTACTTCCAGAACCTATGACATAAGTCGATACCAACACTCCAACACATTCCGATATGCTCATGGCAGTGCCTAAATCCGTATTTGCGAAATTAACATTTGTTAAAGACGTTATCAGTTTGCACTGGGCGTCCAATGGTCCTCTCCTAGCAGAAAGCGCTCCGCCTGGCTGAACAAGTTGATATACCACCCAAAGTAAAAGCTCTTTTAATGCGTTTCCCGAAGAACTGCCAGGTGTAATTATGTCGCAACGGACTTTAAATTTAAGTAGGAAATCTTGTAGAGCTTGACAAACGGTGGGCCCAGCCTAAATTTAGAAGAACACGAATTAGCTAAACGTAAGAAAAACGGAATTGCAATTATCATAAAAGATATGCAGCGAATCTTATAAATTGCGAACGCACCATAATATACTGTTTATCGACGGCATTAATATTTAAACCCGTGCCGGAAAGAAGACGCAATAGCATAGGGCCCATATTACGTTCTTTAACAATGCAACCAGCCATACCACCTAGAATCCCATCTAGTTCTGGAGTGTCTGTCTGTAATGGTTGATTACTCGCAAGAGTCAAGCACTGTAGAGCGAGGCACCAAGCACGTAATGATACTCCCGGATGCCTGGAGATGAATTTTTTTCACCGTTACGTTGTACATATTGAACGAAAAAGATTTTGTGTTTTGTATTTACCAAGATAGCGCTGATATAAGACTCGATATGGCTGCGGAACTCAAGGGAATGACAGGTGCCAAAGATGAATCTAATTCGTTGAAAGTACCAGATTGTTCGCCAGAAGCATCTAAGTTTAAAGTTAGCCACAGCTGGAGAACAAGCTCCAAATTTGTAGCCGCACTCTTTTGGAAGAAAATAAGATATTTGAAAAAAATCAAAGATTCCAATTAAATTCAGTTTCACCGCTTTGTAGTGCATGCATACCTGCAGATATAGATCTGTAAATATTTTGTCGAAGCATTTCGTTAGCATCGATAAACTGGAAAATGTCGGATCGGATGAATTCCAAACATCCTGGCTCCTATCGTTCCAACTGGATTCAATTCTTGACGACGACTGTTGGCAATACCGATTTGATTGTGTAGGAACCTATCAGAAGCGCCGCATTAAAAAGATACAGTATTATCGCGAGTATAGTAATACTCAGACCTAGAAATCGAATTATCAACTTACATGAATCGTTGCATTTATACTATGAGGTAGATTATACATGCCAAGGGTAGACAACATTCTCAGTAATATTTCCACCCCCATTTCGACCCCGTACTCTAATCTCGCATCCATTGCCAACGAAATACTGTAAATAATATACA
The DNA here is from genome assembly GCA_933228935.1 of Pemphredon lugubris. Taxonomy (NCBI): domain Eukaryota; kingdom Metazoa; phylum Arthropoda; class Insecta; order Hymenoptera; family Crabronidae; genus Pemphredon; species Pemphredon lugubris. The sequence continues at coordinate 39,026,099 of OW121819.1, read as the reverse complement.
AATCAATAAATTTCTATGCTCAATATTGGTTTATTTGTATGCCAATAATTTACCCAGAACTAGTCGAAGTCAGAATTTTGGACACTGTGTAGCCTTTCTTCAACATGCTTCTGCCTCGCTCCAAAATATCATCTAACAAATTTTCCAAGTCACTATCATCGGACTCGAACAGCGATGGCCAACCATTAGACTTGGTCATTGCAAGAGTTGCCGGAGTGATGAGGACACAGTCCTGTGCAAATTCCTCGCCTTCTTCTGTGAATCCATTATCGTTACTTTCAGCAGCGCTGTACAAACTTTATTTTGTTATAACGCACTTCGAAAACACTAACCTGCTGTGCCTGCGGTATTACTTGTTCCAGCGACACCAGCACATTCCTCTTCCGTCGCTTGACTTTCCTCCGTAACCAGCGATTCGAAACTCTCCTCCGGAGGGCTCCCTTCGTGAGTGGTGGAAGGCTTCGGATATAATTTTCCACCTGAAGATAGGTGTGTACGATTAAGAAAACATGTCGTTCAGAGCATCAATGAAGAGTACGAGGAGTGTAAATGCAAGATCTATCAATCTCGCAGTAGTAATGATTAATAAAAGACTGATTTGCTGTACCTTCTAACAAGTCCTGCAATAGACACGAGACTGCGTGCGAAGACCAGGCAGCGTCCGAGGTACCCGTTGCCAATCTGACTAATCTTAAGAGCTGCTCTTCGCTCATAAGCTCGCATAAGCTAATTGCGGGACGTGTGGATACCACTAGCCTAGCGACTACCTAAATGCGACATTTGAGAAATATAATTATAAAGCGTGATCGTGTAAAGCCGTATCATAAAATAAGAAAAATTTCTACAAGCTGGGTATTAATACACGTTTCGAGAGCACTGATCAACTATATTCATAATTCATAAACATTCGCCTGTGAGTAGCCAATATCGCGTGACACGCAAAATTTGTATTTGGAACTTACGATGAAAAGAACAAAAGGATAAAACGAGATGACGCCGTATAAGGTGAAACACATATGCTCCTTACCTTACTGGCCAGCAAAAACATATCCACATTGGCAGAATTGTATAGAATCAACGCGATCAGTCCACGTGCCACTGGTAAAACGTGTTGGTGGGCAAGAGTTGGCATATGTTCAATTTCCGTGTCCATCGCATCCGATTTACTGGAACTGATCGAAATAAGAAAAAAACAGAGTTATTTTTTCGAATGTAATATACTAGACAAGAGGTGTTACATACTACTTACCTTGTATTCGGTTGTGGCTGCGTGCGCGGGCTACGCGAAACGTGCTGCGTGTCATTTCTTCGAATACTGAGATTGTCCTTGGAATGCTTGGCAAAATGTTCCTTCAACGACTTCTTAACGGAACGTTCCTGCGATTTTACAGTTGCTTCTACTTTATCGCACAATGTAGCGGCTTGAGTTGGAAGACTTGCCCAACCCTGTGACTTAAATTTTGTATTTTGCGTATATTTGTTTCCAATAGTTGCAAAGTCCGAGTTTTATGTTTGTCCGAAATTTAAAAAGAATCTTTCCTTTTGTACAGGGGTGGTAAAACAAATGTCCACATACCTGCGAAGCCGCGTGAAATGCCTTTTTCGCTTGCTCAAGCTCCAGAAGTTGCTGTTTGTGATACATCAAACGTTTTTGTAATCTCTTCCTATACGTATCAGAAGCTGGCGATCGGTTCGTATTGCCGTACTTTTTCTGCATCGCCGATTCTCCTTGTATAAATTCCCAACGTGATAACAAACCTATCAAACGCAATAAACAGATTTTATTTATATTGCTGTATGTCTTTCTGGCAAATTGGTTAAAATTATGTAATATAATAAAGGCAGTGCACCTGGTTCTCTGTTTCTTTCGTGATTGCCTTCCACGGAAGGCGGTGGAATTGCCGTGGTGTCTAAGCATACCGATAAAAAAAGCAGCACCCAACCAATAAGAGTTATATCCAAGTGACTCGAGTCCGACGTTTGTCCGTTAGTCAACGGCATCAGTAATCTACCTAACGTGCGAACCATCGCATCTATTACCGAGGATTTATTAACGCCACCGATTAACGATTTACGTCCAAGAAATGTTAGTAAAATGAACACCCTGCAAATAATCATAAGGTGAATTCCATTATTTGTTTTTTGTACGAACGCATCGTTACGTATAACGGTATATGCAAATCTCGGCATTGAAATCATACCTGTCTTGTGGAAAGATGTGCGTAGATGACGACGAGTAGAAGTTAATTAAGGTATTGGATAAAAATGTACCCCACCAGGGCTGATGCCCAGCCATACGAGCTAAAAACGCAGCAGCGTGCAACTGCAAACGCGGAGCTGGCGTTACGACGCAAATCGAGTGGAAAAACTTTTCGCAGATGGATGGAGTAAAAACATCGCATATAGACATTGGTATCTAAACGAAAATGATAAATCGTAGGGTTACGTTCCTTAAATTTAGTCGTTAACTCTAAGAATAAATAAGTGAGATACACACGCTCGATACAGGGCCAATTTCGTACACGGTGTAGAGGAGAATATCTAGTAAAGTTTCTCCAAGGACTCGCAATTTATCGCTGGGAGCGTTTGCCAAAGAAGTTGTTGCTGTGTTTTCGGAGCCCCTCCACGATTCAAGCCGCCTCCAAACACTACGTACGACATTTAATTGATGTTGGAACATTATGCATTCCTGTAACAGATTGTACAGTTATCGTCACGCAAAATTGAACTTGCGCTTTTCAACATTCATTAATTATTACCATGAGTAACTTAAATCTTGAGATTGAAATTACCTGATAAGTTAACAATATCTTCGAAGACGGTTGCTGTTTATTTTCACCAGGCAATTTATTGCAATTAAGGTAATGCTGCATATGCATAACATTAGAAGTTTCTGAACACAGCAATGGATCCAACAAACTCTTTAATCTCTCCATAGCCAAACTGAATCTAAGAAACAAACAAGAATTGCGGATGTTTTCAAACTGTTCAATATAAAATAAGAATGTATAATTATGTTGTTGTTTAAAAAATTATATCTGCACATATACCTGCACTGAACATCTTCCGCGAGTGCGGATAGAATGTTGCATTGTGTATCAATAGTAGCTTGCACAGAAGAATCGAATATATCATCAGAAATTGAGTGGGAGTTATTCAACTCTGAATAATCTTCCCCGGGCAGAACCAAAATGTGTCCATAAAACATACCCAATGGAATCTTGCACATAGTCGTGGTCATTTCGTATCGACCAATGGTAGTGATCTAATACGCAAACACATATTTATGGTGAAACAAACCATGCTTTAATCGAAATGTACAAATATTACATTCATAAACGAATTAAATTCAAAGTGTAATTTTTTTAAACTCACCACAGTTACAAAAAATATGTGAATTATATGAATGAATTATGTGTGAATATGAATTATAAATTGCTAATATATAAATCATATCAGTGAACACACTATACCTTAAGGTATCTGCACACGGGTGGTGGCTGAAGATCGCATACGACCAACGGTTTGCTTCCGATATCGGTAGCAACCATAAGACGAGTGCCATCGATTTCTTCACTCTTAGTCCATATGTCTATAGTTAGCGTTGCCAAATCACTGCAGGAAGGGATCATCATGTCTGTGAGTAGTATAGGCGATCCGAAATCTAAGATGACAAAACGGCGTGCTCCGGAATGCATTCGATCGACCACTAACACTTGCTGAGGTGGCCAACACAACAGTCTTCCCCATGGGAAAGTAACGTCTTCCCGCTGAAATATACAGACGTCTTAATTACTCATTTCGTAAAAACGTCATTTTACAAGTGCCAAGTTCCTACTTCGCTTCTACTTTATTATAAATGGATAAAAACTTGGATAAATACATAAAAATGAATAAAATTAATCGGTTGACACTACGGAAGAGTATTGTGGTATCTGAAAGAACCGGGATCAGAAATTCGGGTAAATACAGTTTGACTTTTGCGTAGGTGTGCTTCTGCTTAGATTTTTTGGGGAATCCAGTATCTCGCTGTACTAAAGTGTTACCCAAAATTTCATTATTCTAGAAAATTGCAAATTACGATACACACAGATATACATTATGAAAAGCATCAAAAACAGTGTCTACGTACGGTTTAAGTTATAAAGCTAGTGTATGGAAAGAAATTAACAACTGTACCCTACTTGCAAACTTAAAAAACAAGAAATTATTTGTGCGTTCAGTTTTACATAAATCAGTTTATCGTAACGAGCTGTAATGTCATATATAATCCGAAAGATTTTTTCTTTCGGCACTTTAATCTTTTTTTCGTTTAAGTAATACGATACGTGAAATGGTATAAAGAACTCCAAGGTGATCATGCAACTTGCATTTCGTGTGTCTAGCTGTATCTGATAAATTAACAAAATTGTACGAACTCAGTTACAAACAGCATATTAATAAAAGCCAGTGGCGGAACTACAAATGATCTCCCCCCCCTCCCCCCCCACCTCCACCACCACCACCCGTTCCCTGCCCCAACAAGATATAATGTTGAATTCCCAGGAAAACAAATTTTTATTAAGGCAATTTAAATTAGGGGTAATTGTAGTAAAATTAAAAGATAAACAATGCAAAAATGTTTAGCCCCTTTCGGACTTCGAGTTAGTTGCGGGCTCTTGCTGTACAGTAGTTCCGCCTCTGATAAAAGCTATACAAAGAGTCATGGTAAGACAGTAACGTCGTCGAACTTAGAAACAGAAATAAAAAGGTGCAACTTTTCATCTATATAGTCTACCTTTTTAGTATTGCTGTCTTCGACTTTGTTTACGGTAGTATTGCTATTTTGTACAGACGACTTTTCTTTTGTTACGGTAGAACTTAATGTATGTGAATTAGGCATATCGTTTTGTGTATTATGCCAAGCCTGATTTTCAACAGGCAAATCGCTAGTTTCATCACAATCTGATTGATCATCAGGTGTGAGTATTAGCTGTGGAGCGAGCTTCTTTAACACTTTTCCAGTACACAGACTAAACAGATCGTTTAATGTAGATGTCGACTTAGCCTGAACATCTGGTCCTAGTGATCCAGCATCCAATTTCTACAATGTACAATGATTTCTATCTGGATTACGATTCTTCTTTTCGAAAAACACCTGCACGGTGTATACACAGTATACAATATATAAAATATATATGTATACTGCAATTAGAATTTAACTGTGTTAACCTTTATTGTTGACGTAACTAATAAAAATAAACGTGTTCCCTGTCAGTTCTACTTTACTACGATATTCTCGTATGTAACGTAGATATGCAACCTCTTTTCCGCCAACATTAACGATATAAGTATATACGTGTAACTACGGCCTGCGTAATATCGCTCAAATCTTCAATGTTCAATTAAATGTTAAATAATTTCATGAAGCAATCGCGCGACAAACTTCATGAAATCACCCAGTAAAAAATTGTCTAACGGAAAAATAATGGAGGAATTTGAGAAAGAGTAATTACTTTGTGGGAACCTACGGAGGTATGGTGAATGGTTTTGATGTCAGGTACACCATTGTTCGTAGCTGTGCCATGGTAAAGAGGAGCTCCAATATTAATTGCATTTATTTCTGAATCGATCTTCTCCATCTTGGTACCGTCAGAGGCAGCATGACAGGTAAAGTGGAGTGCTTCGACCTGAATCATATCGATAATTATAAAACAGAATAAAATGATTAGCCCGCAATAGAGTTCTTTACCAACAGTATCAATGAATTACCTCGAGTAGTCCCTTCATATTATGGTTACTACATAGAGCCTTCAATTTACTAGGCACTACTAGCTCACTACCTGGATGCGTAGGCAATGTAAGTAGGTCCCTCAAATCAATAGCATCCTGAGAATATACAGAACTGAAGGATGCAGCTGGCGGTCCCGCCTGTTCGTTAGATGCAACTGATACATATGTCACGGGTATCGGTGTGTATTTCGGAGGCATCGGTGGTTCTAAATCAAAAAGCTCCGTTTCGAACGGACTATTATATAAGCCAAATCTGTAAAAAAGAACACCGTTAAATGGTCACAGAGACATACAGGAGCTAGATTTTCCCCATATTACGAGCCCTACGCGATGAGCGTTAAAAAAATGTTGCTTTACCTCGTTGCAAGTAGCAAATGGTAAGGATTCGCCCGATTCGATATTTCAGCAGCTATTTGCTGTACTAGGGAGACACATTCTTGAGCAACACTGTGATTCCTATCCAACGGTAAGAATCTTGTAATTAGTAGCTGCAACCATCGTAATGAGCCAGCCCATTGTACTTCTACGATCGAGGGTAACAACGCCACCAATACTGATAGTACAGATTCATCGAAAGGACGAGGCGGCGGTTCCTCTAAAGTATAAAAACCTCTGGAAAAAATTCTCAGTATTAGTAGATTCCTTTGCATCCCGATATTCTGTAACCATGCGCGATGCCGTTAACCGTAAACTCACCCACTGCAAAGAAGAATTAATTTAACACATTTGTGCGATATGCTCCGGCCAGTGTACAAAATACAAGTTCTCAGCAAATTGGAGAGTGCTGCTTGTACAGAATTAATCGTTTCTACTTGAAGACTCTTTATATCAGCGCAGCTTTGACTACTACGTAGCCTAGTTAATCTGATGGAAGTTACCCATATAAGAATATCTAGTGCAAGGGATTGAACGATGGGAGACCTGCAAAAGATTAGTTCAGATTTTTCACATATCATTTCCTAAGTTTATCAGAATTCTCTGTCGATGATTCCGAAAATGAATAAACTTACTTGTCAGGTGTCTGCAAACAGGCTACGTTCAGTAAGTTATCAAAAAAGCTCTTAGATTCCAACATTGCGCAGCGCTGTGCTCTTTCGTTTGATATATTAGTAGGATGTACTGATCTAACAGTAATTGATATCTCATGTATCCAGTCGCAACCTTGAACCAATATCGGTGAAATAAAATGTATATATTATGAATCATGAGGCAAAGTCATGCAAAGCAATTATATTTACCAATATAACGTTCTAGTTTTTTACTGTTTCCACCTTCGACAAACCGTTCGACGGTACTACCAGGAACAAGCGGCCGTACCTCGACTATTCTCAACTTTTTCGAATTAGGTGGTTTGTTTTCTAATAAGTTTATTTTCGACTTTGACGTTGCCTAAAACATAATTAGCCCCGTTTGTTACTTGCGCTGTCAAACATTTTAATAATGCACAAGCACGATCTTTCCTGTAAACTCACTCCATCTTTTGCTGGGTCGACCAAAGCTTTAATGTGAACGAGAAGTGTCCTGGCTTTGGATCGAAAAAGCTTCGGACTAGTCAACGTGACACAACCGGAACGGCAAGATAAATCCATGCACCGATGTAAATCGATAGGACCGCATAAAATTTCCGTGTTATGCTGACGCTGATACTCCTCCGTAATTACTGGATTCTCTTCTTTCTGCTCATTACCTATACTGAAGTCTATTTTCTCATCCACGGAAGTCAAAGGAGGTTTATGACATCCAATCCTTCTTATATTTTGCTTTAATAAGGTAATCTGGATTTTCGGTAATTCCTGACAAAATGAATGTAAACTAAAGCGAACGTCAACGTGCCCAATGTTTTCTGAAGAGCTTCGTGGTAACGTTAACTCAAACACGTGTTCGTCCCAAGAGGTCCTAAAGAATTGAAGCACTAGTGTGAGACATGAAAGAAAGCAGAGTGACGAAGTACTTCTTCTCAAAAATATTTATTCACTTACGCGTCATTCTGTAAGCGCCACGTTCGCGTGTGATGCTGATATTGACGACGTTGCCTTTGCGCTTGCATTATTTCGCCCCAACATGGTGGAACGTTGGCACCGTATGCGGGAGAATGACGATCAAACTTCGTGAGTTCATAAAGCGTTCGTAGATCTAAATAAGATAAACTTGGCTTGTGCGCAATTATCTGCTCTCTATGGAATAAAATATCGTAAAATAACATAACACATTTGAGACAGAAACAGTATGATATAGATTAATATGTTCTATGTTTGTCTTACTCAAAAGAAGTTGACGTAGATGTTCTGGGAATGGTATTTTTATCCCTACTCTCTTCCGCTGTTCCCATGTTAACGTCTTCAACATACTCCTTTTCTTCTCCAGAATCTTCCTCGTCAGTCGTCACGAAAAAGTGTAGTGCACCATCACTCGTGCACGCACACAATCTCTCCAGGCCTGCAAAAAGTTTCGTTTACATTCGGAATCTAGACATGTCAGGACTATTGCGACAGGAGACTCACTATTGCAATAAGATGCGGAAACAAACTTTTTTCCATCTATTATTGCTTCGGTAACCGTCTTCAGTGTGCTCAAATTTAACACTCTTACGACACCATCTCTACATACTAAGGCTACTTGCCCGGAAGGCTCAGCAGCAACTGAATTAGCAGAAGAGTTAGTAGTGGAGTTTGCACTAGACAATGTACAATTATTTCTCTCTCGAAGCGGTAAAAAGACATGTTCAACTGGGGCTTGCTCGGCAGGCAGATCTCGCTTTACTACCGGCTCGGAAGTAATTTTCACTACCTGCCCTGAAAAGTCCAGAGCATACACTAATAACACTGCGTTCGTATTATTTGGATTTCCATGTACTTCTCCATTTATAAGTTTGTCGGATTGCGTGTCATTATGGTCCCAATACATGTAACCCTTCTGTGGGAAGAATTCAGTCTCTTCATCAATGTCCATTTGATTGCTATTTAAAGTCGAAGGATCCGTAAAAGTGTTATATGTTGTGGGACACATAGCAACGTATAAATGCCTTCCATCTTTCGATGGTGCCAAATATGTAATTTTAAGACAATCCGGTGCTTCGATAGGTAATGTTTGTATAACAACTGGCTCAGACTTCGATAATTTCATGATGTCCAGACCCTTCTTGTTCACCGTTAAATCCGACGTAGAAGCAAAGTGTTCCGGACCATTGACAAGGTTGAAATTTGCATCAAAAGGACTGGCAGTCTGGGGTACATTAATTCCATTTGGGTTTGAATGTATCCCATTGGAGGATGAGGCAGTAAGCACAGACGTTGGAAAGATACCATCGATCGATTGACAAACTACCATATCCGAGTCTACGTCCTCTATAACAGGAACGTCACACAAAAATTTACCAAGCAAAAATTCTTGATATAAGTTCTCTTGACGTCCTCCGTTTGCACTAGCACTGGTTCCTGTTCCAGACAAAGTCTTTTTAGTCTTCGAATCCTTGGTATTATCTTTCTTGATCGGTTGGGGAATTGCCGTTTTATGATGAAAATCATAAAGTACTAAGTAATGCAACTTTGATGGTGTGTACCTATCATCCGCTACCTTCATTATATCTAAAGTATCACTGGCTGCACTATTTACAGTGTTCATTGCACGAACAAGAGGTGACGAAGGATTTAAGTCTGTTGAGGTTGCCCACACATTGTCTAAAGTTCTTAGCTGCGGTGGATTGTTTATCGTCACTGTAACAGCACACACTATACACGGTCTAATTTTAGAGTCTGACACTTCTACGTTTGTGGATAAAGATTTGGATCCATTGGTTTTTGAATCCTGAGTTAATGGTTTAAAAGAGCCTACTATAGACAAAGCAGTCACCTGCACTCTATTCGATAATGTCAAATTTCTAGCAGATCCAAATTGAATGGTGTCTTTATTGTTTATGTCCTGATCCAAGAGAACAACGTGAAAGGACACTTGCCTCTGTAAGAAATAAATCTTGTAAGAATTACTTTCAAAATGATAGCGAGCGATGTGTAACGTGTAACGCATACCTTTAACTGGTTCATTACATTCCAAACTTTTACAGAACCACTGCTAGAAGATGTAGCTACGAGGCTGGTAATATTTGTAGTACCTATCACATCTATGGAGTCGCCGGATTCGCGTGCAGGAGCAGTAGATAAGGTAACAGATAGGGCAACATTTTGCGTGTATTCACCTTTAACGAATGGACACGCAGGAGAATGACGTTCGTGCTCTGACCATGGCTCGTCTGTTGGTTCCCAGAAAACCAAGCAAACATTACATGTAAAACACATTGCCCTATCTTCACCTGAATCGTTCGGTTCATGATAAAAACCAGCCTGAGCCATTTGATCGGGTAAAGCCCACCTACAAACAGAATATGTATCTATTGTATCGATCAAACTAAAAATTTTATTAGCAAACCAAGTGGGTAAGTTTTATACTTGTAATTCATGTGTGGCCATTTTGAGAAGGTATCCCGACGTGCTGCTTCGCTAAACATTAATGCTCTGTCAGCGGGACTCCCTCCCAAAGTGAGGCCAGGCAATAGGCCATTCAGTCGTTCATTGATAGCAGAGGCAATTGGCAATGCTGGGATATGCCGGCTTTGCCTCTTCAATTCCATTACTAATCCTGAGCACACGAGCTTCAAAGATCCATGTGGCAATTCCAGACATACCGTATTCCACTGTTACAAACAATAGATACATTAATTTTAGATTGGTGTAATTCTTATCATTACACAAACAGTCAAATTTTATATTCATATACTTTTTGAGCTTTGATTCCTTTCTTCTGATTAACTTCAGCCGCAAAAATTTTACTCGATAATTCCAGAACTACGTCCTGCACATGATCTACACCAGGTAATTCCACACACCGTAAACATTGAATCAATAACGTAGCCTCCGAGAGTAATAATTCTATTTTTATTATGTCTTCGCTTCGTGAAACAGGTGTTTGTAAAATAGTGTTCAAAAGAAGTACACCATTATAATCACTACGTACTCCAATGGCTCTTCCATCTGTGTATAGAACCTTGTCTACGCCATCTCCTAAATATACGCCTTGTAGTTTTTCATTTAATTTACCTGTATCGAGAAACATAAATATCATCAGAAATATGAGATTTCATTTAGCACTACTTGCGCCTTTGTCAAGCTTGTACGTACGACACACACATACTTCACAAAATTTGGAACGCCACATAATTTATAACATTAAATCGATAAGAAAGTCAGATGTACTTCTGTTACAGTAAACAAACGTCGAAAGCACAATCAAAGTACATTTATTTCAGGAATATTATTAACAGACATTGTTAAACCATAATTTATTGAAATTGATACAGAATAGAACAATGGTTTCTGCATACAATAGTCATAATGTAAATGTTTGGTGCTGGCATGAACCAAAAACATTCTGAATTGATATTAAGAGTCAGTATTCTTATACGTTCATTTAAGAGAACAACCACGACCATATGACAATGGGACAATATCTGATAAAGTTCATGCTTAAGATGTTATCTTTCGATAAGCGAAAAAAAATGTTTTGGAAAGACACTGTGCTTTTTGTAGGAAATCTAAACAGGAAGCATTGAAGAAAGTATTGCGAGTGTTCCGATAGGCTCATCGAGATTTCGCGAGTCTCTCGGGTGGCGTTTAACGAATCGAAATAAAACTGTTCAGAGAGATACTACTCATTTTTCACGAGGAAAAACGTCGATTTGAAAAACCAGTCACGCCTGACGTTTCACGCACGTATGCGACCTTGACCATGAGGCGCGATTGAACGCACCCCGTAAATCCTTCTAGGAGAAATAACGATTAAAGGAATCGTTACACCATGGGGCAGTTGATTTTCGAAAAGGCATATATAGGACAAAGATGCTCACCGGATAAAGAACTTTTTTGCAAGATTACTCCCGTGCTGACATCAAATACGTATACTTGCGCACTACCAGTAGTAATTAACAGCAAGTTTAAATTAGCGTGATAGATTATACTTTTGCACTCAGCGTCCACATTCAAATAACCGTCTTCCTTTAATAACCACAAATCATCATCAGCCATTTTGCTCATACAGATTACAATTCTCAAAAATTTGTCTAATGCGCGAACATCACAAAAAACATGGCGTACTCATCATCGCCATCTTTGAATAGAACGTCAGCCAAATCGCTGTGAAGATGGCTAATAGCTGTCAAGCGATTAGCGAGAGGCATCGATCTATCGATGCGCGGTTTCTTGATGTTTTTCGAATATCTGCCAGTGTTCACGTGCGTACTTACGTAAGTACTTACTCGTACATACATATGTACATACGCCTGGAGCCTCCGAAATTCTCAACACAGAAAAAATAGAGAAATAATAAAAAAAGTACGAGAAGTACCAAAAATTGTGTACTTAAATAACAACTCGGTCGAAATACAGGGATAAGAATTGTATTTATAAATATTCAATTTAATAGTGTTTAACAGTATTCGATGAATAGTTGATTCTTAATTATGTAATACAGTTCATTCTTCTACCACTTCCTCCTCCTCCGGCTTTTTGCGCCACATCTGGAGTTTCGCTTCCGGATATTTTTCATGGAAGAAGCTACAAATTTGTCCATACTCGGCCCTTAGCCTGAGTCTCACTTTGTCCTGATCTCTCTGGCGTTCTAGTTTCCGCAGACGTATCGCCCACTCGGGCTTCCTGGTGTAGAATGGTGGGATCTTTTTCTTTTCGAGAACAAGTTTTCCGCCCATCACGTACTGCTTAAAATCTAAAATCTCATCCAACGGTATTTCATCTTTTGATCTGACTTTGCCCGGTGATGCGACTACCGTAGGGAAATTCCTGTTCTCTTTTCTGAATTCAACCAAGTGCAACTTTTTCTCATTTGCTAATTCCTGGTGGGATTTCTGAAGAAACGACAGCCTACATCATTAAAAATGCCAATCTACAAGTGTATTTTTGTGCTTTAATAATTGGAGCTGTTTGTACCTGTTGCAGAAGTCCAATGAGAAAAGCTTTCACTACGTGTTGGAGATTTTTAGATCCTTCTACGTTTGCGTGCATATCTTTTATACCGGCAGCCTCGCAGCAAGCTTTAATAGCACGATGGCAAACAAGACCATATCCGTGAGGCATCTGTTTAACAAATACCTTTGTACTGCCGAACTGTGTAAAGAAATCGTGTAACACTGCAACGACAAGAAAAGTTTTATAATTTGCAATGCCTGAATTGTTGTACATTAACTAAGGCGATACTTTGACAATCGCATCGTTGTGATTTCTTACCAGTATGTTCATTGTATCTCTCTATGTGCATTAACTTATGCCCAGCCCTATTTTTGGCCGAATTCATAGCGCTCAAAGCATTGGATGCTTTTCTGATAGAAAATCCAACTAAACCATTACCATTTCCTGTCACGACCATTACGCTGACACTCTTTTTCCGACCTAAATTACCTGTCATTGTGCTTACTATTTTAGATTGTAAAATCCAAGATTCGAAACCATCAAAATTGTCTGAAAATACAAGAGAAAAACTTTGAGCTTAATGACATAGCATTCCTTACATTAATGTATCGCATACAAAATCTAATGCAAATTCTTAACACCGAAGAAGGCAAATGATATTTTCATGTCACATTTTAATAATGCATTTCCTAGTGGCTTTATTACAATTATAATGCAAACCTTCGCCGACAGGATCTGGTGGTCCAATTTTTCTTCCACCTGGTTTTCCACCACTCCAACCACGTTCCAAAGGTGTCAATTTTAATCGTTTCCTAGTACTCATTTGATTGCGCAATTCTATTAGTTTACGTTCTCTTTCTGGGTTCGGCGGAAGCGGACTTTGTTTGAGTAGCTCTCTTCCTCGGAAAATTGGAGCATTTAAACCTGGATATTGCATAAGTATTTTTCCAAAGCCAAGCTGTTGACCCCTGTTTAAATCTTTCTTCCTGCCTAAGCCCCTTGCCCTTCCTCTCCTTCTTCCAGCATTACTGACGCTAGTGACAGATTTCCATAATTGATCCGCTGGTCCTGAAAAATCGAATTATACGTGCATTCCATCCTCATGAAAGAAGTGAGCAAAGACAGGGTATACTTACTCTCAGTAAAGAAAGAGATATCTCGTGTACTCTGTACGAACGGAACTTGTAACCTTACCAAGTCGATATTAGTAACTGAAACATAATGCAAGTATAACGATACAATACCGTCATTCGAAAACAATTCGAAACAGTAAATAAACAAGGCATCTTAAGAAATTGCAGGTTATACGAGCGAAAAAATCAGAGGTTAATGCGACCATATTAATCGTCATACCATTCTTTGCAAAATGATTATTCTTTGCTGAGTTTGTTAGTATTCCACAAACTCGTAACACTCTGAATGCCATTTTCAAATTATCCAAGAAAATAGAAAATTGTGCACCGTGCACTGTGCACCGTGCACCCTGAAGTGCCCTGAAGTAGAAGTGGCTAATTCGAAAAACATCCAACAGATGTCACCGCGTGACGTGTCGTAATAATAATTTATTGCCAGTAGAATTTTTCTCAATACGAACAATTAATCTTCTAACAATAAGTCTATTGCAGAGATTAATCGTTAGCTCACCGAGCCAATAAAAAACAAAGTAAAATAATTTTGTCGGAATCTATATGAAGCGGGGATTAAAGAAAATTTGGCAATAGTTCATCAGCTGTTACATAAATCTGAAAATTAATTCGGGGCAATTACTCTGGTGTAACATTATCGAAAGTTTTCCTGACGTATAACCTAAATCGCGTGTAAACGCTACATCGTTAGTGCGTGTAAGTGAATTTTTTACCGATTCTGAAAATTTCGCGCGTAGTATAAGTTTTAGCACTTCAATTTTTAAATATTGCTACATATGTTCAGCGCTGTGATATATTGTACATACGACAGATGAAAGAGAATGGTAAAAAAAGAACTTCCAGTACAGGGGTAAAATATTTGACAAAGATTTTTTCACGATGAAAATCAATTTACTCCTCGGATCGTAGCCTCGTCAATTTTTCCTCCAAGGAAACATAAGGGTATCCCAATGTTGCGTGACCGTTACGAATGCGCAAACATGCGAATACAACGCTAATTACATTAAAAACCAAACACGAAGTGCGACAGTTCCATCACGCATCTGTACATAATTTCAGTAGGTGAATTCACGAAAGCCCGAGTAGACGAAATCGACGACACTCTCCGAGTCTGCTCAACGTCCCGCCGCTAATCTTCAAGATTTCTATCTCGAATTGCCAGACATTTCCCCCGTACAGCCAAAACTATCGCACCAAAACTCCTTCCGTTGCGTCCAAGGTGCACGTTGTCACAAAAATGTAATGCGTGTCGCAACTTTCCATCGTTAGGAGGCAAGTTTCGATCCTCGACTCGCGCTAAAGTATAAATAGGTGGTGGGTAATGCCAGTGGCAAGGTGCCGTCGGGGCTGAATCTCGGCGAGATGCTCGGCGCGTGTGCCGATGAAATTTTTGCGAAGGGCAAAGGCTCGCATCCCTCGCGGAGGAGGGTGGCTGGTCGGTGGGCCGTACCGATCCTGGTGGCCATGAGGCATCTCGGTGTGCCAGTA
Organism: Pemphredon lugubris; assembly: GCA_933228935.1. Lineage (NCBI taxonomy): Eukaryota > Metazoa > Arthropoda > Insecta > Hymenoptera > Crabronidae > Pemphredon > Pemphredon lugubris. The sequence continues at coordinate 39,010,723 of OW121819.1, read as the reverse complement.
ACCCCCGTAACTCTCGCAGGAAGCGTCGCGAGAGTTCCGATAGGCTGGCGGATTCCGGGATGTCTCGGCGTCGCGCCAACGGCGTAACATCGAGGGTACCCGCGCAACCCCACGGAAGGGGACATCGCGTCCAGTCCCTGCCCAATGGCAGAGCAGGGGTGCCCTGATTGGCGGCGGCCGTCCAATGGCAGTACCGTAGGCAGCCTCGCGCCACTTCTCCTACGGGTATGTTCCCCACACCCCTCGCAGGCGAGTGGAAGCCCTTCTCTCACACGCAAAAGGGGACATCTCATCACGACTCTTGGTAGCAGGCACTTCTCCGTAGTGGGCACTCCACTCATCGTGTCGTCGTACGGGTTCTCCGCGAGAGGCTGTGGGGCCTGTGCCCGGACGAGCGAGCGAGTGAGCGAGCGCGAGCGGGCGAGCGCTGGTCGAGTGGGTCTAAGCGGCTGTGAGGACCTCTCCAGGAGTACCCGACAGTCCTCTCCATTCATTCATTCATTCATCCAACCATCCATCCATCCATCCATACATCCATCCATCCATACATCCATCCATCCATCCATCCATCCATCCATCCATCCATCCATCCTTCCATCCGTCTATCCATCCAACGAGGAAGCGAGCGAGCGAGCTAGCTAGCTAGCTAGCTAGCAATCCAACCAGCCAGCCAAGCCATCCATCCATCCATAGAGCCGCTCCTCTCCTACGGAGAGAGAGTGTATCCTCGACGAAGGTGGAGGCGAAGCGTAGAGTGGTGTACATCTACCATCGTCTCTCTATCGACAGAGTCCAAGGACTCGAAGCCCCCCCGGGTGATTTCAGTCGGCCGCCGGCCGGCTCTGGCCGGCCACTCTCCTGGACCACGTGTGTGCTACCTTCGTCCTCCGCGATTCGCGCTCTCGTGTCCCTCGGGGGACAGAGTCCTGGTGCGCGTTACTACCCTACAACTCGCTCGACGGGGGACGCTCGTCGGATACGACAGAGGAAGTGACGCGGAAACGTGCGTGGTGTTTGTCTACTTGCATACTGTCGCGGGCAGAGAGAGAGAGAGAGAGAGAGAGAGAGCGAGAGAGAGAGGGAGAGGAAGAAAGAGTGTGCGGTCTTCCCCGGGATACGAGGATCTCCTCCGAGTGAAACTCAGTCGGCCGCTGGCCGGCCCTGGTCGGCCACTGTCCTTGACCACCGGTCGCGTCGATCGTCACCCTACCGCAGCCATTGTCGAGCCCTTTGGCCTTCGGACGTGTCTTTGACCTCGTTCTCCGGTAGTAGTGGAACCGACGAGGCTCTACGTGCGCGAATCTTTGGTGCGTTAGAGTCCGAGTGAGAGAAAGGGAGGGGGGATGAGAGAGAGTGAGTGAGAGAGAAATAGGGAGAGAGAAAGGAGTGCCAAGTACCTAATTCCTCATCCTCGCGGATAAGGGAATGCTCCACGTGACGGAACGTCACGGCTGGATACGTCCACCTATCGCCACTGTTTGCACGGGATTTCGAGTTGATCGTCTCCGGTGAGCTGGTGACGGGCCTTGGCGGTGGAAAACGATAGCCGTCTTTCAACGTCGCTCCAAGGATCAAGGATTATCGTGACACGGTGAACGGAGAGACGAGGCTAACGCGAATCTCCTCGTTCGGTGATCGTGCGCGCTAGGATTGTCCGTATGGTGTTGTTGCGCTTAGATAACGATTAAGAATTCGGGTAAAAGTGCGCGAGCCGTGTGAACGTAAACTGTGTAAAGTGATGTACGGTGTTCCCGCGTCGAGACGAATACCGCTACAACCCTGAATCACCCCGTACCCCCCATCTTCGAGTTCGACCCGGACCACTTTTATCAGACGGCGTACACATTGAGGGATCAAGGCGAGAGGGAGGAAGGCATAGGGGGTTATCGGCACATCGGCGAGATTGCCAATCTAACGTCGAGGCCCGCATCGTTCGCGGCGGCAGCGGTAGCAGCAGCGGCAGCAGCAGCAGCGTCGTCGTCGTCATGTCGATTCCTCGCGGCTAGCGCCGGCCTCACGATTCCGCGAAGCGCGAGCTTCAAGTACTTCGACGGCGTCGGCCTCGCCGAGATGAGCGGTAGCAGCGGCGGCGGCGGCGGCGGCGGTAACGGCGCCGGAAACCAGGGAAACGGCAATGCCACCAGCTACCACCAACACCAGCAGCAGCAGCAACAGCAACAACAACAACAGCAGCACCAGCAGCAACAACAACAACAACAACAGAACCAGCTGGAGCAAGCTAGCCTGCTGCCCGATCTCAACGGCATCGACCTGGCGATGAGCCTCTCGCCTAAGCAGCACTCGTCTCACGTACAAGCCGCCGGTGGCGCTCACACGACGCCCTTCAGCGTGACCGACATCCTGTCCCCCATCGAAGAGTCCTACAGGAAGCTCGAACTAGCCGCCGCCGCGGCGGCCGTCGGCGTCGGTGTCGTGACGCATCCTCAGGGCTCGCCTTATGGTAACGCCTGTGGTGCTCGAGTGGGTGGTAATACCGGTAGTTCGAGCGCGAGCAGCGGCAGTCCGCCCCATCACGGGGGCTCGACACCCGGTGGCAGCACTCCTGGACCGGTTTCCGGTGCCAACGGCGCCGCCGGGGGTGGTAGCAGCGCTACCGGTGCCGGAGGCGGCATGAGCGCGATGGGCAATCCTTACGCTACCATGCAGTTGACCTCGCAGTATCAATATTGCACGGCGGAGCTCTCGCCGTATCATCATGGGGGGCCGGGGGTCGGTGGCGGGGCCACCGCGTCGGATCCGATGCGATCGCATGCCGTTTCCTCCCATCATCATCCCTGGTACGCGCCAGCACCGCCGACCACCAATGATCCGCGATTTGCCAGTGAGTAACTTGTCTTTTTTTCATGCCCTACCCGATCTCGAGAAGAGGACACCACAGACTCTCTGCTTTCTCTTTCGTTTTCGAGAACGTCGCGCATACTCGTCGTCGTCGTCGTCTACGTCGTCGTCCACGTCGTCGTCCTTTCGATTCGAATCTCCTTGGAATGGGCTCTAGTATCACGGATTTTCTCGGAATTATTATCACGAATTAAGGAGGAATTATGATCGAAGCGTGGGTAACCGAGAGTAATCGATGTCGACGATAATTGTCCGTACGATTGCTCCCGTGTGAAATACAGGAGATAGGTATGCGTGGAAAGGAGTAACGCAAGAACGCGTGGAACAAACAGCTTCGTCAAATAACTCTCCTGTGGGTTGCGCGCGATCATCCCTCTCGCCTTCGACGAATCACGTCTGGCCTGCTTTTATCGTCGTTGTATCAAGCGTGTTATATGGGTACTCATAGTCGGGTCCATTTAGGTATCGACGAAGCATCAGGGTCGTGTTTCAAAATCCACACAGCGGGGTATCCCTCGATCTACTTACTTCCTAATAAACTTTGACGAATCGTCAAAATCGCTATTCGCGATATCGCTAATCGCTCCGATACCCATTCTACGCAAACGTTGTTACTAACGGACCGACGGATAATTGAGCTCCCAATGTTCCCCGACAACGAGAATAAGATCGTACGTTCGGGAGAGTCACCTTCGCGAGCCACGGCGGATGCTTTCAACGCGGTTTGAATATCCAACGACGGAGTCCGAGTTTCGCGTTTCACTGTCCACAAAAGATTGCCGCGCGCATCGTGCGCCAACAATGCGTACGTCCTTCGGACTTTGTGTCAATAGACGCCGGTTTCCTTGGATTTCTGTCTCCCGCACGCGCCACTATGGTCACCTAAGAGCCGAACCCGGGAGACGATGTTCTGGGTATAGAGACACGAGTACATATCGATCCCCCGGCTATAGAATACTCGGCTAGCGGGCAGCCTGGAAGATTTTAGTTAAACAAATAAGCTCAGCAGCCCTTACCTCGGGGGTGGCTAAATTCGAGAGGAGACCTCTCAAATTCAATTCCACCGCGGACTTATCTTCGTCGCGGTACACGCGTGTGGTAAAAAGAAACATCGTTTCGTAAGGTATTCACTGGTCGCCCGTGAAAATTCGCATTTATGTTAGACGAGATGCAAAGCGAAGGAAAGGAGATAGGAATGTCGGAAGACGAGGGGGCGACGAGGGACTATATTTGCTGGAACTCATCCCGAGGTGATTGGACCTTAGAAGCCTGCGGTGCATAATTTTCCCCTTTATTTAAAAATTTCTCGTGGGCTTAGCTTCGTCGGGGTATTTTCGTGTAATAATAAAATCATAGTCGTTGACCGGTGACTCGCAAAGATTCGCGTTGATGGTAAATCAAGTTAAAAACGGAGGGAAAATTATCAATGCCGGAGATGAACGGTGACGAGGGACGACGAGACGAATGAACAATAACAAAAGCCTTATGGCGTATAATTTCCTCTCTTATCCAAGGGATTCCATTCGCCTCTGTCGATTCAACGTGCGTCGAAGAATAGAATATATCGGTTTGCCTATCATCCGTGATACCGCATAATTATATGCTACGGGGGCGTCGTAGGTCTTAACGGTTCCTCGTAATTGGAGATTCGTCGCCGGTGGCCAGGTAGGCCATCCGAAACGTCAATTTGCTTAACGAGATCCTTGCGCGCAAGTTCTGTAGCCGTCATCACGATCCGTCCTCGCGTTGGCAGAAGTTGAATCGAAACTTTTCGACCCCCTGACTCGTCGGTCACCTCCGTTTCTAACGGGATAAAACTACTTGGTCATAGGCTAAATCTACTTGGCGATTCGCGAACAAGTAACACGCGCCAATAATTGCTCCGCCGTTGATTAAACTTGAATATGTTCACGTGAATTTGAATGATCCTCGATAATTCGTCGGCTGTTTAAATAAACTTATTAATACGTTTGTGTGAAATTGAGCGAAACACGTTCGCTTTCTCATCCATTAGTTTTCTCCGTTTCCACGGTCTAAGACTAAAACTACTTAATCTTAAACTAAAATTACAAGACAAGATAACGGGCCGCCGTCCCGTCGGTTCATTTGCGATTAAGTAAACTAAGTCATTCTTATGTACAAAACTGATTAAATAATTTCATTACCCTGGTTCATAAATTTTCACCGTCTCCACGAATTAGAATTACTTGGGGGTAAAGTAAAATTCGAAAGAAAGTAACGTACAACCGTAAAATTAAATAAATCCGTCCGCAACAAAACTGAATAAAATCCTTGGACTCGAAACGCATAAATCTCCATTGATTTTCAACTAGATTTGCATTCTAGCGGTAAACAAAATCGGCCGTGTTTGTTCCTGCTCTCGAGTGGTATTTCTTTCTCGCCCCGGACTCTCCTGACAGGCCGAGAATACGTTCTCACAGACATAATAATTCGGGACTTCATCTCGGACCTCCCGTGCTCGATGACCTAGCACTTTGCGGGGCTAAATCGTTCCCTTTGTCCGTCCACGGCGTGTCCGTTCTTGACAGCCCTTCGCCAACTGACAAGGGATGGACTGCTCGTTGGATTTCAGTAGCTCGAATTCAGAGACTCCGACGGGCAGCTCCGACGCGACGCGACGGCTCGCATCGCTGTTCTACTCGCTGTCGTTACACCGTGTCTCGAAGGTCTCCCCGTGTCTCGAAAACCTTCACGATCGATTCTTATTTTTACGAACTCTCGCAAACACCGTTTTGTCTTTTACGATTTAACAATTCGTCGATCAATGGTATCGTTAATTCGACTTTCCGCGATTCCCTTCCCGTTTTTTGATGAACGTTTCATGGAACGCGTTACCGAATTTTTATGTTCGGATATTGCGTAGCAGTGTTGATAGATTTTTTATAGTTCAAAATTGTATTCATCGATAGCAACGATAATTGGACTATCCGTGACATTATTCCTTGGATAAATGTTTCATCGAATGTATAGCGAATTTGTATGTCTGGATATATATTCTTTACGTAGTTCAACATTTTATTCATCGGTAACAGCGATAATTTGATTATCCGTGACACTATTATCGTTTTTTGATAAACGTTTCATGGAGAACCGTGAATTTCTTTCTATCTTTCTTTATTATATATCTAACCCGATGTATTTTTTTATAGTTCAATAGTTTATTCATCGAAAGCAAAGATAACTGGACTATCCGTGATACTATTGCCGTTCGTTAATAAACGTGTCATCAAGCGCAGTGAATTTTTATCCCTGGTTTCTACGTAGCCGTACATACGTTTGCATAATTATATCTAAATAGATATAAACATATTTTAGGGATACCGGAACGAAATCTATTATTTTACATAGTATTGTTTGCGCTCGCAAGGAGAGCCTGGGGAGTGGCCCTCCGATTTAGATGCTTTGAACACGTTATAGAAGGAGGAAAGTTATGCATGCACCCACAGGAATTTTGCTCCAACACTTAATCGATTTTGAGAAATTTAAAATGAAAGTTTTGTACTGTTCTACAAAATAATAGATTTCTTTTCGGCACCCTTAATATTTTAAGAATTCGTTAATATCTGTTAACTAAAGGCATCCGAATCTCGTAACACGAGCTACTACTATCTATGATCCCCGATAAATATTTCATCGCGACAGACTTACGTTCCACCTTTAATTACTAAGCAAATAATCTTGACTGTCCGGTAAATGAGGAGCCTCCTAAGAAATCAAGCACGAAAACACGAAAAAAACAGAATTCGCAAGGTGAACTCGTCTCGAGTCAAGTGCCATTGGTCCCAATCGGTAATCCTGTTTTCGTATCGAACACAAGAAATACTATCCCCGATTTCTCCAATATGTTTTGCAGTCTCGCGGCTCATGGGCGCCGCGGCGGCGGGCGCCGGGACCAACATGGCCGGTTGCTCGGTGGGCCAGTCGATGGGTGACGTCACCAAGTCCTCCGGCATGGGAGTGGGCGTCGGCGTCGGCGTCGGGGTCGGGGTCGGCATGGGCGTCGGCGCGATGCAATTCCCTCTCGCACAGCGACGGAAGCGTCGCGTTCTCTTCACTCAGGCCCAAGTTTACGAACTCGAGAGGCGGTTCAAGCAGCAAAAGTACCTCAGCGCGCCCGAACGAGAGCACCTGGCCTCCTTGATTCACCTCACGCCCACGCAGGTACGTACGACTTTTCGTCGCTGTCACTCGATCCGCGATCGACGCTAGGACGCCGCCGGACGCACGGGATATCGTCCGCCGTCAGATTACAATTTAATCATAATCCGAGCGCGCGCGGCACCAATTATCTTTATCAATTAATTCGAGGCCCATCGACGATATTAATGGGAAAAAGAATCCCGTCGAGCGCGGAACAATCGATAAGCTAACGTGACTAATTAAAAACGTGCCTGCCGTAATCTACGTCAACCTCGCCGCGATCATCGCGGATTTCGGTCCACCTGGGCCCCTCGTTGTGTACGTATAACACGATACTCGAGAGGGTACACACGCGCGCTCCCACACGGACGCGTACTCTCTATGACGAGGATTAATTGCTGAGAGGAGATTAATTGCAGGGACCAGGTGGTGGGTGTACGCGTGGGTGTATCTACGTCTCTCGGCCAATCCGATCGATCGACCTCAGGGGCGTTGGTTGCTTCGGAGTTGTTAGCGGGAAATATCGAGGCAGCTCCTTTCGAATAGACATTTGATTGCATTGACGTAGCTTGTCAAAACCGCTCCTCGATTGCCTGTATTTTCCTACGGATACAGGCGCGCGCGCGCGCGCTCGCGTAGGTGCCTACGTGCGCGTACGTGCGAAATAATACGTTTCACGTGTAAAGGAACTTTCCTGGCTATCGAGAGCAAATTGAAATTTTCCGCAGCGGCAAGTTTGTCGCTCGATTTTATCCTCGACGTGCCACGGAGGCAAATTACTTTTACCAGATACAACCTCGGCATTAACGCGACGAGTGGATATCCAGAAGGAAAAGAGTTCGGGTTCCTGAGGCAATATTTACGCGTCGTGCCGCTCGAACGACTTTTTCCACCGGCGATTCCGAGCTACGCCTACCTGGTCGAATTCCAACTTTCCTCGGTCACGAACAAACACCTCTTCGTTGCAACGTTTCTGACGCGACGTTGAGCACCTTCTTCCGTGAAATTTACCGTACGCCGTTGTCGGGACATTTTTCAATTTTAGGCCAACGATACTGATTTTCCCCGATTTGAATTTCACGGCGGGGAACGGTGATGGTATCTTCAACGCGAACGCGAGTACGCTCGACCGTACTTAAATTAATTATATCGACCCACTACTAAACGCGCAAATTATTAACAATTTTTATCTTCATTATCGTCGAGTTTTGAATTAACGACGCTAATAGCCAGGAAATTCATAATTGCGGTTATCGGTATTAAATGCCCCATTATGATAAACGATCGTTCATCAAGAAAATAACAGAAATATTAACCATCGACCGTACGATTCAACGAATTAAGAGAAAAGAATAATTCCTTTTTCTCTTGATTCATCGAACCGAGAAAAACTTCGCTAATTCAATATTTAATACCGGAATAATTTTATATCATCTTCGACGAGGGTCAGCGGATGTTCAATGGGTCAATTCCAATAAATTTTAAATCCCGACGAGCGTATCTAGAAAAATTTCGCGAAACCATCGTCTTTCTCCTAGGCGTAACAAACCGCTCACCGTGTAACGATCTCAATTGAAATTTCATCTTCCCCTTTCCCTTGGCCGGCTTCATTTCGTGATTTAAGCAAACGTTTCGGCGATTCGCCATTTAGAACGGTCGGTTAGCGAGCGAGGCAGAATCAGATTTTAACGAGCAATCTTCATTGGACAGACAGGTCTGCCCGGCTCGATGTGGCAGTCTGGCAACAATAAATAATTGTTGCGCAGCTCATTGGTTGCATCCTGCGCTCTCCCCTCGTTCAGTCTGCCGTTTCGTCTGCCGTGCGTCTCTCTGTCCAATCCATTCGCCGTACTTCTACTTCTAATACGGGTGTACGATCCACCGTACAATTATACGCGCGGACAGGCATTAAACGTTTAGTTCGAATCTTTCTTTTTTTTTTCTTTCTCTCTCTCCCTCTCTCTCTCTCTCTCTCCCTCTTCCCTCGCAAAGTCTCTACCTACGTCGCGCAATTACGTGCGAACGGAATGCTGGTACGACGAGCTCTCTTCCGCGGAGCCATCGGCGATTGCTTTAACACGTTCAGCCCCGCAGTATAATATGCAATATCTGGGTGCAGATTCGTTATGTATTACGTTGTTCGATTTAAAAAAATTCATTTCAATATGAACTATTGATTCTTGCCCTATTTTAATATGGATTATTGAAATATATTGACCACCGTAGAATGTGCGGTTCTGAAGTGCATCGCGTCACGGGTCCACGGGTGAGCAAGTTGATTGGTTAAGTCTTTGAAATGTGACCCACCGGTGGGCAACCAAGGCTGAGCGTGTCAACTCTAAAGTAAACGAGACGATGTTACTGCGATGCATGATAAGCAATGTACTATCGTAGCTGGACAGGAATTATTCTTGAGATTACGGTGCCAGGAAACGTAATAATAACCGTCAACTCTTTTAACTACTTAAAGAATAAACTTATTCTCCGCAAACGACGTTAGCGGAGATCGATTATTTATAAATCGTACGATATTCAACCCAGCGATGCGCGCGAATTAACTCGGATTAACGTCACCTATCGTTACATTCGCTTTGATTATAAGCGATCTACGGTTTCTTTCGTACGCTTCGTTAATTTATATCACGGTAGCCTTAACCGTTGCAATTAGCCTGGCCTAAATGATTTGTATTCCCCGTCTCCTTAGAATACTTTTCCGTGCGATATCAGGGCTTCGAAACGCGTTAGAATAAATTCAAAATCCGCGACAGCGGTATCAAAGCGGTACGATGATTTCAAATTACAAATTAATTACTAGCGCTTATGCGGAGATAAGCGTGGCAGTTATAATAATATCGACCGACGCGCGACGTTAACCGTGTCGCGCTTAAATCCTCAGCCGTTCGATCGCAATATCCGAGCCTCCATGGAATATTAACGAACGACGATTTAATTCGTCCGAATCCGAGGGTTCATAATCATTATCCAACTGCGCCGCGAGGACAGATAATCAACGTGATCGTTGATAGTTCGTTAAACTGAGATCTTCGCCCGTCTCGCGTAATCCTCTCTCGACGAACAGACGGTGAATCAGTGCGAGCTGTGCGAATCAGCGGGAGAAGATCGCGTCTTAAATCCCGAGGTCTAAAGCGGAAGGAAGGCGCGGGCTTCTCTCCTCGAAACCGGAAGTCGTCGGTCGCGCTGGTGTGGGAAGGAGGCACTCGGTACCCTACCCGCACTCGCAACGCCGGCAAGTCGATTCCGATTCGAGTCTGCGGAAGTCCGCAAAGAGGCCTGATTGCAATCAGCCGTGGATTTTCGCGCGTTGCCAGGGGCAGGCGTGGCGGCGGTACATAAGTTTCGATAACGAGTTTCAGAGTCGATGGCACTCGGATCTCGACCGGAGCCGTGAATGGTGGCCATGAAGGCCACGTCGAAAGTACAACGGGAAGAGAGAGAGAGAGAGAGAGAGAGAGAGAGAGAGGGGCGGAGGGGTGAAAGGGAGACGGGGAGAGTTGATCGTTCTATATATATCGCAGACTCTTGAACTTCTGGGGACAAATAGAGCCCAAACGAGCGCCTCGCTCCCCGGTAGAAAGTGTGCACGCTTGTGCGCGTATTCCCTCTATCGACATACGCGACGTACGCGTAAGAATACGGGAGAGCGTTTCTGTGTGCGCGCGTACCCGCCACCCTGCGGTACCATCCACTTAGGGCCACTCGAAGTCTACGTACGACGTCATACCGTAGGTAGCCTACGATGGCTGCACGGGGAGACTAACGAATCATTATGCCAGAGATTCGCTCCCGCGAATCTTCGTGGGGAGAAAAGTGATATTTCGTAGAAACGCTCGGTAGAGGACGAGAGGAAACCAATCTACGGGGGGGCTAATTAAGATTCATCGGCGGCGGGGGGGAGATTATCGGCAGTGAAATCCCCGAGTCGCGATTTCACGCTAAACGCGGAGAACGCGGAAGAAATATATTTTTATTACGCGCCAAAAAGGGCCGTTCGTCGCGACGAATTCGAAGGTCCTCGAGGCTAGAGATTCTTTCGAAGCCCGATCGAGAATCGATGACGAATTAACGAGACGAGCGACGTAACGAATGGCGCAGATATGCCGATCGTACTCTTCGAGACACTCGAGTGCCTCCAAGTTCGATACGAGCGCGCAGTTCCGAGGGCTTGTAAAGAGACCGACGTACCGAGAGGGAAGAGAGAGGGGGGGAAAAAAGGAAGAATTTTCCTTTTTTTTTTTTGCTTATCGTTTTGCCCGATCGACGGGGCAAAGTGCCGCATCCACCGATGTTCGTGAAGAAGGAAGGTAGAGGGGGGGGGGGGGGACAGGGCAGAGCGTAACGCAAAATCAATCTCCAATCGAGTAACGAGATCTCTCGAGGAACAGCCTTCGAGTAGCGTTATTTTTTCCTGCCGTTGTGATCGACGTAGCGCTCGCGCGACTTTACGACCGACGATCGAAACATCCGCGTCTTCCCTCCACCTCCGTTTTCTCCCCGTAGTTCCGTCGATCTTTCGATTCTCTCTCCGGTCGCGCCCACGACCAAAGGGCGCACTATCGAAATCGAAACTCCTTCCTTTCCGCTTCGCCGATAAGCAAGGTGCTCGTTATCGCGACGCGCTCTCTACCGTTGGAATAATTAATCCCCGCCGTTTCTTTTGTTTCTTCGTTTAACTCTCGACGATACTCCTGACCCGAGGAACTTTCTCTTCTTAACCTCCGACCGATTATCCGACTCGATCGCTCGCGAAAGAAGCAAAGCGAGAGTACGTTACGGAGTACGTTACGGAGTACGCGGATCGGGGAGACGCGACGATTTCCGCGGCCAACGCTCCCCTCCGCCCCCCCTCTGCCACCCATTTTTCTTTTTCTTTCTGATCCCCCCCCCCCCCCCTCAGGACGCGTCTCTCGTTCTCCTGACACATCATCCCCCTTCCTCGTGTCTCTTTGGCACGGGACACACAGATGCGTCCCTCCATTTTGCGCTCGCATTGTTACTCCGAGTGCAGCCTCCCCATTGTTACAATGCCTGGCCACTCCTGGTATTGTTGCCGGTATTGTTATTATTATCGCTACTGTTACCGGTTGCGGCCGAGTGGCGAATGGAGGAGAGGAGAGAGAGCCGGTGAGCCAGCTGCCTCGTCGAGTACCGCATTAGAGGCAAATTACACTCCCTCTGGTCCGCCTTCTCTCTCTCTCTCTCTCTCTCCCTACCCGTCCCTCCCAACCCCCCGGATAGCACCCCTTTTGCTTCTCCAAATTTTCGACTATTCGATCGGTGCGTGGCTACGTCCGGAAATGGCCGCCACGGTGGGTTACGTTCCTACGAAACTTTCACACCAGGGACGTTTCTTTTTTTATTTTTCGGGAAAGGCTCACCCATGTTTGGGAAGTGTTTTTGGAGTGGAATTGTTTAATGGCGCGACATCAACGATAGAATAAATTAGTTTCAGAACATCCGTTATTCTTGTGATTTATATTATTATTTTTGTCATTTTTTTTATATCGGGAGAACTACATATATTTGCGCCTCCGTCAAACGACGTTCGTAAATTAAAATAACCCGAAATTCGTCGTCTCGACGAGGTTTGGTTGTCTGGCGTCGACCAAACGAAAGGATTAATTACCGGCAAGCGTTTCGGGCGAATTTGTCGCGCTGTTTCAGAATTTTAAATTGATCGTCGCCGTTTTAAACGGCAAGAAACTGCCCCCGGATGGTTTTATTAATTATACCCGGTGAGTTACAACGAGTTTAGTGCTCGTTAAAACACGAAAGACCAGGACGAGGGAGAAGTTAATTAGAACGAAGAAAAAACGTAACGAAAAAAAAAATCAACGGGGGAGTTGGGAGGTAAACGGGGCAAAGGGGGGACATTAATTACAGTGCAAAAAAAACACAGCCGCGCTGCGAAACTGATCAAAAGTTAAATAATTAATGTAAATCCGAGGTTCGCGGGTAAAAATTGAAATACATGAAAAATCACCGAAGTAGAATTAATCGTGGCGGCGAAAAATAATGCGGGATAATAATACGCTCGGCATTGCGAAATCGCTCGATTGTTCGGAAATTACTTTTTAATTTAATTTGCCTTTTGACGTCGCCGAAGGCGGCTTTCCCATTCGTAGAATCACCTCCCTGTGAGACAGAGATGTCCAATCTTATTGCCGTTCCTGGATAGTGATCGGAATAAGCTGCTTCCATGTACATAAAACATTAAACATAAACGGTAGCATCTCGCATCGCCTCGAGGGCAAACCCACACCTCGCGCGAAAGCAAAACGATAAAAATCATCGAGCACTCGGGACGATTATGATTTCGACCGACGGATACTCGGGCCTCTCGAATTTGAGTTCACGGCGAAAGATCATTTATCCAGGGACAATGTAAAATCCCTTAAACTCATGAGCCAACGGTAAACGGTATTAAAGCCCCCGGTAGTCCTTCGGGCAAGTAAATTTGAAGCAAACTCCACTCGAAGGGACCAAGAATCCACCCTTTCGAAGTGCATATAGATCCATCCAACTTTACTCTTTGCCCGTATATCGGTACTTCGTAGGATCGATGCGAACAGCGATACGAGTCGCTTCTCGAAGGGCAAACAGCGAGATTTTTAAACAGAAGAAAGACCTCGTCGACGTTGACGGAAAAATCTGTCGGAACGGGGAAAGAGAGAGAGAGAGAGAGAGACAGAGGGAGGGAGACAGGAAGGAGGAGGGAGAAGGGAAGGAAGGGACGGGGGTGAGGAAGGAGAAAATAAAACGTAGGGTGGAAGCTGGAAGGAAATGCGTGGACTCGGAGCGCGATTGAGCTACGAGGATAATCATAATAATGGGTTTGCCTACCACCGAACCTACCCCTCCGTTCGATCTACACGGCGCCAAGCAACCCCCGGTTGTGCGATGCCAGAAGAGGGATCGGGCCCCGAGGAGGAGAGCGCGAGTTCAATGCCGCGCAAACACGCTCCTCGCCGTTCGGGGTTCCTCGTCAAGACGATCGACTATGGATCCTCGTGATCCTTTGACACGCGACACGACGTCGTTAACTCTTTGGATCCTCGATACTCGATCGGACCCAAGCGCGCGCGACTCAACGCTCCAGCGATATCGAGAAGACACGAGATTCGTTTCAACCCCCCGTACCCTACGCTTGGAATTATCTCGCTGTTGAGTATGGGGACGAGGTGGAAGACGTAATTTCACGCATCAAATTTACCTTATTCGTTACTATAAGGATGTACTATAATATATTAGGGGTACCGAAAAGAAGTATATTATTTTGCAGAATATAGCAGAATATTAAACTGTATCTCTTCTACATTTTTGTTAGAGAATATTATAAAATGTAAACTTTGTAAAGTGAGCTCCAACGCTACTGTGTAAAATAACAGATTTTTTTTTTCGATATCCCTAATATATTGTTAGAGACGTTACGCGAGTACGAACGAAGATTAGGCATCAGGCGATGCTATTTGCAACAATATGCACATGTGTTTCGACTCATGGTTGCCGCGGAAGTGTCCTTTACTCGCAATCGTCAACATCTCCTTCCGCCGGCGTAATACTGGCTCAATATAACACTCGCGAAGCGGGAAAACCTTTGCCCGCCTCGACGCTTTTCATCCGTCTTCAAAAATAATTTTCGTCGTCGTCGTTGAAATTTCGTTTGCTTATTAACGGCGCGTTTAATTGAATTTCGTACGGACGTCGTTTCCCGTTTTCCACGGGAAACCGGGTGCGCGGGCACGCGCGTGACTCCGCGTGAAATTCCTTGGGTGTCCAAATGCGTGCGGTTAATTGGACGTCCTGCAACGCGTGCGCGTATCTCTCGAGTGCACTCACGGCTCCCTCGCATAATAACGCACGCATGAATATGTCGTCGGCTTTTGCGGCCTCTGCTCGCCGAGCGGAGCGACATGCGTGCTACGGCAGTATGTGGCCGACGTAATTGCATTCCTCTCTCTCTCTCTCTTCTCCTCCCCCCTTCCACGTCTTCGTTGGATGGAGTACCTGTGCCAGGTACGGGGAGATACGTATCTACGGGGTTACCGCACAAAACTCATCGTCGTTCGCGGGTGAACCCCGCGTTGCGTCATCGATGCGTTATTATATTATTAGAGACACGGTGGTCGTGAGTGAAGGTAAAGTGGGATTCACAGCTTCGATTAAAATAGAGCGATTTGTCTGTACAGCTTTATCTGAGATACACTGCCGTACATAAGTATTTACCCGCTCGTACAAAATGAATGTAAGGGGTGATGTCTTGCAAACTTCTAGTTAAAGGTCCGAGACAAGACCTTGTCTCTTCATAATTAGTATCAAAGTGTTCTTTATTTTAAAGAACAGTGAGAAAAATACAAGGACAGTTATATAAAAAGTAACAATTAAAAACTTCTATATGCCCGTCCCGATTCTTGATCACCGTCCGGCACAATCTCTGCATTCTTTCTGTTAACTTTTTGAGACTCTCTTTGGAAATTTTCATCCGTTCTTACTCTACGGTGTTCAAGAGTTGTATGGTAGACGGAGGGGATAATTGTCGTACTTGCCGATCCAACTGATCACAGAAATCACATCTGCTATTTTTAACATTTCCTTAAATTTGGAAAAACAAGAAGAAGAGTTTTAAAAATTGCGTAACATTTCCTAGACGCCTATGATTTATCTGCACAGACAAAACTGTACTGCCAAACCGCTCAGTTTCGACTGAAGGTGCGTAGCCCGCCTAAGGAGGAGTGCTTGAACAAAAATTACCAGGCCTTTCGAAGGAAGGGGGTGTTTTTAATCGGTGCACGTTCTTATACGCGTATTACGCGTACGCGCGCTTCTGAATATCTCGGAAATGGGTTATCCTCCGTTACACCGCCGGGCCAGAGGGAATCCCAGCAATATGTATTTAAAAACTATTTCGGAAGTAAAATTAATTTCGTAACCCCCCCATTTCTCTCTCCGATCGTCCTTCGCGCTGAGAAACTAGAAAGTCATTTCTACTTGCCGTTTAAAAAATATCTCACCGGCGGCCATTAAGCAGGAATAATTCTTAATGGTAGCTTTCTCGCTATAGAATTGCAATTTATGAGTTTCTCAGTATGTTTGCGTCAATTATCGCGACGAAGAGGCAGTTCACGAGTGTATTGTAAACACTCGAACCTGCCCGTCGCGTAATACGGCACCAATTTCTTTTTTTTTATCCTTCACCCTGTAGCGCGGAGGTGCTCTTTGTGAATCCCGCTGCACTTTCGGGACGCCCGTGGACGAGGGTGCATACATTTCAACCGCAAACATCGGGCAACCCTCGCGACCGTCCTATTGGATCATCCCTGGCCGTGAAACGACGTAAAAATTAGGGAGACGAGTCGACAAAAAGTGTGATCAACGACGCTCATCCGCGAGGGGATGATCGAATTTCTTTATGTCGCGTCGTTTAAATTCCGCGAATCGGGGGGAAAAGAACTCGTCGTCGGTACTCGTCGTTACGTTGGAAATTAACTTCCGGGTGTATCCTGATGCTTATCTAATTACCCAAATATTTCCCAAATCTCGCTTCTCCTATTATTCTTCTCTCACTCCCTGCCTCTTTCTCTCGGAGAAACTAGAAAGTCATTTCTATTTACCGCCTCGAACACCCCCGGTTTTCAGACATCCCGGTGGGTAATCGGTAAGTCATCCCCGGCCAATGGTATTGAGTTAAAACAACAAAAGGGAGGCGGAATCGTGTTTGCCCTCGGGCTACCACTCAGCAGGGTCAACACGGGACAATTAACAGCCCTAATCATAATTTGACGTTAGTTGATCCCGGTATTCGCAAGTTCATCGTTACGGTTATTCCCCTCCCGTTGCGCTCGAACGTCTGCGAACAAACCCCGGAGTGGAATGCAATTCTCTTCGACTTAATACATTTTAAATCGCCCCCATCGCGGGTCGGATTAAAACAAAAAAAACCCGTAACAGAATCGCTGCATCTTTGCTGGAACCTTTGGCTTGGATATAAAGTTTTTAACGTCGAGATTGTCCATCTAATAACTTTTACGAGTGCAGTGTTTTATGTATTTGTATTCCGAGCATTAAACAGCTTATTATTACTTGGATATGAAATTTATATTCTGAAGATCGCCCGCCTAATATCGTTTACGAGTACAGTATTCTACTATTTACATTCCGAGTATTCAACAGCTTATTACTGTTTGGATATAAAATTTGTATTATCGAGATCGTGCATCTAATAACGCTTATATTTATATTTATATTGCGGGCATTAAACAACTTATTAATACTTGGATATAAAATTTCTACTACCGAGATTGTAATCACTTTTTCAAGTACAATTACTGTACTATTTACAATCAGGGGCAATAAAAAGCTTGTTAATATTATTATTCTAAAAGTTCCCCGTTATATTTACATCCTGACCAAGGAATACTCCATTACTACGATTATTGTAAAAGATCGAAGCGCGAAATAAAATCACGCGGCTCGCCTTGACCCACAGCCACGTGAACGTATTTAGAACTCTCTCGGGTGTCAACGTCTATCAATTACACGAGTCTCTCGTTTAAGTAACACCGCGCGTCGATCAACCCCAGCGAGAGAGTACCACCCAGTAGCCGAAGGCGGTACGAGGGTTTCCACAGCAGGATAATCCGTCGAAAGTTGGTGTCGGATGAAATTGCCCGAGGAAGCTGTTGTACCTACGAGGGGTGGTGGCGACGGTGGTGCCGTTTTGCGTCAACCCTCGATATACGTCGCGTAACGACGTTACGCTAACTTGATCAATCGTCCACTTTAGCTACCCCCACCGCGACGACGAATCCGACGTTGCGGACTTGCCGTCAATTACGAGCCAACAGCTACTCGATACGTACCTCCCAAATGTCGCGTAGTATGCGTGTCCACGCATGCGCCGCTCGACGTGTCCTTTGACGGATCGCCCCCGTGATTTGTCGCTATTCGATAAATTAATTAACGTCGAGGTAGAACACGCGTGATACAGGGGTCGCGATGATGCATCGGATGGTCCGAGCGAGTATCCTGGAATATAGTATTTTCCGAAGGGCGTATCGCTTTGAAGGGATTTGGTTAATTTTGTAACTTCGATGGCCCGGGTCAGCGTTTTCATCGCTCGAGCGTAACTGGGTATCGTTGGGTTAATTTTTATCGAAATATTCCAAGCGCCCCGAATCCGACAAAGTAGAAAATATTTAAAATCATTTTGTTTTATCGGACGATAGCCGATCGCGCATTTCAGGGAAATCCATCGGCATCGAATTCGTGGAAGAACGATAATACGAGGGAACGCGCTGATAAGCGGGTATCGCCTATGCGCCGCGTATCGTTTCACGAGGGAGAGTTAAATAAATCGGGGTCAATTTTAACCACGCGATATCGGTTAAGGCTTCGCAATAGCAAAGTAGAATAGAATTCTCTCGAAATATCAGGTTTCCACTAGCCGACTGGTACCAAATCGCTCGTAAAATCTCCGGTTTCCACCAATTAGCTCGAAGGAGCGGCGCGTCGGCAGGTCTCGTAGGGCCTCCGCGATCTTACCGCCGTCGAAGAAAAGTGGCGGGCATCCCCTTCCGCAGATCCGCACGAACGCTCACGGTAGGCGTTTCATTTACCTACCTGAACGAGAGTTAACCGCAAGTTAATCGGAAGTTAAAGCTAAGCTCCCCTTTCTCCGTGTTAAGTAAACTTTGGCTGGACCCCCGCGGGCACTGCAGCCCTTCCGCACGGGTTGGACGTACCGTGCGTGCCTCATCGAAGGTAAACAAGACCGCGCCGCTTTAAAACGTTTCTTTCTCTTTTTTTTTTCCTCTCTCATATCCCCAACCCCCCCGCGTTTCATTTTCTTTCCCTTAAAAAACTAATGTTGAGCGCTTCGAGAGAGACTAGTTTGAATTATGTAACGTAAATGAAAAGCTATACGAGCGAATTAAACGGAAACTGGATAAAAGGAACAATTTTCGACGAATATCCGTCGAAACGATTTCAATTGTAATTAGTTGAGTTATTTTAATCGAAATTTCCAAGTCAGAGTATTCGTCTCGATTTCCATTTATTCGAGCGGTTCAATTTTATTCGTGGTACGCTTTCTCTCTCTCTCTCTCTCTCTCTCTCTCTCTCTATCTCATCGGGAATCCGCATCCGCCTCGAATTTCTTTTCTCCTCGCCCTACGCACACACACCAGTTATATCCCTATCTCGTCCAACTTTCTCTGTTTACACACCACATCGTTGCGGGAACCGTCGGACAAACGGGCTGACGGACGGGCCGTTCCCTTGAAATAACAATTCTCCCCGACGGCGGTACATCCCGCCCGTCTACGTCGTCGAATCTTTCACGTTCCGCGATCTACGTGCAGACTCCGGGGCCTCCTCTCCGGCCTCGGAATAATTCATTCCGTTCTGGCGTATAAAAAAATTTATTTCTCCCAAGGGCGGGGCGAGCGACGGCGATCGTGCGTTTAAAATTTAAAAGCGGGCTTTTGAAAATACCGGACTCTTGTGCTGACTATTTTGTTTTTGATTCTACGGCGAGAATAATGCGTGAATTCTATCTTTTTTTTAAATCGTGACAAACGGTGTTTTTCGTATAGGTATATCAGGAGGAACCGGAAATAAATTTTGATTCGAGAGTAAGCAGATAATTTTCGGTTTAAGAATAATAAAATAATTTTCAGTTTAAGAATAATAGAGTAACTTTCAGTTTAATTAAAACTGATGTTTTGCCAACTTTTTCCACAATTAATACTAGCGCAAACTAATTATAATAATACTACGTGTCATCCTGTATAAAATATTACTTAAATATTCTGTTAAATGAGTAATAGCTAAATCGGGAGTTTTACGAAAAGTACACGAAAGATATACAAAAAAATATACTAAACGTATGCAAAATACATTTTTCAAGTGTTTGTGTCAATCTCACTTCTCTCCCTGTCCTCTTCAAAAATGTGTACAATAATAAAATCGACGATCTAGCGATCGGTAATTAGAGCAACGACACGGAAACTTTCAATCTTGAATTACGCACAATTCGATCCGAGGATTCGAAGGGACCCTCGTTTCTTTCTCCATCGAGCGAACGCCCTACTTTATCGTACGTTTAAGTAACATCCGTCGAGTATCAAACGATGCGATTCCCCGATTCCACGCTTAATCGGCCCGAACAAAGAGTTAACAATCCGTCTCCGAGACAATACAATAAATCGCGAGGTCGGGCTGAGAAAAGTGCGAGTACACGTAGAAAGCATACCGGCTGTTTGTAGACCTCTCCAAGTCACCGCGCGCCGTCCGCACACCCGAAACGCCACTGGCTTCGACGAGTGGATTATCGATGGAAAAGGAATTAACGAACGGGAGCAACGGGAGAGTACTTCCCTCGTCTAGTACCTCTTCGCGGCTTTTAGATAAGGTCTCTCAGCCCTACGCATCAGTCACGCCACGTAGCGTACGTGGAAACTCGCGCACCGAAAATCAAATCCAAGTGCTTCTCTTCGCGGCCGGAAGTTTTTACCGTGACTATCGGTAACCACGGGGCGAAGGGGAGAAGGAATCGTTACGAATTGGCACGATGAGCGCGAGAAGGAACAGAGCGTCCCGATCGAATGTTATTACAAAATAATTATTGTTAAACGTTAATAACGTTATAGCGTTTGATAGGAAGATACGAACGAGTAAAAAAATATTACAAGACTTCTAGTTAAAACGATTGCACGATTATCGTCGATGAACGCGCAAGTTTCTATTCGACGTAAAGAACAAAAGATGAACACGAATAATGTTACAGCGCTTAATCAAGAGACGACAGTTAAAACAAGAAAAATTACGATTCTTGGTCAAACCTATCATAAGATTATCATCGACAATTAACCCGTAGGTTTATTCTCGACGTAAATGGTCAACGATCGTTCCACGGAAGCACGTAGCCTAACGCGCGATTAAACGGGGTGTGTGCGGTAAGAATTTTCGAGGGTGGTCGATCCCGCTAATATTCAAAGAATTAGACAGACGGTGGTGGGTCCTCGAGACACGGTCCGCTGCACGGGGCCCCTTAGGCGC
Source organism: Pemphredon lugubris (assembly GCA_933228935.1). Lineage (NCBI taxonomy): Eukaryota > Metazoa > Arthropoda > Insecta > Hymenoptera > Crabronidae > Pemphredon > Pemphredon lugubris. Next base: position 38,989,627 of record OW121819.1, on the reverse strand, counting down.
TTTCGTTGCATTCTCGGCGCGCATAACTCCGACAATGGGGGTTACATAGGGCTACCGGGGGGATTGCAGCGGGTTAGTGCCACTCGAGTAGGAGGTTACAGCGAGCAACATACATGTAGGTCGAACGCGCTTTTGATTCCTGCGATAAAAATCGAGCTTAGGCGTGCCTCTCACCGCTATGCTCGCGATTCAGCCTTTCACCCGTTTTAATGCCTTTCGAATCTATTCTTTCTACCGCGGTGCATTATACGCGTGCGGCGGCGGTCCGTTATCGACAGTCTCAAAAGAAGAATGCGGAGGCTTTCTATTAATAAATTCGTCGTTCCTCGATATCCATATTTTTTGGAAGATATGAAATGGTTGGAAAGTAAAAATTCTAGTAAGGATGTTTTTGAAACGATACTGCATAACTGAGGCTTTTAAATATTTATAATCTTCTTGCACGAGTTTATAAGGTTATAAATTCTCCGTTTACGGTTTACGGATTATTCGAGGGTTTAATCGAAGGGTATTTCAATCGTAGAATTTTGAAAATTTGCGCGCTGGTCATCGGAATTGAACCGTCAACGACATAAATATTAGATATATTCTATATATTAGAAGCGGAGGTTTAAATGCTTTTAGATAAATAAATTAATTTAAACGCCACCCGGAGAATGATAATACCCCGAAATTTGTGTACAAAGTACGCGAAGACCACGTGGAAAATAATTTTCTGATTTAACCACGCTCCTCTTTACCGCGTATCTACCAAAAACTTCCGGCGACGCCGGAAAAACGCAGTTCTTATTAAATCAACGGAAACTCTCGTCCCGGCACACAATCGAGAACAAATTGGCAAATGGAGCGGCGTAATTTTCCTAATCCCCGAGCCACGATTGTTCGGGAAATTCCTTTAGACGTGGCGACTGGCTCAACATCGCTCGACGATGTTCTACGGAACTCGCGTTAAGAATTAAATCATCCGACGGAACGACGCCCATTGTTTTCGCGGTTTGACGACAATACTGGTGTACGATCGGGACGCTCCCCCGTGAACGGCGCATAATGCACAGTACGGATTATAACGCGCTCCTGTCATAAGCAGATGCCAATCTCGAGCCTCGTCCACACGGCCGGCTTCCCTAATCGCGTTCAATTGCCGTAAAAGCGGTTTCGAGCGGTCCTCCTCCCGTCCGCGCGCGCGACTGCTCCTGCTTAGTAAAAAAAAAAACGAAGAGAAAAGGAAAGAATTCACAGAATTTACCGCGGCAGGGTCCTCCGCTTCTCTCTTGCTTCCGGTTGGAAAAGGAAGTTTCGCTGGGAGAGGAGGCCCGGTTCTATTAACCGGCTACGCGAAAACGCGTGTTTTGTATTTTCTCTGGAAATCCGGGAGGTCGAGGATCGTTACGATTTTTCCATCGGCACGAAGTGGACGTTAAAATTTTCAACGTTCGACCATCCGAAAATTTTCCAACCCGCGCGCGATTTTGACTCCGAAATATTCGCGGGTAGATATATTAGTTTGCAAATTTTTTTTCGCTATCCGGGCGTACTTTACCCACTTGTACCTATCGCATCGATGTTTCTTTTTTAACGAGTATTTCGTTTCAATTGATCCTACTTGAAATTCGATAATGGAGTATCGTTGTTTTTCGTGGAATTAAATTTGAAATTTTATCGCGGCTCTTGGATCTATATTTCCCGGCGAGATGAAATAGGAGTTTTGAATCTTTCCACGTACCTTTGCCTCGCTATCTCGAGTGCGCGTTTCTTTTAGCAAGACGCACGCGCGTACTCAAAAACATGGAAGACTTTTTACGCGCCGAGGAACGTCATAAACGCGTTACGCGCTCGACGTGGATGCGAGTTTTTTTTCTCAACGAGCGCACACTCCTCTGCACACTCGCGTGCCTCTTCTCGGGATGTTCAGAAAACTCGAAATAGAAAACGCGCTATTCCCCCCCCCCCCCGTGTCCCGATTACGCGTGGCGTTACCAGATTTTTCTCTCGAGATTAATCGTCGTGCGGATCTTCGAGAGAGCTCTCTTTTTTTTTATCAGCCGTTCGGGCACTGCTTTTTCCATAGAAACCGCGCATGTATGTACGCGCGACGCAACGATCGAGCATTACAAATATAAAAATCTGTACCGTCCTCTCGAGCGATGAAGTTGCGCGCGAAACGAACGAGGCGTTAAATCCCTCTCGAAGAAATAACAGAGACTCAGAACGGTGGATTATGGATTTAGGGGGCCCATCAATAGTTCCGGGTTACTTTAATGCGTGCGCGACAAAAGGCTAGTGCTCTCCCCTCCTGAAAAAATATTTGAATTCCTACCTGACGACAGTTCGCGCACAAAACGCGTCGCTCGTCTTATTTGAACTGCGGACAAAAAAGGAGTCTCGATTCTTCGAGGTGTTCGAGCGTAAGAGTTACTCCGAAACATTGTCACGGCTGAGATGTCCGACGGGGCGAACGTTTAAAACTGCGGCGCTGAAATTAAAATCCCTTTCGTCGAGTAATCGAGGGCGGAGAAACGGTTGTTTATGAAAATTCCTTTTTGTGTTTCAGGTGAAGATATGGTTTCAAAATCATCGATACAAGTGCAAGAGGCAAGCCAAGGAGAAAGCGATGGCCGAACAGAATGCTCAGAATCAGGTAAGGAAGAGTGCGAGTGATTAATTAAACTTTTGATCGCGGAGCTCCATTTGGTGTGTCCATTGGGACGAGTTAATTCGTCATGCCCACGGTTACAGTACAAACGATCTATCGCGTTACTTTTCAAGTTTCACGCCGAGTCATCTTACGCGCTACAAAGCATTTTTGCGACGACGCGTCACCACGTTGCACGTGGTTAAAGAACTAATCGAAATGCGCGTTAATAGATAAATTCGAACGATCAAGAACGACGACGAACTCTGTCGACGAGGAAACGTATATGCTCTACCGTTCCGTCCGTCGGTCACGAGTCCGCCTGTGCAATAATTGTAGATTTTCGACCGGATCGGATTTTGTAAGCGATTTTAAAATAACGAGGGCCGCTTCGGCGAAACTATCGAGCGCTTCGAAATGAAATGGCTTTAAATGAAAAATATTTCCCGGCCCGTACAAAATCCTCCCGTCCGCGGCATATTTTCCTTCGAGTGGCCACTCGAGCTGGTCGAAGCGATTCTGAATTCGTTTCGTTACTACGCTCGAAATTTTGGAGGGATGACGTTACGCGTCAGTGACGAGACATAAAAATTGCCTGTATTAAACGTGCAATTATCGGGCATGAGTGCGCAAAACGTAACGATATCAATTTCCCGGATTTTCCACGATCCACGAGGATTCGTAGCTTCGTGTAAATATCAATTTTTTTCAAACGACCTTTCGAACGAACAAACATCGTTGAAAGAACGCGCGAGGATCGACGGAAATATTTTCAAACGAGCGATCGGAACCAGTCCGTTCATTTTTTCTCCCCTCCCCCCCCCCCCCCCCCCCCCGCCGTATGTAACTCGATCGACGCCTCCCGATGCGGGAAGCGTCCTTTCTTTTCGCCGATCCTAATAATAACGCACCCGATCCACGAGATATCGTAATTGCGAACACGAAACGTGCCGTGTCTCGATCTCGTCGCGCGCACCGACGAATACGAATCGCTGTGCCCATCTCCCTCTCGTTCTTCCGCGGGAGGGAGGGGAGGTAGAGAGAGAAAAAAAAGGACATATTCAAAAGAAACGTCTGAGCCCGCGATCGTTCCGATACATACGAACGCCCTTCGAACGCATTACACCGTTCGCGTATGCGAGATCACGAAAGTCCTTCGCGGTACGTTAACGTCGAGTCGTTTGATTCGAATTACGCGAAACTTTATGGTATTTCAGTTCTTGATTCCCACTCCCAAGGGTAACCTTACAAATTATCTTCGCGTCGATTGACCTCCTGGGATTGCCACGCTTTTACGTCAAATGTATCTTTTTTCTCCACTTCGTTGTCGCTTTTTGGAGCTACACGCTGTTTCTTTCTTTTTTTTTTACCGTGAAGCACGTACGCGCGGGGATGGGCGACACTTCATAGACGAGCGAGCCGCGTAAGCGGATTTTTATTGCACATTTTGCAGGTATTCCGAATCCCCGGGCTCTGCCGGGGCAATCCAGATTCGATGAAAATCTTTCCCAAGTTTTTCGGGAATATTTCACGCGGTCCTCCCGATATTCCAAACAGATACAAATATCGCGAGAATTTGTCATTCATTTGTCTCGGATCGACCCGGCGTTTTATCTGTCGCCCGTCAAGCTTTTTTTAATGGAATTTCAGGATCTTCGGTAAAATCGTGATAGTTTGTTTCATATTGGAAAAATTATTATATAAGTCCTACAATTTATTCGGTACGCTATACAATATTCTCACTGCCGTAACTTCGAAGCACGCTATACTTTTACTTCCCATTTTTTTTAATTCCATATAAAATTGCCGACCGGTTAATTAACCCCCAAGTACGCTTGGCGTGACGGTAAAAATACTCGACGTCCAGCACATTATTCGTTGTAAATCGACGCAGGATCTTTCGCGTAATCGATCGATCTTCGCGTTCTATTTGGTACAATGAACGGGACATTGTCGCGGGCAAAGGAAGCGGCGCGTAAACAGGCCATACAGCATTAATGGTGCTGAAAGTTATCCGGTGGCCCGATCTGTAAACCGTTCATCCCCTTCGATTTCGTCCACGGCAGGGCGAGCAGCCGCCCCATAATTTACTCGTTAGTTTTTCGTGCCCCCGTGGAACACTCTCGTTCCTTCTTTCACTCTTGGCGCTTTCTCTCTCTCTCTCCTTCCCTCTCGCTCTCTCTATGCGCGGCTTCTCGATTTCAATTCCGCTCGCGGCTTGTTTACCCTCCTCGTTCCGCCCCGAACTTTCGTCGTATCTCGATCTGCTCGGCGATACGTGTAATTGCGTGCCCGCCTTCGCGTGTACGCGCCGACACGAAATGGGTACATCGTCGGGCGTGGCCGTCGCACCATTGTAACTGTTGCGCACAATGACGAGTATCCGTAAATATCTATTCAAGGAATAATTGAGATTTTACGCGTATTTAAGCAGACGTTTGTGTCGGGGAGAAGCCTAGAAGATTCCTCGGTTTCCTTAGTTTCGCGACACAACGATCTTTTATACGAAAATCCGTCGGCTGGATTGTCGTAGCGAATTTTAATCTCCAAATTATGTAGTACCACGTTTGAATTGTAAACGGCGATTAATGCTCGCATCTGTCAGATTTTGATAATGAATTTTAATCGGGAATCACGTGGCACGATGTTAACATTGTAAACGGTGCTTTATATTCAAATCTGTCAGATTTTAATAATAAATTTTAATCGCGAATTATGTAGTACGGCGGCTGAATTTTAAACGGTGCTTTGCACTCAAATCCATCAGATTATGATAATAAATTTTAATCGCGAATAATGTGGTACGATGGCAGATTCGTAAACGGTGCTTTGCACTCAATTCACAATTTCGTAATCAATTTTAATCCGAAACGATGTAGCACGATATTACAATTTTAATCGGCACTTCGTACGAAAATCTGATAACCAGATTTTCACAACATATTTTACTCGCGAATTACGCGAAACGAGAAATCGAACGTAAACGAATAGCGAAATTCCGTCTAATTCCCCGATACCAGACCAATCTCCAAAGTTTTTTCGTTATTTTTTTTCGCGTGCAAATGGAAATATGTATAAAACGAAGTTTACCGCTGGTACACATTGGTTCCATTAGATGTCACGATCCGCTGCTTTCGTAAAATCGGGTAAAATCGATCGTCGAGAACTACGTACTCAAACAATTGTCTACCACCGTTACGTACCCCCATTATTCGCGCAATCTATGAGCTTTGCACTCGTATATAACGGTTCGAAACGGGCGTGCATCGTAGTATAATTTACGCGAACGAAACTCGCGAGCGAAGCTTCGCGCAGCTTTTCGCCCGTTCGTTCCGGGGTAAACGCGCGTACGCGCATTATTGCGTATTTTAATCGTCACGGGTGCGCGGGGGGAGGGGCGGGCACAGATATAGCGCGCGGAAGGAAGAAGGCCGCGCGAACCGCGCGACGTCGACGTCGACGCCGACGTCTACGGCGACGACGACGGCAACCGACGGGTTGGCATGGGCTGAGCGCAGATTTTTTTTCTCTTCCTTTTTTTTCGTTTTATTTCATTTCCTCCCCTCGTGGCGGTAGAAAATTTCAAGTACCGGTGCGAGCGAGCGAGCGAGCGAATGAGCGAGCGAACGAACGAACGAACGAAAGAGAAAGAACGGGAAAGAAGGCCGCGGAGGGGGAGAACGGGAGAAAGAGAAAGAGCGCGAGAGAGAGAGAGAGAAAGAGAGAGAGAGAGAGAGGGTGATCCTGCAAGGGAGTGCGGAAACGGGTGCTCGAGGGCCGGTCGCCATCTTGCCGTTAGTACAGTCATGCACAACACCTGGACGCGAATCGGGGTTACCAATACTACTACTATTGGTATCGATTAACCACCCCACCGAACCCACCACCGATCTTCGACTTTCGGACTCGAAGCTTCGTCACGATCGGCGTACCAAACGTTCCCAACGGGACCTCCGAGTGGACGAGAATTTGGCTGCGGCTTTAAAGGAGGCTACGAATCTTTAACGCGATCCGTCTCTTCTATCTTTTTTTTTTTTATTCCGCCGCTTCTTAAACCGCTCGCGGATATATCCCGAAATCGATTGCGCGAGGTCGTTGTATTTGTTCGAGAGAAATCGCGGGAAGATGATTTCTATACTACGACCAGTCCCGCCGTCGAGATATCGGTCGCGCAACGTAAAAAAAAGAAAAAAGCAGAGAAAGAAAAAGGTCGAATAAACGAAATCTCGGGGAGGCTTTCTCTCCAACGGTAGGCCGTTTGGTCGCTATCGAGGGACTACCTAATGTAATTACACGTGCGGTAAAACATCAGTTATTAGATTTAAAAAAAACCACTTCGTCGTTCACGGAACCCATTGAATTCCATTCGTCGCGGAAACGGAGAGGTCCCGGCAGAAATCTTTTAATATCTCTTCCTCTTCTTTGTTCGGCCGAGGCTTCTGTAAAGAACGAGACGGCGATGGGAGATGGGGTGGCGGAGGTGGGAGGGGGTGGGGGGGGGTGGCTTCCACGGGGAAGGCAGCTTTTAGTTAATTACATCAATTTCAACGACGAGTGTTTTTCCACGGGATGCATTCGTCTGGAAGTCGCGCGGGCGGCGCATTTGGATATCCGATGCAGTTCTGCTGCTTGCACGCTTTCGCCTGCACGTTTAGTACGAATTCCCGGCAAGAACGATTATAAATACTATTTATTTCATAAATATCTCCGTCTCTTGTCGGTATATTTAAATCTGTATTCTTCCGTGATACACCGTCGAATTCGAAGCGATAATTACGATCGAGGGGAAGAGGTGGAAGTATCGCAAACATCGTTCCCGCGATCGACGTTAATTCTCATGGTTTTCTATTTTTACACTTATTATACTTTAAATGGGATAAGAATGAATTTTAATCGATCGAGTTGGTACGATGCAACCGCGCGGTGCGTGATCATTATTGTAGTAATTTCGAGTCGAATAATTGTTAAATCCTTATACATTTTATTCTTGCAATTATTATACTCTAAATGGAATAAGAACAAATTTGAATCAATCGAGTTCGTACGGCACGACGAAGCGAAGCTAAACAATTTTTTGGAGTAATCCCAATTCGAATAGCTGTTAACCGAGTGAAAGATTTGAATTGGGGCTTTCGTCTTTTGTCTTAAGGTCGCTTCGCAATGTAGTATACTGACGATTTTAGTTTATGATCTTTAAATGCATTAGCAATCTTTTCACCTGTCTCCCATTACAATTAATCTCATTATCTTAAATCTCATTTGAAATAATTTTGTCCAATCCAATGCTCGCATCAACGGACGCGTAAATCCTTCAATAATTAATACGTTCTTTGAAATGCAATTATCCGCCTTTAAATTGCCCTTAAGTACAGTTCGTGCGCGGTTATCGCTCGCACTGAACTGTTGTCGATAAAGATGCGAACGTCGGACGAGCCTCGACCGGACGAGAATTTAAATCCTCTACGAGCAAACGATCGACGCGCGTCATTTTTCGAGAATTCGATCGCGGTCGCGATTACGGCAACAACGTCTCTCATTATGACAGCCCTGGCCGGGCGTTCGTGAACGCGCACTACTCCGTTCCTAACCACGGCCATTTTCGCCGGAAATCGTTTAACGCGCGTTGAAGTGGCTAAAGTGGCGTGACGCGTGACGCGCGCGCGGACCGTCATGCGTTTAGCGTAATCGTCACTTTGTCAGCGTGAAGTGCATGGCATGCCTGCACTTATGTTCGCGAGCGCAACGCGCACGTAAGTTCGTATCGGCCACTCGAATCGAATCGCCGGTACATAATTCCGCTCGTACTCGGCCGCACGCGGAAATTTGCGGGTGGAAAGACTACGCTCGGCTGAAAATCCCTCGAGTGCGTCAAACTCGTAGGGAACATTTCGTTAAATGGCACTACGAGAACGTTTTCAATATTTTCTCGCGATAATTTCAAATAACGTATTACTTCGATTCGCGATACACCAGAAGCGTTTGAATCCTCGTTAATGTTCATTTATTACGATATATCGTATTACAATATTATTTGGGGATACAGGAAAGAAAGCTATTATTTTATAGAATAATGTAAAACTGCATTTTTTCTTTATTTTTGTTACAGAATATTATAAAATGTCATTTCCTCCACTCTTTACGACTGTATCCCAACGTTTTTCTAGTTTTCCTCAAATCTTTTATACTTTTTTCATAAAAACTTACTCGTGCCTTGTCGTGGCACAAACTGAGCTCAAACATTTATTATCTATTCAGCTATTACGATTAATACCTCTGCTTCGCAAAAGTCCCTTACAATTATTCCAATCATATGTATCGCTTCACTCTCTAACTCAACTTAAACTGGCAATAACGCAAAAACCATAATTATCGAGAAAACCCTACAGACTTTAAAACGCCAAAAAACAAAGCAATGAATTAAATTTTATTCAATTACTTTAACAAACGCATGGTCGAACGTTCTCTCTACCAGGCGAGTCGCGTTCTCCCGCATATCACGAACGGAAAACGTACACGCCCCACGGGACACGCAACGCGTTAACGTAATTACGAACGTTCGAGATACAAAACTTCCATTCCCTTCGCCGTTCCTCGGGAATATCTCCTCTCTCGCTCCCCGGCGAGATTTGACTCCTCCCTTCGAGATCCACGGAAAAAAATCAAATGAAATCTACTAAACCGCGCATCGAACGAAAAGCGATCCACGTCGGCCGATCTACGATAGATCGGACTCGCTTCAACCTCGGCCCAGGCGTTATTTTCGAGCGCGATTATATTATTAAAGCGCGTCACCGGCGCGGAGATCGAAGAGGAATGTCGTGTACCGAATGTTGATACAGCTGAGTGGTCGCCCCGGCAGGTACTCGGCCAGCTTGCTTCGGCTTCTGTTTGGCATGCCGTGGCGATGGTGGCGGCGGTCGTACCGAATCTCCTCGACGCGACGTTGGAAAGAGAGGGCGACGCGAGGCGACGCGACGCGACGGGTAGAAGCCGAGGGACCGGCTGAATATTGACGCGGCCGTGAGCCTGTAACGTGGTCCACACGGTAGCCGGTACTGTTTATTCGTAATGAGAGCCCCGACTGTCCTGCGTCCGTATACTTGAATGCTGATCACGGGGTATCGCGCAGGTTAAGTACCTGTGCCTACCGGGCCCCACGTGTTTGCTCGGAACACAGAAGCGTTCTCTCGGCCTATACCGATGCCCGTCCCACGTCTTCTCGAGCCGAAGAAGCGTTTACCGTGTGCTCGCGTAGAATGCCTATGTACGCGCACGCACTGGGATGGGAGAGAGAGAGAGAGAGAGAGAGAGAGGATTCAATATGTCCTTTGAACGCGTAGACTCATCGTAGGATTCCGTATTTTTAGATACGACAAAAGTCGCGGGCCGATGGAACGCTTGGTAAGCGTGAAAAATTACGATACCGAGAATCTATGTAATACCGATGAACAAAAATTAAATACAAAAGGAGATACGGATTATTCCGCGTAGGTACGGGTAGCAATAGCTAACATTAAAACGCAAGTTCTATTAATCCTCACCACTTTTTTTTCAACTGTCCATTTCATACGATTTTTTTATTAAGAAATACTCGCCAATCGGACCCACCATAAACGGTATAATAATCTAAACGCGTTAAAATGAATCCTCCACGCACAGCGATAACACTAAACTTCTTCCACGTTAGAAAGGAAAAGAAGAAAAACCAAGGAAACAAATCTACCGTCGCACTTTTCATCCAGTAGGTTTGCGTTTACGTCGATAGATCGACTTTGAAAAAAAAAAAAAAAAACTCCTCCTCGCTGACGCGTACCCCTCCCGCGACACACTTTTTAATCCAAGGTAAATTTTGTCGGATTTCAGAGCGCGAGTTCGCCGCGACGAGTGGCGGTGCCGGTATTGGTGAAGGACGGCAAGCCCTGCGGAAGCGGGGGCGGCGGTGGAAACGAGGGCAGCCGCGGCGGACCGAGCGCGGCCTTGGCGAGTCCAGCCCCTCACATGACGACGGCGTCGAGCCCTCACGGCTCCCATCACGCCGCCTCCTCCTCGGTGTCGCATCACTCGGTCGTGGGTGTGAGCCACGTGATGACCTCGTCGCAGAGTCTTCAGCATTGCTCGTACACGAGGACGGGGGGCCAGCAGAGTATGCAGCAGCAGCAGCAGCCGCAGTGCGGCGCTTATCTGCCGTTACAGAGTAGGGCCTGGTAGTGCGCGCCATCCGCGGCGGGGGCCTACGCGAATCCCTCCGTCGCAGGCCCTTGGGCCCTCGCCGCGGATCCACCTGGCTGGTACCTCACCGAAGATAGCCGCTAGGAGGAGACCCAACAGCAGGAACGTCGATCAGGGCTCGACGCTGTTTACGGAACTCTCGCTCTGCGTCACCACCGGGACTGACGGGAAGGGGCGCGCGGGGCGACGTGACTTTCCAACGAGCGACGATTACCTCCGGGAGGGAAGCGAGAATCACTCGGGAAGGAACCGCCGGAACCAGGGATCCTTCCGTCGAGAATCGCGCGGAGGATGAATCGTCCGAAGCGGTAACGAGCGCGGGAGCGATCGCGCTAGAAGCTTCGCGGACGCGCGAGTTCCAGCGGGATTACGAGGATCCGTTATGAATAGAGGGATAGCCCGAATAGCCCGGATAGGTATTCCGCGGTGTTACGGGGTTAAGGGGAGATCGAGTGGGCACTCGGTTAGCGATTACGCGTAATCCGGCGGGTCCGACGGGTTGTTACGAATCCCCGAGTTATACGAGATAATACCGGCCGTGTGTGGCAATCAATGCTCGTTACCGCGAATAGAAACCTGATAATGAATTTTCATAGAGCGCTCGATTCCGCGAATATGCGAATTCGGTCGACTCGTACGTCGATGATGCCCGCCGGTAGCTTTCTACCGCGGTGGCGCGAGCGTAGCGGTTGGCCGAGTTTTCGAATGAAAATCGCGATTCAACGCGACTCCGTTGCTCCTGTCGTTGCGAAGAATGCGCGCGAACGTTTACCACTGCATCGATCGTGACACGTTTCACGGATCTTTGCGTGAATTCGGTAGCTCGGTGTATCGCTCGCGACGTCTCTCCGAGGGGGCGGGGGAGAAAGGAATGTAACTACAAATAAGGCCATCCATTCGGAGCTCGGGTCATAGAAACCGGGGAATGAAGAGAAAAATGCATTAAATCGCGCGAAACTGGAGCGACGGGAACGGAAACTGATAAGCGTTTCTCGCGTCGGGACGCGAATCAACGACGGACAGAAATTCTGTTAGCCACTCTCGGTGTCATTGAAGAAATCAGAGTAATCCGATCGTCCGTTAAATCAAAATAGATTTACGATCGCCACGATCATCGAAGACTCCCGCGGGGTGCAGAAAGAAAAAGAAAGAAACTCGGAGTAAACGTAAAACTGACGGCAGAGTAAATTTTCCATTCCGTCACCCGAATCGTTTTATTTGCTCTCGAGGGACTCGAATTAATATCGGGGGAAACTGCGTCGACGGCGTTGCACGGGGAATAACACAGGGCGGATACAATGATACACCCGAGCGAATTTTGTTCCGACCCGCGAATAATCACCCGAGTATCACTCGGCGGATCGAAACGCGTCGATTCGAATTGCGAGAAACCGTACACCCCGGGGCGCGATTGCGACTCGGTTTCACCAAAAGCGACACCCGAGACGCACTCGCGGACACTGTTGCCCGAAGCTCGCGAACGACGCGGGCGTCGCGCGTCGCCGTACCTTCGCGCTTTACCGGCGGGATAGTTTAAAAAACGAGAAGAAATAAAACTGAAATGGATTCGAATTTCCCCGGTGAAACGGGTCTACCGTCGCGGCGTTGCGAAATCAAACGCGTCGAACGAACGATTGGTTGCGTCCTACTCGAGAGATCCGAGAATCTGTTTCCTGGAATAATACGTACATACGTCCAGCTGGAAACCGACGGCGAAGCTAGACGAGGTATATCAGGATCGACGTAAACGCGAATGATGTACGCGAGCGTCGCGGCGAGTAACCGCGTCGTATCTTTCCGCGTTACCGACGCGTTAACTCCGTCGCGAAAGCGGATAAACGCTAACCAGAAATAATATTCTAAGCTGTACGGTAGGGAATATATTTTTTCAGTGCCTACGATATACGTAAAAATCGAGGTTAAAGGGAAAGGAAATCGCGAAGGAAACGGTCCACGTGAATGGTGGTAGAAGGGGGGGGGGGTTATCTCGCGATCGGAAGAATGGAGAAAACAGGTAAAATCGTCCGCGGTTTTTCTTCTTTCTTTTTTTTTTGTTTTTCTACCACAGATTTTTTTCAATTCAATGACGCGCGTCTGCCTCCTATTCACGTGGCACGGTGGGGGATCCGTCGCGTTTCCGTGGAAATCGTGTCGCCGCGAGAGCGTTTCAACGGGACGTGAGCGCGGCGACACGTGTGTACATAGTAGATGTATATTATGCGTTTCACCGGAGCAGCGACAAGCTCGACTCCGCGAAAATTGTAACGCGGTCTGCTCGGGAGTTGCGAGAGGTGCCGTCGTCGTCGCCGGTGAGCTTGGCGTCTACGTCGGGACGGTAGAATCGGCGTCGCTTAGGAAGAGAGATGAAAAACCGGGTGGGAACAAAGCGACGGAGGAACAAGGACGAGGGCGGCGGCATTTCGGAGAGCGTCGAGCAGTCCGCGCGTTATGCGCGCTGTGATAACGAGGTCACAGGTGTGTGAATTCGAAGGCGAGAAAATTGTGTAAATATAGTTTTAGGCGTACACACGCGTTTGCCGATACCCGTGAAGGGTAAACTGGCGCGAAGAGGGGTGGGAGAGGGTCACTACGGCGGTGGTCCCTGGTCCGACGCGCGTCGCGACGGCGAAGTTTTACTCGCGGGGATTTTCCCGGTGCGACGAACGACGGCGTTCATTATACATAAACGATTTAGCGAACGAGCATTATTGACATTAATATAACGATTTACGCAAATACAAAAAAAAAAAAAAGTATATGATTGACGATAGCGAGTAGCGTGTGACGGTGAAGAAATTAGAGATTATTATACAGTTTTGTAAATAACGACAGAGATATTAATAAAACGATACTTATTCAAACACTGAACCCAAAGGAACTGATCGATCTCGATTATACACCGATCATAACCGACTTCCCTCTCCTCTGTCCTTTTCGACTCGTTAAATCGAACAAACCTTCGAGTGATATCCCTCTCGAACTTATCGTAAAGCGAACGGACGAATACACGTGGGCAGTCAAATTGCCGCGACGTCTTTCAGGATTGACCGTTAAGAAAACACGTAGCGTGTGTACACGCGTACGGTAAAAGTACTTGTTCGGATCGCTTCCGGAGAAGGTGCCTCCTTCTCTCTCACTCTCGATTCGAGAAGCAGCATTGAGAAACGAAAATAAGAACTTTTCGTTTCCCGGTGATATACCCTCACCCGCGTGCCACCGAATGTCCATTCCCCCCCTCCAGGCAAACTGGTAAAAGAAGAGGCTAAGAATGTTTCATTACATCTCTCGCGATTTTTGATCGTTTCGCTTCTCGCGATAGGAGCTCGCAGCCCCACCAAGATACCATGGAAACACCCTTTCGATCGGCGAGAGCACACCCCAACGCGTTATTCCTGGCCCCGTAACGCCGTAACCCCCTTAGAAAGCGCCGGTGTACCTACGATTATTAAGGTAAGCCGATCTCCTCGATAGGTGAAGGTTAATGCCCGGTATGCAGGTAAAGAGAGAGAGAGAGAGAGAGAGAGAGAGGACGAGAGATGAGAGGAGAGCCACCAGCAACAGCGGCAGGAGTCAGCCGGTTGTTATTGGATATTTTCCGAGGGTCTGAAGCGGGTCTTAACCCCCACGGGGGTAGAGGGATTCCAGCGATTTATCAAGAGCACCGTGACTAATTGCTTCGGGAAGCGGGTGCAGGTACATACACGCGACCCCGGTAGAAGACGTCTCGGAGGGGGCGGGGGTTCGCCGGGCGAATTACGGGGTCAGGACGAGGGTCGGTATCGTAGATAAAAACTGTTTCAGTGTTTCGCGAAAATGGGATTAAGGGGAGGGAAGAACGCGGGCGGGTCGGGTGGATTTCCGTTGAGATATTAACGTTATTCGCGTTTCGTCGGGTAACGATCGTTCGCAGGTTCAAAGTTCTTCGGGGTTACTTCGGAAACCGTGGTAACGTGAGTCGAAAGTAGAAAGTGTGTAGATTTCAATGATATGGAGTTACGAAACAATTTCTCGGAAACTTAAATAATATAGTGATTTTAATGGAGGTCGATTAAACCAACGATACGTATCCAGATTACTGGGAAACAAAATCTAACCAATTTAATTCCGTGTAATAGATAAACATTCTATTTGATAACTGTAGAAACTAGAAACGTGTGCTGCGCGCGAAGGCTTTATAGATTGCAACGATGCGGGATTAAAAAAGATTCTCAGGAATTCCAATAACAAAACAACTTTAATTGCGGACGACGTTTAATTAAATCAATGATACGTACCTAAATTACTGGAAAACAAAATCTGACTAATTCAATCTCGCGTAATTGAGAAACATTTTATTCGAAAATTGTAAAAAGCTGGAACGAGCGCAAAACGTTTGTAGGATTCAAACGAGTTTCACGAGACAGATAAAATTTCCCAGGAACTCCAATAATGAATAAACTTTAACCGCGGTAAAAGTATAATTAAATCGACGACACGTACCTAACTTACGGAGAAAAAAAAGATCTGACCAATTTCCTCTCGCGTAATCCACAGACATTTCGATAACCGCAACGGCAGATTCGCATTCATCCCCCATTGGTTGTCTCGTGTTCCTTCAACTCTCGTCAAACGAAACTCTAAACGGTAAGTTTCGAACACGAATCGTACCAACT
This sequence comes from Pemphredon lugubris, assembly GCA_933228935.1. NCBI lineage: Eukaryota > Metazoa > Arthropoda > Insecta > Hymenoptera > Crabronidae > Pemphredon > Pemphredon lugubris. The sequence continues at coordinate 38,974,114 of OW121819.1, read as the reverse complement.
ACATCGTACCCCCGAGGCCACAAAATCGGAAAAAAAAAGGAAAGGATATGTTCGCGGGGGCAGGACGCATTCCGCACTCGACGCCCGTCGACGCGCGCTGTCCCTCCGTTCGCGCTATTCCGAGCAGGGTCGCGTGTACACGCGTACACACGAATATACGTGTGCGCGAGCGTGTGTCGCGTGACATACGAGAGGTCCTGACGGTGACAGGCCTCCGCTTCTGGTGGTCACTCTTATACAGTGGTATCCCATATCGCACCCCACACACCCTTCTCTTTCTCTCGCTCTGCCCGCCATTATCATATTTATTAACTGCCGCCCGACGCTTATATCTACACCTATTCGCTGCCATACCTATATAATATAATCTGTGCCAGTGACAGCAGCACGTGGCGTAGCCTCCGTTCACCTCTCCTCGTCTCCCCTTTTCGTCGACCGATCCTTCTCTCATTCTCTCTCTCTCTCTCTCTCTCTCTCTTTCTCTGTCTCTCTCTCCATACCAGCTCGCGCCCTTACGTCGCGACGGATGTTTCGTGTTGCCGTTTAATACGATTACCAGATTCATCGGTTTCGTTGCGATTTTCGTCGAGCGACGCGAGAACGGAGATATGTACGCGCGATCAGAGGGTAAAATATTTTCAATCACAGCTCGCGTACAGATAAGGTAATAATTAATTTAAACGATAGAAAATGTTCGGGCACATTTTTCTGGTTCCTCGTGCTCTTCCGTTGTATTCGAACGACGTCAACGAATGCATAATACTTAAGATCGAATTGGAGCAAACTAAAGTTCCAAAGAGTAAACTCAAGCACGGTTTAGGATTTTCACGAACCAACGAATATATTTATGATCGAATTAACGTAAATTAAATTTGTCGAAAGTGAACTTGTTTTAAGTTCGGCTTAAAATTTTCACAGGGCAACGAACATACGATTAAATTACCGCGAACGAAAGTTGTCGAAAGAAAGCGTGTTTCAAGCACGGTTTCGAATTTTCCCGAGGCAACGAATATGCTTAAGATAAAATTGTCAAAAGTGAACGTGTTTCAAGCTCTATTTAGGATTTTCACGACGCAACGCATGAACTCAAGATTAAATTACCGCGAACGAAAATCATCGAGGAGAAGCACGGTTTGGAATTCCCACGAATCAACCGCTATAACCAATCAAAACCAAAACTAAAGTGATCTAAAATCATTGAAAACAAAGCAATACTGCAGAGACGCACTCTACCCCCTGGCGTTACGTTTATTTCCTCGTCGACGCCGAGGCAAACGGCACGCTTTCCTTCCCCCGATTGTAAATTCATGAAGGAAAAGGAAGCGCCCGTACCCCGTTCATGAATACAGGGGTGGCGAGAACACGAGGTTGTCTCGATCTAAGATGCTCTCTCGCGAAGGCAAAGGGCGCGTCCTTAACGCGGATGCTAATGTCGTCGTCTCGCTCACCCCTCCCAGGCCCCCATGGACTCTAATGTATTGCAAAGGGTTGCTCCGTCTGCGTCGGAGAGGTCGGAGTCGATGGCATTCGTCATTCATGGGTTTCGGGCATTACGTTTCGATTCGAGACGCTCACCCCCCCCCCCCCCCCCTCTCCCACTACAGCGTCTACGCGCTCGAAGCGTGTACTACTCCGACGACGGGGTCCGGATAAAATCTCGGTCAAACGTCGTCGCGGGGAACAAAGTATACGCGAGTAGGTACGATCGAAAGCGACGCGACGGGTCGAGGTATTTTTACGTCGTTCTCGTTCTCCCGTACCTGGATATCGTCGGCCACGGTTCTCCATCTTCTCGCGAATTCGCGAAATATATATTATATATATATATCTGACTCGCGTCCAATCAGCCACCCCTCTACCGTCGCTTTTGCGTTATTGAATTGGAAATTTCGCCCCGACGACAAAGAGTCGATTTCATTTGAAATCATGCCGCGGATATCTCATAGACTTCCATTCAAACAGGTAGAAATGCAGATTGCCGGTGACACAAAGCATTCCAGCCGGGATAACCGAACTGGATAACGGGTCCAGATATTGCTACTTGACTCCCTCGCCCCGAAGGTAATTGCTACGCCAGGATGCCTTTACCATCCGGGCCGAGGGAATTTGCGATATTCCCTCGTGCGCTCTGTGGAAGGCACACCTATGAGCGTACAGGTGCGCGATGTATCCTCTTACGGAGCGGGAAACAGATATTTCGCGTGTCAGAGAATTACGAGTCCCGTGGGGGTGTGGGAATAGGTGAAAATGGTTCCTTAATTGCTCGATAACGAACGAGAATCTTTCGACGGAAGTTTTCGAGTAGTTTGAACGAATATATGTAGATGAACCGAGAGATTCTTCTTTCTCGCTACGTCTGGCTCGTTTTTGTTTATTCTCCTCTCCGTGCCAATCGTCGCAAAGGATCGCGTCTATCGGAATAATTTAACTCGGTACTTTTAAATTAGCGGATTAAGATCACTATAAGAGCGTAGGTCTATCTCGCGGAAGCGTTACAACGAGGACTCGAGAAACACGAAGGTCGAATACGAGGCGCGACGAAGAGAGGGAGAAAGTCCAGAGACGAAAACCATCGAGCGTAAAACGCGTGCGAGTGAAAGTTCCGCGCGAAGCACTCGACGCGTCGCTCACGGAACTTCGTCCTTTTTGCGTAAGTTCGCCCGGCGATGAAGTGCACTTATAAAAAAAAGAAAGAAAGAAAGAAAGAAATAACAAAAAAAACGACGAAATATAGAGTTAACGCGGTTGCGACCGCGGTAACCGTTTGACTCTCGACGATCGGCTCGATGTCGCGATACGCGAGAAAATCGTTTATCTCGCGATCGGATAAAGAAAACCCGGCCGAAGATTCGTCGTCCCCGTGACCCGTGTCCGACGTGACGCGCGCACGATAGAACGGCGCGACGTCCACGGGAGAAGGAAAACCGAGCTGCGCACGTATAGCGACGAACACGCGTGTGCGTACCCGTGGCCCTGTGGTGGGGGGCAAGTAACGCGCGCGGTGGGGAAAACGGTGGGGAAAGGACTCCGCCTATATTCGACCCGAGCGTAACGCGAAACGCCCCACGGTTACGCCCCTGAGGACCGGCAGGGAAGCGTGGGCGACTGAGAGTTTTCGAAGTAAATCGCTCGAAGACGATGGAAAATGTATCCCGCGGAAACGAGGAGGCCTCTACCTACTGACCGAGACTCCTCTCGAGATTCGACCCCTCGCGGTCCAGTGTCGCGGACCGAGGGATGGACGTTCGAGGGAATATCGGAAAAGCAAAAATACATCATTTGTTTTTATTTTCTTCTTTTTTGTTCACGGCGCTGGGAAATTTCGTTGCGAGGTTTTTTTTTTTGTTTTTTAATCGTAATTCCTCGATTCGCTTTCGGATGAATGTATGTATAGGAGATGTCGGAGAGGGAAAACATTCTTTTTTACATCGCGGTAAAGTTTGCTCGCGGAATTTTTTGTCTGACATGTAATTATTCGAGAAGATTAATTGCGAAGGTATGGAGGATGTTGAGATTACTTTGCGTAATTTTTTGTTAATTGTAATTACTCGATTCGCTTTTCGGTGGATGTGTGGGGGGATACCGGAGAGCGAAAACATTCTTTTTACATCGCGGAAATGTTTTCTCGCGTAATTTTTTGTCTAGTGTGTAATTATTCGAGAAGTTTAATTGCGGACGTACGAAGGTAGTTGGAGATTACTTTGCGTCATTTTTGTTAATCGTAATTTCTCGAGTCGCTTCTCGGTAGATGGATCGAGGATGTTGAAGAGCAAAGACACCCTTCCTATTACTTTCCTTACGATTACATCGGAGAAACGTTTTCTCGTGTAATTTTTTACTGATCTGTTATTCCTCGGTTGGCTTTCTGACAGATACATCAAGGATGTTAGAAAAGGAAGAATTTCTTTTTATATCCCAAAGACATTTTCTTATCTGTAATTCCTCGAGCTTTTTTATTGAAAGACGTATCGACGATAACAGAAAAAAAAACAATTCATTTTTACTGTACACGATAATTCTATTGCGTTACTTTTTATTAATTCCAATCCCTTGATTCGCTATCAAGAATATTACAAAGGTAAACAATTCTATTTTACATCACTTAAAAATTACATCGCGCTAAATTTGATTAATTATTAAATTTTATTAATCTTATCAATTACAAATCGTCGATTCCCTATCCCCCGAGTGTATCGCGAACATTGCAAAGGGAAGAATTCTTTTCCGCATCGCGGGGAACTCTAGTCGTTAAATCTTGCCTTCCCCCGTAATCCTTCAAGTCCATTCTTCTCGCCCGACGCTCTCTCGCCCTCTCGATGACAGGAACGCGTCCTTACGAATCTTTCCATCCCCGATATCGTCCATCACCGCGCTCCCACCGTCTCGTCTCGTCGCTTCATAAAAAATTCGTTAACCCCCCCACCCTCGGCTCCCTAATCCCCGTGATCGCAGAAAACCTAACCGTTATTAACCACCGTTTCATCACCCCGGGGCAGAAGTGAAAATAATTCACGGTGGCTCGCTTAACGGACTTCCGAAAAAACAGTTGTTGCGAGTACAAAAGGGCTTGACGCGGCGCGGTATAACGAGCACTTAAGTGACAACACAATCGGTACCGAGCACGAAAAATGTCATAAGATGGCATTCATGGTACCATACATAAGGTAAAGAACGGCGAGGCCACTCGTCGGCCCGTTGGCGCGTACACGATGGCATATTGTTTATCGAGCGGAAGGTACGGTGGCTCGGGGTGCTACCGCCGCCGCGGCGTTCCCCGGGGGTAGTAGCTTTTGTGAAAATGGGTGCCGTCGGGCGGCCGATACGTGTGTACGGGGTTGCGTGGGGAGGGGGAGGGAGGGGGGGGGGACGAACTCTGAGAGCGAGGAGAAACGCGTATGCCTACCGGCTATTCCTACGGGGACCACTCGAGGAGAGTTCGGCTAGCGTTCCGTGGCGCGTAACCAAGGAAAAATCGTGATGGAAGGTTCCCACACACGGAGAGGCCACCAGCGGCGAGCGCGATCGCTCGATCGCTCCTCGATCGGGTCCTCGATCGCGTGGTGTGCTCTCGCCACCCCGGGTTCGCGACGGAGAAGAGTAGCGACGGCACTCGGTGGGCTCCGGTGGGCCTCTTTTTTTCCCTCTTTCTTTCGCTTCCGCGCGAGCGTATCGTTATTTCCGCGAGACTGGACAGCCGAAGTCAAGGAGTCGACGTCGGCGCAGGTGGGGGGGCCCCGTTTTCGCACGGGGGGTCAACCACGATGCCGAGGCGCGACGCAGGTGAGGGGCCCTTGTCGGTGTAACTGGTGCGGGACATTATAGACAGGCGGGTGCCCCGCGCGGGAAACCTCGCGGGGGGTCGGAACTCGTCACCTTTCCTTTCCTCTCCTTTTCCCCGTGCACTGCACCCCGAGACTGGGTGATCTTACGGTTAATCGCTCGTCGGCCGTTTGGAATTATGCGTCGGCATCGCGTATGCGTTTCGAAAAGTGCATTGCGATCTCGCTCGTTCCCATGCGGACGTACTATTGTTAGGTTGCTCGCAATTCTTTATCTTCTTTGCCCGGAGATAACAAATTTCTGTCATTACTTCGTCGGTTATTGGAAGTGGTTCAAATTTTTTAATTGGAACTTTGTTCTCATTGCCTCGGTGGACTTAGAACCAAAGAAACTGGTTCTATCGTTAATTCGACGGTCATGATTGAAAAAAGAAATGTTAGGTCGGTACTTTCAAGTTTTTGATGAAAAAAATTATTCTCAAAAGTACTTTAACGGGACTGGAAATAAAATAAATGATAAAAGGATAGACGATCGTCGGAGTAATATATCTTTCGATTCCAATTTCTACTGTCGCAATTCTTTTATGTTCTTCAAAATCCCAGCGACCAAAGTAACGACGGAATATATTTTCTTCGCGGACACAGAGGAAAATTATGATCGCGCTTCATATCTTTCGACCCGAATTTCCTCTGTGACATTTCCTTTTCTTTTAATCGAAATCCCAATGTCAAACGTAGCGACAAAAACTGTTCTCTTCACGATCACGGAGGGAAATTGCGATCGCGTTTCGTATTCTTCGACTCCAATTTCCGTCGTCGCGTTTCCTTTTTGTTTATCGAAATCCCAGCGCGAAAGTAACGACGGAAAATGTTTTCTTCGCGGGCACGGAGGGAAATTGCGATCGCGTTTAAACGCGAAAGACGGGCGCCGCGACGGGGCTAAAAGCACGCGGAGGGATCCGGGCATCGAGGGAGGGTGGCGATCGAGCACTTGAGCACGAGCTGAGAAGAAATGCGGGGAGAACAATGGGCAGAGGTAACCAGGAGCCGGTGCTGCGTCATCCCGGTGTCTGAGCCCGTCTCCACCGACGTGGTAACGAGGTGCGCGTCAACCGAAGAGCTCACCTTCCCGCGACCCGTCACGAAAACCGACCACCCACGAGAGTTCCTTCGAAGCACGATCGCGTTACGTCGCGTCTGCCTAGGAGAGACCGTGCGCGAATATATCGACGTTAATTAGTTCGACCGACGAAACGGGACGGGGATCGACCAATTACATTGGTGACGTTGACGGGAACTTTGCGATACTACGAATTTTCGGGCTAATTTACCGATGAGTGAACTTTCCGGGAAATTTTTCGATTATACGGAGATCGCGTGCTTGTTACTTGGCCCGAGATAAAACCTTGTCCCTTGATAAATACAAACAGTTTTTACGTGGCGAGAGTGAGGAGAGACTCTCCTTCCCTGCAATGTATAAGGAATTTAAAGTCATTTTTGTAGAACTTATGATAATTGTAGTTGAAATTATTGTCTATATGGAATAATTGTAGATGGAATTATTGTTTACAAGATCAAGTTATTATCAAGTTAGATCAAGTTATTATCTATACGAAATTATTGTAGATCAAATTATTGTCAACAAGGAATAATTACAGGTCAAATTATTGTCTACACTCAATAATTCTAGGTCAATTTATTGTCATTCGTATAAAACTTGAAAAAAGCATCCGTACAAATGACAACAATCATAGGCAAGATTACGGACGTTCGTATAGAAATTTTCGCAAAAAGATTCTAGTACCTCCAGATTAACGAGAAACTCCAATTATCGGTACCGTTGCAAATTAACTCAAACGACAATTCCTATAAACGCGCGCGTATCAACGATTCCCTAAACTCGCCTTAATGTCCGCCGTCTCGCGCTAAGCATCAACACACATCGTAACATGCTTCGTGAAATTTACTTCGCTGCGCGTAGATATCGGAATCAGCGTTACCGGTATCTTTCGCGATCGGCGACGCGGTAAGTAGTTACACCGTACGTTATTACTAGGAACGCCTTGGTCTCCGGATTCCTATCGCGGTGCTCGAGAAGCTTTCGTTGGAATAAAACGAAATCTCAGCCAACCGGTATAAAAATTCATCGGCAGCTGCTTGATCTTTCCGCGTGGTTTCGCACCGTACAAGCAGCGGTAGACACTCGGGCAATACCTACTTATCAAACACAGGCGGTATAGTCGGTACGAAAAGAGAGAGTGAGAGAGCTAGAGGCAGAGGAGAGAGGGGTGAGGGAGGGAGAGGGAAGGAAGGTAAATCGCGTGAGATAGAAAGAGTGGAAGGAAGAGAGAGAGAGAGAGAGAGAGAGAGCCGGGTACACTTGGCTACTTGGCATTTACATCCGCCATCCATTTTGCGCGTCGGTACTTCAGTCCCTATTCTTTACCTTTAGGTGCCTGGCACCCATGTACGGATACGCACACGTACGCTCGCGTAATACCGTATATTAACGCGGCTTGGTGCGTTTTTACGTTGCCGAGCGATATACGCACGTATATACGTATATATATCACGTGCGCGGCGCGTATACACGAGTGCGTGAAGAGCGAGGACGCGGGAAGGAGAGGAGTGGAGAGGAGAGGAGAGGAGGGGGGTGGGGAGATGGCGAGGGAAGGCGGAGGAAAGGAAGAGGGACGAGGGAGAGAGCGGAGAAGAGAACTTGGATGTGCCGTGGAGCACAGTCGTGTGAGGTGAGGGCGCACCTGGACCTTCTTCTCCATAGGCGCACAAGGGCTCTCACTGCCTTCCACTCCACGATTCAACCACCCAACGGACTGCCTCCAGTTACGTGCATCAAAGTTTCTTCTTTCTCCTTTTTCCCCCTTTCTTTCCTTCTCCCTTTTAACCCTCTCTCGCTCTCTCTCTCACTCTTTCTATCCCTCTCTCCCTCTCTCTCCCGATCTTCATCCGTGGACTGCGCGACCATCGGAATTCGCGTTTGGTCGTCGCAGACGCGTTTTACATACCCAGCTACCTCGAGCGTGATTCGCATTTGCGAAATATCGCGAATTCTCGAATCGCCATGTTCGTTAAAGAGTGACGGTACCGTTCGAACCAACGAACTTCGGGAGTTCGTAATTCCCTGAAATCGTAATTGAGAGTAATCTCGGGGTACTTAAATCGAACTATCGCGACCGAGCGAGAAAGAGAGAGACAATATCGCTAAAACCAATTTCACACTCGCATCTTTATAACGATGAAACCCGATGAAAATCCATAGGTGCGGCACAGGCACCTCGTCGGGTCCCGTCATCCTCGCATAATCGAAATTGTCGCGCACATACCCGTATGAAACCGTAGAGTGAACGCATTACACGCAAGCGACGACTCGTACTCGATGAAGATGTAAGGGCCGCATTGTGTCCTGCGCTGTCGAGAGAACTTGAGAATAAAGAGAGAGAGAGAGTGAGTGAGAGAGAGAGAGAGAGAAGGAAAGTACACACACACACACGTACACGCGCAACGAGACCGCAACTACTAACGTGGGGTAGATCGCAGCGCGGATAGAGCTTTATTTCATCAAAGGGACAACGAGGAAGCCGAGATAACGCCGCGTGCTTCACAGAAAGGAGCACTTCGGGATGTACACGAGTATGCGCGGCACGCACGACGCTCGATGATCCATAATCGCGTGCTGACGCAATAACTACGCTCCGGGTACGTCCTTCTCCGGAGAAAATTTCTCAAAGAGAAATACGCTACGAAGGTGGAACAACTTTTCCTCGTTAAAAGGAAAACTCGGGAATCTCGTTAAACCGACAGAGACTCGGGATCGGGAGACCGTTGCCTCGTCATTTTTCTCATCGATTTAGTCTCGTTACGAACGATCGCGAGACGATACGGATTGTTTGCTCGACGCTGTCGATCCTTTGCTAACCGTATCGACGAACGCGTTCGCTGAAGCACGGAAGACGGTGCCGAGAGAACGGAGATACGCGAAGGGGTGCGCGCAACACTCATGCGGGCTATCGGAAGTATCGGCTTGGATCGCTGAACGAGAGATCTCATGCGGGCCATGCAAATTAAATGGACCGTGCGGAATAAACGCGCGATCGAATAAACGTCGTGGTGCGGGATGGAAAGTATGATTCTTTGGAAACAATTTTTGTAAGATTGTGCACGGGGCACGGTTAAGACTCTTGACGGTGCTGAGGGCTTGATAGATTTCGGTGCCCCCGTGTACAGGATGAATCGTGCAATTTTTCTGCAGACTATAATTATGTTCCTATCGCGGATAGAAAAGAATTGTAGAGGGGAATTTTTCCCTGTTTATCGAGCTCCATAGTTCTGAAATTTTTCGTTGAAGCGCGTCGGTCAATTTTTGACTATTATTTGTATATTTTATATTATATGATTTTTATTATATTGTATGATTTTATTTGATATTGTATTATATTATAGGAATATGTATATTTCATATTATTTCAAATTTCTTTATTTTCCTTAATGGTTAATTCACCCCTGATGGAGCACTAGAAACTTTGCGTCGCGAGACACAGGATAGCGTGTCTACATTTTATTTCTTTTTACAAAAATTTAACCAAAGTCGTAACACCTCGATTGTAATCTGAACGACTCGAGATCCTTAAACAAAAACGACTGTTACATCATTACTATCGTACAACGAAATTTCACGCAGACCTACCGAACCTTCCCTTATACCGGGCACTCGATTAATTCGCGGTAACCGGTGATTCGCGATCGAATGAACGAGAAGTACCCAGCATCGGTACGTACATACAATTCTCTCGATTTCTTCCATTCCCCGGCGTGGAACGGTTCTGCGCGGCGTACGATCCAGATTTCAGGGTGACGATAGAGGAGGAAAAGAGTGGAAAAGAGAGACAGAGAGGAAAGAGAGAACAAGAGCGCTGCTCGCTATTGTTTTCTCGAGTGGTACTCGCCTGGTTCAATGCTCGCCCGCTCCGATAGAGACCGGTACCAGATGTGCGCGACCGCCTCCTGGTTTCAACCGGGGTACCATGCGACGCGAATCGCGCAAACTCATCCGCGTGCCGATTTTGCGAAAATTCCCTGCGTATCGGCGAGCAACGCGCCTCGTCGTGCCTGGGTCTCGTCCGCAAACAGAAAGAGCGAGTGGCCGGAGTCGCGACGATCGTTATAGACCAGCGATACTCAATCTTTTTTTTTCCCCCGCCACGTATCAGGGGCACCGGATAGAAATCTATTATTTTACATAGTAGCGTTTGAGCTCGGTTTGTGCCCGGACGCGGCGGTGTAACCATATTCGTAAGTTTTTATGAGAAGGGCGTAAAAGACTTAGAAAAACGTTGGGACATAGTTGTAAAGAGCGAAGGAAATTACATTTTATAATATTCTGTAACAGAAATGAAGAAAAAATTCAGTTTTGTATTGTTCTACAAAATAATAGATTTCCTTCCGGTACCCCTAATGCCATATGTTTGCTATACAGTGCAGTCTCGATAATCCGGACCCCGTTAGTCCAGACATCCGGTTAATCCGGACGCACTTCCACAGAAATTAAAATCAAGAAAATGTATTGCTTTTTATGCTAAGTATTGAGACTGAGAAAGTCATATGTATGGTTAGAACATCGGTTTTAACTTTTAAATGGTCCCCAAAGTGCATCACATTTTTTTCATAATTAAAAATAAAATTGTTGTTTACCACCTGCTACCGACCGCTAAAAAAAAATGCATGTATTTACGGTTTGATAGTTTTACTTATCTGAAACTTGTTTTACACACGTTTTAAAGCTGATTCCGTTTATTTCGGACTTTTGGTGATACGAATGGTGTCCGGTCCCCTCAAGTCCGGATTAGCGAGACTCTACTGTATAACGAGAATCGTAACTTAGTACACTATAATATACGATATAAAAAAAACATCCAAATGTGTCCAAGCGTTTATTTAAAAATTATTGTGATTTTTGTATGTTGAGATAAACTGTATCTGCGCGTGTTTCGGGCCGAACACAAAATCTTGGCGGACCGCTGGTTGAACATGGCTCTTATAGACGAACGTTTCGTAAGGTAACCAACGTGTCGGATAAACTTGCGGTTACAAGTAGAAAATAAAAATCTTTGAAAACATATTTGTAGCGTCGCACACTGATTCGTTAAGACGACTGGTTTTATTCAGTATTTTTAATATTTTGGAGTCTCCGTATACAGGAGAAATCTTGTAACTGGACCCGATTGTAGCTTCATTCCTATCGATAATAGTAAAATCGACGAGACTTATATTATTAGCAATAGCATAGCGTAAACAGTTAATTGCTTAAGTAGTTATAAATTATATATATTGTTAGTAAACAGCTAGGGCAGATGGATAGACTAACGGTTCTCCGTTGTCAATTTTATCAATCAAACTGGTAATCGTTAGTACGATTTTCTATATTGCTACCATACTGTTACAATAGTATCTGCTTTCATTACAATGGAGGCTGCAAATAGCACAATGATAATAAAACATCTAACTATCCGTATAAAGCGAGTGTAACAACTTTATTTATTCGTTGCCCATATTGGAGGATAAATTGTAAGTTGGGATTTAATTGAGAGGCGTGTACATTTAGAACCAATTAAATTATATTTATCCCAAGTACATACGATTAAAATCAAAAGATTCGACGCATGATTATTATTCGTTACCGTGCGATTGTATGTTTCCTTTCGGTCGGCTCTGTACCGATGAAAATTTTTGTCAGATTGGACGTACGCTTTGATTTTTCTATCCCGTCAGGAATGATCGTAGAGGGAACAAAATGACGATCGGTCGTTGGAGAATATTCGCTGAGAAATAATTTTGCGTTGCAACTCGTGCAGTCGTAACGGTGATTCGAGTACGTCATTATTAATAATTCTCGAGACCCGAAAATGAATTTAATTTTTCTAATCGATAACATTTCCGCTAAGAGAAACTCTAGATCGATCTAAATCGCACGAAACAAAAATGCTAGATAGATAGATCGAACGTTACGTTCGATCGCGAAATTATATTAGTCGCTTGCATATACAATAATTATACGCGGCTGGTGGGCATCCGAAAATATACGTGACATCCATTGAATTCCATTTTACGTGGTAGCCGCTCGAGTGTACAAATAAATTGGCATTAAACAAACCGTACGTGATAAAGATACGAGTTCTCGAACGTTGTCTTTGCCGTGACTACGTCAATTGTCCCCGCGTGAGAACGACCCGAGCAGAAATGATTCTTGGGGCCCCATTACAAACCAAGTGGCTGCTCAGTTTCCGATGGGGACCCAAGAAAAATGTTCTACTCCGGGAACTTACTCGTATCGTTTCTTCAGACTACGCTAAAAGTCCATATAAAATTACATTTAATACACTTATATCGCTAGTTCGCGAGTAATAACTGTCGGCACTGATCGAATTATGTTGATACCGTGTACCACATCGGGTAGCAATTGCTTCGTTCGCCTAAAAGTGTTTGCTAGCGTTTCTACCGCAAGAACGGTAGGCTCGTGTAATACTGTCGTTTGAGGAACAGCTACGAGATGACGAAGGTACCGACGTATCGCGCGTTCCTATCATCGACATCTAAAAGATACTTACAACTACATCGGGGATGTCTTTGATAAAGTTGAAAGAGCAGTGCAGTCATTTATTGCTCGCCATGAGACGATTTTCTGGTCCTAACAATATTTATTTTATTTTTTTTTTATTTTTGATCGTACGCGAAGAACCTCCAACACGATTCCTTCGGAAATACGATACTCGTGTATTCGACCACTCGTGATAATCGCAGTCAAATGTAAATGAACTTATTCTTAGAGAAATCCGCGTCTATCGTCTCCATCTTCCTCTATTTCCTCCGCCTCCGCTTCCGTTGCCCTGATGATTAGAGGAGGAATAATTCTAGAACACCACAAAGGGCATACAGTGCAATTAAATCGTCGAAGAATACCTCGATAATGATTCACCCGATTCGAGATTAATCAAACCCACGTTCTATCCCAGGCTATCGACCGGAAGTTTAATCGAATCACGTTCAATTAATCGTATACCCAATAATTTGTTTAAATCGCCGAAATCTTTATCGTTTAATTCGAAACAACGAATCTAAGCTGTCCGAGGATTAAATCATTCTAATCAATCCCCTGACAAATAATTATATTCAGTACAATTGAACAATATCTCAAATTTCTATCGTTCGATTCGAAACGACAAACCGAGACCAACGAATGGCCAATCATTTTTAACAAATTCACATTCCGCCACGTCTCGAGTAATACCGAGAAAAAAAAATATCAAAATCTTACCCGTTGCTGCTGTTGATTGTTGTAGTTGTTGTACTGGGAATTTTGATAATTGCCACCGCCCCGACCGTGCTGTTGCTGATTGTATTGCGTGTTTCGTTGCTGCTGATAATCCGTGTAACGATTAGACTGATAGCTCGACTGTTGCTGCGTTCCGTATCCACTGGCCCACGGCCCAGGTAACAAAGCTTGGCTGGAACTACCGCTGTTATAACCTGACTGATAACCGCCCTGATAACCTGGAAAGCGAAACGAATCTCTCTTTAACGCGAATTCTTCTGCGTACGGTATCGCGTGATTAAAATATACGTAAAAATGGAATCTCGCTATTTGACACATTCAGCCACGGCAATAAGATACGCAATGTCTCTCCGCGGACCGGTGCCTTTTTCTATGTTTTTCGAAAACCTTGTTCAAAATTAGTTGTATTTGTATTTGCTAGAGGAACCGGAGAATCGTGTACCTAAATTTCACTTTAACCATGACCACTGATGAATAGGCGGTCGCGAAGTGCGTAACCGCGTGTCCACCGGTGGGCAAGCTGTCCGGTAAAGTAGTTAAAGGGTGACCTACCGGTGGACCAAGCGGGGTTAAACGTGTTGATAATATCCAATAAAAATTCCGTTAAGTTCGTCGTATCTCGTTCGTACAAACGAAAGCGATCGATATTGCACTGGAAGTATCGAAGTATCGAAATTTCAAATACCATCCCGTCGTCCCGAAGGAACGATAGAAAAAAAAAAGGTGGAAGCGATTCCATTTATTATCGCACGACGAGGAACTCGTCGAGCGCAAATTTGACGCGCCCAAAAGTTTTCGCTCTCCGCGACGCACCTTCAATTCTCATCAGCCAGTGCATGGAGAGTGAGAGAGGGGGGAGAGATATGCGTACGTACGAAAAGAGACGGATGATAGACAGGGGAGCAATATACGCGTAGGTGAATAGGAGCGTGCCGGCGCGTGTCTTGTATTCCGTCGAATAATATATAGCGTGCGTACGATTCGCAACGTCGAAAGCAAGACAGAAGGAAATGGAAGGAGAGAAGGAGGGAGGGAGAGAGAGAGAGAAAGAGAGAGGGAGAGAGAGATATCGTAGCGTTTGTCAGAGTCGTCGTGAAATGTCATAATGGTGCTGCGAGGCTTCATGCTAATAACGGATTTTCGAAAGGGCAATGCGCCCGTCGCACGCGTCTCTCGCACGTCGAGAGAGTAGAGAGAGAGAAAGCAGTACATCGCACTGAAATTCGCAGTACGCAGGCAAAGCACGCACGCACGCACGCACCGCTCTGTACGATATCGTTCTCTCCCCCCCCCCCCCCTCCCGCCCCAGGAAAAAAAAACTAACCCCGTCGAAGGCCTCCTGCACGCCCCCGCAAACACGACTGGAGAAAAAAAAATTGGAAGCACGATATAATGATGGCGCTGACAAAAGAACAAAACAGTTACGCCCCTTCTGCGCCAACTCGCCGCTTGTCTTTGACTCTCGTTGAATATTTATAACTCGGTTTCGAATTGCGAGATCATGCTTTATGGGAGTCAAGGGGAATTCGAAATAAGAGAAAGCCCCGGATGAAAAGGGGTTTGTTTGATGTATCGTGACGAGTGGAAATCAATTTTAATTGAATTGATTATAAGCTAGACGTACGGGGAGGCACACGCCACCTGGTAACGCGTATCGGTGCGCGCGCTACCGTGTGGTGGTGGTCCGCGTCGAACCTCCGCGCAAAAGGTCCTTCGTTTTGCAAACATCCCTCGTCAAACGGCAGAGGTTGATTTGAAAAATGAGAGAGCTCGTTACCATTGTACGATACGAGCCGCGGATACGGGAAAAAGGTTACAGCGGTAACGTATTTTTCTATCGAGGGTAATCGTGAAACAGTCGAAACCAACGTCCGCGCGCAGGTTAACCAGCGCGGATACTCGAATCCTTGAGAATTGCATGGTTTAAAAAAAAAAAAAATGAAAAGCTCGTTACCGCTAACAATACAGAGCCGCCCGGATACATACGGGGATAACATTCGAGTAGGTTCATATTTTTCTGTCGAGGTTAATTGTAAAACGGAAAGAGAACCGAGGTCCGCGGTACCAATTAACTAATGCGATCCTCGAATCCCTTGCGAATCGCGTAGTTTGCAAAAAAAAAAAAAAAGATCGCTAACAATGCCAGCGCCCGCGTACGTACGGTGATAATATTTCGTCGAGGTGAATTCGGATGAAATTAATTTCGATCCGCCAATTAAACGACCCGATCCTCGAATCTCTAGGATTCGTTCGACGTATTGCCACGAATAGACCGACTATCGGTGACGCATGATAATCGTATAGTTCGATTCAATCGAGCTCGTAATGGGACGCGGCAAACATCGTCAATATTATCGAGGGTCGACGGGGGGTGGCTTCGTATACACCGGTTATAGACTCGCTCTGTCTCTATAACCTAGGAAACGCTTCTCTCTCTCTCTCTCTCTCTCTCTATCTCTCCTTCCTCGCCAATATTCTCTCTCCCTCACTCTATTTCCGCGGGAACAATAACATCCCCCGTGGATTCCAGGCGGACCAGCTTTACGCCCCCCGCCCGCCAACGGTAATCCGCACCCTCGCCGAAAAAAGGGGCAAAGGGGGAGGGTTTAACAGTTTACACGTCGGATCATCCCTCGTTATTGTTGCGTTTATGATAATAGCGCGCCACTGCAGCCGACCGGCACGCACGCATCCCCCCTTCTTCCCGCCTCCGCTCCCTGTCTGACCGCTTCAACCCCATCGTCAGTCGAAATCGTTACCTCGCTCAGGTATTTAATTAGATTCCTACCACCCCCGAGAATCCATTTCTATCTCCCAATTTCATCGCGCCGTGACTATCATCCCCCTTAAGTTTTTACTCACCATGAAAATTGATAATGTTTCTTGCGAAATAATTGCGAACGAATTCAAGCGCGTCTAAATCATAACCGAGTAAAATAAGTTGTATCAAATTCAGTAGCATTATGAACAATAAATAAAAAATTGATAAGGTCTCCTCAGTGTGGAAAAACATGGCCATATTTAGGAAATATTTATTGGCGTTACCATATAGGAGGACAAAATGGTTTAAACGCGAACCGTGAACAAAGAATTCTGGCAAACTATCGTCGAGTTCTTCGCATCCCCCGGTCGCCCAGCGACACGGACGCGAATGGTCGTCGATTGGGTAAAATGGCGAACGATTAATTACAAAACGAACGCTCCGCCTATCCGATACCGACGCGAGGAGCGCAACGAGATTGTATTGGAAACCAGACACGGGAATGCAATGCCGGAGAGAGAGAAATTCGTTGATATTATGTACGTATACATACGTATACGCCGTGCGTTGCCTCTATCCGGCATGGGTATTGGGATTGGATTGGATCGCCGCGTCAGCAATACAAACACTCGAAGCCTCGATGTGGGTCGGCCTCTCCCATTCCTGTTTCAAACTGAAATTACACTTTCCCGTCCGCCGTCCGACCCGTCGATGTCCCCCGCCCCTCTCTTCTCGCCCGCGTACCCCCCCTATTCGAGCCCCATTTTTTTCCACCGTTGTCTTTCTTCTTTTTTTCACCCTCCCCCCCCCCGCCCCCTGTTCGTTCCACCTACGGCCACGAAGGATTTGAGTAAAACTCGATCCTACTCGACGTCCCCTCGATAAGTGGGGGTAATAATATTCCCGCGCATTCCCAGTGATCGGAAACAAAAAAATGCGATCGTGTGTCTTCGACGGTGTATCTTTTCTCGTTTCGTTGTTTATCTCGCGGAAAACGTCTCGCGAGTCCGTTGCGCCGTGGTATTAACAGTCTCAAGATCGCTAACGCGTACGCGCGTTCAATAAATATACATTTCTATATTCTAAGGCCTTTTGCGTAAGGAAATTTTATAGAAATATGATTTAAACGTTAAATTTTAATATAATTATAAACGAAGCGGCCCGGTGGTATTATAACAGCCGATATCGGGAGTGGCGTTGAATGCGTTAAGATTCGATCGATCGAAGAATGATAAACGATACGACTTTCGCGGTAAGTAGTTTCTTCTTTCTGCTTCCGTTTTCTTCCCTTTCCACGCGTGGAAAGAGACTTCTCGCCGGTGGCATGGAAATCGAAACCCTTTAACTCCGCTTTCCTCGAGAGACGAGACCAACCGACTAACTGGAATGAAAAGGCACCACCACCGGTGCCTGGTAAGAGACACTTCGTGCACGCTCCTGCTGCCGTGTATCCGAGCACAAAAAAAAGGGAGAGAGAGAGGGAGAGAGAGAGTGGCGGGGAGAAAGGAGAGGACGCTTATTTAGCTTACCTTTTACTTACACGTGCTGTACAATGTTTACCTACACCCACCTAAGCATATAAAACTGGAGGGACTACCCGAGAGGAATAACGTTTACATAAGACGTACGGATAGCGATTTCTATAAAAAAAAAAAGAGGGAGGAACGAAGAAAAAAAAAGATGATACCGGAGGGTCAAGGTTGGGGGTACTCGTATCTCGCGAGTGGACGACGTCGGTGGTAAGTTTTTCGAATACAGGTCTTCCGAATCGTTCCTCTCTACCTACTTCCCTTAAATCCGCGTGACATTAATGGACATTTCGGAGTACATATCGAACGACGCTTCGATCGAGCATCGAGTCAGGATCGTCGATCGGTTGATCCGTCGATTACTCGATCGATAGAAGCGTTACTCGCCGTGACTGTGATTCGAAGGTGATCGTCGGTACTTATGCTTCCGTTTAGAAAGCGTTAGATAATATTTGACGAGACCATGACTCGAGCACGATCGGACCGTTGGCTGACCTACACGCGCGAACGTCCCTACGCTCTCGTCGCGAGACGGATCGTTAAACCTTTACGAGAGGTTTTCGTTTCCACCACCGTTGCCCCCCAACCCCTCACCACGTGCCGTTACTAAAAATTCCTACGACCAATATTAGCGAACCGCACGATATCTCGTTTGAACGTTTGAGTGCAAAGCGGCGCGACCGCACTCCTGTCCTGTGTCCAAAAGTGCGAGACAGAAAGAGAAAAAAAGAGGTTTGAAGAGGAGGAGTTGAGTGGAAGCGTAGGCTTAAAAAAGACCTACGTTGTGATCTATTTTTTATTATAATCTTGGCTCGTATTTTTTCAAATATTTATTTTCAAATTTGTGCATGTATCCCTTCTGCGCCCATTCATTGAGCAGGCCCCTTCAGGGTCAGTTCGCGAGCACTTGGTTTCCGAACCTCGTAAATTGGGGACGTAGGGGTTTTCAAGCCGAGCACCGAGCGGAGCGAACGGGCTGGATGATGGAAGTTTGAGAAATCATCACAAGTCCTATCACCCTACGAGGGATGGAGGTAGGTTTAAAAAAAAACATATGCAAAAGTGCTTCCGTCGTGAAGGCAACGTGGACTACACATCGTGTTTCTATCAACGTGCGTGTCTTTACGGAATAAGTAAGCGCTATCGCGCTGCTCGGCATTCTTGCCAACGAAATGCAAGCGACGCTGTCGCGCTGTTTGGCAATTGTCGTTGGGAAACCTGGAAGGACCCAATCGAACGGTTAAAGAAAAACAAGAGAGCGAGAACCAATCGATCGGCTGGGAGGATCTACCGAGTATAATCGTCACGGAAGTTGCGATTTGAATTCGAGATCGCGAGACGAGGAGTGGGCCTCCCTCGAAATGCCGCGTAACTACCTGGCGGCAAGAACAATGTACGTACGTATACGCGCGTTCCACATCGAGCTTCGGTACCCCCCCATGCAAAATGGCGCCAGCACGCCGGAGTACCACTCCGGCGATTTCCGGTAGCTTTGTTCCGCGCGCCACTCGTGCGCGCGGGTGTATTCGATGGAACTCGAGGATTAAAGGCGCGTTTTTCAGGCGCTACGAGCTTACGTGCGTGCGCCAGATATAAAGAGGTTTTTCTTCTATGAAGCCAGTTAGCCAGCGAAGCGGTAATTCCTCCTTCTCCTCCTTCTCCTCCTTCTCCTCCTCCTCCTCCTCCTCCTCCCACTCCCTTCTCCTACTCCGCCTCCTTCTCGTTGGGCCTCCACCCTCCCTTCCCCCTTCGACCCTCGCGCGGAGTGCTTCTCGTGCTTCGACTTCAACTTCTTCTGCTTCTTCTTTGCTCGCCTCTCTTACGCCTTTCGTACACCACTGGCATTCATCCTCGCCTTTGGACACCGTGGAGAAGAAGAAACGAGCCGGGGTACAGCTCAAGATTCTCTCTCTTTTCTTCTTTGCTTCCTTCCCTCCTACTCCCTCTCTCTCTCTCTCTCTCTCCCTCTCTTTCTTCCTTTTCCTCTTTTTAGTCGCCGGTAATGGAGGCCCTCGAAGGCGGCCCTTCTAGCGCCTCGACGAGCCAGCCGGCGAAACGAAACGAAACGGGA
Source organism: Pemphredon lugubris (assembly GCA_933228935.1). Lineage (NCBI taxonomy): Eukaryota > Metazoa > Arthropoda > Insecta > Hymenoptera > Crabronidae > Pemphredon > Pemphredon lugubris. The sequence goes on along the minus strand of OW121819.1, from coordinate 38,954,127 downwards.
GACGAGACGTTTACCCCCGGCGACTCTTACTTTCTTTCTCCCTCTTGCCTCTCTCTCTCTCTCTCTCTCTCTCCCTCTGTTTTCCCTCCTCATCCTCCTTCGCAGTGATTCGCTACGAAGGAAAATGCAACCCACCGTGCACGAAGGCGTTCTCTCGCCGGGGCTTCCACCGCCGCTCCTGCCGCGGTCGCTTTTGCTGCCGCTTTTGCCACTGGCGCAGTAGTGGTGGCCGTGTCGGTCAGACATTATCGTTCGCTCCCACCTCCGTTGTATTCGTTAAATCTATTCGAATTAATCACAGATTTTGGCCGTTTCCTCTCGACGCCAAAGTAATCGGTCGATCGAAGTCATGGCCCCCGTTCCGTGACGCGCTCGGCCCTTCCACCGGTTGTCTTTCTCTCTCCTTTTTTTTTGCCGCAAAGAATCGCAAAGTATCACGGGAAAGTTGCTACGGTGCCGAAATTAGAATGTATCAAACACACCACCGTTCGATCGAACGTTTTAATCTACAGCGCGACGAACTTTGTCCGTCGGTGCAATTCGATCTCGAGGGTCCGGGAGAGCTCGGATTTCCGATCGAATCGGCGCGTATCTCGTCGCCGCGTTTCCAAATGCATTTCCGCGGTACAGGATAGAAACAAAAAAATAAATGGAAACGGCCCACGCTCGGCTTCCCTCTCTCTCTCTCTCTCTCTCTCTCTCTCTCTCTCTCTCTCTCTCTCTCTCTCTGTCTCCGATTCGAAGCGAACGACGCCAAAGAGATTCCCAACGTTTCAAGATTTTTCATTCGTACATACCGTTCGCACGATAAAACAAAAAAAAAAGACAGGCACGCGCGCCGGGTGCAATTTGCCCGCATTCGAAACCGCCGACGACGCCCCGCCGTCGGTCGATTCGCCGGTAGTCGCGCTCGATCGATTCCTCGGGTGGTAAATTGACAATTAAGAATAAAATTCATCATCGCGGGCAGGAACCGTCGCGGCAGCAGCGCCGCAAACACGCTTTCGTTCTCCGGATATTTCAGCTTCGCCCAGCATCGCTGGAGCGGAGCGGAGGGAAGCGGAGGCAAGTGGCGAGAGAGCGAGGCTGGCGAGAGGGAGGAGGAGGAGGAGGAGGAGGCGGGGGAGGGTAGGGGGCGGGTAGACGGGGGTGGAAGCGCAGGGAAGGGTGGGTGGAACGGTGCGGCAGGGAGAGAGACGAGGAGGGGACGAGAGGAAAGAGCGAAGATCGGAGAAGGACGGAGAGAAACACTTGACCCTGCCTGGCTGGTTGCCGCACAGCCGATGCTGTGCCAGCAAACCCCACCGTGCAACGTGCGTTAATAAACGCATCGAGATTGTGTTGGTCTCTCGTCTATGTGTACCACCCTTCCCTACCCCCCAACCCCTCCCCCGGCATCCCTTCGTCCCTTTCTCTTACCAGCCCCTCGAGCATCACCCTCGCCACCCTTACTCTCTCTCTCCATCTCTCTCTCTCTCTCTCTCACGCTTCTCTTTCTCTTTCTCTTTCGCAGGGTGCGCAGCACGCCCACCTATCTTTTCTCTCTCGGTTCTCCCGCGAGCGGAACGAACGCATGCGCCCGCCTGAAAAATTACGCGACACGCTCACGCACACCCGTGCGCGTTTTTCCGTGCGCTACCACCCTCCAACCCCATCTCCCCCCGCGACAACGGGGGCGCGCGCGCGCGCGCGTGCAAATATATACGTACGCGCACACGCAACACACGGGGAAAGAAAAGCGTCGAGAGGGTAGGTCGGGCGCGCGAGTAACGTGTTGACTCTCGCGATCGTGCAGCTCCTAATTTATTTACAATTTCGCAAAAGGGGGAGCTGGATTGATGGGAGTCCTATCTCGGGATCCAATAGACCCGCGGAGTAGCCGGTATTTCTTTGCCGTGATCCCGATTCCGGATCGTAATTGACTTTCGCTTAATTGCGCCACGCGCTCCTAGGCGGACAATGGCCGTCGTTCGATTCGACTAATTAATCGATGCTTTTCTTTCTCGCGCGCCGTGCGTGGGTAGGTGCTGGGTACGTAGGTAAGTGCTGTACGTACGTATAATCGCGCGACGTCTGCCACGCTGAGCTCGCCGTTATCGAATGAGGGAACGCGTTCTCCGCGATCATCAAAGAGAAAATCAACGTCATACTCGACGCAAGACGCTACGTTTATTCTCGTATATCCCTCCGGGGTTCCAGGAGTCACGGGTCTCCACGGAAGCACCTCCGAGGATCGGTGAAAAAAAATCGCGAGTACCGAGAGAAACTAAGGATGAGGAGGAGAAGGTGGACGAGGAGGAGGAGGAGGAGGAGGAAGAGGAGGAGAAGGAGGAGGAGAAGGAGGAAAACAAGAAAGAAAGAAATACCCAGAACCACTCGTGTCAGAGGCGACCAATAAATTTATCGAGCGGGTGTTGGCATGGAGACTGCCGGACAGAGCTCGGTTGGATGGCCCGGAGGGCGATGAGAGGGCACTCGAGAATCCTCCAGGAGCCCGTCACGGGGAAATTGGAGGCAGCCACGGCGCTCAGGAGGAGGAACGGCAAGAGGAAAGGGAGGCGTACGCTTCGAGAAGAAAGACAGAGACGGTGAAGACCAGAGATGGATAGAGAGTAAGAGAGAGAGAGAGAGGGAAGAAGGAAAACGGAGGAGGAGAAGAGAAGCGGAGAGGACAGAGAGAGAGAGAGGGGGGTAAGGGGAGGGGAAGGGGGGCCAGGGGTATCGATTTCTCGCGGTGATCCAATCAACGATGGCGCCTTATCTGACGCCTTTACCACCGGCGCTTTAACACCGCTTTCTGACGGAGGTGGATGGGAGGTGGATGGAACCCCTCTCCTCGCCATCTTCCCCCCCCCTCCTCTTTCCTTTTCCCGCGCGACTGTGCTATTAAATAGAATTTTTCGAGTCGCGTCAGCCGATCTAATTTTCGCCAACGCGCCAGAAAATTGGAGTAGACCGCGGTAAACAAGCGCGGCGCAATACAGTCGTACCATCCGATTTCGCTCCTTGGCTAATTTCCAACTTAATCCAGGCCGCGAGATTTAGGTAAAGCGCGCGTGAACGATGCGCGCGAGATCAATATCGTTCGGAGCGGAGCGCAATCTCGCGTCGAGACGCACGAAAGGATCCACGGGAGCCAATATTTAACCACTCGGGCACGCCGCGGCCCTTCTTTAACCGCCGGTGATCTTTAATTCATTAACGACATTAATTATTCATCGACGATGACAGCGGAATCGCTGATCGTCGACTCCTCCCCTCCGCCCTCCGCCCCCCCCCCCTTCAACCACCCCCTCCCTATAAAGATATAGAAACTACCGTTTCTATATCTTGCGGACTACGGGAGAGGATCGTAAAATCCAGAAAGAAACCCGACGGGCGATCCTTATATATTTTCAATTCCCTTGGATAAATCCTCGCTGCGCCCGTTCCAATTGTATGGAGGCATTACTACGATTCTCGTTTATACGCGGACGCTCCGTGTGTACGATCCAGCTAATCCCTCTGACATTGTTCCGAAACAATACGACATCCGCCCCTAATTTGTGCTGCCTCTTCTCTCCTCTTCCGCGTACACCGAACTCAGCTGACAGAGTCAATATTTTCGCTGTCTAGGGCGAAGGAAACGAATATCGGAGAAACTCGGGGAAACGGGGAATGAAGGGAGAAAGAGAGAGAGAGAAAAAGAAGAAAGGAGGAGAACCGTGTATTTCTGCACAGCCCAGCTACCTACGATCGTCGTGGCCCCCGTGTGCCTCTGGCTCGCCAACCGTTTGAGATTAACGCGAGTCGAGCGCCGAGTGTAGAACTGTTCTCTACGGGCGCTGTCTTACAAATTACTAAGCTTTGACGATGAATCGAGCGTCGGTGCTCGAGAAGTTTTATACAGCGTCGAGGGCGCCGCTCGCGAGTATCGGGAAGATTTACGCTCGTTCGCGCGCAAAATTTTTCTAGCCAAATTAATCGAATTATCGCACCCGGCAGGGAGGGTCTCGCGAACGGGAGAAACTTCCGATTCGTATTCGCGAAAACCGGATCGTTAAAGAGGAGCGGCAAATCGGGTTACGATAAAGCACCTAGTCGACCTAGCGAGCGTTCGAGTCGCACTCGTGGGACCTACGCTGGTCCAACTCGTTCTACGTTTGATTTGAAGGAGCGAGAGTAAAAAAAAAGGGAGAGAGAGAGGGAGCAAGCAGAAGAGTGAAAGAGTAGTGCGCTCGGCGTTGTAGGACTCTCCGCTGGAGAGCCCTCCCTCTCTCTCTCGTCGGCTTAAAGCCCTATCCACTACTCATTTATCAAATAAATCAACACAGCTACTTGTGCACCTGTGAAGAGATTCAGCAGCAGCCCCGTGCCGTCCAAAAGCCGAGCGATACCGCAAATTGATTTCCGACAGTCGGGGAACCCCTCTCCCCCCCCCGTGGTTAAGGACCGATTAAAAGAAACGGATTCATCGGACGATCGAGCCGCGAATTTATGCCGATGAGCGATAAGCGATTCGCTCCCGTGGATCTTCGATCGTCCAGAGGAGTAAATAAATCGCAGAGAGCAGCGATTTCTAATTGAAACGACGAGTTGGTAAATACACGCAGGGATCGTTGAATTCCGCTCGCACCCGTGTACGTTCTCCTCCGTGTACTCGCGCGAGAATCTACTCTGAAGGAAAAATTTTGAAAGACGGAGAAAGAAAGGGAATAAGAGGCTGGAAGCGAAAGATACGGAGAGGGAGACGAAGGGCGGGAGGGAGAGAGATAGAGAGAGAGAGAGAGAGAGAGAGAGAGAGAGGGAGTGGGAGGTTGGGAGAGAGTGTATAATCAAAGAGCTTCGAAAAATCAGGATGCACTTAGAAGCACGTACTCGGGCTATAGAGAGGCATTCAGTTATACTGCTGAGTTTGGAGTCAAAGCAAGGACCCTTGCCTCACCCACATTACCTCTCGTGCTTACATCTATACCTACGCTTACATCCACGTGTACTTTCCGCTCTCACATCCACGTTCTTGCGGTAACTGCACCGGCGTCTGTACTCGCGATTACGGAATTGGACGTCGTGTCGTGGCGTGCCGGGTACCAATGCGGTGAAATCGGAGAAATGAGGAAAGAAACGACATAAAGAATGTTCCGTGATAATTAATGTACAAATGCGAAACGATGCGTCGAGCGGAAGAATGCCGGGCGCGTAAAAGTATGTTTCCATGCTGCGATTAGCCGCTGCAGCTATCTTCGACCGATTCACACAGTCCGACTATGCTATTGTTTTGAAACGTACAATGAAAATTTAAAATAATAGCACTTTTGGACTGCACGAGTAAAGCTGGAAATACGCTATCGGCACGCTACGTGAGCTGGTGTGCTATCACGGTATCTCACGTCACGGGAAAAAAGTGTAGAGTGTGTGTTTTTAATGTATTTAAATGTAGGAAACTACACTAACGTCACGTCACGCGTATCGCGTGCAGCCTACACCAGAGATTGCCAAACTTTCTCTTTCGCGTTCCACTCATGTTTATTAAGGATCAGTCACGTACCATTAAAGACCAAAAATTAGAACAGTTCAAAATTTCAATGCGTTTATAATGATAAGACAGTACAACATTACAGTATAAGATTTTTAGAAGTCTGATGTTTCCAAAAATGATAATAAATAATAATTTACACAAAATATAAAATTCAACAAAAAGCAGTACTGGATCTGCTACAAACATTAATATATAAAAAAAACATTAAATTTATTTTCCCCACCACTAGTGGCCTTCCGCGTTTGGGAACCAGTGTTGTACACTCATCACTAGACTGCGGATATTTATGCAAAATACATTATTTTTTATACTGACTTTAAACGGATTTAGGAAACAAATGCGATCAATATGCGTGAAATATACGTATAATATATTGTATGTATAAGATAAAAAAAAATAATGCATTAAATCATTCATTAAGTGCATAAAATAAGGCACAAAATAATGCAGTTTGCATAAACATCCGCAATCTACTCATCACAGATGCCGCGATAGCGCTTTAGCTCACGTGACGTGACGATAGCGTGTCTCCAGCTTTAACCGCTGCGACTAGTCGCAGCTTGGAATACGCATCTTAAGAGGCACGAACATCGCGAGAGTAAAGAAAAGCGGGGAAAACGGGAGGAGACGCAAAGTAATTCATTCGGCCTGAGCAACCTGGAAGAGTCTGCTTACGGGAACCGATTCTGCCTCTCCCCCTCTCTCTCTCTCTCTCTCTCTCTCGAGGATGACGATTAGGTGATATCGAATCCTATACACGATCACTCCGAAGAGAGGTAAACGAGGAGAGCACACGAGTCGAGGGGACGAGCCCAGGGGCTCTCGCGAGAGAGAGCGCGCGCGCGCGCGCCTGAAGAGCCGCAGGAACGACACGATGGTTCCTGAAGAGCGAGAAGAGCATTGAAAAGGTGGCTACCCGGTTTGTAACAGAGTTAAGAAGAAGAATAAAGGTAGGCAGAGCGAGGAGGGAAGGAGAGAGCGCAACTTAACCGCAAAAACGTACGCTAGAGAGAGAAGAGAGGAGGGGTCGCGGGGGGAGAGGTCGGGGCCGAGGAAGAGAAAGTGAGAGTGTGGGGGAGAGAGGGGGCAGGGAGAGGGGAAGAGGGGAGGGAGAAACGGAAAATTGAGCGGAGAAGGAAAGAGTACGTCGCGAAGAAGAGGAAGAGGAAGAGGAAGAGGATGGTCCTTGTGCACCGAGGACCCCAGGATACCGGTAAGGAGTATCCTAGAACTGTCGAGGATGCTTCACTCCCATCGTCCTCTTCCTCGTACTCCTTCTTCCCTCGACCCCCTCCCGCCCTCTCCTCGCCCTCGCCCTCGCCCTCTCCTCTCCCTCTCTCCTCGTTGTAAATACACCCCCACCCCGTCCCATCAGGATCTACTCTTGCAAAGAGAACCATCGTCTCCTTCAAATGCTACACCGAGAGGGATATCGGCTCTCCCTCTGCCTCTTTCTTTCTTTCGTTCTCCCGATCCTTCCTTCTCTCGCCCTTCCTACTCTCCCTATCCCGCTCGCTCGCTCCCTCCCACCTCCTCGCTCTTGCGCTCCGACCTTCCGCGCGCCACGAGACTTTCGTACGGATTGCGAAATCAAGGGTTCTTCGAGGGCGCTCCTGGAGTAGGTGTAGCAGGGGTGCGCACGTATGCGAAGGTGGTAAGTTTTCTGCTTCAGGCGTCGCGCCACCGCGGAAAGAATCGAAAATGGTAGTTCCGGCTTTACCTCGGTTCCCCGCTCGACCCGTTATCGCCTCCGGGGGGGAAATACAAGCCTCCGGTCCGAGGGAATCCGAGGGGACTCGACGAAACTGTCCGCTCGTTCGAGCTCGTTTTACCGTCTCTTTGAACCCTCGCGGATTCCACCCTTGTCCGCGGAAAAGTCAAGAATGTCCAGTCGGATGAAGACACCCTCCGTACTTCCGGTCAGACCGCGAAACCCGACCTCCTACCCCGTCCGAGATTCCGGAGAACCCGACGAAGAGGATTCCGCAGGGTCTATCGGTAGAGACGCGAAAGTTTCGCTCGCGATCGACCGTCGAGTTCTTGAAACCCTGAAATCGGATCCTCCGGGAAAACCCGGGGAAGATCGGTCAACAAGTCGGAACTACCGGAACGAGATCGTTCGAACACCAGAGGAACGCGCGATCCACGGTGCTCTCTAAAGATACGTAACCCGATACGTTCCGCCCAGAAATCAAAACGCGTGTCATGGATACCGGTACTTAAGGGCGTACCTCCGACGTTCACGCTTCCGATTGCGAAAGAAAAGGAGACGGGAGGGTCGCGCGCTCGACCCTTCGTTTCCACACGATCTACGGTTACCGGTTTGCCGATGTCCGACACGTCGGTTCTACTCGAGTAAAATATCTATCTCGGGTACTTTTCACGGGTACGATTCGTGGCGGGGAATTGAACGCGGGGAGGAGGAGCTCTCGCGAGAGACTTTACTAATCGTGAGGTTAAACACCCGAATTACTGCGATTAAATTAATTTGTTTGAAACGATGGATTGGAAACACCGCTGGGCTAAAGTTCAAAGTGTTAAATCGTGAATGTGGAACACCCGATGCGAGCGGTTTATTTTGAAAGTGACCTAACAATAAGTCCATTTTTTTATAAGAAACTTCAAGTTGTACACGTTGCTACAGTCAACAAAGGAAAAGGACTTAGGTCATTTTCCAAATAAACGCCTCAAATGTTTTATTTAAACAAATTGACTCGATCGGGGTCGCGTTTATCCATTCACTACCAACTACGAGATATGTCGTAGTAAGTTTAGACGGTAAGACCGTTTAACAACCGTAAACATTCTCGAATAAAATAATTCTATCGGGATGATCTCTCTTCTTTAGAAACTTGTTTAGTAAATTTGAATTGTTTGCTATTGATCCTTAACGCCCTGGCCAAGACACTCAAAATATGCCTGGCAGTGAATGGGTTAAAATTCAACAGCGTTAAATTGCAACCAAAGAACAGCCGATACGAAAGATTTCCTAGAGTCAAGATGACAATCCCAGACGGATGGATAAGTATTTTATTTAAAAACTCGATTGGATCCAACCCGAGATAAAATCCAAAGCGCCGAGTCGCAAACAAAGAACAGCTGACACCGAAGATTTACCGAATCGCGATGTTAAGTCTCGCGTCATCCCTCCTCTCCCCCCCCCCCCCCCCCCCCCTCCCGCCGCGGATGGACCGACCAATCGATGTTGCGGTAAAATTCAAACGAGAAAATTGCAAACGAAGAACGGCCGACGTGGAATATTTAACGAATCGCGACGTTGGGCCCCGCGTTACCACCGAGGACATAACGGAGGGGAACGTATTAGTGCCGCGTTTGATGAAAACGTTCAAAGGCCACGTTTATCGTGATCATAGAAACACTTGGCGGTGGCGGCGGCGGCGGGCTCGAAAACCGCCCACGGCGCCTCGTAAAATCCGATTCGACGGATGATCCTGGTGCCTGACTATAGGAGGGCACAATGGAGGAGATTGAGAGACGAGAGTGACTGAAGGAGAGAGGCAGCGAGCGGGAAGGGGGGGAGGGGGGAGGTGAACGGGAGGTGGAAGAGGGTGAATTCTCGTCTACAATCGTTGTTCCCTCACTTCGCGCTGAAATGAGGTGGAAAACCGCACCCTCGGGACTCGACTCACCTTTTCTTTACTTTTTCGAGGATACTAACGTCGGATTTTCGAGCTCCGCTCCTGCGGTTTCTTGATATTACAAATGCGCGTAGAATACCGGAGCGGGTTCTCGAGGCAGTCGAGCGCGAAGAAATCGTGCCAAGGCAAAAAAAAAAGGAAAAAAGTACTTCGGGCCTCGGAGCCTCGATTTTTGCCGGGGAAAATATCAGAGAATAAGAATTAGAGAGAAGAGAGGGGAGAGAGAGAGCGCGCGAGAGAGGGTTTGCGGAACTGCGGTGGAACGAAAACATTTTTGTTCCTCGAATTTTGCCCGAGCGAGAAGAACAGAGAGAGAGAGAGAGGCAGAGGGAGAGCTAGAGTCGTCGACGTTTAAAAAAAAAACGGTAGCTATTCACGGTTAATTGCACAACGACAATCGGTGAAAAATGACTAGGATGTAAATTACATCGTGGTTGGAAGAACGAACATCGGCGAGAGAGCAGCGACGAGGAAACAAACGGGAGACTCGACGTTGACGATGCTTTTTCGTGGCAATCGGCTAATATGAAAACGACTCGAAATACTCGTCGAGATTTGCTTTTCTTTTTTTTTTCCCCCGTTCCGGCGTACCGTGCGCTCATACTCAAGAACGTGCATCGCGTGTACCGCTCTCTCCGTGCGCGTACGTACAAGGGTAACACACGGGCGTGCGCGCCTGTGTACGTTCATCGTATAATCGTGCGTACACAGGGAGGCAAGAACTCGTCGTCATTTCTGAATTAATCTCATTCGACTGCCCCCTTTATGCGGTGGGTCTCCCTCGCATCCTGCGGCGAGGCTCCTAGCCGCTTCGTGGCTTCAAGGTTAATTGGAATGAAAGCGAAGAAAGGAAAGGAGAGGAGAGCGCGAGCAGGAGAGGAGAGAGCACGGATAGAGACGAAACGTGAAAGAAGTATCCCACGACAGCGCGAGGTTTTCTCACCGGGGCACCGGACACTTAGCGACACGTTAAACTGCCGTGGCTATACTTTCTCCGTCAACTGAGAGAAATGACAGTGACAAAGACGGAGACGGACAGAGGGAAGAGGACACTTCTCTTCTCGAGTCCCAATGCCCCATCTTATCTCGCGATATTTCTGAACGTGTGTCGCTTTAACCCTTTCGGAGTAAAACACTCTCGCGTGTACGTCTTTCGATAAATTGTAATCGATCGATGATCGGCTGTATTCGAATTATATGTATAATTAGAGGTATCGGAAAGAAATCTATTATTTTGTATAGTAGCATTTGTAACGAGCTTCGGAAGTTTTTTTAAAAAGGGTATAATAGACTTAAAAGAACGTTGGAATACAGTTGTAAAGAGTGAAGGAAATTAGATTCTATAATATTCTGTAACAAAAATGACGGGAAAATATAGATTTATATTGTTGAAAAAAATAATAGATTTCTTTCCGGTACCCGTAATGTATCAACAGTAACGCGACGGAAAGAGTGCAAGAATATCGAGATTAACGATACAAATAATCCAAGAATAATACAAAACATGATCTTATAAAAAGGATAACAGGATTTCTTCGTAAAAACAGTAAATTACCGTTTACGGGTGGCGCTATTATATAGAGCCAAAGTACGAAAGAAATTAGAACATCTATTTTTAGGGCTCCGCGAATAAAAAAAAACAGTGTTCGGCGATAGTGGACGCAAGGTATTTACTTGTCTAAATAAACCTTCGTGAGAGAGTAGAATAGGAGCGGCACTAAAGAGAAGAAAATTATAGGCTAGCGCACAGGTGTATCGATGATCCCCTCGACAGAACGGAATACCTTTTTTCGAGACTCCCCCGTGCGTAGGATATGCGCACCATTTACTTTTATGTGGTACTGCACGTGAAAGGACGAGATAAAGGGGCCATTCAGGTAGGGCCCCGAGGTGGAGGACAGGGAAATTCTCGTGCGGGTCCTCCTTTTCTTACGAGCATCCACGCAATTATCGGGGGGGAGGTTGCGCTCGGTTCGAGACCGAGTCACGGGTATCTAATTCGAAACGACGTATCGATCCTCGACTGTTTAAACCGACCCCGGAAGTCAATGCAACGGGAACGTCAATGCGGATTATTTAAAAAGGTTTTCGTTTGTCCCGACGACGGGACACCGTTTTCGACGTAATGCGCCCAAGCACGCGAAACGAAAGAAGCTTACGGGAAAAGCTCCGATATTTATAAAATATCGATACAAAGTTACGTAGAGTGGTAAATAACGTACAAACAAAAAGTTGGGATTTCCGCTGCAAGCAGCATCGATAGCTTGACAATATCGATTTTAGCGTGACGCGGGGAACGGTGACAGGGAGGGGGGGGGGGGGGGTGGGGAGTTGGTTTAGCTTTAAGTAAAAGTCCAAACGAATCAACCCTTGTCCCCTTTGACTCTGCCAGTGGCCGTAGGGTTGAAAGCGGGATTCTATTAGCCACTAGAAATCGCACGGACCCTTCGCGGGTAGAAATCGAAATGGTACCAACGTCCTGTCCGCTCTAATAGAGTTTCGCGCTCGCCGAAAATTGCCCGTACCGACGGCCAATGGGAATACCCTGTCGGTCCGGCGAGCTGGTCGAGCGAAGAATTGATAATCAAAGCGGTCCTGCCGGCGATAACCGTTCGCCCCGACGAGTTTACTTCGTCGATCGAGATTGAAATTCGATTAGCTTTGGTCGTCGGGTGAACAATGCCGGGTGTATTTAACACTTTCGTGACCGGGTTCGCCATCGGTGGCGCACCGATTAAATAATTCCCCGGACCGTGTGCTTACCGGTGGACACGCGGTTACGTACTTTGAGATCGCGTATTCACCGGTGGTCATGGTTTAAGTGAAATTAAGTACGGTAAACGATTCTTCGGTCACGGAAGCGAATACTAGACTTTGCCGGGTTGGTTTGTCATACAATAAATTTTGAATCAAGAGTCAAGGTCTTGTCTCTTGAGCCAAGTGTAAGTACGCGAGACTAGATCTTGTATCTTTTCAGGAAAGAACGAACGGGGGTTTTCGAGATGATAGAATTATATTAAAAAATGAAAGTTTTTAAAAAGTGCAATAGTTTACGGAAGGGCCGCGCCGAGATGAGTAATTTGACTACCGATTTTGTGAAATTAAGTTTTTGTAAAATATAGAAAGAGGCACTGTTCCGCTGAGAGATATTGCATATTTTACTGCCGGTCGCGAACTCATAATATCAAATGTAAAAACCACGGATCTGACTCGTAGTATCCATAATATGCCAAACTTTAATTAACGTTTAAATATGTTTGCCAAATTGATATTGCAAACAAATTTCATTTTATTCGTCCAGGTCAGCAGATTTTTTTTTCTAATAAACACAGACCGATAATTCTTTATAATAACCGGATAATTGCAGCTAAAGGTAAAAAAAGAAACTGGTCGTTTCGTGAGCAACTACGCTGATCGGTTGAGCCTACACCGGGCGAGACTATCGAGTAGAGGAAGGGATTAAAAAAAAGGATAACGCGGAGTGCACAGAGCCGGGATTTCGCGTAAATGTTCATCCACGAGCGTGAGCTCGCTTTAATTTAATTAAAATAAATATTTTCATTCGTCTTCCCTTCACAGCGCGTGTCTTTACGTAGGTACTGTCTACTCGAACTCTTTGCCGTATACGAGAACGAGAGAGAGAGAGAGAGAGAGAGAGAGAGAGAGAGAGGGATAGGGAGAGGGAGAGGGGGAGGGAGAGGGAGAAGAGAAGATGGGAGAAGAAAGTAGGGAGGGAGAGGATTTTTCATTGCTAATATTTTTTTTTCTATTCCGCTAGCGACTCGAGAGAGGAGTCGCCAAGGCAGCTCCTCTTTTCCTCTCTGTTCTCGAGGGGGTAGCAGAGAGAAAAAAAAATTCCGTATCTTTGACGAAGCCGAAGAAGAGTCGTCGTACGTGTCCTTAAGCGACTGCGAGGCTTCCACGCTAATGAGGCGCGGCGTAATTAGTGAGACTGTCTACGGGGTGGACCCTTGACGAGAGGGCGGATCCCTCCTCGACGTCGAGTCGCTCTCTCGCCCTTATACTCCACGCATCCTCAACCCGTTTCACGATTTCTTACCGGTGCACAAGGAGACGCGCATGGCCGACACCTCGAAAGTTGCACAACTTTGAAAAATAACGTAATTAAAATGCATTCACACAGTTCCGAAAAGGAGGGAGAGGGAGAGAGAGAGAACGTGGGACGACAAAAATAAAAAATGAATAAATATTTAAGAAATAGTACGCCCATGTCGATCAAAGCGCGCGTTAACAATCTTCACGCTAGTGATGACTTTTATCAACATTTATTCCGAGCCTCGTAAAATATATCAAAGACTCTCATCTACCTCGACGCAACTAGGCGCTAGTGCAGCATACTCCTGTATAACGCGGTTAATACATTACGCGTTGTACAAATTCGCTTTGTATGAAATCGTGCTGTACAGGAATTCTTTCCGCGTAACGTGCGCAATGTACAGTAACGCGTTTGGTATTACTATTGCCGTGGCAACTTTTATTTTCTCTGTTCTATCAAAGATAGAAGACTCTATGTTCTGCATTCAATTATCCAAAAAAAAAAACATATTATTAATGAATGTAAAAAATTTTTTTTACTGCGTTCAATAAAATTCAATTTCTGCGATTTAGTATTTGGAGCGCTGTACGAGGAATTGCGTTATACGAAAACGACACTCGGAATAACTACAGGAATTCGCGTTATACGGGAATGTAGCGTAATCGTTAAAGAGGAAACCGCAAATTATCAAAATAGGTCCGACGTGTTACGAGGGCGTGGATCGCATCGGGAATGAAACGTTTTTGATAGACAAGCCGATCGTATCGGTCTACCAATGCCCCACGGGCATCGTTGAATGGGTATTTCCAAGTGTGCAGGGGATACGCGTTTGCCGGTGCGGTTTCGGTGGGTGGCTTACGGAAGGCGGGAAGGCCGATTTGGAGCACAATGCGGTTCAATGTCGAGGAAATTAGCCGCGGCGCTGCCGGTGACGCCCGTCAGCCCCACACGATGGAAAACAGCCCATATCCATCCCATCGAACCATGGGAGAGCCTCTGCGCTAGCTCGCAATAATATCGTACCTCTGTTTCGTCCCGGACGAATCTACACCGTGTCAAATACGCGTCCCCCAACGTTGATTTTTAGAACGCGGCAAAAAAAAAAGAAAAATAAATAAATAAATAAATAAAACAACAGGAATACCAAGAGAAAGGAAAAACAGTTTTTTTGCCCCGAATCTACGAGTTGTGTAATGTAATCGAATCGCAATTGATGAACGCGAGTTATTGATAAAAGAAGAACAGAAAAGAAAACGTTCCCCGAGGCACGGCTCCAAAGTTGGGATCCAAAGAAAATCATCGGGCATCGAGTGTATGAAGAGATCGCGAGGACAAGTTCGCCTATGCTCTCGAAGATGAATGGAGATTCTATAGTTAATAGGAGGCGCGGGGGAGGGGTTGGGAGATATAGGGGGGGGGGGGGGAGAGAGAGAACCCTATATCGCGCAGGTAGACATACGTAAAATGAATAGGCGAGGGTGAGCGAGCATTTAGAGAAGAAGCCTCTGTTCGCCCTCTATCTCCTCCCGCTTTGTCCGCTTCTCTTTTCTTCGGGATCAAACATTTCTTTTTCTCATGCAAATTTATGTCGTTATTTCCTCCCGTAATTATCGGTCGCGATTATCGCTCAGTCATCGTTTTCCGAACGCGTCACGCTCGCCGTCGCGGAATCTTCCTTTTTCCTCCGTTCTCTTTTTCTTTTCCCTTAACTTTAATGGGAAAATATCTGTACGCGTCGGCGAGAAGTTTTCCATTTTGTTTTTGTATTGCGAGGGCTAAAAAAAATAGAATCTTGCGTTTCTCTCGTTCTCTCCTCTCCCACTTCTCGCGCTTGAGAGACAGGGGAAAAGGTGGATGGGAAGGAAGAACGGATAAAAGAAACCCTGGCCATTCTGCCAGGAGTGTATAAGCGTCCTTTTGGCCGCCCACGGATCCATGGAAAACGACTAATGGATGGATAATGACGCGTAATGGATGCAGCGGACATTACAGGTAATATCTCGTGAAAAGCGGCAGGCATTTTTACTCGAGAAAAGGGGAGGGGTGGGGGGAGGGGGTGGAGGAAAAGAAGAGAGAGATTCCGTAAATAGACGTACACCTCGGTGACGATGGATGGGACGTAGGCGAAAGGTAATTTCCACGGGCGTATCGAGACTGAAGAACGCGTATGGAAGCTTTCAGGAAGGACTCTGCCGCTTCCCGTACGTTACACCTGCCGTTAAAAACTCGAAACGATCGACCCTCGAAACGTAATTTTAAGTATCGTCGCGATGCTTCGTTCATGATTTTAATCCGACTAATGCCAGTGATACTGGCGCACGGTATTCGTTTACCGGAATACAATATCCACGCGTAGGAAATCGCAAAACGATAAAGTACGTTTTAAAATATGTAAAAGCACTTCTATGAAATTTGTAAGAGTAAAAAAAGGAATAAATAATTGAATATAGACAACCATTAGGTTGCAAGAAACAAAGAATCATAATCTGTGTATATATTTGATCGATTATCGCAATGATTTCTGATACTCGAAAATCATCACCAGCGTGTAGAATTCTTTCCCGAGAATTTCAAACTTGGATCGTATAAAGGAAATTCTACGGAATTCGTAATAATGAATGAATAAATAAATAAATACAAATAAGTTTTACGAAGCAAGAAAAGGTCTGTAATGCTCATGCAATGTCAATATATTTGACCAATCTTCGCAATGATTTCTGATACTCGATAATCATCATCAGCCTGTAGAGTTCTTTCCCCGCAATTCGAGAACTGAATCGTATCGCGCGATATTTCCGCGATTGGTAAAACGTCGTGCGTGTGAGGAGAAATCGAGTAGCACTCATAGATTCGAGGTCGTCGTATCGACGGTAGCCCCTTGGTAGCAGTTCGACGGATCCCAAGGTTCGTCTTGTGCCTGGTTTCTGCACGATTCGAGCCTCCGTTGCCGCTACCGCTGGGTGCTGCTGCTGGTTCTGCTGCTGCCGTTGCCGCTGCTATACGAGTGTTTGCAGTCCACTTGAAACCAGTCCCGAACGAGCTCGCGTGCGTAACAGAGACAGACGGATAGAGGGAGAGAGAGAGAGGGAGAGAGAGAGAGAGAGAGAGAGAGAGAGAGAGAGAGAGAGAGAGAGAGAGAGAGAGAGAGAGAGAGAGAGAGAGAGAGAGAGGGACGGGGTATAGGAGGAGGGACGAGGGGGGCAGGAAAGATGGATAGAGACAGAGGGACAAAGCAAAAGAGAGACACGCTACGCACCGTCGCCATCAACGTGGCGGGAGGGCCAGGGACGAAGCTTAATTTGTCTAACGAGGGGCCTCCTGCACCTGTCATCTGGACGAGGAGAGATGGACGAACGGACGTAGTCCAACCCTCTCCACGGCATCCTTTTCGACTGGCGCGTTTCATCCCTTCGTAAGGAGGTACATTTGCTTGCTTACTCGCCGGCTCCGCTTTGCTTTGCTTTGCTTGCTTGCTTACGTACTACGCTGTCGTGTGTGTGTGTGTGTTTCTGACCCAGAAGGGGTGGCCCTCCCGACTTATTATACGGAGGGATGTTTTGTGTAGTTTAATGAAGCGACGATAAAAATTCGTTCGTTGCCACGGTTCATGTCATAATTCCACCGTGGAATCTAGACGATTGTTACGGGGAGTTAACAATGTTCCTCTTGACATTGTTTTTAATCCATGGGGAGGGGGGTTTGAAAGCGGCGGGACGCAAAGGCGATGAAATTCGAAAGAGGACAAACAGATGATTTTCTTTGAATTCCGGAAAGATCGTACCGCATCTTCGGCGAATTCTCTCAAGGGTTGTGGTCGGCCGGCTTATGCCTGTGTCTGGCATTCACACCCCTCGGTAAATCAATCACACATGGCCACCCGACCCTACGTAACGTTTTGTTTTTACGGTCACACGTAACTGCCGGTAATGGACTCGTAGGTGTGCATTTCTATACGCTCACAATGATATCGTGCTCACGCCTCCTCGGGGTGTCACGGTGTGTCAAGTCCGAGCGATCGTAATTCATCTTTTCGTGTTCCCCGTAATCGATACGCGCTCCGTGCGATGCTCCTCGATCCTTATCCTTGACTCGTAACCTTGCAATTTTTAATATTAAGAATAC
The DNA here is from genome assembly GCA_933228935.1 of Pemphredon lugubris. Classification (NCBI taxonomy): domain Eukaryota; kingdom Metazoa; phylum Arthropoda; class Insecta; order Hymenoptera; family Crabronidae; genus Pemphredon; species Pemphredon lugubris. The sequence continues at coordinate 38,936,771 of OW121819.1, read as the reverse complement.
CACTTGTCGTTCCTACGATTTTCCTCAACGAGAAGTTTCCATAAAAACGAATCGCGGACGATTCCACGAGGAGCGAGCCTCGTTTCGGGCCTTCGACCGACTACCCCGCAGCTATCTTGTCAATTGTCGCGGTACCGAGAGGGAAACTGTCGACAATGACGGCGAAGACGATGACGAATCGCCGGTAGAGAGCAATAATCGCGCTCGCCTTTGTAATAATACAGACAGACACGCTAGAGGGGGTATAGGGGAGGACGAGCGATATACGAGGGGCGGGAAGGTGGGAGGTGGAACATCCACTAATTGGATAATTACGGAGTACACCGCGTTTGTTTTATAATTGGGCGAAACCCGTGGAACCGTTGGTACCTCGACGTGCCAAACAACGAAACGGCCGGAGTCACGCTCTACGTGACGAACTACCCTCTGAGCTAATCCGGGACCAGAACCCCTCGGCTTTGCAGCCCCCCGGCTCGTGCTTCCGAGCCAGGACCGGCTCTGACCCCCGTCCCATCTACCCACCCCGGCGCACTCTTCTATCCAGCAACCATCCCACCCCACCCCTACCCCAACCCACTTCGCGATGCAACTGCCAGACTTGGAGGAATAGAATCAATTCCCCGTTACGTTCCATCCCATCCGATTTCATCGCACTCCAAAGTCTCGTTTGATCGGTTCAAAAATGATTAACGTTTCGCCTCTCGTTAATTGGGACGAATTTCGTCAATGACCAGAAATTGAATGCTTAAATTATCGTTAATGCTCGTCAAAATACGTATTGTTTGAATCGGAATACTAGTGAATCTACGTCGGATGAAAGTAGATTCGTTGTCGATTGTTATGATAAATGAATAAGCGAGTCAGAGGTGTGTGGAGATCGATGATTCAAGGAGCTCCTTTAGGATGCCTCCGGGCGATCGAGGAACAAAACGCGAAACAAGTATACGCTCAATGGAGTGGGATGCTTGTACGACTCCCAGGAGGGTGAGAAAAACAATGAATACCCCTGCGTGTTTTTCGTTCTATGAAGAACCATGTCGTCTGTGATCTCGAAGAGTCGCGTACGTTTTAATTCGGCTCTTGTTGCCGTGGCATTGTTCGGGAAATCGAGGGTGAAAAGAGAGACAGCGCGAGTTAGGAAAGCTTCGAACAACGCGTCAATTATCTAATGCGGGAGGACTCGATTTCTAATGTAAAACAACTTCGGTATTGTTGGATATATTGAAGTAATTTTCTGCGCACTATTAATTGCGAATAGCCAGTTCACCTTGGTAATACGCAACTTGTGAATTAGTTGGTTAACCGTTTTATTCTTATCGATAAGTCTTGGTTTATTGATAGTACATCTGAGGTAGGAATATTTGCGCGTGTAACTTTACGTTTCACTTATTTACTGCACGACCAACATTTGTAATAACAAATATATATATGCATGCGATAACTCACCATGGCGTTGTGGAAATGAACTATGCGGTCCTGGCAGAAGTCCATACGGCGGTGGCACTCTATTGTGATTCGTGTAATGCCTGAAAGTAACAGAAGCACCGTAATACACCCTGTGCGCTCGAAATGGATGCACCATTTCAAGTGAAAAACTATGATACGCGCTGTAATTATTAAGTAAAATCATAAATTACCCCAGCATTCTTCGTCCCGCTTCGCCCACGGAAACATTTTGCGAAGATGGAGTGAAACCAACTTGCGGTTTCCAATTATTTCCACTGCCGCGATTCATTTGTTCAAAATCTTGAGGCTTCAAAACTTTCGGCGGTTCTATAGCATTTTTTAATTTCTTCGCAGGGAAAATGAAATTATTACTATATTTTGGATCCCTAAATCTGACACTAGAATGCATAAAGTTCGTGTTACAATTTCGAATGTAAAATACGGTTAGATGGTTTTAGAAATGATTCTGCGATATACACACCAGTATACTTTATTATTTCTAACTGGTAGTCCATTTATTGGCGATGGTAAAGTACCTCCGTCTCCCACGCTATCTTCCGACAACAACACAGTGCCTCGCATTCCATCAATGCTTATCGGAGTTTCCGCATCGAATACCACGCGATTTGTATAAAGACCTGTTACGAATTTGTAACCGCTATTACCGAGTCCCACGTATAACCGATCGTCACCCCGTACATTTCGTTTCTCTAGAAAGCAAATACAAAAACGTAAGACATTAAAAATGAAATGTATTATTGATTTAATGGCAATGCGATGCGTACTCTCAGCTTCTGTTAAGGCCTCGTAATACGGCTCTAAAGCCTTGAACAGTCGTTTTTCATCTACAAAAGGAAGCAGAGCCACCCCTTGCCATGCGAATTTCTTCCCGTTTAGATCAATCTTAAAATCCTCGGGATAGAAATCAATAATTGTAGATCTCTGAAAATGTGCGATTAACAATTGAACGTTTATCGGACTGTCCTCGATTTACTATATTGGATTTGTAATACAAAAGACTAATACTTACCGGGTCGCTCATTAATGTAGCCCACGGCGTGGGTACATGTTTACTGCTAGCTGCTGGAAACACACCCATCAACTGCTCTAATGGCCTAAACTGTAACGCATTATTAAAGTGATTTTCTCTGCTCACCGATCCATTAATATAATTCTAGATAAATGAATTTAAATTACCGGTATAGTTCCTTTTTCAAACTCGGTAGAAAGACCGCCGATATTAATAAAGTCACTGGCGAATGGAGCGTAATGGTATGGGAAATACCATTTCCAGGAGGCACAACCTTGGTAATAATACCGTAGAACCCAACATAAACCGCGAACGTACTGGAGGGCTACGTTATTTCTGTATTTAAATCAAACGATATTAGTACGTGTCTCGAGTACCAAATATCATGTCAAACGTGTGAAATCTGTTGTACCTAAATGCCAGATTATCGGACGACACATCGAACTTGGATTCATAGTAACGATCTTTAAAACCATCTTCCCAAAGCCTAACTTCATCGTGTGCCTGATCGTCATCTTCGTCACTTTGCGAGACCTCTTCGAACTTACGTTTCTCCCCTTTGCCCTGTGAAAAATTGATCATTTATTTGTAACACAAAATACTAATCACTGAAAAACTGATGTAGGGAAATTCATGTGACATACCTCAGGGCAAATCATACTCTCCAAAGCTTGATTCGCATTTGTTCCCGTTAATGCGCGTTCGGTTGCGCTAGTATTAAAATTCCGGCCTTGTACACGCATCTGATAAGCTTCGTAACGAGCATTTTGAACAGGCTTAATTGGCTTACCCAACGGCTACGATCAAACGTGTACAAAATAAAAAATATTATTAAATATGTATTACACGAATTTAGTATCACGAAGATGTCAAAAATATGTAAATATAAATGAGGCGTAAGATATACCGTGGGTGCAAATTGTCCGGTTGGGACCCACTTTGGATTATAATTACTGATCGCTAGTAATCTTTTTTTCTTGTCCTTTTCGCGCTGCTTGAACGCCAGTTCGTTCTGCTGCCTCTTCTTGAAAATCTCATCTTCTGCCTCGCCAAGTTCAGACATTATCATCTGCACTCTATCTAAATTGACGTCTCCGCTATCCGTTATGAATCCCTGTAATTAATGTAAAAATTATAATACAACATTTTGCTCTGGTCTGGCTTCTACAAGAGCCTCGTTAATATTTATTTAGCTATTAACTTTTGCTACGTACACCTGTTTTATATACAGCTTTTTTATATAAATTAACAAGCCTATCAATAGCCCCTTCTCTAATTTCTAATGATGGGAGATGAGGCAGAAAATCATTTCCTACGAAGAAACACATGAACACCCAATCATCGATAGCTCGCTCAAAATCGTACTTAAATGGTAGATTAGGCATTTGTAACTCCCTCTCTAAGTATTCTCTGAGTACATTTAAGCGCACAAATATGAACTGGCATTCAGAACCAAAACTATTTTCTTCCTCTTTTTTATTAAGTTCTGCTCCCGTACACTCTTTCATATCGTGCCCTAATTGACCACATATATCGCATGGCTTTGGTTTGTTTGGCTTAAACTCTTCGCGAATAATAGTGAAATTGGGTTCATGCGTAGCGAGACCCAACATGATTAAATCAGCGTCTGCTCCACACAGGACGTGCTGTGTATTCGGATCATGATCGGGTTGCGCTGTTGCGTAAACAAAGAAATTATACAGTATTGATAAATCACATATTTCGTTTCTCTACACATTTAGTTAATGGCTATGAATTTACCTCTTTGTCTGCGTATAAAATCCATTATTTTATGTTCACCTTCGCCTGGTACATTTGCATCGCTTAAAATGACTTTAATGTTCCTCCACCCTGGATCGTTATTCAAACGTTCGTGGATATAATAATTCAAACATTTTGATAATCTTGCCATAAATGGCGTACCCTAAAATAATAAACCTTCATAAATGAAACACCGTAACCAATCCTTGATACTAAAATGAAGCTTGTTTACCAACCGGCGTAATGCAGTTACTATCAAAATGATCTTCTTTAGCCTTTTCGGGTGGCAAAGAAGCCCCTTTAAGACTTAGCTCGGAGCGTATTCTCTGTATTTCATTTATTTTTTCATTAGTTTCCTTCGATGCCCTGAACCTTCTTGATCTCTGTTGATTCATTTTAGCCCGAGGAGCCTACAAATATTTAATCCAACACATGAAAATGCATCAACAGGAGTTTTAAAACAGTTTTGTAACAAAGGTACTCACAACACCATCAATTGCCATATAAAGTAATTTCCTTGGCCGCACAATACAGAACAACCGGTCAATACATTCAAAAATAGCTTCCATCATTTCGTCTTCATTTTTTGGAGCTGGCCTATAATAGTAATACGTGTTAGACAGAAACTACTCAAATGTATTCAATGCATCATTACTCGTTGACCTGAATACTTACTTATCCTCGGGATGTGTACAAGGATGAATTATACCGTTCATATCAAGGTACAAATTATCAAATTCTACCCCGTTTGGATTAGCATCTGCAGAATTCACGGGAACTCGTACTCCATCCGTGGTTACTGACTAAAAAAGCAAAATATGGGAACATAAAAACAGGTTAAACCAAACGATGGAATGATATTAAATAAATTTGTGAATTTGCCAACAAGCAAACACGGCATAGCTTATAAATGAATCCTGTAGTTGTGAATTGGAAATATACAAAAATACAAAAAATAAATAATAATAATTATTGTTTTACCTATCGCAGAATTCAATCATTTTTAAGTGATCACAAATTACACTTATATTTGTTACACTTATCATAATATGCCAATAATGCAAATAATCTAATTTTAAACAAAACTATTTTCCCTTTTTACATAATCATATTTGTGTGAAATAAATGACAAGAAAAGTTTCCCATGAATGTTTTACAGTTCTAACACGACAACGCACTACAATACAAGCTAATAGCTGTGTCGTATAATGTAACACAGTATAATCATTGGAATGTATAATGTCGACGTACACAATGGTACGTTATGTCGTTTCTTTGTTGTTGAAAAACACATTTTGTTATGCATGCACCAAATTTGTGAATATTACAAGCCAAAGACAGACAGCATTAACGCAATGCAAATTTATTACGAAACAGCTTACAATTTATAAAAACGCGTCATGTACTATAAAGAAACACGGGCTGTACACAGCAGTACTTAAAGTAACTGTAGTGCAAAAGAACTTGCAACAGTGGTGTAATAAATTCGCGTTTGTTTCACACAATTCGACTGCATTATATTGCGTCGAAAACAAAATACTCTTTGCCCAAACAAACAATCTAACCCACCTTCTGTTCAATGCATTCTACGATTACGGAAGGATACTTCCGACTCAACCAACGAAAGAAAGCTGGTACGCCCATCTTGATCGGACAAACGGTATCTCAGCGCGCAGTATACAGCTTTGTACAGCTTTGTACAATCTTATATTCTTAAATCCTTCTGAAAACTTGGGAAACAAGAGCTGTCTTCACTACATAACCATGCTAAAACGCGCAAATTTGGCCGTCATGGACAACGCGCTAAACACAGAATAGCATTCGTAACATTTAATATTTCCCTATTGTGCTGCCATCTTTCGAATTTTTCCCACAAGAACATCATCCAGTTCGTTTGTCTTGGTTTGTATGTACATACCTTTCTATTTGTAAATTGATAAAAAAAAGGAATATATCAATTCCAACAATTGCCGACAGTTTTCATTTTATACTGTAAACTGTGATTCTCGTTTTTTATGTCATTGTTAAATATGATCAATTTCCCACCCTGCACTTTTTTTATAAACCGGCCCCTCTATCTACCGGTCTCCTGCGCATAGTTGAAGTCATAAAATGTGATGCTCATTCATATTTATTTAATAATTTGTACTACGTATGTACGTGCACTTTGAACCGAATTAGATCGTTTGTGTTTTTGATAACATAAATACGTAAATGGCAGTAATTACCTTATCTGTTTAAGTGTCGTATCTGGCAAAGTGTATTTAAATTTTAACATAAAAGGTCAAATATTTTTGCTAATATTTAAATAGACAGACCACACGATTTATGTATATAACACTGCATACCTAAGATAAAAGTTTCGCTCAGTATTTCTTTCAGTAACGTGTCTTAACGTAAAGTAAGTACATCATGGAAGAAGAAAGAAATATTCTGCATGGACCACCCGAACCTGCGATAGAATTTAAAAATTTGTCATTGGGAGAATTAATTTTGAATCAGTTATCAGTTCATGGAGACGGAGTAGCACAGGTGAAATTTTGTATTTCTTTTATTTTTTGTTTTCTTTATGTTTTCAAGTTGAATACAAATATGTGTATTTGGATATTAACAAAATTGTTTCTTACAGATAAATGCTTACACTGGAAGAGAGCAAACGTTTCGTGAAATTCTGCATGTTAGTAAAAAACTAGCAGTTGCTCTTGAGACATTAGGATTAAAAAAGGATGACCGTATGGCCATATGTAGCGAGAATAATATCGAATTTTGTATACCTGTATGTGCTGCATTCTACTTGGGTGCTACAGTTTGTCCGTTAAATCCACTTTACTCGGAACGGGAATTGGAGCATGCATTGAGCATATCAAAACCAAAATACATTTTTGTGTCGCCGATAGCGGCAAGTATTATGGTCAAAGTAGTCGCACAATTACCCTGGCTACCGAAGATAGTGATGTTAACGGAATCTGACATCAATGAGCTACCAACCATTGCGAATTTAACATCTGATGTTACTGTTGATAATAATTTCCGTGCTTGTCCTGCGGACATCAATAATCATGTAGCAGTGATTTCATGTTCTAGTGGCACTACAGGACTACCGAAAGGGGTCATGTTAACAGACAATAATTTATTAACAGTGATAAGGCATCTTTCTTACTGGTCGCCGGACATTTTAAACAGTAACGCAACGTCTTTAGCACTTCTGCCATTTTTCCATGCGTATGCTTTTACTGTCCTTCTGGTCAGACTCATATATGGAAACAAAAATGTCATTCTTTCACGTTTTGATGAAAAGGTGTTCTTACATGCAATTCAAACGTACAAGATCCAGTATTTAACTGTTGTACCACCGCTTATGGTGTTTCTGGCAAAACATCCGATTGTAGACCAATACGATTTGTCGAGTGTTAAAGAAATCTGGTACAAAAAATTCAATTTCAAAACCTACTCATTAACGATATAAATAGGAAATTATCCAAACATTTCGTAATATAGGTGTGGCGCAGCTCCTTTATCAGAAGAAATTGCAAAAACTGTTGCAAAAAGATTGAATGTATCACATATAAGGCAGGGGTATGGATTAACAGAAACTACGCTAGCCGTAGTCAGTACACCAGAAAATTGTAAAAAACGTGGAAGCGTAGGAATACTAGCTCCTGGTGTTTCATGTGAGAAATCAAAGATCCTTATCTAATTGTTCACTATTTTTGACATAACGCTATGTTCCATTATTATCTTTAGGTAAAGTGATACCTGACCATGGCGATGGGACTGGCAAGGCTTTAGGACCAAACTGCAAAGGCGAATTATGTTTCAAAGGCGACTTAATAATGAAAGGTTATTGCAATGATGAGAAATCTACAGCAGCGACAATTGATAAAGATGGTTGGCTGCACACCGGAGATGTAGGATATTACGATGAAGATGGATATTTTTACATAGTCGATCGATTAAAAGAACTTATCAAGTACAAAGGTTTTCAAGTTCCACCAGCTGAGTTGGAAGCATTATTATTAACATGTCCTGCGATTAAAGATGCTGCAGTAATAGGATTACCACACGAGGAAGCAGGGGAATTACCGTTTGCTTTTGTTGTTAAGCAAGAAAATTCTGATATAACTACGGAGGAAGTTATTAAATATGTGAATGGTAGGTATTTCTTATCGTGCGAATACATCGCGTTTAGATAGTTTAAATAGCAATACAATCACGAGAGACATTTCCACCTATGTTGCAGAGCGGGTATCAAGTCATAAACGACTCCGGGGTGGCGTGAAGTTCATCAAAAACATTCCTAAAACTGCATCGGGAAAGATTCTGCGTCGCTTATTGCGTGACACGCTCAAATCAAAATTATAAAACTCCTATAAAAGGACGAAGGGATTGTTAAATATATTCTAATTTTAAGTATCAATCGGTGTTAGAATTAAGGGATACAACACAGATTGTGGTGTTATGTATTTGTACAACGTGCATAATCTTCAACTAACACTACACTTTGAGAGAAAAAAGCTTATGCAGAACTTCGAAAGACTCTAGTCACATCTCAGCGTATCTCTGCACTATGTATAAATATATACGTATACATATGTGTGAACTGTATTTCGGAAAACTGTGGTAATGCCCATCACTATTGCGAGTTTCGTTTTACTTCAGCTAGTATATAGTTCAAACATTCCTGATGTTTGCAAGCATTAGATGCGTAAATCGTTCGTCCTGCGCAATATTTATTACTAACTACTACGCGAATACATACTTTTCCATTGGGTATAATTCAATCGAGCTGTGCAAATGAAGGCCAATATCTTCCGGGACAGAGTAAACACATAAGAGTAACGACACCAAATATAATCTATAGTAATATATTTAAAAAAGCAAGTGCAATTACTAAAATATTGACACTTACGTGAATGTAAAATTGTTTACATAAATCTAATAATAATAGTAAAACGCATCCAATGCCACCAATTTGTGTAACTTTATTATGATACAATGCATTTAGAATAATTTAAACGACACAAGCAGAGTTTAAATTGTACTTACAATGTACAACATAACATTGGTAGTAAAAACAATTGTGGTTTTAATCAGTTTAATTGATTTTATAGAATGGTCAATTAATATTTTCAAGTGCCATCCTAATAAAACCATGATGTGTTCTACAGAATTCTCAGTATGCCCTGGAAATCCGTATCCGTGAAATTATCTGTGAAGGTATTCGTGAAATTTCTGTGTAGAACATTTATATGTATACTACATATTCACTATTTGAATATCATATTACTATCAAGCTATTGGTAGAAATTCCTGTAATGAATAAAGTGTGTATCATTTCGAAAATAGTTGGATTTGAATCATATTTTAACTGATTCCAATATCAAATAAAAGCATAAGCATTGAAAATCTCGTCTCCATAAATGGCGTGTTATAAATATCCTGCCTCAGGTAGGCTCAGGAGAGTGTTTTGGTTCCCATCAGGTATGTATGTATATAAATACAACCACGTTCGACTGGATCCTAACCTCAATGTGGATCACGGATTCAAGTCGAGAAACGAAAACACTCTACTGATTGTGAGACCACAATGTAGTTGAATTATGAATTACGTAAAACGTTCACGTGTAATATTTGGGAAATCTGTTATTAATCCGGCGCAATCTGCAACCGTGTGATCTGAGACATTTTTCTGAATCAGAGTATAGAAACGATATATATACGTGGATGTTTTTTAAAGCTGTAATTGAAAATATATCAATTATCAATATGTCAATATTGTAAATATATATTTATACCGATATATATGGAGAACTATAATTCGCAAATATCAACAAAAAATATGAAACCTTGGTGAAGTAAGCCGGCGGAATGTTGGATTAACGTTTCGACAGCAGTGACAAGTCCAATACTTGTTTAAAAAAATATATAATTATTAGTTTACTCATATTTTTTATAAGTTTTTTTACACGTCTAAGTTGATCTCATTGAAATATGTTAAAGGCAAGACCTAACTCAAGTTAACCTAGAGGATGCCTTCTTTTAATAAATTGACATGTTCAAGAGACTTTATTTGCATTATAGATTTAAAAAATTATTTTGCTCACCATGATACACAAAGGCTGTACGATACTGTTAACTACTTCCTTAAGACAAATGGAATGTTCAGATATGATCTATACATTTCAATCGGGAACAAGATTTGTTTTACTCTATCGTTATAAACAAAAGGCATATTTTACATCCAATATACGGAATAAAAGAAGAAAAGCTGCTACCAAAGAAATAGTGGCACCGCTCATGCAAGAAAAAGAAAGAAGAACGGAGCGTGTTTGTGAATATGTCAACAGAGTTAATCCAGAATTATTGAATATTATACCAGATAAGTTACTCAAACCTACAAAATTAATTAACGGTGGACTATATGTAATAAATACTGAAACAGCAGAGCAGATTGTTTCCTCGATTATGGATGACCTGTCAAAGAATGAGACACGTGTAATTGAGTTAAATCCTGGTATAGGTCTACTGACAGAGAAATTATTAAATGCTGGTGTCCCATCGATACACATGTACGAAGGGAATAGTATACTTTACAGAAACTTAAGGGGCTTAACAGATAAATATCCGGATCGATTGAAATTAAAACAAATCAATCTCTTTAAGATTGCGAAATTACAATATATGGATGAAGAAAATGGTACTACAGTGGTGGAACACGCATTACGGAATGTAGAATGTAAAGAATGGGGAGAAGATACTTGTATGCAAGTTATTGGGGCTACAGCCGACAGCATCTTTTTCAGACACATAATACTCAGTACGGTGTTTAAAAATTGCTTCATGTTGTATGGACGAACAACTTTTTACCTTGTGATAGATGCAACCCTATGGATAGTTAGTGTACATTAATACATTTATTACTTTGGCGATCAAAGAATACTGTCATATAATTTACAATGAAAACTGAATAATATTTTAACACCGTTATTCTTTTCAGAAATATGTCAGCAATATGTTCCATAATACCACGAACATCTTGCTTCAAACTTTATTTAATTACAAAAACCTTGGAACAGTAAGTAGGAAGTCATTTCTGCCATGGAAAAGACAAACGAATGCACAATCAACAAACGTGCAGAATGGCAATCTTAATATGAATGAAATGCATATTATTAAGATTGAACCAAGGCCAGACCTGTTTATAGAACCTTTAAACAAGGAAACCATTATACAGTTCTGGTATTTTATTAGACACTACGTTGGCAAAGATCGAAAAAGAATAATACCTGAATTAGAGTAAGTATTACAAGACAAAACCGTCAGAAAAGAATTTTTCTCGAACATATAAAAATTGTGTTATCTCATAAATTTATTTAATACTTAATGGAGCTTTTTTTCAGGAAACTGATCCCAGATTGTGGTCCAAGATTAATAGCGAGACAATATACTGTGTTTACCGAATTTACTGATTTAACACCACAAGAGTTATTAGATCTTTTTTGCGACATTAAATCATGGCCGGAATTTGAAAGAAGTCACTTTATGTCAGCCTTAAATATAGTCTTCGAAAAACATGGACTATTATATCATTTGGTCAACGATTCCGACACGGAAGATCTACAAGAAACGCCCGATCCAAATAACAGTTCAGGATCAGTCTATAGTGCTGATAATGAACCAGAGATCTGTACAAATTACAAGAACAAAATATAAATTTGTAATAAAATGCGAAGTTAGAACGAAAATTTAATATCGAACCCTATTTTTCTTTTAGCTCAGTATTACACAGATATTTTTTGTTGTACCTTCGTGTCAATTTAAGTTTCACGTAAATTAGAGTTATTGCGCAAAAATACGTATAATAGTAATATAACAAAAATAATAATACACGAAATATTATTACATATGTAAAACTAACAAAATGACTTTACATATTTAAACATCTAATATTTGTTGCACTCTTTAAATAAATCTTTTAATTGTTCAATTACCTTTTTCTCAAGCGACCAACCTTTGATTACAACAAAATTTGAAGTAACATATCTGGTTACCAACGTGCGATAATAACCGGTCATCCGCCTTAATTCTCTCATTTTATTCAGTTGTGGTTGTCCTTGAAGATACAGGGTCACGACAGGTCGGCTTTGAAACAACACAGCATCTTGAACGGCCACTTCTAATACTTTGCAATTTTGCGCAATATTGACGACGAAATTAAAACAAAGTGTTTGTGCAAGAAATATATACTTATACACGTGCGTTACACAGTCGTTTATTTCTTAGCTTATAAAGTCGTGCAACTAAACTGTTGATACAACATGAAGTGGCTAATCTTTGTTACTTCATTATTAATATTTAATTACACAAATTTGGGTCAAGACATCGTATTTCCAGATGACGAAGAAACATCTCATGTCAGTGGGAATAATGCAACGGTAATTGTTTTTAAATATGCATGTACATTTGTTCTGGTTTACAATAACCGGTACACATGGATTATTTTTCTGCAGATAATGGACCGTTTACCAGTGTCTGCGCCAAACGAATGTCCACCAAATATGCTTCTTTATCCTGGCGCGGGAAATACTAGTACATGGTTGTGCGATTGTAGACCAAGATTTTTATACTTTCCTTTAAACGACAGTTGCCACGAGGCTTACAAGCAAGGACCTTGTCCTCCACAAAATTATGTAATTCTTCCTAAAGACGAAGCAGTTCCACAATGCGTAAAGAATCCGTGCATGAAAGATGGCTTAGTTTCATATAATAATACCTGTCACCCTCTAAGAACAATAGGTGGTCCATGTGGTCGCGATGGAGTATTAGGGGTAAACGAAACAACATTTCAACTAGAATGTATACCGGCTGATATTGCGCCGTTCGTAATAATTCAAGCACCTAAAAGACAATGTCCAGCAGGCAGCCGTAGAATTGCACTAGGTGTTTGTAAAAGCCCGGTTTGAATTTCACTCTGTCATTTAAGACCTTTAAATTGTCGGCGGTCAAAGTTTCTGCAAGATATAAATATTTCTCATGCTTTTATGTTTTTCGACTGCAATAAAACCAATTGTAATGTATCAGAATAATTCTTATATATTATAGCAATATATATATACATATTTACAAAAAACATTTCAGAGTATATTTACGATACTTTATATATAATACGAAGTCCTCCCACGTCGCACATTAACTTGTTAAGCATCTTTTTCGATTGCACGCTTATAAAATTTATACTATGTCTATGACTGAAACAAACCTATGCTAATTGCAATTCCTATCTTTTTTGTTCCATCATTGTATATGTTGATTATAGTAATGTGTCCGTATATACGAGTAGGAGATACATAGTATAATGCAATAATACAATATTTTATCTTCAATGGTTTACATAATTTAAAACAAGCAAGCTCATTTAAAAAAATATTCACCTATCAACATGAAATGGATTGTAATATTAACTATGAGAGTGATAAGATTCTAAATGTACACAGTCTTGATATGTATGAATTTCGAAAAATAAAATTTATCACTGAAATGAAAATATATTTTTACGAATACCAGTGTCAATGGAAAACTTGTTTGATCTCGCGCACAGCGGAACAGATGGTACTTCAAAAACAGAATGTAAACCAATCATTTCAGCGTGTTTCCTTGATTTCATTGAGGTTCTTGTATCTCGTTACTCGAAGTAGCTTCAATCAATCTTTGTCTTTCTCTGTACATTGAAACTTTCATATTCTCCAACTGATGATAACGTAGCACCTTTAATACAGCAAATACTGATAAGCCAACCCAAATAGACAAGCTACTCCATGTACCAAACTGCGCTGCACCCAGCTCAATGTGAAAACCGGAGGTATCGATTTTGTCTGCCTTGTCGATATCATTACCAGCTGCCAGTTCACACGATGGAAATCTCTTTGTCATACATTGACACCAGGTCATAAAACCTAGTGTCACGATGATGGCAGCAATCAAGGTAATAGTCGTAAGAAATATCGTACTAAGGATATCTATACATGCCGATAGGAAGGAACTGTCCTCACCACGATACATAAGCATTGAAAGTCGATAGATTTGCACGGCAGATGTTGCGAGCAGTAACAAGCCGACTAATATCGTGTAATTACAGTATGCTTGCGATGCCCAATTTGGTACAAATTGGCCATCCGACTCTTGCCAAGTTCCTGTCGAGAACAATAGACAGTGTCCTCTGTAAACAGAAAATAGTCACGCATAGTACATGTGTTTTGTGTACTTTACAAATACTGCCGAATAACTCATTATTACCCGAACTCATCGTGATGCAAACTCATAGGTACGATAATGCAAAGAGATAAAATGAGAGCTACGACATATCCAGCTATTTGACTGAGAAGTAAAATATTAGTTAGAGCCATTTTAGGATGACAATACGAAATTCGTGATTTACAGAAGTTCTCCTGTTAACGGGAACGAAGAGTTTTTGTTTTTTGTGACACGCGGCAAGCTACGCCTCCCGATTACAAGTCTAGCGCAATAAACGTCAGTCAGCTTTGTGACTGTTGTGACTGAAGGAATATTAGCAATATACACAACCACACACAACTGACGCAAACCAATCTGGATGCAGCTCAATGCAGCTCAACCTTATTTCATTGGTGCTTATCATTTGGCGCTAGTCAGCGCTAGTTGTCATTAAATGGCACCGAACGGCTTTAAAATATGGATGAACAGTGCTGTAAACTTTTCGAAATATCCATTTTCAAACTGATCAACTTTTAAAACATACCGACCGTACGACATATAAAGTTACAGAGAAACAAGTTTATTTCACTGAGTAATCGTTGAAACAAAAGCTGAAAGCTAGAAGTATCTTGTGACTTGAAACATCTCTCGAATGATTTACACGTTTCGCAGATAATTACATTTTAATGCAAAGCACGTAGATATCTGCTCAGTGTGTCAATGCTGTTTTTCTCATTAGTGCAGGTACATTTGTACGAAGAACTTAAATAATTTACGGAACATAGCGAACCCAACGAATGTTTCTTTTTCTTCCGCAATGGTAACCACATATCTACGTTGCGGTAAAATCAGTTGATATTAAACTTTGTGTTTAGCAAGCTTTTGCGTGAAAATAATGCTCTATATATTAGTAATCACTGCGATCACCGCAAAACAAAATTGAGATTTGAATACCGTACCGTTAAAATCTGTGTGCAATAATTAAAATGTTACGAGGAAAATGTTCATTCTTCGCAACTAATTTCGCAATATTCGAGGGTGGTGCGAGAACAACGACGCAATATTAATTCCGCTCGACGGAACGCAACATTGTGCATCATAGTGTTTGGAGAAATGAGTAAACATCGCTGACAATAAAGGAACGATTACTTGAGTGCAACGAGATTAAGATATATACAGCTATATTGTGGCGAGCGATAAAAAGGACAAGTGAGGTTGATCGGCGTACAGGGTGTATAGAAAAAGAGAAAAAGCGCTTGGACCTCGCAAGTATCAGTGTCTCTCTCCAAAGTCAGCTGATTTCAGTCAATGAGAAACCAGTGTTTCGTTTCGCAGTGTTTGTCAGTATTCCCCCGATGGTCGGACGTGTTAAGCCCGTGTGTACAGTTGCCTATGTGTGGTGCATCTAAAGGAAAACATTACGCAGCTAGAACTCCGTTACATCCGAATCATCGTATTATGTTAACAATCATCGCGCTGAGCTGGACACGTGTAGGAAGAATGGAAATTGCGCGAAGGAATTGCTTTTCCCGCACGATACTTGAATAACAGGCCTAAACAGAACATATGACGTGAGATATCCTCGAAAATCTCATGTCGTTCTCAGATTAGAGTGTCAAACGTGGGAGTAAAATGTCTTGGTTGGGATGTTTCCCCTGGTCTCAAGGGATCAAAAAAAGGGCCTGCAGATATCTCTTACAACGATATCTCGGCCAATTTTTAGAGGAAAAATTGACGTTGGATCAGCTCACAGTGGATTTGTACAATGGAACTGGTCGTGTAACCAATGTCAGCCTTGATGTACAGGTAATCACGTTTTCTTTGTCTCTAATTCCTTTTGTGCAGTGCATGGTATACATTTACTTTGCAACTGTACGGGGCGCTAGCTTCATGGAATTCCTTGAGAATACGTAACATGGACAATCCTTGTGATAGTGTAAAATGGTTTTGTAGAATGTGTATATCTAAACTATGAGAAATAAACGCTGCTTTTGCAAATATGTTGCTTTACGGCACATTTTTGTGGCGACAGGCCCTCAATGAGATGGGAGAGCAACAGCATCTTCCATTGGAATTCGTTGATGGTTTTGTGGCAGAAATGTCGGTCAGCATACCTTGGTCAGCTTTGTTGAGCGAAGCCAGCTATGTGGAGATAACGAGTCTTAGGCTGACGGTTCAACCGAGGCATAGGCTGGAAACTGGAACTTCGATGTTTGAATCTATGTGGAGTTCTATGACATCTAGCATGCAGCTTGCACAAGAATGTTTACAGGAGGATGCGCAGAATGCTGGAAATACACAACCTTTGGAAGGAGTGGAATTATTTGCACAGGCTATAGACTCAAGTGAGGATTCGTATATATTTTGTGTATAATGCTACAAAGAATGCAAAGATAATTATATTATTTAGGGGCAAATGTCTGTAATTATAACGAGTTGTATTAATTTTAGTTTTATGCAGGGTAAAAGTTAGGTTTATAGACACTGTAATACGTTTGGAACATGTACCATTGGATTCTACGACGGGTGTTGCAATAGAAATGTGCATAAAAAATCTCGAGTATTCGGATGAAGCAGGATTAGACCCGAGTAGTACGTCCCTAGATCCTGGTCAGTCAACAAAAGGATATGTAGTCTCTGCATTCACGACCAAACGGTTCTACATGGAGGGAGTGACCTTCCACACTGATGAATTTCCATCTACTGCTAGAACTTTTTCTAGAAGTATAGTCACAACAAGTAGGGGGTCGACACCAGATTCTAAGGTAGTATTTCTTGTTAGAATTACAAGTGCAAAAGAGAAATGTTGAGAGGATTTAGTAGGAATTTTCTTTTCTTTTCGTAGAATTCAGACGGCCAATTTTTCTCCGCACAAATATCTCCCACTCAAAACACGCAAACTCCTCCAGATGGGAGTATTATTAATAATTTAAGTGAATCCAATCCCATAATGTTTGCCAAACTCGCAGGCAGACAAGAAATAAGATTAAAGGTCAAACAAGGGGAGGGTGTCTCAGGGCCAAAGGTAAAAGTTAACTAATGTAGAAATTAATTAAATATATAAACTTCATATCTCAAAATATACAGACAGTCGAATCCAATTAAGCTACATTGTACTTGGTACAAAGTAAAACAGAACTAATTACTTTAGGTAGAATTAGAAGTAACTCTGGGATCCTTTACTTCCTTCTTGAGTCCTAGGCAAGTGCATGTCTTGTTGGAATTAGGACACGGACTCGCGTCGCCAGATTTAGAAGACATGAGCAATGTGGCACCAAGGACATGCGCCGAGAAACCTATGGCTGGTAGTGACTTTAATCGTGTTGAGCGAGAACTTATTCATCAAATACATCCATCTCAAGGATTACGAACTATGGTAATCAAAGTAATATATGAAGTAAAGCCCACTGACACGGGAATAAATAAAAAAAATGTAAATGATGGATTAATGATTCTCCCAAATGATAGGATCTGAGGCATACGCAAGGATGGTCGACGGCATCGTTAGATGAGTCTGACAATGAAGACGAATTTTTACCAATGCGTCTACCAGGAACTGCGTCGATGAGCGATTCTGTTATAAGCAATAATACTAGTATGGAAGATAGTATATCAGCGAGTAGTGTTAATTCTAAAAGCTCATCTGCAAGTTTACGAAAGCAAAGCAAGCATAGACATAGCGTCGATAATAGTCCTTCCGCCGAAACTTCTCACTTTAATGTGAGGGTATCTTCCGTAGCTGTAGTTTTATTACACGAAGATATATTGACAATGTGCGTAGAAGGCAGTGGTTTGACTTGTACCAGCATATTACAAATGAAGAATTCCGCCGATGAGTTCTTTAAACAGTTAGGAATATTTGCGGCAGGGGGATATGGAAACAAGGATTTTGACAAGGCGTCAAAATTACTTCTAGATGCTTGCCGACTCAGTCATATCAGGTATATACGATGGCAGATAAACACTGAGCCTCAGGGTATCAACAGTGTAAACATTTTGATGAGTTCTATTCCTTTATTACAGATTACTCGCTGCACCATTAATCATTGAAGGAAGGGAAAGGACTACCGCTTTGTCCTCTACGATATCTGGAACTTTAACTTTAGCTAGCTTAGAAATCGTAGAATGTTTAGTAGATTCAAACAACTCTGGTATGAATGAAATTCCTCCAACGGAGCATATTGAATTACTTGGTTTTTCCAAAGAGAATGCAACAAATTTTGGCTTTTCAAATAAAACTGACTTTAAAATGAAGTTTAAATATACGGAAGATGCTCATACAGTACGGCATGCTCAGTTAAGAAAATGTGCACATCCACATACGGAAATTGAGTAAGCGCATACATACTGATTTCTCTTAACAGATATAACATATAATCTTTGATTTTTGGCGTTAATGTGTTCATTACTTTCGCAGTATTGAAATGGAACCGTGCAACAGTGAAGTAGATATAACAATTGTGGACCGGATATGTGCCCTACTAAACCCACAGCCTATTTGTGTTTGTAATCCTGCATCAAATACTAGGGATATGGTAGGGCTCTCAATAAAAATATAACTAAATCTAAACCACACATATTACTATTATTTAATGTGGAAATTGTTATATGTTTTATTATGCACTTTGTAGAATCAACAAACGTTGTTCTATCAAGCTGTAGAAAGTCCGACACTGCCAGACTTTGGACTCGTCATAAATGTATCTTCTTCAAACTATACAATAAAATTGAGGTAATTAGCGTTTTCGGTTACACTAAATGAAATCGTACACACTTTTGTGACGTTTATTTATATTTATGTACGTGTACACAGATTTCCAGTGCCAGACCTAAGACCGTTACATGATATGAATCGGGCACCATGGTGGAAAAGATCCGTAAGATCGGATTATATGATACTCAAAATGACAGATGCACAAATTCATTCCACCATCAAGAGTCGACCACATTATTTAGTAAAGCACGAGATTCAGTTTCGAAAGCTATTGTTTTCGTACGCGGAAACCGATACAGATGCACCAGTTGATTTAGGTAAAGCAACGGCTGACGAGAGAAATAATGGATCTTGCCAACAAGTTAGCGAAGGATTTGGTTGTGCGAGAATAGTGATAACAGTTTATCCGCAACGTTTGAATGGTCAGTTGGAAGATAGTTCCGAAGGAGACCCAGATTCCAGTTTGGATGAAACTTTGGAAAATGCGCCTAAACACCAACCGTCGCCATTCAGCTCGAAACGCGTTATTCATGAATCTGATACACCTCATTCCAGACCCCATGTACATGGCGAGAAAGATGATTTCAATCAAAGGTGTGCAGGAGTAATTCTTCTAGCGGTGATGAAAACAAAAACGTAAAGGCCTTTCAGCGTTTTGTAAAATATATATTTCTATTTTAACAGAGAAGGTGAAGAATTAATTATACCTGGAAGCCGGGAAGAAATGCTCGAGTTCATGGATGAAGGCATTCGTGGATCTAGAATTCAACTTGAACTTAATTTCCCTTGTGTTTCCGTCCAAATACCATCTAAGCATCTGTACGAATTACTATATAATAGATTCAATTCTGACCTTTTCCTGTGGACACCATCAGCACCAAGGCCAAAGTACACTTC
This sequence comes from Pemphredon lugubris, assembly GCA_933228935.1. Lineage (NCBI taxonomy): Eukaryota > Metazoa > Arthropoda > Insecta > Hymenoptera > Crabronidae > Pemphredon > Pemphredon lugubris. The sequence goes on along the minus strand of OW121819.1, from coordinate 38,916,693 downwards.
GCATATGGAAGGTCACATAGGTCTTGACTTGGCATCTACGCTACTGCAAGAACCCGTTTATCCCAGGTAACATATTTAGCGTTACTTTTCATAAATTTGATTCTACGTTCGTCAGAAAACATACAACATGTCTGTATATTTTAGATTTAGCATGTGTAAAAGCGGAATTCAATATGACTCTGATTCAGACTCCGACGAAGAAGGAATATTTCAATCGGCTGCAGAGAAGAGCTACAGACAACATAAAAGCAAAGTTTCGAGGAATGGCCAGAGTAACCTAGCACTGATCTTAAACATAGATCAAGGTCTTCTGAGCATGTTCACTCCTGTTCGCGACTCGATGCGTAACGTTATTCCCGGGCAACAAGGAGAGTTGATAATTCGCGTAGAAGACGCGAGAATATTTTCAGTAACCGCATATAATGGAAACACGAATATGGGTTACGTATGCACCATGATAAAAGATATATCTTTGAATCATTGTGGATTAATGACAACCCCGTCTCAGACGCCCCCGTTAAGATCCATCAATAGTGTTACGCCGAGACATTATCAGCCCACTATATATGGAAGCGACGCCGGTGCAAATGTAACAGGAACAAATACTAACGATAAAGATATGTTGATGGTCGCAATTCGGATACAAGCCGCCCATCAGACTCACCGCATAAAAGTTCGTTTTGCACAGATTCATTGATTAAACGACGATAAACGCGATCCACTTCAAATTTGATTAATCGAGTAGGCATACGTTATTTATATCGTTTTTTTATTTAACAGACATTCAGAGTAGCGATGGGCATAACAAATGCTACGTTGAGACATACTATGTGTTCTACGTCTAGCTCATGGTTCACACAGTTGACGGATTGTTTGGATGTAGCCAATCATCCAGTCGCTGGATACTCTCCACCGGGAGTTTTAACGGAATTGCATGTGCATCTTTGGGATTGTGCAGTCGATTACAGGTCTCTATCTCATTGAATTCGTATTCCTTTGAATTCAAAGTGAACAAGTAAATTGAAACTGTGCATTTCTCTAGGCCGATTCATTTGCCGCTGAGATCGATGGTGACTCTTGGTAACTTCAGCGTGTCAAGCAATATCGCTGCACAGACGAACACCTCGACGTTACGTTTTATAGCCGAGGACGTCGCTCTTTTCATATCTGACAAATTGGGGAAGCACGTGGATTTAAGACGTGATTATGTGTGCGTAATGGACGTGGGACTGTTTGAATTATCACTAAGACTGAATGACAAAATGTTTGGCGGTGGACCTAGAGTGGATTTAAGGGCAAGCAATAATGTGCTTCACATACGAACCTGTTCAGATTCTGGTCGTGCCCTTACTCAGTTACTTACTTATTTCGCCACCGATGGAGACTTGATGCCAAATACTGAAAGTACCGAGAGTATCACAGTACCGAGTTCCGGAGACGAAGAAAGTCTTCTGGGCGATGAGAGCATAAACACTTTGAGTAAAAGTCAGGTTGAACGAGTTAATCGTTTAATGGAGGATGCAATGGAGGAGACCGTAAAAGGTAACAATTCCTCGTTTAAATATTAGGTTGGAGTTAGAAATATACGAATGAATTACACTGGTAATTATTTTATTGAAGGAACCACACCCAACGTGGACGGTAAGACACCGATGACTGAAAATCAAGTCGAGGTATTTTTCTTCCCGGACGAATCTCATCCTACTTCGCAAATAGTACCCGAATTGTGTAAAAGCCCTGAACAGCGTTCCAAGCCAGCATGCAATATACAAACGGAAGATCCAGACGAAGATTTTTGTATATTAGGAGAGGAAGCGGGAACGGGAATTATGCCGAGACACGGAGTACCAGAAGTTCGTTGGTTATGCCAAGAATCATTGAGGGTGATAGATAATCATTTCTCGGTGCCGCTTGGCAAAACAGATTTACTTAAAGCACCGAGACATTTTCCGGGACCAATATTAAGATACACACTTTGCGAAATGACACTGATTTGGCACATATACGGTGGTAAGGATTTCGAGAATTCGCAGCCGGTAGCGAAGAAACATGTTACCATTAATGAGAATAAATCTCGTCCTAATTCAGCTGTACATGAAAGGTCTGTACTGTGGATAATTTAATCTCTCTCGACTAGAATATCGTTTCTCTTATGCAATTAATTGATTGTGTACACTTCCAGCCGATGCCGATCACCGTGGTATGACGGAGTTGGTTTTAGTAAAGCCAATCCTAACGAGGTACATTTCGGAAGTGTACCGAATTCACCGCGAGGAAAAACAAAAGAAGCAAATGATTGGCAAGCACTAGGGGGTCCCGGTCGCCGGCACGATGTTTTAATGGAGCTTCAACTCAACAAAGTTCGTTTTCAACACGAAGTTTACCCTGAAAATACTATAGAAGCCTCGAGGCAAATATTACTAGTTAGCGAGATTGAAATTCGCGACAGATTGGCATCGTCGCATATTAACAAATTCCTGTATCAATACAGCAGCGAAGCGAGACCTCGACAATCTCACGCGAATATGTTTGTTATAAAAGCGGTTCACGTAAGGCCAGATCCAAGACTGAGTGCTCAAGAATGTTGCTTGAAACTCAGCTTACTGCCATTGCGTCTGAATATAGACCAAGACAGCCTACTGTTCTTGATAGAGTTTTTTAACGAGTTAGGAGGTGGCACGACGCAAGTGCAAGAGAACTGTAGTACACCAAGTAATCCGCAATCCTCACCAGTGTCTAAGCAAGGAACACCGACGCACCACCCACCAGTTATGACTGTAAATGATCCCACATTAATGCCTAACGTTCAAGCACCAACGAATATATCGCAAAGTAATACTATAGATCAAAACTTGTTAATACTCTTGGAAGACGAGTTAATGATAAAAGAGAGTAAAACAAACATGAAGGCAATCCAGGAAGTTCACGAAGATTGCCAACCAATATATTTTAGGTAAGTACACGCACGCTATAGCGGTAATTGTACGCAATAATGAAACCTTTCTTGACGTTAAATTCGCTGGCAACCGTGTAAACATTTACTAAAGCATCATAACTTTTTAATTCACGTTAGGAGTGTGACATTTGCCCCTGAAGTCCTCGTTAGATTAGATTATCATGGGAAACGTGTAGACCTTACACATGGACCGTTAGCAGGCCTCCTAATGGGTCTGGCACATTTGAACTGTTCTGAACTAAGACTGAAAAGGGTGTCACATCGACACGGACTTCTCGGATTCGATAAACTTATAACGTTTTTACTTTCCGAGTGGTTACAAGATATAAAGAAAAATCAACTTCCAAGTTTGCTTGGTGGCGTAGGACCTATGCACTCGTTGGTACAATTGTGTGAGTACAAGTTTCTTCAAAGCGGCGTCGATGTTATTCTTAATGAACATCATCTAATAAGTGCATCTATCAACCAAATATATTAAAGTACCAGTACCACCTTCTATTGCAGTTCAAGGAATTCGAGACCTATTTTGGTTGCCGATCGAGCAGTACCAAAAAGATGGCAGAATCGTTCGAGGGTTACAACGCGGTGCAAATAGTTTTACCACGTCTACTGCAATGGCAGCGTTAGAATTAACATCGAGACTGGTACACGCTATACAGAGTACAGCTGAAACAGCGTACGATATGGTCAGTCCTGGTCCCAGTGTGAGGCGTAAAAATAAAGGACAGAAAGGACGTCGAAAAAGATATAGTCAACCGTTAGACATTCGCGAGGGGGTGGCTAACGCTTATTTGTTGGTGAAAGAGGTAAAAAATCTTGAATATCTAAAAAAATATTGTATCGGTCGTGTAATTTTTGTCTACTTAAACCAATGATTTCTGTTCAGGGCTTGGGTGAAACAGCGAATCAATTGGTGCGCGTAGCTAGCGAGGAACATGAACAGAAAGGAGTTTCTGGTGCGGTGGGAGGTGTATTAAGGCAAATTCCACCAACTGTTGTGAAACCGATAATTCTGGCCACAGAAGCGACCAGCAATGTCTTAGGTGGTATGCGATCGCAATTGGTGCCCGATGCGAGAAGAGAAGCTGCTCAAAAGTGGCGACAAGATTCTAACGAAAATTGAATTGTCTCGCCCGATACAATTCTTGGGGGTCAGTTTTCGGACCGACTTTTATGTAATATACGAATCCATGACGTCAGACTAAAAAGGAAACGATGCACGCGGAATTCTCTCGATTCGGATTACGAATCTCGCGTGCACGAAAACCAATCATTGCAATTGGCCGTGAAGAACATCCAAGAGAAAGGGACAAAATTTAGACCTAATCGAATAAACTTTACTAAATGGTACGAAATCATCCTTGAGCTCGAGAAAGAGTGACATACAATATTCGTGTAACAATACTTTACAGTTCCATTGGTTTTGTTGTATGTTACTGAGACGCAGACCCAATTTGTTATATTTATAGTTTACAAATAAAATATATGCTATATCGTGAAACGCTATTCTCAGCTTGTATGTACTTTCGTTCTAATGACGTGTATGTTTTATACCAGTGATATGTATCTAAAGATTTTTATTAATAAAATTGTAACGCTAATGTGTATGATTTAATGAATTTATGAATTTATTCATACTGGTACATACAGAATTCTGTAGTCTATATGTTAGAATCCTGTAACTAGCACGTGGTTTTAAAATGCACGGTAATATTTACCATTCGTCGATACACGTAATATGAACTCGTGAAAATTAGCGCCATCTCAAATTCTAATAATTGCATGTAAAACAGATGTATAGAAATCCTCGACTTAAATTTTTCAATGATTATTTTTTTTTTACAAATCTGAATTATTTTGTTTGTGTATTAAAACCCCTGTACATACGTTCCTGTAACATTTAGATTCGGAAATGTAATATAAAACGTGTTTGGAATGTGCTGCACCCTATCGGCCATTCCAAATACTAAAATATTCAATGACACCTGCTAATTCAACACGTTTCCATGACAATAAATAATTCTCCGTTCAAGAGATATAATTTGAATTTTACCATACAGTCATAACCGCAAATATCGGTAATCGACGGAATCCCGGTATCTAAAGTGGCCTCATTTCTTTTTAAAGTTGCTTTATTTTGATGGCGGAAAATCGGTCGGTGACGAACGATGATATCAAAGAAAACGATTTTGAAAGTTATGGAAGTGAAACTACCATCGGGGAAACATTTCAAAGTTCCCAACAATCGGATGAATTCGAAGAGAGAGGGAAAGTCACGAAAGATGATGGTTCGGGTGTCGTGCAAATAACGCGAGAACAATTACGAGAAGTTCAGCAAGAACTCTGCCTTATCAAACTGTGTTGGCCGGAAGTAGATATCAGGAAGGATCTTTACTTGAAAACGCTTCCGGACAGTTATTTTACCGTGAGCGGCAAAGAGAGGTTACTAGCCTGGTATGCCGAAAACTTTCGTCAGCAATATCACGCCAAATTTCCTGAGAGAAAGCCATTGCTATTAATGTGCGAAAATGAATGCGGTGTACAGGTAAGTAAAGTATTAACTGCAATTAATCAGGTAAAACTGACTAGAGCTCAATTGTATTATTCCTCGTTTGCACTCTGTGGTATAATTTGATGAGTATCAAGATACGTACGTGCAAAGCAAAGCACGTAATTAACCTATTAATAAAGCGAAGCTCGCACCGATAATTTAATCGGATTTCGCGAAAGTTCTGACCACTCGAAAACCATAGTTTTACGTTCATCAAGCTTTTTGGAATTATAATTGTATTTAATCAGCGGTTAGCTAATTGTTGTCAAAGAATCTGACACTAAGATATTTTAACTGATGTAAAAGTTCTTCATAACAACCAACGATTCTAAAAGTTTAAACGACGAGTGATTTGAGGTTATAATTGATAAGTCATAATCGATATTCGCGCCTTTTTTTCTCGCGGGTTTGATCTTATTAGCTCTACTACGTAAATCTTTGAGTGTCCCAATATGGCGGTCAAGGAAATAGAGTTATTTTTCATGGCTGTTTAATTTCTTTAGTGTCTTCGATTTGACAAGTACAAGAATGAATTTGAAGTTACGCATACTTTCGGGATTTGTCTGTGCGAAATACAACGTGTTTCTTGCAAAGTGATCAAGAGACATGGTCTTGTCTTTGACCAATTACAAATGCTCGAGAACTAGACTAAGTAATTCTATGGGAATTTGACCATTTTGATTCGCGGACAAAGGTGTCGGTTAAACGAAAACCCATACACGAGTAACGCGAAGGACGACAGAGGAACCCGAAGGCTCCGTAATTTCATTAAAAACTTGATAATTAACCTGACTTGCGAATAATTTGTGTGATCGGTGATTTGGAAAGTAGACGAAGAAGGAGTGATCGGAAAAAAGATCTTCGATTTTTCGTTACTTGTCGATCCTCGTTTCTTACGGTAAAGGATAAGTTAAGAAATATGCGATATCGTGTTTTATTTTTCGGTGTATTCTCTTGATAAATACTTTCGACTCATTGTACAAAGGCATTCTCCATATAAAAATTAAAACGTGTTATAAATAAAATTATCGGTATTGTACCATTAAAAATTTCTGAGTCGTTTAGGTGTTTAAAGGTAACGAGGAATGTCATCATTAATAGATCTAAGTTTCACTTTTTTAATTTAACTAATGGAAATAACTGCATAATAGGAATCTTTCTAATACACTCGAACCTTCTCTTCTACGATCTAAATAATAAAAATAAACTTCGCTATACATTTATTCATACATGCTTCAAATGTACTACAATACATGGTATGCACTTTGCGTGCAAGTGCACGGTCACAGTCTTATTTACACGCACTGTCTCTTGACAGCACTTTCTTCACTTTGGTTTCCTGTTTTTATAAATACGCTTTGCTGCTCGCAAGATTAGTTCTGTTTATATCTTACTAAACACCCCGTGCGCTTCATACGTACGGCAGAAACAACGTTATTACGCATGCACTCTTAAAGTGAGAGATTTCCGTAGGGCAATGCAGAAAATGCTTCGGGAGAATTATATCGACTTTCATCGATTTCCGATCAAATAAAAGCTTCGTGGCCTCGAACGTTTCGAGATAACCGATTTGCGCTCGGTTAGAATTTCAAAAAAAAACAAGAAAACAAACAAACGAAGAAGAAGGAAATAAACGAAATCAAAGTAATCTTGCTGTAGCAAAGCAGCGTAAGAGTAAGAAACAAATCACGAGATAGAAAGTGTCTTTATAGTAAGTCGCTTCTTGTGCAGAAATTCGTGTCGACGACTATCAGACGAAGTACGCTGCCATATCCGGAACTGTACACGTGGCAGGGGTGCGGAAAATTTGTCAGCGACTACATCGAGTACGAGCCACTGGACAAAGCACTCGGTATGGTAAGTAGTCAAAAAACGTGTTTCAAACATCTTATTCCGTAAAGCTAAGCGACGAGGGCCCTTATAGATAGAATTTCTCACCGATATAACAAACATCGTCGTGTCGTTTTTTTGGACCATTTAGTTTCGTGCGAGTCGCGTGCACACATTAATCTTAATTACGTAGGTAGATGTAACCCGCTAACAGAACGAGAGGTAGAACTGTTTGGGAACAAAATAAAGAAAAAAAAAGAAGCGCAGTTCGAAACGAACGTCGTTTAGCAATTTTCTTTGAAATAGTCGCAATAAATAAACGTAACGGAAACCTAAAAAGGGTCTCGGCGTACAAACGTATATCGTCGCGATCCTAGACTTTCGACATATTTCCCCTAATTATCGTTATCGATACGATAGTGCTTCGAAAGATCCCGAAACGCTTCCCCGGGTGCGAACGTTTTCTCCAACCCCCCTGCGGTTGGAGAAGAACTTTCCCGCGCTCACGCACTTATACTAAACGAATGACAGAGTGATCGATAATAATACCTCTCTACGATATCTTAACTTTTATTATAATTACAACAGTTCACATACGAATTTGGTATATCCTCTTATGTACAAGGTCTCATAAAGAAAAGACGATTACGACCTATTTTGATTTCGCCCGATTCTTAAGGTAACTCAAAAAGAACAAAAGAAACAAAAAAGAACCGTGCATCGATTTGAAAACGGAACGTAAGAAACTTAGGGCTGGGGTCAGAATAGTAATCTCGTCCCATATTCTCGCGTTGGAAACTCGAATGCGAATAACGAGCGAATCACGAATCGAATGAAACGAAAAAAAAGATCGTTTCGAAGGGGAGGAAGGGGGGAGGAGAGAGACGAAGTTCGATGAAAAGAGATCGACCGTGCCGCGGTTCGACGAGCGCGACTTCTCCCTCTCTCTCTCCACCCGCCCTCTCTTTCTCTTTTCTACTCTCTTTCTCATTCTATCTACCTCTCCGCCTCCTCACCCTTCGCGGCTAACACTCTTTCTAAGATATATATTTAGCATCACAGCTTCTCGCCTACTTTCTGCTTTGTTTCGAGCTAGACGACTTCTTCCTACACGCTTTAAGATTGTCCAATAGATATTTGAACTGTATTATCTGAAGCCTCGTGACGGCCGGCTCCGAGCATTTGTCTAACCATTTGAAGAACTTTTCCCCGTGCTCGATCGCTTCCTCGGTACTGCTGGGCACATCCCCCGGCGACTCGATGTCCTCCTCCTCGTCCATGTTCAGGCTACGCTTCACATTCTCGTTGTTGTTGTTGCAAAGTACGTTGTCGAGGAGGGCCCGCGCCTTGCTCGGCGACTTCTTGGCGACGGGGCTCGGCGCGAGTGGCGTCGGCGTTATCAGGGGGAAGCTGCACTGCTTGTACCACTGCCAAAACCACGAGCCGTCCTGCTGATTGATGCTTGGATTGAAGCTCGCCGACTGTTGACCGAGCAGCTGTTGCTGCTGCGTCAGCCACAGCCAGAGTGCCTCGTCGACCTTCTTGTTACCGCTTACGTTTCCGTCCTTTTTCGGTTTGGTCGATCGCTGAATACTGTTCTCGTTGGTCTTTCTGGGGGACGCCGGTACCGGCGTCGAGGGCGCCTCGGCGGCAGGTGGTAGACTCTTCCTGGTGCAGGACTTGGAGACGACGGAGTCCATCTGTGCCGGCGCTATCGCCGAGATACTGTGCCTCTTGTTACCGCCGTTCAAACTGCCGGGATTCGTGATGCACGCGTTGCCGCTGCTCTTGGTGTATTGGAGACCGTTCTCGACCAGCCCGACCGTGCTGCCGTGCGAGAGGGCCGGCGACATACTCAGTAGATTTTTGGCCAAAGTACCGGTGGCGCCGGACAGGAGGCCCAGCTGTTGCAGTAGCAGAGAACTGTTTTCGGGTCTCATGCCCGCCATGCTGGTCATCAGGCCCACGTAGTCGATCTTGGGTTTGTTGTCTTGCTTGCCGTCCACGTCCGTGCAACCGTCGCTCGTCACGAACGACGTTCCGGCGGATGTCACCGAGGTCTGTTGATCCAACTTGGACTTTTTCACACAGGGGCCCTCGTCCTCGCTCGACAGATTCGCCGACCCACCGATTATGTTACCCGCCGCGACGTTCGCGCCGGAAGACGAGGCCGGTGAGTGTGCCTCGCTGTCTGGCGTCGACGAGTTCCTCGCCATTCCTCTGATCTTGTGTTCGGATTTGCACCATCCGCGTAACGTCGACTCCGGTACACCGATGTCGCGAGCAACCGACGCCTTGCTCTCTCCCTCGTGAACCCTCTGGATCGCATCCATCTTCTCCGAAGCCGAGAGCGCCCTTAGAGGACGCTTCCCGGGTCTTGCTGACTCGCCCCTCATTCCGGCGAGACGATTTTCCTTCGCGCCTTCTCGCAAACGATCCTCGTAACCGCCGTCCTCCGTCGTCGTGATGCCCTCGTCGGTCACTTTAGGATCTATTTTGGTGGCTTTGCGCTCCCGCGTGCGCGACTTCTCGCGAGCCTCCGATACCCGATCAGGGTCGTCGACGTAAACGTCCAGATTCGTCGTCCTTAGATCCAGGTTGAACGTCTTGGCGTTACAGTTTTCCCGAAATATCGAGATTCGTACTCTCGTCCCGATTGCCTCACCCGAAGACGAGGCCCGTTTCTCCCCAAAAAGGGTATTCCCCCTTTTTTCCCCCTTTCGTTTCACGTTTCCTAGACGTGTCGCGAAGTGTCACCAGCCTCGAGCGGTCTTGTGACGCGCGAGAAGGCGATCGATCGACGTTCACGTTCCAGATCGCGCCATCCGACTATATCGGGCCTGCGTGTGGACACGCGAGGAATTCCAATTGCTCGTCCGCGACGGGGCTAGCACGCAACGACGTGCTCGGGAAAGAAAAAGAGAGAATGATCGAGGACTCGGTGTACGCTCTTCCTCGAACTACGATTCAATGAACGTCGTCGAAGGACTTCCGATAGCGGCCGATACCGACGTCGACAACGTCGACGGCAACGAGTACAACGGCAATGAGGCGGGAGAGATCCGTACGCCGTACCGTTGCTACGGCGTGTGGCAGCGATTCGTATCTCGCGCAGTAGTAAATAATGCCGTGTGTAAACGTGGTTACGCCGGTCGGGGGAGGTCCTCCTCCGTGGAATAGCACATGCGCTCACAGAGAGTAATAAAGAACTTTTTTATGAATGAAACAACTCGGTCGGGCGGTTCCCCTCCTCGTCCTCGTCTCGCGCCCGTCCCCTTCTACCCGGTCTGTCCTTTCTCTCTCTCTCACTCTTCGCTCTCCTCTTCGCCACTCTTCTCCGTGCGGCGCACCGTGTCGGTCTCCTCTCTCTCTCTTCTTCTTCTTCTCTTTTCTCCTCCGGCCGTCCTCCACGGCACTAGCGCGAGTAAAACGGGGCACGTTGCTTTGCTGCTCTGCTCTTCGTTCGTGAGCGCCTCAACAGCCAATCCGCGGTTCGCGCGGGAAACGATATTATTGCTGTACCACGAGGAATAGCGCCAGCTGGTAGGAGCGAGACGGAGAGAAAGTTGCAATCGGGAGAAAACGAGACGGAGATAATAGTCCGCACACACGCTCCGGGGATGGAGAGAGAGGTCGCACCGGCCAGAGATCAGTTTTCGCCGTCGCGTTATTCGCGCACTTCGGCACCGGTCGCACACGTTCGGCGGTGCTCTTGTCCGCGAGCACCGTTGATTGCGCGTGTATTCTTTCGTCTCCCTCGGACGTACTCGGTTGCGTGTGCCTGTGTTTGCTTGCCTCTGTGCCTGCGTGCGTTCGTAGCTCTCGAGCCAGCGGCTGCCGCGACCGACAGAGATATATGCCGCCTAAGAGAGAAAGAGACGCCGGCGGACCGAAGGGAAAAAAAGCACACACACAGTCCGACGCAACGGCTCGACGAAAGGACGGGCGTCAAGGACAAACGAGAACCCGTCGTTCGCGCACCGAATTGCAAAATCACTCAAATTTCCCAGGGAACTCCCGCAAAACTCTTCCTCCTTCCACCGTTGCTTCCTGGTTCACCGGTTAATTGTACCGCCCTCGATCGTCGCCGGTATTATTCTTCGCGCGATATCACCGCCGGAAATTCATTCGAAATACAAAGGGAGATCCGGCAAGTTTCACGGGGTAACGCGAAACTATTCTGCCTCGTTTCTTTGTTTACGTACGTATCGTAATCGCGGAACACAAGGTAAAAACCTATAAACGCGACACTGATGCAAAGTCTCACTGTGTTTCTTCACTTCTCCGATGTCCCTCCCTTTCTTTCTCTTGTTCACTGTGGACCAACGGAACACCCCCGATCCTCGTTGGAAAACTTCCGCGGTCGATAAATACGATTGGTAATTATCGCGTTGAACCGTGACACCGGCGATCCTCACCTGCTGGTGGATCGTCCTCGACTGAACCGCCGGTGTGTGCGTCGCCTCTCACCGCCTTCGCGTTTCTGCTCACGGGGCGCGCGTCGCTTCCCTCGGCCGAACCTGCTGATCGCCAATTAGTCGATCCGCCCGATTCTACGCCTCGCGGCTAACTGTTCCGAGATGTGCACGGTATTACACGGCACGGGCGCGAGGTACCAACGCACGATGCTCTCGCGACGAATCGCGACGCTCAACTGCGGCGGTGGTCGCCGCCGGTTTTCCGCGGACTCGCGACGCCGCTTCTCCGTTGCCCTCCCCTCGGCCGGAGTCACCCCTCGCCGAGCGGCACGGCTGCCACTCGGGGCCCCCCCCTCTTTTCTCCTCTCCTCTCCTCTTCGTCGCAGCCCAGCTTGCGCCTCGCCTTGCTTTAACCGTGGCATGCCTTGCCTTGCCTTGCCTCGCCATGCCATGCCGTGCCATGTCTCGTCTTGCCGTACCTTGCGTTTACCTTGCCCTGTCTTGTCTCGCCTGTACGGTACCTATCGTCCCTTTCTGACCCCCCCCCCCCCCCCTATCTCTCTCCCCACACCGTTTCTTCCCATCCCTCGGTCTTCCATCGTACTGTCGAACCGCGCTCTCCTCTCGCTCTTTACCCCTCTGCGCCCCTATCCACTAAAACCCCTCTTCAGTCCTCGACCCTCTTGGTCTCTCAGGCATCGTCGTCGTAGACGTCGACAACGACGACGGCGGCGGCGGCGGCGATGACGCCGCCGCCGCTACCAACGTTCCTCGTCTTTACGGTGTCACCGAGCCAACGAGAGAACCCGCCGTCTAACCACTAGACGACAGTCCGTAATATTTCCACGGGAAAGTAATCCGTCCGAAAGTTTTCCGAGACACTGTCCACCCCCCTCCCTTTCTCCGTTTCCTTTCTTTTTACTCCTGTCTCTTTGATGCGACTTTGAGGCGAAATCCGCAGTCTCGTTCTCATAAGAGCAACCGCGGAATTTTGTAAACGGGTTTTTTTTTTTAAATAATGGAGATACTTGTTACGATTACGATGTTCTCGCATGCGGATTTTCAAATATCGAGGCTATCCGAGGAACTTTGGGAAAACGTAGCGTACCCCCCGTTCGTCGCTAATTTCGCGCTCCTCGAGGTTTCCTGCGTTTAACATTTTTCCAAGGTCCCGGCCTTCTTTCTCTGAAATATGAAGGGGCGGGAGGGCGCGGCAAGAAACCCCTTAAATCCGACCCCCGTCTCCGAGCATTTCCCCGAGGCGCCCCCGAGGGGAGAGAGAGCCGGATTTACGAGCGCGGCCTGCAATCCGTACGGGAGAGCGTTCGTTCGGCGGAGTTACACCGCGGTAAGGAACGCTTGGTAATTCGCGGATAAATTTACCAGCGCGAGCGGGTATTTACCGTCGTAAATACACCGGTACGCACTGGCACCGACAACGCTTCTGGCACCCGTGTCTACTTCTTTTCTCGTGCCGGCGAGAATCGCGAGTCCCCAATTCGCCGCAATGACGAACGATCCCGGTATTACCTGGAGCCACGAAAACTGGACGACTACCTGGAATGCTGCGAATGTTCCCAGCCATTCCAGAAATAAGTTCACTCCGAAATATCTACCGCGACGTAACGTAACGGGACGTCGGAGGGTGGGGACGGTGTCGCGGATAAAGATAATACGCAGGATCTCTTAACTAACGATTATCTCAACCTACTTTAACCGGAAAGTACTTCAACATCGATTTGTCTGAAACTCTAGGTGTCGGGGAGAGGGAAACAGAGAGGGGGGGGGGGGGGGGTCGGGAAGGTGGGAAGCTCGGTGAAAACTATCGGAATGCAAACATCGTCGCAGAAATGACACTTTCACGATTCCACGATAATTCGTCGCCCGGGTCGGCGTTCCTTATCGAGCGAACGAGACGAGTTACGAAAATATTTCGGAAGACGCGAGATCGAGGAGATACCGGCGTACGTGGACGTCACCGGATATACCTTATCGATCTCGATATCGGTGCCGGGGACCCTTGGACGTACGACGATTAACGAACGGAGACGCGCGAACGGGGGGAAAGGACGAAGGCACGAAAGAGAAAGGAGAGGATAGCAGAACAGAGGGGAGATAGAGAGAGAGAGAGAAAGAGAGAGTGAGAGAGAGAGAGAGGAGAGGGGAAAATCGATCGACACGTCCTCCGTACGACGAGGCGCACTTTGCGCGCCGCACCGAGAATACGGAGGGACCGTGTGCTCCTTCAGCGAGCCGGTAACCCGTACAATTAATTTTCACCTGCTTCCCTCACGAGGCGGGCTTTCGCGGAAGGATGTGCGAGAGGCACACGTGCGTTTTACACGCGAGGTGCGTCAGTGTTATACGCCGGCTACGCGAAACTCGTGTGAGACGACAGGAGCGAGCGTAACGGTCGTGATCGTTTCTGGAAAAAGGAGGAGAAAAAAAAAAGAAAGGCCGGATGGAAGTCTCGAGAACGCGATACTACGCACGAAGCGAATATTTATCTCTTACGCGATAATTATTTTACGCCAGGGGTTGTATTTGGAACGCAACGATTGTCGGATACTATTCACCAATACTTTGTCGTACTCCAACTGGTATTACGTGTATACTATTAATGTTTCCAAGATCTTTGAAAAAAGAGAATCTTTCCACCGTGATTACTCGTACCACGGATTACGATGAGCGCAACGTTTAAAATCAAAAGGGGGTTTTCTAAGTTAGGCGAAAATCTGACATTGACGATCGAAATTGTTTACACGGTAATAACGAATGACGAATACCGTCCACCGCCTCATTCTGCAGCGTTCCGAGAAAGAGCCCATGGATTAAGTAAAGGGAATTGACTCGGTTTATCCGAACGAGGATTACCGACCCCTCTGCCGTGCCTTATTATCGAGCGTCGAATTTTACGATGCTCCTTTAGAAGGGGTCAGGTTAAATCACGTTAAAAGTAGTTTGTCCGTCGTCGAGCATCGTGGCATCCAAATATCCTTCGATTCTTCCAATGTTTCGATAGATATAAAATAGTGGCAGTCACCGTGGAAGCACTGCCATATATAGTCTCGAAGTCACTCGGAGTTGGCGCCAACTTCGCAATCGTCCCCCCGGTGCGAAACGTTCCACGATCGCGATCGCGATAACGCTCATTTGCAAAGACACAAAATGCGAACGCGAGAAACGAGAGTTCCGTCGTCACGAGGAAACCATTCCTTTACGTCTATACGTTTGTCCGACGTATCGACAGATTTTCATCGATGACTAACGCGACAGATAATCGAGCGTTCTTACCGCGCGCAATTACTCGAGCGCTTTACAGTTCACAGTATTTTCCACACGGTCAGGGTTACGATTAATAATTCCGTCGAGGGACTCTTAAATCACTCCGCTGAGCACGGTTTATTTTCTTTGTCCCGCTTTACTAGAAAGGAGGAGAGGTGCCGCGCATTAACTTGTCCGACTCCAAGGTTTCAACCGGGCATTACGAATAAAAGGTGTTTTTGACCTGGCCCAAGTTGCTTAGAAAAAATTACAATGCATGCCTTTACGACCTACCTTGCATGGTAGTCACAGGTGTGACGGGGTCTCTATTGTCGTAATCAATGGTCGTGCGGCGAATGCAAATGAACGAGACCGATTGTCAAACAGTACCGGCGCGATCGAGATGTTACCGAATTCAAGAACAAACATTTCGAGCACGGCGCCACGGTTATCGCAACGTTCGATTTAAAGCTGTGCTCAGCTCGATAACCGATTTATTTGCCTCGAGTTATATCGGCTTTTCAGTATGTGACTCGAGGTAGATTAGGCACCGCAACGGAGAAGAGTGCGTCGATTGAAAAAAATCTTGAAAAAAAAGAGAGAAATAAAGTTCGGAAACAATAAACGTGGAGTACCGCGATTGCCCGGGGGGCCCCCAGCTTTGACGAAGACGAATGCGGCGCGTCACGTTCAGTTGTCGCCGAGCTGAAACCTCGTGTACGGGACGGAGAGGAAGGAGCGCGAACGTAGGAGAAAGAGAAACTCGAGGGTTAACTTCATTCATAAAAAAGAAAATTATTACGCCCGCGGAGAAGCGACTCCCGCAAAGTGAATAATGCCCTCCCCCTCCCCCCCCCCCCCTCTCCCTCTTTCTCGCTCTCTGGCAACTCCACTCCCTCTTCGAGCAGTACCCGACTTCTGAACGACGATTATCCCCACTCCTTATCGTCGTTGCAACCGTGAAAGATCTTCCGTGATAAACCTCCACCCTCCGATTCCTCCCACGCGTCGTCATCTCTCCGCTCACCACGCCAGCGGGAAATCCGCACACAAAAGTTCGACGTCGACTTCTTAACTTCCTGGTCTAATGCCCGGAGTTAATAGCGGCCACGTAGGTGGAACTTTGAAAGAGTATACCGATATATCGACACTTGTATCGAGAGAGCGCGTATATAACCACCGTAGAACTACCTAACAGTTCCGACCCGTTGACCCCTAAAGTTTGCCGAGCGAGAATTCGCATTCCGTGAATGGGGCAATTCATAAATGTATCTCTCGGCGTCTCTCTTTCTCCCCGCCTCTCTCCCTCCCTCCCTTTCCCCTCGCTCGCTCGCTCGCTCGCTCGCTCGCCGTGGATTTTCTGTCGTCCGTTTGCGGGCTTATATTTACCTCGTTGAAGCGTTCCCGGTTTTATATCGCGATGGTGTGGCGCCGAGCGCACGGAGTATTTTCACTTTGTTCGGATTTGTTTTTTATAACTCTGAATTGCTCCTTCCTCCCTTTCCTACGATTTATTTGTTAATTTGTGAAATGCGGCGCGCGTTACCCCGGATCCACCCTGAACTCCGAGTGTTTATCGTTACGGGATGTTGCGCGGAATTATGGTACTCACGATTAGGCGAGACTAATACTCGAGCGTCTCTCTCTCTTCGTATACACAGTCGTCTGCGTACTTTCGCAAACTTTGTTTGCCGCTCTTGAAAAGTTTGGCGAATCAGTTTTACTCCGAGAACTACTTCGTAACATGAAAAATACATTACTACGCCGTTCCCACGATCATTCAAGAACGATTGGCGAATCACTCGTACCAGAATTATCGTACTCTTTAAAACCTCGTTACTCATCGCCAGATTGATCTTATCGGGCAGACTTTTTTTTCTCTCTTCCTTTCTTTTTTCCACTCTAGCTTCTCGTATCGATCAACCGCGTATACGGTTGGTTCGCGAGATTTCGAAATTTCCAGTTGATAAAAAAGAAGATCGATAAAAGCCACCCCTCTCCCAGACACCCACACGTATTACCTCACGATTCTCCACACGCCCACGTATCTCGGCGATCTCACACCTACCTGGACACCCACGTAATCGCCACCGAAGTAGAAATCCCCGTAGCGCCTTCCCGAAGATGCAGTGGACTCGAGAGTGAAGAAAGAAGACGAGGAAGAACCGGAGGATGGGGCAAGGAGCAACGCCAGCAGAAAAAGAAGCCTAACCATGGGGGTAAGAAACCAAAGAAGACGACAAAGTATTCGATGAAGAACCGAATGCAGAGAGAGAGAGAGAGAGAGAGAGACAGAGAGAGTGGAACGGCGGCGGATGAGGAGGATGGGGAGGGGAAATGAGAAGGATGAAACTGCATACGGGGAATACGCGGAGAACGTTGCCGGTGGTAGTTCGACGGGTGGCGTTGGTACAGGAGCATAAAAGAAAGACGAAAAGAGAGAGAAATTGGGAGGAAGAGAGTACGGAAGGTGTAGTTGCGGGAGGCGGAGGAGGAGGAGGAGGCGGAGGTGGGTCTCCGTGGAAATTTACCGGAGCGCGAGTTACGGGAACTTGGCCGTAGCTGCTCGAAGCTACGTAGCTTGCTATAGCTCGACCGTTCGTTCGTTCGTTCGTTCGCCCCCGTATATACTACACCGCGGGTTTCGCATCCGCGGCTAAGAGCAAAGGGGCGCCAAGGGTTCGGGTCCGTCGCCGGGTGGCGGAGGTATCGTGGCCCGAGAGGGATGAGGGAACAGAGAAGAGAGGGTGAGGGAGCGAGAGGAAGATAGAGATTGAGACTGCGGGTCGAGAGGTGAGGCGAGGAGAGTGACGAGGGGGTGGCGGAGGAGGAAGTGTAGGAGGAGGAGGAGGAGGAGGAGGAGGAGGGTTGGGTGGTGAAAGAGAGAAGAAGAGAGATAGAGAGAAGGAGGAAGGAAGGAAGGATGGAGAGAGGTAGCGAGAAAAGGGGGGGCGGTAGCGGGTGGTGCGGTCGGTGGCAAGGGGGCGAGAGAGAACGCGACGGTATCCGCGCCGAGGGTCGCTCGAGGGATCATGGCGAGAGAGAGGGAGTGAGAGAGGAGAGGAGAGGAGAGGAGCGGAGCGGCAACGCGGAGTTACGGGGAGAAACGCGCAGGGGTGTAGGGGGGCGGGGAGGAGGGCGACTAGCGGCGACGGGTATCGCGGGGAAGGCCGAAGTGGGTCGTGTCTCGCTCTCCCTCGTTTCCCTCGGCAATAGCCCCGTCTCTCTCTCTCTCCCCTTTCTCTCGCTCCGCTGTGTATTCCGCGGTAAACGGCCAGGCCTGGTCGACGGACCCTCGCATGGCCTGCAGCTGTCTCCTAACCCCCCCCTCCCCCCCGCCGCCCCCCGATACCCCGCGCCCCTGCCTTTCCTGTCCTCTTCTCCGCGCTCCCATCGTGTTCTCCGAGCCACCCTACACACCCTACCGGTGGAGAGGGGGGGGGGGCGAGAGGGAGAAGGAGAGAAGCGAGGAGAGAAACCGACGAGGGCGAGGGAGATAGAGAGCGAGCGAGGGAGAGAAACGTGGAAGGGCAGCGAGCGAGCGAGACTACTTCGGTCCTATATACTACGTACCCAGGGCCGAGCGAAGGGAGAGGAAGCGAGACGGAGAGAGGTGGGTACGAGGGAGAGAGGGTGAGACGGAGAGAGAACCTACCCCGGTGTAAATACATAGCTGCACGGCACGACCGACCGACCGCGAGCTTCGGACGACCCGAGGAGTTAACTCGCGACGGAGAAAGCGGGATACCTACCTACCTACCTATCTACCTATCTACCTATCTACCTACCTACCAACCTACCTACCTAGAGGAGAGAACCGAAGCACCGTGTCCGTGGATGCCTCGCCGTTTTGCTCTTGCAGCCGTGCCGCTGCTGCTGCTGCTGCCGCCGATGATGCCGCTGCAACGCGGGGAGAAAAACAGGCCGCGCGAAAAGGATCGCGGCGAACCGCTCAACGCTCACGCTCACGATCTCGCCCGTACGCCCCGTGCGATGCATTGGCTGAATGAGAAGGAGAGATCGATAGTAGAGATCCGAAACCGGTAATACTCTTTGCCGCGGCAACGGAACGAGCTGAGGCGTAAGACCGATAGGGTGGAAACTTGTAAAAATATAATAAATTGCCGAGGGTGGGTAGTTAGAGAGGGTTGCGAAGAAAGTGAGAGAGAGAGAGAGAGAGAGAGAGCGGCGAGAATAATTGCGTGAGCGAAAGGCTCGAGGCGCGGGGGATCGAAACACGGGGAAGCGGTTACCCGGTTCGGAGAAGAAACCGGCGAAGGGGAGAGAGATTTCGAAAGAAATACGTGACGCGAGGCGGCGTGGAAATTGGAAACAAGAAGGATTCTCGGCGTGTTGGGGGGGGGGGGGGTGGGGGGGGGGCGGTGAGGCACACCAACGTTCGTGGCGTCAGTCGACTTTCGGACTTGTCCTATCTCGAGTCCGTGGGCGAGAAATCGATTTCTGTTGGCTCGTAGAACGTAAAGCGGAACGTGGAACGTACGTAGGGCGTGATACGCGGTCGCAATTTACGTGGGTACGAGGCGTACGCGCGCGTATCGCGCGAACAGAAACGATATCAAGCGATACGACATCTCGATGGAGAGCGAGAAAAAGGTATCGAGATTCGGAGGTTCCTTCGAGCGATAGCGTCGAAGCGAGCAAAGATTTTTCAAAGAAAGACGGAAGCCCTGTCATTGTCATGTGAGCCGTTTATTTTGAAAGTGACCTAAGACAATTTTTTTAAATATGTTTTTATGACAGGAAACTTCACGTGTACACGTTTTTACAGTCAATAAAAAAGAAATAGACTTAGGTCACTTTTAAAATAAACGGCTCATTTATGAAATCTAATCTGTGATAAAACCCTCTTAAAATCACCGAACTCGCTCGGTCTTTGCTCGTCGCGAATAATCGCGAATAATGGCGAAGAAAGCGCGGCAGAAACCTAAACGTGTATTCGAACAAACGTCGAGCGAGAAATCCCGAAGACAAAGTTCGAAATATCACGTGGAAAAAAAAGTCTGATGAGATTTAAAGTACGTTTAAAGGGGACGACTCGGAAGAGAACGATAAGTTTACTTTTGTTTTCTATATAGCGTCAGGTTATCGACGGAGAGATTCGCTCCCGTTTATTATTTCACATTTTCAATCGAAGATTTAGCGTCGTTTAATAGCGCCACCGCCGTCCCACCCCTTATCATAAATCCCTTACGGATGTTTGGAGCGTTACTGTATAGTCGTATATCAGAAAGCCGAGTTATAGAAGTGGGTCGATCCTATCTTTCTGCTTGGGGTGCGACGCGTTGCAACAAGTGCGAGACGATAGCTACATTGAGATTCAGTCTGCTCGGGCTCAATTCCATTCATCGTCGAAACAGTTCCAACCAGATGCTTTAACGATCGGCGCTCAGCCGAAAACACAAATTATCGAGTTAACTCCGGTACTCGCTAAATAGAGCGATCCTATCTCTGGAACTATCGCCAAGTAATTTTAATTAGATCGCGCACGGCAGTGAGCAGCCATTGTGCACCGAGCATTTCACTTTTATTATTCCCCATTAGCGGCTCGTTCCTGTTTTTATGACGGACCGCCGCAAACGGCGCTACCTTCGATGTACGTATGTATGCATGTACGTGCGTTGTATATATACAATCAGTAAACGCAACAAGTTTCCTTTTTATACGGTGACCTACAGGTTATTCAAAAGGAAGCTTAAAGCAGAGAACGGTATTATTATCGTGGTAGGTCACGAGGGAAACTTATCGGTCTTCTCCGTAAAAATCGTTCCTTCTCTTTCTTCCTCTCTCGCCGTTACTTTCTCAGGCTACTTGTCTCCGTGTCGCATTTGAATATATACAGACTTTACGGGGCTTACTTTTTAACGCGCGTTTCAACGACGCTCGTCGAGACGGGGAGACTCCCGTGTTCTCTCTCAAATTTCTCCGTGGGCTCGAATTTCCATCGAGAGGAAAAATTTGAGAACCCGTGGAATCGTACAGAATCGTATCCCACTACGATTCTTCCGAGGCAATAATACGCTGGCACGGTCGTCGCGATTTTCGTACCTGAGCCGGCCAACGCGACGCCCGAAATCTCGGCCGAAGAAAAGGTCTCACCTCCCCCCCGAGCGAACCCGACCATCCGATTCACAACGACCGGCGTACGCTGACAATAAACGATGACGCGGACGAACGGTGGTTAAAGAAAGAGCGGCGCTAAAAGGCCCGCGGTCCGACTTCCCCCTCCCCCCCCCCCCGGATTCATAATATCATTTCGCACGAAAAATATTTCCCTCGACGCCGAGTTCCCTTTGAGTACAAAGGGAGAGATTATTTGGTTCGAAGTCGGGCGGGGTGGAGGAGGGCGCTTATATCCCGTGTACGTACTCCAGATGGATACGAGTACCGGCGGTACCTGTGTTATCTGTCCGCAATGAAACCAAGTAGAACAAATCGAATCGCTCCAGCATCCGCATTCAGCGGCACTGCCTGTTGCTCTTATTAGATCGTTATTACGTCACGGTAAAACAGAGTTATCCACGTGGTCGGACGTACGGATTATTCCAGCCGTTGTACGCTCGCCGTTGTTTTTCTTTGCCCCTCGAGTTCCGATATTTACCGGGGCCGCATTTACTTCGTCCGATTGGCGCCGATTGTTTTGTCCAGGCTTCGATTAACGAGTCACGCTTTTCATTATGCAAATAGAAAATATAAATAGAGGGGCGGGGGAAAGGGGGGGGGGAGAGGAGAACAAATATCTCCCGATTTACATAGTCGACGAACTTTTCTTTCATCGGGTGTCTTTCAATCGATTCGTCCATTAGCATCTTTTCTAGGCGTTTCGAGTTTAATTCAAACTCGAGCGGCGCTACGAACGGTTTCGTCGGATTACCGATCACGAAATTACGTCTCGCGGCTATCGTAACCCCTCGTCGCGCGTCTCCTCGCGCAGGGGTTCGATTGGCTGCTCGCCTACAAAATGGGAGTGCGATTTTGCCGCCCCTCGGATCCCTCGCCACACTACGGATCAGGTGTTCCCACTTCCGTTTCCCGGATCCGGTGGCAGCGTGTGCGGGCCTTGTTTTGCGCGTTACGCGATCGTAGCGGCGGTCCGTGGACGCATGAGACCCGCGACACGTTTTCGACGGGGATACGAGGCGAGAGAGCGGCGGCAGTTCCGGGGTACGCGCGAGTACGATTTTTCCTCGGTGTCACGGCGGGCGGTGTATGCCGAAAGTGGTCCTCGATTCTTACATAGCCCACGCTGCCCTGCGTGGCAACCACACGCACGAGCCACCGAATGCGTTCGAGAGCGCTCGCCTACGCTCGCGAGAGTGTGTGCGCCCGAGGGGGTGGGGAATGGAGAGGGAGGTTACACAGAAAAATATACGCGGATAGCGCGTAAGTTGGTTTCGGCGACCGAGGGAGAGCGAGATAGGGCTTAAGTGGCGGGAGGAAGGGAGATCGCGAGAAAGGGTGTGGTGGGGAAAAGGGCACGACGACGCGGTGGCTTCTGTACCTGAGGGCGATTCGCGCTGGTATATGGCGGTTATATATCTTCGGCGGGCCACGTCGTGGAAGCACCGACCGTTTCTAGGTAGTCAGGATCGGCCTTGCACCCTCTGCCCCCCTTCCCCTTCCCCCAACCGCCTTCTCCCCCCCCCCATCCCCCTTCTCCCTTCTCCGCGACAGCCATCCTTTCTCTCTTGCTCTCTCTCTCCCGTGGATCCGTCCCTCTCTCCTTTTTCCTCGGTGGTTCGGTATCGCCTCGCCGCGTCCTCCCTTTTTCCTTTTCCGTCGGACCACGACGGTGCTCTCTCCTCCTCTCTTTCTCCGCGAGTCGTTGGGTTAATCTGCGAGACAGCTGTGCCGGGGATACACCCTCGCCTAGGTCTCTCCTTTATTGCCGCGTCTTCTCTTCTTTTTTACGTCATTATTAAAGGCACGCCCCAACGAGGACGCTTCGGCTCGAGCAACTCTCGGAGAGCGAGGGTTCGACTAGAAGGAGAGTGGGAGAGAGAGAGAGAGAGTAAGATGGTTGAAACGGAAGGGAAGAGAGGATAGAGCAACCATGCCGCGCTATGTCGGTCCGCTCTCTTATTCTAAATTATCCGGATACCTGCGCCGGGGAAATGACGGTACGTGTTATCGGCGCGTCCTCCTGCAGACACTGGCACTGCGTCCGTGTACGTGCCGCGTCTACTCTCATTTCTTTCCTCTCTCTCTCTCTCACTCTCGCTCTACTCGTCCCGGCATTCGTTTACTCGTAAGTCTCGTTCCCATTCCCGAGAAAATCGCGACGCAGCGATCGCCGTGTTGGAGAGGTACGTGGGAGGACGAGGGTGGAGGGGAGGGGGAGATTTTACTATCGTCCGCTCTCAACCGAAACAAAATTCAAACGCCCCGAATTGCGTGGACAATTATCCACCGTCCGACTTTTGTCCCGAAAATTTGGAACGTCGATCTTTCGCTTCCGGGAAAAAATTCTTACCCTGACGCCCTGTCCAATTGGCGCTATCTCTTTTTCACGGATAATTCGTCGCGCGACCCATCGCGAGATGGTTCTTCCGATATCGCTATTTCCAAAATCCTCCAATTGCGCGCGCAATTACCGGGCGACTCGTAAATAAACGTAAAATTTCGGCACGGATTCTCGTCTCTCGTATTTTCGTGTCGCCGTTGGTAGCCGCAGCGCTACGACGCTTTATCGCGCGTCATTTCGTCCAGGCTAGCGCCCGCGTCGTAGCCATGGTCGTCGGTTGATGCCGTCGCGACACGGCGACGTCATTTTCGTGCTCACAGCAGGCGGCCCCCGAAGGGACGGCGAAGGGGCGGCTTTAAGCGCAGATAAGTTAGGTACGACTTTAGTCGAAGTAACGGGAAAACCGATGGTGGCGAGGAGAGAGAGAGAGCGAGAGAGACTCCCCACACCCTCCATCCCCCTCTAGCCCCGGCGTCCTACCATCGCCGACCGCCCCCCCCCCCCTCCCTTCCCCCTTCATCCCCGTCAGCCCCTCGGCCTGCTTTCCTCTCCGCGACCCTCGCAGCCGTTCTCGAGGGTACCACGCTCGCATACGCGGAAAGGCTAACGGATACACGTCGGCTAAGGCCACCCTCTGTTTGCACGAGCGATCTCGCGCCGATTATTGCGGACCTGGTTCACAGAAATGGCGCCGCCAGTGCTTGGATTTTCGGCCAAGATGTCTCGGAACCTCGTTTCCCGAAACGCCGCGTCGGCTCGTCCGCGTCTCTCCCCCCAACGTCCGGTCAAAAATCATTGCCGTCCCTCGATTTTCCTCGTCGCGGTACGGGGAATTTCGAAGAAGAGGGAAAAAGATTCACGGGTACGATAAATTCAGCCTTAACTCGGAGGGGGTAAGGAAAAAGGTATTCGACGAAAACGTTGAACACGTAAACACGATGTATTAAAATAAATTCGGTTACGACGCGACAAAAAATATGTAGGAGACGTTTCAGAAACCGGGGCTATAAGCTACGCGAAAGAAAAAGCAGAGATACCTCGATGTTTCCGAACGACGATCGATACGAATTCTAATTGCCGCAATTATGTGGGTTAAACGATACACCCGCGATAGCGCGCACGCGGCATGCGAGCACTCGATTCAATGAAGTTATACAATTCCCGGTGGTTGGCGACACGATAAACGAGCCTGGGAAGTGAGAAGAAACCGACAATGCGGTCCGTGCGAAGATCAGAATTTCAGATATAATTGCCCGCGCGCATAATGCGCCTTAACACTCGGCAATTCGCTTAATCCGGCCGGCGGGGCGGCCGGTTTGCACTGCTTTAATAAATAGCATTCGTCGGCGGTATAATGGTAACGGTCACGGTGTGTAATCGCTGCGATTTTCTCGTCTGTGGTCCCAACGTCGGTTATCCGTACTGTAGTCGAGGCGAAGCGCGCGGGGGCTCGCGGTAACGGAATTGAATTAAAAGTTACCGACACTCCGCCAGCCGTTTCCCTCCCCGGCTTGTAACGGCTTAACAGTACGTTGCGGGGCAATGATGCGTATGAACTAAGGGATTACCGTACGAACGTTCTAAAATGCTCGCAATTACTAGAATCTGTCGGGTATGCATCTCTAATTAGATACGGGAACGAGCGCGTCGCGCGACGTGCTGTACGATAGGGATCAAATGGACGATTGCTCGCTTTTCTTTGG
Organism: Pemphredon lugubris; assembly: GCA_933228935.1. Lineage (NCBI taxonomy): Eukaryota > Metazoa > Arthropoda > Insecta > Hymenoptera > Crabronidae > Pemphredon > Pemphredon lugubris. Next base: position 38,891,489 of record OW121819.1, on the reverse strand, counting down.
TTTCACGGTGACGCGGAAATTGCACGGTTCGATTTCGATGAAAACCATACGTTAGAATCGCGATACTCGGAAGATTGAATTAATTAGCCTGATAATCGAATTTTCGTCGACGCGTTTGCCAAATAATGAAAATGAATACTACAAATTTGCTGTCGAGAAACGTAAAAGATATGATTCCCGGTTAGCGTACAAATGTTGTCAAGGGAAACTTCAGTTCGCGTCGATTCAAGATATTATTCGAGCCGTAACTCTCCCGGATTATCCCATCGAGAAACGACACGTTTTAAGAAGCGCACTTGGCGCGGTCGTTTTTTTAACGGCTGCAATAATTGCGCGTATGATTGACGGGTTCGCAGTATTTTTTGTCGAACGATAAATCCTCTTGGCATTCGTCCGAAGGAGAGGTTCTTCGTGTTTATCTCGAGGCGCGCTTCATCGCGTTGGCCTCTTTCGAATTCGCAGCAGGCGGCCTTAAAAGCGGAGCCCGTAATCTCGGGCGACTTACAGGGGCCCGCTCGAGAAAAAGGAGCGAAAGAGAAGAAGAATACGACGACGAAGAAGAAGAAGGAGAAGAAGAAGAAGAAGAAGAAGAAGAAGAAGTCGCGCAGGGTGAGTTCCGGGGAAGATGGCGACCGTAGGTGTCCGCCATATGGTGAGAAATTTCATCCGGGTCACCGTGGATTTATAACGCGGCCGAATATTGGTCGAAACGCCGTTTTCCTTTAACGATACCGCCGCGCCGCGTTAAAAGTAATCGGAAACAAAACTTCTCTCTCTCTCCGCTTCGTTCCCGCCCGAACGCCTCGATACCGTTACAAAATCGATAGTCACGGCCCTTAGTTGAATATCGACTACGCAACTTCGTTTCCACCGGTCAGAAATTAGATATCGTTCCCCGACCACGGCATATTGCTTCGCGCACAAAATATCGCGCGTGACGCTTTCGATGGACCCCGTGGTACAAAAGGGGAGGGGTTGCCGATGGGGAGAAGAAGGGTGGAGGGAGGCAGTAGCGGCGAAGGGGGGGAGGGGGATAACGAGTCTCACGGTAAGGTTCCGAAGCATCCTGATACCGAGTCAGTGCGCGTCGTTCACGCGGGAAATTTGAGCGCTCTTCCGTCTGGACGCACGCTCGTCATTACGGGCATATGGGGAGCACAGCTAGAGCACACTCAACCACGTACGCCTGTGTGCCCGCACACGCAAATACGTGCGTAAGCACAGGAACTTTATACCAGGTGTCCTCCACGCGCGATGCTATAAATTATCGAGTTACCCGTTACTCGCACTTTATATTAAGAAAAACCTGCCGCCCATTATCTCGAAGCGGTTTTTATATCATTTTCGCATCTCTTACTTCGCCGTCATTATCGATAACTTAAGAAGTTTCTCGATGCACCGAGCGAAGAAGAGCAGCGCTGAAAGAAAAATCTTAGGGGAGGGGGGTTTGCTCCCTTCGAGGGGCGTTGCGACGGCGGTGTAATTACGTTGAAAATAGGTTGTTGCAATTTTAAGCGTCCGAAGCTCAAAGCGAGGGGGTGATTAAAAAATTGTGGAGGGATCGCGGTTGATGTTGCGGAGCGACTCGAAGGGTCCGCGTTATTCGTCGGTGAAAATAATCGACGCGTCCGCGATAAGATTTCGAGCCAAGGAGAAGAATGGGATTGTTGTATCCCCCGTAAGAGCTTCCCGTTATTCTAAAAGTGTGCGTCCTCTCGAGATCATAGGCATTTCCTTGGGCTGTCTCGAGATTTCTGGTCAGGATGCCTTTTAGCGGATGGAACGATGCAACTCGTTCGAGGCATGCAATCTCGAGAAAGGGTGAAATTTTCCGGAACTCCTGTTTTCCAGGAATCGCGGTAAAAGCAAGTCACCGTATTAGGATCGGGTATTTCCGGCAAAAATTCTCGTACTTCGCTATCCGTAAAGATCCGACGCCTGGGGGAAAAAAAAAGAAATGGAAAGAAAGGTCTTTGGCACGCGGAACAATTTCGAATAAACCCTTCGATAATCCCTATCAACGGAAAATTAATCGAGTTCATTTGGCCCCGACACGCCTGCTTTCGCCATAATAGAAGCGATATAAACTTGCATACTGATTTACCGATGTACGTTATTAATTAATCATACGTTAAAATTAATCATAATCCGATAGTACAAGTTTATAACTAATTCATTGTTTATGTTAATGCAAATCGATCGTTATAATATACTGCGCCTAGTACATCGGCAATTATTAGGAACAAGCATTCGAATATTCATACGATTCCGATGAGCTACTAATTTGGAAACTGATCGTCTATCGCCAAAAACGATCGGTACGCGGAATCCATCCACACGGACTACACGACCAATGTAACGATAAAAAAAGATGAGAATTTCCTATCGAGAAGGCAAACATGATTTCTATCGTACAAAATAACGTTAGTAAAGCCTTTCGGCGGTTCCTTACACTATCAATGTACGAAATAAATAATGGACGCGTCTCGAGTCGTAAGAATTACGAGTGTTCGGCCATCCCCGCGGTTTAAAGCCCGCACGCGCTCTATCATCTCGCAATCAGTCATAAGCTCCGGGAAGCGATGCACCGTGGGCCGTAATTTAGCATCGACAAACGACTCCGCCGCTTCGGTCGAATTCCGGTGTTTATAGCGATATCTCGTCGATATCTTTCGTCGGACGAGGAAACATCGCGACTGTGAGTCGTTCTTTGTTCGCGAAGGGAATGGTTCGGAGCGGGCGCTCCTAATTGACGGCTCTCGCGATTTTTACCTCGCTCGCCGTCCAGGCCAGAAGCTCAGGGGCTCTCCGCTCTCTTTTTCTCTTTATCTTTTTCTCCCCGCGCACCCCGCCGTGCCCCGTTTCGCTCGGATCCCTCGTTCGATCCCTCCCCCCCCCCCTTCCTCGCCCTACCTCTCCCCTTTCTTCTCCCTCACTCCTGCCGTCCCGTTTGCCCGTGGAGGAGAGATCTCCTCGAAGGCCGCGCGAGGCGCATGCAAAAGAGAGGAAAAAACGTGGGCCGAAGAATGAGGAGGAGGCTGATGGAGGGGGGAGGTGGTTGGAGGTGGCCGGGGGGGGGGCGAAGGAGGTGGCCGTCGGGGGGGAGGGGAGGGAGGCCCGCGAGACGCCCAAAGCCGCATTAACGCCGCTTCGCGATCGAAATCGCAGTCGCAGAACAACGCCGTGCATTTTCTAAGGAACGCGGCCGCTCGATAACCGAACGTTAGATTGCTCTTTTTTTTCCACCCTTCATTCCCTGCTCCCCCTCCCTTTGCTTCTTCGTTGTCGAGGGCGTTGAAGTATCGCAAAAATTGTTAACACGGGCGTGGGTAGGGGGGCGGGGGGGGGGAGGTAAGGTGCTCCACATAAGTTTTAGTTTGGGCACACGCTGCCGTATTCAAAGCAGATGTCACTAAAGTTCGTCCGGGGGTAGGCAAAACAACTCGCCCCGTTATAGCGATATTCGAAGACCCTTTAATGGTCCACCCCGTAAGCAAGAAATCCCTCGCGACGGTTACCGTACTGTCCGCACCTGTAACATTCTCATATCTCTCCCTCGGTGTACCAGCTATGCTTTTTCGGGTTATTAATTAACGCGAGTAACGACGCTTTAATCGAGCCGGTGAGTTACGTTTCCGTTCAACGGCGGCAAGAACACGCTCGCGTGGGAAATTAACGAAATTCCCGTTTGAACGTATTACGAATGAGAGATCTGCAATCGGATGATCTCTGTTTTATTTAGAGCATTATTAATTCATCCTGATTGGCCCCGAGGTCACCTATCCCCGACGAGTTCTCCGCGCTTTTAATTCCCTCCTACCCTCCCCTTCACGTCGCGCCGTATTCAAATCAGCGAAGAATCGAGCTTCGATCGTGCAAAATTCAGTCACGTCGCCGAACGACACCGAAAGGCCCTTTAAAGGTACGCCACGAGCAAAAAGCACTCGACTAGGTCCGCGAGCTGTGCCCTAGGTATATATCCGTGACGTTCAATCTCGCGCTTTTGCAGCGAGGCGGTTTTGTGTACGGCTCGGTGGAGCTTCACCTCTGCCCTTTCGAGGATCCACCGTGGAAGCCGCCAGTGACAACGGCCAATGTGGTCACACGTCGCGTGTTTCTCTTCTACATACGAGCTCTCCCCCTCGTCTCCCGCCTCTCCCCCCTGTCCCTCCAATCCTCCCCTTCCCGTGTCCCTCCGTCTTTTTCTCGGCCCCCTAATCTCGTCTCTCCGTCGCCCCACGTCGTTCTCGCGATCCCTCCTTACGCTTCTTCGTTTCTCCGCGCTCTAGCTCGCTCACTCTTTCTCGCACTATTTACGTAAGTAGTGTCGCGCGTGTACGGCTATGTGTGCGCGCGTGTAAGCGCGCTCACGTACGGTGCGAAGGGGCGATGGGAGGGGGGCGTTGGGGAGGCACATACGCAAGCTAACGCGCGCGAGGCAACACGCTTGCGCGTGGCGCGCCTCGTGTATACACGTATCACCAACACGAACGACGGAGAGCACGGTCGCGCGGTAAACCTCCTCGGCGATTCTGCTTCCCTGGTATCGTCGCCGTCGTTTTCGCAGACTCGCTGGACGGATGGACAATAATCGAGTCAACGGTGAAGGTTTTCGGAAGGGAAAGCGTTTTCGAGAGACCCAGGCAGTTCATTCGCGCGTCTATTTACTGTCTGATTTAGTTTTCGCCCGTATGTACTTTGCGCTTTCCGGAAGCGGGTACGTTCGGTTTATACTCGAACGGGCAAGCTATTCCATTATGGTAGAAAGAGTTTATGAATGAAGAGGATGCGAAAGATAGTTTCCGGAAGGCGGCTCGCGCAATAATCGTAGAATGGATCGCCTCGGTGCGCTTTGTTGTGTAAAAAGCTGAATGGCCGTATACCCCGGCGCGTACGTATGTATACGAATATCAGACACGGGAAACAGGTTCGTAGGAGGGTACCGACCGATTTAATGGCAGAAATTAATCTTTGGAAATTCGCACTTTCGTTCTGCTAAATGTCAAAAATCTGGATGTTATGTAAGCCTGGTTGGTAGCGTTGCATCAGCGTGATAAACGAGGATGATCAATCGACTATGATGATCGGAGATTACCGATGCCGTTGAATTTGGGAAAATTACGTAACATTCGAAGAAAGGCCGAGCACGTCGGTGTTATTTGAATATCGTAGTTGTCGCGCGTTTGCCCGAGGCTAAGCAGGTGCTTCTCGGCAGTGAGTTATCGTCGACAAATGATATGCACTGGTTCGGGAGAATTAGGAGTGACAATGTCTTCATTAAAATTTTTAAGAAAATTCCTCGAAACAAGTCAACGTGGGACAACGTCTGTTTTTATACGAAACACTTTTTGTTCCCCCTCCGTCAATTATTATACGCGCGAACTCGTTCGATCCTTTCGAGCAGATATTTTTTTTAACGACCTGGAGGTGAACATTTTTTCCGTGGGATTTACCGTAACGTCGATCAACATCTCTCGTAACCGCGATATCCAGCGTTTTCATTTACTCATCAACGGAGACTTGTATTTTCCTGAAAATCTCCAGGGTTTCCCCATCGATTTTCGTCGGAACTTCCAGCTACCTGCGCAGAGGAAATTGGAAGGCGCGGGGCGCCGAATTAAAACGGTGGGGCAACGAACCTAACTACCCGCTCGATTTCTACCTTAAAAACTCCATAATTCTCGCGGAAAAGTTTTTCCCCGCAAAGCAGATAAACCATATTCAGCGGAATCCCGCGGATAGCTCGCTCCGTTTGCGGGCCCTCGGGGGAGCGATGAGAAACAAAAAAAAGATATATGTAAGCCTCCGTTTCAGCGTCCCGAGGAACGCCACCGTATTATCTCATCGTTCTATATAATTAGTAAACACATATATGTGGGACGGAGAAATTCCCTCTACGCGCGGTCCGCGCTCTTCTCTCGGTTCCTCGTATATTTACATGCCAGTCAGCGGCCGCGGCGCGTAACAGCGGCGATATATACCGGTAGTTGCTATCGATTATAGATAATCGACCGGTCTCTCCGCCAATCTGCGATTCGTAGCTCGAGGGGTAGACCCACTGGCGGTGTGGTTAGAGGGAAAGGAAAGGCATGAAGAAGAGAGGAGAGGAGAGGAGTCGAGGGGTGAGGTGAGGTGAGGCGAGGGGAAAGAAGCTTGGAGCACAGCAGTCGAGCGGCAGAGGAGGACCAAGGGCGGGGAGAAGAGAGGAGAGGAGAGGAGAAGAGAAGAGACGAGAGAGAGAGAGAGAGAGAGAGAGAGAGAGGCAACGACAGCGATAGCTGAAAACGCGGCGTGAGTCGCGAGAACTCGAGGAGGGACTTAACGAACGAGCGGACCGAGAACCGACCTCGGAGTCGGGAGTTAACGCTCGAGGGGTCGTTAATTTTCCGATCGTGCCCTTCCCGTCAGACCCTGCAGGCTCTCACGAAGAGCATAGATGGCCAGAAGGCATGCGCGCTGGAAATGGCGGGGCCACACGCCGTTTCGTCGGCAGGTACTCCAAAAAGACGTACCAAGAATTCGCGTGGTCACGATTAGGAATGTAAAGGTCACTTCGTGGAAAAAGAATGGGAGACCCTCCGGAGAATTATACGGGCCGAGGGTCACTGCGGCGGATACATCGCGCCGTGGATATTGTTTCGCAATCGCCATTCGCCCCCGTATATGAAATTCTGCGCGATAAAATTCACCCCCTTTAACCCAATTGACGCCTAAATTATTTCGTTTGCGGCAGGGGAGGAAGATTCAACGTTGTACTTGATACGCGCGGGGGATAAAAAGTGCAGGAAACGCGACGGCGTTATTAATTTATCACGTTCGAATAAATTCGCTCTAATTGGCAGTTTACCTCGAAACGAAATCAAGATCGCGCGAGCTATCGCGAATTATCCGCGCTCGACGTTGATACATTATCATTCCATCCTCGCGACGGAGCGGAGCGCGGCAATCTTTCTTGAGACGCGGTATATCACGCGTCATCGACGCCAATCAATTTGTTTATACGCTTTACCGTTGCGTTTAATACGCAAATCTTTCTGTGTTACGACGAGTTATTAGAACCGGCGCAGGAGCGTGACGTGAGTCACCGGTAATTGCGAGGGGGTTCACCGAGTTAAAAGACCTATCGCTCCACGAGTCTTCCGATCCGGTGTTTGTTTAGCGGCGGGCACAACGGCGCTGCGTCTTCGGTACGCGCGTTGCATAATTCGAGAATACTAAAATTAGAACGCGTAACGGCGTTATAATGAAAGAAATATACTTAAGGATGCCACTACGCGCAGGAGTCCGCGCGGGTTAAATATAACGTCATTAGGATACTGACGGGCAGTTTCGCTCGCAAACCTTATGCAATATTCGCGCGTTCGCCGGATAAAGAACTGCCAGCGGCGTAAATGTGTAAAGCACTGGGTCTGTGCGGCTGGAAAAAAAAAGAAAACGCGAGAGCCCGCTCGCCCCGAACACCGACGAACGGATAAAGAGCACCGTAACTAACTATACGTCGATTACGCAAGCTACCGAGAGTCGTCCTTCTCGATTTATATCGGGTTGCGCATTCCCCCCGTTCGATCGGACCCGACTGCGCGACTTTGTTTATTTTCGCGCTTAAAACGAACCCGATAACGATCCGCCGTCCGCGCTAAATAATCCGCAAACGTTATCCACAGCGCTTCGGAGGAACGCGCCGCGCCGCGCCTCGTACTCGCCAAACATCCTCGACATTTCCGTTCGATCTTCGTACGAAAGAAAAGTCTCGACTTTCCATTTCGATGCTTCCGAGAGTTCATGTTCATCGACCTTAAAATTTCTCGTCCCCCCTTCCTACACTACCCTCCCCTCCCAGACCCCCTTCCCCATCCACCCTTCCCCGCGCTACCGCGTGGAAGAAGGATTCATAGGTTTCTCTAGTGGAGGCGCGCGCAGAGAACGGAAATACCGTCTCCGGCATGAGGGCACGTCGAAGGGTAGAGAAATTCGCGGGCTCGCCGAAACGGAGGCGGTGTAGCAGGTGCGGCCGTTAAGTCGACGACGAAGGAACGAAGGTATAAGTAGAAATGTCAGGATTCCTCCCCGGGGGTAAGGGTCGAAAGGCGGAGTTACGACAAGGGAGAATCGTTCGTCTTTATACGGGCGACTCGATGGGCCTAGGTTTGCGCGGCACGGCGACGAAGCCGGCCCAAGGGTCGTCCGTTAATTACTCGAGATTACGTGGAAAATCCAGCAATAAAAAGTTTTTCCTGCGGCGCGGTAGGTTCGTCGTTGATGTCGATGCCGATGCCGATGCCGATGCCGATGTCGTCGTCGTCGTCGTCGTGGCCATCGACGTCGTCGTCGATGGCGGCAACGGTGGCCAGCCACCGACAAACAACCGCTTCTATACGCTCTCGCGACTATGCGGGCAGGGGATCGATCGAGGGCCCAGTCCCTTCTCGCGAATGGGAGAGAGAGAGAGAGAGAGAGAAGCCGGAGAGGAGAGACGACCGCCTTTAAATTTCACGCGAGAGAAGCGCGCAACGCCGTACACGCTCCCCTTTAGGGCCACGTTCCCCGACGTACCGTCGTAATGCGTTTTTCGCCGAGGTTTTTCAAAGGTTGCAATCTCGGCTCATCGGCGTACGCGGAAATATTATCGATTTGGTTCTCTCGGATGTCCTTTGAATTCCTCGTGGAAACGGAATTTTCTGCTCGTCAGCCTGATTTGCTTTTAGGGGTAATATTTTTCAGCACGCGCGCCGATAAGAAGTCTCTATGGCTTTAAAAGCGGCCGGTGAGTTTTTAGGGAGAGGAAAGGCCATTACTGGATTATAGAAATTCAATTTGAAAATGATTTTTTTTTTTTCATCGAGCCGTAGTCGCATTTAAATTTTGCGCACCTTCGAGTACACAGCGTACTACGGTACTTTCGGAATTTTCTTCGGGTGGAAAACCTTCCTCGGAAAATTCTCCGCGACGAATTTTTAATGTAGCTTTCTATTACGTCCGCGCCATTTATCGCTCAGCGTTCGAGTTGTGCCATCCTCGCGAATAATAGCCTCTGTCGATTACACGCGAATTCGGTCGATCCCTGTCTAATCCTCGAACGCCTCGTCGGATCGATTTGCGTCATTTAATGCGGTTTTTATTTCCAGCACGGTAAGCGACGTATATCGGTATACACAAGTACGCCGAATAACGGAACGAGATTAATTGGAATTCCAGAACGCTCCGTGGTTCGGAAAGGTCGGAAGAGTTTGTAAACGATCGTAAAGTCGCAAGGTCGTGTTTACAGACGCATGTGCGTTCGCTTTCTGCGCGCGCGAATAACCTATGGGCTAGTCGTATACATATACAAATGTGCCTTTGAGCGATGTACGCGTGTGCGTACCGTGCTTGACTCTCATATTGGAGAGCGCCAAATTTTATTACCTCGCGGCTATTGTGCCGTCACGAATTCATTATTCCGCTCTCCGTTCTTGTACTCTTTTAATTAATCATCGGCGCGGACTGTACAGAGAACTCGCGAAATACGAAAATATTTGAATGTCGGGACAAAACCGGTGGGAGGTTGGGAAGGAGGGGCTTTCATATCACAGGCTTAATTTCATTTTTGGACATCAAAACGAATTATTTCGAAAAGATATGAATACCTGCAAACGGAAAACCCGGCTCGCGAGAACGATACGAGGCTCATTCTTTCACGTTATCTGCCGATTTAGCCCAATTCTGGGATCCCCGGCGCACCTTTACGTAACGCTTCGATAAACAGCGTAAATAATCCTTCGCAAAAATGATCCGAAGTAATTAAGGTGCTCTGGTGCAGAACCCGACCGTACCCAGGTATAAAGAGCCCGCGGAACCACCACCGAGACGAGTGGCCTCGTACGCGATTCCACGCTCGAACCATTAAGTACCCATCGAGATGCGTGCGCCAATTTTTATTTTATCTGTTTTGTCTCCCCCCCCTCCTCCCGCCTTCCCGCACCCCGATTCTCTTCCTTTTTTTTCGGCAGCCAGGAAATCTGGCTCGGATATTTTATCAAACGCGATATGCCGCCCGTGGGACGCGGAGTCGAGAGATAAATCAAAGCGGGCTTTACCCGGCAGAAAAATCAACGAAGGCCGCGAGCGCGTAATCGAATCCCGTGGCTCGCTAACAGGAAGAAACAGCCGCTCGTCGCAGATAAACTCGGCGAGGCAGCCGCGTATCTGCAATTCTTGGGGCATCGCCGATCCGTCGGTAGGCCCGCGGTATCGTTCGACGACAACGGCGACGGCATACGCGCGCGTCGACCGCGGCATCGAGACGCTCCCCCACCGATATAGAAAGAGAGAGAGAGGAAGGAAGAGGTCCGTCCGTCGCAAGAAGCGAGTCCGGGAGGCGCGAGGAATGTATCTAGATAAAAGCCAACGCGAGTTTATCTCGGCGGGCGCCGCGCTTAGCGCACGCACACGCGCGTACGCGTACGCGGGTCGAGTGTGCGTGCCGCCTGTACGGGCGCGAGGGATTTCTGTTTGCGTCGAGCCGCTGCCGCGACGCGGTACCCACGTTTACACGCATACAGACGGAAAGGAGGAAAGAATGAGGCGAGAAAGAGAAAGAGAAAGAGGGAGAGCGAGAGGGAGGAGGAGGAGGAGGAGGGAAGAGAGGCATCGTCGTCTGCCATGAGTACCGTTACGCGGGGACGGGCTCTCTCGTACGCGGCACAATGGACCGAAGGAGCCGGCTCGAAGTCTTCTTAATTTTCTCCTTGGTGCGCCCGGCCGGCGGCCGGCGTCCGCGCGAGACGAAGAGCCAACGAGAGGGCCGACCGGAGGAGCGAGAGCGAGCGAAGCGGAAAGACAGAATGCCGGCAGAAGCCGGGAGGGAGGGAGAGGGACGAGAAACGGACAGAGCGAGAGGAACGCGACGGAGACTAAGGGACGAGGAAAGAGAAAGAGATAGAAGAGAAACGCCTCTGTCGTCCCGGTCGGCGACGGGCATCGAGGCGGGCTTTAATTAGCACGGGATTTCGGCGAACGACGGACGGCCAGCGCCGGAGAGCCTCGTCGTGGACGAACGAGGCGAGGTTTTCCGTGGTATAACGCGCGCCGCGGGATAGAGCGAGACGGAGGAAGAGAGAGGGAGAAAAAGTAACCGCGGGATACGGAGAGAGACGCCCGACGTTGCCGTGGGGGAGAGACCGAGCGAGAGAGCGAGGGGGGGAAGGAGGCGGGGGGATAGAGGGTCAGGGCACCGTGAAACGCCGTGAACCGCGCCGCCGACGCCGCGTGTCCTGTAGAGACGAGAGGGCAATGGGAAGAGAGGGATAGAGGAGATAGATAGAAAAGAGAACGCGAGATAGAGCGACGGATAGGAAAAAAAAAGAGAAAGACCGAGCGGGGTAGAGGGGGACGGAGGGAGGGGGTTTTAGAGGGAAAGAGAGAGAAATCGAGGGGAACGGAGACAGAAGGTTGATGGCTAGGGAGAGAAGGGCGAACGAAGGGTGTGGGAGCTGGAGGTGGCTGTCGGGTAGTAGGGTGAGTTGAAACGAACGAAGGAAGGGTGGGTGGCGGGGGGCGCAGGCACGGGGGAGGAGGGGGAGGGGGACGGAGGGAGTCGGGCGTGAGCGATGAGGGGGCGGCAGAGCAGCGGCGCTCGAGGCGAGCGAAGGGCGGCGCGGGCTGAGTTGGGTCGCGAAGGGACGCGCGCGCGGCCGGCTAAATAACGGCCTGCCCTATCCTCCTTCTCCTCCCACTAGTTTCCCCCCTGCCTCACCCTATCCTCTTTTACCCTCTCCTTCAAGCCTCCCTTTGCCCCCTCCCTCCCCCCTGGGTCGGACTCCCTCGATCTACGCTCTACCTCGCACCTCGGCGACGGGGGGGTCGGCGAGGATGCCGGGGCGGAAGGGGGGGGGGTGGTAGATCGGTACGTCAAGGGGGTCGTCGGGAAGGGGAGGCTAGCGTTCTGCACCTCTTGCCACCGTGTTTTCAGGCTTACGTGCGCGTTACGTCTACGTAAGCGCGGTTCTATCCGCGCTCTGTCCTTCTCCCTTTCTCCATCCATTTCCCCCATCGCTCCCTCTCGCTCGCACTCCCCGTTCGCCGTCTTTACCTGTCTTTTTCTCCCGCGTTTCGCACCGTTGTACGCGCGGGTATGTATACGTTCATGTATACCTACGCGCTACGTGTACATGTGTATATATATATATATATTATATTATATATGCACATATATACTTAGCCCACGAGCACGCTCGAACCTTCCTTCTCTCCTCTCGCGTCCCTTTTTGGCCCCCCCCCCGTTTCTCCTCCGCCCCGGTTAGTTATTAAACGAGAAAACGAGACCGCGGCTGCGAGAGAGACCTTCGTGCCTGCCGCGCGCGTGGTCGCTCCGCGAGTCCTCCGCTCGCGGATTTCCTGGCAACGGTTCGATATACCAGAGGTTATTTAGACCCGACTACGCTCGAATGCCCGCTGGTTACGAAGTAAGGCTGCGAAGAAAGAATCGTAGAGGGACCTTGCGAGATTACGATATCGTACTCCCTTTTTTTTTCTTTTTTAACCCTATGCCGCCCGATCGAAAATTTTTCCTCACCGGCCAAGTTCGCGCGTATCTCAAATCACTCCGAATGGTCGTAATCTCGTACCAACGGCGAAAGTGAATCTTATCCTTAAAACGAAAACGAAACGAACTCGGATAATTAGTGTATTATCGCTCTCGCGGCGATAAGGCCGTGGTTCTACGTCGTATCGCGAGATAGACTCTACGGACGCGGGGGACGAAGCGATGTCCCTCGCGTTTCCACAGAGCGAACGGCGAACCGCTTGAAAAATTAATTTCAGTGAGAAAACCCGCGCGCAGGGAAAGACTATAAATACAGCGTTACGCCGACGGTTTATCTGCGTCAACGAGCGCTAACGCCACCGTGTTTTCAGGCTTACGTGCACGGTACATACGTGTTTCTGCGTGGGCGCACATTTCCCTTCTCTCTTATCCCTCGTATCGTGCGCGTAAGTCTTTTCTTTTGCCCTGTCGCCCCCCCCCCCTCCGCCCACCCATCCCCTCTCTTCCCAGCCGGAAAAACCAACCGACTATATTCCGCGTGAAAATGGAAATTCCGTCTACCGACAAACGGCCGCGAGCTTGACATTTTTCGGCGATTAGGCGAATTCGTGAAGGAACTTTCTCCTTGGTCGAGCCCGGAGTCGTGACCTTGCGAGACCTTCCGCCAGTCCCTCGCGCGTTCGACGCCGCATAGCGGTTGACATTGAATCTTGGCGGGAAACGTTTCGATATAATACTCGGCGCACGTGGAGTAAACTTGTGTACAATGAAGCATGCCAGTAGAAACGCCGGGTATAACAAACGGGCCTCCCCCTGCCCTCCCCATCGGGGCGCCGGGGTTCAGTTTGTACATTCGTATAAACGTATACTTCCACTACCTCTCCTTTTTCCTCCTCTTCTTTCTCTCTCTGTCCCTCTCTCCCTCCCACCCGTACGCCCTTTCTCGCTCTCCCCTTCTTTGTACACAGTGAGAGGGAGTGAGAGCGAATCTGCGGGCAGGAGAGAGGGAGAGAGCTATACATATACATAACTAGGTATAACTCGGTTCCGAGTTCTCGAGCTGTTTCTGTTTTACCCGCCGCCGACTCGTAAACGCAGTTTAAGCGACTTCCAGGCGGCAGTCAACGGCGCTCTCACATTACGGAAGCGAAGTTTTCAAGTTCCGCGACACTGACCCAGTTTATTCTCTCTCCCTCCTCCCGCGCTCCTTCCTCCTCTCCCGCTCGCAGTCTCTCTCTCTTTCTCACTCTCCCTACCTCCGTCCCTCCTAATACTTCCAGTCTGCCTGTAGTTACAGTTTCCCGCAGGTACGTCTCCGAATTCAGAGGCTTCGAGAGTGCTCTCGCTCTCGTCCTAACTCGAGAGTTGGGTTTCACACACGTTCCGACCGATCATCGCTCCGGGGAAAGAACCGGATGCTCCGCTCGATCACGCGGTTCAATCTTGTCTTCGTCGCGGCCTACCCGTTTCGCGTTGAGAGAGAGAGGGAGAGAGAAAAAAAGTAGGCCCGGCGCGATCGCCGTGACAGCTGCGAACAGTATTTTTCTCTGAACCTTACGGGCGGATCATCGTTTTCTGCGAATTATAACACCGTGAAATGAAATTAATGTAAAGTACCGTAGGCAGGGAAGGCTCTGTAATTACGAGAATTGTAAAGAGCGTGCTGAAAGTACTGGCAGGTAGACTTTAATAGTCGCTGTCAATGGGCGACTCGTTGACATTCGCCACCGTAACTGCATAGCAAAAACCGGAGTTGAAAACCAACCCCCATCCGACAGTCGGGTTGTTGACTCTCTCATGTAATTTACGCAATTAAGTCGTTATTCGAGCATGAATACGCGCGAGGTGTATCCCCCGAACCTTTAATCCGAGCTTAACGGCGTAAAACACTACTCCCAGCTCGCGGAGTCATTGGAAAACAGAACTGATTTTGTACTCGAAAGCGCTATTGACCCTAATACCAACATTAGCGCTCCTAATGTCGCACGGCTATAAGAGCATCACTCTCGGCTGCGCGTCCGTGTCACGCGGCATCGTTTTCTTCGTTTTTCAGAATACGCCGGCCTCGTTTCTGAAATACGTACACCAGACGCGTAGCGTCGACGAGGCATCCACCGCGCGCCGTTTCTAGCCGATCGCAACGAAAGCCATAAAAGCCGTTGCCAAATCGTCGTCGCTCGACCGTCCGGGTTCCCCTCGACTCTCCTCTCGCCGTCTCGTCGCGTTCTCGCCTCGTTCCCTCTTTCGCTCTCTCTCTCTCTCTCTCTCTCTCTCTCGCTCTACGCTCGTCTTTCTCGTTCGCCCGCTGCCTCCCCGTCACCTCTCTCTTTCGCCCGCTATCACCGGGTCGCCCCCTCTCTCTCGCTCGCTCTCATCCGCTTCATTGTCCGCGCCTATATCCCCTTCGGCACGTCTCACCTTTTTCGATCGTCGTCGGAACGCGAGGGGCCTCGGCTTCGCGATTGGAAAGCGCCGCCCCACCCTATTCTGGCCTTCCCTCTCTCTTCCTCTCTTTTTCCCTTTAACTTGATTTCCTTCTCTCTCCCCACGGTCTTTTTCTTACCGTCTCGCTCATCCGTACGTACCCCGTGGCGAGACGATTCGATACCGTGGCGGTGTCGGCGACGACGGCGGCGGCGGCAACGGCGGCGACTACGACGGTGGCCGGCTGGTGGAAGAAAAAATGCCTCGTCTCGAGACTCGAGAGAGTAACAGGCCCCCGTGAGACAGCGAGGAGAGTAAGCGTAAAAGAGGCAGAGGGTGCGGGAAGAAGTAGGAGGAGGAGGAGGAGGGGGAGGGGGAGGAGGAGGTGAGGAGGACGCGAGAACGAGTGGCGGCACGAAGAGGCGACTGGCACATGTACGCGCGGCCGTGGGTAGGGCCCCGGCAACCCGACCGACAGACCGGACAGCCGGTCAGCCAACCAAACGGCCATCAGCCATCCTGTCATAGACAGGATGTGAGGGTCCGCGAGTCCGGGCCGCGTCGCGTCGCGTTTTACCGCCGCCGCCGCCGTCGTCGTCATCGTCGTCGTCGCCATGGTCAGCGCCGCGTCGTCATCCCGAGTCGCATCGTTATGTATGGTTAGGTACACGCCTCTGTTTCTATCCCCTCCGTCTATCCCTCCTCTCCCGATCGTCTTTCTCCTTTCGGCAACGCTTTCCTTCTGCGTGCGTGCCCGCGTGCAATGCGCGTGGAGAGGAACGTGCTCACGTTCGCGCGTGTGTGCACGCAGAAGCACGGTCGTGTACGAGATGAGGCGCGCAAAAGAGGGCCGAGGGAGCCGCGGCCGCGCTCCGAAGAATTTAAAATGTGGCTGCTTTATCGCGAACGGGAATACCGAAAAAAATGATTTGCCTCTAAACGGCACCTTGCTCGGTAAAATGTCACGGATTATCGCGGTATGACGCAAAACGATAATTTCCGCGTGTCGATCGCCCAAGGCTCGGCTAAAAAAAACTGGTTTAAAACGAATTCGTCGTTGTTATACGTATACGCGTACGGCTTGGCTCCGCGAACACGTTTCTGTCTCTCTTTCTTCCTCTCCTACGGTTTCTCGCAATTTTTTCCCTTTTTTTTCTTTCCCTCTCTCCCCTCGTCGCCGTTGTCCTTCTTCGTCTCCACGTATGCACGGGTACGCCGAGGCACGCGTGCAAGATACACGCCAGTGGTGTGGACCGAGGCACCGCGGGAATTTAAAAAGGGGCCGGTTTAGCGCGAGCGACGATCCCGAAGAAATCTTTGCGACTCGCTCGGCCGTGAACGCTGGCGAGCAACGCGATCTCGTCCTCCGCGAAATAAAAGGAACGGTCGCGGGGAGCGCGAAAAATTATTCAGAGGGAAGCAAGAAGCGGTATCGGACGTCGGTGTAAAAAGCATCGATAACCAAATCGATGTAATAGTCTCGCGGAGCGAGCATTTTCCGCGTACACGTACACGCTCGCCTCGTACACCGCCTTTTACATCGAATCTCGACAGAAACTGATATCGCTATCGGTTTATCGATATTCTATCTTTTCCGCGCTATAACTTTTCCCCCACTAAATACAGATGTTCGCCGCTCGCACGATATACCCCGGCGGAAAACCGCAAATGTTTTGCGGAAGCAATACCGATCTATCGATCCAGGAATAGCTATAATACGCGGTGCTACGCGCCGATATAGAAATACGCCGCGCAGAAACGGACGGTGGTATTGCGCCCCGTGCGAAGTGGCCCGATCATATCTCTCCGGGCACAGAGAGCGCGCACCGCTTTTACCCGTAAATTCCCCAATTATATCTGTACACCGTGTATAGCGCGCTTTTACCATCAATAACCTCTCACCGCTAATAAGGATGTCCATCGTCCAGCAATCGCGAGCGCGCGTAACACACGGATGCGCGCATAGGTCTGGAGGCACGTTGCCTCGCAAGTTCCAAGCATAGCACGGAAACGCTCTCCGCAGTCCGTTGTACGGTGCCGTTTCGCAGCTACGGTACGCAAGACGGTCCGCGAGGGTATGCGCGAAACGAGGAAGAGACGGAAAGAGAGTGAGATAGCGGGTGCGGCGGCGGAAGGTGGGGCGGCGGGGGGAGGGGGGAGAGGGGGTCGACCGTCGACGGGCACCCGGACCGTGGTGCTCGTAAATTCTCGAAAGGAACGGTCCATAGCAGCGGCTCTCTGTTACCTTACCGCTCTTCCCGCGGTAATATTACTCGGCTTATATTGCCGGGGCTTGGGCGAGGGAGTAAGAGAGACGGGGACGGAGAGAGAAATAGAGTGAAGGACCGGTGTATACGTAAGCAGGGCGCATCCGTGCCTCGCCGCGGCTGGCTGGCTGGCTGGCTCGTTTGCTCGATCGCTCGCTTGCTCGCTCGCTCGCTCGCTCGCCGTTCTGGCGTTGGCTCGACTCCGCGTGTACGTGCGAGGAGAAGCGAACCCCGAGGGATCGGACAGGGCCCAGGTACGTGCACGTATATGCCTGCACGCCACTGTATACGTACTACCGTACCTACATACGCGTGCGTTTCGTCGAGTACATGTATGTACGCGACGCTCTCCCGAAGCGACCGCGCGACGATAACACATACCGAAGTAGCGCGCCGTGGCGCGACGTTGCCGCGCATTAGTGTTGGTCTCTCCGCACGGAGGGCCCCTCGCCGCGTTTATACACCCATATCCCCCTTTGTGCGAGAAGCGCAGCCCGCGCACGCACAGCACGCGTGAGAGAGAGAGAGAGAGAGATAGCGCGCGCGAGAGGGGGAGAAGAGGAAGGAAAGATAGGGAGACGCGACGAGCGACGAGCGACGACGCCCTGGCACATCGTGAGGAGAGCAGCTGGTCGGCAATGCGTGCGACACTTCCACCTCTCGTGCTCTCTCTCCTCGCGGGACCCGCATGCCACGGCGATCGACGATCGTGTGGCTCGAGGGGCCCGTAAAAGCTACGCCGCGTAGCCGCTCTCACGGACACGCCTCACCGTCGGCGCTCGCCGATTGTGTCGAACCCGCCATACGAAACGTCCATAAAGCCGCCAGCGCTTACGTGTACGGCAAGGGTGTTTTCCTTTGCTCCGCGCGCGCTCCGGATATGTCGCTCGCGGCTCGCCTGCTGAACCGAGAGCGACGTTCAACGGCTCGAACGATGCGCCTCGCTCCGTCCTCCTATCGCATCGCGCGCGACAATCTACGTACCTTGAGAGAGACGGAGAGAGCGAGCGAGCGCGAGGGGGAGCGAGAAAGCGTCGTTGCCCGCCACGACTGGATACGCCTGCATCTCTTTCTCGCTCCCTCTCTCCCGAAGAGCCGCGAATTTCTTTGTCACGTTCCTCTCCCGATCTTTTGCCGTCGCGACCGGCTGCCAGCCGACCCTCGATAAGATTTTCGCTTTATCGGGTGACTCTCGGAATGCGCGACGCTCCGACAATCGTCGTTCTATTTTCGCCGGATTTGGAAATGGGCGAGATCCCGCGTCTATATATCTCAGCGATATCCCGATACTACGGGGACGGATAGAAATTTCGCCGCCGCGGCACGATGCAAACTATTTTCGTACGATGGACAAAAAATTAAGCACGCGGATCTTTGATCAACGATTGATGGACCTTGGAGCGGGATATATCGACGAGCCAACTCTCGGGGCACTACCACGTCGAACGGTTACCTCACGGAGTTTCACCAACGAGAGCGTGCGTACGAGTCATACGCACACGCGCGTACCGAGTGCGCGCACACGTCCACGCGGCTAACCGTCGTCGAACGGCGCGCAGTGACTAATCGGTGCAAAAAATCCCGCGTATTACGGACCGCTCACTTTAAGCAGGGGGATTCGCGATGATCTAGGGGAGAAGTCCGACGAGGTGTCCGAACGCGACGGGGAAAAACGTATTTGTCAATACCCAAGTTTGTCCCGGTCATTTCGTATCTCGACGCTTTTCCCCCACCGTCTCCTTTCACCGTGGAGATCGAAAGATACTATTTGCACCCGGAGTTACTGTCGTACGTGGAAAGCGAGGCCTCCTAACCGAAGCGTTCTTTATAAAATTTTCAATCTTACTTTCCGATTTCCTTCGACTTTGTCGTCGTATCTTTCCGTGGGATTCGCCGTATATTTTTTTCAAACGATCGAGAATAAAACTCGAGGAGAGACTTATCACAATTTACGTCTTTCTCGCTAAACGCCGGATCACGCAATTTCCATCGAAGGTTCGATGAAAGAAGGCGCGACGCACGGACGATAGATTCGCGTGGAAGAATTTGCTTCGAGAAGCCCGTACCGGTCAGCGGCTCCGTGATAGTATGGGTGCGTACATGACTACTATTAATCTCACGCGGTGATACGTCATTCCGAAGCACCGCCTAACCGACTCTTATCGAATTCGAGCCACCCAATCCTCATTATACATTCAAGAGCCTGGCGAAACGCATCGGTGTATGGGAGGCGTCGTCACGCGGATGATAAATAGGGACGCGTCCGGATAACTTTTTCGCCGATGTATCAAGCAAAAAAGGCGCGATTTTCAAGATAATCTCTTAGCGTAAAGTCGAACGTCCGCGGATACTTCTTGTACGCGTCGACTTAATCGATCGCGCTTCTCAAATCGAGTTCCTTGGCATACGGTGTCTCGGTAATTCGAGAAGAAAAACTAGCTCGCGGACGATCGATAGGAATGCGGTATCGATCCCCACGGGGTGTCCCTCGATATTTGGCCTGCGTATTAATCCACGCGGCACTTTGGCCTCTACCTGCCGTTAAGGCGTGGATACTCTACCGTCGCGCGGGAGCGTTTTCAATCTGCCGAAAATACGCGACATTCTATTGAAACGCGAGTCTGGCTTCAGATCTTTCAACGAACAACCCACCTACCGGAGGCTCACGGTGTGGCGGGTAGATAGATGGAGGGACGAGGGGGAAGAAGGGGGGAAAAGGAAGCGCAGACGGGAAGAAAGAGAAAGAGAGATGGGAGAACCATCCTCTTTAGAAGACCCTTAACCCTGCGGGTGACGGTCGAACGGTCGGTCGGTCGGTCGGTCGGTCGGACGGACGGACGGACGGACGAACGTCAGACAAAAGGGATCGGCCGGGAGCTCAGGGAGGGCAGGGCGAGGATAACAGTGGCGCGAGACGCGAAAGGGGGAGGTAGAGCCAGGGAGAACAGCGGGGGGAAAGAGAGGCAGGGAAAGAGTGTGTGCGCGTGAGTGAGAGATAGAGAGAGAGAGAGAGGGAGAGAGACAGAGACGGGCCTGGCAGCAGGAAGCTCGCGATGCGTGACTCACCGAACCGACCGAATGGTATAGAACCCGCGGGTTCGCGTTCGCGCTCTCCTCGCCGCTCACTCGCCGTCTCTCTCGCTCTCTTTCTCTGCCTACCTCGCTCGCTCTTCCCCCTCGTTTCTCGACCCATCCTGCCGATTTCCCCCTTCGGCCGGTCACCCTCCCTCTCCCTCGTCGGCACTTCGAGGGAGAAGGAGCCCCCTCGGCTGCGTTCCCCTTTCTCCCGGTCCTCGCCGTCAGCGCGGCCCTGGTTCCTGCCTAGCCCCTAGTACCCGCGTCGCGCGGAGCCTTTGTCCTCTGCCATCACCTCGCGTTATTTCACACTCTCTCGCGCACACGCGTGCGCTGCACATGCCCGCGGATCGCAGTGTGTGCGCGCCTGAAAGAAGAAAGAAGAGTGAGCGAGCGAGCGAGCGAGCGTCGGCGAGGGAGGCAAGGGGGGCGGGGAGGGGTGGGAGAGAGAAAAAAGGAGCCCAATGCGTGCACGCTGCAGCGGACGAGCTCTTAGCAAGTTAGGTCGCCCGGATTCGGTATGTTTGTGCAGGCGAGGGCGCGCGTACATACGTACGTGCACGCGCGTGCATTCAGCCGGGCGTATGCGTGAATGCCCGCGTGCAATCGGACGGGGTAGCGGGCGCGTCGCTAACTGTGGTCGAGCGAGGAAATTAGCGAGTCGTGGAGCGAAGAAGGAAACTACCGTAAAGTCGTAGCTCGTTACGCGTCGGGTAGGACTACGGGAGGAGGAGTACACCTAACATCGTGGCCAACGTCTACGGGTATATACGGGTATGGAGCGCAACGCGTACGAGGCGATGGGGCCAGGAATGGGTTCGAGGTTAATGCGCTCCACGAGTCTAATGGCCAAGGACCGATTTTAGGGTGGGCCGGCCGATGCCACTACCGAATTTGCGGCGGAACGGCTCGCTTTACGTAATTGCTAATTAGTAATTGGTAGCTCGTATGGCGCGCATACTTATGTCGGTTTTTTTTTCACGCACGGATTAATAATAACAGCGAGGAGGCTACGGTACGGCCGTCTCACGCGTGTCACGCGTTACAATTAAGCGAACGCCGATCAAGGGACTCGTAATCGCATCGAATCTAATTAGAAATTTCGTTTCCCGCTGCCTCCCCCCCCCCCTTCCCCAGAGTTGCGCGGTGGCGTTTCAACCTTTGCCGGGATCGAGCAGGAGAAACTCCAGTTAGCATTGTCCCGATTAAAATTGGCTATAACAGGCTTCGTTAAAGACCGGCAAATAGACTCAGCCCCCAACGTATTAATTGACATTAATTGAGTCGGACGGACATTAATAGCTCGCAGCTATCTTCGTCTTCGCGTTTCCGATTCGTGCATCCGTCGTACCTCGCTCTCGAAAACGCGGAACTTGCCCCCCCGTACGTGTTTGGGAATTATTGATTTTCGGGCACGCCGGACTTCCCGTTGCTTAATATCGAGCCCAAACTGACGCTCGTTTGATAGTTTGCGAATACCGTTTCAATCCGATCGGCTGGTTACGCTCCGATACTTTATTAAACTCGCGCGACCGAATTCTAACTACGAAACACCGTAGACGCGACCAGAATTCGACGACTAAGCTCCTTAGTACCGACTAGTCAAACATCCTCGGTGCTAATTCTGACCAGAGAATCGTCACTATCGAATATTAACGCGGAGTTAAGGCTACCCGGTGGATACTTACGAGCAAACACAAACGAGGCGCCAATGTTTGCGCAAAACGTGGTTTATAAATCATGCCTCGAGGGAGCTTGTTACTAAATCGCCGTAAAAAAAAGAAGAAAAAAAAGAGTAAAGAATTATTTAACGACGCAAGCTAACCGACTCTAATACCTCGATCGACAATTAAACACATGGTACGCGTAATCGTTCATCGCGTTACGACGCTATACGCTTTAACGCTTCGAGCACAATGGAGGAATAAATTTGCGTAGCAGATCAGCGCGGAGTCTGACATCGGCGCGAAGACGTCACACGTGGTGGAAACGCGAAAGGCCTCGAAACCGCGCGAGAAACTCGCGGCTCCTCGGTGTATAAGGACACGGGCTCGTTCGCAATACGCCGCCACGCGTAAGGTTAATCCGTGACGCGGCGATCTTTCCGCTTACGAAAGAGCGCGTTTAAACTACGCTCTTTAGCCGCGATCGGTCGTCGATCGGCTTGCACGGCGTCACGCCTGACGTAATCGCGCGCGATTACGTTTCCGCGCGTGGATGTTGGCCGACGTGCGTCTCTTTAGAATCGTCGCATCATCGCCGGAAGTGGCCCGAGCGGCTAAATCACCGGATGGATCCCTCTCGCTCCCCGACGACGCTCCCGAGACGCGCACGTTTTTCCGTGGCCCGCGATTTCGTCGTCGATGCCGAATGCCAGAGAGAGAGATCCACCACCCATTGGGTTAGGCGTCCACGGGAACGCTTTTAGGATCGAAATTTCAACTTTTGCAACGATCGTTACGGAGCGGGATTGACGACCCCACCGGAGGAACCTTTTGTACACACGGATCTTTAGGCGACCGTTCGATAGGTCGTTAATTATGAAAACGCTAGCCAATCTCGAACTTTAACCGTCCCTTCCTCTTTCCTGCCATTGTCTACGCGGGACGTGAAATTCCGCGCCGAAGGTTCGCGGCAATTAAGTATGTAATTCGAGTTTCTTGGTTCGCGCGGCCGTAGTGCTTCTTCATTTTACTAATTAGTAGCCTCGATGGAGAAACCGGGGTGCGCCGCGAATTCGGCGTTCGTTAAACTTGGTGCGCCCGCTCGGCCGAGCCTGGGGGGAAGCGGCAATTGTATTAATTTCATTCGTCCCCGTTGCGCGATCGCGCCGAAATTGCGAACGCGCCGAACGGAGATAAAAGATGTTCAATCACGGACACTTGCGACGTCGCCCTTCGACGTGACGTCAGGACGGCGCAGTCGCCGACCGTGATTCGTCACGGTCTAGTTTCCCACCTCGGCGTTACTACATACGCACATACATACGTATGTACGTACGTATAGACGCGCGTATGTGAGCGCGCGACTCCACGGGGCTGGGCTTCGTTCTTTCCCGCTGCGTTTCGTGGGTTTTGGCGCGGATGCAGGAACGACGAACGAGGGAGAATGCCTTTCTCCTTTCGGCTCGACTCACGGAGCTCGTTGGTTCGAGACGCGTCCTGATTAAAGAAATTAAACCTAACAGATCGGTACTCGATATTCGCGCGGAATCGAAGATGAGTCTGGTGTACGTACGGATTCCTCCGTGGCCTATTATTCTCGCGGCACGCCATAGGTCGCGACGGCGGAGAATTTCGCTTTTCCGCTTGTTTTGCTTTTTTTTCCCCCCTCCCTCTCCCCCTTCGCGTCTCTAGTACCCTTTTCCGCGGTACATCGGGTATTTAAAGATAAATTGCATTCGAGTCTTAACGAGATACTCCCTTTTTAAGCCTTTTTCGTTTAAACGAGTCCTTTAGGCGGATACGCGTAGCGAGTAAAATTCTCGGTAAAACGATACGGTGGGAATACTCGTCATTATAGAAAGCAATCGGCTTCTGAATTCGTGGAAGGTATACCGGGCGTTTCGGCGAGCGTAGAAAGGAAGCGGCTCGAGGACGGCACGGCGGTGAAGAAATTTTAATTCGAGCGACCGTGCTCGATAACGCGTATCGAAACTCCTCGTCTCGCGTCGAGTCTTTCCAACGATCCCAACCTCTTCTCTCTTTCTCCTTCCCTCTCCTGCTCGCGCGTTCTCCCTCCCCCCTCTCTCTTTTTCTTCCTACCTCGCTCCCCCCCCCCCCCTCCTCCCTCGATCCGCCGTTCCCCTCGTCATCACTCCATCGGCAGTTTTTATCGGGCAACGAAGGCACGGTGCTCGCCTCCATTATACCCACATCCATTCTACCGTAGCCCTGCTGGAAAAATCCGGCATCGAGTCTCGTCGACGGACGGATCCCCCTGCCCTCCCCCCCTCCTCTCCCCACGGTCTCCTCCCCTCCCCCCCGCCCTCCCCCTTTGCCACCGATCCTTCGGTCTCTCGTTGTCTCTCTACCTTCACCTATCTCTCTCGCTCCCCCATGGGGGACCTCTCCCGTTTCTCCACCACCTTCTTTTCCTCTCGACCTTTTTCGAACCCTTTTACAAACGTTCTCGTAGAGGCCAGGGACTCTCTTTCTCGATTTTCACTCTCCACGGATCCGAGGAAACGGAAACCATGGTTCGGCTGAAATCGGTGCGGGGGGCGGGGAAGGTGGTAGGGGCCGCGGGGCGGGTATGAGGGAGAAATGGGATTTATTGCGACAGCCGAGGCAACGGGCGTGTGCGGAGGACCGTTTTTCGAAGAACAAAACAGTACCTCCCGCCCCACTTCACTCCCCCCCCCCTCCTCGCGGACGATAGAAATCGTGCCCGATATCTCTGACTCGCTGGAGTACCAAAAGAGACTTCGTTACCGTATCGCGGAGCGCGAGTGGCCGCGCGTCACCGATACCCGTGTCGGATAAATCAAAGGAATTTCGGACGGAAATTTCATATATTGGGAAATTCAATTTTCTTCGCGCGAGATATCTGGACGATACCGATTCGCCGATCTCGCTTGAAATCGAGCCGGTCTCTCGCCTATCACGCGATACCTCGTTAGCGGCGGTAGGGGACGCCGGTGTCTCGTTATTGCTTAAATTTCGAAAATTTCATTCGCCAATGATCTCCCGGCGATCGGAAGCGTATTCAGGAATCCGTTGGATGTCACGCGGCAGTGAACGATAAACTTGTTTCGCCGAGCATCTCGCATTAGGTAATACATAACTGGAATGGCGAGAGAGGAGGGCGAGGAGAGCGAGGGAGAAGGAGAGCGCAAAGCGTATAGGGGTGGGGCGAGAAGCGTCGGTGAGGACGAAGCAGGCGATACATAGGCAGGTACGCGTTCATTGTCCCATGGGTAATGGCACTTCTTCGCGCATTCAACGTATTCGTAACGAGATAAACAATACCGTGCTCAAATCTGTTACAGCTGTTAGGCATTATTGGATTAAACGCGCCCGAGTACGTAATATGACCCGTACCAGTGACCCAGATAACATCTTCGGCTTTCCCGGGTTATTAATTTCCCCTCGTGCCGCGTTTCACGATTCAAATTTTTCACGAATCGCCCGCGAATTAAAGCTACCATATATTTGTTACTGCCGCGCGTTCTCTCCGCCGTACTCGCGGTATTTTAGGTTGTTCTGCTTTCCACGTCGACTGCGGAGTGCCATTATTCGGGGTAGCAGCTACGGAATCGATCGATCGATTCCTTCGTGTTCGTGGTCCGAGACTCCCCACGAGAGGGAAGGACACCGTGCACGCCAATATATATCCTTGAAATTATTTCACGACGGGAAGGGTATCGAACGAAAAAAACGGCGACGCGGTAATGCGCGCGACGCTTAATTGCTCCCCGCTTATCGTCGAGATTATCAACATTGATGATGATTCGTGACTCTGGGAACAAAAAATTCATGTAATTCCGAAACTACTCGTCGGGGGGAGATACGATCACCTTGAATTTCTACGCGAAATTTGGTCGATCCTGGCAAGTCGATTCGGCGAGATCGAAAATTAATAAGGGGGCGAGGAGCGTCGGCGAGATTGAAGTTGAGAACACGCGCATGACAATGGAGTAGCGCTAGCCAAGATACCGGCTTTCGCAAAACGATCAATCGGTTCCTTCGCGTTCGTGGCACGGCGAGGAAAATAGTACTCCTCGCAAGAGAGAGGCGCTCTAGAGCCGCGATATATCCGCTCGATTTACTTTCCCGACTCCCTTCTGTCTTCCTGTCCTTCCCTTGCCGCTTTCTCGCTGCACAAAAGCTAGGGGGAACAAAAAAAGGCTCGCTCGTCCGTGCGAGCCGCGCGAATATGCACCGCGAGCGCAATTATACGACGAACAGAGCTGTAAATGCAGGTAGTAGGCGACGACGAACCAAGAGGGAGGAAAAAAAAAAGAAAAAAATACGTAGCTAACGTTCACCTTCTTCCCATTTCATTGTTCTCCCCTTTCTTCCTTTCTTACCCATTACCTTCGCGGATTTCGTTCGCTTACCAAGACGCAATGGCAGACCGTTTTCTTTTTCCTTCCCTCTCCTTCTCGTCTCCACCCTGCACCCCACCCCCACCCCCTCTCTCTCTC
Organism: Pemphredon lugubris; assembly: GCA_933228935.1. Lineage (NCBI taxonomy): Eukaryota > Metazoa > Arthropoda > Insecta > Hymenoptera > Crabronidae > Pemphredon > Pemphredon lugubris. Next base: position 38,865,055 of record OW121819.1, on the reverse strand, counting down.
TGTCACTTCGTTTCCTTTCTTTTTGCCATTTTGGGAGACAGTCGCGCGGAATTATTTAAAAGTCGACGCGATTCGGAGCGTAGTTTACAATGCCGTTGCGACAGTTGCAAATTTAACGTCTTATCGCGAATCGATGGCCGAAGCGATAGAACGGACCGCCGATGTTATTGTCGATGTTAAACCGCCTTTGGGCGATGGTACCGTGGAGAGAAAGAGGAAATCGAAATTGCCCACCCTCGGTGCCACCTAACGGCGTAACGTCGGTACGCGACTTTCCCTTATAAACCATTTACGCCCGAACGACCGGCGCGATTCTTAATTACATAACGAACGCGCCCCAAGACACCGGTAAATTACGGGTAGCGCGTAGAAGAAAAAAAGAAAAAGAATAAAGAAAGATCAAGGGAGGGACATCGTCGTACCCTATCCTCCCCCTCCCGCCCCCTGACTCTCCGCAATCCTCTCGTTTCGCTGCTTTCTCTCGCACCGGCTTCTCTCGCGAAATTTGTCCGTTTGCAGCGCGAGTGAATTTAGAGGGGTACACGGTGGACTAATAACAAAGGGTCTGTACAGGCGAAAGGGGAGTGTTCGCCGTGTGGAGGACTCGGGCAGAGGGCCATGTGACTCTCGGGTAGCTGACAGCGAAAGACAAAGGCGGAAACATCGACACTTCTCTCTCTCGCTCGCTCGTTCTCTCCTTCCTCCCTGCCGCGCTGACGATCGTTCTATCCTTCCCTCCCCCTCTCATTCGCTCTCCCTGTCTTCTCAAAAGAGAAACACGCTAGAGAGGAAAGAGGAGAGTAACGGAGACGGAGAGGGGGAGATATATATATGTATGTGTATATATATGTATGTGTATATATATATATATATATATATATATATATATATATATATATATATATATGTACATATGTACACATATATGTACGTACATATATATACATATACAGAGAGCGAGAAGGAGATCGTGGACGAGGGAAGGCGGTGACCCGCGGTGCCTGTCTGCCGCGCTGGCCGCGTTTCAGACCAGCGGAGCTCTCCTCTAGCGCGGCGTTATAGCCGGTGCTCCTTTCTCTCTCTCATTCTCTCTCTCCGGGATCTCTCTTTGTCTCTATAGCGTGTGTGTCGTAGGGTGGCAGAGAGCGGTGGCCGTGGGTCGTGCGGGAGCACGGCGCGCAACACAGCACACGGTGTGGCGCGGCACGGCACACGGTGGCCAGGGAGAGCGAATGAGAGGGGGAGAGCGAGACAGGGTTAGCGAGAGAAGAGCGAGGTGGAGTGAACGTCGACGGTGATCGGGGGAGGAGAAGCGCGGCACGGGGATACGGGGGAGAGAAGGTAGAGGTTGGCGGTGGCGCAAGGGAGAGCCAGTATGGAGAAGCAGGGTGGCGGGTGGCAGAGGAGGAGGAGGAGGAGAATGAGGATGAGGTGGAGGAGGTGGTGGAGGAGGAGGAGGAGGAGGAGGGAGGGCGGGAGGGAGGGAGGGAGGGTGAGCCGCACCAGCGGGCGACTGCGGCTCTGCGAGTAGAGACCAAGCGAGGAGTGGTGTGGTGTGGCGCGGCGTGGCCTGGCGAGGAGGAAAGGGGGGGAACGGGGGGAGACGTACCAGGGAGGACGGAGGTAATTTGAGCGTCACACGCCGAGCGAGCGGCAACGAACGAACGCCAGGCAACGTCTATGTGCTACATAAAGAGGGTCCCCCTATCCTCCCCCTTATGTATCCAACCCATCGCGAACCTACGATGCGACGCGACCCATGTACAACGCGTCCCAAAAGTCCCGTGTTGCCTGCCTCTCTCCCTCCTCCTCTCTCTCTCTCGCTCTCTGCCTCTGCCTGCTTGCCTGCCTGTCTGCCTGGCTCCCTGGCTGCCTGGTTGCCTGCTTGCTTGCCTGCCTGTTTGCCTGCCTTCATGCCTGCATGCCTGTCTGCCTGCCTGCTTGCCAGTCTGCCTGTATGCCTGCTCGCTGCCTGCTGACTGCCTGCCTGCCTGCCTGCCTGCTTACTCCGCACCGTGGCTGTGTCCCAGAGAGAGAACCGCGCTCTACTGGGATATATAGCGTATATGAGAGACCACGGGCACTGGGCAAGCACTAGCTGGGAAATGGCTTTAACCCGGGTTATCGAGGGACGACGAAACGAGAGAACCGGGATGACGGTGGGAGCGGGAGGGTAGGTAGGGAGGAAGGAAAGGCAGGGCTGCGAAATTTTTCAGGAGCCGGGACAGGGTAGACACGGTTACCGGGAAACGAGCGCGTGGGTGTGGTTTTTGGCGGCAAAGCTTCCTCCGAGAAGAGGGAAATGAAGATTTGGGTATACCTGTCTCCCGACTTCCTCGGGCATGCATTCTCCTCGCGGGTGGTTCTGTATTTTAGATGAGTACGGACGTAGGGGGGGTCTTACGGATTATTTCGCGCTCGTTTTGTTTTACGCTCTTGTCTCCCCGGTGCTTTCCCCGGATTTTTCTGCCCGTCAAATATTTCCCCCAAAAATCTGATGATTATTTTATTTTAATTTATTCTTTGAAAATCATATAATTTATGATATTTATTATAATTATAAAAAATTAAAATTTATGATATTTTGATTTGTTACAATTTATCGTTCGTTAATTAACAAGTGCCCGAGAAGATCTGGTATCCGTAGATTGAATTCGCCGATTGGCTATCCGCCTTGCGAAAGATAAACGAAATATGTAATTTGGATTTCAGCTCAATTCCACGTAGTACCGTACGAGTTCAGGTATTATTGTTGTTCAGAGTTTCCGTAGGATCAACTATTTTGGAGCACGGTATTTTGGTGGTTCTGACTCGATAGGGCTTGAAACGCTCTCATGGAGCACGGTAAAGAATGGATTTGAGTATGGTCGGGGTTTAGGTGCTCATTAGAAACTCGAGGAGCCTCGTCGTCCGAAGTTCTTCATACTCTCGCCTCGAGAATGGTTGCGGTAACGCGAATACAGGGTCGCCCGCAACGCCCGAAGGAGAAAAAAAAGGATATATAAAAACGTATCAGGTGTTTCGCTGAAAACGTTTAAACTTTTAATGTCGTTCCGATGCGCCGGCACCGAGGTGAAATAAAATTTACGACGAAAGTTACGGACTGATAATTTGCTTATCCAGGAAATTTGTCAAAACATTTTTCAATTCGCTCTCCCTCCCCCCTACCTTTTTTTTATTACCTTGTTAATTATTCTCCCCAACTGTAATTTCACGCTGCCTACTTAACGCCCACCGTTCCTGTAAAACCAAAGTAATCGTTTCCGTCGTGCCCGTACAATCACGAAGCCCTCGTAGCCGGCTAGTAAAACGGTTATCGCGAGTCACGCGCAATTAATCTTAAACTGCCCCCATCGATCTTATCCCAATTAGTCGGCTTTTCGTACGCATTTCTAGTACCGCGCGCGATAACCAGAGAGCCAGGATCCCGAAACATTCGAAGATAATTGACGCGAATGCAAAGCGCTCGGTCGACCGAAAATAAAGGTCCCCGTGACCGTGCGCGAGTACGATTCTCAAGTTTTCCAGCCTCGTAAAACTTTCCCCCACCCTCCACCGGTTATACACGCCGCGGGAGCACTGAAAATCTGAAAATCCGGATTGGACGCGGGCGTCGATCATAATAGGCGCGGGAGCGATGATAATGGGCGCGCGCAACCGTCGTCTTTCGAAAGTTCCTATCCGGGGGCGGGCGGGGGGCGGGGGGGGGGGATTGTGCGCGGCCGTGTACGTGTATCGGGTAGGTATTGGGGCGGAACGAGAAGGGTGTACGCTATACGCGCATATATGCGCTCCGCGATGCGACGTGACGATATACACCGCGTTCCAAAAGCCTTCCTGCCATATTCCAAGATAGGCAGAGCTGTGGGTTACGCGATAAAGAATCGGCCCCGTTCGATGGGGAACGGGCATTAACGAAATTGTTGCGGCGCGGCCCTCCCTCCCTCTCCCGCCCCCGCGGGCGGCCCGATTTCCAACCCTCCGCTACGTATGTGGCATTCCTGCAGTCCTTGCGCGATATCGCCGAAGGGTTGATGAAATTGGTACGTTGATTAAATTGTTGCTCGGAGCGCGAGCTTAGCCGCGGAAATACCGCGCGAGGGTAAAAAAAAAAGAGAAGGGAGAGAGATTGAGGTTGCGGGAGAGAAAATCGGGCGTCGCGCGTCTCTCTCAGGATTTATGATAAAGTCAGGACCGTCGGTGATGTTTTTGCGATCTGCGAGCGGGGATAAAGGGATGTTGTATTTTTCGTTTTCTTTTAAATCGGATGTATTCGGAAATATCGATAACATCATCCCCTGCGTATCTCGTTGTAATCGCGAAACGAAAGTAATACGCCCCCGACGCGCGCGCGCGCGGTACGATCGTTTGATACGTGGGAAAAGTTTTACGCCCGATCCCCTCTAATCCCGCGATTATATAAATGCGCGGCGTTTATTTAAAGAGGATCAATCGTCCGGATAACCCGAGCGTCGAAACTCCTGGCCAACTTTCCGCGATTTCAGCGCACCGCGGTCGAGGGCTCATGAATGAGTGAGTACACCGGCAACTTTCCAGCACGCTCGAAACAAAACGCCTGCCGGCGAATCAGTTTCTTCGCGCGACGCGAAGAATTCCCGCGCATTCCGAGAACTCGCGAAAAGCATTGCCGCGCTTCCGCCCTGTATTATCGCGGAGTTTCGCGCGAGCTGGACAAAAAGAGGGGGAAACATAGGAAAATGAAAACATCAAAAATGCAGTGTGCCACCAAAACATCGGTACGAAAGTTCTTCGAGCGGAAAAAAAAAGATAGCGATGAGCGACGCGACGTAAAAGCGATACGTTATAAATTTCATCCGGCGAGTCTCTCGTCGGGAGAATTCAGAGACGAAAGCGTTTGCTTGACATCGGAACGAGGGTAGAGTCCCGATGACGATGACGACGACGACGACGACGACGTCGACGACGATGTAGTAAGGACGAATCACGAACGTTGGTATTCGTGGCGCGGCGCACAAAGAGGATAGAGAAGGTTGATGGAAAGGTCGAGCGAGAGCAGAGAAGGTAGGAGGGCGGAGGGGTTTGGCAGGGGGGCGGCGGGGTGGTCGAGGCGGAGGGTCGCGCGATTAATTCGCAGAACGACGAAGGATATTCCCGCGGCTGGCCCCATATAAGCCCTCCCTGGCTCTCTCTCTCTCTCCCCCTTTGGCCTCTCTTCTCCCCGACTACCTCCCTCGTACCCCCGTCCAGAATATCTCTTTCGCCTTCTCTCTCCCTCTCTCTCTTTCTCTCTCTCTCCCTCTCTCTCTGTCTCTCTGCCTCCCGTTCGCATCTCCACCGGTGTCCGCGGCATTAGGCGTCGATCTACCGAGATACGGAGATCGAGCCAGCGGTGCGCCTCTGGCCTCGTCGATGCCAGGCACGTCTGCCTTTTGGGGCGCTCCTCTATATATCTACCTCGGGTACATACGTATACATATGTACATCTGGTACAGGTACATACTTCCAGGTCCTGAGCGGACGCGGACGCGCGCTCCCCTCGCTCGTTCGCTCGCTCGCTCGCTCGCTCGCTCGCGTGTTCGTTCGTCTCTTCTCGCGTAGATATACCTATACCTAGGACGCACAGGTATATAGATTCCCGCGGATGGGTATATGTATGTACGTACCGAGAGGCGCGTATACGGGGGAGTCGCTTATACGTATACCGCGTATACTCCACCGCGGTAGGTATCTAACGTATACCCCAGAGCTAGTACATAAACGTAGGTGTAGGTATCGCGCGCGTTTGTATGTACGAGCGGGCAACCGTGGCGCGGCTCCCGGCGCGGTATGTTATGTACAGTCGCTTTACGCGCGCGTATAGGTGGAACGCGCGACGGTCGGTCGTTCGTTCGGTCGGTCGGTCGGTCGATCGGTCGGTCGGTCGTTCGGTCGTCGCGTATATAACGTTGGCCCCGTGTAACCGGGGGGGTAGGACCGCGAAGCTGTCTCCCTTCCCTGTCTATCTGCTCGCCTCCGGCTCGTTTGCTTCCTCGCTCGCTCGCTCGCTCGCTAGCCAGCTCGCCGGTTCGACTCGCACGCTCGCCCGCCTCACACTCGCTCGCGTGCTCACTCACACGCTACGGGCTTCCGCGAACCGGGGTCACTTATGTATATAGGACCGACCCGACTCCACGGGTCTCCACTACTCGCCTCGCGAACTCGCCTGCAGACCAGATCCATAGTTAATTACCGGCCTAATCTCTATTCGCGATTGCCCGAAACCGCTCGTAAATCCCTATCGGTGTGTGCGTGCGAAGCGCCACCGCGCATTTCACCCTCTCTCGGTGTTTCTCTCCCTCCCCCCCACACTCCGTCTCGCTCTCACCATTTCCCTTGATCTGTCTCACCGTATCTCTCATTTCTCCCTCTTTGTCATTCTCCCCCCCCCCTCCCCCCTCCTCCTGTCTCTCTCCCGTTCTTCGTGGGCGTGTTCGTAGCGACACGCGTAAAGATAGCACGTCGATGCATCTGGGTTTCTCTGTGTAAATCTGTGTCCGTGCGCTCAAGAGAGAGAGAGAGAGAGAGAGAGAGAGCGAGAGAGGGAGGGAGGGAGTGGGAGAGAGAGAAGCTGGCGACGGTGCAACGCAACGGGGAACGTACTCACGGGCAGGATCGATCCCCACGATCGATCCGAGCGATATATACCGTTAAGAGGGAATCGGCGAGATCGCCGTGTTCCGGGCTCGACCCGCCGCTTCCGGTCACGAGCTGAGAACCACGCTCGGCGAGGAAGCGCCTCGTGGCCAGCTCTGCCTCTCCTTCTCTAGTTTGTGCCCCCGTACCGTCGTTTCATCGGCGATGCGAGCTTCGAGGTTTCGTTCCTTTCGTGCTCTACGATCGTGCGGCTAACTGAAACGAAAACTAAAGTAACGACCGAGGGATAGGTCCGCCTCCGTTTCAACGTTTCCCCGGGTAGCTGGCTGCAGCTGCGACCGAACCTACCGGCGACGCCGGTCGGAGCCCTCGTCTCGAAATCGACTATTCACGGCGTATCGCGTCGCCGGAACCGCGTATATGTACGGGGGTTACGATCCCTCGAAAATGTTTTCCACGCGCTTCTACGCGGGCATCCTCGAGCGTGGAAACGATACGATTAACCGTACGAGATCGATTATCGGTAGTACGGGTAACTCCGTTCCACGTTACGTGGTACGTAGCTCTTAGCGAGCGAACGAGGTGGGGGGGGAGGGGGGCCGGGCGTCAACGATGATGTACGTAACGGTCTTATCCCGTAATTTCTCCCCATCGTTCGGCAAATTATAAAAAGATTCCCGTGCACGACGATGAACGCCGTCGCTAAAACTAAGGAGTTTCTAAACCCAGGATTGGCAGTCGTTTCAGCGGCGATCGTCAAAACTATTCTCAGTAGCTGGACGGTGGTACGCGCAAAACTTCGCCGCCACGTATTCCCGATCCGAAAGGTCCACGGCGAAAAATGTCAGGATACCGCGTAACTTTTTCATGCTCGACCCTTTTACTCGTTAATGCAATCCTCGGGAGCTTCTGCATTGATTCGCGTCAGGTTCGACGGTGGAATCGATTCCCGGCGACCGTACCGCGAAAGAGGGGTCACGCGCGAGAGATATTTCGAAATCGTTCTACGCTCGGACGGAATCTCGATTCCGCGAACCTACGTCGCCGATCCTCCCGCCCTTACACGCCCTTCTCCATTTCCAGGTTTTCAACGTCTCGCGGTAAAACGATGACTATCGCGCGTACGCCGGGTGATACCGCGACGATGTTATCTGCGCTCCCTTAAATAGCCGCGAAGATAAATAATCGCGGTGCGCGTCTCGCATTCTCCCGTCATTGTTTTTGCCCGCGGGCGAGCGCGTAGCGCCGTAACACCGGCGTGGAAGCGCTTCGAGGTGTGGCCGACTTCCTCGGTCGTCAGCGACGCGACGGTGTGCACCTCGACGCCGACGATCCGCGGACGAAGATACCGGGGAGAGCCAGGCCAGCGATGGTTCGCATAACCGTGCCGCCGCGTGCACTGCCATTAACTTCTTCGCTCTTCGCGGCCCGACGTGCCACGACGAAACCGTCCCGGCGAACATAACCGAGAGACTATGCCCCCTCGCATAGTCGCTCCACGGTTAGGCCGGAGCTTCTTCGTTGGTCGTCGGTACGGTCTTCGAATCGTTGAGCCACGATGAGGACGGGAGAGTTGGCGCATATCAGGCGCGTTCTTGCAAGAACTCTCCATCTCCCTCTCCCCCCCCCCCTCCCCCTCTCTCTCACTCTCTCTCCCTCTGTCGATGCGCCCGAGATGATAGGGCGCATATTACTCCTGAATATCGAGACGCTCGAAACGCCCGGGACGTCCTCCACGAGCCGCTGATCCTTGACGGGGCCAGAAGCCGTTGCCCACTCGACGTCGGTTCTAGATTCGAGGCTCCAACCGCGTCGGACCGTTAGGCCTCGTTCTAATCCAGCTCGACGCACGCGGAACTAATGGCGCCCGTGGAACGATTCGTAACAGGACGTTGTCCGGCTAATGAAGTATGTTGCCCGTTAAGCGAGAAACGGGAAGATTCCTGACGGATAATCGACGGTGATAATCGTCGATGATTTCGGCGAAAGTATCCGCGATTTACCGTTGCTCGAGGATACTCGCGAGAAGGGATCGATAAGGACAACACGGACAGAGTCGGCGATACTGCATGCTTCCATTCGATTCCGCGATGCTTCGAAAACTTTTGCGAGAATGATGATAAATACATGTGTGCCCATGATTATAAAAATGATATGTCATATTTTTTGGTCTATTTTTGTTATCACATTATTTGATTTTAATGAATGTAACGCGAAATAACTGATGTACTCATTTTTAAATATTGTTTTACTCACACCACTTTCATGATCATGGACACGTAGTTGGTGCACAAGAATAGTGGCACAACTCAAAAATTTCCATTTTTGGAGTTACTATGAAAATCTATAGAAAAATCCACAAGTTTTTACGTGAAAGAGCGATATATTGGCACTTTCAAAATTGACGGCTAGAAAGCGGTTGTGTCGTTTCATCTTTACGTCAAAGTAAAGGAAACAAAAAAATGTTAATACCAGTCCTGCAAAATCTATTGTTTTGAGTTGTGCCATTATTCTTACACACCAACGGTATACGTATACACAAGCTTCCCACCGCGATACGTTATTCGTTGAACGATAAAAAAAAAAAAAAAAAACAAGAAAGAAACAAAAAAAACGAAACTGAATCGCAATAAACACGCCCGTAAGCCAACGTGAAATTAACGAATTGTTATCGACGACGAATACTCGTACGTTCGAACGCTCGATTGATTTTGGAGAAGCAATTACGTTTTTGCGATGATCGTAGCGGGCACCGCTCCCGCTAGGTTGGCGAATCGTTCCATCGTTTCCCGTCCGACCGATTCGCCGATCTCACCGACATTTTGTCCGCGACCGAACTCGTGTTCGGTCGCGTACACCGGCCCCCCATTATAAAGGACGCGTATAAGACACGATCGTGCTGCGGTACGGTCATGCCTAATAAACCAGTAGCCCGCAGTTACTGCCATACGTCATTGCGCAGTTGCCCAGTTTCCACGTCGATTTTCTACCGTCCGCACGGTAGCCGTGAGCGCCTATCAGAAAATATCATAATCGTCGGACGATGATTCGCACGCATCGGGGGGTAGGAGGGAGGGGGAGGACGGGTCGACGTTTTGTGGTTCGCCGAAGGATCCACGTGCGTCCGACAAGTTACGCGCGTATCGAATAAATCATACGATTCGACGGTTCGCACCGATTTCACCGTAATTTTCCTCCTTCCCCCCGCCCCCCTTCCCCCTCCCCTACGGGCGAAGGTTAAAAGGATTCGTACGCCCGTCGATCGCCACTCGTTAATCGCCGATAAGGAGATCTCTTCATCGAGCGATATTAGCCCGGATTCCATTTGAACCCGTTGCCGGGAGCCGCGATATCTAATCTCGTTTAACGGAAAGCTCCGCGCGCGCATTGGCACGGGTTACAGGTTAAATTACAACATTCTACGCTCCCCGCATCACGCGCCGCAACTCGTTCGCTGGGGAACTATAACTTGCAAGCCGGGGAGCATGAGAGCGGCATACAAATTACAGACGCTACGGCGGTAACTTATGTGTCATCGAAGCGATGACTCGCGAACTCCGCCGCGGCCATTTCCGCAATAACGTCTGGCCCGTAGGACGTGGATCGGTACCTCGGTATCTGATTGCTCTCGGCGAGAGCCGCGGATTCACGCTAAAATAAACAACCGCGAGTCGTTTAGGCAATAATGGGCATGAAATATGACGCGCCGAGCGTATCGCTGCCTGTCGCTCAACCTCCGTCCTTTCGACCGACTCGCTCGATTCGCCCGTCTGTCGTCGGATTCTCGTCGGCAACCTCTTCCTGGCTCCTCGGTACGAACGCTCTTTCTCGAACACCCCGAGCGAACGCCGTTCACCTCTTTCTTTCGCCTTCGACGGCCGTTTGCATGACGAGCGTTTGAAGAGCGTCCGATATTCGATATCGCTCCAATTTTTGCCAAACCCTCCCCCCAAGATTCGTTTTTGGTTTCCCTTCGGTCGAGGGTTTTATCCTACCGCGGTCACGCGAGCGGAATACGAAACCGAATCCGGCGGAACGGTCGTGATTAAATCCGCGATTCCACGATGTCGCTGACCAATTAGAAGCGAGGTTGCCAAACCGGGAGGACTCGAGACGTTTCGACGTGGTTCGATTTCGTCAGCGTATTTTAGTCTAACAATTATCAATTAACAATTATCGGTCTTGTCCCTTTATTTGTAAATCTTGGCGATTCGCTGGTATCGCCGACAAGCTAATTTGAGAAGGATAATCGGGATCCGACGAGTAACTCGGCAATTGACGTTTGACGAACGAGGATGACGTTACGACTGAACCGATAGAGCGGATAGTTCCTTCTTACTTTTTCTTTCTTTCTATTTTACAGCGGTGCAAATAGATCGTCCGACCGACTAAAGGTTTGCCCTCTCCGCTTGTTTTATGGCTCGTCCCACTTCCACGTGGAATTTGGTTCCCCGCAAGTTCAAGAACTCGATTCACGGAGCCACGGTTACCCCTCGCAACTCGACTCTCAAACTCCAATTGAATCTGCAACCTTTCGATAAGTTTGACCCCGGGGCAAGCTTCCCGCGATGTACGTTTTTACGGGAGGTAACGACGCAATTTTTGACATTTTCCACGTCGCGACACGTCGAACGTCGCGCGAATCGCCGAAAATCTTTTTTCCCGCGCCTCTCGCGTAATGGGCGTGCAAATTATCGAGAACGAGCCACGCCGAGGTCTCGTCGACGCAGCCGGTATTTACATCGAAGAGTTTTGAACGCGTGACGGTCAAAGAGTCGACGACTATTTACTTTTCGCCACGCCGATGGAGTGCCTAACTGTACCGACTTAATAACGCGGGATACCGCGCGTCACGCGAAACTCAACGCAAAAACACGAACACCGCGTTATAACAGAATCGAGGGTAGCCGAAAACTGTTTTGCATAGGTATGTCGTCGGCGACTAGGATCCGCGAGACGCATAAATTTCGTGGGCAACGCTCGCGATCCTACGATTCACGAGCATCGAAGGGGGAATTTTCATTAGAGCTGATTTCGTTCGACCTCGGAGCTCGGTTAAGTCGCGGGGCTCGAGGAAGGACGATCGAAAAGCTCATCCATTCGCGTTGCTCGTAATTTTCACCCTCGCAGCTACGCTCGCCCACCCCACCTACCCTGCTCCACCCCCTCCCCCCCCTCCCGACCCCCCCCACCCACCCACCCTCGCCCCTCCGTCGCTCAGCTTCTTTCGAGTTGATCTTTCACGAATACCGTCGAAGGTTATTCGCGAGTCCTTGGCGACGGAGGCCGAAACGTATCGGATTTTGAACTTGGCTCGAACGATTCGTTCCACGGCACGTGTTTCGCAAGCAGCTTTCGTAGGTCGTCCGCCTCGTGATATTTCCTAGAATACCGTGGTCATACTAATTTCGGGAGAGCGCGAAAAGTTCTGTTTGATTATCCACGCGCGTGTCGATCGATCGTACGGGCGACGATATTCGTTCGCGATGATAGATCGATCGCGTAACGCCGCGGGAGTCTTCATTTTTGTCGTTAGATGATCTGCTCGAAGAGTGATAATTCAAACGTTGTCGACGGTAGAATTTTATATTTGTAATACACCCGTTATACGGTATACAAATCTCTGGTACTCTCTAGCGTCCGTGGTGTTTCGAGGAGACGTATATCCAAAAGCTCGTCATTCGATGATCTCTTCGAAGATTAATAATTCAACCCCACACGTTCCCGACGCTAGAATTTTTTTTTTTTATTTCAATACACTCGTTGTACGATATACAAATCTCTGGTACTGTATCGCAGCCATTCATTTTCGAGCGTCCGCGATGCTTAGAGCAGACGTTTATCCAAAACTTCGTCCTTCTATCGTCTAGCAACGTTGGCTACGATCCCGCGGGAGAATGCCGACGAAAAAAAGATGTGTCTGATTCAAAATTAAGTGGAATTTTTCATTTTTCCCCGGCGTCGGGGATAGCGGTTAAAAATTGAACGAGCCACCGTCGCGAATCGAGAATGATTTCGTCGGATCGAAGTGAAATATTTGCACGGGGGAATCGCGCGGGAATGAAGGCCGGCGGGGATCGCGCGTACGGGTATCGCTGGACGAAGGCACCTTCCCCGGGTAACTTCGCAAAACCCCAACGTTTCGCCGTCGTGCCCACGGGCATGATCGTTCCCGCGAAGCGCGCCACTTTCCAGCAATTATCGAAGCAACGGAGCCTCTCTCGTCGTCAGTGTGGATCCCACACCGACTTCAATTTGTAGGCTGGCATTAATTCAATTGCCCCGGCGACAGTTACCAAGGTGGTATACGTGTGGGCGTTTTATCGCCTCGACGGTTATACACGTCCGACACTCTCCTCTCTCCTTCTCTCTTGCCGTCCCTTGCTCCCTCTCTCTCTCTCTCCCTCTCTCTCTCTCTCTCTCTTTCGGTCCCTCGTTCTCTCCCTCCCTTCGTCTCCGTCTCCGTCTCCCACCGTGCCGACACGATCGTCGTTCCGCGTTCCAAGTTGCGAGGTGCTCGTCGGAAAGCGAAAAATTCTCTTGGCGCGGCGGACTGGGAGCGTATCTCTGATTTTGTTCTTCTCGCGAACGACGCGCGGGCGCGTCGGTGATCATTAAACTGTACCGTAAGATGAAAACACTGGCTGAAAAGAGTTTTCCTCAATTTTTTGCCGTTATGCGATATCTTTTTCGCTCTTGCTAGCGAGAGAGAATAAATGCTAGTCGAACAACTTTTGTTCTCTCGACGCTATCGTGGTTATCGATTCTCTCTCGACGGTTCGCGTCCCGAAATTTCGTTCGATCCGTAATCGAATTAAGCGAGAATAGAAATTGGATATTTTTCGTCGATCATCGACGATTATTCGGGAATTCCGTGGGAACCGCGTTTAATGATTTCGATGCGTCTCTGGTGAATACGTTACACGGTGTAATCGCCGAACGGGAACTCCCCCGACCGGCTCGCGATCCGCGCCCGCCGATGGAAGCCGGCGATGATAAAGGAATCCTTGTAAGAAGGCGCCGTGGAATTCGATTGAGCGATTCATTCGTTTTTCATGCGTATTTGCGTCGGAACAAAATGGCCAGAAACGAGCCTGCCAGAGAGTTTGTCTCTCCTGACAAATTGCGCGAGATCAGTCTGACTGGGTGAACGGTCTATCATCGTGACGAACCGCGATAACTTGATGATGGGTAAATGCGTCGCTTCAACGAGGTCGATATATTTTGTCCTGGCGGCTTCGATGAAGTGTTCCAAGATATCGCAGGAACGGAAAAACACGTATAATTGCTCGAAAAAGTCTCGACGTCGCGTCGCTGTAGCGATACAACGCAACGCGTTACGTAACAATGATGTATCTTTTGTTTGAACGCAAAAGTTTCGTGACTCTTCGCTTCACATGAAATGGGAGCAATTTCTCGTCGCAATTATATTGTCGCGAGCCTTCAGATACCTATCGATACATCGTGTTGTTCCAGATTTATATATTTTCTTTTTATAGATGAACTATTTCGTGCTTCTTGACTCCAAACGAAATTAGAGTAATTTCTCCTCACAATTATATTGTCACGTGCCTTCGGATACCTACCGATATTTAATATGTTCAATACGTCGCATTATGTGAGATTTATTTATTTTCTTTTTATCAAATAAATATTTCGTGCTTCTTGACTCCAAACGAAATTGAAATAATTGGTCCTCACTATTGTATTCTTACATGCCTACGGATAACTATCGATATGTATACGGTGCGTCGCATCATTTGGGACTGATATCCTTTCTACAAATCAAATATTTTGTGGTTCTGGACTCCAAATGAAATTAAAGTGATTTATCGACACAAGTATACCGACGCGTGCATCCAGACAGTTATATGTAGGTATAACGTACGATACATCGCATTATTCGAAATCGATATAACTTTTGTTTCTCGATTCAAATCTTCGTGACTTCAAATTCCAAACAAAAATAGAAATAATTTTTTCTCGCTAATCCATGGACCGACTCCCGTTCCCAGCTCTCCCGAAGTTACCGTCGAATGTTACACGAGATATCGAAAACCAAAAGACTTACGAATACTTTTCCGTAACTGTCCATCCAAACAACATCAAAGGACACCTCGCGTATTTGCTCGAAATGCCGAGGATAACAGGAACGTCGTTGCCCGGCTACTATCAATGTTTGTTAAACTTCAAAGCAGCCGGGGCTGATGTCATCGCGAACTATCGCAGGGGCCGAAAGGAAGGGGGTTGGTGAATAAAATAGAACGACGCTACCGCGGACGCGTCTCTCATTGGACACCCTAAACGCGCCGGGCATTTTCGTCAGGTACCGAAATCAATGGCTCAGCCGCATAAAAAAAACTTTAGTCCATTAAACGTCGATAAATGGAGACGAACGATAAGTATCGTCTGCGCTCGTAGTAACGCGGAAACAATAACAAAGGAAGTGAAGGAAAGAAAGAAAGAAAAGAAAAGAAAGAAAAAAAGGAGTGCGCAGCGTATATTAAACGCCGTTAAAAGGTAGCAATGACAACGGAAATATATCATTCCGCCTTGTCAGGATACATTTGTCACGTTTGCCCGCTATTTTATCCCATTATTGTTTCCCTCCCGGTGCATCCGTACTCGCGGACGATTTAAAGGTAAACACTCGGAAAGCATTATTCTCGCGATGCTCGATTTCACGGGGCGACGATTATTTGTCTTCCAATTTGTTTAAGAAGCCCGTAATGGAGTCGTAAAAACAGGCCGGCGGAGCGGTAGGACCGATAAGTAAAAAGAAAACACGGTAGATTTGTCGTCGAGTCCACTCGTGCGGAATATTACGACTCGGTGACGTCTGTTAGGACAGTTCCGCTTTAAAAAGAATACTTTAAAAGCCGGAGGGTTTATAACGGGCTGGGGTATATAGCACGGCGTATAGTATAGGGAAGGAAGAACTACATATAGAGGTGTAACGAGCAGAACTCAACTCACGAACTCACTCCCAGTTTTTAGTGGCAACTTGTTGCTCTATGCCCATTCATACGGCTCTAACTCCCATTACGTCACGTCACATCAACTTATAATAATGGTAATAGCGGGACCGTCTGTGAAACCCAAATTCGAAACACGATTATTCCTGTCTACGTCCTCGAGTAAATGTTTTCGCTCTCCGGCAAATTAACATGCAACTTTTCCGCGCGATTCCCCGTGTACCGCGTAAACTGCACGTTGGATTTCTACCGATTTTACTACGGTGCCACTTGCGAAAGATCGCGCGTGGGAATTTCGATAGTTCGAAAAGAACCTGCTTCGTCGAAAAGTGACGCTGTTTCGAAAACTACGATCGTTCGGAACGTACGTGTATCGGTAGATGTATGTATATCCGCGTCGCGCGTCGGTACTCTTTGTCAAACTTGTCTTTAACGGCAGTGCAAAAGTGCCACGTTAAAATGCAATCTTCGGAAATCTATGTTTTACAGCGATCCAATTATACGGTGCATATTGCGCGAATATTGTACCCTGGTTGTTACGTGACGTTACATTTTTCATAAATTTCTTTGTAACGCCGCGATACGCGCGTAAAACCGGCGCAGAATCGTTTCGCCTTAACTTCACACCTCGCGTGGTACGCGTCCATGAATATGCGCTGGAGTTCTTCGCGGTTTTGAGTAGCCGTAACCGCTATATATTAAAAGAAGCGCAATATTTATACCCGAGCCCGTGCGAACGAGGAATATTCGCGAAACACCGATGCGTTCCGCGTTATCCCCCTCTTGACGTTTCTCCTTTTTGCGCCACGTAATTTCATACGCTTAACCGCCTCACAAATCGCTGTTTACATCTCGGGATGCCGACGTGAAAAATACGCGTCACGATTGTTCGAGAGGAAAAAAACAAATGGAACAAAACATCGATTTCTCGATTTTCCGACCTGACAATTTTTAGTATACCACTTCCCGCACGGAATTGTGCTTAAAATGTTGAGAAGCTCCACTCGTGCTACATCGATACCGGTATATCGATAAATAAGTATCGAGAAGAAAAATACGAAACGCAATTTTTAATTCGTTCCTGAAAATTTTGAGTCGACTCGTTAAAAAAATTCCTGCAGCGATGTCCTTGTGATAAGTAAACCGCAGATTCAAATTTTTACGTAAGAACAGAAATTTCTTTCCTCGATAGAAAATTTGAATAACTTATTTTCTATATAGCGTTAATTTGACGTTGTACATACGTATTACGTACCTCGCTTAATTGACGCGTAGACGGATATTTTACATAAACATCCGCGGTCTCGTAACGAGTAGACGCGGTGCGCGCAGCGGTAAGCGTTGCGGTAAGACCGCGTTCTTTTTGTTTCACTCCCTTTCATTGGCTGAAATAATATAGAATAGAAGCGTGGTGAATATTCATCGACTCCTGCTTCCCACAGGAAGAATACAGTCGATTACACGAAATTTGTGTCTCGCGGTCACCGTGCCTCTTCGGAGCAGAATTGCAGCGAGTCTCGGTTCCGAAGCAAACGAGAAACGTCTGCCGAGTATCGTGCGTTTAAACGGTCCGGTCGCCCGGTGTAAACGCCACGGTTTAATTTGAATAATAAGCACGGATACGTTAACGACCCCATCGGTCAGGTTCACGAGAGATTTTACGACATGCAACTTCTCGCTCCCTGTTCCCGGCTCTCTCCCACTTTTCATCGTCAAGGCGGACGTCTAATTCCGCCGTTCCACGGGGACTCTCCCCGTGGAAACCCGATGACTCTGTGCAATATGGAATTCCACCCGTTCAAACGCCGAAAAGCAACAAAAAGTAATGAAATAAAGAAAAAAACGAGAGATATTGGAGGGTTTACCATCGCCGTCGTCGTTCCCGTCGCCCGTCGCGGGCGCCAACGTTTTAAAGTTCACGCTCGATTTTTAAGCTTTCGTTGCTCGCGAAATCACGTTCGCCGTTTGCGCAGCTTTCGTTAACCAAGAAACGGAGTAAATTACTTTCCGTAATGCACCCTTTTACACGCAGTTCGCACTGGCCTCTATGTAAAGCAGCGCATTAAACTTTTACGATACTCCGAAACATACGTGCCCGAAATCATTATTATCCCCGAGGCTTTTATACTTAAATTCACCGGAATATCGCGCTCCTTATTTCTTTTTTTTTTTATTCTCTTTTCTTTATCGGAGCGTACGAGCGCCCTTTCCTCCTTTTTTTTTCTCTCCGTGCCAAGGCGAAGTACCAACGCGCGCGCTTTGGACGGAATTAAAGCGCGCCGTGTTTTTTCTACGCGGTTGTACGTGACCGCCTTCCTCTCTTCGGGGGTCTTTCCCTTTTTTCTCTCTCCCTCCTCCCTCGTTTCCTCTCCTCCCGCCCTCGTCCCTCTCGCTCTCGCTCCCTCCGTTACCCTCTCCGTTCCCCTCGAGGAGAACGAAAATACCTCGCGGCCGCCGCGAAGCGACCCTTCGTCCTCAGATTCCTCCTTCAGGACTCGAAGGACGGGACTTAAAGGCCCACGGCAGCTTGAAAACCCCTAGGGACGACGAGTCACCGCCCCCACCTTTTCTGGCTTCCTTCCTTGCCCTTTTCCCTCGCCTACCCTACTCCCGCGACCCTCTTCCACGCCGCTGTCTCTTCTTCGGCCGTCATTCTCCTGCGAGAGTCAAGAGGCGCCTTCCAGGAATCGCTCGCGCATTTCTTTTTTTTTTTTTTCTTTCCCTCGCCCACGGCATCGCGGATAAGCTGCGGGAGAGAGGGGGGGGGGGGAGGCGAGGGGGGGAACCAATTAAACGCGACGTAAATTATAGTGCGCTTTTGCGAGAGTGATTATGGTCGCCTCGGGTAGTAGGATGTACTTAAAAGTAAAAGTAGCGCCACATTTTCTAAGGACGAAAATCTCCTTCATGAATAATCACCGGGATTTTACTTCGCGCAACCAAACTAACGCCTCGTTTACGGTTACCGTCTTGTTATCAGGCGTCGTTGCCGATAACGCGCCGAATTAAAAACTCGAGTTTCATTAATTTCGTCGCGACGATTCGTTGCACTCAATGAGGATACAAATAGGGCGTCGTTCGTCGTATTTGACGGACAGGATCAAAAGGAACGCGATCGTTTGGTAATAGTATTTTCTCTCGTCGGACGATAAGAAATTTCATCGTAAAGTTCCCTCCGCTCAAAATGCATTTTACTTTCCCTCCTGTTAATGGTTTCGGATTTTCATCGCGAACCGTTTGTCGTACGACGGAGTAATTAACGTTATTATTTGCTCGTTATCGCGATTAATTCTTACCATTACCAGGGTATTGCTCTGTACCACCGTACGAGAATATAATCCCGAGGGACGAAACTATCGCATTTCTGTCAGAGACCATTGAAACTTTCTTCCTCCGTTTATTATAGAATCAAGAAACCGTGTATCGCGATATCGCGGGGAATTGTGTTTCATGAACTTTCATAGTCGAGCACTTAAGATCCGCGCCTCTCCACTGACCGTTTCATTCCTCCTTCCCGCCCGGCACTCTTTTGCCCGTCCGTTCTCGTTCGAGAGCTAAAAAGGCTTCAGAAATCGTTCGCACGGTTTTCGGGAGCACGGATAAAGGAGAGGCTCCGATCGAGTTCATCGTGAAATCACGGTCTCTCCCCCCCCCCCCTGGCACCTCTTCCTCGAACCGCCGATTCTCGAGTGTCCGCGAGTCACCTCGCGTAGCGAGAGAAAATTCGAAGGTGACGATCACCTTTGGCCATTCTCTCGAAGGAATTACGTCGGCGCGATCGTTCCCATAGCGAAGAAACGAAAATAATAAAAGGAAGAGGAGCGTCCCTTTAAAACAAATGATCCGGTTTAAAGGAGATGGTTGTTTTCGGGACACATATTTCTTATTCCGATCGTCGCCTCCCATCTCTCCCTCCTCTTCCTGCTCTTCCTCGTTCTTCCTCTCTCTCCCTCGCTTTCTTTCTCTCCCGGCAGCTGTCCGTTACCAAAGGCGAAAGAGATTTTAAGGGGGGAATCGTTCTTGCGCTTTTCGAGCCTGTCCGTTCCGCGTAAAATGGAGAAAACGCTACGGCTCCGTGATCGGGGTCGTACGGAGAATCGCTGCGCCCCTGGCGTTCTCCCGAAACAGCAGCTTTGGTGCGCGCAGGAAATTCTTTCGACATTGCAAGACCAACTCCGTGTCTTACTGCTGCAATGCGGCAGCTCGAAATATACACGATTTTCGGATTGCCACGAATGACTTTTTACCTTTCCCCGCGATAATCCGTGGGATATTAGAGAAACTTTTCACGCAACGACATAGGTCTCTTTGGAATCTCTTTCTTATCGCCTTTTAGAATCAACCGAATGGATTCACGGATTCCAAACGGAATCGATTGTTTCGCGAGACAGCGATACGTTTACGCGGGAGACGGAGAATTAACACAAATACGTCGCTCGTTTTATCTATATCGATTCACGCAACACCCCTTTGAGCGTCGAGGATCGTTAAACTCATTATTAATATCTAACAAAAGGATTTCGATATTTTAGAAAATTACGTGTTCGTGTTTCGAATCCAAGGGCGGATCGTACGTTGACAAATCAATCGATCATCCTCGCGACCGCGGATTTGCATAAATTTTTGTCTATCGCCCGATCGATCGCGCTAGCCTCGGGTGTCAACTCGAAAAGAATTCTTGGAGACGAGTCAAAATTTTCGGAAAGCACCGGGTTCGAGAAAATCGATATACGTCCCTGCGCTCGAGGCTCGCGCGAAATGGGTCCCCGCGAGGCGTAACGTAGAACGTTTTCAGGGCCTCGGGCAGGGCAGATAGGAGGTAGTTAGCAGAGGCAGGCTCGTAAGATTTCGGTGTGGTGGTACGTGTACCTCATCCTGTCCACCCTACCGACTTAAAGGTTACCTCACACCGAAACATCCTGCGCGTTTACGTTTAATTCGCTTCGATGAAATTGTTTGCAAATTTATCGAGATACACGCTTAACCCTGATATTCGGACAATCGTAGACAACATATCCGTATTTTTATTTTCCTCGTTTCCTTTAATCGCGCGGAATACGTGTACGGGTACACGGTGCAAACGGGGATCGATAAATATCGTATCTTGTTGGTCATGAGTTATGAAACAATGATCACGCTCTAGCGGAAAATAAATTCATCGTGGTTACCTAAAATTACGTTTGTCATTAAAAAAAATACGCCTCGATCCGCGTTAATTAACGATTAATCGCGATTATCGGGCTACTTTATTCGTCGACGAAAATCCCAAGTTTGCCGGTCGATTTGGAAAAAAATGTCGTGCCTCGCAGCGCAGATCGTCCCCGTATTTATCGTCGCGCGAACCAACGTAATTTCCGCCACGAGGAAAATCCCGTTTCATAAATAGCGCGCTGTGTACGCCCCTTAAAGCTCCGGTCGCCCACCCGCACACAAATACAGGGAAAGGAGCCGCCGCTATATACGTGCAGCTCGCGTTGCACATACTTGTGTTCGCCTCTCTCGCTCTCCCTTCTCTCCTCTCAGCCTCTCTTCCTCGACCCCCTTCCACCAACCCTCGGCAAGTACCAGCGTACTCTCTCCGTCTCCCCCCCCGCCCCCTCCCTCGCGCTCTCCCTCCCCCCCCCTCCCCGCTCCCTCTCTCGTTCGTTTCGGACCTGAAGACCGAAGGCAGATCGATCGGACGATTTTCCTCGGGGTTTTCCTCGGCGACGACCACCCCGCGACGAGTCGAGAAATTGCTCTCAGGGCTCCCGATTCGAGCGAGGAAAAAAATTCAGGTCGATCGAACGCACTCTCGCGAGAGGGACACGGGGAAAAGAGTGGGCGGCCGAGGGGGACGCAGGGAGAAGGACGACCACGACGTCGAGAGAAAGAGAGCGCGAGGGGTCGAGGGGGCGGGGGGGGAGGGAGGGCAGACGGAGGGAGTGAGAGAGGGTGGGTCGGGGAGGGAGGGGAAAAAGGTGTCCCCAAACGAAGCGCGGACATCGCGGCTCTCTGTGACGGATTTACGTTGGGGAACGAACGAGGTCACGGACTAGAGAAAGAAAAAGGTATCGCGGCGGTAAAAAAAAGAAAGATGGACGTTAAGCGTGGATTATGGCAACCTTGAACGGGTAGACGGGAGTTTTCCCAAAGTTTGTCAGGTATAAAGGATCCTCTCGTACTTATTGTTATACCTCGATAACTGCTCAATTTCTGATCGAGAAAGTTTTACGGGCGGACATCCAGATCGCTGGGACTCGGATAGATTCTTTAAATTAATTTCATCGGATCCGATTCGATTCGATCGTCATCGGTCTTTATCTTTGTCTAACGAGAGCCACATAATTAGCGAATCGAGATGCCTCTCGGCGCGTGTAAAAATTAAATGAATTTCGCCGTCTCGCTGATAATTAATACATATTATTTTTCACGATCGAAACAATGGAGGTTAACGCGCGGAACTTGTCGGGCTCGAGAAATTTCTAAGATCTGTCCAGGAGAAACGTACCGAGGGAAAATTTTCAGGCCACGCTTCAACAATTCCGTATGGTTTTTCGTTACCTTCGCGTTCACGCGCGAGTAATCGCGGCCGCGCGCTTCGTACGGCCCTGCTTTTCGACAAACTCGCCGGCACTGTCGCCGACCGATAATTCGAGCCGCCGCAAACTCGACGTCTGTTCGCGACGCGACGCAAAGTTGGCGGACGACCGAGGTGAGATCGCCGCGGCTATCCGGCTAAATACGAGCCGAACAAAAAAAGAAGCGTCATTTCGCGAGAGAAATACCGAGACGCGTGAGATTCCACGGGCGCGTGTCCTTGGTTCTCGTTCGATATGATTTTCGATAGATTACCGCGCCGGTCTAATAAAAGTAGCCACGCGATCGTTAACGTTGCCTCGCCATTTCGCCAACGTTAACACGTTAGGTGCCGCGCTGATATTCCGTGACATCCCCGAGAGGGGGCCACGATTTCAACTAACAATGTACGCTGTCGGTCACCGGTGGCCCCCGCGGCACCAGTGCCAAGTTTGGTTGTCGGTCACCGATGACCCCCACGGTACCCAACGTATTAATTAATCCATCGCCTCCGTGCGCTTTATTTCGTTTAATTTCCCGGCCGCTTCGCGGACCCGTGAAAAACTTATCCCCTAAATCAACGATCGGTCGCGCAGTCGAATTAAATCGATTTTCAATAATTCTGCGGCGCGTCTGGCTGGGAGATAAGAATCGAGCGGAGAAGGGGCCACCGGGTAGAAAGTGTATCCCGGTAAGCGAGCGCGATAAAAGGTGACGAAGGAAGAGAATTACAGCGCGTATCGCGCGAGAGCTGTTATTCATCGGCGCGCGACTATAAATTATTACGAATGTGCCAAAAATGATCGCCGGCGCCGCACGACGAGCGCCGGCTTTTATTGCGAACGCAGCAAACGCCGTTCGCGGCTGTTCCTCGGAGCGATCGCTCCGGCCAAACGAGATACATTAATCTCTGGTATCCTGATAGGCAGTTAACGACACGTAACGTCACAACTTTTTTTTCTGTTACTGTACTCTCGCGCCCGCTACGGAGTTCTCGCCGGGGTCGAGAAAGTGACACCGTTAACCTCGTCACGATGACAAATACCGACGAGCAATTATCGCGCACGCACCGAAGTGCATCCTGGAGTTTAACGACTTCGCCTCGTGCACGTCGATTTCTTTCCTTTGCCGCGCCTCGCGGTAGGTTCGTACGTAAACGTGACCGTGGCGCGGGGGGTGGGGAGACTCGGGGAGGGTAAGCCTGAGAAAACAGAACCAAGCCACCGGATCTGCCAAGTTTTGCGAAAGTTCAGCCGTGGAGACATTTGCCGAGCGATCCTCGCGGAAACGATAACATCGATATTATACGCGTTATATCGTAGGAATCCGTGTACGGTCGATCCGTCGATTCGATTGATTTCCGAAACTGTGACGGGGATGAAGCAACGTTACCATTGACGGCGATCTCTTCTACTCCTATCTACAGATTACGCGCTACATCACTTTTATTTCCTTCGAAAACACATTATTCGCAGACTTAATATTATACGCGCACGTAAACGTGAATCTTGGTTATGTTTTATTTATTTACGGAACATGTGGCGGCTCGACTGACCGCCAAGTTAAATAATGCGCGTGGGGTAATCGTTGGCACGAATGGTGCCGATGAACAAAACAAAAAGTAGGTATATAAGACTCGCTTTACAAAACTTTTAAACGACTAAATCTTTTCCCATGACCACCGTGCAGCTCCACCGAAATATCCACCGCGGCTGAAATCTTTTCATTGCTTTACAACGGCGCCTCATTATCTGGCAACCGAGTCCTTCTCACGCACTTTTATCTGTCACCTCCCCTCCCCCTTTCCTCCCCACCCACCACCGCACCGCCGCGTCCTTCGCTTCGCCTCCTTCGCTCTCGCTCGTAATCTAACCACGATGATTCGTCTTGGTCCGCCGCCGTCAGAAATATCGCGGATACTCGAAACACGCAACACCGAAGGCAATTGCGATCGTAAACCACTTTATCGTGGAAATCGGTATAACTCGAGAAAAACACATCGTAGCGAATATTACGGAGAGAGGACAACGAGGACCGATAAACTTGGAATAACGATCAGCAACGACAAATTATGAGTTTACGCGCAAATATACCGACCGTTCTCGGAGTGAACGTTCCGCGTACGTATCGAAGGCGTCATACCCTTTAATTAAATAACGGGCGATAATAATTATACTTTGCGTATCTCGTCCATGAAAAGAAAACCGAGAGAGGAGAAAAATGGAATTACCATGGACAGCGACATTAGCCGTGTAGACGCGCGCAATCGCGTAATTTAATTGCATGGAAATTGATTTTAGGCACACGCGCGCAGTCGAGCGATAGCGGCGCGAGTCACGAAATCTTCCCTGCTAGATTTTTTTTAAGGTATACTTCGAGGGTGAAATTGGCAGCGTAAAGATGGCGTTTACCGTAGCTGTACACATGTACGCGCGTACATACGTGCCCACGCGTAGCGCCCGCGTATCGTGGAGGGCGGAACAACGTGACGTCACGGCGCTACGACTACGCGTTTAACGAGCCGTCGGTGACGCCGCTCTCATAAACCTCCGACCTCAACCACCCACCAACGATCCCGTTGAACCCTTCCCGCATGAATCTTGAACTTCTTCCAAAGTCTTTAATCCTCTCACGGCGGCGCGCGGTCCAACGGATGACTCGTGAGCGGACAAAAGTTCTTTTTCTCTCCCGCCCGAGCATCCCTACATTCCCTCCGTTCCACGCCATTTTTTGATTTTCATCGTTATCTCGCGTTATCGTGCCTCGGATTACGATGTTTCCCTTTTTATTTTTCTTCCTTTATTCCCCGTTTTCCCGCGCTCGCGACAACCGAGCGCTTTACCGGTCGTTTCTCTTCGCGACGGGGCGATTTAAATGATCGCCCCTTTAGTACCGGGATATCAATTTACTCGTCGCTAACGAGAACGACGGTTCATCGCGAGCTTCGCCCCGCAACGAAATTTCCTCCCTTTTCGGCCAATCCGAGGGTTTTTTTATTTCCGTTGATACGAGAGCGCAAACACTCCCATTGTTTTCCCGCCCCGGCGCGATATATAATACACGAGGATCATTTTCAACGAGGCCCGGCGTATCCTCGCCTACGTTCTCGAGAGTTAGTCACCTCGAGCACCCTTAATTCGATTACTCGTCGATCCTACCGAATACTCACCGTCGCCCGTCTCCCTCGCGCTCACCTCCGTTGCTTCTCTAACTGCCTTTCTGTGTACCAAATCGAACGGGCTCCATCAATTTGAGGTAAGTGCGCCAGGGGAGGCATTCCGCGCCACTGATTTCACAATAAACCTCTTTGTTTCGTTCCCCGAATCCACTCCGGTAATCGTTATTAGAAAAGATGCTCTGCCCCTCTACAACGCCCCTCCGCCCCCGCTCCCCACACGCTAGAAGGGCAATAATCTTACGCGCGGACCCAGCGAGCAACGTTCGCGATAACTTCGTATCGTCCTTACGATAAGTTGCCCCGCGTTAGCGTTATCGCCCCAACGCACCGACGCCGAAGGACCGGCGATTTCGAGGGCGCAATTTTTCTAACCGCCAGACCCCGCTCGGGCAGAAAACGAACGAGAGGTAACGGGCCGCGGCATCGAAAACCACCCGAAACACGAATTCCGCTCGAGGATCTTTCAACCGACAAAGAAACGGTCTTCTAGCCTTCCCTCGGACTTCACGCCCGAGGAACCCATCGCGTGCATCGTCGCCATCATCTTCGACGTATACATAATTTCGCTTGGTTGCTCCGTAATCGACCCCTGTCTCACCCTCTCCACCCCACCCCCCCTCACCCTCCCCCTCCCCCCGCCTCTTGCCATCGCGCACCGTCCCTCCGTTCGTTTCCCTTCATCGTCGTCCCCTGGTTCACTCGCATCAGGTGCGTCACGAAACTCTCGCGGCGCCCGGAGGCCATCGATTTCGTCGTCGTCGTCGTCGTCGTCGTCGTCGTCCACGTTGCAACCTGGCTCTCCCGTAAGGACTCGTAAGAAAAGGCTTCCCTCGTCCCCCCCTCCCCCGCCCCCGTTCGCCCCCTCGGACCCGTAATTTTGGACCAGGTTGTCAGTTCTCGGTCTACCTCGCGCGTTACAGAGACGCGCGGCGGCCTTTATACCTAGACGGGGAGAACCCTACATAGCGGGTACGTAGGGTCGAGGTAGAAGAAGGTCGAGAAAGGGGGTGGCGAGCGGTGGTGTTCGAGGGGCGGTGGACGAAGGATGGACCGAGGGAGAGCCAGGCGGTGAAGTGGGAGGGAGGGAGGATGGAAGGTGGCAGCGGAGGGTGTAGAATGGGTCGTCGGTAGGGTGGTAGAGAGGGTGGCGGACTGGCGGAGAGAGAGAGAGAGAGAGAGAGCGCCAGCGTGGAGGGTGGCGCGGGAGAAAGGGGGATCTGTGGGGGGGAGGGGCAAGAGTGGGGTGGGGTGGCGAGGGGGGGACGCCTAGCTGGAAACGCGACGGTTCGCCGGCACACTAAGTATAGGCGTCCTCGCGACGCCGGCCGTCAATATACCACCCCTAACTAACCCCCCGGGGGGTCCGTGGGTGTTACTGCCTGGCAGAAGCGAGGGCGAGGGACGGAGAGAGCGGGATGGAAGGGTGGTGTGAGAGACGGTTGGCGAGAAAGGAGGTGCGAGGGAGAGGAAGGTAGTCGCTAGGGTACCGGAGAAACGGAGACGGAGAAAACACGAGGAGGGTGAGTCGCTTCTGCACGAGGGATCGTCGCCGTTGCCGCCGTCGTCGTCGTCGTCGTCGTCCTCCTCCTCGCCGTCGTCGTCGTCGTCGTCGTCGTCGTGGTCGTCGTCGTCGTCGTCGTCGTAGTCGTCGTACTAGTCGTTGTGTGCGCGAGGGTAGGTGGGCACCATCCAACCATCGTATCCCATCCTATCCTCCTGGCGCTATCCTATCCTGGCGTAGCTTAGTTTAGCTTAGGGCCCTGCCACCCGGGAGGCTGCTGCCGGTCGGAGGGAAAGGGGGAGGCCGGTAACGGACAGAGACGGGCCGAGAGAAAGGGAGAGAGAGAGATTCGATGAGGCGAGCGCGAAACGAGGAAGAGGACACCGGCAGAGGGGAACGGAGAGAGGAATAGCGGGAGGACGAAGATAGTACGGGTATAGGGTTGGTGGTAGGACATTGCGGATATATTCGCTTCTATCCAGCAAACCGGCCTCCTCCGCGCACCACCGACCGACGGCGTAGCAGCATCCTCTCCGGCTCGGCGTTTCTCTCTCCTGGCCATCCTGCGACGTAATCAGCGAGAGAACCACCACCCACTCTCTCTCTACCAACCACCACCCACCATCGACCCCTTTCCACTCCACCTCCTCCTCCTCTTCCTCTTCCTCTTCCTCTTCCTCTTCCTCTTTCGCTTCCTCCTTCGTCTCGCGTCTCGCCGCGAACACCTACCCACCCTCCGGCCACCCTCCCGCCAACCCGCTCCGCCCCCTCCTGCTTTGCGCTACCCCTCGATATCCCTTACCGGCTGCCGTGGCATGCATCTATCCGGACGTCTATCTACCTATCTATCTCAATGCACTGGGTGTCCGCCCGAAAACCAGCTTCCATTTCTCTCTCGATGTACCCGGACCATCCGTAGCTCTCCTCGCTGTCGATCCAACGCGCGACTCGGAATTCTGATGGGATCGTCCTCCCTGCTGCAGGATCCCCAACAACGATCGCGTTTGCGAGGGCACGCAACTAATTCCAGATCAGGCGCAAAAGGCGGGAATATAATCTTGCGGATGTTCGATGGATGGAAATCGGAAGTTTGTCGGAAGTTCGAGGAAAGTAATGCTCGGATACCAGTTGCTGTCGCATTTATACCGACGGGGCGCGTCCCGCGTGAAAAGCGAAAGTAATATAATTGTTCTTTCGTTCCACGCGCGACGATGCGTCGAAAAAAAAGACCCCTCGGTCTCTTCCTAACTTCTTTTTAATATACCGGTCCCGCGTTCGTTAATAAGCTCCAGCTCGACGTTTCTTGAACGGCCCTCCGCGTTATTTAACGTTAGTCCCTCAAAAGTGCTCAAAGTTCCTTTTAACGGAGAAACTTGCTCTATAAGCGAACAGCGAGTAACAAAGTTCCCATCTTGGTCTGTCCGGATTAAAGAAAAGAGGCGTAATAAACTCTGAAACCCAGTCTCGATGGATTCGTAATGCAATGATAAAAATGATCGCGGAAGCACGCGTGATCGTTGTTCGCGATTCCACGTAAGAAAGGAACGCGCATCGCGGGGAGTTTTTCGATCGTCGGGAAACAACGATCAATTCGATCGAGCCGACAGGTAGAGAAAAAAAAAAGTGCGCATTATTTCGCGCAACACGGCCGAACTGGTATTCGCGTAAACGAGGAACAAGTTTTTCCTCCGCGCGGCAGGAATCGCGGGCAATTATGAAGGTGAGCGAGGACGAATGACCGTGTGGGAATACGGCTCTGTATACACGTGTATCTGTTATTGTGATATGGATGTTAATAGGTTAGGGGGTCTCCGGAGAATGTGGGGTGAATCACGATTTCGATAAGGGTTTATATTCCTCCCGCTCTCGTCCATTCTTGCTTCCCGTCCTCCTCTTTCTCCATTCTCCCTCTCTCTCTCTTCCTCTCGTACCTACGCTTCGTTTCTCCCACTCCATTCTTCCCTCCCGCCCTCCCTCCCTCCCTCCCCCGGCCCCATCACCACCCTTTCACCGTTTCCCTCTTTCTCTTTCTGCGTTACGCCGGTTCTCCCTCTTGTTCCGCCGCTCGCTCATTGAAAACCGGCTCTAGGGCTTCCACCGAGTACCGAGTTGCACGTATACGGATGCTCCTCCGTTGTACACGTGTACACCTACATATATGTATGTATACAAATATACGTTTATA
Organism: Pemphredon lugubris; assembly: GCA_933228935.1. NCBI lineage: Eukaryota > Metazoa > Arthropoda > Insecta > Hymenoptera > Crabronidae > Pemphredon > Pemphredon lugubris. The sequence continues at coordinate 38,836,043 of OW121819.1, read as the reverse complement.
CGTGTGTACACACGCGCGCGGAAATACGTGTATCTATACGTACTTACTTTATAGCGCCGACGTCAGAAACACGTGTACGGCTCGTTAGAGCACAGTGAGCTTCGGTCTCCGCGCTTATGTATCACCGGTATTTGTAACGATCGGCCGTCATCGAGGCCGGGCTTCGGAGGCCCTCCTCGCTCCCCCGAACATTAATCTCGGCTCATAAACACTTTTACAGCGCGAGCGTACCTAGGAGCGAAGCGCGGAACACATCGGCGCTATTCGAATTATCGCTACGGTCGGTCGGTTCGTTTTGACGCGCATGCCGCGGATAAGCGTTAGTTGCCGCGTCGTTCTAATTACGTCGTAAACGGATACGGCGGTTCAAAAGTTTTGCGATCTCTTATCAGTTATTTAGCAATAAACGTGCCGGTCAAATGACCGGTTACGAAACAAATGTTGTTTTTTCGGACAGAATTGTCAAGTTATTGTAAGAAATAATGCACAGCATAATGTTTACGTAATAATGAAATAATCAATCATATATTTTCATATTTGTACGAGTCATAAATACAACATAAAAATAACAGAACATAACATAAACCGGACATTTGACCGGGTTTGGTAGAGTTATCGTTAACACGTTGATCGCCGCGTCACCCCCATTTGGGTGATACACGTGAGCTGCGTTTCGTGTGTGTCACCCAAATGTGAGTGACGTGGCGATCAGCCTGTTAATAATATAATTCGTATAGAAAATACAAACTTGCGCGTCGCGTCGGTTGATTAATTTAGAGCGTATTAGAGATTGATCGCGAACGCATTATTTTGTTTTATTCCCATGTAAACACGACGCACACCCCCCATTGTTTATTTGGACGGTTGCGCGGGAAAGGGGACGCAACCGCGTTATTAATTTACACCCACCCCGCCGAGCGTATATACTGATTTATTTGCGAGAGATCCGTAGTCAGAGATTTGCATCTTCCCTCCTTAACTTTCATCCGGTGTTACGAAAATGAATAGACACCGTTCCTATCAAGTTTAAAACTAGGCTCGTGCCGGTACTTCCCCTCTTCGTTCTACACAATCAACGCTATATAATCCGTTCAGTTTGCTCGACGAAGTTACGAACTTGCTTCTCCGCCTCTTACGAGTGGAAAGTATTCCGAACAGCTGTTACGTAAATAGTCGCGATTAACGCGACGGAGTAACAGAATTTAAGTAACATCCAGTGGCGTTTTCACAATTCGAACGTTCCTCCTTTACGCGCCATTAGTTTATCGATCGTCGTGTCGTTACGAATATTAATACGACGGAGAAAGAAGACACGAATAACTTCCGCTCCAAATTGGAGCATATCCGATACGGAGGTATTTATCGTTTTACGCGTTCAAAATACTCCAGAAATCTATTATGAGCGCCGCGAAATCACTTTGGTGTACGATCAACGATTATCGTGGACATACTGAGAACCTGTTTTACGTCGCGAAGAGTTGCGGCGAGCATAACACGGATTCCATAGTCACACGAGTATTCGATAAAGACCGGCCGAAAAGTATCATTACGATAAACGTATATGTATATCTAGTCACCTTAAAAGAACATCGGTCGTATATCCGCGCATGAATGGAATTCTCCAACTTCTCCTTTACCTCGCCATAATTTTCGCCAACTACAAACGGCACGCGTTACATAACCATCGCCGAGTCTGCACATAAAGTAAAACCAAATCACCGCGAAATCGATCGTTCTCGCCGTTAAGTAGAATCAATTTGCCTCTTTCAAAGATGTCGCGCGTTAATCGCGTGGATCTCGATCTTCGGTCGAATTTTTGCCTCGTTCTCTCGCGGTGGAGAAGAATGGCGACGCATTAAAAAGCTGACGGCTGACTCGTATCAGTCACGTTTCACCGTCTCCTTGGACAGAAATCGCCGATAAACGTTCGCTTTTCCGCGGAGCAAATAAATATCGGACAAAAATATCCGATATTTACCGGTCGGATATACATTTTTTTGTCTGTCTCCCCCCCTCTCTCTCTCTCTCTCTGTGTGTCGCTCCCTCTTACACGCGTACAAATATTCTTTCGCTGTACCGTGAGGGCCGACGCGTCGTAATCAGCAGCCAGGCCGCCGCGTCGCTATCCGCGATAAAAGCAATCCGCGCGACTCGCAAACACGCTCGGGGGGCACAACGAGAGGCGAAGTCTCGCGCGATCGTCCCGTCCTCTTCCGCGCGAGAGACATCGGCTACGTAGTTCTCCGAACACCGCGTACACGGCAAGCATCGCGGCTTGTTCGGTGCCTCGGCACGGTTTACAGGGCATGTAAACCGCGTAGGTGTAAACCCCGGGTGCGCCTGTGTCGGTGTAGGGCGCTCTTCGCCCGCTCTGGCAGGAACGCACACAGAGGCACGGGTGGAACATCTAGCCGAGGTATATAGGCGGGAGGGACTAGGTACTATCTAGTATCTAGTAATACCGGGTACTAGGTACGTACGCGCCGCGGACGCCAAATAGTGGTTCGCATATTCAGAGAGATAGCGACGTCGCTCGGCGCGATCGCCCCTGATTTAGACCTCGCTCTCTCTCTCCGTTTCTCTGTCTGTCCCCATCTCCCCCTCCCAACCCCCCCCCAACCACCACCCCCCGCCCTCTGTCTCTCCTGCTCTTTCTCTCTGTGCGAGTGCCTCCGTGTCTCTCCCTCCATTCCCTCCCCGTTCCCCCCGCGGACCCTCCTTTACTTCGCCACCGGTCGTTCCATCTCCCAACACGCGCCAACACAAGCGCGAACGTACGCTCACACGCTTCCCGTGCCGTACGCGCGTACGCGTGTATGCGGTAAGTACTGTGTGCATATACAGCACACATAGTCACTCTGGTCGCGTCCACGGATAACGTCCTCGATACGGCGAGCAGCGCCGAGCACGACATCGAGGCGGTTCCGAAACGCGCTATCTCGCGGCACCCCGCTCTCAAACCGTCCAATCAGCGCTTTCGATCCGCGCTTTCGATCGTCGCGCTTTGATCATGTACCCTGCGACTGATACCTACGAGAGAAGAGCGTCGTCTCGGCGTAAATCATGGCCCCTCCGTTCGCTTCCGCGAACGTTGATCCGACGAATTATCGATAGCACGTGTCGTCCGGGGATCGCGGAACGTTCTTTAATACGCATGTATCGTATGTACATACACGTATTCGATACCGTGGGATTTTCTACTGACCCGTCTCGGCGCGACGTCGTTCGCGCCTCTCGACGATCGATCCCTTCCAGAGTTTGTAAAATTGAAAAGTCAGCATCAGCTGTTTCGTACTTCTTACTTTAAGAGCGCAACGCGAAGTTTAATTTAAATCAGACCGATGGTAGTTCGTCGGGTCTACCTAGCCGGGGTTAATCTTTGCTTGGTCTGGAAATTGAAGTTCCAACTTCCATCGAAGACCTCTTAACTTCCCGTTACTGCGTTCTCGGCTGAAAAATTGTTTCTGAATAATGAATAACGCGAGACGTCGCGCGCGAAAACGTATCGGTTACGGTCGGCGCGACGAATTTCGACGAATACGCGTTGCCCCGATCAAAGGCTTCGATATTTATCGCTGATTACTTCTCAACGAATTTTTGCGGCAGTAGGTCGCTAGATTTTAGGATATTTTTTCAAGACCACCGTCGTAATCCTATCGAATCACACGTTTGATAAAGAGATTGAAGTTGATATCGTTCCATCAGCTTTAAAGCAGCGTTTTGTAGGACGCAAAAATCCCCTAATCTTGTTCGTCGCAAGTGAGCTCGCCCCTGAAAAACAAATTACACGCGGAATATGGGTAGGAAGGGGAGGGAGGAGTAAGTGACACAATGAATGTAATCCGTATACGAACAGATAAAAGTTTGCTTTCCAAATCATTTATAATATCCATTCGCCTCGAATATCTTGCTCGGACACATCTCTTTAAGTCGTACAGTACCGAATCTCGATAAAAGGAGACTTTAAACCTCACTTTCGACGAATGTTAACGCCACGACTACCGTTACATTCGCGATAAAATAAAAAACAAAAAGAACCTTGAAACGTCAACTGGATTCCCTCAAAAGTCTCTCGAGTCACGACCACGTCCAAATGCGAGCGATCGCCACGCGAATCACAGGAAGCGAGAAACGACGATAATCCTGGCGCAACTATTATCCTCTCGACTTCTCCAAAATGGAAAGAAAACCCGCCAGAAATGTCCTTCCTTTATGTATTTATCATCGCCGCGCGTGTCGTATATCTTGCGATATTCGCGACCGTGGACGACGACTTCGCCGAGGCTGTAAATTATCGCGGCGAATGTAAGTTCATGGTTGAGAAACACTGGGCGCAGCTGCCGCGGCGGCGGTATCTCCGCGTTGTCTGCTACCTCACACCCTCGTCTTGCGTCCCACGTGGTTGCCGGTCGAAGGGGTCGCGCGGAACGAGGGTGACGGGTGCGAGGGCAAGCGAGGGGCGGAGGGTGGTAACGCCAATGGGCGAGGAAGCGGGAGCGAGGGGCGGTGGGGGGTGAGAGGGCAGTCGGAGCGCGGAGCGGTGGGATCGGGTGGGAGGAGGGAGAGAGGGAGAGTAGGGTGATGCTAGGTTGGGTGGACACAGGGGGCGGAAGTGGGTGAAGGGGTCGAGGGATAGCCGCGCCACCCACTGACCATCTCTGCCCTACCCTGTCCCAGGCATCGCGCTCGCAAAAAATACTACCCTCTCCCGTTCCAAGACACGGAAGGGCGAGGCGCCCCTTCGAGAACTTCCAAGTACCTTAGCGATGGCCCTCCCTACGAATTCGGTAGGGAGGAAGGACGGACGGCGGCTAAGGATATCGGTAGATGTGTTCTTATTACTCTTTCTTTTTTTTTCTTTTTTTCCCGTCGCGATAGATTCTCACGATTTTGGGATCTCCGATATACGGCGTTTTGGTCGGTTTTGTTTTTTTTTCGTCCTCTCTGTCCTTCGTTCGTACGCGTTTCCCGTCCTGCGTCGCCGGACGATTCTCGTAGTACGAAGCAGTAAATTCTACGCGTAGATCATAATACAGTGGCGTAGGTCAGGGACCGAGTATACGCACGGCCTGTGCCACGTGCTCGTCGGCATGTTTCAACGTGTACTCTTCGCGTGTAGACGATTAGTAACTGTGTGTGCGGCGTATTTACTCTTTAGTATTGTTATTATTATTACTTCTGCGTTTTCACGTGAAGTTAACGGTAAACGGGAGAAAGTATTATGGTTTACTAATTATCGGTAAAACAGGTGGTTTATTTTCCGGTAACCGTACGAAGTGTGTTCTTTGCCTGTTACCACATACCGGCAAACACGAAAACTTATTTAGCCGTGCGCAGTTATCCGCTTATCGACATTCGCACGCAGCCGCGAAAGTTTGAAACAAATCCTTTTCATCCGACTGCTCCTGGTACCGCACACGTATTCCCATTATTGAAATTTTATTTGTATCACAATGTTTACCTTAACTCAGCTGTCTTTATATTTTCAGCCGGGACAGTTACGCTCACCGACGTGGATGTTACAATTCCAAAAAGGAAATTGCTTCGAATATGCGACCTTCCTGACAAGTTTACTCCTTGGGCAAGGGTACAACGCGTTTGTGGTAAGCGGTTATGCATCCAGAGAACAAACGTTACGAGACCTGACCAGAACACCGTGCCCGAATTTGTTGGAACCGATTAAGCCGCCACCGGTACCGGTACGCATCGAGACATCCAAATATCAGCTCAAACCCCCTCCAGATTTTAGAAGCCAATTTTTACTGGAACTGGAGGCCAGACAAGAGGAGAAAGTAGAACTCGAAATGCGAAAACGAGAAGAGGAACAGCAAAGAATCATTCGAGTAAATTAAACTATCAACAATTTATTGGCCGCGTAATGTTTTTTAACGTTTTCGATGCTTTCACGCTTATCGGCAATGTAAATTTTTTTAATGAAGGAGTTGGAACAGCCACTGGTGGACGAATATCGAGGACACAGAATACACGCATGGGTTGTTGTTTTGCCGGAACAAAGAGGACTGAGGGATCAAGAGATTTTGGAGCCATTTTTTATCGAACCTTCGACCGGAGTACATTATAAACCCGACGATCGTAAGACTAGCCTGTTATACTTAGGAGTGGAGAGTGTGTGGAACGATCAAAATTATTGGGTAAACAAACAATCGCGATCGGAAGGATGCGCGGCAATAAAATGGGATTTAATTAGGACCGAATTCTGGGAACACTTATTACCTGGAGAACCATGGACAACGCGCGGAATCGCGGATGATGTCGACGATGATATTAGTATACTACAAGAAAAGCATTTGGACATGCCGTTTTCTTACGTCGACGAAATCTGCATATCTGATATAGGTTTTCGTCACTCAATGTTTAATAAAATAATCAAAAGCTTTGTAGCATGCCACGAGCTGCGTACTGGCACAAAAATATAACCCATTCTCGCTTTCGCAGACTTTGAAAGGCGGTATCCAAATGGAAGTAAAACGCTGTTTTATAAAAAGGCAAAAGTCGAATTATACGCGCCGTATCTTCAAACCGATGGCATGGTACAAAGAATCACTGTATACGAAGATTCCGTTTACACAAATCCCATTAAAGTTCAAGAGAACTATGCAAATAGGTCCGACAAACTCGTGGAATCCAAAAGAAATTTCAACGAAGACTCCGTTATAGATTATTACGCAAGAGGTCGAACGGATCAGTGCAAAGGTGTACTTATATTTTAGTATTGGCGCATAGCGGTTTTCACGTACTAATAACGAAGATTTCCAGAGCATCGATATTTTGCGTCCACTAACGGCACGGTGGACAACGAACGAATCTTACATTTTTATGATGCCGCTCGGTTCGATAGTCTATCGCAAATCGAGATGCACCCAAGTTATCTGACGCAACACTTTATAAATCGGGACGATTTTCTATATTATCGGTAAGTAAATACGTTTAGTGAGCAAATCAAAATAATTTTGTAACGCGAAGTAATGGTACACAAACACAGTGTTTAAATTGTTTTGAGAACAGGCATGTTCAATTTTCTCTGGAGCAGAGCATACCAATACCAAATGATATACATTATCGTCAAATCTGGGTAAAAGAAAAATTGTATCTTGCATAATATTGATGTCACGTTTGTAAACTTATATTTACGTAGCAGTTCCTTTTTTTCTCAGAAAATTGTCGAAAAATACCACAGAGACGAAAAGATTCAAGGATCCAAAAATATAGCGATTCGAGAATTTAATATAGGCGAAAACGAAATACGCCTTACTTTTCATTATAATCCTGGCCAGTGTTCGAGAGGTACTCGGTCGTACGTAAAACCGCCTCTGGCGGAAAGAGGAGACCGCCTGGTCCTCAATCCTACGATGACGCAAGGATATAATGTACATTTTTGTTTATTATTTTAATTAAAAAAACTGTCCAAGATACATTGATGTGTTTGTTGTTTAATTAAGTTTCATTGTTCGCAGCCGGATCCATTTCGCGGACCCGAGAAGAGTCTCGATCTATTTTACCAACTGGAGGAACAACTTAAAGAAGAAGATAAATGCATATCTTACGTTAGAGCCGCCGAAGTTGAAATTTCCTTATTCCTAAAAACCCAAAGCACCGAATATTTAGTACCGGAATTATTAGTTTCAGTATTTGACAGGCATAGAGGTCTGGAGTCACAAATGGAAGTTTATGCGATGGTACGACGAAAGCATTTTTTTTAAGTAACTGGAGTATTTTGTGTTTCTTTTTATTGAATGCAGGAAGAGGAAATACGCGTGCAGAGTGAAAGGGATCTCGTGGAAGAATTGGACTGTTTGAAGCCGTATTTAGCACGGATTGGAGATCCAGATGAAATAACTATAAGTGAGGCGCATTTACTGCGAGAAGAATGCCTGAATGATTATAAAACATTGCTCGTGCGCAGAGCAAATACTATTTTAGAAAAATTCGAGGAATGTACGCGAGAATTGGGAAAGTTGCAAATATTACTGACGCAGGTAAAGTATTTCATGCAAAATAAAGGGTTCTGCTGTATGGTATTATAGTACACGATTATATTTCAATATAAACACTTTGTACAGAGTGAAGACTTAGCGCGCGAAGATGAAGAACAAATATTAGAGAGAACGAACGAAATCAATTTCCATTTGCACACGTTAGAAGTCCGATTGAATCGGCATAAAGATTTAGTTCCAGGACGGTACAAAATGTTGGTGGATCACTTGGAACAAAATCCACGTCTTTCGATCCTTCGGAAATAATGAGCCCCAGTGCACGCGACGAGTGAGGAACTAGTCTCTCTAAATGACGATGTTTTGTGAAGTGTAACAATATTGTTAAATTGAGAGTGACAATTGTATATCCTAGTGAATGCAAACCAACTAAAATTAAATTACTGGAAAGACCAAGAGCCCATTTGTCCAATGCATCGTCCTGAAATCATTTTGACAGGTGAACATATTAATTTACCTAATAAAGTGTCATTATCTTGTTCTCGTCGATACCTTCGTCGTCGAAAGTCGCCAAAGTAAATTTACTGAGTTTGTTAGTAAAGCTTCCGATGTTCGAAGCTATCGCATGATCCGTGAGACGATCCACGCTCGTTACATCACCAATAGCTCCGTGACGATGATGTTCCTCCGCAAAACCAGAAATCAATGTATCCATCATTATTGCCTGAATTTGACGTAAAATTGACCAAGATAAAAACTTTTGATTTCGATGTGCACCGTTAAAGACACATAATAAGTGGAAGATGTTAGTTAAATTTTATCATTGTTTTTTCTTTGCTATACTTTTAATCATTGGAAGTAAGACATACTTGTCTTGAGAATACTTGTAGAATTTTGTAAACACGTGCTCCATTTTCCCGTACAGGAAACTGTAGAAAGAGGCAAGGTAGGCAATCTTGATTACCCTCGTCCGAAGGCTTTGCCATCTCCCAACTGAGCTCCGAATACTTCAATCCCAACAGCAAACTCTACGACATACATTTAATAATGCATCATCAAACCGATAATAATTCAAACTACTATTCAATTCTTGAAATTCACTTCACTTACGCATTGTATGTCGTCAACAATATATACTCCTGATGTATTAATAGCTATAAGAACGTGTAAGTCGCGATTTGTAATCCATGATGCGAGACCTCTCACTGGGCGTTCGATCTGCCCTTGAAAAAATGCTGCACCGTAACAAGGCAGGCCCCAACAAAACTCCAGATATTTTCTGACAAGTTTCCTTGAGTTTGTATTAGTACCAGTGTGACTGGGTATTCGTTTATATTGTTCGAGCAGACGTGCCTCTGGCGCTCCTTTACCTCCTACCAAACCTAATCCAAGACCCAGTCCCAGTAACAGGCTCGGGGAAGTGTAGTGATGTGGCAAAAATCGACCACGATGTCTTCTAAAAAATGCTAACGTATGAGTTTGTGGATTGTACGGGCCAAGTTCAATACGCGCCTGTAATGCTCCCAAGCTAGCATACCGTGCTTGTCCTTCGCATGGATACCTTCCTAGAAACACATATTAAAGAACTATATAAGATAATAGATATTTGCTTTGTTCGTTACTCTGTAATGAAGTTTTCTTACCTTGCAGAACATTGTTCCTAGCTTCTGCGTAGAGTAGTTCTAACACCTTTGCTTCTTTTATTTGCTCCTCGTCGGAACGGGAAAGGAATACATTTCTACGGAGGTACAGCAGAGGTTCTTCGTCAGACTCTTCTTTTAAGGAGCTATACTTTCTCACAAGCCGATTCCACTTCGCTGCCAATTCTAGTGGCTTGTGCGTTGGACGTAATTGGACCTCGAGCCTGGAAGAACAAAGCCAGAGAGCAAACACTGCTTGTCCTGTTACCGAAGGCACCCGAGCCAATCCCAGTTCTCCTTCGGATTGTACTATTGCGAGGAGTTGTTGCGCTGTAGATTTTTGCTCAATTTCCATTGTTAAAAATACTCCTGTCATTAGATACACTGCTATTCGAACTGTAGGTCTACCTACGTTCAAATACTGTGGCTGGTTTACCATCATTGCTTTATTAATTGTAACAGAAAACATAAAAGTATATTACTGGACGTTGTTGTTTAACGAATGACAAAAGAGAATTTAAAAATTATTGCTCTCGCTTACAAGGCGCTGTATGTCCATCTGCTTTATAATCATTTTGGTAGCGGCGAAGCAGTTGCCCTCTCCGTATTGAACAATCTTCTTGCGTTTCCATGTTCTTCAATTGCTACCTAACTGTACGAAATTCTTGTTTCTCATTATAACCACTCACAGTGCCAGATCTTGTATCCATTCAAATGTGGTTTACTAATCACAAAATGTTGGTTTGTTTACGTCTTGTGACCATTATTTTCAATGTTGACATTAATGCAATTTCCATGTTCACCACTGTTTCATTGGCCTCATAAACAATGTCACGTGCGTTGCGTAGGTTTGTGCGTATGATGCGTATTGATTTATTATTTAAAGAATCGTTTTCGAAATAAAAGTAAAGAAATGATATTATGCCAAATAAACCGTGAATAATTTTAACATGGCCTTAAATCAAAACACTGCTCTGCTGCCATCTAAACTACAGAGCCAGTTATTGATTATTTCAGCCGAGTAACAGGACGTGTTTCAAATTCAAATGTACTGTGTTTCCAAAACAAAAAAGGGATATTCAATGCAGAAACTTAAGAAACAATGAAATAACAATATAGTAGTCATTGTACAGAACAAATTTTATTATGTTTCGGTAACATACTTTTCGGCATTTGATGTATACAACAATATTAAATGTACTAACGCAAGTGCAAAGTAAATGTTCTTCTTGTTTTGTTTGTCTGCACAATTATTTTACAAAACTTCCCGCAACTGGTTGCATCGTCGATGCAACCTCCATAATCTTAATCTAGTCGTCATCCTTATTATTACGTTGGTTTGTGGTGCATTCTTAGAAATTAGTAATGACTTACACGCAAGAGTACGAAAACTATTAAATAAACGTGTTGCTAATGGTCAATACTCAAGTTCTCAGGAAGCGATATTAATCTTTTTAAAATGATATCGTCTCCGAGAATTGTTTTTAGTAATTAGAAAAAATGCATATTAAGTATTCTGTGACGGAATAGAAGAGTCCAAAATAATTTGTCTACGTAAACTTTGTTTAATACAATTACGGACCTTAAGATTATATCAAGTCTGCTACATTCATAGGCATTTCGTCAATTTGCGTAGAATAGTACTGTTCGATATCTCGAAGAATCCTTATGTCGTCGGTTTTTACAAAATTAATGGAAACACCCTTCCTTCCAAATCGTCCCGATCGTCCTATTCTATGAATGTACAACTCACGATTGTTGGGTAGGTCATAATTAATTACGAGAGATACTTGTTGAACATCTATTCCTCTTGCCCACACATCGGTCGTAATTAAGACGCGACTAAAAAACAAGAGAAACGGTATTGAACTTACGGATCTGAACTTACGAATTAAGGATCTTTTAATCAATAATAATTTATAATAACCGATTTGTTCATACCTTTGCCCCGACCGAAATTCTTTCATAATGTTATCTCTTTCTTTTTGAGGCATATCACCGTGCATAGAACAAACTGTGAAATTGGCTTCCCTCATTTTTTCAGTTAACCAGTCTACCTTGCGCTTTGTATTACAAAATATTACAGCCTGTGTTATTGTCAGGGTATCGTACAGGTCGCACAGTGTGTCAAATTTCCATTCTTCCCTTTCCACGGCTACGAAGAATTGCTTTATTCCTTCCAATGTCAATTCATCACTGTGGATAATAATACTGTTATAGTGGATTCTAAAATATATTTTGCAATAAAATGCAGGCAATCACGCTTACCGTTTGACAAGAATACGAATGGGATCGGTCATAAATTTACTGGTCATTTCAAGAATTTCGTGTGGCAAAGTGGCCGATACTAAAACCACTTGTGTTGCTGGTGGCAAATATCTGTACACATCATAAATTTGTTCCTTAAAACCTTTATTGAGCATTTCGTCAGATTCGTCGAGGACCAACATTTTTATAGCTCTGGTTCTAAGAACTCTCCTTTTTATCATATCTGAAAGAATAGCCTAGTAATTGATATAATCGCTACATTTATCATTTATTCTATAGTTTTTATCATTAAAACTAAATTACCAAATACTCTTCCGGGTGTGCCAGATACCACGTGCTGTCCGTAATCCAGCTTTCTGATATCTTCACCAAGGTTTGTACCTCCGATACACGCGTGGCATTGCACATTCATAAAGTCACCCAATGCCAAAATAACTTTCTGTATCTGCGTAGCTAATTCTCTGGTAGGTGAGAGGACTAATACTTGGGTTTCTCTGACTTGGGTATCTAAAGATTGCAATATAGCAATAGAAAACGTTGCAGTTTTACCGGTACCAGACTGAGCTTGCGCTATTACATCCCTCCCTTTCATGATGGGTTTAATAGATCGTTGCTGAATAGCCGACGGTTTCTCGAAACCTATAAATAAAACATGGTCTTGTAATTATATATTAGATGTGTATATATACAATGTAACGCGATGGAGGTAATTATATGATTTGATCAGAATAATGTTGATATAAGATGTTCGTTAGTACTGCTGACATCAATTTGTAAATAGAAGCCGGAAGGAGAGGTTATGTTTAAGATGCTTAATGAAAATAGTAATTCCAAGTTACCGTAGGCGTAAATTCCTCGTAATAACTCATCTCTGAGTCCCATATTATCGAACGTGGGGATAACTTCGACATCCTCGCTGGTTTCGAACTCAACGTTCGACAAATCCTCTGTTTGTGCAACACGACGTGATTTTACTTCCGCCATTTCGACAATATCAACTAACTTCAATTGACTTCAACTTGCACAAACTTGACCGACGGAAATCCACACTAATTTAAATGAAGTCAACTGCGTCAGGTTGGACACTATGATGTAGGTAGACAACAGAAATACCTAAAGTACAACACAATTTATCCTAATACAATGTCATATTTAATAAAGAATGAAAGGTGAGATTTCTTCCTTACATATAATTTGATAGTATTAAGAAAACAAACCTTATAAATAAGGGTCGCTGGTGGAAAATAATATTTTCTGTTACAATTGCGCAGCTGCTGATGATGCACATTGCTCATCAGCAATTTCCACCACTGATCAACGTAAACGACGCGAAGGCGACATCATGCGACAGCATAAGATAGCCCTGTTCATGATTATTGTAAATAATAAAAATTTGCATTTAAATGAACAACTAACGTTATCTGTGTAATATTCGAGAAAATCTATCTTTGAAAATGTATGTCTAAATATTGAAAGAAACTGTTTAATGGCTTGTGAAAGATTCATCTCTAATGTAGGTTATACAAAAGATTATTAAACATGTCTTCGAAAAGAAGTGCCGGTGAAATGAATATAAACGTAACGTTGGACGAGCAGTTGACAAGTAATTCTTGCGTCAAGCTCGTCGTTGAGCTTTTAAAGTACATCTTATATCAAAAACAACAAATACCGTTTACATACGATTCATTAACACAAATACAAACGAAGGTTAAGCCAACCGACAGGAATTCGCCTTCTGTCAAAGCTTTATTGCATTCTTTCAAAACCACTTCGGAAGAATTGTTCTCTCAATTCCATCTCGAAGGTTGCAAAATCAAAGAAGTCGCTATACTTATTGGTGCAACAATAATATCACCAAAGCTTCACATCAGATTGGAGCTGCCACCTGAGATACTTAGTAGTAAAGACCATTTTGACTGTAAGCACATTTCCAGAAGACCTTTGTTAAATCTAATGAGGTTCGTACATATCATTTTTAATAATAGTCCTGTTACATATGTGTATAATAATAAGTACTTATTATATTGGAAATATAATGTTTTAGATCCATGTTGGAATGTTCAGAATTTCAAGAAGCAATGACATTACCTCTGAATCCTACAAATACGTTCATATTACTTGAGAAAAGTGACAACAGTTCAGCGTCAGAATTCTTTTTGCCCAAACCGCAATACGTACCTCCGAATCAGACATCAAAGTGTTTTCGCATTAAACTGCATCACAGCAATGAAAGCAATGCAGACTGCAACTGCATTGACATAGTCAAAGTTTATCATGAAATATCTGAATCTCATTCTGATAATGACAGAAATGTTCAATCGTTACATAACTCTAATTCAAAAAATACTCAAGCTCCTTATAGATGGTATCAATCTAGAGAAGTAATTAAGGGATTTAAATTTGTAAGATGACCATAGTTTCGTACTTAAATATAATTATAGGTGACTTGAGAGAACATTTTTGTTCGTATGTCAACAAGATTGGGTTACCATTATGAAAGAAAACTTGGCCAGCTATAATAGGACGATTTATTTACATGCATTTGGCTAGAAGTAACAAAAATTTATTGATCTTGATAGTGGATAGATATCTTATTAATACTAAATTAATACCAACATCATTCTGTTTTGAAACTTTTTACAAGTAATCATGAAAGTATGAGACTGTTAATATTTTTAAATATATTAATTTACATGTTAACACAATTTTTACAATTAAATAAAATCATGTTCGGATGTTTTATCAATACAGATTTTATTTGGTCAAGTGAGAGTCTGGTTAGTGAATAAAAAATAAGATATAATGCTCATACGATTCTACTGATATCAATACACAAAGGTCATAAGGCAGAAATTTCCATTCATTATCTGTAAATAAGTAAACTTTTATGTCTCTATTACTTCATCTTCATATTTACGTCATACTATTTTCATCTAATACCACAAACACATATTACAGTGTTTGTTACTCTGTCACCGATTTTTTCAAATGATTACAATTAAGTAATACTTTAATTTGTACATTAATTATGTTATACGAGTATATCTGATTACTGTGAAACATACTGGATCAAAAATGATTATCTTGCTTAGAATATTTCTAAATACTGTATTATCGCAAAAGGTTAGAAATTATTAATACTTAAAGTATTATCAAAGTTATGTAATAAAAAGATCATCTCCATGTAGAGATAATACTCATTGTGCAGTAAACTTACTCTTTGGTGGGGGAAAATATATTTTAACACAAACTCAGACTGGATAAGGTCACAGTATCTTATATTCCCTGCTGTAACGAACTACTGTTAAAGTAATAAAAACGCAATGGCAAGTTTAAAGTTCTTGACGCCGGAACAAAAGAAATGTTGGGTTGAGAATGGCTATATCAAATTGGCTAATGTTTTTTCTGAAAAGGAGGTGAATGAAATATCAGACGCTTATAACGAGTTATTTGAAAGAAAGCATCGTGAAAACCTTGCAGGTTTGGAGTCTGCTTGGGCTGGAAATGACATGAAGAAAGCAGCAAACAACAAAGACTATACCGTTAGTATGCATGCCTAGTGATTTCAAATAAAATTAATGAAGTGATATTTTTCATTATAGTAAATGTAAAAAATCTTAACTAATATTACTAATTCCTGGATAGGTCAAATCGATTCACAATCTACAAATGCACAGTGGTGTTTTCACTAAGCTTATAACAAACTCAAATCTTTTGGATGCCTTGGAAGATATAATGGACACAAAAGATATTCTGTTACATCATACCAAGGCGCACATTAAACCACCAGAAAAGGGTGCTCCCTACTTAATGCATCAAGATTATCATTACTTCCCTTTTAAGAAACATTCTATGCTAGCTGTGTTTTTACATCTGGACGACACCACACCAGAAAACGGTGGCTTGGCTATTTATCCAGGTAGCCACAAACTTGGCCCTTTGAAAGATCATGGTGTGACTGACGAAAAGGGTGAACAGTACCATTATGCTGACCCTGAGAAATACCCTTTATCTGGAGCAGTTCCTGTATCGGCAAAGAAAGGAGAAATTATTGCGTTTTCTTATTTGCTCCTTCACGGATCGTATTTGAATCTGTCATCCAGATCCCGACGTATGTTCCTTTTGCAAGTTAGAGCCGCTGACGATGAACCAACGCTCGATACTCATAAATCTCCGTGTCAAAATCTCGTTCTTCGCGGGAGAAACGTGCATAGAGACGCAACCATGGCTACCAGATTTTCTCACTAGGGTTCTCGTAATCTCGAAAATGCTTTCTCGATTATGATTTGAAATGATTATACTTTTGGCACGTGGCAAAATTAATAAAATTAGAATAAATCAACTGCGTCGCATTTAAATTTTATTGGTGAAGATTTATAAAGTAATTGTCTTCCTCGAAGTCCTGTAATAACTAAATCTCATTTTATGTAAACTACAAATGCAAATAAAATTACTCTTCTTTTTCTTTGTAAGTTTTGCGTTGTGGTTCGACCGAATGATCGTTATTTGACGATGAAGTTTTTGCAGTTGTATTTGTAACATCATAGATCGTTACTTTGAGAAGACGAAAGTCATTCACTATGAGTATTCGGAAAATGAGTACTATGAACCCGCCGATCCAGCTCCACATCATTATCCATGATAAAATCTTAAAAACATGTAACAGAATATTTAATACTCGGCCCTGTTCCCAAATCAGGTATGTATTTACAGAAAATATGAAATTATTGTATAATGAGTAACCTGCAGTGACAAGAACATGTTGCATGCATTGTACTCGTAAACGTTATGATGCTCCACATACTCTTGTACAATCTCGCAATCCCTGTAAATACACATGTTAAAATTCTATTTGTAAAATATTTAATTTATCCTGTACCTCATACGTATCACAGTCTTCTCGATATCGGATATCTCGAGAAAAAGTTCCACCATATTTTTGTTAAATTCTAAGAGTCCATTTTCCATATCTTGAACAGTGTACACTGTTAGTATCATGAAGAGAAAATTGAAAACCCCTGCAGGAAGCACAATCCTCCATGGGGAAGCGTATCTAATTGTAACATAATGTTTATCGTCTCATACCTTTCCTGATGTTCCCTTATCGGTGTCAGATATAACTACTTGCATTCCTGCATCGTATCCACCTTTCCCGCACATGAAAAATAACATGAACCATGCGATCCCGAACATGCAAGAAGCCAGGCAGGTTGCCAGAAACATTTTACATTTATTTTCATGTTCATAGTTAACCAGTATATTTTTTGTCCAGTCATTCTTATTCAATTGCCTTGGGGATTGCGTAATATCTATATATTTCTGTGCATGGTCATCCAATTGTGTATATGGCAGCAATTGTAGTTTCGCCCAGAGCGGACAGTTACCTCCAAAAATGTCTTGCTTTAAAATCCATATTAAAATAATTTAACCTATGATTTTACTCCCCCGAAATATGTGAACACAAGTATACAGTTGATTTTAAAGCTAAAATAAAATTCCATCTCGTGATAATACCCAAAGTATGTAGAATTGAATACTACAAAGATATCCAGTAACCGCGCACAGAAAATAAAAAACTGTTTGCACGGCTTTCCATAAAAATGATATCTCTGCTGTATCACGTTCGATGAATTCCTGATATTCTTCAATAAGTTGCATCGGGATGGCTTGAGAAAGAAAGAATCAAATAGGAACTCGAAAGAAGCAATCAGATTACAAGCACTGAATGCACATTTTAATCGGAAAAACAAAAGATGCCGCCGGTTCAGAGGGTCGCGCGCCAAAATTTCGTACCGAAAAACAGGAATCTGATTGGTCCATTCGGGAGACAAACAAAATACGAATGATAACGGGGCAGTAAATGTGACGAATTCGGAACTGAATTTTGTATTTTATTTCACAGTGCTTGCAACTTACCGATCAAACAGAATATAATGAAAATAAATTTTTATATGCAGGCATACTTTTTCTATTTATACAGCATAAAATTTATGTGAAGCGAAAGCACTTGAAAGTTATGGAAAAGAGTTCAAACGAAAACTTTCCACTTTTTCACAAGTTCAGTGTTGCACAAATTTTTCGGCCACTTCATTTGCATTTTACCCACGACTAAACAGTGAATAAAATTTTGCAAACAGCAAATGTGTATAAGCGAAATTTCATCTGTTCAGCAATATTAAGCGACACATTAAGTACACGTTAGCAAACTTCTTAACTGTTCCGTACGTTTCATTGACTGGTTTTCAGAGCTTATGGGAGCTAACTCGTAAATACTGTGGATCGTTTTAATAAAGTATCCTTCACAAATGTACGGTTTTCTTTTAAATCGTGACATACGGAGATAATTTTCGAAATTCTATTGAGTTCGTTACAACCAGATTTCACCTGTATGACAGGTTCGACATAACTTAAACGTTTTGAGGGAAATGTTAAAGAGACCGATCGTGGGAGTTGGACCGAAGAAACGGAGGAACGCGCGGATCGTGAACCGCCACAGTGTTGTCGACGAGAAGGATACACGAAGGCGAGAATTTCTTGTTTTTTTTTGCATCCGAAGATCGAAAATCACGAGGAAAACGATGGTGGATGCACGTTCCAAAGAGTCGTCGAACTAATAAACCCAATTGTCGCGGACACGTAAACCACTCGTGGGTGAAGTGAAACACATGTGTCGGCCGAGCCGTATTTTCTACTCCAGTGTGCCCGTCCCGTGTTTGGTCCGTGAATATCTCGCGTTCGGGGAACTAAGTTGAACTCTGGCTGCTGTAATCGCCAGAATATTTAACGTGCTGGCTTTTGAAGACAGCTATTAGAGCGATGGGCCGCTTATTCGAGACGGAATAGTGCTCGTTGCAGAAGGCGGTAGTGCGTGGGTGGGTGGGTGTCTAGCGACTGCCACTCATGTATATCGAATTCCTCGCGGAATTTTGCAGGAAATCTCACCGATCAACCAATGATACTGTGCATTCTGATTCAGTGTTATTTAATTTCATCGATATCTATTGATTGGCAGATCATTCGGACAGTTCATCCTCTGCATAGGAAAAAAAATATCTCCTAAATTTCAATGTAACGCTGCACCCACTGTCAATTTGTGGCCAATGTCATTTTATGACAGCTTCCAACCAGCGAAATCGACATGATGTTATTTATTTGTCAATTGTGGAGCCGTAAGGCCTGAAGTAAATTTGCGGAAGTGGAAGCAAAATTACTTATTATCGGCTGATACCTTCCGAAGCCTACAACCTCCGCTAAATTTCCAGCACCGATACTACAAGATTGTGTTTGCGAAGCCTATTTTGGTCTATCTCACGCACCTTGCATTCTGTCAAGTTCCTCTTTAAAACCATGGTCTTATTAAACTGTGAAACAAGTATACTTTAGCAAGCCTCCGTCGCTGCACACTCCTGTCTGGTTACTTGTTCAAGAGAAGGCCCTTCCTTGGGTCGTTCCTCTTTTTTCTACCTTATATTAAGAGGCTGAAGTATGAGATGTCAAGCGGAGAAAAATGGATATCGGTAAAGTATCAGCATGCGTGAGAAGCCATCAGAATGTCATGCTCACGCAGGTCACGTGAGGGGCACGACAGAAATGTGCTCACGTGATCCTCCTACATTGCATTCAACTATTACCAAGGCAAATGGTAAAAATTCGAGCCCTCAACCGACTCATCATCCGGAAGCACGTATAGACAGTAATCTACTTCCAACTCCAGGTGGACGTTTAAAATTTTTTAAGGATGGAAAATTTATTTTGGAACTGTCTCATCGCAGGGATGGGGAAAGGACTACATGGTTTCCTGTCCCAAAGAAAACATTTTGGCCACCAGCTAGCACTACTCCAAATAGGCAGGAGAGTTCTACTTCTCTTAGTGGTAAGTCAAAAGTTAACACTTCCCATTCGTTTTCCATAGAACGTACTATTAGATGTTAATCCTATTTGCAGTCTCTGATGATAATTCGTCGGTTCAGTCAAGTCCTTGGCAACGAGACCATTGCTGGAAACAAGCGAATCCAAGACGCAGGATGTCTACAGAGTTTAATTTCTACTATCATAGAAGCCCAAGAAGTCGCCTGTGCGCGCATCCTCGCTTGATAGCTAGAAAGCGCAGACGCCCTTTAGATCCTACTTCTCTACTACTCGTTCCGGAATCAGTTATAAGTTACACCAAGCCGTCGCGCAAAACGAATGGCGCACAATCGGGAAAGGTTTTGAGTTTGGTCATTGACAAACTGGCACGCCTCCTAGATCCTAATGTCGTTTCACCTCGCAAGCGCATTTTGCGTGAATTAGAAAGAGTTTCGTTGGAAGATCAAGCATCCAAGCGACGCGCCACTCCTCAGCCTGTATGTACAACAAGTGCTCCTACACCTTCGCCGAAGCAATTATCGTCATACAGTATAACAAGCATTCTGGGAGAAGATAAACCGAGTCCTGAGCAAGGTTTCTTGAGAAATCTATTGAAACCAGACGATAGGCAAGCTGTAAAATATTCATCAAGTAACACGTACCCAAGGGTACGAATGGATCCATACATTGGAACTACGAATACGCATGTTCATCATCCGCTCTATGGTGTTCCAATGTTGCCTCCTGGACCGTACAGAGCACCCTTATGGATGCACTATCCATCACCCGTCCATTATCCCCCTCCTATGCCATTGTACGCGCCGCCGCCACCTCATCCTCCATCTCCTCCGGTTCATCACTACAAAGACTACAGGGAACAAACTCTCACACCTCCTTCAGGTGCGTTTTTATGATACTTTCTGAGATATTTACTTTTTTTAGACACCTGAGGGTAAAAGTATTTTTATTGGGCCAACATAATTCTTATAAATTCCCTTGTCAAGTTAATCACTTAAGATCGTAGACAGAAAGATATTTAAAGTGACGTTTTCGAATACATATCTTTTTTCTTTTCCTTTTTAGATATGCCTCTAAATCTGTCTAAGCATGCGGGTTGAATCTCAGGATCCCAAAAGCTGGTGCCTTATCAATGGACAAAACTATGCAAACACTGCCCGTGCAACGACAATGCGATATATTAGTATTTTTTTATCTATAAACGATAGTATCATAGTAAGTAGAAATATGCAGCCAGAAGGACGAAGTCTGGGTGCTATACTTGTACATACAAAAATGCATAAACTGTCGACTTTGGCATAGGTATTTTATATTAATATTAAATTAAATCATGAGTAGCGTTATGAAATTTTAACGCCAAAACGTGGAAAGTATACATGTGATGCGAAAGTTTTGCCTTGCACACACATCCTTTCGTGATTTTAATCAACCCAAAAAAGAGAATTTGTTGAAGCATGAACGCGTCTTCGAAATTTTAGGAAGGAACCTGAACTCGGAGTTCACATTTGAATCACATTTCCTACTCATGGTTGCGGTAGACGCATCGAAAGAAAAAGAGCACGCTCTTACCATGTGCATCTCATTTATGCATTATCTTGTTATTCTTATTAATGTTACTGTCATTATCATCATTAATAAATGATACGACTATCCATTTTAAAAGATTCATAAGAAAGACATAGGATTATGTACAGAAAAGATTATTGCCTATATTTAGTATAAATAGTTATTCCTATGAATAGAAATACAATAATAAATTTAGGTTAAAGGTATTCACAACAGTATACATTTATTTATATGATATTAATGAAGAGAACAAATTGCTTGGTAAAGACCGTGGGGTGTGCCTTAAATGACTATCTAAATTTCATGAAACTAAATTATAAACATTTTCACGGATGTATTATTATTATTATTCATACTATTTCTACTACTACTACTATAACTACTATTACTGTGTACATATGAATATAACTCTGTGTTACGTATTTGCATCAAATCGACATATTCGTCACCCTATTTATTGTTAGTCAGGCGCATTACCAAAATATTTCACGACAAAAAGGCAAGCTCACACAGGCTCTACAAATTAGTGAGTAATTTTAATTATTCATTTACATACACTTTTTATCGATTCAAATGGACAGAGAAGTATGTGACTGCGCGTAAGCAATTGTATAGAAAGACTAATTTCGTAAATATAAATATTTCATATACTACAGAGAAGCTTTTTATTTATTGTCACGTTATACTATTACACGTGCATGTTTATCTATATAATTTCGTTCTAATGTGTATGTATGACATAAACAATATTTCATTTTAATCCATACTTTATTAATATTCTGTCTCCCTAACATTATCGTCCATTTTTTTATTATAAATACACTTAAGTTACGTCCGACGAATCTATGCTTATGTTATAAACATAATCTGGGCACAATATCATCGATGTTTAGAGTAACAAATTTTTGACCGAGTGAACCATTTATAAAACCAAATTTTAAAACGAAAATTTGTATTACTAGCATCATTTACAAGAATAGTTACTGCACCTCTGCAGAATAAATAGGTACGAAGAATAAGTAAAACATCCTTGTAAACTGCACGTTCCATTTGAAACGCGACTGAAAATCTGCTGGGGTAATCGTTGCTAGAACCCATCGCCTGAACCTGATTTTGAATTTGCCGCCCTAGTTTTGGCGAATGCGCGCAAAGAAATTGGCAGGTCGCCGTCCGGCGATATTGCCCCCACCCCTTGATACGGCAACGCAGAGCAAGGCAGGCCAACGCAGACGCTCTCGAGAACACGCAATCGTCGGGTCTTGGTAGTATCCGATCCGTGGCCTTGTTTTGCGCTATTCGTCGGCCGGGTTGTATCGTTCCCGAAATCGCGCGTTTTCGCAAGGGAGCTTCACGGAAGTCGTTGGTTCTTCGCACAAGGTATAAGGGGGTAGGAAAGACAGTATAGTTGAAGATCGTATGTGTCTGTGGTGTTTCGAATGCACGCGGGTTCGGAGGAAAGCGAGTTAACTCGGCTCCGGTAGAGGGGAGCAGGCAGCCTTGCCTGGTCGTGTATGTAGCCCGCTCGGCAAAATGAAAATGGCGGTGTTCCTGTATGAACGGAGCAACGGCCACTGACGATGCTCGTCGCCGTAACGGACACGTGAGCCCGAACAGTGTGCGCCCGCGATTTCTTCAATCTTGTGCGCGTTCTTCGTAGGTCGTCGAGTGGCGCGGTTATAGCGGGAAAAGTAGCAAGGGCACCCGGGTGCGCATAGGAACGGGAGCCAGCGCTAGAATTTTTTCAGTCGATGAGGGACAAACAAACACGATGGAGTGACACCGCGTAGTGTTGACTCCTCCGTGGACAAGTGGGGAAGTGTCGGCTGATACATTCGTGTTGGTGAAGGACGAAAAGCCTTCATGCCGATGCCGGCCGAATACCACGAGAACCACGGTAACCACGAGAACGCTAATTTCGCTCTCGGGGCCACACAGGACGCCAGCAACATGACGGCCAACATGTACCGGGTGGGAGGTAAAGTAACCGCACACATTCCGCCGGCCGATGGCCACGCGTCGAGTCTCGAGCGCAGCTTTAATTAACCCGAGAAATTAATGTTTGCAAATGGCATCGCGATGG
Organism: Pemphredon lugubris; assembly: GCA_933228935.1. Lineage (NCBI taxonomy): Eukaryota > Metazoa > Arthropoda > Insecta > Hymenoptera > Crabronidae > Pemphredon > Pemphredon lugubris. The sequence goes on along the minus strand of OW121819.1, from coordinate 38,812,671 downwards.
CGTCCCCTATATCCCTCCGTTTCTACCCGCGCGACCCCTCTTCTTTTCTCTTTTCATCTGCTATTTCTCTTTCTCTCTCTTTCTCTTTCCCTCCCTGCCTTCTCCCGCTTCCTCGTAAGCGTCCTGTGTGTAGCCGCTGCTTTCCTTCTGCTCTCCCCACTCTATCTCTCTTTCTATCTCTCCACCTCTGTCTGTCTGCTCCTCTCTGTCTCTCTCTCGCCCTTCGTCCAGGTCATGCTAATGTCTTGCACGATGAATCCCGATGATTAAAATTCGATACACCGATGCTCGATGATTTCTTTTCTTTTTTTTCTTCCTTTTTCTTTAATTTTTCCCTTTTGGAGTAGACGCACTGTGATACATTCTGCATTGGAGATATTGCTTTAGATACATCGCGTTAATTAGTTTCGCGTACGCGCCAATTGTCTCCGGGATCGGTCTCCCCGAACGAGGGGAAGTATCTTCTTTTCATTTGTTATCGTAGGTATCCGCGTATCGTAGTCTCGATTCCTTTAGTTTCATTTAGCTGTCGGCGTATTGTGTTTCGATAAATAACTGACGATTCGTGCAATTCGTGATTTTGCTTTTTATTATCGGGACGTAATACGATTATTTTACCGTGCTCTTGGCAAGTTTTTTTTCAGTTCCATCAATGCAGGATTTATTCTTGCGCCTTTCATTGATATTTGATTTTGTATTGTATATGATCTTATTATGACGGTAAATACATATTTGTGCATCTTGTATGCATTGCTGGGGAAATATAAATAACATTAAAAAACATTATTGAAATAATGTAACTTCAGTCGAAATGGAGTAATGTGTTTTATGTTATTTAAATCATGATACATGTATCTGCAATCTTGTAGATGTGTATGTGTATGTGTGTGTCTTCATACACATGTAGATATTCAAATTTATTGTATTTTGCAATGTTGAATTTTTAAGATAGACGGAATTGTATTATATGTAATTTTGTTATTATGTTCTTTCTCTACATATATATATTTAATCGTTTTGCAGTCCACATTTGCAGACACTATTTCGAAAGACTATTAATTCAAAAATTTGTTAATTTATAGATTACGTATATTTCGAAACATCATCCACGTCACCTTATCAAATAAGAAGGATAGAAGAGTTAAATAAGGTAAGAAATAACTTCCTTTGCATGAAAATTATGCAATTGTATAATGAAACTGATTTAATTATTCGTAACAAATATTATAAGAATTACCGGTACTCGATCATCAGCAAATTGTATATCGTTTTCAGCGTATTATATTATAGAATTTCAGGATCCTATTTATAATTAACCATGATTTATTTTTTAGACGGCAAGCGGGAATGTTGAAGCAAAAGTCATGTGTTTCTTCAGGCGGAGGGATTTACCTTCTACATTAATCATGCTTGCGGATAAACATCAATGTAAGTAAAACATATATTTGCGTACACAACGTATTTTATTCTCTAAAGTTTTGCGATTATTTACGACGTACTCGCCGGATTTGATGTCGTAAAATGTCTCAGAATATTCTCATGGGTTTTAGTAAAATCCGGCGCACTTAAAATATTTAATTTTCCGAAAATAGATATTGGACCTAATGCCAAAATAAGCATTGACATGTATTCTGAGATAATTTTGTATTATCCGCGATCTGTCAATAGTAAAACTATCTAACTCTCGGTTCATGCGACACGCAATGATCAATTCTACGACCTTTCGTTCTATTAAAAAATTTGCTAAAACTTGTATAAAACACCAGACACGGGGAAAAGTAATGTTATTTATTTTGCTACCCTCAACCATACAGATCGATAAACCGTCCATAGATGAAGAAAGCTTTCAAACGTTCATCCTGTATAAGAGGCGAAAGATCTTTCGATCATTCGTACATGAATTTTTGACGACCATGATCGGTGCCGTAGTCCCTTCGTTACGTGTCAGTCCTACAACGAAATACAGAACTGAAAATCCAAGAAATTATGCGATAATACAACTAAAGCCGATATACAACGCGCGGAAACTGACAGTCGCACTAGCAATGTCCGTTAGAATCGTTTCGGAATACTGTTCTTCGTAGACACGGACTTAATCCATTTAAGGTGACCGAAATGAAATCGTAGATCACCAAATAAGTACGCGAAAAAACATCGTGGTTTTTTCGTCGCGAAATAACATCACACGCCATTGGGAGTAAAATAAATTCTATGAAATAATTCGAAACAATTTTATTGGTATTCCGATTAGTAACGCGCAATTTGCATTATTTATCTCTGCGTAAGAGTGCATGTTCGTGACAGAATAATTTTCGTTCTCGGAGCAAGACGCGGAATCAAAACGTTTTATCTTTCACATAAAAATAGCTGCTCACATATTTTGATACGTATCCCGAGAAAAAAAACGACGCTTCGGTGAACGTATATCCCCCTGCATGCCTCTCTGAACCTTTCTCGATTTTTCCTTTGCAATGGCAAAGATAATGAGACGCGGGGATTTGGGGGTGGGAATGTATAATAAGTAAAGTTGGGGGTGGCAGCGGGGTGGAATGGGGGTTGTATCGATCTGCTGGGGGTGAGTTGGGGGTGGTGCACCCGCTAGCCCACCACCCCCCTCTTTCCACCTCCCTTTTCCACCCGAACCCCATACCACCCCACTGCCTCCCGCCACCCTGAACTAAATGAATGACTGACGCAGGGGTTGGTTGGGTATGTGTTACATGTACTCGACACAGACTCGTCGGGAACACCGATGGTACACGTATTCACACATATATGTATGTACGGTCAACGACAGAGAAACAGCAACGCACACATACGCGCGTGTGCCTGGGCGAAAATGGTGGGCCCCACTAGCCATCTTCGTTTTAAGCATTTGCTCCCCCCCCCCATCTCCTCCGCCGCTCTCCTCTCCTCTCTTCTCTTCTTTACTCCCGTTCCGTACGTGTATATGCGAATGTACGGGCACTCTCTCCCTCTCTTTATCTCTGTGCCTGTAGCTCTGTGTCCGTCCGCCGGTATTTGCTTCGAATCGGGTTCTCCCCTTCCCCTTGCCGTTCCCTTACCTTGCACTCCTGTACCTCGAATTTTACGAAAAGGAAAAAAGAATATTGGTACCTTTGTCTTGCCGGAAGTCGATATTTTTGTACGTTAGGCGTATGAGAAGGTCAGAACAAGGACGTCCGGTACAAGATGTTTTTGGGGTGGCTGTGTTTCCCTCTGCGTCGATCTTCACTGGCGATAACGATCTTCTTCGAGACGAAGCTTGTAGATTAATGTTAATATCAAACCTTCCCGGAAACTAAGGAACTAAGTACAGAAACAAATTTTGTATCTTTCACGGTTTCCATTATTCTGGATTTTGAACGCCATTTACTTGGCGTCGTATAAGAAAGACATTTAGTGCCAATAGTACAACAACGCGACTATAATGGTAGAAAATACTAGTATCTTTTAAAGAGATCGTAATATTATGTAAGAGTAGTGGCGATATCGTTATATGGCAGCGGTAATCATTTCAGAAAGAATCGTCGGAAAATTGAGTATCGAGAAAAATGAAAACATTTACATACTTACATATTATCGCATAGAAGTTGATGTTGAGTTTGTTTACAAAGGCGTGCATGAATTTGGACGCCGTAAAATCAGATACGGACACGCAAATAAATTACAGTTAATATTCGTAGGTGTACCATATGTTGCTAGTATATCGAAAGACCGTTCCGATCAGTTTATCCATTTTTCTCGCTTTTAGATGTATTCCTTATACCCAAAATTGCCGTTTTAAAAAGAACAATGTTAATGCGTTTTATCTTTTATTTTGCGTGTGTAGCGAGAAAAACTGCGCAATTTGTATCAGTCCTCGGCCTTGGTTGACTCTTCTTTTTACCACTTTCAAAATTCGCTCATGATTGATTAATTAGGTAACTCCTCTAAATTAATATCTGGTACATACAAATATGGTAAACCTAAGTATATATCCATAAGCTGCATATATCTAATATAAAAGTCGCTTGCAAATAATATACTGAATTTCATGTCTTTCTCACCTAAAACATAAGAATACAATACATTTGTAAATAGAAACGCGGCTGGAGTTGGTTGACAGAATCAAAATTGCAACTCGTACTACAATGCTGTAGAATTTTTCTGTCGTTATAATAGAAAGAATAATTGGTAAAGGATGGAATTATTAGTTTACAAAGATTTGCAGATGCTGTACATGCAAAGTCTTAGGTTCGTTAAAATCATAGAGTATAAAGGCATGCGTTAATTTAAATTGTATTAAAAAAAGGAAAAGAACAAAATGAGAAATAGTAGAGTGGGTTCTATGATGCAAATTGCAGTGGCAAGCGCGGAGCAGCAGAGGTCAGAATCCCCTGCAAGCACGCAGAGTCAGAAACTCGAGAATCCAGATACTACTAAGGAAATGACTAGTAAAGATGGGATCGGGCCCAAAGTGATGATGAGCAAAGGGGGCGGGAAGGGGGGCTGGCTGAAGGCCCCACTATCGGAGGCCCAAGAGCCTCATGGTGAGTGAGCAGTCGATCAAAAGGTGACCTTTACAGATGAATCTCATTAATGTATACCTAGAACATAAGGTTTTGACATAGATATGTGGACATTCAAAATTTGTTGAAGCTACCTTTAAAAGGAAACGTATTTCTATATGTTATTTCTTCTAGAATACATTCACATATCATTTGCTCTCTTAATTTTGGAATAGAAATGGTAAAAAACAGTTACAACTGGACAAGAAATAACTATAATTTAGTAAATCTGTACATTAAATATTGAATACATAACTGGAGGTTGATGAGATTAGTGCATAGAAAAAAAGTTATGTGCAATCGTAGAATTATTTGTATTTTCGAAATAATAGAAGTTAGGGTATGGGGATTCATCAGTAAGTGGCATATTGTGCACCTTTTGATTGTCTCATTAGTGTCATTTAGAAGCCAGTGATGATACAAGGCTAATGATCTAGCGGCGGGATTTATAAAATTCTTTGTAATCTTGGTGTGTGCCGTAAACTTAGGCTGGATTCGCTGTAAGGCCAAAGAGACAATAAAATTGGGTTTAACTATGGCCTCTTCTTTTATAAGTTGCATAGAATGGGGTTTTTAGTAGTGCTCTGTAAACATTTCACCTTTACAGAAATACCCATACATTTCATCATACGTGATCCTAGCAATCTTTTTTTATTGCTGTATGTTCATTATTACCATAATGATTTTTTTTATTTGTGGTACTCGTACCATGAATTCGTCTTCATTAAACGGTAATCATGATCAATCATCAATGTTCATCTTCGCCAAACCAGTTTCATTCATTTTAAAAAATCCCGCCGCATTAAATGATAATTCTTTAGTAATCTGAGGCTTCTATAAAAAATTATTTACCTACGACATTATATTTGCATTTTTGTTAGGATAAATACTGTATGACTTAAGGTTGCTTTCATTTCCTTTTTTTTGTTGCCCGCTCTTGCTGATATTTTTAATTTCAATTTTGAACATTTCAATTGATTCTGCCACATCCCTGCGTTTCATTTACATTTAATTTATACATATTAAAACACAAGACAGGAAAGAGAAACTGCATGAGTAAGTAGTTTGACAAACACCTTTACCAGAGGTTCATAATATTTTTGCATTAAAAATGTATCGTTATTTCCGTTTCTGTATTAATAACAAACGTATAATCCTGAAGTTACTACAGTCGACCTAGAGAATTGAAGTCACAAATAATCCTGTTTTAAGATATGACTAAATCATTATTAATATTACATTATTTGCATTGCTATAAAATTTTACGAGTTTTGTGACCATTAAAATAGTTTAGGCCTTTTTAAGCCTTTCTGTTTCACCTTCACTTTTAAGTGAAATATTTCTATAATTCCAGCTTCTTATAATGTGAGTTTATAGAACACTATGACAACATACTGTATCTTTACATTTTTCACGCATAGGGATGGAAGAAACTGTAGTTGGTGCTGGTGGAGTCACGGAATTAAGTTCTAAACAACGTCACCAAATGAAACACAGAGAACTCTTTCTATCGCGGCAGGTGGAAACAATGCCTGCCACACACATTAGAGGCAAATGCTGCGTGACTTTGTTAAATGAAACTGAATCTTTACTAAGCTATCTCAACAAGGAAGATTCTTTCTTCTACTGTTTAGTATTTGACCCTGCTCAGCGCACTTTGCTCGCCGATAAAGGTATTTACGAACGACCAACGAGTTGAGAGATTGGTGCATTATTCTAGTAGATTTCTATCATAATGATCGTAAAATGTTACAGGTGAAATTAGAGTAGGTAGTAGATATCAAGCTGATGGCATAGTACCATGTCCACTGACAACCGCGGAAAGGGAATCAGATCCTCGTAGATTGCAGGATTTAGAAACACTGGTTTGGACGCCGCGGCATGCGCTAACGGACCGACAGATCGATCAATTCCTCGTTGTCAGTAGATCTGTAGGCACGTTTGCAAGAGCTTTAGACTGTTCGTCCTCGGTTAAGCAACCCTCTTTGCATATGTCTGCAGCAGCTGCATCTAGAGACATTACCCTTGTAAGTATTATCAATTTCGTCAACGTTAATTCATTAACAACGTCGATATATGTGTGTGTACACGAATGAAATGATTTCTATATATTCTCGTAGTTTCACTCAATGGATACTTTGCACCGGCACAATTATGACGTCGCAAAAGCAATGTCGTCTTTGGTGCCTCTGTCTGGCCCAGTATTATGCAGAGATGAAATGGAAGAATGGAGCGCGTCCGAAGCAAATCTCTTTGAAGAGGCCCTTGATAAGTATGGAAAGGATTTTTCCGATATACGTCAAGACTTTGTAAGCATACATATAATGCATATAAAGACTTCAAATGTAAGTCTACATTCGTCGAACGCAGTTTTAATCGAGCACATATCGGAATGTTTTAGTTACCGTGGAAGACACTGAAGAATATTATCGAATACTATTATATGTGGAAGACGACAGATCGATATGTACAACAGAAGAGGGTAAAAGCCGTAGAGGCTGAGAGTAAATTGAAACAGGTTTATATACCGAATTACAATAAGACAGCCCCATCTACTACTGCTCCTTCTGCAGCGACGATCGTACCTCTGGGCAATAGTAATAGTAACAGTAATGGTAAACCAACCAGTGTTCTCAATGGCAATAGTAACGGTAGCATGACGACTGATAATACCGGAATACTTATGGTCGGAGTCGGTGGTAAACCATGCGAAAGCTGCCAAGGTATGCAAAGCCCACAATGGTACGCTTGGGGTCCATCACACATGCAATGCCGTCTTTGTCAATCTTGTTGGATGTATTGGAAGAAATATGGAGGGCTTAAGGTGAGTTCCCTACAAGAAATTACATGCTTGATGGGACAGCGATAAGTATTTATTACGTTTGTGGGTATCATTTGTTTATTTCAATATTTAGGTACCATCGCGAATCGATGACGTTGACTTAGAACGAAAACGTGGTGGCACAGGATCAGATGAAGAGAGCAAAGGAATTGGCGGCGCGCACAGGCCCCACCGATGTAGTATTCCTTCTTGCGGTAAAGAGTTCAAGCTTAAAGCACACCTAAGTCGCCATTACGCGAGTGCGCATGGCGTTGACTTACGTGGAAGTGGTGCGAGCGGCGGGGGCGGCGGCGGATCCCCTAGACCCGTCATGAAAACTCGATCTGCATTTTACTTACGCACTTCGGCTTTAGCGCGGGCTGCACGACGATTATGTGCAGCACAATTACGCACACGTCACGCGGCGCGTGCACCCCATCAACCCGTGAATGCTACGCCGCTACGACATCTGTGCGCCTCCCCGCAATTAACGTCGAAAAGCTCCGCGGAATTGCGAATTTTAGCGCGTGCTGTGCGACCACGTCTTCGTCCTCGCGTAACTGACATAGCGACGCGTTTAGGCGATCATCCAGCGCCGCGGCAACCCGGTGATTGGGATTGGTTGGCGCTAACGGCACCGGCACAACGAAAACAACCGGATCGGGTCTTCTTTCCTAGACCGCCCAAGGCGCCAGGTACGCATGCGTTATTTTCTTTTTCTTTTTTATTATTTCGTCTAATTATTTTTTTGATATCGAACGCTATGTTACGCGTGTAATTGTTGGTATTACAGATGGCAGCCTTTTGTATGAAAGGGTACCAAATAAGCCAGAGGTAGACAGGCTAACATTGACTCCACCCCAACCGCAACCTACCATGCAGGCACAGCAAACAATCTTAAAGCGCACAAGGCCTCCGTTCGACGAGATCAACGGATCAGATGGTAAGTTTCAGAACCATGTTCCTAGCAAATCTTCTTTCGTCAAAGCGCAAGTCCCAGTACTGAATTTTGTCTCTGTTTACTGGCTTCTACTCTGATGTGGATTGGGATGAAGGTAAAATAAAAGCTCAGTGTCTACGAGTCTAAGTATATTACGAAATGAATGACAGATGTGATCGTAGAAAAACTCGAATAATCTTTCTTCTTTTTTCAAATAATCGCGCATATAGTCCCTTTAACATTTGTAGAATGACGCGTCACGTGTGCATCTAATTGTTCAGTGTCATATTAATTTTTTTTATTCCGATAGGCATTGCCCTAAGTGCAGGGCTCCCTGGAGGACCACCTGCAAAAAGGGCTCATCATTCCCAGCAATTACATCCAAAACACAATTTGGAACACGCAGCACCTGCTGTTCTTCCGCTTGCACCACCTCTCAATGGAAGGGCTGCACATCCACATACTTTGCCACATGGCCCACCGCTGTCTAGAAGCAATGCCCGCAAACAAGTTATTTCGTGGATGGATGCACCCGATGACGTTTACTTCCGTGCTTCGGATCAGACCAAGTTAGTATTTGTAATTATTCGTAATACATATGTATTATCGCGGTTCGCTGCTGCTTAATGAGAATCGGTTATTTCTGTTACTTTGTAGGAGGCTTAGAAGAACCCTCTCATCCGTGGAACTGCGAAGAGCGGCGCGTAAACCTTGGCGCAGATTGCCGGCTCCATTACATCCTCCTCATCCACAGAGAGCGGTACGCGGTGATGACATGGTCGTCATCCTCGACTGAATCAATAATACAATCAATCAGGCAAACTGATTAGGCGTCAGTCTGCTGTGAGGGAATCATGCTGTTATTGTAATTTTAATGCCAGAGTGACCACAGTGAAGATATCCCAGCTTTATGTATTGTCATTGGCAGCTCTGACGTTGAGCAAGGACTTAATCGCTGTTTGGAATTTTTGTCAAATAGATCTTCGAAAACAGCAAGTCGCCGAAAACCGAAGGCCTCGCTTAACCGAATTCGCATGTTGCACTGACATCGCTGACACATACTTCACACATTATGAACGAAAGACCACTACTCTGGAACGAAGGTTCATCGAATTTTAAGGTGGAAAAAATTAATAAAAGAGGCAAAAAAACACGAAATCAAGTCATTCGCCGTGGAACATGATTTTCTATTCGTATTAATTAATTATTGTTGTTATTAATAATAATTATTAATAATTGAATGTACATATACATCATACCACACATTCATCCATGCATAGCCAGGCAACACACACACACACACCCATGTGTCCAGCAAGTGTTGGACATAACTATGTCGGTTAAATTGGCCCATACCATGCGCATCAGCTCACGAGAAATGTTACGATCGTGCGCGTAACACAAACGAATGTGAGAGAGAAAGAGAGAGTGAGAGAGCGAGAGAGCGAAAGTGAGAGAAAGGATAAGAACGTACGGGAGAAAGAAAGAAAGAGAGAGAGAAAGAATGCTCATTGTGAATATTTTTATTAAATTTTCAAGTTTGATGACTTCCGTCGCAACAATTAATAAATAAACATAAGCATAAGTGGAAGAATACAATAGTCCTTTTTCCACTGGATCCAGTCTCCTTTTTTTCGATTAGTTATCTTTAGGGAGTATGTTTTTAAAAAGCAATGTATGTATGTACATTTATATTCTTTATACGATAAAACAATGTATCGCGCGTATTTAATTACTCGAATTTAACATGGTTGTCAGAAAATTCGGGTATTTCATTATTGTAAAAATGTAAATGTTTTCTAACTTAATTATTTTTCAATTATTACGAAAAGCGGTATAAGGAAGTATAATAAAAGCTTGAAAATAAATCACTTTAATTAGTGTCTTTGAAAAGCATTATGAAGTTTTCAAACAATTTTATACTTTCTCTTTGATTCGGTAAATGCTACTGTTTATTACGCGGAAGTGGCCTTATCGATTGATCTAGAACACATCATTGATAATTAATTACAACACTTTATTTATAAATAGAACCAGTAAAATTTATATAATATTCACTCGTAAAATTTCTATTCTACGCAAAGAGTATAATTTTTGTATATAATTTCTTAGTATACCCGATGAATTATAAAATTCTATTTCATGCATTGCTTTCGAGTCCATCCCAAATAAAACTATGTTTTGCGTTTAGAATATTTTTGGGCATTTTTCGCAGATTTTGGTTCAAATGTTGCGCCATTATTATTATCATCCTTCTTACAAATTTTGTTGCGACTAGTTGAACTGTCTTGCCAGTAGATGGAGCGTTTTAGAACTATTTATAGTGAAGGTATGAAATGGGCATAGGCAGGCATAGGTGGGCACAAGCAGGCACAGAGGGGGGATCTCTCATTCAAATCCGGTCAATTCGCTGGTTAGTTATTGCCAAAGTCGATATACAGATGGAGAGCAAATAGCTTTGCGTTTATTGGATGACGCTGGCTTCAGGTTAGGTTGCGGCGGTTATGACTGCGCAAGCTACGAGGCCATTCAATCTGATTCAATCCAAGCGACTATGGCAGCGAGGAGCACGAAACAGAACCAGCCGCAATCTCGATATATAAATTCTAGTGTCTGCATTACATCTTAATAGGGACGTACATACAAAAACAATTGTAAATTAAAAGTAGTCAGTGTCGTCGTTCCGCATTCGCTGTTTGCGCCGCTTGTCCAGTACGTGCGCGGCTAACTTCACGTTTTTCTAGTGTCGCCACATGTCTTCACTACGGCTATGATGCACTATGTTGCTTTGTAGAAAGTATGGTTAGTGGGGTTAGGTGTTAGTAGTTGTTATTATCACTCCGAGTAGAATCAAACAAAAATTACGATGAACATGGCTATGAATTGCAACCATCCACCAGGCATGGAACCTCCAAAAGCACTACCCAGCTTGTTGAGCTTAAAAGTCAGTCCACCAAGTGAATTACAAAATCAGGGTTCTTCGGACGATGGAGTGCAGGACGCAGATGGCGATTCTGTAAAATTGCCAGCGGCTTTGGAACAAGCGCTTGCTTTTAAGACGGAAAGGGCAAAAGAAGTAGGAGGTGATCCTAACGATATTGTTTCCGTAGGGAAGTCTCCCAATCATGAAAACATAGGAGACGATGTACCACCATTGGAAGATGTTATTCCTGACCTCGATACTACTGCTGAGAAAACTGATTCTAAGGGAAATAAAACTAAGAAAAAGAAGAAGAAGAAAAGGAAGAAGCACAATATGGGAAAAGAGAGTGAGAGTAAGAGGGACAGCAGTGAAAACGTGAAATCAAAGAATGATTTGCCAGAGATCGAATACATTCAAGAAATACCAGGTATAAATGACTTGGAACCAATGTATCGTCAGTTTGCAAGGATCTTCGAAGCATTTAAATTGACAGAGCCAGAACCAAAGCCTAACGAGGCAGACAAGGGTGAACCAATTGGACAATATCCTCCAATAACGAGTATGCAAAGTTCTGGCACTGTACCTAGCAAGGTTCCACCGTTGGATGATTTCGACGACGACGTGAATCAACAACAGCAACAACAGGGTCCTGGAGAAAATGGAGCGCCACGGCTTTCCAAGAGAAAATTGAAAAGATTAACACGTCTTAGCGTTGCAGAATTGAAACAACTTGTGGGACGCCCGGACGTTGTAGAAATGCATGACGTTACTGCTAGAGATCCAAAGCTACTTGTTCAGCTAAAGGCACATCGTAATACAGTGCCAGTACCAAGGCATTGGTGCTTTAAGAGGAAGTATCTACAGGGCAAGCGTGGTATAGAGAAACCACCCTTTGACCTTCCTGACTTCATAAAACGTACAGGAATTACAGAGATGCGAGCGAGTCTACAAGAAAGAGATGACACGCGTACGCTCAAAGCAAAAATGCGCGAAAGAGCAAGACCTAAATTAGGAAAGATAGACATTGATTACCAAAAATTGCACGACGCATTCTTTAAATGGCAGACCAAGCCACGTATGACCATTCACGGTGATCTTTATTACGAAGGGAAAGAATTTGAAACACGGTTGAAAGAGAAGAAACCTGGTGAACTGTCCGATGAATTGCGTACAGCACTTGGAATGCCTGTTGGACCTAATTGTCACAAAGTACCACCACCATGGCTGATTGCCATGCAACGTTATGGTCCCCCACCAAGTTATCCAAATTTAAAGATTCCTGGTTTAAATGCACCAATTCCGGAAGGATGTGCATTTGGATACCATGCTGGGGGTTGGGGTAAACCGCCTGTTGATGAAACAGGACGGCCTTTGTATGGAGATGTATTTGGTATATCTCGCACCCCTGGTGGAGATGCAATGGACGAAGAAATAGACAGAGGTATGTGGGGTGAACCTGAATCAGAATCATCAGGCGAGGAAGAGGAAGACGAAGACGCGGAGGAAGGAGGAGAAGGCGAAGGAGAAGGAAAAGATGGAGATGGAGATGCCAGTGGTTTGGTCACACCTGGCGCAGAAGGCTTGATAACGCCAAGTGGTATTACATCTATCCCAGCAGGGCTAGAAACACCAGAGACGATAGAATTAAGGAAGAAAAAGATTGAGAGTGAAATGGAAGGAGGAGACACACCCGCCCTTTATACAGTTTTGCAAGAACGACGAACGGAAGGTCTTGGAGCTAGTATGATGGGTAGTACACACGTATATGATATGACTGGTGCAGCAGGAGGACAAGCGCCTCCATCGGTGATTGCTGCACGCCGTGGAGGAAGTGGAACCACTTCTGATGGAAGAACTGAAAAGGATGGGGCTGTTGAATTAGCATTGGATCCAAGTGAGTTAGATCTGGATTCGGAAGCAATGGCATCCCGATATGAAGAAACTATGAGATCGAGGCAAGCCCATTTGAGAAGAGAAGATCTTTCAGACATGCTTCAAGATCATGTACAACGACAAAAGGTATGTACACTACAAAAATATTTATAATACTTCAATTATTGGAAACATGGAAGCATCAATTTTTTTTTACATTTACAGAGTAAACGCAAAAGGCAGCAAACTCAAGACACAAAAGCTTCTAAGAAGTATAAGGAATTCAAATTTTAAATTTAGTATTATGTCCGAAATCTGTATTATAAAAGAGAATATTACTTATTTGAGTATACGTATAACTGAATTGACATTATATGTTCAAATAATCTGCAACCATATCGACCCATGATATCTAATTGTTTAAGACTGTATTCAATTTTTCATTTCATACATGAATAATCTGAACATTAGATGTGTCACGAATCTGAATAATCTTTGAAAAAGGTAGAAGACATGAATAAACTTTCAATCGTTTTAACGATTATGTGAGATATTTGAATATATTTATACATATATGGTACCATATGGTATATATGGTACAATTACAAAAACATGTTTCCTTATTTGACTAGATGATTTTGCCAGTATCATTTCAGTACAAATAAATTGTTCGTTGATATGGTATGACAAATTTTATACCTCTTAGACGACATTTTTCTTCTCGTGAATGATTTGGAATTGTAATTTTTTTGGATTAAACGTCATGAGAGGATACGAAATGTAATGCAATAATAATAGAAGACATGGGAGTGTGATTGCGATTGTGAATCTACTGATAGCACTGCCGATATCTAACCAACTTCCATATGGAGTAACGTAGAACATCAATGGCAGTGATAAGCAGTCTCCCAATAAAAGTACTGCTAAGAAAAGTGTTGAAGATCCAAGTATATGACTCGTACATCCAACCAATATTAAGGGTATACTTATTTTCAGAAGTATCAAAGAAAACATTATAAACGGTGAAAATAGCGTTATAAAATGCCGTGTCCAAGAAGGATCAAAGGAACTAATACTTGCCATGTTGCCAGTTCCAAAAAAACATAATAACGTGTACAGCATCTATAATATTTGTTCAGGAAGTTTAAAACTCAGAGTAACTACTTTTCAATTGCAATACACCTAATTTGTTTTCAAGGTAGCCAGAGAAAAAAAGGATACGAAAAATGCTGCTTTCAACAATTGTTCCGTGGTCAAAAGATTCTTGTTGTGGTTCTGAAGTATAAATATGTCAGGCTGAGGCCAACACAGTAAATGCAATGCAAGAATTATGAAAAAGAAAGGTTCATAGGACGCAGACAATAGTACGAGTGGGCATGAAAGACCCACTGCAATTCCCTGCATTCTTTCTTTAACTTTCGTAGAATATGCACAAATGCATAATGGAGTCGTTAGCAGAATTATCCATGATATCCAACTTCGACCATCTATAAATCCCATGTACACAAAACCCGTAACTGCTAACCGAGAAATTTCCATTCCTTTCACATACCTTGACTGAGTTTTTAAGACGACTATTGCAATAGTAACGCATATGCCCAAAACACTGAAATAACACAAATATTATCAAAAAATAGAATACTTTCTAGAATAATCAAATATTTTAATTTCATATATATGTTTCCAGATCGTAAATATTAATTTGATTGACAAATATAAGAAAACGTTTTAGAATTCAATGTTGGTTTAAACTTACACAATGTACGTCCTGGGATATGGTTCTACTACAGGTAACAGTGGAAAAACAGCTAACGATAATCCGGTCAATGACAAAAAGGGGGTATCTTTTATCAATGTGTACTGAATAAAAGCGACGCATAACATTCCCACACTAAGAGCTGATCTATATGTTAATCCAACAAACATTGCAACTAATAGAAAAGTTATTCCTGCAATTTCTGTCAGAGACTTTCTGCTGGTTTGTACCATTAACTTGGATGAATACACGATTAAACTGCGAACTGCTAACCACAATGATATTACAGCTAAAGATCCATAACACGGTAATCTCCAATTATTACAGTCTGAAACTATAAAAAAAAGCATTATGAAAACGGATAAAAAATTTCAATAAAGTCTAGAACAACATATGAATTATTGCGGAAATCCCAAACTATATTGAAATTCGTTACCTCGGTGTCTAATTAGTATGATAATTAATAAGATTGCAAATCCGGCGTCAATCAACAGTAGTACAGGTGATTTAACGATAGATCGAGCAACTCCGGCTATTTTAACAAATAATAATACTATCCATCCTAACCACATCACAGATAAGTAAATTAAAAATCGTGATCTTTGGTATTGTCGGAAATATGCTAAAGTTTCTTTGGCTAATTTTATCGTGTCAATTATTTCGCTTCGTCCATCTTCCGTTTTTCCTATTATAAAATACTGATTTAATGCAGAAATCTTTCTATCCAGTTCCATTTCTTTCAAATCTGCATATTTGCCATTATCTTCGCAATTCATTGCACGATTTGCTTTTACTTGATACATAAGCTGTTGTAGGTTGTTCAATAAAGCACGATTTGTGTATTCGCCATGAGTGGTGTTTAAATACTGCCATGGTAAAACACCCTAAAGAACGAAATCAGCAGTACAGGCAGTGTTTTTTGACATATTTTTGAAAGATTAATATAGCTGTATGATCAATTATATTTGAAAAATCTTCATACATACTTCGCTATTAACAGGAATGGGAATGCCAATTAAAGATGATATTAACGGCGCAATGTCAACTTGCTCTACATCTTGACGAGAATTAAGCACATTAACGCCTGCACCCCAAACTATTAAGGGTGTTTCTGTTTCATCAGTAGATCCGCTACCATGTGATCCCCAATCGGTCATTCCATGATCACTCGTAAAAATATATGCAGTACTGTCGTCAGCAAAAATGTTCTCCGACATCTGTACAAGTTCTTGTATTTTCCGATCAACGTAGTTCATGTTGTCGGTGTATTCTCTGCGTTCAAATGTAATTTTGAGCTAATAAAATCATACTTTTATTGAATTTGTAATTCAAGGTTTATGTCTAGTATAGTGATTAACCACTCTAAAATACCTAGAATGAGGTTTTGCGGTGTGTCCTGTAGTATCGCATCCAAGAAGATGAAGAAACAGAATAATGCCAGTCGTTTCTCTTTCTTTATTAGCTCTTGTCAAAAGCCAATTTGCATATTCATCAAACACCCATGAATCTAAGCGCCAAATTTGCCCCTGCATAATGTCAAAGTTTTGCCATTCCTGGGGATAGCTGTTACCATGTACATTTTCTTTGGCACCTAAGTTTTTAAGATAATTATGTGTTCATGGTCATAAGAAGCATTAATCCAAGTATAAGTAACGTGTTCATTCAAAATACCTTTCGTAAAGATAGGAATAATGTCAGGACTCCCCCATGCCCATGTATATTGACTTTGATTAAAAACTGAATCGAAATCAACAGGATTCTCTTTCCATCCTTTAAAAATAGCACTGGGATCCTCATACAATCCCGCACAGATAGCCGCCATACCTGGTCTGGATTCTGTGGGCATTCGTGTATGCGATACACCCCAAGCACCTCCATTCATCATCACGTGGCTAAAGTGAGAATGCATGTTCAAACAATTATGTATGAGTATGTATATGTAATTCTATCGTCCAATGTTGCAGTCGCAAGTAATTACTATTGCAATTTAAAAAATTGATAATAAAATAAAAATCACTTAATTACTGGAGATACGTTGGTGGTGTTTCGCTGAAAGTTCTGAATCGTAAACCATCCGCTACAAATAAAACTACTCTCTTCGCAGGTGCATCATTTAATGTTCGAACATTTGGCAGTCCCTGTATAATGGGAGAATGGAAATTCACATCGAGAACTCCCCATAACAATATTAAATGCATTACAAATCCCCAGGTTACGAAAACGTAACTATTGGCAACAATATTAAACTTATCGTTGTACATGGGATACAACATAATGGGAATGTTTATATAGATTTATCTGTTCTTCCCAACATTGAATCTGTATTTACGACGAACATGTACCAAATCACAATTGCATAACATAAATCATGATTTAGTAATGTTACAATAGTCACTAGCATTAATTAATTAATTCAGTTTTTATATTGTTTCACTTGCACGATGCGGTCACTCCATGAAATATTAATATATGATATATTAATATTAATTTTTCATAAACATCTTCCGTTTGTATTTTATATTAACCTTTATTGACACATTGCACAATGCGCGGATGTGTATTTACATATCGGGAAACTTTCGTTGCATTCGAAATCGAAAACTTTTGCATACAATTCATATGAATGTTTTCTAATCACTGAATTGAATTAAACACATTTAGCGAAAGCACAACTTCACTGTGTTCTACTGTACATTTGTTGTTTGATCAACATTTTTCCGTGAATCAAGGTGAGTGTGGTCAGTATTTTGTGTACACAATTATACATGTATGACGTAAACTATCCCACGTATGTACACAAACATTGTATTCACCTTTGCCTTCTCTGGCGGCATATATAGAAGAAGTTTTGGATGATATATATTATTAGCATACGTAAAATCAGCTGTCGACAATCTACTGATGTGTAGTTATATAGCTACAAAAACCTTACGTCACAAGAGCATTAGCTCAATTGATGTTAAAAACTGTTCCTGAATAAACACGGTTTGTTAATGCTAATTATCCAACGTGGTTTCTTCATGTATTTTAAATTACAGTCTGTAACACATGTGCACGAGCAAGCGTCGCACGATTCTCCCGTGTAATGACAGTATGGCCGTCTGCTATACCCTGAAGTGATTTCATTCGTGAGGTGAGGTGAGGTAATGACAGAGTTGCGGCATAAAATCCAGGCAATTTTTCGCAATGATACATTCGCTAATTTTAACACATCTACTTGATTGATATTCGTATTCTTAAGAAAATATAAATTTAACACACGAGGGACGCGAAATCGTGTCATTGAGAAGTCATCGATAATCATGACACGTTTGAAACGGACCAACATATTCGTCTCACGCGTAGTGTGATTTTTAGGTTTAATAAGGGGCGACTCTTGATTGCATACTTGTGATAATAAACAAAAAAGAAAAATGGTAGTGGGCGTTTTTCCTGCTCTTAAATTGGGAGTTTTATTCGTGAAACAGATTAGCAAACCTTTGGCGAAGTTTCTTGTTAGTCAAGCAAAGAATCATCCTGTCTTCAGAACGTATTTCATTATACCACCAGCACAATGTGAGTTAATATATTACAAGAATAGCAACATTCAATTTCCATTGCGTGAACGTTCTTGCATTTTTTAAAATGAAATCACACCCGATTTTGTAACACTGTGCAAATCATTGCAGTTTATCATTGGGCAGAAGTGAAGGCCAAGATGTATGTGATGAATCTTGGTAAGCCAACGAAGGTTGCAAAACTAAACGAAGCCATGGCTATCGAATTGGGTGCCAATTTGATGGGGGAGGTTATCATATTCAGTGTCGCTGGTGGATGCCTGATTTTAGAATATAATCGCCAAGTAGCCAAAGAAGCAAAAAAAGAAGAAGCACGCCTCGAACAAATACAAAAATTTACAAACGACATACAAACATTAAGTAACATTACGGCTCAGCAAGAAGCAGAAATTCATTATTTACAGGAAGCTGTTGAAGCACTAGCGAACAAAACAAAACACAAATTGCCAACAAAGCAAACACATATAGTGGAAATAAGTAGCTTGAACGAAAGGACCCAGCAATCGCATGATAAGTCTGATACAAATATAAAAGCAAGGATGGATGCGCATGACACAGAAAATGACAAAAAATCTTTGGTTGAACGTGCCATAGTATACTATGAGCATGACGTGAAAGCTGATAGGCTTAGTTAATTGAAATTTTATAATTTTATCGAAGAATGTGATAGTTTAGATATAATATAATTGGCATTGAGACCACTTGCTAACAAATATAATTTCAATGCTGCAGTGTATATAAGACATTTTTCACAGTATATATTGTATTGCCAGACACTGTATATAATTAAACACAAAACCACAAATATCAATTTCTAAGTATACATATATTTGGGTATGAACAGTATTTCATATTCTGGCCCGTTGTTATACAATCCTTTTATTTTTACTCCTTCGTCGTACATCAAAAAAAAAATAATTGCATGGGACATAGCTGTATGATTTTTTAGGACTTTGTTACAACTACCATTCTACACAAAAGTATACAATGGACAAGGAAAGGGGGCTATGTTGTATGTCAGGACACTATGAATAATAGTCCATAATAATGCACACATCCTATTTCCTTGTTCATAATGCTGCCACGGTACTTACACACATTTGTTTTAATTGTATCATGAAAAAGTAGAATAATAAGCGAAGGAAAGAAACTTTGTCGTATGGTCATTATGAGCAAATACGTATTATGCAATGAAGTGGGTTCAGTGCTTTATTAATTTAGATTTATCCCTTCTTGCAACATTTTCTGTAATGCATGAATTCTGGATTCCAAATTCCCGAGATCTATCTCTACAATAAAAATCGATATTTTTTTACACAATAATTGCATTTTAATAGAATTATGCTATTTTCTTATACTAACTTGAAGATTTTACTTCAAAGCTATGTGTTTTTATATTTCTACACGGGGATCGGCGAGTTCCAAATGATTCCAATGAAGTTCCTATAATTTATGATATAATCCATTTAATTGGGCTAAAAATATTAGTTTGATGTAAACGTGAAAAATAAATCTGCACATGCTTGAAAATACATGCAGTGCGTTTGTGGAACATCGATTGCAGTACAAATACATTTTAATATAACGTGCAAATTGGTTTCATAAGTTAATCTCTGATTTGATTGGATACCTGCTGATGAAATAGATGTTCTACCATTACTAGAAACAGAAGCAGATCGACTTCTACTTCGTCTGCGATTTGAGTAGAAGCTTTGCGCGGAAGGGGGTCGACTACGACGTTTTAATGCTGGACTACCATCGCCAGGCCTTCTACCAGTTGATTCACTGAGCTGTTTTATTTTTGATATTAAAGCTGCGTTGGTGGATCTAAGTTTTTGAATTTGTGTTCGAAAGGATGCACGTTCTTTGGCAACAGTATTTTCTAACGTTTTTATTAATCCTAACAGACGTTTCAAGCCTATTCCTAAGTATAAGAAAAGGTTGATAAAATGCATTACAAAAATTTGTATTATTTTTTTTCTACCTCCACTGGAGAGTCTTTGGTTTTCTTGGACAAGTTTTTGATTTGCAATTGTAAGATGTTCAATTATCTTTGGCAGATCTTTGTTTATGTTTGTTGATTGCAATTTTTCAATCTCAGCTTGTAATCTTCTGATCGTAGCTTGAAGTATTACTGGATCAGGTAAGCCACAGTACTCCAGAGGCAATGGATAATGGATTCTTAAGGAGGTTGTTATGTTGGCAAATATTTGATTTATCTCTATGATGAATCTTTCTACAGAGACTTTGTGATCACATTTATACTTTGTATGGTTTAACTAATTTAGTTTAGAGGAGAACAAAAAGATAAGGATTTTTCTTTGGTCATATGATTTTCTTAAGTAATATTTATTGAATGCCATTGAGATGTTTTTTTTCGATAATAGATGTTACACATAGAGATTTTACATACACTTTTAAGTCATACTTACCGATCAAATTCGACTGTATACGTAAGAATAAGATATCGACGATTATTTATTGTGTTACCTAGACTAGAGCTAGAATTGCGTTCGAGTTTACGTGCACGCAATAACTCTAAGTCCTCAAAAGTAAGAAGATCCAAAGTAATAGACTCGCTTGTCTGCAATTGTTTATCTTTTAGTAGCTTCACTCTAATTAAAAGTGCATCACAAATTTTACTTTTAACAGCCCGGACTGTAGCATTGCCACGAACACATCGAAATGCTTGTAATTTCCAGTTTTATGCGTCAAGTTCTCGATATCTTAAACGTTAACAAGAGCCTTTAATAACTGTAGATATTAAAGCGTAATATAGTAGGTACATATAATGCACAAGTGCAACAAAAAATCT
The DNA here is from genome assembly GCA_933228935.1 of Pemphredon lugubris. NCBI lineage: Eukaryota > Metazoa > Arthropoda > Insecta > Hymenoptera > Crabronidae > Pemphredon > Pemphredon lugubris. The sequence goes on along the minus strand of OW121819.1, from coordinate 38,791,437 downwards.
CACACATTGACATAACCCCCAAACTAATAAATCTATTACATCGAATACTAATTAGAGAAAAACGAACAGGGCGCGTCGTAGGAGGATTGCCAATCTTCCGCGGTGTGTTTATCAGTCACAGTGAGTTCCAAATTACGTTGACACGCTTTGACGGTAATGACCTTCATTTTCACGATGTATTCTTTGCCACCTTTGAAAGTATAAGCTGTCACTAAAGACGGGCCAACGTCGTTCATGATTCAAAACTGAACGTTAGGGTTACAAACACCGCCGACGAAAGATAAACGACTCAGAGTAAAGCGGTGAGATCGCTTGACCCCAAAAATACATAACAAATCTCCTACTGGTTGAAAGATCATACGCGAGTGAGACTGAGTGAGACATAAAAACATAGGCATGCGGAAGCGCGCGCAGCATCTTCGGCAAACACCAATGCGCTTGAATTGTCTTGAATATAGTGAATATAGGTTGATGCGTATTTAGCTGTGCGTAGCAAACTGTCAGTGACATCATGGTACGGTGTTAAATCGAAGGATGAGACTGATTTTGCTCGAGATAACAAATTAGGTACAAAAATGTGGTCCTTTTTCTCGAGAGACCCTATCAAAGACTTTCCATATGAAATCGGTGAGCCCGTTCCTGGTTTAGACGATAAGAGCATCTGGACGTTACATAGGGCAAAAAGAAAGGTAATGTAACCTGACGCGGCCAGAAAGTTTTAACATTACATTTTCCGATCACTTTAAACTGCGCAGATTTAAAAGTTTCAATAATAAATGTGAGAATTACCACTATTGTCATATAGAGTATATCGACACAGGGCTCTACCAGTGGTGAGGATGTCACAGTGTTTGTCTTCGAACTTAAAAATGGGGGTGAACAACTTTTGGACATTGCACGTTCAGCGGTGAAAAGATTAAAGACCCTTAGACACCCTAGTATACTGGGTTATATCGATAGCCTTGAGGTACAAAACTTTTTATAGACTTCACTGATAACAGTGTTCAACGAAGTACTTGAATGTGTCCTTTGTAATTGCAGACCGATAAAATGGTATATTTGGTAACAGAACGTGTGGAACCTCTGCAGAATCGTTTGTCTCGGAAGTCCGATGTCGAGGACAGTACTAAAATGGAGTTGTATTATTCCTGGGGAATATTTCAGATTACAGTATGTATTTAAGAACAGATCGAGCAATGTTTTGCGTTGTAGAATGTTCACTGTGAAATGTATATGTTCTGACAGAGAGCACTGAATTTTTTAAATAATGATGGTAATTTACGACACAACAATGTCAATTTATGGACAGTATTCGTTAATGAAGAAAGCGGAGAATGGAAACTTGGTGGAGTTGAATATATGACGGCAGTAGATGGTGTTTATAATACACTGCCTCCTACATTTCAAGCATATCATCCACCAGAAGCTAAGGAAAATGTAAAACCAGTTACTAAATGGTAAAAAAACATTCCTATGGAGAAAGTAAATTTTAAATTACACATGTATGGTGTTCATATGTTTATATACATAGGTATATTATTTATGCCATTAAATAATAATAAATAAACTAAAATAGCTCGGTTGACATGTGGGGTCTCGGTTGTCTGATGTGGGAAGCTTATAACAGTCCGCTCAGTTCTACTTCCAAACTTACAATTATTGATAAAGTACGTTTTGGTATCGCTGATAAAACACAAAACATTATTTTAATTAAATAGCTTGACAATTTCTTTTACTTTTTAAGATTCCAAAACAATTACACACAGTGTACCGAGAGTTAACAAGTGGCAATGCGGAAGGAAGACCAAATCCGGCCGATATAATAGCACGTTGCCGGAGTAATGGAGGATTTTTTAAAAATGAGCTTGTAGACGCTCTTTTATTCTTAGAAGAAATTCAAATGAAAGAGAGGGGTGAGAAAGGCCGATTTTTCTCACAACTCGCTGGTCAGTTAGACTCATTTCCGGAGGGTGTCGGCAGGCATAAGATATTACCGCAATTATTGGCTGCCTTTGAATTTGGCGATGCCGGGAGTGCAGTGTTACCCCCTCTCTTACAGCTTGGTTGTCAATTACCAGATACTGAATATCAGCGAAGGGTCGTTCCATGCGTTGTAAAATTATTCGCATCGAACGACAGGGCGACGAGGCTCAGGCTGTTACAACAATTGGACCGTTTTGTTAATCATTTGCAACCAGCTACAGTTAACGAAGCTATCTTTCCACAGGTAAGTCTTTCGTGATTGCTATTTCATAATGAAGTGTGTATACTTAATCTCATTCACTGCAGGTAGCAAGAGGTTTTTTAGACACAAATCCAGCGATCAGAGAACAAACGATAAAATCTGTCGTGCACTTAGCACCGAAATTGGATTACAATAATCTTAATGTCGAGACATTAAGATACTTTGCCAAACTCCAATCAAAAGATGAACATGGTGGTATTCGCACAAACACCACAGTTTGTCTAGGAAAAATTGCTCAGCATCTTCATCCTCAAATTAGGCAAAAAGTAACGTGAATGCATAAACTACTCTTAGCGCGAAAATTTTCACACCCAAAACCCAATAAAATACATTACGAAATTATAGGTACTAATTGGTGCATTTATTCGTGGCACACGGGATAATTTTCCACCAGCCAGAACTGCGAGTATACTGGCATTAGCAGCGACGCAACAATATTTTTTGCTGCAGGAAGTCGCAAATCGTATTTTGCCAGCTCTGTGTCCGCTCACCACAGATGTGGATAAAGGTGTAAGGGATAATGCATTTCGAACTATTCGTGGATTTCTATCGAAACTTGAAAGAGTTTCCGAAGATCCAGGACTTCGCGAGTCCATGGGTAATAGCCTGATTTACAATTAATTGATTTGTTAAACTACAGAATATACTGCACATGAAATATTATTTAATTACAGAGGCTGATGTGAATACAGCTACCCCTAGTCTTAGTAATGCAGCGGCAACTTGGGCCGGCTGGGCTGTTACAGCGGTTACTGCGAAATTTTATCGCAGTCAGTCGGACAATCCAAAATCGTCAAACAACCACAATGTATCAAGAATCTTATTAAACAAACCTGCCTCGTTAGGTCCGTGTCATTTTGGACACACAATTTGCCTATGCGTGGCTTTATTAATCTTTTGTGGAACTTGCGTCGATAAAATACTTTTATCATGGAAATGTAATTATTGTAGAGCATGCTAGCAGCTCGCAAAGTAGTGCAAGTACGACTGCTACGACAAGTAGTGCTACAAGTATGACTTCCCTGGATCACGATCATGAGCATGATCCTCAGAATACCGCAAACACAAACTCAGATTGCGATTGGGACTGTTGGGATGCTGATAACTGGGGAGACATGGAGCAACAACCTTCTACTGCCACAACATCCGCACACGGGACTAGTAATATATCACCATCCCCGCATTCTCCGAAACCTAATAATCAGTGGGCAAGTCTTGAGGAAGAACCGGTTCGTGAACAGCATTTTTCTGTACGACATGATTCTGTTGTTTTATCTATATCCTTTCACAGCTGTAAAAATAATGCTTTTTGTTAATGAAACTTGATTCCTGACTAGGGCTCAACGAAAAAAATAGTATAGATGTTATCTAAAGTTTTACTCGTTTACGAGTGTTAATTGTTTTTTATGTAAATTAATATTCACTTCTTTGGCACGATTATATTTTAGCAGCAACCTCTAGATAATGCAAGGTATTTATGTTTCATCCTCCGCGAATATTATTTCAGGAGGAAGAAGCAGGTCAAAGCACAGAAGAAAAAAATGAATCTTCCGACGTAGGATGGGAAGACTCCGAATTTCAACCTTTCGAAGATATTCCACCCGTAGAACAGTCAGGTAAGATTGTTTTGTTAGTGTACATGTATCATCTGAAACGTAGATTTTAATCCTTTCTTTTTTTTTTAGCCAACACCATTGATAATACTGGAAAAAGAGAAGAGCGTAAGTTGGCCAGGCAACGGCAAATGGAAGCGAAAAGAGCAGCAAAATTACGAGTCACTCCTGCTACTAAAACTAATCTAATTAATTAATTAAATACAAGGAGTAAACAATTAATCATCTTATTGTCCTTCGAACAGATTAAATGTGAATGCGAGGCAATTCTTTTCTGTATTAAATGACTGGTCTGACGCAAGTTTAGAAGTCTACCTTAAATTGTTTTTCAGCACTGTTTATTACATTATACATTCTTAAAATATATACATACGTTTGGTAAAATATAATCGCTTGTCGTCACTTTCACAACCTTACGTGACCCGTATAATCTCGTACTTTATTTTGAGGAAATACTTCGCGAAAATACTTTATAAACAAAGAATCGGGTAACAACGTCTTTATGTTTCTTGAGGAAATGTCCAAGGGCGTAAGTATTTTCATTGTAAAACTTAATTATTCTATTTTATTTAACCGTGCATAAACCACAGTTTGAAAATATTAATATGTAAATTGAACGATAAAATTATGTCGTTATTTATGACAGGAATATGGAAGATTATGGGTAAAAAACAAAGTTCTCTTCTATTCATTGTCATAAATGAGATTGCTCTGCGGCATTCTCATTATGAAATCTCATGTTAAGATAATTAGCATTATTAGTTTCTCTTACAAAACCAAGGCCCTCATAGAATGGAATTAGACGATCCTTACAGTCCAGAGATAACTTATAGCAACGCAGGTAACGTGCTAATTGTAATATGATTTTAACTATTAACTTTCCAAGATGCTTACCCCGATAATTATTGTTCACTACCACATCCTCCAAGCGTCCCCGCTGTAATTAATTTTATACATTATCCTAATGTTTTATCCAGATACTTAACAAAAATATAAAGAAACAAGAATATACCAGTGCACAGTTGTGAATGAACTTCTGTTCAGCTACCAATGTTGCGCTTGCTATTATCTTTGCAGTATTTAAATCTTCAACGACGACAACATAATAGTCACCCGCATTTTTCATCATATTAAATCTATCTATTAATAAAAGAACATTAACATTGCCATTTCTTCCATCATTGTATTACTTGAATTCATTTCATCTTACAAAAAAGAAATGAATTTGAAAGAGAAACTACTTACTCAGGAACTGTTCTTTGGTAACATTTCCAACATCGGTCAACTGAGTCAGAAGTTGAAGGAAACCTAATAAATTTATAAATAATAAAGTTAAAGGAAACAAGACATTAATTTGTAACTCTGTCTGTCAAAACACATTACCTTTGTCGTAATCATCAGATTTGAGGGGTCTAATCAACAAGCCATCAGATCGCGATACAGATAATCTCTCTAATATATTTGAATTGAACAATTCTTTCTCCCCGTCTCCGGAACATTTGTTCTGCTAACAGACGATGAAGCTATATTAGTCAAAACATTTCGCACAGCGTTCAAAGACGAAACCAAATCACAGATTATTGCTAACATATTGTCCTTTGTAGGACCAAAATAAAATTCAAGTATTAATGGTTTTGCAGGAAAAGAATGTGGATGCTAAGAAAAAAATGTGTAACCACAAAAACCCTATATAATTTTATATAAATCTTATTAAAATGAAATTTTCTACAAAGAGAATGCAAATGTTGTAGTTTACAACCTGTATGGAGCTCATTGTCACTCCAGGAGTAGTCGCAGTCGAGAATTTCTGTCGGCAAATTTTCTTCCGCAACCGTGTAGGATTCAACGAACTCTGAAGGACACAAGGACTTTTACGAATATCCCATCAAATTCCTTTGTCGTGGCATAAGGTGACACTTTCACGCAATTGCCTTAGGCTATCTTTGTAGATTTTTACGTTCTTCTCAAGGATTTCTACGATAAGCTGCCATTGAAAATTTATGTTTCCGTTAATTTTTAAATAATAACCAAAAGGCATGAGATAATCTATCAACGAATACGATTGATATTATTGGTAACATAGAGTGACAAAATTAAATCTGGTGATAATATATATTTTACCATTCTGCAATAATATATGTATGTCGTGACAAATATAACTAACAGTGTTTCGATGGTATAGTCAATATTTACTTGTCAGCAATGCGTGGACGGTAGTAATTTTGTTTTATATTTTTGAGATTGTTGAGAGGTGAATCAGGCAATTGCACATCGTTCGAAATATACATACCTACATAAAATAATACTGTTCTGTTTTTCTTGAGTACAATTTAAATCATGCAACAGATTAATATACTGCTGCATCGACGTTAAACAATATACTCTATACACATACCATCTGTGAAATTGCGACCAGATAGTTTGAAGGAAATTGTATTTCGCGCAATTATATGACATGAATTCTCTTGTGCACAGTTATTTCATAGCCTTTAAAATCTATGAATTTTATCGTCGATATAACTTTTTTATTATAGTTTCACTACTTTTTACATAATGCTTGTAACAAATTACGTTTTACGTTCAATTGAATTACTTTTTAACCATCACATGACTTAACCACTTCGCTTTAATAATATGATATTCCTTGATAATTTTGCAAAACGATGTTCATCAGGGTGACAAAAATGGTAATTTATTAACATATAATCATAATAGCTGTAATATCAAGTTCGGATTTTTGAAAATCGGTTCAATACGATTTAATGAAAATCCAGCACTCTTATAGGATAGTCCAGTTTCAAATCAGTCATATCATAACATGCTGCAGAGGGCGCGGGTAACAACGAGTTCGATATAGCTTGGTAGAGGAAGGGTTATATAATAATTTTCAGTGGTCGTGAAATTCTTCAACGAGGGGTATTGTAATTGTCAGGTAATAATATTGAATTACCGAGAAGACAGGTATTATTCATTTGTAGGAAACTGTTACATTTACCTCCATAATGTTTGCTTTTAAAGACGATTACGTTTCGTTGAATGATACAAATTTTTAATACAAATATATCAAGTGCAGAATGACTGGAGAGTGATTGTAGAAAGATTAACGAATAAGTTATCATTCCCACGTCTAATTTCTTTCAAATTATTTGATATCTTATGTGTTGAACTTTTCCTGCGCTTATCGATACGATTTTACTACCACCTTTTAACAACTTTTGTGGAGGAAATTTTGTGCAGATAATATATTGGTAATCAAAGTAAAATCGTGCACTCATTTGCACTAAGCATGCACAGTTTTGCTAATGCAGTAATAATCTTTAATCTCTAATTCATCTTGATATCAGAAAATGAAGTTCACTTTCATTAGCATAATAGCCAACTGTGTAAATTTTAAGCTGAGAGTTTTACAGACATTATTTGCTGTATGAAATATTGTTGCACGCTGGTTTTTTCATTCTTAATTTCACCCTGTCGTCTCAAACATTTTAGCAGGTTTCAATTCAATTTGTCAACTCCTATTCTAACGATTACTTATATATTTTCAGTAACCATGTCTTCGGAAGGACCACCAGCGAGGCCCATGAAATATCCATATACGTTTACTGCTAAAGTTGTACAATTTCCATATAAATATTACTACCAACATGCTTCGTTAGTTAAATATTGGTTAATGGGCACAATTATAGCCCTACCGGTCTTCTACAAGTTGCAGAGGCTGTGTAAGTTAATAGCTCGTAACCGGTAGACGATATAGTTAAAGTGTTCTTACTAAAATTTTCTCAATACTTTGTTACTTTAGCGTATTCACCTGAGAACGTCAAGAAATGGGATGCAATTAGGAAGGAACAATTTTCAGGCCATCATCATTAAACTGTTAAATGTGTATAGTATGTTGCTTGGGATATTACTCTGTATCAGAAGCAAATACATGTAATTCTTTCAAATAAATTAGTGTAGTACAGAATTGTTTCTACCCATTCGTTATTCTCCTGAACACGTTTTGTAAACAGATCTCAGAATAAATCTATTTTAAAAGTTTATTACCAAATTAATTGTATAAAACGTACATGATTACAAAGAATTATTTCTCGACGACTGCTGTACAGTATAATGAATAATGATAATTTGTACCATAGATTTTGTATAGGCCCAGCCTTGAACTTGTGTTAACTCTTTCAAAATAGGCTGACTCATTGCTAAAAGATAACCACGCCTCTGCATTTTAATAATAAAAAAAAAAAATAAGTACCATACGTTAACAATTTTATGAAAACCTAGATGAAGAATTCTTAAATAATAAAATCTTTAATTTCCAATAGTTTGTGCTTTATATAACAATGTATTCTGACTTTAGTAAAATCTACTTTTCTTATAAATACAAGTATAGACATAATAATTGTGTTCGTTAAATATCGATTAAAGTTTCGTATAATTACTCTGCATTCACATTAAAAAAAAAGAACGAATTTCTCATTTTTATTACGCATACACTAAGCCATCAGTCATGCTACGCGTCACCATCGCATCTCACGTGGACCGGACGCTCCGCAAATATAGGCGACAAGTAATGTATCAGGTAATATCGATTTTGCGTGAGCAAAACTTCTGAGACAAGCCTAAAATACATTGAAAGTGAAGAAAGAATACACGACATGGAATCATGTAAATAGCATTACAATAATAAATAGTTATGTATGCGAAAATACCTTTATGATAACAAGGACTAACAAATTTCTATTATAATACTAGTAACGTAGAGGGAATAGTACTACTCTTGTACTGGCTCAAGCGTTAGAAACTAGTTCACTGCTTACGCTCCGCGCGTTCGCTTAGAAAACGGCCTATGTAAAGGAGTCTTAAAACTATATATACGAGAGCAATTATACCGTGCGCAAATGTTACGAATAATACTGCATACGCTTTTTTTTATTTCAGCGAGCCTCAAGCAAAATAATTGATCCGTTCAAGAATTAACAAAGAAAAGAAAAAGTTGTCTTAAATGTTCTAGCGTATCAGGGAACTCATTTTGCGTGTTTCGGCTAGTAGTTGGTTATTTGTTGTTGTTAATCCCATATAAATAGAATTTTCTGCTTTTCTTCAGGAAACAATGTTTTTTAGTTTCATGTTTTTATAATTTACAAAACACCTATCGGATTAGGAATCTATACACTGCTCGAAGTTCGTATGCAAATCCATGTGCAATTTCAAGGTACATTCAATTTACGTATCGGGGGATATAAATCATTATTCAATAAACATAATGTTATCAAATATGTACTTTGTTTCTATCTTCTTTTTTGAGACTCTGTGTCCTCGTTTTTGCTACCCTGAAGGCCATTCATTTCCAATTTCTGCCTCTTAGCGGCCGGCGGCCGGAACGATTCCTCATCGTAACTCAGGCCTAACTCCTTGCACCGTTTCTCGAAAAACTTCAGCAATTTTGTGCCTGCCCTGTACACGTAACTGATTTTAAAAAGGCACATTCTTACTATCATATTTTATATTCTTTCGAATGTTCGGAGGCCAAAGATTTCGATTGCATGTAAATTATAAAAGCAGTTTTGAAAATCAAAAGCACGTATACGCAATATATATAAATTAAGGCGAGTATCACAATTTTCTCTCGTACGAAACAATGTTATTTTATTCATGTCATGCAAAAATAATCTGAACTTATCAGTAACGCAAGAAATGAATCAGTCTATCGAAACAGTCAATGCATACGTGTAAGACAGTCCAATCCTATGAGTACGCCATGTGAAGTATCAAGTTACATACATCAAGAAATTTATATTGTTAGTAAGAATTTAGTTTTTACAGAGGAGCGAACGGCCTACTAATTAACAAAACAAACATAGCACGCAAATTAAATAATGTTAGTCTTGCAATCTCTGGCATCCGAACTTTATAATTATAACACGTTTCTCCTAGTTATACTCACTTATACACCGAACTATGTTCCTCGTTATATGCCTGACAATTATTGAATACTAAGAGGCAGTCATTAAAAAATTGCTCCAACGTTTCGTACTCCCCATTCGTAAGTTTTTGCTTAATGGTGCCGAAATCCATAGGATTGGAAATGATATCGTGGTAATCTGGTACTTCGTCCTTTGTGACGGGAGAGAGAAAAGGCCACGATTCTCTGTGATGCCTGACATCAGCAAGTAACTCTTGCAATCTCGCCGTACATCCTTTAATTGTTCCTCGGTCTTCTTCCTCCTTTACTACTTTAGCGGCTCTCTTTGCCGCCCTTCTAGTTTGTCTTGGCTCAGTATCGTCAGAAGTACTGCTGTCTGCATACCAACATTAACAAGTATTGTTAAAGCACTTTGGAATTATTATTCCGTGAATTTCTGTGTCCTTAAACGTAGCGTTTGAATTAGTAACATATGCAAAGCGTTACTAGATGTTTCGTATAAAACGACAATGTGTTGTTTACCAGTGCTTTATATGTTAGAAGACTTTCAAGTTTTAGTGGAAAATTAGGTATCTTTTAATATCAGGTGACTTAGATATTTTCATGTTAAATATGAAACAAACATCGACTCCATTAAGCCAGGCACTAGAACGATATAAATAGAACGCAACTGATGACAAATGTATTACAAATTTCAATATTGACAACTACGTAAGGACACTCGATCGTTTGTATCTATCTATCACAAAGCATTGTTTAAATATGGTTCCAAGTTATAACATATAACTCGGAAACCACACAAAATTCTACAATGCAGTGACATAAATAGGCATAATGTTTCAGTTATCATTATTATATTTAGAAACACATGTGTATGTATGTACATCTACGAAAAAATGATAAGTAGAATGGGGATACAATACAGACCGTCCCAGTCTGTGGACTCTGTAGTGAGGAGGCTCTTGGCAAAGCCATGGATGCGAGAGCGTGCTGCTGCTGCGCACAGCCGCTCCTTGTCCCTTTCCCTTTCGCGCCCCCTCACTAACAACACAGTTAAAGCTAAGAATCTGCTTCCTTATGTTAAAATTTAAGATAGTCATTATATTTTCTACGATATTAATCTGAGATAAGCTGCAGTATGAAGTTTGAACGAATCCTACATTCGTAAGAAAAGTATCGTATAAAAGAAATCAATGCTTTTATCAGTCTATTTTTACTGCCTTATGTTTTTCACTATCCATTCATCTTTCTCATAAAAAATATTCTTTGCATTTTAATATCATATTGCTTACCAAACTTTGTACTGCTCTTCCTTCTCTCCTTGCATTCCGGACAAGACCATCTACCGCGGGGTGCTCTGGACAACGGAGGGTCAATACATTCTATGTGATAAAAGTTTGAACACGTGTCGCAATTAATTAACTTTCCACCACTTCTGCAGATAGAGCACACGCTCATCTGTTCGTTACTGCTGAAACATGTTTAATATTATACAATGCTGCTCAAACGGATATATGTAAAAGATGTTGTGAAAAGATGCCTTACGTCTCTTCGTCGCTCTCTTGTTCTATTTCATCTTCTTCTTGGTCCTCCGCCTCCTCCTCCTCCTCCTCTTCCTCTTCACTTTCAGGAACACGTCTAGCACGATTGTGTCGAGTTTCTTTGGTTAACATTGCATCTTCTTCCAATTCGTCCTCGAACTTCTTTCTTTTTTTAATTTTGTCCTTCGGCTTCACTGGTGGTTTACAAGTTCTGCAAAACCAATCTCCCTCCGGTACAGCCTGCAAACAGACGAGCCACCAATAATTACTTCGTGTTATGATAAATAGAGTAGTTTTATTTAGCGAGCTTACCGTAAGTTTTGGTTTTAAACAGTACAAATGATGTCCCTTATTGCATCCATCGCAAAGCAACATATTCTCAGCGTCTCTTCGCCTTCTGCATATGCGACACTGAGCATTGAAAGCACTTCTACCCCATGCAACACTGTTTTCTAAAGTACTTAAATGCACATATAATTGGGACCAACTCATCGATGCCATGAGCGACTGCTCCCACCTATCTCTAGCTTCCTCGCTCGACCATTTTTTGTCCTTTTCATCGGCGCCTAACGGTTTTTGTAAGTACTTTTGCTCTATAGCATGAGACAACTGTAAAATGGCACACGCCATTTGCCTGATAGCCGCTTGTTGTTTAGGATCCGGTAGCATTTCATTATCACCGAATGGACCTAAATATTTCCCCGAATCTATGTAAGTTTTCATGTTAATGCTCCCAACCTCCGAGTCTGGAGTACCCGGCCGGCTGTGCTTGGCTTCGTTTTTAACTTTGTCCAATGCCGCATTTGGAGCTACATCTGCTTCGGCTTCGTTTAAACCATAAACTAATTTATCACATTGTTTGTCGTATCTTCTATCGAGAATCGTACTTCTCCATATGTCTCGATTATGGACTTTTAAACTTCCCAAGCAACCTGCTTTTATTTTATCCTCGAAGTCTAGTATATAATCCCTTAGAGTTATTTCTAGAACATCGTTAATCGGCATATCGGAAGGAAAGTTTAAGTTTGCGTTCTCGTATTTGTTTTTCTTGGTAGTCTTATTAGTTTGTCCTTTAATGGGTTCTGAATACTATAAACAAAAGTTCCACATGTAGCTCGTTCACATATTGGATTTTTCTATTGGATTAGAATACTTACAACATCTGGGTTGAGTTTATGCCGAGGACATTCTTCGATCACAGATATTAAACTTGACATTTCTTGTAAAATATTGTTCCTGAGTTCACCCTCCCTAATGCCACGTTTACTTAAAGCATTTGTTAATGCATCGATATCTTCCGTGTTTCCGTAAAAGCTCCACTTTGGGTCTATTTTTTCCCAATGAACCGGGCACTCTCTGTCCGCAGTGCAAGCCATCAAAGTTTTCCTGATGTCAGAGAGCTCGTGCTTAAATTCTTTTCGAGGTCCCATATCCTTCCTTGGCGATTTAAGCCCGTTTTTATCGGAAAAGGTAACCTTCTTCGGTGACTTTTTTGTTTTTTTGAAACTGTTTTCTTTATCGCTGAATTCGTCCTCGAATTTATTTCTTAAATAAGCGTACGTAGCTTCTCTATCTTGTAATTCAGGTTGGTAAGGTGTCCCTTCGGGTAAACAATTACCGGGCCACCATTCATCATTTTCTACGAATAGTCCTGTACGTAGAACATAAAAATATTAGTTACAAAATTATGTTTTTTAACAGGGTCACTAATGACGTAACACAAAAAATTGTAGTTACCTGGAATCGATAAAAACCGCCAATACCTACGATGTGCTCTGTCAGCACCCAGGTAAAGCATCATTTTATCATCTCTGGAAGCTTGTTGAAGTTCTTTCAACTTACTTTCATATTCTTCCCTCTTTTTCTCTTCCTCGCGATTACCGCGTCTAATCCTCGGTTGTACCTTACCATCTTTATCTTTGTTATCCTTATCCTTATCCTTATCCTTATCTTTCTCTCGCTCTCTCATTTTCTCTTTCTCTTCTTTTTCTTTCTTCTGTTCGGCTACTAGAAAAGACTTCAAATCTCTTTTAGCTTGATGCAGCTTCTCGTGCTTCTCTTCGATTACGTCCCGTATCGAGGCAAATGTGAGTAACTGATTTATAAGACACGTTGCCACTTTCAATTTCTCATCTAAATTAAGCTCGTAGACATTACGATGTCCTAATAATCGTAAAATGCTGGGTTCGTTTATTCTCATCTGAAGCGCAGGATCATCGAGATTTGTATACCCGCCTGGGACAGAGAATTCACATAGTATCCAGTAATTTAACAGATCCCAATAATAAATTCAACACTCACCCCTTTGGGAATACCTCCATTTTGAAGCTACTTCACCTATTCGTCCTCCAGAACTTAATAAATGTTGTCTCAAAATTTCACTTAAGGTAACGTGATCCAAAGTTAGGTCTGATAATTTGCACCCTTGATATATTTGACACCATGTAGAAGCAGCTGTAGCAAGTTTCGCAGCTTTCGTCATTGATGATGCTCCTTCATATGTGTTAACAGCATTCACTAAGTTAGATGCTTCAGCATGGATCTCATCTTCTTCTCCTGCTTGATACTTGAAAATGTTAGACAGCAATAGCTGCAAAACATCGCTCCATGGTCCGGACACTTCCTTCGTTAGCAAAGCTTTCTCCAATAGCTCCAACGTAAAGCCACTTGAAAAATATGAACTGACGTCCAACTCTTCATTGAAAAATTCTAAGAATTCTAAAATCATAACACAATCGCCAAACTTCTCGTTTGGTATATTACACTTCAATGGTGTAGGCTTTGGAATGGGGAAAAGATCTTCGCATTCAAGATCCTCCCTTGGTTTATTCCATTGTCTCATATAAGCCGCTAACGCAGCCAGTTTCTGTTTCTCTTCCTTTTTACGTTCATTCTTTAGGACTCTTTCTTCTTGACGTTTTGCTTTCTCTTCTAACGCTTTTGCAATGAGATCTTCCTTAAGTTTTCCATTTGTTCTGCTCATAAACATTACAATGTTAACGCACCATTCGATGCCAGAAATTCTTTCTTAATGCTACAAATGTCACTTACCTTGGTTTCCGAGTCTTTTTTACATCTACTCCTGGTTGATTTACTTTCTTCAGAGGATCAGGTTTTTCGAATGCTCTATGCTTGGAAACATCTGACGTAAGAAATTTATCTATAGATTCCTGTTTATGCTTCACAAGTTTTTTAATTCGTGCTGAAAAATGTGGTGGGGGGCCAGCAAATATAGTGTCAAAACGTACTTTGCTAATCCCATATTTTTGTAAGACATTTTCCTAAAATACAAAATCCACTGTAATAATCCGATGAGTTTTTACTGAAACTGGCAAGTGACTTACAAAAATGTACTAACTTTGACCACCCATATACCTCCATCATTTTGCTCACACAATTGGCGGAGAAATATTCTATTCCGTTCTCTACTATAATGCTGTTTGCGTCTTCTCACTTGTGCAGCTTCTACTATCATTAACTGACTGACGTCAGATTCTCCACAATCTAACTGTTCCACCTCGTAACGGAATAATTTTGCAGGTGGATGATAATATTGTTCTTGTGGGCTAATAACAGAATACTTGTGAAATTAAGGAAATGTGTGAAACTAATAAAGTCAATACAACAAGTACATACCTACTACTATCCTTAATGTAAGCCTTGATCTGTTGTTCCGAGGGTGTGATGACTTGAAGAACATGGCAGTCGCACCAAGAATCCTCAGTGAAACTTGCTTCTACCATCTCACCCACGAAATATCGATCCCGTGCAAACTGATACACATCCTCTATCATTTCGTTAAAAGATGTTCTACTTGTTTTGCTAGCCAGATATAATATTGGAATTCGTAGCTGTGAAACAACAATTCATGTTAAACAGGGAATCAATGAGATTTTTCAAAAAACTATTATTATAATAAACCAAAACAGAGAAGCATATTATGTATGATTCAAAACATACTTCCATGGGAAACTCTTTCAGGCTTTTCTTTGCATTCTCTTCACATTGTAAAGCTTCCTCGTATGTCATATTAGTTTTACCAGTGATACTACACGACCATATAAGCGAGTTGCATAAAATAATTCTCTCGCAAAACTCACTACAACACAAAATATATTATTAGACATTATAAACATATGTTTACATTTCCATACGATTAAGCATAAACGGAAAATAACAAAACAGAATATTAGGAACTATTATGTAGAATTATCGTTACAAAAATACCTTGACAAAGTAAAAATGTTCTCTCGCGGGTTAACAATATTTTGTCATCCAAAACGAACGTAAAACGTATGATTCAACGTTGTGAATGTACGGTTTTATGCGTAAAACCGTATTGCACTGTACGTTAAATAATACATGATATCGCTAACAGGTAAAAAAACTCGAGCCAATGCGGCAAATTACATTTATGAAAAGGGAAACGATTAAACGCAAGCATGTCGAAACAGTACGAAAGATACCCGACCAACGAGGCTCGTTAACGAACTTCCGAACTTCGTTTCGACGCGGTCTTGGCTGTCATAGTCTTACTTGTAGTCCTTGAAGATTTCATTAGTAACCTCGCAGTGGAATACTTCGTCGTCGTCCCTGAAGTCCGAGGAGACGTGAAGACGTTGAAACGGTTGTCGGTGTAGAAGCGGCATGTCAGTATTCCTGTGTCACCCCGACAAACTATTCCGACGCAATTTTCGTCCTAGCGTTTTCAACAAACGCGTTGAGAGAAATCAATTTCTGTGTCGAGACAGAAACTATGCTCTTTCCGGAACACCACCGCGGGCACATGCGACGATGTACGCCAACTAGCAAGAGCGATTTAAATCACCGTCGAGCAATCACGTCGAGACCGTTGAGGATCGTATTGCGCTCAGGATTTCGTTTCCTCAGGTGCCTCGGACATCACGGTTCGTTGATTTCTCGAGAAACATCGAAAGAGTCTCATGACAAAGCACGATTTAACGGTGCTCGTGGAAGCCAGTAGAAGCGCGCATTCACACCTGGCACCATAAACCCGGAAACTGATCAAACAGACAATCGTGCCAACTAAACAGATCTGCGAACTGAAACGCGGGAAAGGAAGGATCACTGTACGGAAGTGATTTTACTTGGATTTGTGTTGCGTCGTCATCGAATTTCGCGAATATTTGCCTTCCGTACGTTCTTGTTGAACATTATCGTAACGTAACGTGATGTCAGATATGATTTGAAAATTGTTTTATGCAGAATCTGATGGCAATGATGTAGTTGGTAATTCATATCCTGTTCAAACGAAATCCGCTCATTTGGCGGGAACTGTTCTTTCACGATCCACCGAATAGAAAGTTTCATCATTTTTTCACGCACTTCTGACATCATGACCAAGTCTTGTATGAACTTGTATGGTTAGATTTAAATGGATTTGGCTGCAATCGGATAGAACAAGTAACAGCAGAATTGATTGCTACGTATTGTTTTCACAAATGCAAGTTATTATAATTTGTAATCTGATCATATCAAATTCTAAGGTAGAAATACACAATTCATATCATATATTAAAATTTTTATTATCTGTTTATCCTATGTATGTATAAACATATGGTTAAAGAATGGATATTCTGTTCAGTCAATATATACACATACGTTAGTAGTAATCATTCCAGCCATTCTGTAATGTATTGGCACTTTGTAGGTGTAACGTCACCAATATCGCAACAATTTTTTCTCACCTGTATTAAAATTCCTTAATTAGTGTTTAATGAAAATTAAATACAGCATTACATTTCTGTTGTACAGACTCGACCACCAATTAAAGATTGAATCAGATTCAGTTAAATTCGTTCTGTAAAAGCATGCGTTAATTAATACCAAGCTAATGATTCAATTACTTACGGGACAAACTCCACATGGAGACTTAATTAAACCAGGTGAGCTTAATAAAGGTTGAACTGCTCTATATAAATTCCTCCCATCTCCTGAAAGGGTTCGTTCTACTTTTCCATCATAAACTAACGTATTTAATATCATCTCCAGGTCTTCAACTGATAATTTAACCTGTAAATAAACACTTGGTAAATACTAAAGTAGAAACTAAATACTTAGTATGTTTGGAAATAACAAAAAACCAGCAAGCAAATCAATTCTGATGCAAAGTATTTTTGTTGGCATGCGCAATTGGAGGGAAAGTTTTATACCAAGCACCTCAAGTTTTAAAAAGTGATTTTAGTACTTATATATAAGGCTTATAGTTTATTAAACCAGCAGACCTTGCTTATTCCTAGATCTGAAATAAATTTCCAAACTTCTTTGGACGACGCAAATGTAATATTTCTGGCTACAATTGGCCCACCTCTGCAAGTGTTTGTTTCTTCTCGTTTCTGCTCTAAAAATCTATAACATTGTTGATTCAGGACGTCGACAAATTCTGCTTCAAAGTCTTGATCTTGATACCAAGCACCACCAGTCACAGATCTATCTGGCTCCAAATTATACAACATGTACACTTTTTTCTTACTGGCTGCCACAGATTTCACTGCTTTGATAAACTTCTTTGTTTCTAAACTCTTGAGGATCTTATTCAATTGAGTAGGCATTAAATTGGACTTGAATCTTATATCCCGAATCCAAATCCCTTTGTTCCCTGCTTCTTCAATTATCGTGTAAACAATCTTTTCTTCATTGTCTGCACCCTTGGCTACCTTGGCCTTGGCAGGATCTTTCAAACGATAGAGTAAAGATCCACCTTGCTTGAAAAGATCAAAATATCCCTGAGATAAAAGTTTGTTTATTATCTGCGCTTTTTGTGCCCCTTGCAGGTCTGGCATCTCTGTTGTCAAATCTTTATCGGAGATCCCTTTTGGTTTTGATTGGGCTAGGGCAATTATTCTGTAATTTTCAAAACAACATGTATTCACAATTCTTTGCAAAATTTAGTATCGTTGATTATACTTTAATAACATTTTTTCTAATAAAATTATAAAGAGACAAGATCTTGTCTCTTGATCTGTATGCTCCTGACGTAAACATGAAAAACGTAACCTGTTAACAAAGCAGTACACGTATTTTCATGACTTGTTCTAAATGCAAGAAAAACATACTTCTGCTCAATGACTTCGGATGAATTCGTGTCTGTGGTAGTTGCATCTTGTTCCTCGGAATTGCTTGGTTCTGTTTCCATTGAACTTGCAGAATGTCACTGATCGTGCAATTCTTCCAATTATTTCGAATCTGTGTTAGGTTAGGTTTTAACACGCTTTTCCCTTCGGACTTATTTCTGCGAGGTATTTAGAAATAAATCATTTCTCAAAGTATAGAAGAATAATTAAATATGGAAGCATCACCTGATAAGTCGGGAAATTTGTCGAGTTCATCCGACGTTGAGGATCCTTTAGATATCGCTGTTAAAAACTGGGATCGAGTTATAAGTGCTGCTAACAGGGTACCAATTATACGCACAAATAATTAATGTTAATGTATTTATAAATAAAATTTGTTGGATTATGTTATTATTGACTATTCTTTTAGGCGGGTTATAGAGAAGGTATCGAAGATGGCTCGGAATCTGTTTTTCAAGAAGGCTTTGATCAGGGATATGAGGATGCTTTTGAAACTGCTTTCATTTTAGGAAAATACAAAAGCTTATTAAATGCTGTGCAGCAGAATACTCCGCTCCCTTCAGATATAATTGAAATTTTGAATAAAACTGGAAGAGGGGCGTGTTACATATGTAAAGTGGAATCTCAAAGTAAGAATGACCATGATCAGCACGGAGCATTTTCAGAAATCGCTAATAAACAAAGAGCACATTCCAAAGAGATCATCGAAAGATTAAATCAATATTTCGAGCCAGTTGTTCAACGCTTAAATGTAAATATGTCGCACTTATCAGAAAGGGAAAGTTATGATTCAGGTGCATGTAAATGTGACTGGCTTAAAAATCAAAGCACATAGATTTCATAAATTTTTATTAGCACGTATGACATTTGTATATTTTAATCGTAAATAAAGAATATTGACGGGGTACTTTTACAAATATAATCCTTCGGGTGAACCTTCCTTCTTTCGATACAAAACGCTTTCTTTAGACTTCTTAAAGTCATCGCTGGTAACCTTCATACGGCGTTCACGGAGCGCCATTAATCCAGCTTCGGTACATATAGCCTTTGAAAGCAATGAATTATTAGTTGACTTATAGTTATTTCTTTCTTGTGTGGCTGATTTAATTGCGATTTTACCTTTATGTCTGCACCAGAAAGATCATCTTTGGCCATAATTAATTCAGCAAGATTTACATCAGGTGCCAATGTCATTCTGCTAGTATGAATGCTGAAAATTCTTCTTTTAGTTTTCTCATCCGGCAGTGGAAATTCTATTTTCCTATCAATGCGACCTGGTCTTATTAATGCAGGATCCAAAGTTTCAATTCTGTTTGTAGCCATTACAACCTTTACATCTCCTCGGCTATCAAAACCTACCAAAATTGAGATAATTTTTAATCATTGTTTCTGTAGACATAATTATAATGCAAAAGAATTTTTGTACCATCGAGTTGATTGAGAAGCTCTAACATTGTTCTTTGAATCTCACGTTCTCCTCCGCTATTACTATCGTATCGTTTCGTTCCTACCGCATCAATCTCATCTATGAATACGATTGATGGCGCATGTTCTTCTGCGACTCTAAATAATTCTCTTACAAGCTTGGGACCGTCACCCAAATACTTTTGTATAAGTTCGGAACCAACAACTCTGAGAAAAGTTGCTGAGGTCTGATTAGCCACTGCTTTTGCTAGCAGTGTTTTCCCTGTTCCCGGAGGGCCATAAAGTATCACTCCTTTTGGTGGTTTGATACCCATTTCTTCGTAGTACTCTGGATGTGTTAAAGGTAATTCTACAGATTCTTTAATTTCTTGAATCTGTGTATCAAGACCTGAACATTGAGCAGAGAAATATCTTATTAGTTTTCATACCTTCCTTTATATAACTTTCTCTCTGATTAAATTAAGGAAATACTTAATACATACCACCAATATCTGCATAAGTCTCTTGAGGAGCTTTTTCTAGTTTCATGACTGTAACCATGGGATCTGTATCATCACCTAATACCCCGACAACTGCGTGAACCTTGTGATTTAATAGGACGGAACACCCAGGCTCCAGCTGATCTTTATCAACAAAAGACAAGATTGATACATAATGCTCGGAACCAACAGATGTGGAAACTATAGCATGGTTGTCATCAATTATTTCTTCTAAAGTTCCAACAGACATAGGAGTTCCTCGTAGATCGTCAACCTTCGATCTTTCTTCCTCGTTCTTCTCCTCTTGTGGCTTCAAACGTTCTTGGTTTCTAATAAATTCCTCTTCCATCAACAAGTAATCCTTTATACGTTCCAGTTTCAAGAGCTTTAGTCTGCAACGCGTATGGGGAGTTACTTGAGGTAATTTCAAAGCAGCATCTGGGCCTTTAGTGCGTCGCTTTTTCTTGCCCACTCTCGTGGGTATGGGTGGTTCATATTTCTTCTTCTTATCCTTGTCATCCTTTTTATCTCCTCCTGTACCACCAGTTCCAGATTGGTTTTGACCCTGTTATAACGGCACAAATTATAAGATTAGGAACGAATTTGGGACCCAGTAAGTCACATGTAATTGCTGGTTTACAGTTACTCCGTATATATTCAGTAACAATCAACGAAAAGCTAACCTAAAGTGTCAAAAACGAAAAATGTATATTCATTGCAGGAATAAAATACGTATCAATTAATGGACTTTTTGTTGAGCTTTTCGTTAAATATTAGTTGTACATTAACAATATTACATATTGATTGGTGATATATTAATAATGTTACCATTTCACGTTAACGTCTGAGCTCTAAACGAAACGGCGAAGTCATTCCAAGATCACTGGCAAGAGTCGATCACAGTCGATTATGATTTCGAGGCTCCCTTTTAAGGAGGTATCTTCAGACCAGTTCGGAAAAATAAACTGAAGTAAATCGATGCAGGCGAAACAGTTGCGTTGAAAACAAAAGAAACTTTTCCAAGATTAATATCCCTAGAGTGTTTCTATTCTGTTTTGAAAAAGTTGAATTAAAAGTGTATTATCGAAAAAAATAAATTATAAGTGTACTGGATATACCATTAATTCAAATGTACCTTTGTAAAATACGATTTAGTCACATTTTTGTTTGGTTGGAAAATAGCTATATTAATGAAATTTCGATCAACAGCAGTATTAGGCAACCATATACGAAAGCGGTTTTATGTGATTAGCAACAATGTTGCAATCGTAATTGAATAATGCGGGGATGTAGTTCGTGTGATTTTATTTTAATACTTAGATACATCTATTTGCAATAAAGTATCCTCTCGCTTTTTGGCTATCACTCCTCTATGACACCTCGCTGATCAAGGCCACCGGGATAAAAATAAATAGGATCAAAAACAATAAAACGATTGTTAAAAATATTTGTGGCTCCGCTTCATCTAAAATATCGGGGAACTGCAATAAACGTACAGTGTGCGGTTGTTGTTTTACAAATTGTAAGATCATAATAAAAACGATAAAGTTTTCATCTAACAATAAGTTTGTGTACAAAATAAAAACTTCAAATCAATATGAATAAAAAGCAGCTGCGCACAATCATGGACGATGTCAACCGAATTTAAATTTACGTATTCCTTTGCAATCATATAGAACACAAATCACGATAGAGAAGCTTCTTACATTATTTACAACTTCTTGTTTTAGATTGAAAGATGTTTAGCGTTATGCAGCGTATAATTTCATTATCTTTTCCTTTGAGAATCATGCTAAATACTTCAGCTTTTACAAACAAATAGTTGAGAAAAGAATTAACAAAGATTTCTTCTCGTTTAAAAAATTAGTCGCACTTCGAGCTTGGTTTCGAGTCTACAATTATTACCGCGAACGCAACAATGTCGCAAATGAATTACAACTCACGCTTTTGAAAAAAGTTGTCCGTCCTGCTGGACGTAATGTACGTGTGCATCAAAATATTGCTTTGCGAACGGGATAGAATGTTCTCGGTTAAAAAAAAAACTTTTTGCCATCGTGGGTGCATGACTTTTTTCCTTACTTTCGTTCATCACAGTGATTGTAAGTTTTCAAGAACATTCTGAGCTTTTAAATAAAAGACTCCATGAACAAAATATAATACAGTGTACAAAATGTCCTGAAGAAAGTGATGAGAGGCGTATTTAAAGCGATTCGGTGAGAATGTTTACGATGCTTAAAGGCCAGCTAATATAATTCTCGGATCTTCTACGGCATCCTTGATCTTCCTTAAAAACATCACAGCTTCACGCCCATCAATTAGTCGATGATCGTATGTCAAGGCTACGTACATCATTGGACGAATTACGACCTGGAAAATTGTCGTGACAATGCATAATTGAAAAATTTGTACCAAATAATTTCATGTTTTCTCTTCTATATTACCGCTGTATTATTAGCGTGTTCTTACCTGTCCTTTTACTGCAACGGGTCTCTCGAAGACACCATGCATTCCAAGAATTGCACTTTGTGGCGGATTAATTATCGGGGTTCCCAAAAGTGAACCGAAGACACCTCCATTGCTTATTGTGAAAGTACCACCGTCCATATCTTCGACGGAAATTTTGCCTTTCCGTGCCTTATCACCAATGGCCGCCAACGCTATTTCTATCTCTGCGAAATTTTTATTCTCTACACTGCGGAGAACTGGAACTACGAGACCTTTCGGTGTCGCTACGGCGACGCTAATGTCAACGTAATCTCGGTAAATAATCTCAGCGCCATCAATTACAGCGTTTACAACCGGTTGATCCTTCAACGCATAAGCACTTGCTGCTATAAATGGGCTCATGAACCCAAGTTTCAAACCGTATTTCTTCGTAAAGTTTTCTTGATTAGTTTTACGGAATTCCATAAGACGGCTACAAAAAGCAATCATTTACTGTATACTGATGAAAATTAAAGCAGAGGAAGGGACCCAATAATATAATAATAGATCACCTCATGTCGATTTCGTTGAAAGTCGTTAACATAGCGTTCGTGTTCTGAGCATCTTTTAGTCGTTCCGCGATACGCAATCGCATTCTATTCATTTTAACTCTTTGTTCTGTTCTTGTACCGATTATCTCACGCGTATAATCGGTTGGAGGTAGTTGAACTTTTGCACCTTCAAGCGACTGAAAATTTCAAAATATAGGTAAATCTGTGTGGAAAGACCGTGAAAATAGTAATGCTTGCAACTGCTCTACTAATTGTACTAATTGTAATGCTAATCGTTACACTTGCATAATAAAATCTTACTTGTGCGTGTTTAATCGCAGCGACTGGCATGGTTGCTGCTGGTGCTTGTGGAGGAGGTGGACGAGAAGCAGGAGGTGGTAATGGTGAAGTTGGGGCAGCTGTAGGTGGCGGTGGTGGTGGCGGTGGAGGTGGAGGTGCTGCCGCAGCAGGGGCAGGTGCAGGAGGTGGAGGAGGAGGTGCTTTCTCTGCAGGTTTTGCTGCTTCCGCTGGAGCAGCTCCACCAGTTGCGCCTATGTCAATAGTACATAATTTTTGTCCTGGTTTGACAGTCTCTCCGTCTTTTGCAAAAATCTCTTTTATAACGCCAGGACCTGGGGATGGTACAGGAACGGAAGTCTGGAAAAGAACATATTTTATTGTACAGTATTCAGATTTATGAATGGTGCTCTTAAATTTATGTTACCTTGTCAGTTTCTATTTCGCATAAAACGTCGTCCTCTTTGACTTGGTCCCCAACTTTCCTGTCCCATCTGACATCTCCTTCGCTCACACTTTCCGCAAATGGTGGTACTACCACATCCCTTATCTCCCCTGTCATATATAAATATAAAACACATGAGAATCTATGATACTATTTTTAGTGTGCTATATGGGTCCAAAAACCGACTTACATAATGTGGAAGTTGAATGAACATAATTCACTGGGTTTATCCAGCATTGTGTCTTCCTATGTTTTGTACATCTAAATATGAACAAATACGTTTTACATTAGTTTACGTATTATGAACTCTTGTTAACTATATGTTTAATATAATGTCCCACGTGTAATCATGCATTCGATAAATTAATCAAAAAATTATCAATGTTTTCTCCAATACATCATGCATGAGTATCTTTTTAAAATATGACCTTTGTGCTTTGTTTATACGCAAATATATTTAACTTCCTCAAAAAAAATCTCAGAATAATTAATATTTGATTCGTTGTGTAATTCAACTTACAATCGGGAATTCTTGTTCACCACATGTTCGGTGTGGATAAATAGTATGCGCCCTACAAAAATGATTTCATACAATTAGTAGTTTATGTTCGTCGTTATCCTCGACGTTGATATGCCACTCTACAAAGATAACGTTCATAGATTCTTCCAAATATCTCACCACTTTACAACGTGTCATCCTCGACACCAATTAGTCTTACCTTGACTATATAAGGACCTCACAACCTGTAAGAATGGAAAAAAATTCTGAAACGGCTACATCTTATTAATCTAAGTATAATATATCCCTCCAATCACTTTACTACTACTCCAATCACTTTATTACTGTGTAATATCTGTGTGACCATTCACGCATTATCGCATAAAGGTGTGGTATGTAAGAGGATAAAAATAGGTATTGTTTCAACAGAAAAAGAAACCGAACCTTAAGTCATAAAATCGGATGTATCGGCGATCGGGAAGGAAAGTAATGTAATCAGTTAAACGACAACCAATGACCGCTAGGAATTTCATCGTTTATCGTTGACAGTTTAAGGATAGATCAGTCAACTGTATAAAAGACATTAAGATCTTACATAACCGGCGCGAAAGGTAAGGGTGGTATATTTCGACAGACGTGTGTGCCACACGAAAGAGTCTGCTTGAAAGAGAATTTAGATTTCTCTTATCTAAGTCTATACAACAAAGCTGTCTCGTAATTCACCGCGACAAGATCGAGGCAATATATGAGTGGACTTACCTTGGTATGTGATATTGTAGTTCGTGTTATTATTCGAGGTGGAAACCGCAAACAGTTGGACAGCATCGCAGCCATCCTCGCACAGAAAATTCTACCTCAGGTGTCTTTTCTCCACTCTCCACTCTCGACTCTCGTGACGGTCAGTGACGGTAAGGAAGCAGCACAGTGCCGTACGACCATTGGTGGCAGTAGTGGGGTCAAGCGGGGTTCTTGTTTCACTGCGGTAATTTTGTGTTCTGAAATTTGCTGCAAGTGGGTTCCAAAATGTGCCAAAAAATTACTACTAATGAAAGACGGTGGGCGGGACAATGAACTTCTTAAATAGAAAAGCCAATAACTTGAACGATTAAACTCTCATTATTTTCCAAACAGTTAATCAAATAATGTTCTGGCTATCTTATTTCTTGGACGGAATTGCACTTGCAATTGTGTTGTATCTCAATTTACGATAAGTCTTTATAATATGTACGAATGTAGAGAAACTAAGAAAACGTAAAATGACAGAATCTGAAAATAAGTGAAACATATACGAATTGTAACAGCTGATCATCGCTGAAATGCTGTCATGCAGGTGATCCCTAAGATCACTTTCACAAGCAGAGTAGTAACTCATCGTTGCTCATCGCCGAGAACTGCATCTCGGATAAGTTGATCTGTGAAAACAGAACAGTCAAGAGTTTACAATATTTACGTGCAAACCCCGATCTTTTCGATTAAGTTACCAGGTCATGCACAAAAAATTAATTAAATGCACTATTTTAAAAACCCAAAACGTCCTGCATCGAAAATTATCATAATCGAAATGAGTGCTGGTCGTATGTTCATGACTGACTTCATCTATCTTGAACAAACTTGAAACGATTGAGGACCTCAATTTGAGGTTGAGTTTAGTTGCGTTCGAAACACGAATAGCAAGGACAGGAGAGTACTTGTGTCGATCTGTGCATCGAAACGTGTTTGTTATACACGCAACCGCGATTGTTTGTTGCATCGCCAAGTGTCAATGGAGAAATTGCAAAGCTCGGTTAGAGCAGCACCGATTTTAATATAATTGCTTGACAACGAAGTACATGTTATTAATCAAGATTGAAGGAAGAAAATAATCATGCAACATGGCGATTGTATTTAAATAACCACATCTCGGCGGCTTGTGTTTGTTGTTACATTGTGCTTGCGTATTCTCCGAAAAGTGCAACGAGTGCAAGGATCGATTACAGTGGGTAATCGTCTTAAAGAGACATTTTG
The DNA here is from genome assembly GCA_933228935.1 of Pemphredon lugubris. NCBI lineage: Eukaryota > Metazoa > Arthropoda > Insecta > Hymenoptera > Crabronidae > Pemphredon > Pemphredon lugubris. The sequence continues at coordinate 38,764,900 of OW121819.1, read as the reverse complement.
CTTAAACAATTATACTTCGGAAAGTTAAGAATAAAGTCCAAGAGGGAGAAAGAAGGGCAAGCAGGAACAGACGAAGCATACAACTTTCTTTTTCTATATCTTCATTTTTTATGGAACTTTGGATAAAAGAAATGTAACATAGGTGATACGTTTTGTTAAATGTTGCGAAAAAACCAGGATGTTTGGTGCTCTTAATTCACGAGTTTTGACCAAGTACTTGTTTGTTTAATGCAACACAAATCTCGTGAAACGAACTATGCAGAATGTAAATGTCTGTGTCGCAACGTTAGCGTATCTGCGGAGTGGAATGATTTTTCAGAGAACTGTGCGCTTGAATGTGCAGCGATAATTACAGGATCGTAACCAAGAGTGTAATGAGTGGCGGTGGCTTCCGAGGAAGGGGCTTTGGACATCGGGGTGGTCGCTCCAAGGGTCCAGTTAATGGATTCGGAGGACCCCGATTTCCACGGCCAAATTTCAATCATCCACGACCGCCACATAATAGGTTTGGTGTTAACAGGCCTGACAACTGGTTAGAACGTCCACGATTTATACCTTGGCAACGTCCGCAATTTCGAGGTAATTCGCAGTTTCGAGCAAACGCCAGAGGAAGATCGTTGAATGGCCCTGGAGGAGGCCGATTTCCTGGGCCAAGTAGACCACCGGGCAATGAATTTTTTATGGGCTTTGTAAGAAATGTTAGGCCAATCATACCGTTGCAAGAACAAGTTCACGACATTCATAAAACTGCATCGGAGTCTCCAGCTCCACTACCAGGTTCAGAAGAGGAACGTCAGCAAAAGATTTCGGAGACAGCGGATAAACTAAAACAAAAATTATCTTCTATAACGCAAGAAGATTTGACAAACTTATGGGATGATGATTCGGCAATTTTACCAAGATCTGGTTCCGAAGCAGAACCAACAAAGACTAAAGAGATTCCAGAACTTAAGCATGATCCTCCCGAGCTTAATCTAACTTTTACTGATTTCCGAGACATAGGTAGGGTTGATTGTACTAATGCACGATTTGAAAATTTGGATGAAGTTTCTGATGCAAATGATGATGTTGTACTTGAAAGTACAAATTATGACATTGTTGTATTAAATGAAAATGAAAGAGGTTCCATTGACATTGTAGACTTGGAGAAAGATACTGGTGATGTAGAGGCACCAGTTTTGTTTTTGGATGATGACAACTGTCATGGATCACAGATCTATGAGCCGTTTGATGCTGAACATGATTCTGAAAACTTGGAGCTACCATGCCCTGAAATTAATGACAATTTAGTATCTGAGAATTTTGGTGATATCGATAAAGGTCTATTCGTCAGTGATGTTAATAATACAATTGATTTCACATTGGATGATCCGGTGGATGGTACATTAAACAGTCTATCTATAGATTTTAAACATACCGAAGAGCTACCAGGACCAATAAATATTTTTCAAAATCAGGATATACCAGAGAAAGATATAATAGAGACTCAAGATGTTTTACAAACTGACATACAACAGAATGATGATGTAGTAGAAGAAAATTTATGTCAAACTGAGAATACTTGGCAAACAAATGATCCGCAAGAAGTTTTAGAAGAAAATTTATGTCAATCGCAGGATAGTTGGCAAGCAAACGATTCGCAACAAGTGGTAGAAGGTAATTTATGCCAAGCTGAGGACACTTGGCAAGAAAATGATCAGCAAGAAGAGGCGGAAGAAAATTTGTGTCAACCAGAGAGCACTTTAAATATTCCGCAACAAGCTGAAGAAAAAAATTTGTGTCAAGATCAAGACTCTTTGCAGAAAAATAATTTAGAAGAAGAGAATGATGAAATATCTGAGAATGTAGCTGTTTTAACTGACGCTACATTATCTCCACCTCCACCTCTGCCTTCTGATGAGGAAATTCATTCAAATACTATATGTGATACAGAGCCTGGGGTATGTTCTCCTTATACACCACAATGTACATCAGAGAAGGATGAAGGATTAAATAGTTCATGTAATTTTCACTCTGGAACTTTTAATGAACCAGCTAGGGTTGTCCCAAGAATACCAGGACCCAGATGTCATTGGAGTTCTCAAAAAAATGGTCAGAACTCATATTTTTCAGGACAACAAAGATTTCCGATTCATCAAAATGTGTCGCCACAGAGACACATAACGCCATTTGTTCAAACTGATCTAGTTCCTGTCGTGTACGATTCACGTGCACCGCCACCATTTAATCATAATATACCTGTGTCGAATCATGATTCTCAACACAATACATTACTGCCATATTCACCAAATGATCTGACCCCCAGTTATGTTCCCAGTGAACCTCCCCCAAATTTAAGATCCATAGCAATGTCTGAAACATCTTCTAGCTCAGAAACGGTGCAACCTATACCATCTTTCGATTCAAGAAATGCGTCATTGAGCATATCTCCCAAGAACGCAGAAATTTTTGAACTACCCCCCGCCTTTGATCCTAGAGGCCCACCACCAACAATCACGAGTATTGTAATGACAAAGCCTAGTGAAAAATTACCTGAATTTAATCCTCAGCACCCGCCGCCAGTGATTATTAATAAAGAAGGGATCCTTCAACCACCACCAATATTTGATGCACGATTACCCTCACCAGAAAATTCTCGTCGAGTAGCACCAACAGCGCAGGTTACGGATTTCGTATATACTCCAGTAATTGGTGTGCCCCTTACTCAGCCATTTATTGCTAACATGCAAATGAATTATCAAGCGGTTCTGCAACTTAGTAACACTAACGAAATTACTGAATTTTCATTACCACCGCCAATGAAGGATATTCCGCCTCTTCCATCGGATCACGCATCGAATGAAAACAAACATTTAGGTGAGCAACAAACTATAAATATGGAGGAGGGATTGGAGGATCTACGGAAAGCAATGGAATTCGCTAATGAAGTAATGCACATGGGTGGAGAGGAGGAAATAAATAAACCCTTGATAGGGCCAGTATATCTTGATATGCCACTTCCACCATCACAAATACCTGTGCCAACTAAACAACTGAATGTGCAGCACTCTTTGGTATCGCATCAATTCATTTCGAACAACTCAGAAAAACCAAAGAAAACAAAGAACAAGCATAAAAAGAAGAATAAGCAAGATAATATCTGTGATTCTGAAATATTAAATATGAAACAAGGGATACCTGAACAGGCTACAGTGGAAGTGAGAAATGCCCAGGATCCAGGAAAAAGTCCTGGGGATGAACTACCACCAACGGAACAAGTGCGACCAAAAGTTGTATTTAATTTAAATTCTAAAATAAAGAAGATAAATGCAGCGGAGGATTGGAACCATGAGAGTGAAGAGACGAAGCAAAAAAAACAAAAAATTTTTGATGGAAAAAGAAATAATTTACATCAAATTATGGTTGAAGAAAAGGAGCACAATCACGAAAGAGAGAGGTTGCATCAGTTGAAACTTGCAAAGAGTGTTGCAGCAGAAAAATCAAACGAGGGATGTTACCACAGAGATCATACCGAAAAATCAAATGACTTGTCTTATCGCAGAGATCATACTGAAAAATCAAATGATGCTCCCCATCGTAAGGATCATGCTGAAAAATCAAATGATGCTTCCTATCGCAAGGATTATATTGAAAAATCAAATGATCCTTCCCATCGCAGGGAACATACTGAAAGATCAAACAATGTATCTTATCGCAGAGATCACACAGAAAAACTTAATGATGTGCTTTCTCTTAGAAATATTGAAAAACTGCACTCACTAGTTTCGAGTGCAACAACATCAACCAATGTGGATGTACCAAAACGTAAAAAATTGAAGAAACAGTCTAAAAAAGTTGAAGCCCCAACTTCGGAGTCCACCTGGAAGACGAGAGTGATCAATCGGTTTTTGAAAATGAGTAAGAACGATATTTGCAATATGGTTAATAATTCGAGTTTACGTAAATTTGACATTGCAATGAAACATCTAGTCAAGGAAGGAAGGCCTTCCTTATCCTTGAAAATGAGGAACACCGAAGACGAGAAAATGAAGGAATATGATAGAGAAGAATTTATGACTCAATTGAACGCAATGTTGGACCCAGGAGCCGTCGTGGCAATCACTGATTTACCAACAGAATTTATTCATCATCTGAGCGAAGTTTTACAGCTCGATCCTATGCCGACTGATCCCGATACTTACGCACAAGAAATTGCGGGTAGTAATGACCCAGGAAAGAACAATCAAAGCGTTGTTCTCGACACGTTTCCTTCTGAAGATCCAACGAACGGAGGCGTACCGCTCGAACCTGATAATGTATACGTCGATCGCGAGATTACAAAGGTAGACGATGGGAAGCGTTCAAAGTTTCGAGATATTGAAACAAAATTGAATGAAACACCTAATGTACCCAATACCCAAGAATTGAGCAATGCGTATTATCCTCTAGATATATCACTATTGGATCCCGGACCGTCACAAGAAGAGAGTAGTTCATTGAAAATGTTCACAAGGAGTAGAACTCGCGAAGAAAGGGAGACGATTCCCAAAAAACAACAGTTGTTGTTTAACGAGGATGATTTGGATAACATATTGTCAGAAGTTACTCAACAAACCAAGAGAGACGCGCCTAAATCAACTCCGTCGCATAATCTACCTCGCAGATCGACTCATGTAACTTTAGAAACGCGCAAGAACCCTATGCCGAGTGTCAGAGCCGAAATCGTGAGATATAAAGAAGCCTCCCCTCAAATTCGCATTCGAGCTGCGGCCGATCTCGATGATATTTTTTCCGCCGGTATAGCGCGAGCAAAGCGGAAGACCGCGCGATCGGAGCACTTTAGGTCGCGGAAATCTACGTCGGAGGACCGAAGCACAATCAGAACAGAGAAGTACGAGAGATGGAGCAGAAAGGAACGGGAGAATCTAGACACATTCCGCAATTTAACGAAAGAAGAATGGGAAGCCAGATACGCCAGACCAATGAGTAGCTCCTCTAGTTCCAGCACTATACGAAGAAGTGGCTCCAACAGTAGCGAGAATTTAAATAGAGAACGTAGAAATTATACTTCGCAGAGATACTGCTCATCGGATTCGCCGATGCGGCACTTGAGCATAAGCCCTTTGGCGCAGGATCATCCCCCGATTAATATTGAGAAATATCCTAATCAGCATGACCACGAGCAATACGAAGAGTCACATGAAGCCTTGAGACCGGGGAGTAGCAGCGATTCTACGTTCAGTTCCACTGAGAGTAGCGAGACAACCGTAGCACCGGATGTCACTAAGTTACTGAAGGTGATCAAAGAGAAGGAGAAGATCGCAAAGACGAAATCATTAAATGAGACGATCAGGGACGAGGTTGCAGCCGAAATAGAGATGAAATGGAGGGAGAAGAGTAAGCATAAGGAGAGAAAGTGTCGCAAGCGTGAAAAAAGAAAAAAGGACAAGCGGGACAGGCGAAGGAAGGAAAAGAGAAGGAAGAGAAAAAGAAGTTCTACGTCCTGCGATAGATCAGGTGTACCTGAGGAATTCCATTTGCTCACGGAAAATGAGATAAAAAAAGAAGTGATCGTCAAGGAAGAACAGGATGTATTATTCACGGGTCTTGCATCGACTGATAATGTCATTTCACCGTTTGTCCTGTCGTGTACGGATGCTACTGGATCGGTCACGGATAATCTCCATAATGAATCTCATGGTTCAGGAACGCAAAAACAATCAGTTTCAATCGCGATCTGCAATCCCGAGCCAGTACCAGTGAAAAGTAAACCGATAACTTCACCGATACAACCGAAAACTAAAGCGCAGCTAAAACAAATGCCAGAATCCTCGGAAATGGTACGAAAAATAGTTATAGAAAATTCAATTGAAGTTTCAATGAATAAACCGAAAGTGGTAAGCGTTACAAACGTTGTGCAGAATGAACTGAACAAATTTACGGATAAGTGCAAGAATGACGAAGTAGCGAGTAACTCAACTAACAAGCAGGAATGTACGCTTGTATCCACGAATAACAATTCTTTGCAACAAATCGACGCGGCTTTAACTATTGAGCAGGCACGATGCACGGAAGTCGTCAGTGATATTAGCGAACCAAAGAAAACTACGTTGGCTACAACTGATACTGTAGGTTCGTCCGTTATCCTTAATTCTGTTCAACAATGTGCTGATTCAAAACCAACTGTAACGGGTACACTTGGGTCTACGGAAAACAAAGGTGGTTCGAAAAAAATAGACATTAAAGCGTATAAAGAACGAGCGTTGCGACGACAATTGAAAGATCAATCATCTGCGAAAGAAATCCCACCACCGAATTTGAGTCCTCAAAATGTACATGAAATTAGTAAAGTGCAGCCTGAACCATCGGTGATTGAAAAACAAGCCACAGTAACGGAAAGAGACAGAGAGATGGTTAAATCGGTTCTTCTTTCTTCATACGATCCTTCCAACAAAGAAACTGACGCAATTGTTACTCTCAAAGACCCGCGTAAACGTACGCACATGGTGCAACAGAGTACAGAATTTCCCGACTTAAAGAATAGAGAAATCAGTCAAACTGAGGTTGGAAATGCTAATCTCATTATTGCCGAAAATTCTGCCGTGTGCAAAGATATGAACACCAATGTTCACATTATATGTTCATCGGGAACTATGAATGAGTCATCGTTGCAAGAGGCGATGCCAGGTAAATCAGAGATTGCTAAATCTCGGGTAAAAATGAAATCAAAATCAAGTCCGGAGGACAAATTTAAGAAATCGAATAAATCGACGTCCCCGAATGACCCTAGTAAATTCAAAAATATTCGTTCAGAAGGGGGTAAGGAATTGAAGTTGAAGAAAGAGAAGGTTAAGAAACCAAGAGAGACAGGCAACGTGGGGCAAACAAGTGAAATCAAATCTTCGCGCGTAAACATAACTGAGAATCACTCAGCAAAACATTCGCTGATAGCGGGAAAAGAATGTGCGTTAGATGCAGAAACTCAAAAACTATCGGTGACAACTCCAAACAGTACCCGACCTGAAATCGACGATAATGTGAATCCTGATGTGATAGATGAATTTCCAGAAAACCTACAAACGACAGGTAAAGAGAATGCTGAAATCGAAACTGCACCTTCGAAAACGGTTATAAGTGTCGAATCAAACATTCTTGTTACAGGTGGTAGTACGATACACGGTGACAAAAATACGCGGAATTCTCTTATCAGTGCCGAAATCGATGAAAATCGAAAGATAGAAGATCAGGTGGAACCGTGCATAGGAGACGAGAAAATTCTTTTAACTGTAGAAAACGAGAAAAACATTTTAAAGGAAAATACAAATGTTACATCCGATGATACTAAAATAAGTGATAATTTATGTGTCCTTGAAGCAGTTGAGAAAGACGGTGTACAAGAAAGTACAATTGAAGAAAATTTAACAGAACATACAACTTTGTTGAACAACCTTCAGCCTTTTACCGAGGATTCCATTGCACAGCATGAATCACAAGAAAGTACAGAAGTAGTGGATAAAGTGTCGATCTCATCAAAGGAACAGGTTCCAGTTGACGGTGAGCAAAATATAAATCAAGAAATTGCTATAAAAGAATCAACAGTCATGCCTGTAAATACCACCCATTCGTTGGACACAATGCCAAATGCAAATCTTATCACTAGTATTAACAGTGCAAATTCTGGTATAGACAGGAATAATTTGGATACTGACAAACCAGTTTTTGAATCTCTGTGCGATGAAATCAATCTAGAATCAGTTTCGAAAGATTGCGACGATGTTTCAGAACATAATGATCTGGAAACAAATGGCACAATGTCTCCTGATAGTGTTCATAGCCCGTTTAAAGGTTTTTGTGCCGAATCCATTGAAGATAATATTTGCAAGGTATCTATCATTGCAAACATAGAAGCGAGTGTACAGGATATTAAAGAAGAACTAATGGCTAACTCTAAGAAATGGTTAGACATGAATATGGATATCACGTATCGTAAAGATAATACTGCTTCCAAACACGTAATTACTGATGCGGAACAATCAGTATTTAAGTCGCTACTAAACAAACAAGGTTGTTCAAGTACAATCAATACTGTAGACAAAAAGTTGCCTGATGTTTCAGATCAAGAAGCACCCATGACTAAAGTTGTAAAACCAGAGAAGAATAATATATTGGAGAAAGAAGATTCTGTTACAACAAAAGAATTGGAAACAAATAAAATTGCCATCACTGTAGCTGATAATGATCTCGGTGTAAAAGAAAGGAAGGGTGGTACACCACAGGAACAAGGCTCTGTTACGACGACGGAATTGGCACCAAATAAAACTGCTATCGATGTAGCTAAGGATGTGCCCCATGTAAAAGAAAGGAAGGATAGTATACCAGAGAAAGGAGCTTTTGTTACAACAAAGCAGTTGGAAACTAATGAAGGTGCTACATCTGTACTTAAAGATAAACTTAACGTAAAAGCAAGGAAAGGTAGTACAACGGAGAAAGAAAATTCTGCTGTGATTAAAGCAATGGAAACAAATGAAACTGCAAAGGTTGTGGTTAAGGATGTACTCCACATAAAAGAAAGGAATGATAGTACTTCAGGGAAAGAAGATTATGTTACAACAAAAGTGTTTGAAACAAATACAGTTGGTGTGGTCACAGATCAAATTGAACTGAATACGAAAGAAAGAAAAATTAGTATATCAGAGAAAGAAGATTCTGTTACGACACAGAAGTTTGAAACAAACGAAGTTGTTACAGCTATAGCTAACAATGAGTTAAGTGTAAATAAAAGGACGAATAGTATATCAGAGGGAGAAGATTCTGTTACAACAAAAGATTTGGAAACTAATGTAACTGCACCGGACGAAGAAAGTCAAAACGCATTTGACAAGGGCAGCGAGCAGTTTATTGTTTTGGATGAATATTTGGATGAAACGAATGTAAACTTGAAAGAAACACCTATTGCGATGGGACTGATTCTTGAGGATTGTATCCCAAAAAACCAGGATAATTTGTTGGATAGAAAGCCTCGAGGGGAAGAAAGGGAGTCAGAGTCTGCCGAACTTAAAGTAGTAGAAGTTTTATCAGAAGCATTGGGTAAAGATGATGTTAATGGAAAAAACGATCATCGGCAGAAAATATCTACGAAGGAAACCAAAGAAAAAACTAGATCGAATGATGAAAAAACTTTGAATTTAGCAAACACTACTGGTACACCAAAAAATCTACACGTGCACAAAGTTAAACAGAAAAATGCATCTGTTACAATGGATCAAAGCTCGTCGATTTCTGCTGAATCTGTTGCAGAGCAAAGCGTCAAACCCCATGTTCGAAGATCGAAATCTTTGGAAAAAAGTTCTAGATCGATAGATTCAAATGTTCGTGAAATCTCTGTAAAAGCAAGGAAAAGTTCTCGGACTATAGAGAGAGATAAATTCTCTCTGGATACAATAACCAAAGAAGCTTCCCAGGGACCCGCAGATATTGAATCGTTCCGTACTCAAGTAGAAAAGACTGAAGAAAAGAATCTTCAATGTAACCATAAATCAAAAAACAATGTTGATTCTGTTAAAGTGCCAAAAAGATTGCACGTTCCTACAAAAGCTGCTTTAAAGAAATCAGTGGATATTGTAGACTCATCCACAGCGCATACATCTACAGCTGAAACAAATGCACTTGAATCGTTAGATTTAAAGCCACCAAAACAGACACAGAATTCTGAGAAAAGAAACGATGACACTTCGCACTCCCGTAAGAACGACAGTAAACTTAACAACAAAGCACGAACTGATGGTCTTTTACAATCTTCCGACGTAAAATTACCACCGAGCGTTAATAGTCTAAAACACATTCCTGTCGTTGAAATAGAAAAATCGAAGATTTTAGATGACTTCATTGTAAAAAAACAAAAAGTTGCAGAGAACGTTGAAGGTCAATCCGGTCGTACAGAAGAGCACGATGCCCTGCATAGGATTAAGCACAAACCGAAGATGAAGCACAAGGAAAAAAAGAAACACGAGATTTCGGAGAAGAAGATAAAAGATACTGTGATCTCTGGCAATGTGCAATTCAGAGATTCACACTCAAAAGAAGCTATAATGGCTAGGATGATCGAAATCGACGTGGAAATCCACAAATTAATGACAGAGAAAATGACTTTATATCAGATGTTGAAAACTGACGGTTTACCATTAGAAAATAATTTACTGTCTAATGACGCTACGTGTGAGAATAAGGAGACCGAATCAGCGGCGATTCGAGCCCGAACACCTGCTGTTTTGGTGTCCCAATTAATTCAGAATATAGAAACGAATCCTGTAGTTACTGGCCACTCAATTAAAGGAACCGTAGGAATTACATTAAAAGAGAACAGAGTCGATTCCCCTCAGCTTAGTAAGCACAAGGTATCATCTAAGCATGAGCACAGTTCAAAGAAAAGAGACACTCCCTCTTACAGTTCCGATGACGAGGAAGTTATGCATTATACAGGAACCACCAAATTTCCGGACTTTAAAAGGCGGAAGAAGCACAAAACTGAGAAAAATGTTAAATGGGACTCCCTCCCAGTATCTTCTGGTACTTCTCATGACACATCATCAGTGGAGAAGAAGAAAACCAAAGAAATTATGAAAACAGCATCGAAAAAAGCAAATAACATTGGAGCGAAAGAAATAATGGAACCAAATACTACTGTTGGTTCGATTGTTGAAGTAAAAGTTCAAGGAATCGTCAATGAGCTCTCTATCCAAACTGGGAATAAGGATACATCAACTAGCGGCAAATCGACTATTGCTACATCAACTAGTAGAATGGGCAAAACGCTTACTGAAACAACAGACGTGCCAGATTCTGTTGAAAAACGTAATAAGTCAAAAACGCTTGATTCTAGTAATATGCCCGTAATTAACAACAACCGAGATCAAATGATTACAAATGGAATATTAAACGAAAGTGCAACGCGTAACTCCGAGGAAAAATTACCTGACGATAGAACCCCGGAAAGATCATCGATCTACACAGATGAAAGCACATGGGAATCTTTTAAGAATACTTGTTCAGATACGAACGATCAGAAGAGATCGAGCACAGGCCTCGCACTTCTAGAGAAATCATATAGAAAAGAAATGGAAAGATCGCGAAAATTAAAAGCTGAAGCGCTCAAAAAGAAGCAATCGCGGGACGTTTCTAAGACTGCACTTAACTTGACCACTGAAGAAGAAGAGTTGCCTTTGTCTAAATTGTACTCTAAGAAGGTACGCCGAAGTAAAGATTTGTCGGAGACGACAGATCAGAAAGGGGAAAAATTAAGCGTAAACGATGACCCACAATTTTGGCGGAACGCACTTGCTATAATAGATGCTGTGGCGGAAGACAGGGTACAAGATCTTTATACAAAAGAATCAGCAGGACAATCGAAACAGGATAATAGTACGAACACGGTAATGAAAGTATGTGATGTATCTTCATCGTTATTAAACGTAGATCCATTAAATATGGATATCAGCACAAATCCTAATTCTGAAGTGTCTCAAGAAGAAGCGAAAGAAAATGTTTCTTTATGTACATCGGCAAACGTTGAAGTATCTAACGTAGGATCTGTCGCCAACCTTAAAGATATAACTTCGAGTGAAATTGTAATTCAGGAAACTGAGGATCTAAAAAAAGACGATGCAGAGTCTGTAGTATCCGTCGCGAACTTGCAAACAGAAGATGCAGTCGATGACGTGCAAAGTAATATTGAATTCAATCCACAAAGTTCTGAAGATACTTTCGAATCAAACAGCACTCGGAACGACGTCACTATGAAGGAAAATGCAGCCGAACTGTGTGCAGAAGAAGCTCTGTCAGATAGTGATAGAAGAATTGTGCTGACACCGTCGGTAGAAAGTACTGATACAGATACCATGAAAACAAATACAACATTGTCCCATGACGAGGATGTAGTACAACCTCCCGAAGTGGTGAATCTACATGCCGAGGGGCAAACTGAGGAACAAATCGAGAAGCACGATCAAAAGGACTCACAAGTGCCATCGGTGTCTGAAGATTCCGAGATGAAGAGCGACGACACAATTATATGTAAGAGCCGTGAAAAGGATGAAATTGCATGCATTAAAGATGCTTCCAGCACCGACACTGTCGGAAAGACATCTAGTTACGAAATAGAAAACGCGGAAGAAGTAGAATCCACCACTTCGAGTGCTACAGTATCTGAGAATCAAACATTAACTGCAGACAATAATACAGAAACATTTAATCCTGTGCCAAAAACAGATTATCCTCTGGATGTTGGGGAGCTCAAGGAGTCGCAGGAAAATACAAAAGAGTTGGAAAGATCTACTGACCCATTGAGCAAAGACAACTCCAATGGGACTCATATATCTATTTCTTCCCCCGTCAGTGAAGCTCTAGATACACAAAGAAATGAGGATTCGTCAGGCCGAAAATCGTCCGGGCGTAAAAGACATAAAAGTAAGGTTGGTCTACGAAGGAGTTCAAGGTACACGGAAGAAAATACAAAGCGCATGAAATTAGCAGACGATGCAAGTACTCAGATTAACGAGCCAGATGTTAAAGAGAAAACTCTCGGCGTAACTCTTACAACCAAGCCATCCACACCGTTATCGTCTTATGACGAAGAAACTGACACTTCGACGAATATTAAGAAAAGTCGTGGTACTCAAAAATTGTCAACTAATAGAAAGCAAGCAATTCGTTTGGAACCCGAGACATCTGAAAATCCATTGATTGTACACGAAGTGCCTCTACCATCGAAAGAAGCCACGAGAGAAATAAAGAAACGGAAGCAACACTCCATGTTAGAAATGATGAGTTGTCACGTCAGTCTGGTAGACAGTAAATATACGATTCTGCGGTCAAACGTCAATCCCGAAGTTCTTAAAAAACTGGGTATATCCAGGATAAACGTGTACGAGCACTCTACAAGTAATGAAGCAGATTCCACACTGAATCCTTCGCAAAGTGCATCAACGAAGGAGGTGGATATTGACACAGAACGAATTACTTCGGTTGTCGAGAGTAAGCATAATCAGTCCCCTAAGTTGAGTCAAAACTTGGAAGATGCAATAAAACTGAAGAAAATGCAAAAGGCTTCAAAGCCACCGCTATGCCTATCCACGATAACTCAAGCAGCAGAATGTTCGGAACCCGATGTTCAAGTGATAAAAGAGCAAATTACAGTGGATGTCTCAAAGGTTGCCATGGCACCTGAGATTGAGATCGTAGAAGAGAAGAAGCCAGTTACCAAAAGTCAAATCCACGATGACCCTGGAACAACGCTACCTGTGATAGAGTCGAAGGACGACAAAGAACTGTCGAGAACGCAGTATACGGTCCACAAAGGTCCTATTTTAGATATTAAGGTAAAGGGCCGACCACGTCGTTCGACGAGAAAGAAATGAAAATGCTTGATTCCTTTAAAGCCCAGTATTTGTTTTTTTTATACGAACAAAGCTTACGACACGATCAATACTTTGAAACTAAAAAAGATTTACGATTTCTGTTATGTCATAAGTGTTGCACGTATAGGGAGAGAACGTATTTTTTTCTATATAAAGACTTTAGTTGTGATACTACTCTCTGATCACATTTAATACATGTTATAGAAGGTACTCCAGTTACTGTGAGTACACGCTCCTAATTTCTTATTTTTTTATTGTCTTTTATTTACTTTTTATATTTTTCGCAAATCATCGTGTTCCGCGATCACTATAAGTGTACGTTTGCGCAGGCATAGAATTAATAAAACCACCAAATTTTCTAGTTTCAAAGCTTTTTATTCATTATTGTCCTTTACCTCACCTGTTGCTTTGTGCTTGGCGGACACATTCGTCTCTTTCTTTTTCGATCATCATCGCTTCGTTTCTGTTATCTTGTTGACATTGCGCACGCGAGACGAATAAGATAGAAAATCAATGTTACGACTATTCCAACACAGTTTATATTGTTAGAGTGCTATACCAACGATCCGGCATACTGTTATAGATTGGACATTAGCAGTATTGTATTCTATGTGAAGTAACGTACTTATAAGAACAAATGTATCTTTTAGGTTTTTGAGAGTTCATTTCTAGCTGCAAGTGAGGATGGGAGGATATATAGATACAGTCAGGCGTCTAATGGGATATTAAACATCTATAAAGGCCATAAGTCTGCTGTAACCTGTCTATACGTATATAGCACTGGCCTCGTCGATCATAACAAAAATTGGATGTTTTCTGGTTCCTTGGACGGCACGTTACGCTGTTATAATATAACGGTAAGAGACACATACAGTGATTTATATACAGCGACAGATATAATTGCATGTTATTAGCTTGTAAAAAAAATGATAAAAATTTATGTTGTTAGACTGGTGGGCAGATGAGAGATACAGCGGACATTGGCAGTCCAATACAATGTATGGACCAAGCTTGGGGTGTGATCTTTGTTGGTACAAAGTCAGGGCATGTTTCGCGTTATCACATAAAAGTTAGTAATTAATTCTTCCAACTCATATACATACCACGAGGAGTTTGAATACAGATTAGTATGTATATATGTATTCTAGTCCGGTGCTGTTAAAGGCAACAGTATACAATTCTCGGACAAGTCTGTGCTGGCTTTGAAAGCAACAAACGAGGGTCCACGAAGAGTTCTCATCGTGGCGTCGCGTAGTCAACCGATAACGATACGAGATGCCCAAAGCGGCCTATTTCTTCGCACGATTTGCGGTGAACGTAGCCACACGGTGTATAGTTTGATGCGCCATCATAATTTCATTTATTGTGGAACCAGTAGCACGTCCATACTCGTTTTTGATTTCACGGTACGTAAAACTGATGTACGATAAAGCGCACGTTAAATCAAGTATTTTATAGCGTATTCCTTTTTCCCAGAATGGTGACCAAACTACGCAATATGATGCAGGAGTAGGTATCGTTTGCATGAGACTCTACAAACAGCTCCTATTCGCTGGTTGTTACGACGGGAATATATATGTATTTGATACAAAGGTAAAACTTGGACAGAGTTTACTTACGGAAAGGATTATGCAATGCAAACTTTATTTAATTCTTATTCGTAGGATTATAGACTTATATGCAGCATACCTGGGCCCGGGAACATGCTACTAAGTATGGAAATCATAGGCAATAAGGTACGTGGATTATTGAAGTATTGTATTCTATTGTGGTCTGATACATTGATCTGATATTAACAGATATTATTTTCTTTTCCAGATCATTGCAGGCAGCAAAGACAAGCGCTTACAATCGTGGCTAATGCCAAGACAAGTGAGAACTTTGCTATAAGAGATATTGCGAGCGACGTTTCACTGGTAGATCCCAATCTAGTCCTGCTCCAACAGGAGCTGTCGGGTCGCTTTGGAGTGCTCCTGTCAAGAGTTTGCAATAAGAAATCCTACTAACCCAATGTACAGAATTAGAAGACTCATTTTGTAATATACAACACATAGGCGTACATACGTATAGTTATTAAAGAGGAGTGCACATAATTGATATAAATATGTTTGTACAAAGAAGTAGGTGAATTAACTTATTGGCATCGCGGGTAAGACTAAAGTATTTACAGTAAGATCGAGAGACTTAGTCGGATTCTCGTTTGGGACGCGTTAAGCGAAGACGAAGAATCTGTTGCATTTCATCGTTCGCGCTATTGGGGGCAGACCTCGTGTGCCTTTTGCGCGTCGCGGAATACTTTTTTGATATTTATAGATAAAGACACCAAACACGACAATGTGGCTAAGAGACAGCGCACTTTTTAGCGTCCAAAAGTTCTTGAAGCTCTCGTACTCGATATATTTTTGTTCTTCATATCCGCTGCGTATACCTCAAACTTTCGTATACATATATGCAAAAATCCATGATATCATTCAAATGTTTTCTTACATACTTATATTAAACGATAGGTGCACTGTCTGTAAGCATTAGGTATATAATTAAACATGTTGTTACATGGTATTTTAAATTTGTCGGTGGCTCAGTTGTTTCCGTATCTCGGTTTATAACTACAAAGGACCGAGATATATCTCTCTGGTTGCATCGGTGGAATGCTTGTATTATTATACACAAAATACGTATTCTTCCCAATGCTGGTGATTATTTTTAATTTTAATAGCGATATACGTCTATCTGTAACACTCTCGTTGTTAAATATGAAGTTTCTTTTCATTAGATTTTGTTAGGTCTCCACGTATATGTACGGAAATTTCTATTTACTGTTACACGCTTTTTATTTCTTTTTTTTTCGTTTTTTAAAATTGTTCTTGCTTTGGTGAACATTTGCACGATTTTTAGTTTTCGCGTGGTTCACACGCAAAAGAAACACTTCGTATATCGATGGACTTATTTACGTCCAATAGCAGATAAGAACGGAAGATGTATTTCGCCCAGTGTAAACAAAAAACACAACTATGAAAGAATGTATACACTTCGGACAAATTGTAGTAGAATCTGGATGCTGTATGTGTGTCAGGTAACTTGGAAAATGTGCGACGTCAAAATCGTGTAATTCTTAGAAGACAAAGAAATTCGTGCCCAGTATTCCGATTATTAAATAGGAATCTCACGTATGCGGAAAATCGATACGACTATAGGAATCACTAAGCAATTTTTAAGCATTGTGGAAAATGCTTGGGGTTTCCATATGACGTAATCGATACTTTGTAATATATATCATTAAGATGCACATTGTACTTATAAAATTACAGAGTCATTTAATTTCGTTTCACCATTATACTGTGTTGTAATTTCTATACGTTCATTGTGTATCTAGTATTTGTTGCCTGTAACAATAAACTACTATTGTTCTCATATCCTCGATAAAATTTGTGGAGCTTACTTTCGGATAGAAATGCTCTATCAAGTGTAGTATAATAGATATGAATACAGTTTCACGTACTATATTAAGTTTGTTAAAATTATTGTTACGAAAAATATGATAGATAAATCGTTTTCAATATCTTACGAAAACCGTAATTTTGAATGATGCCAACTGATTGTGAATGTAACGATCTCATAATGATCAATGAAACTTTTTAAGTACTCTAAGTCTTCTTCTTCATACATACTTTTTTCTGATTTTTATCAAATCGTAAGTGTGCCCCATTTATGTTTGATTACTATCTTATTTTTCAGGGACCAATATGTATAATTATAATTAAACGACAAATCGTTAGTCTTATTATCGATTTGTCTATATCATTACTACAACTTTATGCCAGGATTTTCGTGAAGAATTTCAAAAAAGTATACATCAAATTTCGTCGAGCACCAGTGCAATAACTAAATGGATGATAGAAGTCGCTATAGAAACATGTATCTGTTAGATCAATAAACTTTGAGTGAATTCTGCTGTGGAAAAAGCAGGAAAGAAACGATAAAATATACTTGAAGCTCATTGAAACTAACACATTTTTGACGATGTGTCTCTGCATTGGCCCTGTTAAATCAGGCAAAACACTTTTAATGAAACGTTTGCAAGGGGACGAGATTGACGACGCGACGCATACAGTTTCTACAAACGGGATAAATCTATTTACAATCAAAAATGACACAGGAGAATTCGATATGATTATCAAAGAGATAGGTGGTAGTATGGCTCCAATATGGAAACATTACTACGATAAGGTATTTTCTACAATAATCGAATAATCAATAATCTGTACAATAATCGAATTAAACAAAAGTATAAACGGGGTCACGAAATCCGAGTACTCGAAGTATTCCATTGTTTCTCAATTTCTAGATTCACAAAATAATCTACGTAGTGGATGCGAGCAATCTTTGCCAGATAAGCGCTGCGGGAGTATTATTGTATTCCTTTCTAGTAGATCCACGTCTGCGGAACATCAAAATCGCTCTAACTCTGAACAAAATGGATGTTTCTTATCGTCAAATGCGTAACGAAGCATTGCTCATGCTTCAATATTCGCGGCTGCGGAAAGAAATCATGCAAGAGCTAACAGTGTTCGAAACTAGCGGGATGACAGGCCAAGGTGTATCTGAAATAAGAAGTTGGTTGTTCGATCCGGCCACTTTGAAGTCTGCGATAAACGCGAACAAATGAAATTGGTGTATTATAGCATGAACACAAGAATTCTATTTGAAAATGGTTGATTCTCTTTATTTACACTCAATCTTACAAAGATATAAAGATATTACAGATCACTCTCTTTGCCGGCTAGTACGGTCACATCTTTAAAATAAGTCATTACCACTTTCTATCGGATTATTCTGCTGATTACATTCAAGAGTAGGATACTGTCAGATGTAAAACATGATCTGTATTGAACATATAGGATATGATTTTTTTTATAGCTTGATACCACTTTAGTTACTGTTGACTTCAATTGATTGAAACATCCGAGGAATGTAGTTTGCGTCGTACCTATGATATATGAGTACCGGTCCAAAAGTTTTGAATTTGTGTGGATTGAAACGTAATACATATAAATCGATCGAACAATTGTACACGAAGTATTGCCCTTTTAAATAAAGACAAATACTTTCGATATGAGGAGAGAGAGGACCATTTTTATCGGTTAAGAAATTAACACGCAGGTGTATTAAAAACCACTGGTAGACACTAGGATCGATTTATATATATATACATATATTTATAGGAACAATATTCAGAAAATATTACACACTCTACAAATCTGCCGCGAAGCTACGTTTAATGTATTCTTGTGAGATCTTCTACAATTTTTACAAGATCATCGACCGTTGCTTCCTTTTTCATGCCGCTACCATCATCGATCTGCGAAGAAAGAAGCAATATTCAATAAATAATTCGTCAAGCGATTATTGAAAGTACATTGTGTTTTGTGCCGAACAACAAACTGATATTTAATGTTAATAAAAATCACATAAGTCCAACCAAATATGCACAGAGTGCGATCTTTTTTGGGAGGAATAGAAATATTTGAAGAGATAAAATAGATCAATTCAACATACCATAAGGTTTGACGCGACTTCTGCCATTTTATCATGATTTAAATCGAGGAAGCTTTCGATTAAATCTCCATCTATGAAGCCTTCACATTGTTCGATCTTTAATTCGGTATTAAAACTTCTCCAGAAGTTGAGCTCTATTTTTCCTACGCTTTTAATGACGCTCGTCAATCGGTCTTCGAGATTACGAAGAAATTCATAAAATGCAAATGGGATTTGCGTGACCAAACCGATCGCTCCGTTGACAGTGCCAAACAGTACACAACCGTGAGTCGGCGTACTCGATTCGCCCAAATTTTGCATCACCAAAGAACCGTGTCGGAAGACATTCACCATATCACCTAAATGGAATTGCCCGACTTCCTGCATTTGTTGCCTTTCGTCTTCAGAAGTGGCAGCGCTAAAAACGAAAACGATTAATTGTTGCGATGCTGGAATAACAAGGTGCATTAGGATGTCAACAAAATCGAATTAAAGTTATACTAGAAAACCTACCTATCCTTTTGGCAGACAAAGAGATTATAACTATTCTCTGCACCTAAGAAAGTATCGTCATCCAAGATTTCAATTCCTGTCATCCAATTTGGGTTGTAATCCCTGGCTATCTCTTCGAAGCTGCCTTCCATCGTTTTGTACTGTAGCAACGTGAGCGATCTCATAAGATCACCGACCAACACAAAATCACCTTTTGTCTTGAGATAAAGAGCAATGATGTTATTGAAATGACTGCATTCCAGCCTGAGCTCTTTCTCTGCGGTCCACTCAAATAATCGTACAGTGCTGTTAATACTAGCAAGAAGTTTTCCATTGAACTCAACTAAAGAATAGCAGGATCCTTTGATCTCCTTCTCAGCGACTTGCGATAGTTTTCCGTCGCTCCAGTGATACAAAAGTATTCTACCCATTTTTGGCTCGGTCTCATCGGGATTGATAAACCCAGTTCCGACCACGAAATAGGAAGTCGGATCTTCGCCCAATTTGGTTGATATCAACGATAAAGCGTACTCGGTGGGCATCAACGTATGCGCATGTAACACTTCGAAAGTATGTTGATCTATGATTAGCAGATTGTGTACTTCAATCTCTTGACCGATATCGCTGGCTGTATGTCCTGTTGGTTTATTGTGCGACGCGATATGGCTGCTACTAGACGAGGATGCTGCTTGAGTAGAGGCCGAGTGTCTCACAATGCTAACGCCGCTACTGTCTTGAATGTCTACACGCATGGTGATCACTCCAAAGGTTTGGGAACTTTCTTGATAAGCGATTCGTCGTGGGGATTCTCCGAGTGGCACGGTACGAATGTGAAGTTTCTGAATCTCGTCAATCGTTCCTATTGTTACGATACTATCAGTGGCTAGTGCCAAGCTATCTGGATATGATTCCGCGTTCAAGGAGCACATGTGATTTACTTCCTTCAGATTAACGTTGCTGAACACCAACTTATGATTCGACGAATAAATTACGGTGGGCCTGTCGGAGCATGCGAAAACGTTCGTCGTGGAGAGCGATCTGAAAGTTCTCAGTACCGTCGGTTGTGTACCTAACGTAACTTTCTTCTTGTCGGAGAGAATGCCGTTTTGTTTGTGTAAAGTGAAGTAATACATACTACCATCTCCAAGCGCGCACAGGAGATAAGTGTTACCCTCAAAGCACGTCATTAGAATGGATCTTGGTATAATTTCGCCACCCAATAATTCTTTGTTAATCTCCTCGAGAGCGGGCAGGGTTAAGATACGAACGGAAATATCTGTCCAGAGACCTACGGCGGCTATCTTTGCCTCGGTAACACCGTCTAATGGAGAAATATCCAGGCATGCCACTTCGTGTTGCAAAGTGGCAAATCCTTTTGGCACAATTTGACCACACGAAATTTCCATGTAGAATAAATCGTTTCCGGTGGCGCAAAGCACTTGCGTGCCGTTACAAGCTACCACACTAATGGTTCTTTTATTTTCCGGTTTCCACTCTGAAACTACTGCCTTAGTTTCGTTAGAAATCAATCTCGCCGACGTAGGCGTTACTTGAATGAACAAGTCATTGGTGACATTTCCAGTATGGAAAGTTTGTTCGTCGGCGACGAAACCTGGTATGTCTGTCTCTTCCACTTCTTCTCCGTTTAGTGTTAGAATTCTGGTTTGTCCGACAAAGGATAATACCAATGTATTATCAAAGTTACCACCACCGACTTTCAATGCCCACATACCTTTGATGCCTGGCAAATCGATACTCGCATGCTCCTCAATACCTATGCCATTTCTGATAATTCTAAGAGAGCCTTCCTTAAATGCCCCCGAGCAAGTGACCATTTGTCCTTGGCCTTGCCTTTCAAGATCAACGACAGCCATGTCAACGATCGGTGCCAAATTGGTAAAAGTTTCCATTGGAACGCAATACGAACCATTTTCGTCTGCCTTTGTGATTAGTTTTATTAATTGAGAATCTCCCAAGCGACTACCAACAAATATTACTCCATTATCTAAATAAGTGATGCATTCCGGTATGCTAATTTCACCCAACAACTCGACTTTCAAGTCTTTTACAACTAAACTGCCATCTGGTTTTTTTTCTTGTTCCAAGAATAACATAAATAAGTGTCCCGCCATGTCACCCAGTAAATATCTTAGACCTTGATTATCGACTTTAGCGTAGCACGTGATTGTACTTTGCTTAATGATCGGAGGCACAACAGCGACGTACGTAGTTCCATCATGATATAATATACTTTCCTGTCCTATTATTATGGCTCCACAGATGGGCGACGGTACAGGAATCACCATCATGGCCTCGCGCTCTACGTTATCTTGCCTCCAAGGTATTTTAACAAATTCTTTATCCCGCAAAGAAATTTCATGAGTTTTAACGTGTCTACCATTGATATCTTGATGAATCAAAATTAAAGTGGGGTTGGCACAACCATGTAGAAAGTTAACGTCTTGCACTTGTTGTTCGTCCATGCGTATGGAAGACGCTTTTAACTCTGGATTATCCTTATCAAGGGGTATAATTTTGAAAAGACCGTCGTACAGTCTCAAACCAATGACACGTGCCTTTGGGTCAATTACAGCCTTGATTCCCGTTTCGGAAGCCTTTCCAATGCGATCCGCTACATTTCCATGTGCTTTCGTTATGATTTCAATATCTTCTCCTTCTCCAGAACATTCCAAGATCATCGCATTATAACGCATTGTTAGAAGAAATAGTAGGTCTTTCTTCTCGTGCTGTGGTAAAAGGTAATATTTTAATAATTACAGCAAATACATACTAACTTATGTTACGATAATTTGCTAAATTTTGTTTAGAAATATAGTTGTGAATTTTGAACACATTCTTACGTATTGCATAATTTTATATAATAATTCTACAGCAATACTTGCCATTAAGGAATTTCTGACAAACATATTTATAATTCTCATTTTTAATTAAAAGTACAACAAGGTAATCGTGCACATGACATATATAAATCACAATACATCGATTATCCGAGAGTAATATCATAAAAACATAAACAGAGAATCGAGAAGTTGTCAAACATGGATACTGGTATAACCTTACCGGCGGTCTGAAAAATTTGACCACAGCAATTTTGCCATAAATCCCAACTTCTTTCAAAGGCCTCAGACCCTCCGGTGTAACGAGGTAAATCTCCAAACGCAAATTCTTCGCCAGAATGAGATTCAAATCCGTGGGCGAAGTAAAGTTACCTTCATGGACGATTAGGAAATAAACGTTTGTAGTTGCGAGCACATTATTTTTAACAGAAACACTTTTACTCACCTGTCACACAAGCGGTGACAGCCGTAGGCTTGTGTGCCGTTACTACATAGTGATGAGACATCGCTTTCATAGTATTTTGATAATTCTGATATGCTTATCAACCAGTTCGAGGAGAAGTACCAAAGCACCAGCGAGCGCAGGCTTTGAGTGATGTTGCTGCTCGCGCTGTTCGACACACTTCTGAGCACTTTACGTTTCAATGATACTCGATTGCATAGGCCTTATCAAATATTCTAGTTGGCTAAACCGAGATACTTGAATTACCACTCACAGATGGCGAGACAGTAAATCGAAAACCAATTGAAATATTTTATTTGCTCAATTTTATACATCGGCATCTTCAGTAACACATCATTTGGCGCCAATATTTTGTTCCTGAAAATATATCACTCGTATACTCTCATTTTACTATAGCTTATCACATGTGGAATAACCGATATACATATTAGTCCGGAATGACGCAGTGCAAAGTATTTTCGAAAACAATGGCTGTGTTCAGTTAGAATACCGAATTTAAATTTGGCGCCATTAAATATGGTCGTACGGCTTCCGCTTACCAAGAAGCGCCACTGACGCGAACAAATTTGAAATCTTTCACAATAGTTGGAAAGATAGGTTATGTTTTGCACTGCAAGACTGCACATGAGCTGTTGAAGGAAAATGTTGCACGTGATCGGCTTGGGTCTCGGGGACGCGAAGGATGTGACGGTGAAGGGCCTCGAAATTATTCGTAAATGCGATCGTGTATATTTAGAATCATACACGTCGGTTTTGTCGGATGATTTACAAGAATTGGTATGTGTAAATTGGTTGCCACCTTAACGAGAGTGCCTTATCATCACTCGTTTATTATTACTCTCTCTGCCACGTTCTTCAAATCCAAGCTGCTAGGACATGAGTGATTTAATCGAAACAGGAACGGTTTTACGGACGCTCTGTGATCGCAGCAGATCGCGAGCTAGTCGAGAGTAACGCCGATGAGATACTACCAAGGAACGGAGAAGAAAATGTTGCTTTTCTTGTTGTTGGGGATCCATTTGGAGCCACCACTCACACTGACTTGGTCCTACGAGCACAAGAGAAGAATCTCCAAGTAAATTACTCCCCCTTTTTCATTTCTAATACAATTTTTTTCTATCATGCGGTAATAGTATCTTTCGAAACATAGGTCAAAGTCATTCACAACACCTCAATCTTGAGTGCCGTTGGTTGTTGCGGCCTGCAGCTTTACTCCTATGGCGAAACGGTTTCCATTCCATATTGGAGCGACGGTTGGCGGCCAAGCAGTTTCTACGAAAAGATTATTTCTAACATGCAAAGAGGTCTACATACGCTCTGCCTATTGGATATCAAAGTAAAGGAACCTACTTTGGAAAGCATTACCAAAAAGAAGAAAGAGTACATGCCCCCAAAATTTATGAGCGTCACAGAGGCTGCGACTCAGTTAATCTCTATAATCGAAGAACAGAATGCCGAAACAGGTGAGTGACAAAAATTACACGAGTGGACTATATTAAAGATTATATTAAAGATCATGGAAAAAGAATTCTTGCATTTTTCAGGATTTAACAAATCGAGTTTGGCGATAGGACTCGCACGGGTAGGATCGGACGAGCAACGTATAGTCGCTTGCTCTCTTAAAGAGCTAGCTGAAATAGATCTTGGACCACCCCTTCATTGCATGGTTATTCCCTCGCCAAATCTCCATCCTCTTGAGTCAGAATTTTTGCTTCAATTTTCGGTGAATGGAGAAACTGCGTTAGAACCAACGGCGAAGCAACAGCTACAAGAAGCAGAAGAAAATAAAAACTCTTCATAAAAGATAAAGTAATTTTTTTATTTCCAAATTCTTTCCTTTCCTACTGTTCATTCAGAACCATTTTCTTTTTTTCATTTCTTCGTAGTTTGTTTTATAAAAAATTTCATTTTTATCTGAAATCTTTGAAATTTAAATACGTACCCAAATCTTGCATTATTTATAGACTGGGTGACGCGTGCATTGCGTGATTACCAAAATTAAACAACTTCATTTCGGAGTAAAAGTGGAACGATCCAATTAATTATACCATCGTGAAAATTCCTTATCTATTTAAGAACGTATTTAAGAACGTATATTATAAAAGCCATTTATGTTCTTTCGGTGCGATATAGAAAGCACACGCGTTTATCGACTCGAAGAAATTGGAATGTGTGCACGATTTCATGATACGACATGGTAAGGGGAAGCAACGTACTCGATCGATGGGATCGTGACTGTGCGATAAGCGCTCGGAGCTCGAACGTGTACGCCTCAACAAACGTAACGGCGAGTTTATTTGATTCTATTGACGCGTACATTCTATTTATTATTTATTTGAAGACTAGCGGTGGAAGATCGATTGATCTGAAAGTCGCGTGCGTCAGCGGTAGACCGCAACGTATTTCAAACGTTTCGATCGATAAGACTTGTGACTTGCGGCGCAAAGAGAACACAGATTCTCCATTCTGTTTGGTACCGCGTGAGCATGGCGACGTCAACGGAATACGCGAGGATATTACCAGGAACGGGATACGTACTCGCTCCTCGAGTGCCTCGGGGTTTAGCGGCCGCGGTCGAAGGCCTGGCTAGAGAAGTTTTACGGCATCGTCCCGAGGACATTTACGTGTTTGCAGCTCAACATTTCGAAGACTTGGTAAAATTGAGGGAGGAAACCACCGCGAGCACAGTCACGAAAACCGAGAACGAGCTTGAGCGGTGCAATCTCGTTCGAGCCCGCAGGATCGTCGAGTCGCTCGAAACAACGGTGACAAAGAAAGCGAGGAACCAAGTGAATAGGAGCGGCTGGTCCATCAATCAAACGGCAAGGGTATTGCGAAGATGCAAGCCTGGATTTGAATACGATATCGAAAAGACGAAACCTGGGATTGATCAAAAGTCACCGGAAAATTCGGAATCCACTCGAAAGAATCTAAACGAAGCGGTTTCGCTCACATTATTGAAAAATATAAAACTCGAGCTTCGAAGAAATAAAGTGAGCGGCGGTAAGGTTGATAGTGGTGAAGGGGATCTTGATGAGCCAGTGATCGGGAGAAGGACGCGATCACTCGAAATACCGATCGAACACCAACGGTTCGAACGGCCTGGCAAAACACGAAGCGTGACCAGCGCGGGTAGCGCGGAGAATGCGATCGATCGCGAGAGAGTCCCCGTGCTTTCCAGACCTTCCTCGAATGGTCAAGGAGAGAGAGAAAGACAAAAATTGGAAGGTCACTTGGAAAATGTGGAAAGATTCGATCTCGACTTACGACGAATGTCCGAAAGCGTCTTACCGATCAGGCAGAGCAGGTCCGGGGAGGAAATTCCGGTATCCCTTCCAGCCGTGAGACCAAGCTCGTGCAAGTACTCGCGGAATGAATCGCGAATCAACGTGAATGAGTTAAAAAACTTAACTTTGCCACCGATTTCGGGTGATGCGGCACGACCTAAGAGAAGGGACAACTTGACGTTACCGGCCTTGCCGATAGCTGCGGGACATCATCTTGGCCAACGAGCAGAAACTAAATTAGCCGTTCTCGGCACCTCTTCTTCCGAATACCAAGAGCCTACGAGCCTCGCGGAAAATGGGAGAGAGAACAATATTGAGCTCACCTCGCCGGAATGGGCTTTACGTCAGCCCGGTGACATTGAAGGCTCCGATGTGATTCAGATGTTCCCAGATGTCGATGTCGAAAGAAATTTGAAACCAGAGGAAACCTTTGAAGACAGTTTGAACGTAACACCCGACTCGGGTGATCGTTCTCAAGGAACAGATTCGTTGGAACCGGATGTGTTGGAAGTAGAGAATGCGTGCTCCGAGGATCCTGAGAATAATAGAGAGAAGGAAAAGGATGTTGAACCCCGTGACACGAACGAGCTGAAGGATAAACTGATCGAGATCGAGAAGTTCGAGAGAAGTATTGAAAGAGCATTGTCCTCTTCTCAGGAGATCGCGGAGACGGCGGAAGAACCGAATGAAAAAGAAGAAGAGTCGAAAGAAATTGAGACTCAGAAAGACGAGCCTGGGATAAGCTCTGATGCTGATCGCGTCACTAGAGAAAGCTCGGCACGCCGAACAAACTCAGACGCGTCGATCCAGGAAGAAGATAACGAGAAAAAAGATGAACTTCCCGCGGAAACGTTAATTTCAAAAGATAACAATGACACCCTATCGTACGTCCTTACCGAAGGTTCTCCTTTGGAAATTCCGGAATCGGTTGTTGCAGTTACCAGAAACGGCGGGCCGGCTTCACTTTTCGGAGAAAGAGTGCAGGAAGATGCGCCCGACGACGGTGATTATCTTCGCGGCGTTAAAAATACTCTCGACTCTAAACCGCTCGCTCGGCAAGATCTGGGTAAAATTAAAGAAGAGGAGGAGGACGACGGTGTAACCGGGGACGTGCAAAATGGGCAGGATGAAGAAGAAGCGCTTCCGTTAAAAGATGTTCTCGAGAAAGAAGAGAAGATAAAAGAGAACAGCGAATCTGAAGGAAAGGCCGAAAGCTCGACTAGCTTCGAAGAAGATAAGGTGGACGTAGATTCAGCGAATGACGGAAAAGAAGAAAGTCCGAAAGAGAAGGATAAGAGTGAAAGCCAAACCAGAGAAACCGAGGACGAGCAAAGTGGACAGAATGGAGAAGAAGCGCTTGCGTTAAAAGATGTTGTCGAGAAACAAGAGAAGATAAAAGAGGACAGCGAACCTGAAGGAAAGACCGAAAGCTCGACTAGCTTCGAAGAAGATAAGGTGGACGTAGATTCAGCGAATGACGGAAAAGAAGAAAGTCCGAAAGAGAAGGATAAGAATGCAAGCCAAACCAGAGAAACAGAGGACGAACAAAGTGGACAGAACGGAGAAGAAGCGCTTGCGTTAAAAGATGTTGTCGAGAAAGAAGAGAAGATAAAAGAGAACAGCGAACCTGAAGGAAAGACCGAAAGCCCGACTAGCTTCGAAGAAGATAAGGTGGACGTAGATTCAGCGAATGACGGACAGGAAGAAAGTCCGGATGAGAAGGATAAGAGTGCAGGCCAAAGCAGAGAAACCGAGGACGAACAAAGTGGACAGAATGGAGAAGAAGCGCTTGCGTTAAAAGATGTTGTCGTGAAAGACGAAAAGATAAAGGATGGCAGTGAACCTGATGGGAAACCCGAAAGTTTGTCTAGCTTTGAAGGAGACAAGGTTGACGTAGATTCAGCACATGACGGACAGGAAGAAAGTCCGAAAGAAAAGGATAAGAGTGCAGGCCAAAGGAGAGAAACCGAGGACGAACAAAGTGGACAGAATGGAGAAGAAGCGGTTCCGTTAAAAGATGTTATCGTGAAAGACGAGAAGATAAAGGAAGGCGGCGAACCTGATGGAAAAACAGAAAATTTGTCTAGTTTCGAAGAAGACAAGGTTGACGTAGATTCAGCGAATGACGGACAGGAAGAAAGCCCGAAAGAGAAGGATAAGAGTGCAGGCCAAAGCAGAGAAACCGAGGATGAACGAATTGGACAGAATGGTGAAGAAGTGGTTCCGTCAAAAGATATTGTCGAGAAAGAAGAGAAGGTAAAGGGGACCAGCGAACCAGAAGGAAGAACCGAAAGCTTGACTAGCTTTGAAGAAGACAAGATTGACGTAGATTCAGCGAATGATGGACAGGAAGAAAGTCCGAATGAGAAGGATAAGAGTGCGGGTGAAAGCAGAGAAACCGGGGAATCAGAATGTTGGATCGAACCGAAAGAAACTACGTCGAGCGGTCGTTCCAACGACAGCCTCTCATCAGACGCGCCTCCAAGACCTTACGTGCCTGAACTTAATTTGGATTCTCTTCGCGACGTAACCTTGTCTTCCTCCATGAAAACGAGCTACCTGGATGAATATGCAGATGCAAGGAAGAACGGTGCTCTTAGTTGTCGCGAGAGCGAGACAACGTCGTCATTCCCCGAGACTCTACCGTCGGAGAAAAAGTCGACCAGCGAGGAAGTTGAGTCACCTCCAGAAGAAGAGGGAAATCCGAATCCAGAAGAAAGCGGGATAGCTCAGGAACGGTCTGTTGTCGACAAGCGGGAGGAAGATTCATCGGACGTGGAGGAGGAAATTGCAAGAGAATTAATAGGGAATAGCGCAATCAACGATCTTTCACCTACAGAATCCTTGAAGTCGAATTCATCCGCCCATCCTCAGGGCAACGAGGAACCTCCCCTCATTGATGATCGAGCCGGTGAAGTTAACGATCACGTACAACGCGAACAGACGATTAACCCTGAAGAGCACGAGGAGGAAAATGCTATGCTAGACGCAGCAGTTAGGAAGATTCAATCGCGTAAGTATTCAACGTATCCATTGCATGGGTTGCGCGTGCAAGTATTTGTAAAACAGGTCTTATAACGTCTTCCGTTTTAAGGTGTTCGTGGGTTTCTGCATTGGAAGCGACGGCTCCGGGTAGCAGCCAGCACGGTCAGCCACCCCTCCGACGCCACGGATATTGTGGCTACGTTGCCGTCGTTGATCGAAGAAGACGCGACGGTGATTATTTTTCGGTTCCTTCTCGCGGATAATATTAAAGCATTAAATATGTTGATTATATTAGGGGTACTGAAAAGAAATCTATTATTTTATATAGTAGCGTTTGAGCTCAGTTCGTGTCTTAGAAAAACGTTGAAAAACGTTGGGATACAGTTCTAAAGTGTGAAGGAAATTTACTTTTTATAATATCCTGTAACAAAAATTAAGAAAATATGCAGTTTTATATTGTTCTACGAAATAATAGATTTGTTTCCCGTATCCCTAATATGATCTTACGATTTTGTGATATCGAACTCAAACTTTTGACCGATTCCTCAGGAGCTATCAGCGAATATCCCGAGTAATCATCCGGGAAAAAAAGCCGAAAATATCGCGGATGCTGAAGAAGTGCAAGAAGAAAAAAGAAAGACGGAAGAGGAAGAAGAAAAAGTGGGACGGAGCGAGAATAAATCCCCTATTTGCATGTCGAGCGGATTACAGCATACCGGAGAATTTCATGATTCTCTACCTCTGGCACTCTTTGTTCCAAGAAACGGTGAAATAAAAGCGAGCCTATCTCAAAAGCAACAATTCAACAACCGTGACACTGTGTTAACGCGATCCGTCGACTGCGATGACAAAGACGACGAGAAATCTTCGAAGGAAGATGTTCCAATCGGGTGCAACGTAAATTCGCCTCGGCCGAACGTCTTTTACGCCATGGAACTATCGAAGGCACTCGCGCAATCACCCTTGATACCGTCGATCTCGTCGGACCGACACGTTGGCGTTCTCCCGTGCATCGTTCATATCGATCGTGCGAGCGACGTCGAAACGCCTTTTCCAAAGTTAGACTACGAGCACGCTGTCGATGACCTTCGGGAACCATTGGCGCTTCCCGAGACACCGAAACCCCTCCTCATAGAGGAAATCTCGAACAGCGATAAAGCCGAAGAAAAGTCAGTGGATAGTGAGGAAAGGGAGGATAAGTTATCGGAAGTAGAGAAAGGCAAAGAAGGAAACGCAATGGAAGTAGAGGAGGAAAGTAGAGATCGGTAGTGGACGGTGAAATGGACGCTTACGACTCTCCGACGCAAGAGGCGTATCTCAATTGCAATGAGTCGCGTGCGGAACCTTGGCTCGTATTTTTAGTGTCTAGCAGAAAGAAAATTTAGACAAGTCGAGGAAGACGTTCGCCACTAGAGAGGCCACCTAGTCGTCCCGAGAGTTGGGTGAGGGAGAGAGTGAGACCGTCGCGACTATAGATACACGCCTGCTACGTATCGTCAAGCTTGCAATTCCGAATACCCGAGCCACTCCACTGGTTCGCCACTCCATCCTTGTTCGCTCCTCCGCTCTGCGAAGTGAGAGCGAGCGGGACAGACGTGAGAGGGAAAAGGTGAAGAAAAAAGGAGAAAAGAAGGGAGGCGGAGTTCTTTCGGTACTAACGAGAGAGGAATGAATCGAAAAGCTCGAGGTGGACGCATGCGCGCACGCGAACGAGATACGCATCCTCGGCGGATTACGGGAGCGTTTCGCAGTGGTGCGCGCGTCCAGTTTCGCCCTCGACCGAGAGCTCGCTCGTAGGAATCCTCGAGGAAAGGATCGAACGGAAGAAAAAGTCGCGAGGAATTCGTCGAGGCTCGCGAGTTACCTGGAAACCTGCGATAACGTTATCCTTATCCCATCCTCCGCATCGGTAGTCCAGGTCACGCATTCCCACGTTAATCGCTATCGTTGAAACGACACGGTGCATTAGCGATATCTTGTCTTTTTCTCCGGGCCGACGGAAGAGAAGAGGAAAGGCTAAGAAACCAAACGATAGAAACGCGGCTCGGTATCTTACTAATGTAATCAATTAAGATCACCGTCGGGCGAAAGCGAGAGATCATCGAAAGATCGTGCCACTTCGCGGAAGCGCCCGCGTCATGTCGCAGGACTCCAACGGGGAAACTATGAAGGAAAGTGCGGCGGCAACCAAAATTCAAGCCAACTTTCGAGGGTATCGCGTGCGGAAGCACTTGAAGGAGACGAAGGAAGAGGAGTCAGAGCCAACGGGAGCGGCGCAGGGAGATCAAGTTCGGGAGGAGGAAATTGAGGGGAAGGAATCGACTACGGGGAGACAGAATTCGACGAGAGAGGTCCTGGAGGAACAATCGGCGACTAAGATCCAGGCCGGGGTGCGCGGTTTCTTGGTACGAAAGCGGCAGCAAGCGGCGCGAACGGCGGCAACTACAATCCAAGCGGGTTTCCGTGGATTTAAGACCAGAAAGCTTTTGAAACAGAACGGATAGTGCTGTTTCCACGCGTATCGCATCCGCTATATGCACGCATACTCTGACTGCGCTCCTCTCTCTCTCTCTCTCTCTCTCTCTCTCTCTAACTATCCATCTATGTTTCTCTACGTCTCTATCTCTCTCTCTCGATCTGTCTATCCATCTCTCTTTGGTAAAGGTAAAAACGTCGCGCGTTTCGGACGGTCCGTTAGTGTCCGCGCAACGTGTTTCGTAAGTCGTGAGCATACATAGAATGCGAGCGAAGGGCGCCGTCAGGTACGGTCTCGATGGGAAACGCTTCTCCGATAACAGCCTCGCTGCCAGCTGCAAATAATTGACATCTCGAAAAACGTAAGTCTCGGGGTAAAGCGACGCGCAAACGCTAGCGAGCTTTTTAGTCCTTAAAACGATGCTTGTCTCTTCCGGCTTTGCTGCTGCCGATGCATTTAGCGCGTCACGAGTCTCATTTTATCATCTCACCGCTTCTCCTCGCGGAAAAAGCTGAAGATCTGTTTCACCTGAGCCGGTAAAAAATCAATGCGAAGTTTATCCGAATTCTAACAAGAATCACTCGCTAGACCGTTAGATCAGCTGACGCGCCCGTTACGCAATCGTTCTTTAACGGCGCACCTCGACCTTTGAATCCCCGGCTCCCCGCTGCTCCCTTTCGCCGAAAATTGACGTTTCCCGGACGGCACACGTCGGCCGTCGTCATCGGGCGTACGTTACCGCGATCACCGGCGTCAACTGGGTCGATCGTCGACCAACGTCAACGACGCGCTGGCTATTCCCCCGCAGCCAGCACCCATGAGAATCGAGGACCAATGGAAATAGCATCAGCAGATGGGTACGCGTAATCTGACGATATTGGCAACGACATTGACATTGGCGGCACGAGCTATAAAAATATTTCAGCGAACGGAACCGGTTCATTTTTAACCGTTCATCTCCGGCGCTATTAATTTTCCTATTCGACTTTCGCGGCTCGCCAATTTACTCGACGATCGCGATGACACACGGCCACTTCTTTCTCACGCTGTTTACTGTTTTCGAAAAGAAGAAAAAAGGGACGAGACGGTTGGGGTATGCATCACACAAAAATAGCGGGAGAAGGCCGAATGTGTTTTGGCCAGTGTGAAAGCGGGAGAATAAGGGGTGGGATGTAGGAAGATAAAATTGATAGCCGAGAGATGAGGCGGGGGAGGAGGAGAAGTAGGGAGGGAGGGGAGGATGGGAGGGGGGGGGAGATAGCCTTCGAGCAACGAGATCGTGTGTGTTTGTTTTTATTTGAAATACATTATATCCATTAAGACAAGATACGATTATATTTTTTCAGAATGTGTCTGCCCGAATGGACATCCATGTAGAAAGAATGGCCTGCAAAGCATCGGCACGGACCGGCGGCAATGTGTTGCGTTCGATTGCGGTCTAATCTAAACATTCGAAAGAAGAGAATTATCGCGAATTCGTGTGAATTGTGTTTTCCTCGTTCCTGCCACGGAATCGTAGCGTGATACCCGATGATGCCAGCAGCATTTGATTTTGTCAATAACGGGGGGCGGGGATTTCGGTGAACGATCGGGGATACCATCGATTCTTTTGTTGGCCCTTCTTTCTCAGTGGCAGTCGCTCGGCCCTACTTTCGTAGGCCCGAAATCTCAGTCCGTGTACGTTTAGCCCGAATAACCGATGCCGACGATCACAGAAATATTGTTTGGAGACGGAGAAACAAGAGGCGGGGGTAATCGGAAAAGAATTCTTCATCATTTCCTCGGATCCTAGGAAGACGATCCCCGTACGGTCGATGATGTCAGCTTTCCGTTCGTTCTCTCCATTCCGATTGCCCCTCTTCGATCAACGGCTCCAGTTTCGGACGAACTCACGCGTATTCCTCGGCACCCGTTTCGCGCTTTCGGTCAACACGTACGAGAAAGTCCAGAAAAGTTTGAGTCTGTCGTCGGTTATCCGGCGGACATCCATCCGGTTTGGCGAAGAGGGCTGAATCGATTCGATCTACTTGGCGATTGGGAATCTGTCAAACATATCGAGATGTCCCGGTTCTACGGTCTGATGCGGCAAACAGGGATTCGGGAAGCACGTGAGAGAGTCTAAGCTGCATCCGGCGCATCTGTTGCATCTGCAAACCAATCCGTCGCCGCAAACTCCCCAGGTTTCGCTCGGTCCTCCGCATATCTGTCCAGGTCCCTGCGAAACGAGAGAGATAGAGAGAGAGAGAGAGAGTGAAACGCGTACGTTTGATCGATTAGAATGCGGGAACTTCGATAGAAGATAAGGGAGCACTGCGTTGAGGGAAAAGCAAACTCACCCTTCGGCATTCCGGGACACCGCATAACGCCGATATAGTGATACCGAACTCGCACTTGTCGCAGGCATCCCCGCAGCCCTGGCACAGTGGTCTCGCTTCCTGTCCCTGTCTGATCGAGGGATACCCGAAACACCTTCCGAACCTAGAATGCGGACGGTTTACCGTCTGTTATCTAAACTAAAGCCCACCAGCCGTGTACCTAACGTATAGGTTTTAACGATAAACGAGATCTGATCGACGATCGTCAAGCATGCCGCGAATACCCGCGAACGGTACAAGATACGATCTCGACAGTCGAAAAAATGTGTTGGAGCCTCCGACTGGTTCGGTTGTTCGAGCGTAGAGAGACGTAAATGGGTGTTCGTTCTTACAAGAGGAAAGCAGCCAATAGAGCGGCTATGCAAATGGTCTGGGCGGCCGGCATTTCGATTCTCCTGAACGGATCTGAAACACAGTTCGAGCAGATATCGTCAGTCTTCCAAGTCGATATCAAAGGACCCCGAGTCGTGGTAGGTCGCGAAACCTACATTCATAGGTGCGACACGAGCGTTGCGTCCACCTACACGAAAGCCCGTAGACCCGACGGTTCGGTATAGCTTATCTGATTCGCGGAATGTCTTTATCCCAATTCTAGTGGCAAGGTCGGTCGCGTCGGGCGATTCGGGCGTTTCGAGGCATAGCTGTACCGCCATCGGCTCGGAGTAATGGGCGAATTTCAGTTCGGTCTCAGGAGCGGAAGTGAGGTTTCCGTACATGCGCGTTCTCCGCGCGACGTCCCGCGGCTCGGAATTCGCTTATAATTAACGACGCGCCACAAACTCGCGGTTTTCGACTCCATTCAACGTGGCTACTCCCGGTAAACTCGGACTCCGCCGAGACGCCTATTTCCCCCACCTTGGTCATATTACCCACCGCGCGGAGACACCGATTTCGCGGGAGACTACTCTCTGCA
Source organism: Pemphredon lugubris (assembly GCA_933228935.1). Taxonomy (NCBI): domain Eukaryota; kingdom Metazoa; phylum Arthropoda; class Insecta; order Hymenoptera; family Crabronidae; genus Pemphredon; species Pemphredon lugubris. The sequence continues at coordinate 38,730,125 of OW121819.1, read as the reverse complement.
ATTCCGGGGGCAAAGACTACAGCCGTCGTGGGACTTATCGATAGCCCCGAGAGCGAGAGGGCAATTATCCACTCGCTCCGCGATTGCCCGGCTCATTGCCGTTCCGGGAATGCTATACGCGACGCAGCCGTCAGTCGGCGGGGGACCTCACTCGTCGTGCCTTCGACGCTCTCTTTCCTTCTCTTCGTTCTTTCCAAGCCATTCTTCTCGATCGCCACCGAAGACTAAATAAGCGGCGACGGAGACGTAGACCGTGGCACGGTTGAACGCCTCTTTATATCCGTCGGAATAACGTGGAGAATCCCAAACAAATATTTGCGACCGAGAAACCGTGGGCAGAGCTCCACGGTCGGACGTGGAGCAGGACATCGCTGCCACCCCTACCCATCTGCTATACACCCCACCCCCACCCCCCATCCCTCTCACTCACTCTCTCTCTTTTCCTCTCGGTACGCTAAGAATAGCAAAAGGATTTGCGTTGGTCGTGACCGATGCCAGATTTCCAACAGAGCCCGCCGCCTCCCCCTCGCCGTCGCCACCCTTCGCTCGCGAATTCGCCTCTGTTTTCTCGCCCTCCTCCTCGTGCCGCGATTTCTCTGTCTCGCGTTAGCGCGCGCGCCAGCTTCCACGCGAGAAAAAAGGATGGACATGGGAACCGTGTCTCAGTTTCGTATCGGTCCGCGATCGTTCCGGAGGTTTTTCCGAGTGCCAGGCTACAAAGTCGATTCGTACGGGAGACGCTGCCTTGACGCGCAGCAACGAACCGCGCCGAACTCCGAGATAACCGTCAAGACTAGAATAAAGAGGGACCCAATCGTTCGGGAAAAACCGTCGTCAAGCCACCCCGAGCGATAGACCGATAGTCCGGCTGAGTATCGATAGTAGCGGCGGCAACGCCGGCAAACGCTACCGCAAACGCGCGGGGACCCGAGAATCTCTTCCTCTTCTTCCCCACGAGCGAAAAGTAATACGACGCCGATGAACGCGGCTTACTCTATTGTCGGTCATCGAAACGATTACTCGCGATCCACGATCTCGAATTCTACACGAGAACGGCAACGATTATACAGAGATATCTTTTCTACTTCCAGGAGGATGGGCATGATAACGCGTGTCCGCCGTCGCGTCAGGGCTAACTCGCTGACCATCGACAAGGAGAGAACCGCGCAAAGCGTTTGTCTTCTTAGCGCGATTCTCTTGCTCCCTTATTGCCCTCGCGGCCCGCTACCACTTCTACCATCGCCGGCGCCGCTACTCTATTCCATTCTGGTCTTGCCGATCGTTCTCAGCGCCAACTACCGATATCCGGTCGCCACGTTGACGACCCTCGTGGAGTTCATCAAAGGTACGAGATATTGTACTTTGCGTTTTACCTTAAGTTTCCTTTGAACCTTCCCCCACCCCGAGCCCACCCCCCCCCCAACCCCCTTACAATCTTTCGTGTGCCTCTGCGAGCCCCCACCCCACCACTTCCTTCCCCCTCCCACCCTCTCCTGACGGAGGGATAAAAATGAATACAAAGAAAAGCAAAGAGACAGATAGATGTACAGAGATACACGTATAGAGGAGTATGATCGCGAACGACGCGGACGATGCTCACCCTAAGCGGTTACTCCAAAAGTATCTAGTAACGAAGTTTCGTGTGTCCGTCGAAGGTCCGTTTTTCACCCTTGCTTCTGCTCTATCTTTAAGAATCGTTCGCACACGATGACTCGAAAGCGCTGAATGTGCCGTCGTAGCCGCGTTCTCTATGTTTTATAGGCCCGTTTTCTCGTTAGTAGGTAGGTGTACCCCTCGAATCCGCGAGGGTAAGGGAAGCAAGGGAAAGGGTGACCGCATTTGCAATGCGGAATCCTTGCTGAGCATCCCCCACCGATTATCGTTTGACGCCTGATATGCCCTTTCCTCGATCCCGCTCTCGATCCTCTTGACAGACAGCCATTAATATGCAAATATCCTCGGGGAGGAACGTAACGAAACGCGAAGACGATCATTCCATCGGGGCGTCGATTACGTTAAGCTCGATTAACGTAACGGACTTCGAGACCGCTGAACCGTACGGGTCGTGGGTGCCTCCGTTGAGGAATTAAGATAAAACTCGGTGAACCACGGCGAGGGCACGTCAATTGCCCCCTCGCGGTGTTTTCGCGTGTCCGGTAGGAAACGAGTGGTTCGGTTTGGATAAATCGCCAATGACATTCCGTTCCAGGCACCGCCAAAACGGCCTCGCGTCCGCTCAGCGGCTTTCTCATGCGTCTCTACGGGCCGGTCGACCGGGCGGAGAACCTCTTCCTCAAGATGAAGAACATCTCCGTGATGGCGAACCAAATAGTGTTTCTGATGCTCGCCGATCGGGTTATGCTACCGAGACAAAAAATGACGTGCCTCTACTCCCTCATGTTTTACAACGTGATCGCTTATTGCGTGAGCTACATAAAGGAGTTGATCGAGAAGGAGGATTGGTCGCCGTATGTTACTCTCACGGAAAGATCGAAGATCAAACATCTGGCCATGTCGGCCACCAAGATAGTACTCGAGTGGACAAAAGCCGTCACTTTTGTTGTCACGTTGACGTTTATGCTGGTCGTTTTTGGCTTGGAGCAGGGCCTCGAGAATTACAGGTGAGGAACTTTGCGAACAATAGTGTGGTCGAATATTCTTTCTACTTGATACAGACCATCTGATCATATCTGGCCAAGGGTAGCTGAAAAAGTCAGGCTGGATATTTCATGCGAGGAGAAGGAAAGGGGGGCGGGGGGGGGGGTCATTTTTAAATCTCAAAAGTTAATCATTTTTCGGACGGCGTTAAAGATAATCATACATTTCGTAGGCGCACGCCCATAGCTTTACCTAAAGTACTAAGGGCGCTTAGTGCCCCAGCACTGTCGTCTTACGGTAGCTCTGGCTGACGACTCAGTTGGCTGAAATAGACAGCGCGCTGCCTCTTATACATAAGTGAAAAGCGATAGAAATATTTAGCGACCACCTACGTCCCGCGGACGTAGATTATCTTTCTAGAGATAATCAGTGTATAATCGTGCGCTTGGGTAGTGGATCAGTCCAAGTTACATTAAATTGCTCGTATCTACATCCCATGCGTTTACGTTGCAGACCGTCGATCCTCTACACCGTAATAACGTGGATCTATTACTCGGCGTCGGAGAGAGTCTTCGTCGAAATGTTCCCGGGGATCCTAAAATTCTTTCAACTCGAAGCACTGGAGAACATCGAGGATCTTTACGCCCCAGTAATACTGAGATGCTTCACCATCAGCGCCTCCGCCCTGTTTACTCTTCTACTGATACCAACGGCACCCTGGAGATTCCTCCTTATCGCGGGTTACCTCAACGTTTATCTTAGATCGAAGGAGCTGGCGATGAATTCGGGCGCCGCGTTGCAGCGGGAACGGGAGATCTTGAATCGTTATCGAAATGCAACGGTCGAGGAGATCGAGCGATTCGACGACGTTTGCGCGGTCTGCCTCTGCGCCATGACCAAGGCGAGAATAACTCCTTGTCATCACCTCTTTCACGCCGATTGCTTGCGTCAGTGCCTCAACGCCAGTGACACTTGTCCGATGTGCAAGAGGGAGCTCAAATTCGATTGATGCGACGCGACGCGACGCGACGTGACGCGACGGAGCACGTCTGTCCCCATCCCCCTCTACCTCTGACCGATTACGGGTCACGTCAAGTGAACTTGCACAACTATCTCCGCGACTAACTTGTCAACTACATCGAGCACACTACTTTCTACGACCTGACCACTACTCTCCCTCTACTACTGGACCAGTGGTAATTCGATAGTAAATCAATTTCCATCGAAAGACGACGAGCCCATCGTATCTCTCTTTTTGTATCTTTGTATGCGTCGGAGTATCACCGGTCCGCGACCGAAGAGTTTACCATTCTTTTTTTTTCTAGCTTAAGTAAGACTACTAGCATACCGTAGTACTTTGTATGTCCTTTGGATATTTTGTGTAATGTATCATAGTCACGTTGATATGATCTTTTTATTGCAAATACCTTTGACACAATATACATGTTGTTGTTTACTTGTCTACACGCTTGATCGAAAGACTAGCGCGTGCTGCGGAGTTGCGGAAAATGATTCATCCACGCGACGAAGATGAAATTCTGGCGGGTGAGTAGCCGAACGGTGTCTTCGTGTCATTGGTTACTTACGTAGATTCGAAAGTATCACCGAACGTGCAGTCTGGCCTATGCAGAACAGAAAATGGAGATATTTGTGCACAACTGATTTTCCTCAATTCCGCGGATCGACGGTCCAACACGTACCGTCGAGGGAACAGGAGCCACTTTTCTTATCGTTTAAGTTTCCCCCTCGTATTTGAAGGTAATATCGGTGTACTCGCCGTCTGGACTCTCGTATTTAACTATTGGTGGCGTGCGATATGGACCAGTTGCGTCGTAGGGAAGCAATAAGGAGTCGGTCTGATAAGAAGGATGCAAAGTGACTATCTTGTTCCAACAACTTAGACAGGTGTAAATCTATTTAAAATATTAGATACCTGTATCGCTTCGTTATAGAGTTCCTCTGATTCGGTTTTCAGCTCGTCCAGCGCTCTCTGTTGTGAAAAAACGATAGAATCCATAATCTGTATGTTCCTCAACCATTGTTGCGTTTTATATCTGTTCCATTCTTTTTCTAACAGCTCTCTTCTCTCGATTTCTTCTTCGGGCAATGGTGCAAGTTGCCGTGTTCTTTCCCTGGAGAAAAGCTGTTAACAATAATTTGCGCTCGGCTCGACGATGAATTACAATCAATTACAAAGAACATACTTTTTTTCTTTAATCAGCTTAGGTGGTATCTCCACTTCTGGAATCGGCTTGAGCTGCTTGGTCATTTTTTCCAAACGCCGAATTTGTTTCTCCAACTTTCTCTTTCTCCTTTCGTCTCTTTGCCTAAGAACAGCTGGATCTGCTTTCTTCTTCCTTTTGAGCGGCTCGCCCCTATCGGAAACAAATAGTTAAATCAAACGTCGTCGTTGATAGCAAAGTTCGAAAAAAGTTTTATGGTAACTTACAAAAGTACATCGGTTGCCCGGAAGAGAAGAGGACTCGCACAAGTCGAAATGCTCCGTAACCCAGTGACGGCGCACAAAGGTAACCTATTGAAGAATATCCAGGAAGATAAATAATCTATGTTATCATGTCAATTGTTATATCGTCTGCGCGGTGAACACATATCTAACAACGTTTGTCTACATAACAATTACCTGGGAAAGGTATTTGCCAAATTCAAAACTCTGATCATTTCGACCGATTTTGGTTCTGACGTTATCTCTTTCCGTGTCTCCCCTGCTCTTCCGTGTCACCTTCGTCACCACTCAATTGTTCAACTGTGATGCTGCAAGAATATCTATGCCAACAATCTATTTGGTTCTGCAAAAAAGTATATGTTACATACTCAGCCGCCCTCAGCCGGTACCGCTGATACAATTGTTGGAAGAATCGTACACCTAACCTTCTTCGTGTTTCTACATATCAGCTGATGGCCCATGTGAGGGAGCGAGTGATTGCTGTAGATTACTATAGAATCTGGCGTGTGGCGATTCCAAAATCCTAACCTAAAAGTGAAAATAATTCTTCGAATATCGTGTGAAAGAAAGAAACATGTGTTCACTAGGTGCGCACGAATGTGGCGGCTGTGAAATAGACGCGGTAGAATTAATAGGAACAGATGAAAACAGCGCGTGAGTAACTGTCTTCAGGGTTGACCATGAAGCGTCGTCAGCTTAGATTTTTCTGTTGTTAGCCGTTCGATTGGAAACAAGATGATTGTACCATATTTTTTTGGGAAACCTGTTTTTCAGAGTTACGAAGGTGACCGTCAGTTTTTTATAGATAAACCTACAATTTTTTACCCTTCTTTAAGGGGATACTGAGACGGATTCGGCAAGCGCGATAAAAAGTATTTCTTCTTCATTTAAACTAAAGAAACTTTAAAATCACATAATTTATCGTAATTGAACCGATGCTCAAATCAATGACCATTATGAGCAATTCACTTTTGTAAACGTTTAAAAAATGACATTTTTACAAACAGTATGCGAGAGATCAAGTCAATAGTGACCGATATTTACTTATCAACAGCTCTAAGAAAGGCACAACAATATGGCTTGCTATTTCTCTTTAATAGATTCTTGCTAAATTCGTCCAAGTTTTTTTCAGTTTTTTTAGAATAAAAGAAATATATACAAAGTGATAGTTACTGAATTCATCTCAGTATCTTCTATAAGATACTGTCCTACAAGATGGAAGATGACATTAATAAAGGGAAAAAAGGGTTGTACAAAATTTGGTGCAGTCATTTTAAAGCTCTCCTTAAACCATTTTATTTATTTATTTAGCTAAAGAAAACTTGATTTATCTGCTAACAACAGAAGAATCTAACCTGATCACGCTTTGTGCTCAACCCTGAATAATTTAATTAAATAAGTGTATGTTGAGTATCATTGAAAAACGAGTATCATTTACATAAATAGCACAGCTAATGGTACCACAAATGGCGTCGCTGAAATGTCTTTTGTCGATGAGAAAATTTGCAAGAAGTGTCAGCAGGAAGCCTGGATGACGTTGAGGAATGGAAATTCGTACTGCAAAACATGCTTCCTAGTGATGACGACGCATAAGTTTCGTGCAGCCCTTGGTAAAACAAAGACAATTCGTCGAGGTGATTGCGTACTCGTCGCTCACTCTGGAAGAGCGAATTCGACAATCCTGTTGCAACTGCTGAAAACTGGGACAAGCGACTCAATTGCGAAGAAAGTTCCCTTTCGCAGCGTGATGCTTTACATAGATGGTAATACTAATCTATTGCCTTTGCCAACAAGAATTAGCAGTTACATTTTAAACCATCCTTGTATTTTGCTTTGCACAGATGGGAAACCGAAGGGACGGAAGCTCGAAGAAAGAGAAGCTATCGTGCGAGCAGTGTATCAAGAATCGAAAGATTTTGAAATGACAGGGTACACGGTGTGTCTGAATGAGAATGGAGACGTTTCTTCCGAGCTACTGGCAATGGACGAAGAACCACGAAGGTCTACCACTCGGGAGGACAGTGCGGTACAAGAACTTTTCGATGGATTGGAAAATGATACGGCAAGAGACGAATTATTGCGACAATTGAGGCGCAAGTTGCTTGTGTCTGCAGCACGGAAACTCGGCTGCGCAAAGGTACTCTTGGCGGATACGTCTGTTGATCTTGCAGCAAGGGTACTTGGAGACATATCCACAGGCAGGGGCGCTCGACTGTCTTTCGATGTTGGTTTCTCCGACGCACGGTGTACCGACGTAACTTTGCTTCGGCCTCTCGGAGATTTTACGGCTGACGAAGTGATCGGCTATTTAAATTGTTACAGTCTTAGCCCTATTCTCGATGCTCTTAAATATCCTAGATCCTTTCCTGGTTCTATACGGGGTGCAACGCGAGATTTTGTACAACGACTAGACTCTGAATTCCATTCTACCGTTTCCACCATATACCGTACAAGCGGTAAATTATCCAGCAAAAGCAACGAGTCCACTGAATCCGATGACAAGTGCATCATTTGCGAGATTGCCTTGGACAATGAGCCCACCTCGCAGGAAGAACTTTCCGCCGTCCAAGCAAGGGCTTTCTCAGAATGTGCCTCGATCGGTGAGAATTTATTACCGGAAGAACAATCGAACGAGGCCGGTTGTCAAAACCGTTTGGAGAAGGATGAACGTTGCGGATGCAACGTCAAAACGGAGTCCCCACCCTTGAAAACGATTGAAAGATATCTTTGCTACGGCTGTAAATATATTTTTCCTCATTCGAAAAACGTGCCTAACGTCGTGCCCGCGTTTATAAGCAACGCGGCACGAGAAAGGATACAGTTAGAGTGCATGCGGAAAGAAATAACGGAATTTCTATTGTAATAAATAAGAATGTTTCTTATTCCACCGCATCTTTTTATTGATGCCTTCACGATTAAATCTGCCTCTCTCTGCCCGCGGAGACTAGATATCGATAGGAAAAAATATAAAAGTAACTAGCACGAAGGATTTAGAGCACGCTTACCAACTGCTCAAACCACGACGGTGACATGTTAATTACGTAATGCGTCGATAGAAATCAAAACGTAAGTGCTCCGAGGTCGAAACCGCATTTGCATGCGCGTTTCGATTTCCGTTATTTACCATCAAACACGAAATCGTCAACCGCGGACAATACGTTAATTTGATCGCAATTGTTAGGGGTTTGTCCCTCTGACCGTGTAATCCATTCACGGTATCTCCAGTCGGTCCAAATTAAAGGTTAATGTTCGTAGTGACTGTGTATTTCTCCGCTATGCATGTCTCATACCAGCAATTGTTATTGTATGTCTTTTTTCAGAACGATCATGTTTTTGTACGTGTCGCCATTCATCAGATGCGACTACCTGGGAGGACTGAACGCGATCAACAATGTTCAGCGTAGCGACAAATGCAGGGAGTTTGAATTGCGCGTTGTCGATTGTGTCGATGCCTATGGATTCTATAGAGGACGAGATAAATGCAAAATTCTGATCGAGGACTTTTACGAATGCGTACAGGGCAACAAACAAGATGCACGCATTGAGCTCATGCGACGGGAAAGGGAACGTCAAGTGAAAAGCGGAGAGGCAACGTATTTGCCGACACCTCCGCTCGATGCGGTTTGAAAGGTCGAGTCGTTTTTAGGCTCGCTAGACTTTTTCTCGAACGTGTACTGTTTTCAACTCATCTGACTCTCTTTCTTGATCTTCCACGAACACGTCGCTAAAAGTATACTGTAGTAACGAAATTACATTAACGAAATAAATATTAGTCATATCATAATGAAAGATCTCCGAGCCGATTGCCGAGCATGGAAATTGATCGCTGCGGTGCATGACCAGCAATCGTATCGCAGACCATCAAATTTAAAACAGAAAACTAGATTAATGAAGAATGATTAAAAGTCACGCGTAACGCGATCAAGAGACTATTATTTTTCACTCGTTTTATTTTATTCCCCCTACTCTGTCCTTTCAACTGTTGGCAAGGGTTGTGCCCGTAGCTCGGATTTGCAGCAAGCACGCACTTAAAATCAAGCGAAGTCTCTTATACACGTCGAACGCATGGTAAATGATCCTATTATACGTTTTACGAAAAAAGCAAAGCAAAGTGAAAAAGGATTACATTTTTATTCGATAAAAAGTTGGCAATTAATTATTGAATAGGTTATCGTGATTTTAGTGTCGGTCTTTTCAAACTAAAGTAAAAGTAGGTCAAAAATCCAAGCAAGCGTGTTTGGATCTCACAACTATCACCTTGCAACAAACCAACAATACTGAGGGTCTTCATACTCCGCACAACTCATTTATGTTATCAAAGAATATCCGATATGTATACAATGTAAAGTATACAAAACAACTCTGGGAATATAACATGCATTGGAGAAAATAATCAAAGCAATACAATGTGCGGTGTCACGGGAGTTCTTTCCAAACGGGTAAAAATTAGCCACAGGATGACGCGTTGAGTAATTCTCGAATTGTTCGCCTCACTCGAATACTTTGAAGTTTGGAGTCGCCACAGCGGGCAATATCCCATAAACCAAAGAGAATAATGAAATTTCAAAAAAAAATACATATCAGTTTTATTTAAACACATGTGCGATATAAAGGGAACATACTACGAATGACATTTTCATTTTATCTTATTAAAATTCTTAGTTTTCATAGTGAATGGAACTTTTTTTACTATGCAGGGCGTTGATACGCGTCGAACGCAATTAACTGGTTAACCCATTGACTGCCAACTACGAGTTATCTCGCTGTAAGTTTAGATTTTAGGACCGTCTAACAACCGTAAGAGTTTCTCGAATAAAATAATTCTATCGGACTAATCTTCCTTCTTTAATAAGTTCTCTAGTAAGTCAGTGAATGGATTAATTTGCGTCTTGATTTTCCCTCCAAAAGCGCCGCTGCTTTTTGAAAAATTTGACAAGTAGAAGACGCACCGCGAGCGACGGAGGTGGAAAGCGGTCCATGTTTCTCGTGCAGTGACGATAGATGTCAGGAAAATGGCAGGCGCGAGCGGCGACGAACGGTGGTAGGCAGAAAAGTACGAGGGTAGGTTGCCGACTCATCGACTCAGCAAGCCGGAAGGCAGCCGCGCACCTGTCTGTCATCAGCAGCGCCGACTGTCAATCTGACTGACGCTGGCGCACACGCCGACGGCCGCGACCGGCCGAGAGAACCCGCCGCATTCGTAGTGTTTATCTGTCAGACGTGCAGTTGGGGAAATCGAGTCAGGACGAGGATCGAGGAAAACAGACGGACGCCGCACCGAGATACGCCGGTGAGTTGTTTGTCGACCGTTCGTTAACTACGGGGGACAGAGTACACGCGTGAAACGGGAGAAGACGAGAGAAGCCGCGGCGAAAGAAGCAGTGCAGTAGCAACCTGCCGTCGCGTGGACGGTTTGTTTTCGGCCTGTCGGCAAACTCTTTTGAAAAACTGGCAAAATATCCGGAGAATTTTAAGTTTGTGCGATACGCGCGTCTTGACAAAAAGTCGGGAAGCTCTCGTCGGAAATCTCGCGCCTCGTGTTCTCCCTGTAGTCGACGTTCAGCTCGCGGGGCTGCCGCGTGCGCGCGCGCGCGCGTGTGTGCTACTACGGTTAAAGAATACCGACGCATATTTCTTTAGGAGCACTTTCTCCGTTTGACAGCTCGCCGAAGATCGAGGAAAAACGTCAGTGATACGCGAGGAGTTTGGTGGGAAGTGTCTACACCGCGTCTACCTCGGCTACTCCGTTATGGACCATCGTATCGGTGAGTAAGGAGAGAAATAAAAAACCATAAAAATTCGCTTTTGACACACGCTTCCGCCGATCGCGCGGTGACACGCGATCCCGTCCATCGACAATGTCCCCCGATTACCCGCATCCGCGACATTTTTGTTACGCGAGACGCCATCGCCGATGCAGAGCCGAGGGAGAGCGCGGCCAACCAGTCCTGGCTAACCTGATCTAACCAACCAGCCAAGCAGGCATGGCACGTGGTGGCGCGTCGCGGCGCGGACTCGGTTGCGGCCACGGGGCTCACCAGCCTCGCTCCACGGAATCCGCTCCTCGTTATAATTACCAACTGTCATTCTGCTTTTTTCCCTCGCGCCTCTCGTGCGTGCGTGCGTGTTTGCTCGCTCGTTGCGTTAATGCGTGCGTGCGCGTGCTCGTTGCCCCCTTCGATCTTCCTAACCCCCGTTCATACGCCTCTCGGTTTTCTCGTGGCGACACGTTCTTCCCGCGCCCGCGAACAAACTAGCACGTGCCAATGTTGCGTAGAAAGGCGTCGAATGTCATCGCGGAGAATCGACTGCCTACCCCGAGGAATAACGTTTACTCCCCGTCGATCTAAACATTGTTTTTACGAGCGGATGGTTAAAGTCTCTTAGCTCGCCACGTGCTTCGCGGATCGACAAGCGATCCGGAGCTCGTGGGTGAACATTTCGCGTGTATTTATAATTTGACGGGTTAGGGAATTCGGATCACTTGTTATGCAATCGTAACGCGATGTGTATTTTCTTCGGTTTAAAGGTTAAAGTTAAAGTGAGAGCGATTATACATCGAAAGGCGTTTCGAATAAATAGTAGCGTTCCGTGTGCCGTCACATCGGCATCGGTGTTACGCTTGCGTAACGGACGATAAGGATGCGAGGCTGATGTGAGTTAACCGGTGGCGCGAGCGACCGCGTTTCCTCGGGATCCAGCACGCACCTTCGTATTAAGAAGCGAAGGTTAAGCGAGTGTTCTGCTCGCAGACCCGAGAAATTATCATTAGAATGCAATCGGTTTCGGGGGTATGCGTTCTTTTAACTTTGTATTAGATGCGCGTGTATGAGAGAGACGCTCAGAGATAGAGAGAGAGAGAGGAAGAGGGAGAAAAAGATAGATAGAGAAAGAGAAAGAGAGTGTGTTTCTTTCCGTAGAAGTTGCGTACGCGGCACAGCTGGACCGCCTCACGAAGTCGTTCTCAATGTAGGAAAAGTTGATCAGGAATTTACACCTAATGTATTCCACCTACATTCCCTTACACTTGGCCGCAACTTTCTTTTATCTCGCCTCGTACCCTCGTTTACTTTCTTGCGTTTTCGTTTGTAGCTCCCTACGCTCCCTTTCAAATGATAATGTATACCTTTTCTTGTATACTTTGTATACATGCAATTTTCATTTTACATATTTCTATAATGGTGCAACGTCATGGAAAGCGTGAAATAAGAGATAATTCAAAACAGCAGTTCCGAAAATTAATAAATTGTGATATTACACTATCAATGCTATTGTTAACTAAATACTAGAACTCGGTTTTATCAAACATTTGTATGATCAAGGATGATGTAAATTTACATTTCGCCGCGTTGTCAGTGTAATCCTGATAGCACCAAGAAAGATAAGAGGGTGATAGAGCGATAAGGTCCTGCGAGGGGTGCGAAGAAACTAACATCCTTCTCATCGAGAAAATAGTATCACCTTCGGGCGAATTCTCAAGTATTTCGTTGTTCGCGCGTTGCCAGCGAAACAAGTGCAACAAACTAAATTCGAAAACGACGCAGCTGGCATGCGTTAATCGGCGATACGTGATTTAATCACACCTGGCTCTATCTGGCACAGCGGTAACTAAACTAACGACAAGTTCACTTTCGCCTCGGTTCGCGGCAGTGCCACGGAAAGACAGGACGTGGCCGCACGCGTCTCGATTCTAGTCCCATAATCCCGCGGGTAAGGCGACAAAAGAAAAACCGATGTGTTTTCGATTGCTGCAAACAGGGGGAATCAAGTTCGAATTAGAGTCCAAGATTAGCAACTCGGTAAATGGGTCGCGATACGCGCTCTTATCTAGCTTTGGTCATTGGCCAGTAAAACGCCTTAGAGATGATGCTACAGTGTTGTGTAACGCACTTAATAATAGTAGTAGTGGTAATGTTAGCGGTATTCGTAGTGGTACTAGCGGTACTATCATTATCGCAACATCTCTTTCCATCGTAGCGTCGATCGCGTGTATTCCTCGACGATCGTCGTACACGCTTGGGTTTCGTGTACTTTGATATTCGTTCGATCCGATCGAAAGATTGAAATCGCTCTGAAAGAAACGTGCGTAGATAGTAGCTCGTCATTGACGTTCTCTTTCGTTTCGTTCGTAAATTATTCGAGCGAGGCCCGATGCGGAACGGAGTGCGAGGGAAAGAGAGGGAAAGGATGTCAGTGAGGTTAGGCTGGAAGAAGAGAAGCGTGTGCTGTATGGTTCAGCTCTCGAATCAGCTCGAATGCCTGGCGTGACTGCTGTCCCCAGCACTCGTGCCGATACCGTTTCCTGCTTCCCGCGCTTCTTCCACCTTTGTACGCGGGGCAAGTGTACTCCCGTGCTTGCCTCGGCAGCGGCAAAGGGAGGGGTTGAGAGAGAGAGAGAGAGAGAGAGAGAAATATCGAGGACGAAACGAAACGCAGGCCGTCCTCCGTAAAGACGCTGGTGTCGTCGCCGTTGGTGTTACGTAACTTATATTGACGTCGATCTCTTACTATTCCTCCGTGCCGAGAGATCGCGAAAACTTCCGAGAGCTCCTCCTAGTTTCGTTATCGGTTTGCTCGCTCGGCCGATTCAGAGACAACGCGGCCGCTCAAGGTCTACGACTCGCTTAGCTCGTTCTTAATTAGCAGTTTATAGTGGGAAAGCAATGGTATTCGATCTAGAAGTCTCTCCCTGCACTTGTCTCGTTCCACTTTAGGTCATTCGGCGCGAAGAGGCGAAGATCGGCGGAAGCGATCGTTATCAGGCTCTTGCCACTTTTCGTTTGTCATTTCACGCTTTAAGAGAACCGATTGCCTATTGTCAATGAAGATAATGCGAGAGAAAGATAGAGGTAGAGCGGGAGATCGAGCAGATCAATAAATCAACGCCCGATGATCTGTGAATGTCGTAATCTAAAGTCCTTCCTTCCTTCAGGTTATCCAGCGTTCGAGGTTATCGCGTGTAGCGTCGCGAGAGTATAAGGGGCTATCGTTGACGGACGTGAGATACACGTTTGTGCGCACGCTATGCAATACCGGCGACGGTGACGCGCGTGAAACTCGAGTATGTATGCGAGCTACCGTGGAACTCCTCGAACAATTTTCGAGGCGAGATTCCGCCTCGGCGTGCTCGCCTCTTTCTCTTATTTCGTACCGCGTCGCCCAATACCAAACTCTCGTCGCAGAATCATAGGTAGGGTTAACCGAGGCTCCGCTAGCCGAAAAGCTCCAAGTAAGCGCGAGAGCGATGCGTGGCGAGCGCGTGCAGCTAAAGGCCGTAGCTAAAATCGTTCTACGCGCTGACCCACGAGGAATGCCCTCCCCTCTTGGTTCGACATTTCTTTGCGCCTAATGTGCTAAGCGCGTTACCGCTCCGCGCTTCTGTCTCGATACTCGAAACGATTCCTCCCGAGGCTGCCCAGGCATCCTTTTCCGGGCGTCCGGGCGTGCGTCTAATACACTGGCAGGTAGATCTGGAATTTCCGGGTTTACCGGAATTTTCGGAACCCACGCGGTGCGGTCGGGGCGACTTCGTCGCACGTATAAACCTCGCGCGATCTACCCATGTGAGCGTACACGCGTTAACCATGGTTTGCTTATCCAAGACAGTCGTGCGTTTGCTCGACTCTCGATTTATCTCCGTTTCTCGATTATCGGCTGTCGGACCAGCGGCACTGGCACGACACCATTCGGTCGTAGCGAAGCGGAAGGGACGCGGAAAGAGATCGGTTGCGGGGCAAAGTAATGTCCTTTCGCGATAGCGGTGGTGAGGAACGAGCATGGTCGGGAGCCTGGCGGTCGCGAAGTGCCGGTGACCGACACCTCGCACGTTTCCTATCGTCGATCGTTAACGGTCCGCGAGCCACGTCTTATTATTGGTCATTTAAATTTAGAAGGGATATTATTAAAAATATCGACGGGCAGAGCGGGACATTCGCACGCTGTCGGGACGGTTTTGTCGGCTCATTTCGGGCCGCTTCGGGAAACGTCGGAAGAGCTAGAGACAAGTCTAGCGACGAAGGAGGTGGTGGAAGAGTGCGACGTCCGCGTCTTCGACGACGAGAGTCGCGTATCTCCATAGCCCTCCCTCTCCCCCTCTCGCGCTATTCCGTGTCATTATATTTAGAGATACGTGGACCGTAGCACATAGACATCGAGGCCGCGAATCGTCGACGATGTGGCGAGCGTTCTCGAAAGCTCTCCTCTCGGTACGATCGCCATGTACCGCGAGGAATTTCCAAAATCAGACGCTCCGAGCGGTGAGGAGAGATATCCAGGTGCTCGGTTGACCGATCGCATCGTCCTAGCGCTCGTACAATTTCCTATTACGAAATTCTCGTCGATGTTGGTAGGTCATCCGGTCGACCACGCGTTTATCCGTTGAATGGCGGGCGAGAGGTCAGGCCCAGGTTATCTGTCGAACGTTGCATTTAGCTCCTTTTTGGTTCTCCTACTTCCAGCTCCAGTGTTGGAAAACATGTAGTCCTTGCTCGCTCTCTTCACCTCCCTCCCTCCCTCCCAACTTCCTCATTTTTTCAGAGACAGCCGTTCTTCCGGCAATTGGGTCGAGCCCTTGTTCGATTGTGAAAGCGCGCAAGCCGAACCAACCCCACTTGGCTTGACACGCGTTAGCGGGCGGCAGCTAACAAGAGGTACAAATTCGTTCGTCGGCCATACGTGATTCGCTTAAACCATTTAAGAAATCTAGCAAATACGCGCAAAGCATTTAGCGTCGGGTCACTAAACGATGTCGATGGATCGACCATGCGGGATAGACGCTCTCGACGTGCCAATTGAAGACGGAAAGACGTATAGGGGAAATGAAGGAAAGTTTATCGCCGGGTACGCGTTATCGTGTACGTTGATTTCCTCGAGATTGTTTACGAAACGATAACCGCATTTTCACACCGCCTGCGATACGCGCAGAACGGGGGAGAGATAGAGACGGGGAAAAAAAGAAACGAACGAGGGAGAGATAGAGAGGACCGAGAAGAAAAAAAGTCGAAGAAACGACAAAAGGTGGAGCGCGTTTACTTTCTCCGTTAACTCGTGTGATTTACAATATCGTTAGACGCGGCGTCGTCTTGTATACTTTTTTTTCCAGCGGAAGCTTCAGACTCTGTCGTTGATAGGAGCACGTTCGCTATCGTTCGCGAGTAAGTTAGCAGCTAATTCGTATCACGAACCGCGCTAACGGAAGCCCGAGGAAAGCGAAAGGACCGTTCGGCATCGCGAGTCGCTCAGTTGGTCGGAGGTGTGCGATCGAAGAAACTATGATGATTCTTTTGTTTGCGACAAGCTATTAAGATCGTGTATCAAGAATAACCAGCATCAACGGCGTTTGGCTTCTTATCTCATAGGTGATATCGCGAGTCAAAATGAATCTACGTCGCTGATGTAACGTACCTACCGATAAGATAAAGATATTTTCCCGCCGCCCCAAACGAACGAACACATCGGGGATCGCTCGTAACATCGTTTACTTATCTCTTCTTCCGATTTCCGATCATCGAAGAAAACAGTCGGAGAATATTAAACACCGGCGTGTCTTTACAGCTCTTATCCTAAAGGGTCGTATATCCTGTTATCTTTTCTCGTATTTCATCTCTTTTTTTCCTTTTCTTCTTTTTTTGCCACCAACCCAGGTTCACCTTAACGCTCTACAAATACGAGCGCGGTTTCGCTTAGCGCCACTCTTACGCATGACTACGAGCGATAACGATCGTCCCGCGTTATCGTCTATCGTACCCAACGCGAAGCACGAATGGTAATGCCTTGCCTCTGAAAAGGAAAGAAAAAAAAAGAAAAGAAAAAAATTCTCCCCCCGCCGTGCTCGAGAATACCCCAGAAATCATCGTGGCTGATTGAAACGTATTTAAATAAAAAAGAAATTGTCTGCGCCTCGGTGCGCGAGATAATTTTGGTTGGGTGACGTTCGGGTGGGGTGGCCGCAAGAAAGAAGGGAACGGCGCAAGCGTAGGGCCCTCTCACGTAGAGTAAGATGAAACGGCAAAGAAGACCCGGGTGGTGGCGATGGTGGTGGGATGGGAGAGACGACGGAGTCTCTCTCGGAGTAGGCAGCTGTTACAAGAATGTGTTTTCCCGCCAACGAGCAGGAGAGTCTCGCTGGGTGGGGATAGCATACGCTACCGTTACTAGGACGACTGGCCAACGAGACTCGTCGCATGGTTGCATGGTTCGTCTGCGGCGGGCTGAACGGCCGGCAGCCGGGGGTTGGGAGGGAGAAACTCCACGGAGGAGAGAGAGAGAGAGAGAGTGAGTCGAGTCGAGTCGAGTCGGTGGATCGGCGGTAGCCGAGTCGGGGGAGAGCGGGAACTGGGAAAACGCACACACGCGCTAACTCTGTCTCTCTTCTTTGTACGTTGGGTCGCTGTCAAGCCGGCTTCCCAACGCGGTTAGCCCAGTCGCGTTCCGGTCTTCGTGCGGCGTGCCACACGACGTTCCCATCGCGCTCTTTCACCTTCGCCGTTTCGGATAACGCCACGAAAATCGAGTGACAGTAAGGCCTCTCGAAAACTGTCCGCGACAACGTGCGTGCGCGACGAGTGAGGAGAATCAGTCGTAAAGAGTCGTATTGCCGGACGGAAGGTGGAAATATAAGTGCGCGTAAAGAACAGAGGTGCAAGGGACACTGAGAGTGAGACAGAGAGAGAGAGAGTGCGAGAGGAAGAGAGGTGGATTCAGTTTGGCTTTCGAGCCTGATAAAGAGCGTAGCGTGGACACCGAGAAGAGGGGAGAGAGAAAGAGAAAGAGAGGGAAGCAGAGTCACTTTGCAAGTCCGTCAAATGCAGCCGCGCTGGGTACGGCGTCGGGGAACGTCGCCGACATCGATGTTGTTTTCGCTGCGGTGTACGAAGCAGTGCGGTCCGACGGAGGAAGAGAGAATAATACCGCTAAACGTCGTACGACGTTCGTTCGTCAAAACGTCAGTTTTAACCGTGGTGGTGTGCGGCGAGCGGCACCATCGGGGCCCCTGCTCTCGTTCCGTTTGAGCTTTCTGCCGATCGGCGAACACGGGGAACAAGGAAAAAGGGACAAGAAACGTCTGACTGGGGTTAGAGAGGGGAAGAGATAGCAATAGCAATACCAATCGCGCGACGGCGACTATGATAATCGCGATACGATGATACGCGATGATAGGACAAATTCGAGGAGTGAGGAGTGACACGTTTGAGAAAGGGCAGCCGCGCACCGTGTCTCTCGATGTCGTAGATTCCGTCTTCCGTTTAGCTCGTTAGGACGGTTCGACTACCATCGCGAGCAGTACCGAGTCTCGACAACTCTTCTACGAGAGGATAGGAACACGATGCTACCACCGGCAGCAATGCATTTGGAACAGAGATCAAACACCGAGAGGACGTCAGGTACGCAGCAACATCATCATCCGAACCTTCGTTATCGCGATCACGAGCACGATCAGCAGCATCAGCATAATAACCGACATCCGCAAAGACAGCAAGACTACCGTCACCACCATCATCGTCATCGTCATAAGCATCATCATCATCATCATCATCCTCACAACCCCCATCATCCTCATCACCACCATCATCAACGTCGTCGTCGTCGTCACTCGCGACATTCCGACAATCCTCGTACGGTATCCCCGATGTCACCGATAGCGCCGTGCAACGGCGACGACCCGTCATTTTCTCAACACACGAACGTAATATTTCCAACAGGTAAGCGCGCGAAGGGCGACACTCGGCTAAAGTGAAATCGATCTATCCGACTGTCACAGCGGAAGAGAAAGAAAGTAAAAAAACAAAAAAAAGAAACCGTAGGTCGTCCGCCGAACGTTGTCTATATCGAGACCCACTGTGTTGCTCCAAGAAAACGCGCGTTGCGTCAACTTCTCGGGCATCGCTCGTGACTAGCCGGGATGGATTCCCTTGGCGAGTCGCGGCTCCGAGAATTCTTTCGAACGTTCCCTCCGTGTGTCTACGCGCGAACATCGTGATAGAGAATAATCGACCCTCGTGATCGATCATCCGCCTCCATCCACGAGCAACTTGGCTCGGGAAATCGTGCCTGTTGCGCAACCGGCGCCTCGCTCTCCCTCTTCCGCTCCCCCGTCGGATCTAAAACGCGCTCGCTACGCGCCAAACAGAAAAGAGACACGATCGCGACTTCTGTCGGTTGGGACGCGCGTTTCTATCAAGGTTCGTCATTCTTCGTTGCCTCTCCTCGAGCACGTTGCTCCGCGTCGCTCGGCAGAAACCGGAAGCTAGACCTAGATCGAGTAATACCGAATGACAGTCGTCTCCGGAAACGGCGTGCCAATTCTGAAGTTCGCGCAGATCCATTTTTCAATAACGTTTCGTCCCCGATGCAAAAATTCGTGAAGATTCTGATCGAGACATCGGGGTTAGATCATTAACGGGTGGGAATAGAGACGTTTGTCAGTCTCGTAATGGATTTTCATCGTTCCTCCTCACCACGTGGCGCGCTTGTATGCGCGTAAACGCGCGAGAATGACTCTCGGCTAAAGTCGTCGACGGACGGCGTACGACGGACGACGCGCGACGTTTCGACGGTAGACGCTCCACGCTTGACGGGAAGGAGGGATGGCAGGCGGCGAGAAACGCGAAGCGGAGTGGGGCGCGTATATACGTGCATGTGCTCGACAATCGAGGATCCCTGTAGGAAGACCTGTAAACCCCGTGGCATGGTTTTAGCCAGAAGCTTCCGAGCCGCCGTTTTTCGTCGTCGCCACCACCGTCGCCACGATAGCCATAACCACGTGCTCTCCGGGAGCTGGAGAATGAAATTTGACGTTTCCACGATTCGCAACGGCCATTGGCAGAATTGCGCTATGTCGCTAGAATTTATTAACGACACCTTCCATCCACCATTCCGCGTCGCTCGGGACGTTATAGAAATTAAGCTGGATAGATCGAACGTAGCGGAGGGTGCGAGGGCCATTGTTCTCATTGTTCGGAAATTTATCGATACCCGTGGGTAACCCGTTCGACTAGACCCGACGATGATCCTGCGATTTTCGTTATCGACTCGAGTTATCGGGAATAAGTAATACTCGCCGGAGACATCGGCGACGTACGGATGCCGAAAGACGTTGCATATGTATTTGCGTTTTACGCGCGTAATCGTTGTATTCAATGCAAAATATGCAGGGCAATGCGTGCGCAAACAGATGTCACGAAGGTTACCGTTAGCCACGTCCCTCCTCGAGTTTTTCAGTAAACGTGTCCGAGGAAAAAAGCCGTCTCCCTGGTTGCCTCTTTCTCTTTCTCCCTTTCTTTTTTCTTTTTCGAAATCGTTGAGTTATTTCGACCTATTCGAGTTGAGAGAAAAAAAAGGAAAAGACAGAGAGTGAAACAGTGCGAGGGAAAAGGCGCGAGGTGATTAGGCCCAGTTTTTTTTGACACGGTCGTACGCCTCGCGATCGTCGAAGCTGCTTAACGAAGAACCGATTTAGAAGGGCCGAGGATGGAGCCCTACGCGTGGTAGTTGTTCCGAGTATAGAGAGGTCGCCGCTAATTAACGTCTCGTCGCACTGCTCTTGGAGTTAGTCCAAACGTGTTACGGGTCATCGACTGCCGTTACGATGTTTCTTTAGAAATACTTCGAATCGATCGCCGATAAAACTTGCTTTCGAAATGTCCTCAACCGTGCTTTCGAAAACCAGCGGACAGCGGCTGGCCCGCGGAATGGCATACCTTGCGGATTGCGCGACGCGACGCAACGTTTTTAAATTGTTACGTCGAGAAACGTTCGGCGCCATGTGGCTCGTTGCGCGTTTCTCCGTCGTCTACCTTGCGCTTCGGGACACACCGTTGCTGTTTCCAAGAGTTTCGTTTCTATCTTTCATCCCTTCTCGGATTGCCTCGTTACCCCGAAGAAGGGACGAAGACGAAGCCCGCGGGCCTAGAGCGTTGCGAGTCGAAACTCTTGCTCGGCGACGGTGCTCGAGGTTTAAGGTGGACTCGCAAATTCACCCGCGACCTTATGTAAATTTAGCTCGATCGAGGATGCCACGCGGAGGAAGCGAACCGAGCAAACGGTGATCACCGCGAATTCTCCTCTCTCTCTCCGTCTCTCTTTCGCTTTCAATCGGCTCGGTAAATTATCGTCGAGCCGACTCCTCCCGGTCGTCCGCTGGACGGCGCTTCTCCTCGTTGCATCCTGTTGTTCGTCGTTTTTGTCACCTCTGCTGCAACCGTCGCAATAGCCGTCGTCGTCTGGTCGCGAGAAGCTTGGATCCTAATTTTACGCCGTCGGGTTACTGGACCTTACGTAACCGCAAACTCGGGTGCTAAGATTAGTCGGCCATACGGACTAACCAGGATCGTAGAGTTAGTTTCTCGAGATTCGGTTTCACGCGCAAATGGGAAAAACGTAATTGAACGTTCGGAAACGAAAGCGGTGGGTGGGAGAAGATATCTAGGCGGTCTACGGTCACCTCGACGTTATCCACCTGCCAGGTTCCTTCATACCCGATTTTCTTTGCATTTTAACTTGATTACGCGAGGTCCTTCGGTCCACGATTGAAAAATGTAATTGGGTTCTTAAAAGCGAATGGCAGAATTGAAGACAAAAATTAGATATGTCTCTGTCTCTGTTATCCACCTTCCAGGTTTCTTCATCCCGATTCACTTTGCATTTTAACGTGATTACGCGAGTTCCTTCGTTCCACGGTGGAAAATTGTAATTGAGTCTTAAAAAACAAACGGATTGAAGAAAAAAATGAGATATCTTTCTGTCTCTATTATCCACCTCCCAGGTTTCTTCATCCCCGATTTTCTTTGTATATTTACTTGATTACGCGACACCCTTCGTTCTCACAGTTGAAAAACCTAATTGACTCTTCAAAAACGAACGAAAGAATCGAAGAAAACAATTAGATATTATTTTCCCATTAATTTGATCCATCTTTGGAGAATTTTTCATCCCCCATCTTTCTTCGCGTTTCACTTTGGATCACTGAGACTCCCCTAACTGATTCGCCGTTTAAAACACGTAGCTAAAACCTGGGAAACGAACGGAAGAATTGAAGTATAAACTGTGGCAACATTCCATCGCTAATGTTATCCACCTTCCGTATCGCTTCTTCCTCGGCGTCTCTTCTTTTTAACTTGGCTCGACGAGAGGCTTCTATCCGCGTTGAGTGAATTTTGTGACTTTGTCTTTGTAGAATCGTCGTCTCTTTCTCGCTCGCTCGCTGGTTCACGCGCTCATATTCGTTTGACGTAGTCGAAATCTGCCCGATATCGCGACTAAATACGGAATGAGCGCGCGAGACGATATTTATTTTCGGAAGCGAAAAATTCTAGCCTTGTAGCATTATCTAGGTACTCGGCAACGTGGGTAGGCGGATGGAGGGGAAGGGGAACGTCAAACTCGTAGAAAGAAAAAGAAAACAGAAAAAGGAAAATGGAACGTTACGTTCCATTTCGTTTATCGTCTTAATTTTCTCGACGTCAACTGACTTCTTCTTTCATTTCTCCCGAGTCCTCGTTAATTTCGGGGAGCTGACCGGCTACTCCTATTTCAAGGTTGAGCGGGAGCAATTCATTGTCCAACATTACGCCGGATTGCAAAATGATCCTGACCAAGCTTAATTTTGGCATGAGTGAAGTCTAATGACACTTGGCAGTAGAACCCAGGCGCGCTTAGTAATACCGATTCAATTTCGTTTCGATACGGGAACGCGGAAGCGCGACCGCAAAAATAGCTTCTTTTCAGAAGAGGCGGGCTGTCGAAAGATTAGGGGAAGTCGTTTTAGCCACGCAGGAGGAACGATCACTCCGATTACGAAATTCTCCTCTTCTACCCGGCTTTTACCTTCGCCTTTACCTTTATTCTTGCCTTCACCTTCGCGCACGCCTTCCCTTTCGCCTCTGCACGGTGCATTCGCGTCTGCATTCACCTTCTCTTTCTCCTCCTCCGTTTTTGCCTTCACCTTCGCCTTCGTAATCGATCTGTCAGCCACGCGGATAGTTTACGCAGTAACTAACGTAATGGCAAATGGTTTCGCGGTGATCCCCGCCGAATGGCGAAACGCCTCGATTCGCGAGTCCGGCGTTAGAGACAGGGGTCGAATGAGAGCTGTTCGTCGCGTCTCATGCTCCCTAGAGTTCGTTGGCCTTTATGTGGTTTACTCTCTTTGAAGGCAGTGATTATCGATTATAGAGGCCCTTTGCGAAAGCACGTTCACTATTCTTCCCGCCAGGTAGGGGCGGCTCGCAGTTTAAAGTCGCGTCGGGGAACAGAGGAGTAAGGGTCGTTGAAAGTTTGCGAATAACGTTTCCTCTCAACTTTGTTTGTAATTTCGTTGGTAGATCGCGCGAGTTCCGTCTTTCTCTGCGCGAGGAGGGAACGGGGATGTTTTATTATACGTTAAAGCCGCGTAACAGTATCTCTTACTATGGCCAACTGAGCGCTCGGCGATCAGGTACGCGGGACTATAATCTCATTGAGAATAATCTGGCGGTTTTGACGCGGAGCCAGGAGGATTACTCGCATGATCTAAAAGTAAGGCGAGTACGAGGACTCTCGTCCGAGCGGTGGACGAACCGGTCGCTGGCGCGCCGATCGTAACGAGAGTGGTAAGGGGAAAAGATTTAAAGACGATCCCGTGCGTTTTTGTTTTCAGGAAGAGAACGGTTTCCATCGTCGAGCAGTACGGACGACGATCAAAGCGGATCCGACGCGGAACACGAATCGGGCACGCTACGCGGCAAAGTCCATTCCGGGATACTCCACCACTCCGGCACGCATTCCGTGAGGAAACGCCGGGGAAATCTGCCGAAGCACTCTGTGAAGATACTGAAGCGATGGCTCTACGAGCATCGATACAACGCGTATCCGAGCGACAGCGAGAAACTGACGTTGAGCCAAGAAGCGAATCTCACGGTGCTCCAGGTATGTACGCCCAGCGTTCACGGAGATTGGACAATTGTCTAACGTCAAGGCTATTCATGAGCGTAGGTTTGCAATTGGTTCATAAACGCCAGGCGACGAATTCTACCGGAAATGATTCGAAGAGAGGGACACGACCCACTCCAGTACACGATATCTCGCCGCGGTAAGAAGATGCCCGCCGGAAGTCATCAGCAATCTGCCGGACTTGGTTCGAGATCTAACCAAAATTGGGACTCACTGGCCGGCATGAGCGCTCCGAAGCGTAGCAGGGATCACGACTACGAGGATCCCGTTGGACTGATGTATCGGTTAGTGCGCTTGCTCCTTTATTTCTTCCGTATCCCTCCGACGGTATCGATAATATTGAATATTGTTTGTAGAAGCGAGGAGGACAGTCCGAATGATTACGAGAGCAGTTCTCACAGCGAGGAAGAGCGCCCGACGACCCAATGGCCTAGCGTGATCGTTTATCCGTATTCGGAGACGAAAGTCGAACAGAACGTCGGGCAGCTCGGTGCTTACGAAGAGGCGATCGCTCATCCGGCGCGACGAGGGTAAGCATCGTGTTTTTTTCCTCGACACCGCGGTGGCCGCGGTGGCTGGCTCCTCGGCGCAACGATCGCCCGAATCTCTTTTGACCGATATTCGCGTTTTCTGCTTTCAGAGACGAGGACGAATCGTCCATGGGTAACGAAGCCGCATATTGGAGCGCGCCGAGACAGCATCTCATGCAAACTCCCGACGTGCAACACGAGACAGAGGTTTATAGTACGCGCAACGCTCATAGTCCTCATTCGGACGAAACGCCCCCGCCGACTCCGCCCGAAGAGGACAAAGACAAGTTCAAGTGTCTCTACTTATTGGTCGAGGCTGCGGTCGCCGTCCAGGCGCGGGAGAAGGAACGCGAGGGGACCGTACCGGTTTAACCCTCGCCGTCGCTCGTCGTTGCTTTCAAACCGAATCTGTGCCGTAACATCCTCCGCCAACAGAATCCTCCCTATCGTCCACATCCTCCCGCTCACTCCGTCTTCCCTCTCAAATTTCCTTCCGATTCCGGGTACGCGAATTCCAGACGAGCGGCACAGGGAGGAGCGCAATTGTTGTTAAATTGATTCGCGTGCGAGCTACATTCTCGCGGTCTACGCACATAATCTCAAATTCTAGCACGTTGTTCGAATCACCGCGACGAAGGTCTCGCACGGTGATCACTGGGAATTTGAATCGTGCACGTCTCGGCGATCATCGTCGGGAGTTGAGCACGGGGTGAGAAAAACTTGAGTGTACACCGCAAAAGGACGGCGATGCAGCTACCCCGGCGGTCGTGGCCGCTGTTTCTTCGCCGCAGGACTAATAATTGCCGAGGGAATGCGAATCGAGTGCGATACCTGGACGAAATATCAATTGGAAGCTCGAGGAAATATCAAGGTCTGTCCATGGTGCGCTGCTCGGCTCGCCGAACATTGTACTCGGTGAGACCTGTTCAATCTCGAAGAACAATCCTACTTGAATGAGGGCGCGATTTGATTTCGCCTCGAGGATAGTTATACGTATTACGTTTATCATAATTATTGCCGGTGGAACGTATACGGTCGAAAGACGAGTAAGTGCCAAAAAATGTTATATTCCGTATAAAAAGATGAGACGTGCCGAGTGAAGCGCGATCTAAAAAGCTGTATGTCAGACTAATAGATGCACTGGAGGGTTCAGCGAAACAAAGTCTCCGTGATAAAACTTGAAATTTCGTGACTACTAGTGTATCACGGACGTGTGCCTTTTCCGAAGCTCAGATCTTTTTCCGACGGAGAGAGAGACGGCGAGAAACATCTCGAGGGAAAAAAAAGCCAGGGATGTGAGAGAGTATCGCACGAAAGTTTCTCGTCTTCCGAAAACCGTCAGCGGTCGGAGGCTCTTTCTGCCTCCCACCTCGCGTTTTCGAATTTTTGGCTGTAAGCGAATTTCGCAACAATTTTCTCTCTCTCTTTCTCTCCCTGCCTCTCTCCGGTACCGCGAATACTCGCTGAGAAACATAGAATTAAATCATACTTATCGAGCACGACGCTCCGCGGTACTTACTTCCGCTTTTATCCCCGCTGTAGTTGGGGGATTCATTGCAATGCTTTGTCAGCTCGATCAATTTGTCGGTTTTTACGCGATTTTTGCGATGCCGAGTTCTCGTACCCGTTCGTTCCCGTATTCGCGTTGACGCAGAACGGATAAGACTGCCGGGAACACACATCCGTCTGCCAATGCATGGACATTTTTTCTTCGGAAACGTGCACCGACGCCGTCGTTGGTCAGCTACACCGTTCATATCTTTTTTTTTCTTTTTTTTTACCGCGAGGGAGTTTTGTCGTTGAAATTGTTCCGTTACGATCAACATGAGACTCGCCCCGGCAATTTGTTAATCGTACGTGGGATAGAACGAAATGTATGAAAATATGCTTGTTGAGAGTTTTGTAGAAATATGTAGAGGTACGTACCGAGACAAGTACGTACGTATAGAGTATAGAATTATGCCTACTGACAGCTACACCTATGTCTACTACGTTTACGTAATATGTTATACAGAAATTGACGTTACGAAAAATTCGTAGGTTGGTGGCGAGCGCTACGAAATATGGGCCGAGCGTAAAAATATCGTTGGTACAAACGCCAAAGACTTACTTAACCGTTAGTTATATCAGATACTTAAGTTCTTTAAGCAGATTTCAGGAGTAGACGAGAGACGTCGATGCCGAAAACAGAGAGAGTAAACGATTGTTTGTTGTGTGCCCGTGCGAATGGACGTGAATATGTGGTGAAAACAAAAAACGAATCTAAAAAAAACGTGCCTCAAACGCGATTTATCGTGTTCTTTGTTGCATGTGTCCGTGGAAGTATGAATGTAAAGACGCGAGCGTGGATCGGTGCGCGCGCGCTCGCGCACCGATGCGCG
The DNA here is from genome assembly GCA_933228935.1 of Pemphredon lugubris. NCBI lineage: Eukaryota > Metazoa > Arthropoda > Insecta > Hymenoptera > Crabronidae > Pemphredon > Pemphredon lugubris. Next base: position 38,703,225 of record OW121819.1, on the reverse strand, counting down.
TGCTAGACCGAAACCGTGTTCAAAACAAAACAAAGCTGTTCGATGTACAAAATACGATTCGAATTTATTTTGATATCGCGACGATCCTCGCGATCGCAAGATCGCCTCGCTACAAAGCGTTAGGAAGATCATTTTTACTATCTTAAGGTGAAGGTAAGGTCTCTCTCCGAGTGAAAGCGAAAAGATCGCCGGAACCCGATATCGCGCGCAAATTCAGAACAATTCGTATTGAAGCGAATTTCATCGAATCCTCAAAGTTCCTAAATCTTTTAATATTCGCTCTGTCGGAGAGACCGGAGAGAGAGAGAGACCGGGAGAGACGGACGAAACGGACGAGCGCGTATGTAAAAAAAAGCGTTGACCGTTATCGCGACACGTTATGTAAAAAAAAAGCAATAAGGGTGCCTTGCTCGGACGTTCTTAACCGCGTACCGATACTAATCTTTAAGAATAATCAACGTTAGAGACCGTTCGCCGAATTCGTCGATTTATTTCGATTGCATTCATCGCGTGCGATCCACGAAAAACTAAGAGTGAAAGCCTACCTTCGTGTCCTCGCTTTAACGATCTCTTTTCTTCTTTTTTTTTGTTGTCTTTTTTCGTTTAAGAAATAAGAGAGAAGTCGCCCGTGAAAAATTAGCGATCGAAACGCTGAGCGCGTTCTTTCGTTTAACAAGCAAAATCAGCCGTCGTTCGCGAAAGACGGTCCGTTCCCGCCGTATCAACGGGCACCGCGTCCCACGGGAACGTGCGCGCCCCGCGTCCACGTTTACCCCTCCCTGCTTTTCTATCGAATAACGAACTATCGTGAGCGTCTCTGTCCGATTAGCCTAGCAGAGAGAATCTAGCGTGGACGTCGCCGGGAAGCTCCGCCGCGCTTCCCGCTTCGAGCTAGGAAAGAATGATCGCTCGTTAATCAAGTACTTTCCCAAGTACAGTCGCGTGTACGTACAGGTGCCATAAAAGGACGGTACGGTCGTAATGTTAACATCACCCGCTATCGATAAAAAGAAATGATCCTATTTAAAGATACGTTATTGACTATTTTCGGCGATAAGTATGCGCCTTGTTTTTGCCTTTTTCTTTATTTGTACGCGATTCGTTTCATGTTGTACGTGTCCCGCGAGTGCGTCTGTACCGAACGCATTCTGACGCTATCTATCGGCGCGCCGAGGGTCCCTTGCATTTTCTATTTTACCCCCCTCCCCCTATCGAATAACATAGCCGGGACGTACCCTTCGGGGCCCGATAGACGTGTCAGAGCACGCAAGCCAGCTCGCCCACGCGGGCCCTCCGAGTAATTTAGGATTAGTGGTATTGTAACGTATTGTTCGCAGACCTACAATAAAGTATGTTGTGAATTTTACAGCTACGCCTTTTACCTCTTTCTTTCTCCCTTTCTTTCTTTCTCTGGAAGTGGAGCATTATGATACGGAATGTGATCGAGAGATAGAGATCGATCGCGTGCACATCGCGATGATCGGCGATATCGGGTAGTCGAAAAATGAGCGCAAACCGAAGCGGGGACCGTTCGCGAGGTAAGGCCCCTCGAGGAAGGGGCAAAGCGAAGGAGGACAAAAAGGGGCTCGTTTCGGCGGTGCGTGTATCGACGCGGGAGAACGGGCATGAGAAGTGTCAGTGCGAGTGGAACGAGAAGCACGACGCCGCGACGTAACGGAGGCCGGCACACGGCGATCGGGGAAAGAGCGTTAAAGGAAGCGTAAAGTCGAGCCCGAGGAGCGGTCAGTCCCAGTCATACGGAGTTACTCTCGGTAAACCGGTAAACTGGTGAACGCGTACCTCGCGCACCGGCGCAATCGCGCACTCGCGCCTAATCTCGGACTTTAGTGCGCGGAACCTTATTTATTATTCTCAAGAGTACGGAAGCCTCGAGTGGAGTCCAAGAATACCGAGGTGTACCAGAGCGCAACGGCGCGAGGGTGTTGCGATATAGAACAAGATCGTCCACGATTAAGACTCGAAGGTACGTTTCAAATAACGTCGGGGAAGAACGGGCGGCGCGAGTCCCGTCGATCGCCGGTCGATGAGTCGGGAAGGGATCACACGTTGATTCCGGTGTAACCTTTGTAGATTGACGGCAAACAACACATCCGTCGGCGCAATTATGCCATAGCCCTGTTAATCAGCGTGCATCAAAATTAGCCCAGTTAACGTCCGACGACCGTGCGATGACCGTTCTCACCGGCGCAGAGAACGGCAACGATAGTCGGCGGCGTAGCTGCTAAAGAAACGGCTGAAGGTACGTTTCGCGCGGATCAATCGACACGTAATATTTATTCGGCAAATTTTTTAATTCTTCCCGGTCTACCGGCCACGAATGATAGGCGCGCCGATCCGAGCGTTCTCGCGTCATTTTTGTCGTTCCCCTTTTCCTCGTCCACCTCTCTCCATCGACGGGTCTAATGACCGAGGCGAGAGAGAATCTTACCTGCCAATTTCATAGGCCTCCACGAAACCCAGATTTTATATCACGCGTGCACAGGTGTACGTACCCGCGCGATAGACCCGCGACTGGTTTCGAGCCCGAGTCCTGGAATCGAGCGTGTTGGGCTCCTGCGGTATCTGGGCCGTAACCTCGGCGCGTAACGTCTTCGGCGCGGCGAGTTTATATCCCGATGATTTGACTTGAAAACTTTGGCACAATTCTCCCTCCCCCACTCGCCGACCCCACTGTTTCCGTTAGCTACTCTCGCGCGCGTTCGGGGATACTTGAAATTTGATTTACGGCGATTTTCCCGCTAAAACTTCCCCGGTATTTCGAGTATCTTTCCTCGCGTATGCGGTAATCAGCGATCCGTGTAGCGCACCGCGGATATTGATAGCGATATCTAATAAAAAAAAAGAAACGAAATACAGCTATCAGCCCAATGATCGCGCCAAAAGACGATCATCCCCGGCGATCGATCTTCTCCAAAGGTTCGCGAGCACCGGGACGGCTCGCTACGACGAGTCTACCGTTAATTCCCCGTATAGAAGCCACTGGGTCAGGAATTTTCTGTATTTTCATAGAAACGGGCATAAATGCACGTCCCGTACTTTTACGAACCATGTTGGTGCGACGAGATCTGGTCTCGCCACTTCTCATCACCTTCTGGGCATTTTTTCCCCAACACCCGGTGCTGAGTCCCGTCCGAGCTGCCAGCCGGGACCGGATAATCTCATCGCGGATAAAACTTCACCTCGTCGTTCCCCCGTCCCCCTCGATTTACCCGCTAATCTCTACGACTCGATCATTCGCTTTATCCTCGACGGCGAGCCCGCGCACCCCCGGCTCACGGTGGAAGGTAGAAAAAAAAAGAATCAAAAGGAATCCTCTCAAGGATAAAGCGGCTGGCAGGCGGCTAATTTTCGTCGTCGCGCGTACCGGTTTCGCGACGCGGGCTAACGGTCCGAACAGAAAAATGTAGGTTCGCCGAGCGATACGATTCGGGAGGTAATTGCGGCCCTCGTTCGATCCGGCGTCGGTGCGCTCCCCTCCTCCCCCGTACGTTGCGTCGGTGTGCCGCGGGGACGTTCGGTGGGTATCGCGGGTATGTATGCCGGCCGCAATTTGTATTCCGCGTGATCCCGGTCGAATAGCCCGTGTCCCGCCTTCTCATTCCCCGCGGGGTCGTTCGTTACGTGCCGCGAGAACCCGCGCGTTTCGTGTCCCCTGTCCCGCGGACTCCCTTCTCGTCGCGCCGCCCGATGATAAACGCGAACTGGTCCCTGGAATCGTCGTTAAACGGGCCCGGGGCCGGACACGGCCCTTGCCGACGCGACCATAAAAGCGTTACCCTCGGAGGAGGAATATCCCCCGTCCGGAGAGACCGGCAAACGTATACCAGACACGTTTCAACGTTTCGTTCGCGGCTCGCAGCTCGTGCGCCCTACATTTATTGTGATTTCAATTCGTATCGCGCGCACGGGGGCATCTTACGTGCGCTCGTACACGCTCGTACAGAACGCTCGTACGCCTCGATGCTGGAACGCATCGCGCACGCCTAACGGGAACTTCCTTAATTCGCGATCCTCTCAGCGGCATTCTGGCTTTACCCCGCTTTCGCTTAGCCCCGGCATTTTTTCTAATCGCCGACATAAACGCTCATTTTCGCCCCGGATTTTCTTAGCGCGACGTCCTCGCCTCAGGCGGTCCGCGCAGCGTCGAGTGTCTCTCGGTATCCCCTTTGTAATTCGGGGTAACTGCGTTGTGCGTTCAGGTGTGTCTTCTCTGGGCTAGAGAAGGAAGGAAGTGAGAGACGGAGGAAGGATGGAGAGGAAGAGGAGGCTGACGGCGTTACTCGGACTGTTGTTCTTCCTGAAGTGTTGTAACGCCGAGAGCACCGGGGATGACGCTTCCTATCGGCGATCTTCCCACCATCGGCAGAAGAGACTGTTTTGGATAACGAACGACGGTCGGATAGCGTTGCCACCGGGTACGGTGATGACTATAACGCCAACATTGGCGATGCCGTTCGTCAGGTATCCTCCTCATGGTTTTCTCAGCAACATGACCATTAGCCTACCTTTTACGAGTGAGTCAAGACGTATTTTTTCATTTCGCTTAATTTAATCATCCGTCGGGTGTAATCGATCTGGGAGATGAGTGGAAAATTTGTATACGACTATCGGTGAACTTTCTTCCCCGTCTGTTATTAATTAATTCTTTGCGCGTTGCTTTTGTGGGACGTACTTTTTAATCATGGAACAAAACAAACGGGTTGAATGGAAAGTTCAATGTGCGTCACCGATGACAAACGTGGGACGGATAAGGAATATCCAAAGAGAAGTGTTTCGATTAACCGTAAGTTTTATCAAGGATAGTTGTTATTAAAATTCTAAGATTGATCGGCCACTTCGCGAATCTTATCACACGTGTCATTACGATCGTTATTAACTTTTAAAATTGGCTAATTTACAAAGTTATACCTTACCTGCGTCACCGCTCGCGCAATAATGCGTTCGAAAGAAAAAAAAATATTTCACTCACCTATCGAACCAATCGTGAACCAACGGAGGGTTAATTAAACAACAGTTCCACCGGCTTAAATAACGTCGGTTAATTCGATTAACCGTTAGTCCTTCTTTTAATTACTCGCCTCGCCCGTCTCGCAGTCGACTTCGACAAACTCGGGCTGACGGACAACGAGAACCCTTACGGTGTTTTGCCTACGGCGTTCGACGCTCGAAGAAGTCGGGAATCGATTGCCACCGCCACGGCGGAGTTTATCGCGGCGTTCGTGAGACGACAATTTCGTAAGAGGGAAGTCACGGATGCACCGGAGAACGCTTTTCACGGTGGTGAAAGGGCACTTCTTTACGTCACGGCCGAGGACATGCTCGCTAATTTCGGATTGAACGGGAAAGCCTGTCTCCTGAGAGCGATCTGCGAGGTCCAAGGTCATCCTCTGAGCAACTTTGGCCTCATCGGCGAAATGCTCAAGCTGTTCTTCACGTAAGAAGACCGCTTCGCTTCGACGATTCTCTCATCAGTCTTCTTTATATGTTGGATTTATCCTAGTGTCCATCACTTTAGAACGCTAACTTTATCTTTGCACCCTTTTTAAATCATTCGTCGAATCGACAAACTATAGTGTAAAATGTACATAAACCTGTTGAAATTACTGTGATTCCTTTTTCTTTATTATATTTATTCAATAACTAAATTATATAAAAAATCATGCTAAGAATAATCAGTATAGAAGTATCAGCGTTAGCCGAATCGACGAATGGTTAGCGATCTGGGGTTAGCGGATTATACCTAGTCAGGAGGCTGAAAAAAGATAAATTATGGGGATTTTTTTTTTAGAAATCGGTAGCATATATTTGTACAGAAGTTTTTGTATTTGGAAAAGTGACATTTGAAGCGCAACCCATTATTGTTCGTTTGAAAATATTTATTAACAACAAAGTTACAAAATTGTTCATGAAGTCTTTCTTGATCAGCTGCTTTTGCGGTGAGAATTTTCATCCGATCAACTTAAAATATTCAGGGAATATATCTAAGATGTTACGCTTTCAGAAAATATAATTCCTGAAAAATCGATCTTTTATTTTTGTAACTAAGTATAATCCTTTAATTGTTCGCAAACGATAATACGTCCGACCCCACGAGATCGTTGAGCCACGTCTGCGAAGGGTTGAGGGATTTAATCACAAGACAAATAAAATAGCATTCTGTTCTATTCCCCTAGTCTGCCGAGTAATTATCGTTGATCTTTAAACATTCCGCTCGTTTGCTTTTCAGTGCCAGCAAGTCCCCGTTCGCGAGTCTCCTGGAGGACTACGTCGAAGCCGAGAAGAGAGGAAAGTTTCACGGAGAGTGTTGGCCGTACTTCAAGGACTGCCCAAAATCGCTGTTCTTACCGTCGGAGAATAGATACACGTACGTCGTTACTTTGGCAAAGGATGAAAGATTGGATCGAAGTTCGTCTAGTTCGAAAGAACTGTTCTTGAATTCCACGCGATTCTGTATTTCAGGAAGGATGCGAATGACGAGACTCCCGATGCGAGCGGGGCCGAAAGTGAGAAAGATTGGGTTCCCCCTGCGATGAAAGACAGCTGGGAGACGCAGAGGAATGTCAGAGTTCCACGAAACGCGAGGCGCACGATGCAGCCTTCCATGTAGTTATACGCGCAACATAGACATACGTACATACACATCAGTCCGAGAGAAGTTTCGAAGGAAAATCGTGGTATTTAATGAATATGTGCTTCGCGAGAAATACCTTTGGCGCACCTTGTTCGTGATAAATGAAACATTACGCTTTATAGTTTGTCACTATCGTTAAAGCGGGCACGCATTTGAAATGGAAAATAGATATGTCGTATAGTCCGCTTGCATAATGGTACCCATCGAACCGCGTGTACCACCGATGGCAGAAAGACAATGCCGTTATTATATACGCTGATAACGTATATTTTATAATAATTACTAAATATAAAACATTATTATTATTAAAACAAAGAGGTAGTGTTCAAAATGCACCGCGGAACAAAACAAATGTTGTGAACGCTAAACTTTCCACTAACAATAATAATATTGAGTTAATAATAATGTTTTCGATCTAGTATGCGTTACAAAATGTACGTTATTAGCGTATGTAATAATTAATCACCCGTGACGCACGTCGGACTGAACACGTTAATAAACATAGTTAAGATACACACCGTGCGGGCATTGATGTAAATACGATTATTGCTGAGATAACAATTTAATAACGCGCACTTCATCAACTTTATCTCAGAAATGTAACGTAACGTAACGTACGATCGCACAGCGATACGGATCCATTTGCGCGAAGCATATATTTGTAAAGTATGAAAGTCTTTTCGAAGCTACCAGCTTCCTCGAGAAGCACGGCTGGCGTGCATTCGAGCTGATAAGAAACCAAATACGCGTTCTACGCTTCTCAGGCCCGCGTCTGGGCCGCATTGCGTCGCGTGCGAAACTACGCGACGACGTTGTATCGCCATAGTAGGTCTAGTAATCTCTCTCCGTCGTTCTAATATTACGTTCAGTAGTTAGCGTGCAAATCTTTCAGATCGCAAGTCGCGACGGGTACGTCCACGCTCGAATTTCCTTGAGAATTCGGTCCGATAGAAATCCGCAACGAGCGTAAACGTATGCTACGATCTCAACGTGCGATAGATAAGACTCTTTGTATAAATGCGAGCTAACGCTGGAATAGCGTCGTTAAGTCACTTCGTCTCGGCGAAGAGAATTATTAATAAAATAACCGGATTAATCGAGAGTGAAATAAAGTTCTGTCCCTTCTCGTGCAATGGTGTGTTGCGGGTATGAAATACGCGCGAATCTACGCTGATAGCGGTAGAATCGATAAAGCGACGGAGTGTGCGTGCACGTAGCGAGGTAGTACGAAAACCACAACCGCGGACTCGTTCAGTGGAGTGGTCCGAGGGAGAGGACATAAGTAGCAGCGCGAGCAGCACGGTAAAGGGTTGGCGGAGCGTGCATTTCGGTCAGAGTCGTTTACATTCGTTCGCGGGCGTTTGCATTTGTGTCGAGAGTAATTGAGTGCGCTTCGCGTGAAGTACGGCCGTATCGTTTTGGACGTTTGCAATCGTAAGAGGCTTTCAAGTACACGCGGGGTTTGGCGTTAATGTTTCGGCGCTCTCGACGCACGGGGCGCTGTTTTACGCGCCGACCTCCGCGAAGGAGTTTGTTTTCGCAAGATTTCCCTTTTATCGTCCGCGATATCGCGCTAATAAGCGATTGATAGGAAATCTCATCGAATCGCGCGATTCGCGAAATACGTCTCTCCGCATTACCATTTGGTAATCACTCCTGTCGAGGGATACGTTTGTGGTTAGGATATGATCTAACCTAGAAATTCAACGAGATCAAAGGCATACCGTGTTAATCGATCGTGGAACCGAAGCGGTATGCATTGCGAGGCGTGTAGCGTAAAATTCACTTTGTTTAAACGAAAGGTAACGAAGAGAGATGCTCTGGCGCATTGGCAGATTCGTAATCTCCGTCGGTTGCTCCTTTCAGAAACAATGTACGGATTGTTTGAGGCTGTTTTGCTCCGAATGCGTGATCAAGCGGCTGAACAAGATGCTGAGCTGCGACAGCTGCAGTGTGTTGTCACGGAGGCCCTTGGTCCGGAGTCAAATCGTTCAAATCCGTTCTAGGGACTTGCGGCAGTATCTTTTGGCGAAGAAAGTCTGCGTGAAGGGCTGCATCGGTACGTACATGCGTATGTACGCCCTAAACCCCCATCCCCGAGATGCGATCGCGATCCAATCACCGCGCCATGATTTCCCTCCATTTCGTTTCCGGCGAAATACATGTCGTTCTACAAATTAATTCATTCCCTCAAATTCTGTTAGCTGTATACTCTTATTTCAGAGAAAGACGACTTGGTAAGCCTTTTGATGTTATTCGCAAATGGAACTAACTATCGTTCGAACGCCGAGCCCGAGGCATATACGAGGTCAGGAAATACGAGCGAGGAAGCTGTGTACGTTTTGTTTTATCGAACAGTGGGTATATGCGCGAACACTCGAACATTACGATCTAACAGCGCGATCGGTTTGCGCGTGACGGGCATTTTTCGAAAGATAATACGCGACGACATTCGATATAGGAAAGAAAGCTATCGTAACCCCAGCCGCGTGTCTCGAGGATGGTGGCTAGAAACGGAAGGAAAGAAAAAACAGAAACAAACTAGATCATTTAATTTCAGCAATAGTTTTGCCGCAAGCCCACCGCAACGTTCGGAAAACTCGGAGCGACACGTTCGTCCGGAGCCGTTGAATGTCGAGCGCGCGGAGAGCAGTCAATCTGGTCGAACCGAGAATGAAACACCCGAAGTCACGAGAGTCGGCGAAGTCGCGATACAGGAAGTCTCCGAAAGCGATTGTGATCGAAACGGCGAATCGATCGACGAACCGGTACCTCTGATCACGGAGCAGGAAGACCCTCCGTCAGATTCCGAGACGCAGAGCACCGAAATTTTTTCGGAAATTCCTATGGTACGCGGCAAACTATACTGGCTACCGGTCAAATTCTGCGCGCGTTCTAACATTAGAATTTTCTTTCTCGCATAGTTGTCGGGCGTCGTGGAGTTGTCCAGTATAAATGAGGTGTCCGATTTGGAGCATTTGAGCGTAAGGCAATTAAAGATACTGTTGAGTAGAAATCGCGTAGATTATAAAGGATGCGTCGAGAGATGCGAGCTACTGACCAGAGCTACCAGATTGTGGGAGGAACACAAACAATCGACAGTAGGTAAGATATTCCGCGTTTCGCATTCTACATCGTATGTACGAAAAGATGATTAATTCGGTTCGAAGTACATTGGTATTTTTGATAACAGACGTCGACAGACTGGCCAGAGAAGACCTTTGCAAGATTTGCTGGGACGCGCCTATCGAGTGCGTTATTTTGGAATGCGGTCACATGGCGTGTTGCATCAGTTGCGGCATTCAAATGTACGAGTGTCCTATATGCAAGCAGTACGTTGTCAGGGTGATACGATTTTTTAAAGCCTAGGGGAAGATAATAAGACTAAGCTTACTGTCACGCGTACTCAGCGATATCCGCGCAGCTGAACATCTTTTGGCAAACTTCGATGGACTTCTTTTTATGTCGGTTTCATGTCAACGAATACAGGTCGAATCGATTTCGATCCGATGAGAAAAAAATATTAATTTGTAAGATTGTTAATTTAGAATAAGCTATTTTATGTGTCAATGGTATGAGACAGGACGAAAAACGAGTAGGACTTGGAGAAAATTATGCACGCGCAGTGCATCATGTTACAATGCACTGTTTTGCGCAACACGTGAGACTGAAGCCGTAGGAAAGTGATTGATAATATTTCTTCGATTATCGAAACACCGACGAATTACCTTCTCGTCTGTTCAGCTATTAAGCAGAATTTAAACCAAGATTAAGATTACTCGAGAGCAAATAATTTTTATCTACGTGTCTTAAAGTACAAGGGGTCGATTAACTCTGTTAATTTTGATCTAAATAAAGTATAGCGTGCTTTATTGCTCGTTCAGTGCATAACTTAGCCCATTCACTGGGCGGTATAGTAATGGCCATTAATTTAAAAAATTTTAATTTTACCGCCAAAGTGGCTGTTTACTACCTGTCGGTATTAACTTTTTAAACGTCAGTTGTACGATAAACAATTGAGTGAGTAAAAATCTATACGTTCCAGTCATTGTCGCCCATTTGTATTGCAAACGCTTAGTCGATAAGGTATTTGATTCTCGAATTCACTTGTGATATGCCGTTTGATATAACCGAGAATTCTCTCGAGGAGGAAAGATTCAAAGCAAGCTGGTTAACCTACTGCAAACACGCATAACTAGCAAACTTCAGAAAGTTGCGCACTAACGTTGCCAATGTGTGGGCGGGATATCAATTTAGCCCCAACACCTTTGGTATTTCGTCGCAAAACGGACAAGCGGCTGATAAGTGCCAATATTGGGGCCAATGTTGGTACCAATGCTATTTTGTCGTTCCACACATTGGACGAATACTTTTGGCGGTAACGTTGGTACCATTGTATGGACCCGGTGTTGTTCTTTGATTTCCACCAATCAGTGGAACGGCTTTCATTCGATTTCTACCAATCAATGGAACGAGTGATGCGGTTGTAGCTAATGCTACAGGTTCTACACAAAGCGACACGATTACAGACTATGGAAGTGGAAGTGGCAAGGAATACACAACACGAGTCGCGATGGCTACTACGATAAAACAAGCAAATGTTAATACATTGGTATCCAAATTGAGGTACAATGTCAACTCGAGGCGTCGATTCAGAAATCCTGACGGACCACTAGGAAGGATTCGAAAGCTTCAAAAAACCTTAACCGCCGTCATTAAATATGAGCGAATTGAATTGAATTATCCAAGAGCAGACGAATCGAGAGGCTATATCGAGCGTGTAAGTATCTTGCGAACAATTAGCAATATTGTGTTACCAGAGCCAGTCTAAACACGGGGCTAAATGGACTGTAACCCCTAGACGCCAGCTTTTTGGGGTGGCAATTTTACATGCACTCAAATAGTTTTGAATTGGCAAACGTTTGCTCCAAGAGCGCTTCGTGAGAACTTGAACGTATTCTCCTAGTCTGGTATTTTTCAATTTTGGTGTATTGATGTTTTGATAATATCATATGAAATTTCTGTAAAACTGCACTGGTCACCCCGTTTCCAGTTCCGCTCCAGTATTGTTAGTAGTCCACGGATGCCAAATATCTTAAGACGGCACTGTCTGTTACATACATCAAATTTAAATATTGTTGATAGTTGATCTCGGAAGCACTGCGGCATGGCCCCGATCATAAAGAAACTATGGAATTAGCCAATTTCTGGATATTAGAGAAACAACTAGTGCACAAACTTTTCAAAGTACTCGTACCAAGATACCAGAACGTTATGATCTCATATACGAAGCTTCATAACGCGCCAGCCATATGTCCCGGACACCCGTACAGGAGAGCTATTTTAGAGCTGAGAGGTAGGCATTTAATACATTCTGCAAGCAATTAAAGTTTTGTTACTGATAAAAGAATTAATACATCCTAATATGATTTTTAGGAAACCCATACCCAAGCGTAGAGCAACACAATCCTCACGAGCGTAACTTGCTTCACAATATTCTGCTCGATGCAGCCAGGAAGGAGTATCGATTGGAAAAATACAAAGAGATCGCAGAGAACATGACTCAATGAAGAAATTGTAATTTTATTACTGTACAAACAGAAATGCGAGATCGAGGGTATCGTAAATGCATGACCCGTGTGATTTTCGATTACTAAGAGGATTTAAAGAGATGCAGTGGATAATGTTCGGGAAATTCGTCAACGTGTTTCTCCATGGATAATTTTTGGTTTCTGTAAAACGAAGGATATACGAGCGTTAAACATAAAGCTCGATCACTTGCGATTTTCATTACTATTATCAAGCGTACCGTATGTGCTCTGGCATTTCACAATAGACATCTGTAAATAGCTCGTTCCAAGATGGTTTATCTTCCTTTTCTGCCTTTGCTAATGCTGATAAAATTTCACTTTTTATGGATTTGACCAATTCCCGTTCTTTTGGTTCGTTCCAAATATTGAGCGATTCCAAGTAATCACGCAACTTATTTATCGGAGCTCGTTCGTTCCATTGATTTATTTCGTCGGGCGATCGATAAACTGTACTGTCGTCGGACGTACTATGGTGACCGATGCTAAAATGCCAAAAGTTCCCATTTACCATATCCTCAAAGAATTATAAACTATCCTGGTAGTCATACCGATAAGTCATGGCTTCTATTAGAACAGGTTTTCCTTCTTTAATCGCGAACTGACGAGCAGCTTTCGTTGCGTAGTACATTGCAAGTACATCGTTTCCATCTACTCGAACGGTGCGTATTCCATAACTCGGCCCTCTGGCTGCGATTCCATCCCCCTTAAACTGCTCGTAGCTTGGAGTTGAAATAGCGTATCCATTGTTTCGACTTAAGACGCGGAACGGTAAGATTATATTCGAACGAAAATGATCCACGATGGCTCGTAGATTAAAAACCGCTTCCTACGCAACGTTCTGTGATTTGGCTTACCATATAAAAACGATAGGACATTTTAACGTCGCGGCAAAATTAAAAGCTGCATGAGCGTCCCCTTCGCTAGCAGCTCCTTCTCCAAAGTAACATACAGTGCAAGCATCTTTTTTCCCAATCTTGTAAGCGTACGCTGTACCTACGGCTAAGAAAAAACATTTTAATCGTGGTTTATTGAATAGCATTAGCATCCTTTCAGATAAATATTCTTTTAGAATAAATACCTTGAGGTAGTTGCGTCGCTAAAGGGGACGAAATGGTAACAAAGTTCAATTCTTTTGATCCATAGTGAACGGGCATTTGCCTTCCCTTCGAGGCGTCTTTGTAATTACCATAGCATTGATTCATAAATTCTGCGATAGGATAACCGCGCCACAGTAACACGCCTGCAAAAGTACTTAACGTTATGAATATAGATCAGTACGAATTAATATAAACCAGTGGTAGACAACCTTTTGAATATTTCACGATAATTTGTCAGCGGTTCAATGTTCAGCGAGAATTACACAAATCTACAAAAAAGCAAATTTTACGCGAGGTTGCCAACTACTGGTATAGGCCAGGTAAATCGGCAAAATTGAAAATTGGACCAGCTTCGCGGTACTGCGCGTATATGATGTCATCTAACGTAAGAGCGGCAGCGGAACCCATTTGAACTGCCTCTTCTCCGGTATTCGTCATGTAGAACGATATACGTCCTTGTCTTTGAGACTCGTAGAGAATTTTATCCATCGTACTTATAGTGACCATCTTAGAATACATTTTCGTCAACGTTTCATCGTCTAATCGCTGGGAAAATAAATCATTGTTGCTAAATCGACATGCACCACCTCATGCGTGAACTTTGACTTTTTATCGATTATCGTACCTCATATTGATTGGGTGGCGATCGAACATCTTCCGTTGAATTCAAAATTCTGTATATCGGTATTGGTTCATAATTTTCCTTGTTGATAAATTGTAACTTATCAGTGAAATTCGATTGAACTCCCAAAAATTGTGGTTCGCAAGAGGCACCGAAGTTGTACCGCTTCGCCTAAATTTACGAAAAATAACATGACTTGCGTGATCACGTTAAACGGTCGTTGGAGTTCATTTCATTGTTGAATGCTTACCTGCTGCAAGCAACCGGTCGTGTAAACCTTTTTTCCGAAAATAAAAGCGCGCTTAATCATTTTTCAGTGCACTTTTTAACTCTCTACTCGTATACCTTTTACGACCTGGGCGTTTCGTTCTTTTTATGGTTATTCTCTTCGGTACAAGACTTGGTAATACTTTACGTAATGATTTATGTATGTATACACATCCATAAACAGCGAACTTTCTGTTACGATAAGTCGCACGATAATATTCATTAACGCACGCAAGTGTATGGTGTGTAACAACGTGCATGACTTTGTTTACATCATACATGTGTGCATACAAGTGTTATCGACACTGGAGAAGTTGGAGTTGTGAAATCGGTAATGCAGATAGCAGCCAGCTGACGGGAGCGCGCCAAGAGCGATATATTTATATATATATGTAGAGCAAACTTATCGAGACGACATAACCTCTCGAAACATTTAATTTCAAGTAAACAGAAATTAACGCAAATAGACAGAATGGATATTCCGGTTGATGTTGACTTGTACGAATTAATCGGTGCTACGCCAACGGCTACGATCCAAGAGGTGATCTTCCTTTCGATTTTAATTGAGTTTTGATAATATTTTCCATTTCGTAATAACACCTGTTAAAACGTCCTTTTTCATTTCTCTTAGATCAAAAAAGCGTATCGTAAAAAAGCTCTGTCTTGTCACCCCGATAAAAATCCGGACAACCCAAAAGCTGTAGAATTGTTCCATGAATTGTCACGGGCGTTAGAAATTCTTACAGACACATCTGCACGGGTAAGCATCCTGTAATAACATCTTAAAAGTTATTAACTGTGATATTGACGTTTTCGTAACAACGTTTTTTTTGTCAAAATAAGGCAGCTTATGACAAAGTTCTTCGCGCAAAACATCAAGCAAAACAACGTGTCAAACAGCTAGATGCTACACGAAAGAAATTAAAGGAAGATCTGGAGGCACGGGAAAATGCTCATCAAAGGTCTTTAAATGCAAATTACACTGCTAAAAGCGACGAGGATAAATTACGGGTATGGTTGCAGAAATACTTCTCAACATATAGCTACATTCATAATAACATAACATAAAGTATGTAAACACCACAATATTCTTCAGGTTGAAATAGAACGTCTACGAAAAGAAGGATCTAAACAGGTGGAAGAGGAAATAGCTTTTGTTAAGAGAAAAATTCAAGATGAATTACAAAGCTCTCGTGGAGCGGCTCACGATGACATTGGATCTTATAAGATCAAAATTAAATGGAAAACTACGAAGGAAGATCCTACGAATGGTGGATACAACTATGATAATTTGCATAGAATTTTATCAAAGGTACAAAATCAAGCACTTTGACATGTGTCGTAACAGCGATAATTGAAGTATTATTGCAAGAACTTTTCTTTTTCAGTATGGAGATATAGCAGCACTTGTTTTTTCACCAACGATGAAAGGTAGGGCATTGGTGGAATTCCGGAGCAGGAAGGATGCAGTAAGTTTCTCAATGAGAAAGACAAACACATGAAAACATTCTAGATAAGATGAAACGTTATTTTTTGTTATTAGGAAATGGCTGCAAACATAGAAATAGGATTCACAGAAAATCCTCTAACCCTGCGGAAGTTATGGACAACAGAGAACAGGCATAACAAAACGAGTTTTCCTGCAGAGGAAACCAGTCACAGTGCAAGTCGCGACACCCGAACATCCTCTGTATGGACAAATGCGAACACAAGGGTGCAACCTTCCACGGAAAGTCAAAGTCGTCCTGCATCGGTTCATTCGAGCGTACGTAAAAACTTAACGCACGTAATTCAAAAATTAATATCAGTGCAAAGTATTCATGTTACTTTGAACGTTCGGTTTTCAGGTAAATCGAAATGATATGTCAGATGCGGATTTCGAACTTTCCGTTTTGCGGAATTTGAGGAAAGCTGAGGAAAGAAAGAGATCTTTGGCAAAGTCAAATTTAGAGGAGGGTACTTGATGGGGGTATTGATGAAACCGTATCTTTCCGAGCTCTATTTATTATATAATCGCAATCGCGAGAATATCTAGTTTGAGTTGGAAGTAATATAAGTCAATTGTATTACTTGGCGCTGTGCTGTAAAAAGAATAAAAAATTTCTAACTTTGAAACAGTTCCGGGTTCTAATGCAGGAACCTGTAAAGCAACAGTACAGAAGATGTACCGATTAAATAGATGTAATAATATGTTTTACGTAAATCGTAGCGAAAGCTTTTACGATTTTGTGAGAGTTAATCCACCGACTTGACCAAACCGAAGCCGATATACCATACATTAGTACATTAAGACAAAACGACATCTTTCTGTTTCTTTTGTTTTTTCGTCTCAATTTCATTGATAGGGGCAGGCTTAACAAACGGAATTTCGTCCTCGAATTCCGGAGGCATAAATGGGGCGAGTACTTTTGGTATTTTAATACCAGTTTCTGTTTGATGCACTTCCAGAACCGCGCATATAACGCGGGTGACGGCACACATTGTTGCGTTTAACATGTGAACGTAGTCCGTAGCGGCATTCATTTTCTTTGTCTGACCGTACCTGAGTAAAACAGCAGTGTAAATAAGGACATCGCGAATTTTAAAAAAAGTATCCAACCAAGAATGATATTTACCTAACTAACAATCGCCTCGCTTGATAATCCAAGCAATTACTACAAGAGACGAGTTCGCGGAATGCCCCTGATCCTGGAAACCAAGCCTCCAAATCTAATTTCTTTGCAGCTGCATTGTTCAATGCGCCTGAGACTATATTCACAATGCGATAAGGGAGTTCTAATGTTTTGTAAAAGTCTTCTGCGTTTGCAATCATTTCTTCCATCATCTGCCAGGACTGGTTATCGTACGGCGATGTCAAACAGAACTGTTCCACCTGTTTTCAGTTATTATGCAGTTTACCCTCCTGTTACATGTTTTTTTAACGCAATCGTAAACACTAATAAAGAAATTGATTTGCAATTACTTTCTCAAATTGATGGACTCTAAAGATTCCTCTGGTATCTCGTCCATGGGATCCAACTTCTTGCCTAAAACATGTGGATAAACCAGCGTACTTAATGGGCAAAGCAACTTCAGGAATCCATTCGTTTCGGTGGAAAGCAGCTATGGGCTGTTCCGAAGTAGCGATCAAGTATTTCTCTTCACTTTCTTTGTCATTATTTCGTTCGCTACCCTTACCGATTACCTAATCGAACCAAACAACATATCAATAAATCAATTACAACCAATTTTCAAGATCATAATAGAACTCAAGTTACAAGATATTCATACCTTATATAATTCTTCATCAAATTGCGACAACTGCGCTACTTCCTGCATAGCATCTTTACGCATGAAAAAAGGAGTATAAAGTGGTTTGTAGCCTTTTGTAAATAATCGCCTGAGCGCATATTGTATCAGCGCGTGCTGTAGGAAAACAGCTGGTCCTACCAGAAAATAGCCTCGTCCACCAGAGACGCTGGTACCACGCTCACCATCCATTCCATCAATCATATGTATTAAATCTACATGCGAATACTTCTTTTTCTGTGTGCAATCTCCACACGTTCTTTCGACCTAATATCAGAATTAATTCCAAAACTATAGTTTTTCCGCAGGACCACGAAAATTGACTGCAAAAAGTACTCACCTTGTTTTCCTCCTCATCATTACTAACGGGCACTGACTCGTGTAAATGATTTCCTATTTCTTTGAGAGCACGATTTCTCTCCAATTCAGTCGTGACTAGATTGTCAGCATTCGTTGCAATTGCATCATCGATAAGACATCGAATACTCTTGATTTGCACAACCGTCAATGGTTTCAGAATATCAATTGTAATAGACTCTAGATCTTTGGTTATATTTTTCGGAACGGTATCATCTTCGCCTACCGGCTCTTTCTTCTTCATTTTCTCGCCGATCTCTTTGCTACATACATTTTTCAATTTATTAAGATTGTCGGCACGATGCCGCAGCTGTCGCCAGTATTTATCCTTTTCAATTACTGTATCCACCAAGCCTACATCTTTGAACCGTTTCTTTTGATTTTCCCGTATTTTCTCAGGATTGAAGCCTTTATCCTCTCGGAAAAAATCTAAATCCAAAACCATCTTTACTCTTTGATGAAAGCACTATTTCTCCTTAGTCCGTCACTTGAACAGTTTTGTCGACCTTACACGTGGATCATACACTTCCTACGGGATATCACGAATTGTGACGAATCCACGCGATTCAGCTCTGAGCACTGAAATTCGCTACAGTATGCATACGAATTATTCGATCGTATAATAAGACACGTGTGTGTATTATGTACATACTATGTATGCATGCATGAGTAACAATTGAAAAGCAGCGTAAAATCTATATTGTGCAACATCGTGTAATGTCGGGGGTCGTAACAGGATTTTTTTAAACGCGTTTCTGCACATCAACCAAATTCGAAATTTGTAACGATGTACAAAATAAAAATAAAATCGATAGACCAAACTCAAAATATTGAATATGCGATGTGGAGCTTAATTCAATGTACCACTAAAGCCCCATTTACACGTATGAAATAACGATAGTAATTTCAAGTGTACAGCAAATAAATTTGGGTAGGTGGATCATCCCACGACGATTTTATGTGAACGTCAAAGTCACAATTATTATGAAAAGCGACTAGTGATTAGAATTGACAAACGGTGAGTATGAATTATAAATGCGTCCTTACCGCTCGTTAAAAACGATCGCAGCGCATGAACGATTGATCAGGATCGCTATCGAATCTGATTGGCATACGATTACGATTACAAACAGTTACACACGTCAACTAAAACGAGGACGCGAAAGCATAGGACAAAGGTAGAAGAGGCAGAAGCAAGTGAAAAGGGCTGAAGAAGAAGCAGAAGTTCTGGCCTCGACAATTTATGAGTACAAAGAGTTGGGAAGTGTATCGCGCGTGCGCTCGATGAACATATTTCGCAAGAAACCCAAGTTTTTAGAATACGCCAAGGTATGCGCCGATAGCGTTCTCGACGTGTTCGATTAAAATCAATTAAGGAGAGAGTTGTCGAACGAAGAAGGACATTGTCACAATTTAACGTAACCGATAAACGTAATGAACTTAAGATCAGGTATAGCATAGGCGCGGAGATCGTGAGTTCAAAGTGTCAGGTTAGTTGGTCGTTGTGAGTTAACCTAAAATGGTTGTCAATCGGTGAGTGCTGGTGAGCAACACAAAGCGTCCGCGTAACTCGCGTCTGATGGGTTTGGTGACGGGGTGACGAGGGTTCGTACCGGCACAATCAATCGAGTTCCTACAGGCGACTCGAAGATTTGTCGGCGATTCGTAATTTCGAAACGTATTACGATTGTACGTGTATGGCAAACGTTTGGCCGTACATTGTTTTGCGCTCTCCTCTCTCATGTTCCCGAGGAAGAGGGGAGCAAGCGTTTAAGGACTGTAGCCTAATATATTTAAATTTCGCGGCTAGCTTACGCGAGGGAATAATAAATTTGTTTGTTACAGATCTCTAATGATACACATTCCGAGAAAGCACATGGCATATTTAATCTCGGAATCTAGGGCGTGCTTAAGTTATTAAAGCTATATTAAAGCTAATAAAGTGCATAAAAGCCCTACAACTAAAAGGCGTACAACTCGACGCTACACCGGTGAGTTCCAACACAAAATATTGCTTGGTAGTACGGCGGACACTCAAAGCCAACTAACCATGTCTGTACAAAGTGTTGCTCTGGCATCTCTCACGGCCACCTATACCGACTCGGAGGGCGAAGACGGGGTGGAAGACGACCTTCAGGAGAATTCGAACACTCCCCAGGGGGCCGCCCCGCATAATGCCCAAGTCGGTCAGCCCCAGGCTTTCACCAGTCCCAAATCTGGCAGATCAGCCTCAAATAGTCCCGTCGTTGCTCCCAGCGTCGGTGGCAAGTCTAGTAACGATTTGTCGAATGCGCCCACCTTAGTGACAGACGTGACGTCCAAGTTGCAGAGATTGGTTTCGTACTTTGACGATACAGTAGTCTCCGATGACGAGGGAGTCGCGCAAACGCTGGTCGGTGGACAGCCTTCGGAAAACGGAAGGCCTTCCTCGACCACGGAACGCTCTCCCTCTTGTCAAGGAGAATTAGTTTCAGATGGCGAGTCCGATCCTTTTGGTGTGACCATTCCGCCCGAACCTGCCAGTCAATGTCCCGTGGAATTACAGGAAAAGATTTCCAAACTTTTCAGGAAAATGGAGAGCGGCGGTTTGGACATGAACAAAGTCATACAGCAAAGAAAGGACTTTAGAAATCCCTCCATTTATGAAAAACTCATTCAGTTTTGTAGCATCAACGAACTGGGCACCAATTATCCCCCGGATAGATTCGATCCGTTCAAATGGGGGAAAGATTCCTACTACGAAGAGCTTGCCAAAGTCCAGAAAACGGAAATGGACAAGCTCGAAAAGGCAAGGAAGGAGAAAACCAAAATTGAAATAGTTTCTGGTACGGCAAAGCGACCCAACAGCTCGGCCGTGTCCGAAGAGGATGCCAAGAAAAGAAAAAGCAAGTGGGATCAAGTGGCGACTGGTGCCACCGCCTCGGTAAAGCCCACAGTTTTATTGTCCCAACCAACCCTCACCACTCTAACGTCATCTGCGACCGGTACCAAAGCGACGGTCATATCGGCATTTGGATCTTTACCAAAGAAAAGACTGTAACATATTCTGTAAATCATTTGTAAATATCACCTTTTTCAAACCAACGACATCTCACATTTCATTCAACGTTGAACCGTCGAATGTTACGAATTCGCACACGTGCCTCTTCAAACACGACGATATCGATACGCCGTACGTCGCATACCGACGTTTTTATTTAATTGTACAAACTTAAATAAGCTAAGATAAGGCAGTTTATTGCTTTCATTTTCATTTTTCTTATCGACGAAACTCTATCCTAGCAATTTACGTTCGAAGAATACGGTTTGAATTTTCTAAGTGAAATCGCGTGCACGTCGTGGCCTCGTCTCGTTCTCGTTATGTTCCCGCCTGATGTGGCATGGTTCTCTCGCTAAAACCTCGAGAAATAATCGTTCTGATCGTCGCTTCGATACACTTCGAAATATTGCTAAAGTATGTAAAGTATGTATAATGTAACGTGTGCTGCCATTACAAACCCAGAAAGATAGAGATTTCCTCTAGCTTGGATTAGAATCGAAACAATAGTTATTTCTTTAACATCACAATCCCCGAGGAACAATGTAATTTTTATCGATCACGTGTTGGAATTTTTTGATTTATTGTAAATTGGAATAAACGATTGTTAGTTAAAAGATTTTTATACGGAAGATTTGTTTCTTCGAGAAAATACTCTAAATCGGTGGTTCCCAAACTTTTTTTTCGCGTACCACTCATGTTTACTATGGATCAGTCACGTACCAGTAATGATTAAAAATATAACTGTCCAAAATTTCAATACATTTATATCAAAATGATAAGGCAAACAAAAATTACAATATAAATTTAAAAAATATCTAATTTGTCTTTCGAAAATAGAACGAAATTGCACAAATTCTCCATGATTAGAGATAACAATAATACTGTATGTAAATGATAGTAAATAATAATTTACACAAAATATAAAATTCAATGTAAAATAATATTGGATCTACTACAAACATTAATGCACAAAAAAACATTAAATTTATTTTCTGTGCTCTCATGTGGCCTTCCGCGTACCACAGTTTGGGAACCACTGCTCGCAGCCCTCTCCCATTCATAACTTATCCGCTATGATTCGAGCCAACTCGGTTGAACTCGGTTGGACTCGGTAGAAATCAGCTGGTAGACACGAGCAGACGCCAGTGGATGCCAATTGATGCGTCTGTATCGGTTTAGACGCCGTCGAGCCGGGGATTGAGATTTTCGTTTGCCATACCTGTTAGTTCGCGTTGAAGCAGTTTATAATGACCCTCGACGGTAATAACAGTAATGAGCAAGTTATACTCGTCACGGGAGGTTACGATCACACAATCAAAATATGGCAACCTCACACAGGAGTTTGTCAGCGCACCGCCGAACATACAGACTCTGTATCCTTTTAACGGCAAAGATAAAATTACTTCGGGTAGGAAAGACGTATTATCCTTAATTAACTTCGGTAGCAAGTAAACGCGCTAGACATTACACCGGATAAGAATGTTATAGCTGCCGCTGGATACCAACACATACGAATGTACGATCTAGCTTCGAGTAATCCGAACCCAGTTATCAATTACGAAGGCGTATCAAAAAACATTACTGGCTTGGGCTTTCAGGTTTTTTTATCGTTGCTATTGGTCGATCTAAGAGAATCGATAGATCATATATATTAATTTAAATTTTTCTCTACGTTTATCGTGCTTAGGAAGAGGGAAAATGGATGTACACCGGTGGTGAAGATTGTTCCGCCCGAATTTGGGATCTCAGGTAATAATATTGGAATGCCTAGTTCGTTTTACTAAATAATAATAATTTACCGATAAAACGTATCGACATGTCACTAAAATGATCGCATTTTGCAGGTCCAGTACCTTCCAATGTCAGAGGATATTTCAAGTATCGGCTCCCGTAAATTGCGTGTGTTTACACCCTAATCAAGCTGAATTAATTGTCGGCGATCAAAGCGGAGTAATACATCTGTGGGATCTCCGTTCCGATCATAACGAACAGCTGGTATAATTAATACTAGATCTTTTTCTCTTTCCTTTCTTCCAATCAAAGCAAGAATAGATCGGGAGTATGCGAAACGATAAAAGGGTAGATGTCGTTTCTATGAGTTTTAGATACCAGAGGCCGAAGCTTCCGTGCAAGATATCGCGATTGATCAGGACGGCACCTACATGGCAGCGGTGAATAATAAAGGTCATTGTTACATTTGGACATTGACCGGTGGCGTAGGTGAGGAGCCAACGCAGCTTAATCCGCGTCACAAACTCTTGGCTCACAAACGTTACGCTCTTCGTTGCAAGTTCAGTCCCGATTCCACGTAAGATACCGTACCCCCTTCCTGATGAATAGACCCTTCGATCGAAATTTATCTTTTATTTTGGTTCCAGGCTGTTAGTTACTACCTCTGCCGATCAGACTGCCCGAGTCTGGAGAACGACGGATTTTTCCGAAGTACAAATACTTCAGCACGAGGCAAAACGATGGGTTTGGGATGCTGCTTTTAGCGCGGACTCGCAGTACATCTTTACTGGTGAAAATTCATAATTGCCTTATGAGGCCAGTTGGCATAAAATCAACGAGGAAAAATGAATGTGATCATTACAAGGTTCATTGGTGAAAGTATGTCAATCTCTATTTTTTTTCAGCTTCCTCCGATGGCGTAGCGAGATTATGGAATGTGTCAACGGGCGCGGTGGAACGTGAATATCAGGGTCATCAAAAGGCCGTAACAGCTCTTGCGTTTCGTGACGAAGTGCTTTCGGCTTCCTGAAGAAATTAATCGAGCAAACTTAACGTGACCTGCGGAGTAAAGACCAACCGAAAATTCGGTGCGTTCGTCCGTGTTATGTACAGTATTGTGACGACGTTAAGTTTCACAATTTATTAAGTTCCAGTCTTAAAATAGGTTTACACGTTTTAAAGCGTATATCACAAAACGGTACATAGATACCTACGTAACATAGTTTTTGCTCTTTACTGCACTAATAAACAGAGAACTACCCGTAATAGTTGCTCGATAAACGGAAAAATGATGGCTATTTTGTATCGACGCGTCTACTTGCGTCTGCATCCGCATAGAATAGTTTCAAAACTGAGATCTCGAATGATTCTATGCTCATCTTTAAGTATCTGCACGCGCGCACCGTAAGCATGCTCGTTAGAAGTGATCTTAATCAAGTTTTATTACTTTTATGAGTGGGGCAATTTTTCTACTTCCCCCATTTCCGTAAACGTTTCGTCGTCCATCGTGTAACTTAACATGAATTTTAACGACACCGGTTCCTGAAACAAATTATAGTTAACGTTAGTTTGGCCGTACTGGACTAAAGTTCGATTTTACTGATCTTCAACTTGTACCTTGTTAGGATTGGCGATTAGCATAATTTGTGTGATTGCCGACGGAGGAAGAAATGGATTATGGCCTGGTAATTCCGTTCCGGACGGTGGCTGAAGTCTACATTTACACGTCTATGAATTCAAGTGCAAAAAATATAAATGGTTAAATATTGTCTGGCTTGCTTCGCATTTCATTGAAAGATATATCGTTTACTTACTTTCGGCACCACAGCCTGAAAGAGGTAATTACTGAGGGGATTCGAATTTTGACTCACTGTCGTGATTACTACGACAAAAACGTCAGGTCTCGGATTGTCCCTGGCAAAGCGCAGCACTACCGATATACCATTTTTCTCTTCTATCACGGTTATTGGTGGGTTCGTACCTATCCAAGATATTCAATATTTATCTCGCGATTATCTAAAATACGATTACGTGGGTAACCGTATGACGAATAATGAAGGAAACGTTTAATACCTGGTTTGATATCATTCAAACTGATATTAAGATCCGTCAGAGGTTTGATCTCGGTTTCCGTGTTAACGGCAGTAGGTGTCGATGCTGTCGAAGATGGAGTAGTGGTAGAACCGATAAGTTGATCGTCTTGCTCAACCATGTTCGAGAAAAAGGAATTTTTGTTTGGTGTTTGCTCAAAATTCTTTATCGGCGAATCAATATTGTTGAGCGATTCAAGATTATCATCGTTGTTGGTTTTGCCATTTGCCGTGTTCGAAGTATTTGACGAACTATGAAAGTGGGTCGCCGAACCATTTCGATCCGCTAATGATTCCAGCTTTAATGTACGATTTGTTGCTTGTTTGCTAGAAAAGATAACACTGGTACATTATGTTGTCGTCGGCTTCACAGAAATGGAGAATGTAATTTGAAGCTTTTCCGCGTTTTAGTATCTTTCTTACCAACCTTTCAGAGTTCAGACGTGGGCTCAATATTGAATTCGATAGACTTTGCTTAAGTAGCGATTCTCCCAATTCGTTCAATTCCTCTAACGCTCTTGCTTTGCTGTCGAGTTTCTTTTCAGGCGTGTCCATCGTTTCACCTGCGTCGATATAACGGGATTATTGGAAAGGACCCAGAAGCGCTAAACGCTTGTTTTGAAGAAGACGATCATCATGTACCTTTCTTATTACCAGGCAAAACACTGATCGGTTGCATGATCATCGAACTGATGGAATCTGGCATTAAGAGACTCGTGCTAGAAACGGAAACGGACGACGTTTCCGCTGGTTTTCCTATTGAACTAAAAATGTCCCCTAGTACCTCCATGTCCGAGCGATGATTTGTGTCTGTTGCATCGTACTTTATATTTGTACTAGTTTCGAAAGGAACATTATCGGTTGGAGAAGATAAGTCCAACAATGACGGACTAACGTTTGATTCTGTCCGCAGTTTTCCAGATTCTCCGCGGACTATGACTGCGACGTATTTCTCAAATACTTGTCCCAATTCATCGCTCGCGGCAAGAACATCGCCTGCCGTAAAGTGTTTATGTAGCTCAAGAGTGTTATTAATGGTGACATTATCATTTGAATGTTAATCGATCCATGCTTGTTAATATTACGTAGATTAGATTGAAGAAAAAATATTTACCGAGCATATCCTCATTATCTTGAGTTTCGTTTGCTAATCTTAATACAATCGGTTTTAATCGTTCGCATGCTTGATGCAATTCTTTCATTAATTCGAGATCTTCGGCGCTGGTTTCGTTCCGGTTGTAGGAATCTAACATTTCGGATAATAACTTTGCATTATTATGAACAGATTCCAATTCCATTATTCTGCGTGAATTCAATTGTACTCTCCTTTCGTCCTATGAAAAAGTTTATTCAGTAGCTTGTTTACACGATAAACATTTGTGAAAGCTTTTCAATGTTTACGCCTACCTCCCTGACCATAGTTTTAATAAGTCTATTCGCGGCTTGCAAGTCATCAGGATTTTTGCTTTGTAGTAGCTTTTGTAATAACTTTGACTTTTCTTCGTCATCAAATATTGTATTTTTAGCTTTTGATACTTTCAGCCCATCCTCGACGATGTTGTTTAACGATGTTGATTCCTCCTACGATGTCAGAGTTTCAATACAGTGCTCAGTAATCAAATCATCAGACAATTATGTATTTTATGAATCTGACCTCGACCACACCCTGCTTCTTAAGCATCTCGTAGGCCTCTTTGATTTTTAACTCTCGAGGATATTCCTTTGTCCACGCGCTTAGCAGTTGTAATACTTTTTGTCGTACCACGGGTGGTGTTCTACCGCCTAAATACTTTGGTGAAACCAGACGAATCATTTCATTCAGAAAACGAAATTTTCCAATTTCTGCGTGAAAGGATGACCCGCATCTTTGCATACACGTATCTAACAACTGCATCAGAAATGTAATTTGACAATGAGATCAACGATGCAAATAGACAAAGACGACTTTAAAAGTTGACTCACCACGAGAGCCTGTAGAGCTTGTGCTTCGTTAGACGATTGGATGTGAAGGGCTAATAATTTAGTGCCTATCTGAATACCATCAGATTCTTTAATGAGCATCACACAGAATGCCTCCATCGCCGCTGTGTCCGGTTTCAGATTTTGCGGATTCGTGACTCTTTCTAAGAGAAATAGATCATACCGGAATGACGATTCCAAACAGAGTGGATTTCAAGAATCAATTTCAACTTACGTATTAGAGCCTCCAGGCTCGTCGTCACAACATCCATTCTCAGTTTCGCCTGTTTCACCACACGAAACGAATGAGATTACATTAGCTTATCTGACAGTTAATACATCCGAATGCCTAAAAGGTTTCGACACCTGAAAAAGTGTCATTTCGATCGGCCTTCCGACGACTATGACCGCCCTGTAAAATCGAATATACGGTCCTTCGAAGTGCACAGCTTGCACTGTGTATCTTCGGAGATTTTCGATACAACGGCTGCACAACTTTTCACCGATTCCTTTCACAGAATTTCTAGACGAATATTTCGAAAACAGCTGTTTCCATCACAGGAACCATTTCCTTAGATTTTCACGGTCTTCTATGGTCATCTATAGTATGTATATTGTACCCAATTGTACCTGCGTATTGTTCGTAGTAGTTACTTCGAACGTAGCTCTCAATATTGCGTATCTACCGGAATATCCCTACATGGAAACTTCCGAATTGCTTAGCAACGGTAAGCGTCGCCAAACTGCGGTAAATAGCCCCCACTCCCCGTTTTCAGGCAAAGTGCGAGGCGTACTCACGGATACTTCATACTAGAAAATACTCTTTGCTACAATTATACTATGGACTAGCAAAAAACTTCGTTAAAATTATTGCTTAACACTGAAGTAACAAACAACGATAGATCGCTATGATCACACAAAATATTTTGACAAAAATTTTTGAATTGATTTTTCCTGTAAATATGATTGGAGTTTTTATTTACCAAGAAAACTAACAAAATTCATATGATAGTAAACAGTACAAGGATAACAGCGAGGATTCGCGGGGCTAAGGACAATTTAAGATAAAATAAATTTACTCTACGAAACAAAAATATTCGAAATTTTGTTACAAAACTTAAAAGAGAAGTTGGGCCGCGTTCTTTTTCTTAGATACTATCAGTTCTTTTGCAGGGAGATGGTCTCACGATTCTACGTGCATTTGCCATATATATATTTCAGCAATTCCTGCTATCAGAGTCTATCTCATCTGTTGCAGTGTTTGCTGTACACGTTAATACATAATAGAATGCAGCACAACGGAAAGCGGATGATCTCATTCCCGTGATTTGACGCTGTTTTGACAAACGACATGTATCCAGGTACAGACAATGTAAATTGTTGCTAATACATTGGCTACCACACGAAAGGGTAGCGCATTCTGTACGCGTGATATCAACAGTAAATATTTCTGCTCGGGTGACGTAAAAATATTACGCGTTTATGTTCCGCAACTTCATTTGTAGCTCGAAGCGTCGATTCGTTCTTACACCCTTTAATATAGCTCTGTTTTCTGCTTGCTTCGTGTTCCTGAACAAAAAAGTTGTTACGTTACGTTGTTACGTTATTGAACATAGTAAATTCAGAGTTTCCTAAATTCACTAAATATTACCTCGAGACGGCGTTGGTTTTCTTTAACATATAATCGGTGGCTTCGTTCTTCCTTACTTTGAATCCAAATCGATTATAAGGTCCCTTAGTCACATCATTTGCCAATTGACTCTTCTTTGTTGGAGTACTTTTAGTTTTTGACAAATCCATTTTGATCTTAGCTAAAAATGAGAAAACGATATATTGGGGGACCACATTTCTAGGAAATACAAGTGTATGAAGTGTGAAGCAGAAATAGGGAAATTACTCAATGCCTTATGCCGCTCTGCTAATCGTTCCTTTGCATCCACCAGTGATTCAGATTTGGCAAAGAGTTTTTTATGTATACTCGAGAAGTCAGGAATTTTTTTCGCACGTTTTGTTTCGATGAAAGAATTGGATGCCTGATGCAGTCGGGAAGCGGATAACGGGCCGATAGAAGTCCGTGTTTTTTTGATGGAGCTAGGCGTAGATTTCATTTTTCTCAAGACTGACTTTTCCCGATGACTAATATTACAGATCGGTTTCACCGCACTGTAAGGCGTACGTAATGTTGTATCGTTGGCAACAAACGATGGACTGTCGTGGTCCGGCGTTGAATTTGCAAAGCGTATTCTTCTTGTCGACTTCACACCCACTTGTACTTCATCATCATTTTTCGGGGAAAAGGTTTTTTTGCGCAATCGTTCTCGTAAATCAGGCGTTTTTGGTTCGAGTAGTTCGTAAGTTCCATCCTTAGTTTCTTGCTCTGGCTCAGATTCCATCACAAAAGTGGCATTTTTCGATGCATCTGAAACCTTTGGTGCTTCGCTATCAGCTGTGCGATCAATGTCAAATAACAAAGGTGGGGATTCATTTTTTATAGCCAAGCTAAAACTTCTTAAAGGTGACCGATTACTCTTCATACTATCCACTTCTTTTTTATCCCATGGCGTAGACGACATCACAGGCTTCAAAATACATTTGTAAGGAGTTTTGACTGGTGCAGTTTCTGCATTCCTTAAAGATTTTTTTATAGGAGGGATTTTTGTACTCGAAGACAAGATAGAAGAGTCCATCGCTGTAGTCTTGGCATTCGGTGTTGAAGTAATTTCAGTTAGGGGCCATCTTTTTACCAAACTCCCATTCATGCTTGGAAGTCTATGCAATACTACTACAAGCTCCTTCAATGCCAAAGCTTGTTTTTTCGAGATGTCCATAGTTGAACTTTCCACTGGGGGACTTTCCTGATCTCGTACATTCTTAGGCGAGATGACTGACTTAACTTCATCAATTTTCTCAGAATCAGGTTTTGACATAGATGGTGATGCCTTCTTTATTGGAGTTTCCTTAGTTCTGCTCAACTGTACGTCTGGCTTAGACTTTGATTTTGGTGAACGTAAAGTGATTTTTGGAGTCTTTGAAACTCTCCGTACACCTTTTTTAATACTGGGAGTAGATGCTTTGTTATTCATCTTTTTTGTCGTCGGACTCGATCTTTTGCTTCCATTAATATCTAGAAGTTCTGAGCTCACTTCCAAGCTTGATTTATCGGCCACTGTATACTCTTGAGAAACCTTCAAGGGTTCTACCATTAACGTTAATTTTCTGGGTGTTTTGGACAATCTTAATGGCGTGGTAGAACATGTTTTTGGTGATGACAAATTTTTTGGTGACTTTTTGGGGGTCTTGGTGGATCGTCGTGGTGTGGAATTAACCATCCTAGATGGGAGAGTTAGATTGGGAGAACGAGAATTGGTCTTTGAATTCAATCGTTTCACATGCAACGCCTTTTTGGGTGTTTTAGTTGCAATTGATTCTACCAAGGTAGGTGTTGAGACCTTGTTAAGTTCTCTCTCAGCAGTCAACTTATTGTCACTAGGCAAAGTTTCTGAGAAACTAGTAACGGTAATAGATGGCACAGATTTAACCAATTCATTTTCATTTCCAGACAATTCGCCAACAGTCATGGTTCTGCGTTTTCTGAGTTTCCTGTAGTTTTGCAAATTTAGCATTGTGGCCGAGTCTACACTAATATTGATTGTATCATTTATTTTTTTGGCTCTAGCTCTAGTGTTGATACAAGATTGCACCTGGTTTTCTGAAAGAATAGAATTTACCAATAAATCGCAAGAACAAAGCAATTCTACTGCCATGGGTTTTTTTATTAATATCATCAATCGTGAAAGTTCATAGGATGTACGGACGGATTCGAAAACTGAGAAACAAAATCTGAATCGTCGATACAGCATACCTTGTGTTTCTTCAGACATAGTAAGATCTTGGTTGTCGAAATGACGCGTTGAAATTTACTACGACATCGATTAGCAACAGAACACAGAATACATTCAATTGAATCTAACGCAATAGTATTTCTCCCGTAAGCTTTCGCAGATTTTGGCGGTTAATATTGTTAACAGCAGTTGAAATAAGCATAGACGTACCGCACAGTAGGAAATTGAAAAGTGTGAAATAGCCCTGGCAATAGATTGGCGACACTGTTTGCAATGGGTCTCTTTCGACTTCTAGTAGATTTGAATCCCAAACAGACCTTTATTCTCAAGAACCACAGCCTATAAGAGGCATAGAAACTCAGAGAAGTGAACTGGTATGTATGTATTCCCGCTCTTGTTTCTCAAGAGTCCGCTGTTACAGATTTATAGCTAATAATAGCTGATCACTTGTAAAGAAAGTAACCAATGAAGCGTCGTCTCTGAGTTGCCGGGGTTTTCAGATCCGGTTTTGATTGGTGCCACGGTGTGAACGAAACAGCAGACTCCCCCGGAGTTTCCTTTCTCAGACTATTTAAGCCTTTACCACTGCCATAATAAAACAACCGCACCTTTGTTATTTCGAAGTAAAATATTTCCAGTAACGGTAAGCTACAATAAATCTTACAACATAGAATATACGATGCCTTAAAGAATTCCATTACATAAACAAATGATTTTACTATCCAGCAATGAGTCGACAGTGGTCGTGTGAATCCGGCTTAAGACATTTCTCAAGCAAAAGTTACAAAGCTATGAAAAATTGGTTAAAATGAAGTATATGAAACAACTCTGAGGGCGATACCTTTTTCATCTTCTTTTTTTAATAATATATTCGTATACATTAAATAATAACAAAACGAATTAACTTTGGAACATTTCGTGTACATTTTTTACTGTTTCGTAGATACATTGTTGTACGTACGTTCACGCATTGCAGTCTCGAATAGACTCAGTGCTTTCAAACTTTCAAGTAAATCGAGATTTCTATCATGTCTTCGTGATTGAATTCGAGTGAGGAGTATAAAACAGCGTATAGTTTCGGTTCTCTTTGCATACCACTAGCCACCACTCGATAAAAGGTTTCAAAGGCTTTCGGTTTCAAATCGTTTGGCATTTTCAGTGACTGCGTATTTGTATTAGATTTTCAACTACTGGTCTTCGTCTTCTAATCTGCTTGTCCGCCCCCGCCCATGCACACGCTCTCTTTTCTTATCTCACACCCCAAAATAACTCCTACGCGATGGCGTAAAAAAGAAATGGTTTTACTATATGTATTTATCAGACTCATCGTTCCATTCGTTTACCATGTTCTGCTCGTACGCACGCGAAACTTACGAAAATGAAAAAACGTACATAAAATAGGTAATATACAATTTTACGCGCGATGCCTTTAAACTCATTCAGCGTACGACATAATACAAATATTTATGACAAATATACATAATCGTGTTACACGTGAGAAAACGATAATCGAACCATTTTTCGTGTAAAAATATGTTATTAATAAGATTGCGTAGTGACATTGTGCACATTGAAATTGCGGTTGTATATTCAATATATTCCAAAAATAGTATCTCTATTATCAAGTACATGAAGGATTTTGAATAGGAATATACTTTCTCCTTGATATCACATAAATAGAGAAATACGGAGGCAGTGCTAGTAGAATGCGATGCGTCTAAAGTGCGCTGGTGTACCAATATAAACGAGCGCGCTAGTATCCACGTTTACTTTTCCTCTCTCTCTTCCTCTCTTTATGTTGCTCATTTCGAATAATGATACGAATAGATCTTTCTTAACGCTTTGCACTCGACGTTCGACGTTTACCAGTTACACGAACAATTATTAATTCTTAATTCCCGAGCGATATTGTCCAAATGTTAAAGTGCAAAAGGCTATATCGCGGATCTATCGTTTCTGTCGATATACTTTCGTCAATTTCACCGTAGCAACGCATTTCTGTCGGGTCGACCAAGCAATTAAGGTAAAGCTTCGTGTATGTGTCCTAAGGCTTTACTTTTATCGATAAAATAAGACGCCAAAGAGTTAACTAGTTAATAGTCCTGTTTTCTTCCCTTTATACGGAATTAGTTGAAAAACGAAGAAATGTGGAAAAAATACAAAATGGTTAAAGATTCGGTAAAGCTGTATAAAGTATAAAACTGTTTTGCAAGTCTAGTTTTGGAATATGTATCGCGTGGTACCGCATTGCTACATCTTAGAAAAGCTTTCCCTTTGATATGAAAATCGACAAACGTAAAAGGCCTAAATCGCTTACGCGACTTATATTCCATCTAAAACTGCACGTATGTACGTGGTCAACTCGTACCTGTGCGATTCCCTTTCTCGGGAAACGATTTAATTTAATATTCCGTTGGTCAACGAATTCTCTAGCCCCGAAAGAGACTAAACTTGTGATGTTATACAATTAAATATTAATAATAATTATAATAGTAATAGTGATAATGATAATAATGCTCCAACGAAGGGAATACATTATGCACATTATGCTAGGTATTCACTGACCGTAGTATTCTCATGGTATATGTCCGTATAACTTTGTACTGTTGACAGTAAACGGTGCAGAAAATTATAAAGCTTTAGCAAACTCGCGCTTTTAACTACACATTCATACAATTGAAATAAGTTAAAAGGAGTCGTAAGATTCATCGTATCGGTCAACCTTGCCAATATCGCGTATTGTATGTATAAAGTTTTTCGAACATATCTCTATAATCTCCAAGTGATGCAAAATATGTTGGCGCGAGACTGATGAGCGTCATCCTTTATTGTTTCGAACGTTTTGAAGGCAACGACCGCATTTCTCACTGCAAGTGAGCGACGAGCGAGAGAATTATGCAGCTCGCGTTGACAGATTCAGACGTATAATTTGTTTCGCTCGCAATTTGGTGTCGAAAGAGGAGGTGGGGGGGCGGGCGACATTACTTACTCCGTAGACGGACGGCGACGCGAATTACCAATTGTTACGCTGCGCTTCTGCGGTGGTATCAAGTGTTCCGGAAGTTCGGCTGGAAGGTCGTAACCTTCGAGTTTCACGTTAATTAAATGCATAGCCAAGGCAAATTCGTCGGAATCCAAGAGTCCGTCTTTATCGATGTCGGATAAGTTCCAAATCTTTCCAAGGACGCTGTTCGGTAATTTCGATTTAACCATTTCGGATTTGGCCGCTGTAACAATATTACATGTTATCTAACCTACGACTGGTTCCGATCAGTTATTTGGAATTGATATTTACCCGCTCCCGTGATCTTCCCATCAGACGGGACCAACGATTCAAACATCGCATCATATTTCTTTCGCTCCTTGTTAACGATCCATTCTGGCTCGCCTGCGCCGGCATCGATACCTTCGCCTCTTTTATACCCGAACGGACTGACTTGATCTTCTACACCTTCGAATGCGCCGCCTATCGTGGTAAAGAACACTTCAGCTCATTAGGATTAGTCATTCGTAAACTATTGCATCGAATCATTCTATGGAATTATGAGTATCAAGGATTTATTGCCATTAAGAAATATAGAAGGCTGGTTGTCTTTATACATCAATTGAAATGGAGTGATCTCAACGAAGAGATGTATTAATTCAAAACTGATCGTAAATGACAAGTGTTCTTTTGTGCCGATCTGAGTTGCACCATGAATTTGATATATATATCTGACCGAAATAACTTTTACCACGTAATTGGTGAGAAGGTCACCGCAAATAATACTATACCTTTGATGAAAGGCTCCGATGAAGCATTACTCTCTTCGTGTGGTATCATTTCCATGAGTTTTGCGATATCTTCAGCGAGCATTTTATCTACTACTTCTAACAGTCTAGGCTTTATTGCATTGAATCTAGTGAAGTCATGGTGCGCCAAGCATTCCTGCATCTTTTTCAAGTCTGGAAAATCGCCGGGTGAAATTTGTTGCTCTCTCTGGATTTGGTCATAAATCTGTCCCAAGTTCTTTATCAGCTCCTTCTTTTTTGAATCTTTGCCGAACATACTTGGCATGTCTTTCCTCAGTGCACTAATTATATAAGCATGAACCTAGACATCAATGGACAATCAATGACACTCGTACATATTGACTTCGATTGCATCAACTGTGTGGAAAGTACCGTGGTGACGTATCATGGCAATGCGTGATCGACTGATAGCTTATACAAATACTATCAAGATTGACCGATGTAATGTTTACTTACCTTAGCTAAACGCGCGCGTTTAATCAAGTCGTTGAGTTTCCTAAGTGCTGCATTTCTTGGTAAAGATTGCATGTCCCTGAATAGATCTTGTTCCTCGTCCTCGAACAGTCTAGAAAAAAGTAAA
The DNA here is from genome assembly GCA_933228935.1 of Pemphredon lugubris. NCBI lineage: Eukaryota > Metazoa > Arthropoda > Insecta > Hymenoptera > Crabronidae > Pemphredon > Pemphredon lugubris. The sequence continues at coordinate 38,668,317 of OW121819.1, read as the reverse complement.
TTATTTAGGATTACTGGCTGGATAACAGAATTGAGCAATCAAATTATGAGATACTTGCCTCTTGTTCACATCATATCTCAAGGGTTGATCCCAAAAGGACCCAATGTATACTCTAGCTACTTCCGGGGTCTGCAGAACTTTTCCTAATGACCACATCAATGCCCCGTAAACCCTCATCAATTGCTGATGGTCTATCATGTCGGCTTTGTTCAGGACGATTCTAATTTTATCGTCGTGTCCTCGGAGTGCCTCTATAGATCTTCTGAATTCGTCCGAGATATCGAGCTTATGCGCGTCGAATAACAGTATGATCCTGTCAACTCGTTCGGCAAACCATTCCAAAACGCCGGTGAAGTCGTATCCTCGATCCACCTACAAGAACGTCCCTGCCTGGAGAGTAATCGCGCAAGAAACACTAGTCAAGAGTACTTACTCTCTGCTTTTCGCCCGACAGTATTCCAGGCGTATCGACTATTGATATTCCTTTGAGCACAGGAGACGCCACAGTGGAGCATTGAAACCTATTCAGGAACGCATTGCCAAATTTGGAAAGTGGACGAAATTGCTTGTTGGGATCGACGACCAGTGCATTTCCAGGTATCACGCCTTCTTTCTCATCGTACATAACCGCAATGAATCTGTCCGTGGTCGGCTCTGGGCCAATTCTTATACCAGGAAAGTCTCGCTCCAACAAGTACTTGATGAATGTAGTTTTTCCAGTAGAATACTGACCGACCAGAAGGATCATGGGTTTTGCGTCGAAGTCAGGATCATCAAGCTGGGGCGAGTGAAAATCGTGGAACTGATATTGTTGTTCCAGTGGTAGCAGTTTTGATTTGTAGATCTTTTTGAGACCCTCGGTGACATTTTCGAAAAGATCTTGTCTACCGTTCTCTTCGCGAGTCAACCAATTGAACATTTTGAATTAAGAGTCGTAGATGGTCCTGCAAACAAATCACCAATGTTTCGGAACGATACGTATGTTACTTGGCTCCTGCCGTTACACTAATCACAACCTAGGCCACGACTACCAGCTCTTGGGATTGAACTGTCAACGAATTCCCAATCGCTTTTGTCAGCAAGAAAATAGACTGGCTGTTTGCTGAACAGTTAAAAGAAAGATATCAATGCAGTTTCTATTGACTCTTTAGTATCGGAATGATCAACCGGAACAAATTCGAAGGCTCAAAGTCGAAATAAGCTAACCTCGCTCCTCGATTCCGATACAAAAGTATAAGTGGAACGATAGTCGCGATTATATAGTACCGCTATCAGCAGCTATCTGACAGCGCATGGATGTGTAACTTTGGTAGATTGAAGAATACCGGACACCGAAACTTGTTGAAAACTGTTCCATGCTGATTTTCATTTATCATTTTACGCCGTCTCGAGCTTCAACGATCGCGACCCAACGCGGGCCACCAATAGGTGAAATCGGATGCACGATATAAATTGGAACAACTGGTATAACGTCGCTAAGTTTCTTTCAACGAGCGGACAATTACTATCGCGATCGCGGCTCGTTACGATATCAACGGTATCCCTCTGACATTTATTTAAAACGTGTCTAAACGTACCTAATCCACCGCGGATTAGCTGGTATTATCCGCAACCACAGAGGCACGGTAAATCTAGCGATTTCTATCGAACACGGAACTGAAGCGCGACAGCAGCAGCAGCGCAGAGATCGAACGCGAATGTCTTTTGACTGCTTTCGACTGGATCTGCGTGTACTTCTGCGTGTGCTTCTGGAAAAAATGGGTAGGGGGCGAACGGATTACTCGACTCTCACTCTCTTACTAATGAACCTTGGATTAAAACTCGAGGTTCACCGCTACGCCGATTCCTTTCCATCGAAACGGGGAAAATATTACGCCGCGTCAGACGTGGCCGGACGGGCGTATTCGAGTTCGCGTTCTTCGACGTAATCGATCCTGAGTCAGATTCGCGCCACAACTCGAACACGGTTATGTTGCGCTCGCGTTCAACGTACGTATTCTTTGCCATCGACTTATCAATCTACTTACTCACGCATCGTCTGGCATGCCTACTATAAGAGTAGATTATTTTTTTCGAGAATAAACGATTATCGGGAATACGTGACGGATGTAGGACAATTCGGTCGTTAAGTTGCGTTAGCTCGTATTAGAGCGAATTAGAACTGATCGCGATAGACTGAATCGGTCACTCGGTCATTCCTGGTCCTATGTAGAATATACTGTAGCACGGTACTCGACGGCAAGTTTAATCGTTCGCACATCCTCCGAGTATTTTAGTTCAACGTAAAGCTTGCTCGCAATAATCGTTCGCGTATTGCGTAACGACATGCAAAACATTCAGTGTCATTTGTTGCGTAAGCAACGCGGACACATCCTGGTTAAACGATTTTGTGCCAATTTAGTAATCTTAACCGGCTTCGCTCGAATTAGAATTGATTCGTGTGGTACCGAGCTGCTGCACGTGCAGCTCGTGGCTTCCAGCTTTCAGCTGGAGGATAGAGCGTTTGGAGTTTCGATCTTTTTTTAAACGGAACGACAGATACGCGGATAGGCGGAGAGCAGAGATCTCCCAAGTCGCGAATGGGGAAAAAGGGTCGAGGAGCTCTAGAATCAAAACAGTCTTATGTTTTCCTTATTATAATTTGTTTCTACTTCGTTAGTGGGGAGGGGTGAGTACGTGTATAAGCGGTTACTTCGGAATATCTTTCGCTTAATTCGGATTATAAAATGGACAGAATTATAAAACTGAGTCGATAACGAGGAAATTATAAATATTCGCTGATACGATGGATATCATAAGCGACACTCGTTGTCCCAGTTATTCGGAAGAACGTCTTTCCATAGTTCCATCAAGTTCTCCAGTAGGCAAGGCGTGCCGCAACCGGGTATCTTCATTGAATAGGCAACAGATGTTTCTGTGTTATTCAAGTAAGCGAGCTGCAAGCAGACAATGACCAACGCGCGTACGACGCGTCACGGAACATGATAATTAATAAAAACGATGTCGCGTGGAAAGGTAATAGAATCGTATAAAATTGACGAGGATCACCTTTATTTCTCGATCTCCACCACCGTAAACTTTACGCAATTCGAAGATGAGCGTCGCGCCGTAATCGGGTTTCCACAGGTCGTTAGTGAATCCCATGGTTCTTAATAAATTAACGAGAGTTATGTCGTGGGCCGAATAAAGATAGATTTGCCTGCCGTCAAGGCCACCAGCGGAGGCCTGCATTCGACCCATAATTTCTTTGAGCAATGGTCCTGAGGGAAGATATAACCAAGAAATTATCAGTCGATAATATATCGTTGGGATTAGAATTTTCATAGCGTACCGCCGCGTAGACGTTTCTGCAACGCGTTGCTGGTAAAGATAGCCAAACTCCGGGCCGCGATTTCTCGCATTTCCTTGTTATAAAATTCTTTCGTCCAACTGGGCAATTGCAAGCCGTATTGCTCCTCGATCTCCAAGGTATTGTACAGGAACTCGACGTCGGTAATCGTAGTAATATTCTGTCCAGTGTGAATCGTAAGTTCTTCATAATATTTAGCTAAGTATTTTCCCGATATCAAGGACTCATTTGTATACGCCTCTTTCAAAGCTTCCTCCAATCTTGGACACGGTGCTTTGACCACGATCACCTGCGACGAGACGAATACCCGCGAGAGTTAACGAGAATACATTCCTCGCGATCCAAGAAGCTTTATCATCGGCGGAAGTGACGTTACGGATACCTTGTCGAGATTTCTGGGAACGTAATGCACCGGAATGGGTCGCCAGGCAAGACCTGGAAGAAACATATCCTCGGATTTCGGTGGATAGAGGCCAGCTAATAAAGCTTGCCCGGACATTTGACATCGGTCGGCGTAGCTACTTTGCATCAGCGACTGACTAGTCTCGTACTTGTCGCTTATCGCCGAGCCGTACTCTTTACGAATCCATTGACCGACGGTGTACAGTTCGAGCATTCCTTTCTGAAAATTATTCAATGTATTCGGCAACCTACCATCGCCGTCCTTTCCTCCGAGTTGAGTCTGTTGCTTATAATACGACAAATGAGCCAAATCGGTTAACTTCACTTTTTGAAATTAAAAAGACGTAAGCGTCGAAGCACTTGATTCCGTCATAACTTTATATATTTATAATCAACCTCCAAAATGATAATGATTAACACCATTAAACGACAAAATTTTTGTTAACCGTCGAATAATAAATATTTTATTTCAGTAGCCATTCTAATTAACTCCGCACTATGATGTAAATCGTTGCAATAATGCAATTTAAATGCAATTGCATAATGGTAAATTGTTTAGCGCAGTCTGGTCAGAGTTAAAGCGAAATAAATCTGTAATTATCATTTCATCACACTTCTCCACTTTCTGTTTTATGGAGTTATTCGATTTGGCAAGTGAGCTTTTCAAATGTATTTATCCGCGATGAGTTCGTTGCGGTAACCTTGGTCAAAGCTCCCCAACCACCTGGCCAGTCGTAATTTCGATGGGGATCCTTGAGATAAGTCTCGGTGGGGGTTCTATCTCCATGTCGGAACACCTAGGCGGGAAGACCGATTGTAATTGATCGAATCACTCGTAAGCGGGACGCGGTTACCGCGATTAGTCGAACGGATCCTATACGTATACTTACGAATATTAACTGCTGCGTCGACGTGGTATCGTGAGCCGTAGTGCCGAATGCTGCGTACGCAAAAAGTATGCAACCGATCACGACGGCGAGCATGACGACCGTTACGCGGACACTCAACTTTCTTCCCCGCCAATCGCGGTTTAACCAGTTCCTCTCCCCTCTATTCATTTTTATATTGACGGCTTATCTCCTAGATAAGCCTATCGCGTCCGAAAATTTAATTCTGGGCTGTTCGATTTTTAAAGAGAATTTTGAAACGCGTCTCCTCATATCAGTACGCCTCGAACTGCTCGGCACAGTTTTTGATTCACGATCAGTCAGACTCGCTGCTTCTTTACTTTGTTTAGAGAATGGGATTGAGATAACTACGTATGCCGATTACTCCAACTCTTTTCCTATTCGCAAATTTATTTGTAAGCGACGGCACGTGTCGAAGAGAAACGAAGCGGCGCCGGGTGGGGAAGGTGTTTTTAACGGAGGAGGAGAGGGGCAAGCTGCCGAGGCAGGTTGCGCGACACGTCACGTATGCTTATCGTCTGGTAAAATTTCATCTCAACGAAATACACCGTGCAACGCGATTTCGTTGCTTCTGATTCATTCTACGAAACAATACTGCTGCGTTCGGCGTTATCGTGGCGACGATTCACGCATGCACGCGTGTGTGCTACGTGTACGATTGTCTGTGTTGGTGTATACATCCCGTTATATCGCTACCACGCACGATACTAACGCCGCGATGGCGGTATGCATTTTCGTGCACGTTTTAAATTCATTTGAGGTTTGGATTTAGAGCACAAAATTTATGAAGTAGGATTAAGAACTGGGAGCTTCCATTTGAATGGTGGGCGTCCGATTCGAAGATCGTTGGCCGTCTGTACCCGTGTAACTGATACCGATACTCGTGTAACGATCACAACAGATCCAAACAGATTGCACTGCCCCCGACTTCTGTCGTGGGCAAGACGCCCTGTAATCAAGAGCGTAAGTACCAGCGCCGGGGCCCACATCTTAAATTAGATTTACCTTTATGATTCCGCACACCCCGAAATGCGTGGTTTTATCTCGATCGTAAGATCCATCGCATAAAACGTTGGGGTATAATATTTTTGACTGTTCATATGGAATTTTATATTTCATGTATGTGGCCATGATTATGAAAGTGGTCCGTCGTATCTTTCATTTCCGTTTTTATTTTTACCACATTATTTCATTTTAAAGAATGTGACACAAAATATCGGATAAACTATTTTTTTTAATTATTTGACTTAGACCTCTTACATAATCATGGGCACATATCAAACAGCTCGGCGAGTCCCCGATACTCGGGCGTAGAAATGAATGACACACGTATGCCGATGAATCGAAGTAGGTAATTTTTATTTACGATCAGTTGTACTATAGACAGAGTCGTATCGCGATACATAGACGATGCGCAAACTTATAATTTATGTTCTCCTATATTTCTAGGGACGATCATCGAGCAGCGCCCATCGATAAATCGTAGGAATCGTTCGCCGTGCGTTCGTTGTCGCAAGTTAACGATTAACTAGCCATCCGACTATGCCGACGATTATCTACGGGCGTCGCTATCTGCCTGACGATATAAAGAATATCGGGAACGAACGATTAGCGTGCGTGCATGCGTGCGAATGGTACGATAATTGAACGCGAGCTCTAACGACCATGGAGTTGAATTGCTCGACACGAAAATAGCGATAGTCATTGGATCTACGATTCTACGTACTTGTTTTTCCACCTAACTCAAGAGCAGTTCCAAATATGACGACGGGTGGCTTTTAGCAGCGGTAATCATAAACGATAACAACGAGTACAGCTACAAGGAATACTTGATTGTAACTTACATGGTAGAGAAACGGGGTCACGTAACCGACCTGCGGTTTACGCGATACGTATCTAATTGAATTAAATTAACTTAAAACTTTCTACACCGAGGACAGATCGTCCTCGCTCGCCGGAGTGACTAGAAGTCTTCGAGTTCCCTCGTTACGATGGTATCGTATTGGGTAATCAAAAACGGAAACGTAATTGAAGTTAAAGAGCAACGACTTGATCCGCGAACTATTAGTCGACGCGTCAACTTTCGTCAGCTTACGTTACATCAGGCATGAAAGATCACTTCTTTGCACGTGCGAGTAAGCGGACAAGAGTGTAAATGGAAGTATTAAAGTCGCGGCCACGAATTACGAGGAAACGGATTGGCCAGCGATTCGAGGATCGAGATGGCATTGCGTGACAGGATAAAGCGGAGTCAATTTTACAATGCGGCACGATCGAACGATCGAATCGTTATTATTTTGTAATCTAGGGCTGCTCCGAACGACGTCGTCGACCGGGTCCACCGGCGTAATTCGCGGCCGCCAGTCCCATCAAGTGCTTCGCCGCTTGCGAACCGCTGAATCCACGGCTCAGACCCAGGTCCAATCCTCGTTTATTGCTACAATCGACATTCTCGATTAATGTCAACAACATTTCTACCGATTTTCACGATACGATCCATTCGGCATGAGATCGTTACTTACTTCTCGAGCTCCGGGTTGCGCATCATGCTATGACTGATGCGCGCGAGCATCCCCATTAACGCATCCGGGTCTTCATCGTCGAACTGATTCCAGAAACTTTGTTGCCTGTTTGTCAGAAAAAAAACGTTCAACGAGCACGCCATTGTATTTTCCTTTGAAATCCCGATTTCTTTTCAAACAGCGTTACCGCTAAATTTTAACGTTTGGTTTTCATAAAAGTTTTCAGACCCGACCGAACCCACTCGATTCACGAGGCAAGGCGACATTGATTTTATTAACCAATGCTGTTTCACGAAAGTCTACCGTCGGTTAGTTGCATGGAAGAACCGCTCCCATAGAACGACTGCTCGTCAAACAGAACTGGGTTAAACTATTCTTCGGCGCGACCAGATGCGTCTTCGTGTTCTCTTCGTATACTTGAGAAGCACGTGTCCCCCCCTTTTCTCTCACTGTCGGTCGTTTGGTTACTTCCACCCCGTTGTACCGCAAGTGCTAAATAAGTATCCCATCGACTATTTCTCTCTGTTCATCCTTCTACGCGACGCCCGTTTTCGAATAGTTACCGATAACCATACACAGATACGTTGCAGATATATCAATCGATTAACGTCAACGTTGGATTGGCGTAACTTACGGTGCAGCATTTGCCGTGGGACTGGAAGCCGCGAAGAAAGCTACTATCGCCACAAGCGCACCCAGAAAGATGATTCGCTGTTGCATCTTTGCGAAAGCTCCTTTTGCGGGATCTGAGAAAAGAGATGGCAAGTATGCAGGTATGCCATCAATGCAAATTCTTTTTAAGATGTTCGATGTATATATGTATAGTACAATCCCGTTTGCAAAATTAAAACTCGAAAGATCGACGCTTAACGACGGGATCTCGTTTGGAGATTTCAAGAGGAAGAGGAAGGAGGTGGAGGAGGAGGACTAGTATGCAGAGGTGGAGAAACGAGCTATGCAAGGAGACAATGGAGCTTATTCCGGAAGAGCGAGAAAAGTTTGCACATTCGTGCAAGGTGGCTAACAAACTATTCAAGCTACAGCCGCGACTACTTCCGGCCTGAAGGCGTGATAGAGATGGAGGGAGGGAAAGAGTTTCGCGCGATCGACGTTGCTCAAACGTCGACTTACGTTAGGCTAATTCTTGGTTACTTCAGTGGCGCGAACGATGAGACTATTGAGAGTATAATCACGGCAGATACGAAAAATTCTCTTTGCTCGCTGCGTGATTGTGAAAGACTGAAAGAGAACTCTTCGAATTTCCGCACAAAATTGGAGAGACTCGAAAAATCGGATATTGGAGCGGCGTATCGCGGTACACTTTCCAATTTCTCTCGACATCTGACACTCGTTCAATTAGCATTTTATTGCGATGCAATCACGGCTCGCTTTGAGCGTGCCGATTCGCCGTAGAATAGGATAATTGGATTCGTCGCTCTCGATAATTGATCCTGACGGCGCGGTATTCGTATGAGTGCGTAGACGCGATGCATGTACTTTGACTCGTCGAAGATGACGTTATCATCGATGGATTAAAAATAAATAGATTCAAATGGAAGAAATGTGGCGGTGCGCGATTCGAAATGAGTTAACGAGTATTCCAGTAAAACTTCGAAACCCTGCAAGAACTTTTGCAATTCAAAAGTTTTTGAAACGATGCAAAGGTTAGACATTTCATGGAAAAAAATATTAACACTGCCACGGCTGGTCAAATGACCGTTTTGTAAATCTCGTCTAGAACTTTCCACATACAACTTTATTACACCGCCGCTTAACTTAAATGTTAGCCAGTGAAATGATGAAATATTTATAATCTACTTCTAAATAAAAGAAACTGCATTTTTCCACTGTCAAATTAGCTATTATCTTCAGTGTATATAAAGAAATATAGGCTGTTTTAAAGATCAGTCATTTGATCGGTCACAGTAGGAATAGATATACACGACGTGTCGGTAGAAATAGTGTTAAGCTGCGGCATCTCCCTGTGAAAAAGTATTCGCATACGCGAGTCCACCGGCGGTTCACGCGATTCAACGCACATTCGATACTCTAGCCGGCGTACCCTGAGATGCTCCAAATACAAGGAAATGGAAAATCGCGTATCTATCTGTTCCAGCTTCGATCGTAATGTCTCCACGACGTTTGTCATCATTTCTGACGGAATACAGGCCAGGTTTACCGCATTACCTTTCCGAGCATCGATATCTCGCGGTCGAGCAATCGACCGGAAGACTGGTAACGCCGAAAACGGATGCTTCACGAGGGTGACACGAGATGCTCGGAAAAAGGGAAAATCTTTAAAACAGACCCAGCAGAGTAAAAAGAAAGTGTGATTGATGCATTAAAAGTTGTGCCGGGTTCGTTTGGCTCGCGACGTTTTTCAACTTTCCATAGCGATTGTCCAGAAACTCGCGCGAAACGTCGTTAAATACTTTCCTTACGAAACTCCTTCGTTATTGTAATTAATTTGCTTTGTTCGCTAGTATAGTTTGCGAGTCTTGCGTGCTAATGGATTACATCGCGTAAATGGGTGACACACTCTCTTAAACTATACCTCTTTCCTGTACCATTTATCCGTGTACCCATCTTCGTTGCCTCAACGACGCGAAAAAAAGCAACTTAAACATCGAATAGTTTCATCTTCGCGTACTCGATGGCTATTACAATCGTTTCGATCTTTCTTTTTTTTCACGAGAATGTGAAACCAGAACGGTAATTCTTGTCTCGGCTACCACGTGAACGGATACGCGAAACATGATTTATTCTACCGGGATAAATGATTTATAGATTCCTGGTAATCCTCGTATCGGAAGGCATCCTCGCAGCAACCCCCTTGCCACTTCTCTTCGCCCGGGGGACTATGGTTGTGGCTATCTGAATCTAACGATAAATTGAAAACCTCGCGAGCGTTAAAAGCGATGCCGACGGAGAGTGGTATCGTTTAAGTCAAGCTGCCCACCGCCGAGAAGAATGCTCAAGGCGGTTATCGGAAAGACGACGCACGCTCCAATGGACAGAAATCTCATCTCGAGAAGTAGCAGCTACCGCCGGTACTTTCCTGCCTTCCGTTCCCCGATTTCCTATTCTCGTCTTCACGCGTGCCACCTGCCGCCGCCTGTTGAATGCCCAACGATGAACTTTTTCGCGTATTAAATCTGTTCCGTATACAACATTGATCGGGCGAAAAACGAAAAGAAAAATACTTCAAGTGTAATCCCGGTTGCATTTTCTTGAAAAAAGGGAGCACCGTGAAAGTGGAACGCGAACAAAAGTTCAGTTCGATAACGATACGGAGTTGTTAAAATGTTTTAAGGGTGGATCAGTAAATTCACTTGGAACAACTGCCTCGCATAGTTTTCGCGCTAAATTCTCGAGTACGACGGAATTTCTACTTTCCTCTTTGAGAACGCAAAGCTACTTGCTGCAACCCCCCCTTCACCACCGTTCCGCGGAAGCTCTACGTTTGTCCCGTGGTCTACCGTTTTTGAGATACAACGCTCGCGCATTCATGCAGCAACTATTTCGAGATTTAGTTTGCAACTCTCTGTGTGCACGTTTTTGCCACGATCACGGGTATTTTCCTTTTCCTGCAAACGCTTTACGGCTGAAGGATAATCACGAGATACAGTCGGTACCCATCGCGATCTTCTAATTGATAAGCTATCGACGAGAAGCAAGTCTCGACGGAGAGTACGTTCGTACCCGGTTATCTTCTATCTCGTACATCAAAGTGATGTATCGCTTTTGCTCGATAGTTTTCTTATTGACGATTTCCACGATCGTACGTGTGCGCGACAGTTTTCTCGAGTCCAGCGAAAAGGGCAATCCCGCGTACATTTTTCCGCGTTTTCAATACGCGGCGGAAAGGTTTGTAACGAAAATCTTTGTCGTTACTCAATGTGAACGCGCGCATGAATCACTGTGATCCTTTATTACTATACTCTGTACACGTACGCGCATAGTAGATCTATAACCGGCGTCAAACGGGTCATTTCGCGCGCTGTATTAGAATTAAAATTTCGTTACGAGTCCGCGTATTCAAAGTTATAGCCTCGTAACGATCTAACTTTTCCAATCTGCATGTTGCGCGTATTAACGCGAAAGGTATTTGCGTACGTAAATGCATATACGTATGTGCGAGCTTTATATCGGCTATGCAAGCAACTCGTACCTTTCGGGATACGGCGTTAAACTCCCCCGTAACCTTTGCCACGCTTTTCCGTCGTCTTTGGACGCGGATACCAGGGCACGTTTGACGCTCGGAATAGAGAAAAATACAACGAGTGTTCGAAATACAGATTTCCCGAAGCTCGAAGAGTTCAACGCGCACTTAGGAACGATGAGCGTTATTAGGAAAAGCACAAGACTGCGCGATCTCGCGAGAAAAATTAACGTGAACGTAGCGTACGAAGTAACGTTCGCAAGGAAAGAAAAAGGAAAAGAAAAAAGCTCTGGTGGAGTTTGCGAATAAACCGTAGACTGTAGTTTTACTGCTACTTTTTTTCCACGAAAATACATACGGAAGCGAGTTTACTCGGTGCTATAAGTTCCGTTACACGGGGGCTGTTTTATCATCCCGATCGAGGGGATAAAGCGGCAGTCTATGTGTTTTCTTTGCGGGGTAAAACCGGGGAAGTAACGTTTCTATCCTCTTTCCATTGCGAAAACGTAATCGACTTTCGAGTGTCGCGGGCCTTCGTACAACGTACGTACAACTAAGTTGCTTGTTCCGATAAGCCAAGTGCCCTGCGCCTTCGGGGAGGGAAAAAATAACACATCGATGTCGAATAGAATAATAAGCGCGATTTATCGGTTCCCCTATCCGACGTGTAGGACATCATTGTTCGCCCTTCGCGTCGCGAGTGCTTCGTTCGGCGAGGAAACTGGATTACACACGTTTACCCGTAGATACATCGCGACAATGTTTTGCCTATAAATCGATGATGCCGTTTCCATTTCTTTCCGTTGCGGATAGCTGCGGGAATTCAGGCTACAGGTCGAGCGACGATCGGATCACGCTCGAGTCACGGTCCATTCAAATATCGTTTAATACTGTTTCATAGAACGATGTAATATACTTTTGAAAGAAACTTGTAAACCGCGACTGATCGCCGATTTACACGTTTCTATTTGAGAAACATTAAACAATATTTGATCGTACCCGTGCCTCGAGCGGACCGTTGCTTACCGTGACTTACAACGTCAATTCTCCCTAAGGGTTCATTCTGTCCAGAGAGAGAGAGAGAGAGAGGAAAGAAAAGTGTGCGAAAGGAAGAAGGCGGAAAAGGGAGGAAGTGCGAAAGGGCGCGCCGACGGCAAACGGACCCTTCGTTCTCCTAGTTACACGTATTCTATGACCGAGTAAGTTAACTCGGGATTCGGTTAGTTACACGCCACGCGGGACCATTAGAGACCCATTCAGAGAAAATTCAAGTGTATTCTTGAAAATCACGTTAATTAATTTTAGAATGTAGCTCCGCTGCGATATTCATTTCGCGCGATTTTTTTTTTGTTCATCGGTCTCCAAGCTGCAGAGAAAGTTTCGTCATATACCGAGCCGCAATTTCGTTTCGATTTTTTGCCGAATAAAACGGCACAGCCAGAGAGGCGTTATTATTTAATTCTTGCGCCGCGAACAGATGCACCGGACATTCCGTGCACTGTTTTTGTCAGGATCGGTTCGAAATTTCAACTCCAGTTTGTTTTAATCCCAGCGACAAAAATTCGGAGCCTAGCCAGCCGGGGGCAGCGTTGTTAAAATTTTTAACAAACTTCAGCGAACAGGTTTTTTTTCACATTTAATCCTAGCGGGAACCGCTAGTACAAAAGATCGAGTGATACGCGAGCGTAGAAAACGTCAGTCGCTTGCGGAAAGTTTTAAAGAAACTATAGGATTCGACGTCGATACTCGGAACCGCGGTTATCGTAGTTTCCGCAATTTCGTTTTTAAGAGATACTTTCTTGATGGCGAGCTACGCGACACGGTTGATTTGCATTTAAACCGTAGGAATCGATGCCAATCGCGCATCTCGTTTCCGGTAATCGTCGCAATTTCTAAACGTATATACGTACGCGCGAGTTCGATCGTATCCCCGCACCCACTTGTTCGCGTAATCGGATATTAATCGTTCGAAAATTATCATAATGCATGTAATTTAATAAGCAGGCGATGTACCGCGAAGATTAATGTATTCCTCTTTTGCAACGATTTTCCCGCGACTGGCCGAAAATCAGAATTAATTTATCTCGTTATCGTTATCGGATCGATTACATGGGATTCGCTGGCACTGAACAGTTTTCGGGTAATCGAACAAATTCGAATTACTTAGCTGTACGCGCATAGTGCGTTGTCTTATCGAGGATACTCGGGCTCTGCGGTAAACTTAACGTTACTTGTCCTTTGTAAAAAAGAGTCTTGAACGCACCGCATAAATTTGTTCGTTGGTAAATACAGATTTTTCTTTATGGATTTAGTTGGAAAGGGAAGCTCAGGTAATACTGTAGGTGAATTTATGGTGCGCCCATCGGAAATAACTATCGGCATCGTTTCGATGGCGAACCACCGTTCGATCACTTGCGAATTGCTGTAGTTTGTGGTAGGTACTTGGAGTTTACAATCAATTCAGAGAATTGAATATACTGCTCTAGGTAAATCTAGCAGGCTTGACAAATTTATTAATCCTTTCGTGCGATCGAGTGATCAAAACTGGTCAGCTTGTAAATTTAAGATAATGTAATGTAAGATTAAAGTTACCAATGTTCCTAACAGGGGATCTACAGCCTTCTCGTAAATTGTTTTTTAAATTGTTAAAACGCAGATTCCTCGTCCTGTACAATATTCCACAATGGATCCACTTCCGTAATTAATTTCTAACGCTATAACTGACGGATCCACTTGCTCCAAATTCAACTGTTTATTTGCTAAGTAATCAAACAACAATATGAAATAAATTTTTCCTTCTCCATTTCTGAGATATGAAATAGACATAAAGTGTTCCCCCCGGGTCTTAAATTTCCCACTCTACTCGAAAATTCAACTATTTATGTATTGAGCAATCAGACAACAATATGACATAAATATCGACTCATTCCTTCGTGAGACATAAAATAAACATAAAATTTTCCCCTCGGATCTTCAATTTTCAACTTCCTCGAAATCCAACAGTTTATTTTAATCAAACAGCGGTATGAAATATATTTCTACTCATTTATCCACGAGAAATGAAATAGACGTAAAACTCTCCCCACGGGTCTTACGTTTTCGACTCTCTCGAAAATTCAACCGTTTATTTACAATATAATCAAACAGCGATATGAAATAAATTTCCTTCGCGAGATATAAAACAGACGCAAAGTTCTCCCCCATGGATCTCAAATTTACAACAAAACCGACTGGCCGGTGATACCAGTTTCTATACTTGTTTAACAACTAACAACTTACCTCGATGTACGGAAGTTGGATGCCGGCGTGGATGATGCTCGTTGAAGCTCTGTGTCCCTCGACGACGGGAAATACAGCTCTGCGTATCCGAACCCTCCGTCGCGGGTTTATATAAGCCCGCGACTTTACGGCTCGCGCGCCCCAACTCCATCCCCACCCCGTAAGCTAAACATTCTCGTCCAATCAAAGAGACCCGTGTTCAACCCCATCCAGCCTCCCTCCACCGTTCTCCGCCGTTTTACCACCGTCCTCCGCCGTTTTACCACCGTCCTACCACCGTTCCACCGTCCCGTAACCACCTACGAGCGTGACGCGTACTCCAGCCGCGCTCCGAGCGTTCGGCAGGTATTTCACCGACGCATCTTCCATTCCATTTTCTCGCCGAGAATAAAACGGGATACCCGGTTCGATAATACCGAACGATACAAACGTTCGTTTCAATTTTTTTATTTTTTTTTTATTTTTGCTTCGACCGACCGTCGATGGCGACTGCACTTTTGTCCGATCTCATCGATCCGATTCCACTGATCGTGGAGGCCGAACGACTGGGAGAGTCCGTCTGGATTCTCGTCCGAGCCAATTTCAATTTCTTGGTCGACGCTTCTCCACTCGGATCCACAGGTGTCCCGTGAATAGACGTCTTCTCCGACCCGTCTCCCTTAATGGCAGCATTCTCTCTGAAATTCCGTAGTTGACTAAAAGTCGTAGTTGAATTCGTTAAATTGCGACTCGAATATTCGTCGTAGGAATTTTCCGTGGAATTTGTTAAGAGAAAAATGCTCTCCTCCTCGGCACGTTAAAAGAGTTATTACGTAACGTTATTTTAACGGGAGATAATTATCGCGGAGTATCATTACGATCGTGGGGCAGAGCACGAATGCGGATGGATCGGAGATAATTTCCACGAGTTTTTCATCGTCCTCGGAACAAGTTCGCTCTGTCATAATATCGACGTATCGAGTAGAGAGAGAGAGAGAGAGAGGCAGACCGAGTGAGAGAGAGAGAGAGAGAGATAGTCGTACGACGATACTCTAATCAAATTAACCGAGTTGCCGCTGGACAAACGTTTTCCAAGCAACGCGGAAAGAGAGAGAGAGAGAGAGAGAGGGAAGCAGAATGGTGAGAAACGGCTAAAGAGAGAGAAATAGAAGGAGAGAGACAGAGAGCCGAGTAGACAGAAAATACAGACTCTCTGGTCGTTAGTCACGTTTGATCCATCAATAATTTCCGATATACAATACATAGAAACCCGTTAAGCTCTTCGATTTCCGATTTCATTCTCGACGAGTATCGTAGCAATCTTTATTTGCAGTAAGATCCTCGGGAGTATCGCCAGTTTGTTTTCTCCAAAGACGTTTATCGCGTTTCGAAATTAGGGCAAACCTGAGATATCGGACCGCGCGGCTTGAAAGGCCGCGTTAACGTTAACGCAAACCCGCCGAAGGGGATGGAGAGCAAAACTGAACGGAATGCTATCCCATCCGATTTACTCTCGAATAATGTCGAAGCTCGGTAATTCCATTGTTAGCCCAGAAAGTGGGAGGATGGTACGTGAGTGTCGCCTCTCCATGCTTCATTGTCAGAGAGAAGCGTCGTGGGGTAACAATCTGGAAAATTCGGGGGCGGGGTGAGAGAGAAAGTCAATCGTGGCTATTATTTTTCAATCATCCTCTGCCATCGCGAGTCGAGTGAGCGCGTATCCAAACGCCTCCCATTGTTACAATGTAAATCTATTATTACGGTAAACATTCTTGACCTTCGATTTCGACTCGTCGGGGAAAACACTCCCGATGGAATCGACGCGCAAATAACCGCCCGTAGAAAACGCTTTGCTTTCCAGCGGAGCGCCGCGCCGTCGTTCCGCGTGCCGGCAAACAGTTTGTTCTCGAGGCATTTTTCGGAGTGCTTTTCATCATCGCCTCCTCCTTTCTCTCGGCTCCATCCTAGAGCGCGGGGAAAACGGAATAAAACGTCGCCCTTGGCCGCGTCCCGGTCGAACGGCATTACCGCGTTTTAAGCGGCGGAAACGAATTTCGGCGATCGAGCATCCGGCCTTGGAACACGCGGGGTTGGTGAGCGAGTGGGGTAGGGGGGGGGGATAGCGGGCTCGTAATGAAAGTAATAAAAGGAAAGTAGGAGAATTCTAGTTTCCAGCGTGACCCTCTGCGATGGTCCAAAACTCCAACTTTTCCCCCTTAGGCATTTCGCCGCCCTCCCCGCGACCATTTGTTCTCTCTCTCAATCTCTTCAGCTTCGACCTTTCCACCTACGTTACGCGCGTCCCTCTTTTACGTCGCGAGCATCAAGAACTGCCGTTATTACCATTTATCGCGACGTCCCTTTTTCTCAGGGCGCCCGTCTTGCGCCGATCATTGTCGCCATGCAAATCACGTAATAGTCCATTTTAATAATGTCCCTGAAACCGTGCTCGCGCCGCACGAAACAAATGACCATTCGCGAGCATAACCCGGTAGAAACGAGCGAGATAAACTACCGATCTAACTGCTCCCGATGTACGGCGATATAGGTATGCGTACACATGCATCCCGTATACCACGCTCAGTCTAACCCGATTACCCTGTCGAGTTTCTCTCGAGTCGACGATATACGCGACATGGAATATATGTTCGATACGTACGGGAAGAGGTACACGAACCTCCCCCCACCCTTCTGTACAGGACGGGGCAAAAGCTTCGTCCACTTGGGATTTTTCCGTTATTTATTAATAATGACGGAAAAGGTTGCGTACTCGCGCGATGCGGGAGTGAACGTAAAGCGATGAAAATGCCTTTGTACATGAGTGGAGTAGTAGGTACATATGTATAAAGGTATCGCAAGATTAGCCCTATTTTTTTTAAACGGGACGCTACATTTTATTTTATTGCATCACGATAGCCTTTGTTGTGACAATTTCGGCGTGCTGTATTTGATAATCGTTCAAGGTTAAATGTAATGGCAAAATAAATTTTCCTGTATCGCGGAAGGTGTTCGAACCGTTGCTCTTATCGAATATTGTTGAGCGTCACGGCGCTATTTGTTACGGCAATCGAATGACACCGAGACTACGGATATTCCGCGCAATGTCGTAAACTGCCACGATGTTTAAATTCTTAGCAGTGCATAACGTGTTATTACAACACCAACGATAAATTAACGCGTTCGATGGAATAAATCCAGCGACGATCAGACGTATCCGCGATTCGGAAGTCGTAATATTCGTTCGACGATCATCGGTGACCTTAATTGAATTTTAATAATTGTACCGTAAAACCGTCGCGACAGCAGTTATCGCGGCCCGATAAAAAGATATAGCAGCCCGTTTAAAAAAATGGGGATCATCATACCGCGTAAACGTTATTTACGTTGCGTTACATCCGCCTCGGTATCGCGGGAGTTTTGGACGTAACATTTTCTTAATGAGGGAAGTACTTCGGATGCACACAGCTTTTGTCACATACTGTATATTACGCGTTCAACCAGCCGATTTATTAAAGGGAAATGCGGAGCACCTCGAATACGAGAGGATCGCGGTTTTGAATTCGATGGTTTACATTCAAGGGCGAAAGGAATGGCAATGTCGGCTTCACGCGGTACTTTAAGGACTTCCGATTTTGCAAATTCGTTTAAACGCTACCTCATTACCAACGTCGCGGCAATCGATCGATTTATCGTCTATCAATTTCCCGGCCGGTACGAATTCCGGAATTTTCCCGCGAAGCCCCGCGATCGACAGCGGAAAACGGTTCCTGGTTGAATCCGTATTAAAGGAATCGACGTCGGATAAGCGCGACTGTGTGAGTGCTCGTTGAAAACATAGGGAAGAAAGGGAGAAAGGAGAGGGAGAGGTAATCGGCAAATACAGAGAGTGTTCTTTATTACCGTTTAAACGACGTTCCAATATTTTTTGAGTTGATACTTTCATGATCGCGCGGATGGTGTTGAATTGAATTTTGTTGATCTCTGAACCATCGCAATGAACTGTGGTTAAAAAAAAGAAATAGGTGGGGAAAATGTATTTTGACCCTACGTTTTGTTTAAAAGGGACACGCGGAGAGTAAAAAATTGGTAAAATAATAAAAAGTTGTTTTCTTCGCTTTCGTTGCAACCCGCGATTGTCGCTACGCTTTCATCGTAAACTTTAATGGAAACAAAAAGTCGATTGTCAAAAAATGGGATATAGACGCGGAAAGCTGGAAACTGTTAAATTATGTTTTACGAAAGTGTTCCTACTGTATTTAACAAAAATGTCTGCCCTACTATTTATTTTTTACTATAAAACCAATTTAAATTTTAACGAAAAAGTACGCGTTTCCGCGAACAAATAAAACTAGTTAAAATTTGACCTAGTAAAAGTTATTTTTTGACGTTGATAATATTCATGCACCGTAGGTATCTTATAAGCTTCCCGACGGTAACAAATTTATGGAGAAAATGTGAACTGTCCTATCAAAGACTGAAAAGAAATATACGCGTGCATGGATAAACATTTTTACACGGCAATCGCTGCTTATCGTGTAAGTTGGATGGTGCGTTATCGCCATTACAAACTACTTTGTAAACATAACTATCACGAACACCGAAGATCGAACATATATATTATTACGTGTTATTATTAAAAATAGTTAGATGCAATTCTCATTTTTAGTAATACCTTCATAGTTTAAAATTTTTGGTCGCACAATTTTCATTTTCGGTACGTCTATCGTATTTAAGAATTCTTGAATCACTGTGCGCCAGGGTCCAGTGCGTTCTAGGTAAGTATGAACCGTATTAAACTTTGAAATGTTTAAATAACGACGTATTTTTAAAACGAAAATGGTTTCTCGAAAGACCGTTAATAATTTATATAGCTTTACCAAATTTCCAAACAACACTGAAACCGAAACAAACAGTTGGAATTCCAAAAAGTTCGAGGTACAAAGTTTTCTAGTACGATCGCGTAGGCCAGTGGTCGGCAAACACATTAGTCGAAAGTGCCAAATAACAGCAGTACAACGATTTAGATTTCTTTTGAGAGCCAAACTTCTTTACAAGAACTTTGTTTTTAGAAGTCGATTAAAACTGTGTACGCTTAATAAAACTAAATATCATATTTTATAATAGTCCTATTTATTGACCATTTTCACACTTTTATTATTAAAATTAAAACATTGCCTATTAAATTGAAATTACTTAAATGTATTTTAAACATGTCGTTCGTGGAAGAGCCGCAGTTTGCCGACACTGGCGTAAGGTAATAGTCGTATCAAACGGTACAATGTTTAAGCAATTAAATATTTTTAAAACGGGGATATATTATCCAACGATCCATGAATAAATAACAAAGTTTTATTATATTCCCAAAGAACGCTAGAAGTCGAAATGAATCGTTGGAATTCCCCCGTCTTGGGTGCAAGCATTTTTCTAGTACGATCGCGTAGTATTAAAGTCATATCGAACGGTAAAATATTTAATAACGAATTATTTTTGAAACACAAATAGTTAGTCGAACGATCCGCTAATAATTTCCACAGCTTCGCTAAATTCTCAAAGAACGCTGAAACCGAAACGAACCGTTGGAATTCCCCAGACTTTGGTAGATAAATTTGTCTAAAACGATCGCTGAGGGTTAAAGTCACGCTATTCCACCCAAAGACTTTAAGTCTATCTTCGGACTTCGACTGTACGGCATACCATAATTTAACGAGAGTAATTACAGGGCGCGCTTCTCGGCAAGGAAAATTGCATTGCAGCATTTACGAAGCGCATTCGCGAATTCCGCCAACGCGACTTTACGTCCGCCGCGAATGGTTATTTCGCTAAAAGCATGTCCCTGTGCACCACCTTCTTCAGCCTCTGCACACCTCGATCGGAGAGATCGGTACGTGTTTCCTTTTTTTCCAACTTCGAAAGCTCGTATCGCCGGTGATCCTGATAGGCGTTAAAACGAAATAGCGTCTTCGGCTTTATGGGATATTTGTCGAGGCATAAACCAGAAATCAATCGTCCTATAGGAACGAGTCAGCATCAATTTATTATTCCAAAGAATCGTTTCCGCGAATCTCGAGAGTTCGAGTTCAATTAAGGTGAGAATTGTTTAGAAGGAAAAGGACAATCATTTCCAGATACTCGAAGCGCTATTATTTTAAAGACGGTAACGACGTACGCGTTACAAATTATTGTAATTATTTCTTTACCGTGTTTTTATTTATTTTAACGGTTGTCCCTGTTAAATGCAAGCACGTGCGAGGTGCGTAGCAACGGTAATGGTCGGTTGAACGTTAAAAAACAACGATTAAGGTAATAGATTTGTACTACTGTTGAAAAACAACGATTAAGGTAACAGTTTTGCACTACCATTAAAAAACACTTACGTATCTACTCTTTTATATAAAATTCGTTTAAAAATTATTTGACATTGCGGCATCAGCTTTTTTTACACCCTCCGCGTAGAAAGTCTTCCGTCAGGAGTTCAGCCAGTTTGCTACCGCCCTTTTCAGCCAACTCGATTCGCGAGATGAAGATAAACAAATTTTGTTTGAGGAAACACGTTTTTTTTTAGGAAAAACGTGAAAATCATTCGGCACGAGATTCAGGATCTGCGAAGGATTGTAAAAATGTGCTTCTTGTGAATGAAAACGTTATGAACATAGACGTACAGAATACTAAAGTTCAATAAAATCCTATATCGTACACAAAATATAAACTATATCGCACTGTATCAAATACTGTTGATATACAGTGTTTGTTAATTGTTTTTTATACTGTTTGCACAAACAAGTATATCTCTGCCACGTTCTCTATATTACATTCGAAAAATAAATTAAACTAATCCCTTCGCGACGCGCTACAATGCAAAGCGACGCCTAAAGAAGAAATCAACGTTGTCTGAATATTCGGCTCCCGCAGAATATAATTTTGGGGCCCATGAAAAAAAACAACTTATGTTATATTACATAAAGAATATTAATATGGTTATGTGAATATCGCTAAAAAATTATGAAATGAACTTGGAGAAAAGAACAGAAATGTTAATTTTTTACTTTTTTCCTTTAGATATCTTCATAGGATTAATATTGTTGAATGCTTCTTAGGGGGAAGAATTCTGAAAATTCAAGAAACGGAAAAAGCATGTTTTTTTTTGTCAGTATACTTTTAATCTAACTTGAATCAGGGATAATTCTAGTGAAGTTAAAACATAATAAATGCATACATTTTGGGCCCCTTCCGACTACGGGCCCTCCGGTGTTGTGGGATCTTGCGGTATTGTAGTTCCGCCCCTGGTGTATCGATTTCTGTCAATCCTCGAGTATGCTCGATCCATCAGTTATTAGTGCTTCCTGGACCCGAGGATACCTATTCGTTGATCCTCGCCCCATACGACGGAAAGTTCCATATTCCCGTTCGGGGAGCCAGGCTAGTTAACTGAATCCTTGCAAAATCAGTGAGTACTCGCCGAAGCTAAATTCTCTAGGAATATATATGTATATATGATTCCCTACGGGCAGGGAGTCGTTCGATAAACGATTTTCGAAGGATCGAGAGCTGGCGGAGCGAAACTAATCGGGGGTTAAAGTTATGTCCACGTGCATCCGTTCCCGCATCGCATTTGACTTGCATGAAACAAGGGCCAGTTTCTTCCACTCGGTGCGATTACCGGAGAAGAAGTAGCGTAATTCGAATTTATAGTTTTTCAACTCGATCGGCTGTGCAAGATCGAATGGGATTCAGCGGGATCGAAGGGGAGGACACGGTGGCCAAGTGACCAAGTGGCCGAGAATATTCCAGCCCGGAGCGACGTTCGCCTTTTAAAAATTATGAGTCTTCCGGCTCGGAGAGCGTTAACGTTTTAAGAGAATTTCCGGTGGGTAGTCAGGCCGAAGAAAATTCGATTATCGACCATTCGATGGTTACGGAGGTGAATTAATGGATGATGCGAAAAACTTGGCTAGAGGCGGACTGGAACGTCGGTGCGTATAATGATTTAACGCGCGTTTATAACGAGGTAAGCTAAATGTACTTTGCGTTGCAACAGCTTTGCGCGTGTTTCGACGCAATGAAAAATTCTTCTCGACCAAACCTTCTTCGATGTTGCATTTAACTTTGTCGATCGAGGGAAGAATGGTTCACGGTAAATATTGTAAGTCAAATTGAAACCGTTGACGCGAGAAAACAGAAATTACTCGTGGAGAGGAGAAATATAGTGACTCCTGTTTTTTCGATTTAAAGTACAAAGATCGATGGATATTATTTAAGACGTTTGATTATCTTTGTTGATAATAAAGTTCTCTGCTCCGTAGGATAATTTATCGACGGCAGACCTGAATTATCGACGTGCATTCGCTTCTAAAATTGACGTTTAGCGCCCTCTGCAAAACGGTGTAAAAATTGTCAACTCGGTCGACCTTAGAAATATTTAAAGTGGTACCGTATCTGTTTACAAATTAACTTCCTCCCCGTTTTAGAATCAGTATAAAGCTTGATAAATAACACCTTCGCGTTTCGAGCATTGACGCGCACAGCTTTATACATTTATTCATAATTTTACACGGTGCTTGCCAATTGCCATCACAATTCGAGCGATTAAAATTCTTTAGATGCCAAATTCAATTCGTTTCAGTAAACGAAAGAGTTGTATCTCATCTTTGACCTCGTCTTTGAATGCAGGTGACAGCGAGTAAGTGACTAACCACCGATACGAACGAAATGTCAAGGATTGCGTAGCGTCACCTAGCGTTTTACTCGATTGCTAATGTTTGACCACGCAGTTGCGATCGCGTACGAACTTATCGTAGGATTAATCGAGACTTGATAAATGAAGATGAAGAATCGTGAGTTCCCATATACGTAACAATAATCAAATGCCTCGGTGCATCGATAATCGAAAGTTTCAAGGGATGAATAATGAACGCTAAGCGGCGAGCTCATGAAATATTAACGAACGAATGAACCAACGAGTTGTATCGTCGGGTACGAAAACTTTGGTTATGGTTCGCTCCACTTGACCTCGCCGATTCTCAAAACGCCGGATAATTTCAGGGTCGAGGTCACGGGACATGGGCAAGAATAAACCGGAAGTGCCGCAGAAGTGAATTGAACCGCAGGTATGCGGTGTTCCGATGTCTTTCGGTTCTACTGACTCATCGACCTCTGGTGATTCACGTCAAACGTGTGGCGGTTAATCAGCAGCGAGGAGTAGATTCGACCGACGTAGATTGCGCCTACTAATCCTCGAGCGATGATAAAGAAGTGCATTCTGCGGTGCAAAACTTTACACGCCATTTCCACGCGTAAGCTGCTTTCTGACGCGACCACGAAAATCTATGTATACGGGAGCGAGTTAAGATTCGAGATCAGGGTACCCGCAGCCGACTATCGACGTTCGATCGTTTCAAGGAGTCCTTCGCGGTTCTCGCTCTCCTCGTAAACCTGCTCGCGATACGGGCACTCGAGGAGCAAGTATCCTGGGCCTGCTGAATGTCGTGGGTCGTCGTCAGGCGGAGAAGAACTCGACGGGAAGAATTATTTATTTTTCACTTCCAGACAAGTCTACTCGGCCGCCAATGAAAATATTACCTTAATTTAAGTCCAAGAATGGCTTTGAATTACAGTACTGTGAATTACAGCGAATGCTTTGAACGACAGTTAAACACTGTTTATCGAAAAGGTCATATTTGTTTATTTAAATTGAAGTCTCGACCATTAAGAAGCGCAGGATAGTAATTTTAAGAGGCAAATAAGATGTTTTCGAGCAATAATGTTCAAGTGGAATTTATGATCAAGTTTTTCCATACGATATCTGTAATACTGATCGAAACGATTTACGGCGTATCTGGTTAAGTTTCTATAGAGCGGGACAACAATTTTATTCGTGAAATTTCTGCTAGCACGATGCTAGCCTTACTTAGTTCCTTATCTTTGCAGGCAATGTGGATCCTCGCACGAACGAGTTTCTAGGGAGAGAGAAACAGAGGGACGGAGAGAGAAGGGACCTTGAAAGAAGCAACGTGAACAATAGCACGGCCAGCCTGACTGATATACGCGCGTCACACGACCGTTTCGCTAGTTCGGCAGTTAGTAATACACCTCGAAGGTGTAACATTAATATCGCCGACGTACGAGTATTCGCGCAGGTGCTCGGTACAACCTTACACCTGCCTGATTTTTCGGCCGAGGAAATAAAAGCATCTCTGCCGTCCGATGTCGGCCACGCGTTTATCTACAAACGGTCGAACGGGAATCGGCGAAACCTCCTCCGTCGAGCCGTTCCGAAAATTGGTTAACGACAAGCTTACGTCTCGCTGAACCGTCTACCTACGAGCCACTAGATCTTGTATACTAAACTCGGGTGCCCGGTTATTATCCCGCACCAAGGCCTTTTAGCGCCAGAGAGACGGAACTACGTGCGACGAGAAAGTGCACGGGAGGAAGGAGGGAGAGAAGGAGATGGAAGAGGAGAGCAAGCAGGTGGCTCGTTTTGCCTGCGATGCTCTTCTCGGCTGTTTACCGTCGTATTAACGCCCCAGGTTAAAGCGTATCGATGCGATTACTCCAGGATTCTTTTTCTACCTGCCGAGCTACCTTTCTACCTACGACGATACACGAATACGACCTTTTGCTTCGAGACGCAGAATAAAGTCCTACGATCGGCCTAGTCCACCAGCTGTTCCCATTTAGGCCATTCGAAAACTTCCAGCTGGGAAGGGACCATACCCCGAACCGCCCGAATAGCGGTATCGTCTCCGAATTCGATCGAGGCACCGACTCCCCGAGCAGGAAGAACGGGCCACTCGAAATAGCCGGATATGTAAAATCATTGTCTGGTGGCCCTTCTGCCGTGACGAGACGCGCTTCCCCGTGACGGTCGTAAATCGGCTGAAAATCATCCCCCGATGTGTGTGTCCACGCAAATCTCCAAGTGGAACGAAAACCGAGGCACGTTTAATAGCCGGCATTCTAAACTACGATGATCTTATCGACGCCCCAACGCGCGCATATTTTGCTCTCCGCTCGCACAATGTGCGTTCTACTTTTTAGGAACGTTAGGTGACGTATCGGCGATATCTCGAGGCGCGCTCTTTTACGGATACCTGGGAAAGGAAAAAGCAATGGGACGGACAGGAAGAGCGAGGGAGAGAGGGAACCCTTTCCGTTCCAGCACATACGCGGCACTACTCTACTCGCACCTTCCAACGCGGAGCGTTTTACGCGTGTACATACGCGCGTGTATTACCGGCGGTGTAAAGGCAGGTGAAGTTCACAGCTGCTGGACAGCTGGACCGATATCCGTTTTCAGGTACATTCCGACGCCGGTGGATGATAAGTCCGCAGTCGTAACGCTCGGCAATTTAGGCCGTACTGCGAAACAGCTAACGCAATCGTCGTACCGCGGGGTTTTATTTCCTTTTCTCCTGCCAGCAGGCCGACGGATCGTTTCGAAACACGAACGATCGTTCGGACTCGCGAAAATCTATTAAAGTCTTTTCGGAGGGATGAGAAAATGCGGACGGGAAGAGTCGGCGAGATATTCTCTTCCGGTCTACCTTGTCTCAGGTACCCGTCACGGATAATAATCGGCGTGACAGCGATGCTGGCGGTGGCGATGTCGGTGGCGGAGGTGGTGGCGGTGAAGAGTACGAACGGAACACCACCTGCTCCTGCCTGTCTTCCTCGACCACATCCTTCCTTCTGCCGAAGGCTTGCGTGGTCCGTGAATACGCACCGCGTACACCGTGTGTACCTTGTACATAGGTGGCCACCGGTTCCTTCGGATAACCACGCATACACGGGGATCCGTTAAGGGCCTTCTTCGGTTCGCTCACCGTTACGATCGTGCGCGTACATACACGGGCGGAGGTACGAGTACGAGGATCTCCGAAACCTTCGATATCGGATCACTTTTCGCACGGTTCTCACGGAAAGCCGAACCCGAAAGCCGACGGCATTTATTTCGCCGAGGTTCGGTGTGTCTCCTCGTCGATTTCCTAGACGAACAGCGATCCCGATCCCGATTCTGCCTCACGTTCGATAGGACGCGTTATTTAAAGGGGGGAAAGTGATTTCGATCGATATTCGATTTCCGCGCTCCTACGTCGGAAGAAAACGGACGATCGACCGATCGATCGCTCGATCTTCCAGCCGATCGTCCAGCTGATGTTTTCTGATAGTTCCTCGGCAGATGCTATATCGGCCGGGCACTACAATTTACCATTCGCCCCTTCGCTGTCGCGTACATGCCCGTGCACTCGTATATCAAGTTTAAGTACGCGCAGTCCTCGAGTCGCTTTCGCGAGACTTCCGTGGATCATTCGTGAATAAGTGGACGCTCGGACGGAAGATCGTGGCCTCTCTCGCGACATAGGGACGTGTCCTCCAGATACGTCCGCGTTGCGCAAGATGCCCCGCGGCGAGTTCGGCATATGGTGCACGGTGAAACAGGAACCGACCGTGGACTGCTCGCAAAACTCGTACGTAAACCCAAAACTTACCCGATACGCTACGGTGTCTCGTGAAGGGGAAAAAAAAGAACGAACAAATTATGCACCGACGAAAAGTAATCCGAGTAACTCTGTTAATCGCCGAGAGAAGCGTCCGAAGCGAAGAGCGATCGCGCGGAATGGAAATTATCGTCCGCAAACGATTCTGTCTAGATTACGAATTTTGTCGCGTCGTAGGTGCTTATCGATCCGCAAAGATCGCGACGATAACTAATCGCTTCACGTTTTCCTCGCGATTATAAAAATATACCGTTGCGGAATCAATATACATACAGGTACGTGGACGACGGCTAATTAAAACTGAATTTCGTCCCGGGCACTCGTGAGCCGTCCGACGGGAGATTTGTATCGATCAACGTTATCTGTCTCGAGCTCCTAACCGCGGACGTAACTTGCACACGACGCTCCTGGGAACCGAAGGTAGAGAAGAATGAAAATGAAAACACAAGCAAAGCGCAGGAAGGAAGGATTCGGAAAGTATCGATTTCAGACGATAAGATATCGCGCGTTTCGCAAACGTCCGTATCGAAAGCGTTACAAAACAAGATTTCCAAGACAGACCCCGAATCGCGATATAAACTGTGGATTAAAAAGATATTTTTTATCGCGACTTAATTGGTCTCTCAATCGAGGATGAGAAATTGTCTCACGTGAATCAGAGATTCCATTAGCACCGACACGGACGAATCCGCGACGCGCATCGAGACCCGCTCGCTCGTTCGCGTTATTTTTCCTAACACTTTCCCGGGATCATTTTAAAATCCAATTGAAGGACGTTCCGGCGGGTCCGAACGACACGTCACGCCGCTCTCACCGATACTCCAACACGCCAATACGATTTGCCACAATCGTCACGCGTATTTGTCAACGTACGTGACAAGCCGCAAGATCGATCGAGTTATTTGTCGAGATACTAGACACCCGATAGGGTATCCTCAGCCATTTAATTGTAAGTCGTAGCGACGTACGAAAGTACGAAGGGGAGAGAAGGAGAGAAAACGAGAGATACGTGCTATTTAACGAATAACGTTATCGGCTACGTTAAACGGAAAGGAGAGAGTATCTCGTACAGCGGTCAATGGCTTCCCCTTCAAAGCCCACAGAAAATTTTTAGTTTACGTCTGCGTACGATAACGAATATTATTGACGGTCGTTTAGCGGCCCCGAAACGATTCGGCGAGACTGAAATAGAAGAAAGAAGAAGCGCCCGGCTGTTGCTGTTACGCGCTACGTGGCTACTCCGCAGCCCGTTCGTAGTCGGAGAAATGGTCATTCGTGACGGCATCGGTGCTGGCGTCGTCTAGTCTGCCGACCAACTCCGTGCCAGCCAGCTTACGCAATTCGCCTCTGTACGTCTAGAGTACGTAGAGTACGCTCGGCCTATCCAAGAATAGAGGAAGAAAGCGAGGGTGGAGGAAATAGGGAAAATAGAGGAATCGACTCGAGCATGGTAGAATGTCGATAGTTGCGTGAAAGTGGACCCGACTATTCACGTAATCGTGGCTCGTGCAACTATCGCGATGACCAATCGCATGAATCAAACCGCGATCGCGTTTCGCGCAAAATTAGCACACCTACGTGCGCGCAGTTTTTTTTTATACGGCTCAAATTTAAGTATGCGCATCGTTCGATCTAATTTGTAATAGCGATGACATAAAGTGTACAACGTAAAATTGTTTTCAACGTTTTTAAAAACGGAATGATTATTACGGTTTTACGCAAAGGTGTCCCAATTGTATTAATCTCTTGGCATACAATCACGTCTGGGGCACGTCATTTGTTTTTCGTGACAAAATGATTATATTATTATATTCCGCTCTGTTTACGTAAATACTCAATCCGACCAAATAAAATAGTACTTGTTGATCGTACCGAAGTATGTGTTATTCATATGACAAGGGGTTAAACAACAACTTGGATTTCAAATACTATCAATCGTTTCATCTTGTTTCTAGGCGACGCGGTACTTATTTGTCACACGAACGCAACGAGGGAGTTACCCGTGCAAATCATCGAAGCGCGAAGCTATCGGTGCCCCCGGCTTCCTCGCAGAAACGGCAGCGATGTACCTGCTCGCAATTAGAAATCTTTAGTGGCTGCAGCGCTGATCTTTCTCCGACCCGCGATACGGTATAATAGTACATGGTTCGGATACGAGGAGAGACTTTCGCTCGTGTACGCGTCTCCCACGAGAGCGTGCACGAGAGTTGCGCAACGGTTCGCGCGACTCGCGCGACTAAAGCGATAGAGCGACTGACTCAGGCGGGTGAAATGCGGCGCGGGTGTTCCGCTAGTTCTGCGATACTCCTATGCACGCGTACAACACCGGCTTACGCCTGGTCCTGTACGTTTCGCAATACTAGCGCGGAGCGGAACCGACCACTCGATAGGTATTTTATATTCTTCGCCGCACACGTTTTTTTGCCTCTTAGGGAATTAGTCAAACTTCTGTACACCGATGATCCTGAAAATTGAAAGTTGGAATTGAAATAATAACTTACCGAGAATACCGGGAACTCGAGAATAGGCAGAATTGTATTTCACGCGAGCTGGTTAAAATGAAGAGATAATGAGCGTATTAAAAAGCAATTATGCCACGTTATTAGGTTGAGTCATCAATAATTTCGAGCTGAAACTTTGTACCAGGATATTCGTAATTCGCGAAAAATACCACGTTGTATTGTTGTAATCGTTGACGAGTGCACATTTCGATTTGTTTATAGAATATTTCTCGTTCAAACATTACTTTTAAGTAGGAAGGTATACATATTAACGACTGCGCTTAATAGCTGCAACGTCACGCTGGCCAAAGTTATCGTACGCGATTGTTTTTACCGTCTGCGACGCGACGTTACGCTTTTTTCTGTAATTCCTGAAGAAAATCATCATCGTCCACGAGCTCACGCGTGCCAGATTATTCGGACTCGCGCTTATGTGTGCGCTCTGACAACGAGATAAAGCCGGATCCAACGGATCTTATCGGTGCGGGTGTACCGCGTGACTATTGACCCTGCAGCTGCTGTCCCCGCGATCGGAAAGAATTGCGCGTTATCGCGGTGCGTCGTCGTGTCAAGCTACTTTCCGTCCTTGTTTTGGACGCGACGCGTAAACTGCAGAAGACTCACCGTGTACTTCCGCGGGCTTCCCGAGCGCTGGGGAGGCGCGAGAGCAGAGGGGCCGGGAGGAGAGACCCAGCGCACCGTCTCCGGTTAGATCGAGGTATCGAGCGCGAAATAAAATCGCCGCGTACCTTTCCTCGAATCCTGTCGGGATCGCGGTCACTCGCGAGCGTGGTAACGCGGTTAGCGCGGTTTGCGCGATCCGTTCGCTCTCTCGGATAAGCGGATAAACGGATAAGCCGCCGGCGGATGGCGTGGAGCGGCGGCAGGGGGGGGGGCGGGGGTTCTAAAAGGATACGCCGCTCGAAAACAGAAAAACAAAACAAAAAGAGAATTTTCCTAGCCGTTGGCTATATCCGCGGACGTCGCGTGGTCGGGCCGTGGATAGAATCGTCGGAAATATTCTTCTTGTAAACACATCGGCGCGAAGCGTTTAGTATTCCCGAGCTGCAGTTAGCATCCGGTTAACCGGCGACAGCCGCTCCCACCGTTGCGCGTACGACACTTTATTCCATCGGCTCTGGCTCGATTCCATTATTGCTGCTTCGAGAGAGTCGTTGGACGAAGAATAATCGAATCGACGGGATATCGATACCCGAGACACTCTCGGGCATCGAGGAGCGTGAGATTGAATCACGCGAGAGCCAGATGATGCGCTCGTCGTACCGATTCTCGTAACATCGTGGGATCAGGGGTAGCAAGGGTGGTAGTGGTGGGAGGGAGCCAGAGGGAGGGAAGGGTGCAAGTTAAATACGACCTTGGCCACCCTCCGTCACTGGAATGAAAAAAAAAAGAGAGAATGAAAGAGTGAGAGAGCGAGAGAACGCCTCGACGCGTTTGACACTGACAGCGGGCTGATTAGCGATGTGCTTTAAGTGTACTTACGTCGATAGAGAGAGTAAAGGAAGATACGGTGAGAAGGATTTGTGGAGAGCGGTGAGAGGCGAAGAGAGAGAGAGAGAGAGTGAGAGAGAGAAATATATGTATATACGTATACCGCGGGGGAGAGAAACGCGTGTGCGCGAGGATAAATCGCGAGCGTGTATGCGCGGGTGTACGGACGTACGCGCGTGCACGTGTATATATGTACGCGCGTAAGCATGATCGTCGAAGAGAGGGCAACGAACAAGCTTTCAGGGTTGAAGGGGGACGAAAAGGACGGCTGCCACCCGATTGGCCGAGAACGCGTCGTGTTTACGCGACGACAGTGGGGGGATACGTCGTCTCAGCTGAGCGTAGTATAGAGGTAGGAGCCTGGTGGAAGTCGAGTTAGTAGCGGATGAGCGCTCGTCGGCGAGCAGCCTCGCGTCCACGAATCAACGGACAATAATGTCACCTCGTAATCGACCAACAAACCTTGGATTTTGAGAGATTCCGCGCGTACGTGATATTATAAACGCGCGTCCTGTTCGAGTACTTGGCATTTGTATACGTGTTTCGCGTGGTGTCGCGAGAGAGACATAAAGAGATAGAGAGAGAGAGAGAGAGAGTGGGGGTGCGCGCACTCGAGAGAGCGGACACGAGACTCCTCTCGTTGCCGTTTTTTCTATTCCTCTTCGGGAGAGGAGAGAGTTAGTCGCGCGATCCGGAAGAGATACAACCCTCGAGAGATCAGGGCGAAGAATCGCGAAGGGCACCGTTCGCCGTTGACAGGGATCGTCGATAGAGAACCTCGGTGTCGCGTTCGAAGATATCTTGCCGCTGTTACCCGTTACCTTGCTCTTCCTTTGCCCTTTGCGTCCGACGGGGGAAAGAGGAAGACGTGGAAGAGGAGAAACGAGGGGAATAGTGCTCTCGAAGATCGCACGAATAAGAAATTTCGATTCCTCGGAGGGAGAGAGAGCGTGGTCAAAGAGCCATCCGTCGGGAAAAAACGAGGCAAAGTAACCGAGAGTCGTCCGTTCGTCGAGGCTGTCCCATCGGAACGAGAAGCCAACGAAGTTCGAGTTCTCTCCTTCGAATTCTGCGAGAGCGTAATACGTTTTCTTCGTGTGTGGTGCGATTGTTCGATCGTTAAAAGTGAGGTGACAAGGAATATTTCTTATCCGGCCCGAAAATGGTGCCACAGCAGCAGGACAGCCCCTCGAGCTCGGGGATTCCTATGTTCGGGTCGTTGCTCGTGGATAAAAATTCAGCGACGCCGTACTCGGATGCTACTCAGGTAATAACCTTTATTCCAACTCTTTACGAAAGAGAGAGAGAGAGAGAGAGAAACGCATACAGGTACGCGCAGAGAGATTAAACGTCGACGCGCATTCCTCTCGCCGACGATGCGTTTCGAATATCTGTTCGCGGGAACGACCTTCTCAAACAAATCGATCGATTTAATCTCTCTATTCATGACTCGCCGTTGAATCGTGCGAAAAATACATCTCGATCCGATCATTTCCATCTACCCGTCCTCGCAAACTCTTGTTTACTTCACGCTCGAATCGCGTACCTGTTTCGGTGTTTTGTAAAGATCGCGATCGACCGCGTATCTGATAAACGCGTACGCAGATAGGACGACCACGCCAACTTGTTTATTTTGGCAACGAGCGTCGATCGGAAGAAGACGAGAGCGAGAGAGAGATTATTTTTGTCGTTCGTCCGTTATTCCCGTCTTCTTTAACCACTGTTTACGTTTACGCGTATCCGAAGGCTCTGGTCTGTCTCCGCTGTTTCTTTTACCACGTTTTCCATTCCCTCGTCTCACCTCTCCTGCTCTCTTCATATCTCCTCGAAGAGTTGCACTCGTTATTTTACGTCGATCGGGTCCAAGAGGAACGATACGTGGAGCTTTGGGCGGCTCCACGAAGTTTCTTGTCCTCTCCTCGACGCTTTGAAACCCAGGCAAGGCAAGATTTACCGCGACGTCTATGCGCCTCTGTAATTACCTCTCTGGTAAAGATTCGATTCCCGTCGCCGACGGGAATTTTTCGGGACGACTCGCGGCTCTACGCCCGATTATCCCTTCCGGCGTCGATGATTCCGTTCCTCTAATTCTAGAGTCGAACCTCTCTCCTCCCCCTCTTTCCAGGTAGTTTCGGTGCTCGTGTATTTTTTACCACTCCCGGGGAAACGATTCTTTTTTGTTTTTTTTGTTTCCTCTTCGCCTCTCGATCGCGGCGAGGTGCTCATCGTCCGAATCGAACCATTCTCGGAATCCTTTTTCCTAGAATCGCCGAGGAGCATGGTTTACCCTACTTTTCTGAGTTATCGCGCCCAGATACATTGTGCTTTTGTCGCTTCCGATGTTACTTCTACCATGGTCTCGAGTTTCCTGGAAATCTGAACGAGCGATTAATGATTTAATGGAGCGATTAATGAAATCATCGAGAAAAAACTTAGAAAAAAAACCATAGAAAATATACCTTCCTGATAAATCTATTTTCGAGAACTGGAGGGTTAATTTTGTATTCGAATTTTGCGAGAATCGGTAGAAAAACTGAAAGAATGATCGCGACACGGTGGGAAATAGAAAATTGATGGGAAAAACATTTTACCCGATAAATTTCCATCGGAAAACAACCCCCGGCTTGATTTCGCACTGGAATTTCGATGGAATTTCCGAACGTATCGAGTAACCGACATATCGGGTAAAAAGTAAAAAATTACAGGTACGATTCCTTCCCATAAATTTGTACCAGGGACCTGTCGGGTCGTTGCAAGGGGATAGGAAAGGGGGGAACACGGAGGGAGGGGAAGTTGGGATCGGTAATTTTCGTCTCGATTTCAATTTCTTTTTCTCGCGGGCTTAATCTCGTCCGGCAAATTGGTGGTGGCCCTCTGAACTTCTCCTTGACTGATCTCTCTCGCTCTCTCTCTCTCGCGCGCGGCCTTTTCTCTCCGACAGCTATGCGATCCCATCAAATTATCTCGATTACCCGCAACCTTGACGTGCCGTGCACGAGAGCACCTTCGATAGAAATCACTCGAACGCGATCTTTTTATTTCCCCTCCTTTAACGAATTATTAGCAAACCTTTCCTTTATTATCGTTCGTAATGATTTTTTTCTCACCTCCGTACTATATCGGACGCTTCTGCGAACTTTTCCCGAAATTTCCACTTCAGCTAGATCACCTCTAAAACGATCCTCCCCACTGGTTACTTATATTCCTCGTTTATTATAGTATCATGCGTATTTTTCCCCGGCTGTTCTTTGAATTACAAGCGTTAGGTTCCTCACCGCGTGTTTTTTCCGCGAATTTTCCGTTTCGACGAGATCGCGTCGATGGAACCGTAACGGCGAAGTCGCTCTCGCTTCGCGAAGGTCGAACGGAACACGCTTTTCGCAATAACGCCGCTCGATTTCAGTCTTTCGTGCAGGCACTTTCTATCGACTGGATTGATATTGCTCGCGCCCACGAAGCACACGCGGTTACGAGGGAGAGAGAGGGAGAGCGAGAGCGAGATAGAAAGAGTGAGATAGGACGGTACACGGGCGCACAGACACAGAGAAGAACCATCGAGACCGACGATTTCGTCGAACGATACGCTTAGATATTTTCCTGACCTTATTTCCAGCAATCTCTGGAACGCCGCGCGCTGCTGCCGGCCGACCGACCGGTATCGCGAGTAGTTTTGAGTTTTTCGTCGATTACGCGGCCCCGGAAGTTTTTGAGCGTTCGACCGACGGAGAGCAACGTCGAAGCTCTCTCACGCGCGCCGCGCCGCGTCGCGTTATCGCTATCGTTCTCGGTCAGGATGTCGAGAAACGCGCTTGGCCGGGTACCAGAGTCGGCCAGTCAGCTGATCCTCGACGGCGTGCACGACGGTCCTCTCGCGTGTATGTACGCGTACAGGTAAGCGAGAGAGAAGGTGCGCGGCGCGATTTAAACCGGTGTGCATTCGTTCGGGTTACGCGTATCGCGCCTCGTAAACTCCTCCCGTTCGCTATCCACGCTCGTTCGTTTCTCTCGCGTAAAACTATATTTTCCCGTCGTCTCGAAACGCGCTTTCACCGCGATGATCCCTGGAAGAAACGATGTAATTTTATCGCGACGATTAGAAGGGGGTGGGGGTAATTTTTTCGATCGCCGCTGCTCGGCTTTCGTGTAAACCGCCACGCAATTGACGAGACGGGCTTTTCGCTGTTTGAACGATAGTTTAACTGGCTGGCCGTAAAAGCGGCGAAGATATTCTCAGTTTCGATCGTTAAAGAAGGAAGTAGGAGGAAGAGGAGAAAGAGAGAGCGCGCGCGAAGAAGGACGAAAAACGGCAAAGGAGAGCGAAGGATAGAACGGTGGGAACGGTGCGTCCGGGGGGCGGTGAGGGCAAAGGGGGTGGTTGGGAGTCGAGGCCAGCTGCATCGAGAAAGCAGCTAGCTCCGGCCGTTGCAAAGTTATCAGCGACGGTGGTGCGCCGGCGATCGTTTCGGTACTTTGTTGCGCGTAAAATCTTCGTACCTTTTCTAGAGCTCTGGGTAAAGAGATCGTGGTTCTCGTTTTTCCGAGGCAAGGGAAATCGTAAAATATACCAAATTATTCTCGAGAAACACGGTTATCGAGTACGTCGTTCATCGTGCGTAAAATTTCTCTCTCGTATTTGTATCTGAGATCGATCGTGGCGAAGAGTAACGTTGCGCGAACGCTTTTCCTCGTTCATCGTACTTCGAATACGTTTCTCCGACCTCGCGTTTCCCTCTCGAGATCGATTACCAACGTTTTAGCGAGAATCGGATGGAAGATAGAGGGAGGAAGAAGATACTGCTGTCCCAGAGGACCGTTTCCCTCTCGTGATCGATTACCGATGTTTTAGCGAATCGGATGGAAGATAGAGGGAGGAGAAAGACGCGCATTTCGATTATGCGGTCAGCGTTTCGCGAGAATTTGAGTCACAATCAACGACGAACGGATTTAATCGCGATCCCGGGTATCTCACGGTATATACCTTCCAGGTGTAGTCTCCTTTTCGTAACCCACATCCAAGTTTCCGATCTCCATTCTCGTGCATCGACCGGCCAGATCTAAAAGTATAATAACGGCCAGCACGCGGCTTTATCTGCATCCACGTTCGCCGCCGTCTAATAAGCAACGCAAATTGCGAGAGCAAATCAGAATGCGATGCCCTTGCACGCATACTATATCTATCTCTCTCCCCGACACTCCTCCCCCTCTCGCCGATCGACTCTACGATCAACCGACGCGAACGGGAAGACTAATCGTCGCGACGGCGGAGAAAAAACACGACCGTCGTAAAATATAAATTTCCCCTCGTTTCTCGCGTTTCCAGACACGACTAAACGCCACCGGCGCTTTTTTGCTTCTCTGTTACAGACCAAGAAGAACAATCCGAATCACATAAAGAGGCCGATGAACGCGTTCATGGTGTGGTCGCAGATCGAGCGTAGGAAGATATGCGAGGTACAGCCGGACATGCATAACGCGGAAATCAGCAAGCGCCTCGGCAGAAGGTGGAAGACATTGGACGAGGCGGAGAGGCGACCGTTCATCGAGGAGGCGGAGAGGCTCAGGCAGCTACACATGATGGAGTATCCGGATTACAAGTATCGGCCGAAGAAGAAGACGTCGAAACCGACGACCTCGTCGACGCCCAAGGCCAAGGAGGGGAAGAAGGCGAGGAAATCGGCGACGAGTAGCGGTAGCGGCAACGGCGGTAGCGGATTGCTGGGTAGCCTCGTGTCGGGATCGCCGGCGAGGGGAGCCCAGGCGAGGAACGACAGCAACAACAATACGCAGACGACGGTGAAGAGGCTGCAAGCTCAGCCGAGCACGAAGCCGGTCTCGAGGCTCAAGGTCAGGCTGGCGCTCGACAAGCGACCCCAGCTCGACTATACGCCGGCGCCGCCCATAGTCAGCGCTAAAATACCGAGCAGTCCTTCCTGCGTCACACCGGATTCCCCGGAATCGGCGAGCTTCTACGAGGAGAACTTCCTCGAGTGCGGCGGCACGTCCTCGCGCCTCGGAAGAGTCTCCGCCCTGGCGGCCAGGAACAAGATCAAGCAGGAGACCGCCCTGGAGATGGACATGGACATGGACATGGACATGGACATGGATTACGAGCCGAGCTTCGAGCCCAAGGATCGGCTCCTCTCGTCGGTCCGAGGGACGACCGGCGGATTCACGCGTCCCGTCGACGACATCGGTCTGCTGTCACAGAGGACCTTCCGCACCTCGACTTCGTCTTCCAGCCATTCCGAGCGCCGTCAGCAGCAGACCGCCTTCGTCGTGAAAGAGGAGCCGACGGAGACGGAGCTCGAGACGGAGAGCAACAGCGGCAAGTCGTTGTCGTCGCCCTCGAGCACCGTCACGGCCACCACCACCATTCTCACGGCCTCATCGCCGGTATCCGCGACGGTCACGTCGATGTCGACGTCGAGCTCGACGACCGGCGCCTCCCTCGACGTCTCCGCCGTGAAACTCGAGGAGCCCACGAACAATCCCAGCTTGGCGGATCTCTACTCCCTGACGGATCTACTGCAGATACAACCGTCCGATTTTAAGATCGACCTTGACATGGAGACGATCACCACCGATCTCGACACCTTCGAGACCGCCAGCTCCAGTAGCGGATCGCACTTCGAGTTCTCCTGCACACCCGACGTCACGGACATGCTGTCGAACATCGGCGTCAGCAACGAGTGGGTCAGCTTCTGAAGGGCGCGGGCGAGCACTCGGGTATCGACGCGCGTCCTTTTCCTTGATTTCGTCTTCGATACGGGATATGTCTATCGCGACGATAACTTACCCCGGGAGAGGGCACCGGTGCGTTTCCTACCGCCCGACACGGCGGTGGGCATAAACGCGCCGCCGACGGCCGCGAAACGCGAAGACGAGAGAAGACGAAACATTCTCTACCCTATCTCGGCCTTTCAACCGGAGCTTTTTTTTTTTCTTCTTTATCGTCGATTTCTTTTCACGTCGCTCCCACGATACGCGTTACGGAACATCGCGGAAACCACTGCCCACCTCGCGTTCTCGCGATCCGTACGGTAAATCGACCTCTATAAATAACAGTTTTTGTACATGTACTGTAGTATACTAGCGAGTAAGATTTTTGTACTGCGGCGATGGTGACGAGGCGGGAGAAGGATCGTCGCCGCGGCGATCCGTTACGCGGCGTTTTACGTTCGAGACGCGCGAAACACTTTTTCCTCGCGTCACTCGGAGAGCGCGAGAGTTTCAATCGATCCTTCGAACTTAGCGCGTCTCGATAGCCGACGCTGCCGCGACGATCCAGTTTTTTTTTTCGATGTGTATATCGGTAGATGCGTATTTAGTAATATATACACCCATATAAATAACATGCATATGCATACACGTATACATATACATATATAAATATATATAATCGACGGTGCCAACGATCCGGATCCGTCGGCACCCTCGTTCGTAAGACGTAAAACGTAATAAGAGCGAGAGAGACGACGCGCGAGAGCGTGTTTCTCTCGGGACACACACGTACA
Organism: Pemphredon lugubris; assembly: GCA_933228935.1. Taxonomy (NCBI): domain Eukaryota; kingdom Metazoa; phylum Arthropoda; class Insecta; order Hymenoptera; family Crabronidae; genus Pemphredon; species Pemphredon lugubris. Next base: position 38,629,692 of record OW121819.1, on the reverse strand, counting down.
CGTACGCAAACACAAACGCGAGAGGTAAAACCGAAAAAAGAGTGCAAAAGAGCGACGAAGCGAGGAGAAGAAGGGGAAAACGTGGAAGCTCGTGTTTTGAAGAAATTCCGATAAGCTGTCCTCTCGGCAAGGACAGCCTTTGGCGGGACGAATAGTAACTCGGGGCATCGGGATTTCCCGGTAAGAGACAAAAACATGGAAATCGATACCGGCGTGGCTTCGCTCCCTCTTTCTCTCTCTCTCTCTCTCTATTTCTTTCTCTCTTTCTCGCCTCTCCTGCTCGTCCCTTTGGTATCCCGAACGATACGGGCCGTTGAGGCGGTAAAGAGGCAAGGGACGCGACATTGATCGTTATCGCGGGAACGATAATCGCGTTATCGGTAGCCGGTCCTGACGTACTTAACACGCGTGGCTCTTCATTCTCTCCCTCCCTCTTCTTCTCCCTTCTTTTCTCTCTCTCTCTGTTCGTCCGCTCGCTACACACAATTACACACTTTTGATCTCGTTCACCGGCGCTTACTCTACAGGCGTCAGAAACTGACGTCTTTCTCCGATCGAACGGTTTAAGCGGGTGCGCGCAAACTTATTGATATATATATACATATATATGTATATATATGTATATCAAACCTTTGATCTCATGTTTTCTTTACATTTAATTAAGAAGAGATACCGATTACCCCTCGCGATTCGCTGCCGTTTCTTCATGTTCTTCGCGGAATTTCTACGTTTCTTTCTGTCGTTCTTTAATCTCTCTCTCTCTCTCTCTCTCTTTCTCTCTCTGTACTTTTTTTTTTATTAATTTCGTTTAACTTTTAAACGTCGCAAGTATCGCTGCTGCCGATCAGAGCGCACTCCTTTTATCGTATTACTATTACTTCTTCCATTTTCGTAGTTATCTTTACGTTTACGATCGTGTATTATATCTTGCAGAGAATAATCGTAACGGTGTAACCGTGTCATTGACAATGATCGCCAGTTCTGCCAGCGATTCCATCGGTAAGAATCGCGTCGGGGATATTCGTGGCGGGAAGAAAAAAAACGAAAGAAAGGTGTTTTTGGAATTCGCGTGCGATAATCGTGCGCCGAAAGGGGGAAGGACCCTTTTTGACCAGGAGACAAAACTCTGTTTTTTTTGGTTCCAAAGGGCGAGGGGTGGAATTGTCATCCGTTTATTCCCGAATAGCGTGTTCGGGATAATAAGAAAACAAACGCGGCGAATGGGGGGGGGGGGGGGGGGGGAGACTACAAGAATTGCGGCGAAAGAAATTACGGAAGGATAGAAAAAAAGAAAGAAACAACGCCAGTGCCTATCGCTCCCGGTCTCGATACTTTCCTCCGTACAAAAGTCACGCGCTGGGCCAAGAGAAACAAAGTATAATATTAGAAACGTAGCTTATGTACGCGAAATGCAATAAGAGTTTACGCGGGTAAACGAACTCGACGCGAAAAGTCGTATTTTCGAGCGCGGACGGAAAGCGCGCCTCTCTTTTTTCTTATACCGAGACGCACCGAGGAACCAAAGTAGGAAGAAAACGAAAAAGCAAGAGCGAAAAAGAAAAAAAAAGAGAACCCCTTACGACTAATAGGCTGTGAGTATTTCTTGGTCGAGGGACAAATCCGAGGCGATCGATTTCGAGATACCTATTTCGAGACATTGCGAATCGTGGAAATCGGGAGGAGAAAGGAGAAAGAAGAGAGAGGTGGAGGGAGGAGGGGGAGGAGGATAGGAGAGGGTTGAACGTACTCCGATGTAAAGTAGAAGAGGCTGTACGGCAATGTTCTTTCTCGTTTCTCAAAAATTCTCCGTCTCGCGGGTCGATCGTTGATATTTCGGCTGCGCGAATTTTTCTATTGCACTGAGCTCTGGTACAGGACAAATAAAAAAAAAAAAGAAAAAGAGCGGTCGAGGATTATTCACCGTTGGCACACGCGTCAACCGCGGCACCGACCAAACTCTCTCTCTCTCTTGATCCGAAACGGTGGCACGGTCGCCACGGCAAGTTTTCTTAACAAATTCCTGCTCAATTACCTAGACGATAAGCTCTGGGCGTCTCCTCGTGAATTGGCCGCTGTTTTAGATTTCGCGCGACGACGAAGAAGAACGTTGAATGAATGGAGGTGGGGGAGAGAGATTTTCCCACGGGAAGGTTCTCTTTCGCGAGGAGCCGCGACAAGAGAAGGTCGTAGATTCGTAATCTAAGTAGAAATAAACAAATACACCAAAGTGCAATATTATACATATATTTCTGTAAACGTCAGTGATCGAGGACAGTCTATCGAGATACGTGAGAGAAAAATAAAAAAAAGAAGACGTGAAGTAAACGAATCAGATCTCTACCGGAAATATTCTATTTTTTCGCGACCATTAAGCGGTCGTTATGATACGTGCGTGTAACGAGAAAGAGTCTTTGTAAAAAAAAAAAAGAAAATGAAGAGAAATGTCACGAGAGTCGTGAAGTATTTTTCCACGAATTAAATTACGCGACGTTTATAATCGAAGAAGGTTTGGAGGGTGGGAATGAGCGCGGGAGGGGTTGAACTTTCTCGAGAGGCGTTTTTCACGGGTTTAATTTTTTTTTATTTCCTTCTCTTCTCATTTGTTTTTTTTTGTTTCTTTGCATTATCCGCGAAAACGAACTCCGACGGCGGGTTCGTTCGCGTCGAATTGAAAATGATCACGGGCACGCGTTAATCCGTTTCGCCCGAACGTTTCTTTTAATTGCTCGCTCGTCCACTTTCGTTCGCTTCCCGACGGATTTTCCCTTCCTCTCGGAACGGAAGTTCGGGGCGCTTTTTGTTTTGTTCGCATTGCGCGCGACAGATCTTTTTTTTTTCCTTTTGAGCGCGAAGATGTCGCGCGAGAAGCCTTTGGCGTTCGAAATAAAGGCAAACGAAACTTTGGTTACGTATGCGAAGCTATCTCTCCTAGTTTTAAGTTTCTACTATACATAATAACGACTTTATATAACGACTGTACATTTGTATTTAGTCCCTTTGTTTATAATACTTATTACCTTGTTATTAAGTACCCGATTTATATCATTTTTTATCGAAATTATTAAAAAATAATTTAAAAGTATACGCAAACCTTGTCGTTCTATCGAATCCCCGTACTTATCCCTTTCCGAGACTACGTTTCCTCGGTCTCCCGAGCCTCGGAGACGTTATTCCGATCTACATACCTGGAGCGGATTGCCGATCGAATTCGTCGTTCACCTGGACAACCTCGACGGTGTAAGTATTTGCCAAGCGTTCTTCGCGAATCGCGAGCGAACGCTTTCCTCTCGTTAACTCTAAAACGCTAATCATTCTTTGATTCGACGAACACTCATATTTTTATACTGATTATTTTGAGCATGTTTTTTTACATAATTTCGTTACTGAGTAAATGTAATAATGAAAAATGAAATCACGGTATTTTTTAACGTATTTATGTATATTTTATACAATAGTTGCCGATTCGACGAATGGAATAAAAAGGGTGTTAAAATAAGGTTCGCGTTCCAGGGTTAACTCGATCGTTGCGTATACTACGGATAATCTCGCTGAATCCAGATCTCGGTCTTTTTCCCCGATTTTTCTTTCCCATTTCCCGCTGCCCCTTTCGTTACCGGTTAATCGAAGTATGATCAAATTACTGCTCAGCCGTCAGAAGTATTCACCGTTCTATCGACGATGAACACTTTCGGACGACTTTGGTTGTTTTTTTTATTTTACGGCTTTACTCTTTTCGACGTTATTCCGATCTGTCTGGAACGGATGTCCATCTGGACTTATGGCATTCGGCTTTGGGGCATGGCCGCAAAAAGTCATATGGCAAGGCTAGAATAGCTACAATCAATCATACTTCGAACAGTTGTTGACGCCCGAAATAACGAGATTCGTAAGGATCTAGATATGTATACCACCGGTTTCGAAAAAAAAGGAAGGCTATATGAGCATCCCAATACTTACAACTGCCAAGGGACTTGATTCAACTGACCAACCCAGAGGATTACGAAGAAAACATGCCGTTGATCCCCTTCCGCAACAGCATGCAACCTAAAATAGAGCGCTACATAAACTATTTAAAAATTACACAAATTATTAAAAAATTTGATATTTGATAAAAAATTATATTTATCCAAAGGAATAAATATCTACGCGCTACTCTTTCAAAACCGTTTCTCCAAGTTACCTACTGTCCATAAATGGACAAATTGTAAAGTCTCGTGGTTCATAATAAAAAAAAAGTCTGGAACCGATTGCCGATCGAATTCGTCGTTTACCTGGACAATCACGACGGGGTAAGAATTCGCCGAGCATTCTTTACGAATCGCGAGCGAACGCTTTCCTCTCGCCAACTCGATCGTCGCGCGTACCATCCGCCAGCGTTCCACGGATGATCTCGCGGCATCGAGACCCCGGTATCTTTTCGACGTCTTCTGGGAACGGCGGAGCGGGAGAAAAGTGAGGGATAACGAACGAAAGCGAAGAAGTAAAGTTGAGGCCGCTTCGAGGCGAGCGATCTCGCGGTGAGCCGCGTCAACGATAATAACGCGCAGTATCTATTAATAGCTGCCCGCGGCAGAGCAAAGCACGGTTTTACGCGCAAACCTCTCCGCGTCGATTTGCGCACGATGAACTTTGCGGCTTTCCTCTCTTACCTCGTACTTGCCCCTTTTTCTTATCGGATCGATCGAATTACGGATCCGCGCGCGATAATCGACCAGCCGCGCCGACGGAAGCGCGGCGACACGCGTTTCTTCGCGATTCGACGTGGACATTAATCCCCGCCCCATCGGAGACAAATATTTTCCGTATCGCGTTCGAGTTTTTCTTTGTTTTTCTTTAAACTCGCCCCTTTCCTTGTCGACTAATCGAATCGTGGATCCGTTCGTAGAACCGCGGTGACGCTTGTTTCTCCGTTGTCAGAAGTATTTTCGGTTGACAATTAATTCTTCTCTGCGGTGTGCACGTTTTTCTTTTTCGCTTTTTTCACTCGTTTCTTTCGTTAGCGATTAATCGAATTATGGATTCGTTCATAGAACCGCGTTGACGCGATTTTCTCCGCCGCGTGAAGTATATTATTTTCGGTTGACAGTTGATTTTTCTGTCTATTGCATGGCTTTTCCCTCTCGTTCTTTTACTCGTTCGTTTTGTTACTGATTCGAATTGTGGATTCGAGTTACTGAATCGAATTACGGATCCGTTCATGGAACCCTGGCGTAGCGTATACCTCTGGCGCGAGGTATTCGACGTTCCATTGATGATCAAGAGATTTATCTCGGACCAAGTATCTTTCCAGGAAAAAAACTAACGAAGGTTTCAAAGTGGTCAAACAGTATTAGAAGATGAATGTTTTAGATAAATATTTTCGATCGAATTTAATCTCTCTCTCGATCTCGTTGATATCGCCTAATATTTTCGAGTTCCCCCATTTCTTACCAATCAATTAAATTATGGATGCAAACGAAGATACGCGTAAAAGCGCGTCGAACGGTCATTACTTCGTCATGAGAAATATTTATCGTTCTATCGAGGATAAATATTTTCGATCGACTCATGATTTTTTTCTCTCCACTGTACCGCTTTTCTTTCTTCTTTTCCACTCGCCCCTTCCCTTGTCGGTCAATAAAAATGACGGGTACGCGCGCAAGATCGTAGCATCATCCGCGTCGACGGTAAGGCGGGTAAAGTCTACGGCGACACAAGTTTCTCCCAGATTCGCGGCGAAAACCGTTTCACCGCGCGCGCTATCGAGGATAAATATTTTCGGTGTGCGCGATTTTTTTTTTCCCTCCCGACTCTGGTGATGATTGAAATAACACGCACCGCGGCCGGCTGTGTTTGCGCTCGTTTCGCCGATACGTCATTCACGTTGAACGCGTATTTTTAGCGTTTGAACCGCGATGCAGTTTGCGGTGCGGCACGGTAGAATGCATTTGTCGCGATACTTCTGAATGACGAAGGAATAACGGCAAAACGACGCCAAGAAAACCTACGACGGAAAAAGGACGCGACGGTCCAATTATCGAGCGGAAAAATCTCAATTTCGACAAAACCCGAAGTTACGGCGAAGAAGCGTGCGATTCGCGAGTAGGTGTCACGCATGCTTCTCTCTCTCTCTCTCTCTCTCTTTTTCTCTCCGTCCCGCTCACCGGCCGCGTTGAAACCGACTTCTCTCCTCCCGCTTTGCATTCGAACGCCTCGCGTAAAAAGCGTAAACGGAGCCGCGTCGTCGTACATATGCGATGCACGTAAAACGGAGCTGCCAGGCGAGCCGAGCGAAGGCGAGTTCGCAGTAAAATAATCGCTCAAGGTCCGCGGTGGCGTTGCACCCGTTGTTGGCGGCCAGCGCTGCCAACGAGCGTACTGTTTACATCGCTTATACGAGCGGTTTAGCAGTGGAAAAATCACGAGTGAGTGCTTGCCCACGCACACGCTAGCGTACCCGCTACCACCGAACATCGCTAACCGGCGGAGAGGAACAGCCACTCGAGGCCAAAGCCTCTCTCTCCCTCTCTCTCTCTCTCTCTCTCTGTCTCTCTCACGCTCCACAACTAAGTGCGTTAAACGCGCGAATTTTTAAGGGTCGGCGGGACGGTTGCATCGCGAGCATCGGTGTTTGCGATCACGGTCGCAATGGGAATCAGCGGGCGAACCCGCTTTGCGCCCCATCGAGAGCGCTGATTTTTACGCGGATATTTTTAGTGATGCGTCCTTCGTCCCGCATCGGGGTTCAAGGTCTGCCGATTCCGATTCACTCTTTACCTCGCGCGCTCGCTCATACTCGCCTGCTCCTCTTCCCCTCCGGGTTCTCTGGCCGCGTATCACCCACGAGGGGAGGGCTGGACGGGAATCGCTGATTAGCTTCCCGAAACTGGAGCGTCGTGCCCGGTTCATTCGATATTTCTCTAATACCCGGGGCAACGTCGTTCGGAGATAATAAAAACTGATTGGACTTAACGAACAAGGTGAATTATGGCGACTGACACCGTAAACGGCCGACTTTATGTACGGCGGTGGCTGTTTATTGCGGTACCAATTGAAAGATAATTAGACCATTTTATTAACCAGCCGTTTGACCGGGTGCGCCGTAAAACCTATCGAGCGGTTTCGCCGAACCCACGAGCGCGTCGTGGCCTATCGTTCAATGAGAATGAATCAAACGAGGAACGTACGACTTCCTATTCAGCCTACTCCCGATTCTGTAGATATTTTCCTCCAAGCGTTACGCCTGATCAGGTGTATCCTCTCGTCGATGGTTTCGCTGCTATATCGCGGTGCTCGGACCTCCGCGCCTTCTCGCCGTTTACGTCGCCGACGGATGAAAAAGGTAGACGAACGGATGGATGGATAGATGGACGGATGGATGGATGGATGGATGGATGGTACGTACGGATGGTCGGTCGGGCGAGCAGAGAAGTTGCGCGGCGGGTAGGAGACCCGAGTGGCTGCATGCCGCGAGGTAGATATATAGCGATCGAGGTCAATGGTTAGTCCAAGGCCCCCGGGTTCGAATCTCGGGTTCAACGCAGGATCTCCGTTCGTAGAATACACGGTTGGCCAATGCTCGCTGGAACGTCGAGTTCCACGTCTTTCCTCGATCCGAGGTGATCCGAGAGACAGCGAATGGCGCAAACTCTACGACTATCGGATTCGTTCGATCGGGGAGAGATGCGAGTGCGCATAACGGCGGCCGACAATGTTTCCGCGCTTCGGTCGCGGTATCGTCGCGAGTTCGACGCTTCCGTCGTCGAACGGAGAAAGTGAGCGTGAGTGCACGCGAGGCGAGAGGGGCGTCGAGTGTGCGCGCGTGAGTGAGCGAGAGCGAGAGAGAGAGAGAGAGAGAGAGAATGAGCGAGGGAGAGAGGAGGGGGCAAGTAGTCGGACAAGTAGCGTACGAATTACGAGTGGCGCATAAAACGCCACTCGGCCGATGGATCGGTTCGGTGCGTACAAACAACATAATCTCACAATAAGGTCGCGCCTGATTTATCTGCCGATAAAAGCTTATTGGAAACACATGTATCGCGGGCCGTTGCTGCCAAAACCGGTCGTCGCTCGAGGAGCGCGATCCTGCTCGACCGGCGGCGGCGGCGGCTGCTGCTGCGGCGGCGGCGGCGGTGTGGAGAACGCTATGAATCACGCGGACGGTTTTAAGTCGGACGTCGTAAAGTCGACTTCGTTCCCTCTACCTGCCTCCTCTTTCTTTGCCTTCCCTTTTTTTTCTTTCTTATATATCATCTCTTTTTTTTCTTCTTTGTTTCCGCTTCTCCGCGCAGCAGTTTTCACGGATAGACGTTAGGAATCGAGGCCGCCGCAGCCTCCCAATCTTTCCGCGCGAGGAAACTGTGCATGTATGTACGCTCGGAGGTATCGAACTATCGAGTTGTTCTTTTTTTTTTCCTCTTTCCTCCGTCCCGCGTTACGTTTTCCCGTCGTAAATCCCCGATACCTTCGGTTCCCCCGCGATCCCGTGCGATTCGAAGGGGAAGTCGTCCGGTTAAGAGAATCGCGGCTGTCCTTGACGGAAGGCAGCGATCTCCTCTCCGTTCCTGCGCCCTGGCATCCGCCCACTAGACGCTCGGCGTCTTCCTTCCCCGCCGTCTATCCGTACCTCGCTTTCGTGGCTCGCCGACGTAGGGTCCGTTTGGAGCTACACGAGAGCAGTTCTCGCGATCGAGGTACTACTTCCGCGGGACACGGAAGTGCGAGGAGAGAAATCGAATTCGAGTCGACGAAGATCGACCTCTGGGTACACTCGAGATTGATCACCGCGCTAAAAATGCGACGGAGTTCGCGTACTCTCCGACTCGATTCCAAAAATACCTCGACTTTGCTGTTTTACTCGCGGGTCGTTTCCCTCGTTCCTTTTGCTTTCTTTTTTTTCTCCTTCTTCTCTCTTTTCAGCCGGGGATGATCGTCGTGTCGTCGTCGGCGGCGGCGGCGGTGTCGTCGTCGCCGGAGACGGAGACGGAGACGGAGGCAGAGGAGTTGGAAAGTTTTCGCGACGGACGCGGCAGTTTTCGCGGCGCGATATCGGATCGAATCGAAGTGTGGGTGTAGGATGTCGCAATGTATCGCCTCGATAGCCGTGTCTCGGTAGAGCAACTAGTTTCGCGAGGAAAAATTGCGTCTCTTAGTCAGAGAGCTTGCGACACTAGCTCGCGCGGCGTGCTGCATGAGCGAGCTCGAATCCGGGGTTTGCACGCGCGACCCACTTACCCGCTCTACGGCTAAAGCATTGGACGCGTAAGCGTTGCGCTTACGTTGCTTTCGGCGTGTACACTTTTCTTTATTTTTCTCTCTCTCTCTCATCGTGAGGATTAAAATTACGATGAATCATCCGTCGCGTTTAGTCGGGCCTCCGTCCGCGTTAGCCCCGGCGCAAGTTAAAGGGTCTTCCTTCTCCTGTGAGCGGCCGAAAATTGGTCAGATTACACGATTTTTTAAAACACTTTTCCGCAGGTTTAACGGTGTGATCCTTCTTTGCAATTTGCTTGGCTACTTGTTGGTGGTACATGGGAATTTTTTAAACAGCTTTAATCAATTGCTTGTTGCTTCTATTTGACCCATAATGAAGCCTTGCTTAAAAATTGTGTATTGCTGGCGGGATTGTTTGTTGCTCTGCAGTTGAATCAAAATTACATTGTGTTAGGTATTCTTAATCAGCAAGGTTGTCGCTATCGTTGGTACCAGAATTAACCATTTTTATTGAACATTGGAAGAATGGTGGACGTCTACATTTCGTAATCTGAAGTTGCACGTTTTGCGGGTCATCTTTGTAATAATAAGGTATGATCCGAAAAAGATACAAAGATACTTTAGCGCTTGATACTTTTATTTTAAAAACATGATTTTTATACGATTGGAAGTCAGTAGGACGTGGAATATCCTGTAAAAATTTCAAAGCAATCCCTCGTATAGTTTTTGATATTTTGAGAAAAACGCGTTTGCAATTCCATCGGTGGCGTAACGGCCTACAATGTTGGCGCGTTAAAAAATACCATGTCGCTGGTGGAAGTTTTAAATTCGAAGCATAAAATTTTGAATATACGTTTCTCAGATGTTAATAAAAAAAATCGATTTCCGAATCCATCCACAGGAGCAAGACCCCTTAAACGAAAAGCGTCGGGCGAACCCGGGAGTAGTGAGTAGGTGCCATTCACGAGCGACGAGGCAGGGAGTTTATTCGAAACTCAGAGGGCCAAAATGACAATGGACCATTCGTCGCGGTTATTGCACCGACGTCGGTGAACCGGGGTCCTTGATGCGCGCCGAGAGAGAAATAATCGCGGCGAACGAAAATACGCGGAGGAGACGGTTCTGTAGATTTAAGGAAAAAAAAACAAGTGTTAATCTACGAAATATTTCGGTTGACCCGTGAAGAACGACGAGAAATTTGTTTAAGTCAAGCGGCAGAAATGATTTTCGTTAGTACCGAAGCTACCAGCGTCGTTCGTTCGGTAATGCCAAGTTGCACCTTGGTCGATAATAAAAGAATTCGACGTTTGCGATGGAATGGCTCGACGCTGAAACGTGGTCGTCGTTATGAAATTATACTTCTCGGCGCTTGAAGTAAAGCCGCGTACACGCGATGCAAGTCGAGAGGCGAATCGTACGAGCGAGTTACTTGTCTCGAGTGAACATCTATGTATATGGTTTGATTTGAGCACGAGGCAAGCGAATGGAAGACGATACTATTTTTCGGAAACTGTCCTCTCCCCAGCAGTCAAAATGTTTATAATTGTCGGATGTACTGTACAATGTATGTACTGTATACATATTGTGTGTAAATGTATGTATCAAAGTATGAGAGAAGCGATCGCGTTTTAATTGCTGCGCACAGTGTATATGTGAACGGAGAGTCTGCCGTCTCCAGCGTGCCAAATAGAGTGAACATTCTTAAATAAATCCTTCTTTTGCGTGTACGTTACATCGGCATTCATTATCAACCAAATATCCCTACATGGACGCGCTACTCGAACGATTGCTCGAACGCTGAAACACTGTACATACAACACCATCAGTTGCAATTTTATAGCCACTGAGCTAAGTCAGTATCACTCGTAATCTAAGCCGCTGAGCTAAATCCACGACGTCGACGAGGCGACCAAACTTGCTCGAAATACTCGAACGTCGCTGGTAGAGGAACGAGGCGAATAACTTACTCGCGCGACTCGCCACGCGTGTACGCGGCTTAAGTAGACGTTCGCTGGAGCTGCTAGCGAGCGAGCGAGCGAGCGAGCGAAAAAGCGAAGAGAGGTACGGGCATAATAAAAATTCAGAGGACCAAAACGACAATGGAACCATTTGCCCGGCGTTCGTTGCACCGTTGCAAAGCTAAGTAAGCGAGAGAGCGACGCGACGCGGGTATTCTCGCGTCAGGAAGGAAAGTAAGCGAGTAGGCGCTTATTCGCGCGGCTCGCGAGCGGAGGAGCAGCGAGAGGAGTCAGCCGAGAGGAGCGCGCCCATTCCTAGAAACGTTTTCCAGTGTACATTTTACGTCGTTCGTAAAGTTGCACCACCGACGCCCACGCCGAACCGAACGAAAGGCATTCGAACGAAGGTTCGCGGCGAGCCGCTTCGCGCCGCACGTATTGAGCCGCGGGAACACGAGAGCGCCGGAACTTATCGCGGCGCGCGTGAATTCGCGTCCCTCGGTTTTTCATCGTCGAAGGATAGTCGAATATCTGCGCAATATCGTTTCTTTCTCGGGGGGCAAGGCGGATAGTCACGCTATACACCCGGCCGCTATCGCGGTATCGGCAGTTTTCCCTCGTAGCCGATTTGTTCGACGTGCTCTTATTGCGCGATTACTAATCGCGCAACAAGAAAGTAATGTAAACACTCGGATAGCGTTAATTTATAGTAACCGACCGTTTACCGCCGATCGAGAATAATTTATGCGACGGCGTATTTATGCGCCGCGTGTGTCGCCATACGAAACCCACCGAGAGTGTCCGCTATCGTCCCGATAAGGACTGGATAAAAAAAAACCAATAAGACCAACCGAGAGAGAGAGAGAGAGGGAGCGACGGAGAGGGGGTGGGGAGAAGCGAGAGAAAGAGAGAACGACAAGTTCCCTGGGTGGAGGAGAGGGAGAGGGAGACGTAATAGTTTTTTGCGCGTAAACCGCGCTTATTTGTAACCGCGTGCACGAACCTCGCTCGATTTTTGCATTAAAACGCGCAACCGCCGTCGTTTCGCGGAGCGTGCCGATGATTTCGTCGTTAATTATTATCCTTATTAATAACGTTCCGCCGCGCGCAGCCGTTCCGACGGCTCCGCGGGACCGTAAAACTCGGGGGGGGGGGGGGGGGAAACTCGCTCACTTATAGATCGAGATCACCGCGACAGCCGACGGGTGTCCTAGGATCCCGTGAATCGATTCCCCTTCGCGCGATTACGGACGGAGTTTCGTGGATCGCCGGCAAAAAAGTCGTTGATCGGAATCTCGACGGACGTGGCGGGATGGGCTACCTGGAACCTGTCGCGGCGCGGTTTTCTTTGAAGCTTTCTGTGCCGATGCCTACGTCGATCCTTTGGTATACGCGTCTCGCTCCCGTGGCCTCTAGCTCGCGGCACAGTCCCGTCGACGACACCCGAGACGCTCGACGCATTCTCCCCAACCACCGAACGGGACGAGATTCCACGATAAATTATCCGATGTTTATTAACCGCGGCTCGCGCTTCGCCGGACGTACCGTCGGCCAGCGATGCCCACGACGGACGCTTCGGTCCGCAGGGAATTACGCTTCTCAGCGTTATTTGCTACTCGTTATCGCGCCAGGTCGCGCGACTCTACTTACGCGACGTATGTATGTACCAGCGAAATATGCGAACGGGCAACGACCTTGAATTATGATGGGAATGCTCCTTCATTCGCCGAACGTCGAGCCATTACAAATTTCTTGGACGCTCGCCACGATACTCGTTAACATTTTTTTTTTTATAAACGTAAGAAAATATTCGTAACGAGTGTACAGGGTGAAACGATTAACGCGATCAGTGTCAATTATTCTGTTCTTGGTGCAACGATAGACCTTTTTGTACAGCTGAGATTAATATAATATTATTCAAAGATACCCTTAAAATGATTACAGTATACGTCTTGTCAGCTGTTTTTTATTCGGCGTCTTCAAAGTCACCTTCAGTTTTTTTCCGCTAGGATCCTTTTTTTTTTACCGCTTCCCCGGTTCGAACGGGGGAAAAAACAGTTTACGATACGCGCCGAACGCGTGTCAATATCCGTTGAAAGAATGGGCGTAAAAAATTATAGGTTTATCGATAAAAAAAATCAAGGCGACCTTGAAAGCTCCGAAAAGAAAGGAACTGATAAAAAGTATGTTATAATCGTCTCAAGGGTCTCATTGAATCTCGTTACGGGGCAATGAAAAAAATCTGCGGTTCCGGTAACGCTCGGAATAATTTAATATGATCGCAAATTATAATCTCCGAATGTCGTTCGAGCCCGAAGGACGCTGTCCCGCGGGAAACACAAATATCGCGCGCAGGAATTTTTAAAATATTCTCTAAGAGAAAACGTGTTTTTACGCTCGATCCGAATAAAACGAAGGAAACGCGTGTCCTCCGACGGGGGGTAATTTCGCGAAGCCTTGCCACGAAGATGGTTCAAACGGTTCCTGACGGTTGCCGACTTCCGAAACGGCGTTATCGCGCGGCTGTCCCGTCGGCGAACGTAACAGGTACTCTCCTTTCCCCCGTTCTTCCGCTTTCCACGTTCCTCTCACCTCCCCTTACCCCTCCGCGTTATCGTTCTCCGAATTTACGGGAAACCGCGGCCACACGCGTTGCTGAAATACGCCCGCCGAGTGCAAACGCCCTGCCTCCGTGAGCGGAAACGCGTCGAAGGTCTCCGAGGAGGGAAGTCGAGGCCATACCACCCGGGAAGCCTCAAGGTTCTTTCGCGTTCTCTTTCTCACTCGCTCTTACAGCTCTATCTCCGTCTCTCCCTCGCGCGCATAGGACGTAGTAATGTGCACGCACGCGCGCATCTCTTCCTCAGGGGTGGGGAGGGAAAGAGAGAGAGAGAGTGTGTGTGTGTGTGTGTGTGAGAGAGAGAGAGTGAAAGAGGGAATATGCCTCCCCCTCCCCCCTCCCTCCACCGGAGTCGCACCCAGCGCCGTTTTCTCGTTCCACCGATTCGCTCCTAAACGTGCTTTTCAGAGTAGATTATACGACTTCGCGTTAAAGGAGACACCGATAAGTGTCGCGGGAAATGGAATATTTGTGGGTACCTAGAAGCGTACTCCCCGGGAACGAGTTGACCGGTTCCAACCGCCTGTCCCCAGACAGGTCTCCGAGGAGAGAACTCGAGAAGGGAGAGAGAGAGAGGGAGAGAGAGCACGTCGCGCTAGGCGCCGCACCACCCACGATTCACACGCTACCCCTATAACTTACAGCCATCATCCTCGAATAAGCTAGAGAGCGTGGATTACTCCCAACCCCTCGTAGTGCGATTCTTCTAATCGTTGCGCTTCCCCAAATTGACTATTTAACCCTCTCATATGTAATTTTCAGAATTATCTAATATCTGTACTCCAAATTAGTATCTAATGGTAACTGAACATAAGCCACGTTTGTGTACTTAAGTATACCAGAAATGCTCATAGATTGCAATAAAAAGCAAATACAACCTATTATATAAATGTATGCATGAAAAAGTTGCGCGCGAGAGGGTTAACTATTCGAGCGCCGCAACGAGCGCTTCTGTCAAAACGTTCGCTCTTCCTGTCACGATCGGCTGTATTCAATGGACGTCGTTACAAAAGGGCGATGAATTACCTAAACGTGTTCTATAGACACGTCGTATCTCTGAATTCTATATCACGAGTAAAATTACTCGTGTACCGTAACCCGCGCCACGTTCCGGCCCAAGGGGTTAAATCTCCTTTAGCCCCTCCGGATCTCCGGGTTCGAATAATCTCGTCCGGATCGAGGATGAAGAGAAAGAAAATAGAATAAGTTTGAAAGACGCGCGGTCGGACGGGGAGGGGTGGACGCGTCAGGACGACGCGTCTCTTTAGCGACGACACGATAAATCAAAATAAACTCAGCGAGGTGTGAGAGGGAGGGAGGGAGGAAGAGGGAGAACAGGTTGGACGCACCGCGGGGAGGCTGCACCGGGTTTCGCTTCAACGAGCGGCGCGTACACCCGAGGCCCCCGGGAGTATAAATTGGGCCGAGCGTTGTGCGTTCGAGCGTAATCACTGCTCTTCTCTCCCTGCCCCCCCCCCAACCCCCTGCCCCCGCACCAACCCCTTCACCGTCATTCCCAACTCGACGTTCGGTCCTACGCGACGCGCGTTCGATTATCCTCCCGATTGATCCGAAGCGGGATTCTCATTAGGTGTCCCCGTTCACCCTCTCGAGTGCTCGTGGATCAACGTCGCGCCTGAACTCTACGACGGGGAGAAAATTCCCAGGGCGATCTCGTCGTCGCGAGCACGACGTGAGAGCGTTCAACGGGGGTTCCAGTTTCTCGGCCTTTTTGGGTAGGTATGGTCGGAGCTGGGGACGTGATATCGAAACAAAGTGTAGATACTTTTATTTGGTCCATGTATCGACATCAGTACAATATCGAAACGATGCTACCGATACTAACAATAAGAATAGTTGTATCGAAAGAAAAGTATAGATAATTTACAAGTATCGGTAGTGTCGCGACGTTCCTAGGGTAATATCAATCACCAACGCGTCACGTTTTTACCCGCAGGTCCCTAACTTGACATTATAATTTATATCTTACGTCCATGGGCATAAGTTGGCACAAACGCGCAAGCACGATATTGATAAAATTGAAAAAAAAAAGAGTACTGTTTCGATACCATTCGATACCACATACTTTTGTATCGATATAAGTAAAATCCGCGACGAGACGGCGGTGTGGCGTGGTGGGCTGTGCGTTCTCGGGTCCACGGCAGGCGGCAGACGGCAGACGGCAGACGGCAGCCGACACCCGCCACCCGCCGCCCGCCGACCGCCGACCGACAGCCGGTGCTCGGTGTCTTCGGGTTCGCCGATCGGGGAGTGAACTCGGATGAACCGTACCTCGCACCGGCCGAGAAAAGGAAAACGCAGAAAACGGTCGACGGGTGGGAGGGAGGGAGAGAGTGAGAGAGAGAAAGAGAGAGAGGAGAGGAGAGGAGTGCGAGAGAAAGGGACGGAGAGAGTGGGAGGGTGAGGGGAAGAAAGGCGAGGTAGCACGAGGTAGGGCGAAGCGAGGAAGGAGAGAGCGCGAGACAGAGAGAGAGAGAGAGAGAGGGCGTAGGCGTGTGGGTGAGTTCGAGTTCGAGTTCGAGTTCGAGAGGAGCAGCGCGCGAGTCTCTCTCTCGCGCGGAGCGAGTCCGGCGAACGGCTGTCGGGTCGCCGCCGGGTCAATGTCGCCGGAGTAATTACTCCTCTTCTCCTCCCCTCTTCTACCCCTCCTCCAACCCCCTCCCGCCGGGGGTTTTTCGCTGCCTCCCACGCCTCCGCCGGCCTCGTCTTCTCGGTCCACGAGCCAGGAGCAAGCAGCGGCAGGAGCGGAACGCGACTCCACCGAACGTACGCGCAGAGGTATATAGATTCTCGCGATTTCTTTTCGTTTCGCGAGGCTTCCACTCGGCGTCCCTCGGCCTCTCGACCTCGACGCCGATATTTCCCCAGCGATCTCACGGGACGCCGCGAGCGGTGGCAGCCGCTTGGATCGCGCCGCGAGATGAAATCGCTGGACGCGCGATAATTCCTCCGCGTCCTCTCGCTCCCTCTCAACGGTCTCTCCTCGCCGGTGAAGAAGTAATGATATCTCTCTCTCCTACGGCAACATCGATTTGTTTGTTTTAGCTGATTCGCGGTATCTCGGTACCTTGCACCTACCTCGGCGCGCGTATAATGACTCACGGAGCGTGATTCACGATCCCCGTGTGCAAACCGAGGGCCATATACGCGCAAAGACCTCGAGGAATAAGTCGGGTAGCCGTTATAGCTTGATTTGCGCGTAAGCGCGGAGAACGCATAAGGTAAAGCGTATTTCCGGCATGACTGTCCGCGTGTTTGCGCGATCGCGCTCTCGGTCGCTCGGTAGATCCCTTCCGTATTGCCGTGAAATCGTAAAGCGATCGAAGGTAAACGGGCACCGAGATCGCCGGACGATCCTCTTCTACGGAAACGCGCTGGAAGAGATTTCCGCGTGTGTCCCGAGAGAGGACTGGGAGTAGCGGAGCGTTTATTAAGTTCCACGGTTCCATCGGAGCCCCGCGGGAACGAGAAACATAAAAATTCAACGATAAAGAGAGACGAGCGAAGGGAGCTTAACGATACGCGGATCAAAGAGTAGCGGGAATGGGTCTCATCGCGCGCACGCCCAGTGCGTAATTACCTGCGAGAGTTTGACACAGCGGCCCTGAAGGTTATACGGGGGTTTAACGAGAACCCTCGGTATTAAAAGTTTCGAGGCACGGACTAGAAAACGTTTGAACGGAACGAGGAAAGGTGGAGAATTCAAAGTGGGTTAAGTGGTCGCTGGATGAAATTCGAATAGAGAATGGACCGATTAACCTACCGGAGACTGGAGCAATACCTGGAGCCCGTCGAATTAAGATGAGAACGTCGATGATTCATCGGACGATTACCGTAGTGACGGGCAAAGTCGGTTTTAGCGGTTCGTTTACCTGCAGCGGCCGACTTCTGCCCGCGCCCCCCCCCCCCCTCCCCCGCCCGTCGGCCCGCCATCCCGCGTCTCGCCGGTCGTAAAATTAATTAAGCGTCATTTGACTGGATATCGCCGCGCTCGCTATCGACGCGAGCACGGACGCGATGCACGAGCGTTTGCGCGAACGTGAGAGGATACGGGTAAACGACACGCGCGTACGTAGATAAGCGCGAGTGTCTTCTTCCACGAAGTCCACCGCAATTACTAATCGAACCTCGATGAGCTTCGGATCCCTCGGTCGAAGGAGAGAAGCGAGTTCTCGTTAATCCCGAGTTAATCGTGTACCGGGAATTGCGTTTAGGGAGTCGTGAGTCTCGGCCGTTCGAAACTTTGAATTCACGAGTGAGATTCTATCGGGAGTAGTGGACTACAGTGGAGTAGAGTAGTTTAGAATAGAGTAGGGTACAGTACAGTAAAGTAGAGTAGTTTAGAATAGAGCAGGGTACAGTAGAGTAAAGTAGAATATGAGTACGACAGAGTAGACCAGAGCATACAGTAAACTAGACTAGAGTAGAGTAGAATACAATAGAGTGGAGTAAAGTACAGTACGGAAGAATAGAATAGCCTACGGTAGAACTTGACGCGTTCCAGGCAACGTATCCATCCGAAAAGGCCAATAAAAATGACACCAGCAAATGAGTTTAAGTGAGTTTAAAAATAAACGTAAATACGAACAAGTTGAACAGATTGAATACTACCAACGCGTGTACGGTAATCCAATGCGAGATTAAGAGAGGGAGGGAGAGAGAGCGGAAGATAATTAGCCGATCGTAAAGTCGAACGGTGGGAACGAGAGGGAAGTTACGAGCCGCGTAAATGATAAAAAAAAAGCGGCGATAAAGGAAGATCGGCAGCGACGAACAGCTGCGGCTCGACGTTGCGTCTCATCTTATCGATCGGTTGCCGCTTATTACGCAATAAGACGCATTAGCATAAGTGCGTTGAAAATCTATCTCGCGTTTGTTATCTTTTTCCCGCTCCTCGCCACCACGTCTTTCGCCACGCATCTCGTACAAAGAAACTCGCTGATACGCCAATCGTGTTCGCCGGATGACTCGTATCCGAAACGAAAATGTTCTCTAACAGCGATCGTTATAATCGATTCGAGATTGGCGAGAGGGAAGAACCGACGCGCGACGTTGGGACTGGGCGAAAGGGCGCCAGGATTTCGGGAATTAAACGGGAGACATCGCCGGCGGAGTAAAAAGAAAAGCGGGGAAAAAAAGAGGAAGGGAAGAAAAACGCGGCGAACGCGCACGATCGGCGATCGACGCACCAGTCGATGCTCTAACTCGACGCTCGACTCGAGGGCAGGGGCAAAGTGCGAAACGCAATTACGGTGTGTCCGGCTTTATCGTCCCCTGTGAATCATTCCGATCGTTATTGTCTTCCTCGGACATTGTACGCGCTATCTGGGTTTTTAGGTCTTTTGCCTTGCACACACGCGCTCGCGGTATTTTTTTCCCGATAAGAAAATCGAACGAAGGAGAGACAGAGAGCGGGGGGAGGCAGAGAGAGAGAGAGAGAGAGAGGACGTAAAACGATCGCAATAGAAGCCGTGAAACTCGTGCGTAGAACTCGTGGAAACTATCAATTTTCGTCGATCGAATTGCATTGCATCATCGCTCTCGTAGATATCGCAATCGAAGCATCCGCCGGAATACGAATTCTCGCTAAACGGCGACGCGAGTGCCATTTTGCTCGCCGAGGATCGGCGATAAATTGTCGACAAATTCAGTCACGAATTTACTGTAAATTTATGACGAAGGTGAGATACTCGACGCAGGATGATGTCATTCCACGAATAGGGTGTCTCTCGAATCAACGGAATTCCATTCCAAAGAATCAGCCGTCTCGCGGGAATTTTCGAGGTGTCGCTCTCGCAAGTTTTACGGAACTCGGAACATTTACGATCCCTCGTTACGACGAACTCTCATTATCGAGAAATATGCATGGCCAGATACGATTTACCCGGAGAGTTCCGAGAATATTCTATCGTGTGATTTTTAAGAGGTCGTATCGCTCGTCTTTCGCTTTTCTCTCTCTCTCTTTCTCACTTCGTACTCGGTACTCTTCGCGTCGTCTTACATCGCTTCCGATTCCCCGCGAACGGAGAGTAGCTATACCACGGAGACGAGTTTAAGCCGCTAATCTCGCGTACCCGATCGCTACGGGGGTCGATTCGGAGGGTGGCTCCAGCGTCGTAACGGCGAGGGAAAAAGATTTTCGTACCAAATTCCTGGTCTCTGCGGGTAACACGGCCTCTAACGGGAGATAGGTAATCCCAAAATCGTGTACGCAAAGCCTCCGTGTAAACGAGAGAGAGAGAAGGAGTCAGTGTGTGTGTGTGTGTGTGTGAGAGAGAGACAGCGCGTTATTACGGGCGAATCAATAATTCATCCCGTAGGCCGTGCACTAGCGAGCGCACGATAATCTTCTCGGAAGGTCTTATCTACTCGCTCGCGTGGATCGCATTACGAATGCACCGTCCTGAGACGTATAAACATGCCACGATCGGACTACGAAACCAGTCGAAAGATTTCTCAGCTATCGGGTATCCTACTGCAATAATGCAGCGCAATTAACTTTATCAATTAGCGCGAACGATTGCAAAATCTCTCGTGTCAGCGGAACGGACGTCGGCGAGTGTGTTTCGCGATGACGTCGGCTGGCCTGTTCGCGCGAGCGCGTGCCATCATCATCGCGGCCCGCTATCGTTCGGCCCGATAATTCGAATAATCTCGCGGCAGAGGAGCACGAGGGAAATGTGTCTCTCTGCGCTCGCAACGAGCGCTACCAGAGCGAGCGACGAAGACGACGGCCAAAGCCATCGTCGTCGTCGTCATTGTCGTCATTACGGAAGTACCGACCGATTTAAAAAAAAAAATCCGCAGCTTGCCCTTCCGGCTTTTCCATACCGAGCACGCGGAACACGTGTGCCCAGTTTTGCTCATATATATATAGTCGGCTTAAAGCGTTTACCGTCGACGCGAACCGAAAGCGCGCTGCCGATCTTCCACTACGGCTCTACCAAGGCCGTGGCTCTGACTCAGCTCGGCCAGCTGCTCGTTACAAAGAAAGAGTGCGAACGATATCGGACTCTCGCAACCGCGTGTGCCTTAGATAGCGGCTTCCTGGTGACCTCGGTGCGCTAACGCTCGCTCTCTTGGTAGCGCTCTCTTTCGCGCGAATCGCCTCCCGATCGTCCCTAGATCGCCTTGGGAAAATCGCTTCGTCGCTTATAGTATATCCCATTCTCTCTCTCTCTCTCTCGCTCAGACCCTTCCACTCTCGGAGAGGAGAAGAGTAGACTCGAGACGCAACCTATAATTTCGGCGGTTCCATTCGTTCCGCGCGAGAGACAGAGAGAAACGCGCGCAAACGAGTATCGACTGTCTATCGTTTCGCTCTTCGTCTTCCACCCCCGGCGCCCCTCTCACTGACAGTTCCCTCGACAGCATCGTCGCTTCATCTCCTTGGCTCGTTTTACACCCGTCCTTTTTTCGAGCAAACTTTCCTTCCTCCTGAGTACTTTCTGTAATATCTCTCTCCGGCTCACGATGCATCTCCGTTTTCTCGTACATCGCATATTTACCATCGATTATGAGGCGACAATAGACCCACCGGATTGCGTCCGGGGACCCCATGCTCGTCGCTCGTTTGACTGCGATGGAAAGCGGAGAATCCGGGGACCCAAAGAAGGGGGGACGATGAGGGGGGGGGGGGGGTCCGATGGAAGGAAAGAGAAGGGAAAAAAAGGGAGGACAGGAGCGGAGAGATAGAGAGGGACGATGGCTCGGTGGAGGAAAATAGAAGATCTTGTCCGCGGTTTCGAGTTACTTGCACGGTGGCCCGGTTGGGTCCGACCCGCTTCGACCTGATCGGACCCCGACCGGGTCTTCTCCAGCCACAGAGGGATCGACTAAAAATCGGTCCGGCCGATTCGTCCATTACGCGCTTCCCGTATACGAAACCCGTAGACCACGATCGCGTTCTAGATACGCGCAAATTGCATAATCGTGTGTACCCGAGCGAAAGGATCGCCGAATGCTCGTATACGCCATTGACAACTGGAAACTCGTTATGGAGGCGCGTAATAATTAAGTCCGACGGGAGTTCTTGGAAGGCCGGACGGTATCTAGACGGTATCCGACGGACCTTCCATGAAATCGGCCCGGGGATACGGTTTGGCTTTGAGCGATGCAAAAAATTCGCCGTCTCTCACCGCCGCGGATCACGAAACCTTTCGATTCGCTCGTATCTTATCTACGATCGTAGATTCGCGTCGGTCGATATTTCGAGAATTGTGCTAAATCTGAAATCTGAGGACTGACCTACCGTATCGCTTAACGCGTTTGTTGCCACGTCACTCACATTCGAGTGACACGCGAATTGTGGTAGTATTGTTACGGAATTTCAGTTTTATTGATATTAGTATTAACATTAACACTATTTCTACCACGATTTGGTGGATAGCTATTTCGACCAAAACGTATTTTAGATTCAGAAAGAGATTGGAGGAAAAAGATGCCACAGAATTAATGTAACAACCATTATAACAAAAGTAAAAAATTTAATTAAGGAAAAATGCTTGATTTAGCGATAATAAATTTAAGCGAAAATGTCAGAAATCTGTTAAAATTATTAATGTGTCTCCCATGTTATGCAAATACGGGTGACGCAGCGATCAACGCGATAATTCGTTTTTCTGAAACACAATATTTGCTTCTCATATTCGTACAGCGATGCACGTAATAGTCGTCCGACTTAGATTCCGTTATTCCTACGATCGGCTGACCTTTTCAAATCTATATTTGTACCTAAATTTTAGACTTTGGCAAGTTCTACCCGAGCACGATCAATTGATAGAAGAAATTGTCAAAATATCAGCTTTCCATGATTTAATTCTCCTACGCGATTCTTCCACGCAATATCGATAAAGCGGCTACGCGAAGATTGAAAAATGTCGCGCCGACCTCGCGCGGAATGCTCTCGTCAAAGCGTATCAGCCGATAACGATCAGCCTCGAGATAAGAGGCGATTGTTTTCTTTGAAAAAAAAAATTCTCAGCTAAGCTATTAGATATTACACACTTGGTAGAGCGAGACTAGTAGAATTTCAAACGGAACGGCGATCGGCGGGTGAGTCAGCGACGAGCCCTCTGCGACGGTTCCTCGGTTTTATCTTATCGAGCGTTAAGCGCGAGCAGACGTGTCGTCTACAAAGACATCTTACGGAAGCTTAAGTGCTCCTAAATGCGTCGTAGAATCCGTCGCGTTTCGAGGCTTCTGCTTTAAATCGACGATATCGGGATTGGAGGTGGCTGGAATCATCGAAGCCGAGCGCGATAACGCCACGGAGCGAGTTTTCTTTTCTCCCTTTTCATATTTTTTTTCTTTCTTTCCTTCGTCGAACCACCATCTTGTTCAACCCTCGCCGAGGGTCGAGGGTGCGTTCTCTCTACCCGCCGCTCGCGGCAGCCGGTTTTTTTTAATCACGAAGTAAACGCGAGAGACATCCGCGCGGTACTTCTGTTCTCTCCCTTCGGCGTTCCCTCGACGTCTGCGAGCCTCTCGCAGACGGTTTCATCGAACATTGGAAAAACGGTGGAAAAGCGCGAAAGGGGTGGCGGGGGTGGGTGGGTGTATAAGTAGAAAAAGCGGTCTCCCCCGCTATCGTCTCCCGTGGGACGCATCGTTGAGTTCGAGAGGGGGAAGAGGAGGAGGAGGAGGAGGAGGAGGAGGAGGAGAAGGGAGGAGAGGAGAGGAGAGATCGTTGGAGGCCCACTGGCCGGACTGACCGTACACCGTAACACGCATAAATTACGATGTAATTACAAGCTTGGCGATCACGATCGCCGGTCAGGACGGCAGACAGATCGGATCTCCGACATTCCCGAGAGGAAGAGGCGACCGGGCAGCCGTGCAGGCTAGCGGCCAGCCAGACAGCCTGGGAGAAGAACGAGTGGAAGAGAAGAGAAGAGAAGAGAAGAGAAGAAGGGAGGCGAAGAAGGCGGAGAAGAGGAGGAACGAGTCAAGGGAGAAACGAGGTAGCCCGGCAATACGAGGGGAATACGATGAAAAGAAAAAGGAAGGAACGACGAGGGGTGTGTGGGGGGGGAGTGAGAAAGGGAGAGGAAGAGAAAGAGAGAGGCTCACGGCCACGAAGCGGTACGACGAGCATTGGGGCCTTAAACGCGGATAAGTACGCGGAGCAGCGGAGACTCGTAAAATTGAGCGGAGCGGAGAGAGATAAGCCGAGTAACAGCGAAGCATCGGACGTTGCGCTCTCGACGCTGGCCACTCTAACGTTTCTACGCCGTAAGCAGCGCGTTCTCTACGAGAGAAGAAAGTATACGCGAAGGAAAATCATAAAATCGTCCGACAAAAAGGACCGTAGGTGAGCCGAACACTGTTGCGCGGTGACGCGGCAGAGGGGGGCTGTGGGAGAGGGAGACATAGAGAGAGAGATAGAGAGAGAGAGAGAGAGAAAGACACACGGAGAGCCGGTCAAACTCACCGGAGCGAATCTCCGGCGCAACCTGACTAACCGCGGGTCGAAACCACCCACCCGTGTACCTGGATGTACCTGCCGACCTGTCCACTCCGCCGATTATTTCGAACTGCTCCGAGCTTCCTGAATAAACCCGCGAACGTCTCCTCCGCGCGACGCGACGTTTCTCCCATTCCCCGCTTCGCTTCCTATCGGCTGCACTAGCGGCCGTGTGATAGAAACGATGCGCGAAGAAAGGCGTAGTATATATATCTGCGAAGAGACAGGGAAAGAGGAGAAAAAAATGTGGTAAGTGAGACGAGAGCAGCGTGTTCGAGGGTCACCGACGGGTCAACGGTGGGTCAGTGGCAGGTCGATGGATCGCGTTCGATCGCAGCCCCCCCCCCCCCCCCCTTCTCACCAACCCCTCACTCTGTCTCACTCTTTGTCGTCGGCGAGGGTGAGGACGAGGATGGCGAAGCGTATCGTGGATCGACCGGTAGTCAGTGAGGTGTCGCGTGACCGCGGAACACTGTCGGTGGAGCATCCCGGGGCGACGAGCTCGATGGCACGGCTTACGGCGTCCATTGCCAAGCCGATCGTGAAGCGTGATATTGTTCCGCGCGGAGCCGAGAGAGACTGCCCGGCGAAACTCTTGTCTGAGAGTCGAACGAGGAGACTTCTCCAGCGAAGGAGTCCCCTAACTCACGGGTGGAAGCCTCTGGGATACCGTGTTGCGTTTCGTACCCGCCGAGTCCACGCGTGTATCTCGATTCCAAGGGTACCGAAGGATCCCGAGGCACTACCCTCCAGCCTCGAACAGAGAGACGGATAGATAGATAGATCGATAGATTAAGTGTCTATCGTTCGGAATGATAGAAAATATGTGCAGCGCGCAGTTATGATTAACATAGTAGCAGAAAGTATTGGAGGGAGAGAGAGAGAGAGAGAGAGGCAAGAGGGAGACCGTCTCTCGATCGTCGGACAGGGACAATACTTTCGCGACTCCTCCTTTCTGCCGAGTATGGCGGCGGGAGCACGCTCCACTGGGCCAGACCAGACACACCTGGGGTCGCCGGAAAAACTCCCGGCGCGTAAAACCTGACCGTAAAACCGTGGCGATCTATCCGAGAGACGAGGATCCGTCCGTCCGACGTTCCCCCTATCGTGGGCTAGAAATCAACGAGCTTTGCCCGCGCTCGCACCGTGCACACCGTCCCCGAGCGGCCTGCTCTTCCCGCGTCCGTCGATTCGAATTGACCCACCGATAGCGCGCGGCGGGTCGTGGGGAGAGGGGTGGGGGAGGGGGTGTACCCCCGTCAAACGTCGTCCTCGAGGATCGTTTACCTTCGCGGTGAATGGGAGAAAGGTGGACCTCGCGCGAGCTAGCGCGTACGTGATTACGGTCCCGCGATGCTTCGTTCGTTTCTCCTCGGGGAATTCGTATACCTCGAACGATGACTTAAACCCCCATTAGAGCTCTTAAGAGTTCCTCCCCTCCCTCCCTTCTGACCCCCCACCTTCCCCATGCCACCCTCGTTTCTTTATCTGCGTTCCATTCCATCTCGAGAGCGACGAGAGAGAAGATAAAGGCGCGAGCGGCGGGACGATGCGCGAACGAGCGCGGTAAATCGTCGTAGGAATGCATTTACGCGGCCTCCGATATCGCCGCTGACGCGTCATCGAACGAGTGGTCTTTGAGTGTTCGTAATATGGTAGCCGTTAACCGTCGAACTTCCGCCTCGATGGTCTGTTTTCTCTCTCTCTCTCTCTCTCTCTCCATTCCGATCGCGCGGGTGCAACTGGAGCCGGATCAACGTTTTTCTCGCGGACGCATCGATCGTTCCGCGCGATCATTTCTAGGCGAGAGGGAGAACCTTCGACGCCGCCGCCGCGCCGTCGTCGTAGTCGTAGTCGTAGTCGTTGGAGGCGATTCTCGGAAGGTCCGCTCGTCCCATTTATTAGAAGGACGAGAGGAGGATTTGACGTTAATCGACAACGGTGGCCCGTCGGCAAGCTAATCTCGATCGGTTTTATTGAAATTTACGGGTATGAAGCGAGGGTTACGCGACGCGTAACCTGACTTGCTAACGTACCTCGGCGAAGGCAGAAAGTGTTACGCCACGTCGAAGTATCGCGTTACGCGATTACGTTACGCCGCGTAGCCAGCTTTACGTCATTAACTGCGCGTTCGAGTTAAAGGCGTGAGGTTAGCGTAATCGCACGTTTGCTCTCGCGTTACGCTTCGCGGTTACGTTGCGGCGTTCGGTTACGAACTAGAGATCGGCAAAAATTTGTTGAACATCGATGGTCGATGTTTCGATGCATCGAAATTTAAAACATCGATACTCATAGGTAAAATATCGATGATCGTAGGGAAACCACCTATGTTTTGCACATCGATGTCGAAATACATAAAAAAAAAAGTTTTCCCACTTATCACCTGCATGTTTTAATAATTTACGATCCGGTATCCTCAAAGCATAATAACCATAAAACAGATAATAAAGTGGTTTTTATTTCTGAAACCGGATATCGGGATTAAACATCGATGTTTTTTTCGATATACCGAAATAATAACGTCGATGTTGGACATCGAATAATAATCGATGTATTTTGCCCACCTCTATTACGAACGTGTATCCAGTTTTACTCAATTATCATACGCGTTTAGCTCGGATAGGCGCGAGCCAAACTCGGCGTAACCTCGCGTATCACCGTCTCGTTACGCTACGCGGTTACGTTACGACAATTCGGTTACGCGTCGCTGTACCCGGATCGACGAGCTCGGGTCCACGGGATTCGCAAAGAGCGATGACTCGAGATTCCCAGAAGTTCGCAAAGCCGGGCAAAACGGTGGCCGCGCGACGGTGTCTGCGGCGGAGGCGGAGGTAGAAAGGAGGTGGGTAGTTTCGCGTGACCTTAGCGCTTCGATGTTTGGCCGCGAATCAGGCAAGAACTGGTCGGTGCAAGTTTTTCTGGGTGGTAACGAACTAACTGCAATAGGTCGGGACCGAGCGGCAAGGATCGAGAGGAGAGATGGCGAGTCTCGTGCAATTGCTCGAGATGGCCTTGCCCCTCGAACGCAAGGCCAGAGTTCACGAGCGGTCTCTACTCTTTGCGCGTCGGGACGGCGACATACTCGATGCGGGTTAACTCTTCCCACGATTTCCCCCCGTCGCGCCGCCTCGCGTCGCGTCGCTCGATCGCCGTGCGACGCGCGCCGCGGCCGTTCGGTTTCTCGCGTGCCCCGGGTATTTTTCACCCGGACGGAAGCCAGACGAGAGAGGAAACGCGGTAGGAGCGAGAGAAGGGAGTAACGGGGCGCGTTTCGTGTAATTTTCGAGGAAAAGAAATTCACGAGGCGCGCCGTTCGGCAGGATACGCGCCGAACGTTATATCCGGCGAGCACCGCGAAAACCGGTTTCCGTCGTTTCGTACCGGCCGCTCGACTAACGCGAATCACCCATCCGAGAGGATGTATGATTATTCGCGCTTTTTTTTCTCCCCCCCGCCCGAGATAACATCGCCCGTTCGTCGAATTTCGTCGGCGAGGTCGAGGCACCGGTAGGTCCAAAAAGAAAACTCCCACGGCGATAACAAAAGCAGTAGATTTGTCTGGCGAGGGGTTGCGGGAGGTGATCGGGGTAAATATAATTTCTTTCTGTCCCTCTCTGTCTCTTTCTCTCACCAAAAGTTCTCGAGGGAGAAGGTACGACGCGTTTAGTCCCCCCCCCCTGCCTCGTTGACTTAGCTACTTTCGCGTGACAGCCGCTCGCCGGCGATGCTTCGTTATACTCTCTTTTTTCTCTTTTCCTACTAGTTAGAATTACACGTGCTCTCGCTGAAAGACCGAGATCGAATCGCGGTTTAACGCTCGCCTTCGAGCACCGGCGACTCCCGATTACGCGTTTACGGATGGCATGGTAAATGCCTGGATGTGCCATCGGTTTTAAACTGCCATGCTACTTGTCCACCGGCCTGTCCGCTTAACCCGCTCGCTCGCATGCTCGCTCGCTGGTCCCTCTGCCTATCTACCTGCCTGCCCGCCTGCCCGCCTATCGGCCTACGTGCTTTTGTACGAATCGAGCCGAATCGAGTCGCGGCGAGAGCTGAGGAAAAGAGAGCGAGCGCGATATCTAAAAAGGGGAGACGCGCATGCACGTAGCTGCGCGTTAAGCATACGCGTATGCGAGCATTGCGATTAGAGTGAGTTACGATCGTATTATGATCGCTTAATGAATTTAAAACGACTCCAACTTGAAGTTATTACCCCGTCCGATCGAGTTTAGTCTCATTCTACTTACTCCCTCTACTTCAATCCCCCATGCTCGTCGTTACTTAGGCATAGCTCCCATCGAAAGAGCAAAACTGATTCGACCCGATCGGATAAGCCTCCAACGGACTGGTTAGAAGCGAGAACGCGCTGGAAAAATTATGTACGCGCACGCTAATCGACCGTAGACTAAACAAACCTCTCATTTTTTTTCCCCTCGCGATTACTTTCGGTCGCGCTCGTTACCGTTCGCGGTGTCTCTAATTTCGTTTTACTCGTTCCAAGCGGAATTGCGGGATCGACCGTTCGCGGTACGTTCCTACGGATAATACGAACCCATTATTGCGTGCTTTTTATACTGATTTTTTGAAGCGATTAGCGAGACGAATACTCCGAGCGTGCGCGAAGTATGTAATATATTCCTGCGCGCGTCGTTTAGATGGAATCTATAATACATACGCGTAAAGTAAATGTGTAATATAAAAAAATGCATTTACTGAACCCTCGATAAGGAATGAAATTTCAAGTCCCGCTTCTTTATCGGTTTCTTATAAAAGTACACATTTGCATAAACACGCGTAGTGTACCAATAACGTTCCTACCGGCGATACGGTTCGCAAAAGAGTATCAATTATCTTGATGCCTTGCTAATCAAATTCAAACAAGATTCAAATCCTTCCGAATTGATAGGTTTGAAAAACTTGAAAAAATATGCATTTACAGAACCCTCAACGAGGAATCAAATTTAAGATCTCACTTCTTTATCGGTTTCTTATAAACATACAAATTTACATAAACACGCGTACTTACCATACGTTGTGCACCAATAATGTTTCTACCGGCGATACGGTTCGCAAAGGGCATCAATTATCCCGATGCCTCGCTAATCGAATCCAAATAAAATTATAATCGTGCCAAATTGATACATTAAAAAAAACTTACAAAAACTGCACGTACAGAACTCTCGATACAGAATCAAATTTAAGATTCCACTTCCTTATCGATTTCCTATAAGAACACATATTATCATAAACATATGTGGCCTACCAATAACATTTCCACCAGCGCCATAGTTTGTAAAAAAGAATTAATTATTTTCATGTTCCTCTAAACAAATTTAGATCAAAATTCAAAGCCACCCAGAAATTTAAACAACCTCTTCAGAAATACTTGAAATACCGCACTCTCGCCTCGCTGCCAGTTTTACGCGCGTCGAATCGATACGCGCGAATCATCCTCGAACAATAAAATCGATTCCACGAAGGTGAAGTAATCCCCGTTAGAGGGGAATTCGCGAATGGGCGCGCGCGTGCGGGCGCGTCGCGCGAGCGTCGAAACCTGTATTTTACGACGCCTCAATTATGACGGATATGGCTCGCGCCGCCGTGACCTTGAGTTCGCGCATACTCGACGGAGGCGATCGAGGTGGCGATTCGCGCCGCGTTTGATGTTCCTGCAGATGCCATTCGGCGTACGGCGAGGAGGATTACGCTCGAACGAATGCACGGATGATAGAATAATCGGAGCTCGGCCTCGCTCACTCCCGTCCGTCGGCAGCTTCTCTTTTGCATCTTCTCCCTTGCCGGCCTCGCTTTTGCCTCGCCTTCTCTCTCACCTCCTTCGTCCTCCTTCGCCCCTCGGTTCTCCCCGTCGCTGTCGTATGTGTCGCTTCTCCTCTTCCTCCTTCCTCCTCCGGTTCTTCTTTAGCGCTCTCGTTAGCTTAGATCAGCTCTGGCTTTATTTATCTCTTCGTTACGCGTGCACGCTTTCTTTATTTTCTCTACATCTCTGCGCGTGCTTAGTTGTTGTTCTTAACGCGCCGACTGCCATGCGAGGTTTTTACGAAAACATTCGTCGGGCCACGCGGGCGGTCACGTCAAACGCGCACCTGAAAATTAAGTTTGACGCGCGTCAAAGGGCGTTGAAAGTATTAAAGAGATTCTCGCTTATGTTAGACAGAAGAAAGTATACCTATATCAATTTATCTGCCCATCTCCTCTCTGCGCCCTACGACGTGTTTGCTCAGGAGTATACCTACACCTGTTGTAATTACACGGATACGTTCACCTTCGTGTGATATTTATGCGCGCACAGGGTGCACCGTTTGAAGTTTTACGTGCAATTATCTCCCAAACTATGTTTTATAAAAAAAAGAAATGTTTCGCGTGGAACTTACTTTGCCTCGAGGGGACGTCTCGCGACCCAGACTCCCCCTCCGTCGAAGCAAGTTCAGCACGAAACGTTTTTGTTTTCGAATGAGGACTAGTTTGCAAGATAATTGCTCGTAAAATTTCAAACGGGACACCCCGTACGTTGCGCGCTCCCTGATGCTCGAGTTATTATACGTCTCCTTCCCCCTTCTTTCTCGGCGTCCAAGTTTCTTCCACGTTTCGTTATCCTTCGGCCGTGGAACCACGTAAATAGATTAATCGACGCTGCGCGTAACTCGATGGGCGGCGTGGAAATTTAAACGGCGCGTCCTTGAATATCGATCGTCGGAGGAGAGCGGCGCGCACCGTCGACTCGCCGAGCTCGCCAAGATCACCGCGAGCGATAAACGGCCGTCGTTTTATTTCCGTGACGAAAAGCCGTGTCGCTCGGGGAAACTTCGATTCGGTTACGGTCCTCTCGGGTTCCCGACGCGACGCTGACGGGTTAACCTGTAAAAAAGAAAAGGAAGAGAGGGGGGGTGGGGGTTAATTAATGGACGAGGCACGGCGCTCGCGTAGCGTGTCAGGGGATTACGAGGTAAGGCGATGCCGTAATTGTTAGGGCAAAAGGCCGATTAATAGGCCTGGCCGGATGGGTGTATACCGATCGTCCGATCCCAATTGCGGACCGTTAAACCGTTCTTGGTATATTACAATTATTCGCGAGCCGCGCTTTAATCGCTCGGGATGCGCAGAGGGGTGCGCGCAAATCATGAAGAGGCCCCGCGAGCGTTCGTAACGTGTGTCGTCGTTCGAGAACGTTCGCCGCGAATGTCGAAGACACTCAATTTTTTACATACCGGCAAATGATAAAAATTTACCATTGAACGGGGATACCTTGGCCCAGTTTCTGACATTTTCCACTTTTAATGATAAGTTTGATAAACTTGGAATGAAGAAGAACAAAAATAAACATTCTTCGCACAAAAGTGAACGCGAACGTTCACGTCGTTCGGGAGCATTCGGCGCGAATGTCGAAGAGCCTGAATGTTTTACTTACTCACAAATGAGAAATATTACCACGCACGGCACGCATTTCAGCCCCCCCTCGCGCGAACAAACAAGTCCGCGTTCGAGCGTGTTCTCCGTGCGCGTCCTCGTATCTACGCGCAACTCGAGGAAAACCTCGCGGAACGCGTGCGACGACGGTAATTTCCTTCTCTCCAGCGCGCCCTCGTCCGCGACGAGTCTCTCGGCGAGGGGAGAAGAAATTCGTCGCGCGACTTTGCGGATTACCGGGGAATACCGTTTTTGCGCCCCGTAACCGCCGCGAATGAGCCGATGGCTGTGAGAAATTGGCGAGGAGAAGACGTTGGAGTTAGGATGTTGCGCCGCGAGCAGATGGGAAGAGAGAGAGAGCCTTCGACGGGAAGGTAGATGAGAGGAGAAGGGAGGAGAGGAGAGCGAGGGAGGGAGAGAGGCGATGGAGGAGAGGGTGGCGGTCATGGTGGTAATGGTAGGAGCGACGGGGAGAGCGGCGGCGGAGGCGCGGGGGAGGACGAGGGGCGGTGGTGGGGGAGGGGGAGGGGGGTGGAGGAGGGGACGCAAAGCGATATACAACAACAACGTTGGCGGAGAGGTTAATGCCGCGATCCGGTTCAGGGGGCAGCCTCGGTGTGTGCTCGCCTGAAAACAAGGCCTGGCTGGTTTTGCTCGCTGGCTGGCCGCGTGCCCTCCTGCCCGCCCTACGGCTCGGGAAGAGGACTCGGCTCCGCTCCACTGCTCGCCGCTTCGTCGTCCGGTTCGACCGATCGAGCGATCTTTCTTTCCTTTTCCTTTCTTTCTCTTTTCTCTCTTTATCCGACCGTCGACGACGATTTACATTGGGATCGGAATACGACGCGCGGCCGTTGGTTTATTGGGTCGGACGCGTACGTTCTCGGCGTACGCGTCGGTGGGGAGGGGGACGCGGAAGAGGGGTAGCGAGGACGTTACTCGTAGAAACGTAGAGTTTGCATTGCGTTCGAGTGGATAGCGCCTCCCTTCGTATAATTATATCCGAAACGAGGTACTCGATCGGTCAGTTGACGCGTATGGGAGCCACCGGGCGCCTAACGCTTTGAATCGCTCCCCGCTCGTAACATGCGTTAAAGTAGCGATTATTACGTACGTTTAAATGGTTAAGAATCGTTGGAACGCGCATTGCGGAGACTTACCGCTAATTCTTTCCCGCTTGCCGACGATCTATATTTGCGATTAGAAATGACGTCCGTATTACCGAGGTTCGGGACACGGAAGACGCGTCGCGAGTTAGAACACCGGTCAAGGGAAGCGTGACTACGTCGTTACTCGAGAAGCTTTAATCGCGCCCGCGAGTACGCGGGAACGCGTGGATCGATGAGAGGCGTCGCGACGCGTCGAAGTATAGCTGCGCGGCTTATCGAAGTCGCGCGAGAGGGAGAGTACACGGGGAAGAGAGATGACAGGGGGGGGGGGAGAGAGAGTCAAGGGAGCGTGTGTCGGTGAAGCGGGTGAGCGGGTAAGCGGGTAAGCGGGTAAACGGGTGAGAGCGGTGAGCGTGGTGGCGGGCGGGGTGGGCGAACGGGGTTGGCGAACTAACTACCGTCCCTCCTACGAAACGTTGGTGGTTCGTGCCCACCGAGAGGGAATCGGCCCCGAGTTCTCCCGATCCCCGACGTTCGGCGAAAATATTTGGGAGCGTGCGCGATCCTCGTTTCCCGGTTTAGTTTTCTCGCCGCTCCGGTTTCTCCGTTTTACGCTCGATCGGAGAAAGCTCGTTAGGAATGCCGACTAGCGTACGGTGGGTGGCTAATCTCACCGCGGATCCTTTTGATGCTCCCGATACGTATCGGCAGCCGCGATCTCGATCTGGATCCGCGATAGGATACGGAGTCGACGTGTTACAGGTATCGCTCGCGACGTTCGCGATGGACTCTGCGCTAGTCACGCGGTTATCGATAATACAACGCTCGACATCCGTTTCGCTCGTAAGGGCGTCGGATACCTAGAGTATTGCAAAGGTTTAAGCCGCCGGTTGTGCAGGTCTTAATTGTTGACCCATTTCGATGAACAATAGGTCGTTTGAAAGATGAAGGATGATCCATGCGTTGGGATTGAACAGGATTTTGATAAGACCGTCGTTTATGAAAAACAGCGATCAAAAAAATGGTTAAAGTTCAAGGCATCGTTACTCATGAAAAGAGGCCTTTTATGAAAATTCTGTTCTATCCCAACGTATGGATCGCCCTTCACCTTTGAAACGACCTACTGTTCATCAAAATCGGTCACCAATTACGACCTGCACAATAGACAAGCTAATGTGTGTTTTCCCACCTTTTTGGTGAAAAATTCGTCCCTGAGAGGCCTCGCGATGCGTAAGTGCATTGCGAGGACGCTACTCACACCCCTGTAGTTTACATATTGTCTGCTCGTTTATTGTCACCCGTCGCTGAAGTCACTCATGGTTCGCGCTGGAGGTACCCAACATCCGTAAGCGAGTGTTACACCGATCTACGCGCTTACGCGTAAACACGTTATAGGTATAAGATACGCACGACGCCCGGACCCGGAGAGGAGGTCCGCTCGTCGTTGACCTCGGAGGATCGGCCCTGACGTGAGTCAGAGTCTGCCAGTCTACTATCCCGGAGAGTCGAGAGCAACGGGAAGACGGGTCAAACGATGTCAACTCCGATATTTAACGACATACGTGGACGAGTAAACTCTTGGCTCGCGTCAAGGACCTCCGAGAGAGGGAGGGGGAGAGCGAGAGAGAGAGAGAGAGAGAGAGAGAGAAACTGAGAAGGCAGAAAAGACTACACGGTGCGGTGGCGAGATCCGCGACGGTTATCACGGAACGCCCGATACTCGAATCGTGTGTTCCGAGTAGGTGGATAAGATACCTAAGCTTGACAGGTTGATTTTTCGGCGCTCGGTCGATAAACGTCGCCGCCATTTCGAGGAGAGCGTGACGCGTTCGGTACACATGGTTTGCCAAGCAGATCGCGGGTCTCTGACCTTAGGAGGCGCGTAATCGATGCTGCGATCTTGAACGAGAGTGAGAGAGAAAGAGAGAGAGAGAAGAGGCCTTTACGCTGCACCTCGCGCCCTCGAAAGGCTTCGTTGCCTCTCCTCTCTCACCTCTTCGTCGCTGGATTCCGCCAACACGATTCGTGCTCAACTGCGCGTCCGGCGCGTCCGACGCAGCCGATCCCGAGATGATTTCCCGATCCCGCGTAGATCGGTGCGTCGGGGCGGCGTTGATATCGTTTACCTCGGTTTCGCGGAAAATCCGAGGGACCCGGCGACGCTATTCTCGGAGAAAATGGAATAAAGCCGCGCGCATATACTTGGCAGCTTCTCGAGGGTGCGCGGCCCAACCTTCGAACGGTTTACGAGCCACCGCGACGAGTTGCGAACAATTTCGTCGTACTCTAGTCCGAGTACTCTCCGGTTTGGTCTCGGAGCGCGCACGGGAGGGTTGAGATATCGCACCGCTCCCGCGTTAAATCTCTCCTCCCTCCTCTCTCGCCGAAAGAAATATCTGACCGCGACACCGAGACGCGGGGGTTTTGTTCAAGGTCAGCGGGATCCAACGCTATAACGCAAAATCCTTGGAATCGCGCTTCAACGGGCGCGGGAGGAGCGCTGCGGCGGCAGCGGTGAACAACCGCGGAAGAAAGGTGGAAGACGAAGCGCGCGTACTAAGAATCGTTCGCGATGAGAAAAGCTGCGAATTGTATGCTAATGCCGTGGTTTCTGGATTTAATGGCACCAGGGATAACCGTAGAGAGCGGCTGAAAGTCATTGCCGCGCGCCTCCCGCGCAGCGGGTAACGATTTTCGTCGGGCCGCTATCGAGGTACGCGTTGCGGGAATTACAATCGACTTACAAGGAGAGCGTCAAACCTGTCAGGTGGAAACCTGAGTTCAATTTTTTTATAAGCCCACGGATGTGATGTAGTTAAAGTGTACAAAAATTGATTTGCAATGGCCTCGACACTGCAAGAACTCGAAAAATTGGCAAAACCCGGTAGATTTGACTTTAGTTCAGACAGTGGCAGTGTACGATTGCTGCCGATCCCAGCTGGTCCCGCGTAGCGGGAAACGATTTCCGCGGGACCGCGAACGAGAGACGCGGCGCGGGAATTACGATCGACTTAGGATTAGATTCGCGGCGTGGCCGTCCCGATCGCGGTCCCGCGCAGCGGGAAACGATTTCCGCGGGTACCGCGATCGAGGGACGCGGCGCGGGAATTACGATCGACTTAACGATTAGCTTCGCGGCGGAGAGCCGGTCCGATCGGCGCTCCGCCATTTCCGGGCGATTTGTCAGCGATATCGGCGAGTAACCCCCGTCTAGGTGTACTCGCGATACGAATCCGCGATAAGGAGACTTTCCGCGTCGACTCGCAGAGATCTCGGTCGAGACTCGCTCGGGTCTAGCGAAGCGTGGACCGCGTGCGTGTTCTTTTGCTCTTTCTCTCTCTCTCTCTCTCTCTCTCTCTCTCACTCCCTCGATAAAGCCGGGGTCCGTAATACGCTGATTCAGCGTGCGGACGGTGCGCTATGGATATTAATATGCATTAGTTTTTATATCGCATTATGCAAAGCGTAGACCAATGCTCCCGTCGCCTCTCCCCTCAGCGAAACGAACAGAGATAACTCGAAGCTAGGGTCGGCGATACACGGACGGTGCTCGAAGTTACGTCCTCCCGGCCACTTTCCGATGGCAAACGCGTGTTCGCGGAAACACGCGCGATAATCGACGGTGAGATTTGATTTACGTAACTCCGAAGGTGTCGAGCGCACTTTCAGCGCCCATTGTTAAAGTACAGGACGTTCCGCTGTCGATCGTATCTACCGCAAAGCCCGGCCGAGCGATGACCTATCACGATGGAGGTATTTTGCAAAGATCACGCCGAAGCTTCAAAAGTTTAAACAACACGCTACGCAACGTTTCCTTCGCCCCTGGGCGAGAAGTAACGAGGCCGCGCGAATCCCGATCATCGGGACGAGTTGCGCTATCGAGCAACGCTAATAATTCACGTTTCCCTCGTGGCCGGGGTTGAAAGAGCGCGAAGGATAACTCGAGCGCGACCCTAGCGCGAGGGGAAGTATTTTTAGAGCCGAACCCTCGCACGGTATCGCGAAAAGTCCTCTGCCGAGGTCGCGTACACGCATGTATTCGCCAAAAGGATTTAATTGCTGCCTCGTGCGCGCCTTCGGCGGGGTGGAGCGTTCGTTGCTTTTAATTTTGCGAGAATGCCCGAAAACCCTCTCCCGCTCGGAATTATCGGTGAATGAGGGGGTTGGACGGTTCGAAGGGGTTCGACGGCTCGTCAAGGATTCCTCGTTCGATCGAACGGTCACGATTAACGAAGCTTCGCGACGTCAGCGCGGAAACTCGCTTTCGTTGCGAATTCAATATAAATGAGGGGTACCGGAAAGAAATATGGTATTTTATACAATAGCGTTTGGACTTACAATTAGTTTGTGCCCGAACGCGTTGGCGGAAGCAACTTTGTAAGCTTTTATGATAAAATCATGAAATATTAGCAGAACGTTGGGATATACATAGTTGTAAAGAGTGAAGGAAATTACATTGTATAATATGTATTCTGTAACATAACTGAAGAAAAATTATAGTTTTATTTTGTTCTACAAAATAATACATTTCTATCCGATACGCCTAATATTTAAGGCGTTGGGAAAGGGATTAGCCAGTATTTCAGCGAGTCCTGTAATTTGTATCAAACTGGACTCTTTAAATTTCGTGTAAATCCTAGGAAGGTATATCCGGACCCAGAATAGGGGTGACGATTAATGAGATTTCGCGACGCCAACGCGGAGTATTTTCTTTCATTGAGAATGCAAAATATACGACAGTTGGCTACAACTTGGTTCCATTAAATATTAAAGAGATTCCCTACTATTCCAACGAATCCCGTAATTTGTATCAAACCAAACCCTTTAAAATTCGAGTAAATCCTCGAAAAGTATATCCGGATCCAGAATCGGGGTCAAGATCGACGCCGAATTAAGATCTTCGGAAAAACAATACGATCCGTTCCCACTGACACGACAAACGCTCGATCCGTATAATCGTCTCCGAGATCTGTCACGGTAGGTGGAAAATGTTTTTCGATCCACCGCATCCGAGGGTCGACAAACCACAAAAAAAAAAAAAATAAAAAAAAAAAGAAACGAAGCCAAGACAGAATGAAAGATCGCACGTTCGAGCCACGACGAACTGCGCGACGGTATCGCTCGGGGCTGGAGGGAGTAAAATCGCGAAATTCCCGATGCTCGTACTTGAAATTCCGCGTGGCAGCGCGCCAAGGGCATGTAGCGGCGTTAAAGACATTCGTTAACCTTCCTCGCCGCGGATAAACGAGGTCCTCACCGACGTCATTACGCTTCGTCGAGCGCTTCTCGGAGCTACGGTTATTAATAGGTTCGCCGATCCCGTGCGGTAGGAAACGAGAAGTTGGCAATGACGCGTGCAACTAAACATCGGCGGAAATCGCATTTACGCGGAACGGTATGAATCGCGAGAAGAAAACGGGTGTGTGGGGGGGGGGAGGGGGTCACCGCGACGGACGGCGGAGCGACGGTGAAAAACTTACCGCACCGGAATCCCTCGATCATCGGATCCCTCGTCGGCCCTCGGGCGTCGAGGGGGTGGGGGAGAGACCGTCGATTCGCTGTTATAGATTGGCCCAGGTCGGCGACGTTGCTGCCCACTGGAATACGTACCGAGGGTATGGGAGGAATAGCGGTGCTTCGTAATTACGGGCCAGTTTCGGGGCCGCGCGTTCACGTTTACCCCTGCTTCGTAACAACGCGCGCGAAACCATTTCCCATAACTCTCCCTTCCACCACCTTCCCTCTTACACACCGCACCTTTTTTGCGATCTCTCCCTCTCTAGTTATACTTTCGGATAATCTCAGTGTCAATGCGCTTTTATCTCCGTACCTTCGTATTCTTCCTCTATCCGTATTTCTTCTTCCTCCGTTTGTTTGTATCACTATTATTCTTATTTTGTATCCGACACAATTGTATATTTTGCGATGTATAACGGTTGAGGGGATTTGTCCCGTACCGCTAAACAAATATATCTCTATCTCTTTCCCGGTCTCCTCTACATTTCTTTTTCTTCCCCGTTTATTCGTATCACTATTATTCTTATTTTGTACCTAACTCCATTGTGTTTTGAGATGTATAGCGTTTAAGTACACTCGATAAATCGCCCCGTGCCTCTCGTTATGTAGAAAGATAACCTGTATGTCAGTGCCATTATGATTGTGGTTACGCCATTAGGACTTTAGGACTATCGGAAAGAAATCTATTATTTTGTACACCAATATAAAACTTTATTTTTTCCTCATTTTTTTTGCAGTATATTATAAACTGTAATTTCCTTCACTCTTTAGAACTGTATCCCAATGTTTTTTTAAGTCTTTTACACCATTTTCATAAAAACTTACGAAAAGATTACACCATCGCGTTCGGACACAAACTGAGCTCAACGCTACTACGTAAAATAATAGATTTCTTTCCGATACACTTAATGATTATTAATTTTATTATTCTATCTGTCTCTTTCTCCAGTTATACTTTGGGGGAACTTACGCGTCAATGCGCTCATGCACATTCTATCTATTCTCTATTTTATTCTCAACATCACCTTACCTATTTCGTCCCTATCTCTCTACGTACTTTAATTATTAATCCTTACCAAACTTGCGCTCGTCGTTATCGCTTCACCGATGTTCCTCGAAAGGGTACATCCCCTGGCGCGAATAAAGTTCTACTCCACTCCCTCCTCTTATCTCGATTCTCTCCTCGCAAACGATGGCACGCGATTTTAAAAGGCCAGAACGAAACGACGACGACGACGGCGGAATCGACGAGCAGAATCGGACACGATCTGGGATGGCGAGATAAAACGACGGTTCCCTCGATTTTGCGTTTGTAACTACGGCTGCCGGTGCCGATTCGATCTCCCGCGGGGAGAAGAAGAAGAAGGAGTAGAAGAAGAAGAAAAAGAGGAGGAAGAAGAAGAAGAAGAAGAAGAAAAAAGGAAGAGAGAAGCAGATAATAAACGGACGAACCTTTGCGTCGTTCCCAAAAAGATTCTTCCCGTAAGCTGCCCGTTGCACGCGCGATATCGCGCTCCCGGTTCTCTCCTCGCTCTCGAGTTTGAGTCACGTCGGTTTTTATCGCGGTGGGATGAATCAGCGTACACGAGAGAGCGCGGCCAAAGTACCCGGTAGCCGTGCCCCGGGACACCGTCGTATTATTTTTACGGCCCCAAAACGTCTGCCGGCATTACCATAATCTCTCCCAGGTTTAACTCGGCTTCCTTCTCGCTTTCCTCGGACTCGCCGCTTCGATCTCTCGTCTTCCTCTCTTCAGTTTCGTCGGTCCTCGTTCGCGTCGCCTTGTCTGTCCGCGCTTTCTTCTTGCGCGTATGTATATTCCCTCCCCACCTCCTCCTCTAACCTCGTTTTTCTCATTTTCACTCTTTGCTTTCGGCCTCCTCTCTTCTCTTAGCGGTATACGTAGGGAAAAGAGAGGAAGGGAGAGAGGGAGGGGAGGGAGAGTGGGATAAACGGATACACGAACGAACAGACGCTGTCAACGCTTTCCGGGAAGTTGCTTCTATTTGGCGTAACGTTGAGTCCCTACGTTGCGTTTGCGTTCGGTACGATTTCTGACTGGGATATACATACATATACATTCGAGGCGGTGAAACGCGGTTTCTTTTCGACGCACAACCGGAAACCGCGTCTTAAAAGTTGCGGTTATCGGTGGTTAAACCTTTTTTTCCCCGAAATTAGCTTCGAATATGTTTTTCTCTTTTTGTGCCGCGGGAAGCGCACGGTCGGGAAGCTTGGAAAAGGCTTTTCATTTTATTGCGCACCGACTCATCTGGCTTCTTCCACACATGTTGACGGAGTTTTTATACTCGGAGATTTCGAGGTAGTCTATCCGTCGATAAATCACTCGAATAACTCCCGCTCTACGAACCGAACGACCACCCTCGGATCAAGTCCGTAAACGTTGTCCCCCTTCTTTAAATTTAGATACAAATAAAGATGGGGAGGAGGGGATGAAAATTGCATTCGCGAATTCTTACTTTCCAGGTATTGGTTGATACGAATAACCGGGAATTTCGAGAATCCAGTTTTCTAGAAACTCGAATGCCCCTTAATCCGTAGAAAGATAAATGGAGTCTGAATGGACGTTCAGGTTGGACTAAATAAATTATGTCGAACGTTATGTCGAAATTCGCGAAAATGTTTTATCGCTCACTAAATTTTGTATTCGTTTCGTAGTCCGACTGGAGAACTCAGAATCCGATTCAAACGCGTTTCGAAATAACCTTTTGATCCCTGGTCTCATGTCCCACTGATTTATTTATATTTAAGTCACTAGTTTGTTTTTATAAATGTTGTTGAGAATGGTCATAGGTGTCAGTGGCATAATAGAATACTCATGTGTATACAATTACGTATCTCACTACTAATCTACTTAAGATGAAAACAAATGTATTATTATCATTTATATTTAAAAATGGAGCGTTCGGAGCGCAAAAATTCAAATCGACGAGCTGGTATTGTGCAACATGTTGTGCTCGCTCTACTTGTTTGATTCACTTGCCCGCTGAAAACCCCGTCTATAAATATAAATATAAATAATAATAATTGTATGTCGCTAGCGGAATTTTTGGAATCACGCATAAAATTTTGAAAATACAATTCTTAAATGTTATACTTAATAAAAAAAAAAAACAGTATTCGGATCCATCCGCAAAAGGAAGACACCTTATTCACTTGGACTCTTACGGAATATTAACATACGCAATTCTTTAAACATAAATCTTCAATTGTGCCATTGACACCTCTAACCATTCCAAAAAGAAAAATCCATGAACTCAAGTTCGCGCTCGTTCCCGCGGATAGTTTACCGAACCGCGAGAAACGTTCGTGTAAAAAGCGCGAATCGTTGAGTCGTTCGGCCTACGTCGACCGGAGGCGAGAGACCGTGGAGTTCCTGGTATCGTGGGGTTACGCGCGGATGCCGTGGTTATTCGTGAGGGGGGCCTCGAGACAGCCGTCACCGGCCGAAAAAAAAAGAATAATAAAAAAAAAAAAACAAGAACTCATTCCTTCTTGCGGCAAAAGGAGCAGCGCGGGAAAGCAAAAAGCGAGAGAGCCGCGCGCCTCGGCCCGGCCCGACTCCCTCGTAAAAATATTATTTACGTCGGCCGCGACGGCTTACCGAGCTTTATGTCGGTCGCCATTTCTTTCTCGTGCTCCTTCTCGCTCCGTCGTTTTAATATTCCGCGGGGGACGCGTAAGCGCGGACGAGACACCCCGCGATCGCTGCGAAACTGGAACACGGGGGCATCTCTTTTCGCTCGTAATCGTAACAGGGAAATCTGAAAGTTAACGGCAACGGGTGAAACGGGCGACGGAGGGGGGGGGGGGTGGGTTGGTGGATGGGAGACGTAACTGTCTCGACGCGGCACTTTGGCTTACAAAGCTATAAAATGCAGATGGAAGGGTGAGCTCTCGGCGAGGGCGGGGGTGAAGTCGAGAATCGACCGGTTATGGCTTGAGAACAAAAAAAAGGAAGAAAAAGGGGGGAAAAAAATGCGGACGGAAAACGGGGGGAAAAACGCGCTTCGATTTCTCCCCAAC
Source organism: Pemphredon lugubris (assembly GCA_933228935.1). Taxonomy (NCBI): domain Eukaryota; kingdom Metazoa; phylum Arthropoda; class Insecta; order Hymenoptera; family Crabronidae; genus Pemphredon; species Pemphredon lugubris. Next base: position 38,587,341 of record OW121819.1, on the reverse strand, counting down.
GGCTTTAGCCGCGGACTTTGAGGAAGAATCCCAAGCGTAAGCGTTTTCCTCTGTTTCCTTCGAGCGTCGTCACCCTCCTTTCCCTCGCCCTTCCAGCGTTATTTTTTTCCCAAATATCAGAGCGAGCGTCGAACTACCGGGGCCCAGGGGTGTGCAAATAAACGTTTGATCGTCTCGCGAAACAACGGCGCGATGCGCCGCTATTTTCGGTCGAAGATTTTCCTTCTTTCGTTTTTTCTTTTCTTTTTAAGTCAAGCCTGCCGCGGGAAAGGGTTTCATCTCGTTTCCAGGAAGTGGGCGGGGACGGGCGGAACGCAAAACGGGGTTAATTCGCGAGGTGTTACGACGCGGAGGAGACAGCTACTCGAGAGGATGCCGCCTTTTATCCCGCCGTCGCTTTGAAGATCCGTAACTTTTTTCGCCGATTCGCCTCCCGCGAAAACTCGCATTCGTTTTCCGGCGAGCGTCACGGGAGAGAAACTGGTTTTGATCCGGTGGCGATTAAAATCGATGGATCGCTCGTAGAGTTTGCCAGGCCGGCCGTGATTCGACGTGCTCAAAAGAGCGTTTGGTCGGTCGGCCATACGGTTGTACACGCTCCCTTTGAACTTTTATCGTGGTCGAGAGCGTGTAATCCACTTTTTACTCCCCCCTCCCTCTCTCTCGGACGCGTCCTCTCGAGCTTCGCGTTTAGCCGTCCGTTACTTTGCCTCCCCCCCCCGCCGCCTCGCGTGCCCTATCGCTCCGCCCCCTTCCCCCCCCGCTCTCCTTTATTTTTCTTCCGAAAGAGAGGGTTCGCTCATTCACTCGGATCCCACCCCCGCTTCGGCGGGCTACTCGGCAAATAATATTTATCGCTTCGTTTCTCCCAGTTTATCCGACCGAGCGGTTTTTCCGCGAGAGAGTTTCGCGCATCGACGAGCGAACGCGGCGGGAGAGATCCTCGTAGGTACCCACATACCCCAGAAGGTACCCGCCGTTTATCCGAACGAATTTAAGTCGAATTGCATAACGCGCGCGTACGGCTCTCGCATCAGTGAAAGCGCAGCGAGAAGAAGTAGTAATGAAGTCACGTATCGCGTGGCTCGAGAAGGTGGGTTTCCACGAGCGGCTTCCTTACCCGAGATTTGTAATTTCATCCGCGCCCCATTTGGAATCCGTTAGACGAAACCGTTCTTGTACTACCAACGAGGATTCCCGTGGCCCGGTATTATTCGTGAAACGAATAATTTTCTTCCGTCCGAAAAGGAAAAAAAGAAGAAAGAGAAAGAAAGAAATGAAACGTCGAGTTATTCATGATATTTTGATTCCGTCCGCGTATGTATAATTATACGACTCGATACCAGCGTGATTATACCTCTCGTAGCGTCGAGACCTACTTTTTTTTTTTTGGGTGGAATAAAAACATTCCCAGACCCGATGGCTGACGAACGGTCTACTCGTTTTGTTACTCTCGTCTCCCGACACGGGTCGTAACCACGATTATGTAATTCATTTTTAAAAAACGTTCCCAGACGCGACGTTTAAAGAACGGTCTACTCATTTTAATACTCCTGCCGCTCGACGCGAATGGTCACCGCGGTTTGATGATTCAGTTTGAAAAGGAAAATGGCCAGGTCCCATGTTTAAAGAACGATTTACTCGTTTAACTTTACTATTCCTGCTTTTACTATTCCTGCTGCTCGATACAAATCGAGTCCAGAATTTCCTAATTTAAAAAAGTTGCCCGTCCCGTCGCCCAACGGATGGTATACTCATTTTATTACTCATCCCGCTGAACGCTAACCGTAATCAAAGTTCAGTGATTCGGTTTGAAGAAAAATTAACGAACGGTGTACTTATTTGATTATTTCTACCGCCCCACGCGAATCGAACCCTTAATCTAAAAATCCACTTTTTTTTTAATTTCCCAGGCACGAAGTTTAACGAACAGTCTACTCGTTTCGTTACTCTTGCCACTCCACGCGAATCGATCCCTCAATTTTTCAATCCACTTTTTAAAAAAATTCCTAGGTCCAAAGTTCAAAGAACAGTTTACTCATTTCAATACTCGTGCCGCTCCACGAGATTCGTAACCAGAATTTAGTGATTCGGTTCGAAGAAAGATTACTAGATCCGACCCTCTATCAACGGCCTACTCATTCTATTACTCGTGCCGCTCAACGCGAGTCGTAACCACGATTTTCTAATCCACTTTTTCCCCGACATTTCCTTCGAAGAAAATACGGTTACACGGAGAGGGGAACGTTGACCTTTCGTTAGGCCGTCCGCACGGTAAACGCCAAATTCCCGCGTCTTAATCAAACTTACCTATCTCTCCCGATGCTTCCTAGAGGCAGCCCTGGATGATCTCCGCGCGTACTTGGAACAGTTATGGGAACCAGGTCGTACAGTTCGTTACGCAACCGTTGATGGGCGAGGCACCGAGTTCAAAGCAAGCACGGTGAAAGTGAAAGATTCTACTCCTTCGCCGTGGCACATCGAGCGTTATAGGATGTAGGGGATACGTCGCTCTAAACGATTCTCGATTATCGTTGCTCGACCCGCGCCAATTTTATGCCACTTTTTGCTCGACGTGCGTGGAACTCGGTTATGCTCCTGACACGCGTCGTTCTGGGGGACCTAAGAATGTTTTTCAGAATGTTTTCTGGAAAGTGAAATAAATATACGTAGAATGGTTAATCGAGAGGTAGAAGCATTTTGGTTCTTCCCGATGGCATTAGTCATGCTCAAGGTACAGATAATTATTTTAAGAAGTTTATGTACAAAGTTAAAAGTAGGTATATATGTAGATAAATTTTATATCGAGAGAAAGAAGGATTTTAGTTTTTCCTGTCGGCGTTAATCATGTTCAAGATCCTGAAAACGATACCAAAAAATGTATGTACAACGTAAAATAAATACAGCTGGTTTTTTTTATCGAAAGAAACATTTGGTTGTTCCTTAATAGGATTAATTATGTTTAAGATACCAACAGTTACTTCAAGAAATGTTTCTACAGAATTAAATGAATACAGATAAACTTTATGTCGATAAAATAAAGCTATTTGTTTCGTTCACACGGTACTAATTATATCCAAGACGCTACAACCATTTCCAGGAATTTGCGTAGGAACGCGGATAAGATTCAAATAAAAAGAAACGACGATATCGCGCGACTCTCGTGACTCAAAAATTGCCTGCATCCATTTTCATTTCCATTAACATTAGAAAAATGTTTAGCAGAAATAAAAAAAATGGTAAATATTTTAAATTCTATTTGAGACGCGTCGGCTTTAGAAGCGACGAGTGCGTAAATCATTTGCAATTCTTCTAAAAATTAAATACACGGATACGTAATCTATTACGCGACGAATATTGCTACACGTTGCTTCGGACTAAACGAGATATTGAAAATCTCACACGGAGGCAGCTAATACTATCTCTCCTCTCCTCCTCCTCTCTCTCTCTCTTTTTCTCGTTCTCTCCACCATGGGGTCAGACCAGGTCGATGTTGCACGAGCATTCTGCACGCTCTTCACATATGAACGCATCCCACATCGTATCTCGACCAACTTTCACGTCGAGTATCCCATCGACGAGAGGAAAGTGTTAGTTCTGTGCGGGAAAATATAATATCGGTATTCTCGATCTCGATGCGTAACAATATTTATTTCCCGAACTCTTTCTCTCTCTCTCTGTCTCTCTTCTACGATTACCTTTTGAGCAGTCACGTTCCTTCTCTCTCACCTCCATTTCCTTACTCCTACATTTTTTCTCCCGCTTTCCTTAACGTACCCCCGGTTCTATTTAATTCGTCCCGCTTTCCAGTTACGCTTGCGCTTTGTTTATCTTATCCATTCTATATTTCGTACGCTTCCTACACCTCGTTATTGTGCTCATTTTATTGTTTTTCCCCATAACCAATAAACCGCGCAACTATATATCTACCTATCTATCCTTTACGCCAAGAATAGCCTGGCACCATTCGAAAGCCCAATCGCCGCTTTCCAGGAAGTTCTGATTTCTGAATTATGGCTATCGAATAAAAGAGAGCTCGCGCAGTTTTAGGCGAGTACCGTCGACTTTTTCGCCGTACACACCAAGACAGGAAGGTAGACATAGGTAGGTAGGTAGGTAGGTAGGCAGGCAGGCGGACGCAAGGCAGGCCGGCAGGCCGGCGGGCAGGTAGGTAGGTAGGTAGGTAGATGGGTAGGTAGGTAGGTAGGTTGGTAGGTAGACAGCCGAGCGGGCAGTCGGGTAGCCAGGCAGATAGATAGGTAGATAGGTATTATTAATTTTCAAGTAGCGCGAGGTGACCGGAGCGCAGTTAAACCGGAGAAACGAAAGGGACGTTTTTCGTGGTGCCCGAAACTTTTCTCATAAACCATGGACCCACGGCCGTTTTTAATTAGCACGGGTCAGAAACGAGCCGGAGGTATGGTAGGCGGCGGTAAATAACCGTGGAACCTTACCGCGCGGCCATGTTCGATCGGAGTCGGAAATCATGCGCGTTAAATCGATTTACCCGACGGTACAAAACTGGAAAAAAAGAGAAAGAAAACAGAATGGGAGAGAGGGAAAGAGAGAGCGAGAGAGAGAGAGAGAGAGAGAGAGAGAGAGAGAGAAAAGAGGAGAAAAATTATAGAGTAGTCGCGAGCAGCGGCGTGTTCGTGATGCTTATCCATAGTTCGTCGAATCTTTTGCCACTCGAGCGATTTCGGACGCGCTCTCCCGTGGAACGATGAAACCTTCTTTCGGCGAGTTCGTACGATACGCCCGATACTCGAGCTCAGCGTTCGTTTTCCTCGTTTTCTCCGTTTTCCATGAACATCACGATGATTGGAATGATAGCGAGAATTTTCGATGACAGAACGTTTGATTCGTATCGTCTCGGGAAACGTTCCGTGGTATTTAATCTGTAGTCGAGCTCGAATTGTTTAATTATTCTTACGAATGACCATTGATATTCTATTGTACCTCGATCGTCTGCCAACGACGATCTTCAAATTTGTTATCGAGAAGTACCACGTTACTGAAACGTGGCGTATATCACCACTATTTCAGCAAAATAATATAGTCTGATCGATTACATCGTGAATCATATTACTTATAATCATTACAGTCGTCATTAACACTAACCGTGCCAAGACCGATTTATGCTCTGTTCCGTTATATTTATGTCCCGTTCGTGGTACATATAAGAATGAAAATATACGATTGTTTATTTTATTATTATTTAAAAGTTATGCTGTGCAATGTTGCATGCAGTAAATTGACAATTCCTTCCGAAAAAATATTTATTTCAAAACCGGTAATTCTTAGCCGGTATCATACTATCATACTACATAGCATACGCATAGCATATGTATATCTACATCTGCAGTAAGTTTTGCAGAAATTCGGGAAAAAGATAATAGGCGGTTGTTGGAATCTCTTCCCGGCGTCGGGCTAGTGAAGGCGTTAAGAAATCCATTTTCGATAATTACATTCGAAAACCGAGCAGCTCGTCTCTCAACTCCTTCGAAGCCGATCGCACTTTCGTGCGATTAACGGTGAAACGCGCAATTTTATCAGGCTCTCGGCACGAGCGACGATTAATTTTCCACGAAATCAAAGACTCTCGAGCTATCGGAGTAATTACCTCGTCCGAGATTACGCGATCGACGAGACGGGAGGACGTTGACGAGGGGGCCCCCGAAACTGAAAGCTGGGGTATTACGTTACGCGCAAACACCCTCGGATAGAACCGACGGCGAGGACTATACCCGGCTATGTATACCCGATTGGCGTGTACGCAACGCGCGGTCCACGCATACGCACATTCGTGTACGGGGGGAGAGCGCGACAAGGTATATCCCTCGTCACGCACGACCTTCGGATACGCAAAACGCATACGGGCTCGAGAGTCGGCTCAATTGGACGGAATTGTGAAAAGAGACGGCCCCCGCGGTCGGGTTCGTTTAGACGGTGTAATCCGAGTCGGAGGGGAAGCGTACCGAACGGACGCGATCGAGCGAGGATCTCCTCGATCACGATCGAGGATCTCCTTTTTAACCTGAAATAGAGGATCTCTCCTTGATCCCGGACCGTGCCTGCTTTTAACTCTGGAACGTTTCGGTCCCCGCCGTGCGATTCCGAGAAGCTCTCTCTATTTTAATATTCGAACTCGTTCCCGACGAGCGTCGAAGAAGTTGGATGAAATTTAGGTTGGTCGGATCGACCGGACCGTGACTCTTAACCAGTTGACTGTTATCGACGAGTATACTCGTCACGAAGAAATGGCAATATATGTATTCCGTTAAAACGAGTATAGTCGTTACGAGGAAATGGACATTTTTCGTGTTACGATGTGTACACTCGTCATGCGAAAAAGTATTCACCGTTTGTTATTTGAACTGAAATTTTAAATAAAACTACGAATGATACAAGGTCTAGTTCTCGCGTACTTGTACTTGGCCCGAGACCAGACCTTGTCTCTTCATGTATTCCTAAATTTTGTTGGGATATTTTTAAAGGGAGAACACGAAAGTGGTTTTCGTATGTTTTCTTTAATAATCCGGTCACGAACTATTAAAATATGTTCATTAAATATAATATACTCGTCAGCGCTTCATCTTTGCGACACAATTTAAGTACACACTTTTCAAAGAGGTCGCAACAGCTAACTGGTTAAATAACAGGAGGAATTGCGAGATAGGTACACCCGTGACTCGTCGCGCTCCTCGAGGTCGGTAAACTAAGTAATTAGTTCCGTTCGCACCTGTAATTAACCGTTTACGTTTCTCCGTGGAAACGAAACGAGGAACCGACGACCGTGGGTGGGTAAGGACGATCGTCATTCGAATGATCTTCCACACTTCGCTGGCCTTCCACTTACAGGGGACCGCGAAACGTGACGGTGACCCATCTTTTCGAAATTTGCTGAACTTTTGGGCTTACAGGGTTTGGTTCGGAGTTCACTTCCCCAAAATTATACGACCCCATACTCAAAAATCTCCCAGAAAAAGATTTTTGAATTTCTAATTTGTGAAAAATCGAAAAACTGTTGTATCCCTATTATTTTATTTTGTAAATTATGTTCAAAAATGCAAAAATTTCAATATTGAAAATTTTCGTTTAGCTTCATATCCCATAAATCTTACGATAATTTCAACAGCGGCGGTGGCCTAGTGCACAGAGCATCAACTAAACTTAATACAATCATTACCCGTTTAATCATCAATCATTATCTGTTTAATGGTTGTTTTCAATGAGAAACGCAGATTTTATTTTTGGAGTTCAACACAGATACTGTAAAGCAGGGAAATATGTTATTATATTGTTTTGCATGAGTCGTAGTGATAATTCGTATAAAAACAATTAACAAACAATAATGATTCTGCATCTACACTCCCGGACTACACACACGTGTGCTATCATTTTGTCCCGGATCTACACACACGTGTGCTATCATTTTGTCCGGGAGTGTACAAGGATGTTTTAAAAAGTCGGTTCAAAAACGTACACGTCTGTAATACCGGAGTGCTCGAGCCGTATTTCTCCGTATTTCTGCGCTCGGGCCTTACGGTACATGTTACCTGAATCCGGCAGCTGCTCCTGCACAATGGATTTCGAGGGAAAGTCCCATATAGGGGAAGGAAGGTAAGGTCCCGCACAGTGGAGTTCGGCAAAAAGCCCTATGAAGGGCAGGGAAGGTAAGGTCCTGTATAACGATCCCCAGCTCACAGTTTCATTTCACCGCCAGCTCTCGTAGTAGTAAGAGGTGTAGAAGCAAGAAACGTTAAAGTGAATAAACGGGAAAGTGCACATTAAAAACGCCAATATGTCGAAACACGTTGACATGGCTGGTCCTTCGACGGGGCGCGAAGAGGAATTTCATTGTGAGCAAGAAGACACGGTGGATGAGATATGTCAACAACGTGTGAAAAACGCCTTCATGTACTACGGGCAGCTCCTGGAGGAAAACTCCATTATGACGAAAAATTCATGGACGGTAGTGGATGAAGAAGCAATCCTACTAGCAGAAGATATTTATCAGTGCACACTGGACATTATATCGGAGAAGAAGTATGTAATCGACGAGGAACTCCTGCTGCAGTCCGATGATGATGCAGGCGACGAATTCAAAGAATTAGAAGAGGATGAAGAAATACAAAAATTGGAAGCAGGCGACTCACCAGAGTACGTGTCAGAGGCGAAGATACCAAAGGTTATGGAGTACATACCTTTAGATTATAAAATAAAAGTCATCAATATAGCCGATCTTCATCCGGAATGGAACTTGAAGACTTTGCAAAGAAACGGATGCCACAGATTAAAAAGTATGCACCATTTGCGTAGATGGAGAGCCAATATTTTAAGTGGTGGCACAACGATTGATAAATACTTGACTACCAATTCCTGGACACTCGACCGTTTCAAGGAAGCTCGAGAACTGAAGCAGCAAGTGACAAAGCGGCACTTGCAACAGTGGGCTTTAAAGCATTGGAGTCGTGGGTTGGCAGATTTAAACGAGACCATCGTATCCGCCAAAAAAAAGTTACAAAATTCGTAAGACAGTCGGAAACTGTTTCCATAGAAGAAATTTTGGCTTAAGCAGAGAACTTTCGCGAACAAGCACGAATTTTGATCCAGCAGTACAACCCCGATTTTGTCATCAATACGGACCAAACTGGTAAGTAATAATTTTTTTCTGCTTCATCACTAAGTAAAGTATAAATTTTCGCATAAATATATATTTTGTATAATTTTTCCAGGGTGGCAGTACCAATCTTCATGTAACCGAACACTTTCGCATGAAGGAGATAAGACACACTCTTATACGGCGCAGTACAGCATCACATTAGCTGGAAAATTGTTGCCATTTGTATTTGTGTGTCTACAACAACCAAGAGGTTCATTTGGACCCAGAATCCAGGCAACGGTGGACGAGTACATGAAAAAATATAAAAATGTTGTCGTTACGTCCTCAAAGTCAGGGAAGCTTTCCACGAGACTGTGTATTGAGTTTTTAACTAATGTTTTAAGATCATATGTAAATAATAATAAATTTTTGATGCTCATCGATTCCTGGATGGATGATGTTTTTCAAGACGAAAATCGTTTGCCGACATGCACATTAAAAGTATTTCCGCCAAAGTGCACCCTGTTGACCCAACCGTGCGACGTATATTTTTATAGGCAGGTGAACAATTTCATCAAAGAAATTAAAAATTGTTCAAATTTGGTGCAAGAGGAACGGGAAATTAAATCACGCGAGGACTGCATAAAAATTCAGTCAATCGTTCACCATCAGCTGTCCTCTCCCATTTTTAAAAATATGCTACATTACGCGTGGTACGCTTCCAAACTGTGCGACGACCGAGACATTTTTCTAAACGTAAATACAGTTTGTTTTTCAATTGACAATTTAAAAAAGCCTTGCACATGCAAGAAATCTTCATTTATTTAATGTGCGAGATGCCGCATCAACTATTGTTTTACATGTTTTTACGGCAACTATCACCCCCGGTCCTGCGACTAACCGAAATGGAATTTTATATGAATAAATGTATGTAAATATGTAAATATGTAATTATGTAAATATGCAAATATGTAAATATGTAAATATCTAAACAAATAATTATCTAGAAGTTTTTCATTGAAAACAATAATTAAACAGTTATTAATGGGTAATTATTATACAAATTTTATATCCCCTGCGCATGGAGAACCGAAAACAGAGGAAAAAGCGAAACAACATTATAAAAAAATTCCGGCAGCAGCAAAACGCGAACCCACCACAAGGAGAACGCCACATTGGTGTGCTATCCACTGATATCATGGTTTATTTCTTGGTGGTTTACATAATTGATGATTACAATTAATAAACAAAAGTGTATACATTTTCGATTCTTACGAAAAGATAATTTTGCACGGCATGCTGCACTCGCAACAAATAACAAACAAATATATATGATAGGTGGTTAGGTTTCTGATTGTACAATTTGCCATTCGCATGACTTTAAAGATAAGATAATTTTACCAGAAAAATTACCGGCAAAAAACTGGTAATGGTCTGTGCACTAGGCTACCGCCGCAGTTGTAAGTATTGTAAGGTTTATAGGATGAACATTTTTAAAAATTTACCTTTTCGCATTTTTAAACATAATTTGCCAGGTAAAACAATAGGGATAAAACAGTTTTTCGATTTTTTACAAATTAAAAATTCAATCAACTTTTTCTAGGACATTTCAGAATATGCAGCCGTATAATTTTGGAAAAGTGAACTCTGAACCAAACCCTACAAGTCCTGTAAATTTCAAAAAGATCGGTCGCCGTCACGTTTCGCGGTCCCTCGTTAGTTTGGAAAGTCGCGTTACAAAATAAAGTGTACGCCGGCCCGCTAAGTCATAGATATTTTTTTGTCGTCTGTCACAGGTAGCGACTTCGACTGTGAAATATTGCTGGTCGAAGTCACAGTCAGTGATTTATCGCCCATCGTTAGATAAAATGTAATATCGAATACTCCGAGAGGGCGGATACGAAAAAAAGACTACAATGTAATCCGATGAATTACGTCAGCACGTTTTCCAACGAATCACGTGAACCTTGAGCGTTTCTTTGGACGAGTGTCTTCTCTCGAACTTTACTGCCGATCGAATCGTACCGTCCGATCCCCTCGCTGCCGAAATGCAAAAATTCAAATGAAAACAAACCAAAGCGATCGCCGCGAGTGGGGATAACTACGTTTCCCATCCGCGATTAAGAGAAAATATAAAATAAAGAAGCTTAAGAAGAACATGAAATGACAGGAGTCCCCGAGACTCATCCGTGTACCGGAGGGTTAAACTCTCAATCATCCCCGCTTACCCGTACTCGTTTCAATTTATCTCCGCTCCGTGCGCGCACGCTTGTCCCGTTAATTATAATAAAGAAATAATTGGATAACTAAAACGATATTTCATTGCGAGCCGTTCGATCACTCGTACGGTTTAACTACTTCGAGGTAAAGATTTCCACCGAACGTAAGTCGCACCCTTCCAAGTACGGACCTTCTACCGAGCTTACGCGACAGAGACGGCAAACGAATCACGTTCGCGCGAGCGAGCGAGCGAGCGAGCGAGCAAGCAAGCAAGCGAATGAATCGCCGCGAACCGAAAGAGGGCCTCGAAACGATCGTAAATCTCTAGGGTTCTCCGGCGGAACTGGTTATACAAAATAGCCTCCGCTCCCAGGAGTTATACCTGCCTACTCCGAATGCAAAATTCTCCAGCTAACGCACAAACCGCACCAACCGCACCGACCATCCTTCTCGCTACGCAGCCGCGAGTAATCTCCTTCTCTCGAACCTTCGCGACGCACGATCGCATTCGAGGGAGAAGTCGAAATCTTTTGCGGCCCTCTCTCGTCGAAATACGTCCCCGTGGCGTCGCGTCGCGTCGCGTCGGTGCCATTCCCGGTAACGTCGCGTCGTCTACGTCGGGACCGGGGATCCCGGGAGTCACGGCGAGGACGACGAAGAAACCTTGCGTTACCGTTACCTTTCTCACGGTGCGAGAAAACGTAATGGAGTTCAATGACGAGAGCATCCGAACTACCTGGTGCGCTTTTCAACGAGACGCAGCGTGTTCCAACGACGCTGTCTCGCGTTACTCCGTAGCCGATGAGATTACGCGATGTTTGCCTCGGAACCGTCGATAAGCGTGGAATTTGTTTTTTTTTTCATTGTTACTCGATACGCAGGAATTATGTTGGACGAAGTTAGAGCTTATGATTCTTCGCTCGTATCGTTCACTCTTTGAGGTTCACACGGTTTTAACCCTAGAACGCTAACCTTATTTTTACACTTTTTTTTAAACCATTCGTCGAATAGAGCACTATAATATATAATGTGCATATATATGTTAAAATTACTGTGGTTTCTTTTTTCTCTATTACATTTATTCAATAAATAAATTATATAAAAAGACATGCTAAATATAAACAATAGACTACGGATGTTTTATGCAAAATGCATTATTTTTATACTGGCTTTAAACGGATTTGGAAAACAAATGCGATCAATATGTATGAAATGTACGTATAATGTATTGTATGTATAAGATAAAATAAAATAATGTCTTAAATCATTCATTAAGTGCATAAAATAAGGCACAAAATAATGCATTTTGCATAAACATCCGCAGTCTAATAATCAGTGAAAAGGTACGGGTGTGGTCGAATAGACGAATGGTTACCGTTCTAGGGTTAAAAAGAACACAAAAAAAACAAATTCCACAGGATTCACTACATCGCGCGATTCACTAACCTTAATCGCAATGTCGTTGACGACTCGCTAATACGTTTTGACTTGTATAAACTTTTGTTTTCATTCATTTACGGATTTACCGTTGGTTCATAGCATCACCAACTGAATGACGAACTTTAAATAAAATATTAGACTGTACGATTATGAGTAACTTTAAGTTTTCGAGGTAATAATAATAATTAATTGAGCTATGCTAAAATATATCCATGCATCAAAAGCTAAGTAAAAGCTATGACAGTTTTTAACCCACTTAACCCCAAAGTGTTAATTCACTGGTATTATTATTATGTCTCTCAATATGCAAATTGTATTATCGTAAGTGCGATGCGGTGTGTTCCAACAACGACGCTGTGTCACGTTACTCCATAATCGATGAGCTTGCGTATGTCCTCCACGGAAGTGTCCACCAGCGTGAAATTTGTTTTTAATGTAATACATTATTACTAATAGTAGCCGCTGCAGATCTGTGAGCACGATTGTGGTGTTGCTGACGTCGATGTCGTCGATGATGTAGGCTCGCGAGAGAAGTTGAATTGTATCGATCGAACGGTCCGTATCGGCGTTGAGCATCTTCTCTTTCAAATATGTATTATTCTTGTATCATTCTAATTTGGAAAATGTCCTGACTCTACACTTGTCTCCCTAGATTAATAGTTACTCGATATGGATTTCAGACGAAGTGAGAACTTACGGTTCTTTACGTGTATATTAGTTCACTGGTATTATTGTTACGTCTCGTAATATGCAAATTGTATTACCGTAAGTGCGATACGGCGTGTTCCAATAACGATGACTGTGTCACGTTACACCATAATCGATGACCATGCGTATATCTGCCTTGGAACTTTCGATAAGCATGCCATTCTTTTTTAATAATTAATCGATACGGAGAAATCATTTCAATCGAAGTTAGAACTTATGGTTCTTCACGTGCATTATCAGGTCAGTTGTATTATCGTACAATAATATGATTAGTGATGAGCTTTATTATAAGTATTTGTTTTGAATAGTTACTAGATGCGGAGAATCTATTTCAAACGAAGTTAGAACTTATGGTTATTTTATTATCCTTACGTCACTTGATATTAAAAAAAATTACACATTATTGAACGCTTTAATAAGGGTAAATATTTCCTGCGTCTACCGATAATGATTTTAAATATTCGGTCTATAATGCATGTCGTAATTTGCATTTTGCGTACTATCGATTCGCGATGAAACGCTCTCCGCGTAACTCAGCGTCGGCGCGTTGGAAAGCGCGCAAACTTATTTCCGTCGCCCCATCGTTAGGTTTAATCTCACTTCGTACTCCCGCGTTCCGCTTCTCTAATCGGTAACTACGAGCGCGGTACGAGTTTCCACGAATTCCGCAATCTTACCCCAGATGGGACAACGTTCGATAATTTCTATCTCGATACGAACGGTATAACTCGTGTGCCAGCGTCCGTCGTTACGCCGGTTAAAACTCGCGTTAACGTTCGCCCCGCGAAAACCACCGATGGATCCTGCAAAACGCGACGAAGCGAAACGAGAATGAACGGAGGATACGAACGATCGTTGGTAGGGGGAGGAAAATTACCAACGATTTGTTCTTAGCGTCGACTCGATTCGAAAATCAACCGGCAAAGAGTTCACGCGCTGATTCGTCGCGGTAACTGGATCAAACTGGTCGAAGAGAGAAAAGGAGTAACGCGACTCGCGAAGGGTTGACGATCGTAAATTCCGTTTCCTCGTCCAGGACCAGAGAAATTCCACGCAAATACCGTGTGGATCTTAGGGATATCCCGAGAAGGTGGTTCCCCCGCCCCCGCCCCCGCCCCCTTTCCCCTCCGTCGAAAATGGCCGGTAAAGCGCGAATCTAGAGGGCGTCCGTAACTCCACGATCGCCCTTCCGCCGCCCTTCTCGTCCTTCGGTCCCCGAAATCTCCAAAATCTCCGAAATCTCTCCGGGTCTCCGTCGTTCGAACGTTTAACGACCCGGGGGAGCGACCTGAATTTTTATCTATCCCATTTGCATGTTTTAATATGCATTCCCGGTTTATCGGCAATATAAATACCAGATTCGCTTCAACGGCCATTTTCGGCGTCGACAATTAAGTCGGAAAGCTCCCCAATTTGCATTCGCGCTGTACAAAATGACTTCCTAAATACGGATTAATCGGAGCGACGGGCACGAGGACGGGAGCGGTAACGCTACCGCGGGGGTACCTTTGAATTTTTTTCCTCTCTTCTCTTCCCCCCCCCCCTCGCCCTTCAACCCCCCCCCTCTCTCTCTCTCTCTCTCGTAAATCCAAAGCGATTAACGCCCAAATAAGGGTGCTTTTATGCGCGTACACGTATTAGCCTTATTCACCCACGCCGGCCATTGTGCGCTTTAATATCCGCTGGTGGAGTACATACATACGGTGGCCGAGCGAGATTCTACGAGAGTTTTACGCGCCAGAAATGACGGTCACCGATTATTGCGCGCACTCGGTACTTTTCCGCGCTTATCCGTCCCCGCTAGGAGCGGAGCGCGCGCGCCAGTTTAGATTCTTGGCACGTTGAATTGGGAATCTTTCGAACGAGTCCGACGAACGGGCCAGATTTCTTTGAAGAAGTCGGGGAGGAGGATATTTCCCGGAGAAGGATGGTCTACGCTTATACGTCGCGCATTCCGCCCGAGCGGTACGGTGAACTAAATATAAAGCCAACTCCGAATCCCATTTCTCGAGTTATGCTTGATTTACGCTTAAGTTAATTAAGTTCCTACCGGTCGGTTTTCCTTGGCGTATCGTTCGGTTTCTCCTCGATTCTTCTTCGCTATCGTCGCGTTAGTCGTAATTCTGATTTGTTTTATTTTTCGTTCGGTACTTTATTTGATATTTTTGTAAATCTTCCGTACCCTAGCATTGGGTTTATATTTGTATTGTTTACGGAGGAGTTGGTTCTAGTTTGTTTTATTTTCCGTTTAAGTTTATATTATACTTCATTCTGTTTGATCCCTACGTAAATTTGCTATACTCTTTTATTATGTTTGTGCTTGCATTGCCCTTGCATTGTTATACTTCATTCTATTTTATATCTTCGTAAATATTCTATGTCTCGCTATTGCATTTATACTTTTATTATTCTCAAGAGAGTTAGTTCTCGCTTCGTTTATTCCCCGTTTAAGTTTATACCTCATTTTATTTTATATCTTCGTAACCTTCTTTATACCTTCTTACGGCGTTTATATCTTTACCGTTTTGAAAAGCCTTAGTTCCGGTTTGTTTTATTTTTCGATTATGTTTATACTCCGTTCTATTTTATATTCTTGGTAAATTTCCATATCTCGCCGCTGTTGCGCGTATATTATTGTTCCTCTTAAAAGGCTTCCCCCGTAGCGCGAATAAATTGTATCTATCTCGCGTGGAAGATCGCTTCTAGGGCGTAGATAACGTTGAAAAATAATTCGTGTGAAATCTAAAATATCCTCCCGGGCGGTATTACTAACGGTACGCGTCGCGGCGCGGTGCGTCGGCGAGCAACCTTCGCGTGCTAGGTACCGAGGTAGCGGGAGTCGCGCGTGCATCTATATTTTAATCGGACATAATTAAATGAATATTTCATCTGGCGTTCGCCGGTAAAGATAGACGGGGATAGGCCACGGTAGGGGGAGAGGGAGGGGAAGTGGGGGGGATTTGGCAAAGGGTGGGAAGGGGTGGGAAGAGCAGGGTGGTTACGCTACCCTATGGAGTTTTCGAGTATAACGAGCGTCTGACTCGAGGAAGGGTTCCATGCAAATTCGTGGCAGATTGGAAACAGGGAGGAACGCGGATGGTCCGAAGTGTCGAAGGGTGACTGGCGTTGGGATTCGGAAAGAGACGGAGAGCGTACCGCGGAGGATAAGAGAGGATAAGAGAGCGAGAGAGATTAAAGCCGAAGGGGAGAGAGGAGAATGTAGGGAAAAAAAGTGGAATGAAAGACGGAGAAAAGAAAATAACTCTCTTCGGAGAGCGTGCTCGGGCAGGCACGAAGAATAATCGCATAATTATTTTCACCGGAAACTAACGACTGGAAAAGAAAATCAAGTAGACGCGATGGAAAATTTCGTAATTATTTTCACCGCGAACCGGCGATCGGAGGTAAGTCAGGTGGACGCGACGAAAAATCGCATGATTATTTTCGTCGCGGGCCAAGTATCGGAAGAAGGTTGAGTAAAGGCGAAGAAAAATCGCATAATTATTTTCATCACGGGCTAGCGATTGAAAAAAAAATCAAGTGAACGCGAGGAAAAATCGCATAATTATTTTCATCGCGGGCTAACGATTGCAAAAAAAAATTGAATAGACGGGAAGAAAAATCGCATAATTATCTTCACCGCGAACCAATGATTAAACAAAATGAAGTGAACGCGAAGAAAAATCGCAGAATTATTTTCACCGCGAAGTAGCGATCGCTAAAGGAAAGCGGACAGAGGCGAAGAAAAATCGTATAACTCTCTCGATCGGAGACTAGCGATCGAAAAGGAAGATAAGGGTAGAAACGTATAAAAATGGCAAAATTCTCTCGACCGGAAACTAGCGATCGAAAAAGGCAAAGAAAAGAAATATGGAGGTTTCGCGCACAGATAGGGGGCGTCGGAGGGGAGAGAGGTGGGAGCGAGGTCGCGAGTCGCGGTTTTCGGTTTGGCTTCTAAAAATATAATGGGGTGCGGTCCCGAGGTGTAACTCGTAAGGTCGCGAGTTCGATCCCCTCGGAGGGAAAACACATCGCTATTTCTAGAATCGTTCGAGCCTCCGCGAAGAGACGAGCCGTAGGTAACGCGTGTTCGGTGAAAGATGCCTCGAGGTGCATCCGTGGAGACAGGACGCGAAACGGAAGTGGGGAGCGCGCTCAATTTGGATTTCCAAAGTAGCGTACGAAAAAGAAACAAAAAGAAAAAAAATAAGCAACGTAACTGCGCGCATTCGCCATCGGAACGAGGATGCCGCTCGTTTCATCGTTACAACGACGTAACCGAGAGAGCATAGTTTCGAGTTCGAATGTTTCGAGTCGTTAAAAATTTTAATACGCTTTTTTAACGTTACTTCGACGTAACGGTTTATCGCGGTGAAAATAAAAGTATCGTTAACTTTACGCGCGGTGTACCGAAAAATGAACCCGTTTTTCCCTTTTTTTTTTGCGAACAACTCGTAAACGACGATTTTCGTTGTTGGGGCAAATAAGCGAGACGTCGAAGCGTGTCGTCGAAATTATTTCAACGATTCGGTGTATGCTTTATTACCGTGGCCATATGGCGATAACGTTGCGCGCAACGAGCAGTCCGAGATTTGGAAATAGACTTTCTATTTTATTGCAACGGACTTTGACTTCTTCCGCACATGTTGGCGGAGCTTTTATGTTTCCAGAATTCGGGGTCTCGTGTCCGTCAATAAATCACTCGGAGCACTCTCACTCTTTCGGACGAGCGACCACCCGTCGATTAAGAGCGTGCAAAACGTGGTCCTCTTGTTTAAATTTAAGTAGAAACGAAAGGGGAATAAACATTCAAATTTAAGATGAAAACATCGAGTCGTAAGTCGTTAAGACTGTCCAAAGAGTTTTACGCGTTTTACCGTCTACTTCGCGGCCGGATTTTCGTTAGATTGTCGTAAGAAGAAGATGGATCGTAAAATCAAAAAGAAACAGAGGGGCAGCAGTGCCAATTGCGAAGATTTGACGACAGCTCTTATCAAAAGAATATAAAACTTTTACGCCAGGATAGATAATAAAGAATTCCACCGAACGACTGTAAACGTTCAATGACGATCAGCCGCACTTTTGTTTACAATGTTTCGATAAAACACATCGTAACAATAAATTTAAGCAAAATGTATGTTACCGAAAATAAAAATAATGAACTGCGCACTTTACCTTAAATGCTTATCTAACCATCCGTGTCATTCGAAATTTATTATTCGACATCAATTATTTACTACGATCGTTTTAAATAATTTCACGTATACACGCGATCAACGAGTCAAAAATAACGATCCAAGGTAAAAACCACCCTCGGAATATTTTACCTATCCTAATCACCCGTTCTCCTTTAACTTACTCCGTAAATGACAGATCCGTTAAAATAATTTCCAAAAACGCGCTATACTCTCGCGTTTGAAAAATCTTTTTTCATCCCAGCCCGACCGTACCGCGAGATAAGACGCCGGCTGCAGCTCCGCGTAGGACTGCAAAGGGTTAATCCCCCGACTCGCGACTCCTCCCGATCCTGAAGGATGCTCCAGAGTCTGGGCGAGGGACGCGGTGGTCGCGTACAAGACAATAGATCGGGAGATGACTTTTGGCCGGGGGTGAGAATGAAAGCCGTGACGGAGGCTGAATTAAAAGGCGTCGTTCTCTTCTTTCGCTCCCCCTCCCGCCTCTTTCTTTCTTCTCTCTTTTTTTTTTTTACTTCTCCCTCCCTCTCCCTCCCCCTCCCCCACCCCACTTTCGTTTATCCATCTATGCGCGCACGCACTCGCGCTCTCGGCATCCTCGACGAGACGAAGAAAAGCCCGGGGATCGGGAATGGCGATGCATTATGAAGAGAGACCCTTTCTCCTTCGGTACATCTCGCCCTCCCCCACCCCCGACCCCTCTCCGTGCCCTACCCTTTCCCCTCTCTCAAGGCTTGCCAGCGAGATCTTTTGTAAGCTCCGCGGCGACACGAGGATTAGTTACTTTGTGCGAGTACCCTTCCATCGTCTCTTATTCACCGGCCTCGAAAGAAGGAGGGTGACTTGCTCATTTCATTACGTAATACCAAATACGCCTTCTCGACGTCGCCGTCGAGGAGGAGAGCGTCGTTTCCTCGTACCGCGGGCGGTTACCTCGTTGTCCGGGCGCGAAAGATGTTACGGTTTTGCCGTAATAGTTTCGTACTGTAAGATCGATCCGATCTCTCTCTCTCCCCCTCCCTTTCCTCTCAACCCCGAGTCCTCTCTATCCACGGGGGTGTCCCCCTTGTTTATGGGGTGTTTGCTGTCAGCGATATTCGCTGCCTAGGGCCGACCGAACATCACCGAACCCCGGAGAGTAATTGAATTCCAACTTTTTTTTCTTTTTTGACGCATCCTCTGTTCGCTTTCCTTTTCGCGTCACCATTCTTCTTTTTTTTTTTTCACGGCACTTTCGGCGGGTACCGAGCACTCGAGCAACGCGATCGCGAGCCACCCGTCGCAACGACGCTCAACGTCGCGCACGGCCGTTCGAATTGAATTTGCAAGCGTGAGTGGATTACGTTGGTACATCGTGGCGCGCCATATGCGTCGTAAACTACTTCGGTGGGTAGATGGAAAAAAAATGCGAGGTGCATCTCGATGTCCTGGGACAGGGGCGGGAGGGGGGCGGAATTCGAAAAGGGAGACGAGCCACTGGGAAACGAAAAGATTATAACTAGATAGAATTTTATATGGTATTTCATTCAACTGATGAAAAAAAAAACAGAAACATAATTTGGTGACTTATTAAACGTTTATAGCTCAATTCTTTTTCGCGAGCGAAAGAATTATTCATCGTGAAACCTGGTAAGTCCCATCCTTCCTGATGCGTATTAACGATAAATAAAACATTTTTATGTTATATATTATGTCTATTATATCAAGATCTATTGTATCAGAGAAATCTATTATTTATAGAACAATATAAAATTATATTCTTTCTTCATTTTTGCTACAGAATATTATAAAATATAATTTCGCTCTCTCTTTACAACTGTATCCCAAAGTTTTCCTAAGTCTGTTATCTTTATCCTTTTCATTAAAACCTCACGAAGATGGTTACACCACCGCTTGCGGATCCAAACTGAACTCAAACGCTACTATGTAAAATAATAAATTTCTTCCCGGTACCCCTAATATCTATATTCCATTGACTCCAAACCACGCTGCAATGATCGTAACGCAAAACGATAATAGATCAGAGAATGTACGCGCACGAAGACAGATGGTACGCGAAAATCAGTTCACGGTTCAATGCATCGAGTATCCAGCGGGACGGACTCGCGAATGAACGTTCGACGCGAGGAATTAATAAACGATGGCGTAAGATCGTCGTCGATCGAACGTGACGAGCCCGTCGGGCGAAAGGAGGGGGATGAGAAGACCGTTATCGTCCCCCAAACGATTCTTTCCGGCGAATCAATCGTTCCCGGGGTATGCGTACCCTCCTCCATTTCCGCCACTCTTTAAAAGCCTAAATCACGAGGCTGACACCCGCAGAGGCGTAATTGTTATTTTTCCGCCGGGGCCCCCGGGCGCATAATGCCGCTATAATTCTTCGGGCTCCTTCGTTTTTTTTCCCCTCTCCCCTCTCTTTCCCCTTGCACCGTAATCCCCCTCTCCTCCCGCCGTCCCGCTGACATCCTTCCTTACCGTACGACCTCTTCGGGCAGTGAGTTACGCGTCCTCGTAATTTCGCGCTTCGACGTCGTCGACGGCGTCGGGAGCAAGAAGAGGAAGAACGGGGGGCGGTGGAGGGGGGAGGCTGGTTCTCTCGCGTGCGAGAAGAAGTTCCGGTATCTGCTCCTGACGCGAACGGAAGAGAGGCTGTCGCTCCACCCCTTTCCGGAACGGGATACTTTCGGAAGGTACCGGCTAGTTTTTTGTTCCTCTCCTCCCCTACTCCCCTCGCCGCGTTTTCTTCCCTACCGTCGACGAAGGGCGTTTTTCGTCGAAGAAAGCGAAGTCTCTTTAGGTTTTTAACGGCGCCGCGGGAGCGTCGTCGCGATTTCCGTTTAAAGGATCTGCCCTTGACGGTGGATCCGTTCCAATGACAAATTAAACATGCGCGGCTAAATATATCGGGAAGCTAACCCGGTTCTGGAGTGGAAAGAACCATCCTGAATTTCGCAGCGGGGGTTGAGAGGTGAATCGAGGGAAATGGAATCGGCCACAGGGGAAGAGGGATAGGGGGGGGGGGGGGAGGGAGACGAAACGGCATTCAGTGCCGCAAACAAACGACAGTTGGGAAAACTTTTTTTTCCGCCGTGGAGGAGACGGCAACGGTGAGCGCCTTCCAGTCTCTGATTCTCTCATTAATTTCCCTGGGATCGATACTAATGTCCTTGTTTGTCGGTCGCACGGAGGAAACGACCGGAGCTGCCTGCTCGCTCGGATTCGTTCTCTCCTCCTTCTCGCGAATTGATTTTCCGACGACTTTTCACGAACGCGTCATTCCCGTTTTCGGCTTTTTCGCATCTCCCGGTAATATCGCGGAGATAAGACCGACATGGTTAGGGTCGAGAGTATACGGGGTGTCCCGTGAATGGTAGTAGGTCGTTAAAAGTGGGACACCTAGGATAATTCCAAGCAGGTCTTTGCTGATCAAAAATGGGCTTAAATCTAGATCATGCACATATCTGGATCTTCAGATCTCCAAACTTTTTTTTACTCTACCAAGTGTATTTCGGGTCGCTGATCACGAAATAAATATAGAATTTCTATTCTACTGAAAATTATTTCACAAGGAATCGCATGTGTTTGCTTCCTTTAGAAATAGTTTGGAGATCCGGAGATTCGGAGATGTACATGATCTAGATTTGTTCGCAAAAATGTTGATTAACGAGACGTTGACAGGTTCAGCTCCGATTGCCCACCGGTGGACACGCGGTTATGCACTTCAAGACCGCAAGTTCACTACCAGTCACAATTTAACTTCGTCAGTCCTCATTTTTTATTTTTCATGGAAATTTTTTTTCTAAATCTCTTTAGGTATGTAGTACCTACATAAAAGGGACGTGAGTTTTTTTACAACAAATGTTGCGACCTGTATGGCTGAAATGACAAAACTTGACGAAATAATATAGTGATGTACAAAAGGTCCTAATGTAAATAAAACGAAAATGGCTTCAATAACAGACTTTAAAAATTAAATGCTTATGTACATTGAAAAGTGCTCAATTTTTATTAATACACGGTTAACCAAAACGATTTAAACACTTCATACAATGAAAAATCTGTTCGGCATTATCTTAGCTGTCCCGCTTTCAACGGACTGCCACCATTCACGAGACTCCCCGCAAAAAGGCAGAAACGGAGTAGAACAAGATTATTTGACGTTCCAAAAGAAAGTAAACAAAGTGCCAAACTAGAGTCAAGACCAAATTAACGAAAGCAAAGAGGAAACGGAAGGAACGACATCAAACGATACGCGGAGCGAAAAAACAGAGAGAGGTAGAGGGGCGAGGGTTCGAGAAGAAGAGAGAGAAAGATGCGAAGGAATCCACGAGGGGAGGATCGGCGTGCCGTTACGGGTACTTTCCAACTCGCGATTGAAAAAATTCAAATGAAATGCAAACGAGAACGAGGAATTAAATATCCTGGTTGAACGGAGCCCGATGAGAGCGAAAGGAAAAGGGAGCGAGAAGGAAACGGAGCGCGAGACCCAGTCCCGCGGAGAATAAGAGGGAAAGAGAGAGAGAGAGGGGATGGGTGGGTGGTTGGGTGGCGTAAGAATTTAAGACGAAACTCCAAGGGCTGCCGGAACTTTACGGATAGAAGGGAGTGGCGGGTCTGTCACACCGAGAATTAGTTCGGGATTAACTGGTAGGGCTTCGAGGTGATTATTGGAGCTTTGCCAGTCGGAAGACGATAAGACCCTGTTAATCAGTCCGCCTATCCTCCTTCCTCGTCGTAGACGGTCCGAGCGTACCCACTTCGACGCCCCTCGACGCTCGTATTTTCCTGATCCCGATCGCCACGGCGAGAGGAATCATCGTCGCGACGGAGGTGCGCCATCGTCGCGGCCTTGGAATCCTCGGCCTTGGATTGGAAAATGCACGGGCAGAAGAGAGAGAGAGAGAGACGGAGAAATGTCCTCGGCTCGCTCGCATTACTATTGTACTCCCAGCACGATTGAGCGTCGCAAAGTTGAGCGAAGCGCGGTTCATCTATTCGCATATTAATCGGCAGATCGTCCTTCCGATCTAGCGCGACGCGACGTCGCGGGGAATGCAAGTTTGCGCGTCGCTCGGTCGATTGACGGGTGACGCGATTCGAGACCAGCGGTTTCGCGGTGAAATTGTTTCACGTTATCTGCGTTTGAACAACGTTTTGTATCAAGAGACAAGGTCTAGTCCCGGGCAAAGTACTTACATTAGGATAACGAATCTATTAGGACTATCGGAAAGAGATCTATCATTTTACATAGTAGCATTTGTGTTTAGTTGAAATAGGCATTAAAGACTTAGAAAAACGTTGCTATACTGTTGTAAAGATTGAAGGAAATTACAGTTTATAAATTCTGTAACAAAAAAGAAGGAAAAAGTAAAGGTTTATATTGTCCTACAAAATAATAGATTTTGTCCGGTACTCCTAATACATGATTTTGCTTTCTTTCCACTTCATGGGTTTAACCCAGTTGTCAGTAAACTGCGGTTCGCGAGCCACATGCGGCTTTTCCTCAAATACGTGTTTAAAATACATTTAAAAAATTCTCATGTAATAGAGAATGTTTCAATTTTAATAATAAGAGTGCGATGTTTATTAATAAATAAGACTATTTTACAGTATGATATTTAGTTTTATTCAGCGTACCTGGTTTTAACCGACTTCAAAAAACAAAGTTTTTGTAAAAAATTTTGGCTGTCAAAAGAAATCTAAATAGTTGTACTGCTGATATTTGGATCTTTCGACTAATAATTTCGCCGACCACTTTTTTAACCCGTTGAACTCCCGTGTCGAGCGTGACTCGACATTGGAGTGGCTGGAAAGAAAACTGTTGAATCACCCCCGACGTTTTAAAATTGCCAACGATGTAATAAAACATTTTTTGTTCAAGAAAACTAACTTCTGCTGTAGAACGTGTGAAAGAAAATTAAATTACAATATGTAATTTAAACGCCGAATGAAATTGCTTTCAATGTGTACATTCAACAACATTCGATAATTTCTATCTTTTTCTCATTTTCTTAATTTTCCTTATGACGAGCAGATAATAACTCCAAATGATCATTTGCTATCACAGAATGAATACGATAGATTACTATCTTCACTTATTAACATCCTCGCGACTGCCTTATCGCGTGCGGAGGATAACGTTAATCGAATCGAACGATTTCCGGCGATGCACCTGGGCGCTTCCGTATTTCGACGTACCCAAGGAAAATCTCTCCCCGGAGATGAGTTTTCCGCGTCGAAGCGGAATTGGCAGGGTGCCACACGCGTATCGGATACCTCTCGGTCTACCAGGAGCAACGCGGAAGCTTCGATGCAACGTGCAACGCGCAACGTGCAACGCATGGTGCATCGGTGTTTATTTTTGCTCGATTAGAAGCTCGTTCGAGCGACCTTCCTTTCCACGCAGCATCCAACCGAGTGAACTACTTCCGCGAGAAGCGCGGATCCTTTTCGTTTTCTTTCTTCTTTTCGCGCAGTACTTAGGCTCGGCGCACAATGGGAGAGGCGAAACTGTCGAGATAAACGTCTCGAAATACACTGCGCGAATACCGACGAGCGGAATGACGTTGATCGATCATTCCGAAACGCGACGTCTCGCAAAGACGACGCGACGGTGCCGTATATTCCGGCGATTTTTAAAACTTCTGAACTGTGTAAATAAAATACCAATCCGCGTATGTCATGCGAACAAAATGATATATTAAAATAAATTAACAAAATAACTTGATTTTAAGTCGTTTGGATAAATTACGAAAACTAAACAGCACGACGGGAATAGATCGCGAAGTTTTATTTCTACTATGATTATTAGCGATTATTGGCGATTCTTTCTAGGCGTATCTTTTCTAAACAAATTACTCCGTGCATGGTGTGCGCGTGGCGTTAAGTCGCACCCGGAACCTAGTTAAGAAAAACGCGTAAGAAATTTAACAGTGTATGGACAATTTACGCGAGATCGATAAACGAAGGGACAAAATGGGGAATCGCATCGTTAGTTATTCCATGGTGAACGCGTCGAGGTACGCCCGATTTCCTTGCCGATTGCTAACGTCGCGCGTTAATTTTTACCGATACGTTAAAGGGAATGGACCCAGCCTGCGACTTTATACATCGGAACTGAGAAAAACAAGGGAAAATAAACCTTTCGCAGAGGGGGATTCCCGCACGTATTTTCGTCTTTCAGTGAAAAGAAGATAATTTTTATGGAAGCTATAAAATTCAACGCTGACGGGAACAATCCCAATAAGAAAGAATAAAAACCAGGCATCGAGAAATATCTGAAAATTCTCCGCCGGACGGCTATCTTGAAATGTTATCGCAATCGCGAATCGGCAAGTCGAATTTGCAATTACGTTATCTCGGAGTTTCTCAAGGTTCGCGGAAAAAGGAGTGTTGTACGCCACTGCATGCACTCGCCGTATTTAAAGAATTTTCTATTTGTTTTAAATCATCCTCGTTGTTCAAGATTTCTACATTTAAATAGAATCAGATCTAAAACAATTGATCCAGTAGTTCTCTTCCAATCCACTAGACTTTATTCGCCAATTTTCAGGACATACAAACGTATAAGACCCCTTAACTAGGTTCCTTCGCGAGGCTGCAATCTCTTTGCCACCGCGTTGTCCACGCTGTCCAGGATAATCTATTCCACCGGGAAGAATAAGTACACGCGTTCTGAGCGCGCAATCGCAAAATTCCATGGGGTAGCTTGGGGAGACCTTAACCCCAGAAACACCTACCGTGCCTCTTCTTCTTCTTACCCTCCGATCCAATTCCATCTCGTTTCGCGAGGGTGTCCCCACCGTCCCCGTCGGCTGGCCCTGACGCTCGTTCGGTAACGTAACGAGAACGACGCGGTGCCCCCCTCCCTCCATCCTTTCCCGTCCCTGTCCATTGGCACCCCGGACATCGTCGATGGAAGGTCACGCGGAATGGGATGGTTCACGGGCTATTACCTCGACCGATTGCCCCGCTCGAACGATCGACGCCGTTAACGGTCTACGTTCGTAAGAAAATTTCTGTCTTTTCACTCCGACGCACTGTCCCGAGACGTTTATTAGCCTCGGAACCGCACCGTTTCCGTGTCTCGTAAATCGGATATTGGGGTTCGCCGGACTCCAACTAGATACCGTCGATTCTTCGTCGTATGGAAAAAAATCTAATCGCCGTACCCTGATAGCGAGATCTGATACTATTCTCGCCGTGAGCGCAACCAGGATCGTAATAAAAAAAATAGAGTGGTCGTATCCGGATAGCGAGATCTCGTACTATTCTCGTTGCAACTGTCACTAGCCTCGTAATATAACATAGCTGAACCATATTTTATTAAACAGCTAATGAATAAAAAATTACTGTCTCGGGATTGGATTTAACGTTGCGCTTTAAGGGCTGAGAAGTGACCAAAGCAAACCCTTTGAGGGTTATGAATGCGTGCAGGCGTCTAGTGAGTGTCAACAGCAACCACTATGAATGCGCATACGCGTTTGAATATCTTTGGCTCGAACTTCTAATAAAAGCCAATAATAGCGTTTGCGATGGATACGGATACTTATCTCGTATTGGCAACGATAAAGCGAGAGTAACGAATATAATACGGGATAAACAAGATTTAACAAACAGGTAAATAAATAAGCGCTCCGTTATCGTTATCGCGAATCACGTGTTGTCCATAGGTTTGATTCTCGAATGCTCCGCAGCCAGAGGATTAAAAATTAAAATCGTTTCTTCGTTTAGCGGAGAGTCGAATAACGTAACGACGATGCAGCGAAGGTAAATATCTCTCAAACAGATACCAAGTACGATCAGTAAAATACGCCAATTATTTCATACTTGGCGATCTAATACATTCGTTATCACTAGATTGCGGATGTTTATGCAAAATGCATTATTTTTATACTGGCTTTAAACGAATTTGGAAAACACATGCGATCAATATGTGTGAAATATAAGTATAATATTTTGTATGTATAAGATAAAACAAAAAAATGCATTAAATCATTAATGAAGTGCATAAAATAAGACACAAAGTAATGCATTTTGCATAAACATCCGCAGTCTAGTTATCACATTAACGATCGATCGTTGATTAGATTCACATTTCTTGGCTCAAATAGATTAGAACAAATCGAGCGAAGCGCTTGATTCCCGAGCGTCCTGTAAACGTCATCGCGGGGTAAAAAATTTTTTTTTAATCAATTTCAATCTACGAAAGACTTAAGAAGAAGAATCGAGATCAGGAGAGAGGCGTCGAGAAATCATGAGTTATGATTCATAACCACCTGGGGTTCCCTGGACCCCTGTGCGCCGTCTTAGCGTTAGGGAATCGAGAGGGTGATCGGTTGTACGAAGCTTGGACGATTCTCCTCTCCACTCTCTCTCACCTCGGTTTCCTTGAATATCGGCTTCCGGCGAGGTTGAACGCGGTAAAAGAGGTGGCACTTAACCTTCGTGCAAGGAGGTAAGAGGTAAAGTCGGCGCGGCGTATCGCGAAATCGTCATGGACGATAAATCCGTTCCTCGCGTTTTACGTTCGAAACGTGCCACGACGCGGGAAACGTAATTGCGCCGACGCTCACGAGAGTATCTCCTCGGGGAGCTTAATCAGTTCCCAGGCTTCTTGTGCGCTCCGTTAATCATTTCGAGTCGCCGAGCAAAGCTCGGTGTTTAGAAGCGTAAAGCGGGAGTGCTTAGGCGAGTATGCGAGAAGACGTCGCCGTAATCTTTCCGAGTCGTTAGTTACGTATCGGATACGCGCTTCCGACATTTCGCTATTTTTTTTTTTTTTTTTTAGATCGGTAGCGGAGATGACGTTGGCCTCTTATCGACCATCGAAAACACTGTGGTAAACACGAGCGTGAAAATTCGAGCTTGAAAAGTGCTGGAGAGAGGTATGGAGGAATGAAATGTTTACGGTACCGGAGGAGTACAGGTGATCGGTATAGAATGACCGATGCGCACCTAGGTACGCGAAAAGTTCGAAAGGGAACGTATGGATCTGTGCGCGAATGTAATCAGCGCGAGAAAAAAGGCGATACCATTTTTTATCAGCCGTTTGAGAGACCCAAATTTCGACCGGAGTGTTCCTCCATTTGTATACGAGGTCTGAATGTAAATAATAGATTGATTACAAACGATTAGCAATTTTACCGTATCCAATTATATTCTACGAACAGGCACTTACGCCGATACTTCATTTTTATACTTAATATTAAAACGGTCGATTACTCAATTCCCTTCATGAAAGTATGCAATTATAGAGAAATAATCGCGATCGACTTGCGATTTCAACCCTTTCAGTACTATCGACAAATTATTATGCAACAAATTTCTTCAGCTTAAAATTCCAATAAAAACAGCAAATATTACCGTCTATAAGTATTTAATTCTCGAACGTTCCTCGCGTGAAGGGCTTAAAATCGTTTCTTCGTTTCGCGCGGAGTTGAACAAAATCACAACGATACCGCAAACCAGCACGTACGCAAATATCTCTCAAATAGATCAAAACAAATCGTGCATCGCGACGCATTACGCGCTGGCGTCGAATCGACCGTAGAGAAACGCCGTTCCACTTGGCACCCGTTATCCTCACGGGAGAATATTAACGCTACCGCTATTCCTCCGCGGTAGGTTACCTCGATAAACGGCCAAACCGGCGATTTACCCCCGTGAGATAATACAGCGGCGTAAATAATCGCCGTTGGAAAAGTGAATCGGACCCGACGCGTTTCCACACGATTTAATCTCAACGCCTTTTCAGTTTTCTTTACATCTCTTTCCCCGCGACGATGGTGTCAAAGTGTCGACGGCGACCCGTCCCACGGGGGCCGGTGGGGGGGGGGGGGGGGCCTCCGGGGCACGAAGCGCGATGTTATCGAATCTGTGGCTCCGGTGTATACGGGGATTACTAAATAAAGCTGCGTTTAAATGGTCGCGTCGCAGCTGTCATCCGGGGCACAATGGTACCCCTGTTCCGTGCGCTGCGAGCTCTTTAAGAACCATCGTCCCCGTCGACGCGTGCGTTTTTTCAGGCCACTGGCGACGACGATCGTAAAATGCCACGTGTTTCGAAAGTAGGTCACCCATCCGGAGGACCAACTCAGCCGCGTAAAAGGAATTTTCATCGGAAGCGTTTTACGTTTCCGCGTAATATAAGCGAGCGTACGGGGTTCCTGGGGAAAAAAAAACGGCTGTCGCGTTTTCCGCGCGGCCCGTCGCGGCGCGCGTTCCGGGTCGAACGGCGATTTTCACCCGCAGATAAATTCTGCGCTCGAGGATCGCTCCACGAGGATTCCCCTCCCCCTCTCTTTCTTCTTCACGAGTAAAACTCACAGGGGTATTCCCCGAAACGTTTGCCGCGCACTCCAGACGCCACCGCGGTCCCCGAAAATCTTGGGGCGCGCGTACCTCCGGCTGAGGACTTCTCGCGAGGCAACGAGGGGAGAGAGTGGGCAGGAAAGAGGGCTCTCGCGATAGAGAGTGAGAGAGAGAGAGAGACCACTCTCCGGATTTATCTCCCCTACGTTGCGTATCGATCCGCCGGGTCCCTCCGTCGGGGTCCCTCCGTCGGCGTCTACGCCGTCGTATCTCGAGAAAATTATTAGCGGTTATTACGCGTGGAAAAGCAGTCCTGTGCTCGCGGATGTTCCTGGGGGCCGTGAGGGAGAGGCGGAAATAAAAGCGATATATCTATCGGCGTCCCTCGGCGGCCAGTTCTTCCGTTGCGGGAATAGGGAGAGCGAGAGGGACGGAGAGTGAAAGAGGGGAAAAAAAAGTAAGAGGGGGGAATAGAATTTGATCGTATTCTAGGGCAGCGATTTTTTTTCGACCTCTTCTTATCGCGCGGCATAAACATAAACTAATTACTCAAATCGTACGGCTCATCGAGAAAGATATTATTACGTGATTAAGCGTTATCAACGGGGCAGGTTCAAAATTGGGCGATATATTATACGTTATTAATGGAGAAGGTTCAACATTGGGCGATACATTACACGTTATTAAACGTTATTAACGGAACAGGTTCAAGATTAAGCGATTTATAGGCTGCCGAGGGATAAGAGATAACGGTAGAGCCTATTTATCGGTTCGCGGTAGGTAAAGCGTTAGAAGAACCTTGCGGAATACCCGCGAACCTCTCTAGACGTACCGATTGAAAATCCCTGCTCCATGAACAAAGTACTCTAAAAAGAAAAATCAACAGAACAAAGAAAAACTATTTAAACGGGTCATTCAATTTACGAGGCTGGAGGGACGCAACTGTACCGGTACTCCGACGTAGCGTTAGAAATACGCGGAAAGTTTTTACGCTTCCCTTCGAAAGAAAGTAACAGACTCGGGGCACCGAGCGACGAATACGCTCGGACGTCGCAGGAAACGGTGGATCGAGCGAAAAACCGAGCGAAGGAGAAACTCGAATGATCGACGAAGGTAAACGCCGATGGTGTATCGCTGTCACGGGAAAGAACCACTAACGATCGTCGACGAAGGCAGTCGCGAACGGGTAAGTCCGATGACGCGGTCACGCGATCATCTCCTCTGGCCACGTGAACGCCAGCTGCCTTCGCGTAGGCAAAAGCATTTACCTAACTCGCGCGTTGCGAGGTGTAAAAAAGATCGAAAAAAGAAACGAAAGGAAGAATCGAGAAGTATCGGTCCGGTATCGCTCCCGCTCATCGATACCGCGAACGCAACGAGATCCCCCGAAATCCTCTCCGACGGTGGGTTCAACGCTCGAGGGCGAAAAACAGTCGAAATGAGCGACAGCGCGCGAAGCGACGCGAAACTACGCAGAACCCCCCCCCCCCCCCGCCGCCAGAGGCTTTCGCCGCGGAGTTATATTTATCTAATTCTAACGGCCGAGTGTTCCTCTCCGATGCCACTGGTAGGATGGCTGAGGAGGGAAGAAGGGAGGGGCAGGAGAGAAGAAGCGATGAAGAAGGAAGAGGAGTTTCCCAGTGTGTCATACCCGCGTTGTCCCGTGCGTCGTACTTTCGAACGGAAATAAGGGGAGCATGCCAGCGCGCAGTTTCGCGGCTCGCTTTTTCGACAGAGGTAACGCCGCGAAACGGAAAAGACGAGGAACGTCGAACGTACACGCTCGCCGGCTTTCACCGTCTTATTTCAAGAGCCGTATTAAGGGCATCGGGATGGTTTACGATCCGGTAGCGGCCGAATAACTTATTTCCTCGGTGCCGTGGAACGCGGATAGGCGCCAGTCGTCGTTTCCCCCCCGCCGCCCCTGATCGCGGGTACGACGCTGCGTGGAGGTTCTACGCGATGTTTTCCCATCCCACGTCGGGCAACCCTGTTTTCGTAACTCGGAATCCAGCGGTGGGTCATCGGTTTGGGTTACGAGCCGCCTTCTGTTGGGCAAAAAGAAGAGGAAAAAAAAAGAAGCAAAGAGGGACGACTGGCGTGGCTATATTACGCCGTTGAAAAACGTTCCGAAACACGTGGTTCTGCTAATACCCGACCCACTGTTTATCCATCCCGTTATCTTCCCTCCTCGCGCAGGAGTAATCGCTTTTTTATTTCCACGCGGCCGAACGACGGATGGATTTTTATGATTTCCTCGGAATTAAGCTGGCACTCGGTGAATGTTTTTTTTTCTCCCTCTTCCCTTTTTCCTTCGGAGAGTCGTCTACGCGTGGATCGAAACCGCTCGTTAAATCGTGCAATCCTATCGATCTTTCTTCCCGAGTCGAGCGGAGTCGTGCTTAATCGGCGCTCTTATCGGTCATCCAGAAACCCTCCCTGCCGAGCCCCTCGAAAGCGGCGCGCGGCACGGAAACGAGAGAGTGGCAGGAATCGTTCGAAGCTTCGAAATCTGTCGGCTTCGCGTGCGTTTCGAGTGCAAACGGTACGCGGGCACGCATTGTGCTCGCACAATCGGCCGCGCGGTTCTCGAGGAGGAACTGCTCCGCTCCCCATTCTCTCCGGATCCCGTTTACCAAAACGTCCGAGAAACCTTGGAAACGTCGCGATTATCTGCTCCCCTTTGTCCGCCTCTATCGGACGATCTCTATAATCGCGGTACCGCGATTTGCGTTCGCACTTCTGCCGAGGTCGCGACGCGTTGTTGATAAAAGTGTAATGCGGAACGTGATTGTTGTGCAAAAATTATTCACTTGCAACTTGTTGGAGCTATGCTGCGATTCCATACTTTAATCTGGAGTACCATGTTTAAAAATACAATATTTAAAAAGATGTAGGGCATCGTGAAAATGATCTATCGATGTTCTTAGTTTAGACATCGCATTTTATATACTGTCATTCTCCGATTTATATTTTACATTTTTTACATCTTTACTTATACCAGGGATCATATTTCCCTTTTTCAGATTATTCTTTGCAGATGAGTCCCTTCTGGGCTCCACGATCAAGACGCTTTTGGACTAGGTTCCGAACAACCCGGCATTCTCGAACCTTCTATGTGGGAGACGTAGACGAGTTTTAAACCGGATACCTGTGAGGAGAGAAACCGGCACAGGATACCAGAAGTTTGCAGCATCACTGCAAATCCTGGTACCCTGATGAGGATGGAGGCGGGATAAAAAAATGGCGAATAGAAATGTGGGAGGAATGATGAGTAAGTTGTTTTGATGGAAACTAAAAGAGGAGAAACCTAGGTATGGTGATTTCAGGTCTAAGGGCGCTTTCGCAATGTATAAAATATTGATTACACTAAATAACGACTAAACTTATCATTAGAGAATTTATACAAATGGGGTGGACACGTTACAAAAGTGAGTCGGTGTTGAAACGCGGAGGGGGTGCGAACGGGAGCGTCCTTTTTTTTCAGTATCCTAAACGTCTTCATTTGCGCAAATTCATGTTCAATGCTTAAGCATACTCAAGCCGTACCAAACGCGATCAAATCGCTCGCGCAAATGGCTTGATCGTGTACGGGGGGCCTTAACGTACACTAACGCTTCAAACGCAAAAGTCGGGCGTTACCGTCTAAACGCGTGAAGTCCGTGACGTCGATAAGAGGAATTCATTCGGCCGAAATCAGGCGTGAGATGAACGCGATCCTCGGCCTATCGTTTCCTTCTTTGTCCCCGCGACGCGCACGAATCGATATTTTCTCACGACGATGGAGGGCCGACAGGTAAGGATTTCGGCACAACGCGGCTCAGGCGTCCCGCAGGAAAATATATTCAACGACGGGTTCCAGGAATCTCGGTTTTTCATGGATCGAACGACAATGAAACGTACGCGCGCACCGTAGCGCCCCAGGATTTTCCAAGTTTCTTCTCCGATGGCTTATCCGTGGGTCCCGGGGTCTGCGCCGCTCCGCAAGGGCCTTCCTCGCAGCACAGATCCGAATGAATAACTTGAATGGCGTGTCCTACGTCGTAAGGACTGGCCTGGCCTTTCTTTCGGTCCTCGGGTCCTCCGGTGCCTCGTTCCTTTTCATAAGACGCTCCAACAAACCCGAGAGAAGCACGGAACGTTGCTTTCAATGGCCTCTATCTCGAGGGTCTTGAGTTTCAATGCTCACGGCCGATTTTGTGGCGAGGAGGAAACGTTTCGAGGACGGAGAGAGAGAGAGAGAGAGAGAGAAAAAAGACGATGATTCTTTCCAGGGCGCGCAAGCAACGAGAGGGCCATGAACGAGAGCTGTGACTGACAGATTCACGCTGGCGCGTCGAGAGCGAGCGAGAGAAAGAGAGGAGGGGGAGGGCACAGAGAGAATTTGAGAGAGCCGAAACACACGGAGAGCGGGCAGAACAAAGAAGGAGAAGCGAATTCCTTTTGATTCGTGATATCCGTGGAAGGAAAATGCACCGTGCGAAGAAAGAATCGAGAAACGGGGAAAAAGGCGCGAGGCGGAACGGTGGTGGTGGTGGCGGGGGCGAGGGAGGGAAAAGCGGGCAACTCGGGAGAGGGAAACGGAGGCGGAGAGCACGTGTTCCCCGTTTACGAACGTAATCTCCCCTATGAGAAGACGCCTGCGTCAGAGGGGAAATGCGCGAGTAACTATCATCTGGCCGGCAAGTGG
Source organism: Pemphredon lugubris (assembly GCA_933228935.1). Taxonomy (NCBI): domain Eukaryota; kingdom Metazoa; phylum Arthropoda; class Insecta; order Hymenoptera; family Crabronidae; genus Pemphredon; species Pemphredon lugubris. The sequence continues at coordinate 38,553,170 of OW121819.1, read as the reverse complement.
TTCGGAGCAACCGCGTTAGGCTATTACCGGACGACGGACCTCTTTCCACGCGAGGGAACCCTTCCCGAAATAGTGAATTCGAATAAGTTCCTCCACGAAATCATTATGACGACGCAAACCGAGTCTTGTTCCGGCGAATTAAAAGATCTTGGCCTATTCGTCGTCCCTTGCCGTTTCCCACTGTCATTTGTCCCGATTTCCCGGAAGCAGGGAAAAAGGTACGCGTCGGTTGCGTGTTATCTCTCTTGGATTAGAGAACCCGTGTCCGCTTAGTAGCCATACCTGCGCGCTAATCACTGCGCCGGGAGGTCTTACTTATTAGCCGTTAACCCTTTACCGACGAGTGCCGCTAAGTGAGCGGTATCCTGTTTTTATTTATCGGGTCAAAGGTCGCCGCTACGGCGGAAACAAATATTTTCGTTACCTTTGCCATCGTTTCGGATATTTTTCTGTATTTTCCGTTAATCGTTGTTTGTAGCGTTACGTATCCGTGGTCGCGAGGAATAACGACGAGTGTCACGGATATATCGTTATATTTTCAGTACAAATAGTTCTTGTTCGGAAAAAATGAATACAGAATCGTTTTATCGCTCTTAACACGTAGCGTGTGTAGGAAAGTTGTGCAGTTTTTAGTTTCGGTACATCGTCGCTAGACTCTACTTCTTTTGTACTGATGTGATTAAAGAAAGAAGGTGCGAATAGGTATCGTCATTTATCCGCAAATAATTATTAAAACCTTTGGAGTAATTCTCAACTCTTTTACCAAATGTATATGTACATATTCACATTAGACCGAGAATTGCAAGAGTATCATTTATCGAAGCCAAGTTGTTCGAGTCTCTCGTCAAAACGATGCGCTTAGTTCCAACTTAGAACTGTATCATTCCGACTGTAGTACAGTGAAATCGCTCAGTTTCACTCAAAGTGTGTAACCCGCTTAATTACTTCCTCAGCCAGCTTGCTCACCGGTGGACACACGGTTATGCACTTCAAGACCGCATAGTTCACCAGTAGTCACAGTTTAACTGCAATTTAAGTACAGTAAACGATTCTCCGGTACCTCGAGCTAATACTAGACATAGTGTCTGAACTAGACTTCATTGTCATACAACTATAGTCCTTAAACTCAGTTTTTTGTAAAAAATAGAAAAAAGGTACCGGTTCGCAGAAAGATATTGCATATTATACTGCCGGTGCTGAACGTGTTAATACACGGTCCTTTCTCCGAATATTGCTACGCATCGCTTCGCTTAATAATTGTGTGACGAAGATGGATCTTAATCTTGGGGTTCGTAAGATCTCTTTGAATTCCTACGTTCTCCTCCTTTACTCGTCGGTTCGCTATTCCCTGGAAATATAGAGGCTTCTTAAAAGAAAAATTCTTCATATCCACTTACCGTTCCCGCGTTTCCTCGTGATTTCGCTTTTTCTCGAAATCGGTGAGACGAAGGAAAATACGGTCGATATTCCGCGCAGCCACGCAACTTACATCTCACGGAGAAAGGGAGAGGAGAGAAAAAGAGAGGGAGAGGGACTGCGAGCCACCCGACGGTAGCCTCGTAATTGCTTTTCCCGCTTAGTATATGCCATTGTCAGCTGTTGCCTTATTACGAGCACACGCTTCCGCGCGTTGCGTTTCCACCCCCCCCCTTCCCGCCCCCCTATGTTCCCCGTTCCCGCTTCTTTCGACGGGGACGTGTCATCGAGCACCGATGAAGCCCATCGTCGTGGAACTGGTTTTTTTAAATCCCGACTTCTCCGAACTCACGTATCGATGGTGTACGAGAAGAACGTGGTAAGTTTATAATTAAACAATCGCCAAGTGTGTCGCTGTAACCCCTTGGCGTACAAATAAAGACTCATTTGTTGCGACCGAAGAGTACTATTTAATATCGCTGGACCGAGGAGTTATGTGAATTTATGTAAGCTAATATGATAGTACGTTATAAAGACATTTCTCAAAGGTTAAAATCGTTTTTCTGGAGTACAAAATTTCTTATTCAAAGCACACTATTTTTGATGTTCGTATAGCGGTGGATGTAATACCAGTATCGTTAATCTGCGAAAGATTAACGCAACTAAAAGAGTGACCGATTCGGGACTTTTATTCGAATCAACTGAGAAAACGATAATTTCCATTTTAAAATGCTTCTGCAAGCTTGACTCTTCTTAATTGCGCCAGTCTATTTCTGACCCAACGATAAGACTTGAGATTCCATTATTCGTATAGCCTGACGACCTCTCCGAATCTTAGACACGACATCGAGCAATTTCCCCAAATTTCCGACTCGGCACGTTTTTTTCCCCGAGCACCGTCGGGATATCATTGAAAATGGTGTTCTTGGTAAACATCGGGAGGAAACTCGATAAACGATACGCCGGGGAGTGGGCGAGCACATCCATTAGGGGTGCGCAACGTTTTTTTTCTCCCGTTAAATAAATCGCTGACAAGTAGCGTCTCGTTTCCAGCTGGGACAACGATTGGACGCGAGGGCGGAAGATTCCATCCGCCGTAAATTAATCGAGCGAACGGTAACGGTTTCGCTATCGAGAGCATTTAGCATCGACGTTAAAAATGTGGCAGGGTACGCAATTTTTCGCGGAAGATCGGGAAAGGATCTTTTAACGATCGTAAGGAGAGATCGATGGCGGAGCCGCTGGTAAACGCACGACGGGTTCCCATGGTTTCGATAGGTGTCGTTTGACGTGACACGTGCCGATTCAGCTCGAGCCGACACGTGCCGGTTCTCGAAGGGTACGATTACGCACGTGACTCCGCAGTTACACGGCCACGAGAACGAGCCTCGTGGAGTACCGAAATTGGTTTCGTTTCTTTTTTTTTTCGGAGCGGTCATGCGCGAATATCTCGCGGTACGCGAGTGTATTCGTTCGTCGAGCGGATGAAAATCTTGGAATAAATCTTCGCGGGAGGTTTGACGTTTCGCGTTGAGAGTTATTCCCAGAAAATTGGATTATCCCGTTAGCTGTCTTTGACGAGTATATTCGTCGCGAAGATATGCGGTTTGAGTGAAAAATAAAATATATTCCTCGATATTGCGGGAATTTTTTTAATGAGGGAACAAGAAAGTGGTTAATGTATTTTTTCTTTAGTAATTTAGTCCACGGACTATTAAAATATGTTCGTTAAATATACTACATTCGTCAACGCTTCATCTTTGCGATATAATTTAGCTGCACACTTTTCAAAGAGATCGCAATACCTAACTGGTTAATTGGCACGAAACGGGAACGACGCTCGGGACGAAATGAAATATAAGAACCTCTTGCCAGCGCCGAACGTTTTTGCGAATCCGAGCAGCCTTTACGTTTTTCCTCGTTCCAAGCTACCCGTAATCTCTCTCGAAAAGAATGTTCCCCGTCACGGAAGCGCGAGAGGGACGCGAGACACGAGCAACGTATTTTGACGAGCACGCACGTATCCAGAAGCGCGTTGCGTGACGGATGAACTCGGATAAGCTTCGGACAGGGCCCCGAACCAAGGGTCCCGAGGGATCTCCCTTCGAGATTGACGCGTTACGAACGTCGATTGTACCGCATCGACAATGTCCATGAGATTTTATTCCGCTCCCTCCCGAACCCCTCCGAAAAATCCTTTCCTCTCGCGCACCACCCTTTCCACAACCGCCCTCCCCCCCTCACTCCCCCCGAACCCTCACGACTTCGTTCGCGTCTCGAACGGTAGATCCCATAATTTTCACCGGGGATTCCGATTCCTCTCCTTTCGTCGATCTTCTGGCTCGGTCTAATCGTCGTCGCCGAAAGAAACGCGCGGCGGAAGGCAGCTATGCCGATCGCTTCGTTAGTACCGTCGAGAATGCAAAGCTCGCAGAGTCGAGCATAAATCTCGATGATTAGTTGCCCGACGGACGAAGGAGGGTTTTCCCCTTTTGCGTCTCCCGTGGGAAACCAGCTGAGAGTGGAAGAAGAAGCAGCAGAAACTATGTCGACGGGAGGAGGACGTGGAAGAGGCGAGGAGAGCGAGAGAGAGAGAGAGAGAGAAAAAAAGAAAAACTCCATCAACAAAGTCACCTCGAATTGGAATAAAGAGGTGCACGCTCGCCGACGCGACGGAGGGTAGAAAAGAAAAGCGACGAGCTTTTCGCGAAGCCATTTCGCGCATCGGTAATCTTCTTTCCTCCGTTTTAAAATTCGCCCCGACGCCCGACGTCGTGGCACCGCGCGACGATTCCCCGCGTCGAGCCGGATCGGAAATTCCTGCCTCGGGAAATCTCGTCGGCGAAATCGGCTCGTTATAAAACCACCGGCACGGCGCGGCGCTCCGTCGAGTCGCCTCGAACGTTCTGGGAGCGTGACGCGTCTAGGACGTTCGAGTCCCCGTCAGCCGGTTCTATCTCGGAGAAGATCGTTCCCCGTTTTATCCTGGTGCCGGTCGCCACCTCTCGTACCTGCCCGAATCACGATCCCGTTCTCATTATTATCCTCGAGACTCGAGGCTGCTCGTTCGGTCCACTCTCGCGGTTGAAATTATAATACAGCGGTTAAAAAAGAACTCGCGCGGAGTAAATTTTTGCCCGCGAAAAGTTTTCGCTCAGAATTCATCCGGGAAGCATTATCGAGCGCTTTGAACGATCATCGTTTAACGCTATTCTTACCGACACTTTCCAACCGGTCAAATAACGGATCTTTAAAAGAACTTGTATATCTGAAATAATAGCCAATTTAATAGAGAAAAGATGTAGTTTCCTTTATTTACAAATAGATAACGTATATTTTTATATTTAACCGGCTGACATTTAAGTTAAGTGGCGGTGCAATAACGTCGTATGCACACAGCACATTTTTCTGTGCGCGTAGCACTAAAAATTTATCCAGACGAATTGTACATTTTAAATGATGATCGTTCAAGTACAGTAGGTTAAAACGCGTATTGCGCATAGCAGACTTCCCTATGGGAGTAGTTTTCACTGAAAATTCATCCGAACAGTTTTACCGCGCATTTTAAATGGTAATCGTTTAAATAGAGTGGGTTAAAAGAGTCGTCGCGCAGGGAGGATTTTTCTCCGCGTCCTGTTTTCACTGAGAACGCATCGGTAAGAGTTTAAACGCGCGCTTTAAACGATAATCAAGATTAATTAATTAATTTGACGCGTGACGAATATTGATCTACTATACTCCAAATAAAGAATCGCCACGGAAAAGAGACCGTAGCGAACGAACGCTTCGTTCGCCTACTATACTCGCGTACGCGGATCTTTAAAAATTCGCGTAACCTTGAATCTCGTTCTCGAGTCTGCTCAGGTACATTATTCCTATCCGCGTGTCGCGGATATCCAGACGTCGATTATCCGCGAGCGGCAGCCACGAAATACCGCGGCGTCGTTTCCTTCCATCGACCTGGCAGAGGAGAGAGGAAGAGAGAGGGAACGAGGAGAAACCGATGATCCCTAGATCCGCGGTATCTCCGGATCGTCGTCACGTCCATGCTCGATTCCTATCCCTAAGCCCCGAGAGTCCCTTCCCCTCCCTAACCCTCCTCTCCCTTCGTTGATCCCGCTCGGTCCGTTCGACGGACCCCTCGCGGTGACGATCCGACGCTGCGATATTCCTCCCGAGAGAAACGATTCCATTTTTCAACGCGAGGGAAGATACTTTTGACGCGGAAACGAAAGCCAGGGCAGAAGTCTGGGTCGACGTTCCGAGTACCGTATCGAAATGGGACCGTCACGAAATTTTCCATGGCGAACCGTGTACCGGCTGTCAGGGCGAGCCCTTAAGGGTACGGACCCGCGATAGCATCAAATAATAAAGCACTCGCTCACCGCTCCCAACTATTCGTTTGTCATCGTATTTTATCGCGGTGAATTTATCGTATCGAGCGATACATCGAAACGTCGCGATAATCCCTCGTCACCCATCAAATAACGTTACGATGTCGCTTAATTACCGCGAGCGACCAACAAAAATAAAAGAGAGAGAGAGAGGGTTTCGGGTTCGAATTAAGCGAGATTCGTCGGCACGAAGTAGAAAATATATCGCGGAGGATAAAAATTAAAACTCTCGGATTAATTTTCAACCCTCTGACCCTCTGACCCTCTCCCCGAGGAACGGGATTTGATAATATCAGGGAAGCGCGACGAGAATTGTTAAGTGGCTCGCGTTTGGTCACGCCTCGTAATAAAGCACGGCTCGCTACGTGCACGGTGTACCGCGTACCAAGATACTTCGAAAAGAGTTCGGTTCTCTCCTGCCAAACAATTTCCCATCGACAGTGGCACGGACGGGGAAATGCCTAGGGATTTTAATCCTCACAGTCTATGCGTAGAGTTGTAATTATGATTATAATATTGTGATGAAGTGTGATAAAATTTACTATGCAATCGATCAGTATACGCCGTGAATTTTATCACGCTCTATCACGATATTGTAATCATGATTATGTATAATTATCGTGTAATTATTATAATCATAATTATAATATTGTGATAATGACTGATAAAATTCACAACCAAAATTGATGGATTACATCGTGAATTTTATCACAATAATATAATCATAATTATAACTACAGAATAATACAGTGTGGGATAAAGCCCGTAAACCTCCCCTCTGTCCGTGCAACTGTCGATCGGAAATTGTAATCGACCGGTGTGCGCCGTGAATTTTATCGCGTATAATTATCACGATCGTGGATGACTTTATAAATTCTCATAATATTATGATATAGTTGTCTACGAGACGTAAAGTATTACTGAAATAAAAAAAATTGGTTATTAGTTTTATACACGCTTCGCTTTAATATTGAAAAGAAGAAAATATGTTTTAAGAGTCGAAGAAACGAGGGAAATATATCTTGGCATCGAATCGCGGAACCTCCCCCATAATAATATCCTGGCTACGCTACTGCCCATCGACGAATATTTATTTCGTTTTAACGTTGCGATATAACCAACGTGGCTTTGCGGAACATTTTTATCAGTGACAAGCGGTTGTCGTAAACTCGAACGAGTTCGGCCTGGGCAGAAAATTCGTAGAAGAGAACCGCGAGCATTCGGCTCGATCGGAACGATTTTAACGATCATTCTGTATGGGTCATTTAAAAAATTCCATTTTTCTGCTCTCGTGTTACTCTTTTTTGAAATCGTGCATTTGAAAATCTAAACTATTAACAATTTCATAAACTACATAAAATATTAGAATATCTAAACAGATTTTTTAGAAATCCAAGAAATGTAAGATTTTAAAAAACTCAGGCGCTCGAGACCGTCGGGATCAACGAATTGACTTGAAATTTAAACTCGATACGAATCAGGTTTGCCTTTGTAGCTTAAACTACGATAATAAAGATGTTGACAAAAGTTGTTCCTTCGTTATCGCCAAACGGACCAAACACGCGTGGTCGAGAATAGAATATTGATTTCGAAATACCGCGAATTTGTCGTTTATCAAGCTATTTTAATATCCGCAGCCGAAGCAACAGCTCCGCGTTGACGCGGATTAAGAATTCGCGAGACACGGTTGATTTTATCAACCACCAGGGTGCTCAATCAATTCCACGATCGAGTCCGCGTTATCGCCGGAGGCGTTCCTACGCAATCGGACGCAATTATTTGAAAAACAAACGGGTATTTCTTCGTACACAAATGTCGCAATGTCGTTCGAGCGTCAATAAAAGAGTGCGTCAAAATAATAGAGATAATGCTGGTTAGCAATAATATTGTTTGCAAGAACGTTCCCAAGACTCGCCTCATTTTCGACCGTCCCGACGAGATTGACCCCTCGGGGGGGCGAACGGAGGGACTAGGTACTCGGAATAATATCGGCGCAAAGGTCGCGCGTGTATAATGCGGGGATTCTAACGAGTACTAGAGAACGGTCGAGCTACTGGCACACGGTGCGGTGACGCGGGAGCGAGCGAGACGGCGAGGGTCCGCGATAATCGAGTCGATCCTCTCGAATTCTCCGTTACGAATAATAAACTCGCCGACAAAGTGGCCGACTATCCTACCACCCGAGAGAGGATCGGGCATAGACGCCTTCCACGAACTGCTTTTTTCCGTTTCGACCTTCTGCGCCGTAAAAGGAGAGCCGAGAGGCTCTCTCGAGAAGGAAAGGACGGCCCCGCGGAGTTTTACGTAGCGGCGATATTGCTCGGCCAGTTTTATGGTTTCTCCTATAAATTGATTTTTTCCTCGCGCAAAGGAGAGGCCGCGTTTTCGGGTGGTCCCGCGGCGCGCGTCGAGAGAGAGCTCGTTAGTAAAAATTTCGCGCTGCCTCTAATAAACGCGGGTGGCTCTGGTCGGGCGATCAATTAGGATTCCAGTTTGCGGATAACGCCCCGGTGAAAATCTTGGATAGCGAGGAGAGTTACCCGCGATTCGGTGGTGGGGATATTTTCGATCGGATCGAGATCGAGGAGGATCTACGAACAGTCGCGTATCGACGACGAGCCTGCCGAGAAGAGCGACAGCGAAGCTCGCGCAAAAACGCGCTGGTTTGCGTTAGCTTTCGCTAAGGTTAAGCTCCGGGAAGCCTTTGAAACGCCGGAGGGGTCGCGAAGGTCGTAGATAGTCCGAAAAGGGGAATCCTGGTGCGAGTATGCCGGGACGATAACGCGGCGTTATTGCGGCCAAATTTACGATGCACTCTCGATCGCCAAAAAAAAAGGAGAGAGCCGAAATGTGCCGGCTGAGAGGAGGATGAGGAAGAGACGGGAAAAATCGAATACCAGATTGGGGAATCGCGATAAAACTCGAGAGTGATCCCCAACAGAAGTTTAGTCGCCCCGCTGATATTTACGTGGACGCGCAAAATCGAAAATTTCCATCCGATGATCGTAACGAGTATCGAGCCCACCGTGGAACGGTGGATGCTGTCATAATTCGAAGCGAATAATTGGGCGTACCTCGCCACAGCGCGTCGGCGTTTCAGAACTTTATGGGCAATGCCACGACCTCAATTTCGCTCCGACAATCTCTGCCCTCCCTCACGCCCCCGAAAAGCTCTTCCCTCGACCGGTCATTTCGTACGAAATTCGAATCATCGATCTAGCGACGGCAGTGAAACGCGGGAGCGGGGAGATTCGGCTTGCCCCCCTCCGGTACGATTCTAATTCGGGGGATTAATTTCCGGGTTGGAAGAATATTCTCCGGTCCGGTACCGAATTGCATCAACCGTCACCCCGAAAGTCGTAATTCTCGAATAAAACGCATCGTTCCCGTCTCCGACGACGGAGAGTGATTATTTTCCTTACCGCGACTCAACGATTCTCGAGTAGACGCGTCGAACGCGTCTTCCGAATGGCGGCGAGCGATTATTTTCTTCCGTGGCTCGAGGATTCTGGAAACTACGAGTTCGATCGCAAACGATTCGCTCGATGGAGGCCGTTCGCGGGGCTCGAATACCCGGCTCCTAGTTTAGGGTCGGTCCTAGCTTCGGCACCGCTCAACTCGAGCGACGAAATTCAGGAGGCCGGGGGATCCCCGCGGGGACCTCGAAATTAGAAATCCGCTGGCACGGTGCTGCGAGCTCGAAAAGCTTCATTCGGGCGTGAGATACCTACGTCGAAGAGCATTCTCGTATACGAGGACGAGGCGGGCGTAGGAAGCTGAATCGCGATTAGCCCCACCCCGGGGATACCTCTTTACGCTTCGTCGGCTACACCTGCTCGCGAGGAGTTGTAAAAAAATTCGGAAAATACAGCTGAGAAAGCAATAGATTGGTTTGGTAACGCGGTACTTCCGAGCCTATTGCGGCCTCGCCATTCTCGTCGGGCAAACGGTTTTCGAGTCTCTCGGCGTCCAGCGGCGGAACGAGTGCGAGAAAGGAGAGCGGATGAGAAAAAATGAGAGGGACGCGGAAGGTGATTTTTAATTTTTCAGAAATAGAAATTATCAGCGAAAAGAATCCAGAAGTAATGAATCTTGAAATTTTGTTCGCGTTAGAAGAAACAAACCTAGAGAGAATCTAGAATTTCTAGATTTCTAATTTTCGAAAATCACAGCGAAAAGAAATTCGGAATTTGTAGATTTCCAATTTTTCAAAATCGTTGTGACCGACCGCGTCGAATGAAACGAGCACGGGGGGGGGGGGGAGAAAAGCCAAAGGGAGTCAAAATACCTAAATATCGGATTTTTCAAAATTAAAGCGACCACTCGTATCGAAATAAAACAAGCATCGAAAAAAAGAGCACGAGGGGGAAGAAAAGCCAAAAATAATTCATAATTTCTAGATTTTCGATTTTCCAAAATCAAAGCGATTGAACGCGACGTGAGAAACGGACGCGGGAAAGGGTGGACGGGGACGTCGGAGGGAGCGGAGGGAGTAGGCAGAAACGAGAGTGGTTTCGAGCGAGAAGATGGCATCGGGCGACGGTTAAATTCATTAGGGCAACATCGCCAGTGGCGCGGAGGACAAGTCCGCGTGGAATATCAATGGATCGGCGTGCAAGCCCGAGGACGATAGCGCGCGGACGAGGAGCGCGTAAATACGCTGCTCACCGACGCACTCGCGAGCGAGAGACACATACGATATTTAGGGTCCGAGCGGTCGGCGAACATAAATCGAGAGATGCCCGATAAAACGACCGAAAAAATACGAGTTGCACCCAGAATAAATAACGCGGGGAAGAAGGCAGAGCGTGAGGGGAGAGGGGCGAGCGGGGGGACAGCGGGCAGAGAGGAGTGGGGGTGTTGCGGTCAAACGTGGGATATGAATTACCGCTTATAACGGAGAGAGGTACGAGAGAGTGAGAGAGGGGGAACGAGAAAACGGGGAGGCAGAGGAAGGGAGGGGGGGGGGGGGCAACGCGTGCTGGATTATAGGCCGACCGGCCACCCTCTCGAAATTCCCTCGACGGACTCTCGCCGCCGGAAATTTACTTCGCCCTATCCCCTCCCTTCGCTTCATCCCTCGCGTACTCGGACCGTTTTCGAGGCAAACGGCGAGAGCTCCGTTGACGCGGGAGCGACGGCTACGTCCCCGAGTACTTATCGTTAGCATAAGTTGAGAATCGCTGGATCCCCCGTACAATTAGCTCATAACGCGCTCGTCTCACTCCTCTCCTCGCTCTCTCGCGACTGCCCTCCACCGAGTCCCGCGTTCCGACCGCCGAACGGGGGTCGGGGTGCGCCTGCGCGAGGGGGGGTATCCCTCGTCGAGAACGCGCGCGTAAAGGTGTGTGCCTGTGAGCGGTCGCGCGCTCACGCTACCACTACGCGAACGCGCGCGCATACCCCGCGGGAGATCCCGACAGGTCGTAGCCAGGGTAGCGGAGCTTCCCTCGTATATCTCGACCCACGCAGAATCGCGCGTTCGTTAGCCGGCTATCTCCAAAACGGATGCCTTAATGTACGCCATAACGTTATTACGCTCTTCGATCAGAGTGCCACGGGGAAATGATTTCGCGAACCCCTCTTGAGCGGGTCGCGAAAAGCGAAAGATCGATGGGACGAGGGAAACTTGACACGCGTCAGCGGCGAAGCGCTCAATCTCGCTATCTTACGCTATATCCGTGATCCAACCCCTTTGATCTCTCTCGAGGCTCGCGGCCCATCGAGGAGCGCGACGGGAGGAGAGGGGGGAAAAAGGGGGCGAAAAAAATGGAGAACGAGAGGAGAGGAGAGTCGCGAGACAGTGGCAAACGGTAGCTCTCCGACTGACAGCGCCCAAAGAATTAGTATCTTGTATCTGGCGAACGCCGCTACAAATCATTTGGGGAGGCTGTCAGGCATACTTTAAGCTCGACGCACGCGGCATCGTATGGCTCTACTCTTCTCGTCCAGTCCCTTCGCCTCTCGTTCTCGATCTCTCTCCCTCTCTTTCCTCCTTCCTCTCACTCGTTCCTCGCGCACGATCTTTCCTCCCTATTTCTTTTCTCCTGTCCTTCCTTGCCCTCCTTGTCCACCGAATGACGTACCGCCGGAGAGAAAAGGAGACCCGGTTATCGTGCTTCCTCGCTCGTATACTAGCACGTGGAGATCAAAGACGCCGTCGCTTCCTCGATCGTTAATGACACGCGGGATCCTGTTCTGCCAAGGACTTGGAAATTCGAGGCACAGACCGCGAGAACGACTATTCTGGCAATACGAGAAACGAGCGTGGGTTACTCGTTTTCTATTTGCTCTTAATATAATTCGACCCGGTGATCCTGTCCCCCGCAATAACATCCCCCTCCGCGCTATGCGTAACTGGGCCGACCAACGGTGCTCCTCTCTCTCTCTCGCTCTCTCTCTCTCTCTCTCTCTCTCTCTCTCTCTCTCTCTATCTCTCTCCCCGGGCGGAGTGGAAAGTTTCGGTACCGAGTCGTAAAAAGCCCCACCGGGTCGTCCCGATTGGACGGGCTTTTGCGCGAACCGCGTCGCTCGGGGGCAAAAGCTTTACGGCGAGCTACATCAAAGAAGTCGCGAGCAAAAGGATGTCACCCCCGCGTCGATGTCTTGCCGCGTTTGAATTCGGCAAAATCGGGAAGCACGAGGCATCGTGGCGCGACGCCGTGGGGAGGAGAAACGCGCGATTTTCATTCCCGCGATAAATCATCGGGAAATGGAAATTTCCATGATAACGAGATTCGGCGTGCTCCTGGAAGGAGCAACTTTTTTTCGGAAACCCCGAGCAACCGGGAGGTCGAAGGAGGGGCGAAGACGCGAAGGGAGAAACGAAGGGATCGCAGGGGGAGAAGGAGGGAAGGGCGCGAGAGCAAGGGCGTTCGTTATCTCGCGGCCGTGTCAGTCGCGTTAACCACGGATCGTTTCTACGGTCCAAGGTGAAGGCAACGGCTCGAGAGGTTTATATACGTCGGGTTCGAGTGCGCTGCCTAGTACGGAGTCGAGTTTGCCCGGCTCGCTCGAGACCGTAGAAATTAGCGTCGTAATTAAAAGAATATACAACCCCTCGGTTACCACGATCCGCGATGGGGTGCCCGCCGGCCCGTCGTCCCCGGCGCAAAACACCCCTTTCGAATAACCCCTGCGCTCTGGGAGGCGCCACATCTGCTACTATGAAAATTTGCCCCGAGAAGTGTACGATGGGGGATGGACTGGAAAATAGAGGCTGAGAATTAAAGAGCGAAAAAGGCGATAGGGAGGAGGCTCGATACCTACGCTCGGCCGTAACGGGGTAAACTCGTGAAAATCGATTCGAGGCAACGTGGCGTGCGTACGGAACGATTACAGTTTAAGTAATGAGACGAAGGTCCAGGTTCTCGCTAACACGCGCCGTATACCGTTTCCCGCTCGACACGGTATATAGATTCGCTGTTCGATGATTATCGCCGAGTTCTTAGTCAGGATAAGGGTACTTATTTATCTGTTCATCTTTCGCCGTCCCTCTTCCTCCTCGCCGATCCCAGCTGTACGTACCTCTCTCTCCTTCTCCTACCTCCCTCCCGCTATCCTCTTTCTCCTGGTATCCCTCCGTCATCCTTTCTCTTTCCTCGGCCTCTCTCGCCTCTCCCGTACGTGACCCGGGTGGATGAACGAGAACGTTGACCCAACGTGTGGACGCGCGTTACCGCGTGCACGTGCTAGTACGCCGCACGCCTCAAAGTGTATGTGCGCGACCGTGCGCGACCGTGCGCTCTCCACGGAAAAAAGGCAGAGAGAGAGAGAGAGAAAAAAAAAGGAGCAAGAGGGACTCGTATGCTTGTACGCCGTAATTGAATTCATGTGTGGGACGTCGATATCGGAGAGGCATTCTCTCTCTCTCCCTCCCTCCCTCTCTCTCTCTCTTTCTCCGTCGGTCCTCTCGCCGTGCAAACGCGCAACTCGTTTACTCGGAAATTTCGCCGGTACCCGTCCTCTCCGCGTCACGATCGAAATGCGAGATCAAACACGATGCCACGCGAGAAAAAAATCAAAGGGGGCAGGTTGCAAACAGAAATTACGAGGGGCCACGTTTTTCCGTGCGAAGGAAACACGCGCCGCTGCGTATTCGGTGGATTTCGCGGACAGAGAGAGAGAGAGAGAGAGAAAAAAAAAGAGGGAAAAAAGTCCCTCGGTCGGCTTTGACGCAACGGGATTTCCCAATTAGAGGAGGTTAAAGAGCGGCTATAGATCTGCCGAACGTTTAGCGATCGTCCGCGACGTCTCCGGTAATTTACGCGTGTGCGCGCATTCGCGAGAGAGTCATTTACGTCGGCGTACACGTAAGTGCATCATAATCGACTCGGGATACATAATGGAGGCGCGGAGTGGATAATGTAACGACGGTCGAAACGAACGCGAAACGAATGGCCTAGCGTACATAAATCTTGCGATGATGACATTTTAACCATCGTTAATTACGTGCACGCGGATGCGCAAAAACTAGTTTATTGCGCACCGTTGGAAAATTTGTCAGCGAACGTTAAATGTTCGTGCGGCACAAAGGACGATCACGGGCCGAACTGGTAGTACGCCGAGTAATCGATGAGTAATCGGATAGACGAGTAACCGAAAACACTCCAGAGGATTCTGAGGACTATTCCGCGCGGCTGTTGCCGACTTCGATTGGATATAGCGTCGCGAAGCGCGTCTCGTAAATTCGTTCCGTCGACAGAGACGTCGAACGAAATGACGCTCCCGTCGATAGCCTCGCGCAGTAGTTCGCGAAGTATTTGAATTTTCTCAAAACAAATATCGCGTAATGTCGCGAACATGTGGCGCCGGGATTCGAGGGTCGTCAGACTGTCGTCGACGGCGTCGTTCTCGTCGCTCCGCGGAGAATTAGGAATATAAAGAAGGTAGTGACGCTTACACGGGCGCCCGATGCCGCTTTCCGTTCGTCGAAAACACAAAGTTACAATCTCGGTTGACGATGATGGATCGAACGGAGGGTGTCGAAGAAAAGGGTCCTAGACGTCGGAACGACGCGACGGGGGCAGCGAAAAAAAGAAAACACTAGCGTCTATTAAGATCCAAATTCGCAAGAAAATACCGTCGAAAGAAACTACACGCGTCCCGCAAAGATTTATTTTCGAAATCAATTAAGGATTTCCGTGGGTTGGGGCTTTGGGGTGATTCGAGTAGAGAGGGCGAAGCGATCTTGCGAGAAGCGGTGCTCGAAGGGCATCGGGTAAACGCAGATTCGAGGGATCGTGAGACGCGCGTACATAAGCGTATACATGTATGTATGTATGTATGTATGTACACCGAACGCAAGAAAAAGGGTCGAGAGGCAGGGTGGATCGAATAACTCCGAGAGGGAGACAAGAATCTCGGCGTCGTCGTTCACGCAAGAAAAATGAATTTCGGTACGCTAATGCGGGTTTACGGGGAAGGACGATCGATGCCGCGAGTCTTTTGCGACTGGTCGACGAGTCGATTCGACTCGGTCTCGGAAGAGAAAATCGGAACGCGGAGACAGACCCATGGTAGTCCAGCCAGAATCGACGCCGTTCGCCCTACCGGAGTCCGAATCCCGAGCGCGATTCCCCCAAATCCTGCGGTAACAGGACCCTCGTTAGGAATTCTCAGATTGCGAGTGGCGCCTTACTGGTGTCTGTGCGCGGCGGCGCCCGGAATAACGGTGTGTACGCGTGCACGTATACGCGGCGGCTTTGCAAAGCGATCGCGAACGCGCATGAAAGCTTAGGTCGGCCCCGAGTCGGTTCGGCTCGACCTAAAGAGGAATGACCGTAACGGAAGGACGAAGGGACCGAACTTGGCGGGAAACGCAATTAGAGCCGAACCGGTCAGTGCTGCGAAGAGAGCTTTTAGGGGAGAGGAAAACATTTCTCTAGGGTTTCCGGGGGCGGAGACCAAAGAATCCTGACTCGTCTTCCACGAGCGAAGGGTCGAGGAGTTCGCCCCGAGAAATCAACGCGCCGACGTTTCCAAAAAAAAAAAAAATTCGTTCGATCCCCCTCCGCCGTTATTCGTCTTTCTTACGCGAGGCGTAAATAGCACGGGATATATCTCCCGCGATGCGCGTCCACCCCGTGGAGAAAAAAAAATCCTCCATCCTAGCGAGGATTGTTCGAGAACCGAAGCGGAGAGGTCCTGAAACGAGGAAGATATACCGGACGGACGATATCTTGCGCAAACGCGCTCGATGCCGAAAACAACAAAAAGGACAAACATTTTGCAACGTTACCTGCGAAAAGGTACGGCGCGTCCCGACGGCGCGGGGGAACGCTGCCAATTATCTTATAGCCGGGCCGAAACGGGCGGGTACGCTTAAACATCTCTCCTCCCTCTCTATATGTGCACGATGTATACATGCACATATCTATCTACGTTCGCCCTCCTCTCTTTCCCTTTCCGTCTACTTCCCGGGTTTGGTTCGTCCGACGCACCGTAACTACATTTCCATCGAGATTAAACTTTCAACGAGAACTTTGAACGCCACTCTCGTCGTACGCCGACGATCGAAGAAATAATACGCCCGTAGTCTGAGAAGGAATACGTAACTCGCGCGTTTCCACGAAGACCAGAAATCGATAGGGTTTCTCGGGGAATTTTCGAGTCCGCGAAACGTGAAAGCGACTGCCATGAAAACCACCGTCGGAATTTATAGTCGAACGTTATAAAAGCGAAAGACCGATGTAACTCCATATCCGGCAATGCTACAGAACAGAATAGCGCGGGGGGTGGGGGCGCCCCTTACGATCGACGCATCTCTCTCATCTTTCATCTTTCGCCGCTGGTCGGGAAACGATATCTTCGCTCTGCTCCTCGGTACTTCGGTTCAAAATCATCTCCGACCGCCACTTCCCGCCCCTCGCTCCTCGTTTCCACGATACACGGAGAAAAATAGTGGTATGCACGTGCGGAATCGGTAGCGCCGACGTTACCGGATCTCACCGTTACGATTCTACTCGCCGATCGTGGAAACCCTCTGCCTCCTTTAGCTCGGAAATCGAAAAATTCGCCGTGTTCCGGATCGCGATGCTCCCTGTTATAGATTCTCCTCGGTTTTCGCGCGAATGATCGACTACCAGCTTTACGCCTCGAATCCCGAATAAAGGTCGATGGCAGCAGTCCCTTTTCTTCTTCTTTTTTGCCTCGTCTCCCGGCTGTACGTTGAACTCTGGGGATTCGTACGCCCCTCTCGACCTTGACTCATACCCCTTCGACTCCGCACCCTTACAACGACCTTCTTCGACGTCTTCTTATCCCCTACCCTTCTACCTTCTTCTTCTTCTTCTTCTTCTCGATGCCTTTTTTTCCATACCACCCGACACGCAAGTAATACGCGCCCATCGATTCCGATCGCGGGTCGCGTCGAGAGGTCAGATCGGCGGAGACGATTTCGAAAAATCCGAAATTGCTCCTGTTTCTGCGAGTTTTGGTCTCGAGCGAGGGTGCAACGTGATTCGGGGGTTGAAATAACGCGACACGTTTCAAAGTTATCGCTTCGATAAGCCCGAGATGTGGTGCGGGAAACTCGGATCTCCATAAAAATCTTCCCGCTGACATTCCCCTCAGTGGAATTGTTACTAGTTCGCCACCGGTACCATAACTCTGGCCATGCGAGCAAAAGTTGTTCCTGAGAAAAAATCTCGCAATCACGAGTAAAGTGTTATCGCTGCATTAAATCGGGATGAACATTATCAACGGACGAACGTTTGCTCTTGGATGCCCGATAGAGACATCCACTTCGCTTATCTAAAATAATTTCGAATCGAAAAAATCGCGCGGCGCTTCGATTCGCATCACGAACCCGACCCTGCGCAACTAATTGTAAGCGAGTCGGGAGGACCGGAATATTCAGACGAAAATAACTGCCTCGATGTAACGGTCATGGCCGACGAACGAGTTTAAGTACTCGGAGATGCACCGAGGTGAACCGGTGTGCGATGCATATATTCACCATTTCCAAAGGAAAATGAGTGAAGGCCGGTTCACTCGATGCGGCACCCAATGATGCCCAAATAGTAGACGCGACAGTGTTGACGCGTAAAAGATAAAACCAATTACTTTTTGGCTCGGACACAGTTCTGCGT
Organism: Pemphredon lugubris; assembly: GCA_933228935.1. NCBI lineage: Eukaryota > Metazoa > Arthropoda > Insecta > Hymenoptera > Crabronidae > Pemphredon > Pemphredon lugubris. The sequence continues at coordinate 38,535,268 of OW121819.1, read as the reverse complement.
TTCTCTCACAATATTTATCGATTATTGAAACGTTCATCTAATTGTCTTTTTAAACGATGCAATCATCGTTGGTTGAACGATAACGAATTCCGTTCGACGGAGGAGAAAGTAGCGCGAAGATATTGGTAGCGCTATCCGGGTATCGCGACTTAAGCTAAGATTCTAAAGTAACCGAAGTCCGTGGTGCAAATGGTAAGTCGAAGGCGGTGTTGCAAATTTGTTTTTGTTTCACTACGGAGGACGAATCGCGGAAAGACGAAAAGTTTCACGGTGCTCATGCCCCCGGCAGAGGTTTGTTTATCACGCGAACGCGTTTCTAGCCGACGCAGGAGAGCGAAGGTAAAGAGAAACGCACGTATGTGTCGTTCGGGCCAACGAACAACGATGGCCTCGGCTTCAGGGCCGTTTCGGCTATTATCTGCTTGTGCCGACTTAACTCGCCTTCTCTTCCTTCGCCTCGTCCCGCCTCCTCTCGCCGATACTTACCTTCGCCTCACCCCGCTCCTCCATCGCGGCAAGGATGCAGAAGCGCATCGCAGCTTCCCCGAAGAATCGAGTAAACGTATCTGGAATCAGCGAACTCACCGAAGGCGTCACGCTCCCCGCTTCGATCTCGAGTCCCTCGCGCCAACATCCGAAATGGAAATTCGTTTGGCGAGCTACGATTCGAGTATTAAGTTCGCGGTACGTGGAGTAGAGAATTTTCCTCGGGGGTTGGTAGATTCTTCTGGTCTATCGCGCCAAAGGATTGCGCAACTTCTTCTCGGCGAGTACAGAGTCCTAGAAGAAGATAAGAGAATCGTTATCAGCGACCTTTGTTTAGTATTCATCAGCTCCATTAGCGAAGCTAAACACGAATTTCACTCACCGATAAACCGCGGATAATGTTCTCAAAAGTTCACCGCATTCGCGTTTAATCGCACGCTCAATTATACCCGCGCAATCAACCTGGAGGGCGCTATGTGTCGCGGCAACCTGGGCGACATCTATGCGCACGAGCGGAAAGCAACGAGCAGTCCTGGAGAGGAAACAACTGCTCTGGTTGCACAAGCCAGCGCCAATCGAAACGAACCACATGGTCGAATAATTCGTCGTGTGCGTGTCACAATCAGGGTCGCCAAACACTTATGGGATCACACGGTTCAAAGTTATTCACGGGTCATTGGTAGATGGCGACAGTATCGCGATGTGCGCACGCGCAGTGGCTTTTTGGCGGAGCATCATTTCAAAATGTCTCCTGGAAGAAAGTGTTCCGTAAAAGGATGGACGTCAAGTACATCGAAGTTTTACAATATTCCGAGCCATTCAAACCCGCGGTGAATGAATGGAAATCCAAATTTAATAAGCTTGCCCGGTAACTGTGAAGAAGACTACGAGCAGGGATGCGATGAATACCAGGCTTGGGTAGCTTGGGTAGTACTTTTTTTCGAATAACATTCATATTTTAGTATAGCAAGAATATTATCGGGCGGGTAGAGTATGAAATTTGCGTCGTACAATTATGTGTATCCCGTTATAATATGTACAGTTTATAACTGACTACTTGTATACGGTTTAAATAGGTTGTAATATGATATTTATATGGATTCCTTCAATTTTATTAAATGTACGTATTATATCGTCATTTGAGTTGAATCCTTACAATTTTTAAGAATAAGTAAAAGGAATAGCATGTATATATTATACATATATACTAACAGTATGCTATATATATTGAACGTCAGCGCCATCAGGGAATAACCCGTAAAGTATATTCCCTACGCTCTTTTAACAATGACGTTTGGGGACCCTAGTCAGAATTGTAACATCTTCGGGAAGAAGCACACTGGAGTGCGCTGCAGTGCAGTAGACGTTTCGAGATGATGAGAAGTATGGTCAGATCTGTAGTGGAAAAAGAATGTTCCACTCGGTGCCGTTTGGAAAGATGTTGTGCGCAAAGACTTTGCATTTATTCGAGAAGCCCGTTTACGTAAAGGACAGGCGAAAAAATGGAGCAACAGCGATGACACCGAATCGCATCGTTGTGTTTCTAGTTTTCGTGTCGGGAATCGCGGTGGCTGTCATTGGCACGTTACTGTCGCAATACATACGAGGGCTTTCCAGGGATTTGCCAGGTAAAGAATATTCAATGCACTCCCACGATAGTCTTCTGTTTCAGAAGCAATCTCGCTCTCGTTTCTCGATGGCTAATTTTACCTAACGAGAGTGACCGTGTTTTTCAGGTCAGGACTATCGACACGTATTCTTTCCGCTTCCGTCCGAGGGTACGTTGAACATTTACGATGACAGTACACTCAGACTCGCATTATCGAGGTCGCAGATCGAGGAGATGGGTTTGAAAAACAGCGCGGCATCCGCCGTGGAAGCTTTAACGTCGTTACACCTCGCTCTAGAAATGAAATTATCCGGAAAACAGAAAAAAGCAATTAAATTATTTCAACATGCCGTCGCGCTGGCTCCGCATCATCCGGATATTTTAAATCATTACGGAGAATTCTTAGAACATACGCAAAACGACATAATCAAGGCAAACGAGTTTTACGTACGTGCGTTGAGTTACCAGCCGAATCACGAAGGTGCTCTAATAAACAGTCAGAGAACAGCTCGAGTGGTGGAGGAACTGGATAGGAGGATGCTAAGGCGCATAGACGAAAAGCGAAACACGCTGTCTACCATCCCAGACAACAACGCCGCTCTGATACGCGCTAAAAAAGAAGCTTACTTTCAACATATCTATCACACCGTCGGAATAGAAGGAAATACAATGAATTTGGCACAGACCAGAGCCATCGTGGAAACCCGTACCGCTGTTGCAGGGAAAAGTATCGACGAGCACAATGAGATCCTAGGATTGGACGCTGCCATGAAGTACATAAACGCTACCTTAGTCAACAAAGTAGGATCAATTTCTATAAAGGACATCTTGGAGATACACATGCGCGTGTTGGGTCACGTAGATCCAGTCCAGGGTGGGCAATTTCGACGTACGCAAGTGTATGTCGGCGGTCACGTTCCTCCAGGTCCAGGTGACATTCATTACCTCATGGAAGAGTTTGCGCTATGGTTGAACAGCGAGAGAGCTATCAGAATGCATCCTGTGAGGTAAAAACACTTACCAAATCTTGACACGCTCTCCGTATAAAGTATTCAGATTTTATTCTACCCGTATTCATTTTTTTCAGATACGCTGCATTGGCCCATTACAAACTAGTGCACATTCATCCGTTCTCCGATGGCAATGGGAGAACATCACGTTTGCTCATGAACATGATCCTTATGCAGGCTGGTTATCCTCCCGTTATTATTCACAAGCAACACCGGCATACGTATTACGAGCATCTACAAATCGCTAATACCGGGGACGTCAGACCGTTCATTCGATTCATAGCAGAGTGTACCGAACAAACCCTCGATTTATTCTTGTGGGCCACTAGTGAATTTTCCAGACAAGTGCCGGCACTTAGTCAAGACACCACTTTGTTCACCGAGCGACACAACACGATTGCCTTGGAAGAAGACGGTAGCGGCGATTTTGAAAATGGCTGAGGGCTAATCTAACCTCTTACCCGAAGTATTTTCTAGACCAAAGAACGTTAGTGTTAATTCAACAGGTTCTCCCTTGTCACCGTTAAGTGCGCGCACGTCGATTGCAAGACATTAATTTAAATTATTATTTAATACAAAAGTTTAACGGTAAAACTTACGAGCGTGCAATGCTCATTACGTGAACTGTGACACGGTGCGCGCCAGGATTACGACTATCGCTATAAGGAGTGCGATTATCGCTTAGTATCGATATCGTCATCGTTTACCTTTCTGCTAATCGAAACTATCGAGAAAGAAATATTTCAAACGGAACACTTAGCGCGTTATTAGTTTTCCACGGTAATAACGTATGTACAAATTATTTCGGAAGTATTTCGCGATAGGTAGGATACATCAAGTTTCTTGTCTTTCCCATCGTTCGATTTTATATCACGAATCTTCACACGCACTTCGCCGCGTCGCGAAGTGCGGCTCACTTACGGAATAGGAACAAAATGCTTCCATTACTTTTTCTTCGGTTTTACGAAAGCAATGAACAATTGTAAATATTTTTTCAAACTAAATCCATGACTGTGATCAATATTTAATGACACGGATAAAAAGGAAAACGTCGAATTTGGAGATTTTCAACAGCGTGCAATCGTTACTGATCGAGTTATTTGTGGCGTATAGAACTTATATACAAACAGCTTTTTAAGAAATATATAATTTTTGAAATGACAAATTTCTCTATTTCTCCATGTAACCCTATTCCGCACAAACTTGCGTGCACATACTTATGTCAAACGCGGGACCAGCAATCGTAAAAATGCAACGAGAGTTTAAGCGCTCGCTGCTAGGTACTGCCTACAAAGCAGGTGGATAAGTTAAAGTAAAATGTAAATCACACCCTTCGATCGTACACAGGTAAAAGAGAGGGAAAAAAAGACAGTTCGATGCAATATAGTCTATGCTAGCTAGAGACCTAAAATAGTCGAGTTCTTGACAAGTGATTCTTTTCTTTCTTACGAACTATGTGCTATATTCTCAAAGTCAGTCGTTATTTGGTTTAGCACGAATATCGGTGATGCGCGAGTATAAGTATCGCAGTACGCAGTATCACCGATTTTCGTTTTCAAGCGGGTTTCTTACTAAGGCTTTTCCTCTGGCCACGCATTGGGATATACCCTGGGTCCCTGGGAGATACGTTCAACGATTAAATAATGCCTCACACTACAATAGAACGGATACGTTGCTTACAGGGCTAAGCGTTAAAACAGTTTGTGTGAAACGAGTCGCGCAAACAAGTCTCCCGTTGCTATGTATTTTTAACTCTATGCGACTTGGCGTTCCTTTGAAATTCCTGATCTCATTGAATACACGTTCGTTTAAAATTCGCACAGAGCTTAGAGCGTTGCAAATAAAAGTGCACGAAAATTTTATCTGGCAAGTAATACGCATGGAACGTGCAATAAACTCCCATGAATTTTGTAAAATCGTAAAAGAATCTTCCGCAGCACGCTTACACATTTTCTCAATCTCACTCTCTCACTCTTTTGTTCTCATTCACACAATTATTTCATTTTCTTATCAACGTATCCTCGATATGTGTCTAAAAGCTATGATAAATGACCGCGGCGCGACATACTTGCGGAGTTTTTCGTGTATGCAGGTAGTATGAAATCGTGTATACGGCAAATGTCTCGCATCTTATCTAAAAAAGGAAACATCTTTATTCATTTTATTTTGATCTTTATAATTAAATACGCGACAATTTTATCGGTCGTCGTCGACAACGACTATGCCAGTTCCATTGGCAAACAACGTGTTTCGATCATCGGAATTGACCGGCCATAGAGATAACGATCGTGATGTCGTTGCGTTCGTCCTATCGTACCGAGAATAAGAGTTCGAATTCTGACGAAAATTTGTCGGACAGCTCACGCTCAATTTTGACACGCTGCTCTCTTCCCAAAAGGGCGTGATCTGTACGCGGAACTGATCATTCTGACGAAAGTCGCGCTCACAGGTTCGTGTGCCCTAGACAAAGTCTACAAGGGGATACGTAACTATACTCGAAGCGACAGGCCGTCGACTTTTCAAACTCTGTCGATCGAATTCGAAGGCGCCCGAGCGTGGAACCAACGCGAGTGAGGGGAAAAGCAAGGTTCCCCGAATTCTTTTGATACCGTGCGCGTTAAATATTTCGTGTACGTCGTATATGTAAGGTATCGAGCAAAAGAAGGGTACGGGAGAAGAACGCAAATAACAGCGCATGCATAAACGTTACGTGGTAACGACCTATCAATGGCATCGAGAAAAGGGCGAAAGTAGATGCATGATAAAAAAAAATCTAGGAAATACATCGCGAGAGCCAATGGACGGTAATTAGGAACCTCACGGTCTACCGTAAATTAAATAATCCGTCAACGATCGGAAATGTAGTTGTCCGTAATTGGATGCCACAAGACTGATTGTCGACTGTCCTGGTGGTCCCGGAACGTCAAAGAGACGAAGAAATCCGATTCGTCAAGATTGATGTCTGCCTCGTGATAGACAGGGAGGTTCTTTTTATGAAATCCAGCGTTAGCGGAGATGGTGTCTCGTGACCAGTTAAAATAAAAGTAAAAATAAGGGGTTATCGCGACAGTGTCGCGGCAACGAGGACTTTCTGCGAAGGATCGGAGTTATGCTCGAAAAGACGACGGACGTTTTGAGAGACTGACTCCGGGATTTCTCCTCTCGTAGCCTTTTCTCTATTTCCCTCCCTTCAATTTTTCTTATCGCTAGGGGATTCCTTAGTTGTACCGTAGATTACGCGTCCGCGTCATCTTCTGGCTGATTTGTTCTTCCTGCAAGAGCTGTCCGCGAAACTGAGTGACTTGATCTAACGCGGCATTCATGATGTCACGCTGCTGCACCAGTAACTGCTCCCATTTCTGGGCGTACACTGCAACAAACAATAGTTTCATCCGTCAGCCGGGTGATCTGAATGAGCTCTTTGCAATCGGTGAATCTGCGTGAATGTGCGTAACGAAAGCAAGGTTCGGTATCTTAACAGGTCGAGGAAATTGAGACGAAAACATTTCCTATAGAAACTTTAACTGTGTGCGATCACGCAGCTTCCATTCCCGTCTACCTGGACACGTTGAAAAAAATCAAGCAGATAAGAAAATTCAACCCTCATAGTATACGCAAGAATTATACGTATCGTGTTAAGTGCTTTACTTAAACCTTGATAAGCACGTTTCGTCTCTAATAGTTACACACGAAGAAAGGACGATTTAATGCTCGATGAAATTTTTAAAAAGATATCCTTGCCGTGCTGCTCGTATTCAATTAGTTGGCGCAGCGTCTACTTTGTTACAGGCTAAAATTAGTGCGAAGGAAACAATGCTGTTAAACTTGGAATCCACAAAAATAACATTTATTAACATCAATCCGTATACATAAAGGAAACAGCACGCCGGTACTTGCTCTCTCCAAAATGATGGCACGTAAAGATTAGCGCAGAGAACTTTACCGAAGATGCTCGAGAATTGATAATTCTGCTTCTAAGAAAGCTTGCCGAAAAAGTGCGTTTTAACAGTAACGGGGGAAACGGAGAGAACTGTTAACATAATACGCCGAAAAGAAAAAAGTTGAGCGTTCCAACCTGTCAGCCGATGACGTGAAAATTATAAACTGCTCGTGTTCTCATGATCATTGCCATGTGACCATAAAAATTTGAAAATGGACGGCAAATATGCCTTCCTTGGCACAGTATACGGATTTATCGAGTTTCTCTTAGGACATATAAATTCCCGAGCAAATGTAATCTGTGAAATAGTATTATTTTTGAGGATATACATGATCGAGATATGCGCATGATACTTTCATGAAGGTTTCGCGGACACGTAATGTAATTAGTATACGCGGTGCATATTAATAAAAGAAGCTGTTCATTGAGGCGACCTCGTATGTGAATCGAGTAATTTCGTACCGTCGGAAAATTGCATTCTCTCTACTAGACGTCTACGTAACGAGAACCTCCTCAGGTAGGCTGACTCAAACTTTGTTCTTTTCCGGCTCAAATCTGCAAGGGTTCGTGGGATTACCTTCAATTGCATTCTTGACAAACATGTATTAAAGTAACGCTGCGTACGCAATGTCATTAACAAGTTCTACTATCGCTCGTAACAATGCTTCCTAAAGATAATGCGTGCGCTTAATGTGGATCCACGATTGCACTCAAGACTCTTCTCTTTACCTAAATCTTTACAAAAATTGATCAAAATGCACCTATAAATACGATTAAAATACTTTTAGTAGTTGATGTATTTACACTTGTAACGAATTTTCTTTTTCGTCCCGACTTATGAAAAAGACTTCTCAATCTAGGTCCCGTGCATTCTTTCGAACCGAAGCATCCTTTGGCGTGTGTGTATTTAAACGTCCATAATAATAAATATCACGCTAACGTGGGCACGCACTCATCGTTAAAACTTTGAAATCGCATGCATGTCAGGCCGAAAAAAATACGAGGATTAAATCGATACATAGTAATCGTTAAAACTTAAGCCTACTGGAATGGGATCGTTTTTAAATCTAAAATCTACAACTTCACATGTACAAAAATATCAAAATATAATTGCTCCTCGCACAATCTCATGGCAGTGCTTCCCTATTGCTCTTCCATTCGTCGAGCATATAGAAAAAAGGCAACGTATACTGTTGGCAATAGTGAAAAGAGAATCAGATTTTTGAGAAGCGGCAGAAGGAAATTGCAAAATTTGTGAAGGATTGAAGGCGTGTTCACAACCTCAAGTTCCATTGTAGAATCTACGTTACTCGGTGAGGTATCGCGACACTCATTACTTACGCATCGATTGCTAACGACCGCGTTAAATCGACGCGATACGCCCAAGGTATCGTTACTACTATTCGATGCTTGCGAATCATTCCCGCGCGTGCTTTTTCTTTCGTCGTCGGTTCCATGTATTATTTTGTTCCTCCAATTAGCGTCGAAAATCTCTTGTCGCCGACAAACGTCTTGCTCATTTTCGTCAGTATCAAAGTCGTTGGTATTAATATAGATGCACGACCGGGAATTGTAGTCATCGGTGTCGCCAGCATCTATGCGTGCTTCGTCATTCAAATTAAACTTATTAAGAATCTTTGTTTCCGTTACGGCCTTTTTATCGGCGAAAGATTCAAGATTATAGTTGAAGTTCGTTGTATCCGCAGTCCGACGAGGCGTGTACATGTTGTTGGGTGACGAGTGAAAAGTCTTGAACTTATTAGCGTCAAGGGAAGAGAAGTATCGCGTAGACCGATTGTTAAATGTTCCAGACCAATGATACCTTTGTGATTTCAGTTTCCCAACGGTAGTCCACTTAACCCTTTGGGGGCGATCAATTAAAATGCTTTTTCTCGATACGCTGCCGGCGCTCGAGACTCTTCTCTTCGAGTATGGCGTAACAATCGTTTCACGATCGATGCTCGTCTCGTTGTCGGTATCGCATGAACTAATGTCACTCCTGGACCCCATCTCATCCTTCCACGGAGATTTAAGGAAATCCTTTGTGGGCACGGCAGGGGTCCTATTTGAATTCGACCACACGTCACTGTTCGATGCAGTGTCGGTATCGCTATCGCTATCGTCGTTTATTAGAACTGCATTATTAAACGTCGCATTGTTGTCTCTCCGGTTCTTGCTTATGATGAAGCTCGAATTTGCCTTAGCTTTACCAGGCGAATCTGTTGCAAAATGCCACATATATGGTTGCTTGACGCGTTCTCACGTATAGATTCTTTTAGAAATTATGAAACACTCTGGGATTTACGCGAGTTTCACTCGTTGGAAGTGACTACGTACACACGTTTAGCTTATATATCTGTATTAAATCAGAATGGCACACGATACGAGGAAAGCAAGATAACTGGCATAGAGTGCTCTTCAAAACACGTTAACGCACATTCAATACCATGCACGAGAAAAATACGTACCGAATGGGAGGCAACAACTTCGTGCTGAAGTCTACGATTCTATAGTAACACGGTGATCAAGTGTGAACCAATAAAGATAACTAGTGCAAAAGAGAAAGAAGACAAGCAATGACGGTAATTCCTTACCTTCTTGGTCATAGTCTACTTCGTGCGTTGCACTGAAGAGACTGTGCGAGTCATTAAGAAATCTAGTTGTATTGTCCATGACCACTTTGTGCGTATCCAATACTTCTTCCTCCAGCAACTGCAATGCGGATACCGCCTCGTGGAAGGTATACAGATCTTGCGAAATTTCACCCTCCTTAAAAACGATAAGACATTGAAAAGGGACTCAATGTTTTAAATAATTGGAACAGGCTGTATAACAGGTTTATGCCACGAACTTACATTGAGAGACCGAAGTTGCGCCAAATCGCTGTCCGATAAAACACTGTCATTCGACTGTTCCTCTATCTTAGCTACCAAATCTTCGTCCGTCGGTGAAACTTTCATTTCGGTCGGATCGGTCGCGGCCAACTCCTTCACTCGGTCCGCGTATCTCAATGTGTTCAAAGAATGCTCGCAGGAACTCATTCCAGGACTGATCATTGCTATCTACGAGTACAGAACAATTGCTCGTGTCACGCATACGCCAAATTAGACGTGTACACCGCTCGGTGAATAATTACCATGCAAGTCTTTGACTTTTCGCCGATGAAGCTGTCCCTGAGAACTTGCGTCAATTTACTCGCTCTAAACGGCAAGTGAGTTCCCTTACGACTCAAGGCGCGAATACATTCTTTCAGCGCTAACAGAGATTTATTAATTTCAGCACCCTCCATTCCTACGAAACGAAAAGAATCAATATCGCACTTATTTTTCCAAATCGTTACGCAAATGCAGGATCTCGTTGAAACCTTAAGCAAAGGGAAGATACTTACGAGTTTGCCTATTAGCGGACGACGTGTCCGCTCCTCTTTCGTTACCGGCAAGATCTATGAGCGAAAATTTCCCGTGCACTTTGTGAGTGCCCGGTGACCGTGCTATAATTTGAAATACCGCGTGAGATCGCGAAGAGTTCGAATTCGCGCTAGTCTGCCCACTCGTTCTGGCACTGTTTCCGTGCTGTATAAGTTTTAATACTTCGTCGCAGGTTTCCACGACTTTCTCCGTCAGACCGACTATTTGAACCTGTGACAGTGAAAACAAAAAGGAAACGTCACGCATGTTGCGTTAGCGCGCACGGGCCGCCGTTGTCGCGTTCTGTATCAAGGGGAAACGTACCTGCTGCTTGCCATCCTCCAAAACTCGAAGCTTTACTTTATCCGCCAAGAGATCGAAAACTTTTCCAGAATATATTTCGAAGAAACTGGCGGAGATAACTAGATTTAAGGGTCGATACTTTGCCATCTTGAGACACTTAAAGACGTCTTTGGCGACCATAGCGTAAATTCCTTTATTACAGTCCTGCGTTTTCCCATTAAAGTCACCACCCATGGTATGCGTCTTTCCACTACCCGTCTGCCCGTAAGCGAAACACGTGGCCATGCCACCCTCGAAAATCGTCTGCACCAATGGTTTCGCCGTATACTTGTATACTATCTCGTTGTTGCAAGTCTCGTCAAACGCGTAATCGAAGCGAAATATTTGATTCTCCAAGTATTTGGTCAAATCGACTTTGGCCTTCGGTTCGTGGACCACCATTTGCTGCTTACTAGGCACGCTGATTACGTCCACCTCTTTGCGCGCCGTTTCTTTTTTATTCAAAGGACGCTTTCTAACGCATACTGTAATTTGATGATCCTCCACGGCATCCGTCTCCCGTAACGGCTTGAAATCTATGCTATTCCGATATTCTCTGTAAAGAGAAACCGTCTACTAAGAACCCGGGGAACACGATATATAATTTTGTGGAACACGAAGTGGTATGTACCGACGATTAAATTACGATCCAACTTCTACTCGAAGCTAACGAGACTGACCTTATCATAGCCAGGAATTCCCAATTCGGATTGCCAGGATCCATGTTCATAAGTGCCTCTTTCTCTTCTTTGAGCTCCGCTTGTCGTTGCCTCCTCTCCTCCCTGTTCTTCTTTAATCTCTCGACTTCCTTGACGACGTTGGAGCGCCTCGACCGACCGTTCTCTATCTGAGCCTGCATTTGTTGTTGTTGTTGTTGTTGCTGCTGCTGCTGCTGTTGTTGCTTGCTCGCTACCGTCCCGGTCGAGTTGAACGTCGGGATCGTGGTAGCAGGCGTGAGCGGTATATTCTCCGCTTCCCGGCGGCTCGTCAATCCGGTAACCGAGTCACCGTGCCCGTTCGCCGACGTAGCCGGTGGCATTATGTTAGTTGGCCTGCCAGTCTGTCGTGACACTTGCCGGTTGGAGCCAGCTGCAAACGACATTAATCGCGTGATCTTAACAGGGCCCGATAATTCAGGTGCACGACGCGCATTCAAAGATCGAAACGATTTCAACGAGGCTAAAGTAGAGATAACGCGTATCAGATGAAAATATCACACCACGTTTGATGCCGGACAATCCTATTGATTTTTTTAGACAACATTACCGTCTTCGAGCTGCAACGTTACAACGTAAACATCGTCCACCTTGGCGTCGCTGCTCTTTATTTTATTTTTTCTTCGGAAGCAATACGTCAACGGATCAAACCTCATGGCGAATGGTGCCCGCACAGATGGCTTTCAACCGATTAACGAACCAACGCGACACCCGACGATAGATCGGAACGAGACTCGAGCGTGGCGTGAAAAGCACCACACCGACTGGTGTACTACCCGATACTGTCCGACGGGGTCCTTGCCCTTGTGCCTTGCATATAGCGCAGGAACATCGATAGTCACGGTTGAACCATGTACGCCGCTCGGGTTCTCTAGTACGCCGAAACTACCACGACTACCGGCTACGGCAGGCCGTAAAATTGATTTATCGAACGTACGAGCAGGACATAGGTACAGGTGATGTCCCCGCGACTAGTAAAAATTTCAATAACGCGCACAAGCGGAAAGGTCACAAGTAATTCTTTTGTTTGGCCGTCGAATCTTTTTGTGCGTTATCGAGCACACTGTGCGCGGAGCTACCGTTTCCACGTGCAAACTCGCCTACGCGATTTTCATTCTATAGCGTCAACCGCTCGACTGTTTGGAACGTACCTTTCACTGGAATCGACGGCTTGGTGGAATGCTGAAAAAGAAAGAGAAGAATATCGTAATTCCATTAAGCTGCCGCAAAGAAAAATTATTGGTGCGCCAAAGCTGAGCATACTAAGTATAGTATGTATAGTTATATATATACACATATATATATATATATATATATATATATATATATATATGTATAACCGTGTCACAAACAGAAGATAAAGTAGTTGTCCGTCAAAAGCCAAGTGTATGATACATTTCTCACGTTTCCCATGCTAGCGTTTATCGGCAAAAACGAGGAACGAAAAAACGTATTAAGCCGAAGAGACGCGCTGCGACGCGGTAATGATAAATGTGCGTAGATAAATGTTTTATTCCCTTTCGGCGACGACGATGCTGAAACGTAAGATGCAGAAACTTCGAAGATTAAAAACGGGAACGCACACGTGTCGAAGCACTGTTCACCGGCGATGTTGCAACGGACGAAAATAATAGGTTTTGTCCACGACTGCGAAAAGGGGGGTACGCACGACTGTTGGAACGATTAAGAACGAGTGCGGAAGGCGTGAAAGAGGTAATAATTGTGCTCTCGTGAGACGATTGAGAAGGAAGTCGGTGTTTGGTGTATGATTGGCAAAAGAAAATAAAAGGCGAGGGTCCGAACGCCTACGATCGATCAGGAGAACGAAACTCACCGTTTCGTGAAACGGCAGACGTTCGTCGCGCGTGCTCGATGAAAAGCAAATCAAATAGGCGTAGAGGAGTTGTCATTCGTAGAATCGGTTCGGATCCTCGGAACGGAAAAAGGACGGGAGAGAGGATAATGCCAATGCGTGGCACACGCGTTACCGAAAGTGACCAGCTATGACACGTACAGGAAGCGTTGCGGATGTAAGGCCGTTTCTTGCGGTGGGACCGCCATGCCGTCCGAGGGAGCCCTCCTCTTGGTTTTCCGACTCGTCAACCCCCTCGTCCTCTTCGCCCGAGGAGTCCTGCTTTTTTTTCATTCCCGCGTGCACATTTTATCGATTCGTTTCATTTACGGGGCCGGCCGGGGTAAACGCGATTTCAAGGCGAGCGGGTAGAAACGCGCGAAGGCATTTCGTCGTCGTCGTTGTTATTGTTATTATCATGATTATTATCGCGCGAGTAATATTTGATTTAAAGCGAATAAACGGTCGTCGGTGGATATCGTAAAGATGCATGAACGATGACAAGCGACGATGCGTAGCCGTTTTTGGGATAAGATTATTGTATTGATCGGGATCCCGAGGAGGTCGTTGATGATCCATCGTCGAACCAAGTCCGTGACAATGAGCAGCGTCCATGGAGGAAAAAAGATGTTATCGTGTTAGTAGCGGGAACGATTGAGTGACGTCGATATCGTTATTGCTCTCTCAGTGCGCTTGGATCTTGATCGGCCGCAATAAACAGGTCGATTTTCCTCGATCTTCCGTTGAAGAAAGTGCTCCACGACGATCGTACCGAATATTAACGTCGCGCGATTATTCAAACCTCGTAACCGCTCGTATCCCGTCGCCGATTTTGTTTTCTTTTTTTTTTTTAAACCGACGATCCGTAATCCGTGTACACCGAAAGAGCGGAAGCGTGATAGGACCGTGAACCGTAAAAGCGTCCGATCGTCGCACGAGAGTCTGACCCTTCTTCGAGGGATATTATATCGATTATTTATTAATGACGGACGTCGAAGGTTCCTACCTGGAAGACGTACAAGTACTGGAACATACCTGCCACCAAGCGGGCAAACACTAGCAGACCCCACGTCAAATTATTCCGAGCATATCGGAGAATATGGAAGAGAGAGGTTACGCGCGTAGCCCGGGCAACGAGTCAACAGAACTCGATTCCCAGTCGATAGACGACCCTAATTTAATAACTACGATATTCCCGGGAATGTAGGCGCCTTCCTACGCCGACAGCCTTTCTGTCCTCTCTTCGAATTCAAAGGAATTCGCGGGGAGGGAAAGGACAGACGTGACGCGTGATAAACAATACATACCCTTGCCGTCGCAGGCGTTATCAGTGCGCGGTTGTTCGGCTGCGGTGGTGGTCCCATCGTCTTCGGACATAGGTCGGGATTCAAGGCGATGATCGCGTCAATGTCCACCTAAATCGAGAGCAAAGTTTAATGTACTTTTTTTCTGCGGTCTATGCGATTATCTCGCGTCGCGGCATCGAGTCCCGATCAAAGAAGAATTATTCAAAGATATTAAACGCTTGTTGTTTCTAATACCCACGCGTCTCGCGTGAAATAGTCGATAGAATGATTTCTTTAAATTCTTTAGAAATTACCTCTTTCCCTTTGGTCTCCCCCCTTTCGAACCATTCCACTGTGACAGCTCGTTGCTCCAAATTGACACTGGAGACGACCGCCAAATGGACTCGACCTGAAACAAAAAGTCTATTTTCAGAGATGCGATAAGCTTCACCACCAAGCATAGTGTCAAGACAACGTTGTACGAGATGTATCCCGCGTCTCTAATTACTCGACTCGTCCGCGATAATTGAACTCAACTACAAGATGTACCGTCGATCGTGCCGTTTTCGTTATCCTCCTGCCTCGCGCTTTTACTCCCGACAGAATCGACGCCTTTTCGCATCGACGGCGATAATCTCGGTATCAGAGATCCGCGACTTCGTCTAGTTTTCACGAAACTCGCGTCGCGTAGGAAACCACGTTCCGGGGAAAGCGTCGGACTAGCGACGGTGGATCCCTCGTGACAGAACCCATTGGTTTCGGATACACGAGAAACGTCGTTCAGTCTTGCGGTTTCGCCGTTTATCGTCGACGGGAATCCTTCTTTAACTTTACACGTGTCGTTGTTTATGCTCGAGAAGCTTTCCCTCAACGTTTCTCGTTTACTTTCGGATTTTGAAACGACATATCCGTGTTCGGTAGAGAGCTCGGACCTTTTTCCGTGGTTTTTTTCGAACACACTTATCTCCACCTCGTCCTCCTTACTCGCATCCTGCCGATCACCGCTTATCCGATTTTCCAACAATTCTTTATCCTTGCCGCGATTCTTTTTAACCAAAAACACCGACTCGCGCGTGTCCAAGGACAAAGGCACCGTTTCACTTGCTTTCAATTTTTCACCTTTCCTACTATTCTTCTTTCCGCCGAGTTTATTCCCTTTTCCAGGAACTAAATCACTTCCTTTTTCTCTCTTACCCCGAGGGGGATGTTCCTTCGAGCAACGGACGCAGGATAGCCAATCCATATCGAACAGATTTGACTCTCTTCACTCGAGTGTTTTCTCGCCGACGGCAACCGAAGGATTCGACGTGAAACTCGAGAGTCCTCGACTGCGAGTCACCAAACTTTCGTGTACGGAGAAACGATATGCAAAAAACAGTGTCACTGTTCTACGCATAATGCGCGTTCGTCCTCGAGATCCGCGGAGAATATTTCGCCGTGACTCGAATTCTCGTGTACAGATGCTACGCGTAACGGCCACCGCTGCTCGTTTTATGTAACGTCCGTCGAACTAAATCGCAAATCGCTCGCCGTCGAGAGCCTGCATTTTTATCCCGCCGCTCTCTCGGACGAAATCAGGAGCCGTTGCTTTCTCGTTCTACTCTGTTTTCGCGAAGGGTAAGAATAGAAAATTTTCCCTTCTCTCCCTTTTCTCTCCGAAACGGAAGATGCCGGGCGAGTACGTCCGAGGCGAAGTGCTCTCCCGAAACTTCTTTTTCTCCCCTCTGTCGATGTCTGTCCCGCGAACGTGCCACGAATTTCTTGGAAGCGACGTATACCTCCTACCGGGGCGATCCTCGCTATAATCCAGAACACGATGTCACGTCATTTTCAACAGGTATGACATCTCTCCTTCCAGAGACCCACATTCGCGTTCGCCACTATCCAACCGAATTATTCTGCTGCGCGAACATCGATTTCGCGTTCAACGGCACGATACTTTTTCCAGGAATTTCAAACGAATCGGTACTTGCTTCATTTCGAGCCAATCGAATCGCTGGAGTATAAAACGCACGACGCTCGGAGCGAAGATGCTCCCCACGCGGACGATCTTCCTCGGCTGATGGCCCGTCGAAGTAAGCGATGCGAAGTGAATCGAATCGAATCGAATCGAGAGACGGGCAAAGCGACCTGACGCTCAGCGACACGGGACGTCGGCACACGGCACGATCGACTGACATCCGCGGAGTACCGTTTCACCAATGCATTTATTATAACGCCCCGGAGAGTAATCTCAGTCAGCCGAGGGTCCCCCCCTCCTTTCGTCGGGGCAAACAATTTCACGAATTGCAAAGCATCGCGCGAATGTATCCTTGGTACACAGCACGACCGCTTCTCGTTAGCCGGACGGATGCAGACGTAAGTTCGCGCAAAATCGTAAGATCGACGATAATAAGACGAGTTCTCGAGACTACGTTAATTGCGAGGAATCGTAGAGAGACGCAATACAGTTTTTGCTCATAACATTTACGCTGGAGCGGTATAACGCTGACGCGGGCTTGCGGGAGAGGACGAGAAATTCAGTGCATCGCTTTAATCCGTTGATCGCCGTGTCGCCCGGATTTGGGTGACACGCGTGGCACATTAACCTTCCGTTAGTAACAGGGTTAGCGAGTAACCCCACTTGGAAATTCTTTTTCCGTTATCATCGAAACGAGGTGTATAACAAATTGCTTCAATTACTGATTTTTTCGCCCATTTTCAGTTTAGCTGTTTTCACTTCTATCCAAAAATAGTTTAATACTACTAAAAATGTTGAAATAATTATAAGAATTAGTATCTGAATTGTATCACCAACGGAAGGTTAGTAATCCTAATATCGATATTAATAAACTAATTATTCCGAGACTGTAGTACCGAATCTCGCGCGTCACCGAAATGTGAACTACGCTGCGATCAACGCGTTGATAAAACTCCGCGTGGGACATCGCAGCACAGGGATTTCGAGTATTCTCGAATCTCCACCAATAATTCGACCTTCCGCGGTAAGTGAACGTGGATAAATTGAAGTAGCCAGTGATTTGATAAGAAGAAGGACGTCGTTGCGAGGCGAAAGAGTTTTCAACTGCATCGCGACCGTGCAGCTCATCTGGTATTCGCGATATATGACTCGGACCTTCTGATGCGTGACCGCTCGATACAGCCCATATTAATTTACGACTCGGAAGTTGAGCCTTCCTATGCGTCGCTCGTGCAATCTACATCGCGGAACACGCGGCTCGATGCCTTTTTTCCCTTCAAATGCGATCCGCGCGATAGTTGCCTTGACCTACGCTTGCGAAGCTCGAAAGCGATTACGCGCGATACCGTAACGAGCGGGATCCGAAGGATAAACTGGGCGTGCGAGGATTTCTAAGATTTCTGAGAGCCCGATAACGAGGACTCGAAATTAATTCGACGATGGTTCGTATAGGACTGGCCCGACAGCCCGCGCGTATCGAGTTGCGTAGAAGTATTTGCGACACATTTGGCGATTCCGCTTCCGAGAACCGGCAATGTTGATCGTCCTTTCATCGATACAGCGTCTTCCGAAGTTTGCTCGACGTGATTATGGATGACTCACGCAATAGGCGGCGCCGGTGTCGACGTCGATAGTTAAATGTCATTCCTCGAATAATATCTTCATAAATCTTGATAGACAGACATCTTGACAAATGATAGACGGAAAGCTCTAATTTTGACAAACGAATGGGATTCGTTTGACGGATAATGGTTCTGAATCGTGCAACGCGGTTCGATCACAGTGTTACGGTCAGATATTGTTTAATAATTTTCAAACAGAAACATACGCAAATATGGATTGCGTTCGAGTCACGGTGTGTACGCTTGTACGGTAAATTCTCGTATAACGCGGTCTACAAATCATAGTAACCCTTTATTTTCCGTAAGCATAGTTTTCAGCGCGCGACTTAAAAATCAAAGAAAAATACATTTTTGTTTCGTTAAGCTACTATTGTTTATATAGTTTAAAAAAAGTCTTTCGGAATTTAACTCTACTTTTAGTATGTTACCCTGTATCTCGAATAACACGTCATTTCAGTTGAACCCGACATTCGCGTTAAACGAGGGTTTACTCTATTTAAAAATAACGAAACAATATTTCATCGAACCGTGACCCGAGCACGATCGAATCGTTTTGCGGTACATTACGCGAATCGATCCCCTAATCTCTTGCAGTATCTTCAATTAAATCTTTACGGGGCAGCCTTGCAAATTCGGTTCCAACGAAAATAAATGTTTGTCGTGCCCTAACTAGCCGGAGAATTAAAATACTCGCTTCGGACGTCGAGTTGCACGGTCTATTGAACATTAAATTTAAGCAGCAACTTCCTGCGGTAGATCCGTTCAGCGTAAAGAGAGTGTACGGTGTTGCGTTGGAAACGTGTCGATGTCGGAGTAACGATTATAACGACACCTTTCTTCGCGACAATATAAACATCCGTCCTGAGGAATTATTCTCGTGAAGACCCAGCTCGATAAAGTAGAAATCAAATTTCGTACGACCAAGAGTACCGATACTAATGAAAACAGCCAGAAAATGATTGCAAGTATTCCCCTTAACTTAGGATCGTACTGCTATCCGTGAAAACGCAGTTTTTAAATATCCAGCGGGTTCTGAAATTGATCGAAGCGCGCCGACGACATCGGCTCGATAATATCGAGCGCCGCCGACCGCGGCGCCACGTTCAAGAGCGAACACCCTGCCGTTTTACCGGCAAAATTCGAACCGAAGCGTCGACCGTTCCAACAGTTCCGTTCGAGCGAGTTACTCCAGAGCTACGATCAGCCTACACTCGTTGCATGGTTATCTACCACGTGCACGGCGAACGTTCGCCAAGCTTCTCGCTCGAGCATTAATTTCAATTTGACTATACATTCATCGGAGGAGATGTAAAGAGAATGATCGGAAAGCGAGCCTGAGGGACACTCCGGGCACAAAACAACCTGCGACCTTTTTTCGCCGAAACAGATAAAGAGACGTCGCGTTGAAAGTCGCTCGTGGCCTGGCAACACTCCAAACTTCAACGAGTTCCCCCCTATATTTACGTCCGATATCTGCCACTAGGATCGATTTCACGCGACGCCACTCGACTACCGTCCATCGCTGGGAATTCCGATTCCCATACTGATCTCGCGTTAGTTGTGTTCGTGTATCGGTCTATCGCGCTGGCAATTGTGCCGGCCAAAATCGATACCTCGGGTCCCTCTTATAAACGCTGATCGACCACAATAGTCTCTCGGAGAATACGTTGATTTTGCATTTTCTCTCTCTTCCCTCGTTCCTATCTCGCGCTCGCGAAGGCTGACATCATCGAGAGGCACGGTCATCTCAAAGACGGTGCTCACGGCGACTCAGATATTGTAACCCTTCCGCGGTTCCGCGTCGATATCGATCGTTACGCTCTGTCGTGGTCTCTTCTGGAATAAAATATGACGCGAGTCTAGGAACAGTCAACGCGAGCGTTCTTAATTGCCTCGTATTAGGCGTTGCGAATACAAACGCCGATAATCGCTCGTCTTCGCGTATTTTTCAGGAATTCTATTTTAATAACTCAACGGGGACAAAACCTAGGTAAATTCGTCGGAGTTCGAACGAAGGGTTGACGAAAGAATTGAGAGAGGAAAGAAAAAGAAACGTGTTCGCGGCTGACGTAAGGCAAGATAAGATATAAGGTAAGGTTTGGCGAGGCAAGAGAGCCTCCTTATGACCGTCCTTATAAGGTTGCAGCGCCCACGTGCGTGGCTCGACAACTCGCATATGCTTTCGGGCAAGGACTATGCTCGGAGTCTGGATCTTTTTTTTTTCACTCTTTTTCTCAGCGATACCATGCGACAGGCACATGTCGACCTACCTTAAAAAGCGTAATACCATGCGAGAGACATACTAGCGAGAACGCAGGACGATTCTCTAGCTAACGGCGAATTCGCGAGAGAGGTAAGAGAAGACTCCCACGAGACAGAATTTGAATTTCAGACAACATTCGTTCGATGCTACGATACGTTTTTATGCCCGCGAGTCTAGAAAACCCGCGGTTGCAACTGTATCAGAGTTACGCGCGGAATGCGTGTCAGCCACTTGTTGCGTCGCTCTTACGTTACATCCCGACTACCCGAATTGCGTAAGCAGTCGATTACCCGATCGATCGATCTCTCTTTCCGGTGATCGAATTGTTCCCTCGACGGGAATCGCGAACTATAAATCCGAATCCACTGTACATATATGTCGAAGAGCCGTCCCGTCGAGTACAAGCGTCTGGCGCAAGGATACAGCACGGTCATCATTCTGAATGACCTTCGATATTTCTTATTATTTGCGTGACATCATTATGCCGAGGATGATCCGTACGAAACAGGCGTTGCGATCTCATCGGCCGTACTTGTACATACGGCGCACCGATCCAGCTGTGCGTTAAGCACCGAACGTCACGGCAATTGCGTTGGAAATTCGCGATATTAGGAACGGTCCGATTACGCGCTAATTAGGGGAAGCCATCGGTTCACCTCGTAACGGAAAACGTCGATTAAGAGACTCGGACTTTCGAGAGAGAGAGAGAGAGAGAGAGGGGTATATGCAAATCGTGGAAAAAGTGCAGTTCCCTAATGAATGTGTTACATGCGGGCCCGCGCACTTATAAATAGACGACGCGGGCTTGAAATATCATTACCCTCTCCGCGGCTCGAATCATCGAACTCCTTTGCAATCTTTTCCCGGCAAACGGAATAGCTTTTCCAGGAGATTTGCGATCTCCGGATGACGCGTCCGAGGATATCCGACGGCGCGGTTTTTTCAACTCTGCCCAGATCGCGCGGATTACTATTGTAATCCAAGGTCAGTTCGCGACGAGACTTCGAGACGCAACGTCGTCTCACTCTGTCTTTTCCCCACATATTTTAAATTTCAATTAAAATGTTTTGCTTGCACCATTTTGTTTTATAACCAACTGAATATTCTGTTCCTTTAATTTGAATGTTCTAATCCGACTCAAAACCAGTTAAAAATGACAGATACAATTCAAGAATTTAGAATTTAGATAACTATCGTAATCCTTGCGACCACTGTGAAATTGAAAAACGCGACCAATGCAGGGTTAATCGCCGATGCAACGATTAATCCGGTATCTCATCTACACATTCGCCCCGAATGGCGAGGCTCGTAGCGCTCGTGTCCGAGGTGATTTTTTGGAGACGAGCCTGAACGTATCAAGGCTTACACATGTATCTATATATTCCACTGAATGTTCGGCAGGTCTATACTCGTTCATTCGCGTTGCATGAACGAACGTGCGAATGCCACTCGCGAATGTGCCGAATCACGACCGCGAGTGTGTACACGCGGTACGAGAAATCAGACGAGACGAGATTCGCGCAACGGCGTTCGCGTTGTAACCCCCCGGGTTCGAGCCTAGCTAGTTAGTTCTCCTTTCTTGGCGTGCGTGTCTGAGTCATTCAACGACGTTGAGCGACTAAATAAAATTGTGTCGATTATCTTATGAAAGACACAGACCCCGACCGAGCGTGTCCCGAGCGTTCTTGCGTTTCATGGTTGCCGCGAGAGAAAAGCATTCCGATTTACACGTGATTTATATCGCGGCGCACGATTTAAAGTCTCTCTCCCGCGTGTCCTCTGGCTTTGATTCCGCGGCGACACCGAGAATCTTCGGGGTGGCTACGTTTTCTCCGATACCTCCAACGCCCCCCGCACCCCTTCCACGCCGTGCTGCGAGTCTGGGACGGTGCAGCATCGCGAAGCACGCCGCGTAATTTTAGATCGCGTCCTCGACCGCGGGAGTATGCAGTCTCGCTAGTTACCTTCGAGCTGCCAGCTATCGAGGAAACGATTGGAAGACGGTTTCCCGAGCTTCCGAAAATTCATTCCCGAGAATCCCGTAGCTCAAACGCGTTGGAAATAAATCATCGGGGATGCTTATGCATCGGACCGTCGCCGAGGTCCGCGCGTTCGAATAGCTACCGTGGGCAGCCGGATTTCGCAAGATCGATCTTTAAAGTCTGACCTACTGCTGCGTACCAACACTTCGCTGTCTCGTAAATAAATCGAGTCAATTCCCGACTCGCAACTCGCGCGATATACTCGCGATTTTTGACGGGGTTCCAGAGCTCGCGGCATTGAGGGTAAAACGGGTTTTCTTACGGCCGCTTGACACGTATACGTAAGCCAGAACATGTGCGGGGCTCTACGAGCGAGCACTTATCGCTAATATCGATCGTCTTGCGTTTGGTAGTAACCAACCGAAGTCGTCCGTCTCGTGCTGGAAAGCGCACGGATTCGCTCGATCGTCATTTGCATCTCGCTCGGCAACAAAAGTCATCGATTAACGTCATCCGCGGGAGGGACGGAGGTAGACGATTCATTTCGGGAGTAAACGGGGTCGCGGTAATAATCAAAATCTTACCGCGGTACGCTCCCGCGTTACCGTAAAATTACATGCCGCGACCGTGCACTCGTCGCGGGCCATTTATCCACGCACCGGTACTTCAAGATCGCCGTTTACGATCGTTATCCGTGGAACGAGATCTAGGAGAGACAGCGTCGTCGCGTTGAGAAATACGGATTACGGAATGACTCATGCCTCTTCCGAAAAGGAAGCGTTTCGGACGTTAAATTTACGGCCACGGTTTTCCGCGATTTCCGTGTACTGGATCAAGTACGACCGTGTTTCTCGCGGCCATTATTCCGTGGATAGTTTCCTCGACGATATCCTTGAGAAGAGAGAGAGAAAAAAAAGGAAAACACGAGCGTTAAGGTCTTCCGACATTAGTTGCGTGTAAAATGAAACCCCCCTCGTTTTCGCGCGTCGGAAGTCGGCGGAACGTTCGATAATTGTTTCCTCGGGAGAACATAATCGGAGGATCGATGAACGAGAAGTGTGACTAAGCGATGCCGCAAACACGCGCTTCCGCTTCCGCGCGATGTAAATCCTGTGCCGTGGAAAAAAAAGCACACACATCTCGTGCGAACGTCGGGTGTGCGCGACGCTATCGAGAGGCGGAGTATCTGGAGCGAGCAAGAGGAACACGATTAATGGCTCGGAGGAGGCGCCTTTCGTTCTGGTCTCGTTCCACGCGCCCAGGAACACGCCAACGGACAACGTCGGTGAAAGGAAATCCGTCTTTCATCTCGATCGGTCGAACACGAAACGTCCGTTATTGCTCGCGAGGATGGAATCGAAGGTAGGTCGGTTACGCTCGGCGGTGATCGTTCAAAAAAGGGGATGAAAAAAAAAAGGAAAACAAATAATGGCGAATGGTTCTGCTCCTCTCGCACGAACGAACATCGTGTGCCGCTCGCGTAGGTACGTACATACATAACACGTATGCACGAGCTACGTAGAATTCGAAGGCGCCGAAGACGGAGAAAAATGCACCTAACGTGGGAATATACTCCGGGAGAGGCAGGACAAAGGCAGTAGGGTTGGAGAGAGAGAAAACCGGTCGGAACCGATGTTAGTCGGCCCACGCGCGAATCTCAACGGACGTTTAAGGCCAAACGAATGTCGTCGCGGAAGCGAAACCAGCCGGCCCGTATCGACGTCCACGCAGAATAGGGGAAAAACGGTGCCGGCTGGGCTTAGAATGTTTTATCGGAGGGGCCTGTGTGCCAACGGTCGCCACGAGATTTCGCGAAAATAATTCAACACGTCCATCGGATAATTTTCTCTACTCACCATCGGTCCTCTTGATGTTCACGCTGGACCCGGCGAGGATGTTGCACGTATCGTGGTCCATGGTCATTTAGTCGGTTTTTGATTTCGCAGGCACCATAAAATAAAAATTTCGCCTTCGCAGCTGGCGCAACTGTCGAATATTCCGTGGTTAACGCGAGGACGAAGCCCTACGGAGACCTCAGCACTCCGCGAGACTACCGAATACGAGCGTTGACGGTTACGAGTGTGCTCGCATTCAAAATCACGCGGTAGGGCAGTAGTCCCCCGTTTCTGGCCGCCGCGCGATCGTGTTCCTCGTTGACGTTACCCCTCGCACCGTGTCACGCCGTTCGCCGTCACCGTCTCGCCGTCGACGTCGTTGCCAACCCTGCCGCTGTCCGATCTTTCCTTGGCTTTGCTTCGCACGCGGTAGCTGTCGCGGTCCTAGTACCTCTTTCCCCGTAGCTGTCTCTCGTCGGCGTATGCGAGTGCGTTTCTCAGGGACGTCGCCGCCGATCGTCCAAGGCACGCCCGATTCGCGATTCTCGACGAAACGGCACGTCGCGTATCCTGCGCGACGGCACACCACCCTTCGACAGTGCTCCACGCAACCCTAGAATCACGCACGGAACGAGGTACCACGAAATCCCATCCGAAGATCCGGCGAATGTCGCGAGTCAGACGTTTCGTTTCGTGCCGGGATACACTGCCAGTGTCCGTTATTGTCCGTTATCCGTTATTGACAACGGAAGGACTGCGAGCGCCAACTTTTGGTCGGTCGCGATACGCGCGCCATCTGCCGCTTCGCCGCTCGTTTCGAATCGCTCGTGAGCGCCGTTGATCGCCGCACCGTGCTTCCATCTGGCGGACGTTGTCCGCCGGAATGGTTTGTCGATCTTTTCTCTCCTTCCCTCCCGTCCGTCCTCTCTCATTCCCGACGGCAACAAAGAAGCCCCGAGTTTTTCGTTGAGGTTCGTTTGAATAGTTTGAATCTATCGAACGCATCGCGTCCCCGGCGAGAGTGTGCGAGAAAAAGAACCGGATGCGCTCGAGGTTGTCTTTAAATGGATTTTATTTACAATGAGGAGACAAACGGATTACAATAATCTGCCCGTTGTCGAACCGCCTACGCGTTTCGACTAAATGAATAAAGAAGAATTGAATCTCTACACTTTTTTCAGAGTTATGGCCTCACGCAGTAAATTCTTTAATTCTTCGAAATCGGGATCCGTGTCCGATTTGGTCAAGCGCTCCACGAGGTCCGTTACCCTGCAAAGATGCGCGTTATAATTTCCTGCTGAAAAAAAAGTAAAGGCATTTCATGCCGGTCCGTCGGTCTCACGTGATTTTTCGCTGAGTTTCCGGCAGCGGAGACGGAAGAGCCCCTTCTTTCATCTTGTCAAATACCTGGAATACCGTAGAGGGAATTCGAACGGAATTTCTATAAAAACATTACGAGAGTATTACCTCCAAAGCTCGATTCACGATACCCCCTTCCAGGTTGGCGCTTCTCGCCATAGAATGCGCGAAACTGCACGTCGTGTTTCCGCAGGTCAGACGATACAGAAAGGTCAAAGAGTCGTCCGTGCCGTTGTCGCCGTTCGCGATGTACTCGAAAGTCTACGGTAAGAGATACGTCGAAAGGTTCCATTCGTGCAACTTAAAAGACCGCTTGCAGAGGCGGCGAGAGCGCTATTCCAGTTCACCTGAGTTTCGATGAGCGAAGTTTGCGGCAGTAACGTGAGCACTCGGTGTATGTGCGTCGCGGCGAAAATGTGAGGACAATAGACGCCTCTATCCACGAAACTGCTCAGTACAGCCGCGAGCAAAGATATTCCGCTGACTTCGGAGGTTCCTCTACCAAATTCGTCCATTATCACGAGAGAGTTAGGCGTGGACGCGTAGAGAATGGCGTTAATCTAAAAACAACAAGAATATGACAAGAAATATCGCGGCGAACGAGTAAATTTCGTTTTGCAGATTCAAAGATCATTACCTGCCGGAGATCCTGGAAAAATGAGCTGGCGTTTATATTGACACTATCCGTGTTCATCATTTGGGTAAAAATGTGAGTCACGACCCCTATGGTAGCTGATTTCGCGGGCAGGTAGCAACCGATATGAGCCATGAACACTATGAGTCCAATCTGCTTCAGGTAGATGCTCTTGCCACAAGAATTAGGTCCGGTTAAAATTTTCACGAGACTTGTCCCATTACCGGAACAGATATCGTTGGGCACGAAGGTGGTTAAACATTCTTGCAACGGGTGTCGACCTTCCCTGATGTCTAGAATCTGCGACTCTACTATCTTCGGCCTCACGTAGTTGTAATCGCGAGCGACCGCGTAAAATGCTAGCAATCTGCGAGAATGTAATACCCCCAGCTTCACATATGATCTACATATTGTCGCCTAAGAACCATCATGGGCGATTTCAGTTTTCCCAACTTTTCAGAAGAAGCGAGAAACGGTTTAGTTATTACGCTTTTTTTTTTAACGGTTTTAGATAAGCCACTATGATATATTGACTTTTCACAGCGAATCTGTCGGCTAAAACCTCAAAACTAATGACACGGTCTTACGCGTCTTGAAAACACGAATTCATTGATATATAAAACTTAATTACGTAGTTTTGATTCTTAGGCGAGGATACACGTGTATTACCAATGATTCCAATAAATATATCACATACGTGTCAAGTTCGGCGCAAAGTTGAATAGCGTGTAAAAGGGAAGCGGCATGTGTACTTATGTAGCCGATCAACTTGTGCAATATTAGACTTTGTCGTTTGGTGATCTTCAATGTAAGGTCCCCCACTGTCTCGTCCAACTCTGAATTTAAATAGCGAGATCACGGGGAGCGCAATCGATCAATGGTATAACGGAGGATACGCATCGATACCACTTCCATAATATTTGGAAGTGCGTAAATGAATAAAAATAGAACGAATACGTAGGTATGTCGTACACCGACTAAAAATGCATCCTCTTTTCAAATGCCTGGATGTTCTTTGTAACTTATATCGTTTGTAAAGTAGTTCGATATATTGAAAGTCGAGAGGTGTACACTTATACAAGAATTAATAATACATATAAAATTGGTACTAACCCTTCGCCGAGGGACTCTTGTAATAATGCACGTCGTTAATGGTAAACTTAAACTCCAAGCTTGGAAATTCCACGCCCTCCGATGGCGTTGGATTCCATTGGTTTATTTCCAGAACGTATCCAATGTTTGGTATGTACACCATTTTACAACCGGATACCGAAGCGGGAAGATGTTCCTGCATATCCTTCTCACCCATTTGTGTGAGAAGCTGGGGTAAAGTACTTTTTGCGTGATGGACTGCGATCGAATTATTTTCCATGAGTTTCTTTTTTCGCGGCAACCGTTTATTGTTAATCCCTGCACGTTTTACTTACGTTCGTCTAGCAGAGGATCGACGTTCGGTTTGACTACAAATTTGTTCTCGCGTCTGCTCGCGTCGAAATCCAACACGTATTCGATGAAATATTTAACATTTCGCATCCCGTTCGTTATGCCGTCCGCGATTCTTTTGAACAGGTCGATGGTTTGGACATGACTCTCCAATATATCGGCGATGTAAATTACGTTTGTGATGGCCTGTTGGAAAAAGAAGTATAGTCGTTACGTTATAAAATACTCGCCCAACGCTGATCTCTTTGCGTGAAAGACTAGACCGATACCTTGTGCAATTTATACCAGTCCGATGCTGTTGCTTGCGGCGCCGAGTCGCAGTTGAGAATAGTATTGTTTGGACGTCGCACGTGTCCAAGACACGTTGATAAATTTTCGACCAGAGTTTGATTATTCGGATCCAGAAAGAATTCAATCACGTTAAGTCTTTCTTCAAGGACGCCGATGTTTCTCGTTGGATGGTGCAAGGTTTTCCTAAAAACGAACCAAGAAAAAGTTTGTCAAGTGCAAGTATCCTTTGCTCTGGATGTTAAAGTTAAAGATAGTAGTGAGTGGCGATGCGCTAATTACCATAAAAACTGTATTCCCGGCCGCGACCGACAACGGTTCAACAACGAGAACAGACTGACTCCTTGAGTTTTCGCTGCCGCGTTGTCGAATTTAAAGAAACTCGGATGATGTCTCGGCTGCACGATATTCAGTGCCTTGTACGTATCCTCGTCAACCATAACCAGATTGTTGCTGGGTTTCGTTAAAGTATTGGAAATAAGTGTAATGGACCGAAACGACGGTAAAAGTCGATTTAACCCTCAACTACATTGTACGCATATAGTTGGTGCACGAGAATAGTGATACAGCTGAAAAATTGCTGTTTCCAAGGTGATTGTGTTAATGTATAGCAAAATTCGAATATTTTTATGCGGAAGAACGACATATCAAGAGACAAGGTCTTGTCTCGGACCAAGTACAAGTACGCGAGACTAGACCTTGCATCTTTTCCGGAAATAACGAACAGATGTTTTCGAGGTGATCAAACTGTATTAAAAATTGCTACTTCCAAAAATAACGGCTAGAAAACGGTTGTGTCGTTCTTCCCTCATATCGAAGTAAGGAAAACGGGGAAACTTTTAAATGACAGTCCTGAAAAATCTATTATCTTGAGCCAGTATTCTTGTACACCAACCATATGATGTGTAGATTTTTCTACACCTCATATTCTAAAAACTAAACAACTTTTGGGGTAGAAGTCTGTAGAAGTGAATTTTAAACTGTTCGTAAAAGTGACAAATAATAATTTTTTGTTTCGTCGAGGACAAAAATCAACGAGACGCGATCAAAGGTGTCGGCGGGGTCCGCACATTAGCGCATGAAATTCTTTCTGTTTCTTGTACATTATCAAAGAATGTTGATATCGAAGGACATGAAATCATGAGTGTAGTCGAGGGTTAATATGTGATCGTATTGCTAAACTCACAGCATAACGTGATTCAAAGATAAGAAGGACGGCTTCCCGGAAGGATCGAGGGCGAGCATCGACCAATGTTTATCCAGAAATATCAGAAGAGATCCTAGCGCGTGAAGCATCGCGTGGCAACGAAAATTGAGAATGGTATTGAGAAAAATAAACCTTTCGGCGTTGCTCGCTTTCTCGGGCTCGGAATTAAGTCGAAGGCAACGTACTCTGTGACAACAACGTTCGAAACTGTGTTCCTTCTTGGATACCATTTTCAACACGACGTTCCAAGCCCTCCGAATCGAACTAGAGGCATCAGATTCTTCGTTCGAGCTTTCCTCGATTATCAACTTTTTTAATGCGTTCGTGAGCGCGCTCGATCTGTCGGAAATAGTAACGACGTAGTGCGGTTGACATTGCTTGTAAAGTGCCTTCGTCACGTTGAACTGCACAGCGTCGTCGAGGATGTCCTCCAAGACGGACAATTCCGATGTACCGATATTGTAATAAGCGGCGCCGAGTTGACTGTTGCTCCAAATCACTGATAAAATAATCTAAGAACGAGAAGTACGTGATTTTTGCAAAATTTGAGAATTTCATACAGTGTTTGCTAACCTCGTCTTCATCTTCGTCCATGTCCGAACGATGTCGAGGAATCGGCTGTTTTGTTAGATTAACCGTATTGGTCGTGGCTGATTCCTGTTCTTCATCGCTGCTTTCTGATAACAGGGATTCAAACGCGGAGCGTCTTTGGGGAGAGCGACGGGAATTAATTAATTAACGCAAAGTAGTTGCTTTTAGTCGGTGTCAGTTGTAATTAAGTTGAACTCGTACATGATACTCTGTGACGATGGATTTTGGGACATCTTGGTTTCCTCAATGAACCTTGCCGTAGTTTAATAATCTCTCTTTTAAATCTGTACCGAGGAGTACCGTATAAACTGTTTTTAATTTGACCGTTGAGTCGGTATCAGTATGGCGCCTGCGCGGTAAGTCAACTACTGGAGTCAAGTGAATAATTGTGGCAAGTACGATATTCAATTTGCTAGTTGCTATCGAAAAAAACGATAGGATATTTCAGCGGATCATTTTACGGTTTTGTTTACGATTTATGAAGCAAGAGAAGACTGCACGGAGAAGCAGCTCCCCTGACCTCAATTACGCCATGATGAGCCATCTTTCGGTAAGTTTATTGTACTTCAGTTTCGATTTCCTATAAACGCTAATATTGACTAACAGCAGGTATGGCAGGCGATTGATTAGTGGATCCTGCGATACTGGACCAATCACAGCAGTTTACGAACAGTGTTATGTTGTATGTACTTGTCAATCGTTGATTTTAGGCAAGTAACTGTCAATAAGTTTTTTGTTAATGCAATTTGAATTCTAACTTCTCGACGAGATCAACAGGCTGTGGCCAATAAAACTGACGTCGTAATTGGGTGCGTTTACATTGCAACCGTTCGTATCTTTCGGTGCGGTGTCGAATATCATAACAAACGCGCGGCAACGGTCAAAATTAACAGTTTAGGCACTATTCACAGTACTACTCGCGCAATTTTTCTATCACATGCCGAGTCACGGTTCGCTCAAATATTGCTCAATGCATTCTTAATCGAGGTATACACACTGACGATCACGTTCAAGTCACAGTCACGGCGTGTATGCTTCTATTTAAAATGCATTAGGGACAATTTACACGACAGGTCACGCAACGGTCCCATCGCGCTCAAATATTGTTTAGTGGCTTCTAAATAGAAGCAGTCACGCTGCGGCTGCGACTCGATCTCGGAGGGAATTTATGAACGTAAGGCCCTCGAGAGACACAAGACTAATTCGCTTGTTTTCGGGACAGTCACGCATTACTGGTGACACAAAAACGAATAGAGTGAGATTATGAAAAACGGAGTGGACGAGTGGAGATTCACAAGTAGCAATGGAAAAGCAGAGGGATGTCAGGGAACGAATCAGCCATTGATGTGAGGGGTCAAACAAACGGTATGAACATTAGATTAGTCATTGCGAAACGTGGATGATATTAAAAATCACGCGGTAACAACGTAATGTTTTATTGAATTATATTACACATGTTTATGTATATATTTATATATATATATATTTATATATTTATATTTATATTTATATATGTATGAGCAAATACACTTGCAGTCGCCTGCAATTATCGTCTGTACATAATTACAAAATATGATCCCTAAACCTCGTGAATAACGTACACGATATTCGTGGCTTCCGAGTTACTCTCACACCGTTCGAAGCTCTATATCGATGCGATTTGGATCGTTTTCGTAAGCTAACGGTCTTTGATTTCGTTGTTCCTTAAAGCTTATGTAGATATAAATACGAGATGATGACGCGATATAGCTACGCGGAACACATTCGGTTAGGAGTTTGAACGCGTTACATGTTATTTGTGAAAAGATTAGCTCGGTCGCGAGTCGAGTTTTGTAATATGTATCGTATAAAAATAAGAAAAGGTAAACATCTAATCCCTTCTTTGTCCTTTGATTCAGGGGCGGAACTACAACACCGCAAGACCCCGCAGTCGGGAGGGGCCCAACATTTGTGCATTTATTATTTTGTAATATACTTGAAATTTTCCCGAATTTTAATTAGATTAAAAGTACACTGACAAAAAAGCATGCGTCTCGCGTTTATTGAATTTTTAGAATTCTCCCCCCGAAAAAGTATAAAAAAATGTCAATCCTATAACAATATTGAAAGAAAAAGGTAAAAAAATTTTAAGTCCACATATTTTATCATTTTTGTTTTTTTGCCTGAGCTCATTTGAAAAGTTTTTGGCGATATACACATACCAATATTAATATTCTTTATATAATATAATAATACTTTTTTTAATGCTTTTTTTCTGGGGCCCCAAAATTATATTTTGCGAGAGGTGGCGAACATTTGTAGTTCCGCAACTGCTTCAATTTCTCGTCTGAACGTATTTCCGTGATAACATTTCGATTTCTCTTAGACAGATCGAGATCCAACGATCACGACTGCCGATCTAGGACGATTAACTGGGAATGGGCGGAGGTGGCTGAGGATTGAAGGAAATGGGACGATAAGTCTTCTCACGCACGAAAGGCTGTACTCCGTTTAACACGAAATCGCTCGTAGGATTCTGCTGCGGTTTCACTGGATCAACTTCTGACGGGCTTTCATCCTCTGAACTACCGGGATCTTCGCTTCTTCCTGGACTAGCCGACCTGCTTAACGTTTCATCGTTCTTTTATCTGTCATTGTTTTCACCGCCTCCACAAACGCGCTTAATTCCAGCGAAAAATGTCGCGTTCGATCTAATAGGCAATCGCGACATTTGCGCTGAAACTAACTCGAAGTAAATCGATACGACGTCGCTCGATGGGAATCGATTAGCAAGAAAGACGTTGGTAGAATCATTTCACGCACGCACAACCACGGGATCCAGGATCCGCAACGATACCTGTCAGCGACGACTTATCGATCCGCTCCTCGCGCAACAATACCACCCACGTATACAGGTAGGCACCCACCTATTTTGCAACACTTTGGTAGATCCATGCGTAATTAGAAGCACGACTGCATTCGTTTGCTTAGTTTTAATGAAGCGTTGTTAGATGACTAGAGGTGTTAAGACTATTTACTTTTATGCCCACCTTAAGACCTGCGTGGAATAAAAATCAAAGAGGCAACGATTAATAATCGCGGTCTTTGCGATTCTTATCGTGGGAACGCGAACGGGCGCGCATCTACTACAAGGTTTCGGCATCAACGATACAATTGGATTAAATAATTAAAGATCGAATACTGCGTTCAATCGTGCCATTGGAATTTCATTAAGCAAAGATCGAGCGGGGGCGGGGGGCTGGATTGGACATCGAGGATTCGCGAAACGTACCTAGAACGAACAGGTGTGCCCTTGTTTCCGGTCTGCCTAGAATGCGGTCTCGTGTTCGGTTGCGATAACTCGCTGTCGCTGCTCGCTAACGAAGATCTGGCCGCCACCGCGCCATGCGCGAAATCTTTCCTGTTGCAGGAGCGGGATCAACTTTCGTTAATAATTGGATATCGTTCTTCGCGATCGTGACGCTGATTACGTAGTGATAGCGAATCGAAACACGGACAACTTGGCTTTACCTGTAATTATCGGACCTGGGAGTGGTGTTCGAGTTCGCAGTTTTACCGGGGTGCACGTTGGATTCCACGAACGCCGGGGAACTCTTCGGTATGTCGCAAACTACCTTCGGGTGAACGATAGTTTGCTTGTAATCCAAGTGCGTGGGGGTGGAGTCGGGGGCCCAATCGTAATACTTAGGTCGATAATTTTGATGTTCTCTGTGCTGTAGATGTTTCGTGTGGGAGCCGCTGCCCTTTTTCCGATGAAACTCGTCGCTGCTGACGCTGCTCTTTCGAGCCATCGGTGGTAGCTTTGCGGGTACCGAGGTGGGTATCGAGGTCGGCGAAGATGCCGTGGAGGACGCCGCTCCGTCTGGATCGGCCCGAGAGAGCTGGGAACCGTCCCATCCCGTGGGTAAGCTGCTGTAATTGAAAAATACCGAAATGTCGTTAGAAACGTTATCGAATACCTTGATCGACGACTCTAACCACGCTTCTCGCGCTTTACTCACTTCAGATTCTCCTCCATGTTATAAAGGCGCAACTGCTGTCTGATGTTCGCCTTTTCCCTGGCACGTTTGCGCTGAAATTCTTCCTCGACCTTCCGCATCGCCTCGAGCTCGCCTTTCCTCTGACGTTCCTTGGCCTCGGCTTCTCTCGACAGCTTTTCAGCCAATCTGCGCCTCTCTATCTGTCTCACCGTCGACTGAAAGGTGAATCGTCTACCTTTCGAATTGTTCTTTGGTTGACCCTTTACTTCCTTCGCCTCCGGCGGTGACTCCTTGTTCTTCGACGAATTCCTTGGCAAGATTTCTCGCTCGCTGGTGGGCGAGTCGCTTCTTTGCTTCATCTCGGAAATGTTTTCGCACGACTTCGAGAACATTGCGAAATTGTTGCTCGCCATTTTCGAGTTTAATTCGCCGCTGTATAAACGCGAATCCTTGGAACGCTTGCAAGTCTTCTCGCTACCGTTCGCGCAACCAGGACGCGTCCTCGTGGCTTTGCCAAACTCGTTCGTGCTATTCTTTTTGTAAATCGTGGATTTCTCGTTTACCGTAGGTGCGATTTGCCTGCCGTTCAGACTCTGCGCCCGGTACTCCGCGTCGTTGGATTCCGGCAGATACATGACGTGACCGCCCGATGCCAGATACGAGAAAGAGGGTGGCTTCATGATGACGGGAAAGTCGTTTCTACCCTCCAAATCTTCCTCGTCCGCCTCGTCTCCATCGGCGTCAACGTCGTCGCCCGCTCCTTCGTCGTCGTCCTCCTCGTCGTCCCCCTCTTCCTCGTCGTTCTCGTCGTCCTCATCCTCGAACGATGGCCTCCAACCCGGCGGCGACGTTCTCGTCACTTCCGGAACTTGATTATGCTGCAGGGAAGTGGGCGCGCTCGTAGACAAGAGCCAATTGTCGTCGAGTATGTCGCGAGTGTCTTTTCTCTCGAGATCGATGACGCCGAGACCCAGGGCCCCCGAGACAGATCTCTTCAGCTTTTGGAGGGAATTGAACGCAGAGACATCCTTGCTCTTCGCCTCGGTATTGTAAAGATACGTTCTATTGTCGTCTCGCGGTAAGGAGAGAGAAAACACGTGTGCCCGCGGGGGATACTTTATCGGCGTCGGCATCGGGGGAGGGGAATCCACGCCCGCGTCGCTGCTCGACTCTTCGCCCAGATCCTGCTGCGGCGTCCATGTAGGCCTGGTGGCCGGGGTCTTTATCCTGTTGGTGGTGCTAACATCCAAAGAGTCCTCGTTCGGTGCACCGGCGTCCCCGGATATCCCAGAGTCGCCCGATTTGTCGTGCAAACTCCGCGGTCCCAGGGCAACCAGCGGTGGCGGTGGCCTCGAGAGCCTCTCTATTCTCTCTTCGAACATTACCTACAATATCAACGCGCCAGCTTCTTATCCGTGACCCTCCTGCGTTTCGACGCACGTAAGCGTAAGGAAAAGCGCGGGTGGTCGATCGACAGATTAAGATAATTTGGTACGCACTGGCATTTCCTCGCTGGCGGTACTCATGGTAGGCGCCGGTGTTTCCAGGGCGGATAGCAATCTCCATGCCACGGAGGGTGAAAATCGAGGAATTTCCAGCTGCTTCTTAGGTAACGTCGGTCGCAGCTTTAACGAGATATCCTCTATTACGTTCTTCCCCTGAAACGTAACGTGATTTTACGGGTGATCGTTCGATAGGTAAGCATTTGCGGAATTTACAGTCACGGGAGACGAAATGATATTACGTTACGCGACTTACTTCGTCCGTGTCGTCGATCGTGCATACGGGCAACGTGACGTCGTCCATATCCCGCGGTACCTTCGGTTGAATCTCATTCGCCTGATCGTCCACGCGAGTATGGGATTCGTTGGACACCGGCTCGTTCATTCCGAAGTAAAATGTCTTTGGGGTTGTTTTTTCCGGAGATGCGAGTCTGACAGTTAATGACGGAACGTTTATGTATAATTCCAACGACAAAGATTTGTTTAACGCTTAAATCAAGGTGCAAAGTTTTGCCTCGGGCTAAGTACAAGTACGCGAGAACTGTACCTTGTATCTTTTCAGGAAAGAACTAACGGAGGTTTTCGAGATGTTCAAACCGCATAAAAAATTGAATATTTAAACATATTTAGCGAATGCATGTGTTACAAATGAAAATGGAATTAATTCCAATTTTCTTGAAAGAGAAGATAAATATACGATTATTATTATTATTATTATTAGGATAATGAACTTACGCCTGCCAATCTATATCGGGTCTCCTCTCCCTCGTGCCTTTGGTTTCTCCGGTAAAGTTACCTTTGACCTTCGATTCGATTTTCTCCGAGACAACAGAATCCACCCATTTCTTCTCGACCACAGGTTTCGAATGATTACTCCTGGAATCGCTCTTCCACCGTTTCGGATCCGAGTTTTCTTTGTCCCCCCCTTTGTTCTCGGTTCTCTCGGAGGTGCTGGCTCTCCCGGAAGGCCATCCGCGGGGGTCGATCTTGTCTCGGACAAAACGGTCGTCGGTGCTTCCCGGCTCGCTGTCATTTTTCGCACTCTCCTTCGTTTTACGGTGATCCACGCTGTACTCCGTCTTGGAACGATACGCGAGGACCTCGAGCCTCTCTCGAAGGGGTCTCCTAACCACGTCCCTATCCACGCTCGACGTCCTTCCGTCCTCGAGATTCGTCGATCTCTCGGGACCGATGTTCTTTCCGTCCGACGCAATACCAGGCTGTTCGTCTTTCCAGTTTCTCTCGCGATTCGAGTCCCGAGGTTGATCGCCTTTGCGACGGTCCTTGAGCGAAATCGACGGATTCTCTCGCCTCCTGCAGCGATCCAGAAGGAGCTTGCTGTCCTCGATTCTCTCGTCGGCCTTGCCGACGCGTATATCGGAATCCTCGCACGGACGATCCAGAGATCGAAATTTCCCCGCGGTTTCCTCGACCGGCGACGCGCCGGTCATCCTCCCGCTGCAATTGAGTTTGTCGCGCACTTTCCTCGCGACTTGGATCAGCTCCGCTTGAAACTCGGGGCTGCTCATGCTTCTTTGCAGCGTGTTCTTGCCATCGAAATGCTTCGAACGTTTCTGATCGTTCTGACGCCGGCATCGATCGCGGGGATCGCGATCGTGCCAGCCGCCGTTGGGTACGCCGCTGGCGACGGTCGCGGGCCTCTCGTTCTCCCCGCAACCGCGTTCGCCCTTCCATCGGGAATCCCCGTCCGTCCTGTCCTTGTCCTCGCGTTCCCGGTAAGAAGGCAGGGAGGTGGGGAAGTGCCAATTGACTTGCGCCTTCTTCGTCTCCGCGCGCGTCTTGAACAAGCGGGAGCGTCTCGGCGGCGGATGGACGTCGTCCTCGGGACGGCAACGCGACTCGCCGTCGCGATTCACGTCCCACTTGCAGGACTCGGGAGACGAGCCATCCCCGTGACCGTTGACCGGCGGCGGTGCCGGAGCCTTGTACTTCTTTCTACCTTTGTATCTATTCTCTCTGGACTCCCTAGATTCCCTCTCGGCGTGGTAACCGCTGCTCGATCGACCGTCCTCCCTGCCGTTGGATTTGCCGGAGCAACGCTCCGGTAATCTGCTCTCCGGGGAATAACGAAGGTCGGGTTCGCTACCGAATCTCTTGAGATCCAAAGCCTCGTTCTCCAGGTGGCTCGAGTCCGACTGATAGTGACAACAGTGCCGCTCGGTCTTCCGCGAACGGGGCTCGCCGATATTGGACGCCGAAGTGCTTCTGCTGCGAAAGACCCCTTGCTGAAACGCATCACGGATACATCGGTAAGCCCTCGTCATCGAATTTACAATCCCGAAGGTTGGTTGAAACGTATCTACCGGCAAGGACTCAAGACTGGAATGGAATCTTTATACACATTCACGACGCGCTGATCCATCGGTGGTTCATTCATGTGCCACCGGTCGTGAATGTGTTAAAGTTTATAAAACCATTTTGTCTTTAGATACTCGTTGATTTTACTAAACATCTTTTCCGATGGAAAGAAGCTTCGAAAGCTTTTACACGCGATTAGTAGATACTAAAGTTAATCTTCTTCGCTTGCTTTACCGCCCAGTGTAGACGTAATTATTACGAATTATTTCGAATTATTTCTAAACATCCATCCTAATTATCGTTACCTTATTTAGGTCGTGCGGCAATGTCAGAGCCGGTGGTCTACGGCCGCTGATGGTACCCCCTTTGTGAATGATACTCCCATTATTGGTGGCCCGGAGTCTCTGATTAGGTGGCTCCGGTAGAACCTTGCGCCCCGCGGGTTGAGAATGGTGCCTCGCAAGCTCCCGGGGGAAGGAGTGCGTCCACCCACGGCCCATCCCCGCCGAGAGCCCATTGGACGCGGAATGCTGATGATGGGAGCTACTACCGTTGTTACCCATCTTCGCGTTTTTCGCGTTCTTCGCTGTCCAGTCTTTCTACGAGGAACGCGGTCTGTCCTCCATATCGCATCTGTCGCAACACACGGACACAGGGGCGTCGTTAAACGAGCGTTTCATCGATTCGCATCGGGATAGGCGAATTGTTAATCGCCTCAAACGCGATTCGTTCGAGTGCGAAACGATCGGGGCTAATCGCGGCAAACGAAGCGAGATACGTGGCAAAAGTTCGTGACGTCTGGACGCAATCCGGGCAATCGTTCACCGGTTGCCGGAGCACCTGCTCGATCGACCGGTAGTACTGTTAGCTCCGCAGCCTCGGAGCCGCGATGCTCTTTGAAAAATCGCGTCTCGATGACCCCGTCGTCCGCGAGAGAGAGAAAAAGGAGAGGAAACGTGAAGGA
The DNA here is from genome assembly GCA_933228935.1 of Pemphredon lugubris. Lineage (NCBI taxonomy): Eukaryota > Metazoa > Arthropoda > Insecta > Hymenoptera > Crabronidae > Pemphredon > Pemphredon lugubris. The sequence continues at coordinate 38,496,671 of OW121819.1, read as the reverse complement.
AACGGCATCGTTGTCGCTCGATCGATTTTCCTCGCGGCTGGTGCCGATGTCGCTAAGGGGAAAATGTCTTTCATCCGCGTCTCCCTCGAGAGCAGCCGTTAAAACTCATATTTCGAGGGAGAGACGTTTCACTTCCGCGCACGTGACAACGCGTGGTATACGGCAAAGCGGAGATCGATGGATCTCCCGGGTGGGAACGAAAGAGCGTCAGTAGGTAAGAGACGCGTTTCACACAGTTTCTCTCGGCGCGGGATTTCAGCTTCCGCGCCGACTACGCGGATTACGATCGCTCTTGATTTTCGTCGATCACAAACGGGAAGAAACAGTAACTCTGTCGGCGTTGTCTCGAGGGAAGCGATAGAGAGAGAGAGAGAGAGAGAGAGAGGGAGAGAGAGAGAAAGGAAGGTGGGACGGAAGCGTCGGAACGCTATAATTTGCGCGACGAAGCCGATGCGTCGGGTCTTTGCGATGCAGCGCGCGAGATTTCTTGCCGGTGTACAAAGTGGCAAGTGATGCATGACGGATGGCCGCGGTTATGATAAGTCGAGCACGCGGCCGAGGGAATGGGGAAGGGAGAAGAGATACTACGAGGCAGGCAGACAGAGAGAGAGAGAGAGAGAGAGAGAGAGAGAGAGAGATGAAGATAGGATGAGGGGGGGGGAAGAAGGAGACCGAGAGAGCCGGAGAGCGAGGATGAGAGGAAGAGCGCGAGAGAAGCAGAGACGGAGGACGGTGGAAAGACGTTTACCCCTCGCGGTGATCAGAGCCGAGAGTCATCGAACTTGGCAGGAAGAACGATTCCTTTGCCCATCGTCGACCACGATAGTTCCTTCGAATCGATCCTGAGACCCCCGACTTAAATACCTTCTCTTAAATGGCATCCGAGCTTTCAGGTGTCCCGCGATCGTTTCGTTTTTTCATCGGCCGGCCGTTCCTCCGTGCGCGGCTCGTCTCGGAGCGAAGCGCTAATCCAATTTCCCGGAAGTTCGTCCTTCGGCGGGAGGAGCGCGCGAGGGATGGGAGAGAGGGAGGAGGAGGAGAGACATTCCATCGCGCGAGATACGCTCGGCGGAATTTAACCGACGCGCCCCGGGGCGGAGGAAGGTCCATCGTCGATGATACGTGTACCGCGAAATGATTCTCGGAATAAAACGAATTGCACGGTTGCCATGATTCGCGCGGCGAAGCGACACGACGCCGAGGACGAAAACAATGGGAATATTTCGACTTTCACATTTTGCTTGAGAACTCGCGCGCGGGCTCTCGCGAGTTAGGAAACCGCCGCGTAGAAATCTCGCGGCACTAACGTTGCTTCGCGGTGCCCCGTAATACAGCTGATATTATCTACCCGGCCCCCCCCCCCCCCCCCTCTCTCTCTCTCTCTGTCCCGACGATCGTGTACCCATATTTCACGGAGATCTTTCGTCGGGTGGAATTTTCGAATTTTGTTATCCGCTCCGATCGTCGACGCGCGTGACGCAAGGACGATGCACGGAATAGCAGAGCACGCCTAACGGTTTTTAATTAGTCGAAGCGATAAATAAGGTTCGACGGGAGACCGGATCGCGATGCCCGTTGCAAGGCACGGAGCAAATAGAACGGGGAATGTACCTCCGCGTCGAGGAACGAAAGTTTAAACTCCGTTATCGAAACGTGGATAATCGAGCGGTGAATCGCAAGGGGCAGCGCTTCAGGACCGAAAATCAAGCGTCCCTAATCGAGATCACCCGGGATGCAAATTGCCGTGACAATGAGTCGGTTATACCGGATGTCATAACAGCGACGCGAATGCGAGCCAACTACGAACTGAATGAATACGGGAAGGTAACTCGATGCAGCGTAAAGGCTCGCTCAGCTGTGAGTTCAACACACTCTCTTCCTCGGCTTCTCTTCCTCGATTCGAGTCACGAGGAATTCTTTCTTTCCTTTCCATCCCGAGTCTCCCCCCGCCGATTGGAGCCTGACGAACAATGCCGGAAACACTTCGGCCGTGCAATCGAGGCGATCTTTCGCGTTAAACGGGAGTAAAAAGAGTGTTCCGAGGGTGCAGATAATATTCGCTCGACTCGCGAGAGACGCGTCGATTCTACGGCGAAAGTCAATCCGTCGAACGGCGAACCTTGAACGCGAAATTCGGAATTCCAATCGACGCGCATTCCCTTCTCTCGATTATCATACGCAAACGTACAAACGCGACATTACGTAAAGTTAAAGAGAAAGTCCCGAGGCACGGTGTATCTGAATGCGTGGACCTGTCGCTACGAGCCATCGGTTTCCACCGATGATGGCACGATAAAATCGTCCGTCCGCGAAGCGGTGCTCTTCCCGCCGTGCGGCTCGTCGCATGGAAATCATCGGTAAGGGCTGTCCGTATTACAGGGTGCGTCGTTTTCTTATCCAGATATTACTTCCTCGAGCGTAAGTCACGAGCGTCAACAACAGTAATTTATCTGCGCTAAGGATCGCGTGGCAACCGCAGCAACTGTCCAGGCTACTAATCGCGGCCATCGCCGCGCGACAGCGTGACCTTCCAATTTCTTCCTCGTCCGGATCCGCGTATCCGCACCCTCTCTCCCTCCCACCCCCGTTCGCGGAGCAACGGTGCACCAGACGAAATAAGAAATAATCGATCGAGGTCGCGGACCTCGTGTGAAAAAGAAAGTCCTCTTGGGGGGATCAACGAGTTCGGGAGATCGGTGAGAGTGGAGACACCGGTAGCCCTCCCTCTTCGATGACCACCATCTTCTCTCCAGAGGTGCGTTCGATGACCGAAATTCATCCGGCAAGAGTGCAAACAGAACACCGTGAGCTTCCATCGTGTATCACGGTCCGAAAGTAGGTAAATAACCTGTGTACCCGACATGCCCACATTCCATCCGCGGGACGCATGGCCGAGGTAGAAAGCGCGCGGGCCTCTTCGATGAGAGGTTTTTTTTTTTTTTCAAAGAAAATTATAGTGGAATTATTAATGAAAACGTTCGTTCCGAGTCTCTTAACCCGCCGTTGGTAGCGTAGCGGAAGATTTTCTTGGCTTGGTATAATTTTGATCTTTACTGACTATGGTGTTAGTGTACGGTTATATATGTTTATCTGCCTTCTCGGAAACACGGAATTTAAGGATGGAATTATAAACTCGAGAAAGATAAGTTTGTGACATCGGTATCCATGGTTAAGAACTACTCCGCGACGAAGATACTTAGTTCGAAAATAATTAAGTTCGTTAACGCGGCACAAATATGTATACGCGCCCATGATTACAAAAGTGGTCTGTCATATCTTTTTTTGTCTTTTCACATTATTCAATTTTAAAAAATACGACGCAAAATAACTGATAAACTCGTTTTCTTAATTTTTTACTTAGACCACCTTCGTAATCATGGGCATATATGAGATACATGTTTTATAGTAAACGAGCAAAATAGGATAGAGATCGTTAATTTTTTTTTTTAGAAGTTAGTGACTTCGGTTACATTCAATCATACTAGGAGAGGTTTGTACGGTTCTAATTAATCATAAGGATTTTTATTTGGTTACAGAATTACGTAGTAGATATTACTTTACCGTAACATACAATACTATGGCGAAGACATCGAAGCAGGGGAATGTCTCATACGCGACCGGAGCGTAGAAAAAAGCTAACGCGACCAACGGTGAGTTGAGAAATTAATCTGCTCCGCGTGTCGGACCTCGTCGTCAACTATGGAACTCGTGGTACGTACAATAGACGGAGAATCCCTGGCCCGTTGGAAGATGGTAATTCGCGTTAATACGAGGCAGACGGCCACCGAGGTCGGCAAGGACATTGACACTGTTTCTTTGATAATAACTTCGCGGCACTCTCGAAAGTACCAACTTTCGATCGCACTCAAAAATCCTTGTCTCCCGCACGAATTAACCGCTTAACGGTTCTTAAATCACGACCCACGATCATCCGGTTCCTGGGAAATCCTCAAAACATCATGCTTGTCTTGTCCGATTAGAAAAGCAACAATAGGCACATCCTCGCACACGGTAATTGTGCACCGTATACGAAAGAAAGGAGAGAAACTCGACAATTAGGGAGAGACCAGTTTAAACACACCGGAACTCCCGGGTTCCGTTGAAAAAAAAAAAAAAAGAAAAGGGAAGATGTCTTTGCGGAAGAGCCCGAACTTTCCTCCGGGCGATACTAATTGAAATTCAGCTGCGCCCAGGTCGGATGAATTTTCTTTTCCACTTGACGACATCCCGAATGCATTCTCGGCCGAGCGACCCGTGTGTTTACGGACGTGGTAGTTACGCTGTGCAAATGAAGCATTATGCGGATAACGAGGTAAATAGCAGCCGATGTAGGTTTGCGTACGGTGACAATATATGCCGATCTCTACGACCTACATTCCCAAGCGTTTCTAGCCAATCGATGTTACGTAAAGCAGCGCGAAGCGGCGCGCTTCTCTGCATAACGACGAATTGAATTGCAGTTAGAACGGCGGGTCATTTTGATTTTTTGCTTTCTTAGGAGGGAGAGGGGTCACTCGGTCAGCCGACGGAACTTCTCGGAGTAGGAAGAGGACGTATTCGACGCGATTGCAATGATTTCGGCAAAAGTGCAACGGACGCCGGTAGAGGGGAAAAAATCTCCGTTGGATTTTCGAGTTGCGCAGAGGAGAGCGTACCTCCATTCACGCGCGTTGAGAGATCGAGCCTCTTATCGCTGGCTCGTATACGGCAATTAGTCGAGGATCGTTACTTCGCTCTACGGAGCGCTAATTCTATAATCAGTTCCATAACCCGAGGTCATCTTTACAGCGGGCCTTTATATTTTTCCCGTAACGGTCCAGATGCTATGAATTTCTGGTATGCCGTAATTGGCGCTGCCATTCGCGTTGCGGACGGGAAATAAAAAGGAACTTACGAGAGATTTCTCCCCGAGGGAGGAAGGAAAAGAGAGAAACCGAGGGAACCGAGATCGACGAAGAGTGAGAGAAAGAGAAAAAGAAGGATCGCGAAAAGCGAGGAGCGTCAAATTTTTCCGCGGATCGCGCTCGATGGTAATCGATTCTCGGGCCGAGTTCTCTCTTTCCCTTTCTTCCTTAATCGCGCATCGTTTTACGCGAGAAACGACGAGGGTAGGAGAAAAAGCGGCGGTTCAACGGGCACTTAACGATCCGGGGTATAACGCGGAAGAACTACGAGCAGGAACGAGGAAGTTGCGCGAGGTGTCGGCTTCCACGTGAAAAAAGATTTCGGGGTGACGAGGGAGAGACATCTCGATGGGAGAGAAAGAGAATGTCAGGAGCATCGCTTTACCATCCGAGGCCCGCGACTGTTGCACGATACACGATCGAACGGTACATCCAGCTTGACATCGTGCACGATGAAACTACCAGCTGTCCTTGCCTGAAATTACCGGAAAAGCGGCACAAGGGAGGGAGGGATCGGCCGCGGATCCAGCTGCAACGGTACAAGCGAAAAAAAGCGAATTACCGGAGGCGGGCCCATGAGAAAATCTGCATAGAGGTCGCGGGGAAAGAACGGTTCGCGGAGGCCGCGGCAACGACTCCTTCGAGACGGCGAATATTATCGTTCTCGGAGACGCGGGATAATCATCATAACGGGCGCATCGCGCTGTCGAGCCTCGCGACACTGACTAACGCGGCTCACCTGGGACGCTCGCCTTTTACTTTCCTGAAAACGCAATCTGCGCTTCCTATCCGTTATAATCCCTTGTCGTGCGATATTTCGAATCGCCGAGTGCGCGAAAGTTTATTATTTAACTGTAAAGCGGATTACACACCTTCAGTTCAAACTGCGCGGTTTGACTGTACAGTTGGAATGATACAGTTCTAAGTTGTAACGACTCAAACAACGTAGCTTCGATAAATGATGCTCTGGCAATCCTCGGTCCAATATGTATAATAAAAAAAACAAAAAACTTAAATAATGTAACTTGTGGTGTAAACAATGCGGTTACTAAAAAGACGTAAATGTTTACATGCAGATCTGTTAAAAGAATTGAGAATTACTCCAAAAGATTTTAATAATTATTTGCGAATGGATAAAGATACCTATTTGTATCTTTTTTCTTTGATTACACCATTAAAAAAATGTTGAGTTTAGCAACGACGCATCGAAACTAAAAACTGCACAGTTTCAAATCGTTCAGTTTTAACTAAAGTTGTGTGGCCCGCTTTATAGCCTCGCGGCAGAAATGTCTGGCGAAACGTTCGATCCCAACGAGACGATCTATTGAATTCAATCATTGTTGTTAGGAGAGAAAGATTCGATGAAACGTATTGTTACGCGGTTACGAGCGAGATAAAGCGTAGTTTTATAAATTAGTTTTGTTGTGCAGATGTACGAGCGATGCCGTGGAAGGACCGAATGCAACTCTGTCTTTTGAGACGTAACATCTGAAACAATTCGCCGGGTAATCAACGAAAGTCTGCCGGCTGTTTTCTTCCGTAACGGCGTTATATAAATTAATTCGTCGCGCGGAGCAAAGAACCACACTCGCGTTTGTCACATTTAGGCCGCGATAAATGTCCACGAGTCACTCGCAATTTCAGGCTTGGATTATAATCTGCGCCACGAGCGCGACTCGTAGTTGAGAGGCAGAGGTTTAAATTAAGGGGTTATGTACGTTTAGAGGGTAAAAAAAGGGATTTTTTAAATATTTTTTCAGTGAACTTAAACCACATACGTATATGTTTAAGTTTTTATATTCGATAAAGCTGTATTTCAAGTATATGTCCAAATTTGTTCGTACAAAAATGTTCAATACTGGCGAATTTATGGCTGCTCTACGGAACCGCGTTTAAAGTTTCAAGCAACGGTAGAAACGCTCCCGGGCGCAGGTACACAGCAGCCGGTATCTCTGTAAATATTAAATTTGTCGGATCGATATGAAACTTACAAGAAATATTCTTCAAAATACCCAGTTTCAGAAAATATCATTTTTGACTGTACTAAACCCAAACGTACATAACCCCTTAAAAAAAATCACGCGATGGATAGGGTTTGGGGCAGACGGTTTTCCGAAATGGAGGAATGCGCAACCAGGAAATGCTGACGCGTCGATCTTTCCGGGATATCGAGCGTCGTCGATCCTGCTTTCGTGGCCGAGGTGGTCCTCGGTAAGAAGAAACGGGAATCCAGTTTCCTCGTTGGTGGATTCGCGCAGGTTGTCCTCGAAATTTTACTTTCTCACTGTTCGCAAAGTCATGAATATGCAGTGGAAGCGTCGAGGCGTGGCCGCGACCCGATTTTTGGCGAAGGATAGCCACGCGCGTAACGAGAGATAGGAGAAGGCAAAGATCTAACGAGGATCGAGCGGAGTACCGATAGATCAATTTCGAATCTGGGGTGGGTGACGAGGCGAAACGCGTAATTGATCGAGATACGCGGTCGATATACTTTCGTTACGACGCTCAACGGGCGTAGTCGACTTTTCGTTTTCCTTTCGAGCGACGCGCGACTTCGGGCAGAGTGGTATTTAAAAAAAAAAGAAGGGAAAAAAGGCACAACGATCGCGTTTCGTTCGAAAGACGACCTCGTTTTACGATTCAGATCAGCGGCCGATCGTAAGAAACGTCATGGAACGTACGGGCCGGAAAGTATGCCATCGTTTCAGCGATACCACGTAAACGCATAATCCCGGACTTTCTAAAGTAAACCAAAGTCAACGGCCTACGATCTCAGAAAAGCTTTATGTCGCGATACGTATCGCGCCTCTTCGATAACCCGAGAAAGTAATTACGACGATCCGCAACGGAGCCGCTTTAGCGTTGACATCCAACTTGGGGTAAACTCGGCAAAGTTCGCAATACCTAGTTCCGTGACACTATAATCTCTCGCAAAAGTTGAAAGTAAACATACCGAGCATCGCCCTCGCGAGATGCTTATCCCCAATCGCCACAGAATTAGTTAACAAAATTCTTCGTATCCTCGATGCAAAAAAGAACAGGAGACAACGAATAACGATTCCCAGCATGCTCCAACGGGTTGCTGCTCACCGGTTACTTTAGGACGACAACGAAATTACTCTCCACTCGTATCGAGCGCATATTCATAGACGAAGGATCGCGTTTTCTGCCTCGGCGAGTCCCTCGAAGCGAATCTCCGCGGAGCCCCGAGGCGAATGCCTCGCATTCCGAGACCTGAGCGCGGCAAAAAATTCGTTGACTTATCGAGCGCAAGGATGCGGAGAACCCGCCGAGATAACCGTGGCTCGGGACGATTTGCAATCGGATGAATTTCATTCCTTCCCGCGGAATACGAACTCGAGGTTCGCGCGATTTTTCTTCCGCCGGCTGGCTTCGAGAAACGACAGGCGTACGTTTCGAGAATGCGCGAAATTAAGGCACGGCGGTAAAAGTGTTCTCGGGAGGGTGGGAGGGGGGAAGATGGACGAGCTACCGGCAATGTAATTCGGTTCCCTTTTGCGGCCTAAGGATGTCAAGAACGGCCGCGAATGAGTTTCATTCGGGAAGCATCTGGGTCAGGCGCAGTCGCGCAAGTGCACCTCGGCGCGCCCATTCCATTCGCACCTGTGCGCATGCGCCTGGGCGAGCTCGAACGTAGAACTTTATCGCCGAGATTCGATCGGTTACCAGAGGGGAGGGCTGCCCTTTCTCCTCCTTTAACCGTAATCCTGCCGCGATTTTTAGAAAGCCTCTCCCCCCCCCTTCCTTCCTTCTACCGCGAGAGAAGAGCAGCAGGCAACGTATCCGCGGCAGAGTAGTTTACGTACGATCCACGTAATTCTGCAAAACTTGTCAACGTAACGCGACGTAAGCGTCGATTATCGAAGAGTCGAGGCGACGCGGAGAGGTAGATACGCGACGCCGTTTTGCATCGCGTTCCGCGCTCGCATGTTGCACCTATGTCGCCATTAGAAATCATCGGCCGTTCTTGAGGAATTTCAGTATGCGGAAGGAAAGCTACGGAGGCAAGGGCCGAGGGGCCGAGAACCAAAGCGCGCGCGAGCGAGCGAGAGAGAGAGAGAGAGAGAGAGAGGGGGGGGGGGAGGGAGAGAAACAAAGCGAGTGAGCGAGAGAAAGAGAAAGAGCTAGATGCGCAAGAACGGGAGGGAGTCCAGGTAGAACGGCAGAAGGTGGATATAGTTAGTAATCCGAGAAGGCAGTCGTTCGCTTCGATACGCGGATCCAGCCACTGCCGTTGATGACCGATAGTGCTTTTCCTCTGCGCTCCTTTCTCGACGTCCGGACGTCCATGCGATCCCCATCTATGCGCCTCGTATGATACCCCCTGACGCGCCTCCTCGCACTCCGTTTTTCATGAAATCCGCCGAGTTTTCACCGCGTAACGTTTTACCCGGAGAATCTCGGCTCGATCGTTCGCGGTAAACCGAACAAAACGAAAAAAAAAAAAAGAAAAGGAGAAACGAAGACGCGTAACCGACGATCATCTCGCGATCCGTTCGACGACGATCGCGTTCATTACGAAACTTTCCAGGCTGATCTGGTACGCGTATGCAACCGCACGCGCGATTCACGCGAGTTTCCCAACCGCGCTTTTCCTATCCGCTCTCCACGCTTACATCCGATTTGAAAGCATCCGAAGGCTCGTGCGTGTCGCTCGCGAGTAAATACGCGCTTCGGCGAGTACCCTCGAAGCGAAATAGAAAATTCTTTCCCGACTCTCGTCCTTGGTGATCCGCGTAGAATTTTTCTCGTTGGCCGGATCGGCCGCGGCAACGCAACGGTAGGCGGTTAAATACGCAATCCCCGGGGGAATACGAATGCACGAATGCGTATAACGTACGCGCGGTGCTAACTCGCAGAATAACCAAAGCCGGCAGTAGCGCGAGACTCATGAATCGTGGGGGGCTTGGTAGAGAGACCGTCGTCGTGGTCGTCTTTGTCGTCGGTACACACGTTACTCTTCGCAGCCCTGTGTGCGCACCTACGCTCTTTAACCAACAGGAGTAAAAGGGTCTAGGGAAGCGGAGGGGGAAGGGGGTAGGGGATGGGAGGGGCAGGGGGAGGAAAGAGGAAAAACGAGTTGCTCGGAAGGATGAATCGCGCGCGAGAGCTCCACGGGCACGTCGAGGTATGCGCCATTGCAAACAAGCCGTAATGCTCGCGCCTAGGCCGAGCCCCGGGTACCCGAGGAGTCGTAGATCCAGCCGTAGATCGCGGACCGTAGGCCGCGGCAGCGCAGCGCCGCGCGTAGGCCCCTTTCAGAAATCTATAGCTCGCCTCGCCGATTCTCCCGCCGCGAACAAGATATTACGTAATACGTTTGTAACGTCCGGCGTTGTTCCCCATTCCCCCTTCCCCCCCTCCCCACCTTCCGATCCCTCCGCGCGGATCGCTTTACAGAAGCGTTTCGAGACAGTTTCACGTGGGTCGTCTTAACTGCGTATCAGGTAAAGTGGATTAGATCGCCCGACGCGTAAGCTTCGTCCCTCGTAGTCGCGACCTCTCTCGTTCGCCCTTTCTCACACCTCCCCCCCTCTCTCTCTCTCTCTCTCTCTCTCTCTCTCTCTCTCTCTCTCTCTTTCTCTCTCTCTCTCTCTCTAACGTTGAACGCAAATACTTGAAATAGTCGGAGCATGCGATCACGGGATAGCGAGCGATTCGCACCGACGCCCCTGTCTCCCGTCGATCGGATAAATTCAACGGGCGATCGGACAGGCATTATTGTCTTTCCTCGGCCGTGCGAACGCGTGGGACGACATCGTTTATTCGGCTCCGATCGTTAAAAAGTGAAAGTAATGCCGTTGTGGTAGCTTTGGTAGCGGAACGATCGTTAAACAACTACGCAGCGGCTTAATGGACGTGACTTTCGCGTCATAGCCCCCCCGCAGGCCCCTACGAGATTGTACAATACGTACGAAAGCGTCGGAGCGCGTACGCGCGTAATAAGAACGCGTCTGGGCGAGGAAAAAAAAAGGCCGGCGATACGGAGCAAAGTTCGCACGCGAACGCGTTTTTCGTCCGTTTAGGAATTCACGTCGTCGCGGGTTTTAAAGGAGAGAAAGGTGTGCGCCCGACGCCGTTCGATGTAGGGATCCCTTAAACGCGAAAGACGCGCGACAAAATCTGCTCGGCGATTATCGTACGTCCGCGTTGCACCGCCGGGCTTATTGTACATGCGTGCATCGCTGACGGGGACCGTCGGAGCGCGATGGAAAATCCGATAATTCGTTTCGACTTCCTCGCTGGTGGCGAAGACGTGGAAAGTACAGCGAAGGAGGAGTGAAAGTGACTTACGCAAAGGAAGAATAATATGGCTGTTCTTGCGTCCGTCGAAATCCAAGGCAGCGAGACTGGCGCTTGGTGTTCCTCGAGATATCGAAAGTCACGGGGCGAGTAGAAAAAGTTTCAGAGAGAAGCTGGGAAATCCAGTGGTTCGCGACAAAGCCGGATCTATATATCGGGAAACCGATTCCGTGGTAGGAACTCGCGAGCTCGTTTCTTTCCCGTCGACGCGCGAACCTGACGTTACCGTGCAACGCGCGTCGATTTGATGGGTTAATCGTGCCGATCACGGTCGTTTAGGGAGGATTCGCGCTGTGGATCACGCAACGGTTCGGTAAAATACTTTTGAACGGGGACAACTCGAACCCGATCCTTGGCGTCTATGTTTCCGTGGAGAAGCATCGTCGAGAGCATGGAACGATGCTATTGAAGGTTCCTTAGAAGATTAATAAGAAACACTTCCGGGCAGCGCACGCGTTAGCATGAAATAATGACTATGTCTTATTAACACCAGATTTACTGACATTTCTTATGTATCCATCTCTAAGGATACGCGAAAATTTGGAAATTTTCAACAACATGAGTTTTGATATACAGTTACTCGGAAAAATAATTGAGAGAAACAATGCAATATATGTAATTTTGCATATTTTAATGAAAAAGTAGCAACCAGAACTAAAAGTAACAAAGTACTTGTTTATACTATGCGAAAGCGTATGGTATTTTAACGGCACAAAATTGGCACCGTCGACATGACGCTCATTTTTTTGAGTCTATTGAATTTTGATGGCCCGTGAAAACTTCCCGAATCCAAAATTTGGTGCTTCAAAAATGTTAATTGTTGAGCCTTGCTCTTATTTCAGGAAATACTTTATCAAATAGTCGCGTGACCGATAGATCGAATCCACCCTCGTGGTAATACCACTACACGAGGGTACGAGGGAGAAAGAAGGGAGGAACGAGAGAAGTGGTCTCGTTCGAATAGAAACGAAAATCGGAAGAAAGTAGGCGTAGATCCAGTTCTGGCGAGAAATGCAGGCGCGGTGATCGGAACGGAGCGCAACAACGACCGAACGCGTATCACGATTAACCGGTATCGACGCGCGCGTATATGTATACGGGGAAATAATTCTCAACACGCTCGCACGGCTTCGAATATTTTGAATACTCGTTCCGCGAGAAAGTTCCTCAGCGGCTCGATTAAGCGTTAATAGTATCGGCAGCGCGAAGCTTTCTTCTTTACTGCGACCCAGATTGCTGACCACCGATCGCGCGTATCGCCGGAAACGACCGGAGGGCATCCTCGAAGGGACTCGTGACGAATAAAAATAAATTATCTCCGCGTGAAATTCGCGTATCCGTGCACGATGGAAGCACCGAGGGAAGCGATTCAACGGTAATCGTCGAGCGACGTTCCGATCAAGCTCGAGTCACGGTCCGGTTAAACGATAATGTGTTCTAAATAGAAGCGTATGGGGTTCACTGGGAATTCTTTCAAGAAGCGATCGCAATGCCTATGCTTATATTCGAAAGAAATATCATTATTTTCTCAGTCCAGAAATGGAAAGAAGTCTATTATTTTGCAGAACAATATAAAACTGTATTTTTTCTTAATTTTTGTTGCAATATATACAATGTAATTTGCTTCACTCTTTACAACTACATCCCAATGTTTTTCGAAGTTTTTCATACAATTTTCATAAAAACTTACTAACATGGTTACACCACCGCGTCCGGGCACAAACAGATCTCAAACGCTGCTATGTGAAATAATAGATTTCTTCGCGACACTCATAATATTAAAAACACTTTTAACAAAACAGAACGCGATCGGAGTATGGCATGACCTGCAACGAAAATGATAAAATATCGAGAAATGAATTAATATCTGGAACAACGTTGGATGTGACAATTCTGAAAAAGTTTTCTTTTTGCCGAATAACATTGGTTGTGACTCGCTGAATTGGAATGTGCAAAGTTTTAGTTCTCAAACTCCAACGCGATCTTCGGTTCGTTAATCGGTTAACAGAAGCGTACGCGCCGTGTCTTAAGCGTGATCCCCAGCGTGTACACCTATATTAAAAAAGTATTAAACAATGGTCCACTGGACCGTGACCCGCGATCGAACGTGTCGCGTGACCTACAGCGCGAATCGTCCCCAACGTCGCGGGACGTGTTTAGAGATAAAAAATGAATAGAGCGAATACGCCATCGAGAGGTAACCTCCGGCGATAGCACCCTACCCGTTCTCAGGGAAGTCGACGGAGGCTTCTTTCGTGAGAGCCTGGCTCGTTAATTAAAACGTAAACACGGGCGAAAGCTTGGAGCCGCGTCATAAACGAGAGACCGATATCAACGGGAGGAACGAGCGTGAAAAAGCGAAATCCATATCGCGACAAATCGATTATACCCCGCCTCGATCCACGAGTGTCGGATTCGTTTCTTTCGTATCCCAGGCCCGTGAGGATCGAATCCGGCGAAAGAAATCGATACTCGCGCGGATCGAGGGGAAAACTGTCGCACCGGCGAAGGAGCGATCGGCACGCTTGCTCGGTTAGTCGGGCGAAACGACGCAGTGGCTGGCGTTGTTCTTCTACGGCACGTTGTACCGTTTCAGGATACGAAACGACCGTAAGCGCGATTTCACCGTGCCAATTAGGCGCGATGTCCGGTTCGCGCGTTGCCTCGCAATCTACGCAACGCCTCGCGTCGTATCATCCCTACGCGCGGTTGTAGGAAACGCGGGTAACTTTGCGATTCTCGGAAGTATCGGACGATTCTCGGGATATTGGAAAATGAATATAGATGAGCGTTCCGTCCCGAGGGGGGCGCAAGAATTCTTACTTCTCGCGACGCAAAGCTCGCTTATGTTAGGGGTACCGCAAAGAAATCTATCTATTACTTCACATGGGACTGTTTCAGCTCAGTTTGTGTCCGGACGCGGTGGTGTAACCATCTTCGTAAGTTTTTATGAAAAAAGTAAATCATGAATTATTTTTATGAAATGATTTTTACTTCTCTATTTATGAAAAGGTAAAACATTGGGTCATGACTGTAAAAAGTGAAGCAATTACATTTTATAATATTCTTTAACAAAAATTGGGAAAGAATAGTTTTCTGTTGTTCTACAAAATAATAGGTTTCTTTCCGGTACCCCTAATGTTTCTCCTCGTTTCTACGATGATTTTAAAAGGTCTTGGAGTAAGAATTGCTCGAGGTACATACAATTGCATTTCGCATCGTGACTATCCGCTCCTCGTGCTAGGTTCGCGCTAGGCTCGCGCTACGTTCCATGCATTTCCCACATTTCGCCGCAAACGATAATCGCCGCCTAACGAAACTGCCATCGAGCGAGTTCGCGAGCGGGTGCACGGAGCCCCGGCTTCGCGATCTCGAACGCAAACTTCGACGGGCGGAGGAGAACGGGGAGAGAGACTCACTTTCGCTTTGTTCGATGCGACCTCCATGTGGGTAGGTACATTCCACGAATGGTACGGGAGGAACTGTGCCGGTAGAACCGAACCGGTCGAATCGGCAAGCTCTTTTGCGCCATCGCCGCACCGCCGCGATCCCTATTCCCGCAAAGCTGCCTACTAGCGCGCGGGGAGAGTAATCGGAGAATCGCGGGATGATCGTCTCGATTACCGCCTTCCGAATTTGAAGGCTTCGCCGGCGCGGCGCGAACGGCAGTGCCTCCTTCACGCCCTACCCGCTCTCCGTCGCGTCCCGGCGAGACGAGCGTCGGAGGAAAGTGGACACGGCACGCGTAATCGCGGGGCCGGCTCACTTTCGCTTTGTTCGACGACCGAATCGAGATATGGGACGAGACTCGAGAGTCGAGACTCGGTTCGAGAGAACGACGGTGAAGATGAAGATGACAGGGACGGTGACGACGGCGACGGTAGCCGCGCGAGAACGCAAAGGAGGAGAAAAGTTGGCTCCGACCGAATCGGAGCACCGAACCGGTCTCGCGATTTTCGCGCGAAAGGCCATACTCCGGTGCGGTGCGGTGCGGTGCGGTGCGGTGCGTTGTCGTCGGCTCGCCGACAGACCCCGAAAAGGCCACCGCGCGAGAAAACGAGAAAACCAGAAACCGGTGTACGCGAGAAAACAAGGCGCGCACGCTTCTTCCGATAATCGGGCCATCCGGAGACTCGTCGTCGCCGTGGTCGTCGTCGTTGTCGTCGTTGTCCCCGTCGTTGTTGTCGTCGTCGTCGTCGTAGCCGCAAAAAGAACAGCTTCGATGTCGTTTCTTCGCGCGGCGAATACAGCGAGCGACGCGACGCGACGACTCCCGAGGCAGAGAAACTTTCGTTTCTTTTCTCGCGATCGTAAACGCGATCGTAGACGCGATCGAGATGGACACGCATACACGCGTCGTCGCATTACCGGCTCTCGACGGTGCGGCGCGACCGTACGCGCGCGCGCACACCTATGCACGCGTGTACACAACCGCGGCGCGCATTCGATTCGCCGAGAAAACAATTTCGCGCGGTCTCTCTGATTTATCGAACGATCGGACATCACTGCAATTTTCGAGAAGCAGGCTCGAGAAGTATTCAAGACCGATCGATCGTAAATACGTACGATGTCGTTACGAGTGATTATACGGGCACGGAGTGAAGCTGTCCGCTCGCAACGTAGGAGTGGAACGTGAAATCTACTGCCGCCGAGGAATCTCGAACTTTATAGCCGGCGGTGGTCATTAAGATCACTTATAGGCGAACCTCTCCGACGGCGAGGGCTGCCGAGAGCCCATGAGAATCTCTTCGGCTATCTATGGAGAGGCTACTGGCCGCGGGAGCCGGTACGAGGTAGGTGCTAGCCACCGCCTCGCCACCCTTCGCTACCCTTTCTCCCTTTCCCTCTTTCCTTCCTTCATTCGTTCCTTCCTTCCTTCCTTCCTTCCTACCTTCCTTCCTTCCTTTCCTCGCTTCCTCTAGTTTTTCTTTCAATCCGGAATACCTCGAGCCTCGAGCCACGTTCGCTCGTCTTTAAATTTATTAAACAGTTTCGCACGATCAAAAGTTCCTGGAATTTATCTGTTAGATAAAAAATCGTTGGTTTTGTCTTTGTCTCGACCGGTGGATACGTAAGAACTGATGGGTTAAATTCAGACCTCGATATGAATACAGGTTAATAATCCATCGTAGTATCGATTAGATCTAAAGATAAAACAACGCGAAACAATTTTATCTTTTGATCTAATAAATACAGGTCTAGAATTTGTATTAGGTTGGTTTGTAAACGATAAAAACATCCAATTTGAGGGTTGAGAACAATCGGAGTCCCACGGAGTAAAATTCAGGATTTTGGTTGACGAACGATGCAGATAAACATTTTCGTACGGACACGTACGAAATTGATGAGAAATAAATTTCAGCTTTAAATTTGAGAAATGATGTCCTCCGTGCCTGAATAGTTACATTAAGAAGAAATCTAATAGCTCCGTTTCGATAAATAAATGTCGGAAAATTTTAGGGAAAAAATACCGAAAGGAGAGATACGATCCGGATACCGGAAAAAAATGATTATACGAGGGAGAACAAATTGTAAATAGTATTGTCAGGAAATGCAGGGGGCATTAAGACGAAACAGCGAGAAGGTATCGTTGCGCGATTCGGTTTCGAGGAACTTCGGTTCGACGTTCGACTAAATTGCGGTCGAAAAAAATCCGCGGCACGGATACCGACAACGGAGAGCGAGAGAGAGAGAGAGAGAAGAGACAGCAGGAGTATGCACGCATTACGCAACCACATTGAAATAATAATGCTCGGCCTTGTAAAAAGAACCTTGCCTGCTGGAATGCAGATCCCTTCGAAGGATAATCGTTTCCCGAGAGAACACGGTAATACCGCTATTCAGCTGCCGGTGAACATAGCGCGCGAAAACCGTTCGGTCGTCTCAACATTCGGCCCTTTTAACCCCCCGTCCAACTAAAATGAATCGAATCTTCGATAAGTTTCCGGTACCGAAGTATCGAACAACATTATTTACCGCGTGAAATCAGAAACGATGTATCTCCGTTTAAAATATCAAGCGAATAACCATCGGCTTTATAATCGTATACATAAATATCGCAAGACTCGCATGGAATGCAAAACAATCGCAAGAACAAACTTCCATGGAATATGAAGAATCAATTGAATAACACGTTTCGTGCCGCGTGCGCCACCGATGGCGCACGGTAATGTTTCCATTCAACTCGTTTGTTTTGTTCTACGGCGCATCCGAAATGTTGCCTCATCATTTTGACAGTAATTATGTTTTCAATCTCGTAAGAATTACAAAACGTACTTTACTCGCGGGCAGAATAAATTCATCGATGTGGGCCATCGACGGTAAACGCGGCCCGAATAAAAAGTCGTGAAAGAGCATCGGCGGCACGGAATGCGTTAAAAGGTGAAACGTAAAGAATATTTTAAATCCCGGATATCGAACGAATCTCCATCGGCGTTTACTCGAAAACCAAACGGTCGTGGAAACACCGTGTGGCGTGTTTCCCAAAATTTTCTCTCGCCCGCGATCCCGACGGATTTCAGGAAACGCAGTATCGACGGACGCCATCGCGATGGTGAACAGATGAACGAAAGCATAGGTAAGAGAACTCTCCGCGGAGGGGCCGCGCGGAGAGGTCGAACGTGGAATGCTCGTGAAAGTCGCGAGCCATTCAGCGCGGCGAACGAACGAGTCCGCGCGGTATCTTTCGCCATTTACGCGCTCCTTATCTTCGGTCCTTTACGTTAGGTAAGAGCTCCACGCGCGTCAAGGTCTCTTTCTCGCGTAACAAGGTCGTGCAACTCTTGCCCGAAAAGAAAAAAAGCAAAAGAGGAAGCCGAGCTTAGGTGTAACGTGCCGCGTTTCGCGAGAGACACCGTGTCGCGCAGAGTTCATAACCGACGCGGACCGAGCGGGGGATCCTCGCGAAATCAATGATCGACGACGTCACGATCGAGTGGCCGATCCCCTCCCGTTACTCGATCGGCGTCGGTGGATTAAACGAAATTCCGAGTCGAGCGATCGGCGTTAATATCGACGGATAATCCCTGCCCGGGAGTCCAAGATTTGGCACGACAGAGTGTAAACAAAAGCTCATGCTCGTGGAGGGAAGGATGGTAGGTGAGGAGCGTATAACGGGGCACCGTCACGGCGCGTTAACGTTCCTCCGATGCGGTGGGGCTACCATTCCCTAGTCATTTTCCATACTTCGTCGACCAACGACGTCAGATTCGAGATATCGTTCTCGGTTTCTGTATTAAATTTCCTGACGATCGTCGTTCCCTGGGCATGATCGAGGAAAAGAATTTTCATTAGCGAATTTTATAGGTACCTGACCAGAGGGGATTGCGATGTCCGCGAAAATATGGAGATGAATCGTGAAATCGAGGGAGGTAAGAGGGAATCGAGGTAGACGGCGTAGGAAGGAAAGCACGGAAACCGATCTATCGACTCGCGTCGAGATAGGATGGAAAGAAGAGTGTTGCCGGCGGGCAGCGGTGCAGCGAGCAAGTCTAGGGCTAAATAGTCGACGATGAATCACGACTGGCTTGCGGAATTTATGGTTGGCAGGGACGATCGATGGACCGACAGGGGATCGCGACGAATGAGGCTGTGCTGCCTCGTGTCTTTTTCTATCGTCCGCGATCGGGTCGCGAGCTCTCTTCTAGTTCCGCCGACGGCACTCGCGAACTCGCTGGATTCACCGACGTCTCCCGGTAGAAGTACAAAAGTGTAACGCGAATCGAAACCAAGGTTAATTGGATTTATATGGGGCACACATTTTTTCCCTGGGAAGGAAAAGTCCGCCGAGCGGTTTGTTTGTTAATATTCGAATCTTCGCGCGAGATACGCTCGTGGAAAAAATAAGAGATTGTTTTCGTATCCACGATGCGCTTCTCTGGGACGGAGAAGGTAAGCGAACAATTCATTCGCGAACACTGATAGCTTCGCGTGTACTCGTAACGAAGCAGCGCGAAGAACAAACGAGCAGGTCCGTAATAATCTGAAACCCCGCCTACGTTTCATTGTGGGCATTCGGAACTCTTTATAAAAAAGCGAAAGGATTTCGAGTGCGTCATCGATGGGGTCTGATAATTCGTGTTGATGTTTACCAAACAAAAGCGGTGAGGCACGAATAATTTCATCTCCGATCGCATTGAAATTCAATGTTGCGCGCGAGTAATAATTATATATGAAAATGAAGTAAAAAAGACAGCTTAATTAACGCTCACCGATCGTCAGAGTCACCGTCCGTTGTTACCGCACGTTCCTTTCCCACGCTATGGTACCAGGATTTCGGTTCGTCGTTATAGTTTCGCAGAAAAGGGCACCACGCGAAAGCGAGCTAATGCTCGCGGTAATCAACGAAGATCTTGGGAGAAAACAAAAAAAAAACAAAAGACGCGCACAGATTCTAGTAGCGTAGTCGCGCGGCTTTCCACGGTCACTGGTTTCCCGGTAACGTCACTTATCCTAGGTGCAAGATCCTCGACACACTGACGGAAAGCACGCGCCCGACTGCGCCGCGATATCTCAGCAGTAGGATCATTCGCGCGAGTGCTGGATTTCTTTTTTTCAAACAGACTTCAACGTTTGTCGAGACAAGAGGAGGAGAGGATAGACAGAAAACAAAGGTGTACAGAGAAATGGGGGGGGAAAGAGAGACAGATAGAGGAGGGAAGATAGAGAAAGAAGGAGAGAAAGGGAGAAAACGGAGAGACTCGTAGCGAGGAGCGATACAGCGCGTTAGCGGTTCAAAATCTCGAAGACAAGTGCGAATCGCGCGTTCGCTATCCGCGGCCGAGACGTGGAATCGGGACCGAGCGGCGAACCTCTAGTCCCCCACCCTCGACAACGACTAACCCAGCTCTCGCATCCCCACTCCGGCTTGCCTACCTGCATACCTATTCATCGCTCGCCTACCCCTTCCACTTAACACCGCACCTCGTTTCATCTTTCTCTCCGCGCCCCGTCATTCTTTCGTTACCACTCTTTCGTAGTAACAGCTTTTCAAAAAAGGAAAGATTTCTCGCTCGAGCGAGATACGTCGAGCGCTTTGAATACTCGTTTCTAAGAAGAGTCCAACAACATTTCGCGTGCGCGCCTATTCACTCTCGGTAACGTCGGTACGCAGAAACTACTTGTTCTATCGAGTCAGCGATATCACAGTCAAATAATTAAAATACATGTTTTGGTCTATCTTTCTTATATGTATTTTAATTAATGAACCGTAGTCGGCCTAGCACTATATACAAAATTCTGCACACAAATCAGAGTTACTTAGTGGGAGGCCACGTCCACTGGTGCTCCGGAGCTTCTGTTAACAATTTCTCCCATGGCTTCCATGCTACCATGTTTTCCGCTAATGACAATTCATTTCTAGCTTGCACAATAAGTTCCTCCACTTGTCCGCAGCCTATTTTCTCTTCTAACGCCTGTACGGTCTGGTTCTGTAAAGCGCAGTACGTTATATTTCGTTGAATCGCTTGAATGGATTAAAGTATAATGGGCAACCTTTCCTTTAGCGCATCCAAACGTACCTGCTTCACCATCTCTGCCCTTTCGTTTACAAGTTTCTCCGTAGTTTGCCTGTAAGCATAATTGCTTGGGAAGTGAGTCAAGACACGCAAAATTCTCTGATAAAGTACGGTGAGGTCGCGATGAGGATGCTTCGCCACTGCCATACCCGTCAACCCTGTTGTCTGCAAAGAATAGACCACCGATGGAGCAAAGCCAACTAAAATGTACAGGGATGGATGGAAGAGTAAATTGTATAAGTACAGCTTCTTTGAGAAAGTATGGTTATAATTCAAAGGCAACTCAGTTTGGACGCGAAACTGTACTTATCGATCACGGTATCCGTTCATACTGGATTTTATTCCCCGCGTTACCTGTTTCAAAACTCCTGCCATCGTCGAAGATATTATCCAATCGATGGAAATCCGTTCATACACTCTCTCTCTGCGATTAACCTCAACAACCTTGTATAGTGTTAGCACTGGCAACTGATGACACCACTGCAGCGTCACGGTGGCGACACATCGCGGAAGATCATCGAACTAAATGGAAAAACTTCTGTACCTACATGTGTGCCAAACTAATAGTCCATCGAAATATTCACAATTTCACTATTTTTATAGAAAATAATAAATTTTATAGTGACAGATGTCTTAAATATACGTAACGTACGTAATACGCGTAATTGTACGAAGAATTATTACGACCAAAAGATCGAAATGATTGTTAAAGGTTTTGAAATTCCGATGGAGGATATAAAATGAAAACTAAGTTTTAAAGATAGAACATTTATTTGTGTTTTTCACGAATGAATCAGATTATCGGTTAGACTTGGCGACACGCTCGAGCTCGTCCTTCTTTTTGATAGCATACGAGTTGGACGAACCTTTGGCGGCATTAATGAGTTCGTCCGCTAAGCATTCTGCAATTGTTTTAATATTACGGAATGCAGCTTCCCTAGCTCCGGTACACAACAACCAAATTGCTTGGTTTACGCGTCTCAGAGGGGAGACGTCCACTGCTTGTCTCCTGACTGTACCGGCACGTCCGATACGGGTAGAATCTTCCCGAGGTCCAGAGTTGATGATGGCTGTGACGAGAACCTAGAAATGCGCACGATAGTGTGTGAAGGGTGATTGAACTGGGCAACTCGAATGAAAGCGATACTGATGTTATTGTATTAGATTAATCACCTGTAAGGGATTATCGCCCGTAAGCAGATGAATGATCTCAAACGCGTGTTTGACAATGCGAACGGCCATCAATTTCTTGCCGTTGTTTCTGCCATGCATCATGAGAGAATTCGTCAGACGCTCCACTATGGGACACTGAGCTTTACGAAACCGTTTCGCCGCATAACGGCCAGCAGAGTGTGGGAGGTACTTTGCGTTCTTCTCTTTGACGGCAATGTAATCCTGTAGCGACATATCGTTGACCTGTACATCGTCGCAGTTCCATCGGCCGAACAATTTGATTTCTGGTAATTCGGCGGAAAGTGTCACTGGTAACGTGGTCGACGTAGTGACCACTATATCATCAAACGTTTCTATGTCAGCCATGGCTAATCTGTGGAATGAAAATCGCTGATTACACCTTGATCGTCGAATCTACTTTATTTCTAACACTTCCGCGAAATGAATCGTATGGATGGAACGCGAGAAGAACCGGGCGAGTGGAAAGTTCTTCGTTATCACTATCAACCGGGAGATCGGATGTACTTTCTACGCGAGACAAATGGTTTCACGAATATTCGCGCAATGGTCAACTGGGCGCGAACAGTTTTAAACGAACGAGCTAAAGTTTACTCGTGTCAAATGTCAATGTGAACAAAAAAACTTGGTTACAAAAAAAAATAAATACAGGCAAAAATTGGTTAAACGAGAACACGGGACCCCGAGGAATGCACGTAACACCGAGAAAAATTCGTGGAGATCGCGATGATAACTGGCGCGGTTAGTTTTCCAGTCAAAACTCTCTCCCAATGCGACACCCTCTACCCTTTGTTGATACGAAATGCAAGAAAACTGGGAAAACATGTGGCCATGTGGTCACATGTACGATTCCGACAGTCTCCCGATTCACGAAATTCAACTCGTATCGTACATCCAGAATCACCAATGATCCACGGAACTTTCTAACGTCACGATGGCACTTTTCCGTTTCCGACCGGCAAGGAAATACGTCGAACGACCGAAATTCTTACCATACAACTTACGTTCACGTCTTCGTCGGAGTAAGCGTGAACAGGAAAAGGCCATGACACTAGTAGCGCCTCGGCCTGTGATTGCCGGATTTTAAACGCCCTAGTCAATCGTGTTACGCGAGGCGATAAATGTTTCAGAGAATTCGTCGATAATATCTTAATCGTCGTTTTCTGGGTATAAAAGAATTAATATTTTCCTATTCCAGCATCTCGCTATTCGTATTGATTATAGAACATTAATCTGACGAGAGTACAGCTGGTCTGAATGAGTTGCTGTTTTGACTTTGGAAGTGATCCGTAGCGGTACTCAAGGCGCAAACGGCAAAACGATTGGCTCGCGCACTGCCATTTTGTGCGCGTATTTATCATCGAGTGTGTCTAAAGTACGTGCTAGTGACGAACTTGACCGGTCTACGGTCTTGCCGGCGAACTAAATATAAACTAGGAAAGTGCGACAGTACTATAATCACGCTAACGATGGAATGGTGTTCGTGGAATCATAGTGATCGTGATTAGTATCGGCTGCCGAGTTATCCCAGTGCATCGGAGGAAGGTAAAGTTCAATTCGGCTGAGAGAGATGCCGCCACGAGAGGAATTTGAAACGACTTCCGGTGTCACGGCAGCAACAACGGTAAGAATCATCGATCATATCTTTTCTACTTATTTCGCGATATCGATCTTCCGTACGCGCATTCCAACGTAAACGTTTATAACCCACGATTGACGACGCTGATATCCTCACGTCCGAGGGTCAAATCTCGTTGGAGTAATTTCAGTGATTTTGCTTTGTATCAAAACGTGCGCTGCGAAGGTACACGAGAGTGCGATCGAAAACACGATTCACGTAATAACGCGTAACGATATTGTTACGAGACGAGAATACATTTCCTCGCTTGAAATTAAAGGATACGCCGTGTCCACAAAAGAGAAAATACTCCCGCGAAGCGAGAATACCGCACAAAAGAGTTACAATGCGGACGACGAGGGTCCGCAGTTTCTCCCTATTGTTCTCTTGATTACGTTGGTATCTCGGGCGAGTATAAACGCAATTAAGCGCGTCGCGTCATCGTTAAAGTCCCATAATTGCATTCGCGTAAAAGCAATTAAGGCTTCACTCTCAACGACGGCGAATGACGACTGGTTCGCCCTGGTCAGGGATTAACATAAATCGTTTAGAAATCCGGATTGTCGCGTTTCGCACGAGACCCGGGGAAACTGTAAATGGAACGCGTTCCGTCGATTGCCCGGAAAAAGGAAATGGGGTGGGGAAGCTACCTTTATGCTCTTTCCGACCTTCTCTTTTCTATGAAAAGGCCAGATGAAAAACTACTACTCCAATGGCATAAATCTCAATCTCTCGCGCTCCTCGCCACTCTTTCACGGAAATGTTGGCTCTTCCACATTTGTTCTTTCGCCTTTTCTTCTGGCAGCGCTCGGCACCACCGTTTTCGCCTTTGCTCTCGTTTCCAGTGTCTGGTTGCGCGTAGTTGCACGTGTTTCCCCTGATTCCCACTTCTCCTCGTCTCGAGTAAACTTAATACTCTCGTAAACCAAAGGGTCGACCGATCGCAACAAAAAAAAGAGAAAGAGTTCGAAAACGATATCCCTTTTTTTCCCCTCCGTGACACGTAGACGCTCGTCCCATTAGATTTCGTTGGGTTAAGTCGATCTGCCTCCCGCAATGAGGCATCTGACAAATTGTACGTTTATCTCGTATTTTTTGTTACCCGCTCGTATACCCAGTCCTTTTAGCGGCGCGTTATAGAAACCGTATCCCCTCGTCGAACGAAACAGCTTACACGTTCGTTCGGCCTTCTTTGTTTTTTCAATTTCGTTCGTTTATGCGTCAAAGCGATAAAACCACGGAACGTTTGTATCGTTTATTTCGCCGTTACGTTGTCAGAATTGTTGCGCCTTGGAAGAAACGTTATGACGGGAACGATGTTATTATCCGCTCAGCACCACCCGTTCCTTTTCCCTCGGTCTCTCATTATTCAATAGAACTTAACGCGCAGGAAACTCCGAATCGATACCCGGATCATTTACTCTTTCTCGAGTGAAACTGAAACGCGCGGCCTCGATCGGATTAAAACTTTACGATACGATATCTCATAATTGGCAAACCGGTGTTTAAATAAATCTAGGGAACGGTACAAACCCGCATGGTCTTCCGGACTTCATTCTCAATATCGATATCTCAATGATCCATTCAAAGTAAAACGAGTCTCACTCGAATCCAGACTCGAGGGACTAAACTAGACGCGCAAAAGAATTACGCTTTTTCCTCTCGCAACAAACATTCCTTATTACAAATTTCCCGTGCATCGACCGGGCGCCACGAGCCATCTGTTACGAACTAACGGACGAATTAGGAACGAATCGAAGGGAGTAGGGCAGCAGGGTAACGCGAAGGGACGAGAATAATCGAGGAAGAATCGGTTTGACGTTGTCGGGGAGCTCTTTTCTAACGGAGTGTTCTACTCTAATCAATGCGATTATCGAGAATGGATAATTCGATGTTATCGATTGTTCGCGCCCGAGGGATATCCGGCGACGAACGAATCTCCTTCGAGAGGAGACGATCGTGCACATCGTCGAGCCCGCTTCCGTCGTTCGTCCAGCTTCGGAGGCCGCTATCGTTGTCTCTCCTCCCCCCGCGATGTTTTCCATTCTCCTCTCTCCGTCGCGAAGGCTCTCTTTTACGCTGCTGTTCTCCGTTGCCGGAAACGCCAGCCGAGTTTCGTGCGAGATGCCTCGCTAAGATTGTAGCGCGGAGGAAACCAAGGGTCTCGTTCCGTCCCTTCTCTCCTTAGGAGCGCGGCGAAAAGTGGAAGGGCAGAGGTGCCCGAACCGGGGTTCGACCGTGGGGTGTTTCCTAGCAACTCGCCAAACCACTAGAGGGTAGTCATTCAGTGACGTAACCACGGGCCTCTGTACCTGCCGCATCGACGACAACTTTACGTACGCATTTTCCTTCCCCACCCGCTTCGCGATTAAGCCTCTACCGACTTCTCATCGAAGGTTATCCGTTCGGCAATCACGGGTAGTATACATGTTAGGGCTGAGGGGTAGCGGAAAGAAATTTATTATTTTGCGGAACAGTACAAAACTTTATTTTTCATCATTTTGGTTACAGAATATTATAGAATGTAAATTTTCTTTAGTCTTTAGAATTGTATCCTAACGTTTTTTTCAGTCTCTTATCTTTACCCCTTTCATACAAATTTACGAAGATGCTCACACCACCGCGTTCGAGGACAAACTGATTGTGAGCTCAAACTCTACTGTGTAAAATAATAGATTTCTTTCCGGTACCCCTAATATGTATATACAGTCATCGCAAGAAACACAGGTCATACATATGATCTCTCTTTCTCGACGGATACTTACCTACACCAGTAGGTAAAAATGCGTTTGTAAAACGCATCTGGATTTTTTTGTGAAATTTCTCGCGATACTACTAAAACTCATTAAAGTTACCGCGTACGAACAAATTTTGAAAGCTATCAATCTAACATAGAGTTACGAGGATTTAAAAATCGAAGAGAGGTTTCTACCCTTCGCGCTTATCTTATTAACGGAAACAGCTAAATAACAAAATGAGATTGTTGTCTATCCGAAGTTCCGACAAGTATAAATGATAAATTAAAAATAAAGACCTCGGAGCACCGACGAAAAGCTAAGAAATAAAAGTCACTCCGGGGCATCCCAATATTTCTAATTTGACCGTCACCATTTTATCGTGACATTACTAATAAAAATCACGAGCCCGTTACGCGGAAACGTATCTTATATTTTTCCCGATAGTTCTCCTATCTCGTCAACTCGCTCACACTCCGCGACGATAATACGTTATCCGAGCGCAGGGAAACTCTACTACGTGCGAGTATCTAAGAGTAACGGTTATATTGAATTTCCGTCTGCGTAACAACCCTGTCAGGCTTTTAGCGAAACGAAGAGGTGCACGGGGGTTTGAGGCCGGTAGCGACGAGGAGGGTAGTCGAGAGGGGTGTGGGGATGAGAAGGAGAGAGAGGAGGGCAGACTTCATTTCCGAGATCCTTGCAGTGTGTATACGGTATTACCAAGAGTGATTGGGAGAGGGAAAGAGTGACCGAGGGGGAGATAGAGAGATAGATGGAAGGCGGAGCGCGTTGGAGAAGGAAACTACGAGAGGAACTGAGCAAAGGGAAATGCCGAACGATAGAAAGATGGGGAAGGTGGGACGGTTATGGAATACAGTATACCGGCGTAGTCACGGCCAAAAGTTACCCACGCATCAGAATACAGCAACGTTAAGAGTGAAAAGAGAGGTCGAGAATTCTACTTCGGTGGTCAGGGTTACCGAGAAAACGGTGTCGGGGAAACCGTTTGATCCGATTTACGATCCACGGAGTTTACGGAAGCCTAAGTTCGTTCGATCCTTATCCATTTTCATTTTTCCTCGTTAGAGGTCTATCGGACTCGAGTCGCGCGTAGATCGATTTCGAGGGTGCTCCCGTTCATGGCGAGTCCGTCGTGCTCGGCTACACGAAAAATATAAAAGAGAAAAAAAAGCGTGCGGGTGGGGGTAAGTCGTAATCCTCGGGCACGGCGAACGATACGTCCGGCGCTGTCGCGGAGAGAGGGTCGATGGCGATGGTGTAGGGAGCACCGGTACAAGGGGGTTATTCACTGACTTTACTCACACCACTCCTACGCCCCTGAACTCTCTGAACCGCGAGCAGAGAGCAGGAGAGAAGAGGAGAGAAGGAGAGGAGAGAGACCGGCTGGCTGGGTGCTACGTAATACGTCCACACAGATATAGCCTACCGCCTCTCACGCTAATCGTAGTAATTAAGTCTAAGCTACGAGACTACGCCGGAGTGCCGATCTGTCCCGAATGCTTCCCCCTCCTCTCGCCCCCTTTCCGCGTAGCCCCCGCGATCGAATCTATGCGCCGACGATGAAGTGATTTACATTGAAATCGCTCCATTGATCTCGAAAGTCGAGCTCGCGCTGTAACGCCGCGAAATTTGTCACTGCCAGAATACCACCCCTCCCCAACACCCCTCGCTCTGCTAGAAAGAGAGACTCGTCGAGTTCCTCCTCCTTGCCGCCTTCTCGCTCTCGAGAAACTTTCCAACGACCGAAAAATATCGACTTATCTCTTTCGCGAAATTCGCTCTTCATTCCAGCTTCTTGTTCCCAGCGGATTCACCGCGGTGATTCTTTACCCTTCTTTCCGTTTCCCCGAGCTTTTATCCCTCTTCGATTTTCGATTCTGCCGAGAGGCAGCCCTCGCCGCCGTTTCTTTCTCTCCTCGATTTTAGTCGAGCAACGATAATGGGGAATGGAAATCCCGTCCATTGCAGTTTTCCCTTCAACGAGATCCCCCCTCTTAGTCAGAATGAAACTCCAATTTTTCTGGCTATTTCTCCGCAAGAGAATTACGCGTTCGATATAACTATTACGAGAGACGCGCGTAAATTTCTATTCTACCCGTCGTATCGCCGTTGGTTTATTTATTCCTCGAGCCTCCGTTCTTCGGGTAACGTCGTTAACGTCTCTCTTTCCACGACGCAGCTGCCGATCTCTACGTCGAGCGATCCATTACCCGTCAATTTTTCAACCTCACACCCGTACTACGGAGGGCCGAAGATCCTTCCACGGATGACCGATAAAATGATTTGGCGCAGGTGAGGGTTAGGGTTTCGGGGGCGTGGAATACCGTACATACATCGGGACGGGCGATATCGACCTGAATTTATCGGTGCTTTCCATTGGAACAAAGCTACGGTACTATTTGGGGGGGGGGGGGGGGGGGTGTTTTTTTTACAATCACAGTTCCGAACGTCCATGTCGTTTCCGCGAACACGAATTTGGACTTCGGCGTTGGAGCTTGCAAGCGCGGCTCAGGTAAAAATTTATTCACTCGTGAGAGGGGGCGAGAGAGCGGGGTAATCGGGGGAGGGGGCGAGGAAAAATGAAAGTGGCATGGAAAAAGCGAACGAGCGTCGCAGTCGAGGGGGGATCACGTGCAAAAAGAAACGTTAAATACATTTCGGACGTTTGTATAGAGCAATTAGTATTTATAACAAGGGTAGACGCGGTGGGAAGCGAGTTTGGACCCGGGGGAAAATTCACCCCAAGCAGCGGGAATGAAAGTACGAGATCGGCGCGGGGTAGGGGTAAAGATAGAAGCGAAACAAGAGAGCTGGGGAAAGCAAGTGAAAAGAGAGTTAGGCGAGGGGTTGACGAGACCACATGCCGCGAAGACTCAACCCCCCGCTCACCCCCTTTTTACCCCGCCGACGTTGAAACGTGACGAGATTCTCGAGTAAGACGTTCTTGCTCTCTTGCCTACACTCCTTCGTCCTCTTTATTTTTTTTTTCTTATCTTTTACCGTCCTTCCTCCATTTTATCCCTCGCCGAAAAACTTCCCGAACTCACCGCGCGGTGGGATCTCTCATTTTTCCCGCGATAACGACGGGACACGGGGAGCGTACACGCTGGATGCGTTTCCTTCGGTCTTGCACCTTTCGCTGGATCGTAAAAATCTTTAATGCTTCTCCCCCGCGTCGAATCGCGGGAATCCATTCGTTACGCCGAGCGCTCATTGAGAGGCGGGTGACACGGAATAGCGCGGCACAGTTTTCCGTAGACAATTATTTGAAATTGGACGAAGCGTGTCGCTCGGTCGATAGAAAAGTCACGCGATGCGAAATGAACGATCTCGCGGTGAAGGTATTTTAAAATAACGCATTCGAACAGTATTTTCATTGGGATAGCAAATATGCAAAAATTACCCCTCTGCATTCGCATTTTGTTTGATCTAGGCCAGCTTGTATTAATTTCAGGTGCTTTTCAGGGTTCATAGTCGAAACGTAACCCTTTGCACTCGAAGCCATCCTCAATTGACTTCAAATGTCCTCGTACAGGGGACATCCAAGTACAAAGGGTTCAAATTCAAATAAATTGTATTTTTACTGTTTTTGTATCGCTTTTCAAAAATAGGGAACATCAATGACGTCGAGTCATCGGTTCTCTCTCTCTGTGCACTTGCTCTATCGGTGTTCGACAACAAAGCATTGGAATCCTTGCCGTACTCCGAGATGATAACATTCGCGGTATGGGAGTCGCGAGGTGTGTTCGAAATATCGTATCCAGACCATAACCGAACGCAAACATTGATGACAGATTTAAGATTCCGGCTCTTCGCGTACAATGCCCTTTAGAAAAGGCCTAGGCCACCCAATGCGTCGAGCGTAATGTGAGCGACACCTTTAAAAAATATCTGTCGCTAACAAATCTGCACGTGGTTTAAACAGATTCAAAGAATTATTTGAGGAAATCTTGTCTGCAGTATGTATTTAACATGATAAATGATAAAAATAATAAGTAGGACATAGCACATAGTCAGTTTACAAGTTTGACATTTTGGCAACATAATGTCGGATTACGAGTGGAAATCCGAAATGAGTTTGGCGGCATAATGTTAACGCTCGAGTGCAAATGGTTAACTTTCTTTGCCTGACGCGTAAGGATTTCAATTATAACGTATTATGTTACTAACGTAATATTATGCTTCTCACTACTGCGAGATTACCGTTTCGATAATGATATTAACGTTTTACGTACCGCCGACGAACAACGAAGACCGATTTACTCGGAACTGGTTCAAAATCAGACCATTTATAAGCTGCCGGGAGAAGAAGTGACGGCGGTAAGGGCCTATTTATCGGCTCGCGGTAGGTAAAGCGTCAAGAAGCGGGACAGAGCC
Source organism: Pemphredon lugubris (assembly GCA_933228935.1). Taxonomy (NCBI): domain Eukaryota; kingdom Metazoa; phylum Arthropoda; class Insecta; order Hymenoptera; family Crabronidae; genus Pemphredon; species Pemphredon lugubris. The sequence goes on along the minus strand of OW121819.1, from coordinate 38,465,983 downwards.
AAAGTACAGAGGTCCGCGGGAATATACGCGGACGTTGCATTTCTTGAGCAGTTTTCTGTGTGACGTTTGTGCAGGTTAACGTTAATTTAAGGGAGCGGTAAGGCGAGATTTGATAACGATACGCCAAGTGTGCGTAAAATTTGAGTACAAAACGGCGGACGAACTGTATTCGAATCCTGTTCCGAAGTTAAATCTAAAATGAGCGAATACGTTCTGGATTTAGGTTCATTTAAACCTTCGCTGGAGTTATTTTTTTCACGGATTTCCGGAATTTTTAAATAAAATTATGTTGACAAATATCGTCAAATAAACGACGCCGTGTTTTCATTTTCCGGTTCAAAGGCCGCCGCTTTACCATTGTTACGTACATTTTATTGTTCCCCATTAGTTGTCAATTAAAGTATGCACGGCTGCAAAGAAAAACGCTGCGCGTCACAATTAAAAAAAAATTAGACTACCCGTTTATCTGTAAAATACAGGAATCAGAAAAATGGAAAATACATTTTATACGTCAAACGAAATAATATTACTCGAGCAAAGTCTAATAAGATGAATTCGTGTTTAGCTCTTCCGGGTTGTACTAAAAATAACATCAAACACGCTGCATCATATCGATGACCATAGTCACCCGTTAAAATTCCGCATCGATTCGCAGCTTTCAGCGAACAACTTAACGCGTTAAATTGTAATCCTTTATCCTTCACGGGTAATTCTCCTTATAACCACAGATACGTACAGTTGTGTTTTTCCTACGAATAGTCCTCGCCCGTAAATGGTAAAAATTTCCCCACCGATATGGAATCGCGAGAGACGTAAAATTTCTAACGCGCGATAAAACTATAGGGCGAACGATTTCACGGAAGAAATCCTATCGACCGAGGAGCATTAAGAGTTTGTCGGTCGAGCATTGCACCCGATGCGGAAAGTCATTAGAATTTATACCTGCAACGGATTAGCACTAGGTCATTACGGGACGCGTCATTTTGACGCATTCGAGTTTCATGAGGAAAATTAGAGACACCGTTTACATTTTCTTTATACCACTTGTACTGACGTTCATCCGTTTAACATGATAAAGATATGAGACATCTATTTTGAAAGTGACCTGTCAATTTTTTTGACTCTAGTAACCTGTATGTACAACTTGAAGTTTCCTGTCATAAAAGAAATTTAAAAAAATTTGACAGATGACTTTCAAAATAGACGATTCATATGTCAAAATTCATTTTCTTCAAAGCTGTCTAATTATCAGATTTTCTATGTGGAGTATTCTATGTGGTCAAATTGAAGCGTATCCGTAGTGTCTGTAAACATACTGTTAAATCTAATAAGTACATAACGGTCTCCATGACATTACCGCGCGTGTCTCCCTGCGCCGCGTCGATTCCACTCGATTCTATTTTGCGCCGCGTTTCAATGGGGCGGCTCGCCTTATCGCGAATCGCACGCTCGAATTTCGGACACTCGAAACTCGCATGATCATCGTCAGTTTCCTGGGAAAGTTCTAAACGGAACAAACGGAACGCCGAGTAACCGTAGTTTAGATAATCGCCTCTAAACCAGAACAGAAAGATCGTTACTCCAACTGTAATAGCGTTTAACTGCGCTCGCGCGCCACATGCTCCAGCGGTGAAAAGGGCACGGAAGATATTTACGTAGCGCGAACGTCGGGATAGAAGTTGGCAAACGTTGAATCGAAACCGAGCCGACATTTTTCTTTTTCTGCTCTTCTCTTGTCTCTCGCTTTTTTTTTTTTTAACGTCGAACAACGCGTCCCCCTTCGGTTCCGTCGCACGCCTACCGAATTCACCTTTTATCCTACCGCCATGGAATCCTGCCGGCACGCTTCGTGAAGTTCTGACGATAATTATTAGCGTCGGGTAACAGTCCCTCGTACACCTGTCGCGCACAGGTAAATAACGATACAAAGAATGAAAACGCGGAGGACGCGGGACGACGCTCGACGTAATCTGCCCTCCGTAATTGGCTACATTGTGCCCATGAATTGATATGTCATTAATATTGATTGCCTGCTAGCCGCGACTCGCGTCGATCGGGGACGTCGGTGGACCTTTGCGGGGCAAATTTCCATTCGGCCGAGAGAGGGAGCAAAATAGAGAGAGAGAGGGAGAGAGAGAGAGAGAGAGAGAACTACAAAGTGAGAGAGAGAGAGAGACAACAGGAACTTCCAATGGTAATAACAATCGGGTTTGAAAGGGACGAGCCGGGAAGGGGGCGATCATTGGGAGAGTAGAAACGAGAGACGATGGGTGATCGTTGATAGATATATCGCTACAGAGGGAGAGAGAAGCAACACGATCCAGACTTTATAATTCGTTCCGCTAAAAACTCGAATGGTCTCGATGCGACGATCATCGCGCGGAAACGGTGCCCGACAATTTGCACGGTTTTACGCGTCGGCTTCGAATCAATTATCGCGGCTCGCGGCAAACATTAATCCCCCGTCGAATCGCGGAGTTAATGCCGTGTCGTCTCGTAATTCTTCCGTACGGAAGGAGAAAACGTCGCCTTGGCGTCGATCTAGTTGAGATCGATACGCCTATAGCGTGTATCTGCAGGAGAATACGCCGACCGAAATCCTTGTTGACACGGATTCTAACATATTACGTTCGCCACGATGCCAAGAATTTATTGCTCCTTTCCGCGGGGGGGGGGGAAGCTTCTCTACATACACGCCAGGTTATTTGGAATACCAGTCGCCTCTTCAAACATCGAATCCCGGCGCTCCTCTCGATAGATATTTCACGGGCTTGTCCTTTAGGTAGGTAACATCCAGTCGTATGAACGCGCCGGAGGAACGGAGAGGGTTGGGACGGGAGGATAGAGGGAGAAAGAGTCATGCCGGTGCGGCAGATGGATAGATGGAAAAAGCGAGGGAGCGAGAGGGAGAGAAAGGGGGCGAAAGAAACAAGTTATAGGGGAAAAGAGCGGCTATGGAATAGAGTGGAAAAAGAGTCACGGTGCCGTGGAGGGGTGGGACGAGGACAGAGTAAAGACACGAAAGGCACGAGGCAACGGAGAGATACGATGCCGATAAGAGAGGGAAGAGTGGCGACGCGCTCCTCGTTGCCGGAGATGCCGGGAAGAGAGACAAGGACGGAAAGTTCGTCATTTTTCAGCACTGCGGCGCTCAGAATTTTAATGGTTCATCGAGGGTGGGTAGGTTACCGTGAAGAGCGGGGCGTGGGGACTAACCCTCTGCTATGCGAGACGCAATGTGCGAGAGAGAGAGAGAGAGGTGGAGAAAGGAAGATAATAAGAGTCGTGAATGAGGCCTAAACCGTGAAAGAAATAAACCCGCATATAAACATGAGTCAGTCTTTCTTTCTGTTTCTCTTACTCGCTTTGACTGGGCCCTCTTGGGTTCTGTGCACCCCCTCTTCTCTCTCTGTCTCTCTTTCTCTCTCTCTCGCTCTCGTTATTTCCTTCAAGGATTACCGTTCGTCGGTGCATCGCCGGCCGCTTAAACGCACCCGACTTACGTTTGTTAACGCTTTACGAGCTGAAGGGAAACGAGGCCCTCGAGTGGACTAGCGACTCTAAACTAGTATCTCACGTAATACGTACGTCTTTGACGGGAAATTTCTCTCTAGGTAAATAGAGTACCCGTAGCGTACACCGGGTACCTCCTTTACGCGCCCTTGCCGTAACACGATTTGACTCGCCGTAGATACGAAGACGCCAGGCACTCGCCGGTAAAAGCGCGCCTTTGACGACCGCCACGACGTTACTACGTTATTACGAATAAATTTCTCGCGTACGGCTGTAAAGAGATGTATATATATATATATATTCGATCGCGGGGCGAATCGATTTTGATACGCGTTTCGAGTGAATTTCCGGCAACCCGAGTCCTTCGAGCGCGAACATCTGCATCGGGAGATTCCGCGCTGGGAGATTCCGTCCGCGAGGATCGACAAAGCCACGCCCATCCGGATATCGATTCGTTGACAGCGTTGCTTTTCGCTCGCTCGTCGGACATACCAAATTCGAAACGCTTTCCAATCCGTGGCGTCGTCGAGAAGAATCGCCACGTACGCGTCGTATCTCCAAGTAGAAGTTGATGGGATCATCGGTAGTCCAATTATGTATATCGCGCCTCATCCCCCTCCTCCGTTTAAATATTTCTTCTCGACGGGGACACGTTTCACTCCCTCGGCCCCCTGCGTCGTCGTTTTAACTTTTTGCCCGCGGTTCGCGAGGGGCAAATCTGAGGCGAGAGCGAGGAACCGAAAGGTCGATGCGCGCGTTTGGCCGAGAGCGATCGCCGTTGCCAGAGAGTACGTTTGCCCGCTTATGACGGATTACGTTGCATACGCTCGTACGTCCCGGGGGCGTACGTGTGTACGTTACGCGCTGGGAACCTGGAAATGCTGGTGGGCTCTCTCGGGCGAGCAGAATTGAAGGGAGGTGGAGGAGGAGGAGGAGGGAAAAAGGGGGGAATAAAGAGCGAGGTGAAGAAGGGAACGCGTCGAGGGCTCCGGGAGGCGAGAGTACGCGAGGATGGGGGTTGTTTCATTGAGGGGTGTTTCATATCGACCGCCACTTGGCTCCGCCTATCAGAAACGCTGCCACCGTGCGATCTCTCTCGCTCGTGTTTCCTTCCAAATCTCATCGAATGCAAACAACGAGCTACCCTCTGCCCGCTAACCTTCACTCGATAACAATGATTACATTTCATGCGGATCAACGATATCGCTCTCTTCTCGCTTTCCCGCGGGAAAGCGTCAGAGAGACGGAACGAGTCGGGTAAAAGATACCATCACCGAGACACTTTGATCGTGATCTACTCAATCGAGCCTGGGGTTATCGCATTCTTCCCGACCGCAAAGTTAAGCGAGTCGCGCGTTTGAGACGCGACGCGACGTAGAATAGAGTAGACGCGACACGGCGTAAAGCTACTGGAGGCGGAGTACCGCGTAGGATACAGGTGAAAAACAGGGTGATGATATTAATTTTTTAGATTTGATATGATTAGGGGGGGATTCAAGGAAAATAGCACGCGTTCGCGTTAGATTTTTTATAACACCATAACGAAAGTAATAACGTTAGGCTGTCGACACTTTTTCTGTCACTCGTTATTCTTTCAAAAATTTGGCTTCGCCACTTGAAACTGCTAGGACCATAACCGGATCTATCTATTTATCCATCTTTTTTATTTCTATTCGGACCAATGGAAAATCCACGATCTCTGCATCAATAGCACCACCGTGCGCGAAATGACATTAACTAAGCTTGGTAACGAAATATAAAAAAACCGCTAGTTTTCAGTTTAAAGATAAAGTACCGACCCGTATTAAATTTAAGTCCGTTAGGTGTCGTATTTCGGAGGAAAAAAAAATGTGTGGAAAGCGCACCGAAAATGGGTCGTTTCCAAACGACTGCCCCCTTAAGGCTGCCTTGCTTTCAATGTGCGCTCAACCTTACGCTGGCGATACTCGCATACGAAACGCGAATCTTTGTGGCGAACGATGTGTTTCGGCGAATCGTGACTCATAATAGAGTTCTTCCCAACGCCCGTACCGCTCCTCCACCTATCCCCCCCCCCCCTCCCCCGCCAAACCCTTCCTCCTCGATTCAGCGGTTCTTTTACGGCCGCGCTCTGCCTATCGACGGATAGACCGGCACATTGTTCGCAAACCTGTCCGCTATTCCGAAAATCGGTCGGTTTTACGACTCTGAACCGTCGCATTCTTAATCCCGCTCGACGCGTGTTCCGCATCGTAATCCCCCGAAGAACAAACGAACACGAAATCCGGGAATAACTACGAGGGGCGAACCGTGGCGGGCCGAATCCGAGCGAACCGACCGTATCGACGGTTGTATCGTCGGGCGTTGAAACGGTAATCGAGACGGAAACGGTAGGTTAAGTCCCGTGGACGTGAACGCTCCGAGCGAATAGCCATCAACGCTCCGGCAAACGTAATTTCGATCGACGTATTTTCCGAAATTCCTATCGCACGGATAGACGGACGGTTCTCCGCCGACGAACGCTCACCCTCGAGGGAATCGTACGCACAGTTCCTTGGAGAAACTAGAACGTAATACGTTTAACGGTTAACTCCGCGTTTTACGGCTGGAACGCGGACCATCGATATCGCGAACGAGAACGCGCCCCCTTAACGCCGTATAAACGCCACGGAACGATTGTTTCGTCCGGAATAACGATTAGCGTATAAACAATGGAGCCGACCAACGGTCCCGTCTACGTATTCATAGAGATGGTGCAATTTCAGTAATTCCCCACGTAAGTTTATCTCTGGTTTCGACGTACGCGCCGTGTAACCACCGACGCTAGACGAAACGATAGTGTTTTAGCACCGGTACAGTGGTTTAGGTATAGCGATATAACGCTAGAACGGTAGGGAGAACGTAGAAATGTATGGACTGTGCCGGCGGGGGGTGACGTTCCAGTGGTCGCGTTTAGTAGACGATTCTCCTAAATACGTACATACATACACGCGCGTATCCGGAGTGTATACGTGTGTTCCAGCCCCCCTCCCGTCGCGTCTAACTCCTTGTTAATATACCGCGCGACGAGTAAATCGAATAAACGACATAATCGCTTCTCTCGCTTGCGACGCATCGGCCGCTAATTGCATCACGGGCGCAAAGAACCTAATCCGAGCTAACAGTCCTAACGCTTCGATCTCGCTACCGATCTTCGGGAGACTCGATGGAAAACGAGCCTCGGGTCTGCTGTTACGGTTAAACACGGTAAACTCTCGTACGCGAGTTGGAAAAGAAATGCGGAAGGGAGAGAGGAGGGAAGTAAACTCGGGCATCGCAAGAAAGCCGTATTCGTCGTGCCCGTATGGAGTTTGCCGCACGAATACGCGGCTATAGATACGCATTATCTTGCCGACTGGTTTCCAGCTCGTTAACATGATTTATGCCGATACGATCCGCTATGCTAATTTAACCCCCGTGCCACGAGGGAAACAAAAAAATATATATATATATATATCGCGTTGTCTCGTTCCCGATAAGCGTGGCAGGACGACGGGGGATCGATGCGTGACGGAATCGCCGCGAGGAGCGTAGGAGGGGAGGGGGCGATTGAGTAGGTAAAAGAAGTAGCCTTTAAACGGGCTAAATCGACGGACCATCGGCATCCGATAAATTATAACGTGCCGAGAGTTAATCTGGCTTACTCTCCGCTGATCGGTAAGTGCACGCGCGATAGGCGCGTGTCACGGGTACGTTTTGGTGCGTCGAGGTCGGATGATACGCAAAACACGCGAGGCCTCTCCTTTGTCGAGGAGCGTTGCGGCCAACCGATCCCCTGGCTCCTCCATTTCTTCTTCTTCTTTTTTTTTCATCGTCCCCCCGTCGGACGCCCCGAGTCTTTCGTTTCGCTATCTTTCTCTTCCCAATAACACCGACGCCGCGCAAACGCACATACACACACCCGACGAACATGCGTGCGTACGAAGCAACGCACGCTTGCCCCTTCGCTCCGCGTGCCTCTCCCTAGCTCGACAAAGTCCGTTTCGTTTATGCTCATTGTCAGTTCTCTAGCCAGTGTCTGTCCTTTATTCGCCTTCTCTGTTTTCGTTCCACTCGGTGCGCGTAGCCGTAACCCATTCTCACTGTCAGATACGCGTATTTGCGAACCTCTTTTCTACCGGGAGAGAGGGAGAGGGGGTTTGGGTTAGGGGGAACGAGAGGGAAGGTAGAATATGAATCGATGCGCTTGTATTGTCTTCCACGCTGCGAGCGACTTTCCGACTCACTCTTTTCTTTGACTCGAGCTTCGCTTCTTCGCGCGACTCGCGAACTATAGCTGAATTTTTTCCCGGCCACTCGTCTAGCCCCTTCTTCCTGAGTTTCTCCTCCTTCGCTTCGGTTTGCCCTTTTTTTTGGTCCCCCTTCTACCTCCCCCGTCGCGCTCCCCCTTGGCGTCCTTCTGTTTCCCATTTTCTTACCGCTTTTTCTGTCCCAGCGATAATATATTTGTTTCTTACGTTTGCCGTACTCGAGTCCCCTCGCCCTTGTTTCTCCTCACTTTCTATAGTCCGTGTTTCTTTTTTGTCCCCCGTCCGTAGATTGTACGTTGCACTGGAAATGCCGTGGTATAGTTTCATCCTTCCCTCGCTTTAATCATTATCGTTCGTTCTTTGTCGTATCGTACTCGCCCGGACCCTACTTTGCCGTCGTTCTCTTTTTATTCCTCGCACTCGATCTACGGCTTAACGCCACGTATGAGTGAGGAGGATAGCGAGAGAAAGAGGGAGAGAGAGGCAGAAGCCGGGACGACCGGCGACAATTCGGGGGGAAAGAAACGGACAAACTGCTCGGTGAAGTGGAAAAAGGAAGAAACTGGGGATACGGTGAATAAACGCGTAGAAGATGGTCTTTTCCATTAAAGTAAACGCAAAGTACCGCCGTTAATAGCGCGGCATACCGCTGCCAGAATAGAGGGAAATCGAGAATTTCACGCTTATTGGTCGCCCGACGAGAGATTATTTCTCTGGGCATTGGGAAACACTGCCATTTTCCCCGCTCGGCTTCCCTTTGTCATCCTCATTGGTAGGATACGTTCGTTTGTTTATTAAACGAAGGGTGTGTCTCGACGATGCGAATCGAGGGTGACGATCGAGGGTAGCAACCCTATACTTAGTCCCCGTCCAAACCGAAATGCAGTTACGTCCGGATACGAGATTTCATAGTAACCTCTGATTTGGCAAAATTGAGAATTCATTGTCCGGAGCGTATTTTCATTCGCTAGCGAACGCGTCCCATTTGTCGTCATCTCGTTGGAAGGATCGCGATCTATTTAAAAAAAACTTTTTTGAAGCATCCTTGATATATGTACTTCTCTTTTTCGAGACTTCAAACAAACCCCATTCAACGGCGGATCGGATATCCATCTCGTGTCGATACTTGTATCGCGGTGTCAAACGGAGTTACAAAATATCGGAAAAGTGTAAAACATTGACGCTTGACATTTTGTTTTTTAAACCGAGCACGATTTTTGTAACGCGGTCGGGAAAAAAGTGCAACGTTTTTGCTCGTGAAAGAAAATATACGTTTCAAGGTAGGAATCTTCAATTCTCACGAAACAGAGTTTAACAAATCGACAAGCCGACGGATCTCAATTTCTCTCTCGTGGTAAAGAGACGGATCCGATATTTTGAAACTCATACGCTTGGCGAACGAAATACGGTCAGCGAATAAAAGTATAATCCCGCGAGTCATTATTATTGGGTGCGTCCCATCGCTGCCGACCGAACGTTCCCTGGTATTCTGGTATCAAACAGAATTATGAACTCCCGCATCCTCCCGTACCTCGTCGCAACTGTACCAGAAATCGAATCGATGCACCCATAAAGGAACGGTTGACATCTGCTTCGCGACTCACGATGTACGTTCGTAACAATACCCCGGAGGTGAGAGTGCCATCCGCGTGACGCAACGAGGAAGCTAATCGACCGTTTCGAAAACTCGAGCATCAAAGGTCGAGCTGAGGCAGTTTTTGCACGAGAAGCGCGCGCGAGGTGGGCTCCGATCGAAATCAAACTCACCCGTCCGATATTACTCCTTTTATTTGCGTTATCAATCCGAGAGTCGTCGCGTTATGTATATTAACGCTCGATAACGCGATGCGGTACAATGAAATCGAATACGTCGCGATACGTGCCTCACGTATCTTGACAGATTAGATAACGCGCGTACGTAGAATCACTTCGTATTTCGTACATCCGCCTATCTAAATAGTCCTCGCATAGGTACGCCTTTAACGCGTCGATCGGCATGTCGTCAGCAGTTCCGGTGACACCCATTGTCACTTTCATAATCCTAATATCGATATTAAGAATAATGATCGCCCGTAACCGTAGTACCGAAGCTCGCGCGTCACCGAAATTCGGGTGACGCGGCGATCGACGCATCGAATGTCGTATCGTCGAGAGAAAAAAAAAGAATACACGGAGTAGCTCCGTAAGCGGAGTAGGTTTTAAAGAATCGCGAGGGACGAGATACGAACCGAGGCAAGACCTCTCTTTCGCTCTCGCTCCTCCCTCTCCCTCTCCCAGTCACTTGTCAAAGAGGATTTTGCCGTTAGTTTTGACTCGGGCCTTTAAAAAGACAAGCTCCTCTAAAGCTATTATTAATGGGACGGGGAAGCTGCCTCTGTCCGTTTGCTCTTAACCACGAACCACGTCGTATGGTTCATTATGGGAACTAAGAGTCGTTGAGGAGTAAAAGAGACAGTACGGCTGGTACACGGGAGGGTGGAAGGGAATGGTGGAGAGAACAAGAGATGGGCGGGAGGGTGAGACGGGAGCGGAGGGAGAACGAAAATGTGTAGTATCGTCGACAGAAGGGGCCCGCGAGAGTGTGCGTTACGAAACCACCAAGGATCAAAGTTGGCGTGCAACGTTAAGCTGTATTTTGTACGGCACGCGTATTTGTAAACTCCCGCATACGCGCCGCGGCAAAGCGGATACATGGAAGTATGTTTTTTCCCTTTTTTTATAATCACGAGAATATTCTTCATGTCCCCTTTTTCGCGTTTTAAAATCCACGATATTACGAACCACCGATGCGCGTTCCCTTTCCCGCGATTGCGATAAAACCAAATTCGTGGCGTACGTTTAAAAGTAAAGAGGCGACGCTCAAAGAAAATCCACGGTTCCCTTAAACGAGCTTACTTTCGTTCTTTTTCTCCCTTGCTTTTATTCGGCATTATTTGTCACCGGCGAATGCTCGCTGCTTCCGCTGCTAATGCTCCGGGTAAAAGATCGCGTGCGAGACGGAGAGGGCACGGCGGAGAGGAGGATGGAGTATAATACAGAGGCGGAAAGGACGAGAAAGAAGGAGAAAGAGGAAGAAGAGTTTTGTCTCGATGCTCGGTGCCGGCGGGCAAGGCAGCTTTTCGAGAGGTAGTCGAAGAAAGAAAGAGAGGGGGGGGGGGCAGAGTAAGAGAGGGAAGGAAGGTTTCGTAGCTCCTTCGTGCTCCTTCGTGCTCCTTCGTACTTCTTCAAGCTCCTTCGGCTTCTTTTCTTCTTTCCGGGTTTTGCCACGCTCACCGTGACACCACACGGCCTTCGGTGGAAAACGACGGAGGACGCCTGTGCAGAACCCTCGCCCTGCTTCTAACGGTTGGCCAGCGCCGGAAATGACGACCGAGAGCCCCTCGGTTTTCCGTCCCGCCGGGCTACCGACGTTACTTTATTTTCTCCTTTCCGCTTTCCCCTTGCTCTTACCCGGACTCCAGGATTCCATTATTTGCCCCGTCGATCGCGACGCCGGTAGTGGCGTTACTCGCGAAACGCGATCAACCTTGCCGCCGTGTCCACACGGTGCGAATATAACGTACATTTTTCACGCGGAAGGTTTTGCTCCGTGGAATCTCACGAAGGAAATTATTCTCTGAAAAATATTCGAGGGAAACGTTTCTACGGAAGAGATACGAGGATTTGGAATTTTTTCTCAGCCAGACCTTCGTTAAAAACGATAATACAGTCTTCCGTTCTAATCTCAGTGGCAGTTGGGAGTTTCTGTGGATGGAACTTTAAAGGCGCAACCCATCGACGAAACATTATCTCCAATATTTTCGACTCTATGCCCGTGGAAACGACACGGGCGCCCGGAGTAATTGGTACGGCTCTGCCACGAGTCGAGCCGAACCCAACCGAGGCTGACCGATCTCGGTGGAGGCCCGTAGCCATGTGTTGCGGTCTGCCGTGAGTGCTTTCTGACAAGGGAGGTGCGGTGTCTGCGTTTTTTCTCTGCTCGTCGCAAAACTAGAAAGCCGCGATTTCCCGTGATAGTCGTAGGTGCCACAGAAAAGTGTGCGTCGTGGCATCGGGACGAAACATAGACGAGATTTCGGGTGTGCCCGGGCAACGAAGGGAAGAAAGTGCGTGTATTTCTCGCGGCGTCGGGCCGAACGGGACGACACGACGACGACGACACGACAACGGAGTGTGTGTGCGTGCGCGTGTGAGAGATAGAAAGAACGAGCGAGGGAGAGAGAGAGAGAGGAGAGCTCGGACAGCTCAGCTTCGTCGTCTGTTCTATGGTACGGGAGACTACGTTTCCTCGGTGTGTGTCTCTGCGAGGAGAGTGGGCGAGAGCGAGACCAACAACACTGTTTCGGCGAAGAGTTAAAGTCCGATAGAAGTCGAAGCGGGAGGGAGTGAGAGAGAGAGAGATAGAGAGGCAAGGAGGTGGCACCGTGTACGAGCCTAAGAGACAAGAGAGAACTCAGTAGAGATAGCCTTATCCACGATAGCTGCCGGATAAAGACGCGCTAGGGTGCTGCTTGCGCGCTTCTTTTTTCCCCCTTTTCCTCTCTTTCTCGATCTCCCAGGCTCTGTTTCGGAACGCGCGCGAGTGTCTGTGCGCGAGTGTAGCTACACCTCTGTGTATAGGGTGAGCGCGCGCGCGCCCGCTCGCTCGTCCCATGTTGCTGGTATATTACTTGTGACGTGTTCCGCGTGTGTTCGTGTTTCCCGGCCGTATGCGAGTGCTGGCCGTGCGTATCTGTCGTTCGTAATTCGAACGAGACGACGGGAAAGAGAGACAGGCCGAGAGAAAGAGCGAGAAAAGATCTCCGCGAAGCTGCAGTCGACGACGACAACGACGCATCTCCTAACCCGGGATGTACGCGACGACGTAGTCGATTCTCCACCTCGAGACGGTTCCTCTTGGTCGCACCGAAAGGATTCCTGCGGCGTCCGCGTCGCGCTTGGTGGATGGTGATCCGTATGCTCGTTCCCTGTGTCGCGTGTACGTGTTTACCGGGTGTGACGGAAAGTGGTGCGCGCACGGTACACACGCCGAAAGATAAAGAGGAACGCAGAGGAGAGTGAGAGAGGAGGAAGAAGTAGAGAGAGGATCGACGGAAGAGAATACGCGTTAGAGAAATAGAGACGCAGCGGGAGGGAGGGAGAGAGAGAGAGAGAGAGAGAGAGAGAGAGAGAGAGAGAGAGAGAGAGAGAGAGAGAGAGAGCACTAACGCGTGCGAGGGAGAAAGAGAGCTAACGACGGAAGGTGGGCAGGCATCGTCGGTTGATTACCGCCGGAGGAACAAGGGTGACGGTGTAAATATGCCGTCGGCGTGGAATAACATAATATTCGATCGCTGAAACGCCTCGTCGCAGAAACGAGACGCACGAATACACGCGAGTGCGTTTCGCTGGTACGTGCGTGGGAACAGGGTCGCGAGGTGAACTCGCAGCGCGAACCTCGTCGTCGCCCGGTACACGACGACGACGACGACGACGACGACGGCGGTGGCGTCGACGGCGCCGGAAAACTCATCGTCCTCCCCAGTGGATTACCTTGTTGGAATATACGGCCTCCATTGAATCGGGAAGCTGGGAGCAGCGAGGGGGAGGGAAAGGTGCGCTCCTGCTCGTCGACACGCGCACGATGGTAAGAGACGCCAATATACTTTCGTTAAGCCAATTCACGACACAACGTCGCGTCGTCATCGTCCGTCGCGCATACGTGCACTCGACTTTTCTCCGTGTGCGTGCGCGCGCGCCACAGCTCGTGGGTAAAAGCGAGCGCGATAGGCCCTCTTTCGCGTACGTGTACCACGTACACGCACACATTTTAACCACTTAGCCGTGGCAGCTTGCTTCTCTTCGTAGCCTATACACACGAGGACGCGCGTCTTGCTCGTACGCGTCAATTACGCGCCATCCCTTTGCTTCTCTTTTTTTTTACCATGCGTTAGTCACAACTTCTGCCGTTGCGGGAGTTCTTTTTTTTTTTAAGTAGTTTTAACTATGGTAGCACTTGGGTCTTCGTTGCCTACGGTGAAATATCGCTGAAGTCCAAAGTTCCAATTGTTAACCCATTAACGGCCATTGGCATACACGTAGATCACTGCATATAAATAATTGTAAACAATAAAGTTATATTTTTGATATTTATTACATATATGGTAGTATGTTTTACAATAATAACGTAATAATAACAGTGTTAAAAAAACAATTGAATTTACTGAACTATGCATTTTTCGCCGTGGGCGTTAATTGGTTAAGAGCGCGCAACCCGGGCTTTCGCTTTGCAATGTATAGTCGTCGTAACGAGATACATTGTTTTTTCCCAATGCGATTGTTACCTCGAATTATCTACTACCCCCAACCACACCTCTTTCACTCAGAACTTTCCAACGTAGGTCTGATATCATATATGTTTCGTCTCGGGCTCGTTTCACGATCCCTCTTTACTTTAGATCTTTTCGTGCAGAATTTGTACGCGTACCTTTGCCCCTCGAGCATTGCGAAAAAGTGAGCTGACGCGCGACTGGTACGACACGCTACGCAAATAGCGCATTACAATTCGCGTAGTGAGTGAGAACAGAGGGAGACAGAGAGAGAGAGAGGGAGAGAAAGAGAAATCGATGACGATTCGCCGCATTTTTTTTAGCCCGGTGAACTTGGATTAATTGTCGCGGTTTTAATCTCGGCCTCGACAAAAGATTTTTGCTTGCGCGTCGTGCTCTTCTGATATTTTAGCGAACGAGTCGCGCAATGTGACACAATGCGCAGTTTATGGCAGGATGGTACTCGTCGCCGCAGGCATCGCGTTTCACCAGCGACAGCACGTCGCATCGAGTTCGATCGTGTGCAGGCTGCCCCTCTCGAAAAAAGGGAGAGAGGTAAAAAAAAAGATGCTCACGCGAAGAACCGTGAGAGACGGAGAGACGTTATGCAAATACAAAAGCGCGAGATAATTTTCTGTCTACGGAAGCGTGCGGCACCGTTGCGCGCAAACACTTTTTTTCCCCCCTCTCCCTGTTTCACGTTTTCTCGCGGAACGATTACAAATTTAAAGCCACGATAGAGGTATACAAACGCGCACGGACGAAAAGACGACGGTTTGACAAAAAAAAAATCTGACTGCAACCTCGACATATTTTTCGACGGTTTTACCGATTAGTCGTTCTTTTGTTTTTGTAACATTTCCTCTTTTCTTTTTATTTCGGTGCCGAGGATAAACCGTGGCCTCGTTCCCCTCGTCGTGTAGATTTTTTTTTTCGTTTTAATCGTTGCTCACATTTAAATTATAGCGTCACGGACCGTTAAACGAAAATAAAATGTCAAATTTATTTTTCTTTTCCGCGAAAATTCGATGCACACCGATTCGGAGGTATTTTTTTTCCAGTCGTCGAACTTCAACGTCGAACAGCGCACTGGTATTTTAATACTGCAATTAGTATCCTACGATCTCAAACCGGATAAGATAAAACACGGTGCCGAGTTCAATTAGATATAGGATAGCGGGGCGATAATGAATCGTTTCTTTCGATTTCGCATTAAACTTCCCTTCCGGTTCTCGTACGTAGTGATAAGTTTTAAACGTCATCGGGAGGCCCGTTTCTCGTTGCCTCTTTTTATTATATATATTTTTTTTCATTACGCTAAGTGAGTCTGCCGCGCGATGCATTCGCTAGGCAATCGGTTTGAGTGCCCCCGTTCGATTTACCTCGTGAGCTCTGTGTCGTATCGACATTGAAAATCGAACGGCGAGTCGTTCGATTTCCCCTTTTCTCCTCTCCCCCTTTCCTAACGCCGACCTGACACCCGTGCTTTTGTCTCTTCCATTGTGTCCCGTTCGACGTAATCGTAATTACGGCGGGAGATAGAAACGAGGTCGATCGTCCAACGATCGAGCTCGTTATCTTTTTTTCTCTCCCCCTCTCTCTCTCTCTCTCTCTCTCATTTCCCCCTTTAAAGACAAGAAACGAGCGTTGCGTAAGCTTGAACTATCCGCGAACCCGTTTATTCCAATGCGTCGTTAAAGCTTCGCGATTTCTTGCAAATTTCACGCTCTGGCATTATTTATTGTACCCGTAACGCGAATCGATGTCCCCGCCGTTATTCGTTGAGCAACGATTCTCTCGATCGTAGAGAATCGATTAAAGAATCGGTGGCGGGCCGTACGCACCGTGCAATCGCGACGCTCCACTGAATTCGTGCTCAAAGAGACTCCCATCGCTAACGAAGCGATTCAATTTCAATTAATTAACTTGACTGGCGCTAAACGACAAACGTTTTGCCCGGAAGTGGTGAGCGCGCATGTACCTAGGTACCGCGATACGATCGGCCATTGTCGGCTTCGGTACAACCTAGCGGTGAGTGAACCGAAGCGATTCTCGCGGAGAGTAATTAGCGGTCTTCGTCGGTGGGGCGTCATCGGCGTCGCGTAGTGTCGTTAACGAGCCGTTAAAACGTGCGCTCTCCTCTCGAATAGAAAGAGAAATCTATACCCGATCGAACGATACGGCTCGATTCGATATCGGATCGATTTACCTCTCCCGTGCTTTCCTTCGCGCGCCGACGGATGCGTGACGCTAATATCGAAATAACAAATCTCGCAACGCCCTTCTTATCTCTGGTAGTTACGTCGAATAGACGTTCCCCGCTCGCGAATTGCGATTTTCAACGTTCATCGCTAATCTCGTTTTCGCCGGATAATGTTTCCCGTCGAGCCTTTCCCGCCTTTTCCCCAGCATCGATTATCGATGCCGACGGTAAATCCTGGAGAAAAAAAAGTCTTTCGGAGGGAAAACCGTTAAGCTTGTATCCCGCGGATTAGTAGGTCCGCGTGCAAGAACGAGCGAGATAAATCTCGCTAGCTTTACACCGTCCGCTCTTTCAGCCGGCTATGGAACGACTGTATTAAAATACCCTCGCTGCGGACCAAATATTTAACCGACGTTCAATCTGCCGCTGCTATTTTACCCCCGTATTTACATTTCTGTTTAACAAATTTTTTTTTCGCGTTTTTAATTTACCTCCCATCCGGTAGCCGATGCTTCGATTTTCATCGAGTACCCTCGAACGGGGGTATCATTATTATTAGACTGCTGGGAGGAACGAGAAACTTAATCAATTAGCTGTTGCGACCTCTTTGAAAAGTGTGCACTTAAATTGTGACGCAAAGATGAAGCGATGACGAGCATATTATATTTAATGAACATATTTGAATAGTTCGTGGCTCGGATTAATGAGGAAAAAATACAGATACCATTTTCGCGTTCCCTCTTTAAAAATATCTCCACGAAATTTAGGAATACATTTTAGGATACACTAACATTTTTATTTATACAGCGAATGGTAATTACCTTTTTGTATGACGAGTATACTTGTAGCGCAAAATATTGCCATTTCTGCGTGAGGAGTATACTCGTCAATAACAGCCAAGTGGTCAAATAGTCTAAAAACATTCGTACACGGTGAACTAAATGTTTATCTGTCCTGGGATTAGATTCCTTAGGGACACTGGGATTAATTACGAGTATGGCTTAAACGTTAATGCTAAGTACCAACGACAGATGGCTTAACTTAACGACCGGTATACGTAATTAGAATTAATATTACGTTACGCCGTTCGAGTAAATTGCAAGCTTTACCTTAAAAGAAAGGAGCGAGTCTGATTCAACTACGCTGGGTAGAAGCGTATCTCAGAGATTACTGGCAGTTACTGAAAAAGATTTTAAGAAGGCAGAAGTGCGATAATGCGGTAAGATTGAGCATAGTTGATGGCCCTTGAGGAGCTGTAATTGGCTTAAACATTTCAAACGAGCGCTCCCGGATGCCCGAATTCGTAATCTTACGCGTAAGAGCGCCTACTTCTGCATTTACCAACTATAAAACTTTGTAGTATTAAGGGACACGTCACAGACCTAATAAATTTTCTTTCTCTCTTCCTCGATACCGGATCTTGTTTTCACGACACGAATCGTCTTTCTAAAACTGCCCCTTTGTACGTACATTAAGAATTGTGTGCGTACCGGTTATGCTTCTAGGAACGCGCGTCCTCTCCTCGCGTCAGTCGAATGTTCAACTCGTCGAGCCACCCGAGTGACTAACGTAAGAACGACGAGAGGAGGAGGAGCGTTTTATCTAAATAGGTAGTATCCATAGAGTAGGGCTCTCGATGTCCTACGCGAGAGACGCGACGCGACGCGTACTTACGCGCTCGCTGTGAGTCCTCGTCCACGATATCGTCGATGGCGGATCGAGAAAACAATTATGAAAATGCACTTTGTCTTAATTAGGGTGACCGATACGTACATCGTTGCAATTTGCGAGCGATTAAATACCCGACTTTAGACACTTAGCGCGGTCATCGAATGACCGCCGGGTCAGCTGCGATAACCCCTCGTCCGATAAAACTGTCTCCCTTTGCCACCGGTGAATTATTGTTGCTACTTCCATTAACGGCGTTATTAGTATCGAGTGCAGTTCTACGCACCGTGCACGCACGAGACACGCAAAATTGACCTACGTCGGTGCTCGTAAACCGGGACATCGGAGTGGCGTTTCGCTAAACGTTTTATTATTAATATTTATTATCGTACGCTTAAACGAGCATCGATACGCGACCCGTCTCGATAGGATCCAAAAATCGTTCTCCCCGTTATCGACGTCTCTCGCGTGCGTTGATTTATCGGGCTTCGCGTAAATCGAGACCCGAACGATAAATTTTTACGTTAACGTCCGGACGTCATGTAAATTTGAAGTCGCGCACCGAAATACCGATAGCTTTTTAGTCTTATTTTATTTTCGGTCGCAACGTGGCCAGAAATAAAAAAAAGGATAAAAAAATCGGATTATAGAGGATTATATATTTGCTTTACCGTCGTGTCATTCCAGGAAAAGTTTTGCGCAATTCAGAATTGACGATTTCGAGTTACGTGTATTAATCAAGAAAGTAAAAATGACAGTTTTAAATGATTAAGAAAAATTGTATTTTTTTTTACCGTGTCGATCTATTTTCCCGAACAACGATAAACACTGACGGAAAAGTCAATGTTGCGAATCACGCTTTGAGTCGCAATCGAGACGAGTGGGAATACCTCAGGAATGCACAGGCAGTTTAAAAAAAGGAGTCATCTTAAAAATCGATAATTTTCCCCAAGGTTAACGCGCCTCGGAATATCCGGCGAGATGTTTGATCAGGCTCCTTTGCGCTTGCACGAGCAAACGTGTTTCAGGTGTACGCGCGAGCACGAGACATCGAAGTACAGTGGCAAACGTTTTCTCCTAATTCAATTTGAAGAGCTTTCTGGAGCGCGTCCAAAGACATCCCGTATTCATGCCGCTGGAATGGTACTCGTAACTCATAACGGTACAGTCGCGATTTCCAAACAGGGCGCTCGAGGAAGCCCGTGGCACTTACCCACCGCTCTTCATCGTCGTCCTCGGCGTCGTTGCTTCGAGTATATTAAAACGCGAGAGAGTCACGGCGCGACGATGCTTCCGTGCGCAAATTTTCTATCGTTCGCGAAACTTTAATACCCTCCACTTCCCATAGTTCCCCTAGAAACCGTAACATCCGCGGAATGCGTCAAGTCGAGATAAATACGTCGGGAAGGAAGGACCTCCCGAGTTGGATTTTCTGGTTCTAGAAAATAATCTCCGGAGTGCGAGACGAAGTCGGGAGTGAGCGAAAGAGGGAGGGAGAGAGAGAAAAAAGAAGAGGAATCGTTGGGAGAGCACGGTCGTACAGGCGGTCCGGAGGTTCGCCTCTTACTTTCGACGGAGAGTGTACCCGATGAACTACGGAAGGGTATCTGGCGTAGAACGAATTGTCCGTATTTGCAGGACGCCCGAACGTCCCGATGCGACGGAATACCAGGGGACACCTTTCCTCGGCGAGGAGGCAAGAAAAAGGGGAGAACGATATTTGCAAGCGTATCGTCGCCTCGTCGCTCGGCTCCACTCGCAGATGCGACCAAATTGCGTGTTCGCATCGACGTATCCACGGTTCGAGGCGAATCTCGGCCAATATTTTCCCGGGCCAGGAATGTCGGGGTCTACGGGCAAGCACAAAATGGCTGCCAGCAGGAGCGATCGACCGTGCGTGCGTGCGAGCGAGCGAGCTAGATCTTGTTTCTCCTGCTCTGTCTCTGCCTCGCTCGCTCTTCCCCACTCCCCTCCCCCCCCCCCCTCTCCCTCTCCCTCTTCTCCTCTTTCTCTTTCTCGTTCAGCTCGCACACCACCAACTTTGCCGTCTCCGTTCCTCCCCCCTCCCTCGCGACCGTGTAGTATCTCCTTTTCTGTTCAACCTGCGATCTCATGTCCCTTTCGTCTTCTTTCCACCGCTTCTCCACGGTTCCGTCTCTCCCTATCTTCCCGACTAGCCGTCTCTCCCTCTCTCTCTTTCTCTCGTACCTCAACACGGTCGCGGGGATCGTGGTGCTGGCGTATCCGTGACGTACGCGCGTATGTACGTAAGAGCGTCTCCCTCGCGTACACGCAAGTGTATAGTTTCTCCGTCGGAATCGCTGGAACGGCGTTCCGCCGTTTCTCTCGGTTTCCGTCTTACTTCGCTCGAAAGATGCAGCGATCTATCCTGCTCCGTTACAGGGTCTCGTCGGAAGGGCGAGAATCTGTCCTCGTTACTCTAGCTACGAGGAGGCAGTGATCTATCCTATCCTAGTCGCGATCGCGTTAACGTTGGAGAGAACGAGGATCTCACTCCCCCCTCCGTCTCTTCCTCGCAGTGTTCGGTCCTAGTCGCACCCATTCTCGAGGATACGCGATTCCTTGGCTTCCACGGGCGACAGAGCTTTACCGTCTCTTCGTTTCTCCGTCTGTCTCTAGATCCTAGCGCGATCGCTAGCTACGAGGATACGCGTTGCCTCTCCTCTTCTTTCCCCTTCTGTCTACTTCTCTCTCCCTCCATATCCCCCCTCGCTCTCTCTCTCTCTCTCTCTCTCTCTCTCTCCTGGGAGGCGGAGGATGCGCACGAATCGCGCGGATGGAAAGGCATAATTACGGGGCACGGTGGTGGAGAGGCGGTGGAAGAGACAGACGGTAGATAGAGGCAGAAGCGACAACCGACGTCGACCATAGCGTTCGAATAGACATATATTGGGATGGCGCGGTATCGATGCAACGGAGACTAGCGCAACGCCACCGTACACGCTCCGTTGCGGCTCTCGCAACGTTCCGCGATGACCGCATACGTACTAATTGTGCGGTGTAACCAACCGAGCTACATTGTCTCGCATTATGGGTACACGGGGTCCTCTCTCGACGAGAAAACCGTCGGCGCGCAGGCGCGATTTCGCGACGTTACGCGCCCACGCATCCACGTCGACCGATAATCTAGCCAGCTCGTCCGTCCCGATGGGCTCGCTTCGCGATCCATGATCCATGATCGATGGAACCGCGATCCATGACACTTTATATCCACGGAGACGTTTAGTCCCGTGTAAAAACGTTGCCGTTGTCGTTGAGCGATACGGGATATCGATGATAACGCTGTCGTCGGATTTAAGTGTTCGCGTGGGTTGATCGCACACACGTCCGTGTCTATTGGACAAACTGAAGAAGTTTACCGCGCGCTTCCCTTTGAGCCCTTTTCCCCCCTCTCGCGCGTCTCGTCTCTCGCTATTCCCACGAACGGTTTTTTTCCGTTAATCTCGACGCTGGGTAACATCGTCGACAACATATTTACTCGCTACGTCGAGAGCTGCTCTTTGACGGCGCGCCAGCTATCAAATTATCTCGTTACGCCGCTTTTAAGGATTTTATTTCCAACGCGTGTGCGATCGTTGTGTCTTCTTTTGCTTTCTTTTTTGCACGCACGAACGCGTTTCCGAGGATCTTCGTAGAGCTGGGAAATTCTGGGAGTTTTCAAATTTCGGGGTCGACGACGTAAACGTCTTTTAACTCTTGTAGTATCGAACGAGGATATATGGTTGTTAGAATCACTCGCGGTAAGTGCCAACAACGATATATCTTTGCGCGTGCGATGGCGCCTTAATATTCGCAACGCGGGGGAACTTCGTCTCAAAATAAATTGGAAACTCGTTGGGAAAAATACCTCGCGGTAGGTGAAAGTAGAAGCTTCGTGCTTTAAAATGAGCCTAGACAGAATGCTCCAAAACTTTTTATCATATAAAGTTACAAAATTTTAAAAATCTGTAATTTTGTTGAATAGCGTACGTCAACTTGACTCGGTTATATTTCGTTTCGGTGCCACTTTTTCGGTTGACACTAAAAGCATAATATTCTTGATTATACGTAGAAAAAACGTTAGTAACGTTAATATTAATAACAGCAACCATTTTTGTAACCATAATATCGAAACTCACCTGTCACCCATATTTGGGTGACGCGATAATCAACGCGTTAAGTCAATTCCCAAATGAAAATTATCGCTGGCGCGACACCGGCCTAAATAGTTTATCGCGTGGTCCTCGTTAAGGCATCGTTTCGCTTTTTCTCTCGCAAGAGTCGGGTTACTTTTATTCTCACGCCGTGTCTTGGAAATCCAAGTCAGCGTTCGTCCTTGCGGTTTGTCCTCGCCGTGTCCTACGGATATCGAGATCGCGCTCGTTTATACGGGTTATAGATGAATCACGCGTCACGGTATACCGGCGAACAAGTGAAATCTCCGACAGGTAATTTATACCTTATACCGTCAGTCAGGAAAAAGGGGACGTAACTCGAAAAATGCCGATTTTGATATTTTTGCTGGAATCAGCTGGGGTTTATGAGTAACAATGTCGCTAGTGTAATATGATAAAAAAGGAGAAAAAAAACGTATTATTTATTCAGTTTATTTATGCAGTTTATTCATCTCTTATTTATAGTGAATTATTGAAACAGGGTGCTCCATTTGAAATTTTGCTGGGTTGTATCGTTCATTTTCCTTTTTAACCTAACTGAATTCTCTGCGTATTGGTTTCTATCACCAACATTTTCTCCATCATTTTTTCACTGTTATTTAAAAAGTTATGCCAATAAAAAATCGTGCACTTTTATGAGTAACGCAAGTGTAACTTGATAAAAAAACCACCAGAGTTCTATCTCTTGCGGTCTGCGAGTTATTTATATAGGGTGTCTCATTTGAAGTTTTGCACGTAATAGGGTTATATAGCTAATTTCATTTTTAATTTAATTTAAACCCTCGTATATTAGTTTCTATCATAAACTTTCTCTCCATAATTTATTACCATTATTATTATTCGAAGCAGTTTCACGATGTAAGCAAGTTCCGCACGGAACATTCTTTTCAATAACAAGTAACTCGGTATAAAAAGAAGTTACTTGATCGACCGAATATTTCAATTAAATTAGTGGATAAAACGGTTACCGTTATTTACTGGTTTTATGGACGATCACAAAATAACGCTAATGATTTTATCTATTGATTTAACAAGTAACTCGTAACATAATCGTGGGTAAAACTTCAAACGCAACACCGCGCAAACGTGAATCGAAGTTTAAGCATGCTTTTACGAAAAATCGACGATCGGGGAAAAATCCCATAGTCGTGACGGCCTTTTTCCGAGCTAACGATACCCCCGACGGTCATTCCGAGAAACTCATTCCGAGAAATCACGGTACAACGATAAACACGGTCGAACGCGGCCAAGCGAATAAATAATCAATGGCCGAAAGAGTGGAACGCGCTTTGATAATTCGATGCACGTTTACGTCTGAGTTGGAATTTACCGTGCACCGAGCGCAATTGCGGACAAATATGTTTCCCACCCCGGTCCGGGACACACATTTTGTATCGCGAGGAAAGTATAGCGTCGCGCGGAAGCTTGTCCGGATAAATCGCACGATCGCGGCGTGCCTTCCTGCCGTGGCATAATCCGACTCAATTACCGTGATCATCGGTTTCGCGTACGGGATAATGCGTGCGCGATCATTACACTTTGAATCGCTCGAGTCGCGCTATGAAATTACTCTCTTCTCGCGAGAAGGACGCGGACACACTTACCCTCGCACTAATCACACTCGCATTGTTCCTCGCAAAATGACAGAGAACGTTTTCAAGTTGACGATAAGCAAATAGTTTTAACGGGTGTGTTTCCGTTGTAATTCGGCGGGAGGGGGAGGGGGGAGGGGAGTGGTACTAAAGTTATTAGCGACGCGTAGCAATTAAGGAAAACGATGTTGTAAAATCTAGAACGAGAATGGATAATGGTACCGCCGGGGTCTATGCATGTAGCGTTTTACGATGAAAAATGATGGACAATATTGCCGCGCGAAAAGATTAGACCCCACCGCCGTCCGACGTAAAGCGGCTTCTAATTATATTTTCGTAGCTCGTGGCTTTAACGATCGTATCGAGATCACGATCCGTTCAATCTTACGTCGTTAAAGCTGTATCGATCGGACACGACCACTTTGACCTACCGGGGGCATAATTTGCACGCGAGGGGGCCATCGGAGAGGACGAAACGTTCTTGGGAACTTTTCTTTTTTTTTTTTCCTTAAACGGCTGGCCCCGGCGTCGGTAAGCTCGCGACTTTTGCCACGTAAGCAACGGCGCGCCTCACCGCTAGATCTCGTTGGCTCGTTTTTGGTCACATCGGTTAATTTCTCGTCCACGCGACGGAAGGGCGGTTTTTCGTGGTTCTTCTCTACGAGGGTGTAAATACGGCAAATCGAGCGTCAAACGAGATTAACGCGCGTCGACGACGATCGCGTAAGCGAGCCCAGTATTTTGTATTCGCAGCGAAGCCTCGGCCAAAGGGCTTAAGCTCGATGAGCTGTCGGGACATTTAGAACGACTCCTCTATTGAATCGATCTTCTCCCCCCTCTTCGTGTTTTCACGGGTCTTTTAAACGGGGGAGGGGTGGGGGTGTTGTCTGCCCACGGCGTGGAAGATATTAAATGATAATTTCGGTGCTGGGAGGAAATTACTTCATCTTCAAATTTCACAACTATATAATTACGTATCATCGTCGGCGGATTAATGCCAATCTTATATTATGTTGTATTATGACGTTGGAAGTGCATCGTGTTGCATAAGAACCGATTCAGAATTCTGGGAATTATGAATTTTTGATTAAATTAATTTACGTCACATTGCGATTGAGTATTTAGAAATGTTAGGTTGGGTCTTATTTTTAAACAGTATTACGTTGTTCAAAAATTCAGGGCGTCAGACATTTTTTTATGAAATCTATATTGTATTATGATTTGTACTTTATAAGAGCGAGTTTCATTTTTACATTGTGTGACATCCAAAGAATTCTACGTATTTTGAA
Source organism: Pemphredon lugubris (assembly GCA_933228935.1). NCBI lineage: Eukaryota > Metazoa > Arthropoda > Insecta > Hymenoptera > Crabronidae > Pemphredon > Pemphredon lugubris. The sequence continues at coordinate 38,440,967 of OW121819.1, read as the reverse complement.
TCTGTTTCTGAAATTTTGAGATATTGAAACTATTATGTCGCGTTAAGTTGGATAAAAGAAATTCTGGCGGTAACCAGATTTTGTATAAATTTATATTATTTATTATATATTTATATTAAATCTTCCGGCCACCGAAGAGGCCACGGTAATCTGTGTTATCCATCAGCGGTTATCAAATCTTTTTTCCGAACACACCGAAAACGAGTGCGTTTGATCTCCCAGGGAAAAATGTCGCATCGATGGTCGGCGATGGTCGGCGATGGTCGACGATTGTCGAACGTAACGTGCGGACGATTCGATCAGCGATGGACAGGGGGGAAAAATCGCCATCGCGGCATGAATAATGGATCGCGAATATTATAACTCGCAGAGACACAGCTGCTGTCAACGGCCAATTGCGGGCCACGGATAAAACAAATTGCCGGCCGAGTGATTGCGCGTTAATTAAGATCGCGACCTTTCGCCCGTGCTCGACCCAGCGGACGTTACGGTAGAGAGCGAAGACTTTTGCGAAAGTATTTCTTTTTGTACAACGTCACTTAAGAAATAGCTCTCGGTAAATAGGAGCGCGCTCGCAAATAATAGATTAGGACTCCGCTCGTGATTATCGTTCAACGAGGGGACTTAACGTCCCCCCGTGATTTAAGAACTTAGTGCAATTAGGATAAGGTAGATGAAGTACATTTTTTTGCGGAATGATCATTTTACTTACAAGCACTTTTGTCATTACGTCTATTTCGGCGTCGTATCGAGCTTCTTCTCGGTTGCTTTTTTGTTACCAAAGAAACCGTCGCACGTGCGCCACAGTATCGTCCCTGTACCCTCTGCCTTCCAAGTTACTTTTTATCAATTTCATCTTGAATCGCTACCGCAACGAGTGTCGAACTCCTCCACTCGCACGCTTTCCAACTACGTATCGTAATACTCAATATGCGTGGGCCCAAATAAGTTATTACCGCCCTTTCGTTTTTTATCTTGCGCGATTTACATCGTTAGGATTTCCAACCCCTCATTTGACAAGTTTAAATACTATTCACGGGGCTGCTGTAAAATTTTCTCCCTCGTCGAGCAGGCAATCCGGAGGTTCCTAGCCAAGTTACGACTTTACTTCCGAAAGTCTTTAACCCACTCGTTGACAGGACGAACGAATGCTCGGGAAAGAAAAGTGATTGCGGTGACTTTTCCGCAGTGGGGCTGGGTGGAACGAAAATTGCCAGGCATCGTAAAAGAGAGAAAGAAACTCTCCGCGCGGTCATTAAAAGAACTTTTAACGCGGCCGCTTCTTCCTCGAATCGCGACGAGGTTACATGGCCTCCTGCTAAACCGCGAGGCAAGAAACGCTCCTTTGTCTAGTTGGATAATGGCGAAACCGTAGGAAAAACGTTTGGAACGTCGAGAACATAATTCCATTTTCGAGTGGTTTCCGCGCCAGCTCGTACGTTGGATTTTACGTACTATCTTTCACCCGACGTTTTTATGTTTTTCCAGTTTCGCATTTAAGGGGAGAGATGATTGTCCTCCCGCCTCTGCGTGGAGTCCAATTTATCCTTATATATTCGTTCTTTAATATTCTGGTAATAATAGATTAAGTAAATTAATTTTTTACAGAGTAGGTTGACATTTACTCAATTATTTTGCCGAAAGAACTGTAATTTGGAGATTTCGTTTTGTCGTTTATATTTCGTTAATTACCCGCTGATAAATTCTCCACGTCACTCACATCCGAGCCACGCATTAATAACCCTAACGTTAATGTTACATAATACGTATTAAATATAAGTATCTCTAAAAACAGATGTTAATATTAATAATATTGCTGTTACACGAGTATAGTACCTAAACTCTCACGTCACCCAAATATTTGTGACACAGGGATGAACGCGTCAAGGGATCCACGCACTTCCGAATCGGATTAAAACTAAAACTCCGTGTATATCGATTTTTGAAGCGTCACGCGTCTCAATTTCGCCGCAGAATTTCTCGAACGCACCTTACCCGCTCTCGACCGAGTCTTCCCACCTGCCGTTGCTATTAAGTTACACAGGTGGGGTCGAATTACGATCGCCGAATTATTTTCTTCGTCGTATCGGTCCCGGAGTCCTCGGGGCCTCGGCGACGAGCGGGTCGATGAAATCAATCGACGTGCGAATTAATCGCACGGACGGTTCGGATTGTGCCGCGAGACCCGGAGGTTTACGTTCGCAAATAATCTCGCTAGTGTTATATCGTGCCGACGGAACATATATCCCCGTAGTTATACCGTAGAACGAGCAAACGATAAAACGTTAACGTTCGCCCAGCGATGATTTTCCTGGTACGGATAGATACTTACCGCAACTTTTACATTTTATTACCGAGGCATGAATATTTATGCAAATTCATATTTTTGTAGGAGATCGGCAAAGAAGTGGCACTCGAGCAGAAATTTGTTTCCTTATTAGGGGGTTTTATAAACTCAATTTTATTTATTTTTTTTTCTCGTCGCAAAATTTGCATTATACGTTTCACTCGAGTGACGCGGACGGGAACGAGTTATATGCCGCGCGCACGCTTCGCGTATTCGTATTACGAAATTAGCTCGGAATCGTTAAAAAGGGGGTTATTTTGCACGATCATTCGCGGTCCGTTTATTAAAATCGGTTCGGAGTCGGTATAACGAGCCCGCGTTTTGCATAAACATTCCCAGTCGGTGTATTAAAATCAGTATCGGGATCGGCGCAAGAAGCACGCGTTTTGCATAAACATTTGCGCGCTATTTATCACGCGGGAGGAATTTCTGTCTCCGAAAAATGGCGGCGAGGAATGCCGAAGTAATATACCTTCCTGAATTCGTCGCAGGGCGCGTTAATAGAGCGTAATCGAGTCTTTCCACCGCCGGAATTCGTGGAATTAACGGGAGACGGGGACACGTCCGATACCTTTTGTCTTATCTCACCCTTTGCGACATTGCCACGATCTAATTTTCCCCCACCCTTCCAGTCCAGTCCCCCCTTCCTCCATCTCGTTCGGTACCAGGGGGAGAAATACCTCTTCCGTGGCAGAAACAGCAGGACGATCATTCCAGTTCCAAGGCTTCGTAGTATAGACGATATGGACGACAGAGGAGCCCGTGGAAAGAGCCCGACTTCTGCGAGAAGCGAGAGAGGAAAGAATAGAAAAGGAATGGAAGGAGACGACGAGAGTGAGAGAAAGAAAGAGAGGCTCTGCCGGGGCAGAGGAGAACGAGGGGAAGCGAGACGGAACGAGCGGAAAAGAAGGATCGACGAGAAAGGGGAAAAAGAGACAGAGAGAGAAAGAGAGAGACGGAGCGAGGTTCTAAAGAGAGTAGGGAGGTCCATGGAGGTACAATAGAGCCAATACAGAGAGACGAAGGCGAAAGAGTCCCTCTGTCGGTGTTGAGTCTGCTCGAAGGAAGGCAGGTAGACCCGGTGTGCCTATAAAACCCCACGAACCCAACAGAGATGGAATCAACCAATACCTCCTTGCCATGAGCGTCGAATCGTTAAACCGTGTTTCACGTTGCCCAGTTTTGTTGCGGCAACGTGGAGCAGGTGTTGCGTATGAAATTCAAATTTCCATCGTTCCAGACGATCGGAACGCATTGAGAGTATCTTACGTGTATTTTATCTATAATCGATCGACGGCCGCGCCTGTCGTCGCGATTGTCGTTCAATTTCGTTCCTTCGACGTCGACGCGTATGCATCTCGAGGTAGAAACGTTTCGAGGGACGATTTCCGGTTGAAAAGCTTCTTCTCGTCCCCCCTTGACTTTCGCTCTACGTTTCCCTGATGCGATCGTCGCAAGGAGCTATTTCGAGACGTAGAATCACTCTTTACCTAAAAAACACGGGCGCCTTCCTCGCGTTCGATCGGCCGAGTCTATCGATCGAGTCTATCGATCGAAACCTGGAGAGTAGAACGAGAGACCGGTCGCGTGTGGGGTCCCCCGTCATTAACATGTTACTCGATTGATTTCGTGTCAACGTGGTACGCGATGAAGATACATCGTCCCCCCGTAGCCGTGTTCTCCCGTCGACAGTCCGACAAGATACATCGACCCGATGGTATAAGGAGGAACCACGTTCAATCGCGTAATCTTCGAAAAGTCGTCCCATCCCCGTGATTTATTTCGTCGTAGGATGAAATCGGTGGAAAGAGTGGCGCGCAACGGGGGTATCGGAGGGGAGAAAAAGTAAGAATCTCGGTTGAATAGGGTGAAACCGTCGGACGGTTCCCCGAGAGCTTACGCCAATGCTCTCTCGGTCGTATTGGTCCGAGTCGGGTGAGTCGGGTAGAGGGGAACGGCGATGGCTCAGTAAACGCCAAGCGCTCGAGCAGCGTCGATGCCGCGTCGATGCCGTGTCGAGCCATTTACCAGAGAGGAGGATCCTATCTGGAACCGGCATTAATTTCTATCGCTGATCGACGCCGTTTCAAAGTACGTAACAAAACGTGTCGGTCGGTCACGATCTTCTATCCCAGCTAGCCTCTCGTCGTTCGCGTCCTACCAGCGCGTCGAGAGTACATACGCGCATACACTGGCGCGCGTTACACGTATACGTACACGCACACCTAATAACTCCCAACGAGATTCGTCGGCTCGTAACGCGACGAAGAAAACGCGTGTGTTCCCTCCAGGTTTGCGCGTGTGCGCGCACACACGTACGTGTACTACGCGCCTCCTCCGCGAGCCTGTGTTTCCTCTTCGTGGCTCGTCGCCACCTTTTCTCACAGTCGATGCGCGTGTTGCGTGTTCGTTCATGCTGCCCCCCCCCCCCCCCCCCCCCACTCTCTCTCGCTCTTTCCCTCCGTCTTTCTCTTACCAACGTCAGGGAGCAGCGGCGCATCTCTCCTCGTGTTACGCACCACCGGCGCGTTATTATTTCCCCGAGACACCCTGCGTATCGCGAGACTGTCTCTCGACGTCGCTCACATCCTTGCGCCCTTCTCGGCTCAACTCCGCCGGGAGACGAGGACGCACGACGACGAGGGACGATCGTCTCGCGTTCGGGATAACGCTGCTTATGTTAGAGCGCGGCGTTTCTTGCCGATGTACAACGAAGGTGGGCGCAGGCGCGTCATGCAGGGTCTCGAAAACCGCCTGTTCTTTGCACTGGCACTCCGTCCCTCTCTATCTATCTCTCCCTCTCTCTCCCTCTGTTTCTCGCCATTTCTATCTCTCTCCTCCTTTGTCCCTCCCCGCTTCTCTCACCCCCCCGGTCCCCTCCTCCGTCCCGACAATCGTCGCCTGCTGGATTACCTCACGGACAAAGGATACGTAAACGGGAATATATGCTCCGGATAAACTTCATCGAGGCGCTCTCCGTACGTCTGCATACGGAGTACTATAGGTATTGTTCTTTGCCGTGCTCTCGTGCACTTGCTCGAGAGTCCTTATTGACTAACGAACGAGAGGAAGAGGGAAAGAGGGAGAGCGACGCGAGACTCATCTCTTTCCCGCATTCTCTCCGTCCTCAAGTATTTCGGTATTCTTTGACTTTCGAGCCAACGCGTCAGGAAAAAGTCACTTTGGAACTCAGCGTAGCTGAATCGTTCGCATCGTTGAAGGATAAAACGTTGGCTCTACTTTCCGAGGTCTTTCGATTTAAATCAACGTTTATCTTTCGTGCTTCTACGCGCGCTACTTCTCCCCTGCCTTTTTCTCATCAAGCATTTCTGTATTCCTTGACTTCTGATCCGGTGCGTTAGGTAAAAGTCACTTTGGATTTCAACGCGGTTGAATCGTCGTCGTCGTTGAAGGACAGAACGTGGCTTTACAAGGTGTTTGAGATTAAATCGAAATCTCTTTCTCTCTCTCTCGTTAAGCATTTCGGTCTTGTTTGACTTTTGACCCAACGAGTTAAGTAAAAGTCACTTTGAATTTCAACGTTGCTTAAAAGTCCGCATCGTTGAAGGACGGAACGAACCTTTACAAGGTGTTTGGGATTAAACCAGAATTTTTTCTCCATACTGTACGCGCTCCCCCTACCTACTCTCTCGTTAAGCATTTCGGTATTCTTTGACTTTTGTGCCGCCGCGTTAGGTAAAAGCCACTTTGGATTTTAAGGTACCTGAATCGTCCGCACGGTTGAACGTGGATTTAAGATGTGATTGAGATTATATTAAAATTTCTATCTCCTCCGTTTAGCATTTCGGTATTCTTTGACCCGTTAGCCATCGCGTTGAATAAAAATCGCTTTGAATTTCAAGTTACCGAATCTTTCGCATTGTTGAAGGAAAGAACGAGACAGTCTCTGAATAAGCCATACAAATTTTAAGTCGATTGGTCTATTAGTTCCATACATATGTCAATCGAGTAAAAAAAAAAGTTTCCGGGAAAAACGCGTCAGCAGTTTTTTGTGGTTCGAGGACTCAACCCCACTCCGAAATTTGTTTTCTCTGATAGTCGAAAGGAGGTCTCTACCAATTCCTCCAAAACAGATTTTTCTACGTATTTAAAGTGTCTCAGTTTTCACTTCTATCTAAACATAGTTTAATACAAATAACAATGTTGAAATAATAATAAGAATTGATGTTATAATCGTGTTACCAACGGATGGTTAAAATCTGCATAACTACGGAAATTCGTCGAATTCCTTTATAAAAATTTAAGAGTATACTCTGGAATACGTGAGCAGTCTATTTTGAAATTGATCTAACTCAATACTTTTTTTATATCAGGAAACTTCAAGTTGTACACGTTATTACAGTCAACAACAACAACACAAATGAACAGGTCACTCAAAATAAGCGGCTCATATTTAGAATCTGAAACTGAAAAAAAGTCGACATCTTCAGGGTACTCACCCCTTAACCATAACTCGATTTCCCGCCGTTCTTTCGATTTAATTCGCCGTTAATGAGAGTTTCCCGGCGCGATCGATCGTCCGCGCGACAGATAGATATCCGGGAAGATAATAATAGGATCAATCGCAGCCGGCACATCTGCGCCGCTGATGTGTGCAACGGTTTCGAGAGTCGCGACAAAGGGAGGCGCGAGATAGAGAGGGGGACACTCTGTTCGTATTTACATACTCGTAATAACGCGCTTATCCGGGTATCGAGAGACGATCGCGTTTCTCGGTTTCTCGTACTTCGGAGCTCGAACGAGGAGAGCGAGCGGGTACAAACTCGATTAATGGCGTACGTGTTAACACCTGCCGTGCCGTTATACCGCGACTTTTCATTAGCGTTAGCACATTTATTATGCGCGCTGATAACGTACGCTGGCGTGCAAATGTCTTTGGCCGAGAACGAGCGGAATAAAAATATAACTCGTTTAGGATCAATGAATTTACATAGTTGGAGGCAATACTGTCGCGTTACGGGGAGAATTATAGGATCGGATACGAAATTAAAATCAACGTTTGATGATAAATAATTACTTTTTAATTGTCGGATCGAAAGGATTATTAGTACTAAATGCATCGTAGAAGAAAAAGAATTACCCGATCAACGTCACGGCACAATAAGGTTACGTCAAAACATTGTTCGGTAATGTTTAAATAGGCGGGCGACGTCACGGATAGTCTTTACAAAATATCTACTATTTTAAGTAATAACGCGGCGTGTCGTAGTGTTAAAAAATTGTGTAAAAAAGTGTAGAAAATACATGAAAATAGATTTGATATGTTTACAAGCATGATGAAGCAACCAACGTCCAAGAAAAGAATTGGTGTACGGAGCTCTAACCCGTTGATCGCCCTCACGTTTGAATGACACTCGTGGCACATTAATAATAATACCCCTGATACTAATAGTAATAAAATTAATATTCTGTAACCATAGTACAAAAACTCACGTGTCACCCGAACGTGGCTGACGCGGCGGTCAACGTGTTAAACGACGGTATCTCGGTAGCGAAAACATACAACACGTGACATTTCTCCCACGGATACGTTAAACAACATTTTGATCTAAAGCTACCGTTCTGAACGTACAGCGCAAATCCACGTTAACGCATTTAAGCCCAGTGACGCACGTCGCGGAGCGTCTATTTCAAAGAACCAACGACGCACCGTTCGCGGAGCTGTCCTATGTCTCGTTGTGCCGATAAAAAAAAATGTGTCTTTCAAAGACTTTCCCGACCGGAGGACGGGCGTGTACCGTCCGTTGAAAAGCGCCGCGTGCGCCACCGGTGGCGCACCCGGCACGGAACGCGTCAACACGCGTCAGGTCGACGGAGCATGATCTTTCGAGTGCAAACGACGCGCGGCAATCGATTTTTCACGGGCTAATCAATGCCAATGATACGTCGCTTAGCTAAATTACCGGTTAGTCCGCCCCTCTCCTTCCTTGTCATCGACGAATCACGCTTCCATGTCATTAAACGCTCTCGTACTCTCGCAAAACTGGTTTATTACATAAACGCGGTATCCTCATAGTTCCTTTCTAACCGTGCGCCGGGGATACTACTCCGCGCGTATTTGTCTTCTTTATTGGACATCCGAGCGTCACGATTATCGACTCCCCACAGATTCCAAAAAACGCGATAGAAAGCAGCAGACTACGTGACGTAGCCGCGCGTGTAGTGTCACGCACGGGATGCGTTACGCATGGTGTCGCGACGCTCTCACGCCCTCCCGTTTCTGTCGAATTGCACAACGCCGGAATCAGTTTTTTTTTCTTTCATTTTGTTACATTTTTTAACGTCGATCACGCGACGTCGCTGACTGCACATTGGAAATGACGAGTCGTAGAGTATCCACGCACGTCGGTGCGTCGGTTTCCCAACAACGTTCAGAAAGAAATTTCTATTTATTTGCGAATAATTTGATTACGGTTATTATTGTGCGTTATTCCGTGGCGCGCCGTTTTTGCGCGTCTCTTCGCTCCCGGCTCGCGTTTATAACGTTTATTATGTCGGCGTATTTATCGTGCGCCCCGGTAACGCGTGTTTGATAATACTTACGAGATTGAAAACGTTATTATCGTCGAAACGAACAGGCAAGGGTCGCGTTGGACCGTGGAACGAATCTAATTACTCGAATGAGAAAGTACAGCGTGAGCCACCGGTGGTGCACGCGACACGAAACCGCGTCAGGGTTAATGACATTTATTTTTTCGCAAATTCGAGAATACCATCGATTCGCTGTCGTTCCCACGCAAACGTTGTATCTTTTCCGAGAATGACGGATGCGAGCGAAAATTTCGATTATTTTACCACGAGCCGTGAGCAAACTGAGGAGAGGGAGAGAGAGAGAGAGAGAGAGGGAGAGAGAGAGAGAGAAAGATTCCTTCGCCCCGTTTCGACGGTCCGTGGAATTGTAATTTACGAGAAAAGTTTCCTCTCCACGCCGGTATAGTTAAAGCAAGAATTTCTTTGGCCGACTATTTACTTTCAGAGTCGGACAAAAGCGTCTTTTCCCCGCGGAGACAGCTTTTGTATGGAAGGTATCGATTTTTCGTGCCCCCGAGGAGTTTACGTCGAGTCAAGCTACGCTCGACGTTTTCTTTATAAAACTACCTATTGCCTATTACGCTCTCTTGTACGCCTTAGCACCGTCTAGTTGGCGAGGAGCATCGAGTTTAGCACCGGGTTTTTATAGATCCTTCGTGTATTTATACTTAACGTAAAGACTTGGCTGTACGTAGATTTCTAAGCATTCAGCGATACCGCGGCTTGCGTCGCCCTTTATTATTCATACGATGTTGATGGTCGGCACTTTACTCGCGGCGCCTACTTTCGCTCGCGTTCCCTGTTTCCCCGCGGGCATGGAAGTACTTTTAATCTTTTATACCGGTAATCGTACGTAATCGCGCCTATAGAGGAAATATCGTCTTCGGTCACTCTATTTCCGAACGCGGGCGTTAAGACCCACTGTTCCTCGTCCGAAGATTCAAGAGCCTCGTATACGTCGGACCATTTCCCGTTCGAGCGATCGCGAACGCGGAAACTGTTATCGAAACTCTTCATGGTTTTCCCCGCTCGTTTTTCCCCCTCTCCGACGCGTTTTGCGGTGGGACGAAAGAAAAGTAAAATTTTCCAGCCGCTCTCAAGGACAGTTCTCGTTAATAAAAGTGCGCGCGTTACCGTGGTCGTCGAACGGATCGTCGTTGAAAAGTTGGAATCAGAGCCCGGCCGAGAGATACGCGCGTATAACACGAAGTTCCAGATACCCGCGCCAACTACGAACTTTCACGTCTCTCTCCATCCGCTCGACGAATTTACGTTTCTACGAATATGCATTTCGTTTCTCGCGAGAGAAGCTAACATAGCGGAGCGAGCACCTTTGGCGTTCCGACCGTTCGTTTGATTTCTCGACCATGGCGTCTCATATATCCGTCTCTTTATCGCTCTTATTCCGCGTACCCGCGCGTATTCCGTACCGCTCGCCTTGCCCGCTTAAGAAAATCGCGAATGCCGATCGGTTTCGCTTTAACGGAATTCACGAAGGAGCGTTTTGTTTTTTTTCTCTCTCTCTCAAAGCGTGCGTGCGCGCCAGTTTGCCCGCTCGAGCGACTCTCCCCGCGTGCACGCGTGCACACGTGTGCCCGCGCATATAATTTATCGCTCGCATATTGGGTTAAAGCGTTCCGAGAGCGGGGCACCGCATAATTTAACATGTCCCATTCTTTTTTGTCCGTCCGAGATTCGCGAAACGAACGTTTCGCGGAAGGGAAACGTTGCTTTATCCCGACCGTGTCTCGAGGCGAACGTTCCCGCGATCGCGTAATTAGCGCGAACTACGAGCCGGCAATTGATTTCGTCGAGGCGAGAATCCCTCCTTTTCTTTCTCCTCTCGCGAATGGAAGGTAAGGTTTCCTCCGTCTCTCCGCGGAGATTATTTCTGCTCGCTGTCGCGTGAAATCCGTTGCGCGAACTTCTGGCACAAAGTCACGGTGGCTTCTGTGAATTTTATTGCTCCTTGGCCGCGGTATAGTCGTGAAAGAGAGACGCAAGAACGGAACCGAATGTTTATGATGGAGAATGGAGATTTTGTATAAATTTCGTTAGAATACTCTCTCCCCCACCCCACCCTTTGCTTGCGCGCGTAGTTCGTTCGACGCGGGCGATTGTTTCAGCTTATTTGTGAAAAAAGAAGAGAAAAGAAAACTTCAACGCTCAACGCGACATCGCGTCGCTTCGTTTCCCTTGCCCACGTGTCGGTAATTATTGAGACAGATGTGTCAGGCCTCCCGTTCTCTCCGACGAGGAACTGGCACGACTCCTAAAACACGAAACGTCGCCTTTAATATAGCCCATAAATTATCGATCGTTCCATTTATTCCAATAACCAACTACATCAATGTACCGGGATCGATCGGTTTCGCGTTTCGGCCAAAATGGGCCGTCAGGCAAAACCGATTATCCGCGGGTATATCGGGCGACATAAAAAATTCATCACGAAGAAAGTGGCTTAATCCCGAAGAATCGGTGTACCAACACGCGCACACACATCCCCCCATCTGTACGTACACGCGTCGTTGCGTGGAATGTTTAGCGGGTTTGCCTCGGCTGACCGTGACTGGGTAGACACCGGTGTGTGTTGGTGCCACGGGCAGAAGAGTGGGGGCTGTTCACTCGTCAGGGGCGGGGGAGGGGAAAGTAGGGACGAGAGGACCGAAGGAAGGGGAAAACGTTGGCTCAGTGAGCGCCGAGCATCCGAGGCCGGTGTAGACCCGGGGACTTTTGCGCTGGATTTCTCTTTGAAAAAAAAAAAAAAAAAACGTTCCATCGAAACCGGTCGATAGGATCGACCGAAACGTTGCTCGGCGCAATGAAATCTCGCGTGTGAGGTAAATCGGGAAGAAACGAAATCGTGGTCGTCGTTATCGTCGTCGTCGCTGCCACCGTCGTCGTCGTTGTCGTTGTCGTCGTCGTCGTCGTGGCTGTCGTTACCTGCAGAATTTCACGGACGCGTATCGTCACGATTCTCCGGTGCGCGTTACGAGAGTCCCCTTTTTCTCGGGTTTCTTACTTCGGAGAGGCTCGGCCTTCTTCGTATCCCGGTGAACCGACCGATGTAGCCAGCAAGAGAGGAGGGAATACTCGGATGCACAGCGTACGTGTCTTTCGTGCTATTTATCGTGCGTGAGGTCGAGCGTGTTGTTGGTGCGTTAGGCACAACACCGGCCAGTGAGATATCAGTGATTCTTCTCTCTTTCTCGGTTTCCGTTGGAATATATAAAAAATACTGTGTGTGTGTGTGTGTGTCTGTGTGTTTATTTCCCTCCCTCGAGCGAACCTCGACGAGGAGAACGTACCAGTTTTTAACGTCACCGAAGGGTGAGGGTATTATACGTGGCCCTTTGGTTTCTGTGCCTCTCTTTTTTTTCCATCGCGAGAGGAGAGAGAAAGAGTCAGGGATTGCCGCGTGGGACAAAGGCTACGCACGCGGAGACGTCGCGTAAATGCACGCGGCGCTCTTGGGGAAGATACACGTATAACTGTATACGTGTGTAGTGTGCGCGGGATATCTATCTCTCTCCCGCGCGCGCGGGCGCGTGTTTGTGTGTTGTCGAGTGTGCGTGTATGTGTATATGTGCACGATTCGTAAGTGGAGTCGCCGGCAGTGGAGCCCCGGATTATTTATCGACCTGCACGAGGTATTGTGAGTACGTGCCAGCTACTGTTACGAGAGCGTCCCGTTAGTCGCGTTGCTAAACCAAATCGCGTGCATTAACCATGTTCGAATGTGGTAACGAGGATAGTAAAGAGCCCAATCCTCGAGTTACTATAGCTCTGCGCTTTAGCTTTGTAGCATACATTTTACGCGGTCGGCTGGTATTCCTGTAACTATACACCGCCGAATCGTAAACGGAGTATTAATTTGAACATTGCGATACGCTCGCTAATATTTGTATCGGGTACAATATTTGCGATCGATCGGCGTTTACCGACACGGCATCCGGGAGCGATTTGTGTAAACTTGGCCGCGGAACTACACGAATAGAAATTACTCTTCTCGAGCGAGCGAGGTATAAACACGGGAGAATAAATTTATTTCTTTTTTTTTTCCTTATAAATTCTAAGTCCACGCGTTGTTTTGCCCACAATACCGGAGCAAGAACGTTTTAACGCGGCAGATCGCGATAGGCATTTAACGCGAGCTCGATTAAAACAAAAAAATGGATTAAACGTCGTACAGCGTCCTCGGTACTTTACATAAGATATTATAACCATAGCCGTACTCGCAATATGCCAAACACTATCGTTTACTCGATCTAGGCGCTTTAATTAATTCTGATCATCGCGGGTCACCGATGACCCCTGTGGCGCCACTGGTAGTCGGAGTGCCGGTCACCGGTGACCCCCACGACACTCGACGCGTTAAAGGAAGATTATTGGCACGTAATATCCTTGCGGACAATCGAGAACGCGTATCTGAGCACGGGTGAACGAAATTGGAGATCGGTCGCGCGTTGATGGGCTTCCTAGTCTAGTGGACGTGACAAAGGGTCGACGCTGACAATATGTTCTTGAAGCAGCGGCAACCTTTTTGCGCTATTTAAAATATTCTAGAGTGGGTAACGAGCAGTGGCGTATATAGGCTATCATTACAGGGGGGTTATATCATTCGGAGCCAAAATATAATTCGCTCGTTTCTTCGGTTCTTCGACGTATGTTTTTTTTCCTCGTCGTAACGCCCATTCCTATAATTAATTGAAGAATCCCGCTTTTTTTTTAACCGGAAGGAGTCTGATGTTTAAGAAACGGTTATTCTTCTTCGGTTCTTCGAAAGCATTGTTGTTCACTTCCTAATTACTGTTATTTCTACAACTAATTAGAGCACTCTGGTTTTTTAAATCTGAAACGAGTCTAATACTTAAGATACGATTATTCGTACGAAAAATGTGATTTACAGCACCCTAACGCGTAAACACATTTTCCACGCCACTGTGAACGCGGATAACAGTCACGCACGATTATCGTACGTTCGAATCGTTAAATTGTATCTAGGCGCATACATAGATGGTGTGCATTTTTACGGCGCAAAAACCGTGTTGAACGCTACACGTATTTCTCGTGCACAACTATTTACATGCATTTTCCACGTCGCTAGTCAAAGTTACGACGATCGTTTGCGTCGTATTTTTCTACATTTTTTCCCCTTTATTCTTTAACGCCGTGATAAGCGTAAACGCACAGATAACGCTCGCGAATACCTCGCGGAAAATTGCAAACGGGCAATTATCCCACGGGCGATCCTCCCGTTCCTTTTTCTCCCCGCGTAGCTAACTGCGCTCAACCAATTCTTCTCCAAAACGAGAAACTCGTCGAGATAAGACATTGTTGCGCGGTACATATCATCTACGCCGAGTAGATTAAACGCGACCAGTATATTTCCGCGAACGATCGAGATTGCGAGTGACACGCTAGCGTTCGTGTCTCCTCGTTAATGCAGCTCTCAATTTAAGAATAAGCCGCCGATACGTATCGTTCCCGTCCAGCAAATTCATGCGTTACTCGAATTCGATCGTCTGTAAATCTATTCGTCCCCTCGCCTCTCTTGTTTTTTTTTGCACGATAATTCTTGAGCGCTAAACGCCGATAAGCAAAGTCTTGACGCTTTGATCAGGCCACCTTGTGTACCGATAACGATAATTAACTCTTTTCGTTCCAGACGTTCTGTCGTATCTGAATTTTATTGAATGGTAATGGATCGGTGGTGTTTACTTTGGTATTTAAATAACGGTAGAAAAGAAGCACGAGGAATGGTATAAATATTTTACAAACGATATAACCTAGGTAAAATAGAAACAATACACCGCAGTGTATTTTGGGTCTGAGAACCTTATTTACGTTGATCGAAAGATTCTAAGATCATTGTAGACGCGCAATATCTTTATCCACATTAGGATGAATTATTATAAATCAGGGACCGGTATTATTCGACGCATTTAAATATTAACAGGTGGAAGGGAGTACAGGAAATTATATGAATATTCAGTGTACAATATAAACTACTTCGTACACCATTTTACAAAAAGTGGAACATACATCATCGTGGATTTTGGGTCTGAAAATATTAATTCCTCTGATCAAAAGAATTTAAGATACGCGATATCTTTATCTGCGTTTGGATATATTATGACAAATCAGTGATCGGTATTAGTCAAAGTATATAAACGTTAAAGGTTGAAAAGCAATACGATAAACGATACAAACAACCTACGAATAGCGTTAACTACGCGAATCGCAATTTTTCAAACGGTTAAACTCGCAGTGTCGTTTACTCCGTGTCCGAAAGACTCAAGTCCCGCTAAACGCGCAATACTCGGTTGTCCGTATCGCGGTATATTGTTAGCGTGTACTTAACGCGTTATCGCTCATTTCAATAACGTTTCACAAAGTCTCGATTTGTCCTCTTTACTTCGCTCGCTCCGTTCGTACGTTCTTGGTTGGTTGGAAGCGCGAACGTGTCACGGCCAGTTTGCCGAGTAACTTTTATGACCCCATTTCCCCTTTCCGTCGAGTTACCGAATCGCACCTGACAGCTCGCGGAAGCCTCGTAGCGTGTGTCAGGTATTAAGTAAATCATTCGAGCGCGCGCATTAACGTCGCACCTTTCGATACTTTTGCGAAGAAATTTACCGCGAGTACCGTTACCATCGAACTATTATTCCTCTTTTTTTTTTTTTTTATTTCCTCGTCATTCCTCGATTTCCATGCGCTCCGCGTAATTAAGATTCTAACGAAGGCATGAATTACCATGATTTATCGGGGGCACTAGTGATGGATACGTTTACACTGTCGTTAGGCGATCAATAATTCCCATTAAGCCTTTCGGCCTTTCGTCGTTGATTGCGAATTTAATTGAATAATTTATTAGCGGTAGGCGAGAGTAGCGGTGTGAGCAGGGGTGGGTTTTGCCTTCCACGTTAACTTCTTGTACGGATAATCGTATATTTAGGTACGGTATTTAAAATATTATTACGTTTATTTATATTCACACAACAAGCTGCCCGTTATCTCTTTGTACGGATAATGGTATAGTTATTTGCGGTATCTATAATATTATTACGTTCATTTCCATTCAAAAAAATAAACAGACTATTTTCAACTCGCTTCGCTTAAACATCTGTTTATTTTTTTTTTACTATATATACACTTGCACAGTTGAAACTCCATCCCATAATGATATTCTGTTTATGCATCTAAAGTAAATCAATCCAAGGGGAAAATATCCATCCAATCTGTCGTTGTTGATAAATTATAATGAATCAACGATGGATATTATTCGAGGTATATGAACATCGATAACAAATGATAAACCGAAAACAATAATGAAGCAAACCGATCGAGCTACTCGGTAAAAGGATTCGTAACCGTTAAATCACCGCGACGATTGGCGTTCCAACGATAACGCGCTATCTTCGTTATTTCGTAGATTTCGCCTGTCTGGAACACTATGATTTAAAACACACCGGCGTAACAAGGTTACGTTCCGAGATAGCAATTCGGTCGTCCGCTCGGAAGAAACTCGCGGAAAACGTTCGCGCGACACCGCACAAACCACCCGTAAACCGCATTCCGAGTAACTCCCCGTCTCCCAAGATTTATGCTCTCCCGTCAGTTTGCACGTCGTCTAATACACGTCGACTTATTGCCGTAATTGGAAATGATAATTACAGATTAGTCGCGGGGCGAAGCGATGCGTGTACGGACGTTACTGCCCACGTATGCGTTTGTACGCGAACGGACTCTATAGGCGATACGGCTCATGGACAGTAGGCGTTTCCAGCGTCGTTATAAATCAGAGCTAAACACGCTAATTATATCGGGACGTAGTCGCGGCCAACGAAGTGATTCGCCAGGGATAGACTGGTGGGGGTTCTCAACTCGCGGGTCCACCGTCCTTTACCCGCTGCCCGTAATTTCCATTTACTTCGACTTCCATTGCCCGCGCAGGAATTAACGATGCCCCCTATTAGGCATTCACAACGATGCGTTTCCGTGGCGAACCTTTGCTTTTTCTTTTTTTTTATCCTCCCTCTGCTACGCGATGCAATTCGAAGACGGCGTTAGTTATACATTCGCGTCATGGCTCGGTCTCAAGTTTACGTTCGGCTCTTCTATTCATCGCCTCGTTCGCGCTAGAATTCTCCCCTCGTTAAATTCCCGGCTATCTCTCATCGAGAATGTAAACTCACCTGGGAATGAGAACAACCTGTCGACTATCTTTCTTCTATTGAATGAAAACCAGTTCGCGGTTGATTCTGTACCGCGTAAGAATGAACGGCGTACGTACACGCGTGGGAGAGGGGCGGCGGAGTGGAGTGATGGTAGAGAGGGTTGGGAAGGGGTTCGAGGGGGGGAGGGAGGGTGATCTAAACGTCGGATACCGGACCGCGGTAGAGCGGAGCGAGCGGAATGGCCAGTAAAATACGTCGAGGGGGATAAATATAGAGCGACGCGCGCGACTCGGGACCCGGCGCCTTCGGATATCGTACGTCGAAGCGCGATTTTGAGAACCTCACTGGCGCGGGATTTTCATTTCGTTTCATTTCAATTACCGAGCACTGCCGAGCGACACGGGACCCGTTGAATCGCAAATAAACGAGAAATCTCTACGTAACGAATGAGAACCACCGATCGTTACCCGACGGAGCGACCGCTCTTACCGCACCGAACTCCATTTGTCTTTTTCTCGGTTCGGCTTCTGTTCGACTTTAGCTCGATATCTCGCGATCGAAAATCCCCCCTCGCGTCGTTACGTTCGCATCTCCCCTTCGACGAATTCCGCTCGACGAGCTTTTGTTTACGTGTCCGCAAAAAATCAAAGCCCGCGCTTCCGGTGAATCATCTTTATCTCGAAGTCACGAACTTTTGCGACGTCGTTTAACGGCCCAAACACCGGGCGCCGTTTGGGCTCTCGAAGATGCGACGGTGACCGGTCGCTCGATAAACGAGAGTGATTTTAAAGGGAGAGGATGTGACAAATAACCTGGCCATTAAGTCGAGACACACTTTTGAGCCGGCCAAGTAGTTTCTTTTGCCTTTCGCCCGTGCGCTCGTCGTAAAGGCACGTCCGAGGCACGATGCTAATTCGTATCTGGCAAATTGGCCACGTCGTCAAACGGCGACTGCAGTTTCCGTACCGTTTGACGCGCACGGAATTATGATATCTGGCCGGGGTAATTATTAAAGGAGCGTTGCGAGTTTTACGAGTGCTTTAACCGTATCCGACGTTTTTAGGGGAAAATAATTTGAATCCGGCAATTAATCGTTCGCGTGCCGAGGAGCGCGATCGCGCAATGTTAGCTGCATTCTGTGCAATTCTTTTTTACAGAAAAAAATTATTAATGTATTACTCTATTCTAATGTGTTACCAGTATTAATATAAAGTCTACCAATTACGGTGTGATATTTACATAATCGTTCCATTAATTTCTAAATTTATACTTGTCACAATCGTTCTATTTAATGAAATTCATTATCCCTGTCCACGTAATATCGACTGGCACTGCAATATTGTACACAATTTTTTTTTACAGACAAAAATAAGTATATTGCTCCATTTCAAGGTACGCTAGTAAGGATATAAAGTCTAACGATTACGATGTAATATTTACGTAATGATTCCATTTAATGAAATTCATTATTTCTGAGTACGCAATATTAGTTGCATTGAAATATTGTATGCAACACTTTTTTTTATGGAAAAAATAAGTGGATTGCTCCATTCTAAAGTGTATTAGTAATAACATAAAGTTTACCAATCATGGTGTAACATTTACATAATCATTCTTTTTAATGGAATTCAATATTTCCACACAATATTAGTTTCATTACGTGCAATTTTTTTTATAGAAAATGGAAATAAGTATATCGCTCTACCCCGAGTTATAGTAGTGGCAATGCAAAGTGTACCGAACGCTGTGTAACATTCTTGTAATGATTTGTTTTTTAATCCAATTTAATTACCACAGTTTTATTCGGAGCCTCGTAATTTATTTAAGAAACTGCTGGGCCCACGGAGAGTTAAGAAATCCCGAGGAAGGGAAAATCGTGTATCTCGTACGTGAGCGCGTAAAGAATCGACATTAGCTGGATTCTTAATCTTCCTTTTTTTTCTTTCCTTCTTCTCTTTCGACCGGCCGAGCGTGACGTTTGTTCGAGCGTGTAACGTACCAGTCGTTAGCTCGCATCGAACGATCGATCTATTGGCCGTGACTCGGGTCCAAGCACGATTTCTTCTCCTCTCCGGGCATCGTGATTGGACTCCCGTCGATCGAGGTAACCAGCGTTAATTGAGATCGACGAAACGAGAATCGACCCACGTTGCGACGCGCCTCGCTTTCTTGTCCCCGCTAAATTTGTCAAACGCGCGTGCTCAAACTTGGCAGCCCGACGGCACGAAAACAAGCACCTCGCGTACGCGATGAGAGTAATAGTTACAAAATGTATCAACCGTGTAGACGTCGTTTCATCTCGCAATTTCCGTCCCCTTTGGAAAATCACGCTTCGACGACGCTCGTGAGGAGGCGAGCAGAGGTTAAAATTGAAAACAGACCGAGCGTATCAGCTCGACTCGTTTTTCTCGAGTGCCAGGTACGAGGGAAAAAGAGCTCGAGACGCGCGTTGAAAATATCCGTCGCTAAAGGAATACAAGAAACAATTGCGTTTCGTTCGTCGGTAAAGCAAATTTGGTCAACGAGAAAAACGAATCGATCGGCACGCTCGATTGATCTCTCATTCATGTTTTTCCCGAGCATCGCTCGGATTATCGTCGCTCGAACGATTGCGTCTTTCGTCGATCTTTGACGGCGAAACGAAGTGAATCGGTGTACGTATCTCTCCGTGGGACGTACCTTTCGCCGTGGAGTCTCGCGAGTAAGTTTTGGCAACGAGACTCTTTTGGCCCGAGAGAGAGGGTGCATTTGCGATCCATACCGAGCGATCGAGATCCAACTGGACGCCCACGTTGTTAGCATCGCGTTCGAACGTCTACGCGAGTATATCGCGTCCGGCACGAGCCAATAGGAGGGATCGAGTTACCGAGGCAAAGAAAACCACCAACCTCTTCCACCTTGTACGTTTCGCGAGTTCGAGGAAAACGAGTTTACCTGTTCGCATTGCCATCGCCAACGACGTGGGTAATGGTTGTCTTCCCGGAAGGATAACGTTCCTTCTCTCTCCCCCTCCCTTTCCGCCTCGCTCCTTCCGCCCTCTAGCTCCTTCTCTCTCCAAGACAAGTAGGAGAAATAATGGTATCCGAAAGTTGTCGTACGCCGCCTTTGCCATTGGCGAAAAGATTCTCTGGTCGGATAAATCGTTTTCCCGCCAATCGCGGTGCACCTAGGGGCTCTTCTTAAATCCTCCGAGTACATCGGGAACGTCTCGGTCAATAGTCGAGAAAGAGAGAGAGATAGAGAGCGTGAGGGGGGGGGGGCGCAGGTGTGGGAGTGCACGACGTGGAATAAAACTGCGGAAACCGTTAATCTGTTTGTACGGTGAACTACTTTCCAGTTCGCTTTTCATCTGGTCGCAATGAGTTTCCATGGCACGCTCAAGGTTCTCTAATGAGTTTGCGATCGAAGTTCTCCCGTGAGTACCTACGGAGAATACTCTCGTAACCCGCTCCGCTCCGATGTAACTCTCTTTCTCCTCGACCACCGGTCGTCGCCGTTCACCAATTACAACCCCCCGTTCGTTTCGTTGAGCGCGAATCGAATCGAACCGAAGAACCGTAACGATTGATCTTTGAAAGGCCTAAACTATTCCGTAGGCGCCTTCGACGGGACGAGTTCTGCTGAAACAAAGAAACAGTTCACTTGGACTCTCACCAAGGAAATAATGCAGTTACTCGTAAAATCGAGCGTACACTAATGTAGACGGCAGTTCGATTGGGATAATAAACAAACGCACAGATCATTGTGAGAAACAAATGCAATATATGTAATATTTGTATATTTTAGTGAAAAATTGTCAACAAGAACTAAAAATACCAAAGTATTTGATTATACTCGGGAAGAGTAGAAGAGAAAAAAAAGCGTAAAAGTACAGGTATTTTGCTGGCACAAAATTGGCACAGTCTGCATTAGTGTACGCTCAATGTTGTGAGTAACAGTATATGCGACGTCATATTCTGTCTACGACCCACGATCGGTGTAATCAAGTTTTCGCGCGTAACGCGTGAGTTTCGGCGGGGTACGTCGAAATTTATATTAAACTCGGCTCACGGAGATAAGTGTGTTCCCCGCGCGGATAAATCACCACCACCGGGTACGTGTCCGCGAGCATATTACGGTGTAATCGCAGTTTAGATATTCCTGCCGGCGTGGCGCGTTGCGCAGGTTTACAACGAGTTAACGAGCGGGCCGCGGAAAATCGTCGATGCGCGCCCCGAAGCCGTCGATTTATTCGCGAGATCTACTCGCACCGGATCGGGAGGCTTATGGAATTATGATTTCAAGGCTGGGGCTGGCGAGCACACGTGACGCCGTTGCTCCTCTCGACGGCGCTTACCGTCGCATGTTCGTTTTTACCTTCGGCGCGACGAAGGGGATAGCGACCTCATCGTCGAGATCGAATTATCGATACGATCAGTTGACGAATAGTGACTTTTGTCTGCTCCCTAGGACGGCAGATTGGCTGTCTTTTTGAATTTTTGGGCATATTTCTGTCTAGAGCAATGGTTCCCAAACTGTAGTATGCGGAAGACCACTAGTGGTACAGGAAATAAATTTAATGTCTTTTTTTTATGTATTAATGTTTGTAGCAGATCTGATATTATTTTATATTAAATTTTATATTTTGTGTAAATGATTATTTATTATCATTTTTATACGTTATTATCTCGAATCACGGAAAATTTGGCAATTTTGTTCTTTTTTTGATAAAAAAAAATCAGATACTTTAAAACTTATATTAAAATTTAGAACAGTTCTAATTTTTGGTCTGTAGTGGTACGTGGCTGTTCCGTAATAAATATAAGTGGTACGCGAAAAACCGAGTTTGGGAACCTCTGCTCTAGAGCGTCGAGAGAATGGAGGAATGGGCATGCATTCTCTAGTTCTACTTCCTTCCGCTGAGTTTTCGAGTTAAAACATTTTTTTAGATTTGTATTCTGAAGATTCCTGTGACTACTTAAATATTTTTGGCCATAAATGTGCTTGCAATGTTGTGCCAGAGTTTAACAGTCTTAATCATTTTGAAACATGAACGTTAAATGAAGAAGTACTCACTAAAATGATAAAAAGTTAGCAAGCGGAAGTGTGATTTTAGAAGACTAGCTAATTACCCGTAGCGGCTGGTTGCAACGACTCACACAGTCCGACTGTGCTATTGTTTTGATCAACGCGTGCGTCGAAACGAGTGTGTGAGTCGGTTGCTGCTAGTTGCAGCTAGTTGCAGCTAGTTGCAGCTTGGAAACCGTGCCTTTAGCTGTGAAAGCGTCGACGTGTTCACGGATTCCTCGCGTTTGATCGAACAATTATCCCGCCCGTTACAAATATCAGCGAAAACAATATCGATAAACCAGGAGTGCCCAACCTTTTTGCGTCCACTGGGCCGCATTCGAAAAAATAGTCCCTGGCCACGCATAAAATTGCAACATACTGATTTTCGTAGCGCCTGGTACTGCCGATTTTTCTCTTCGATTCGAGATCGACGCTCGTTAGCCGAGGGATACAAAGAATCGTCACCGGGACTGATATTGAATTCGTCGGTACCTAGTTTGGTTTAATTAGCATCGTTATGTATTTTTTTCGCACCGAGACAAGATTAGTGAAGTTTTAGAACAGGGGTGTCCAACCTTTTACTTTTTCTGGGCCACATACCGAGAAAAAGCATCGTTCCTACCCACATATAAAATATGTATACTAGATCCAACGATAGTCGTTGAGCAATAAAATTGGTAAATAATGTACGATGTACCTACACCCACCCTGGCGAATAAGCACAATTGCTGTAAGGTATTATTCATTAACTTCTTTTCGATCAACAACTTCTTTAAAAAATCGCATATTTTTGACGACTCCCTACAGGCGTGTACATAATAACGTCATCTCGTGACAGTTCGTTTAATAAAAAATATCACAAAGCCGCGGGAATTATAAAAAAGGAATAACTGCATGACAATTCTAATGTTTTAAAGAGTTTGCAATAAACGAGAGCTCGGCTCCAATCGAACATCGTTACGTTTATCCGCGATACTCTCAGCCTTAGCTTCCGCAAACATTACGCGCGCGTATGTAAACAACACTACATACAACGCGCGCGTACGTAAACAAGGATACGATTCAATGAGCGCGTATGTAAACAACAATGCGACGCAACGCGCGCGCACGTAAACAACGGTGGACGTCGTACCGCGCAAAGGCGCAGACGTGATATGAAATATTTCTCTTACGAGACTGGTGCGCTTCCGAAACTGGTGTCCCGCCCCGCCGGGGTGCAAAACGTCGTGACGCGAAGCAAAGTGAGTTGCAAATTGGAAAGTTAGACAGAGTTCGGGGGCGGTTAAGGGAGGAGGTGGTGGAACCGGGATACGATCGCGAGGAGAAAACGTCGGTGTCGTGGTAGCATCGAGGATAAATAGAAGCATGATAGGTACGCGGTCTAGAATGCAGCGGGCAGCATGGTGGTGGTGGTGTGTATATGTGTGTGTCCACGCGCGCGCGCGCGCGCGTTTGTGTCAGCGGATAACAGGGCCACAGGCGGCAAAGAGACGACAACGTTGTGGCAGAAACGTTCGGAGCGTAGAATGGTTGCGATGCAGCAATCGCGGGGCACTCGGCTAGAAAGGAAACAGGCTTTCGCCATTCCGCTTTCCATGATCGTTCAATTATTCAACGGACAGTCCTTCTGGCTCGCTGCGCCAGTCACGGCGGACAAGTGTAATGGAATATTAACTTGTCGTAATTTCAATTCAATTCGATGTGGCATCATCGTAACCCGGATTTACGACCCCGGGAATTCTGTCCGGGAGCGCGAGGCGCCGAGTGGCTCAATATTGCGGTTACTGGCGATTTAGCGCGGCGTCCCGAGGGAATGGGAGGAGGAAGAGTCGAAGTGATCAGGATTCTTGCTTTTTCCCGAACTCTAACAATGGCGCGTCGCGCGTTCTCCGCGGAAGCGAGCCGAATGAAAAATTGTGATTTTCAGCTATATCGTGAAACGTTATACCGTTTCCTGAAAATGCACGCTTTATGAGTTGCCACTTTTGTGGGGGGTTTGAAAGAGGGACCGAGTTCGAGGGAAACTCGAAAGTTTCCTCGGGTCGAGATTTTTATCCGTGATACGTACCACGTTGCTTCTCGAATCGCGATGGATTCGAGAGGGTAGGGAGGACCGATCGAACTTGAATCACGCGCGTAAGTTGCGGTTAATGGGAAGAGGGACGGAGAAAGAGCGAGAGAAAAGAAATAAACGGAGAATAGTTTAGTCTTTCTCACGCGTTGACCGTCTCCGTTGCCGACGAGGTTGGACCAGTGCCAAATGCCGCCGGTAAAATTAATCGTTCCCTGACACGAATTCCTCTCTAAGTGGGAATACCAATTTGTAGGCGAGGAACAAAGGTTTGGTGGAAAAAGGTGGCGGATTGGAGGGGGTAAGAGCGGGGGGGGGGGTGTTGAAGAACACACCTCCGTCATATCGAATGTACGGTTCGCGAGGCGATTATGCTACCAATGTTCTCGAGCCGTCTCTCTCTGTCTCTCTCTCTCTCTCCTTCTCTTTTCCTGTGTCTATCTCTTTTTCTCTCTCCATCTTCCTTTCCTTTTCTCAATCTAGCTCGCTCCTCCATTCCCCTCTAAGATACCGTACAATGGCACAGCCACCGATTACTGGCCGTCATCCAAGTATTCCTTCCGGAGCATCGTTCGTAAGATGAAAATCACAAAGGAGGTCGCTCGAGAAGAACGGTCCATCTAAGCGATTAAATTTCGCAGGTTGGCTTAACGGGAGGTGGCCGGGAGAGAGAAAAGAAAATGTCAGTCACTGTTGTAGAGATCGCGAATATGATCGACGCGACGCGCCGCGCGGCATTCGAGAGACAATGTACCGGGAAGTGTTTCTCAAGGAACCCGTATCTTCTGATTGCAGATCGAAAGTACGTCGGACGGCAGAGTCACGGTTGCCGTTCTAACGCCGAATCGGGAGGAACCGCGTGCCGGGTTAACGCTTCGTGAGAGGACCGAAGGAGAGGATTCGTCGTAAACAACTCGAGGAGAAGGGGATCGTCTCGTCATCGGTGTGATCGCCATCGATTGTGCACCTCCCTGTGGAAAAGGGTGTAAAAAAAAAAGATCGGTAGGGGAGATACGTAATCGCGTCGGTGCCATCGGGTGGTGGTGTTTGGTGATCGTTTCGTTCTGGTGTCATGTGTGATCGTGGCAGGAGGGTGGCGGCCGAGTAAGTGTGGGTGTAAGCAAGTGCTAAATAAATAAAGAAAAGATACGAGGAGAGGATCGAGAGTATAGATTGGCTAAAGGATCGGTGGTGGTGTGCTTGGTGGATAGAAGAGAAGAGCGATAGAGGAGGAGTGACAGTGACGAAGGAAGGAAGGAAGGAAGGAGAAAAGGAGAAAAGAAAGGAAGGAAGGAAGGAAGGAAGGAAGGAAGGAAGGAAGAAAGGAAGGAAGGAAAGGCCGAGGTGGAAAAAGATTGGCAGGAGAGATAGAGAAAAGGACGAGAGGAAGGAAGGAAGGAGAGAGAGAGACAAAGAAGGAAGGAGAGGGTTCTCGGTGGGGTGTATCGCGAATATCTTGGAGGGTAACCGTGAGAAAGTAAGTGATGTGTTCGATGGACGAGACGCGTCTCGCGGGCGGTGGTCGGGGTAAAAGTAACGCGTGTCGCGCGCGGTGCCACTACTTGGAATCCGTGAGAAAAGGCGGGCAGTCGGTGATCAGGCTGGCGGGCGCCGGGGAAACGTTTCCAAGGGCATGGCGACCACGCCACTAGGCGGTCGCCTCCCTAACGTTAACCGCAAAGGACCATCTCCGTGCGTCGGTGGTGGTGGTGGAAGCATTAATAACGGAAACGGCAACAACAATAATAACAGCGCGAGTAGCAACAATAACAACAACAACAACAGCCACACCAATAATAACAACGGCAGTGGCGGCGTCAGCAGCAGGAGCAGCGCCAACAATAATAATAATTATACGAACAATAATAATCGCGGCAGCAGCCAAGGTAGCAGCGACGATACGATCGCTGGAGTCGAGAGCAACAACGGCAACAGCGACGACAACGATAACAACGACGATAGTAACGAGGGAAGTGGCCTAGAACGCGGGAAGGATCACCGCGAGCATCGTCATCACCATCATCATCACCATCATCATCACCACCATCATCACCATCATCATCACCATCAAGGTCGGGACAGGTCCACGTCGTCGTCGTCGTCGTCGTCATCGGAGCAGCAACGTGAATCTAAAGCAAGCACAGTGGCTGCTAACGCCGATGAGCTGGATCCGGCCGCGACGAATGCGACCAACAACTTCGAGTACGACGACAACGAATGGGACATTGGTATAGGAGACTTGATAATCGACCTTGATGCGGACATTGAGAAGACGAGGGACGAGAAATTGAGCTCGGGGACAGGCATGGCTTCTACGCCTGCCTCGGCAGCATCGGCCACGAATACCTCGAATCATCATCATCATCATCATCAATTGCAAAACTCCGCGAGCGGTTTGAACTCGTCTAACTCGTCCTCCTCCGTCTCGTCCACGGGTTCGAACGGTTGCGGCCCATCTTCGTCGTCCTCCTTGTCGTCCTCGTCGTCCACCTCGTCGTGCTCCTCGTCGTGCTCGTCGTCGTCGTCCTCGTCCTCGACGTCCTCCTGCGGGCTCAACTCCTCCGGGCGTTCGAGCAGCCCCGGAAACGGGAACGGAAGTCTAGTAAGTAACGCAGCTGGTAGCAACGGTACCGGTAACGCGAACGGTTCCACGACAATTGTTACGGGAACGGTTGGGAAGCAGAGTAGCGCGATAGCGGCTGGCGTTAACGCCGCGCACGGGAACGCCGGCAATCCCGGCAAAATGGCCGTAGAACATTCGGCCACCGTTGACAAGGGCCTCAAGATGAAGATCAAGCGTACCAAGCCCGGCACCAAAACCAGCGAGGCCAAGCACGAAATCGTCAAGTCGAACGAGATCAATGGTACCGCGTCCACCCAGGAGACCGGGAACGGCTCTTCGGTTTCCTCGAGCGGAGGGGCCGGCGGCGGCGGCGGCGGCGGAGGCGGCAGCGGGACCGGCGGCAGTTCCTCGTCCTCGGGAGGTGGCTCCGGCGCCTCCTCGGTCTCGGTCGGACAAAACTCTCAGAACTCGGATTGCGGTGCGGGTGCCGGTATCGGTGGTGGTGGTGTAGTTGGTGTTGGTAGTGTCAGCGCTACCGGTGGTAACGGTAGCGCCGGCGGTGTCGGCAGTGCTGGCGGTGGTGGTGGTGGTGGCGCGGGTGGTCAGTCCTCCTCCTCCTCCTCCTCGAACAAATCTAAACCGAGCCACTCGGCGGGTTCGACCGGCGGGACCGGTAGCGCGGCCTCCTCGACCGCCGGCTCGAAGAGAGGCTCGAGCGGCCATCGCAGGGACAAAGCGCGCGACAAGCACGAGAAGCCGCAGAGCAATCACGCCGCTCAGCAGAGCAAGCCCGAGATGAACGGTAACGCGAGGCCCAACGCTCAGGGGCAGAGTTCGAGCGGCGGACCGGGAACGGGGCCGGGAGCTGCCTCCGGGCCCGGCGGCATCGGTCCCGGTACCGTCGGCGGCCCCGGGGCCGGCGTAGCGGCGCAATCTCAGGGACCCCCGGCCGCCGCGACCGCCCCCCAACAGAATCAGGGACCACCCCCGAGCTCGCGGACAGGATTTTCCGTTTCCCAGGGCCCGGGACCACCGGCGAGCACCGCCGCTGCCCCCTGTCCGCCCCCGAGCCCGGCCAGCGCGACCGCCGCTGGCCCGGCCGCCAAGCCCGAGCAGACTAAACTTGCCGCGGTACCCGGACCGACGATCACCACGACGCCGGACGATGCCATGGATACCGCGGCCAGTCCGCCGCCTGCTAAGAAAATGAAGACTTCCGCTTCCGAACCAAAGGTAATCATCATCGCCTGCGAGAAAGAGAAAAGAGAAAGGAGGACAGGGAAAGAGATACTAAAGACACCCCTTTTACCCGGATTCTCTCTTTCTCCCGTCTTTTATTCTCGTCGCGTTCGCATCACGCTCCGCTGGACATCGTCGACGGCAGCGTACCAAACGCGCGCCCATGCTGCACGTACCGCCGAGGTCAGGGAGAAAGAATGTCTGACGCGCGTGTGTGTGTGTGTGTGTGTGTGTGTGTGCGCGCGCGCGATAGAATGAGAGAGAGAGAGAGAGAGAGTGAGATGGAAAACTGGCACGAAATCAATTAAGTAAGTCCATATGCATAAAACGTTGTCGGGGATAGCTGGGGGACGTGACACGCGAGGATTACCCCGATCAGATTTTACATCCATACCTTTGGGAATGCGTACCACCGATCTATACGAGGGGTGCCCATCCCTCTTATAGCGTCGATAGTGTTACTTACTCAACCTTTATCAAAAATGCAAATCCGATATCTTGCCTCGCGAATTGATCGCTCGATTCTCTTTAAGTCATTTTCCACGATCTGATTATCTACCCTCTCTCTCTCTCTCTCTCTCTCTCTCTCTCTCTATCGCGCGCGCGTTATCGACGCGTCAAGCCAGAGAAACGGAGTTTTTGAAAGTTCGATTCTCGATTTCGATTTTTCGCAAGTTTTTCTCCCTGCGGTGGATTGGCGGTGGCCGCGCGCAGCTGGTACGATTGCGAACGAGGTATCGGCTTGATTGCTCGTAGAACGGGGCGAAGCTCGATCGCCGCGTATATAGTATAGCGTATAGTAACGAGGAGGCAGAAGCGAGAGAAGCACGGAGGGAGAGGAGAGGAAGAAGCATCGGTGCGTCGGGGGTACCGTCGTTGCCGTCGGTAGCGGTTGGAGTGAAATTGGGATGGTCGCGAGTGGAGGCGGCTTCTACGAGTACGCGTCGGGGGCGTCGGGGACGGAAGCGGCCGGGGCACGCGAAGGGGGTGAAATCAATACTCTGCGGTCTCCGCCCCCGAGAGTACACGGACGAATACACGGACAAACACGAGCGCCGGCGAGACACCGTAGTTGCCCGATTTCGTCGTGCCGCTACCCGAGGCTCGTTTCACCCCCTTTTCGCTCTTTCCGTTTCTCTCTTTCTTCCTCTCTCTCTCTCTTTTAATAGAAAAATACTAAAATCGTCTCCGGTATATTTCGACTGGTTCGCGTCGCCACTGCATTCATTTCCGCTTTCTATATCTCTTCCTGGCTTCTCTCACACTCTCTTATTGCGTATTTAGTTCTATCACCTACAGTCACCGTAATCTAATTTTTTTTTTTTAAAGCTACCAACCGAAACATCCCCCTAACACCATCCTCTCACCGTCGGCGGTCCGACTAATTTTAATAGCTAGTATCGCACCGCGCACTCGCTCCGCCGCAAATAGCGATCGTTGTTGCTGCTGCCGTTATTGCGCCCGTTACCAGCGTCGTTATTACTTCTGGCAGTACAGTTAGCGATATTACCTGGACGAAGCGTGTCTGCGGTTTATCGTCTCGCGAGTTATCGCCTCGCTCTCTTCGTCATTCGTGACGTTACAGGGAGAGGAGGGGACCCTCTTCAAAGGCGTCGTTGGATCGCCCCGATGAGCGTACGGGTCACGACGCGTTTCGAAGCGGCGCAAGATCAAAGCCACCGCGTCTTTTCGCGAAAGCGACTCATTTTCCGTTTTAGGATTTCCATTAGAACGACGACTCAGGTATTCCTACCGGGAAAGAGACCGACAATTGAATTTCTGGCCGCTCCCTTGTCTCTCTCCTCCGAGTATCCGCAATCGCTTTTCGATTTTCGATTTTTCATTCTCCATACCCGGTACTCGGTACTCGACGCCAGATACTCCCTCCCGCCCCCTCCACGAGCGGTTTTATGGGACGGCGATCCGATTTCATTCCCATTGGATTGCAAGCCGCAACTTTCATCGTCGGGTTCGATTGTATATTTGCGACTACGAGGGATGTTGCTCAGAGCTGTGTACGTATCGAACTATATCTATTAGAGGGAGAAGCACGATTCCATTATCGAGAGCAGAAGCGACGCGTACCGTTCTCGTGGCGTGTATTTTCCACTCTCTACCTATGGAGAATGAATTCGAGATCAACATTCAGACGAGTATCTATTAAAACCGTGTTGGGATCTGTCTCCGTTCTTTGATTAAAGTGAACCGCAGTGCGTAGAATCGCAGACGGACGAAACCAAAGGGATTTCCGGTTAGCTTTGTTCCCGAAAATACGAGACTATCCAGCGAAGCGATAGGAGGAATGAGAAACGTCCCATTCGTAACCATGACAGTGGATTACCATTATTATGGGATGGAGTTTCAGCGCGTTCGATATTCCTCGGGCTATTTGAATATTAATCCTTTTGAGTTTGCCTTGTCAACCCTAGCGTGTCTTCGAATCGATAGTTTTTACGCGACCGGTCGCGATAGTTCCACCAACCCCCAATTTTCCATTTAAACAATCGACGCGATCCAGAGGCGAATAATCGCGAAACAGACAGCCGAAAACTAGGTTCCAGTTAGGATCTCTTTTCCTCGGGCAAATCGCTGGCTCGCCGGAGGGAGGTTCCTCGCGTCTACGTTTCTCATGTTGCGCCGGGTACGTACTCGTGTCCGTATATCGTACACATGTATCTCGCGGTGCACAATAGGACGTGGGAGGTTATCTATGCGAACCAGGAGGCACGAGAGCATTCCTCGAAAGCATTTCTCTATATGACTATACTCCACTCTCTCGTACTCTCATTTCCCCTTCTCCCTCTTTCTGTCTCTCGCCAGCGGAAACTAGCGCAAAATAAAACGCGTTGGACGTCTACGCGTATCTTTTCCGCGTCGCCTCGAAATTCCACGCGTTTGCGGAATAGTCGATAATTCCGGTACACGAATGAAGCGGTGAGGGGAGGATTCCATTATGCTTACTTTAATCGTGCTCAGCGACGCGTGCGGCAATTTGCAACGAACTCGTTTCCCTCCCCCCGCTCGGATGAAAGACGTTAAAGCCGGAAAGCTTGTCACGGGCGATAACGATAATCGCGAGCAAAACGACCACCGTTCGTTTGCGCCCGTATTGAAAAGCACAAGGATGTGGGTTAATTACCGGGAGAGACACGCGAGTTAATTCCACCGGATTAATTAAGATCGTCGTAATTTCTTCATCCGGTGCGCGCGACTCGGGTACACGGAACGCGCGCGATCGAGAATGATATTTCAGCGATCGTCGCTTCGAAACTCTTTGCCCGATGCGGGAGGAGGTCGCTGCACACAGACTCTCGTTCGCTCGTCCCTGGATCAAAAACTACCCTCCCGGGTTGGGGATTTTGAAAATCGTAACGGGATGAGTTTTTAGTTTTTAGCGCGATTTCTCGTTGTTTCTCGTCGTCGAGACACGCGTGTTTATTTGCACGTGCGTGCAAATATTATCCGAGCGTTGGTCGGCTTACGAAACTAAGCCGAACACCAACAGTCTATAATATACGTGCACGGAGCACGCTTCAGCCCTGCTGACAGATGGCGCGAAAGCTTCGCGTAAATCAATATTCCTGCGGTATATTCCAGCCCCTATGTTCTCTCTCGCTTTCTCTCCCATCGTCTCGCCTCTCCTCCTCTCTCTCTCTCTCTCCCTCCCTCTCTCTCTCTCTCTCTATGTGCATCAACCGAATACGTTGTTCGGCCTACACAGTGCTGCAGGATGAAACGATACATTTGCATGCACGTTCGATTAAGCGAAACGTCATTCGGAAAATACACCGACGGATAAATCGAATACAGCCATCGTAAACGAGAGTACATCCAATTCAAGTTAGCGTCTTTCACCTATCCGAATGTTTGCGAGAAATCTTCTTTTTCGTACAAGCTCTTCCAGGAGAAAGGTCTACTATCGATTTATGGTCAGCCCTCTCAACCACGGTCGTTCGAATTTTCCGTCGTCTTTTACCGTTGTCGGAAACGAGCGACCACGCGGTAGATAATATCACGCACGAGAACAATTCTAACAACGAGAAATCGTCATAGTCGCGCGTGTACGAATTTTCTTCATTAACCAGTTAGCTGTTTTTTATGAGTATACTCGTCACGAAGAAATGGCAATATTTTGTGTTATGACGGTTATACTCGTCATGCAGACAAATAGTTACCATTTGCTATCTAATTTTAAATTTGAGTGAAAATTAAAATGTATTCTTCAATTTTGTGAGGATATTTTTAAAAGGGGAACACTGCAGTGGTTACTGTATTTTTTTTTCTCTAGTAAACCGAGCCACGAATTATTAAAATGTGTTTATTCAAATTAAAATACTCGTCATCGCGCTCCATCTTTGCGACACAATTTAGGTGCACACTTTTCAAAGGTGTCGCAACAGCTAACTAGTTAACGTATCGGCGCGAAAACACTGTCGAAAATTCTACCCCCCCCCCCCCCCCGCGCGGTACTACATAAAGAGGGAAACAAAGTAATTATTTGCACCGTTCCATTTAATTCCCGGCACGGTGCGAGAAATGCATCATACGCTAGAGATAACAACGGCGGCTATGGCCACCGTTACCGAGACCTGGCAGTTGTTACAAATAATGGAATCGTATTTCTGCATTAAATGCAAATAACCCAGCAAAACGTCATTAGGGAGGAAAAAGCTTTGCATCGCGGATGCGGTAATTGCTGTTGCGCGAGGCAACGATAATTGTTCTTCCGCTCCTATCGCGAATGTTGCAAAAGTAGGTACCGCGTTTCGAATAAACGCACGGTATGATCTCTCTCTCTCTCTCTCTCTCTCTCTCTCTCTCTCTCTTTCTCTCTTCGTTCACGTTTTCATCCATTCCCTTAATCCACTCTACCAGAAATATACTTCGACGTCCGGATAACACGAGATAGGTGGTATTTATTAATCGAACATACACTTTTTGTTTCCTCATCGTCCCATCGAAGCGCACCTCGTTATCGGTAATGATTGCACGGGAAGCGAATCGATCTTTCGCGATAAATTCAAGTTTAGGCTTCGTTAAGCGCATCGTGGGTCATGTTATACTCGCTCGCTGCGCGGAAGCGCTTCGATGCTAAACGCGCGCACGAAGAAAGAAACAAAAAGGCGAGGCGAGAAGACAAGCGGGGGAAGCAGATAAGAGCGGAAGAGCAGATTACGACGCGCGTTCGGCAATTAGTTTACGAAGCTGGAGTAACGCAAAGAGAATTCGTCGTCTATCCGCGATATTCTCGTCGCATCTGCTTTCACGATTAACGCTTCTCATAATTAACGCGATCAGCGTTAGTACCGTCCATGGAACGGACACTTTATTCTTTGCTTTAATCGATGGTCCTCTCTCACGCTTCGTTAAAGACGTTTAGCGAGTAGCCAAGGAACCGTGATTACCTTTGTTCCGACCGGTTCTGGGGTTAAAGGTGTTAACGAGCTTTCGCCTCTCGAGAGGCGAGAGATCGAGTTATTCAAAAGGCGACGCGCGTTATTTTCCAGCGAGCTCGCCGAGAGGCATTCGCGACGAAAAACTAACTACCAAGAATTCCTGAAGAGCGATCGACTTTCCTTTGAAGTTCAACCTCTTCGTTTTCATCTTGTTTCTCCCTGTTATCAGTTTTCACGGTTTCTACGTCTCTCGCTAACATTGGTTAGATCTCCCGTTAATACCATTCCCACCGTTACAACTTGACTTTGCCCCTTTCGGACGTCTAAACGCGAGATTAAAAATGGAAGAGAAAACTGTAATTGAGGGAGGGATGGGAACAAGTAACGACTAAACAGTTCGCAGAAGCAAAAGACTATGTAGGCCGATTAGCAGTTTAAGAGCGGAGGTATAAGCGGTCGTATCGTTTGGCGGTCGAGTGGCAATAAGAGCTGAGAGTGAGAGAGAAAGAGGAAGGGTGGAGAGGCTTATGACGAGCCGGCTGTCGGACAGCCGGCCGTCATGCTCGTCAGACTCGTCAGACTCCTCGGGTTCCCGTCGAAACCGTAGGCACGGCCCTTTCCGCAACGTTGTTCCACGGTAATGCGTACACGAACAAGCCATGGCTTCGGTTTTAACGCCAACACGAGCACGATACACACGTACGGCGTGTGTCGAACGACGTTGTAATTGGCTTAATATCTTATCGGATAACGAGCGCACTCTCGTTGGGCAAAATCGGACGTTCTGGCGCGTGACGTGGCACCAAAATTGTCGATCTAACATAATCTTCCTTTTCGTTCGAGAAATGAAAAAGAAGAATCGTTTGACGAGAGAAAGCTCATTGTATATTTGATCCGTTACTTCTTCCGTCTTCCATTCTTTTTTTTTTCACGTACTCTCCGGCACGTCCGGTTTGTAGTCTTGCCAATTCCGTGAGTTTGGATCTCGCGGAAATGCCAAAGGAAACCTCGAAGTTCGATTTTCTTATAAACGTCGGGCAAAGGTTATCTTCGTTGCTGATAAATTTCTGGAACAGCGTTTCTCAACCTACGGATCGTGTTAAGTTTTCAATGGATCGGCGAGGTGATAGCTGTCATCTCGCGTCAAAGAGAAATCCGGTGAAATGGTTTAAGGCGTAGTCGAGAATGATTTAACTCTCCGTGTTTTTATCGAGAATATTCGACATTACAGGTATGCATTTATCGAAGGCCAATAGTTTACAGTAAATTTGCATTTTGTTTATGACACTTTCACTTTCATTGTTCAGAAGGGGACATCTGTACTTAAATGTAAATCTGTATATCAATTTTCGATTTTTATCTCGACCTAAAATATTTTTGACTCCGAAATAGTTAATCATTCCTACAGTTTATATTATAAATAGTTACATCGCGGTGTCAATACAAGGTATCTGTTGAGTCACGTGGCAAAGAGGTTGAGAAACGCTGATCTAGAAGATTATTAGAGAAGGAAAAAGTGTTGGAGTTGTTTCGTTCTGGTAAAAGCTTCGATCGCTAAAACCGAACGTAATCACTGAGATACCGCATCCCAATTTAAATATTACATATTCAAACCCTCGTTGACGCAATTTACGAATCAGGGAGATTGGTGCGCTAACCTAAACGGAAGAAACGATGGATAAAGGCAGGAGAATTCGCGAATGCTGAAGAATCGATCTTACGCCAATGTGGACGTGGCCCTCGAAGCGGCTACGCGGAATGCCCGGCACTAGCACCTGCATTTTATTGCTTCCATTAAAGTTGATTGCCGTAATACGCTCCCGAGTAACAAAGACGGGTTTTTCGTCTAATTGTCCCGCGGTTAACGAATCCCGTCGTCCTGCCATTTCGATTCTTCCCCTCCCCCCCCCCCCCGGAGATCTTTTTCGTCAGTTGAAATCGTCAGTGATTCATCGGCAAATCTACATTCTCCGTTTTAGACTCGTCTCGCAATGCAGTGTTTCTTC
Organism: Pemphredon lugubris; assembly: GCA_933228935.1. Lineage (NCBI taxonomy): Eukaryota > Metazoa > Arthropoda > Insecta > Hymenoptera > Crabronidae > Pemphredon > Pemphredon lugubris. Next base: position 38,405,564 of record OW121819.1, on the reverse strand, counting down.
TTCATATCCATAGTTATATGAGGGGGTTAAAGTCATAGTAGTATAAGTTACATAAACCACAGTTCGAGGAACAAAAAGGAAAAAAAGGTTCTATCAAAAGTTCTAAAATAATTTGGTGAATGATGAAATCGCGTGGATGATCGAATCAAACATTTTAGGAAGGTACGAACTTGTTATTATGAAGAAAATTTTCGAAATTTTCAATTATTATAGAAAGTACAAACTGAAAGAGAAATGTCATATAATTTTATTAAACAATAACTAAGAGAAAATGCAAACAACGTAATGATCATATATTTTGTTATATACAGGGTGATTACTAAAGCATATCACAATTTTGAAAATATATATTTATCGACCGAAACATGTTGGAACTTTGGTTAATGAATCAATGTAGAGAGTAAATAACAAAGTTTTTTTTTAATTGAAGACATTTTCACAAATATAAACACAAAGTAGTTACTGTCATAGTGGTGTAAGTTGGACTTACAACATTTTTAATTAAACGAACTCGTGCCCCTACCAATATTGTTTCCCCATTTGGTGGTAGAAGTCATGAGTTACGATTGAATTCACTTTGTCTTTAGGTGAATTGATTGTTTAAGAATTGCATACCGCACTTAAGTAAATTTTCACTAAACCTGAACTTCCGTCGCCTATGGCTTTAACCCCCTCATATCCACGATCGAAATTGCTATTCGTATCTAGTAGATCTGCGAATCGAAAGGAAATTGCGTAGTTCGGGTTAGCGATCCAAGCGGGACCGGGGGACGGCCGGGGCGAGTCGCCTTATTGATTTGCCGTTAAAAGTGCAGTTGGCATAAATCATCGTTATCGCGATGAAAATTATGCGGCGCGCGAAGTACGTCGCGTGACAAGGTGTCCCGGGCTGTGTAAGGTACTTTTATTAGCGGCGCACACGCGCACACGTGCCCGCGTTTACGTGCAACGGGAAAGCGACAAATGTTGTTCGTGCATGAATTCCGCTGGACGTGTGTTCTAACGGGAAAAGTGGCCCCCGCGGAAAACGCAACCGATCCCGGTAATCGTCTTCGAGTAGAATCAGCCGCCGTAACTCCGCCCGTAACATCGGGTGGGAGAGATGAAATCGGTCTCGCCCGGAAAACAATTTCCCAGCCGTTGAATTTCCACGATGGACGACCCAACGTCGCGTACGTTCGTAGGAAAATGAACGGTTAGCATCGTCGACGTACCGTTCGCAAAATTGACGTACCGCCCATTTATCCGTTAACCGGCCGCGAAGGTAGAACGACGTTTACGCGCGAAGGGACTCTCCTCGGCACCTTTAGCTTCTCTTCCCGACTCGGCCTTTTCGCATGAATATATTCATGAGAAGGCAAAATGGCTGCCTGAGAGTGTCTGTCGGCCTTTCGCTAAACCGCGGTCGAAGATGCTTTCCGATACTCCGCGCAATGAAATTCGCCTCTCGGATACGATTTTCCAGCTTTCTTTTTCTGCTTCTCTTTCTCTCCCCCTCACGCCTGCCCGACGGTTCGTGGACGGTGGTGGGACGACGCTTAATCTCGGGACGTCCATCTGTCGAAGGAACTCGAAAGCTAAATTAACCGTGCCCATCGCGCGCCCTTCCACGGGGCTTTGCGTCCCCTCTACCCTTTAGTCTCCCGGACCCTCGTAAAAGTTGTCTCCTTCCGGCTTAACGAATATACTTTGGATTTAACGATGATGCCATTATCTCTTTTCGGGTAATACGTAATAATCGGGTTCCCTCGCGAGAATACAATCGTTTTTCCGGTCGAAATAGAACCGACGGTTAACGACGTCGTTACGAAAGAAAATACAGGAGGGAACGGGTATAACCTAGAGCCGATATTATGCTGCCATAGGATGCCTATCCGCGATGCAAGGACGTATTTCCGTTGCAACGCGTCGCTGCTGTGTTTTCTCGTCGAGCCGATGCCGCGCTTGTCCTTCTCTCTCCATCCAGTGCGCGCCTCTCTCTCTCTCTCTCTCTCTATCTCTCTATCTCCCCGGCCCCCATCTCCATTGCTCGTGCAGCCTCGAAATGGTAGTAAACCTGGCCCTCTATGGCCGGCCATAAAATAGTTACAACAGGCTGAATCTCCCGAACACGCGCGCGCACGCCGAATGGAAGTTGACTCTCTCGCCCAACAACCTACCAAAGCGGATAGCACGCGCGTCCCTTTTTATCGTCTCGAAACTCGCACCGATACGCGGAGTCCGTTCTCTCCCTTTCTTTCCTCCTCTCCTCTCCTCTCCTCTCCTCTCCTCTCCTTTCCCCCGTAGGGCGCATAGGCGCCGAGGACGCGGATCTTAATCTCGCCGTCGAATGGAGAGCGAACACGGGATTCGCGTTCAGGTTGCTCCTCGCGATTGGCGAAATGGTTATCCGCGCGACGGGGATAACGATACGATTACGGCCGATGCACCGCGCCGTACATTACGAAAGGTAATGGGCGGCAGTTCTGTAATTATGGAAGCCAAGCGTAAACTCGGCGATTTGCATTTCAAATTACCATTGTAATCCGGTAGCGGATAGGCTCTGTCCCGCGGTGTTGCCCTGCCACGGTTAGGCTCTTAACCCCTTTCTCCGGAGTTTTTCTCGGTCGCGCCTTTCTCTTCCGTCGTTTCCTCGTACCTTTGTCTTACCGAAACTTTGGAATTTCCATTCGAAAATTCTCGTACTCCTTCCTTCTTCCTTACGCATCTACCGTCCGTTAGACGTGCGCGAAGCGAGGCGACGCCAAAGGCTCGCGTCGAGCGACGGTGAAAGTGTGCCGCAACCTCGAAGAGACGCGTCCTCGAAGACCACCGATTTACGAATCGATCTGACATTGCCTCGAGCCTCTATCGTCGAAACTCGTTTCTGAGGTACGCCGTGTTAACGTGCCCCGATGATCCAGGAAGAATCGTCGCTCGGCGGACGTTTTCGGCAGAGAGAACCGATACGGGCGGTGTACGTGCTGCGTAACGATGAGAAGAAGGCACACCTGAGGCGGTGCAAAGGCAAACGTCGCACCGCCTATCTCCATCGCCGACGTTCTTTTGCCACCTGACTTAATTAGCGTCCGGGACAATTCGGCAAATGGTGAGAATGCGTGTACCCCCGTCTGTATGATTGTGTTCGACTAGGACGCGCTAGAACCAATCGGACCGCACTCTTTCCAGGTGCCTTCTTTCCATCGTTGCACTGTACGTGCGGTCTTGGCACCGACGATCGAGGAATCGCGTAATCCCGCAACGATCGCCGGGAATCCTATAATTGCCGTTAAATCCGCGGTCGACCGAATCGAACGCTTTCACCCCAATCGCGGGATTCGTCTGACCACGGTGAATCCCCGGACCCCGTCCCCGAACCGAGCCGCGAAACCCGTGCCTCGTCGTCGATGATCACGGGACACGATCTACAATCAGCCGTGGCTCATCTGACGTATCAATTTTCTGTTCCAGGACATGTCCGACGTGTGCGTTGGGACCAGCGTGGGGACCATTACCGAGCCGGAGTGCTTGGGCCCCTGTGAGCCGGGCACGTCGGTGACTCTCGAGGGAATCGTTTGGCACGAGACCGAAGGAGGTGAGGTTCTATCACGAGTTATCTTCCCCCCCCCCCCTTCACCTTCGTCCTTCCCTAGAATGACAGGATTTCGTTCGTCTCGTCGAGCCAGTCCTCACTTTTCCTGTCCCACCTACTACCCTCCGACCTCGCAGCTCGATATCGATCGAAGCCCAAAGAGACGGGTGTGTCGCGACGGGGAACATTAATTGGACGTTTTATCGGTTAGAGTAAAATTAACGGCACACCGGAGTGAATTAATTATCTCCTTACAACCTGTTTCCCGCGGACTTTTATTTCGGCGCGACCCTGCACGAGACGGCACTCCCCCCCTCCCCCCTATCGTACGCGTTTAAATAGATGTGTCGCGTATCGCGTGCTTGCGTTTACAATGTTGCGCTGGCCGTCGCGTTACATTCCCTTCTGTTCCATTTGGCGCGCGCTACGATCGCCTGCTTTTCGCGCCGATCAAATTAACAATTTGCCATTGAACGACGAGAGCCTGTACGCGTCGCGGCGAGAAATAACGATGATACCGTCCGTCTCGTGACGCGTGACCCGAGTCAGCGGAGTTACGAAATGGGGGGGGGGATACGTTAAGGTAGGTTTTCGTTACCACGACTGATCGCAGTCGTCGCCGTTGTCTCCTTCTTCCACTTTCGTACATTTTAACTTCTCGCACGTCTCGCGCTTACAACGAATCGTCGACGACTGCGATCGGTCGTGGTAACGAAAACGTACCTTTAACCTCCTCAGGCCCAGGACACATTGCAATGTACATACAAATTTTATGTTTAAAGCCTTTTATCGAAGCTATTTTCTATTTACTTACACCGGAACCTTTTGTACATCACAGTGTACACTACATTATTTCCACATTTTGTTGAGTTTTGTCGATGTAGTCATATAGCGCGCAGTATTATAAAAACAATACAAAAACATTTTGTCATGTCCCTTTAATGTACCGAATATAAACATAAATACCTATTTGTAATATATATATTGTGTAAATATAAATTTGTAAAAAAAAAATGTTTTCTACGAAACATAAAAAGTCAGAGGCTGAGGAGGTTAAACCGAGATTCATGAACCATTGAGGGGGGAGGAGAGAAAACCTCCCGTCCGACCGTTGATCCGCGACTCCCGCGACATCGCCGTACTCCCGTGGACGCTCGGCGGGTCCTACGTTGTAATTTGCGAGCCGTGGAATCGCGGTAGCGTCGACAGATAGCGTCGAGATAGCATTTAGAGACGGGGCAAAACACTCGGCGTAGAGAGGTTCGTTGGAGAGCGTCTCCGAAGCAGCCTAGCTTGCACACAAAACCGCCGCGAGCACGCGTGTTTCGCACACATTCGTAGACGCCTGACACAACACGGGTAAGGTAGCTTGTCAGACAGGTATTATATGTAATGTCGTCGTCGTGCTTGTCGACGGGTTAAAACTACATCGTGACTCTCCGCTTCTCTTTCTTTCCCGCGCTCCTCCTTCTCTTTTCCTTCTTTGCCCCTCCTCCTCCTCGTTCTCCTCCTCCCCCTCTCAGCGCGTCGAAGGCCTACTTTATGATTATTCTCTCGAAAGCAGCCGGCACGACGCGGACGTCTCTTCTCCTCGCAAAATCGCGGTCCATCGGCCAAGATAAATCTCGACTTTTTCGTTCGGTTCTTTTGTTCGCTCCCGCGATGACTAGCGTCCCGCAAAAAAAGGCACACACGCGCAGACACCTATCTTATTCATTTTTGCGAACGACTTTTGGACCTTCGATGGTAGAGCGCGATTCTCGTGCGTATCGTGAAGTCGAACGATATTCTTGAGCGGACATTCGTAACGAGAGATTAGGAAGTCCATAAATTCGTCGAATTCCCGATTGAATAGCCGGCCAATTTGTCCGATCTGCTCCGACCCCTTCGAGTTTTATTACTACGGCTGTTTCCCTTTGATTCTCCACTCCGACTCGCCCGCACGCTCCTGCCCTTTGTTTCTTTTTTCTCTCTCCCCTTTCTTTTCCTCCCTCTTCTCCCTCGCTCTCTCCCTCTCTCTCTCTCTTGCCCCCTATAATTCTTCCGTCGTTCGATTCCCATTCGACCCTCGAGGTATACTTCGATTTCCGTCCATCCCTTTACCCTCGTCGTTACAACAGAGCCTCTCTCGCGTCGAGTCGCTCGGACGTGAAATCGAAGAAAGAATTTCAAATCCTCTCTACATTACGACGAATTAGTGATAGCGCGGTGGCGAGCATTAGTTATACGCGTATCTTTATACATATTCACGAGCACGACATTTATTACCCGTGATTAACCTGTTAGCTCTACGTAATTATTAATGTCTTGTCGTTATAAAGAGGAGATGGAAATCAGCAATCTTGGGCGATAAGTTGTCTCGCGAGAAATTATGCTCGTCGATTCCGTTGCTCTAACCATGCGTGTCCGATAGACTTGCGCAAATACACGGGCAGTCTCGCTGCCGTCGAATACATTGAGAAAGTTCTCAACTTCGATCGAAGCACTTTACTCGACGCGTCGCGTACAAATTTCACTAATTCGTCGCGGTACTCGCGAACGTGTCACGTGCACGATTGTGAAAAATTGCACAACAGTCGCTACTACTCGGAACGGATTCTCTCTGTTGCAGGTGTACTGGTCGTCAATGTGACGTGGCGGGGGAAAACGTACGTGGGTACGCTACTGGACTGCACGCGTCACGACTGGGCGCCCCCGAGATTCTGCGACTCCCCGACGAGCGATCTCGACGCCCGAACGCCGAAAGGACGCGGAAAACGCGGCCGCGCGGCTGCCAACGCGACGCCGGGCAACGATCTCAGTAACTTTACAGAAACGAGAAGTTCCGTGCACAGTAAATTACGCAACGCGAGCGTTAAAGGACGTCGCGGGGCTCAGGGCTCTCCTGCAGCGAGTCCCAGTCCCGCGGCTTTCGTACCACCGAGGCCAGATCCCGCGGCCAAGCGGAAATCTCGCGGTCCGGAAGAGGAAGATAAAAACAAGAGGCGGGCCCCACCGCCGACTCCTCCCAGCGGCTCTCCTCCGGCGAGTCCGGTGCTTCTGGAGTGCCCAGAACCGAATTGTAGTAAAAAGTACAAACACATTAATGGACTGAAATATCATCAGAGTCACGCTCACGGGTCTGCTGACGACGATGACACGAAGGAGGGCATTACGAGCATGTCCGAGAACGACGAGAGCAATATCGAGGCACCTAGCCCGGCGACGCCGGTCAAATCCCCGGCGGACAAGCCCGAAGGCACGCCCCTCAGGCCGGCGAGTCCTCCGGCGACGAGTTTACCCCCGGAGACACCGCCACCTCCGCCACGCGTGGCCTCGCCAAGCATAGAGCCCCCCGCGCCAGTTCTCACCTCGGACAAGAGTATCATCAAGCCAGGAGTACTGAGGTTCGGTCAGGACGATTTACCCGCTCCCACGTCGACGGCACCGCCATCCTCGAGGCAACAGTCGGTGCAGCAGCAGCAGCAGCAACAGCAGCAGCAACAGCAGCAGCAAAGCCAACCACCGTTAGGAACCTCGAACTCACCGCAAAGCCCGAGTCCCCGTCCCAGTCAATCGCCCAGGCCCGTTCCTTCGCCTCATCCAAGCACCAATATCCCTCAGCCCCTCAACATCCCGCAACCACCTCAACCGTCCCAGCTTCCGCCACACCAGTCGCAAAATCAGCTGCTACAGCAGAGCCAACAGACGCTTCAAGCCAGTCAGTCGCAGCAGCAGCTACAGTCGAGTCAGCAGCAGCTACAGTCGTCCGTGCAACAGCAGCAGCAGCAACTCCCACCCGCCCATCAATTGCAGGCCGTGCAGCATCCTCTGGCGGCTCAAATCGGGCAACCGGCTCAGGCTCACGTGGTTCAGCAACCGCAACAAACCACGTTGCAGAGCATGGCGAGTCAACATCCGGGTCTTCAGGGTTTGGCGAGTCAAGTGTCTCAGCAGGCGGGTCTGCAATCCGCCCCACCGCCCCCCGTGCATCCTAGCCAGGGCGTTCAGTCGCATATGCAACAGTATCCGAGCGTCTCGTTGCACGCAAAAATGCCGCAGTTCAAAGTGAAACCTACCGCGGCATTGATGCCCGAGCAGGACAAAAGCAAAGACCCGCGAGCCTCGAAACCGCAAGGTTACAAGAAGAAGTCGAGAAAATCTCCGGGTGGCAGTCCGCACCCCTCGCCTCTGGAAGCACCGATCGTCGACTCGGCGAGGGAGGACGTACAGAGTCCAGCCTACTCGGACATTTCCGACGACGCGGCGCCCGTTCTCGAGGCTGAGCCCGCTGACAAAATGAAACAGAGTCAAGAGAAGGACAACAAAGCCATCGCGCCGACTCACCTTCCGGCTCACTTCAGCATGTATCCGTATTACGGTCAGCCACCTTACTTGGTGCCGAGCGTTCAAGAAAACAAGCCCATCGACCAGAAACCAAGCGATCTCACCCCGAAGCAGGAAATGAAGCCGCTAAATATTCCGCAGATGCCTACGATGGCAAGCTTGCAAAGTGTCGTGGCGGAGAAAGAGAAGAAGGAGCTGAGTCAGTCGGTGCCGCAACCTCAGCAACAGCCGCACTACTACGGCAGTTATGGGGGTTACATGCCACCCGGTTATCCGTATCAACCACCGCAGCCAGTCTCGCAGCAGCAGCAGCAACAGCAGCAGCAACAGCAACAAAGCCAACAGGCACAGGAGCAAGAGGTTCACGAGCAGAAGGCAAAGATCAAGCAGGAGCCGCAGCAACAGCAGCCCAGTTTGAAGGACAAGCAACACGAGAATCATCAAATACTGAAGGAAAGTATCGAGATGAAGAGTCAGATGAGCCCGTACCACGTCTATCACGGCTCTCAGAGTCAAAGAGCGGCACCACCGCCACCTCCGCCGGGTCCGATGCAGGACGACAGAAGGTATTACCTCTATCCGGGCGATCAAAGACGAAAGGAGGAGTCGAGTAAGCAGAGCCAACAGGCGAAAGTACCTCCTCCGAGTCCGAAGCATCAACCGAAGCAGGAAAAGCCGCAAGATCTGGGAAAGAGCGAAGATTCCAAGAGCAAACAGGAGGGCGTCAAGCCGACGATGGAAACTCAGGGACCTCCGCCACCGCCTACCTCGCAATACGCTTACATTCATCCCGGTTACATGCCACCTCAGCATTACGGTGCGTTACCTTTCGACCCCGGTCACGCGGTATACCGGGGCCTGAGTCCTATGCTCGTACCGGGCCCATATTCCGGCAATCCCTACCTACATCAGCTGCCCAGGTATCACGCGCCGGAGGATCTGAGCAGGCCCCCCGGCGGCAAAGCTCTCGACTTGCTTCAGCATCATGCCAATCAGTATTACTCGGCGCACAAGATACACGAACTCCAGGAGCGCGCGCTCAAGTCTCCGACGCCGAAGACGTCCGCGGCCTCGGCGAGTCCGTCCTCGGCGGGGCCGACCCCCTCGAGGCCGCCTAGCGGGCCACCGAGTTCGGTAGCCGGACCCGGCCCGCCTCAAGGACAGGGCCAGCAGGCTTCGGGGAAGCAGCAGTCCCAACCTGGCAGCCAGCAGCAGCAGCAACAGCAAGCCGCGGTCGACGCCGGTGCCGGGAATTTGGGAAAAGACAATAGATCGCCACCCCCGCAGCGGCACGTTCACACGCATCATCATACGCACGTGGGCCTAGGTTATCCCCTCTTGACCGGACAATACCCCGCCCCTTACGGAGGTAAGCCTCTCGTCAGACCCTGACAGTAAGGCTTTGTCGTTTCGGTCAGTCAATCTGATCATAAACGGACAAACTAGACAATGTTCGAGATTCGTCTAAGAATCGGACGGTTTCCTCGCGAACCGATGAACCGCGTTCACGTTCTCGTTCACGTTCCGTACGGAACTTATGTCGGAGCTCCTACTATATCGCCTTCCCGCGGCACGGCTTCGCGCGTACGTTACGACCCCGACGGTTGTCCCCTCGATTATCTATCGATATCTATCGATACCGAGGAGGTGCTTCCTCGCGGGAGAAGAGACTGGACAGGGGCGAAGCTCTTTCGCCTCAACCACGCGGATATTAGACTTTTAAGAAGATTTTTTACGATTCGCGACGATTGTCCGCGGTATGTGCGCGATGCGTTTCGGTGGACCTTTGCTCTCGTTAAAACACCACCCTCGAATTGACTTAGGTAGGACGGAAAAGTAGAGTCCGGAGGAATGAGATCAAACGACCGCCCTCCTCCCCCCGTACTTGCCTTCGAACGATGCGATGTCGGGGCGACGAGACGTAAGTTCCGTCGACCATGCCAACAAGTTCCATCGTTCGACCGTACGCCATATTGGTGTACACGAATGAATTTCGAATCAGCGAGTAACTCGAAGGAAGAGTCGCGATGGACCTCTACCGAGAAATTCCAGATATTCCGCCGAGGTACTATTTTGTTACGAGACCATTCGGAAGCGTTCCATTTTTATCTCGCAATAAGAAGGACTAACGGCTTCTCGTTACGATAAGAGCGCGTCGGACGAACGGAAACACGGCGAGAGCATAATGAAATAGCTGTAAATAGTTTTAACTGCATAGTTTGTCGGCAATAGCAATGGCAAGCCCAGGACGACGTCGGTTATCGCCGGCCCATCGTGAATTGCATTTTTTAATAATATATATATATATGCATATATATATATTATATATATAATTATATATATATCTACAAATTGCGTAGCTATGGACTGAATATTTTGGAAATATTGGAGTATAAGTGCGGCCGTATAGTTTCGACGTAAGTTGTGCACTGTTACGGGGTGCGTAGGAGTTAGTTGTATAGTTCAGACTGTGATAATTATTTATCGTGCTTGTTTCCGGTATAAAATGAAAAAGAAAGAAATAACAAACCACTCGACTGGTAAGGAGCTCGCGTACAATACCGATAACGATAACAGGTACATTATTATTATTAATAATAGCGCGAACGTCGGTAACAATAGCGATATTACGACCGCGAGCGTAGAGGAAAGTATCCATTTCATTTTTAAAAATTATACGCCGTGTGTATGCGAATACGTATTCTTCGTTAGAGTCCGGTAGTCTTCCAGGAAGGTTCCTTTTCTTCGATTCAATGATACGATTATTAATTGAACGCTGAAGCGCTTGGGGTAACGTGCCGTGAATTTTTTAACACCTTGGACGCCAGGCACATCGTCCCCTTTTCTTTGCTTCGCTTCTGTACTTCGCGATCGGGTGAAGCTTCATTGGAGGTAATCGCTATAGACGCATCCTAACTTTTCTAGTTCGTTTCGTTGATATAAATTCGAGAGAGATGAAGTACGGAAGACCGAAACCAGGCTCTCGTGGGCGTGAGCTTCTGCAAGCGTAATTCGCCGAACGTAAATACCGACGTTGCGCATCCTTTCTCCAAAACCGAACTTAGCAACTTTCTTTGCGTTTCCCAGCTCGATATTCCTTCTCGCGTTAACTTCTCTTCGACATCCACTTCAATCCATCGGCGAGGAACTTATGTCCACGGTGTTTCGTGGATAATCGAAAAAAGAATACAGAGATATCGATGCGCGTTTCGTAACGAAAACCATATGCACAGAACGAGGTGAATGGTCCAAGTATATCGTCCGCGTTTGGTCAGCTATCACTGCCACAGGATCACCGCGTAAACGGAGTCCGATTATGCACCACGTACGTAAATATTTTCCAGCGAGACTTTGGCAACCTCGAGTGCAAGAATTTCCAAGTGCGTCCCCCGCAACGCTTTCATTTCCTTTTCTTGTAGTGACGTTATTTTTATTCCGGCCTGTCCATCGATCTCAGAGCCTCGAAAAACCACGACCGACTGCAATGCGTTTAGGAGTTCAAGCTTTCTTGTAAAAATACACGCCACCGGGTATTTCGGCGTTTAATTCTTGGGAAGAAGGTTTCTCTCTCCACGACCGCTCCGATCAAAACAGGAGAAACGGTTTCGCCTGGCTCCGTGTATCCGAAGGCAAAGCAAAACTCTACCTCGTAGCTTCCCAATGTCCCGAATTCCCGTGACCCTCGGCTCTTGTCGTCTAATCTTTAACCCGGTTCGTCGAAGGAAGACGGAGTACTCTAAACCCTCGAAGATTAGCGATCGCTCGGTATTTACGTGCGTGACTGGTCTCCATTATCCGCGCGAGGGATCACGAATCCTTCGGGCCGGTGAAACGTTTTCAGAAGCAATCGCGGCGATCGAGGAGGCGATTAGAAAACGTTTGAGCGTCGCTGAGACGAGTAGAAATCGATCGCACAAATTAACGTTAGACAGGCTCGTTCCTAGAGAAGGATGATTAAAGAAACTCGCCTAATTCTCGGGGAAACGGACTTTAGCGGCGTTCCTTCCGATAAAGTGGAACAAACGAAGATGCACATTACGCACGGCGGAGGGCCATCTCGCGTGGCGACAATTCCCCTCAACGTAATTCCCAAGAATTTACATCGGCCGATCGTCGGCGAGTGCGCGGCTCCCTCGGTTTAGTTTGAATTTTCGCCTCTGGGTTACTTTATCGTTACTGTGACATACTTGGGCTGGAGTGGTGTGGAATCGCCGAGCGTGCCGAGCTTCTGAAGTCACACGGAAACAAAACAAAAAAGCAAGCGAGCGATATTAGATTTGTCCCGAAAGAATTTCTCCACCGCGCGATTCTTTTGTCTTGACGCGCGCCGCGAAAGTTACGACGAGGAGCAACGCGAAACCGGAACGGACGAGACGCATAAAAATCGACGTGAGATTTGCAAATCCCTCTCAGGGTTGACGCGCGATGGCGAGAGAGAATGCGAAAAATAGAAAATAACAAGTATGAAAAGAAAAGAATGATCGGCATCGTTAACCGTTGCTTCTTCGCGCCCGACGTTCCAGATTCGGATCTAGCGAGGAACGAACCGTTTTTACTAAATTAAGCCGGGGAACGTAAGAACGATCGCTCGTTCGCGGCGAAGGAAAAGGAAACGAATTAATGGGCCGCTCTCTGTCTGTGTGTGTGTTGCAGCGGCAGTGCTGGCGAGTCAGCAGGCCGCCGCGGTAGCCGCATCGGTGATCTCGCCATTCCCGCCCAAGTGACCCGCGGCCCCCGGTCCCGTCCTAGCCGCCGGAACGGCCGGAGCCACTTCCGCACAAACTCATCATACGTCTCATCATCCACCGTCGGTCAGCGGCGCGACCGCTGCGGGACATCCGCATCCTGCCGTCGCGGGCAGGCAGCCCTAAGGACGGCCATCGAACCTTCGATTTTCCATTATCGAGAGCTAGTCTTCTTCTTCTCTTCTACTTTCCCTTCTTTTTCTTCTTCTTCTTCTTCTTCCTCGCCGACAAAGACGAGTCCCGGCTGACTGTTCGGCTTGGATGCCTAGCGAGCACCGTTTACCTCGATGCGCGGGGTCTCAAATTAAAAGAGGCGGACGGAGCGAGAAAACCATGCTACGAACCTGGGTATCCGTGTGCAGAGGCCAGAATTGGAATGCGACCGAAGCGCTAGAGAGAAACAAAGAATTGAATTTGAAGGGGCCATGCGTGACGGTCGCGACGCGATTCCCGATGACTACCCGTTCTCGCGTTTGACCACGGAGCGATTCGGCGTCAACGTCGGCTCGAATGGAACGCGGCAAGATACGAAGGGACGTACTTAAGGGTCCGATATATTCGCATCCGAGACGACCATTGCACGCCGAAGGGATTTCGAGAAAGAGAGAGAGAGAGAGAGAGAGAGAGAGAAAGTTGAATTTTACCGAACGGACGAGACGCTATGTCGATATACACGCACAAGAGGCGTCTCGGTTTCTACGCACGTGAAGATTCAAGCCGACGGAAGTGACGCGCGATGAGACGGGACGACGAGGAACTATATGGCCAATGGGAGAGGAAGACGCGTTGAATCGGGGTGTGCCTGTTTGATCTAAGAAACGAGTAGCGTGACAAACTGACCGCCCGGTGGTCGGATCGTTCCTTTTCTAATCGTTTCCACGGCGTCCTTAGTTAGCGGAGAGAGAGAGCAAAGGAAGCGTAGAGAGAGGAAATTATCGTAACTGACGACGCGCGTTGCCCGTACGGAGCCGAATGTAGCGATGACGACGGTGACGGCGACCACGAATGACTATGACTACGATGACGTTGACTGTAACGACAAAGATCCGACGAGAGACCGTTTCGCTTTTGTGAGCGCGAGTTAACAGAGCGCTCGGGCTAGCGGTCCTGAATTTAGACACGCGCGTATGCGATTAGGACTCTGTAACTGCGGATCCGTCAGACGGATCCTCGATGTACATAATGTACCAAAAGAACAAAATGATGTACAGATAGCGGTAGGCTGCTACCGCGTAGAAGCGACAAAGCGTGCGTACGTCTTTGTGACGTCTCGGGGGCGAGTTCGAGATTCGACTTCTATCCGTTTACGGACTCCGATTGTCGGGGGAAGAGGAGAATGATAAATAACGAGGTTCTCGGAGAGACTCCGCGAAGCGCGGGAACCGGACACTCGCGTCGCGACTAAAGGGACATCGAGAGGGAGAAAGAAAAAAAAAAGTACAGACAGACCGCGAGGAAGATGCGCGGCGGAAGTCTCGTTAGACTGAAACTCTCATGGATGCTCGCACGATACCGAATGCCCGCGGAGCTTCGCTCGCACGAGAAGCGATAGCGTAGATTCGATTCCTTTTCCCGCGATGCAAGCGTGGCTCCAATCCACTATCGGGATTCGTCTATCATGCCGATGCAAAGTGAAATTTTTATCGCACGTAGAGATACATGTAGAAAGTGAGAAAGAGAGAGAGAGAGGGAGAGAGAGTGAGCGTGGGTGATCGAACAAAAACTGTAAAAAGCGCGTATACGTATGTGTGCGAGGTGAGTGCGTGTGCGTGTGTGCCGTGTTTGCGCGTGCGTTGTATAACTCGTGCGAATGTGTCCGAGCGAGAACGATGAACCTAGTTAATTGTATTTTATTGTAAAAACAAAACCGATCGAAACGGCAGATTTGAATTTTTGTAGAGAAATTGTATAACTCGCTGACGACTTAACTCTTAAACGATTTGATTGTGTATCGATTGAGTACCGGTAACGATATTGACAAATTTACGATGGCACGCCTCCCGGGGCGATGAATGAGAAATCACGATTCTAAATAATTAAGTGGCGTTAAGTGATTGTAAATTGAACGGTAGGATGCTATTTGTTTACTAAAAAAAAAATAATAACGATAGTTAGTGCTGCGCGGTAGTAGTGAGAGAGACAGCGGCCAGACAAAAAATAAGTAACGAAAGAAAGCAAAATGTATTACGTATACATACTCCATGGTACGCGCATAGTATCACGGTGTCTACCTAACGTTAGTTCAGTAACGATTATTATTATCTTTTATTACAATTATTAATTAGTAATTATCAGGTACATTATTTTATTATTATCGTCGATGAGGCGAAAGCGATATACGAACGATTGGTAACACGCATTGCCAAGAATCCGAAAATTTTATCGTGCCGCATAGTGTCGCAAATGCCAAATCAAAAAAAATTAAAGGAAACGAGCAAGACGTGTTTTTTTTTATTTCAAACGGAAATGGATATTCGTTTAAGCTGAGTGCGGAGAGAAACGCGCGGAATTGTCGTCTCAGTTTTAGTGAGACGTTCAGCGGAGAAACGGGTGGGCTTTAAAAATAATTGCTGGTGCTGTGCTGTGATTTTTATAAAAAAAATGAAAAGAGAGAGAGAGAGAGAGAGAGAGAGAGAGATTGAGTGAAAGGAGGAAGAAACAGAAGAAGAAGAAAAAGTAACGGGCCGACGGGTAGAAACGGTCGTATCGATCTTAATGAAATTTTTATGAAAATATGCAGTTAGCCTAAGTACCTGGAACCCTGCCCTGCGCGCTCCGCGAAGATAAATGGAAGTAACATAAAATAAAGGGAAGCGAACTTGTATGGATTGTGTATAGGCTGTAAAGTGTATTTGCTTTTTAAACAAAATTTAATATAGGTCGTTAATCGCTAATTACGTGAGGAAAAGGGAGCTGTCTCCAATCGTAAAGTACGTTTATTCGGAAAACTCGGTAATTCGCGAATCCGAACGCAGCCCTCGCATAAAAGCCTTATTGTACCTACGCGTTTAAGCAGCATGTCTACCTTAATCGGAAGGTGGAGTTAGAAGTTTACGAGCGACAACCTGTAATCTCGGGCTGGTTGTGGGGGAGGGTTACAACCCCCCTCTACCTCCGGCCTCTATTCCACCCCCCTTTCACTTAACCATCGTGCTCCAGACGCCGTTCGGCTCTACGTATAACACAAAACGAAATGTAATTAGCTATTGGAGACATCCTCCGAGTAAGGATATTCTCTAGCGAGTACTATGTATTTGCCACGATGTTGCATAATCCATTGGGAAAAAAAAGAAATCCTCAACGGGGTATTAGACGACAAAATAATGCGGACTGAAATAACGTAACATAATAAACAAGGACCTGTATTCTCGTCTCCTTTTTTTAGAATGATAAAAATAGTGAGTCGTTGCGCTTTATATATTATACACTTCGAATATATGAATATACGAGTAACATAACGTACAGAAGCAAGTACAGAAATGCAGGCATCTTGTCGTTAAATTGTAAGATATTGTGTTCAAACTCCAGAATGTACTCTGATCCCCTTCCTCAGACTACTATATATTAAATATATTGTGCACTATGCTCCATACGAACTTGTCCATACGAATAAATATATTGGAAAATCTCAGAATTTTCATTTACTGATGTCCTCTGTTGGCGGATAGCTTTGTAAACTTTCATTAATGACCCGCAGAAAACAGTAATTTCAAGTTACAACTAAACATTTATTTCATCACTTCGTCTAATAAACAGCATCGCCTATCTTTTGTACAAAATTTGTCAGAGAACTTTGTTCTGTAATAGGAGGCACAGTGTTGAGAACCCCTACCCCAAGTAAATGCATGTGCACAATATTTAGTGATGCGCGGATACCGCTCTGTTCCAATGCGTGTCGTTGTTCCCGATACTTCATAAATTTAGTACATCGAATCATTGTTTATTCGCTACATTGGTGCTCGATTATTTAGCAAGAGCGGTTATTTTAGCGCGTTGAATGTCTGAGACGGATTTTACCGGTAGATTTGTGTACAGGTTATGTCGCGACGTCGCGACGCATATTGCGCATATTGTTTTGCTTGCATCGAAATTGAGTGGATCTGTAAAGAACGAACTGTGAATATACCGATATATCTTCTTTAAACTTGTCACTATTTTAACGCTCAATATTTTATGACGTCGCGAAACAAAATAGAACTACAATATTATTGGCGGGCAACATGGATGAAATTGAATATAAATTGGAGTCGAAAAACCCAGTTTTGATATCGCACGTGAGTTTTTCTTACACGCCTTGCGTAAAACTATATTTGTTCGACGCGATAATTATCACAAAATAATTTTTTATCTTTTCGTAGGCAATATCTAAACTTTTCGAATCGATCCAAAAGAAAAGCAACGATCAGGAATGCAAAATTTCAAATGTAAATTAATTTTAATTAGTAGAATAATATTTTAACGAATTTATATCACGTTTTATCGATTCAAATAGGTGCCGGAATTCAAATTGCTTTTGTCGAAGCGAAACAGCGAAGATCCTACAGTCAGTACGTCTGTCTGGCAAGCTTTAATAGCGTTAGTGGAAAAGGAATTGTGGGATGTTCGCGCAGCACTATCTATCTTTACGTCCAGTCTTTCTTCTCCAAAGTATATAGATTAATCTTAAAATATAAATTATATTCCTGTCGGTAACTGCATACATCAAACTGATTTTAGAAATGACGTTGCTGTTGCTACAGCCATAACGCACTTTTTAATATTGGATGTAAAGGGTAATAAGAAGAATGAAAGCGCAGCTCAATTTAATCTTCACGTACCTCAGCATCCGTTCATAGTAATTTTATCACGAGAGAAACATAACTGGCAGGCTATATATAATCAGATGAAATACATAATGAATTGTCAGGATGTAAAGTACGTATGGAAATACTTACGATCAATGTCAGATTATCATCTTAACTTGTAAATATTTCAGATTCAAAGAAAACGGTATAGAAACATTACGTCCCGTTCTTTTCTACATTTTGTGTAATCCCTCTGTACATTTATCGGATGGTTGCAAGCAAAAGGTCTGGCAACTTTTAATCAAGTCAAATCGTACCATTGAACTACAATTGGAAGTTTTATTGTGGTTATCGGTAAACGAAGGGAACATTTGTACAGCTACTAATGATAGAGTTTTGGAGCTTGCGGAAGCAGCATTACAGCAAAACGAGCAAAAGGTTTATATAGCCTTATTGCCTATAATTGCATCTTTAGTTATACAGCTTTTAAAGCACGGATCTGATCCAGAACCAAATTTGAACGCAATAAACCTTATCGTTGTTCGGACTGACAATTGCTCAGGAAATATTATCCTGGCTTTGATGGCAGAAATAATTACGTCCTGCCCTGCCATCTACTTGTACGGTGTCTTCCAAATATGTAGGTACATTGGAATAATCGTGCAAGATCTAACATATCTATTACACGATACATACATAACTAATAAAGATATAAAAATACATCAATGGATTTTAAATTTTATTACAGGTTTGACAATTGTAAATAAAATGGTTTGCGATGATACATTTTTATATACTTTGGTGGCATCTGTACTAAAATGGATGGCATATCCATCAATCTTATGTTCATCTGCGTTAGATCTGGGAAAAGAATTAATAGAGAAAAGCATTACCAAAACGAGATCAACGCGCGCAGATACGGAGATTTCGAATAAAATTTTCGTCGCCCTCAGTCATTTCGACCCGCATGTTCAATTTTATGCAGAAATCATAAATTGCCAAAATACCTGGACCGCGGACAATGATCAAAGTGTCGTTCAGTGTTTAAAAAATATATCTCTGGTACCAATTGATTTGAGAGATAAATACAAATTATTGCTGTCTGGATTATTTCTGAAAACTAATGATCCGGAGATAACTGAATTGACTTGTAACATACTGATTGAAATCTCCAAAGAAGTTAAGAGTTTCGCATCGCACGTGTTATCTTTAATATTACACAAACTGACCAAATCGAGAAACAGTACAGAATCGAAATACTTGTTACTCGCTATACCGGGACTTATAACAGCGAAAGAAAACATTCCCATAATTACGCATACGTTTGATACATTACTGAAAGGAGATAAACAATTGAAATACTTCACAATAGAGTTGTATCTGAAAACACTGAAAAAAGAACCCCGGTGCTACCGCTTTATTTCGGCCGCGATAATCCGTACAATGAAAACTGATACCTCATGGCATTCGTATGCCACTTGCGCCAGAGCCATGCATTATATTTGCGAAAACCATTCCGAGCACGGTGAAACACTTGTACCATTACTATCTGAAATACTGAATCGATGCAGGCACATGAACGGCGGTACCGCTAGTGCGCTCGCTCTCAGAAGTATATCTGCTCTTTGCAAATCCGCCGTCATAGGCATTTGTTCCACTTGGCGTGTATTAGCTCCCAAAATGGAAAAAGAAAGACGCGCCATCGTTCTTGAAAGTCTTTGCGAATTTTTCGGCGATATTCCGTCATGTCCGTCACAATGTATCGAAGAGTACGATAAACTGATTATTGAAATATTGTCAATTTTATGGAAATACGTTGACTGCGACGATCCAAGGGTTGCCGAAGCTGCGCTCAAGGCATTAGCGCGCTACAATTTAGAACAGATCCCATTGAATACGCTGCCGGCAGATTTTCGATGCAATCTCGTGATACCGGCGTCTTACGCCAAAATGATGGACGAGTCTATGAAACCGGAAGATGTACTTCCATATATACCTGGCACTTGTTGGATTCAAATGTTGCAGAAAGTACATAAAAAGGCTTTATCGACCGCAGGCGATCTTTTGATTTCTTTCATTGAAAAGGAAGTGAGCAGCTTCCGATCCGGAATTTATATCTGGCCTCAAGGGGAACCGCGGAATTTCAAATATTTACCAGAGAAAAGTGTTATAAGAGGCGTCGGTGAATTTTTGCGAAGGTGCGACAAATCTGATGAAAATAGCAAAAGAACCATCGCGGAATGCTTACGAATATTTGCTCACAAGTATTCGAAACCATTACCGAATATAAATTGGAGCTTTCTGGAAGAAACTATGAGCATATCCGTTGAAGCTAAAGAATATAGTCTTTTGATCGCTTGTCATCATACCACGATATCTTTGTCAGCCAGAACTGTTGTCGAGAACTATTTATCCGAATACAAATCTGCGACTGATGCGGCCCCCATGTTACAGAGTAAAGAGTATCAGATATTGTACTCGAGGCTCGAAGATCTGTGCCAAACTATTCCGCCTTATAATTTAAAATCATTTTTGGAAATTACGTTGGCCCACGTTATCGAAAAAATCAACTTTGGAAGTAAAAACGCGAGGTGTCTGTTCGACCAAATTATGTCCGCGTACGCCAGAGCTTTAAAAAATCCAGAAATGCACGACGGCGATTGGACAATGCTCTCCACTACCTTGGAACAGCTTTTGGATAGAATAGATTTGACGAATAATCTCTTCGAACCATACTTCACGGCAGCTGCAGAATTATCCAGTAAACATTTGGAAACAATGACGTGTCCAGACGTATCGTGGGAAGTAACGCCCGTTAAGTTAAAAAATGCTGTTGCTGTCAGAGCTGAACTGGCGATGAAAAAATCCTCCGAAAAACCATTGGCTTGGCTGAACATGGCTATAAACGTTGCCGCGTCCAATGCTAGGTAAGATCGTGCTAGTTAACATCGTGAAAAAATCAAACTACTTTTCACTGTATGGATAAAGATGTTAACGTTATTTTAAAGCGCGCAAACGTACTTCTTCGAATGCATGCAGAAGGTGCAGACGGAAATGCGATTCGAAAAATCCTGCCCCGAATGGATATTAGAATTTATTGCGAAAATTCAAGGATTGATAGCGGAATCGTTTGAGGAAAATAGTAAGAAAATTAATTTCTACCTCAACATCTTTATCATTTCCGTTATCTGCTTGTCCGGAGTCGATTGTATGTTAACGAACAAAGATTTAATAATCGCATCTCCGGACGTTAGAGCAAGATTATTTCCGCAAGCTGTCGCAATTCTTTGTAACAGACAGGATTGGGAACGCACAGTTTCACAGGTATTTGTGACTATTCTTACACCGTGTCTGACGCAACATTACGTTTCACACCGTTACAACTTTCAGATAATGGAATGGTTAAACTACATGAGAACAAGTCCCGTACCTGATGCATACAAATTAGTGTTTCACAGATCACTAGTTTCATTAAGACATACCTCGCACTACAGGAACGCATGGACTAAGTATTTATCGATTAAAACTGTCATACATATTTAACAACGTTTGTATAAAAGTGATAAAACGGCGAAATAAAGTCCGTGTACCATGGTACGTATGATACACATTTAATTATGTTAAATCAAGTATAAAGTTCGACGTTTGACAAGATAAAAGTATATCCTGAGTAATATTGTTTTAAAAATAAAAATGCAGTTTAGCACATTCGAATCCGTACAACACAGCCACTACCAATTATGTACAAAAATCTCGTCACATGTGTTGTATGTGACGATAGTCGTAATGCTACACAGATGTCTCACTATTGTCCAAAGCCATGACGGTCAATGTATTTGGTCGCGTACCAGTCAGAGCTTGATCCTCGGGTAGTCTCATCCTAGGTTCTAATATGTTTCTTTTTGTTTCCACATTCTTTTTAATCGGCGTTCGACTTGGACTAGACTTTCGGCTACTTGGATATGATTTTAGTAACCGTGCTCTAAACAAACAAATTAAAGTTATCTGAATTTTAATTTTGTTTTCTATATTTAAAATTTGCTGCATAGTCAACTACAATTATACGTACGCATCCATTAATTTTAGAAACAGCCGTGTGTACACTTGATACTCGTCATCCGCATACTCGGTTGGATCGTGTCTCGCATGTTCGTACAAGTCGCAAAATTGATGAATTAGACGTTGTCCGCTTCCATTCAAAGGAGTGGCTAGGGTGGCAAGTAGGTACGCCCTCAAATTCTCCGACGGGTGCCTCTTTAGACAACTGTCATACTTGGTAATTTCACTTTCTGAGGAATAAATTACATCGATCGGTAACGGTGTCCTTTTTAACTGAGTTTTAAATCAGATTGTAATTACCTAAAGTTTTCACGTCATCTACTGCTCTCAGTCTATAATAATGCGGCGGAACTTGGCTACCAGGTGCCACAATAAATCTGTGATCGTGAATGAGTTGCGGCTCATATTGAATTCTCGGTATTACTTCTATTCGCCTCTCGATCTCTTTCTTGAGTGACTGAACAGACATTTCGTTGGTACACAAGAATAGTGACAACTCAAAACAATAGATTTTCCATGACTATCACTTAAAACTTTCTTGTTTCCCTTACTTTCATGTAAGGGAAGAACGACAGTCGCTTTCTAGCTGTCATTTTTAGAAATAGCAATATGTCGTTCTTCCACATAACAATATGCGAACTTTGCTATACATTTTCACAATAACTTCGAAAATGGCAATTTTTGAGTCGTGTCACTATTCTTGTGTATCGACGATTTGTAAAAAGTTTAAGATCTTTTAACTGGTTCCCGCTGTATCCTAACCTTTGTCGATTGCACGATTTCGTACCTTTTTCGCATCGTGACCGATGGGAATGTGGGGACCGCGGCGCGACCGTAATGCAAATCTCATAATCTGTCGTTTCGCGAAGATGAATAACAGTAATATCGTTAGTACACCAGCCGCTATAAATATTACTATCGTTACACCTGACAGCTCCTCCGTCATGTTTACGATCGGCAAATAGCCATTATCCAGGTAGCGTAACTGGCGCCCCCATGTTACAAACAAATCGGCCGTTCTTATGTATTATTTTTTTCTGACTTCACGAGACATCTGTCGGTCGATGAATGTACTAACGGAATCCACTCGATTTTTTTAATTTCAAATAACCCAGTTTTCAGCAACATTGCTCGCCGCAGAAGCAGTTTTTTAAGAATGTCTTCATAAACAATTCTATAGCTTCGTTGTTAATTACAAATTTTTAAACGGAGGAATTACCGGGTGGCGCTCCAAATGTTATTCTTCCAAATACAAAAACTTCTATACAGCAGATATATGTTTCAGATTTCTAAAAAAAATCGCAAAAGTTCATCTTTTCGACCTCCTGTGTAGGTATAATTTCTTAAGGTGCAAAATGTCTAGAAAAAGATATAATCTTAAATAAATATTTTATTAAAAATTATAAAAATATAAGTTTGTCCAAGTATCGATAGAATCAGTAGGACACACTGTAATTTTAAAATACGTGGAAGTAAATGATTTAGAATTCTTAATGTCTGAACGAGAAATCCTTCCCATGCAGTGCATAGCGTTGATCAAGAATTTTTTAAAATGTTTTCAATAGGTTTCTTAAACAAGGTTTGGTGCACGTCAGCTACTTCTCGCAATACACTCTTCTGCTGTTCAGACAACTGATTATTAGTTTTTATAAAAGAGAGAACAAGCTTCCCAAAATTCTTATCCTTCTCGAACTCCAATGCTGTATCACCGAACAATCGTACAACCTTGTCAGTTGTTCCATGATCCATCTTAATGCACACAAACTTCTGTAATATGGGAATGTGCCAGGATACAAGTTCTTTCACGGATGCCAAAAATTCTCTACAAAAATCAAATAAACTGTTCACAATTATTCTGCGACGTGTTTAGTTTCAACAAAGATTGCAATTTACAAACACGTACGTAAGGAGAACCGACTTCCTTTCTGGCTGAAATGCATTTGCTATAGCGTTAACAATGGTTACGTCTTTCACGTCTGCACTTAGAAGTGGAATAAAAATAAATTTCTGAACGTCATCCGGAAACCTTTCAACAAATTCCACAACAGCCGAGGATAATAACCTCGAAGGCTCGTCCAGAGCGATTATCTGTAACAATAATTTCACTATGAGATCTATTACAAAAAGCAAGAGAAGAAGACATTTTTTAAATTGGTACTTCACCTTTGGTAATAATAAATTACTAAATATTACGGCCGTATATCTCATGCGTTGTTCCAAGTTCATGAGGTACATCGAACAGCACAGATTATAAGTACCTGTCACACTTAGTTTTTTGGATAAATCACGAACCACTTCGTAGAGTTCCCCGTCCGACAAATTCTCTAATTGACCAAAATCTAATTTCCCGTTAGTACGTTCGAGTCCTTCGGAAAGACATTCCAGGATATCACCGTGATTTTGCGTCGACGCTTGAACATTTTCTTTACGGTTAATCCTTTCCACTTGCGTGAAATAAAACTGAGTGGATGGAAGACTATCCCCATCCTCGGGAGTTTTAGATATATCGATATTTTCCTCATCGTTATCGTCGTCACTCCCGTCACTGTTTGCGGACAAAACTTCCTCCTCCTACGAGGACAGATCGTTGTTAAAATCATCAACGTAGAGTACACGGATAATGTCAGATAATGCTAACCTTCCCCACTATGATTTTCCATGTCGGATCTGCACGCGCGATATTTTCTTTTAATTTTTCTTTAATAACCTTCAGTTTCTCCACGATGCACTCAGATAACGGGTATTCTTTTAATAGAATTTCCTCTTCCATGTCTCACAGTTTTACTCGACAGAGTACTTTTTTTGTTTTGTTCGTCTCACCGCGACATGGGTTTCTTCGCAATTATATATCATACACAAAAATAAGATACGTGGAATTTTTGTGAATAAAAAGGATGTAATCCACGACAGGATTATACAAAGATCATTCGGATTTGATAATTAAGTGTTGTATAAAATTATGCTATTGAAAGCGCGAACGTTAACTCTTGGGGATTTCCATTTGTCATCAATGATAGAGGGATTCACGATTTTTTGCTTTTATCGTTAATAAACTGCAGTAAACAATTGGAAACCAGAGATGACTGGAGACTAAATTTGCCGAAACGTAATGATTCCGTACTCCTGTATACATTCGGTTAAAGCGTACTCAATGTAAGATCGTCGACAATTGCAGATCATTGATCCCTGGTGAATCGTATCGCAACAGCGAAAGCGAAATATGTACTTGGTACGTCACGTCCTTTAACAACTCCGCACAACTGCACGGAACTCATTGTCAGTCGTTCGCGAGCGGTGCGCGTTATCGTGTCGCGAGGCTAGTGGCGAAAAATATTTATTTACCATCGAAAATCGTTCAGTTTTTAAAAGGTCGTCCCGCTGTTGTTCAACGCGAAGGAAACGTCAGCTATTAAAACCCATCGAATGAAGGAGCGCGAATATTATCGGAAAACAAGGTGGGCGTTTATCAAAAACTCGTGGTGCTTGAATAATTTAATCGCAGTGTTCTCGCTACGATGTATATACAGTGTTCTCCATCGCCCCGCGACCGTTCGCATAGCATACAGATGAAAACAATGGTCTTCGACTCCACCAAACGCACCAGGAATACAGATCTCCCAATCGCGTTTCGAGGAGCAGAATGTCACTGACGTCAAAGGCGACATCCTTGAAAGCGAACTTTAACGCTGTACATAAATGTGGTCGTATATTTCGTTGGTGTTGCTGATAAATAAACTACAATAATCTGTTGAATAATAATTCATAAACTACTTTGTGATAAATGAACAAAGTGTCTTGTTGTTTATCCAACAGCGGGCAATGCGCGGGATTATCGTTCTCAAAATAAATGCCACGAAATTTCAGTCCAAGATCGCGCGTACCATTTTGAAGTTAATTTGAATAATTCTTCTATAAATATCATTCCCAGATGTTATCGGATTTGAATCGATTAAAAATAAGACCGCCAAGACTGCTTTCGTTTGACATGTGCTTGGTATCACTTTTATCATCACCTCTCTGAATACGAAACCGGTTTAGTTTCTGAAAAACCCAGATCAACGCGAGGCCATTCAATATGCAGTGTTACGCGCGACTTCTTTGAACTGTGTACGTATCATTATCGGCGAACCGCTGAGTGTATCTACACTCGCTTCTCTCCCGTCCACGTTCGGTTGTAGATTTTCTCTTAGGTGCGATCGCCTTTGCGCCATTTCCTTCTGCTTCCATCTGATCGCGTCCTTGATAAGTGCAGTGCCAACATAAAAGGCAAATGGTGGGCAGAGAAATATTTTTGAAAATTCAGCATTCGAGACTTTGGTAAGCAGGTTCCTCGATAGGAATGTGTTCGCAATTAGAATTAAGGTACGGTTCGATGTAGAAAGTATTAAGAAACTATAAGTATTATCGTTGTCGAGACGTATTTCCGAGAAAAATTCGGTAGATACGTAGGGACTCGTGGATCCCAATAGGTATGCACTTGGTACGGAGTGTGTACATTGTCTTAATTGTGTAGACAAATGTAGTTATTGGAATTTAGATAAGGAACACGTGTTTTCGCCGACTTGCCTTTATATTAACACAGCATGGAGATTGAGGCACGAGAAGTAATCGTCACAGATAACTCCGGGATTATATTTGTCAATTAACTTCATTAGGTTTTTTTAATGTTCTTTTCCTCTACTCGGAAAAAATATTGCTGTAACGCACTCGGTTTTCTATTGCCGTTGATCAGGAGACAAGATCTTGTCTCGGGTCACCTACAAGCACCCGAGAACTAGACCAGGACTAGATCTTTTCAGGAATTAACGAACGGGGGTTTTCGTGATGGTGAAACCGTATTAAAGAAGGGATGCTTTTTTTTTTTAATATTTCAAAACATTTTATTATTTTCTTGCTGTTTCCTCCTCAGGAATATAGAGGCCTGAAAAAAATGCCGATACTATCGAGATTATCGCGTCGATTTCAAATGCTAACGACGGACGCTACTCCCGATCCTCCACAAGTGCAAATCACAGATAACACGCACAATTTGGATCCGGATCCACCGACTGAGAAACCGAAAGCGAAATCGGTACCATGCACGCCGAACGTCGAACTCGAGCATAGCGATGTCACGAGTCGCAAGAAATCTCTACCGAATAACGCGATCCCAACGAACATCAATCATACTCCGGAAGAACATTTCGACGATAGAGCCTCTTTTGCGGCGGATCCAAAAGAACAGAAAAAACCGAACGTCAAAACAAAAACGAGATCGAGACAATATAAATATTGTAAGGATCAATTATTGAATTGGTGGCTGGAGCAACGTTGGATATTACAAATTGCAAGTTTGCAGGAGCAACAATTGAATGGGAACCCAATAAAAAATATGCACGTAGTTGTTAAGGAAATCTCACAGCCAACGTTGTTCCATTCTGATAAACGTTTTCCAATATAAAAAAAAATTGAAAAAAAATTTTTTTGTTGAAATTTTTCATAAAAACAGGAAAGCTTAGTATTGTCCACAATTACATTAAAAATCAGAAATAGCACATACGTCAGATCCATACATTAAAATCGGATACTATATTGCACTTAGAATATTTGCATTGCAAATCTAACGTTGCTCCAAAATTTGAAATCGAAACATGCACTCTTTCAACTGATTTACCACTATCTACCAATGATTACGAGAACAAAAACTTTACACATTCCGATTCAGTGGGTCGCAATCTACGTCAATTCACAAAATAGAATTTTGCCAAAATTGTCACATCCAACGTTGTTCCAGCCACCAATTTAATTGTTTCCACTTTTAACATGTTTTTTTTATCGTTAATATTATAGATCGTTGCTGTAATATTCGTCGGTATTTTGTTTGCAGCACAAGGGGCGAATGTCGTGAATTATACAATAGTTAATTCGAACGGTGTAAAGATAGGCTCGAGGACCAATTATATCTGCAATGTGAATCAATTTCCTGCATCCACTGCCGCCCCATCGGAAGGATCTTGGTCGAAAGGGAAGTCGCGGCAAATGCCCGCGGGTGTGGAGAGTTTGACGAGTTGCACTGACGAAATTACTTTGGAGGATATATTTGTTATTAAGACTCACGTTGGACACGGATGGAGGGATCTTGCCAGGAGGCTCTCATATTCTGATGGGCAAATTGAACAATTCGAAGAAAATTATAGGCTCAAAGGCGTGGACGAGGTAAATTCGACACTTGTTACTTTAGTGTTGTTCGATGGAAATAATGTTGAAACCGCTGTCGTTTCAGATAATTTATCAGATACTTCTCGATTGGAAACAAGCAAATACCAAAAACGCAGATATTGGTAATTTGATCAGTATACTGTGGACTTGTCAAGAATATGATTGCGCCGAACGGTTGGTTGCTGCTCACAAAAAACCATCTTAATCCTTTCAGATTAAATACATTCTGATATATGCGCTTCTCAATCAATTGTAATAAATCAGTGACCGGTACTATTTGAAGTATTAGAACACTAACACGTGGAAAGAAGTACGAGAAATGAAAAAAAGATGATATGAATATTTCATGGATGCTGTGAACGTAAAGTACAATTTTGTAAAAAGGAAAGCATACTTACACTATAACGTACCCTGGATCTAACAGGGTTACTTTTCTATCCATGGTGTATATCATACACACGTTACTTACGTTAGTTAAAAATAACGAATTGTATCGTTATCAGCAGTACATATGTTTTTACACATATGTACATACGCTTGGTCTTGGATCACAGCAGAGCTTGCTGTAGAGAACTAAAGTTTTTTTCATTCGTGCGACTTTATTGTTCTCACAAAAAGATACATTCGTACATACAGATCAATCCACCGATGTTTTAACACAGAATTATCCAAGTTTGAGCCTAATTTGCCAGGTACTTCAAGGGCACTTTACCCTCCCAGTCTCCGACCAGTACAAGTACGCGTATGATTAGAGTTCCGGCATTTATAATTTACAATTCTATAATTTACAATTCTATTCTATTGCGTTTTATTCCACTCGTTCTGGCAGTAGAGACTGGGTAAAACCAAATCCATTGGCTAGAACTTGGACAGACCTATTCTCAAGAAAGTTTAAATAATACAACTGAGATATAGTAATGCATAATTATATGCCCACAAATAACACTTTTTGTACTTATAATAATTCACATTAATTGTAAGAAATATATTTTTCAAAGTAATCTGCACATTAGGATACAGCTTGGAATTTACCCACATTCCCTAATACATATATTCGTTCTTTCATGTAGTTCAATTGTGTGGGGGTTATCGTTTCTTAACAAAAGTACATGTTATGTTAAGTTTTACTTTACATCTCATGGCGTCAGACTTGCTCTCGCATGTGTCTCATTTACATTAGATACATATATGATATAAATTTGTTTGAATCTTTGAAGGTATTTGTTTAACTTCCAAAGTGTTATATAAAATTTGCTAACTATCACGTATATACAAATAGTAAAGTGCGAATGTCGCAAACAAAACAAATACTTAATATTAAGTCAAATTCTGATTATACAAACAAAAATACTGTAGCTATAAAATAATTATAACTGCACACATTCGTGATATATATTGACAAAAAATTCGATAATTCTTAAATGTTATTATATTAATGTAATCAGTCTGACGACGAAACTTTAATTTCTGGCATGGGACATTTTGGGGATATAGATGATGTTGTGCCTTTTACTTTACTTTTCTCACCTATTTGATTACGAAATATCCGGTTCTGGCAGTTCTCAAATTCAACTAGCATCTCGTCTAAATTTTTATTCCCATCTAAAACTATCACAGGTGCTGGCAAAGTAAATAAGGTTCGATGATAAAGCCATTCGTCGTGGATATCGTGAATTTGTTTCAAATACTCTAATGAAACAGAATTCTCTTCCTTTCTCGCCCTAGTTCGCATTCTTTGAAGCACAACCTCCGGGCATGTCCTTAGATACACTGTATGAAGCGGTACATCTCAGTGAACATAACATTCGTATTATCTCTTTTTTTATGTATATCAGAAAATATATTACCTATCAAATCTGTTTCTATGTTAGCGCTTCTTATGCACCAGTCATACCAATCTTCTAAGACAACGACCTCGACGTCTCGCAACAGTTTTGTACGTTTCATGTTCTCGATGAAGCATCTTGCGCTATATACCGATCTCTCCATAACTTTATACGGTAATGGAGTTTGATAAGTGTGAAGCTGAAGCATCGTCAGTTGCACGTACGATTGAAAGAGAAAGGCGTACCGTGTTGGATCACTGTACATCATCTCCTGAAAATACGTTTATAATATATTAATTTACAATCCTACACTGTGCTAATCTAAACGGAAAAAGAAACTATCTGAAACTCACCAATAAATTAGACCCCGCGACATCTCTCCAAAGTTCCACTGGTTCTTGCAATACCGTTGTGTTATTTAATTTTTTAAAATGACTCAGGAATGTTGTTTTACCGCTGCCTATGTTTCCCTCTATACATACCGTAAATGGACGCTTGTATGCTTTGCATGGGTGGCTACTCATCTTCGTTAAAAGACGGATAAAGCTTCCGACTAAAAATATCAAAATTCTATATTTCCATGCTACTCAATATTCCGACAAGTATGCAAACTAATAATCATGATGAATTAATTTAGCGATATTAAAACGGAATACCTTACTTACTGTGACAAACACAAGAATGATCACAATCTTTTTACCGCGTATTACTGAAGTATCGAACAATCGTACACTACAAATCCCAACGAACGTCCAATGCTACTTTTTTCTGCACTACGAGTTAATGATTAAATAAAAGATCTTATCGTGTGAACAGTAAATACATGACCGACGGCAATGAGAAATATTGTCGAAGTTTACAGTAACGAAAAATTTCAGTCAGATAACACGATTGCGAGCGCACCGAGGTAACACCTCTTCCTGTGAGTTCCCGCTGATTCCCGCGTAAATTTTCCGCCAGATTTGCGCGCCCTCATGAAACACGTTTCATTGTAGAGGGAAGGTTAATACCCCCTCCCGAACCCATAACCACGCATCGAACAATTTTCCGGTACTTCTCATTTACATCGTATTAGTCTAAATTCATTATGATTTATCATCGTATTTATTAATATTTACCAATAACACTCATGGCTGTGGAATGCTGGACACTAGGCAGTTTTTTTTATATGTAATTTCACGTAATTAGTGAATGAAGTCTACTCTCTACCGGAATTGATAGCAAACTACCGTTCAGGGTCACGTAGTGTTCCAAACCTCAATGTTAAAAGAGCGTAATGAATTTAGTTCGAGATCCAGTCCCTGATGGCGCTGACATTCCATGTATATAGTACACTATTGCTATATCATATATATATTCTATTAGTTTACCTTATACTTTAAAATTTGAAGGATGTAACTGAAATGGAGATAAAACGAATTCTGGAATAATACATGTATTTGATGTAATTTAAGGAATACATAGAAATATATTACAACCTATTCTAACCATATACAAGTAATCAGTTATAGACTATACATATTATAACAAGATATACATAATTGTAAGATATAGATTTCTTAACCAACTTACCCGATAGTACTTTTGACATAACAAAAATTTGAATAATGTTATTTTACCAAAGAATAATTAAATCCCACAGGCAGAAATGTTCCAAGACAGCAGGGTTTTCTTTTGCTTAGGGTTTCCTACCGGCTGCTACGAAACAACTTCGCAATCAATTTTAAGAAATGAACAAAGTCTGCTATTATTAAAAGAACTACGTAATGCAATATAATATCTTCATTTGAATGGCTAAGCACCACCCAAAGATTGAAAAGAGTTAATATAACATATTTGTTGTGGGATACATAGCAAATATGCTTATACAGTTACACTGGTTGCTGATATCCATTGCATCTATGCTGGCAGACATCCTCACAGTTATCGGGTAAGCTCATTATATTCGATTTTCCACGCGTAACGATCCAGTTCCATGACCGTGGTCCAAATGTCTCAGAATATTTTAAAACTTTGATGTACTTGACGTGCATTTTTTCATCTTACACTTTATTCCGGAAGCCACTTTGAAATGCTGTTTTCCCAAAAAGCCACTGCGTCTGCGCATTTCATAACACTATAGCCATCTACCGCTGGATCGCTAAAAATTTTGGACGAGGTGGTCCCACAAGAGTTTGTAGACCCTGCTGTCGCCATAATGCACAATGCGCACGTTGTCTAACATCATAGAAGTTATACATTATTATAGAGTTAGAACACTATGGGCAAAGAAATCGTCTATTGGATAGTTAGGCGGCACTTAACTAGTATTGTGTATTTGCTTGAACTTTTGTAAAATAACGTAAAATTCGTGCGTTAAGAGATACAGCGAGTGAAAGATGAGAACTAATTAGTGGCCGGGTAATTGATGAATTAAGCTCGATCAAGCTCGATAGCAGTGATTGAGATTTTTACCGATTAATAGTATTATTATTGTTCACTTATCACTATACATTATTTATATTGTTGTTTTTTTCATTGATTTTGAACGAATGTGATTACCGATAGTTTTCAATAATGAAGTTTTTCGATAGTCGATACACTGGAATGTTTAATTATCGACATGTCGAGTGAATTGGATATACACGCAAGTTTGGTGTGTATTGGTGTATATCTAGTCCATGGTTCGCGGTGATCTAGTCCTTCAAAAAATGTTTTAATATTAAGAATTTTTTTTAAATTGCTCGTCTGCCTTGTAAATTGCGCATGAGTGAAATGTTATATTCTATTGCTGATTATACAATTATTCTTTGTTCAAACAAGCACATGTGACGATGTATTCTCCACACCACTCCGGAATAGATTAATATATGCTTAGTGAAACTGATTATGATTTTAAGGATGTCGTGTATTAGACATTCGATATGTTATGACATGCATTGTTAGCCGCATATCCTTGAAATACATATTATTATTTCTACATACGTGACTGCGGTTGTGCGTGTCGCTATATACACAGTTATTTTCTGCTATTGTCAGCAGGTTATGAGATAGTTACTCGTTTTTCGTAGTTTCTCTAAAATAAATAACAATGGGGAATTTTGTAGGCGACATTGTTATTTGGTAAGTGGTTCTCATAAATCGTTTTCGACAGTGTTCCTGTTACAATTTTATTTTTGTTTCTACGAAAAATTGCATTCATTGTTCTATTTTTTGCTCAGCAAACTTATTTAGGTAGTAAATTAAATAGATCGAATTGCGGAATAGTAATTGCTATAAATTTTGCTATCGTATGCACGAATAATATTAATAATGTGTTGACGATATGTTTTTGTAGCATATTGCTACTACTTTCAGTAAGCATTATATTTGGAACTAGTGAAATTATTAAAACTTTTATGAGCACGGGAGAAGAGCTAGTAAAGACATCGTCGTACAGTTGGGTCATTCGATTATGCTTGAACATATTGAGTTATGCCACTGTAATAATACCAGGATGCCTTATATACAAATACGTTCGTCATACCAAATATATTCAAAGAGGAGGTAAACAATTATACGACGAATTTCTGGGAGTTTCTTAATTCCTACACAGTATCTTATATATTTTTGTAATCAGGTAAAGGATGCATTCCCAGACTAGTGCATTCATGTTTCGTGGGGCATTGCGAGACTGGACTTTTGGATTCATCGCCTTATGCGTCTACGTCTTCCGGGCATGGTCAACGTACGTTTACGCAGGATGTTATGTTACTTACATATTGTTTCTTTGGACTTCAAATCAGTTACCTGACATGGGGTTACTTGCAAGAGAAGATCATGACACAGGTATATCAAGATTTTATTATAATCCACGTAGAATTATTCTGGAAGATAAAAATTCATTTTTCAGGAATACGAGGACGAAGCTGGCAATAAAGAACGTTTTCACGATTCACAGTTTCTGGTATTTATAAATCGAATTCTTGCATTTTTGATGTCAGGTTTGTATCTGTTGGTGCAGAGACAACCTCAGCACAAGGCGCCACTTTATAAATACGCATTTTGTTCATTATCAAACATTATGAGCAGTTGGTGCCAATACGAGGCTCTTAAGTACGTTAGTTTTCCAACTCAGGTAATTATTGCTTCCATTTTTTCATTACTTTACGTATTCCAAATATTTTTTTGACAGTAACACTTTGTTGCAGGTATTGGCAAAAGCTTCCAAAATAATTCCTGTAATGATAATGGGAAAGATAATCTCCCATACAACGTATGAATATTACGAATACGTAACGGCAATACTTATTTCTATTGGAATGACATTATTTATGTTAGACAGTTCTGATTATAACAATGGTAAATTTCTCGATTCGCCAGTTTCATTACTTTAGACGTACCGGTAGTTTTCAGTATCAAGAAAATATTAAATAGCACTTTGTACTTTCAGATGGAGCTACCACCGTCTCCGGTGTCATTCTCTTAGGGGGTTACTTATTGTTAGATAGTTTCACAAGTACCTGGCAAAATGCACTGTTTGTGGAATACGGTGCGACAAGCGTACAAATGATGTGCGTGGTTAATATGTTTTCCTGTTTATTGACCGCGATGTCATTATTACAGCAATCCAGTTTTCCCTTCATACTTTCTTTCATGACAAAGGTAACTTATGATACGACCGCACGAAACGGTAATAGAGTTTAGTGAGTAGTACAACCACGCTTATTATTTATAGTATCCTACATTCATCGTGGATTGCTTACTCATATCAATTTTCTCAGCCAGCGGCCAGTTGTATATTTTTTATACAATTTCTAAATTTGGCCCGATTACATTTGTTATCATAATGACTATCCGACAGGTAATTATACTTTATAGATATCCTTTTGTAAAAAGAAAAATGATGGTATACGTGTTATCTCGTTTTTGTTTCTGATTTCAGAGTTTGGCTATATTATTATCGTGTTTGATATATCACCACGCAGTAACGGTCATTGGTATACTCGGTATACTATTGGTATTTGGATCAGTATTTCTACGAATCTATTGTAGTAATCGTTTACGTGCCATTAGACGACGCAGAGCTGCGGCGAATAGTATAAAAGATTAAGAGAACTCAAAATAGGTAAAATTTCTATGGAATTTTTTCTGTTTCCCTTCTAGATTTACATTGGTAAAATAATATTCCACCAAATATTTTGTGATCATAATATATTAATAATTTCCATTAGGCATTTATATTAGTATTTCTGCAGTTCTCTTGTATACATGCTCTGTCTACATGATAGAATTGCTTTTTGTTTATTTGTCGTTGGAGGATATGTTTCTCAACCGAAGAGTACCTTGAAAATGTGGAGAAAAACGATAAGAGTACGAGCGAATATAAGATTTATATTGTTTATTTAAGAAATATTTATTTTAATATAAATACATTGTACAGACAACGTGCCGCGCACATTTTTTACAAAATACAAATGAGATTGATGAAAACAA
Organism: Pemphredon lugubris; assembly: GCA_933228935.1. Classification (NCBI taxonomy): domain Eukaryota; kingdom Metazoa; phylum Arthropoda; class Insecta; order Hymenoptera; family Crabronidae; genus Pemphredon; species Pemphredon lugubris. Next base: position 38,370,601 of record OW121819.1, on the reverse strand, counting down.
AAATACGGCTAGGACCATGGATCTTTAAGCAAATAATGATTATTCCAGAATACATTTAAATTACAAAAATAAATATTGTACTGTCAATTGAATCTGTTACATTTAAAGTTATTTCATGGAATGTTAATTGTTTTCTATTGTCATAATTAAACAAATCTAGGGGGTGCAAAAGTCAATTTCTAGTTAACATTTTTTTTCATTTCTATCTCGCATGAATCTTGTCTCGTACGCATTCTTTTTCAATGACGGTGTTGTCCGCGTCTTAGCCTCTAAAGTTAGTTCTTATTTCTACAAATACAGCAACGTCGAGTACAATGGTATGGTTAAGTCGTGTTTCGTATAATCAAACAAGGTACAAGACTAAATATTCTGGCTGACAAACCGATCACTCTCGGAATGAATTGTTAAATACGATTTAGTATGTATCTCGGGAAGGAGGTGGCAAACGGTAACCACGAGGACGAATATAAAAACAAATAGTGTGCGAAACTTCTTTCTCGTGCGACATGCGAAAATATCAAAAGAACAATAATGAAAAGGGGATAGAGGATATCCGTCGAGGCGTTTTAAGGTGATTAACTATCTTAAATTCGAGACAATAATTGCTCGTTTAATTTGCAACATTTCATCCGTTATAAAATATAATTTAGAAATGTTGGTTCTTTCGTTGTATAATGTCTATGGTATTGTAAAACTTCTACGAGCATGAATAGTTTCTTTCTTTAACACGTTTAAAAGTTGATCACCTTAATCCATCATTCGTCGGCAGAGGACGGGCGATAAATAGCTATAAGGCACAAAATTGAAATGACTAATTCGGACGCCAAGAGCACCAGCTGTATACTACAGAGAATGACCTCTAATCTAAGGACGTAATTCTGCCAGATCAGAAAATACAAGGTTGCTAAGGAGCTAGGTACGGATAAAATAACGCCAATCAATATCGGCATACCATGTTCCGTCAAATTCCCTTTCCTTCCAAGATAAATTCTGGCTACTTCCGTCGCTAGAAGGAAGAACAATAGCGCAAACTCTGTTAGTGTCGTACTCGTGCCTGGGGATGGCAAATTCGCAGCCTTGAAGAATCCCATGCCCAATTCGCACACAGCAAACATACCAAAATAAAAGGAGTTCAAGTACATGAGAATTTCATAGGTCAAGGAGGAGCTAGCTACTGTCGGCATTTCTAGTGGATAGTTTTCAGCATTGAGGAAGCCGTTGTTTCTACCAGGCTTCGGGTAGCCAATTCCTTTATTTGCTCGTGGTTATTCTAATAAGAACATTCTTCCTTTAACCGTCAATACCTAACGTGGATTACTCGAGTTTGAATTCGGTTAGGATACATACTTTACCACTGGTCCTCCATTGTTTTCTTTTTTTGTATTTAGACCTGCCGTGATGTCTATCGATCGGACATCGTGTATTTTCAAATATGTTCTTCCTCTTTTTTTTTAATCGTTTCTTCGTGAACCAATGGCTTTGATCCTTAAGATTACCTCTCCGACATTTTTGCTTTCCCTTGATTTTCACAATGCCAATTGATGCCAATGTTTATTTTTAACCGCCGGAGCTGAAGTAAGCCGAAGCTGAATCCCCCCTCTATGGAGCGCAACAGTATTACCAACCTTCGGAAAATTGAGATAACAGCTATTTTCGAGACATCGATACAGTAGCACGATAAACTTTAGAAAATTGTTACTTGGGTATCAGTGAAAAATAATTTCTCGTATACATACATACATAATTATCATCTATCGACGATTCATTTGTTTTATCGGGACGTCAATAGTTGTATTTCAAGACGTTCCGTTGCCCAGTCCGATTACTTGTGAGAGGATCATAATTGAATATTTTCGCGTTCCAACTTGATGTTATTTTTCTTTAAGAAGTGTTAATCTGTTGTACCATACACTAGTTCAATGAACCTGTGAATAATTCACGTGTCATTTCTGTCTTTAATACCTCCCTTATTAATTTTCCAAATTAATCACCCAAATTTAACCCAAATTCAGTTTTCATTAACAAGTGTCGTAACGTCAAGGTTTTAAGGTTTCCATAGGTTACACGCTTTCATTGGCGTAAACAACGGTAATGTCCATAATTTTCGTTACAAACATGTCACCGGACTGACGTATGTCAACCGTACCTTTCAATTGGTTATAAATTGGTCATTATGTTTCAAAGCTGAATTCTTGTTAATTTCAATTTGTATCTTCTCTCAATCAAACTTGAATGAAGTGAACACCCTCCAGCCTAAATTCCATAATGTATTTCGAAAAATAATGGACGTTACAAATTAGACGAATTTCTGCGAAAACTTGAGATTGCATGACTTGAAACGATGGTACCGCATCGTTGGAGATTAATACAAAAAAGATCTTGTATCTTCCTAAATTTATAGTTAACGCGTGGCTATGACGAGCGATGGCCCTCCGCTCGAATTTCTCGAGAATTCTACGCTCGGGCAGAACTTTTCGAAATCTTGGAAAAATTTGGCCCGAGAAATGTTTGGAGGCACCTTGCCGCTTTCATCGGGTCTTGGCAAGAAATGGAAATCTCGAGTGTCTCAAACTGACGCTATTCAAGGCCATAATAATTCTTTCACATAAACCGGGAGTCCGAGTTCAAACACAGGAAAATACAGCGGCGATAAGCGATAAGGGGAGCGTGGGTTTCTTCAGTGGTACTCAGAATGCGTTATTGATCCTAATGAGAATCATAGTAATCGGATCTATCGCTGCCGGATTGATCATCGTGTATTTGATTACGCGTGTCACGCACCCGCACGTATTTCCTATAATGCTGGTGAAAGGTAATCGAAACGATCAGCCCTGTATTATCGTTCTCTTCGAGTTTGATTTTTCTGATAGTACTAATGTCTATATCCCTTTATGAGTAATAAAAATAAAAGGAGGTAGAAGGGTCTTCCGCGTTGCAGCTTACGGCCGCCACAAGTCTAAATTTGATCCTGATTCTCAGGTATCGAATTTCTCGGGCCGATTTTTATAAAATTCGGTCAGTGGGCATCCACGCGAAAGGATCTATTCCCAGCGGATATTTGCGATACTTTATCGCGTCTACAACGCACAGCTTCGCCGCATTCTTGGATCTACACGAAACGTTTGCTCGAGGCCAGCTACGGCTCGACATGGAACAGTATATTCGTCAAATTCGAGGACCACGAGCCGATCGGCTCGGGCTGTTGCGCGCAGGTACAGTGAACGCATTAGGGAAATAATCTAACGAAAGCTAACACACAGTAAGTAAGATAACGATTCATCGAATATCAGGTTGACGAAATAGTAGAATACATGGAATTTTTTATTACCGTCAAGAGCGAAGATATTTCGTTTATTAATACTGATTATTCTCTTTCTTGTTGTTAATTAGTTGTTAATTACCCGAATTACTGTTAGGTATACAAAGCGTGGATTGATCTCGATAGTAACGCCCAAGCGATGCAAGAATCTCGCGTATCCACATTCATCGAAAGTAAGTTGAAAGTTGGTTCGTCTCGATGATCGATAAAGTTCAGATAATATACATTTATTTGTATTGTGATAAGAAACGACTGGTGCACGATTAATTTCTACTTATTTGTGTACAGTTGTAGAATATTTGAAATTGGGATCGCTGGTCAGTTTCCTAGGTAAATACGTGCGATGATCGCTCTTGCGGTAAATTTGATTAGAAGTTATGCGCCAGAGGGAAATTAGAGTACATTGATTTCAGAAAGAATGCTCGGCGTGAGCGATGAAGTTCAAGACGCCGGACTGCAAAGCAAGAAATTGCAGCCCGTAGCGGTAAAAGTTCTGCATCCCGGAATTAAAGGCCAACTTAGGTATGCCGCGTAGATGTGATGCAAACACCGAGAACTAATCGCTTTCGAGTATTTCCTTAATTTCCACTCCAGCACGGTTTGGTCCCTCATTGTTCCATTTATACACGCATCTATTCGTCGCGATGAACATATTTCGTACGTAGTGTCGAATTTGCCGATAATCGCGTCTACGATTGTTTATTTTAGAAGAGATCTTACCATCATGAAAGGACTTTGCAAATGTGCCACGTATGTCGTTCCAGAATTGCATTGGCTCAGTCTCAGCGATTGCATCGACGAGTTTTCGCAAATAATGGAGAACCAAGTACTATTTTTTCTTTGCAAACAATCAGCTTGCTGCAACTCTGCACCAATATTTTGTAATCTTTGTAAAGGTCGATATGAACTTGGAAGCCGCGAATCTGATCAGATTTTCGAAAAATTTCTCGGACAAGAAGAACGTTGTTTTCCCGAGGCCCTACACGAATTTCACACGACGCGAAATACTCGTGGAAAGTTATCACGATGGTCCGCCGATTACCAATTATCTCGAGTGTAACGATAGCAGGTTGCAAATGAGACTGGCCAAAATAGGAATCACGACGATCTTGAAAATGGTACGGAATATTTCTCATGTACTATCGATAAGTTATTATTATAAAGCAAGTTGTAAATTCCTGTTTCCCAGATATTCAAGGATAACTTCATTCACTGTGACTTGCACCCGGGTAATATATTAGTCGAGATAAATCGCGAGCCACGGAAAAGATTCTTCGCGTCACTTTGGGAGCGAATTAATCGCAATTACGTGCCAGGAAACCCACGTTTGATCATACTCGATTGCGGATTAGTCGTATCCATGAGCGATCGATGCCGACGAAATCTTCGGGATGTTTTTCGTTCGGTATTGATGGGGGACGTATGTAAAACATTTGTTCCGCAATTAAATATACAAATGAAACCAGTTTAAGGAATCCGTCTGATCGGCGAATATATTTCTCATGTTTATTAGGGAGTGCTGGCAGCGGAGTATATTTTGGAACATAGTTCCCACATGACTCCCGACTCCGAAGGTTTCAAAAGTACGATCCAGGATATCGTGAATTCTCACCTGCGAGATAAACTGCAACTTCGTCATGTAATTTTTTCAAATATCTTTATCTTTGCGTAAAACGTATAATACATCGGCGGGACACGATAACAAAAAAAAACATCATGCTTTACTTCAACGTTGTTCGCGGTTGCAGCGTTGCTGCGTAAAAACGATCGATTCCTTTTAAAGAATCGCTTTGAACCTTTGCAGGTGAACGTAAGTACCGTTGTGACTGAATTATTTTCCGCGATGGTTCGTCACCGAGTCAAGCAAGACGGATCCTTTAGCAGCGTGATCCTCAGTATGGTTGTGATCGAGGGCCTCGGACGTAGTCTGGATCCTAATATCGACATTTTTGCGGAAGTTTTGCCATTCGTTTTTACCCACACAGTGTTCGACGATTAAAGAGGAGATTGCTGAGGAAATATTTGTTAATGCGGTGAGTACGCTCGCGTAAGTAGGTTCTTTTTATAATTTTAATTAATATTCGCGGCCGGGCAACAACGAGAATCGTATATTTCGTAATAATGTGACACGCCGAATGCTATCGAGCCTCACCCGTAAAAAAGCCACGGGCGAAATTCTGTTTTAATAATCAAATGACTGCCGAGGAGGATTCCAATCTTAAAACGGACCGCAGGAACGTGTAATCGCAACCGACAGAATTCCGGCGAGTGACCAGTTGTCCATGATCGCTTCCTGGTTGGTCGACCATCTTCGGTGTAGGGATACTGCAGCCGTGTGTATGTGTGCGCGCATATGCGTTCCTTCGCCGGTGTACGTGCGCCAGCGCCGAGTACACTCGTATGTAGGCCTTTCGCGCGTGTGTACGTATTCATCGCCTGAAAGGGCAAATTTTTCTCCGGTCCAAGCTTCCGATTAAAACCACCACTCGTCCTTATCGCGATCTTCCTGGTTTTTTACCTTATTTGATCTGGAAGCTCATTACCCGCTCCGCGATTGCATCAAACTATCATCGTTCGTGAATTTTAAGCGATAGAATTGACAAGATCTATCGCGTTAATCGGAGCATATCCACATTCGTCCTTCGCCTCGGGCTGATTACGCGGAATCACGTTAAACCTCTTCGCCTATGAACTAGCCGCGTAGAATATTAATTTAGCCGCAGGAAGAAAGCATCTGCCGGCGTCGTAATTTATATGGACGGGCGCGGTTGACCGTTTCGTTTTGTTTCCGACACCGAGAGACCGAGTCTCTTTCGCGGGAGCGCGTCGTAAGCGCCGAAGTTGTGTTCTTACAGCTTTACGTGAGACACGCACGTTCCCTCCTATGATGTTTTATTTGTACTCGAGGGAAGCAGATGTTGGCAAACGAATCGGCAGTCTAAAAGGTACAATCCTATTTTTCGTCCCTGTGGTCATTTTTAACCGAACCTGACCGACGCTCCATTTCCCACGCATCTCGCGATGCAGTTTCTAAAAAGAATACCGATCTCGAAGTACCATCCTCGATACATCATCTCTCGAATTGGATTATCTTAAATCACGGTAGCCGAGCCATTTTTATTTCTCGGAGAGTAAATCTTTAATTTTTCTCAGTTTCGGTTAGCGACAACCACGTTACGTCTCAAGGTGCGAAATGAAGGTTGAGAGGGGGAGGGGGGAGGGGGGGGGGGAAGGTAACTCGATTTATGGGTCCTTTCGCCTCCAGTGATTCTAAGGTGTTTCATCTTGACTTCCTCGTACACCGTATCTTTCGCGGTCCGTGCCGTCTCAAGACTCGCGACCGTTTTATTTTCTTCGATTCCAAACGAGTTCCAATCGACGTCTCATTCCACGTGTTAACGCCTCCCCCCCCCCCCCCCCCCCACCCTCCTCCCCATTCTGTACGATAGAACTACACCATTTTTCCCCCGGGCCCTATTCTATACCGTTCGTCGAAGACCATCGATGTTCCTCGGGTTTACACGCGTATTATCGCATCGTAGTTGTTACGATCTAATACATATCCGCGCCGATCCTCAATGTTTACACCAATACGATCTTACGAATACGACGAGTGTATTCGCGCGGTGTGGTTTTGCCTCGGTCAAAGTTGTCGTACGATCCCTTACGCGTAGCGGGTCCGAGTAACGTTAGTAGCGGGTAACTAATTATTCTCGGAAGAGTTACCGGTCGCCGAGTCGTCCTCCTGCCTACCTGACCTTTCGTCGACCTCTTCTGGTCCACCTGACCTCTCGTCGACCTCTCCTCCAGCGAGCGTTCGCCAGGAAGAACGAACGCGGCGGAGCGCTGCACCATCTGCCGGTCGTGTCGTCGTTCTTTCGTTATTCGCGCCCCACCATCGGGCTACGATCTAGGGCCAACCGGAGGAACGGTGGAGGATGTAAACAGAGAGAGGACAGGGAGATAAGAGAGTTCGTCTCCGATCGTCGCAGCGGAGACGAACCGGGCCGGCGGTCTCCCGGACGTTCCGTGACTCGTCGAGGGAAAAAAAGATCGGGGAGAGAGAGAGAGAGAGGGAGAGGGAGAGAGAGAGAGAGAGACAGAAAAAAAGGAGCCACGGAGCCTTCGTCCGTTTGTCCGTGACGCGGCTCAATTAATCGAATCGACATCCACGATCGGTACGGACAATACAACGATTAACGGCAATTAATGCTCGTTTCGCGTCGTCTCGTCCCGGTGTTCCCGTCGCGGCGTGTAAATCTTTAATAATACGCTCGCGAATCAAACGGCCACGCGACTCTCGAGGTCGTTCTCGTGTCTCACCTTACTCCCATCTTCGTTCTCTTCCCTCTTTCCCTTTTTCATCCGAAGAGGAGCCGCTCCTGCTTTCGCGCTCTCGTCCCCGTCAGCCACCTTTCCCCCGATTTTCTTCTCCGTCCAGCGCGTCTCCCCTTCGCCGTTTCTTTCCCTCGCATCGCATCCTCGATTCGGAAACAAGTGTCGCCGCGATTATTCTTCCCCGAGGAAATGTGATTACCGTCGGCGCACCGTTTTCCAGCGTTCATTGTCTACCGGCGACTGTCTCCCCGGGAAGAAAAGCGAGTCAAAGAGTAAGCTCACGGCTCGATTATCAACGTTGGCGGTCGACTTTACCGCCGGTACCACCACCACCACGGATCGTCACCACCTCCATCGGTACCTTCGTACTGCCACTACCACCACCACCACCGGCATCATCATCATCATCATCGCTATCATCATCATCATTGCCGGCGACGACGACGACACCGACGTTTGGTGTCTTTTTAACTCTACCACCGTCTACGCACACCCTTCAGCGGCCCGTGAGTACTGTGACTATTGATATTCATCCGCCGATCCCTTCGCTCTACCTGTTCCACGTGACGCGCGAAACCGATCCAAAGTATATACTCGGCTCGTCAATCGTTTCCCCGTTTTCGGTCAAACCCGTCCACTCGTTGGCTCGTATTCGCGCGAATAAGAATCGCCGAACGTAGTACGCGCGGAAGCGGCTAATAATAAAGTAAAGCGACGCATGCCGTGGGAGCACGTGTCTCGTGTGCCGAAACGCGATAGGTTCGGCTACAGTTCGTTCGTGTCGGTAGTTCAATTAAAAAGAAAGATCCAAGACCTCTGAACTCGATGATTAATAACGAGACGATTGCGAATTATTTTCTCGCGTCGCGACTTAATTAAGATATTTCGTTCGTATTCGTTCAGAGAGGGTTAAGACAGTTTCTCAGCACGGACCGAGGAGCAAGTGGAATTAACGCGCGCGAAGAGTAAACCAGTTACTACGAGTGTTCGAGTGTGCGCGGCTCCGAAATCGCGAGATAACGATCATTGTTATTGTATCCGATGTCTGATCTCTTCGTTTTACTTTATTTTCTCGTTATTAACTCGCGTCGGCTTCGCTCTCATTGTTTCGATCCATTCACGCGTCGTAAAGGGGGACTTGGCAACGGCGGAGTAACGACACGTGCGTATTAAAATTACTCCATTCACGTCAAATTATCGGTTATACGTTAAAATGCCGTAGAGGTGGAATAACGTAGCGTTCCCTCGTAAAATGGGATACTGCGCGGAAGTGAAGTGAATCGCGGGCCCGGAGAGTTAATCACGCCCCTCTTCTCCCGTGTACCGTTATTTTTTAAGGAATTCCGTGAACTTCTCGCGCGCCGTTACGCAATCGTAATTGTTCGGTAATTTATAATGCTTTCTCCACGTGGTAACGTACGACGAGGAAAACGGCTCCACGTTGAATCGCGGAAATCGCGTGAGGCGAGGGGTAATGCGCGTTATTGTCTCGTCCCGCCATTGAGAATGATTAACATAACGGCCATAATTAATCACCGTGGCACGAGTGACATTGGCGCGGTGATAGCCGCGGTTACGGGGAATCGTGAATATTCATAAATTTTCGGCGAACATTTAAACGCTCCATTGAGCGAAAAACATTGAAAGCACAATCTATTTTTTATCACGACCATTTTATAAATACCATTTCGCGCGGGATCTAATCGAGAGGCGGATGGAAGTGAATGTAACGTTATCAAATTGTATAATCCCTCGAATAATATTGCTCCGCCTCCCCGCCTCCGCCGATCGATAGGAACTAAGAGTAAGTGCGTATAGAAAGTACTTATCACACCGTTATCGCGCGTCGATATTCCTCTGACCGACAAATAGGTCACGTTAATGAGATAATACACGCGACTTTCACGATTTACGTTTCTCCTCTCCTATCGCGAGTTACAAATCAGGAAGAAATGAAGATTCACATAATCGGCCGTCCTGGCTTATTACTACGTTAGCGGTAACATTGAAATTACGATTAATCGCGGTCGATCATCCTCGTTTCGCGAATACGAGCTATTATTCGATGCGCCTTCGAGAGACTCGTTACGCGTTTTATATTCGGGGGAAAAGAAAACTGCAAAAGCGCGGCGGTGCTTTAACGATAATAGTTGTCGTTAGCGAGTCCGCGGGGAACGGAATTATGGTAACAGTTTTCTTGACGTTATTAACGATACCGTGAATAATACCGGTTATCTCGTAGAGTCTTGTTCGTTTAATTGGCGTATGTAGCGAACATTAAGTTAAAAATAATAATACGATACGAGGCAGGATAATGGTCCGTTCATCGGTAATGTGACGATGACTCGATACGCCCTGGATAATAGTTACAACGTCGGCCCGAGATGACATATAAATTACGAATAATTCCTCTTCGTGTCATTTATATTTCATTCCTCGTGTTTTCGCTGTAATGTCGTTACTCCGTTCGTATTCGAGTGGCTATTTACTCGCCGATGTGCCACCTCGCGAAATTAAAGGCGAACGTCGAAATTTATTCCATTCCGGTGTTTGGTGCGTTCTTGTTTGGATTAATGTGTGTGCGCGTAATTAGTGTTTATTCATCGTTCGTGGCGTTAAAAAATGTTACGCGAAGGGTGGCATTGGTTTTTTCACCGACATTATATAAATACGAAATTTCAATTCGTGAACACCTTTGGATAGGTATTTATATTTCTATCTATAATAACAATTCTGTTATTGTGTTCGATGGATGATCGACGCATGATCGGTTATTTCATTGAAATGATACTAGTCTCGCGTACTTGTACTTGGCCCGAGACAAGACCTTGTCTCTTGATAAATACGAAATTCCCATTCGTGAAAACCTTGAAACAGGTATTTACATTTATATGTATAATAGCAATTCTATTGTCGCGAACGACGCATAATCAATAATAACAATAGAATCTACTACAATAGGCGAGGAAACGCGGAATACTATGCCGGTATCCGTGCGTCAGGTTACGTAGCGGCGTTTTTAATTTTTGGTTACCAATCGTAGTTTTATCATTATTTATCAATAATAAATAACCGATACACAAGAAAACTGACTGCCGAAAACAACCAACGCCACTTCTGCCGGATTAAACGCCGATCGTGAAAATTCAATGGGGCTCCGCGGGTTGCGATTGTTCGGAATTTTTCCCCCAAAACAAGAATAAGTTAAAGTAATAAAACTGTCACATCACGAAGGCATTTCGTACGTTCGCGTTCCATGATAAATCCGATGCTTTTATCGCGACATTGTCACGGATGATTGGTCGATGCGCGGCAATTACTTTCTTCTGTCCCCTTTTTCTCCCGCACTTTCTCGATTGCTCCGGAGAAATAATCCTTTATTTACTGGACGTCGGCGACACTCTGCCATTCCAATGTCTTCGCACACAATTACCCACATTCGTTATCTCCGCTGTCTTGCCTTGGCACATACGAGCTTTTACGACAGCTCCCCCTGACGCATACGTTAGCGCTCGAGTATATGTAATACGGCGCAACGGGAGTACCATTTCGTACAAACGATACGCGGACGAAAACACTGATTACCGAGGCTAATAAAATGCGAATAAATGTGAGCACTCGCTCGCAGCGACGCGCGTGCTCTCTCATCCGACGCTTTCGTTTCGAACCTCGACGAGTTTTCGCGGTATTTTCTTCGAAACGCTCGTCCCCCGGATGTTTCTTACGAATTAAGGACGCTTTATTATTCCGTCCGGTGGTGGGCTTCGGTAGTTAACGGCTGAGAGGGAAAAAGAAAAGAAAAAAGAAAGGAAGAAAGAGGGGAGCAATCGTAAGCGCTTATTTCGTTCCCCCGAAGATAAAATCCAGTGTCGGCTCTCGCTGCCGGCGAGCAAACGCGGAATACTATGCCGGTACTCGTACTTACGTAGCGGTATTTTTTCTTTTTTTTATTCTCCTCCTTTTTCTTGAACTCGTAACGAAGAACAATGCGAGGGATCGGGAGGTTCGAGGCGCATCTTGCCGGCGAACGAGAAGCTGCGCAAGAGGTACGGGATTGCGTTGTCGAAATTTTCGAAGGGAAAGAAAAAGTCTAAACGCCCGATCGACGAGAACTTTGTGATACAAAAAACGATTGCGAGTCTGTCTCAAGACTCGACACCACCTTCTCTTCTTGCGACACCGAATCCTCCGTTACGTCATGCCGATAGAGCGGAGCTGTTAAAAATATTCTCCTCCGGATTCGCATTAATATCGGTACTCCGGCTCGAGGCGTTACTCGGGCAACGATTTGTCGTTTATCGGACGGCCACGGCACGGCAGTCCCTCGCTCGAATGTACGCGCGCAAATTTCAAAGCGAAAGAAATCGAGAAGGGTTCCCGCTCGCGCAATGGCGCTCGATTTCTCAATTAGGTGTATCTTAATATAATATTGAACCATTTTCTCGTCGATCCGTGTAACAGCTTCGAGATTAGTGAGTCAAAGCGAGAGAGTGGGGTCATCGCGACGACACACGCGTTATCGATGCATTGCAAATAGAAGAATTGCTCTCCGTAAATAACGCTTGGGACAGACTCGAGTGAGCCGCGAGTGGATGCATAAGCCGCCCACTTTTTTCGCCCTTCGTCCCACCACCTTTCTAGCCACGTCGGCCGCATACACATAATATACCTGCAACTCGATTTATCGCTCACGCTTCGCTTCTTCTGCATATCTCGTACCACGCGTTTCGCTTGTAAAATCGAACTACAAGAAAACCTCTATCAATTTCCTGTTTCCTATACCCGCTACGTATACCACCGATCAAACTGCCAATCTATGATTTATGACTTTTACGCTCTCGACTCTCCTTACACGTTAGCATCGAACTTTCCGCAGATCGTGCTCGTTCTATTATATGCCAGCCGTTGAACTAATTAGGCTTCTTGTCGCCGCGGATGCGTTAAGTCACGATATTACAAATTTCCTACGATAGAGTCTAACGGTGCGTCCAGTGGGGCGCTCGATCGTACGGCATTAAAAGAGATCGTACGGTGTTAAAAGAGATCGTTTGCGTTCTTTGCAGGAAGCTTGCTGGAGATCGACGGAAAATGTTACTTTCGGGGGCTTGGTTCGAGTTAATCGCCGCTACCCTGCTGGCGATATTAGTTCTGGCTACCAGTTATCGGCCGCCATGGTGGATCTGGACCGGCATTTCTTTCAAGAGCAACGGTAAGTTTCTTCACCGGGACATTCTGCGCGTCGTGTTAATACGCGATCTGCGAATGTAGATTTAACACGTTCCGTGGTCGCGTGCGCCATCGATGGCGCACGCTTGACTTTCTATTCCGGCCATTCGTTTGTTCTACAAGTGCACTTTAAGCGTTGCAACTTCATTTTAATGACAATGAAGTTCACGATCTCCATAGACTGCGGATGTTTATGCGGGCCGCGTACTTTCCATACTGATTTTCAATTGATTTCGCGAATTAAAGTGTGCGCGAAGTACGCGTATACGTTCGCGTACGTGTCATTCGAGTGAAATATTATATATAACGCGTATGTGTAAGCGCGAAACGTGCAATCTCGAAAAGTACTTATTTAAGAGGCGCTCCGATAATGAAACTAGTTTTCCGGTCGAGTTCCACTTCTTCGCCTATCACCTGTGAAAAACATGAATCTGCACGAAGATCCGCGATTTATTCATAAATATTAGAAAATATGCGTTATTAGCGCGTCCAATAAATGCGCCAACGCCGTGCTATCGATGGCAGACACGAGCCTGAATGAAAAGAGTCGCAAAAAGGGTGCGGCGTGGAATGCACTAAAACGAGCCTGTTATATAACGTTACGTGTCCCTTCTAAAAAGTAAAGGGATACACATAGATCTCGCGTTCCTTTTTTCCCTCGTCTCGCCGTCCCGATGACCCTCCCGTAGGATTGAATTTTATGGACCGTCCAGCTTTTTGCCGGCATTCGATGCGGCCTTAAATCTGAAATAATATTCCGTAGGTCTGCGGTTCCCTTTCTAAGATTAGAGCTCGCGAATGAGCGGCAAGGTCGTATCCTCATCGCGTCCTTCAACCTTAGAAACGACTTTCTTACTTGTTACGCGACGAAGGTTCAAACATTACGATATCCGTCGCCGCGGTGCTTCTGTTCTCGTTCCATGAAAACGTGGGCACCGCTCATTGCAATACCGAATAATAATCATAGTAATGATAATTATTATTCGCGCGCTGCCCACGTTCGTAATATAGAAATTGCCAAGTAAACAGAAACGGGGGGAAAGTAACTAACATCTGTCGTATCCAATCGTATAGCCTCGTCGGGGGGAAAGCAGAATAAGAAATTCAAAACTGTCCGCGACGTGCCAGGACCAATTTGCTTACCTATTCTCGGTACCAGGTGGATATACTCCATTCCCGGTTATTACCAGATGAACAAGATCCACGACGCTTACAAAGGTAAGAACCTTCGGTCTTTGCTCCGTTATCTTTCGGATTCTGTAATCCGCTCGATAGATATCCGTTGAGCCAAATTATTCACCCACAACATAATAACCCAGGAAACCGTTTTAACATGGCCCACTATGTGATACAAGAATAGATCTGAATCGACGATACGGACCGTTGTGCAAGGAGGAGGCGTTATGGAACTTCCCTGTGGTCTCGGTCTTCTCTCGATTCGACATTGAGGCTGTCCTTAGACGGAGCACGAGATACCCGCTTCGTCCTCCACAGGAGGTCATATCCCACTACCGTCAAACCCGGCGCGATCGTTACACAAACCTTGGTTTGGTCAACGAGTGAGTAGTTTATCCGGCGACGGAGTATCGAGGTCAAGTTTAAGGTCGGGGCTAATTTCAAGCACGATTTCTCGCGCCGCCACGCATCGAGACGATTAACGAAGGGGTTACAAAGCGGGGGATATTTTTTCATCGTTTCACGCGCGAGATACGCTGGTGGCGAAATTTTGTTGACCCATTCTCTGCCGAACACGAGTATACTCGTTAACGATTGTCGGCACGAGTAGACTCGTCTTCGCACGTTGCGTTTTCACGCTATTTCTATCGAAGGTGTCAAAAGACACCTTTTTGAAATTTTTGCTTAAAATTATTATCATTAGTTTAATCGTTTTTTTTTAAATTAAATTTTTCACTTTTCCTACAATGGTTGTTAAATTAATTAGCACGTAATTAATACTTTTACTACAATCTCTTTATGACGAAAAAATAAATTTAATTCTGTGACATTCTCATTACCAACCATGAGTATACTCGTATTTAATTTTATACGCGCGGATAATTATCTATAACAAGGTATATGTGCATGTATACTTTTAAGGAGCAACGGCACTCGGATAAACGTAAAGACTTAAAACAGTATTATGACAATACCAATGATCTCACGTTAATTTGTAGTGGCAGCGAACGCGTTAACAGAAAATTCAAATTGAACGATGAATGATTTCGTACCGCGATCGTGGATTTTAATAATTCAATCGTGATTCTGGGACATTTCATTTGACCTTCACTAATTTCACAGGCAGGGCGAAACGTGGCATAAACTACGGGCCGCTCTTACGCCAGAGCTGACGGGTGCCAATACCGTTTTCGGTTACTTCCCGTCTCTGAATCTGGTTACCGATGCTTTCATAGATCTGATACGGGAAAGAAGAACGGGGCATAATGTGAAGGGCTTTGAGGAACTTGCTTACAAAATGGGCCTCGAGAGTAAGTAAATATCTTTTCATAATATTGCAAGACGTTCAGCTATGTTCCCACGAAAAAGGGGACGCACAGGGTGGTGAAAAAAGGGGTCTGAGACATTAGGAGTAAAAAAATGCTGAATCAACATAGGTCTAAAAATAAATACTATCCCAGTCCCTTCGCGGCGCATTGAAAATAAAGGTCTGAGAGGAGATTTATCGGTAAGGGAAAGGTATTTGTTTAGTAAATTAATAAAAAAGATTCTATTACAATAAAAGATTATCACTCGTGCCAACGAAAATTATTTTATAGACGTAAACCTAGCACAATTTTTCATTATTTATTCGCAGCTCAACATGTATTGTTTTACACCGAAATTGCTAGCGTCTTGATTAAGAATTTTTTACTCCTCTCGGTAAATACGTTAAACCTTTACGGACATTTCTTACACACCTATATCTATGGATTCGCGTCAATTTGACCAAATACGTGACCCGTAAACCTAGCGTTAAAGCGTTCGAACATTTTTTGAACATCCTACGCATGTATGATTTACGGATTCTCGTTTACGCTATCCAGGTACGTGTACCTTGATCCTAGGCCGTCATCTCGGCTTCCTGAGAGAAAACTCCAACAGCACGTTGACAACAAGATTAGCGGAAGCGGTGAGGATTCACTTCACGGCGTCCCGAGATGCTTTTTACGGATTGCCCCTTTGGAAGCTGATACCGACATCCTCGTACAAACAGTTAATAGAGAGCGAGGACGATATATACAAGTATGTGGCTCACTCTCCCTCGTCGAGGAGCAAAATTTTGATTAGATTGATATAAATATTATTCCGTTGCAGCATTATCTCGGAGCTGGTGGATGCTACGCTGTCTCAGAAGCAGAACGACGCGAGTGACCAGTCAGTGGAGGCTGTGTTTCAATCTATTCTGCGACAAAAAAATCTCGACATGCGAGATAAAAAGGCAGCCATCGTCGACTTCATAGCAGCTGGCATACACACAGTGAGGCAACCACAATCTTTATTATTCAACCCTTTGCGCTTCTACGATTTTTTTTACGCTTACAATCACGGAGCTAAGAATTATTGCATCTTACGCAACAATCGATATCGAGTTTTGAAATCAATCTGTCTTATTAAAGCAGCAGTGCCAAGGGTTAATCGAAATCTTTTCCTTTTCCTCTGACAATTTATAAGTATATCTTTCACAGCTAGGCAACACTTTGGTATTTCTCTTCGACATGATCGGCCACAATCCTCAGGTGCAAGCTACTCTTTACGAGGAGGTGTCCACGTTAGCCCCACCCGGCTGCGAAATAACAATCGAAGATCTGCGGAAAGCAAAGTATTTGCGCGCCTGCATCAATGAATGCTTTCGGTACATAAAATTCCGTTACCGCGACACAGTAATAACACGCGTTCTGTATTATCGTTGTAACGCGATCACGTTTCAGTATCATCCCCACGGCACCCTGCATCGCTCGTATCTTGGACGAGCCAATAGAGCTTAGCGGTTATCATCTAAACGCCGGTGTGAGTGTTCACTTTTTTATCCTTCATGGTTCGTCTTTTTTTTTTGCGTCAACCATGTTCACACGAAGTTTGACTCCCCTATTCTTTTAGACCGTCGTTCTTTTACACACTTGGATAGCGGGTCTGAGCGAGGATAATTTTAAAGATTCTTCGAAGTGCATACCCGAGAGGTGGTTAAACCACATGACTCCCCACTCGCCTTTGCTGGTAGCACCTTTCGGCACCGGCAGAAGGATATGCCCCGGTAAGCGTTTCGTGGAGCTCGCGTTACAGCTTATACTCGCGAAGGTACGTATTTATCAACTGATTCGTCTCTAGTCCCCAGAGGCTATTGCGAGGTCTCGGAGATGTATTAAGTTTCCTCCTCTCGTAGATTGTACGACAATTTGAGATCGTCGTGGAAGAGGATCTTGGTTTGCAGTTCGAATTCATCCTCGCGCCAAAGAGCCCGGTGTTGCTTGGTTTTCGAGATCGCACGCTAGCAACGTGAGTGGCCTGGGATTTCAAGAAAATTCATCGTCAGAATGCATCTCACCCCGATCGTTTTCATCGTTTCATTTATAAGTGACATTCACTCGTTGTTTTGTATTATTAGTCACACTGTTAATTCATTGGAATGAACTTCTTTCGTCCATCGATGGTATTTATGGTTGCGCGTAGATACCTTAGTATTTATATTCAATCGTGCTCGCGTCAAACGTTCGAACGTATTATCGCAAAGATACATTTCATTCTTACAATTAGCGCGCGACGCAACTTATCCGTGTAATGTAAAATTTGGATCTTGCTACGTAAGAGCCGTGTACATAAAATATGTAGATATTGTTTGTTGGATATGATGATAAACATAACGAATATTACGTAATACCTAAATGATGCTCTTTATGTCCATTATTCCACGATTATCTTCCTCTCTTTACCTTTATCCTTTGTATTCCGATGGTCCTATAATAAAGAGAATGTATACCACGGTTGAGGGAAATCGGGAGATCTTTGTGATTATCGGTGATTAAAGTACGTTTTATTTAGTTCGTTAATTTACTAATGGCCACGTTCTACAATATGCGTACTGTTACCGATAGAAATTACATATATCGTACATGCGTTAGTCAAATTATATGTTACATAGGAGTAAATATATTCTAGAGAACTGGAAGGATGTATTTGACACTCTGGCTATAATAATATCAATTATAGGAGATTCCCTGCAGCTCCTTCGATCGCGTTGATCCCATTAACGATTAAAACTTTAAAAATTGTTTGATTATCTCCTCGTGCGCGAGATATCGCGGTTTTCGGCAACATATCGTAAACATACTGTATTAGAGGGAGGGTCTTTGCTTATGTTAGCGACGCTGCTTTTTATGTGATACTTTACAGCGATTATAAATATTCGTCAATCAGATAATTTTTATCACTAAGATTGGAATTACAGTAAGATCGTTTGGTTTAACCCCGTAACAGTGTTATCTTTTAAAATCGTAAAGTCTATGATAGTACTGTACTATTACAGTCATCGTAACATCAGCCGGCTTAAGTCTTATGTCGTAATTTGCGGGCTGTTCTCGCAGATATAATGCCACTACATAATTTTTTCGCAATTTTTCCTACGCCATAAACGTGATCAAAATTCGCTCGACTTTGCATTGAAAGAAATCAAGACGACATTTATCCTAGCATGCGCGCGAAGATTCTAACGTACGTTCATCGAATACAAAAAGAAAAGGAAATGGAAATGACGCCTTTTAAATTACGAACGTCGGTGTAACGATCCTCGTTAAACGAAAAAATCGAAATTAAAATGCAAAACCGGTACGTACATCTACGTATAAGTATGACTCGCGTAGTATTCAACCGCGTGTGCGTCGCTGGAACTTTCGAACTTGTAAGAAAATCAAGGATCACTTAACCAAACTTTTGATACTTTTCGGAAGATTCTGAATGGAGCCCTTGTTCACGCTGGCTGCCGTTGGTCTCATGAAACTGTGATTTTTGCTCACAGCACGCGGTTGCATCAACTTACTTTTCGCAACCGGCATTTTGCCGACGGTTTGACGATTATTCGCATGATTCAATGGGAGCGATTGTTGCCCGACGCTGCTTCCACTGCTGCTACTACGGGAAGCAATCACGCGACTCTTGTTGCTGCTTTTCGATACATCGTTTAGTGCCTGTAAATTAAAATTACGTTGCGATTACGCGTGACATGACAGGTGCACGTTGCGAGTGAGCTGTCAAGCTAGAAACGATATTTTTCGATATATCGCTGTACGTCCGAAAATCTATCTTTCTGTAACTGCTACGCATGTTATGAGCGTGACGCTACGAGAGCGTAATCTGTTACGCGATGGGGTCATGCGAACGTTAATATTGCTTTTCAAAAGTGTGAATTGAGGTTACTTTATTTACTAAGTGCGTGATAAAAGAGCCACGTGAAACTGCAGTGTGTCACTCGATGCAACCAAGCGCGACTTAAATCAGTGAATTGACTTCATATTATTCACTACGCGGGTCATGGAAGAGGCAGTATTGTCAAAATACAGTTTGCGCGGGAGCTTGTCGCGACCTGTACATCGAGAAACATCATTTTGTAACGGTAATTAACTCTCACTAACTAACTATCGAGCCGTTTTATTATAAATATAAAATTCTTTTGTCGCAACGACAAATTACCCGACAGTACAGGTTATGGCTAACTTATTCTTTGTTATTCACGAGTTAACCAAAAGAGTGATTAGGTGTTACCTAACGCCTAAACACTTCGTTAAAACAAAAGAATGGAAATATGAAAATCATTCTCACCCCGATAGACTTTCGTACGTTTCTCGCAGCTGGACCGACGCTACTCCCGCTGCTGCTACTTCTGCTGGCCGGTATTCGAGAGGTAGTAGGGCCCCGCGGATTCATCCGGCGTTTGTCAACGTCTTTCGGCGGTACCGGAGAGTTCGACGGGCTTTTCCTCAAGTCGCTGGTCAAAGCCCGAATCGCGGAGGTGTAACTACGCAGGTGAGCATGACTCGGCGCCAAATTACGCACGGTATTCACCGACGTGGCACTGTTCAAGGAACTCCGGGAACTACGGAGGCTGCTTCTCGACGCCGAGCGCTCCACCTCGTTCCGCGACGCGTGATTCTTCGGCGGCAGAGTCGCGATTCGCGTCACGGATTCTGGTAAGGTGGTCTTCCTCGTCGGCGTGTCTCTCTTCAGACTCCCGGTGCGTTTCGGTAAAAAGCTTGATTTTTCAGGTGTGCTCCTCATGGATCCTCCCACTGGCCTTTTGTCAAAGACTTTGATGGAGGAGCCGAGTGGTTTGCCGAGCGTCCTTCGCGCGATGCCGTCGTCCTCCTCGTTGTTTACGTCACGGCGACCTTGGCAGTCGTTGGTCGCACCGAAGCGAAGCTCGGCGGGCGAGCATCGGGTGGAGGAGTCGTGCGTGTCCGTCTCGTAATTGCCGGACGACGTCTCTTGGCTGAGGGTCTCCGAGACTAGGCTCTGGGTTTCCTCGAATCCTTCGTCGTTCATCTCTTGATCTCTACCCTTGCCGGTAGCGGGCAGGGGGGGCGAGGAGGTGACGCTTATGTCGGGTATAAATTTACCGCGGAAGATTGAGGTATCGGTGGCGGGAGGGGAGGATCGTGTTCTGGGGTCATCGGGGGACGGTTTGGCATCCAGTCTAGGTGGTAAGGTGCCGTCGTACGTGTCACCGGTGACCGCGCGTAGCTGCGAGTCGTTGATTAAGTCAGCGCATTCATTGGCGTTCCGCGTAGCCGGGGATCTTTGGTCCTGATCGGCGGGCGTTCTCCCGATCTGGCTTTGGTTGACCTGACTGGGCGGATTGCTCGTCAGTCGTATCGCTTCCTTCACCTGACTAGGATCTATCATGCTCCTTTGCCGCTCGTGACTCGTCACCGCCCTCTCCGCGAGTACCGTCAAGGACTCCCGCGGCCTCGATTCCTGCATTACGGGACTCAGAACCGTGTTCGTTACCGCGACCACGGGGGGAGGCTGGCTCACCGGGAGCCTGGAGTTCCTGTGCGCGGACGGCCGTGACAAATGACGGAGATCGTCGCCGGAACGCGTGATATCAGCGACCGCGGCCTCGATGTCGAAGGAGGACGCCTCCCGTCGCTTTAGCTTATCCTGCCAGGCACGCAACATGGAATCGTCGTCCTGATTCTCTTCGGACAAGGACAGAGTGTGAGGCCGCTGCACCGGCTTCTCCTCCGAGGTTTCGGGATTGGGGAGTTCCTGAGACTTCGTTTCCGGTGAGTCTTGCGATTTCTTATATCTTCGAGTTCTTCTCGTTGCCGAATACCGGTCGAAGTTACCTGTACCGAAATATATTTTCGTGATAATCGTACGCGAGGTGATAAATGTACGAAAAGAAGGATAAATTAACTCACCCGTGCCCAAGTCTGCGGCATTGTTTCCATTTTTTAACGTCGCGTTCTTGGACTCTCTACTTTGCAGAGATCCATTGCAACGTTCCCTCTTACAAGGTTCTTTTTCAACCGGCTTCACTTCTTTCGGCGGACTAAATAGCTTCCTAGTTGCCGGGGGTGTTTCGATATTGTCGGAATCAATCTCTATCTTATCGCTGATTTTCTCGTCGTCCGCGTTTCTTTTTAATTTCGAGAATCTCCGCGACGCGTTGGTTTGCGGGCTGGTGTAAGGTTGGCGTAAGTAAATCGTTAGTTCGTCCTGAGTATCCGAGCTCAGCGTGTCGTTCATTTTGTTCTTTTTCCTGTCTTCCTCTTTGATGGCCTTGAATCAGGGAAAAGTCAAGAATAAAGAACATCGTACTATACCATCATTATTATAATATTACGGTATTAAAAATTGTACAGATACAAAATTCGCAGGTGCCACCAGTGACCGGCACGGCGTTCAACGCGTTAACGTGACCGACGACCTACGAAAAGATCTTACCTGCAAGGTGCTGGACGTAAGAATATTTTCTGCGCTGAGCCTCGACCTTAGTCTACGGGAATAGCGCGGATCAGTCTCTTCCATACTATTTGGTACGTTTAAGCTCGACTTCCGCCAAGGTGACTTATCCTTTTGAGACGGGTGCGGTTGAGCTTCTGAAACGAATGTGAAGTAATGTGTCATCAGTGGGTGATGTTAACCGAGCTTCAATTAATCGCTTATAATTAACCACGGGAAGACAATAAAAAACAACAATTCAAAAGTTTAAAAAATTAAAAAAAAAAAACAACAGTTGGCACCTTCGATAGCTTCCATCGTTCGCATTACGTCCGTTTTCTCCACGGATGGACGCCAGTCGTAAACTTCAGAATATCCTTCGTGCATGGAATTATTACCTTCCGCCGGGGTGTTCATCATCGAGCTCTTGCCTTCACTTTCTACTTTGTTCAACGTTTCGTGTTAGTCGTGACATAAAAGACGGTAAATCGGTTAAACGGTGCAATAAATTGCTCACCCGAATCTTCGAAGGACCGTCGATTAACCTGATGCAATTGCCTCGCCTTTCTTTGCAATTCTTCACCCGCACGATCTTCTTTCTCGTTTTCCGAAAGCCACGCCTCGATCTTCTGTCGCCACGCTTTTCTGCAGATATAATGTCGCTTTATCAACGTCGATATTTTCAAATGAGCGAGAATAATAACATCTTTTTCTGCGCAGCCTACCCGGCGGGTTTCGTTTCTTCTTCCTGCAAGAAGGGTTTAGTTTCCGCGAGCGGCGACGGGGAACTCGGTCTCTCGCGATCTGCCGAAAAATCGGCGCTCAGGAGGTCACCGCGTCGGGATTGACCGCGCGCCCTTCGTGCCCATGATCGATCTATTTGTTATTTTTCAAGAGAAACGCGCAATTCCAGCATTATTGATAACAGATTCATTACGCGCGTTCGTTCTGTTTGCCGTAGATGATTTAATCTTACCGAGACTACCCCACGATTTTCTTTCGCGAGTATTATCGTGTCCCGACGTCCTTAAAAAGTCCATCAAATTCCCGTCGTCGTCCTCGCAAGGTATTCGGCTTCTGCGACGTCGAAGTGTACCGTTGGGCGTAATGTCTACGGTAACATCGAATTTTTAAATGATATAGACGATCTGTGCATAGAACCACAAAAGAAACGAGAGCGTCAGAGAATCGAAGCTTGAAACCTGGGGAATATGTTTCTTCTTTGGTAGATTGTTGATCCGGTCCCCCGGAACAGGAGCCCAAGCGTCGCCGAATACTCGGCGATCCGGTGATAGAAACATCCTCGTCGGAAGTAACTCCTCCATTTTGCAATCTCTTGATCTGCATTCAGAATTAAAATTGGTACTCCCGGTGTTAGCCTAGACGTACAATTGGATACGATTCGTATTAGAAATTCTTACCTTGGCATCGTTGCGGCTATAGCCTCTTTGAGGCAAACCAGTATGGAGATCGAAGAGGCCGTAATCCAGCAAATTACACTCGGATTCAGAGCCCGGCGTGTCCGCCTGATTGCTTACTATGGTAATATGAATAATTGAAATTGCAGAACGGTAACGGGCAATCGATAACGCCGTCGTAAACAAATTCTACTGCGTCATGATTTTTTAAGATTTTGATTTACGGCAGCATTCGTAGTCTAGACTTAGCGAGGCTGCCTCACTTTATACCAGGTTCGTGTTTACCTCAAGACAAATTAGACGCAAGTTAGGGCCTTACCCTCCTTAATTCTACATTTTAAAGCTTTCCTCCTCGCAAACAGTAATATAAAAACAGCCTAGTCATTTTTGTGATTAAAAGAGGCAGTCTTAACATAAGTTTCGAGTACGAATACCGATGTTGGAATTCTATCAACGTACGGAGTCGTTTTCTCGCCAAAAGCTGCTCCTCTCTTTGTTTTCGACGCGCCAAAACTTGTTCCTCTTGGATTCTTCGCCTCTCGTTTTCCGCGACGGCCTGATTAAATTTCTGGCAGAATTGATGGAACACCTTGAAGCACTCCTCGATCTTGAACGTGTTCGTATCCTCGCAGAAAAATTCCGCTAACGAGCGTCGTACACTCTCCAGTTCCTCCATGTCCCTCTTCAATTGGCTCATCTCTTGCTCAGCCATCTGGAAGAACAGTTTATATGACTCTTCTTCTCGCATCGCGTTTCGGTGTAATAATTCGATTATCGTTCGCATACTTGTAAGAACTGTGCCATTTGGTCCTGGATGTCTGGTTCCGTCGCGGGAAGCTGAATCTGCGCTTTAATCTTCTTTATCTTCGTATCGAGAGTATTAAATTCGTTGTTCAATTGCTCGGTCGTGGTTCTAGAAAAAGGATGTAGAGACGGATAAAAGAAAATGACAATTTTTTACAACGCAATTATATTTGACTTCAAAATAGTCGATTCGATCCCTGGATTATTCGAATACACTTACTTCGTAGCTCCTTCCAGCGCGCTCATGCTTTTCGCAAAATTCAACAGATCCTTCCTCTTCCTCTCGGCTTGCTAAAATATAAATCGTTGAAAAACGGAATATTCGTAATGGACGATCGGACAGGATAAAATATACATTACCAAAGCCACGTAATGGATAAGATTCATTCCCGGTTTATTAGCTCGGATCTCGGTTAACTTTTGCAAAGAGGAGAGCTTTACACCAGCGGCATTTCCAGCATATCCACCCTGCGATTAGGATTGATTCAATTATACGGCTACACGTTTGAAGCAAATAGATTGCCAAAACGTCAAGTTGAATTCGCGTACCGAATTGAGGAAATTGCCAGCCACTAGAACCATGTACAGAACCTCCTGCAGCGGCTTGTTCGTCATTAGATCCTCACCAGCAAGGATCATCGAGTTGATGCTAGGTTCTAGATAGCCCATGTTCGCGGCAAACTCTTCCATCAGTAGCATACATTCTATACGTAGTTTGTAGCTTTCAATAAACGAAGAGAAGAAATAATTAGATCTGCTCAAACACCCTCGGGCGATAAATCCTACACGGGATTTATTAAATCAACGTGGGTTCTTTATAAACTTTTGTACGTTGAGTGATATGTATTACTTTGGCACTTGAATGAGCTGAAGGAAGAATTTTTCGGCATTCCCGAGCTTCGATTTGTCGCCGTCGAAGCTTTTCAGCATCTCCAGCTCGTCCACTTCCGGTAGGATCTTCAGCAGACCGCGTAATTTCTCAGCCCCGATGTCGTCGTGGCCACCGTCCTTTATTAGTTGAATTATATCTTCGTTCGAGCTGAAAGCAGATTGTTCATATTTCGTTGCATCGAAATATATTCGAGGGGATGTTCGAATCTATTGCAAATCACGTACCTCCTAAATTGTTTCAAAAATATATTAACATTCAAGCTTCTCTTTCCATCCAGCAGGGCGATCTAGAAAGAAGAAGAAGACGTGAATATAAAGAAGTATTCTTCGGGAAGGGGATCGACTGTTTTCTGGAAACGCACCTCCGTCGGTTCTCTGCGTCGCCTGTCGACGTCGGAATTAGCGCCAAACGTGGACGAACAGGTGGTTGGAGGTAACATGAGCGGAACTTGTTGGCAAAAGAGACCCTCCATCTCGGCCCAATCCAAATCTGTCATCGGTGAATTTTGATGTTCATTCGCAACTAAGGACCAGATGTTTTTCTTCCCTATCACCTACGAGATCCGATTTCCATCTTATTAAATCGTATACTAATTCGCGACGATGGCAAAATGTAAAACGAGAAAAGTGAAATTAGAATAAGAAGAAGAACAACTGAAATGAATTCCATGGAATGAAATATATGTCCGAGTACTTTGTGATTGGGTATCTTGTTCCAATTAATAGTCTTCATCTTGGTCTTGGGGGTGGGTATCTCCTGTTGCGGCAGCAATCTCGCGTGATTGTTCGGCGGCTCGGGGGTGGGCGCACGTGCAACCGGTGGCACGTGCAACGGGGGTGGCATAGGCGGCTCCATCGGTGCATCAGTGAGGGTGACGTTGGCGAATAGCGGCGGGGGTGGTGGAGGTGGTAATACGCGCCCTTGACTCGGCGGACTCGGTGGTAATGGTGCGGGTGGAGGTGGCGGGGGTGGAAGGGGCGCCGTCGAATTGTTCGCCGGTAAAGATGCCTTTCGAGACGCTCCGCACGTCTGCTCGGCGCCTCGGCAGTGACAGCATAGATTTGTCTGTAAAACATAATTCGTGATGTTTGTTTACTCGCGGCTATTTTCTTTATACTACGTACTTCGCGCATACGAATACTTTGCGTATTCGTCATCTCGCGGAATCAGTACAGAAAGCAAATTGCAGGAATGATTAAGTATTCATAACATAGATTAAGTATTCACGTTCGTATAGGCATTCGCAGTTGAGTAATTACTTTCAAAGAACAACAGTTTTGTAACTCCCGTGTCGCTATGACAGCAGTTACGCATCAACCTGATATACGACCAGCAAAAAATGTAAGCGGAACTTTTGTCTCGGTTTTGTTGTTAACTTCGAACGCGGATTATTTATATCACGACAAGAAGTCACGCATCAGCCTGATACACGGTAGTTCGCAAACGTATCCGGACGCTTACACATACGAATTACGTACGCAAGCGTTCGAATACTTTCGCGAGCCACTATACGTAATGTCCCATTGAAATTTTGATTGACGAAAAAAAAGAAAAACGATTGATCTCGACGTTCGCCGGACCGGGCCTCGTAAAATAGGTTTCGTGACGCATCGACGCGCTGCGTAGAGTACCTACGTCGAGCTTCTTCTTTTATGGGCCGGCGTCTTTCGATCGAGGATGGCGAAAAGTAAAAGTACACGGTGCGCGGAGTAAGCCGTTACATTAGTTCGCGTTAGCACGGTGACATTGACAATCGCGAGGGGTGCCGGCATGAAACTTTAACGATCTGACGTAACGCGATCCACGCGCGGCAGTCGTCGAGGCGATGCGTCGATTACGCGATAAGCGAAAGTCACCGAATACCGCGCGAACGGGCAAAGTCAATAAATTCAGTGGCTCGTGTTATTTACACCCGCGCAAACAGGATTTCACGATCTGTCGCTTCGTTCCCGTTATTTCGTAAATGCACGGGGGGGGGCGGGGGGGGAATGATGGTCGGAGTTACTACATTTGTGGTAGATTTGACCATATTGCGAGACAACATACGTGACAGGTCGTACGTGTGGTCGGATTGTCCAACGCAAAGTAGTAAGTCGATTGAATCGATGTGAAGAAGAACGGTACATGTTCAGAACTATCGTATTGAGATATCTAAAGTACTAGTTTCAGTTTCCGCGTATCATCAATATATTGCGGATGCTTATGCAAAATACATGCTTTCTGTTTTATCGGATAAACATGCTGAGTGTGTGTAAAGTATTTAAAATATTCGTGTCCGTGTTATTTGTCTGAAATCTATGTGTAATACGAATTGGAGGAGATTAAGAACTGCATATTTAAAGCTCTCTAATAAGAAAACATATCTCTGTTCAAGTCCCTCTTCTTGACCGATCCCCTATAAAAATATGAATCTGCATAAACATCCGCAATTGAATAATTACCTAGCTGCTGTCGGTGCACAGCGTGCGCGACCACGATATTCTTTTTCAACGGAACAGTTGTATAATAGTTGTAATGGTAATTACTTGGAGACTAGGGGATCGAAGTAGCTTGGTGGCGTCTTCACGGTTTTCCAATAGCGTCGCTCTGTGCACCAGTGTCTCTGCGGTGTCCCATGCTAAATCACTGGCAGCATCCTTGGGATCCAGACGCAGCAGATGTTGAAGAATACTTAGGAATGGTATTTCTTGCGGAGTGTCTGCGATCTGAAGTACGCACCGCGGCGTATTAATTGGTTTTATAAATAGGCAGGGTTGTTGGCGGGATTGTATAGCGCTCGATGAGGTTTGTAGCTCAATTTTAATTTTCGTTTGAAAAAGGATTTTAGCGCTAGAACAACCACACTCGTCGGAATGACGGATTTCAGATTTTTTTATTTTATGTTACACAGATTGGATTGGCGTGAAGAAGAAAGATTTAAGTTGACAAGTGTCATTTCGAGATATTTAAAGTAATTGTTCCAGCTTTCGTGTATCATCAATTGCGTTGGTTTAACCGAAACTACCTTATATAAAAATGTACCTTGACCCTTGTCGAGACAAAAATATAGTAACAAAATGTAAAAAAGAATCAAACGTTTTTCAGATATCCCTCAAATTAACGGATGTGGTGAAACTAAGTAGTTACACATTGAAAGTTGATTGTTTCACCGTTAAGAAGCGTGTTCTCTCACCTGGCCGAGGATAGCGTAAAAAACATCCACATGGGAAGATAGATCGATTCCCGGGGGGCCGTGATTAGACAATTCCTCGTCGGTTTCTCGTTGATCGTCGAAGACGTCTAGTTGCACTCTCAGATCCGGAGCATGGCTTTTCCTGCAAGAATAATCGTCACCTTCCTGATTCGGATACATTTCAAGCCTTTACGTAGTTGTTGGCTCTATTTTCGTCTCGCCCGGCACACATGCCTTCTTCAGAATTTCGAACATCTCTGCTCTACGTATCTCCAAACTTTTCTATCTCTCGAGATTTCTGGTTTTTCGCGATCACGCGATTACAGGGGAAGAGAGAGAGTTTCTCCGCGCCTCGGGACGTTCGATCTTTGGGTTCGATTTGCATGGATTATCGATTGAATGTCGCGAACTTTTTTTTCGAAAGGTTACCGTCGACTTTTGCCACGCGTTCTATCCGTTCTATCTGACAGCGAAGGGACTCGATGGTGTAATATAAATCAACGACGCTTCCGTTTCGAACCGTTCGACCCGTTATCCGTTTGTTCTTCGCGTAGTGGGAGTACAGCGCGATACGTGTTTGTCATAATGTTTAAGAGTAATATCCTCACCTGAACGCCCCGTATGGCTCGTGCCGTATCACGTCGATCACTTTTCAAACTAGCCTACCTAATCTCAAATTGAGACCTACCGGGTCTCACGGAATGAGATATCGGCCTTTCCTACTTTGTAGAGATGTGTCGAAAGATTTAAGTAATTTTTCATGCTTGAAATTTTGCCGCGTGTGCAATTAACGTAAACGCATTCTCACGAGTCGTCGAGAATTTTATCACGATCGGTACATTTAATTGTATTAATCTTATCTTTACATTGAATTTTATTTCGTTTCTTCGCAGAGAGGCACAAAAATATTCACGGTCTCAAAGATGGTCTAGTCTTGACTCCGGCATCGACAACCAGATAAAATTTGTCGAAAAAAATAGAACTAGTCGGTAAAAATAAAATCAAAGGAGGGAAGAAAGAGGGGGGTTCACTGTTCACCAAAACACTACGAATTCCCATGGAACGATCGTCTCACTAATAACAGTTTCACGAGTAGTTATTCCTCAAACGACAGTCTCAATTGTACATATTATTATTATAATTCGACCATTCCGATGTTAGATTGAAGAGATACCGGAACTGTAATTTGAGAAAACCGGGCGTAGCGAGGTGGCTGAAAGTTAGAAATTAGAAACTATGACTCGATGGTGGATGCGCTTCTGTCGTCCGCTCCAGCGGAGTGCGAGCTGCAGTTGCAGGTGCACCGCGCGCCAGGAGCCCGCTCACCAAGAGTTAATTTGGGCTTTTCTCTCTCTCCCTTCGGCTCGGAACTCTCATTTTCCTTCTTTTTTCCTTTCCTTCCTCCTTCGTCTAGTCCGACGGCACTTTCAGCCTTGTCGCCTCCCGTTCGCCTTTTATTTCCTCTCTTTCGCTTCCTCTCACTTTTCGTAAATATCTACTTATCCGATTGTACACATATACGTCTGCCTCCCATTCACCCCCATTCTGCGTTTTTCTTGCGACGCACGACTGACGTTGGAGAGTGTGCGAAAGGGAGACGGATGGATTGCACCGGGAGTATATTTGGTTCTATTTTTCGCCTCGTGGCGCCGCGATACGTAGCCACGACACCCTCCTCGTCGTGATCCTTTTGTGCCTCGTCCACGATTACCCTACTGTCCCAGCATTCGCGTTGAATTACTACCAAGTTGAGATTCCGTTACGCCGATCGAGCGATTCTCGCAACTGTCGAGGAACTTGTAAAATCTCGACGAACGTGATTTTTTCTATTATTCTTTTAGTACGCAAGAATTATTCGTCGAGACTCTTTTTGTAATTTGTACAGTTAACTCTCGACAGAAACCAAACAAGCGATACGATCAACGTGGCATGTTCTTTCCCCGTAGTAGATTTGAATTGATCGTTGAACCTCGCTCTTAAATTTACATAGTTAACTCTAGACCTAGACAGAATTCTAACGAGCGATACTATCGACGTATAAATCGAACTCCCGCTCGGGCTACCTTTGACAAAAAGCTCTCCTTTACCGAAGATTCCGTCCGGATAATTCCTACAAGCGGTATTTAAAGCGACTTCTCCGAATACTTTTGCTCGATCAAGAATAGTTTTACCGTCCGTCATCCCGCGGAGGAATGACAGTTCGTACTATTCCTGTAGAGGATCACTTTAACGCGGACTGAAAAAAGGCGTGCAAAGGATTTTCGGCGTGACATGGGTTTGCAAATGCAGTTACCAGCTTAAGTATTTCTGGAGCGATTCTCTCATCTCGTTAATCGCTTAGTGTTTACACAACAACCAACGATATCGTAGCGTGATAACCGAAAGAGTTTTAACGATACTCGCACACCTATTTTGTACTCGAACCATTAGTTCGCATTTTTTCACGATTTTTATGGGAAACCCTCGTTTGATCGGGAAAAGGGATAACTGCCAAAATGGAATTGAAATGTGCGGTTTGTTGAAATCATATTCCCGATACATTTTCTCAATTCATCCCAGAATAATATTGTTTGCGTTCGTTAACAATTTTTATGGGAATGCCCTGTTTAATAGCGAAAGAAGCATTGTTTGCTAAAATGAAATTAAAATGTACGCTTTACGGAAATTGGATCCTTGAATGTTTTTCGTTATTTGCGCGAGAATGATAAAAATGTCGATTTCAAGATATGGGTATTAAAATGATGATTATTTGGATTAGTGCATGCAATTGTTTTACGCTGATTCAGAATGAATGAATTCATCGCTCGTTAGTTAACCAATCCTTGGTGTAAATTGCTTAATGATTCTGATGCATATGACACACGCGCGCGGCATTACGTGCAAATGAGAAGGTGTGGGTACAATAAAGCGTCCTTTCGTAACGATCATTATTATTTATTAATTCAACAATGTTAAGGTGTTAATCAGTTAATGCCATGAATCCAGGTCGTCGTAGGGTACTCACCGCAGCTCGTTCAGGATCGGAAGGAGCTTCAAACCTGTAACGAAAGATCGGTTCGTAAAATAATGTCAAACCACTGTATCAAATTTCCATGATGTCGAGGATCCAAATTTTCAAATATTAACCAGCTACGCGTAATGCTACGATATTATGTACCAAATAGCCCCAAATTTGTTCGTATCGTTTTAGCATACTACCCAATCTAACAATCAATCAATATGGGATTAACAACGTAATTGATCGAATCCACAACAAAACTTCCGCGAGTGGCGAACATCCGTCAGTCGACTATGACTTTTAAAATTTCGCAGGTTATTTAGATCACTTAACGTCATCGCATTTGATCAAGGGACAAGATCTTGTCTCAGGCCAAGTACAAGTACGCGAGAACCTGATCTTATATCTTTTCAGGAAACAATTATTTGGGGTCTTGATATTCCCTATACAAAATTATTTTTTAATGTATACCAATTGCCTTTTATATTTAAATTAACCGGTTTTTTTAAAAAATTTCTTAGTAATTCAATCTTAAACGTCATTAATCCTGTATTGGTTGCCTTGTTAAAATTTTGTTCAAATATTCGGAATTTGAAAGTTCCAAACAAAGGAAGGATAAAGAAATTCTCGTACCGATGAACTCGTTGCGAATCCTGATGCGATCCTTGAGCGCCGGGCTGGAGATGACCAAACAGTTTATGAATGCCAATAGTGCCGTCTGGTAATCCTCGGCGGTTGCTTTCTGCAGCTCCTCGACCACCACTCGCAATCGATAGCGCTCGCCTTTTCGTTCCTGCGCGCAGTTTCAAGGGAACTTTATCGCTCAAACGTATGTACTTCCCGCGATACATTTACGAGATCTATGGATCTTTGCGGTATCCTCGGACAAAGAACTCTTGCTTCGCCCCCTTGCGCCAGCTTCGGCGCGGTTCTCGTTACTTTTTTGTTTTCCTCGCTCTTATCGGCTATCGCGGGCGGGACGATGTTCGCGGAGACACTTTAAAGAAACGCGATTACGTTTGCTACGAATCAGACATAGTACTTTTGTTCACGGTATCTCACGGATAAGCGTGGAGGCGATCCAAAGGTTGCTGTACCGACGTAAATTTGGCGCGAATCAGAAATTGCGAAGGCGTTGCGGTGGACTGGCATTGTTATTACATATCGAGCGGGGATAGTTAGAAATTCAATTAGACCTCCGTTACTCCGAATGAACGAATCTGTATCTAATACGCGTTTAACCGGCATCGCAAATTGCCTCGCAATGAAGATATATTTCACAACACGCGTCAGTTACCTTATAATGGCTGGCAATAGTACAATAATATTACGACAATTCGCTGTTACTCAAGCAGAATGCAGCTAGCATGGCTCTATAGGAATATTACGGTGTAGATCATTCTTTTGTTGAGCGTTGGAAGACCTTGAACCGTGACTTTTACCCATGCTTAGCATGCGCCTCTTTACAATAAGTAGGTATACCAGCTTTGCATCTGAATGTGCTACCTGGTACATTCGCGGGACACGCCGTAGATTATCGTCAGTCTATCTTCCTTATTATTTATATATTTCTATTTTATGCGCCGGAGAAGCGAAATATTTTTATTTTTTTTTTGCGACATTTCGTGTTGTCTCACCGAGTGAACAAGCTTGGCGCAAGTAACAAACGCATATCTTCGCTCGATAATTAAATCGGTTGAAAAGAATCCATAGGTGCCAAAAAATGTCTCTTCGAAATATTTGCAGCGGCATTTTTATCTTTCTTCGATCTCCGATGCCGTTGATTTACTTGAAACTACTTGCAACGCAGATTTGGGCTCGGCGTGTACATTTTTTAGTTTGACAGATTTTATGCGAAGTGTTCGTGTTATTCAAAAGCAAATGATTTTTTACTTCTATCGGTTTTCTTCTTATAGATTCAATTAAATGTTCGTTAATTACCTGGTACGCGTGAAGGGTATCGATTGCCCTTTGCCTTCCATCTTGACTGTAAACACAAAGCGCGGAAAGTAATTCCACGACTTGTTTCTTGACCGATGGACATGCGGTGTCTAAGGCTGAAAAAACACATGGGAATTGCAAATGTCCCTTTTAATGTCACGTTCGAGCGCAGAGGATTCACCCCCTAGTACCAGGATACAAGTGTTAAGAAATAGCAGTGATCTTCCGCGATCATTTCTAAAACCTCTGCGAAACCATTGAAATTTGTTATATTTTGCCATTTTTGTACCGAGATAGGCACGAAAGGCGTAAATAAGGGTACGGGCAAAATGAAAAACGTGTTTTAAATTTCTGAAATCCTTGCACCTCGATATCGGTGGATTAAAGTATCGAGAGTCGATTTACCCGAGGCGAGCTTGACGCAGTAATCAGGGTTATCCACAATGTAGTCAAGACCGACATGGGAATCCATGTTGACCGCATTTGTGGAAACTGTACTCCCAGTCTGGAAAAAAGCAATATCAAGAATTTATTATTGACAACCATCGAACGAGCAGGAATTAAATCGCAGCGATTAAACGATTGCGCCTTGGAAATAAATTTCATTACCCTCCACGGGAGTAATCATACTCGGGAGACGCAAATTATTATAATTATTATGAAGTACGAGAAATAGCTTCTAAACGTTTCTTAATACTCTATTTCTCGTCTCGTATCGTATTATAATTAACAGTTAACTATGACTATAAAGCGGTTTCTCCGTTAAATGTTGAAAGCCCGGTCTGGCTCGAGCGGCAATAAATATTTAATAGTATAATTGAAATCTGCATAAATTGATAAGAATGTAACTTGCCAGGTAGAGCGTCATCGCGCTGGCCGTATTTCGAAATCATCGAGCGAAACCTCGATCCTTTTTTTTTGTTCTCCCTTCCTCTCTGCCAATCACCTAACGAAAAGGTCGCGATACCCAAAAAGTCTAAACACGAGTGATTAGAGGCCACGCAAGACCAAATCGAGGATTCCGTCTCGAGGTGAACCAGAACCCTCGCGAAACGCGTTTATTTTATTTTATAGCCTCCGAGGATTTTGTGCTCTCTATTCGTCGCGTCGGAGTAGCGAAAAAGTTTGCGAACGAAAGACAAGTTGGCAGCGTCGAAAGAAACTCGATAATTCTTTTTTTTCTTGCCCCGCGTTTCTAGTAATGGGTTCTTCCCGATACTTTTGCGTGGTCGGTTGATTAATGTTCAATGATCGATGAAGAGGAATTCGTCGATCGTAGAGCGAGACCATAATTGCGCTATATTACGGTGCGTGGAACGCGTTGATTATCGCCGATAGATTAATGCCGCGTACTCGCGAACAGCGAGCTTTTCATGAAATCTCGAACTCGCGATAATAAGTAGGATGAATCGAAGCTGGCGCGACGTTTAGATTGAGACATCAATTTTTATTTTTATTTTAATCGTGATGTCTTCTAAATGAAGCTTAAGAAAATTGATTGCTTCCGTGGTAGAAGAGCATCGCAGCATGATATTTATACCGAGAAAAAATAATAATAAACGTTATATAAACAACGAAAAATGTAGCCAAGTCATTCATATTCTGTGATTTTTGATAATGCGAAGGTACACTTTTGTCATTTGAATAAAAGAATTCGGTATTTGTAAAAAAAATGACTCAACGTTAACGTTTAGTTAGCATTCAAAAATTCTTTTCCTCGGTGTACGATGCTCTGCACAAAAAGGAATAAGACGCACCATGGGAACATTCGTCAACGACCTACGGTACAGACAAATCGTACGAAAATGTCTGTAGAGGGATAACGAGAGCGACGAGAAAAAAAATTGAAGAGCCGACGGGAACGTGAGAGGACACGCAAGAGGGGACGTAGGAGAAAGAGAAAGAGATGGAGAAAGTGCGTGAGAGGAAGAGAGGCAGAGAGGGAAATACAGGGGGAAAGACCATAGGATTGCGTCATCATATGCATGCACATACCTCTAGTCATGTTTAAAAATAGATTCGCGATTATTTAAAGGACCCCGATGCGGAGGCTATTCGATAGGTCGAATCATAAAAGATAATTCTTTTCCCTTTTTTTTATCTAACCCCGATCGATTCCGAAACGGATTTGACAATCTCGAAATTACTGGGTTCCACCTTGATCGTTATTTCATTATCGAATTAAGGACATGATCCCATTTATTAATTTTTTTTATTATTATTATAACGTCCTGATAAATATTTCAAATATGAAAAAATTCCAAATCCTTCGGACTCACTTTTTACGGATTTACATTGGTTCACCTATTTTTCAACATTTAACGTTCAGCTTTTCACGAAATAGATGACTTGATTCACTCGGACCTCGAAACGGGAAACTACTCAAATCGTTAAACGGAACGATTTCTCTGCAAGTACTTCATGTTTCTTTCAAGTCTAAAATCGCTTATTCTCCATCGTCACACATTATTTTTATATCTACGCATAGGTAATCTGTAACGGAGAAAATATAATTTTCGCCTAATTACAATTATCTCAATAAAAGTATTTGCGTATATAAAAGTATTTATTACTAACTCCGAAACTAACAGGCTGGCACCAAACAATCAAGAATTTCCGGCCGGAAACTCCGTTCGAAATTTTACTTACTCGCAACGGAGCACGTAAGAAAGATTTTGAGCAAACTGTCCGTGTGGGAATTCCCGCCACTCTGTCGCCGGCCTTACTCGGCAACTCAAACAAAACAAAAAAATTCGGATATCGCGGTAAAAATATTTCCAACCTAACGCCGAGCAGTTTATCTTATCGGCGCGCTTACGAAAATTACGGAGAAACTTTCGATCGGTGTCGCCTTCGGTAAGAAAATTGTTCGGATTCCGTGCGGTACGCGAGATGCACCGGTGCAATTCCGAATATAACGTCCAGTGGGACTCATGCTCAAGTGATTCATGCTAGTACGCCTTGCTACGACCGTACTAAGCCAGCGTAGCTTCCTGCAATCGTTCCTGCCGGCGACCTCGAGGTTCGCACTTGCGAGTCTGCATTTACGGTCGCTGGCCATCTTAGGAAGGCCGCGTTCGAAGGAAGAAAAAAAAATTCAGAAGAACGATCTGGTTTCCATTTTTTCTTTTTCCATTTCTCGAGGCTTAATTTTTTTCTCCGCTGCCCACCCCAAACACCCTAGGTATCCGAATCGCCGTTGACCGTTTGATTTTCAGGACTCTCGCCGCTTTCCATCGGTCCGTGTACTTTCTTATCGAGAAAAGAGACTAAAACGTGATTTCAAGTGAATCACGATCATTCCAGTTTCGTTCCACGAATGGCGCGCCCGATTTTTCATTCGCCTCTCAAAGACCCGCTAACGGTAGTCCGTTATCGCGTGGGAAGTATCCTAGACGGAAAATATTACGTTCGGTTAATTACGTTGTTCCCGGACGGAACCGGACGAGGCTGAACTCGTTAGAAAGTCTCGATAATAAAGTTGCCGAAATTTTGGCCCTCCGCTTCGTTCGCTTCTTCGACGATGCATCGCGTACGTGGAGGATCGATGATTCAGACGCGTAGAAATCAAAAGAAAAATAATAATTGGGTAAACCGTGCGAGCAGAGACAGTTGGCTCTATCCTCTCGTCTTAAATGCATCGTATATGAAAATCGCATTTAACAGTTTAGTCGCGGCGATTACTAATAGTAGGCTGCGGAGAGGACTGTGTGCACGTACGCACGATCGTTTGCCTGTGTGCCCCGTGTATTTAGGCATACGTATATATAAAATAGCGCTCACGGCGGACGTGGGATACCATATCGGGCACCTTGTTGACCTCGCCTCCTTTTCTCTCTCTCTCTCTCTCTCTCTCTCTCTCTCTCTCTCGCTCTCTCCTTCGCGCGCGCGCACACATTGTTGCGCGTTCACCGACTATCCTGCCCTCCTCCCTTCCCACGTCTTTCACTCCGCGACAAAAAGAAACCAAGTTTCGGCTGTCGCCAATGTCGTATTCGCTTATATCCCCCGACAGGGAACGCATAATTCGAATGGGATCTTAATTCGCGGGAGTCGGCGAAGGGGTGATCGATCGAGAGATCGAAGGAAAGGGGGGGTACATACCGTGGGGTAAAAATAAAGATCGAGCGCGAACGAAATCCTCCGCCCCTCCCTCTTTCCCTCCCGTGAACGAGGAAAAGGGGTTCGACGATTACGAATAGATAGATACTTTGCAGCTGCGACTAAAGAGACCCGCGACGCGAATGATCGTAAATCGTTGTTCGGTCGCGGACGCACGTGCGCGTTTGCCCCGCTGGTATTTCGGAATCGTTTCGTTATTACCCATTTGCGGAAAAGGTGTGTACCAACCGGGACCACGTCTCCTGGATGTCCATGTATAGGCGCGACCCAGGGACGTCCGGAGATTTTCTATTTGATTTTTTACCGTCGCGTCTCCACGCTTCAACTCCTACAGGCACCCATCCCATCGTTTCAATTGAGACATTTTAAAACGAAAATTCCTAACCGCCCCCTTGCGCGTTTGTTGCGGCAACGCGGGACGTCGGCGTCGGTTAAATCCGACGACGAGGGGCGACGGGGATCGATGGTTAATCGAGTTTCGATACCGGTACACGGTTGTCTAGGATGGAAAAAGCGATTGAGGTAGATCAGTCGCGCCAGCAAGGAGCAGCTGATGCACTGCCCGCTGCACGACGCAACGAGTCGTCCCACGTGCTTTTACTCACTGCGGCAATAGTGCACGGTAGCGTGCAATAGTCGGACACGGCTTAATGGGGAACGACTTTTTTTTTCTTCTCTCGCTTCGCGCTTGTTGTTCTTTTTTCCTCCTCCCCCCTCTCGTTGAAACTGTTTCGAATCGCCGTCTAACGGGATAATATGAATAAGAGTAATCGAATCAGCGTGTCACGGTGTCACGGGTGACTGTGAGATAATACCTTCGCGGAACTGTTCGAGAAGATCGCGAAGAATGTTGCCCCGAGATGGAGAGAACTCGCTTTCTGCGAGTTCTCGTTACGCGTACTTACATGCGTATCCGTTGATATCGTTTGTTTCGGGGCAAAGTCTTTCAGGTCTGGATCGGGATTATAATTCGCCATACGACAACCTCTTTTTTGCTCGTTTTCGCTCTCATCGGAATAACTTTGAATAACATTTCCACACGGTCGATAAGTCGTTTAAAAGTTCCATCACGTTCGTCCCCACGTGAAAGTCAGAATAGAATAACGCTCGTCCTTGCGCGAATGTGAAAAGACTTCGGTTTTCGTGCCTTCGTAGATAAGTCTCCACGCGTTCCTCTTTTTCTCGCGCGACACCGCGATTCGACGCGTGTCGACGAAAGCGGATGGAAATGAGGATTATTCCCGGTTCGCGCTTTATCGATAATAATGGTACGTCGGGTATCGATACGGTGGCGTGTGTTATTACACTCGAAGATTATTGGTAATATCGTTTGCCAGGATCTGCACGTTAATCATATTCCATTATGTTCCCATTAGTACTATAGTTATTCCTAGAGTTAACCGATATCCCCGCTCGATATACGATATCGCGTGCGATTATTGCTCCGTGGCCCGCATTTAACGTTGCGCGTGACGAATCGTTAAACGTTTTCCCCTCCGAGTTAATCGCGTCGTTCGGCGATCCTTCTGTTTGGCTAATACAGAGATATCCAGGTAACGCGCGCGCCGGAGCCTTCCGTCGCCTCTACACCTGTGCATTTCCATCTTAATGGTCATTACGGGTAACCCGGTCTGGCGTTTTGAATCATTCTGCGCCGATACGACCTGGCTGTGGTTACCTTGTCGCAACGTGGTCATGGCCCCGACTGGTCGAGATATAGCGCTGTCAGGATCGTCCCCCCTTTACTTTTACTCGCATCTATGACACGATATCTTCGACGGCTTTGCGTGTTCGCGACACACGGAATCGTAGCCGACAGGATTCTTTTTTCCTGCCCCACGAGTACATCGTATGTACTAATTATGGTTTATTTATTATGATCCAGAGAGAGAGGGGGGCAAGTGGCGTGTAGGAATGCGAAATATGCCGAGATGAAAATTTATGGGAGGAATGGAGGATCGGACGATCGGCAGTTGAATATTGTAACGCGATTATATAATTGGTTGTCGAAAGATCGTCAAGAGGACACCTTTCTTCTCGCGTAAGGTATGGCTGTTCTTACCGATTACCTGTCGATATTCCGAGGATACGAGACGCATCCTGCATCGATAATGAGACGAGTGGCTTCGATGGACATTGGTATTCGTCCCGCCCAAACAAACTTGACGTCAAGAGCTCGATATAGAATTAACGCGACAGGAGAAACCGATAAACTGTAATTTACATAATCGCTCGAAGATAGGCGTTACGTTCGGCATATTTAGAAAATCCTCAAGTACGTACATTTTGTTAACTCATTTTTTGTTATCCCTTTACGATAGTTTTGGAAATTACATACGATTGTAGCGATCGATTCGTTATCGAGTGTCCGATATCGATGAATCCGATTAGAGGGAACAAAAATGCGGTCACAATTCGACGGAAGCTGTCAAATTGACAGACCGATTCCTTGGAAATAATTTGGCGCGTAAGGTTTGCGAAGGAAAGAAAGGGAGAGCCCTGGTTGGAAAGGTCGTCCTTCGTGTATTGCAAAACCACGGAGCCGTAAGACGAGATCTCAGGGTGACGATTAAAGCGGCACGAAATTGGACAGGTGTTTTCTCTAACTATCCAGCGCACCTTTCAAAAACTCGGAATCGGCGTGATCGGCGATCCCATAAATGAATTTCGTCAAAGAAGGCGGTCGTCTCACCTTCCTCTTTCTCTCATCTGTTCAACGCGTTGAGTTCGCAGGGAACGATACGCGGACTGCTTGGCATCCCGGTTGAAAGAGCACGCCGCGCGCACACACACTTTTTTCGTCGAGCACCGATTCGCGGAAACTGCGTTTCAGGAGCGCGCGAGGTACCGCCACGATCTTACAGAATGATTTAGCGCGCATGCGTAATCCCCCTCCGCTTAATCGCGAGTCCTCTCGTTCCCTCCGTCTTTCTCTCGCTCTCTTTTCGTGGGCCCCCTTCGTCTCGCTTGATCCTGATTTGCTTCACCCTTCTCCTTTTCTCTCTGTCGATCCTTATTTCGAGCCTCCCTCCTGCCGCGACTGTTTCTTTCTTCCTTTCTTCCCGGCGCTCTTCGTCTCGCGCACGTTTGCCGTGTTAGCTAGAGAGCTATTAGCGTGGGTACAGGTATCTTAACTACCTGCATTTCTATAGGTCCCGATGATTGCAAGCGTGAGCATCGGATGCGGTTTTATGTATAATGATCTTTACGTTTACGACATCTACCCGTCGAATTTGAACATTCTTTGAACTTTCGTTTAAGGAACAGTGCTATTTTCAAGTGAAACTTTACCGTGTAGGTCGGGAGGGATTAGTGAAATAAACGTGACTCCTGCAAATATATATATATATATATAAATAAAATGTATTATCGTACTGTACGGGAATATACAGGGATCACTGACCATTTTGTCGATATAGAATTAATTAAATTAATACGCTAAAAAGTAATCAGTTGTTCGTTCGATAAGTTCACTCATTATATAGGAAACAATTAGTAACGCTGATGAAAGTTCGATGGTTGTGTCGGTTGGGCAGTGGAGTAGACCATTCCAGGCGGTTGTTGATGGGTCATGGCGTGACTCTGATGTTGATGAAATTCCGGTGCTCCGTGTGGCCCGTTCATTCTCACTCGCTTCGTGTTCTGGCCATGATTGTGATCGCCGTTACCTTGTTGCTGTTGATTTTGTTGCTGAAATTTCATCGCGGTGTAACGGACGTTAATAAACGGCTAATGATTGTTACGCGAAAACACTTACAGTCTGTTGTTGATTTTGTCTCGCTTTATTCTCAGTCTTTTCCTCGGTGTCGTCGTCCGTCAGGAATTCCCTCTTGGGATAAGGAATAGGGCATCCCGCGAATATGCTAAACAATTTGAAAATTTCGTTAAACTCAGAGAGAAAAGACAGTACGATATAAAAAAAAACGTAGTTAGATAAATTTACGAAGCGTACTCTTGTGTTGGCAATGGTTCTTCTTGAAAGTACGCATCTTGCATAGAATGTTCTGACGTTATTCGTTTATTGGGATCCATCATTAGTAGTTTTTGAAGCTAAAACGATGAAATTATAACAATAGTACGAATCAAAAGGCAAAAGGGATTGTGATTCTTTCGTTCGTTGTTCGTACCAAATTAAACGCCTTGCAATCGGGTTTGATTTTATGCCGATCCATGTACTTCGTGAGAGAACAGTTCGCGTAACTGAAAACAATAACAGTAATAGTAGTATAAAAGTATTTTCTTGATGGTATTGGACACGTGGATTGTTGGCTGATACTTACTTTGATCTTTTAAAATCTTTTAATAAAGTAGGATGCTCTGGCATTTTTTTTATGTCCTCCCAGTCCTTTTCTAATGGAAATCCCATCACATTGAATATCCTGAATATTTGAATAGTAACAAATTTTCACTCTGTACAAAATTAATGTTACCGTAAGTAATGTTGAACTGAAGTAATATCTTTCTTACCTATCTAACTGATCGTGGTGATACGGATTACTAGTTTTAATATCTTCTTGTCTACAATGAAATATAGGCTCGGACGTTAAGAGTTCTGCAAATATACAACCAATGGCCCATATGTCTGAAACAGAAATAAATCTCGATAAAGTAGGATCAAAGAGTGGTTAAAGTTTCCATTTATTCAACTTGGAACACACCTATAGCTTTCGTATAATGCCTAGCGCCTAAAAGTAATTCCGGTGCTCTGTACCAGAATGTTACTACCACTGGATCTAAATCTGCCAGTGGTTTCAAGGGAGCGTTAAATAATCTCGCAAAACCCATGTCTGCAATTTTGACGCGACCTCTCTCATTGCCTTCTCCCATTACTAAAATATTGGCTGGTTTCTAAAATATGTCAAAATATTTTGTATAATGTTTAATGGTTGATGGTGTATTACAGATAATA
Organism: Pemphredon lugubris; assembly: GCA_933228935.1. Lineage (NCBI taxonomy): Eukaryota > Metazoa > Arthropoda > Insecta > Hymenoptera > Crabronidae > Pemphredon > Pemphredon lugubris. The sequence goes on along the minus strand of OW121819.1, from coordinate 38,328,531 downwards.
GTAATTACCAAGTCTCTGTGAAGCACCCAATTGGAATGTAAATAATGAATACCATCCAAAATCTGATACAATAGGGATTTGACCATTCCCTTTGGTACCATAACAGGTTTTTTATTTGCTTTAGCTGCTCTATGAAACTTTATTATATGCTGAAAATTATACATGCGGTTAATAATTTCCCTGGAAAATTTTTGTATAAATTTGACGAAACACATACCCATAAATCATGTTCGGCAAAGTCAAACAGTAACCACACCTTACGATCGTTATGCGATAAGAAAACCCGAATGAGAGTGATTACATTGATGTGTTTTAGTTCCCTGAGTAACTGTGGAAAAGAATAGTTTCATATACTTTCAAAAAGCTATTTAGCGATATTATCGAGAATAAATGCTCCAAAAGGCAAGAACGAAATTATGATCACTTACCGCAATTTCACGACATGCAGACATTGAAAGCCCCGTACCCTCAATCTGTTTGAGACCAAAGTCTTTTGTGTCTGGTCGTGATTTTAATTCACTATCTGGCACGCTATGATTAAAATTAATTTAACGTAAGGCACAATGTAGAAACGAAATAAAAGAAACTGATGTCACGACTACAAGACGATACATATTTTTATTTCTCCACTTTCACATTCGATGACAGTGGTTACCACAGTGTTATAGCAAATTATTTATTATTATTATTATTAACGTTGCAATCGTATAATAAAAATGACTAAAAACCAAAATAAAAAGAAGTAAATAGGAAAAAATAATAGATGCACTTAATACAACGAAATAGAGTATATAAGAAATCCGACGCGATTAAATAAGAAATGTAATAACGTAGAAAATTAAAGGATGTTTAGTGTAATTGGTTAGGTTAGAAACACTAACCCTTCCTTTCTACGGGCTTTGTAGACGTGCCCGTAAGTTCCTCGTCCGACTTTACATCCCTCGAACTCGAAAAGGTCTTCGACTTTTGTACGATCTTTTTGAGTTTTCATCTTAAATTCGTAATCCATCATGTTTAACGTTAGCGGGACAATTGTCAACTATAAACAAACATCTTTAATTGGCATGTGTATGCAGAAATCAGCTTGCGCGCACACTAATACACACTGTTTACTACTGGCCACTACACGCGTCACATAAGATAAGTAAGTATGTCATGTACGTCGATTACTACACGGGCTTGAAGGACGGAGCGTCGTGGTAGCAAATTTCACGTTTGGAAAGATAGAAGGGGGGCTCATCGTGTATCCAGCTTTGCAAGCAAAGCTTGTAGTGTGCAGTAGTGTACCCTGTACCTCGATATGAGGATTATTTCCGTATACTTCTAGCGCCTTTTGTGGGCAGTAACGTCTTTATGGAAGAACTTTTTGTAATTTCGCACTTCCTTGAATATGTACGCAACAGCAAAAATCAGCTGGTGGCACGAGCCTGCATGAGCCTACCTTACAAATATGGGGAATTGCGTATGTTCCCCTTCCGTCTCACGGACCAGATTTCCCCATCAATGTTTACCTGACGTTTCAACCTTCATGTCCGCGAAAAAATTAAAACTATTTCTAGAATCTGAGATTTTTCCCGATTTAGGGAGATCATAATTGAACAAAATTGTTATTGTCATTCAAAATATTTCAGTAGATTGAGAGCTCTTTACGGTCAGATAGGTTACCGCCTCGCTCAAGTTCGAAACAGGCTTCGCTACGTGTCCTTTAATCAACTTTAGTGTACTTCCTATAGATTAATTGAATTATCGTTTACGTTTCCACTGCGCTCGAAATACGTTTACGTTTTAGTGTGAATATTGTTTTAACATAGAAGTTTCTTTGATTAACGTAAAAACGTACTTGGCATTTCCACCGTGGGAACGAGCGTGATACGGATTTAATTCACCATTGACTGCACGTAGCGCGTTGCGAGAATCAAAATGCCAGCGACAGCAATGCATAAGTTTATAACGTTTTTGGGATTTTTGTCGATATTGCACGCGGCTTATTCTGCTGCTCAACGTACGTATATCAGTTTTGTGTTTGTCGTAACTCGATAGCTTTTCAGTGGTTATTTTATAGGTTAGCTTGTCTTGTATTATATACGATACATATGCGTTTAGTAAGTACATTGAATGAAATTGTTTTGCAGATCGTTCGTATTTACGGATAACTGCGCAAGAATTTACCACATTACCGATCGATGTAAGTATGCAGGACGAATTGAAATTTATTGTACCAAATGTACTTTTAACAAGACACATTATTTTTCACCATTCTTTAGATTTTAATCCAAGGTATTGCCAGCTTATTCATGGTCATGTACGGGGTAATGTACATTGCTGGTGATTTCAAAGAAATCCGAGCGGTAGTCGATTTGGAAAATAAATCTTGGGAGACGCTGCGTAATCTACCTTCGTTTCAAATTTTTCATCACCGTGGTAAAACGCTATCTGCGTCGTATTTTCAAGGATCTTCTTAATGATGCCGTTGGTATAGATAGTTAATAAGAAACGAAAGGAGGTAATTTATGGCATTTCGTGAGGCACCTTGCATAACTTAGTACAAGTAACCAAATAATACAAGCGAAGCGTGAAATGAAGTACAGACACATTTACAAGGATGAAATGTAATCCAAATGGTGTTTATTATCGAGAAAACGAGTGACAAGTAAAGTGAGATTGCCATCCTTGGAAGAAATAGCTTGCGCTTAAATGATGTATTTCAAAATATACATTGTAATACGCATACTTTCCACGGACATGGCAGTAAGCGGTACGAATAAAAAAATTGAACATTTCGTCTCCCTCGTTTTTTTACCTATGTGTCTTATATTTATTTGATGTAAAACATTAATAAATGTATAATGACGCAATTTAGCGGAGACATCACTTTTTTTGCTTCTTCTTCTCTGCTTCCGCTTCTTTCTCCTTCTCGATCTCTGTTACATACTCCCCAATGGTATCTGCGTCCAACATCTGTATCGCGATAAAATTGATTAACAATTCGTGTAGTGGTAGGATTAAAATACTAAATATATCTCATATACCTGAAGTGGTTGTCCACGTCTCATTACAGCTATTTCTAAGTTCTTTTGCCCTGACTGTACAATTTCCAGTAAAGCTCTAATAGCTAACTTTATAGAACCTTTTTCTGTGGCCACTTCCTCGGGTGTATAGTATTTTTCTAAAAACTCGTGTACAGTTTTAGCGCTTCGGCCTGTTGCATTTGCCTTCCATTCGTAATAAATACCAGAAGGTTCTGTTTGATATAAATGTGGTACGCCGTCATAATCAAAACCGGCTAGCAGACAAGATATTCCAAACGGTCTCCTGCCATTGCTTTGCGTATATTTTTGTTTCAAACCTATGAATAGAAAATGGATAGAATAGGGCAGTGCATACACAACCAGTTTTCATCGGTAACGAATTTCTCTGACTCACCTGCGATGTACCTCGTTATGTATTCCAATGTAACGGGATCCTCTACTGTCAGTTTGTGACTTTGACATTCGATTTGTGCACGATTTATTAGTACCCTAGCATCTGCGGTCAGGCCTGTGGAAACATTTCTATGCTTGTAAACGAATATCTTTGAGACTATTTTAATCAGTTTAACCCTTTCAGATACAACGCTTCACGCCTTCTGTAGAATTATATTATTCTTAGAATATTTATATAACTTACAGATGGCTGATTTATAGAAATAATACGATAGAATGCGTGAATTCGAAAGGGTTAACCACGTCCATGCAAAATGTAATTAATTCGAACCTGCAAATGCCATCACAACATGATCATCCAACAGACATATTTTACGAACCGTACGTTCATCTTGCAACTTAGCAACCGACTTCTTTTCGACTCCTAAAACGACTACATCGTTACCCCGTACCCCTACCTAGGTAAAAAAAAAGGGTAAATTATTGCTGTTATTCTTCCCTTGGAAGTCGTGTAAACATCCGCGATACTGCTTACTCATTTCGGCCGGGGATGCCTTCTTTATAATCCATACAATAATATACTCTTCCGAGAATGGAATAGTTATAGAAATTCAAACAAAACGATGTACAACGATTCACATTTTACAGAAAACGAATAGCGTGCAGTTTGATAGGTTTACCGCAATGACGAAAGAGGTTATCTTAATTTACTTAACGTACCGCTGTAGAACCTTTTCTTACGGCTTCCTGGGCATACTCCACTTGAAGCAAATGCCCGTCCGGCGAAAATACTGTTATAGCTCTATCGTATCTTGCTGTCATCGCTTTAGCTCTTTCAAATCAAAACTCAAAGTATCAAACCACACGAAATGACTTCGCCGTTTTTCGAAGGATATGACTGGATATGACCAGCTATGACAAACTGCAGTAAACTACCTTAGCTGCGCTTTTAGTTTCGTTTCTCTCCGACAGAGCGAAACGTGACAACGCAATTCCCTAGATCAGGGGTCCCCCAATGTTTTTGTATCAAAGAACACATACTAGAATATCGGTCGGGCGGCGAACACCACTTTTTTTTAACTGCTTTTCGAAAACAGTTATCTAAAATTATTTGTATACAAATACGCGTATGTTCTTTGAATTCTGAATAATTATTAAATATTTTACAAATTTGATTAAACTTCTGCATACAATTTTATTGAAAATTAATTCTTTTTTTATTGTCACCGTACAGCGGCGGCCACACGAAAAACGGCCTCCGGGCGCCATGGTGCCCGCGAGCATAGATGAGTTAAATTTACAAATTTTCTTAAAATTATATTTTGAAGTGAGAATGCAGGAATATAGATAAGGCAATTAAAACACATTATGTAATACAGTGTAATAATATATAATCGCTATAGCATTGGTTTTATTTAAACATTTATTTTGTTAAATGTACATATTTACCGTGGACGACGAAAAATCACATCGGAGGCCGGCAGTTTGATATATGTACCTGTTCTAAAGCAGCGGTTCATTTACTCGTTCGTTCATCGTTATCTCGCGATATGGCAGGGGTAAAGTAAATTTCTGTCGTATTAAGAAGCACTGTTCAAATTACTTTATCGGGATTCTAGAAGCGGGAGTTTCTTATCCAAGCAAAATTTGAATTTTCATCCTTCTCACGACGGGATACGATCCTCGTCCCTTATCGTTTGTATCAATCAAGGTATACCCTTGCGCCAGAAACGATGAATCATTTTCAAAAATCCTTGGGAAACCAATGCGAATAGATTTTAAGTTTGCAAAAGCTGACGCATGGAAAGCTACACGTGTCTTTATTTTATTACGCAAAATACATAAAACTGGGTCGTAGTAACAATAACTTTTTCAACCTTCGTATCCGTATTGCCGTGCTATTTATTAATCACGACAGTTTTTATTTCTAGTGGGATAATAAAAATAAAAAGAATGGCAAGTCTTTCAATGTAGTCGATCGTTTTTTATACATACAAAACTGTAACGTTGGCGAAATTCTCCTCTTCTTCTAAATAAGAAATCGCTAAGTAAGTAGCAGAGACGATACATTAAACGCGCGTAACGAAGATGACGCTTAATTAGCGATAAGATTCTTGGATGCATCTAGCAACGATATAAACGCGATTCCCGTAACTCGTTCAATTCGGAAGTTGCGACGATATTTTCGACGGTTCCGAATCTGAAAATACAATAAACGCGGACGACGCGACCGCTCGTACGCGTTATTAATCAACGAGCAACGCGTAGTACACCTATCTCGTCGGCGCAGCGGGAGGGGGTGGAAACGTAAATTCAAGAACCAAAGATTCGTACGATTTTAACGCAAGAGAGTGGAGGGGATGAATAGATAGAATCCGTATTGTAACGTGTATAAGAGACAACGATCGGCTTAGTGAAACGTTTAGTCAAGGCTGAGCGCTCTCCCGTGTCTCGTATGCTCACGCAACATGATCGGGTTCGTAAGTTTCTTTCGCTTCTTTTCACACTCCGGACACGTTTCCGCGATAACCGGGTTAGTTCGAATTTTGGCAGTCACCTCGGGCAACGGTTTACCCACCGCGCGGTGATATAATGCGATTTCACCGATACGAAAGTTGCCGCGGCGTAGCACCTGCCGATGGGAATCTTGTATTCATTATTCTCACGTTGAAGGGATTCTTCAAGTACACGTTTGGACCAACGTGCGTTCGGTTGCCGTCAGTGATTTCCAAGGATGACGCGCGTACACGCGCAAAATTCCGCGCACCGATGGAACGTCAAGGAAAAATGCTGAAGCGCGTTAAAAGTTCACTCGACGAGAAACGTGGTTTTTCAAATAATTCAATCTGTTCGGTGCGTCGCTTCGCGGATACTTCCGTACGTTTCCATCGAGAGATTCTTAGGATTGTTCTTTTATATCCCTAACGACGCCTGTATAATGCTTGTAAATTACGCTAATCGATAGCCGTGACTCGTAATTAGATATCAGAAATGAATCTTCGTAAATGTACCTGTTGCCCGAGACTAGCTGTACCGTACGAAACTCGTTTACCAGTGTACTGTGACACGTAATACTCGTTCACCGAGGTATTTCTCCAAACGTATACTTTGCGGTGTCCTTATTGAAAGAATGAGAAAGTGTCTTTTTTATTATATAAAAACAATTTTATACTTTAACGCCGGATCATTGTTCCGCGAAACGTTACGCAATCCTAACTCGCGTGAAAGTCTCGGGATAATTGCGTTCCAATTACGAGGAATTACTAGTTATGACAGCGCGACATCGGAGGCCAATAAAGTAGCATTGCTATGAACGTGCCGTGCCGCGTTTTCCTGGTACGGTGCAGATCCACGCGAAATTAGTTACGGGCATGTGAAAAAATACAGGTTTCTTTAAACAATGCAGCGATAACAGTATCTGCAGATTGTTAATACGTCAAAGTATGTCCAGTTATCGTAAATCTAATTATCGCCGCTGTTCATCTTGCTTCCCTCCCCCTTTCTCTTCTCCGTTAGATAAGGCCGATTAAGGGCGATACGTTTGTATTGTCGATCGGTAAGAATTGCAAATACAATATTAGTTTGCACAGTTTAACGTCAGCGATTTCATTTATTATCGTCGTTTTGGCGTACTAACGGCGTTCCCGGTTTTATCTGCACGGTGTGCGGCTTGCAGATCTCGTAAAAGTAAGAATGCCGCAATACCGTGATTGGACGTCACATGACAACGAAATACAAAAGAGTTATTTATCTTGAGAGGGTCAGTTATATCAGCTTCCATTTAACGTGTCATTTTTTTCCCCACGTCTAGCGTATTTCTCTAGGAACGTAATACTTACGAGCGTAATACAGATTACGCGATAGACAGATGGTAGTGGTCAATCGTAATTGAAATCACTGGTATCGGAAAGTATAGCGACCTGCCGCGGTTAACTTCGATTTCCATAATGATAACTTAAACTCTCGGCGATAACATGTTTTGCGATTAGTCCGCCGAAATCGATGCAGTAATCATGTCGGAGGATTTTCTCAAACTACTTCCACGTATTTGTGAAGCACGATAGGTAGAGGTCGAAAGTACAGTTTTCGCTGAAACGTTGACGGTGATGGAATGTAATTGCATCCCTCTGTCAAAACCTGATTAATGTGAACTAAGGAAAAACAGCATTCGTAAGACAATTGTGCTCGGAAGAAACCAGCCGATAGAAAAATTGAAAATTTTAATGGACCCGAGGATTGAAGGTCGAGATCGAATTAGGATTAAAATAAATTCTCGTTCCCATTTATTACTTGGATTAGCCTGTTTTCCCTAAACCGTCAAATACTGCAATTGAATTAAAGTATGAATAATAATGATAATAAAAACGAGAAATAATGCGTATTCGTATAAGGATATAAATGCATACGACTCTGATTCTTTTACTTGTAAATTTTTTGCAAGGGAAAAACGAATTAATTGACATAGTTCGTTAACTTTATTATTACTATTGTTATTACATGGTTTCATTTAACTTGATCACTCCGATTGTTTATATGTTTGTCCGGGTCGAATCTTGAAATTCGTTTTTGACCCCGTTCTATTGATCCGACTTTAATCAAATTTTGCACACACGCGTCTTTGAGACGGCGATAGAATATTTGATCAAATTTGAGCCGGCCAGCAACCGATTTAGAACACCCCGGATGTTATAAACGATTTGTACGCCGACCCGAACGTTCCCAAAAAGAAACTTCTCATTAGTGGTACGTTACCAAAATATATAAATAAAGGAAAGTTCTTAACTTATGGAATCGAATAATTAATAAGAAATAATCGTACTGGGACATTAACATAACATTAAGGGACTTCATGGGTGCCCTACCATTTTATCTTATTCCGATTATTGTTAAACTTTGATTGCACCTTAATTGAACCATGTATGTACCATGGAAAGATTTGTTTTTTGTTCAACGTTGTATCAACTACGCATACATGGTTATCAGCGACAATACAATACGACAGGTCATTTAAGGAGGAGAGGACCTTTGATATTTGTCGGTGATAATCGGGATATCCATTCGGGGTTTCTTTAATCTGGGATTTACACTGATTCCGATATACTTAAGATCCGGTCAATTTTGAATTTTACACTCGGCACGTTTTTTTTCGAGCATCGTCGAATTACTTGCGTTATCTTGATTGCGATGGAAACAATTCACTACGGATGCGCGTGAAGTTCGTTTACGTCTGTTGTTCGAGCACGTAGCTGTTCGCATCGTACGTAGGATTTGCACGAATTTCCTGACAACGATTCGAGCGAAACGTTGAACGGAAACACGGTAGTTATTCTCGAATTGTGATTAATTCGCCGTTCCTTCTATGCAGACAACACAAGAAGAAGCTCGTTATACTCGGGGTGAGCTTCGTTTTACTTATAGCTGCTATCGTAGCGGTAATAGTGGTTTTACTTACACAAAACTCAGGGAGCGAAGAGCCTTCCGGTTCCTCGAAGCTCGGCGTGTATGAAAAGGTAAAGTACCGAGCATTTCCACATTTACTACCATAATATTACACCTTGACATAATTACTGATCGTAGTGAAATAAAAGTGCGAGTGAATGAAAATAATTCCTTTTTCTTCAAACTCAATAACGATGATTCTTTTTGGGTATGTCGTTATGCGATATTAATGCATGTCATGTATGTACTTTATATAGCGATAATATAATATTATAGAGCGCTGGGTAATTAAATAGGAATTCGTACGTTATTTATAAACATATAAAGGACTTCTCCGCATAAGAACCGATCATGAAAACAGTTTTTTTTTCTATCGTTACGCGTGGCTGTTAAAATTGCGTATCTTTGACCCGATACGTTTTTCACAAGTTCGTAAATAACGAAAAAATGTCCGTGTTTTCATTTAAATGCTCCATCATATACATCGTTTGTGTGCTACAACAACGACGCGATATAAAGAATCATTTGAATGTTTTGAATCATCAAAATTATCAAATCATTGAAGTATCATATTTTTAAATCTCACATTGCTATAATACCTGATCGAAGTGGAATAGAAGTGCCGTGGCTCGTATCCTTTCTTGCTATAACAACAAATCATTTTTTGTTAACACTCCGAAAAGATGATTATCTAAATTATACAATTGCACCAAATAAGCAATACGTATGTAAAATACGCTGCATGTACAAATTTCCACAGAAAAAAAATACGGAAGAACAAATTACATATGTTAAAAAAAAAATACATTCTCCAATAAGAAGGATTGGCTTTAAGTACTATGGACGACGATATCTCAAAATAGAAAATATAAGATACGCGTTGTTTTCCTTAAAACTACAAATATTATTTACCCGACATCAGGCGTTTACCTTTGGCCAAATGTATTTGATAACTCCACGATGGGCTCTGAAAAACACAATTCTAAACACGAGTGGTGTGTCAGAAGCATATTTTTAGTCCGTTGCGTCACAATTATCTGATGGCAGTAATCTGTGCATGATTTATTGATCGGCGAAGTAATCATTATCGACAGCACGGGAAGTGATAGGGTTCAACGCCGCCCGACTTTCGAAACAACTTTTGTTTTACTCTATCGACGTTCAATCTCTTTCCAAGGGGGCAGTGTCCACAAATGGGCGGGAATGCTCGCAAATCGGGGCCGATATATTGGCCAAGGATGGATCGGCCGTGGACGCCGCCATAGCAGCCCTTTTATGCGAGGGGGTCGCTTCTTTGCATAGGTACGCTATTGTAAGTTCCTCGGATTCTCGTTTCCCTTTCCTCCGGGATTACCATTCAATTTTTTTTTCAATTTCGTATGGTTTCGGAATTGAAGCATGGGCTTGGGCGGCGGATTTCTAATGACGATATGGGACGCGAAGACCAAAACCGCGGATTACTTGGACGCACGCGAAACCGCACCATACGAAGCTCACAAGGACATGTTCGATGGAAATGCACGATTGGCGATGTATGGTAGGAGTCTTGTGATAGTAGATTTCATCGATGGGAATAATTATTAACTTCGAATCTTAATTAACGCTAGACTATTAATTAATGTGGATCTATCTTTACTAGAATTGCCCAGACGACTGGTTGTTTATAAAATACATTACGCGAGAAAGAAAACCTTTGTTTGTATTTAAAAAATTTTTATATTGTTGAAGAATATATACGAAATATTCTAGGTATTTATACTGCTTATACATACCATTTTTCGTACCTAAAAATGGTAATTTTAAATGAAAATTTGAAACCAGTCGAAAATACTGGTTTGGTAGTTCCATTGTGTTAATATTCTCATATCTTTTTCCCGATTTTTAATTCATTCTAATTTTTCTGCGAATGTATTACGTGCTACTTAAAATCGGTACGCAAAGCGTTCATTCTGCACAAATGCACCCAATCAAATTTGCCCAATCTAATCTTCAAATAATTCCACATCGCTTAAATTAAGAATGGAAAGAAAGATCAAATTGTTGGATTAACTGTACAAATTATTGGTAAATTAGCATTTTGATGAAGGACCAGCAAAAATATCGGTGTGAACCGGATTACTCCGGATATTGAGCAGGCCTGCTGTAGGTCACGCAACGATCCATTCACACATTGTTTAATGTATTTATATTGAAGCATATCCACTGTGATCCGAACGTGATTGCTCGCGATCGTTTATTTCAATATTTGATCCGACCGTGACTCGAGCGTGACCTACAGCGTAAATTCTCCCTTAAATCCGAGACATTACGTATGTGATATAACTATTTTCTCCCGGTTTCTGGATACGCGTTCCTTTTTTGAATTCATAACTGTATTAATAAATATTACAAATTACACTTACAATATTACGAATTATTTGGGGAATACAACTATTTCATTTTCATCAGAAATGAAGGGCTGTGTAACGCAATCTGAGTAAATTTAAAAACACGAATTTAATTATAATTGTCCTACGAAACGATATTCTCACGGGTATAACTTAGTAACATATAAACTAACACATGTAAACATGTAAACTAATATAAAAATCACAATTTTTAAAAATCGAATTGTAACGTTCGTATTTGTCGTTTTGAATATTACAAATTCTTCGGGCTACACAGTTATATTGTTATCACGAACGAAGGCCCTTGCAACGCAATCTCAGTTATTTCAAACACGACTTTCAAAATTAAAGAAATCAAGAGAAAGAAGCGGATAATAAACATTCCACGTTAATAATTGTGAAATTGTTTGATTCCTCTTTCGACCGTATCTACTTAATTTACACGAGGGCGGAATAATGGAACACATTCGAACCATCTTTCCAAAGGTGGTCTAGCCGTCGCGGTACCAGGTGAACTCTTGGGTTATTGGGAAGCACACAAAAAATACGGGAAGCTTCCATGGAGCTCGTTGTTCGAGCCAACTATCGCCCTGTGCGGGACCGGGTCAGAGGTGACCAATTACCTGGCCGACTATTTGAAGCAAAAGGAGCCGATGATAAGAAACGAGAGTTCTCTGGCGGAGATTCTGATTGATCCCGCGACCGATTCTCCATGGAAGGTGAATACGCGACATTCTGTAACGCGCGTACGGGTGAAAATCATGATGGTATTACATTTATCGTATCATTATTAGGCAGGGGATAGGATAAAGAGGCCAAGGCTGGCGCAGACGCTCAAGTCGATCGCCAGAAGCGGTCCAGCTATATTTTACAATGGATCCATAGGTGATACCTTAGTGCAAGAGATTCAAGCGTTCAACGGTATCATTCAGAAGAAAGACTTGCAGGATTACAGGTTCGTATGAGAGTCGATTGACGCATAGCGGATTAATTTCGACGACGCACCGGGAAAAACGCTGTAAGACGAAAATTGAAACATCAGCAGTTATGTAGGTTAATTCGTTTTACAATCTTGAGAATGGCATACGAAATGTATTTTATATTTCAAATTCGTATATGGCAGCAATTTTCTGCTGGTTTTGTCTCGCGGCCCGCATAAACTAATTACGAAAGTTCTTAGGCACCCCAGAAAAGAGTACATATATATATTTAGTTTCGTTTCGATTCAAAATATAAGTAGGATAATGTACCTTGGTATACGTACATATCGAAAAAAGTTGTAGAGGAAAACTTTGCATTATTTATGAAGCTCTACGATCGTGCAGTGCGATTTTGTATAAGAGTGCATCAGTACAGTTGCAAAGTGTGATTGCTTTTTAATAGGAAAAGTAATATATCGCCTAATTGTACTTGGCCCGAGACAAGGCCTTGTCTCTTGATTAAAAACAGAATAATTAAGGTAACTCAATAATGCATAATTTATTATATTGGCATAAAGTTGACCGTAATCGTTATTATGGCGTTACATCGAGGGACACAATTATCGTACAAGTTAGATCCCCATACATTTTGTGGTCGATTTCAATTTTCGACTTACGTCTACCACGTTTTTCCGGAGCACCATCAAACTCATTTTCGCAAAACCAATGGAAAATCGATTTCAGGGTAAAATGGATGAAACCGATCGAATCGAACATAGGCAATTATACGATTTACACCGCACCGCCACCGGGTTCCGGGTTGATACTCACGTTTATAATGAACGTTCTTCGTGGCCTGCTCCCCGCGAAAGACGAGAACGTCATGTGGCAGCGGATCGTGGAGACGTTCAAGTGGGCTTACGCAAAAAGAACGGAGTTGGGTGATCCAGCATTCACCGACATCAGTGAGTCGACAATTTATGATATCGCGTAAGATCTGCCGTTCGCCGTAATAGATAGGGATAGGTCTGCTGCGTTTCCAACGTTTATAATCCGTTTATTGTATTTTTACGCGTTAACGCGTCACGCGGCGCACTACTTTTTCCTACACTTTCCATTCGGGCGTCGCTACTTAACAACCGTTGTTCTATGCGATCAAGGGAATCCGCAGGGGTCTTCTCATTTCCTATTTTCCCCATATTCTTTTCTGAATAAAATTTTTTATTAATTGGCACGATAACGAAATAATGGAACAAATTGGAACGACAATTTCACAAATAAGTTGTATCATGCGTGACGTCAGAAGCGAGAAGAACAATCGTTTCATAGGCAAAGGCTTCTGGATTAATGAAAGAAATTATTGGTAAGTACAAGATACGGAAAAAAGGTCGAAGACCCAATGCCAACGCGAACGGTCCCCGATCAAACGATCGTGCGCTTCGCGACAAGAAAATTGCTCTTAAAGGTTTTTATATCGATCCAACGGTACTATAGATACAGCAACGGATATAGCGATAACGCAACGTAATGTTTAGAAAAAAAAAAAAACGGAAAAATACTGAAAGTCATCCATAGCGTAACACCGATAACTAGATCCCGCGGTTTCATCATTGACACTTACGTTGCACTTTTTCATTCCGCGAAAAATTAGCGGGTCAAACGTTCCGTTCGGTGACAATTAATCGGCACGTTAGTTGATCACAACCAATAATTAAGCCTCACGATTCTCAGTAAGAATTGATTAAAGAGAACATTAAACAATTGTTCGACCGTGCGATTATTTGTTCGTAGAATCGGTATTCGATAATCTGACGTCGGCCGAATACGCAGACACGATTCGAAGCAGGATAAAGGATCGCAGCACGAGCAACGACCCGAAGGACTATGGTGCCGTTACCTCAACTCCGACGGATTCGGGAACATCGCACGTTTCCGTTCTTGCCCCCGACGGATCCGCCGTGTCCGTAACTTCGACGATCAATCAGGTGTAAGTTGACACGTTTTTACATTTATTAACACCCTTTCGACAATAATAGGGTAGGTTTTTGCCCCATTCAATTTATTCTCCCCAGTAACTTTTGTATACTCGCATCGTTAACGCAACGTAGATACGGTTACAGGCAATCTCGGTGCTATCCCGCGGAGTTGCGGAGCCCAAAAGAATCGCTGCTTTTTTTTTATATTGTTGCGCGAAAATTTCCAAAAATGTGACAAAGCAAGGTTTGAGCGTAATAAAATTTTTGAGGCGGTCGCCTGTCCCACGAGCGTACATAAGCTGGAAACGACAAATGTTACCAGGGATTAAACAAAAATGTACCCTGTTACGCAAATGTAACGGGACGCCATAACGTAACGACGGAATACCTGGTTTATTACGTCGTTGGGTTACGCTTACACGGTGTCAAACTTTATAACTGGTAGTTGGTCTTTATTGTGTTAAATGAATGAACATGTCTTTTATACATCGTACTCTCGTTTGATACAGTTTCGGAGCAATGATTCGTTCGAAATCAACGGGCATTATATTCAACGACGAGATGGACGACTTCAGCTCGCCAAATATAACGAACGCGTTCGGTCTGCCAGCCTCACCTGCGAATTTCATCGTTCGTGGAAAAAGGCCGTTGAGTTCCATGAGTCCAGCGATAGTCGTAAGTCCAATGTTGTGCATGTTGTGAGAGCGTTTTGCACTCGACCGGCGAATCTTATCTAGGATTCGTAAATTCTACTTTACGTTCGACGATGAATAATTGAGAGCCTCTTCGACGTTTAAACGCGATACGGAGGTGGCAATGCAGGAACTGAAGTATGATAAACGTACTTCGCGATTGGGAGAATTGTTACATGAAATGATGTAACAGCAGTCCATGGCATTTGCATTCGATTGAAGCAATAATCCATATTGTTCGTTTAGCCAATGACGGATGAAACCAGCTCCCGCGCCTATGCGAAATATTCGTGTCGCTCGTAACGCAAAAGAGATTAAGATTTTTATTACGTGAACTCGCGAGGTATATTCATTTGAGAGTCCCAAACCTAATTTCATCTCACAAATAAATGTTGACATTTAGAAAATCATTTAGACTTCGTTTGATTTAAAATTAGTACAAAATATTTCACTCCACAAATATTTCTCGTTGCTGAAAAGTTACATAGCTCACGTGTACCATTGGGATAATGACATCGGTCTTACGGAGAATTTGTATTTAATTCTTTAAGGTGGACAAAAGAAAAGAGATTCGTTTAGTAATCGGAGCCGCGGGTGGCACAAAAATCACGACCGGAGTTGCAATCGGATTGGTGTTGAATCTGTGGTACGGATACAACATAAAGCAAGCAATAGACGCGGTTAGGCTTCATCATCAGGTAAATGACTTTCGCAGGCGCACGTTTAACCCTTTCAGACCCACACATTCTAACGTATCCGTATTTCAGTGATTTGCAATAAATCAGTGATTGGTACTATCCGCAGTACTTGTAAGATAACTTGGGGGGAAGAAAGTACGAGAAATGTTCTAGGAATAATATCAATTACATGTATAATATAATACAACATTATATTATACAATGATATAGTAAACAATAATTATAGTAACAATGTAATAAATATATTATATTCTGATATTACAATATAATATATAACACAAAATATAAAAACGAATACGTGCACTATAACACGTTATCGTGGGTCTGAGAGGATTAATGTTATACCAATCGTTGTGTTAAAGACGATCGTGTGTAATTCTAGTTGCTCCCGATGAACGTTCAAAACGAGAAAGGATTTCCGTCAGATATATTGGATTATTTATCCGGCATCGGCCACAACGTAACCACCTTTTCGGGAATAGGGAGCGCCATTACAGCTGTATCCAGGGAGAATGGACAAATATTCGCAAATTCGGATCATCGCCGGGAAGGAACAACGGCTGGATTCTAAGCGATAGAATACCTCCGCCGATAATACTGACGAGCGACGAAACTTGTAACTTAAGTGATATACGCGCAGCAAATCTGTTAGTTAGTTCGTTAAGGTCCATACAAATTGTTGCGTACTACGTCATCTGTATGGTTCCAATAATTTTAGTAAATTTTTAACTTTAAGTTCGCTGTTCCGCGAGTAGTCGCGACCACTGTTTTGAATGTACCAAATCAATATCTAACAAAGTATTCCCGAGTATACGATAGAGATAATTTATAAGAAATGCGAGCATCGAAGCTAAAGCACGCGCAAAAATAGAAAACGTTTCTTGGAAGATTCCTCGTAACAATATCGGGATTCGAATTTTACACGGATACTTGTTATTTCTTCTCGAGGGACGAATATATTTTTGTACATTATTTTAGATGTTACTACTAAGTACAATATTTATGAGCGCGTAAATGTAATAACGTAC
This sequence comes from Pemphredon lugubris, assembly GCA_933228935.1. NCBI lineage: Eukaryota > Metazoa > Arthropoda > Insecta > Hymenoptera > Crabronidae > Pemphredon > Pemphredon lugubris. The sequence goes on along the minus strand of OW121819.1, from coordinate 38,311,969 downwards.
ATGCCACTTGTATATACTATATGATTAAATTTTTCGACAGGGCTGACAATGAAAATTACTGAGTTTTGTAAAAAATAATATATTTGCAAAAACTTTTAACGCGTAATTTTTCGATCATGTTTAACGCAACAGATCCGATTTGCATACTTACTAATCACATTTTCGTTTGTATCGATCATCGCATACAGTTGCTAAGAAAAAAAAATCTGGATTAAAATAGGATTTACGAGCTACTGCTATCGCTTTCCGATAGTTCTGCTTCTTTCGTCACTTTTCTAACGCAGCGCTTCACTTTTTTCGTTTTGTTCAATCCTTTCTTCGATTTTCTAAGCACTTCGATCGCATGCAGTTTCTTCTTCAGTGACTCCGCTCTATCCTTCTCCCTCTGCGGTATGAACTCATCGACATTTTTATCGTTGCTAACAGGTATGTCAGAAGATTGAGGTTTATCGCTCGATACGACAGCGTTCGTCGCTCTCTTTGGTTCCTTTCGTTTTTTTTGCCTGCCTGTTGTTGGTTTTGATTTCTTTTCTTTAACTTCCTCCTCCGGATTTTCCGGGTTCACGGATTCTCCCGTGCCTTCATAATTCAGCCTCTGTACAGCTTTCTGCACTCGCTTACTTAAATTACTTTCGATTGGTTTTGGGACAGTTTGTACCTTGAAATAGAGATCCATTGTCTTTTGACTAGTAGTTTCCTCCAATCTCTTGAATACTGGCTTCATTATCGCATCGTACTTCGTTTTGCCCCATCCGAATTTCAATCTTGTATAATCTGACAAAAGTACATTATTCGGTTTACCCCAGGTGAAGGTCTCCTTCGATTCGTCTATCTTAGGAAAAAGATATGCCTGCGCGACAGCTTGACTCGGGAATCCTGTAAACACCATAACGTAATTATGAGATGTAAAGGATCACCGGGATTCAGATTTACATACCGTTCTCGATTTTCACGTTCTTCAGCTTATTTCGCAAAGTCGTTCGACCGGGGCCCGTAGATCGACCCGCTTTGATCCACGAACAGAAATTAATCAAGCCGCGTAATAAATTATCTCCTTCCGCAGGAAAGGCGGCCAATATCTCTAGGCCAGTAACGGGACCAATGCCACTTAATCCTGTAGTGTAATCGCTACCCACCAACAGGGCTAATTGTATCATCTCGTTTCGTGTGAGTTCTGCGAGGGAGAGAAAAAACGGTTACTTGTACCAGCGAACTGAAAAGAGAAAGCACGTGAAAGTTTATTAAAATTAGTCTCACTGAAATGATGCTGTATGTCGCACGAACGGTATTGGAGAACTCTTTTGTTGTTATTGAAAAAATTTTTGTAAACACACTGTCCGCCGAAAAGCCATATATCCGAATCGTCTGTGATCGTTCCATCCGTGAGATGAATTTGTTCCAAGTACGCGCACTGCGCTTCCGCTTCCATAGGTGCTACGATGTACGGAATTCCGAACAATTTTAAAAGTTCCTACCACGAATAATAACGTATTTTATAAAACCACAATAATTTAAAACGCTAAGCTAATAATTATTTGATTGTACCTGTGCTTCGATTCTTATTTGATCAGAGATATCGGTTGCTTGCCTCTCTAATCGGCCAATATTTGCCGTTAACTCCTTTTGAGCATCTTCCAATCGTTCCTACGATCGTGCAATGTTTATTAATATATGTAAATTGCGCGGGCGTATGTATGATTATACAAAAACTACTGTTTGCGTACTTTTAACGACAACAATTCATCCTCGTTCGTTGGTAATGGACTCAGTCTTCTTGGACTGTCGATTACCGTATCGAGTTCGGTTTCATCCCGCGCGACTGTGACTTCTGTATTACAAGTTTCTGAGTGAGTTAATTGTTTGTCCGTATCATTCTTCTCGACATGCTTTTCAGAATCATTTTCTTCTATATTGGTTAAAGACTTTTGTACGACTTGCTCTTCACTCGGTATTTCTCGAATAATGTTCATCTCCTGGCACAATTTGTTGATCGGCTTATGGAGCTGGTTTACATTTTGCTCTTCTCCTACTTTTTCTCGAATAATGTTGGTTTTCTGGCACAATTTGTCCACCGATTTATCAGGCTGTTTTACATTTTGGTTAATTAATGTTAAGGTTGACTGATTATTCTTAGGTTGAAATACATCGGCGAATATATCATCTTCTATTTTCTCATCAGATTTGAACGTTATTTGAATCCCGCCTTTTGATATATTCCTATTAATGTTGTTCGTGTACGGTATCGGTACGTCTGGTATCTCTATGAAATCATCCGAATCCGAATCCGTTATGCTAATTGTGGTTGATTCCGTTGATTTAACCACGAGCGTAGGTTTCGGGGAAATTAAACGTTCTTCGATTTGTTCACTATCAGAAATTGTAATGTTATCGGCTAATTCCGAATGTATACCTACTTTTGTAATTTTTACCGGCGTTACTTTACCATTTGTCCTTAAATTTGACTCAAGTAATTCTTTGTCAGAATCACCTTTAAATGCCTTTTGGTCTACTACAGAAATAGATTCCGTATCGTTCGAAGATTTTATGCTTTGAAATGCATTTTCTTTATCTTTCGAAATCTTTTCCTGGAGACATTTGAAATTTTTCTCAGACACTTTATTATTCTCCGTTTTGTTGTGTTCGAGAAGAGCGAGTATCTGTGCCTGCGACAAACCGCTGTATTCTAACATATACGTTAGCGCGGGGTTCATGACATTTTTTCCGAAGTATTTTTTAGCCAGCGGTCGCGATTCATTCATTTCTGTTTCAAATTCCACATCGCTGTCCTCGTCGTATCCAATTGTACTTTCCACCTCATACGCAAAATCGTTAGTGCCCATTAATCCGCTATCACTATCCCATTCATCGTCAATCTCATACTCATTGATATCTTCCAGAATATGTACATCATTGCTAGGCCCAGCAACAGGTTCGCTACTTTTGATAGTGTCATTCGAGACATCTTCTTTCTCCGAATTAATATTACTTAAATTACTTTTGGTAAGTGCATTCTTATCTGTAAAGAAAAATCAATCATAGTCAAATTTGCGGAATACCTATCGCAGAGAAAATTGCAAAAGAAATGATGAAAACTTACCGCTAATATAAAGTAATCGAGTTGTACTATCCGCGGCAATACGATAAGCTGCATCGCGGCCTTTGGTGGTTATTCCTTGTTCGGTTAATAATTTTTCTAGCTCCTCCAATGTTAGCGTTTTTCCTCCCATTTCCTTTTCCGCCGACTCTAAGCTTTCTTGAACTAATCTACGTTTCAGCAGTCGTTGCATTTGGTAACCAGAAAATTCGTGCGTTTCCTAGAATACGTAATGCGAGTATGGTTTAAGGTGTATGAGAGAAATATACCTTGAGAAAATATTTATAAACAAATGTATACCTCTGGCATCTCGTGTAAACGACCCCAGGAATTTTGCTTTCGCGTTTCCTTGAGATCCGTGAGAATGTCGTAGCGCACGTCGGGCGGGAGGGATCTGAATTCGGCACTACTTACATCCACGCTGTGAATATTTCCAATCCACTTTGCTTGTTTCCTCGGACTTAGTTGCATCGACGAATCGGACTCGTATTCGTCGCTACTGAGTAATTCCGTTTGACTTGTACTCGGCATTTCAGGTAATTTAAATATATCGTTTAGCGGCTGTTTGTTACGCATATTTGAGGGTAATTCAGAGATCTCACTATTGTCATTGGCGGCATCTGTATTGAGAGCCGTTTTCACTGCTGTGTGTTTTATCAAGTTATTTATCAAATCTGTCTTCATCTTTTGCGCTTTACTCGCAGCAATAGATTTCTGCTTCCTGCGCGAGGCCTGCAAACAACACAAAAGAATGAGGCTCTTTTCTCACTACCTGGTTCCCACGGTGAACTAATTACGTACAGACAATATTATAATCAAGATAAAAGTACAGTTTCGTTAGTGCACACGTGGATGTACTTAAAGGATCTTATACGTTCCAACGTGTATCTCTCATAGAAAGTTTAAATTCATTCACTACTCTCACGACGGAACTGTATCTGAATATTTCTCAATGAGTTACGATACTTAAAGAATATAGTATTGGTTTCAGGAGATATTTTTCCTAAACGCCCATGGACAAGTAATGTACAATAAATATTTACAATAGTGTTCTTCTTGAGCATTGGCACACCCCCGTCGAAAACAAAGACCGGCTTAATTTTGTAGTACAACAGTTTACATATCCTATTGAACAATCCAAGAAGATGAGCGTTCGGTTTAGGATTGCCATGACGATCCTGATATCCCTGCAGTACCTGGTGTATCCAAATAGATACATCTATAATGTTCACAAAATGTTTTATTAATGATCGTTGTACAAATACACATACTATTTTTAAAGGAGAATATTTGTAAATGTATATTACGACGTGCCAATAGCTAAAACTTTTCCCTCGAGCGTCTCTAAAGGTACCGGCTTCCCTGAGGCGTCGAGTAAACGCCAGAGTCCATATACACCCATCGTGTAAACACGAAAATCTAAAAGTAGGTTGTCAAACGTTTACTTGCATAGCATAATATGATGCAACTCATTTGTACAGAATCTCATAGTGCTTCAATAATTTTTACTATGAAATTCCATAAGATATATGGTATAAACTTTTTACATTAAATTCGTTATTCTCAGAACCTGATGTTTATTATCATTCGGATTAAGTGCAACATTCCGTACATACTTATCAAAATACTTCCATTCAAGTCGATATAACCTAATTACATTTTATTTCAAGAAACTTACCAGAAGGACGAGGTACATAGACTTCTTGTGCATGCAGACACTTCTCGTGTATAAAGTTTCAAATATTTCGTTACACGCGTACTAACACACATCTCGACCGGCGAGATTTTACGAGTAAACTGTCATCTTGCTCGTACCGGTCAGCTGATTCGAGCCAATTCGGGCTGATCACAAAAACAACACACTGACACATGTATTGTAGATTGCGCTCGCATCTGCTCGCGAGGACTCGTCGGAGCAATACAATTGTTTTAATACCGCGTAACAGCAAATTCTGCCTCACAGATTCATTTTTCATTTGTTTCACGGTATCCGGCGATGCACTGGAACGGAGCCGTAAAAACAATTACTTCAGCGTGTAAAATATTCTTATTAAAATAATGTGGGAAAAAGAATTGCTGATAATTTCGATGTCTGGTATGATGTGAATTTATATATTCGTCAATGGCTGTCGAACGCTATTAATAATGCTTTAATCATGAGAAATTACGACGGCAATTGCTTTCGTTAAATGCTAAATACTACTTTCGCTTATTATTATTTATATACGGCGTAATAAACGTGCCGCTCAATCGTCACGCCTGACTTTTTATTCCTATTAAATATATCCACAAAGTCTTAAATCTGATGTACTACGTCCAACATTTTCTACGTATAAATTACGCGCGGTGGAATAGCTGTATGCAAATCCATACCGAGGCGCGGGAATTCTTAATCTCATTCTCGATACATATTTAATAGAGGAACAAGAATAATTTCAGGCTAATTTAATTTGCTCGGGAAAATCTGACGTATACAACATTCTCCCCGCAAACGACGGATGAAAACGTTTTTCGAAATCATGCAGACAGAAGCAGCTCCCCTTCTTTTCGTTCAACGCATTCCGTGCCGGCTGTTACACGCATGAAACAAAGTTTACAAAAAAAAAAAAAGAATGTTCTTTTCCTTTCAAAAACATGCCATTACAATAATCGCGGAATGAAAATCGTGCATGTGTGTACGTATAAAGCCTTATTCTGACTGTCCCGCACGCACACGTCCTATATTACGCAGTATCGGTTCTCGGCCGTGTGTCACGCACACACGAGACCAAACGCAACGTGAAATGCGATCTCTGGTGGTGTCAGTGCGTCGCGCGGTTGTGTGTATATTCGTGGCCGCGATGTATATATCGTATCGTCATCATCAGAGAAGTGGAGTGAGGTAGAGGCCACCCACTCTTTCCCACAGCAGGTTTTTCCCACGCCCCCCAGGGTAACCCCAACATCCTTTTGCGGCAGCAATTCCACGGTGTCTACGGGGCGAGAGGAGGGTAGCTCACGTCAGGTGGGGAACAAGAGGGGAACTGGAGGCGCTTGGGTCGACCGGGCCATTGTACAACAGTAAAACAATAGAATCTGCAGCCCAGTGATGTAACTCATCGTTCTGGCCCCGTAGAAATTATTAAGGTGGTATTACCACTTCGTTTATTCCAATAGTTTATTACGGTTCGCTTAGTCTACGTATAATACTCATAAATGAATTAACAGTTTCTTTTTTTTCGAACTGTCGGGCGTTTCAATTTAGGCGTAATTTTCTGAAATATTCGAGTGATATATGTGAGATCGATTATTCGTTTTTTATTTCATGAACATTTGAATGTATTTTATGTGTTTTGCATTATATCTGTTTGAATGTTATGTTACGCGTGTATTGCAAGTAATATTTGAACGCAAATAAAATACCCATTCCCATACGAAGGCGCCTACCGTTCCCTCTCTTCGTACGTCCCTGCTGTAGCCACTTACGCGGCAGTAATAACTCTACGTTGTCGCTTCGAACTTAGTTACTCGACGAGTATCGTCGGGAAAGGTTGTGTGTTTTCTTGGTGGCTCGTAACGTCATGCAATGATTGCGCGTGGCTCACCGTAACGTTTGACGGCACCCGGCGGGTTTCGGAGTTTCGAATAAAAGTAGCTGTCGGCTTCGTGGCCAGTTAAAAAAAGAGGAAGAAGTGTTACAGTGAACACGTAGGGCAGTATCGTGTCCGCATATTTAAAGTGGCGCGCGCGCGCGGCGAATTTGGTTTCGAGGGGTTGGCAGGACTGTTCGGAAAATTCGGAAAGTGAACAGGTGTTTTTTGAATGGATTAGGGAGAATAGGCGAGGAGGACGCAAAAGGATTTGCGAATGGTGAAGGATCGACGAGTGAGGCGATATTTCGAAATAATCGATTGTACGGAAAATGCACTGGGACCTGCATTTAGATTAGCTCTTTTATGGGAAATTAGGTGAGTCCAATGAACGTAACCTTCTCTCAATCGGTGTAACCTTTTCCTTGCGCCGAAAACGTAAATAAACAAATGTTAGTAGCTGAACAGGTCAGTGGTCGTGAGATTCGTGCAAATCTTTTATTTGCGAACGAATTGCGGAATCGTTTCTCATTCTCGATGATGTGTCGGGTGCTTGTATAATGCTTAGTTTCTGTTATCAAAGTGTCTGTAGAAATTTTTTAACTGGTCCAGTTTTGCGTATATTGTTTTTTTATAAAAATCTTATGACGATATGATTGTTTTCGTTTGCGTCAATTTGACTGGATACTATGAAACACCTGAGAATGATAGCTTTATCCGCATGGATTTTTCATTTTTCTTTTTGTAAACATTCCATGCAATTATTGTCGGTACACAGAAAACTTTTTGGCTTTGTGCAAACATTGGGTTGAGTTTACTTAGTTGATTTGACTCTGAATAATGTATTTGCGTTTCTATTCTGGGAGCATTTAATTAAGTGTTCCGAGTACGTATAATTTCCGTCATTAGGCAGTGCATTTTTTTGTGTCTCATCAGGAAGCATGAGTTTCCCTCTTTCCCCAAACATATCGTTTTACATATAATTATGTGTGACAGAGCACGAATTGCTAAAGTTTTAAATATTAACTAATTAAAAGAAAATTCCTTGATCAGAGATTAGCAACAGTCAGAAAAAGGTATCACCAAATATTAATAAAAGTGACGAATCTTGTTTACTTTTGAGTGATAGGTCTGAATGAATAAATTTATTAAAATTATAAAAATCTCTCTTTCAACTAAGAAGACTTTTACACGCACAAATATTACACACACCGTTATAGATACAAAGTACAAGGGTGATTTAATTCATGCAGGAAAAATGAGCTCGGCTTGGTTCCCACGGCGTATATGTGCGTTTCCTCTTTCCTGTGCTAAGACCAGCAATTCCTGGTAGCTCATTTAAAGAAAGATGCCTAAGGGTAATTACGTCTTGCATGGTGAAAAACAAAAATTGTTCTCACGCCAAAGTCTTAAATGCACGAACAATTGTATGCACTTGCGTGTATTCAATCTTGTATAAGTAGCATCATATTATTCTCGGGTATGTTAATGAACATGCAGTATACTCTTTACATTGTACACGCTCTTCTGAAAAGTAGAACAAAGCAATTATATAAACTAATACACGATCGTGAATTCAAACAATGTTGAACACGCATTTTACGTTTGGTAGCTCGCTTCGTATCGCACTCTCTTTCCCTGCTCTCTCCTCGTCATCAACGAGAGGCATTAATGAAAACATCACGTCGCACAAACACCAAATAACAATACCTACACGCATTGCAAAGAACACAGTGATTATCGCTAACTCTATTGATTGCAGGTAAAATACTACGGAGAATAAACCATGCAAGGAAAATGAGGACATAATACTAAGGAGGCCTAGCGATTCTGTTCTGTCCTTGCAAGAATCGAAGCTGAAGTTAAATATGCCACACCAGTTTGGATTGCCTACGATGGCGCATGGCATGCAGTCACCTCCTTCGCCGACGTCAGTAATGTCGGTGTATCCCCGATTCGGATCAGGCGTTTACAGACCCGATCATCAAGATCAGAGACTCACCCGCGAGGCAATGGAACGTTACTTGCGCGACAGAAGCGACATGGTGATCGTAATCCTTCACGCGAAAGTTGCCCAAAAGTCGTACGGCAACGAGAAACGATTTTTCTGTCCACCTCCGTGTATATATCTTTTCGGAGATGGTTGGAGAATGAGGCAAGAGCAAATGCTTCGCGAAGGAGAGAGCGAACAGTCCGCCCAGCTTTGCGCTTTTATCGGAATCGGAAATTCCGATCAAGATATGCAGCAGCTTGATCTCAATAACGGCAAACAGTATTGCGCTGCTAAGACTCTCTATATTTCCGACTCGGACAAGAGGAAACACTTTATGCTCTCGGTGAAAATGTTCTACGGTAGCGGACACGATATCGGCGTGTTTCACAGTAAACGAATAAAAGTGATCTCGAAGCCTTCGAAGAAGAAGCAATCGTTGAAGAACGCTGATCTGTGTATCGCCAGCGGGACAAAAGTAGCGCTGTTCAATCGCTTGCGATCGCAGACAGTTAGCACGCGCTACCTTCACGTGGAGAACGGAAACTTCCACGCGAGTTCGACGCAGTGGGGTGCGTTCACGATTCACCTATTGGATGACAACGAGAGCGAGTCGGAGGAATTTCAAGTGCGGGACGGATATGTGCATTACGGTAGCACCGTCAAGTTGGTATGTTCCGTGACAGGGATGGCATTGCCACGTCTAGTAATCCGGAAGGTCGACAAGCAGATGGCCAGTCTGGAGGCCGACGATCCAGTTTCACAGTTACACAAATGCGCCTTCTATATGAAAGACACGGATCACATGTATCTTTGCCTATCGCAGGAACGCATAATACAATTTCAAGCGACCCCGTGTCCGAAGGAGGCCAACAAAGAGATGATAAATGACGGTGCATGCTGGACAATTATCAGCACCGATAAAGCGGAATATCAATTTTTCGAGGGTATGGGTCCGGTGCGATCGCCGGTGACGCCTGTACCACTCGTTCACAGTTTGCATCTGAACGGTGGCGGCGACGTAGCGATGTTGGAGCTCACGGGGGACAATTTCACACCGAATCTTCAGGTGTGGTTCGGTGACGTCGAGGCGGAGACAATGTATAGATGTCAGGAGAGCATGCTCTGCGTCGTACCCGACATATCTCTGTTCAGGGGCGAATGGCTCTGGGTGCGACAGCCTACCCAGGTCCCGGTCTCGTTAGTCCGTAACGACGGTATCATCTACGCGACCGGACTCACCTTCACTTATACTCCGGAACCCGGTCCGCGGCCGCACTGCCCACCCGCGGACGAAATTATGAGAGCCCCGCGTTCGATGCACAATCAAGCCAGCATGCCACCCGCGATCGCGGACGTACCCTGGAATACGCATCAGCCGCCACAGTCGGGTCTCTGATGTCTTCTAGATAATTACAGTGCGAACCAAAGTCTACGACGCAGTGATGCGAACGTTATTTCGAGCGCGACTTCGGTAATCCCGGAGACTGATTCTGGGAGTGACGAAGGTGGCTCGACGTATGTGTCGAAAGACCTCTTGCTGGACGTTAATTGCTCGTCGCCGAGCTTAGACAATACGAAAACGTAGCATTTCTTTCGCTGCGTGTCGCGGGAGGTGCGTCTCCTCCGCCCGGGATCTATGTACAATGCCGTGTATTATTTCCGTATGTTAATACGTAGTTTCCTAGCCGTTAAGTGTTGATACAGATTTACAGAGATAATAATTTATAGCAATCTTCGAATTAAGAGCTTAATTTCTACGAATGTGAATATCTAGCCAATTATACGATAAAAAGGATTCGAGGAATTTTAAGGAACGTCGATGTTCGTGGCGATACGGTACGTATCTTACCGTATCCCACGACGTACCGGCGCCTATATACGGCCCGGGCCGTATAATTGCATATCGATCGCTACAAAAAAGAAATGGTTGTGCATCCGAAGTTAATTACTTTCGTTCCCGAAAGATCTTATTAAGTCCCGTTATCGGGGGAAATCTAGCTTCGTTCACGAACTTCCGCGCGAAACGAGAAACATCGACGTGGCAGTGCGCGATACGCGCACCTCGTATGCACGCTCGACATTTTATACGTTTATAAATCTTTAGAAACAACCGGTTTGAAAAAGCATCTTCTTTATTTATTAAGATAAAGCAAAGCGACTCGAATATCAGCGGGCCGTTGTAATATAAATCATTCTCACGAAAGAATATCATGAATTGGGAGACTGTCGAAAATCCTTTTCGATCAATTTGAAAATCTGGGATCGCGTATGATTTCTCTTAATATATGTTACTTTATGTATATAATGACATACATACGACGCGTACCGCGGTTACGATTACATTTATAGTCTCGGAGAGATATCTGTATTAGTTTTGCAAAAGATATTTTGCATGACATAGAAGTAATTCTAGTTTTATTGCGCGAGAACGTCTAATATTATGACTCGTTGGGACACGGATGATTCCTGTCGATGGTACACAGACACGTATTCCTAATTATTATGCGCGCAATTCGAGTATCTCATTTCATTGTCCAATGACTCACGCAGTCACGGAATTAGTAGCGTTTCGCGGGTAAAACGTTTCGAATAGTCGAGAATCTTATATTCTTTTACATTCGTCAATTTCGAGATCGTTTCGAAAGCGAACATGAAATACCAGAAACTTAAATGCTTCTCGGTGCCGCTCGAATGTGTCACAAAGAAGAAATCTACATAAAAACGTTCTAATGTCCCTCTATGTTTTAAAATAAATTAGAAAGATTTATACAACACAGTCTTTGCTTTGTGACCTATGATATCTCCAGTTTCCCACTGAGCGGACATAAAATGTTTCGTACCAGTGAAATTGTCCAAAATACTGTCGTTTACAGATATTAATTATCCAGTATGTGCAGAAGATGCGTATCATATTTTCATGTTTTGAAATCTGTCTTTGATGAAACGTACTAGTCACGTAACATCGAAGGAGTTCATTTTGTGACTAATAGTATTTGAATTACGAGAAACGCATTGTCAATATGTTTGGTTCATTTCTGATGACTTGGGAAATGGAGCAGGAATTTTGACGGTCGTTGGAGCGAGTTGTTACGCGCGATTCCCTTCACGTTATCAAATCGGTGCAGGTTTTTCTTTTTTCGCGATACCATCGGATATAATCGTCTCCAGCCGGAAATGAGATAAGATCGCTTTGAGAATTGTCTTCATTGTATCTTCCCAAAGAGATCCATTGTAAAGGGGGAATGCTGGTATATGTTCCATGGGAATTTACCCACGATTAAAATTTCCACCGCGTAACTGGAGAATACGATTATCTTTATTCACAGTAATAAATTGCGAGTTAATAATAATTACATCCTTAAGCATATCATTGGACGGATATAAAAAAATGGTATGAATAATCAGTACGATTCGTCAAGTCGTATAACAACGAAATTTTGGACGCACTGTCGCGCGGGATTTTTCCTTTCATTTTGGAGGTAGATAAAATTTTGTCTAATTGAATTTTCCTTGCGTTAGTATCGTTTTACCGTACGCGAATTTACAAAAACCTCTAATTGCAGTCCTTATGTATAAAAGTCGTATTTTACAAAAGCTACGTGAAAAACTTAGTTGTAAATAAATCATATACAATTCGTTTTTTTTAGCTAATGGTCTGTGTACATATATCTGAATTGCTGTTCCCCCTATGTCGTTGATTATCGTAATAACTAATCATAAATTAATTAGGTAAGTGTGAAAATGAAAACGCGATAATCACAATTCCTAATTGGTAATATGTATATATGTATATGTATATATAAATTATCAATTTCATAACATGAAGATTTAAGTACAAAACTTTCCGTACGATATAAAATTCCTGTTAGTCTACGATTCTCGAGGAGCAATAAAATCTCGTTGAGCGTCGTTGAATTTTACTTAGCAATAAAAAAGATCGATGTTCAAAGTAAATCTCGAATAGCGATGCAAGAAAACGATCTCGAGAAACCGGAAAGAATGACATTTTCCAAATCACGTTTCGTGGCACCACTCGAGATTTCGACGATCGACTCGCGCGCGTAAAAGAAAATATATTTTCTCACAAACTTCTTGTTTCGTCCTAAGAACAGTTGCTTTTATTGTTACTCTACGTTGGCAATTGTAATGTCGAAGAGAACGTGGGTACGATCATTGAGAACCATAGTCACGAAACTTTGTCGTGGTATCGTCGAGTCTATTTTATTCGTATTGTACGCTGCTTATTCATATTGGTGAGCATTAACGAAATGTAGGACGTCAAGAGATCGTCCATTTTATAACCAAGAGAGGTTTCGCATAATAATTTCGAACCTCGCACCAAGTTTCCTATTGTCATGTGGAAGTACGTATTACCGGACGACCAGTTGGAGATTCGAGTAAATGGATGTGTCACTAGAATATCCTGGAAAAACACGTTCATGAAAATCTTGGATTACGTGCAATATTCAAAAGAATTTTAAAAATACAAAACGATTAAAAAAAGATTGTTTTGTTGTAATTCTAAATGTATCATTAAAATCATGGTTTGTATCCAATATGAAGATGAAACAATTTAAAAAATACATAACTAAAAAAAAAGATTATGTTTCCATTATTATTATTTACCTTCGATTGCGGGTGTATGAGGCTTACACCGTGTTTATTGATAGCGATTAACAATAACTCGGGATAATTTGGCTCCGTGCTCTGCTTGACTTCGAAAAAGGCCGAACCGAATGTTGGCCATCGATAAACAATTTTCAGGAATGTTATTTTCGCATCTTCCGGGCTCATTCCTGTTAAAGAGAAAAATACGTACAATTTCTGGGAGAAATAACACGATTTAGCAAAATCTTACCGGCGTCTTGATTGTACGCAGCTATTATCGATCTCTTCCAATCGTTGGAACTTTGTATCTTCACCAAATCGCCCGGTATGAGTTCTCTCAACATTTGCCTGAAACGTTCGGCGTTAATAATTCTGTCGTTGAATTAAATCGCTCATTGTTGGTAAAAAAATTGAAAGAAATATCTCACGGTATCGCTTGGAGTTCTTGTTTGCTTTCACCGAATCGAACCCTGTACACCAACGCCGCCAACCGCGATGCTTCTTCTTTAGTGCATTTGTGGTATCCTAGAAATAAATGAAACAAAAGAAAATAGAAATTAATTCACACTTTTTGAACTTACCATTCATATTTCAATTAAGTAAAGGAAAGTTAAATACCTCTTAATAATTTCGGCAGCTCTTGGTGGAAATGGAAAATGAGGTCGGCATTTCTGTCTTTCCCGGGAACGGTGTTGGTCCACAGTTTTTTCATAAAGAAGACTTGATACGTGAATTGTGGCGAGACCCCTGTAACGAAGTATCAAAATTCATATCGACATATATTTTGCGTTTCTTATTATTAGAGAATCTCTTAAAATCCTACCGTCGCGAGATGGTCGAGCCTTTCTAATCCAATCCGTCAAGTGTCGGACGAAATCAAAGAAGAAATCACCCTCAGGCACGGAGATGACTTTGTCGGCAATTTTCACGAATAAACTGAAACCTTCCGCGGATCGTAAGTTGAGCCTTTGAGCGATGTTTTGACAAAAGTCTTTTGCCCTGGTCGACGAGTCTACCTCGAATGCCTGGAAGACATATTATTTTTATATGCTGTAAAAAATTAAAGAAACCGCAACGTCGATTGTTTAACCGGTTACGTACTTCGTCTGTATCATCGGGGAAGTACACTTTGTGAAAGATCTGCGTCGTTTTGTGCTGTATTGCTTCTACTTCCACTTGATGCGGAGGATATTTTCGTTGCCCGTTGCGTAAAGTTTTTTGAAGTCTTTGTAAAGAATCCTGCGATATGGGATGCCTCCTCGTGCGTAAGAACAGCGTTAGCTCCTGGAACATAATACAATTGTACAATTCAATTTGAATAATGCGTTTTTCCGGTTAACGTACCGATCGTGTCGTAAAATTTTGTTTGGACCGATAAACGGTCGTTTGTTATTTTTAATGTTTCCATAATGAAATTAGTTAATGCAATTTCATGTTTTGGAAACTAATGTAATAATATTGATTAGCTTGCAATCTAATGTACCTTCAAAAGACTTTGACTACACGTGAACAGACCGGTAGCGAGCCACATCAACTCCCATCCACGTTCCTCGCTCAATCGATTCCGATTGTCCGTAAGCTGTTTCATAATTTGACAATAAATTTCATCCCGTAGAATTTCGTTTTTTAAAGGCCCGTCGAAAATGAGGTCGGTGTACTCGTTACCGACGCGGGGTCTCTTCGTCGGCAGGTCTCCCATGTACTTTAAGATCGCGTTGAAAGCGAAACACGCTTCTTCCGCTAATTCTTCCTTCGAAACTAATTTTTTCAAAAGAGGTTGCTTAATAGGATCCCTGGAGTGATGCCATAATTCATCCGTGTGTCCCCGCCGGGCGGTAGTAAGTGTCAATGCTTTCGACATCGTTCGTTTCGGCGGTGTTCTGAGAAACATGCGTAAAATTTGTATTTAAGCATGGATCGTTAGCGAATTGTTGATCGCGATGAAGAATTACTTACCTGAAATGATCGATCGCGTATTCTACAAGAGTATGAGGCTTGTCCCGAGATTCAACTCCATTTATTTGCTGGGGATAAAGTCTTCGACCATTCTCCGTTCCCTCGATACTGAATAATGACTGGAAAACAAATTGTTATCAATTACTCTTTCCATTAAATCACTTACGGTGTTCTAAGGTTTTCTGTAGGATCTTTTGCGAGTCGTAAGTTCTTCAACAGCTGCTCTCGTGCGATTGTCCGATCGTTCATTAATTTTATTTCGAATTGAAAATTGAGTTATCAACTAACTTTTTATTCAAGCCATATAGGAGCAGTCCACTCGCGTCGTAGAACAAACGTTTAACCATGCGTTTATTAAAATAATTCCTTAAAATGAAATTTATCCCTTTGTTCTCTGATAAATTTTAAACTCTAGACCCTTTTCTTAATAATTATGATTTTTACGCCTAAACGGAAAGTAACCAAAAATGGGTCTGGCACGGGTAAATTTCTCATTTGATATACACGCGCGTATATTTCCGTTTGATGGTACTCGCTGGACGCATATACTTGTCCATGTCACTGAAAGGTTTAAAGGATCTCTCGATCGTATTACCAGTATGTCGTTTGGTGGTCTGGACAACGAGGGCAAAACGTAAACCGTCTCCGCAGGGAAATCCCCCTTCTCCGCGGTTCTCTCGCAAGTACCGATGCACCATCCCGAATTAAGGACAGTTTCACCCGTGCTCTCGTCCTCCAATATAATGAGGTCTCCTTTCTGAAACGTCAGGAAGGAGGAGCTTTCGCCCGGTGCTTTGTAATCCTGCAGCGCTATGACGTATTTGCTGCGTTTCTTCAAGCCCTCCAAAAAGTATACCACCAAGTCTCGTATATCTTCAGCGTTGGGGCTCTGGAATGTGAATTCTTCTCCTCGCACCGTTGACAAACTGAATGTTTGCGTAAACATTTTGTTCGTTCTGAAAGCAGATTTATCATGTTATTAGCTTTTCATTTTAGGATTAGTATATCTTTGATTCATTCACCATACGAATTCGAATGTAAGCTTACTTCTGACTAGATACGGTGGTGATTTCAGGAAAGGATAATTCCAGCAGCACTTGTTCCTGATCGTCTACGACGTACACCCCGGTCCAATTGACGGCTATGATAACGTCATTTTTTGGCAGGTTTGGACCGGAGTTTCTGTATGCTTCATAGAAGCGAGAAAAAAGCAAAGGCCATTTGAACTTCGCGTAACCGACTATGTCCTCCTTAACACGTAAAGCAGGTACTTTTTCTTTTAAGTAATAACTCTGAAAACAGAATACGCGTTTTATAACACGATTGTAACTTATTTCACTAACTGGAGTAAACAATACGTAATTTTAAATCGATGACGCTCAGGAAAAACGTCTTAATTCTAAAGTCTTAATTGAAATGCGATTTTTCACAGCTCACGGAAAAGGATAATTCAAATTTTTTAATTTCTCATTTGAGTTTGAACTTTAACTTGTATATCCTACAAATGTTCAAGCTTAGACTTATCACGTTTGAGCACCATCGAAATATTTGTCGCATTTTTTCTTTACAACCATGGATTCTACCTTCTTGTACGCTTGTATGACGAGATGTCCCCATCGATCGATCGCCTTCTCGATACCGGTCAGACAGTAATCCGGAATGTAATTCGGCAGAAGAGTGTACAATCTATCAACGTTCATATCCGTGTGGTACTCTATGTAATATTGCTGCGCCGCGATCATCGCCAAGTCCTCCTCCTTATCGCAACGATACTCCCCGAACTTCACCCCCCTCACGACCTGCTGATAAATCAAATTAGTCGCGACTTGATCCTCCGTGGGCTCGTGCCACGGCGCGAATATTTCTTTCCTAAAGAACAATCTCCAGGGTGCGTTTCGTTCCTGCGCGCCCTGCTCCTTAGCGTACTGCTCGCATTGAGAGATCGCGTCCATCACGTGATCCCCGCCGCTGCCGAGAGACGACACCTTATCGAACAGAGCAATGTAAAGGGAGAAGCCGAACTGATCTCTCAACGAGATCTTATCCGATAGCTGATTGCACAATTCCCTGGCGGTAGTCGCTGAATCCGCGAGCAGTGTCTTCGTGTTCCCGTCCATGAACGTGATCGGTAGCATGATCGGCTTTTTCGATTTCGTCGCTTGCAATTCTAACCAGCTGGGCGGTTGATTCCTAGTACCATTATTGAAGGTTCTCTTCAATCGATCCTCGCAATACGGCGCGTAACCCGGCGGTCCCTCGCGTATGAAAGCGCGTAGATAATTAACGAACTTCTCCGATGGTGCGAAACAACCCACGCACAGGGACAGTAAGATCCAACCCCGCGCGTGGG
Organism: Pemphredon lugubris; assembly: GCA_933228935.1. Taxonomy (NCBI): domain Eukaryota; kingdom Metazoa; phylum Arthropoda; class Insecta; order Hymenoptera; family Crabronidae; genus Pemphredon; species Pemphredon lugubris. The sequence goes on along the minus strand of OW121819.1, from coordinate 38,294,399 downwards.
AGGATTTCGAGGGGTTGTTGGTTAATTGCTTGCAAATCTGACAGTAGATCTCGTCCCTCAATTCGGCGCGCAGTATCCCGTGCCCGATGATGAAGTGGAGTTTCTCGAGATTCGAGGTGGGCCTCGCTTCCAGCCAGGATTGATAACTATCCGCCGTGTACTCGTCTTCCTGGAGCTTCCGTCGTACGTCCTCGCCTAATTTGTTCTTCCTCTTGAGCGTTAACGATACCAATTTATGTCTGATCGATCGTGGCTTCTGCCTGAGGAACGACTCCGGATCCATACCCATCATTTGGGCCTCCTGGAACTCCTTGCTTCGAATGAAATTTCTACCGAGGGTCGCGGTGACCTTCGACATAACCGACGTGGTGTCCCTGTCCATCGTGTGAAATCGCGGCTCCGGTAGGTCCCCCGTGAATCGGAGTATGGTGATCCAGAGCGCTTGAGCCGCCAATTGATCGCCTTGCGTGTGCAGAGGTAGCAAGGGATGCTTCAACGGCTTCCTGGAATACTGATGCGTGATGTTACCCTGGAAGTAAGTCGCCGCGAATTTCTGGAACTTGAATTCCGACAGATCCTCCTCGTCCTCGGAGGCCGTTTGAAGGGGACTGATGATCTCCTGTTGATCCGCCTTCGGGGCGGGTAGATCGTTGAAGACGGAAGTCTCGCGAGCCGGCGTCGGTGCCTCGCTGCTCGAGTCAGGTAAGAAGTCGAACATGGCCTCCACCAATTTACTGTCATCCACGGGCTCGTCTTGCTTCTTAGCCGCGTCGTTGATCAAGTTCTTCTTGATCTCCATTCGCCGTCTGTCCTCCAGCTCCATCTCGATCTCTTTCCTCTCTAGCTCCTGCATCCGATCTCGATAATTCTGCTCCGCGATCTCCTTCGCCCTCTTGTTCCCTTGATCCTTCAGCTCCCTTTCCTCCTTCTTCCGAAGACGAAGAGCCTCCACGTGCAATCGATACTCGTACTGGACCTTCTTATACCGCCTCTGAGCGATCAATCTTCTCACGTGAGCCTGAATCTTCAAGATCGCCCATAGTTTCTTCTGATACATCTTGCGCACCAGGTAACCCCTTGATCGCGCTTGAAGGGCAACGATGTGCCCCCGCAAATGACGAAATCTGTGCGACAGTACCCGGGACCTTATCAAGGCCTGCAGGCGCATGTAACCGATTCGCATGCGTTTGTATCGTTGACGTTGCGCGTAGCCCCTCCAATACTTCTGAACGATCATCGAGGCCGCCCTCATGCGAAGAAATCTTCTTCTGTAAACCCAACCGCGTATGTTTCGCTGCAATATCAGAATCTTTCGCGTGAGAACGCGATCGCGCTCCTGCTCCAAGAAGAGATCATGAGCGTCCTTGAGGAAGACCTTCGTGTGCCCCAGCTGATAGTCGGATCTCCCTAAAACCACGTGACAGATCTTCGTGGTGGCAGCGCGACAATCCACTTTATGAGACGGCGGTATGCCTGAAATGAGAAAACGATATCTCTCGACGAACTCGGGAAACGAGTGCCTGATCGGATAACCGGCTCTGCGAATACGAATCGTCTCCATCATCCCCGAATATCGCAATTGTCGGCAGCAGAGTCCGCGATCGAACATCATCGGCTTCTTGTACTCGTTGGGCTTGATGCACCGAATGAAGAAAGGCTGACAGCTGCACAGGGTCTTCATGAGAGAGTCGAGAGACTTCTTGAATTGAGTGGAGAGTGTTGGCGCACGCTTCCTGGTCTCCGAGCCCATGCCGATGTCCTCGGCGAAGCAGACTTGAAGGAACTTATTGGACGATATGTGAATCAGCTGCAGCAAGTCGGCGCTGAAGGTGTCACGATTTTTCTCCAGGAAGCTCCTGGTGTCGTAGAACACCACGCCCGCGAAGTGATTCAATCCGAAGGACGTGTTGATGTCCGATTTCGGTTTCAGATAGTTTCTGTGGCTACCGTGGGTCTTGTGAATCTTCGCCAGCATCGTCTGATCGGTCCCTTTCGGGAATTTGGATTCCTCGTCGATGAGGGCCATGATGTTCAGTTGCTTGATCGCTATTAGATCCAGAGCGTCCTGATTGTCGACGAACTCTATGTGCTGCCAATTGATACCCTCGTGATTGTACTCCTCTTGCTCCAACTTGAAGATATGCTGAACGAAGAATTGCTGAAGATTCTCGTTCGCGTAATTGATGCAGAATTGCTCGAAGCTGTTGTGATTGAAGTTCTCAAAGCCGAATATGTCTAACACGCCTATCGCGCTCCGCGACGTATTCTTCGGCCTGTAGATAGCCTCGTTGATCTTCTTGACGATGTGTACGAACAAACGCCCGTAAATTCCTTTGACGAATGCGTCTCTGATGTCCACCGATTGCTCCCTGGACAGCGTGGATACCTATGCGTAAATTGTTCCTTCATCAGTAGATCGCTCTTATCGCGTTTCTATCCCGCGTCAAAGTGCATCATAAGGTTTACTTACAACTGTCTCACCGTGAGCGAATATTGTTCTGCGAGTGAGAGCGTCTATCAAAGATTGAACCGGGACGCCTAACAAATGTGCCACCCTCTGCACATTCGTCTGTTCGGGTATTTCCGTGGCATCGAGATTATCTACAAACAAAGTAACGTGATTCCAAATATTCTGCTGATCTATCGATTCGAACAATAATCGTTCGACTTGAATTTCTCTTACACACCTACGACCGTGGCTCGGTATTTCACGTTTCCCATGTGCAGAAGGGCCGCAAGTAGTTTTAGGACTTCCCAGATCTCCGAATCGGTGAATAATAAAACTTTCATGGCTGATCTTATGTCGGCGAACTCCGCAGCGTCGTCTCGGCCCTCGCAGGTGATGCTATTGCCCTAAAGAAATTTGATAAAACAACGATGTAACTAAAAAGTTGATGTAATCGCGGTTTTAGGCAATCGGGAATGTTACGGCTCTTTGTGTCGACCAAGGTTCGAATAATAATCGGTAGACAATTTCAAGTCAGATAGGAGTTGTTTCTATTCTACTGCTGGGGTTTGGGAACATTTGGAAAGGTGCATGAGAAGGAATGTAATGTAGGCGAGAGTGTTTTCTAGACATTGTTTATAACAGAAATTTATTCCGATTCGGAATGATTAGTATATGATTAGGAATCATAAATAATTTTAATACAAATCCATCTTGGAGCAAAGAGTTTCTCTTACCCCCGTGAGATATTTGTAATTGGACGCGTCTTCAAGTTCCAATTTTTGTTTCTCCTCCTTCGAGAGGCCGGCCAGCATGCAATAGAAGACATGATAGTTCCTTTCGTCCAAACTTTGCGACACGATGCGAGATTTCTCTAAAAGATATTGCTCTATCTTGGCCCCCTCTATCACCCCTTGGTCGTTGAAGTGAATATCGATGTATTTCCCGAAGCGTGATGAATTATCGTTTCTCACCGTCTTGGCATTGCCGAACGCTATAATAGGAAAGTCCGAAGTTTTGTTAAAGTAATGACAGGTAAAATGACAATTAATTATCATCTCGCCGCACTAACTTCCCATTAGATCGGTTTACCTTCTAATATGGGATTCGCTTCTAAAATTTGCTGCTCTATCCAGGAATGCTTGCCGCTGATCGCCGCCAAGTATTGCAAGATCAGTTTCGTACTTTCCGTTTTACCGGCCCCGCTCTCACCGCTGTGTTGAACATTATTTGCTAATTATGAATAACGTTCATCCTTCGAGGCGAAGATATTTTCACGTACCCTCATTTTAATGAAACGTAATCATCTTAATCGATCGATGATCGATGTCATTCGGAGTATTCGAACATTAACACTATTCCTAACGCGATCGGTCAAATGACCGTTTCTTAAATTTCGTCCAGAATTTCTTATATAGAACGTTATTGCATCGCCATTTAACTTAAATGTTAGCCGGTTAAATGTTAAAATATACGTTATCTATTTCTCAATATGAGAAACTACATTTTTTCACTATCAAAGTGGATATTATTTTGATTCTATAATAAGGAATATAAGTTGTTTTAAAGACCGGTCATATGACCGGGCACGGTAGGAATAGGTATACATGAAGTGTCGGTAGAGATAGTGCCAACGCGGGATAAGAAGTACGAGAAATGATACAAATATTATGTGAATATTATAAACATCGTTAAATATAATTTAACAAAACAGAAAGACTACATTGAAAGACTACTTCCATCGATCCTAAGGATCGAAAAAGAAAGTGTGTCTAGTACCTGATTACTATGCATTGGTCCTGGCCATATCGATTCATATGCGCATAACTGTTATCGCCGATGGCAAATATGTGAGGCGGCAGTTCTCCGATTTTACGATCCTTGTACAGTTTTATTTGCTCCGCGGTGTAAATGGGTAGGATCTGATACGGGTTTACGGCGACCAGTATCGAGCCCGTGTATGTCTGTACATAGAAATTATATAGTTTAGAATCTTTCTTCCTTTTCTTTTTTTTCTTTCAACGGTGACCCGGATACGACACATTGGACGATCGTTTCACTTAAAACGTTCAAACGCGCTGACTGCTACGCCGCATTTCTAATCCTGCCACGCTTTTCGATTAGACAATAATTATTATTCTCGTAATACTTTATTAGCTCATCGGAGACATAACTCTATCGGAAAATAGTGATTGATAAGCGACAACGATAATTCGCGATCGGGCGAACGCGGGTGACGCGGCCCCCCGCGGATCGTACGCGTCACTCTCTGTTCCAGTAGCATGCCAGTCAATGCGTTAAACGTCGGGACGATAAAGTCAACTTACGTAAATGAGATTCTCGTTGTAGCGTATTAATAAATTACGTAGAATACCCGCTTCATGGAGGTCGCCTAAACTGATCATATCTTCTACACCTTGCACAGAAGTGGCGTGCATCGCCTTGATTCTTCGCTCCGGAGTTAGCCATTGTTCCTGGGAAAAACATGTTTTTTTTTACGCTTTTGGAGATACCCGCGTCGTACATCCTTGTTACACGAGTACGCCGCCGCTCGCGATGCTCGTTAATAAATATTCAAACATTTTTTAACGCTTGCATTATTATTCCATATGTCACGCGTACCGTGATCCGGAAGAACAATGACGCGAGTGGAAAATTGGAGTATTTTGAAATACATTCCATTGAAACAATGTGTACGAAGAATTGCATCGTCATCACGAGCATCAATTATTTTGTAATTGCAATTGTAAAAAATGATATACAAAATATGTAATAAGCATCATTTTTTTTATAATTACTATTTTCCGAGTCGCGGATACTAGAACATTAAAGTTGACGTAATTTATAATAATATGTAAGTAATTTGTGTAATATATTATATATAACAGGTATAATATGTATGTATATAAATATATACTGCAGTTGAGTCATTGTTCTTTTCGAAACACCTATACGTAGACGGTTACTGTAATACAATGATTTAAGAAAAAAAGAAACTGTAGCGAAAATCTGTCAAGAGAAATTAATAGTATTTCTATATACGTTATTTAACTAGTGCAAACCTCCGTATAAATGCAGTATATCAAAATTGCAACCGCATAGAATGAGGATTGAACGATAAATGGCGGTAGTTCGTTAAAAACGCTATATCTGGACAATCTAAGCAGGTTCATCGTCGTCAAAAATATTTGGTTCCACGTTAGTGTACGAGATATTAAATAAAAAACGACAGCCAATCGAAGAAGAAGGCGGCAATCGGTAGCGCCGGTGATTGGTTATCGGGAAGGCGAGTCTTAGCGCGTGCCAATAGCCAGCGCCATCAGTTACCGCGTACTCTCCGATTGGCTTCCGATTTTCACTAATATCTCGTTAATTAAGGCGCTTCGAATATCTTCGATGAGGAAAAAGCTCCTTGGAATTATCTGTGCTACCGCATATTTAACGAACCACCGCTATTTACGGGGCGCCCTGTACATCGAAACCACCTTTACAGTATTTTCAAAATAGAAAATTTCGTAAAAGTTCGAATTGCAAATTAAAACTAGGTTAGAATTACCTTATTGTCGTCGTCTTTCACTTGAATCCGTCTGCCTTCCGCGGACACGACTCGTGCTCCGATTGCAACGTCAAATTCTCGCCCTGAGATTGGTTCGATCCATATGTAATCCCCCTGAAATTTCGTTTTTGTTTTTATCCGCATTATATCCCTCGCATTCTTCACTCGGCAAACAAATAAAACCAGGACGACGATCTATTTTCACAGGGAGTACCGGGCTGACGTATTTCGATCTTTCACGATTTCCAAGTTTCTTCGTTTAATTACACGATTACGCGAGAGATGCATTCGAGCGCATCGCCAGTCACGGAAAATAGGCAATTGATGAAATAGCAGATTAAAGCTGACGTAATTGGTTGAATCGCACTTACATCCTCTTCCCTCTCGGAGTGTGCGTTGACCTTAAATACTAATACCAACTGCGTTAGATACATCGAACCGCAAATCTTGCGTCGCGTTTCGATAACGATTATCATCGCGATAATCTCGATGCGGAACGTTCTTATCTCGCAGGCGCAAGGTGGAACGCATTTGTGGAATTATACAAATATTTTTCTGAAGGAACAGCTGCGAAATCAACTCTTTCGTTGAAACCTAAGATTCTTGTCAAAGTACTATCGTTTCTGGATCTAACTGAAGAAAGCAAATTGTTCTATGGTAAATTACACGGCGGTTACATACCTACATATATGTATATCATGATAATATAGGAACTTAAAATCCATGGTCGATTAACTCAAATTTGATAAAACACCGTATCGTTGTGTGAAACGCACAAGGGTGCTAAATTTCATTCATATCGGATCGGTAGAAGTGGGTCAAAAGCGAATTTCAATATTTCACCCGAACAAACGGAGAGAGCAAGGTAAATAAAATCGTATAAAAAGCAGCTCAATTTATCAAACTCTCACAAATTTTTGGAAGTCGAAATAAAAAAATATTATGGAACCGTAATTAATCATTATTCTATTGTACCATAATTTCGACGATTCTAACAATAAGCGATCGATTTGACATGCAATCGATCCGGTCTCCGTCTCGATATCGCGAAACATTACGCTCGAGGAGCAAAACAGCCGCGAAATTTTTTTTTTATCCGCCGACTGAATCAGGTTCGTGGAAAATAGAACGGAAAGTTAAAGTCAAGGTTTACGCGGGTGTTTGTCCGATTGACATGTTGCAAGTATACCGAGTCTTGACCTAAATTATTCGGCGTGGTAGCGAACGCGTTGCCGGCGCGTTTGTAACTGTACGCGCGATAACGTCAACGTTTTAATTAAATAACTGGTAAATCGTGTTATTAGGTAATCTAACTACCTGCTCGACGTTTTTTCTCGCGATAATCGATCGGTTCGGTCGAAATGGAAAGGACGCGCGTAGGTGAGTGCGGAATAACGAGTACAGTTTCTATCGGGAATTAAGAAATTTTCGTTTGGTATAGTTTCGCTCGGTTCCCATCGATCGCGCTCGCGGCTTTAACGTTTGCCTCCTCGTTTAATTTGTACCTTACGGCTCTGTCTGTCTTTCCGTCGTCTGCACGGTAATTAAATTAAGCAAGGGAGCGAGTATATTGCTTTGGCTTCCGTCGGTGTACAATATCCATCAAAAATGGAGACTCGAAATTTTCTCTACCACCAGTACGCTCGCCTGTCGGTGTGATCTATGTGCCCTCTATTTTATTACTCTTGTTTCTCTCTCAGTCACACTTCGTGCGTTGACAACGCCACGGTATACGTTCCTCTCTTTTCCTCGGACGGTGCGTCCCGCTCGCACCATCGAGACACAGACGAGGGCAGAGTGCAAGATGTGCGAAGGCGTTTTGGTCGCACGCATACAGAGCTCGTCGGTGAGGCTGCTGCGAGTGCGAGAGTGACGCTCTGAAGGAAAAAGAGAGAGGGACCGATTGGTAGAAAATTTAGACAATGTCGGGTAATGCAGGCCGTTATCCGGACAGTAGACGTCAGAGCGCACGTGTGTGCATTAATCGGTTTCGCGAGCGAGAGGGGACGTGCGAACGAATAAGAGATACGTATACCGCGAAGTAACATGCGGAATCGATTCTGAGACAGAAGCGAAAGGAATGATGAAACTTAAATAAATCGACATCCATTTTAGAAAAAAATCGTTTGTGTTTCCAATAAAATATTCATAAACGCCTTGAATGGAACGGACCAGCCACGTTCCGCGAGAAATCGGTTCTCTGCTAAACCGTCCAATGATTAGAATATGAATTAAGTATATACCGATATGTATTTTGTTATTTATATATACGTATTTTTTTATAAACTATTTACATGTCAAACAACGTTTGTACTACAAATATTATCTCGTGCAATCGAAAGTATTATTTAAATCGTGAAAAGACTGGAACGTGTACCGCGACGTTGTCAACCAGCGACGTCATGACTCAGAGAGAAACGAGAGTCACAAATTAATCGGTGTGATGGATCACACCGACAGGCGAACGTAACGGTGGTCGTAAAAATATTCAGCCTTCATTTTCGGCGGATATTGTACCTCCAACTACCATAAACGCTGCTTCTCAGTCCATCGAGCACGCGCGAAGATAAAGTTTGATTCGTTTGAATTAGGGTCGGCGATATCGGTCCAGTTTTATTGGTCGTTATAATAATGGATCTTATTTCAATTATAGAGCTTCAGATTAAGAACTTGAGATTAATTTAAGATTGATAATACAGACGCATTTTTATTTATGACAACAGTCTTCGATTCAATTCGATTAAACTCCCGCATTTCCTATAATTTTTGATAATAGAACCAAAGCTTAATTTAAGATTGATAATATCAATTAATTTTTATTAAAAATATTTATAACCGACTTTATTCCAAGCATCGAACACAAAGATTTTAATTTCTTTTTTTATGAAAAAAAAAAAACAAGATTAAGCATAAATACCAGTTCCATTTTGCTTCACGCAATCATAAACTATTTTATTCCCCACCACGTTTCGCGTCTATCGTAAAACTACGAACGCGTTTTACAAACGAATTTCATATGAAATTTTTTTTTAGTACCGTCTTCTTTGACGCCCAGCGTTACACAAACTTCCGGTAAGAGAGTTACCGAACTGTGTCGCCTGCCAAACCTTTTTTTCCTCGTAACCTCTCTCTCTCTCTCTCTCTCTCTCTCTCTCTGTCTCTCTCTCTCTCTCTTCCGTGCACGCGTATCGTCCAGAATCGAGTTAAGGTAAAGGAGGCAAATATCGCCTCGAGTTCATTAAGGTGCGCCGAACTCCCACGAAACGCGCCATGCAGTTCCGCGTGTAACCGTTTGCATTGCTGCACTGTTACTTACTCCTATGTACCCGATCTCTGTGCACACACGCTCCTGCGATCCATGTATTAACGGCAGGTATTCTCAAACCCTCCGACGGACACTCACGCGTGAACTCTGGTTTTCTAATTAATCCGGAACAAAAAAAGAAAACTGTTCGGGGTTACGTCGACTTCCCGGTGAACCCGTTTATTCGGAATCATTTCCTTTCGATGCGGTTGGAAGCACCGTAATCTGCGCGATCGAGCTTCCGATTATTCTATATCTCGTTACGTACAGGTGTGTCACTTAAGTCGATCGTTATAGATACCTACTCGGTTAAGATTTTGAAAAGAATCGTTTGAATTGTCGATTTTCATAATATTATTATAATAAAATTTACATAATAAATTACATAAAAAAATTTCATAATATAATTCCTCTAATTGTAAGTACTTTTCTCCACTCCTAGAATTGTCTCAGCAAATGTCAATCTTTTTTTTTTATAAATAAAAATCAATTGGATTATTTAAAGCGTCGGAGTCAAGTGGAGCAGCCTGTACATACAGGGTGGAGCGTTTAAGTGGAACGCCACAGTGTCCCTTTCATTTATAAACGTATGAAAGGTTTTCAAGCCACAGATACGCTTATCCAAAACGCACGTGTGACGATACAAAAAAGTTTTTCTCGAGGTAATTTTTTAATTTTCGAGTAATTATTCATATTTCCGTAAATAGCGGATATATTTATAATGGTAAAAATACTAAACAAAATTATAATAATCGCGTCGGAGTCCTAACAACACGACAAAGGAACGTACAATTTTATGGCACGTGTCACGAGGCCCCCGGGCCCACTTTTTCAGGTCGCTACTCAATTCGAGTGGTCGAATTAGCGTGCGGTAGCACTTCCGGTGGTAATTTATTCCCATGTCAATGTACGTAGAGACGTTACTCGACTTTTCGTGGCCGCGCCGTACGTCGGAGCTTGAGAACCTCTAGCCTAGCCCATGCTCCACAGATGCATCCATACGAGTGCAAGCTGCGCCTGATATTCGTATACGTTCCGATTGTTCACCTCACCGGAACATCGGAAGAGCTCATCCGCTCGTTTGCCTCGAATTATAAGCCTCTCTCCGTTCGATTCGGCCCTTCCTTCGCCGCTCGCGATTTTACTTTCGATTGCCGTGGGCGCAAATTAAAGAGCCGCCTCTCGTTCGTTAGGTATACGAGAGCTTGCGCGCAGGAAATATTCGTCGTGCCATTTTTATTAATTATCTGTAAACGCGATTTATCTCGGCCCTCGAAATTTAAGTATTGCGCGCAGCGTTTTATCCTATATGAAATTCTTGGTTCTACTTCGAACAATACAAATAGCGTGCTCTTGATTAATGGAAATTTAACACTTTCAGATATAGGCATTCCGGTGTATCCGCATTTGAATAGATTCTAATCGGACGTCGATCGGTACTCTTTGAATTATTTAAACGGTAACGGAAGGAAAGAGGTACGAGGAATGCGGGAAAGATTTTACAACTATTCTAGGAATAATATAATCTATGTGAAACATAACGTATAAATTCACTATACTGTACTCAGACTCTAGAAGAGATAAACTAAAAGATTAATATTTAATGAGCTCGATAAATTATATTTAGTTGAAACGATCTTAAATCGGACGTGATTATGTCATCCGACGGAACCGATGGGAAACGAATTGAAAAGAAAGAATAATAAAGACCGATTGAAACGTCGAGATCCGACGGACGAGGATCGGCATCGATGTTAACTGACGTTCGGATTAATTATTCGATTACAAAGGGGGAGGGGAAGAAGATCGAGGGTTCAAGCGCATGCCCGGCAAGAACGATTCTTGTCCCGTTATACGACGGCTGGCTCGCTCGCGCGAAATACTAAGGCGTTGCACAGGGCATTCGCGGAGTGATGAAGGACCGTTAACTATGCTTAATTAACTGACCATTCGTCTCGACATTTCTTACGCGGCTGCGATCACCTATCGTGTGCACGGATCTCGGTGTTAATTGTACACTGGCGAGGGGTCCTCGCGTAATGCGCGAATGACGTACGGCGTGATTAAAGAAAGTGTAATATTGAAATAAAGATACTCTTAACGGGCACACGATTACTTCTATCTTTTGTCTGGATATGAACGGTAGATACTATTAATCCTCTGCTGTAAACGCGAATCGTGAGGATGTTTTATGATTTATCAAGTAGCTAGCTGTAAACAATACTCGTTTATGTTTATATTTTTAACACGGACATGATTGTTTTTATCGAATGTCTAGATATAAATGGTTAATAGTACTCGTGGTCTATCGTGAACAGGATTTGCGCGAATATTTTTAAATGTTTAACACGGAGATCTTCTTAAGAGATATTCTTAATAAGGGAGTGTAATCGATCAAGTGAATGCCTATAAACAATAGTAATCGTTTATATCGAAACAAGGATATTTTTAATAAGGACACGATTATTTCTATCCAGCGTCTGGACATAAACAGTAGATACTACTAACCGTCTATCGTGGATGTGAATTCTAAGAATATTCCCAATAAGGAGATCGTTTAATTTGTAAAACAATCCCAATCGTTTATAGCGGACGTAAATTGCAAACGTCCATGCGAAAGCGTGGAGTCCATTATATTTAAATGACGAAATAATCCGCGAGGGAATCGAATTAGCAAACTGTTTAATGTTTGTTATGACATTAATCCAAGCACTGGGCGCTCAATAGCATTTCGAAATAATTATTGCAAGCAACGCGTGCACCGTACGATAATTAAATACCACACCGACACACGCGGGGAGTAAAAATTATGAGTAAGCACTAACGCGTGTATTACGTACACGTCGTGCACGGTCTTTTCCGCCGTTTCCCGTCTTCCGCTTTATTTGATTTTAACCGCAGACGAACGAACGTACCAACAGGAAAATGGGAAAACAGAGAAAGGAGCACGGTTTGTTAGTACGACGGGATTTATTTCCTAGACGGCTGGCAGTCTTTGAAAAATATTTTACTGCCTCGCGAAATGGGTAGCCTTGCAAATTATGATAAATCGAAGGTAAACCAGTCGGTTCGTGCTCACGGCGTAAATGAAATGTGCAGGTATGGGGATGTACCGGGTGTATCGCGCGAAAAGGAACGAGAACGATATATCATAAATTAATACGTGCAACGTTCCACCGACACGTATATTATTTATATATCATTACGTTACGAGGATATAAGTATTGTACAACGAACGGAATAACGTTTGGCACGCTTTGGAGTTAAATGGGATAGTCAAACATTATAAACAACCGTTCGCTTCTGTCCGATATCCTCGCGATCGCAAACTTTACCTTTCCACGTGAATCAATCGATCGATCTTATCTTCTTATCTACGATAACTATCAGCGGGATGAAGCGAGTCTTATCTTTGTACGAGTACCTGTCCCATTGACTCGTCGCGATTATAGTCGTGGCGAGTAGAATTTTAATAATTAATATGCATTAAAAGGTACAAAATAATAAATAAATGGTGAATAAAATAAAAACGTGGGCCGTGCATAAAGTTGTTTCAAATTCTGTTAATGCCACAGCACTATTCTTTCCAGTAGATCCACGATTTTATTTTATGCTACACTATTTACAGTATATTTTGTATTGCCTATTAAACACAACGTGTACCTTAAAAAATATATTTTTATATGTACCAAACACGTATCTATGTTTGGAAAATTTTATTAAAATCGGATAGGTAGAAACGTTTCAAAAAATTGATTTCAAGATTTAATTCGGCCAAACAAACGAAGTCATCGAACTGTATAAAACCGTATAATAACAAGAATAATAAAGACTATTCCAACCTGAGAACGGCCACGGGCACGTGCCTCCTCGAGATTCATTTTTTTTTATCACACACCGCGCGAGGAATTTCGAGATACTCGTTCTGTCATTTTCACTTGTCACAGATTCCTACTGACCGTCTTCCGAGAGAACGACGAGGAAAGCGGTAAATATAATAACGCGCAAACGGGGAAATCGGCTTACGGTCAACGTTGTAAGTGTGCCTCGGTGTAATCTCGCTCGCTGGCGACAGATCCACCGGAAACATTGTATAAAATGTAAGAGAATAATTAAAGAGGGACTTACCCGCGTGACGATGACCATCTCTTAAGTCGTGGTTGTCGGCACTCCGCCTGAAACAGAAAAAAAAAATGTTCACGCATTCATTCCTGTCCATCCACGACGAAAAAAAAGAAACGATTCAACGAAACGCGTACGCGATCTTCGTGGATTCGACGATTCGTGTATGTACTACGCGCGTTTGCTTTTGTATTCGTGTTCAAGTTATACGCTTCCATCGTTGCGTTACTTCAAGTCTCTCCCGTTTGTAAAGACTTATTTGATTTTGAATGATTCGTAAGAGTTCTCAGGTACTAATCATCGTATTCCTATAATGGTGTATTGATCTTTTACTGGAAAATTTTAGCGTCGAAAAGTACGAAAAAAGCGTTGATAATAGAATTCGTTAGGCAATTAAATCCAGTTTTTTTTATTCTTTCGGGACTGGTATCCCTTCCCCGCTAATCGCCCTGAGGCACCCAAAACTTTAAGTCCACCCTTGACACTTATGTGTACAAGGTGCTGAGAAAAAATGTTAGCACCGGTAAGTCCGTTCGAAAGGATTTTCCCGAACAAGGAATAGTTCGAGAGACAATGGCGTGTAACAACTTCAAACGAGACACCCCGTATACGAGACTGACGTAAGATTGCGTTTTACGTCTAAATTTAGCAAATTATCTCTTTCCCATCCGGCAATCGAGACAAAGACAATTCCGTCCGTTTTTCCCCGCTCAACGAATGAGTTTCCCGAACTTTTCGATCCTACCGCGTACGCGCTGTACGCGACCGGTAGACGTGTCAGACATTGCGCGCTGCATCTATTCGGAGAAAAATCATTCCAGCATGCGACGACGATGTCTGGGCCGATCACCGTTACGGTAGAAGCAGCACAGGCATAAACCTGTTCGCAAAAGTGGGTTAGGCAGTTTGTGCTACCAAGCCGTGCGGCTCCGAGAAGATCCATCGAGGATCTTCACGGTGAGATCTATCTATCTTGCTCTCCCTCTCCCTCTCTCTCTCTCTCTCTCCCCTTCGTTCTCTTCTTCTCTCACGTCCCGTGTCTCTTGTTATCGGACAGCCCTAACGATTCCACGGACGTGCCCGAAGACATTATCCGAAACGCGAGCCCGTAGAAATTCGTAGAATCGAAATTCAATCTGGTAAACCGGCGGGATCGGGTGGAAGGAAAGTGCGGGTTCACGCATCGCTGGCTATTGTGATCCAGAAGGGGGAAATGGTTGATTTAAATTATGGTCGCGCGAGTTAATGGTCGGCTCGCGTTGTCGTCGAAGTAGTTCGCGCAATTTGTCTTTCACTCGGGGCGCCGAGTTTTTGTTGTTCGATTCATCGTGTAATCGGGGTGATTAAATGGATTAAATAAATTAGAACTTAGTATCCTTGGCGAGGCTGTATTTGATTCAAAGTTTTAATGGCACCTTGTCCCGAATACCAAAAATTGTTTAAAATACGTTTTTTTTATTTTGTAAATAAGAAATATTGGAACAGAAAATAATCGAGTTGGCCAGGTTAAGAAATGTTCTTATATAAATTGAGATTGTTTTACGTTTTTAATATATCCCGATCTCATTGATTGCTCTTAACGCGCGACTCACAATCTTCTTTACTATGAGCCTCCAAAAGTTTCAATCCTCCACTGCACTTGTACGGGGTGCTAAAAAAAATGTTAACACTCGTTAATCGAGTTGCCATTCCCGTCAACAGCAAAAGAAACTGTACATTACGCTTACAAAGTCTCTAAGCGTGTTAACATTTTTTTTAAGCGACCCATACTTCACGCAATAGTATAGCTCGCGATGTATGTTAACGGAAGATAAAGTCGGAAGATCCATCGATCCTCTCGCGCGGCGATTGAATCGGCGATTTAGTGTTTAGAAGAAAACGAGATATCAATTTCATCCTTCGCCTCCCGTTCCGCTCGTTGAGGGCGAACGTCGCGGAGCCTGGCAATTTTAAATACTTTCCCAGGATTTCAATGTTCAAAATAATTTCGATCCATGATCGACGGGAAATTGAAAAAGCACGATAAACGGTGCGAAACGCGCAATGATCGACGGATCAAGTTTTAACGCTAAACGTACCAAGCCCGGATTATGTCACAATATTTTATATGTATGTTCTGTTTTCGATACATACATTAATAAAAACATATGATTGGTTATTTTACTATTAATTAAAAGTTATGTCGTGCATTATTTCTTAATTTTAATTACAATAAGCTGACAATTCCTTCCGAAGAACAGTATTTATTTCGTAACCAATCATTTAATTGTTAAATGAACCAACGTTTGTCATCGCGCTTATAAATGGATTTCACTGATCAACTGAATGCGGGTATCGACGAACTAGACGAAAATCAGTTAAGTTTGGAAACATTCGCGGATTTGATGTCAATAAATGTGTATGATTTATTAAATATTAATAAACGTAAATAACTTAATTTCCGGAGAATAACAATGATCAACGTTTGAGATTTGATTAGCGTTTCAATCCTGATTATCGAACAATTTTTTGCTTAAATGGACCAGATCCCACGGCACCGTGAGGCGGGCAAAATTACTCGTTCCGTTATCCGATTATCAAAAACACAAATAACCTGTGAATGATAGTTAATCCCCGAAGCGTTTGAGTCGATCGATCGAAAAGTAATTGCTCCCGTGTCGATCAACCAACGAACGCAGACAAACGCATCGAGACGCTTTTTAAAAATCCCACGCACCGCCGCTCTACGTCCCATGAATCGCGTCGCTGTTAACCGATCGATTTTGATTCTATCGACCAACGATCTTTCCAATGGTTCGACCGGTCGTAATTATCGTCGTCTAATTATCAGTTCTAATTACGCGCCTGGCGTGTTCTTTCCTTGAACTTGAAATACGGTACGCGGAGAGGAGTCGCGAGTCATTGACTTTGAAAATATCTGGAGAACGGTCAGTGGCGTAGGCACTGCGTGCGGGAGACTTTAACGGGTGATCGAACAACAACGCGTGACCGCGTCACACGCTTCGGAGAAACTTCAGTTGGAGGGCTTCCATTAGAATATTCCACGAGGCGAATGTTTTTCTTCATTATTTCCCTCGAGAGGCTAGAGAACCGTAAAATATTCATTCCACGCGAACGAGCACACGTTTCACCGTAGATCGTATCGTTGCTAAAGTTTAATTCGCGAAGGAACGAACGAGAGGTGCTTTAAAATACCCGCGGTACGTACGTCGCGTTGAACCACTGTCAGGATTATACCGGTTGTCTGTTAAGAATTCGATCGACGTTCAAAGTTCATCTGTCGAGATGCAACGGATTACTCGTAGATCTTCGTACGAGCTTCCGTCACGATTGATCCTCCCGTAGGAGTTCGTTTCCCTAGATTACTTTTTCTTTTAAAAGGTGAATCAAGACACCTGGAATGTACATATAACAGTTCGTCGTTAATTCACCGTAGAGATTCCGCTTAAAACTTCACTGAAAACAATTCCGCGAGGAGCACGTTCGAATTTGTACTTCCGTTAAAGGGGAGAAAAACGCAGCACCGGAAACACAGGGGCTCATAGACCGAAGGAAAACACGTTTCGCTCAGAATCCTCGGGTAAACATTGCGGGAATGTATGTATCGTCGACGCGTATTATCTCAAACTCATTCTTATCTCGTACACCGACTATCGTACTTGGAAATACCAGTGGCGCGTACACGCGTCCAGTGATTAATTATTCCAAAAAAAAGAAGGGAAGACCTGCCACGATTCGTATTCCCCTTCATCGCCAAATCCTCGCTCGTCCCCGGCCAATTACGCGTGCCACAATGTGAAAAAGCTAAAACCGCAACGATACTCCGTAACGTCGAGACAGTATTCACACGCGCGCACCGCACCATCGATACGCTTTCGCATCGTGCTACGAAACAACGTACGGCAGACGATATTCCCGTGTGATTCCCTGTTTCGATCTAGCCGGAAGGCACGACGCGTTTTCTCAAAGGTAATCCGCGGTACCAAAGGGGCACAACAGACACATTCCTGTAGCGGTTGCAAGGAAATCCCGAATCGCCTCTGTATCCAACACCGATCGTTTCTCCTCCACGGAGGATTCCTTCTCTTATATTCCTAAGCGAGGATGGAATTCCAGCGTACCTGGTGCGAGGTAACGAGAAACACGACGAGAGCGGCTATATGTCGGCACACTCCATTAAGAGGCACCACTGCACTGCACTTCGGACGCGACGTAAGGCACGCTTTTCATGTCCGACGTGACTGGAAAGATCGTCGGTGCTCGGCGGTCGCGGTGGACTAAGGTGCGATAAGAAACGAGGACGAGGTGGAGGATGGCGTGGATCGCGTATCGGGTTTGGGGAATAGGGCACGAAAAGCAACAGTGGTTACACGTTACGGAGGATGGGGCCACGGTGACCGGCACGTTAACACGTACGCTCGGGGAGGTTCGGTTCGAATCGGGCGTGCCAGGTGGAACCTGAGGAGAAGAGGTGGGATAGCCCTGCTCTTCGGGCTAGGTAGGCTTCGGTAGCCTACGACCGTCGGCAGGGATATGTACGCGTTACCGCCGATTCTTACTGACCGAGTGGCTCGAATTACGATCTACGGGCACGAGTCTGTTCGTCGCGGAGATACCTTGCTTTTTTTAACTCATTTCTTTTTTTTTTGTTTTTTTTTTAAGCTGACAATGCTGATTTCGGCCGGTGTGGATCGTGACGTAATTTAGCCGACCAACGAACGGGGACTCGTTCACGGTCGAACGAGGTTTCGGGTTTCTTTATCGATCGAGCCGCGGTAAATCGTTTCGAAGGATACGTCTTTTGATTAGTTTCGGTTTAACTTGTTGGTTTAATTAAGTTGTTCATTAACCCAGTGGTGATAGGGAAAAACGTTTTGAGATTATGTCGCTCGATTTGTTTTTTTTTTTTCGGGCACTACATTTGTTAATATGTGCAACTTAGGTATACTTTACATGTAAACGTGTAAAATTAATTAAACGACGTAGTTGATCAATTTTTAATTTTGAGCTTTGCGGGTGTTGGGAAGAAATTGTGACGCCGGGATGAGCTGTTTACATTGAAAATATATTTCCATTTTATACGAATTCCACATGGGTATGATACATATACATACTGCGACTTTTTTTTCGAATTTATAATGTACACATTAATATACGGTATATCGAGAATGAGGGCAGCAGCAACAGTAGCGATAGTAATTATAATTTAACAGTCGTTTAAACCCATTCTTATATATAAACGAACTTCCGTTATAACGAGAACAATACTTTAATTCCGATGGTGCTCCTCTTGCGAGCTTTTTAATTTCATCGTGACTAAAATTAAAGTGACCAGTATAGATTATCACACTGCATATTCACCCATGGTTACTTTCTAAACGTAGCGATAAACGTATATTAGGCGAACGTCAATACAATTCTGGTCATGATCGAACGTAAACCATGGCCCGATTAATATTCTACGATACACAAATAGCATGCGCTCCCGAGACGATCGAGAGACTTTCGAAATTTTCGCACGTGACGTAACGAAAACGGAAGAGAAATGGAAATTGTTGGACGCTACTGTCCATTCATCGCTGTATTGTTTCGGTCCGTAAATCGGCAGAGATATAGTTGCGAGAAACTAAGACGCTACTTGCCAGTGGCAATCGTGTAGGTAATATAAGAGCATATTTAATATTGGAAACGGATAAGTGAATCCGGTGGCATGTATTTCGTTCAGCGACATATAAAAGATCTATGACAATATGCAAAGATTCTATAAATGGCCTTAGAAACGTACGATAGGTATAGTTGCATTCAAGGTTTTTAGACTAATTTACCGTAGTGCATTTGGTTAAATTATATTCACGCGTCGGTGAGCACAGAATGCGAAGTACGCGTTTAGCATAGAATTTTCTGTCGTGCGTTTTGATAACAAATGCGATTCTCCGTGACGCGGCTAATTCCCTTTGGAGTCGTGTCAAAGAAATCGGTAATATCGGCATGGCATTCCAATGGAGTAATTACATTCGTATTCAGGTACAAGATATGCATGTTGATTTTTACAAAGAAATCGATGTCAATTTCGGGGAATCAAATCAATCGAACTATAAATATCACGTTTGGGTTCGATTTCCCGTTCGACACGTGACCGATTTTATTAAAAAGAAATAACTTTTCAAGCTACATCTACATTATTTATGGAAGCGCATCATCACTGTGGTTTCAATTATTTAGAAACGTCGAATACTTTATTACCTTTTATTTCACGATGACACAATCAACATTCGATACGTGTATAGCTTTAAGACTGCCCCGCGCGATGTACGCGCAAAGATAATGTTAAAGTGTAAACACTGCTTACGTCGATCGAGTAGAACCAACAAGAACATTATTTTTTTGTTTATCCGATATAACTCGTTAATGGGATCTTGCATAGCCTGTACCCGTTTCAAGTTTTACAAGGGAACAGATGATTCGTCAAGAAAACAGTCATTGCCTTCGAGGTTGATTATGTTCTTGCACGAATCTCGTTTGTTCGTAAGGTGCTAAGAAATTAAACGATCGTGGAATATAACGAAGAGAACGACTAGAGCTTAGTACAAAGTATATCGTGACTTATCTTACTCGTCATGTTGAAACATTTGAATAAATTACTTCGCGATGATCGTTGAGGGAAGCAGAAACGATAAGAGATTTCTCTCGTTTCCATTTCAAAGTAATCGGTCATTAATATCTCGATATCTAAAGTTTAGTCGAACGTTTAACATCGTCTACAGGCGAATAAATGAGTCATTATCGGAGTATTGCGAGTTAGTGCTGACGGTCGCGTAACGTGTATTCAACTCGTGTTAACTTTGATTGGAAGTAGTAAAATAAAAATATTTCACTGATAGGACTTTATTGCGACTAATAAAATATAGTAGCTATAGGTAAAGGAAACTTAATATCCCGAATATTATTACGTATTACTTTGGTCGTTTTTAAAAATGATTGCACTAAATCAGAACTCATAACAACCTCCTCATTAATTGTACGAATCGCGTTGAAAGTAAAAAGAACTGAGCGCGTAGAATGTTTCCGGAATATCATTTATAGGCTCGAATCTGTCGGAAAATTTCCAGCTGCGATCCTATATTGCTCTTTACTAATTTATCATGCTTTCAACATCCTCCTTTTTTTGGAAAGCAAACCGTGACACACATATAAAAAAAATACGACTGGTTGCGATCAGACACAATAATTGTACAATCACAAAAATAGGCTCTGGATAGTACACTCTTACATTGAAACATGACGATATTTCTTTTCATATCTTAGGATTTGATTAGTTTCAGCAGTTTTAAACAAGTGTATTTGGAAGTTCACTGATGGAGCGCGGAAATGTCCCAAATTTTGATCAGACGATCCTGACCAATCGTCAACAATCTTCGCCTGGGAGCATCTAAATCCATTCCGATAACGTTATGCTTAGCGTCATGGAAAGATGCTAAAGGTGTTTGGCTAAATAAGAAATATATTAAACGAATGAGAAACTTCGTTGAATCTCGCCTTACCTTTCTCGTAAAACTTGCTATTATCTTTACTTACTTTCCGGCTTTAAGTTGAATATGGCATTGATCGCAAACTCTAACTTCGAATTCGAAACCCATCGATGGGATCGGTATTCGTTGAGAGGTACAACGCGCGCATAATGCACGACCACAATGGCGACAGTGATGCTGTCTTAATCCCATTTGTCTTTGATCCATCATAGCCTTAATATTCCAGAAGAAGGGTCGTCCGCAAGCCTGAATTTATAATGATATCTCAATCTTAAAGAATTGTTACAGAAAAATGTTGTGTATTCTGTATTTAAATACTTTACTATTACGTACTTGACACGTATCTGACTCTACCCAGGCTGCCGTTTCCTTTCTACTCGCGGACATATCCCAACAAACTATTACTCCGTCTTCCCCTCCAGACAACAATACGCGTTCTGCGGCCGCATAGCAAAGAGCTGTTACTTTGTTGCTAGAAATGATACGAATAAACGTGGTCATAATTGATATCGCATAATACAGAATGATAAGCCCTTTGAGTTAGAGTGATTAGCTTACTGGTGGCCCTGAAGTTCATACGCAGTACCCTGACATCCTCCGATGTCCCATACGATAATACTTTGATCGAAGCTTCCAGAAAATAAAAGCTGTTTCTCGTAATCCCATGCCAACGTATGAATGCTTCCTGTATGTGCTTTTAGAGTAGTTATTAACGTAACGCCATTATTGTCCAATTTTAACATTGCTATTTGCCCGGAGTAATCCCCGACGAAAGCGTGTTTTGATTGAGAATCAAATCTATACTGTGGTTAAGCGGATATACCAGATATCGTACAAAGATAAATTTACTTGTGTGTTTCATGCGTAATGAGAGATTCTATTACGTATAATTCGCCATTCAAAAGAAGGATACTGTAGGGCAGTATACCAAGCATCCGTCTGATAAGATCCAAGCTTTTGACCAGATTCGGAGCAGTGCAACTGAAATAATTTGTCTCGACCTATACTCAACACCCAGTCGCTATTCAATGCGAATATAACGCCTGTGACTCTAGCTTGATGCGCATTATATTCACGCATAGCGGTCATTCGATTGTAATCTTGCTCCAAAATAAATTCCTGCAAGAAAAACCTAACGTACTCTTTCGGAGACGCAGAAGATAATAAAACTCACTTAGCGTCGTGTTCATTGTACATACATTTATGCTTCCATTTTCCAGTCCGACGAATAGTTGCCTGGTCTCGACGCAGTAGTGCATAGACGTTGCCCCTGCTGCCATGTACTGACAAACGCTTGGCCAATATTGACCAGAATCGCGTTTCAGCCAGACCCTTACAGTTCTAAGGAAAGATATCTTTACATAAATCTATGATAAATCTATGATACTAGTACAGTTTTAGGGTGTAGCTGGGTGTGGAAATTTAGACGAATGAAATGGTCCGATAATTTGTACCAACACTTTCGAACGGATCGAGTATTACCATCGGGAAAATGGTTATCAAATCTTAACGTTGCAAATAATATCTTTGGATACACTTGTACCGAATACCTGTCATCGCAAACGCTAATTACGCCTTCCTCGCGCGGTATAATGATAGCCGCGTTAACGTCGTCATTGCATCCCTCCAATTTCGACAGTAGAATCGGTTTGCGGCTTGTACTGAATTTGTCATGATTTACTCCCGGGCCGGGGTTTATTTCTGCTGCCATTTCAATCTTCGAGGCGTAATCTTAGAAGTGGGTTTGTCATTTGACAGTTGTCAGACTTCGATGTTGATCAGAGCTTATGTAGCGATACGAAGATGGAAAGATGGATTACCTGGAACTGTCGAAGAGATTGTGGAGAACCTGCCGGAACGTTATGTTTGTTCTTTTTCCCCAATGTCAAGTTCTTCTTTATCGGCAATTGCGGAAACTGCAGTTTGCAAATACCAATTTGAAATTGTAGTTGCCACATGTTAAATTGTTGCAAATAGTTTTCAATGCAAATGGGGATGGAACTCTTTTTTATCTTAATCATAGATGAAGCGTAGAGATAGACTGAGCAAACAATTCATTTAACTGTGATGAATCTATGGTGGCTAGAACGCCATTATTATTTCCGGGTGATTGCTTCCATTACCGGTAGAAAAAAGGCATATTATCTGCAGTGTACACTCTCAATTACCGACCGCGCACTTGTTCTACGTTCAATTACTTCACCATAGATAGCTGTAGTTTTGGCATTGTGCAGTTTTGTACGACAGTAATCCAGTTTATGAGGTGTACGAAACTACGAACGAAATGCGTAACGAAACTTCTTGTAAATTTGCCCGAGCGAGGCGACAAAACTGGTAAGTCAACTTCATAATCGTAAGAATATATCAATTTGCTTTCTACTTTACCTTCCTGTCAAAACAAGATTACGAGACGAGTTGCTCGACAAAATACTTTCAACGGTTTCATCGGGTATTACAAACTAAGAACGCTTATTGGTATTATAACATCATTTTATTAGATTTAAATTGAAGTCGGTTATAAATTATGGTGATGAGTTCGAATACTAGGACTAGGACAAATGGTTCTCGCTGCTTTGCTTTGTATATTCAATTTTATATTGCATAAAGTTGGTGAAGGATGAACGCCATCGTTTGAAATCTCTCTCTCTCTCTCTCCCCCTTTTCTCGCTCTCTTACGCGCATACACAAAACAGACACACACTCTTCCTCTTTCCTCTATCTCTCTACCTCCTTTAATCACTCTCTTCTTCTTAATTATTTTTTTTAATTTTCTAACGCAATCGCGGTAACGCCTGTTCCTCGCTACGATAGAACAGTATTTATACGAATCGGCGATGCTACACACATACACACGCACATGAAACAAGTGGATCGTTTTCGCGGATGATGCTCCCGATCACTTTTCGCATCGCAACAAAGCGTTCTCTCGTATGCGTCTCACATACACGCATTCGCAAATTCGAGAGACACGATCAAAGGAAATATCGGCATGTTTATCGGGCCGTTAAATTGCCAGCAACTTTTTAAGGCGTCATTCACACGGACCACTGTTGCGCCATTGTTGTACCACGACAATTGCTTTTTGATCACTTCGATATAGTGGGCGCCAAATACTCGCAAGATGAGACGGGAACTTTTTTTAAATCGTCGTCCCTGGTTTCTACAATCTAAAAATGTTGGTAATGGCACAAGGTGCGGTTTAAGTAGAATTTGAAGTTGGACATGTAATAAATTCATTTTTGCCACAAAAAGAGCGAAAACGCAAAAGAGAATTTGATCTACTACAGTAGGAGTCCCATAATGGTCCATGCGAGGACATCTTAACACCCGATACAGGAGCATCACCCACGGTACAATATCCGTAATAATCGTCCTGGAAGTATAATATGCTTCGAGCATTTCGGTGGTCCCACCCGAATTCAGCTGCTCGAAACTTGTTACTCTGCGACAGTTCTTGCGATAGAACGTCCACCCAGTGGCGGATTAAGGCACTTGCAGGCCCCAGGCGCAAAGTAATTTTGAGGCCTCCATTGAATGTGCTCCAGAAACTTTCGTGAAATTTTCTCGTAACACGTTTGCTCAAGTTTGGTTAATTATTAACAATTTTTATGTCCAATTGTTAATAAGAAACAAGTTCTTGCGTTTCGAAGTCTCAACGAGTTTCGCGTTATGCGCCTGTGCTGTAATCCGCCACTGCGTCCACCAAATGTCTACAAGGGAGAGCCAATTTACAGAGGAATTTAATTATGGAGTTCAATAACAGAATCAAGAAAAGGATCTGAGCGAATGCATTCATATTCGCAAGATTCGTCGATTTCAATGGTACAAGGTTTTATTCGCATATAAAAGAAAATTAAAACCGGCAGTTTGGACTTGTATTCGGTTCATAAATTAAATAATTACGTACAGACTAAAGGAATGACAAGTAACGTGACTAACGAAGAATATTGCATGACGATGTTCAAAAATCGTATTTAAATATGGATAAGGAATTAACGAATGCAATGGAAGTGCATTCTTTCGTGGATAAAAATTGCTTATCGTAAGGAAAAATGGTTTCTTCTAATTATACAAACAATCCAGCCAATCGTAAATGTTACACGCAGCAGTAACGATAGCGTTTGTACTTCTCTTGAGAAATTTTGCGAGTGAATTATTCCTACTGATAATTATAATTATTATTACAATCATTATTACCGATTAACTCTCCCTCGTTTCGTAGTGGGCACAGCCCATAGATCCGTCGAAAAGTCAATTTTCTCGACTCTACGAGTTTAAGCTTATCGTTAGTACAGTTCTCGAAACAATTTCGCCACGAGACATTCGAACTAGTAATTGAGACTAAGGAATACCGGCCCCTTCGACTCGTTTCGACGATCAAGCGGGACCATGGATCTTTTACGAAAAACCACGATGGACAAATTTCGCTCAACGGTCGAACCTCGTCTCGGACAGCGTTTCCAATGATGCGTTCCAATCCAAGCGCTCGACTGGGAACGCTCAATTTCGAAGCAGAGACAACGGAAGAGCATCTAATTGTTTAATCGAAGCGGTGGATCGTAGTCTCTATTTACGATCGCCGTATGCAAGGTTTTCGCTTGAATCGGAACGCGGCTTAGGTTATATCGCACACCCAATTCAAAAGTGGTACGTGTCCGGTTCAGGATCTTCCTGTTCTGTAAAATCATTTCAAGTAAATGTCTAACGTTCGCCACCAGTCGTCGCGAGTGTCGTTTTCAAAGTTCAGCTATATCGACTAGTCGCAAAATTGCTACAGGCATGCGTATAGACCTTAAGACTGAAACGGCTAAAATTAAATTTATGTCCGGACAAAAAAGTTTCTCGTTAAATTTTTGAAACCCAATATTTTTTTTAATCGCGACACTTTTAAATTCGGTGTGCAGAGTGCACCGTTAGACCGCTCGGAAGCGTTTTTATTGGCCCACTTGGAAACGATAGGGACGAAATTCGACAGAACTCGTTTCGACATTCGTCGCTATAATTTCCACCTGACTCAATAGTACGTGTCCACTCTATCTATAATTTATTCGAAGCGGAGTTACCGAAGAAATTTATTCTGCGCCGCCTGACTCACGTGTTCTTCTTTTTTTTCAAATCGTTTTCTCTACATTTTCTCTTTTTATTGTAGACACAGAATTCACTAACTGAACTTTCATTTCTCTCCTCAAATTCCCTTTCTTGGCTGATTGATAGTAATGGTACCAGAAAAAAGAGCGGGTGCCGAATAGACATTACGATCGAACGTAATTTTCACAATTGCAGCTGTTATCTTCGCTGTGGGATTGAGTTTTGTATTGGGTGGCTCACCCGTTGCAAAAGTTGCTATTGTATCTGTTACAACCCTAGCAGCATAAAACATTGCATAAATATTTACTTTGTAGTAGAATTAGATTTAAAAATTTCCTTTATCATTCAAATATTTCGAAACTCATTTGTTTTTATATCGCACGAATGGTATATCTTGCCATTAACTAACAAAGTTATAGATACCCCTCATCGATATGACCTAATTAAATTTTAATTTTTCTATTACACGTACATTGGTGCTCGTGCATATAAAAGCAGAATCTATGAAATTTAATTAGAGATATTTATATCGTATATATTTAATATTTCTTAAAAAATATTTACACCAAATATTTATTTAACATTTTGCGTTACTAGGGAATGATCCGTTCGAGCTGATCGTAACCAATCTGTCTTACCAGGGTGGTTTACAATTTTTGTTTTATACCGTTCAATGAACATAAGAGGTTTGAAAAGAAAAACGTAAACTATACGTGAATTCATGCCACGATTTCCTCGGATGAACATTTCTTTTTTAATTTTCTCCTTTTGAAAATCAACTATTCTTGAGTTAGCACAGTCTTATTCTTTCACATTAATTACCGATAAGAGCGTCACAAAAATAAAGTGACGAGAGTAAGAGTTTCTCGTTCGTATTTCTTTTTATATTTTTAAATACATTAATTATCGTACAGAATAAAAACTACAGAAATATATTCAAAGATTACAGTCGAGACGTCGAAGATGGCATGATCTTTTCTTTTTTTTTCCTTCGTAAACACGCATCTTTGAACGGTGTACGAAATAAACGAAACAGCAATGGAAGTAAATGCTTCGCAGATAGCCTTGATCGACCGTTGCAAAAGGCGCGCATGTATCTTTCGCTCGAATAAAGATCGAAGAGATCCGAACGAACGGATCCATAACCGTAAATTAACATTTTCTTTTTCTTTTCTTTCGTTTTAGCGTGAAAAGCGATCGTACGGTATACGATGACTTTTAACTCTGCGCTGCACTGCCGTCGAAATCGGTCTGCGAACGGAGATGTTAGTTACAATAGCAGCCTTTGCATTCGCACAATCGTTTAAAGGTAATGCCGCAGCCGCGGATCGGGTTGTGTTTATATATGTATGTATATTTATATATGTATATCACATTGCCATTAACAATTACACAGCACAGCCAGCGACTCCATTTATTTACATTTCTCGCCAATTTGATCCGGTATCCACACCGTTGATATTAATTTTCACTCTCAACACGTTCGAGGAAGAACTATGTTATAATAAATCTTTCCGATCAACAGGTTTCTCGGTGTTAGTTTTTAACGGTTACAATAAATTACGAAGCGAACATCTCGAGTATGCAACAGCGCGTTAGTCACTAATAAATGTTATGATGACCGCCCGCAATTTGATCTTGCATGGGGAATTCTGATTTATCGAAACTCATCGTTGTATGATTAGACGGTCAATTTTAATATCATTTTAATATCATAGCACTCAAATAACAGTCTCATGAATCACGTTGATGGGATTCGTCTAATTTCGGGTTGCACTTTTTTATGCGAACATGGAAATAGCGATTTCCAAAATCGTAGAATCGTTAGACCGTTCGGATAATCGGAGTTCCATTGTATTCCGTTTAGCGGAGTATAATTCCATTGATTTATGTTTCATTTGACAAACCATAATTCCGTTT
Organism: Pemphredon lugubris; assembly: GCA_933228935.1. Lineage (NCBI taxonomy): Eukaryota > Metazoa > Arthropoda > Insecta > Hymenoptera > Crabronidae > Pemphredon > Pemphredon lugubris. The sequence continues at coordinate 38,266,434 of OW121819.1, read as the reverse complement.
GACGGAATAGAATACCATTGATTTGTACTCCGTTCAACGGAATGCAATTACCTACACTGATTTATATTCCGTTTGACGGAACGTAATCCCTTTCAACGAATCAACGAAGCAACGAACAATGAACGTAATTCGAAACGTGTATCTATCAATTACGTTTCCCCGCGCAAGATCGCGTTGCGCGCAGTAGAATGGTAACGTTTGCTTTGAGCAAAAGTCCGCCCAACCGAATCCAGACGAGATATGATTCCATTTCTTTCTTTTAATATCGTCGAGATCTTCTCATTCAGATTCAGGCGGACGTTACGATCGTTTCGAGGTTCGAAGCTGCACAATTTCTTTCCTCGATTTCTCGATTGGAAATCGAAAATGTGCCCGCAACGCGGGTAACGCGCAGAAATCAGCCCCTGACTACTGCATGTATATTTTTGTTTAGGTACAACGAGTAAGAGAAGTACGGTAAACTCTCGTATAACGCGGCGCTTATGTCTCATGGTTATGGTTGCAGTTTCGATGTAACGCGGTGTACAAATTTTAGTTTTCCTTTATTGTTCAAGTACAGTAAATTCCCGTATAATGCAAATTCCTACAAGATACCGCGACGAGTCTGTTTACATAACGCGATTCTCGTACCACGCGTTATGCGATAAAATGCGGGAATTTGCGTTGGACGAGTGAAATTCCCGTATAACTCAATTTCACGCTATGCGTGAATGTAACCCGCAATATATTAATTACTTTTAATAACTAAGTAATTTTCCATAATTAATTGTCACCGGTCCACGTAATAATCACATAAAAACACATTTTTGTTGAATAAGTCATTAGTAAGCGTAAGTCAGTCCTTTAGATAATTAAACAAAAATGGTTCCGGGACGTAACTTTACTATCTTTAACGTAATCTCAGTTCGATACAACGCGACATTTCCATAGAACCTGGCATCCTCGTTATACGAGGGTTTATCGTATTTGCGAGTCCCGTTTTTTCAGAATCAACCGTGCGCAAAATGGAAATTTTGCTCCATAGTTGAAAGTCGCTCTGAAAAAGGGGACGATGCGCAAATACTTTTCTTACGCGCTGCATATACGTGCGAATTTTTCGGATCGTTTGATCGATCGTCGAATCGAATATTCGATTTGAGCCGAAGAATCTCTCCGCATTCGATCACGCTTGAAATATTCGAGAGCCGTAGAAATTGCTATCAACGTCCTTTCAACCCTTTCCCGATTACATCGAACTTTCGCGTATCGCCAGGAACGAAGTCAATCGTTCCTATATTTATTCGTCCTATAATAATTCACTTTACTTTTAATCGATCTGCGTTTGAACGCGTTTATACGTTTACGAGCTCGATCCAACAATATTTGCTAATGTATATTTATATTTGTCTAGATAAATTTTTATATTTCCCTAAAAAACGTGCGTTCCATAATTCTTAAGATATTTTAACGCACAAAATTGCGTTTGTAAAAAGGTGCTCGTTATTACAAAACGAGAGGCACCGACATTTTTTCGCGTTTGTTTTAAAGTGTTTTGCATTCGACACTTTGCGTTCACATGATTCTTTATCACTCCGCGAATTATCACCTGCGAAACGCAATTTGGTGCGTCAAAATGGATAACAAATTGTAAGTGCAACGATTCCCGTATCTCGTCGCGTTTTAGATGAGAAAGGATTGAGCGCACAAGCGATACGAACATCATTTTTCAAAAATTGATCCACGCACCCGACGTTCCGAGCTCTCGAATTTTTCAATATCTTTTAACCGCAAGTAACGTGGAAGTAAAGTGTGTGTTAGTATCGATCTACTCCTAGGGTGGCAAAAATGCGATATCTATTATCTCTAATGTACCGAGAGTCCCCGAGAATACTGTCGCGATCCAAAAACAAGGTTTATGAGAAACTAGAATTTTTCACGTACCGCCAAGAAGAGCGAACGACGGAAACGCAAATGGCGAGTTCGTTCGCCGATGGTAATTGAAAATCGAATATAAATTAACGTGACAGCTCTAACGACGTTCGTCGCCAGGGATAAATAAATGCAGCGAATAATATCGACACCTTATCGTTTATTATTTATTACTAACAACTCGAAGGCTGGTTTGATTCATGACAGTATTCTTTTTGATATGCAAAATTGCAAACGCGATCAACGCTCGTGCGGAGCGTCGATATACTTGGTCGATCGTAAAAAATAAAATTCCTCCGTCAGCAGTGGAAACGAAATCAATTATTCGATTCGATTTGAATTGCCACTCTCGCACGCTCACGATCGCGCGCATCCAGTGTTACTGATACAGATACGCGCGTACACACGCACCCTCGAAGTAAACGAGAATGAGGACGATAAAGTAAATAACGTAACGTCGATAACGCGATCGAGTACTTCTTCTCATACATTTTATTCCTAGCAGTGATTTCAATTAATATCAATTAATTTTGTTCTTCTTCGCAACTTGAACGTCCCCCGAGAGCTTTCGTAACTCCGGTCGGGGAAAAACTTCCTAACGTGGCTCTCCGTTCGAGCATTTTTATCTAACCCCTCCACAAAGGTTTTATTTCTAATCAGTCTAAGGTAATTTGAGGAAAACTCGCGAACATGGAGATTCGACGTATTACCCGCAAAGCGTTTCAAGAGGTGTTTCTTATGTAAATATCTTTTTCAGTGAATTTTCTAACTGGACGTATTTAAAATTCTTTTTTTCACAGTTAAACCAATCGCGTCGTTCGTTAGAATTTCAATTACATTCGACGTTCAGTTTTCGTGTAAGCGTCAGTTGTACAGTCTGATAAGATGACTGACGGAAAAATTTACTTATTGATTCAATACGTTCGTATGAGTACGATCTGCTTGGGTAACACGTAGAAATTTTCTCTTCAATCTCCACTGATTTTTTATTGTACAGCGTAAAGAGTTTCGCCTAAAAACGTAGCTCAAAGCGACACGTCCATTAGGTACCGTAATCTATCGTAATTCTCACGAGAACAATTCAACTGGACGTTTAAAATCACGTTTAGCGGACTCTGTGAAATAAATTTGTAAAGACGAAAAACCTTCTTTCGGCGCGAAACGCCGACGATCCTTTTCGAATCTCGCTCCGTCTAATTTAATCATTTCAAACCCGCGCGGTCCGCTCGATTCGCGTTTCCGTAAATTGAAATCGGTCAATTTTAATCGAGTTACTTAACACGTTCAGCCCCGCAGTATAATACACAATATCTTTACTGGTGAGTATATGGTTTTGAAGTGCGAAACATCGCGAGTCCACCGGTGGGCAAGGTTGCTGGTTAAGTGGTTCAATGGTGATCCACCGGTGAACAAGCGGGGCTGAACATGTTCAACGCTGACGGGAGAAATGCGAGAAAAATGTTAGAAACGTTCGCCGGACAATATAGCCTACGCTGAAGTATAATTTTACATACAGGAAAAAGTACACAACGGCGTACCGTGGTGGTCCGAAATGATTAATTACGCTCTCATTTAATTACGTTCAACTTGTTTTTAACGAGCAAGGGGAAGATTGCTAACCGAAAATCAGGGGAACGGCTCTTTGGGTGCAGTCTTAAGCCCGTGTCGGGTTAGGGAGATTAAAGTATTTAAGGCGATTCGGAAAGTCAACGGAAGAATTCCGAGAAGCGTCGAGAAACGAGGAAGTGGTCAGCGTCGATAATATTTCGAAATCACGATAACACTGCTGGCGATAAGAATGAGAATGATTTCGGCGATAACGAATGAAAGTCGACGGTATTGACAATGATTATTAACGATGGGGATGATAAGAATGACGAATCGCATTTACGACGACGACGATGATTCATGATTATGACGACGGCGATGATGATAATAATATTAACAATAATATTAATAATAATAAGCCTTATCATTATACCAATAACGATATCAACTATTATCGGTAGAATCAAAATAATAACGCTAGATAACGATTTCCTTTTTCTTCCTAAACGGTAGTACTTGCGAAACGTATATCCACTACTCATACAACAGGAATAATACTATCAGTTAATTAATATCATTTATGTAATAATAGGGTACTTTTGTTAGTGCTAAGGTAATAATTATTCGATTCGCGTATATACCGGGTGTCCCGCGTAATAATCTCCGCGGAAATTTCCGTGCATCCCTTGCGAGAACTGAAATTTCTTTCGAACAAACTTATCGACGATTCGATTTGCTCGCAATTTTCTTATCCCTATGTTTCACGGGGACGCACACGTTACTTTTATACACGATGAGCGAGAAGAAGACGCAGAGGGACTGGTTCGAATACTAATCGCGATTCGATTAATGTTTCGTCACCTCGACGTCTATTTACTTTGCAAAGTTATCTTTACTTATTTTAACGCGATCATAGATTTTTCTTATCTCTCCCGTACCGTTGTTCGATACCGATCTAAATACCACACGCGATCGTCGAGAACGTGGAAAAAAATAAAAATACCTTGCGCGTGCTTCTGGAAAATACAGGCAAGAGACTTCCAAAAACACCGGATCATTTGTTTGCCAAACTAAAGCAATCCTTCGAAACTTCGTTTTAAACGATCACACGAGACACCCCCTATATAGTACGCGTTCTGTCTGTACGACGTGTAAATCCGAATTACGAAGTGGGAGACAGGGGCGGGGCGGGGGAGGGGGGGGGGCTGTAAACAAATACGGGGCATGCAACGTAATGCACGTGTTGTATACTCGGTGTGCATAAAGTCGTGCTGCGTCACAATGTGCTTATCGAACGAACGAAGAGATTGCCTCCGTCCTGACGTTTGCGTATATATATAGATACATGTATACATATATATACCTACATACGTACACTCGCACGCATATACAGTACATACCACGCGTACATATATACGCATAACCATAATTAGAGTTATATATTAAACCTCTCTGTTTTTTTTTGTTTGTTTTCTTTAGCACATTTTACAACGATTACTTTAATTTTTATTCGCGTACGGTAGATATACTAATTGGGGGATCCACGGCGGTATCGATTAGTGGAACACTTTTTGGCATTTTTGTTAGTCCCGCGTTACTCTCTTGAGTTTCACCCTTTTTCTCTCTCTATCCGTCTCGCGAAAAGAAAAACACTATCGCGCGTATCGTGGGCATGTGTGTTGTGTGTTTGTACGTGCGTCTCCCTCGTCACGTTCATCCTCTCTTCCTTTTCTTTTTTTATTCCTCGCGTGTCACCTAGTGCATCTCATTGTCGCGTCATACGTACGCGCGTGTGCGACGTTTCATGAATCTTTAGTTTAAGGAATTTTTCTTTATCTACGTTTACTCGATTATCGATATTATTTCAGCGATATATGTATGTATATTGTATATATGCTATCATCTCCATTTTTTCCCCGTTTTTTCTTTTTCGAAAACGTTCGGCTTTTATTTGGGAGTCTTATCACCGCAGAAATCTCCGTCTCCGTCTGAAAAATCTTTTTTTTTGTTTTTTAAACGCATTTACGCTTCTTTCGAACCCCATTCTGCCATTCTCTCTCATTCTCTCTCACTCTCTCTTTCGCTCTTTCAATCTCCCTTACTATTTTTCACTTCCTCCCTCCCCGATCACGATTTCATTTTCACACTTTTTAAATTACCGCCTACGCGTGCGGTGCGCGGTGTGTGTGGATTGGTGGGCGCGCGTACACGCGTGGTCGCATCGTTCGAATTCAACTTGGCACAAATAACAGAGTCTTTGTAAAAAAGGCACTATTTTTGTAAAGCGAAATAGTCACGTTACATCGTGTCATTTAATTTTCCTCCAAGGAATTCCTCCACCACGGAGTTCGCGAAATGGACTTGTCCATTTTGCTTCTCTTTTCTCATCCCCCCCCCCCTCCTCACCAATTTTTTTGTTTAAACGACTCGAATCGATCGAGATCGATCTGCGCGCGTTTTGATTTTTATCTTGAACGCGCCGCGAAAGGAGAAGCCAGAGGCAGGATGCGAAATATTCGTCCGGTGTGTTTGGCCGTGTTAATTTCATCTTATAGCTTCGACGAAGTTCGTTAACTATTCCCCCCCCCCCCCCCCCCCCAACTAGATTCGGCGCTATCGTAGGTATCGTTCGAAACGAAATAATTTTCTCTACGCGTGAATGTGTGCAAATGCAATTTCGGTTTCGGTGATTCCCGTAGCGTTCTTTAATTACATTAATACGTATAAAAAACGTTGTCAGTCTTATTGTATTTTAGTGCAAGAAGCGCGTACATGGCGCACGCTTACTTCGAAGTAGTTCCCGGAGCGTGCAGGTCGTTCGCGACGAAGATACACAGATAGTATTTTTTATTACGAGACGACGCGAGTATTCTGTACGTAAGGTTACGTGGTTAATTGTCGATTACGAATTACTGGAGCACGACGAATCGTGCGATTACGGATTACGGCAATTTCGTGGTTACGCGACGATCGTGTAATTATAGTTTTGCAATTCGACGTACGCGGAGAATCGATTGGGGACTGTTCGCGCGATGGGATCGCGTCACGGTTCGGTCGACTACCGTTTAACCCTTTCGATACGGCTATGTCTCTCGCCGATATGTTTTCCGCTGTTGGGAGACTCGAATCGGTGTTACCGTACGTGCCCGTTACGCCGCGAATGTACGCATCACCACGGAGAGCGCGTAACCCAAGATATTTTATCGCGTAACGTAACATTACGGATAAATCGCCCGTGGAGGATAAAGAAATACAATTTAACGCGTTAAATTGTTCGTCTAAAGTTGCGAATCGATGCAGAATTTTAACGGCTGACTATGTTCACCGGTAGGATACAGCGAGCTTCCGGTAATGGGTGACTGTAATCATCGTTAATACTACGCGAGCGTCGGACGTTACCTGAATGTACTCACCGGTAGTATCGAAAGGGTTAACGTGCTTCGTCACGCCTCGTTCTTACACGACCTTTTATTCAGCTCGCGTTTACCACCGATAAGCCGTGTTAGCGCGATTAAGGGTAATTCACACCGTTAGGTCACGCAACGTTGCGGTCACCGAAGCATTAAATATTGTTTAACGCTTTTTAAGTAAAAGCACAGACACTGTGACTTTGACTGGAGCGCGATAGGATCGTTGCGTGGCTCACAGCGTGGATCGATTCTCGCTAATCACGCTAAAGTATCGTTAGAATCGAATGAAAGAGGTAACGTTCGCAACGTGGAACCGTAGAACAAAACAAATGAACCGAACACGATCTATCGCGTGAATCGTCCCTTATACCGTATCCTCGCGTTGGACTACTCTTTCCTTACTCACGATTCAACTACGAGTGACTAAAAAATCAGTCTGCCCTTAAGTTTAATTTTACGTGTCACCGTGCGCGTAAACTGTAAAAGTGGATCAATAGATGGTCGACTGCGAAAATCTCGTGACAAACGTAACGTTGTGTCAGTCGGAAGAAACGAAAACTCATTTTCCTTCTTCGATCGTGCAACGAGGACATCCGCGGGGATGATTTAGCGTGTTGGCTTTTAATTCACTTGGTTTCGATCGGCATCCGATTATCGTGTTCCGGGGGGGAGGGGCTGTACATCATGAAAACGGAAAGAAGTATCGTATCGTCGATCGGCGCGATCTACGATCTCGAAATTGCTTCGATCGTCAAAGTTCGGGTTTAGTCTGCAAAAGTTATGTTGTAAACGCATACAAATATCGAAGCGCCGACGCGAGGGCCGGCGATTTCACAGTGTATAGTACGTGTATAATATAATACGAGTATCAAAATTTTGAAAAGACATCTACGCGATACAAAACGATCAGATGAGTGTTTCTCTCGTAGGCTGGCCTTGCGCGAATTGGCTTGAAACAAAAACGTTCTTTCTTTCGTGTTTTAGAGCGAGTATAACGAGTATTAGAATACAATGACGCGTCGTTGAACACGCGCTACGAGTACGATTCGTTTTCAAGTTTTATTCTTTAATAATCAATTGCGGGCGAGTCGAAAGCGATATGGCAGTGTATCGGAAGCGTTGCGCTCCCAGAAATGTAGCGACCAAGTTCTTTTTTAAAAACCGGAAAAGTTGTATTTTTAAGCGATTATTTTTAACCCTTCCGTGGCTCAACGGAGTATTTTTAATACCCCGTTTCAAATACTTTCTCCGTTTCTTCGTTTTTTCTTTACGGACATTTTTATTTATTTTTTTCAATATTTGCGGTATTCCTTACAAAAACGTCGAACAAAGGAGTTTAATTACTCTTTTCTTATTTATTATTATATTCTGCTTTACAATTCGTACTCTTAGTCAATAGCGGGGGCACGAGATGTACCCCAATCAGTCGCTGGAAGCTGTTATTTAACACAGCCACGGCAGGGTTAAAGGATGGAGACAAATTCAACGCGCCCGTTGTTGTAGCTTTCCTGGCTCGTCCGCAATTATTTACAAAACGTGTAATTTCGCAGATGACAGGAAATGTAGATTCGCAATTAGTCAGGCACGACGTTGAAATACGATCAAAAACGTTTTTGTTTTCAGCTGTTTTGTCTAAATCGGTGCGCGTTCAATTTAAACAGAACGGGTTCGGACAAAAACGTTATTGTTACAAGCTGTTTTGTCTAATCCGCGCGCGTTTAGCCTTATTTTCTCGAGGGGAGCATAGAAGGCGTGCACATTGAAAGGAAAACAAAAAAAGAATTAGGTAGACATTTCGTTCGGCGCCTTCGATGCAAACCTACGTTCTAGTAAAACCCGTTTTCGAAAGAGTCGTTAAGACTGACACACGTAGAAAAGTAAAAAGTTGGTTGCAGCGCTGGGCCTCATTCCATCGGAGATTGCTGGAATTTCTATTTGCGATATTTCCGTACGAATAAAATAATATTTGAATAAGTGTTTCGAGCGAAGAATATACAGAAACGAGAGCGCGAGGGATATTTACTATATTAATAGTCTTATTGAAATAATACTTTTAACCGGGATAATTGGAATCGATTTGTTGAAATAATTTGAATTAGGAAATTGAATTGAAAACTATCGAAACTGCCGTTTGAGATGGTTCCGTTGCAGTAAGAACGGTACTACTCGAAAAGTTTTCAATAAAATTCTGTTCGGTACGATAGCAGAATTTAAATGAAAAGGAAATATCATATTCCATTATCCCTCGCGACCCAATGGGAAATATTTTTCATTCTTCTCAATTTCAAACACCATCATGCCCAGCGCCGGTTGTTCGTGCATCGCTTCCGTCTCGATCGAACTATATGTATGTAGAAAAGAAGGAAATTCGCGGTGATAAAAAGAAGGCGCGTATCTCGTCGGTCTCTCGCTCGTTTGGTTTATGGCAATGGAAACGGCTTTCAAACGTGAAATCCTCTCCTTCTCTTCTTCCTAACGTGTGCGCTGATCCTTTCTCTCTTGCACTCTCTCTTTCTCGCCAGCTTTCTCGCCGAACCCCATTCTGCTTTGAATTCTCTCACCATTCTCGCCACACTCTATCCTTCGTTTTTCAAACGGTTCTTCTGTCTCTCTCTCTCTCTCTCTCTCTCACAAATTCATTCACACACTTACTCGCATTCGAGTCCCATGAACGTTCTCCCGTCGTCAGTTTAAATATTTATGTAGAAAATGAAAAGTGATAAAAATCAATATACGTTACGACATTGACACAGCCAAATCTTTGTTTAAACATGTGTTTCCCCATGTTGTTTGCCCCGATACACCGTGACACTTTAATGCACCACTCGACTTTCATTTATCTTTCACATATGCGTATCGCACGTTACACCCTTCCCACGACACTCATTCACCTATATCTCCCTCTCCGCATACTCTCGACCACCCGTAGGTGTTTTTATCTCTTTAATCCTACTATTGGGAAGCAACTCTTTCTTTCTATCTCCTCCTTTAACCCCGTGAACACTTGGTGGATATTGCATTGTGCGCGCACTGGACGATTCCTACGGTGAATCGAAGAATCGAAAGTCGTCCGTACGAAAAGCCATCTTCTTTTTTTTCGCCACTTCCTCGACGCGGGTTCTTCAATCGCTCGCTCGAGTTGTCAATTCGCGAGCGAGATCGATCATTTGGAAATGATAATTTTCGTTCGAGTGTTTTCTTTTCGCCCTTGAGAAGTAACCGTTCGTTTCCAAAGGGCGTACATGTTCTCTCATTAAAATATATCCAATCTCTCGTAGAGCAGACATAACGTTATTTTGAACAATTTTAGAGCGATCGATACGCGAGATAAATCGAAAGAAGGGAGAATTTACTTCCATTTATATCGATATTAAAATCGATGGATAGTTACGCGCGCCGTGATTTTTACTCGAACCTCGTCATACTCAGTCAGATGATTAAACCATATGTAAATTAAGCCTTCGTGAAAGTTGGCTATCTTTCAGTTCACGGTGTCATTTTCCAAATGAAAGATACGAGCGCGCGGAAAATGGCAAAAGAACGGAGATACGCAGGGATTCCAATTCGCGTACCGTTTTCTCGGCTCGCCTCGACGAGGAAGCGGAGGATTTTCGTTTGCGATATTCGAGACGACGATCCTCGTCGCGAGTCGTCCAGTTCGCAATACTCTATCGTAACATTACTCTTTCGGCCGATTTAACAAACGCATCGTTCCACTCGCGATCGCAGCGTGCGCGTTTGCGAGCGATTTTCTCCGGCTACGATCGCGATAATCTAATTATTTATTCTTACATAACGAACACTGGCTTTCCGTGGCTGTGTGACTCGGGAGAAGAAAGACTCTTTGTTACCATCCGTTTGTGTCCCTTTCTATTTTTTTTGTTCTGTTTCAACAACGCGCTAACGATACTTCGGTGTTATCGGCGAAATGGATTCGTAGATTATTGGTAATTTTAATACGATTCGCGTATAATGCGTGTGTGTTACTGTCGTTACCACGTGAATGTACGGAACACAAAAAGAAAAAAGAAAGAGAAAAGAAAACATCGCGCGACTCGTTCAGTCCGTTTATCTCCCGCGTACATGCAATGATCGTAATAAAAATAATATTTAGAATAATAATAATAATAATAATAATAATAATAATAATAATAATAATAATAATCATGACGATAATAATAATTATTATAGTAATATATATAATATTTTGTATATATATTATTTCTATGTACAAGGTGGCCAATGAATTATTACACCGCTCGCCAATCATTTTCTTTTTCACGTGGATCCGTTATCCGTAACGTATCGAGTTTCAAGAAAACATCGCATACGTCGGACACCAACGAGTTTGAGAATCGACTTAGAGTCTGATTTTCTCTTCAGCCGCGAAAACAAGGCCGGTGCAACCCCCTTTAGAGCTGTCGCCCTTCTCGAGCTTCCTACGATGCTCGCGTACGACGTATAAACAATTAATTAGAAAGTTTATTTCCTTATCTTTCCCTGTCTCTCTCCCACCTTTCCTACCACCCTCTCTCTCTCTCTCTCTCTCTCTCTCCGCACTAACAGGATTCATGCCAGCGTATATAGTAAATTGTTTCTTTCTCCACACACACACACGCGCGCACACACTTCCTCTCTCTTTTTCTCTCCTTCTTACCTTACTCTCTCTTTCATCCATCAAACTGGCAGCCTAAATGTTTCGTCCACCACTCTTAGTTTACAGCGTCGATAATAAAAAGTACTAAGTAATAGTAATGATAGTAGCAGTGACCTTACCAGCTAGAGCGAATATTAAATGTAGCATTTGTTCTGCGGTAATAAAAGTAAAAAGAAACCTGATAATCACTAACAATAAAGTTAAAGTCTAAACCTACATTCCGCGGGTGTTTATGTATATAGAAAGGTTCATCGTTCCGTACAAATGTTTTTTTTTTGTTCAGTCGGTTTAGCGGCGCACCGACGCCGCATCGATTTCACGCTCTCCCTCTCACTCGCTCACCCTCTCAAACACATTCGTTCGCACTCCCTCGCCCCTTCTTCTCTCTCTCTCTCTCTCTCTCTCTCTCTCTCTCTCTCTCTCTCTCCCTCTATCGTTATACCCTTGTTGCCGCAAGAATTTAAAACAAAGGAGTTTTCTCGCACGCACTCTCGCGCATCATCCTTTTCGCTTTGTCGCTCCCACGATGCATCCTCGCGTCTCTCATTTACTCTCTTTCTCTCACGCACATATTCGCGCTCAGCATCATGATATAAAGTTTCTACGTATACAATTAATATATATTTATGTATACAATTAATTTATATATATGTATATATATATATAATAAATATATTTATTTATATATATTTATATATATATAAATATATATATCTTCGCCATGTCCCTTAGCGTCGCGTTCATGCGCATTCTATCGCCGAATTATCGGGAATGACTGATAATTGCTCATTCTTTTCCCCTTCCCTCTCGTCAACGATGAAGAAGAAGTTTTACGAGGTGTTCCGAGCACTGTCATAAAGAAATTTTTGTCGAGTAGGTGCGTTTCAATGAGCATCCTTCGTTTCGCGAATCTTATTTAATTCGCTACATACCTATTTAAAGTACATTATTCAACGAAATAAAGTTGTGGCCAATACTAATGTAATACAGTACCACTTGAAATGTCGAACGACATACGTTTCGTGCGAGCTTGCGCCGTATGTGGCGTCGTACCGTAATGCAGCACACATTTTAACTCTGGAACGCACAGGTGGGGTCTAACCAGGCACCAACCAGGGACATTTTAGTTTGGTACTTACGATTAGTAGCACTTATCGTTAGATACTCCAATTTTCTATAATATATATTGTATAATTTATTTAACTTTGGCTCGAACCCCTTAACGTAAAATAAGGATAACTTTGATACTCGTTCGATACAAGGGATATAAATTCGTGATCGGTTAAATTGCTCGATATTGAGGATTTCATTGAATCTTACGAATACCTATGTGAGGGTATTCAGTTTTCTTATTCCGAAGTAAAATAGCTGTAGCGTTAAGGGGTTCGACCATTACTCTTATCCCTTCGAGGTTCACCTGGAAGACTTCGGAGTACATGCAGTGGCCTACGGATAGATGATAATTCCTACAAGCACATTTCGTTAATGGGGTGAATAGCACCCCAGCCTATACGCGTGATATTCGTCCACCTATGCATTCTAGAGTTACATCCGTTGAACATTGAAATTCATTTCCTAACGCGTTTCCAAACAAGCACGCTTTAAAAAGTATCCTTTCCTAAATATCGGCCTTCTTCTTGATTATCATTACCTATTAACGATACTCTCGAGTTCCTCTAAAGAACAGTTTTCTTAATAAACAATATTATCTTGTCGGGAAAGTTGCTTTCCAGCTACGATTTAACGTTCCGAAACGAAGGATTAAGCGATTCGATGGCATTCCCGTTAGCGTCGGCGGAGAGGATAGAGCGACGGTTTGATCAAATTGATCCGACGATCAGCGGTGATCGAAGATCCGTGGTAAAATTTCCGTGCCAGTCGGTGTTCACTTGGGTACGCGATAGTAACGCAGCACCAGGTAGCCTAGCGTCCGGAAAACTACCAAAAACGCCAGGAGTACGGCGGTATTCGCCCAAAGTGGAAGACCAGCGCCCCTGGCACCACCCTGGCTCTCCAGGATCGCGGACACGGGTATCGTTGTGCCGTTTCTGCATTCCTGGAATTTGCTTGGCTGCGAGCATCTGTTGTGCAAAAGAAGAGTTACGGATAAATAAGCGGTTGGCGACGACAGTTTACGAATATACAGTTTTCCGGCCTTTTTCATTTTGACGGTTCGAAAGTTCTCTATTTTTTACAGTATCTTATATCTTGAACTTATGGAGGTTCTTCAGAGAAAGATCGCTCATATACAGGATATGAATTCTTGTTCTCTTTTATTCTCTAAATTCAGGAATATTTTTTCCATTGTCTTGGATCTCGAGAATCAGAAAAGAATCGTGGATAGATCGTTTAATAATCATGGTACGTTATCTATAATTATTCAAAATGGTTTCACTTGATCAGCTAGGAAAAGATTGTTTCTCTATTTTTGGAATATCTAAATCATTTTTTTAAGACAAAAATTTGTCACAAAATTGTACAGTTTCGTTTTTGATTTTAATTCAAACTATTGAAGCTTTAGTAAGTTGTGGGTTAGTCACCTCTGGCTTGGAACCCTTCAAATGCGCCCGGTGGTAACTGGGTCGCGAATTCGAGCCTTTTATTTTTAGTACTTTTTACACGTATTTTCGTATTGCCCGCGCGCTTCTCTCGCTCGTTCGCCTCTCACGAGTAAGGAATTCGCGAAGAAGGTGCGAACAATCCGATTATACCGTTATTTTGATGCTCGCTGGGTAAAAGGTGATATCGGTTTGTAGTTTCAAGAATTTCAACTTTTTCAAATCGGGTATTTTGGATAATGTCAAGCGAGATATTCACCGGTAACTTTATATTTAGACGAAGCAATACGGATCAAAGCGTCTCTTTTTTAATAGCACGGATTATTAAATGGACGTTTCTTCGAAATAATTAAAAAAATATTTTCCAAATCTAACGTCTTCGGATTAAAGAAACGTTCGGTGTGAACATATTCGAAATAAAATAATTATAAGCTATAATTTCTATTAAGTGTCATAAATTTTGTTTCTACATAAGCACGAACATATTTACGTACACGTGGATGTGCGTATCAAATTTTAGTTATATACAGTTGTCAATTTAATTTACCAGACTGTACGATACGATTAAATTAACGTCGAAAACGATACGAGTCTTCGCGTATATCCTGTTCAGCGAACTTTGCCGAATCTACTTTGCATCCACAGACCTTGCTTCGTGGGTCACGCAAGATATAATCTAACAAAAGACACGGAAAGAAGGGGAATATTAAAAGTTTCGACTCACGTAATAGGCTCGCCGACGCCGAATTCCAAGATTTGCATGTTCTGGTATGCGTAGTGCACCATGCTCGCGTATCGGGCCCACGCGAGCCAAGGCGGAACCGCGGTAGCTAAATATCCACCCAACAGCTGCGTGGCGAGGGTGTATAGCGCTGATGCGGTTATGCTAACCTGAAGATCTAAGCAGCAAGCGCCGACGAAGAAACCGACGCTCTGAAAGCACAACAAATTCGAGGACGTGAGTATACGCATTAATTGTTATCAAGGATTTTATTAACGCTAGGTTTACGGTCATTTCTTAAATACGGATCTCTACGGACGCTCGTCGAATCGACCACGTGCAGTGGACCACACCGAGAATCTCAAAATTAGAGATCTTGAAGAAAATTAATTTCGATATATATTTGTCGCGTTAAATGGATAAAAGTCAGTACAAGTGGTAGAGAAAAATATAAAGGGTTTCTGTCATTTTTCTCATCAAATCCGAATGCCTTAAAACGATGCGTTTCGTAAACCCAGAGTTAAACCTCTTTAAATCCAGTTCGCGTTGCAATATGAACAAATTTTTTAAAAATCAAAAGTACGAATGTCAAGTAGATCTCGGTTGCAAATTTCTGAAACCCTAAATTTGATTTATTTTGTTCCCAGTGCATCGACAGCCCCTCATTTCCATAATCTCGCTTTAGAATGCAAACAAGTGGTGGGCCCGCGGTAGCTATCGGTGTACCGAGCACCGTAATTATATTTTTTATCCCGGACTCTAATTGACCGTGGACGAGTAAAGTAATCGATGATAACACACCTGCGCAACGACGGTGTTGAGTAGCAGAAACGCCAGGAGAGTGACAAAAACCGCCGGACTGTGGAAGCCCAACATTGGGTAACTAATGATATGGTAGACCGCGGGCAGCGTTATCGTAAGCGGCAGCTCGCCGACCATTTTGGCCAGGTAATAAGCTGAGAGCCGATACGATCCTGACAGCCGCTCCTTGTTGATAACCTCGCGTTCCGGAGGAACTGCAAAATATCATTAATATATTATTAGCGGATTCGTCAACGTTGCGCTGCGAAAAACGGTGAAAAATGATCACAATATGTTATTTAGCTCCTTCAGGACTCGCGATTGAGATTTCCTGAAATACGAATGTTTCAATTCTTATATGTTCTCAGGTGGATCTAGAACTTTTCGTTCTACGAAAAATACGTGTTGTGACCCAAAGTTTAATGTATTTTTTAAAAGACCATGGAGTATACATATCTCTTAAAAAGCGAATGCTAATCACTCGTAAATTTTTGTTTGTGGTCTACCAATTCCTTCAATAACTGTTTTTTCCTCCAATTTTCAGTTTCTCAGTTTTCGCTTGTATCCAAAAGTAGTTTAATATACATAAAAATGTTGAAATAATAATAAGAATTGGTGTCAGAATTGTATTACCAACGGAAGGTTAAAATATGTTTATTAAATATACTATACTCGGCATCCATTCATCTTTATAACACAAGTTCGATGTAAACTTTTCAAAAAGGTCTGAACAGCTAACTGCGGCATTGGAAGCACCGAGCGAATCAAATCAGTAAATAGGAAATTTCTTGAGTAAGAATTGCGTATTACCGAAAACCGGTGTAACACAGACACGGGAAAGGGAGAGAAAGAAAGGGACTGGCTAGGAATAAAAGGAGAAGAAAAAGGGAAAGAGTCGGAGTACGATGCTAAAATCGGTTTTACAACTTGGCTCAACAACTGCCGTCCCTTTCGAGCTCGCTTTTAGCATCTCGCCAAGCCATTTCACTTTCTACCGGATAACAGACGTCGACTGTAAAACGGCATGAAGGGACTGCGACTGGGCCGTACCGAGGCCTATACCTAAGTTATGCACCTCCTAAAATAGTCGGGAATAGATACGCGAGTATTAACTTTTCCGTTTTATGGTTTCTGCCTTTTGTTCCTCGGGATTTGTTACGTTTATCGGCGGACTTGGATTTTCTTTGCCCTCCCTCCCGCTTCTCGCTAGGTCTGGGCCTCACCGGAGGTTTTCTACGTCTGATTTATGAAACCTATGCTTTTTTTTTTATACGCATCGTTTGTAGCGCGTAGTTTTATTTCTCTCGGTAGATAACAGTGTACGGACTTAATTAAAAAATTGATAGGTAGAGAATTATTTTGTATTCTTTATAAAATTTCGCTAGTAGGAAGTGAACAGTGGGCTTACTTAAGACGGTGCTGGGTATAATTTGATTGAAATTTACTGGAAGTATTATTCAAAAATAGTTGAACTCAAATTACTAACACACTCGATTCAATATTGATTATAAGAACCAATTTGTAATTGACGCCAACCGGAATCACTATTCGAAACAGTCCGTTACGAATTACTACGGTAATTCTAAGTAACGGGTATCTCTATGTCAATGTGAATGGAACTATCGCAAATAGTAATTCGAGTAGTTTTCAATGAAATTATGCTCAGGTCTGAGCGTAAGTACGCTAGTAGGTCACGGCACGCCCTACATACTAACATACTTGATTGAACATTCTCTGGTCCTTTGCAAATCTTTGCAATAAAAAAAAAACAGACTTTGCTGAATGGCTGATTGAGCACGTTACATTGTCGAGGCTCAATTAACCAATCTACTTCATCTACTTCTGTGCGTTGCGCAATGTTTCGAGAACCTCCTGAGAACTTTTCATGAGCTTCCAACGAACTATGTGCCCTGTTTGTAAATAACAACTTAAAAGTAGCGCGACCGGGAGTAACTTTCTCGTATGAATATTTCACGTGCATCGCGAGCATGCGAAGTACATATTTGTTTTTACCAAAAAATTAAACAGAATGCATCGCGTAAGTTTGGAAAACTGTAGCGAGTAAAAAGAATTTCGTCCGTGTATTGTTATTCCGATGCAAAGTATTCTCGTGGGTAATGATAAAGAATTCAACACGATCGAGAGGCAATGAGCGTTGAGCTATTTCAACCCAGGTAATGAAATCTTTAACACGTTCAGTCCCGGCAGTATAATATGCAATATTTTTCTGCAGACCGGTTTCTATATTTTACAAAAACTTAATTTAAAATAAGTTGTATGACATACTACCCCGGCCAACTATATATAGAATTTGTTCGAATGATCGCAGAATCGTTTATTGTACTTAAATTTCACTTAAACTGTGATACACCGGTGAACATGCGACCTTGAAGTGCTTGACAACGTGTCCACCGATGGACAAACCGGCCGGCGATGTAGTTAAAGGATGACCCACCGGTGGGCAATCGGGATTAAACGCGTTAAACTACGGAAAGCCTGGATAACACATCGATCGAAATACAGAAAAACACAGATGCACCAGTTTCGTTGAAGGATCCTCTGGTCTAACCCGAGTTGGTATCGTCGTGTAACTATCTTGTAAGAAAATCAAGGTAGAAAGAAAGGTGAAAAACTTACAACTGGAGAGCGCGCCAAAATGCGCGAAGAGCATCCAATACGTGGTACTGAAGAACATCCAACCTTGGATGTCGTGAAGTGCCGCTTCAGTCCTGGGAAGCCTTAGCCACAGAAGTCCGGCGAGTAAACCTAGGGCTATCGTTTGCAGCCAATTCAAGCGGGACAGCATTCGTGGCCGTGCTTCTTGAAAATTTCTTTCTGATAATACCTGAAATCAGTAAACGAGTATCGACCGTTAATATAAGAAATTATCGCGGGAGACAAAAGTTTACTAACAACTATATAACGCACTTTTACGATCATTTGTTTACGAAGATTCGTCGGTATGTTTCTTAATTTCAACAAAGTATAATAAAAAATATGTGGGACTCTATAACAATAGGTTGAGAAGGAAAAAATATTATGTAATAAATAGCGCTCAGAACTGTCAATGTAGACAGTTTGGGGGTAAAAATTTGGTTTTTGTAGTTTTCTTCGCGGAGAAAAACAATTTATTTTAGGGATGAGTACGGTGTTAGAAGTATGTTAGTTATAGTTTTGAACACCATCTGATGTATCGGTATAATTTTATGTTTACCGCGATATAAATGCTACTTTCGTCTTCAACAATGTCACCAAGCAAGGTTGGCTGCTACTCCTCTTTGGAGTAGCTCGATTATATCAGTGGCCGTGAGGAAATAGAACGCAAAGTTTCACAATGCTGATTTGCAAGGTCTCTTTAAATGACAACTATACAGGTTGTCTCGTGTCAAGTAATACTCGTCAGGTAATTTGTCAAATAAGATTTATTTTTTAAGTTGGCGCAAGGGTTTATTCGGTACGTTTCTGGGTACCCTTGAGCCAAATTTAACGAAAATACGACAGTCCTTTTGTAGGCGAACGAGGGCTCTTTTCGAAAATGGCGTAAAAACATTTTTCTGTTAACGAAGCATCCTTTCGCGCGAGTGCATTTGCGAGTTTCTAATCTTTTTTTGCATTTTCGAACCCATCCGTGGAAAGGTGTAGCTAAAAAAAAAGTTGGAAGCTCTGAAAAGCTATGCAGGAAAAGGAAAAGACGGTTTCCTTGTAATATTACCCCAAAAAGTATAATTTTATGGAAAGTAATGTCTCCACACATTCCATTCAAACGTAATACGAAGAGCTAGTCTTGAAAGAAGTTAATTACTCAATTACCGCAGCGATAAAATCGATCTGCTACAATTTGATGTAAAGTAAAGCATGTTATTTGAGTAACATTCATTTTTCCGTTTGTAAATCCAATCGACTCGATAATCTTTATTTTCTTTAAGACACACTTTTTAAAAAAATTTTCAGAAAGAAACACTTTTCTCCGTTCTAAGCAAATTTTAACCAATCAAAATCGTTGATAAGATGAACAGTACGAGTCGAGAAACGTAATTTTAAGATACTCAAAGCAATTGATTTAATTTTCGTGTATTATCAACGCTGTAAATTTACATGAGACACAGGCTTGGGGCGTTTCAATTGTAACGTTCCTGCGAGTAGATCGATTATACGTATTACCTAAAATTGGCTGACTTCGTACTCGCACCGGTCCTTTCCACGCCAATTCGATTATTGGCAAATCAACAATCGAAAGGGTAAACCATTCGCGTTGCATCGATTAAGGTAAAATGCAGCTGGACGTTACGAGGAACGGTTCCGCCAGGTAAAAGTGATGCAAGTGCCAATGTGTATTCGTACGTACAAAGCGCCATTACCAACGGGCATACCGGTCGCAGTAATTATCCGGATATGGTGAATCGTGTAAACGCGACCTAGTTCTCCTTTCTGCTCGGTCGGCCCTCTTTCTCGCTTGCATTATGCACAGGCTTTTTTTCTCTCTCGCTACGCGATTCCTCGCGATCTGTCGATTCACACGTGTTACGATGATCACGCGACGTTCGATATTTCATAATTTTCAATAATTCACGCGCCGCGTGAGAACAGACGAATCGAAACAACGTTTTAAACCATTTTCATACGTGGATTTCAGTTACAGTGGAAGCTGCTTAGCGTGATCACTATGGGACCTACAACATTTGATAACAATAACTGACTGATAACATTAAGCGGAAGATAACAAAAATTTGACTACATATTTGTAGCACGTGTAATTATTAAAATTGATAACAATAGCCGAAGTTTGATTATAACGAGCGAATTATTTTGTATATTTATTTTATATATATTTATTTATTATTGTGATGATAATAACCGATTGATGGCCATTTACGTGAAACGATAATTTGTAGCTTTATGTCGTTATAGCAAATATGCAACGCCGTTTCATACGCGTAACTATTGGGCGCGAAATTACGCGTGTTCCTTTTATTACCGCAAAGAAAGAATTCTTTTGAAGAGAAGTTTCATCGTTTCGTGATGCGGCTAATTTGCAAGTAGTGGCGGTGAAAATTTGTTTACCGCCTTTGAGATACTCGTGTATCATCAACGAAATATTATATTATTAAGGTCGGAAGTATTATATTGCGGAACAAAAAAGAAGTGAAATGAGAAAGTATCGGGTATGCCAAGTGGAGCATCGCGTAATGATTCGGTTTTCAATTGCTAAACTGACGTCATTTCTTCTTGAAAAATAACGGAATCGAATCCGGTTCGTTTCGTTACCCGGAGATTCGATTCTTTTTCATGCGTCGGAATTCTGATTCGGGGAAATCAACAGTAATACCACACAGGGTGTCTCGCGTGTACGTCGCTATAAAAATGCAGTGCCGTCGTTTGGCTGTTTGCGATCCCTTTGAAAAGTGCGGACCTGAATTGTGCCGCAAAGATCAAGCGATGACGAGTACATTATATTTAATAAACATATTTTAATCATTCGCCGCTCGGATTATTAAAGAAAACATACAGAAACCACTTTCGTGTTCCCTCTTTAAAAATATCTCCACACAATTTACGAATATATTTCGCTTTTCACTATAATTTCAATTTAACCAGCAAATGGTTATTACGTTTCCTCATAACTAGTATACTCGTCAAAGACAGCTAACTGGTTAAAGGTTTCCCGGCCATTAATCGTGGGGATGCGTTTCATACATCTTTTATCTCCATAGTTTAACGAACGGACATTGATCACAATTTTGTCTCGTGTAGCGAGACGTATGGAACGTCGTGAATTCTTTGACACCTGTCAATTACCGTAAAAATTGGCAGAATGGTACTTACTTTGAACTGCGACCAGAAACTCGTGGGCCACTGCCAGGAATAGTCGTCGTCCGCAGAACTGGCGCTGCTGCTGGCGTGGCTTTGGGTGTCCAACCATAGCGTACGACCTTCGTCTTCCTTCACTGTAAATCATCGACATAACGCGGGGTTAGAAAACCTTCGAGACAATTGTCGTCTCTGGAGCGTACGCCCCGAGAGTTGCTCCTCTACGTCCTACGCCACTCTCCAACTTTCAGGAAGTTTTGCAAACTTTGACAAAACTACAAATAGCGCGCACAACTCGAAAGTGACACGAATTACGAACTGTCGTCGTTGTCTCGCGAAAGGGATAGTACGACTTGTAACGAGCTAAGATTCGTTTATTGCTGTAGACGATAATTTCTTTTTATGTGAAAAATAACAGTTTGGGTCCCGATTTTGGTGTTGATCTAGATTAGTGACAAGCGTCACGGAAATTATAATTTTTCCTTCACAAATTTTGTTAGCAGAAAGTTATAAAGACAAAGAAATATATATTATATTATTATAGCTGACGGTATCACTCTCCATTTGGTACCACTCAACGGGCCGTAATCGTGCAATTTTCAAAATTAAATTTTGTAAATAACAAAAACTAATTTAATACGATCTTCGCGAAACGATATATCTCTTTAGATATGTAAATTTTAAATTATTCGTCCGAAATGTTTGTCGTAAGTCACTTTTGTAGACGTATTATTCCACTGAAATGTGCGCGAAGTTTCTAGCAACTACTACACGCCCGACCTTTGATTACCCGAAGCTAGTGAGATCTCTCATCGGGAATTGAAAAAGAATCACCCCCGACACGACACAATTCCTAGTGCTCAAAAATCCCTGTTATTGCTCAACGTCGAGTGTCCATTTATAAATCGTTAATCAATAAGCGAGAGAGGAAATAATCGGACGGGAGATACGTGTGTCTTGAGTAACGCATTCTTATTGATACTGGACTACAATGATTCGCATTCATAACCGAGTGCCAGCAATACGAGCGCGCGCTTGTTTCTCAATGCGTAGCGACGTTATGTCACGAATCGGCTTGTAAATAATCCTGGAAAGACTTCCTTTTATTCCAGAATAAAGATCGGTAACGATAATCACATCATTAAACCCACTGCTTCTTTAATTTAACGATCCATGGAATCCCCGCACGTTCAACTTCAAAGCTCAGTGCGACCGAGGCAATAAAACAACGAGACAGTGGAGTCAATTTTTATTTTTGCCAAGAGAGATATTAAACGGCCCGAACGCACGCCTGCGTTTCACTTTTAGTCAGCTCGTGTTTTCCTTCAATACACGTTCGATACTCAACGAACAGTGCAAACGTTTGTCCCTGCTCCGCGGTAATCGTTTTCAGAGAAAGTTAATGCCGTTTCTGCGTCCTCTCGATTCCGTTGTTTCGACCTCACTGACCTTTAACCCGAACGAGTGGAGATCCGTCCGAAAGTTTTAGCCGCTGCACCGGAACCGCGGTAATGATTCGACCGCGGTCGGGGGAGATTCTAGTTATGCATGCACATTTGCACGTATACCCTGTATCAACTTGTACACTATGTAATACCGTTATGGCTGATGTGGTGCTCATGATAATGGATGAGATGGTCGCAGAGCGGATGTTGGCTGGGATTATATTCCGGACGAAGTTCCAGTGGGCAGTCAGGTCCCTGTTTCGCACTCCTCGCAGCGGCCACGATGCGCTCCCGAACTTCTTCGGGTCCCTTTATTTGTTCCACTGAAATCATGCGAGCGCAACATTTTTTAATTAAGCTCCTCTCGACCGCGTCTAATTGTAAGTATTTCGTTGCGCGGCGTACACGGAGTCTTGCAAGCGTTGTGCTGCGGCCCGCAAAGTTAAAGTATAGCTTTGAAGGAGGGTTAAACAAGGACAAAGGAACGGTAATAATTATAATGATAGTTATTTCC
The DNA here is from genome assembly GCA_933228935.1 of Pemphredon lugubris. Taxonomy (NCBI): domain Eukaryota; kingdom Metazoa; phylum Arthropoda; class Insecta; order Hymenoptera; family Crabronidae; genus Pemphredon; species Pemphredon lugubris. Next base: position 38,243,064 of record OW121819.1, on the reverse strand, counting down.
ATAATAAGATGATCGTTATTATCGGTTATAATTATGATAAGTCTCCCATTTATCATCGAATCCACCTCGTCGTCGAAGCGATAATAACAAGGTTGCCCTTATAATTATTATAGATAATAATGAGTGCTTTTGTTATGAGAATAATAACAATTCATAATCATCACCCGTAATAATAATCGAGATTTTTATAATTATTCTGTACGAGTACGACCCAAGGGAGGATTATAATAACGGCTCTACGATGATTACAATATTAATCATTCTTAGGGATGTTCCTTATTATCTTCATTATCGGATCAACGCTCCACATTTGTGCCTATGATTATAAAAGTGGTCTAACAATAAATCACTTTTTTCTTATCGCATTATTTAGTTTTAATCGATGAGACGCAGAATAACTGATAAAATCATTTTTTTTTAGTTTTCGCCAGACTACTTTCATAATCATGTAGTTAGGCTAATATTACAGCGAATCGATTAGGAGAGCCGGGAACTACTGTATAGTAGCAGTGCAAATGAAAACAAAGTGACTTTATGAAAGGGATGAATGGACCACCTTCCGATCTTGTTTTGTTAAATGATCCAAATCTAATTAGCGATACTTAATTACAGTATTTCCTGAAAGCACGAACTCTCGACGCTTCGAAGAAAGATAGCCCCATATGGTATTTCATTCCTCTAATTATATTCAAGAGTATACTAGGTATAATTAAGATATTAATCAATTATAGACCGATTAGAAGCAGAGAAACAATTTTTTTTTCGTTGAAGACTTACTATAGTTTACCAAAATAATCTTAAAAAATTTACTCTAATTTATGGGGTAGTCTAACAGTTGCTGAATAATTCATAAAAATGTAAAATCGATCGGTCTATTAGTTCCAGTGCTATCATGTCAATCAAGTGAAAAAAAGATTTTCGAGGAAAAACGTGTCGGAAGTTTTTCGTGGTTCGTGCACTCCGGTCTGTCAAAATATTCATAACTTCAGAAATTCTTCGAACTTCCACATAAAAATTTCACAGCATACTCTCGGATATATTTAGAATCCGAAAATGTGAAGAAAAAAATCGACTTTTTCAGGATATGCCCCCCGTAACTACAAACGTGCACCGCGTCGCTTTGCCAGCCTCTCCCCACTGCTCCCCTCTCTCTCCTCGCCGGTTTACCGTGATCTTGTACTTACGTATAAAGTCGGCGGGGTTGTAGTGCGGCAGTAACGTGAGTCCTATCGTCGCGAAAAACCTGCCGATATTCGCCGTCGAGCCGTAATACGCCACCTGGCCACGGCTCAGCAGTAGGAGCTTACTGAAACTGTGGAACATCCTGGAACTGGGTTGATGTACCGTCACCACGATGCTTTTACCCTCCTGCTCGGCATATTTCTTCAGTCGTGAAATCAACGCCTGTGCTGAATGCGAGTCCAGCCCGCTGGTAGGTTCCTGAGGAGCAACGACAGCAACGAGATTAATTTTATTCGCTTCTGTGCCAGGAACGCGGCTGACACGCTCCGCCAGAGTAAATCGATCTCGACGAGCCGTAATCTGTTGCCGCGTTAAAAAGAAATTCGCTTCGACCTCCTTCGCCTCGGTTAAAAATGCATAGAGAAAACTGTTCGGCGCGCATCGGATCGCGTCAGAAAAATGTAAGGCGTAAGCGAATCTAAATCGTCGCGAGTTGACGGATACAGCTGCGCGAACGAAATGATTCTCTTCTTTTTTTAATAGGTACAGGAATAATTGAAATCATTCGAGTCAACGGCTGCAATTTCTTTTTAACGCCGTAACCGTGCGACTTCGCGCTCCCTTGAGTACTTTTGTTACTTCGCTTCTTAAAACAAAGTTCATCGATTTCTCTTTCGGTGAAAGCCGAGGCTTTGAAGGAAAAATGAATCGACGTGACATTTAATTCTCATCGCGCGAAATCGTACATCGCGATGCACGCGTTAAGCAATAAAACTAATGCGAATAGGAAATCGTCGCTCATAGCCATCGTTTTAACGATTATAAACTATTTCGAAGTTTGCGTAACTTCCCCGATGGCAAAATCTCCGTTCGATTTCTGGTAGCGTGAAATTTTGTAAGAACCTCGAGGTGTAATTCCGACTGTAGCCGCGGAATACGCGATTCTTTAAATCTTGCGAAACTAATATTTCTCTAGACCTGGCTCGTCCCTTCGATTTGATTTGAAGTGGTATTTCATTTTAATCTCACGTAATATTGATTAATTTACTTCGACCCCTTTTGCGAGTCGTTAGAGCCATTCCATCGAATCGAAAATTACCACAATACCATTGAATGAAAAATTATTAACAGACCACGAATGTTAATGCAAAATGGGTGCTCGCTATATCGATCTCGAACTGATCTCGCGAGACGAATTCGCTAAGTGTGCGTTAAATGTGTAACGCATTCGCGCCGGTATTTGTCATTTAAAGGGAACCAACTCAGCCGTGTCTTTCCGCGGACTGTACTCATGAGTGACGTCAGAAGCGAGGGAAATAAGTGAAAATAAGCGTTTCGTAGACAGGAATTTCTGACGTCTCGGACGTTTCGGAGAAAAAGTCGAACGTCGTTCAAATCTCTGACTTCCGAAGAACGCACGGATTGCCAGATTTCCACCGAATAGAGTTCAGAATCAAGAGACAAGATCTTGTCTCAAGTCAAGTACAAGTACGCGGGAACTAGCCCCCGTACCTTTTCAGGAAGGAACGAACGGGGTTTTTCGAGATAGTCAAACTGCATTAAAAAATGAATTTAAAAAACATGTGCAATATTGGAATTTCCAATGCAATTGCGTTATTATACGGTAATCGATCTCTTAATTGGGGACGCCCGTGCGTTGCTTGGACTCTACATCTTTCGTTTGACACCCTTTACGTGACGAGAGATTTAAGTGATAGATTACGTGAGTTCTAAGATTGTTTTATTCCCCAAATTATTTCCGCTTATGAAATGTTTAATTTTCTCGCATCGGATGTTACGAATGGTACATTCCACGAAAGACAATATCAAATGGGGGAACAGGGTTGCTCGACCTTAAGCGAAATATGTACTTGCGTACATAAGGATTTAATTATTCTGTACATTAGTTCGTAACATAAAATGTACAAAACAAAAACCTCCATTTCTCAAATCCCCTCATAATAAAAAATAAAAACACTGCTCTATTCGACTCCGGCCCCTTCATCGATCTCCTATAAAAATCTGAATTTCCATAAACATCGGCGGGTTAATTATCGTTGCGTTCCGATAAAATCAATTACAATCGTATCGATTGGGACACCCTGTATATTTCGTACGCGGTTCGAAAGGATTTAATTATTCTGTATATTACCGCCCGATTGGACGGCAAAAAGATGCGAATGAAAAAAAGCTTACGTCAAGCAGCATTAGTGACGGATTCGTGAGCAGTTCGCAGGCGATACTCGTTCTCTTCTTTTCACCGCCGGAGAGCCCTCGTTTCGTGTAATCCCCGATAACTGTGCAAAGAAGATATCATTAAATTATACGTAAAAAAAATGACAAGCGTATTTTCGTATCTTAACGCTTTCGCGCATTCGTTGTCACTTTGCGCCGACTTGTTAATTTTAAATGTTAACGCGGCATTCATAGACGCATATTATTCGAGGTAAGAGATAAAATGCATTTTCAACGTCATAATTCGATAAGAAAATAAGGCACGGTTATAATCGGTGTCGATAACATAATAGAAAATCTATTTCCAAGAAAGTAGAGTACTATTGGGATTACGGTTAATGATCGGATATCCTATTTTCGTACAGTGTGTTTGTTTTAATCGAAAACGCATGACACGCCAAATTCTTATTATCTGCAGTTAATCGACACACACTGTACGCGCGTATAATATGTAATATTTTTATCTTCCCGCGAACCGTTGATCGCGAATCCATTGAAATATAGAGGAAATCAAATTTTGGTCGGCATTACACCGAAATATTTTGATTGCAAATCGTGTCCCCGAAACCGCGTATTGCCGAATCCGATACTCGTCTGATCTTTTCCTACAATAATAGTTTTATTACACTTCCGTCCTCTATATTTCGTTGATCTCATTTCTTTGGCATAAGCGGGAACGAATGCGTCGTAAAATAAAAATGGCAGGTGAGATACATAAATATGCATAAATTACGTTTCTTGATTTTCGTGTCCGTTTCGGAGTCGCGATACGAGATGACAATGTCGGCCTTGTCCCGATCGTCGCTTCTAACGCTTGACTGACATTATCCGACGAACGATGACGTGGTACGTCACAGCGTAACGCGTAAGTGCATACCATCGCTTCAAAAAGTTCCTGAACGCTATAAAGTTCGGTCTAGGGGTTGGGAAATTTGATATCCGTCTACCGATTTACGACGGTGTCGAGGTAACACAGACGGAAGACGGCGGAACGAAATACAACGAACGGACTGTATTTATCGATTAACGATTATTGTTCTAAAATATCGCAAGGGGGTATTAATCGCCAGTCATAAACCGATAGATGGGTAACAATATTTTTGCAATCGGCTTCCACGTCAAACTTCACTGGGTTTGCAAACCTTTTTGGAGCGATGGTAAGCTTCGAATATCGACAGTCTCGTAATCGTTCGGACGATTTGTATCGGTTATCAATTATTGTTCTAAAGTATCGCTAAAGAAGATTATTCGCGACGCGGCAGAAATAATAACAGCATTCTGGCTCGTAAACATCCGAATGCAGTTCTGCCGACCCGTGGTCCGGGTTTACGGCGAAAGGTAAATGAGTTACGATCGCGGAAATCGTCAATCAAAATCCCACATTAACTCGTAAATTATGCGGAGGTTTAGATCCGCGTAAATAAACAAATTACGCTAAATTTACGTAGAAACATCGCGAATTGAAACTTTGAGCGCGGCGTTACGCAATAGGTATTTCTGCGCTGTCGATTCGAATATAGGTTGCTCGATTATGGCAATTAATATATTATTAACGATACTGTGGCATCGATCCTTTCGCGCCGCCGCTTAATTTAGGTTCGATTATAGATCGTATTGTGCCTCGATTATATGCACATCTAAATTTTCGTTTCTCGCATCGTTTAATATTCGTAGAACTACTTTACGATAATTTGGATTTTTTGAATAACACTATATCGAGAGTTTTAAACGTGGATCGCAAACCTTTCTTTTTCTCAATTCTATATACTCACTTACGTTGTATAATTTATGCTAATGGACCTGTCAAGAGTGACAGCTAAATCTAACCAGACCGACGACCTTCGAACGCTTAAACTTCGCACGCGCTCAGAAATGATTCAAGTAACACTATTTTTTTTCTACTCCCGAGTCAGGTACTCGCGAGATACGTAAATTACCCTCGAAGTGATTTACTCGCGAATTATTTCACAGCTTCGTTCCCCGTGCGTTGATAACATAAAAACTAAATAATACCGAGAACAAAGATCAACCAGAAAAAATTAAAACTGTAGGAACTTTTAACGCGTTGATCGTCGCGTCACTCATATCTGGCCGACACTCGAGTTTCTGTACCGTAGTTGCGAAATTTTATTAATATTAACGTCAGATTTATTAACGCGTCACACCCAGGTCTGAGTGACGCGGCGAGCAACGTTTTAAAAATTCGCACTGTTTTAACGTTTTTTTAGTCCATTTTTATTTTTCGTATCATTCAATTTTTATCCTGAAGTAAACCATTAAAAAAAATTGTTTAGGTACGACTACAACGCGCTAAATAATGATCGACCCGACAAAGAGAAATAAAAATAAAACAATATTAAAAAATTATTATAACTTCCACGCTACGAAAAAAGTTGGAACCGAAAAATAAATTTTCAACGTCTCCCGTAAATTCGAAGAATTAAATTCGCAGTGTGCGTCATTCAAATTTTATTTTAACGTTCTAGCAGTAAAAATATTTTTTAGATTCGACTACAGTGCGCTAAATAATCATCGAACTGACGAAGAGAAATAAAGGAAAGAAAAAAGTTTCTTCTCCAAAGCGCATTGCCACGATTACGGAGTAGTTATACGAGTCGCTCGGCCATTACGCACGATCGGTCCTGCGCGGAAAGTAAGCCGCTAGGAAACGGGCTTGGCACGATCTATCGATCGTTCGACGGTGATCCATACTCACTGGTATCTTGGCAGGCGGCGAGGTCGAGGACCTCGATGATATGATCCACGCATTGCATCTTCTGGGAGTGCGAGAGCGTGTCCGGTAGCCTGAGCCTCGCCTGGTACTGAAATTGCAAGATCGTGATTTAATCGCCGAGAGAGACGCGTTCCGGATTAAAGGTTGTAATCTAGAATCGAGGCGTTTATTTTCAATACGCGTCGAACCCTTTTCCGGTTGCGCTCGATCGTCGCGTGTATCCCCAGAAACGATTGCTATTTATTTTTCTCCCTCCGTTGCGTCACTTCTTTCTACGTCTTTGTCTCGATGTTTGTTTTGTATCTCTTTTTTATGTTTCCGCATGGTTATTGGTTTCTGTATTTATTTCTATATCGACACCTCGTAATTCACGTTACGTTTAATCGATCTATGTCTGAGCAAGTGTTTTTAATATTTAAAAATGTTCCAAAACAGTCATTTGTTTGTTTATACACATTTCTATATTTTTCTAAAAGGAAAGTCTTAAGATTGATAATTTTCATGAGAATCTTTTTCGTAGAGTCGATCAGTATTATTCTCACGTTCTTAGAATACGATATGAAAAAAATTATTGTAAAGTCGACGCTGCAAACAAAAGTAGATTCGCAAAATTCCATTTCCAAGGATGTCCGTGATTTCGAAATTCTCGCGATTACGAAACTATGCGATTGCAGAAAATTCTCGAATCAACGGACGAATCGACGAACGTCGAGAACTACTAGCGAACGTTAATCGTGATTTACTCGAGGAGGAAAACGCAATTCGGATCGGCGCTGCGCGCCGCTCGCCTTTAGGTCCGCGGCCCCGTTCGCGCATTAAACAGTAATGTAAGCAAAAGCTACGCCGTGGATGCATTTCCGTTTCGTAACATCCAGGCCACTTTGTACTATTATTATCTGACACGTACCGGGGATGCACCTCGCTCGTAATCCGATCGTTAAATCAATTACGATAATATCCCGGTTGCGAAACCAATAGGACGTTTAAATTATCTCGATCCTTTACTACCGCTCGTAAGTCCACTTTCGGTTCGATCTATAGGGCGCGTCGTCTAACTCGGCTGTCTTAAATAACTTTTAAACCGCAAACAATCGCCAAAGAAATATTTGAATCGAATAAAACCAAGAGCGAATACAGGACACGCGTTTCTCGTTTATTGGCGTTTTTATCTCGACGTCGACTTCACTTTTAATCTCGTTAATCTACTATTCAAATTTTTATTTCTGCATTAACCCAGTATTGCATGGAGTCCTATTTAAGGGACGGTCATACGTATTTTTTTTCTTTGTCCATCTGACAATAAGTCAAACAGCAACGGAGAAACGACAAAATTGTAATTTTTTTTAATTCATGCATTAATGGGTTAACAAGATATAGGATTTTTAGTGGAAATTTATTACCGATAATAATATTAACGGAAATTTCGAATTTGCCTCTAGAGCCGTGCGCGGGTAAAAATCAATTTCGAACTGTGTAGACGCTTCGATAAACGACTATCGACGCGGTCGATGAACGTAATACGTGTCAACCAGGTTGATCGAGGATCAACCGTTGAACGTTACAATGGTTTTGAACCCGTTTTGAACCCTTGCGCTGGTTTCGTTGCAACGCGGTGAGTTACGAGCATTTGGGGCGCTCGTTGCGCATATTTGTACTGCCGCTAAGTCGTTAAAAAGTTTGGACACCCGAAACTTACCGCGGTCCGTTTTGGAACGGTGCATTGCCCGGATCTGACCAAATATGTTAAACTCGAAAATATACGGCGCGATGCGAGACACGCTGAGTTACGGGACATAATTCCGCCGTACTTTTACCGTAGCCAAAACAGCACAGTTTGGCAAACGCGCTCGTATTATTAACCCCCCGCGTTAAAGTCTGTGGTTTCGAAAAAAAAACGGAAAACACATAATTACTATGGTACGGTACGAACGCAAAATCATTTACGGAGAAACAACGGTTCGAAGCAGTTCGCGCGTTGTGTTAAAATTAATTTTGGCTGCCGTTTTTATATTCGGGAAGATTTTTAGATTCGTCGTTATCTTAGATCGAGCGTAATTTTTATTTATTCTTTTTTTAATACAATGGTGAGTTAACTGGTTTATTTAATTGATAACTATAATCTTTTACCGAATTTTCGAGAAAAAATATTAAAATTGCAATATCCACTTTTCTAACTTCTCATATTTTTTTTGTATAACCTATTATTATTATTAATATTTATTTTAATCGAATGTTTCGATCGATCTGAGCCAATATTAATCCACGGAAAGATTCTGTTATCCACGTTATCGTTACAAATACAAAAATGCGGAAGAGCCTTTCGAAATCTTTGAATTTGCAGGAAGGTCGATAGTTTCGAAGTATACCGAGCCACACCTTTACCGTACAGCGACTCAGGTAGGACCAATCGCGCACCATCGTTCGCATGCCATTCTGCACGTAGTGCATGGATTTTCCTCGACGGCGAAGACAAATTAACGTGTTCGTTGCAATTTTGCGACTAATCGATTCTCACCTTTTTTAATTCTCAAGATTTTAAGATTTTCCGTCCTCGCGGTGTCTACATTTTTAAGAATTCAAGATCTTCTCTCACAATAGCGTCCTAGGGATTTTCGATGGACTTCGCAAAAACAATGCACTGCATTGACAAATTTCAAACGACAAAACCAGTTCTGTATCACGTAATCTACGTTACTTGCATTTTAACGAAAAATTCCAAAAAATAAATACAACGCAGTTTACTAATTCGAGGCGGGCGATAACGAATGAAAAATAACACAAGACGAACGTTTCCATTGAATCGAATATCCGAAGTCTGGTCGACTCCAGGCGTGAAAATATTTCGTTGTCAATTAGATCCCCCGGCCCTCGTTGTCCGCAAAATTTCATCGATCAGCGATCCGGAGGTTAAACGCGAGTATCTCGTAGCGAAATCAAAAATACCAGACCGTTAACGACAAACGGCATTCCTCTCATCGATATCGTTGGCCCGAGTGCGATTTTATCAGCACACCCTGTATGACAATCGACACGGACGGACGTGCCGTTTCTCAGCGCTCATTCTCCTCGTGTCCGTTACACAAGAGGGTCCGTCCGTTATGCGGAGAGAGAAAGTGCCGCTGATGATATTTCGCTTCAGGTATACCGGTCATCTCCGTCGCGGATAGGTGTACAGCGAGAAACAGGACGGCGACCGTCGGAACGCGCGAGGATCATTGGCTTCGCAAATTCCGCGTCTCGATTCCGGAATCGCGTAGGGCAAAACGACGAGGCGATCGATAATTTTCGGTTAACTCTGCAACGGTAGTTTCGACCGTTTGTTAACCAGTTAGCTGTTCTTTATTGGTATACACGCGACAAAGAAATGGCACAGTTTTGTGTTACGACGATTATACTCGTCATGTAGAAAAGTAATTACCATTTGCTGTTTAAATAGAAATTTTAGTGAAAAGCAAAATATATTCGTAAATTTTGTGAAGATATTTTCAAAGAGGGAACACAGAAGTGGTTTCGGTATGTTTTTATTTGGTAGTTCGAGCCACGAATTATTAAAATAAATTTATTAAATACAATACTCTCGGCATCGCTTTACCTTTGCGATATAATTTAGGTGCACACCTTTCAAAGGAGGTCGCAACAGCTAACTGGTTAATTATAACTGTTTAAAACCTGGGTTTGTATAATTCTCTTGAATCATACAAATTTTAAGCACCATCGATTTATTGTGCGCAGGATAATGGCAATGGTATTAAAAGGTTTTCGTTGTTTGTTTCTAATCTGTAATTAATTTATCGTTTCGTTCACTCCCAGTTTGGCGCGATAAACGTGATAATTAACCGGCAAAGATATTTGCGTAACGCGCTGTACATAGTTATTAAAATCAATACGTGTATTTCTAAACCGATTCGTTCGACAACGACCAAGTTTAAATATACGCGCGACGAAAAGGAAAGTTCGCAGGGAAACGAAACGCGAGAGAGCTTTACGATTTGTAGGTATTTGGTCTACGTACGCGGAAGAAGAAAGTTCGACGAAGGAGAAAGACGGGAGAGTCGGCGTGAAAAGAATGAAAATCGAAAGTAGGGGAGAAAGAAAAGCATGAGAATCAAGGACAAGGAGCTGGGGAAAGAGACTGTCGCGAGGAGCGGGAAAGAAAACTGGGAGGGTGAGAATAACAGGGTACGTTGAATGGAAAGAGAAAGGCGAGTTACGAGAGACAGAAGAGGCAACGATGCGAAGAGAGAAACAGAAAAGAGGGGGCAAATAAGAAAGACCCTTTCACGGCGAAAAAAATTGAATTGTTCTTCGGGAACACGGTCCGAATTACGCTTCCATTTAATGGAATACGTATAAATTTATTTCCAGGAAGTCCTTTACGTGGAATCAAATCATGGATTTTTAAAAAAAACTTGAACGCTGAACATTAAACGCGTAGATCCGCGCGTTGGACATCAGGTAAGTTTCAGGCAAACGTACGGCATGGATGATACGCGAAAAATAAAACTACTTTTTCAACAGTCTCAAAATGAAATTTTTCGGCTCGCACTATTCCTTCTTCCCCTCGATGCAATCATACTTGCGTATTTAAAAAATTCTCACGATTATCTTATCTTATCTTTATTTTCCTCCGCGTTTTATTTTCGTACTATTACGTTGGTCATCCGTCGGAACGTCGCTTCGCTCGGCCGCGAAACTGACGCAATTGCCAGCGGTCGTTTCCTCCACGAGGTTCAATTACATTTATGTACTCTCGTTATGATATTTTGGCAATGTTTGGTCCGCGAATTGAGAACGCATTCCGCTGACCTTATCTCATCGTTACGTACGAATGAACGAGGCTCTCTAACGTCGTTTCAACGACGCCATCGGTAGGAGATTACGCGTCGCTTAACGCCCCCTAACCGGTCGCCGTAAAATATATCGAGCACGAAATCAAAAACAGTGGCCATTATTCCGCACGTTTCACGAAACATCGCGAAAACCGCTCTTTGATTATTCATCCGAGGCGGCTAATTGAACGCAATATAGACACGTTGGATTCAATTATAGGCACACCGACGGGGGATGACGGGAGTTCGTGTTCAATCTACGATGCACTTACGTCCTCGGGATGCATCGGCGCCGAGTTCGCATTGGCTTCCAGCCCGCATTCCTCGTGATTTTCGCGCGCGCGAGTATCCTTATAACTTTCGGGTGTCGCGCGTGCACGTGGTTCTTCATAAATATCGAAGCGAAAGGCGCACAATAAACTTGGCAAGCTTGCCCGCCGATTTTCGTGGAAAACAAGGAAACGATTCGCGTTTACTTCGCATCTCCTATTTCCCGGCGTACCGGTGACGCGTGTCTCGGGATAGTCGGTCCTCGCTGTCTGGCCATGTTCGTTCGTTTCTACTGGACGCGTAGGACGAATAAGTGGTACGAGGTCTCTATTCGTGCAGGGGTGTTCTATGTATATCGAGTACCACGAGGATAGCTCACTCGATCGATCGATCGCGGGATCGATGCGATTGTGGCCATTCGGCGCCGTTCGTGCGCGCATCCCCCGTTTTCGATTTTCGCCGTCCCCGTCTCGCGAAACGAAGGCATTGAGAGGCTAACCGTTCGAACGAGAACGAGGTGTGGATTTGTAGAAACCAACAAACCAATTTGGAATAGAAATAATACTTTTTACCAAACTCCGAATGTTTGTACAAAATGCATTATTTTCGCACTGACTGTTAACGGATTTTGTGGAACAAATTGCGATAAATATGTGGATGATTTAAAGACGTGACTCACCTCCAGAGTTTGGCGTAAGGTGAGACCGGGAAAGAAGATGTCCTGTTGTTGCACGTAACAGATTCTTCTGCGCAATCTCTTTGTCAACCTCTCGCGATTCAACCAAATTTCACCTCCGTCCAATCCTACTCGGCCGGATAGGCAGTTCAGCAACGTCGTTTTGCCGCAACCTTCGTGAAAAAATAACACAATTAGGCGAAATATCTTTAGCCGTAAGCCAATGACACATTTTTCGAAACAAAATACTATTAACGATTGCTCCTTAAGTAATGTCGCTTGGATTTTGGTAAAATTGTTTACACAACCCAAACTCAAGAATCTTACGATTATTAACTTCTTAATAAACGATGAACCTTCACGTTTTAATTATTAATTATCAATTGTTTACTCGTAGCCTTAGTATTTTAGTTACTAGTCGGTTAAAACTATTTTATTTTATCTATTCTGCTACAAATTAATATAAATTAGCAATCTGCGGATCAAAATTCCCATGGCTTAAAAAAATTCTTTTGATAAAACTGTCAAAAAAGGAAGGACGATTCATTACATCTAACGATGCTCTTTCAGCGTTACGAGTACGTCCGCGATTCGTCATTCGACTAGTTAGAAACTTATTTCGCGAATACAGAATTCAGAATAAGTTCACGGTAGAGGACAAATTGCGAGTGCAAAGGGTTAAGGAGCGTCGTATGGAAATAATAATAATGTGACGCATGACGTAAACGAGTACACCAAGTTGTCCAATAAAACCCGCCGAAACTCGATCGGCTCGCAAAACTTTAACGAGCAAAAATTTTTGTTTGCCGAGCGTAACTGCGCGGTCAATTAATTCCAGTGAACAGTTAAAAAAAAATTGGCATCGTTATTGAAACACGACGCGCAGAAACCGAGCGAGAGGGAGTACGTTTTACATTAATTACGTCAATTAGCGTTGCTGCAATTAATTCGCTGGGTCAATGCCATGCGCGGGGTGCCCCCATGACTGGCGCCATGACGTTTCAGGGGTTTTCGTTAATTTCATTTGGGTGATGCAATGTTTCTACAGAAAACATTGCGCGAAATGTCGGAGAAACTTTGTCTCTCGTCTCAAATGTATCAAAGAATTTTATTTTTCATCTCAAATCTGTTTAGAAATTTTATTTTTCATCTCAAATCCGTTTAGAAATTTTATTTTTCATCCCAAACGCATTAGTAGTTTACAGACAAAACTGGTTAATTACGATCCTGCCGGGGAGCGTTTTACCATTTTCTGTAAAAATTAATATCAATAATAATAATTGTTGGTGACACAACGATCAACGCGTTAATGCATTTAAGTTGAAAAATAGAATTTATCGTTGTCGGTCCACCTCGGATACCACAATCGCGTGTAATCAAGACTCGATCGTACCTGAAGGACCCATGACAGCCAGAAGCTCGCCCGGTTTGACGACACCCGAGACATCTCGAAGAAGCACGCGTTTCTCTCTCACAGCCTGCAATCCCCGGAAGATCAGCTGCACCGGGCGAGAATCGAGCGGACACACCAACTGCAGCGCTGAGCTTTCCACTCTGTAATCAATAAAAAAAAAAACAACGCTTTAGAACGATCGTTTCGATTGACATTGGTGTGTGATCGGAAACTGTCGCGAGTTTCGTATAAACCCAATTTCGATCAAATATCAATATTCTAAGAAAGGACGTAATTGGAAAAATTAGATTTTTGAAGTTTGAGAATCGAACGGCAACTGCGCGGGAGTATGTGCGTAACGATAAAATGATATTTCCTAATAGAAAAAATATCGTCTTTCTTATTTTTTAGGGGCTAATTTTGATTATGTGATCAGTTCGCGGTTTCATCTCAATACGTTGTATTTATATAGTTTTAATTACTTGATTTAAAAAAATGAAACCGGAAGTTCCCGACGTTCAATTTGTGATATCAATCTTTCAATAATTATGAGTGAAGAATAGAATATTTAGAAAGTTTTGTAAGTTACGCCATTTTTTATTTTCCTGTATCTCGTTTCTGAATTTTAGCGTAATTCTGCGAAGAGGATAGATTCTATACCAAGAATGACGCGAATTTCATGTAACGAGGCTGACGCTACTCGTTCGAACGCTCGATAAAGAATAGTCTTCGTAATAACAATGACATCTCGTCGAAGCTATTCCATGGCAACAATTGAGAATGGCACGCGTTGTCTCGAGAAACGCGGCGTGTCATAGACCCGCGGACCCACTTTCAGCCTCGTTTTGAATCAAATTTTGAAATAAAAATTGCAGTCGTATCTTTCTCATTTTTATTTCCCTATAAAAATCTCGAATCATTTGTTTCGTGTAATGTAAAGAAACTTCATTTCCCACAGTTTCTCTCAAATTTCATTCGTAATCAAACGCATTTAATGATTTCAAGATACAACTTTTTAAACACGGGTGTACCTTGAAGCGTTTTAGGTCGTTAAAAGTTTTCTGTAAAATTTACGACGCGTTTGTCAATCTCAAATAAAGAGATAAAATCCCTTCCATGCCGAGTGATAAGAGAAAAATAATTTGAACCGACGGGATGGAAAGAAAATTCACGCTGGCCGAAGTTGTCGTGGAAACGAAGGTAAGGAAATGGCATTCGATTGCGTCGCGCCGTGCGAGACGTCGCGTCGTGTCTATTAGATGTTTTGCGACACGATCATGGACGGGAAAACGGTTTCTACAAGGCCGCTCGAAAGCTGCAGGGGGAATAACCCGATGTCAATTAAGGCGCACGGAGAACATCTTCACTCGCGCGAAGCCATATAAGCGAAATCAATCTTGCGACTTTCCAATGGATTTCCAAAGAGAATAGAAACCCGGGTCGTAAGGGGGAAGTGAATCGAGAATTCGAAGGTACACACACAAATTTCCTTGGGGAGCCCCGATACGGTAGAATCGGGATTATCTAACGGGATTAGAATACGCGAAGCTACGATAATCGATTTCCGGATAATCGAACGATGGAGCGACAAAGATTGTTTTCTGGTCGAGTAATTAACGCTAGAACTGCCAAGTCATCTCTCGACTGGTTTCAAATTTACATTTAAATTTACCACTCTGAAATATAAAAACAGCGTACTTCTAAATAGTACAAAAATGTATATATTTTTTAATGACATACAAATTTAAAGAATACGGATAAAAAATTGTGTATATCTCGCACAACATTTTTTTGTAAATAACCAGTTCTTACGAATAATCTATTAGAAATAGGTGTACGTTAATTATTGGTAGTTCCAGTGTTAAATAAAAATGATTACACTCTACTTAGTCGTTTATGCAAATAATTTATTCTTCGCGCGAATTAATTGATATCGTCTAATCCATCGCTACGTAAACACGCGATTAATAATAAAGTATGAAAATTTAATCGGTTAACGTCGTCCTTCGCACGATCTCTCAATTTCTTTAAGCCGTCGAGTTGTTCATTCGTAATGTTCGATCACAATACTTTTACGCCGTATTTCATAGGTACGGAACGAACTCGTTGGAATGTTAGGTAAATACGTTATTATCTCTACGTTACATCGTAATAATACCACGTCTCGAGTTAATGCATCTGCTAACTGTCAGATAAATATGCGAAATACGATGCCCCGCGTGATAGCGCAAAAGCTGTCTCTACGTAATCCGAGTATTTCCTAGTAAATAGCGAGACACTATTATTCAGTACCTTAACGGTAGATGAAATTTCAATCGCGAGTAAGCTCGCTGTAAATAGTTTCATTGACCGTTCTACTAACAATATACTCAGCCTCGTTACCCCGGATGTTTTGTCCGACCATCAAGTGCGCTCGTTAGAAAATCTGATTGTGTCGTAATAAAACGAAACTTTACTCGAGCACTTTCTTCCGACGCGATTAGCCGGGCGAGGATGTAATGTGCGCTCGATTCGTCGATGAGCGTTGTTATTAACTTGTTAGCCGGTTTTGCCGAGTATACTTGTCACGAAGAAAAGTAGTTACCATGTGGTATTTAAATTAAAATTTGTATGAAAACTAAAATATTTGTATTAAAACTATTAAAATACTATTAAAATATTAAACTATTAAAATATTAAACTTTTAAAATATTAAATTATTAAAATATTAAACTATTAAAACATGTTCGTTTAATATAATATGCTCGTCACCGCGTCATCCTTGCGACACAATTTATGTTCTAACTTTTCGCAGAGGTCGAAACAGCTAGCCGGTTAACGTATCGACCGTAATGAATTAATTCTCATTTCGCGCCACGTCGATTTCTATCGCAATTTTTTTCGCGCATCGTTTTATTATCGCCCGTCGTCGGTAACGTTGTCGCCGACGACGAATGAATTCTCGTTTCGCGCCTCGTTATTCCATAATTTTAGATTTCACGATAACTCGATTACATCGACGCCGGGGGAAAATCGATATTCCTTAATAACTGCGATATAAACGCGAGCTTCGAGAGGAGTTTTAGGTTTCGACCTTGGACGATCGTGGGGGTAAATTACACCCCTCGCGACCGCACCCGGATCGATCGAACGCCTCTCGTGATCCATTTCTCGCGTGTAACCTGAGCACGTTACGCCGGTTAGGGCGAAACCGACGGCGAAGCTCCGTCGAATGAAAATCCGTCTCGTTCGTCGTCGAGCCACGTGACGGAGAGTGGTGGTACGTGGCCAATCATCCCTCGGTACGTAGTGAAATCGGAAAGGAACTAACTCGGCAGGGGGAGAGAGAGGGAGAGAGGGAGTTAGTTCGTTCGCGCCACGATACACAAAAAGCAAGGGTCGTTGGACAACGGAGTCAGATAATAAATTCTCAACATGGCAGTATCACGTCATCCCGGGTTCGTTGAACTTGCCGTTGCACGACAGATCTCAGAGGGTACGAAGGGAGAGCGGGGGAGAGAGCGAGGGAGAGGAAGATAGAGAGAGAGAGAGAGGGAGAGAGAGAGAGAGAGAGAGAGACGAGCGAGACGAGAGAGGAAAAGGAGGGACAACTTCGTTTCGTGATATTTATCGCCACGTTCTTCTCGCGAGTATCCTTGGCACCGACGCTCCAGTTGAACCATTATCTCCTTTAATGTAGGCCATCGACTACTCGAATTTGAATTACAGTCGAATATCGATAACTCCAGACTTTTTCGGTTGAAAGTATCTTGGGTACGGGGGGGGGGAGGAGGGGATTTCTTCGTTTCCCTCCAGGAAAGATTGACACGTCTCAGATAAACAGAGATTGGATTCGAATTATAAAGGGTCTCACGGAATTTTTCTACGGGCGAGAACACGGAGATTAAACGAGGGAAAATATATTGAATATTTCTTTTACTGTCTTTTCGCGTTCGCGGTTTTTATTATTTTATGTAGCACTGCTACACGTCGCGTTTAATTTTGGTTATCGCAATCAGGCGATGCGATTCAAGATTTAATTCGCGAATTTGTAGAGAACCGGGGTTTTTCCCGGGGGACAGAGTTTTTAATTTTTTTGAAAAAAAATCTTCGAGCTGTGGCTGAGTTTTCTCTTCTACGTACTAGCTTTATAACATGGTTTCTACAATGCGGTATCTTTGTAATTGAAAGTACAAATTAATTGTCTTGCGCGAAGATTCACTTCCAATTTCCAATTACCGATCTCCATTTTAGTTTGCACGGTATTGTTCAGCGTTTAAGAAAGTTTAACGAGATATTTCTTCCCGTTGCTGTTCCTCGTTTTTATTTTGTGGTAACCAGAAAATAGAATTGGTCTCGTTAATTTTGATAATCCTCGAAACGGATCGTTAATCAAATTTCAAACGGAAACTTGCCTGGGAATTTTTTCAATTTTACACGCCCAGTGTATTTTATACATAACCAATCATTACGATTGGTCTGGTAAAAAATTGGTATACGTTAATAGTTGATAGTTGCAGTGTTAAATAAAAATTATTAGGCTCTACTTAATTCATCCTTTAAGCTATCATTTTGCTTCTAGCGCGAATTAATAAAAATTCATGTAATCCATCGCTAAGCGACGCGTTATTAATAATAAAGTATGAAAATTTAAGATCGCATCATTCGCCCGTAAGAAGTTACGCGTAAACGCCGGCGCTCGAACGTAGCCCGGTTCCTTTTTTTGTTTTAAATCGTTTTCGTAATTCATTGGCTCAATGTCAGGTCGAGGTTTCGCGAGGTTAATTCCCTCTGAAGGAAGTTGCGGGGCCTACTGAATTGACCCTACTCAAGTTCATTGAACTTGCTTTGGGAAGGAAATGTGAGTGTAAAGTGTCGAGAAGAATTCAACCGTTTATGCAAAGCAGCGAGATTGTCATGGGATCGTTATTTAGAGATTTTAGGATTACTTGAACGCCAGCTTTTTTGAAAACCGCGGAGCGTTCTAAAATAATTCATTCCATCTCAATTTGCTTAATTTTCAGGATTGTAATTTTTCGAATAGATAATAATGTAGGTTGTAGTTATTAATCCCGCTTCGCTCCGTAAAGCGGTTCAAAACGTTTTTATTTTCAAACGTATTGTCTATTTCGCGTCGGTTAAAATTAAACGCATAAAATCGTAAACAGTTATGAGATCGATACTCGCGATGAAAGGTTTCTAAATATTAACTGCGTGTCCTCGCATTTCCAAGAAAAGCAGACTCAAGAATATTATTTGCCGGATGTGAATCATTGAAAAGGACATAACCAATATGTTCAAATATACGCAAGAATTTCTATAGAATCATTTATACAAAGCAATTAGGTATGCCAAATAATAATAATAATAATAATAATAATAATAATAATAATAATAATAATAATAATGGTAATAATAATAATAATAATAATAATAATAATAATAATAATAATAATAATAATAATAATAATAATAATAATAATAATAATAATAATAATAATAATAATAATAATAATAATAATAATAATAATAATAATAATAATAATAATAATAATAATAATAATAATAATTACCTAAAAGCGAAGTGAAATTTTGTTCCTATAAAACCAAGGGATCTTTTATTCTTCCCTAGAATATACAATTTCGTAAAACCATCGGTACAAAACAATCACTCCGTTTATCGCAAAAAGCATTCCTGCCAAACTGCCCGCGCATCGTAGTGCATTTCCAATTATTTCATTCGTAATTAATATCGAGAAGAATAAAGATCAAGAACGTTCCGCTTAACTGTCTCTAATTGCGCCGAAAGAAATCGACCGAGAAGAAAGTCGAGTGACTCGACATCGAGCGACAATGTTTCGCGGGTATAAATCAGATCGGAGAAAGTTACAACCCCAATTAACCTCGGTGATACGGGATGACTCGTTCGCAGGGTTCGTTGAACCGATCTCCAAGAAACGAGCGAACGACACGATCCAGCCGTTTTGGTCGGTTCACCTGATAAGAAGCTGCCAGCTGAACAAACATAGACGAGCGAGCGGCCACCGTTTTCCGACGATCCGAATTTAGATCGGATCTAAGCGGCTAGGCCAATAATATGGAGATAAGAGAAATTGCTCGCGATCGATGGGAAAATGACGAGACGAGTCATATAGAAACTTAATAGGCCACGCCGGAGAAAGAAATTATAACGCAACGCTCGACGGAATTGTGTAATCATCGAGAAAACCCGCGGAATTTCTGAGGAAACTATTTTTTATAAAAAAGAAATCGGATATATCGTTCGTGATATAATTTTATGTTTACGGAAGAGATACGAGGATAACGAGTACAATGTAATTTTGTGTTCTCAGGAGGAGAAACGAGGATAATGAGTATAACGTAATTTAACGTTCTCGGAAGAGAAATTAGAGTAATCGGAATAATATGATTTCAAGGTCTCAAGAGAGAAATTAGAGTAATAAGTATAACGTAATTTTATATTCGTCGAACTGTAAATGAGAATAAAATTGTGTTATAATTATTACGCTTGCTTTGAGAATATTTCATTTTAAAGTTACGATAAAAATCCGACCGATCGCCAGGTCAGCTGTTTCTTTTAGAAAGAAATTTTCGAAGATCAGAGTCGATGCGTAAATCACGCGTGATTTATATTTATCCTGGTTTTCCTCCGTGCTATAATTTATTACGTCTATTTTACGAATCTTACGTAAAAATATAAACGATCGAAGTCACGCGAGGCGAGAAAAGTCTAAGATCATTAATTTCTCGATTATTATAAAAACATTGCACGCCTTTACAAATGATACTAAAAAAAAGTGGATCGACGATCGTTTATTTAATCTCGTGTGAATCGAGAACGGAAAAGAGCAAGGAAAAAAATGACACTCCAGTTCCGGAGGTCGAAAGTATCGCGAGAACAGAGAATTCTCGAGTGCACGGTATGAAAATAAAAATACTGGAGAGAATTCGCATCTTTTACCACGAAGCATAGTTTCAGCGCTAGGTCGTGCGTAGAGAATCGCATAAATCGAGCTATCGAGTACATTTCGATTTTTTCGCCTACCTGGAAAACGTCTAAAGGCTGTGCAAGCTATCGTTGCGAGTATCTTTTGCTGGAAAGTGGGACGGCAGTACGTTCAGCTCTTCTCACGGCGTTTTATCACTTTGCTATCGCGCGTAGCTCGCAATAAGCACCGTATAGTAGAAAGTACGAGCATTTAGTGGTTGTATTTTAGCTTTCACGATCAGATAATACGACTGTTGGTGCATGTACAGGGTGTGTCCGAACGAGAGGACACTGACTCGCTATCCGACAGGAAATTCAATTTGAAGTAAAAAAAATACAGCTCCTCCGTGCTGATCTAACCCACCGAATGGCTCCTCCGAGAATAACGATGTAATGAACAACGGGGGTTGTTCGGAATGGACCTTCAAGAGTTTTTAACTAACAGGAGTCTCAAAGTTTATTTGGTAATACTCTAGAATTTCGATTTTTGCGAAACTCTGACAATGGGAGTTTCAGATTTAGACGATATATGATTTCTGAAGACTGGAATTTTGAATGTTGTACGCGGCAATAAGGGTAGGTACGGGAGGGAGTGGTGAAAAAAATTGGGGATTCAGAGTAATTCGGTAGCATACAAAATATTTGCTGTTCCAACTTATGACTAATTTCGAATTAAAGAAATACGGGAGCGGGATCGGTACATTACACAAATATTCTTCTAATCTTCGCCGCGGTTACTTCTAGGTAAACCTAACGGAACGTTATTGTAGGTGAAATTAATAAGACGGAGTAACGACGATAAAAACAGACGACGTTTACTCTTGCGACGATGGCGGTGCTTCTGTCGCGCGTAAAATTTCAGCGACATGATAATCGGATCGATCGAGATAAAACAAACGCGATCGAGATTAAGCCGGAATATCGAAATTACACGCGCGTGTATGCAGTGGCGCTTTAGCGCGTACGGCGCGGTAAGAAAATCATGATAACCTCGTTTCGGGTGTGCCAAATGAAACGGGTTTCCCGCCGGCAGGTTTTCGAAGTACGAGCTTCAATAATGTTTCTATGATCTAAGAAATTTCTCTGATGCAATGTTCCGGTGGCGAGGTGAGAATTTGGAAATTTTCCCAGGATTGGCCCAGGATGGAAGAACGATATAAATTTTCAACGTAATTTAATAACGATCTATAATAATAATAATTGTAAGGAACATAACGAAAAATATACGCAATAATACAATTATCGTCGATGATCGCCACGTTAAACCAAGTAAACAGAACTTCAAAAAAGGGCCACGGATCGAATGAAATTCAATTCGCGAAATATATTATTATCCCATTCCGCGAATCCGATTTGCGTCGGCAAGATAGAAAAGAAAACGTACGAGTACACTCTGTAACTGGTACGTATCGAAAACGATACGTTAGGCACGAAGGGGTTCAATTATGCCCAACACCGGTTGCACTTCGATCCGGGATCTTTCTCGCTCGTGGTTTCACAACGATGCCCGACCGATCGAGATGCGGTGCGGTGCGGTGGGGTGCAGTGCGGTGCGGTGCGGTTCGGTGCGACGCGGTGTGGCGTGGCGTGGCGCGGTGCAACGTACGGGGAGGACGACATAGCGCAACGACGCCGACGACGCGGTTGTGTACGTGCACCAGCGCGGAGGAGAGTAAACGCAATAACTGTATCTCTGGTCCAGGGGGTCACTGTTCCACGACTACGAGTCCGCTCGACTCTTCTCGAGTTCTTGTTGCCACTATACACGGTGTTCTCGTGGAAATCGATCCGATTCTCTTCCCGAGAAACGAAGCCAACGAGAGTTTACGACTTATTTTTACTTCGATCGCGTTCGTTGGGATTGTACTTTGCCTGTTTCTTTTCTCTTGGATCTCTTTTCGCGTAATTGGAGACCGTCGAGCCGACCGGTTAGGATCGGCGGTAGTTTTGGAATTAATTTACCAAGGATGTAATTTTAATCGTGGTGGAGCGTAAGGATAGTTTGAAACGAGTATTGCGTCGAGAGGATACCGATTGAAGTAGGTACATACGTAATACGAGATTGAATAATTTACAAGAAACAGTTTTGAAAGAATGTTTTTGATTATGTTTCGTACACGGATATGAATAATTACCAGCTTGAATAAATATGAATTTATCCGCGGAATTGCAACTTATTGAACTGGATTGTGGAGGGATTGGAAATTGAATTGAATTATTTCAAAGATGACCACCAACAAAAGTGGCTCCATCGAATTTTTTAAAAATAATGGATGAATTTTTCCAATTAGTTTGTAATTAATTGCCAGATAGGAAAATTTGAAAACGAATGAAACTTCTCGATCCTGTCTAACGAGGTTTCTTGAATTTTCGAAACGATTTTATCTCTCGTTCGACCAGTATACACTTACTAGACAAGAAAATCCGAATAAATAATAGAAGGAACAGGTTTGCAATGGGTTGGTAACTCTCGGATTAAAAATTTGTCGTTACGGGTCGCTTCGCCTAATCCGCGTACGCCCAACCTAACCGTTCGAGTTTTCGATTAATTTCGGTTTGCCCTAGTTCCGTCACCCTCCCTTCTCGAAAAGTGAAAACAATTGGAAGTCCGCTTGTCCCTACGCTCGCCGTTTCCCTTTCACTTCTTACCACGAGACCCATATTATCCCCTGGGAAGCGCACCCTTTCCCTTTCGCTTTCCCGTTGTTTTCCAGCAGACTGAACAAATACATGGAAAAGGGATTCCAGGAGCGCTGGAACCCCTGTCATTGCAAAACGTTTTTCCGCGCCGGAATCCTCCCGATACGTTTTCATGGGAGGCTGTTGTAAATTCTCGACATTTTTTCACTCCCGAGAATTCTCGACTCCTACGAAATCTTGCATTTATAAAACTAAACGTTTTTTCGCACACACTGGAGGATCCCACTAATTGTCGGGAATGACAAAGGTAAAAAAAGTCATAGTGAATAAACTACATTGAAATTGAAAGCATTTAACCACGTAGAACGTGTCTCGTATTTCGTTTTACGAAAGATTCGTGAAATGGATATAATGGAACTTTTATATCACGGAACAAAGTTTCGTAGTAATTCATCGAGGCTCGCGATTCCCAACGGATGTTCGATAAAATTTGCGAAACGTACTAACGCAAAGCCAACGAATTTATTGCTTTCGATAAACCTCGTACGGCTTATTGAAATTTTGTCGCATATTTTACCCGCCGCGGATCAACGTTTCGGTTTAATTAATTTATGGACGTCGCGTTTCTTCGGCGGTATAAAATACGCCAGGTTTCATGAGAAAGATTGGATTTTTCAACAAACGAAACGGAAGATAAAAGAAAGTCAACCACTAACCACGTGACCTCTGGACCACCGACCACTCGTCGTTTCCAGTATCTATTTATTAATTCGCTCTACGGTTTCTTCCACTTCTATTTTTATTTGCAAGACAATCTTCCAATTGGTTTTAGGACTCGCATGTTTTAAATTCACCTCTCATCGCAAGTTTTACATTTCTTTCACGATTATTTCTATCTGTAGTTTTCGCGTTGGTCCTTGATCACGTTACGAAGCGCACGCTTCTTCCTAACGTGACGAGAACTTGGGAACAACGTTTTATTCACACCTTTTTAACTCGCGAAAAGCGTGAAAATCGATTTACTTCAGTGGAATTGATCCGCCCATATTTGCGAGCGCGTAAACATAAACCTTTTCCCTTTTGCTTCTCTCTCGCCGACGCTCGTTTTCTAACCCCTAAAGGTAACGTTCCCTTTTTTTCTTTCACTTGCCCACGCTTTGGCTGGAATAATGACCCAATAACACAGCTGACCGGGATTTACGTTTACAGCCCCTGGACTGGAGCCTGCAACCCGTGAAACGAGTTGTCACGAATAATGAGAATCGCATAATGCGAACATTATTGAGAAAAATGGAAAAGAAACCCATCGGATATTATACGACAGACGTATAACTAAAAATTCACGAAGACGAGTATTTCTTCGAATCATCGTGTTACAATAAATTATACGATACTCAAAACATCAGAAGTTTCAGGAAAAATAACTATTCCCTCCCACGGACATTCACAATTTTTCGTTGTACGATTAAAATAAATTTCTAGAGTTAACAAAAACGTGAAAATTAAATCATTCGTAAAATCAATAAAACAGAAAAGTGCGAATGAAAATACGAAAGGCGCGGTATCATTGGGCGATTAAAATCCTAAACGAACATCCGTCACACTATTACAACTGAAGTCATCACGTTTCCTCGGAGGGAGGGAAAAGAAAGAAAAACAAAGGTGACGAAGGAATTCATTATCGTTCCCTGCAAAACTATTACGGGGTATTCGCTGGAGCGTGGCGAGATAATTTCTATTGCGCCAGGAGTAGTGCGTCACTTTGAACGGACACCTGATTTGTCCATGAGGAACGGCCGTTACGAGCGGTGCCTTTTAACCCACCGGGAAATTCGATTTTTACATAAACACGTGGGTTCCACGAGACGTGGGCGGTTTCGAGTAGGCAGCGCTTACGGTGTTCGATGATGCGTCATCGTTTCCTACGTTGGATATTTAATCCGCTTTAGAACGAAACCGATCTACGCGATATCGCGGCGTACCGTTGCGAACGGTGACAACATTATCGCGAATATTATAAATCGCTTGTCATCGTGGTCCAGTGGTTACGGTTATAACCTTAGAACAGTTGGGCCGCAAATACGCCACAGAGGTGCCGTGCAATTTTGACTTGTTCATATGTAAAAAGCCAAATACATTCGTTGCTAACTCTAAAAAGCAACAAATAATAAATAAAAGGGGTGCCGTGAATATTATTTAACGATTTCAGTGTGCCGATAAATAAAAAAGCTCGAGAACCATTGCGTTAGAGTGTTGTGACAGGAAATTAAAAATATTTTCGTAAATTGGATGCCCGATTGAATGGTAGCGGTAAACGGAGAACCATGTACATAGATGAATGATATGATGCGTAATTGTAATTGTCGAAGGGTACGAGTATCGGTTCTCGCATTTAATATTTTGATTAAAAACATAAAAACATTACTTTTAAATTGGAAGCCATTTATAACTGCATTCAATATCAATTTTTCAATGAGAATTGTTTTTATACAATTCATTAAATTTGTTGTAATACAATTAATCGGGTTTTATTCAAATTTATATTCGTGCAGTTTGTTAAATTCGAGTAAACAAAACAAAATTAAATTCAATCTACCGTGGGACGTAGAGTTTTAACCAACACATTTTTGAAAATCTATTGTTTTTGACAGCGATCGTTTGCGTTTCTGGTAATTACATTATACGAAAGTACGGGCATACACGTCATATTTGTAAAGCGTCGAGCATAATTTAATTCCACGAAACGAATACGATATCCAACGAGAGCGCGAAACGAACAATCATCGCGATGAGTTTGCATTCGAACAGACAGCAAAGTACAGAAAATTTATGGAGGCATATAAACGCAGAAATAAGAATGTCGCAATAATAGCGACGTTCAACGGCTCGCTGATAGCGGCACGTTATCGCGCCCTAAAGAAAAGCGCGTCAAACAAAAGCAGCCTGACAAGTATTCTTAGCCACGAGAAAAAAGAAGTCTACACTCATGCCTTCCGACAACGAGTGTCATTGCAAATAAATTGCAAGGAAGAATGCGAGGGACACTTTTTTTTCTCCCCGTCTTCGGTTTCCCTCTCTCGAGATTGTAAATTAAGCAACAATACCGCGCGTTCTTTTGTTAAAGCCAGAGCGGAGGAACAATTTTTCTTCCATGCGTAAATGGTACCCTGGCTTTTATTTCATTTGAATCTACGTTTACAAATCTAATATATTTCAATTTATCCTTGCACCGATTATGGGCAATAGTCACTTTTACGAAGGAACGAAGTCTCTCGTGTGATTTACTTCGACTAGGAACGAATCAAAATTTGATCTTCGATCGATTATTGAAATCGGTAACTTTTAAGAAGAAGTAAAAGCTTCTCGCGTCCCGTTGAGCTTCTCGGGAGCCGCGTCGCACGTTCGAAGGCTTAATCGAGGATCCCCTGTAAATTTCGAAAGAGACAGGAGGAGTCGGCGTCCCCCCGTAAGAGTAATACCGAGTGCGCGACCATTAGAAGCCAATCGAAGATCTGAAAGCTCGTCGAGAAGGGCGAGAAAGAAGGGCGGAAGAGGAGAACTCGAGAGATCCTCCGGAGCGCGAACGAGAGGGAGGACGGACGAGGGATCGAGGGGAGCGAACGAGTCTCGGGAGGGTCGTCGAAGAGAGGGAGAGAAAAAAGGAAGAGGATGAGAGTGGAGGAACAAGACCGAGAGAGTGAGACGGACCGTTAGAGAGGGGCAGGGAGAAAGAGGGAAAGAGAGAGAATTGCCAAGAATATCCAAGGGCCGATGACCCGTGACACAGTCGTATATATACTTAATATCATCACTCAACGTCCGACTTGTATACACGCGTATGGTCGCACCGCAACGCCTTGAGTGTGCTACCGAACACGAGAATCGTTCCTTTTTTTTTTTTTAATTTCTAATTTTGATTGTCGGTCTCTGTCAAATTCGCGTTTCGATTTACCGGGAATATCATGCGATAAATTTATTCCATAATTACTTTCAATTTGAATCCCTCGAACTTTTTTTTGTCTCGAGAGGCTTACGATTTTCTTTTCGGAGAATATTTTTGAGAGATATCGAATAAACGAAAGAATTGTTGCGAAAAGAAACTCGACGTTTGATCGCGGAAACGAAGAGACAGTGGAAATTGCGTAACGCGCTTTATTGTGAGCCGCCACTGATATTTCTGACGTTTTCTTGGCAAATGATTTAAAGTCCGAGGTCCTCGGTGTTTTGCCAGTTGTCCCGGAAATCACCTTGCTTTTCGGAGAATTTATAGAATTCCCTTGCCTTGAATTTATCCCGAATTTGGTATTACTCGAGAGAGCTCTATTCCTGCGAGAATCAATCGCTTTTAATTACCACCCCCGAGATTCCCGGGAATAAAAAAAATTATCGTATATCAAATTTCTCGTAAGAATTTCGTAACGCGCAAAATAAATAAAATTAACAGAAATCAAGGAGCATCGTCACCTGCGAGGGTTAACGACGAATCCTTAAAATCTACGCCCATCAAAAAAGAACCTCGCGATGCCGCGTTTCTTTTTTAATTATTTCAACGCATAGCGAGTCGCTTTCGAATCGAAAACCGACGATCCGCCGAGTAGCGAGAGGAAAAAAAAAGTCAACGATACATTCGCGTCCCACGGATGACGTCGCGTCTACGGTTTCAATCTCGATCCAAGAAAATCTTCGACAAACAGAGACACCCTCCACGCTTTCCGGCGAATAAAAAGCTTATAAAGTCTCCGAGAGGATTCCTCTTTCTTTTTTTGTTCGAATCAAAGATAGAGGAAAGCGAAACAATGCGGGAATAAAGTGTCGTCGTCGTGGGAGTATATCTGTCCTCGTGGGATGACCTCGGTGCCCAAGGTCATCTTTCGTCGGCAAACGGGCGACCGCGCGAAGAATTTCATTCGGCCGAGACGCTGGGTTTATAGTAGCAAGTTGTAAAGCTACGGAAAGCAATTTGATTTGATGGTCCACGCGCTAATTACTTAACGCCGCGGTCTTGTTAACACGTTTGGCCCCGGTTGTCCACCGGTGGGACATGTTTTAACCATTTCGCCAGCCAGCTTGTTCACCGGTGGACACGGGGTTGCGCGCCTCAAGACCCCACGTTCGCCAGCCACAGCTTAAGTGAAATTGAAGTACAGTAAACGATTCTCCGGTGCCCCGAGGAAATATTAAACATAGTCAGCAAGGCTGGTTTGTCATACAACTAATTTGAATCAAGTTTTTGTAAAACATGCGCAGAAAGATGTTGCATATTATACTGCCGGGCCTGAACGTGTTAATTGCAACGCGAAGCGCAGGGGTGAGTCACTTAACTCGGATCGCTCGTATTAACTTGTTTCCGAGAGACTTTTTGGCCGAAAAACCTTTAGCTTGCAACTCGTTTCGCTTTAAAGGCGCTCCGATCATCGCGCAGTTCCTTTAGAACGAAAACAACTTTTCCTTTAACGAACTGCGTGAAAACTGTTGAGAAAAAGAGGTTGATATGGGTGAGCAACTCCGGGTGACTCACGCTCGTACGCATATTCGCGCGTCCCTCGCGAGCACGTACATTTCTTTTTCTTCGATGAGAATCCGCTTCGGACGATCGGCAGAAGAGAAATGGGACTTGGGAAACGATCGAGGGATCACGTTTGGAGAATAATTGTTTCACCTTGCGATTGGAATCGTAACGCGTGTCTTCGTTAAAGAGCAAGTATTTCGATACGAATATTGCTCGTAATATTTGAAATTTGATGACTGATAAACATGTTCCATCGTGTCAAACATTTGTTAATTCGATGGAAATTAATTAATTTTCACTTTAAAAACCTGATCGAAAATCGAATAATCGATTATTGCCACGAATGTCTAATATCACGCGTTGCGTTTACGCTCAACGTATTTTTTAAATTACCGTTAATAACGTAAATGATTAAATAACCAGTAATAATAATATTACACAATAATAATACTAAGGTTAATATCAATATTATTATGATAATATTAATAT
This sequence comes from Pemphredon lugubris, assembly GCA_933228935.1. Taxonomy (NCBI): domain Eukaryota; kingdom Metazoa; phylum Arthropoda; class Insecta; order Hymenoptera; family Crabronidae; genus Pemphredon; species Pemphredon lugubris. The sequence goes on along the minus strand of OW121819.1, from coordinate 38,214,119 downwards.
TGATATTAACCTTAGTATTATTATTGTGTAATATTATTATTACTATTATTATTAATATCAATATTATTATGATAATATTAATATTGATATTACAATTGTTTCCGAAATGCAGTCCCAAATTCCTGTAATTTACAAATGAAAATTTAAAACCACTAAAAACGAGTGGATCGGCAGTTCCAGGGTTAAATAAGCATTCCTCGGAAGAAAATACGCATCGTAAGATTCACGACACCTAAATTAAATTCCGTGCTCTTTTATAAACAAAAGAAAGAATTCAACCCTCGAGTCGTTAGAACGGATCGCCGAAAGGTTCGTCCGACGATGAAACTGACAAACGGCAAAAATGATTAGCGAGCATCAGTTATCCGTGGCAACGGGTAGACGCGTTCCGGTTGGCTATTAAAATCGCCGCGCGTTTGTAGCTTCATCATCGTCATCGTGATGTATATCGCGTTCGCGAAGAAACGCGCAACGGCTAGGACGAAAACTGGCCTACGAACTGATTTACGCGTACGAGTACCTATAACATAATGCTACGGAGCTAGCTCGAGGTTCTGCGAGACAAGAGTCTTATTGTTAATCGTGAAAATATTTATTGCGGTGCTTGTGAAAGAGAAATTTCTTCTGGATGAAAGTCATAAATAATTCGGCATACCAAGACAGGTGTACACATAAGTAATTTAAGACCACATAATATACTGTAGAGTAGACTGCCGTGTAACACGGTTAATAAGTTACGCGTCGTACGAATTCGCGGTACAGGAAATCGTGTCGTACGAGAAATTGTTGCGCGTACGCGTGCAACGTAAACTGCACTACGGTCCATGTGTATTTTTCCCGTCAATCAATACCGCCTTTATTCGAATTTTTTGTTCCTAAAATTGATGTGGTTTTGATTACTTAAATGGCGTGTATAGTTACTCTACTAACGTTAAACTATTTTCATAATATTTTCTTGTTTTAAGAAAATTAATTTAAGCAAATATTAAAAATAGCAGACTGTGTACTGAAAGTCAAGCTATCAAAGCTTCTCCGGGATCAGCTGGATCGTCAAGCAAACAAATTCTGTCCTAAGTCCACGACACATGCCTGGAACATCGTAGAAGAAGAATGAGTAAAATCTTCAACGATAGTCTCGAGAAGTTAATAGAAAGAATGTCGAGAATGTGCCGGGCGATGCATGTACAATAGTCGAGGGAAAATTTTTTATCTTTCACATAACTGTTTTTGCATTTTTCTGTCTGGTCTTTAAAATACAGAACATTTTAATATTCTAATTACACGAATTTCATTGACAGTTTGAATGATATCACCTCTTACATCCACTTTTTATAAGTGACTAATGAGCAAACCAGGTAGCATCTGTGCTTTATTATTCGACGCGTCATACGAGGAATAGCGTTATACGGGCTTCTACTATACAAAATTTATACTACATTGTATAGTTTGCATATCGTAACACCACGAACTTCCGCAGTCTACCTATACCAATCGCGGACGAGAAATGCCTGATACACGTTACTATCTTATCGACGTCATCGCTCTCCTGTTCCTCGGAACAGTGCGAGTTTGCGAAGCGAAATCGAGCGTGCAAAAAAAAAAGTACCGTGCGCGTCTCGATACATCGTATTCGGCGGACGGGCGATTTTTTTTGCGTCAGCCCGGTTCGATCCGCAATACGCGATCGCGCTAGCGTACCTATAGTCGAACGACGGGATCGTTAAAAAAAAATCGCTTCCGCGTCGCCGATAGGATTGTATTTACGCCTCCTTTTTTTTTCATTGAGCCGCGTTCCGTCTACCCACTCGTTTAATCCTCCGCCACGCCCCTGCGATCCTTTTGCCAGTTTGGTACGCTTTTCTATGCGGTGATCGTAAAGTCTCGTTCACACCGAAGGAACGCGGGCTGTTCTGCCCATTGTTGGAACGGGAAACTCTCCAATCATGGGGAGAATAGGTCCTGTTGATTGGCCCCCGGTAAAACTATTCCGACAAAGTTGCATTAAATGTGTTACGTATTGTACTTGGCCCGGGATAAGAACTTGTTCCCCGATGAAAGTTGCATCGAATATGTTATCATCCGATGAGGCATGAAAAGCTGGGAGCGAAACGTTAGGGTGCATACTAATTGTACGATGCAACGGCGGTAATTTGTGTCTTCCTCTGATTTTCTTGATTTTTTTTACGACAACCAGATAACAGCGCCAAATGATTACATCATAGTATTACATGAAGCGTAAAGCCAAAAGCATGACTACAGTCTAGATACCCCCGTTAATCCCCGGCACCGTGAATTTTCTTTCTTTTTAATCCTCCCTGCTTTCATCGATTCAAAAAACGAGAGCGAAACCAAAAGGAGTAACGATCTCTCGGTACGCGACTTCAAAGTTACGTGGCGTCACGAAGGTTTAACCCGCCCCGCTCGCGAAACTCGTATAGCTAAATATCGTAAACACCGTCCGGCAACAAATATACTGTACACGCGTACCGGCTTAGTTGTTCAACGGATACCAGGGTTTAACGGACGACCCATTCCTCCCCTAATTAGCCCGTTAAATCGCGTGTTTATTATAGCTCCGCCAATATATCGAGCAGCTCGCGCTATACGTAATTACATGTACAAGAAAGCTCTAAAGATAGGAACATTATCTGCCGCGTTTACTACGATACAATTCCTCTGACGATCCACCAATCGCGCTCGTTACTTCCAGCACTCGGATTTCAACAAACAAAGGACTCCCGTGGAGGGGTGTAAAAAAAAGGAAGCAATCGAAACTGCCCCGATAATATTGGACGTGCGCTCGCATTACCCGTGATACGCATAGACGGGGGGGAGGGGGGGGGACTGGTGTGCGGCACGTATGCCAATACCACACTCGGTTGTTTTCCAACGTGCCGTTGACCTCGTCCCGTTGTACATACTCCCGTATGTCTCTGTATTTACAGAGTACGCGACACATACGCGTCTACGGGGTGGGCCGAAATACGCGCGTTGGCACGATCGTGGGGCACGTTGCGCGATAAATTTCTGCGTGAGATAACGCGCGAAAAATATTGCGCGAAGCGCGGGGAGGAATATTTCAAATGAACTTTTTTGTTAGACTAAAGAGATTTTTTGAGATGATCGCGTAAGACCATCGGCGGTGACAAAATTCAGCGCTCGACGGATAAACGTTCTTCGTCGGCGATATGGGTCCTAGGATCATTCAAAAATTTGTGACGAATGATTCGGTACGTAGATGGTTTTCGACGCTCCGTCTCGATATTTTGGAAAGCCTCGAGAGTAAATTTGATGTAGAATATTTAAAGCAAGGTAGACTCGATTAATTGAACGGTGCGTGAGACTTCGCTTCTAGTTCGGGAATGATTTGATTGTTTTTTTAAATGAGTCGAGCGTGAAGTTCGAGAGACGTAGTTTTGTTATTTTGTGGTCAGTCGTGAATTTAAAGGGTGAAATCGTGACGACGCGATGGACATTGTGGTTTTGCAGATAACGAGATTCCGGCTGTTAAATTTAGTGAAACCAATTGAAAATCGCTATGTTTGCGAAAGAAATAAATTTCCTCGTATTTTAGCACGTATTCGATTTTATTTCCACGAACCACTCATCAATTGCAAAACTGGTGAAGTTTATCCAAATGGGACCTATTATCTTTATAATTGCAGCGATTAAAATAACTTTGCAATTAGAATTAGCTACTAATAAGTACAACTAATTTGAATTAGCCGGAATTCATTAAAATTAATTACAATCGATTAGAATTGCTATTTGCAATTGGGAACAAGAAAAATATAGCGTTTCTCGTATCTTGAAGTATAGAAATTCAATTCTTGGCCCGAACAAGAACCGCGTGATTCTCCGTAAAAAAAATAAGCTCGCTTTTTTTCAAACCTAATTTCGTATTTACAGATTTGATTCCGCGACGTAGATTTACGTTCTCAAAAGATGTCGCCCCCCTTCTCGATTATATCCACGACATTCGGTCCACCCTGTGCGTACATAAACAACAGTGTTACTTCCTCGTGCGCCGATCGAGAAAACGGACACCCCGTGTTATCGGAGAGCCACGATCGAGTCGAGTGTGCGCCACTGATAAGAACTTCTCGCGTAACGCGACTGGCGCCGCGAGTGCCTTTTGCCAGCCCTTTCGTTTCCCCGGGATTTGCTTCCCACGAGCTGTCTATAATTAGAACCTGCGAATTCCCGAATTCATTTTATTTCCCCGTATTCGAGAATTCTCCGCACTAGCGCCTGACACTTATACCACGGGTGTTTATGTAAAGCGCTTACTCTCCGTACTCTAATGTTCTCGACCCTGCTCGCGTCGTTTCTCTAATCGTAAGTATAATTATAAATTAGCACGATCGGTATTATGTACATCGCCGAAATCTTGGCGATACCGCGAATGACCATATCTTTGTACATCGCGCGGGATTTTTCCTTCCGACCATCGGATACGTTATCTGCGCACGATGGAAAATGTAGGATATAAGAACAAGACTCATTTTTGAAACCCTCTAATAACGAGATAAATTTGAGTTCGAATCCCATTTGTTTGTACGAATTTCCGTAGACATCCGTTGTTTATTAATAGAACGAGCGATTAAACCAGAGTACTCCAATCGAAAGAGAATTAAATCTACGTCATATACGTTCGTAATATTTAATTCCCAAGCTGATATCGCGTTGTATTATTGAAAGAAGTTTTCAATATCTCCAATGTTATTAAATAAGTTTTCACGATTATCGAGATTTGCCCCAATGTTTTCGAGAAAATCGGAAGAAAAAATTGCGGAAAGCCAGGAAAACTGTTTTTTCTGGGTACGTTAGTTTTCGAAGGAAGCTCTGATTTTCTCTCGCCACGCCGAGCGGGAATTCCCTTAAATCTTTTCTGCTCAGCTTATCAAAGGGTTACTTAATTGGGGAGCAGTTTATCAGCTTGGCAACGCCCACGCTGCGCCTGTGCTCCAACCGATAAGCCAATGTCCTTAATTTCCAATTATCCTGGTTATTAAGGTCGGAGAGAAACTTCGTGGATGCTTCCTTTCGCGATACGAATATACGCGGCTGGCAGTGGTTTTAATTGGTCGCGTTGGACGCGCGTACGCATGCGCGTCGCGCACCTAATTCAAAAGCGAAGCGAATCGAAAATTACCATTTTTCTTATTTACCGAGTCGCGTTACCACGGCATCGGGATTGGGTATCTCTTGCCCGATATGGAAATTGCGGATAAAGAAGTGAAATAATTGCTCGGAGGAAAATGACAAATAAGTTTCTACGAACGCGTGGACCCGTAGATATGAATTCCTAATTCTTACTTGAGAAATAAAGTACTTCCAAATGACGCTAACCGAACACAGAGAAGAAGCACGAATAGCAATTATCCATATACCTAGAAGTTACAATATATGTATGTATACAGTGGCGGTAAAAGTAACCACTTCCTACGATAAACAATGTCAGACGTCTGCGGTTTTGGAACCGAAGTTTCGCGTATGACAGACATCTTTGTCTTCGTGTATAGAAATAATTTAAAAATAATCTAAAACTCCGTACCAGGCCTTGACGCTACCGAGAGAAAGTTTTTGTCGAATAGTTATTATCTTATTTGTTATTTGATCGGTTACTTCGTTTCGGTTGACGTTATTCGAGTGATTGTTATTTTCTTTGAAATTTAGGTGTTATTTCATTTTGTTCTCTTATAACATACCTTACATGTGTTATATCATTGTTGTCTTATAAAATAACAGATAAATTCCATATGAAACCCTGCTCGCTCGATCAGATAACGAATGAGATCAAAAGTTTATACAAATAAAACTTTATTCCAATAGTTCTAGTATCAAGTTTTATATTATCTTTACGATATTGGGTCCTTCTGTCATTCTAATCAGCCGATATAAACAAATTAGGTACTCTTCTTCGATGCTAGAAAAATATAAATCTATTATACATTACCACGATAACTATTTCATTATATCACTTGAACGTCAGAAACGTTGCACAGCAGACTGTATTATCTTATGTAAATATAAAATATAGAGGAGCACGTTCGCGGAAGTTATCATAAATGACGAATTAAAAATGATCGTATAGGGTCAATGCACGCCCCGGCAGGAATGAAGACGCCTAAATAATTGATTCCCCGTGACTTCGGTTTCCGTTCGGATGATTGGCAGTACGAAATGAGGAGAGTATCGATCGTTCGGAGATTATGCATCGGGGAGCCGTGGAGAAAATATCCGTCACGCGTGAAAGTTTGTTTCTAATCGCGGATGCTCACGGGATGGAGTTTTTAAGCAGACGCGGCTTTCTAACGTTTTCCTTTTAGGCCTCCGAGAAGGGAGACGCGTTGTATGTATACGTACGCTTACGTACCCGAGAGAGAAGATCCGTGAACGTTTAACCTTTCATTGTCTTCAGGGGGGGAAAAAAACCAACGTTGAGCGAAATAATTTACCATAATTATAATGGTAATTCGTAGGTAACGTTACGAGTGAGAGGAATGTGTTAAGGTTAACCCTTTAATATTTCAACGTTGGAATGTAAATCAAATAATTAACCGCAATAGAAATAATTAAACTGCGAACGTTTATGGAAAATTTCTATGTATACTGATTTTCAAATGTGTAATATATTTAATATAATGTATTCAAAATGTATAATATAAAATGTGACATCCTTCAATAACGAAACGAATTTTACGAATTTTAATCCGAGTCATACTTCTTTATCGATGTCCTATAAAAATCCGAACTTGCGCATAAATTAGCTCTAGTTTGTGTAAGAAATGGATAAAACTCAAATCCAGTGGTACAATAATAATAATAATAAATAACTTCAAAAAGAGGGAGAAAATATTACTTTAAACACTTTAAAGCCAGCTTCAACCTCAAACTCTAGACGTCCGATAAATAAATAAATCGTCAAAATCTCGTCGGGGTTGAAAGAAAAAGAAAAGAATAAACTCGTCGAGTCGACGTGAATTTGAAATTCGGGGACTCCCAGACGCGCGTGGATTACGTTTCACGAATGCAGAAAGACTGTCTCGGAAGTCATAGATCTCCATTCGCCGACTGAAATCCCCGGAGTTTATCGATAATCCCGCACGGACGATTCAGGCTACCCCAGGATGTCGTAATGCATTCCTGACGAAGGTTTAATCGAGTTTCCGTTCCCCGACGGCTTAACCGGGAACCCGTGGTTGGCGCGACGTCGAAAACGCGACGCATTCTACGGGCTTGCATAATTGATATCCCCATAAATTCGTAATTTCGCGGTGTACAGACACGTGTGAGCTCCCTTACTTCGAGGCGCTAATTGCGCGTAATGAAAATACTAGAGTCGCGAACGACGCCGGGGCGTTTCCATCGAGCCGTTTAGACGACGTTTTTCTTCCCCCACGCTCGACGATCACGTTAATCGATAATGTTCCAATGAATTTGTTGCCCTTTTGGCATCCGTGCGACGCTCGTTTCGAAAGAGCGTCTAGCGTTAATATCTGACTTTTATCGGCATGGATCCTTGCAGTTTTCGATCGAGATATTCGAGTGATCTCTTTAAAAATTGATCGCGCGTTATTACGTCGTCCGTTCAACTTACGTTTTTCAGCATCGTTTCAATAAATCTGTGAAAAATACAGGTATGAACTCTTTTTCTTGTTCCATTACAATTTTAGATTCAGTGGGCAAAAATGTTTCAAAGCCGTTTCAAGTCTCAGGTATGTAAATATTCTACAGGTCGGTTTTAATATCGATACTTTCGACTTCAGAATAGCAAAATATAGAATATATATCAGTTTCGTAATTTTCAAGTAACGGTTCAAGAGTATAGACGGTAATGGATTAACGTCGGTCTTTATTAACCTTCCAGACCGGCGGGCATCCAGAATTTTTACGGATAATTTAATTAAGTTTCGATCCTCATAAAAAGATTCACATATATTACGCGAAATGAAGGTTTATTCTTTTAACGACACGTTGATACGGGAAAAGCAAAAAGTATTTTACAGATTAATGTATAATATTGATCGTAAATAACATGGAGAGCCGTATGTATATATTAAAATCGTATGTTTAATTTCTGCTCAGAAATGTCATTATTTATATCAACTTACGCTCGATTTAATAAAAATTAATTTCCTCTGAATTGCAAATTGAATGTAACAAATTGTACGACAGTCCTTCGATGATGTTAAACGAGATTAACTACCTTCTGGAAGGTTAAACAAAATTTTCAAATCTTCTTCCTCGGCATCACGGTCTTTGTTAAAACACACAATTCTAAAAACACAACCCGAGTCGATCTACGTTTATGTGTATCGCATGAATACACGTTACGTACATTTATCTGGTAAAAAAATTTTTTCCCATACGTGTCATACGCGAGATACGCATAATGTATCCTTACATAATGCACGAGATACACACTACTCGATGCATAAGTAGACCAACAATTTTTCTTACATTTTTTAACATAAGCTCAGAGTATTCGCTTTTACAACAGTGCTTCACGCGAGCCTATGAGCCGTTAAAAAAAAAAGAGAATGAAAATGGACTTGGTCCCCTTATCCACCGAACCCTCTATGCATAATTTATTATATAGGTACGTAACGTACATAGGCGTATCGTGCGTCGTACGTACGCACCAGGCGCGTAATATGATATACGTGACGTTGGCACGTCGATCCGGTTGAAATTTCGCGCACAGCGTCTTAAACTCGGTGCGCAGTGTCATCGAAGACCGAGTTCAATGACTGTTTTATTCCTGAGTTTAATAGCTCGCATCGAGATGACGAAAGAGGGGTAAAGGATCTGCGAGCGGTCGGCGAAGCGAAGTTGACCCGATTCCTGTTGATTATCCGCGAAGGAAATTATGAGAGGCGAGCGTAAGAAATCATTTTACGATCATTAGGAAGCCTACTTTACGGGCACGAGAATGCATTGGAGTCGTTTACGCCGTACTGCCGACGGGCTGTAAACGAAAAGACGATGAAATATCCGTGTACGCTATTCTCATCACGTTCGTATTTTTTTTTTTGAGTTTAATGTAGACCGAAAAAGTTCTACCCAAGCGAAGAATACCGAGCCAAATTGATGTGCGCTACTTAACAAAATTAACCTTCCGTTAGTAACAGGGGTGATGAGTAACCCCACTTGAAAATTTATTTTCTGTAATCATGGAAATGAAGTCTGTACCAATTCATCCAATAAATCATTTTTCCTCCCATTTTCAGTATCTTGGTTTTCACTTGTATCGAAAAATGGATTAATCTGAATACAAATGTGAAACAATAAGAAAAAGAATTAGTGTCAGAATTGTGTTACCAACGAAAGGTTAAAGATCTTTGATATATCTTGTATCGGATTTCGGAAAAGTAATTTAACAATTTGTAACGTTTTATAAATTTATTTTCAGACAGACGAATAAGATTGACGCTAGAACTATTATACCAGTCACGTCGTCTAGATTTAAATGCTCATTTAAAATATCTTTAGACATGGAAAAAGTAATTTAAATAAGTTAGTTATCGATCGAATTAATACGTTACAAATGAGGACAGTTAATTAGCATTATTATCTGGACGTAATACCTTAATTATCTTTATTTGTATTATGTGAAAAAAATGTATTTCCAAGTAGAATCAATTACGTATGATCTTATATACACACTTCTTAACGATACAAAAATTAATTTCTTTCCTCACACAACGTATTTTACAAATAACGACTCGTTCCGGCTGATCCGGTAGAAATAGGTAAAAATTGATCGTCGGTAGTAACAGCGTTAAAGTTGTTTTAAACGGGAGAGAAACGATAACTATCGCGTTTGGTTCGATTAAATACTGTCGAGTAAAACTCGGCCCGCTACCCCTTTTTTTTTGTCCAATTATTTAATAACGTTTCCTTCATAATTGCCTCCGTGGGTAATTTCAGTGCTAGTTAAACGCACGCTCGCGACTTATCGGTCTTTACCACTTTAATAATCTACTTTCTTCCGTGCAGTCAGGTTTCATCGATACATAGGAAGAACTGTGCGTGGCATACTTTCGCGACGTCCGTAATCGACTCGAGTTTTGCACGAATAAAACCGATCTCGCGAACCTGTTATTATTTTACTATGATTATTACGAGTACTTTGCAACGACGATCAACCATGAAACTGTCGTCCGAAGAATATTTTTTTTTTTTATTTTGTTGGTCCTCGTCATAGCGCCGCAGGGATCAGAAATCGAGAAGATTAATTTCCTCGATACGTATACATAGTGGCCAGGGACGAACTCGGAAACTTTGCGAAATAATATTACGTAGAGTGTATACGGGACGAGTCTACGGTCGACCGAAAATATTTAAGGGTTGGTACAGGGGGTTGGAATCAACAATTACGAGTCGTTACACCGTTCACTTTCGAATATTTTTAACTTTGGAGAAACAAATTTCGAATTTCAATGGAAGCATGCTGGCCCTCTAAACCAGTGTTTATATGTAAAGAGCAAAGTACATTCTTCACTAACTGTAAAAAGCAGAACAACAAATAAAGAAAACAGTGCTGTGAATTTTGTTGAATGATTTCGGTATGTCGCCAGACAATAAAGTTTGAGAACCATTGCTCTAAACGTTAGATTCGAACCTTCGTCGATACAGGAAAAGCACGCGTCCCTCAATTTTATCGAATGTACGTATCAGGAATTTCCATGTAAATCCCCGTCGAAAGCTTCGCGAGGTTCTGTTGCGCGCGAAAATTACAACTCTCGTAAGGCTAGCTTTCCAAAGCGACGAATCGCGTGCAGAAATTGATCCCGGCGACTTCGCGTATAAAAGCGCTGACATTGTCGAGTTTAGGGCGTACACGCGATTACGGCAGGGAGCGGGATATTAGCCGAGTTATCGACAGAGACCGCCGGACGTATTTTACGCGTCTTACTCGCGCCGCGCCGCGTGATTTATTTTTCCGCGACGTGCATCTTTTGCGCAGCATCTATAAACACAGTCTCTCCGAGGACGCAATTAATCTCTCGGAGAGCCTAGCAGCAGGAAACCGCGCCTTCTTAATCGCTTATGTCGAGAGCTCGTCTACTTCGTCATATTAGCGCACACCAGCGCGGAATATTCCAGTGGATCCCTGTAACCGAGGGGTAATGATTTATGGTAGAAGATCCAACGCGGAGGGCAAAACATTCGCGAGATATCGCGCCGGACTGAATAAGGTCTGTTTAGGACGTTGCAGCTTCGTCAGTGTAAGGCCGTAACGTGCCAACGCGCGATGGTTTATTTACGTTCGTAATTTAATTGAGCTTCTTTCGTCTCGAATTGCCTTCCGATCGGTGCATAGACGATGAGATTCTTCTTCGTCCGAAATGCGCTACGCGACTCTCGTTGGTTGGGTTCAGAGAATTCCGTTGTAACGAGAGAATGCTCGTCATAAAGGAGGCTCGTTTGAAAAGAATGAAAGTTGTAACGTACCGATATGGCGCATTATATTTTTATAAGGTACCTTTAGACAGGAATGAAAATTGTAATAAGCTGATATTTTGGGTTGAGTTTTTTAAGTAGACCTGTGAGCAAGAAATAATCTTTAAAAAGTATAAGTTGTAATACACTGATACCGCGTAGTATATTTTGATAAGGTAACCAAAAATAATTTAAAGTTGTAACGTACTTATATTGCGCACTGAAATTGTGCAAGAGACCTACAACCGGAAGATAGCTTTAAAAAGTAAAAGCTGTAACTTACTCATACCCCGCACTATATTTTGATAAGGTAGCCATAAACAAAGTCGTAGCGCCCAGATATCGCGTTCTGCATTTCTATAAATTACGTGTAGTAACTAAACGTAAACGTTATTGCTCCAAAAACATTCACGTATTTTATCTTCAATTCAATGGACTTGCTGGAAATATTCTTTTTATCCTCGACAAGCCAGCGCGCCCAATCGCTACGAACCTTTTCTATAGAGAGAAGAAAATAGTTACATAAAACACAATAAAATCCTGCAGAGTTCGTTGAACCTCGCGGTATGGATCGCGACACGCCCCCGGAAGCACGGATTCTAAAGTTAAGTTTAATATTTTTGTCCTCCAATATCTATCCGTTGTCAAAATATCCCAACGCTCCACCGATGCGCAACGACGGACTCGCGCTTATGTTTTATTCCACAATAATAAAAAGAATAAACCAATAAATCAGAGATAAATAATTAGAAATAAATAAATTAAATCTACTTGACTGACGGTTGACGATTAAATACATTTCTTATAAATGAACCAATAAATGATAAACTAGTCCTCTACGACGAGCCTGTGTTTCCCGGATACGCGGCACGAAGCGTCTTACGGTACAACCTCGATTATCCGAACCCCGATAAACCCTAAAGGTAATTTCTATCGCCGCGAGATCAGAGCTGACCGACTTCGTTTCTCTGTGCCCAAGGGCTGACTCGGCGATATCCAAATTAGTGTAAATACTTGGCGGAGCACGATCTATCGACACGTTAAACGGCCCACGCGACGGCTAGGAGAACCCGTAGGCGTTCGCCCAGCAAAGATTTACTATACTCGCTATAGGTATATTATTGCATCCGTTGACCATCGTGCGGTCGATGGACCTCGTTCCCTCCATCGTACCGGATGGCACCGAAACGTGTGGCCCGACACGCAAGGGGATGCTCTCTCTCTCTCTCTCTCTCTCTCTCTCTCTCTCTCTCTCTCTCTCTCTCTCTCTCTCTCTCTCTCTCTCTCTCTCTCGGGAAACGATTATAATCGATATCGCGGAAGAAAATTTTGTCACCGGAGGCTTTGTCAGCACAACGATTATCTTTCGAGTTCGCGCGTAGGAGCTTTGAAAATTGATTCGCGATTGGAGTTCGTTAAAGTCGGGTCTCTGCAAAATTACCTACCATTTTCAGAGAAGATTTGTACCGTTAATCAATAGTACTCCAACGACAGGGTTGTCTTTATATTTCGATTAACGAGTCGTTCCTGTTCCGAATAATGCAGCGAATTCGAGTGCCTCCCGTTAAAATAAAAGGGGGAAGAATACGATTTAAAAAGGAATCTGATGTCGCTACATCCACGCGACGTCCAGTGCGCACCGCGCCCGTCCAAATAGGAAAGCTGAGAAGGAGCAATGACACTGTTCAACTGCTCCAGAGAGAAAGAAAAAACGAGCATGGAGAAACCGGAGGGAGGAAAAAGGAGACGAAGAAACAAAGTGTGGACAGAGACGGAGCGAAAGAGAAAGAGAAAGAGAAGGACTGCCAACGAAAAAGAGAGAAAATGAGGCAGGAAAGAGAAGGAGAGAGAGAGAGAGAGAAAAAGTCAACAACTGGTCACGCCCGACTCGCTCCGTCCGGGCCTCGACAATCGCGACGTTTTCAGGGCGAAAAACCGACCCGGAACCCGGGGCTGGTCTGGCCGCACCATGGAGACGGTAAGTGCAGGCTGCACCAGGCTCGCGCAGCAGGCCACGCGGAAGTGAACGGCGCTCTCCTGCGATTTTTCGGCCCAGAAAACGTTCGGCGTGGGTGTCAGCCTGGATACCTCGTTCGATGCACTCACCGGCTAGGAGGCACGGTCACCTCGCGGCACGTGAACAGGTAAGGCATCCGCGGCTGCAGCTGCGGGGAGGATTGTGTGTCGCTCCGGAGACGGTTCTCGGTTACCGAGCTTTCTCAAACGGAGCGCGCGAGAGAGAGAGGGGGGGGGGGGAGAATAGATTTGAGATTAAAGGTTTATTTATTCCGCTCTACGAGATAAGTCCACCTCCCCCCTCCCCCTGCCCCGTAAAGACTGCAGTCCCAATTACAGTATCCGCGACCTCGTTGGACTCGATACGGTCCTTGGTCAGAGAGATCTACCAGATTTCAGAATTCAGATTTACAGATTTACTCCGTTCCGCGTTAGGAGATAAGGCGAATCCTAACGCGAATAATGACGATTAAGATGTCTTTGACCTCGCCGCTCCCTGGAGACGGTTCTCGGTTACTAGGTTCTCTCGGGGAGAGAGAGAGAGAGAGAGAAACGTTCTTGAGATCGAAGATTTACCGTATCACGCGAGTCGAGCGTAAGTCCCCCAAATCGATAGCCCCAATTACGATTATTTAAACCAAGTCGAGATTCGGACAAGTCTTGATTTCCGAAGATTCTTGGAGAGATACGCAGATTCGAGGTTTGAAATTTGATTATTTGGGAATATCAGTCAAGTCCTCCGAAGAAAATTAGTCTCAAATTACGATACACGTTAATTGAAAAAAACAGCACTCACCATCGAAAATCCTGGATCACGTAATTTTCCGGGATAAATCCGAATACATATTATTCCAGGAATTAAGTTACAATGTCAGATGCAAATTCGAAGCAACCGATCTTTTTTTTTAAATTTTGATAATACCGTATATTTAAGCGAATATTTCGTAACTTTACGATGGAGGTTCGTGGCTTCATTTAATTTAATCTTCCCATAAGTCGGAGAGTGTCCGTTAAAATTGCGTACGGGTGTACGTAAATATTATCCAAAACAAGATCTTACGTTCTAAAGCGCGTTACGAACGAGGGACGTTGCGTTTGCTCGTAGAGGGACGCGCGTATAAGCTCGATTACGTTACGGCGCGATTAGCGCAAATTGGAGAAAAACTGGATTGGTCTTGTCTCGAAGGTAAGCGGCGATGTGCCGTTGCGGAGGAAAAAGTGGCGATCATCGCGCTCGAAAGAACGAGCCGGACCGGCGTATCGCTTCTGCGAGAAATAAAGCGCACAAAGTAGCGTTTTTGTCACGTTTTACATAAGCCACCTATCGGCAGTATCGACTGAGTTGCGAGAGGAGGCGCAAAAAACCTGCGGGACCGACAAAACAGGTTCCCGGCCCGTTTGCACTTTTGCGCATTGGCACGAGTTCATTCGGCTGCACGTGAGGAGGAAAGTGGCAAAAGCTGCGGGGGAATGTGCGTCAGCCTTGAACGCGGCTAACGTTACCGCGTCGGGAGTCGCTTTACAGTACGCGACAATGACACGGGACAACCCTAAAATTATTCCGCGTATCTCGGAATTGACGAGAGATCGGTGGTACTCGTTTCAGGGCTGGATATGATCTTTCGCGGGCCCAGGATAACGGAGAGGCCCGCGTTGAGAATGATTAACACGGAGGAGATATATCCCTTACGATATGTTTTGATATATTTACGTTCAATTGATTTTGGCAATTTTAATAGACCCATCGATTTTTAACCAAATTGTGTGTTTTAACTGAATTAAAGAGCAAATATCATTTTTGAAAGTTAAAATTTGTGGACCCGAAAAGAGCGTCTGTAAAACCATCCGCCAAATCCACTCCTGACACTTGTACGCCCGAAGTACAGAAGCTACTAGCAGTTTACTTTCCTCGTTGGAATCGTAAGGGAAATGGCGACGAGGAAAAGATCGTACCATTTTCGAACTTGAAGATTCGCGAAATTGAAAAAAACAAAATAATATTCCATGATTTACGTTAAACGCACGCTGACGTAAGTGAAATGATAAAACTACATTCGCGAAGGAGCGTTATAACGTCCCATTGTTGAGTTTTTTTTAATGACCCGGCGACGCTTCGGCTAGAAAAGGGACCTCGTTAAACGAAGGCGGCTATAAAACCGTAGAAGCTTGGATCTCTCGAAGCCCATTCGCGACAGTCGATTAGCCGCGAAACGGTTTCCCTCCGTTCGAGCACCGCGGAAGTGAATGCCGGTCTTGAGCGATTTTTCGGCTCCGAGTTGATTTCGACGTGGGTGTCGACAGGCTGTGGCACACCTACGCGTGCGCGCGCATACGCGCGTATACTACCGTTTATAAATTTGAGGTCACTCAACGTTTCCCGATCGTAACTAACGACAAAATGTTTATATATTTTCGAGATGGAGCTTTAGCGGAATAACATAGCAACGAGAACGTACGATCGGTAAATTGCACCGTGTTGGAATCTATCCTCTCTTCAAATATCGACGGGAAGAACTTCCAATTTTATTCGAGTAATTTTGCAGAGTCCTTCTTTGTAATTGCATTTTTTTACAGGCGCCACTTCATTAAAAGAAATTTCGATTCGTATCTTCTTGCCTGTTTCGTTCAAACGAATAAAACGATGTCTTCGCGACTTTACTCGAACACTTGATTGAATTAATTTTGTAGAGTTCATCTCTGTAATTGCATTTTTACAAATAGCAACCGATTCAAAATAACTTCCAACCGTATTATTTTATACATTATATCCCAACAAGTAAAACGATGCATTCCCAATTCTATCTAAATTATTCTAAATTTCAGTTACCTAATTGCGTAGAGACCCGTCTAATTGTATTTCTAACGAATACAAACCGATTAAACATAACTTCTGTCGGTATCACCTTGTCAATCGCATTTCAATCTACAAAACGATGTTCTCCTAATCAATTCCTCGCGCATTAGGTAGAAATTAGCGCCGACGATGTTTCACTGGGACAACCAATCCTCGATACGCGTTTCACGATACGCTCCAGGATGTGTACCGTTCCAGGGATAAATGGAACGAAGCGTAGGTTGCAGGTCGGAGCGTCGACGAGGTTGTTCCCAGCGGCTGCGATACGAAACCGTGATCGGATGCACGCGACTACTTTCCCGCGGGCGAGGAAACGAGAGAGGCAAGACCTAGTCCTACTACTATCTGGGATAGGATTTATGCGCGGCAACGGCGATACGATCCTGGATACGCAACGCGCCGATCGCGGATCAACGGTAATCGCTGACGCGTCTATGCCGTTGACTTCGATATCGGTAACCCGTGTTCCGGTGTATCCTCTTACCGCGCGACTTTCTAATTTCACGGGAAAACCTCTCGTCGTTGGAAAAGGGGAATCGTCCGACGCGTTGCCGGTCGGCGCGTTTGTACGCTTTTCCGTTGAATGGTGTGGAATGTACCAACCCTGCTCTGGTACATACCTCTCTAACCGTAAGTTAGTCATAAGCAGACTCCGGGAGAATTTATGCAAACGCACTATTTTATGCATTAAATGGATTCCACATTCTTTTTCGTATGTAAATAGTTTTCCTCAAACCTTTTATCGCGCACCACACACAGAATATTCTCAAAGTCAAAACCGTGAGCATCTTCAGAAATCATATATTGTCTAAATCTAAAACTCGCACTATCAGAGTCTCGCGAAAATTGAAACTGCACGCTTTTATCAAACAAACGTGTTACAGTCACCCAACTGAAAATCCATAGTGAGGACAAAACGCTAAGAAACAGTGAGAGATTCTTACATTCGTTCTTCTTTCAAAAAAATATTTTTGATACATGTCGAAACCAAAAGACAAAGTGCCATTTCTTAGCGAATCACGTATCAGCGAAGAAGACAACGTCACCCACATACGGGTGACGAAGGCTGTTCAGTCAGTACGTTCGCCGTCACCCGAATACGGGTGACGCGGCAGTCACAGCATTAACGGACACGCCCACGCTCGCCATTATTCCAGTTCAAAATAAGCCAACTCGGGCATTCTCAAGTTCTTTATCGCCGGTGGGTACCGAACGCGATGTCCCCTGGACAACGTCCCGTGGGACAATCACCGGCCAGCTTCAATATTCATTCCGCCAACCCTATTTTTGATCCCGACCGGGACTCGCGTAACGGCGATAGTAGCGCTTCGGTAGTTGCACCCAAGTGCATTTCAGCGAGATTACGGGTGTATTGACCCCGCCGTCACCCCCTCGTCGCCCTCCTACCACTTTCCACCACCTCCGGCTCCGCTACAGCCGCCACTACCCCTCCCCTCCTTTCTTCCTTCCTTCCTTCATTCGCCCTCTCCGGAGGTCGCCGACGACGGCGCCCCCTCCTTCAGACACCGACGCGCTCTTTCTCCTCCTTTCCGCCCCCTCCCCACCGCTCTCCTGACCCTGCACCCGTTAAGTGCGCCAAACGCACCATTACGAGCCCGTGCGCCCAATTAAAAACGCGACGCGAGTCGAAAATTGTAATTAGTAATAAAAAAAGGGAGGGGGGGGGGGGAAGAGAAGGGATACCTCGAACCCTCGACCGGACCTCGCACGCTCGTTCGAGATTCTCGGTCAACGGGACCGATAATCGACACCGTGCCTGTAGTCTTGACTACATTCAGATTTAAAATCTAGATTTTTATAGCGACTCGACGGAGAGAGGGACGTGAGCGGAAATTTCTATCCGCGTGGAAGGATTTTTGATACATACTTCTTTTTAAATCTTACGGTTTGCGCGGATATTATGTATCTCGTTTAAATTAGGCGTATGCGAATACTCGGCACCTTCCTGTCTCGAAATCAGTAGAAAATAAGTATAAGCTGAAACGTCAGCCACCGCGTTTTTAAATATACGAATCTTGCTCACTTTGTTGACGTACAATTCTTCTCTTCTCATTAAAAAGATACTACACGTCCCTTTACTCTCGATGCAAGACCCATCAAAGACTTTTATTCACCAACAGCGTTCCCGAATAATAATATATAGATTTTCTCATTGAATCATCCGGCGGACAATAGCGATGACTGGCAATCTTGGACGCTGATGCGTGGGCCCTTCGAGCGATTGAAACCCTTGTACGGTAGGTGTCCCCTAGACACCGACGCGCTAATCGAAACCTATCTTTCCATTTACTCCCATTCGTTCGAATCCCTTTCAATTTGCACCGTACGCGGGCAACGACGCTGGTCGACGAACGCGCGCGCGCGCGCTTATTCCTCAAACAAACATCCTTTGCCCGCGCACCCGCACCCACGTCCCTGCCGTAACACTCGCCGCGAGATATCCTTCTTTCCTGGCAGGCTCGAGTGTATCCGGCAAAAGCGAAGCCGCATACGTGAGCGTGTTTCTTGACGGCGAACACGCGTCGGATCGTCGAATAGCGTCGCCGCCACCGCCGCCACCGCCGACGCCGCCGCCGCCGCCGCAACGGCTCGCGCGTGCGTGCGTGTGCCGCGCACACAAGCTAGAAGCGGGAGCTTTTTTTTCCCCCCGCGGTGCGTAGAGCGATGCCGCATCACGTGTCTAGAATGTTACTTTCACTTCGCACCGCGTGCGGCTCCGGCTACGAAGATCGTACGAAGGTGCAATCTATTTTGCAACCGCGCATTATAAATCTGTATCCGCGGCGGGATCATTACGCGCCGCGGAAATCTTGGAATTTCTATGTCGCGATGTTACGCGCATGCGCATGCGCGCGACCGCCCGCGTAATCTAGGGACATTAGCTTTTATCGGCCGACCCCTGACTGCCTTCGAGATTATTCCGCCGCTACTCCGTTCGACTGGTAACGATCGGTTTGCGGCTGCTTTTGTTTATTTCTCTCCTCTTTTTTTCGTAAATGCTTTTACATGGAACGTTTTAGACGACGCTCGGTTTTACACGAACATAACGAAGGTCGCACGGGTTTAATTTGTCGAGCGGTTTATCGGCGTGGGTGTCGATTATGGAAATCGTTTTTCGATAGTGGTCGCGTTGTTTAACCCTTATATTAGCGAACAACGATATATAAATGTTTTCAGCACCGGCGAAAAGTGCCAAGGATGGTATATTGATAAACACAACGGTTATTTCGTAACCACTCATTTGACCGGTATTGTTAATGTTAATTTTGTTGAGTAGGTACAATTTTTTAGGTACACTAAAAGGGTTAAGAAAGCAGAGAAGGTTTAACGAAGTAATGCGCCAACGCGTTAAGCGCCACGTCAGTCACGGTGACTGACAGTACATTTTTTCGTTCAGTCCTCGTCAGTCACTGATTCTTAAACTGCTCTAAAACACGGACCATGGACAATTGACTGAAGGGAAAGCATTTCCAAAGGAATACAGATAAAAACATCCAAGAAATATATCTGGAGATATACGTGCAGTCTTGTCACAACCTTGCGCAGATCTCTTATCGTGTTATTTGTTAATAATTTGCGATTCGGGAAGGAACGAATAATGACTGGGCAAGTGTACGAGGGTGAGTATAGTTCGCTGGAAATGGAGTTACGAAGAATTTTAATTATGCGTATGACAGCACGCACGGGGTTCAACGACCCATCGCCGATTTAGTCTCGTTCTTCCCGATGAAAGGAAAACGAAGCGCGACGATCGAGAATTTATTCCTAGCTTTCTTCCTCCTCCTCTCCTCTCCTCTCCTCTCCTCTCTCTCATTTCGTCGGTTTGCGCGCGGCGCGTAAAAAGGTGCGCCCCGTAATCTCGTTAATTTCACAATGAAATAATTCCTCGTAAGCCCGCGATATTAAGAAACTCATTTGTCCCGTTTGCACGCAATTGCGTCATTATCCCTTGTACGTCGGTTCTTGCGCGTTACGTTGAATTACAAATTCGCGATAAAAAACAATAATCTCCCGCCGCGTCCTGTATTTTCTCGTTACGTTAACGATGTAAATTCATTTAAATCGCGCGGAGCTGAAAAGTAACTAATCCTAAGTACGAATTTGCTTAATTACCGTATAAATCCCAGATCTTTCAATCTGTACGAACCGCGCGGAATAATTCGCGGGTAATTTGTTGTCGGGAGGTAATGGGATCTACGAGAAATTCCGTTGCTCTAATTAAAACAAAATAATTTCCTTCCGCGTATCTCCTGGCCCCTCCCGTACTTTATACTCGACACGCTCAAAAGAAAAACCATAAAATTTCTTGAATCTTGAAATTCATCGGATACTTGAAATACGAAAAAAAGAGAACCATAAAATTGACAAAATCCCACGCCCTGGGACGCACGACCCAAGAAGACAACAAACCATCTTTCGTATCGTGCCTCCGCAAAACGTTCCACGTGATTCTAACATGAAACAAAACATTTCTACGATCATCCTCGCTAACCGTGTAAACGTTCGCGTGATTTCCTCCGCGATCGAGTAGAACGAGCGTAGGCACGTTCGGCGCGCACAAGACGGAATGAAAATATGAAATCCAGCGTAAAGGAAGCGCACGGCCGAGGCGAAACAAGTGTCGAGAAGGAGAATCGCGACGAGGGGTGCGCGAAGGATAGGAGTAGGGGAGTAGGAGGAGTAGGAGGAGGAGAAGGAGGAGTAGGAGGTGGTGGAGCGGAGAGGGGAAAGGGGGGAAAAGTCGTGGCGAGGCGAGGCGAGGCAGAAACGATCGTTCGAAGAGGAGCGTTATTCGCAGACACGGTCGTACACGGTGGCCGGTTTTATTATTCCTTTTTGGCCGCGCTTAGAAAACTCTCGTGCATGGGAGAGCCTGGGCGCTAGCCGCGGAGTACGCGAGCAAGAATATAAAGCGTTTTATGGCTCTGTCTGCAGGGCCGGGGCTCGCCGGTGTAAGGCCTTTAGCCCCTCCGCCAGAGGGAGTCCTCCTCACCGGCTGTCCTCCTCTCCCGGGGTCCTTGCGCCCATCCACTCGGCCTGGATCGAGAGCGAAATGCGTTCTCGGTGCGTACACGCGCCCGTACCACTATTCTCGCCCTCTAACTATCTCTCTTTCTCTATCTCGGAGGGCGCTCGTTATCCATAAACGCGAGGAAGCTGCTATAAATCAAGCGGCACGCCGATGAAAGAATCGCGCGTTTGCGGTTCGTTAGAAAATTGTTCCTCCCAGGGAGGAGAGCGCACCGGAGGCGCACGTTTTATTAAACCTCGATGATTTCCTCGGTTGAGACTCTCGAAGATTCTTCGCGTGGCAACGCGGAGCGAAACGCGTCGCGGGAGAGCGGATGGGCAGTTCGCGGAGTGGGCGCAAGGTTTTTCTGTGAAATATTTCACACCTTTTATGGGAGTTTCGTTTCGAGCGGAAGTGCAGAAATGCTTCCGGAAAAAAGTTATGGCTGGGTGATGCGGAGAGATCGTATTTCATCGTGTGTCTTGGAGATTCACTCTTCTCGTCATTGTTCGTGGGAACTTCAGAAACTTCGATACTTTCATTTTAATTTTGTGAAATTCCAAGGAAATGTAAAATATACGATGAAAGTTTGAAAATTTCAACGCGTTTACCGTTGAATCGATTTCGTTGTCAATACTGACGGAATTTCGATTCGTTTGAAACGAATTACGGCGAACCGTGTCACGATTACTCGGAAAACCGAATTTCAAAATCGCATGAATGCATAGGTAGATCTTCGAGAGACCAGTAAAATTCCTTTTTCGGAAAGTCACTCTTATCGACGTAGACGAGGAGCGGCTGGCTGGCGTGAATGCTTGAAAATGCAACTGTAGACTATTCTCTCTCTCTCTCTCTCTCCCTCTCTCTCTCTCCCGCCCTCCCTCCCTCCCTCCCGTACACACACACACATCGCCACTCTCCCTCTATCCTCCTCCTTCTCAGCACTCTCTCCTCTTCCTAGTCCAAGGTGGAGGAGGTTGTTGCACCCTCCTCGAAGCATTGTGCATGCGTGCACGAGGGTGCCTAGCCCCCTTCATCCTGTACTCTGTATGCAACCCGTTTCTTCTCTCCGCTGCTGCAATGCCACTGAGGCTAACAGCTACGCGAAGAGGCATCATAGCGGAACAATTCAGAATTATCGATCGTCGTCCTAACCGATGCGCGATCTCGCGTTTCCAGAAAAATATCCCCCGATCAACGTTTCGTTCTTCATCCCTAACGCGATTCGTACGACTGTAGTCGATAACGATTACCGGTGCTACGTTTTCATTTTGATCCAGTACTGTAGCGACTTGGTCGCATACCTTTGCCGTTGTATTTTTTATGTACGGCGCGGAAAAAGGCGACGAGCGTGTGACGACTTTGTCGTGCGTCATTCTCGTGACGTCAGACGACGCGTAAAGAATCAGCTTCGTTGTTCATTATTTTATTATTATTATTCTTTATGCCTTAACAATCGCGCACCTTCCCTTATTACGTCCTCTGCTCGGCCATTACGAGATTGGACTACTTTGGCAATGGCCACTGGTGGACAACCGATTGAGTCGATGTCACAAAGAACCGTATGATTCTAGAGTCTGCCAATTATAGATAACACGTATTTTTAAATCACAATACGCAAATCTACGCGTTGAAACTAAAGACGTGAAAATCGTAGCGCTCAGAGCTTGTGTTTCCGGTAAATTAGTGGCATCGACCATACGCGAGAAAGAAAACTACTTCCTCGAAATATCTCAAACTGATATTCTTCGACTCGCGTCGTTCTTATTATCAACGACACGATCTCTGGTCATTTCCAAGTGACACGTTCCAAAGAGCATCGCGTCACGTTAAAGTAAATTTGTAATCGTAAAAGATGAGAGAGAGAGAGAGAGAAAGAGTATGATAAGTTCCCCGAAATATCCATAACAACGACGCTGATCTCGCCAGTGGGAGCCGACGCGAGACGCGGAGTAATCGTTATTCCGGTAGCGGCGTAACAATAATCGATAAGAATCGTATGACTCACGACGTAATGGGCCGTGCACGATACACTCGATACTTATCTGCTTTTAATTACCACGCGTTTTTATAATGCAGATTAGACCTGGGGGGGCCCCTCGATATGGCGCTAGATTCCGATGCGACCAATTAAGAGGCTACTCGAGCGATTCGATGACAGGTCACCGACACCGATCCTAATCGCGGCTTCAATGCTCGTCTCAGAATGCGCTTAATGAAAGCAACAAGCTTCGAGGACTTCCTTCGAATCTTCAATGCACGCTGCATATTTATCAGCCGTTCCGTTCTTTGAGTATTTAATGCGAATCCTGACCTGCTCATTCATTCGCAGTGGGCCCAACATGGGAGATTTTACGTAGTACGTCTAGCGTCGATGGGAAGACTGGTGGGAAATATTAAATACCAGCACCGAGTTTTTCAACATTTTCGCTCGAGTATCGATGCGCGTTCGCCGAGCATTTAAATCAGCGCGCTAAGAGGTAAAAAGTTTCGTGAAACGCGAGACGCGAGAAATTCTTGATCGACTACGATAAAAAAAAAACCTAAAACCGATCGGAACGCCTATAAGTAAAAAAAAAAAAAACGCGCGCGACAGTTTTACTTTAAAAACAAAACTGAACTCCGCGGCTCGACGGTGTTTTCTCTTCCCGTTTAACTCGTAGCTTCGTTTTACGCGAATAACGTTGGTATCCGATCTACGAGTGACGCGAGACACTTCCGCGCGATATTTTCTTGTCCAATTTTCGCCACGATTCCATTATTCTCTTCGGTCATTCGATAAATATCGTCGATTGTCAGAAACACCCCCTCCCACGCGTCCTTCGCCACCATTATACAAACAAAAACCAATCCCATCAAATTCCAAACGAAACGCTTCCCGGCCGACGAAGACGGTGAACGCGACGAAACGCCGACCCACTTTCGTTCCTCGCCGAAAGAAATAGAAAACGTTTGCCGACCTACGGGAATGCTCGCGCGCTCGACCGGCGCGTAACGGTGCAAACGACGCTCGAGAAAAACGGGAAGAAATTTCTAACCGCGTGCCTCGCACTTTGCAAATATATTTCTCCGCGGAAAGAGAGAGGGAAGGGAGGGTGGGAGGGAGGGAGCGGGGTTGGAGAAAGACAAGGCAACGACCTCCCATTGGGTCGTGGCCTTGACATCCTTCCGAGGAAACCTCTTGGTACGACACACGAGCGAACTCGCCGCTGACAACACGCGCTGCCGACTAGACCACGCGCGTACGTACGCGAGTACGTGAGTATATATCCGAGTGTACCTACGTACATCGGTCACAACCTGCAGACTCATTCGCCAGGTTCACCGAACTCCAATAGCGACCGCTGAAACCCAAGATTCTCCCGTCGCACCGTACACGAAGAAGCCATAGGATTACGCGTATCCTCGGGATAAGCGGTGTCCTTTGTGGATACCATTCTACCCTAGGATCCAAGCACCGAGGGTTACATCGAAGGGACGTAGGAGGGGTCGTAGGATTCGACGAAGTGTTTAATGTCACCTGAGTCGGATCACTATATTTTTGAATATCATAATCGGCAACAATAACGCGGGCTGGGAAGGGTTGACGCTTTGCATACGAAATTATTTTTCAGTTTTCTTCCCAGTAATAGCACATTATTGGATGCGTTTTATTTTAAATGAATTTCAGAATATTTGGTTGTTGAGTTAATCTTATTCAAGGTTTTGTATAGGCAATATTGCAAGGTCTAGTTCTCGCGTACTTGTACTTGGGCCGAGACAAGACCTTGTTTCTTGATGGATATACTGTTGGTACTTTTAAAATGTCGAGTATGACTCGACATAGTAGTCTACGGAAAGGAAATTGATGTCGAGTCACACTCGACGTGGGAGTTCAAAGGGTTAATATTGTCGCAAAACGGTACTGGTAACAATTTTGTCGAATTCAACGGAAGATTTAATGCTGTTTATCCCGGGCTATTGATTTTTCGAATGTCGTAACCGATATCAGTAATCTGAAGGAGGAGGGGATCAACATTATCGCGAAATGGTTCTAGTAAGCATATTTTTCTTATCTTTCGTATCGATTACGAGACACTCCCACGTTTTCCGGTAAAAGATACACGGTTTGCAAATAAAAACAGTTTTCGAATATACAAGTAACCATGGCCACTCGTGAGATAGAGCGACCGATTTTCACAGACCATATCCGCCGTACCGGAGCGTTGACTTTTACTCCGACCCCGAGAACTCTCTGCGGTTGGTTCCGAAGGTTTCTAGCGAGGCTACGACGACTCCGTTGCTCAATTCGATCTATCGTTTTCTCGTCTAGGAATTATTTTCACTCAGGAGCGTCGAAAAATGACCGTTTCGGCATCTTTGGGTCGGAACGTTTCGAAAACCCGTCGCGATGGAGCAATTCGAGGTATCGATCTCGGTGTCTCGTCGTGCCAAAAACCTTCGTAATCGTTCGCAGAGTTCACGGGGTCAAAATTAACGTACCCGCTGATCATCGCCATTCAACCAGGATTTCGAGTCTCTCGCGTATCTAATAACTCCTGCGGTTTAAATCGGCGCGGATAAATAATCCTACCTTTAATTGACTTCCCCGACGAATAACGTAACGAGGCGTCTATCGGGGATACGTTTCGTACATGTCGTGGCTCTTACCTGAAACACATGAAACGAGCATGATATTAATGCGCCAGACAATTCGTTTAAAAAATTACACTCCCCTTTATATCGACTTCGATTAATAAACAGTGAGCTGTATCGGGCGATTTATTTACTTATCGACTCCGATTAATAAACAGTGAACTGGATGAATCGATTAATTTATTTATCGACAATACAATTTGCCTAATCGTTCCGCACGAATCTCCGAAATTCTAAATAAAGATATTCTAACAAATAATACGCGTTACTTGGATTCCTCGCTATGTATACAATCTTGGGAATCTACTTCGTAGCGTTTCCAAGAGAATCGACTCTCGGCCGTCCAGTTCAGCGAGACTGACGGAGGAAAACGTCGGACAAAAAAAGGACAAAGAAAAACAGAGAGAGAGAGAGAGAGAGAGAGAGAGCGCGCGTTACCGGCCAACATAGACGTCGAAGATTTTCGAAACACTCGGTACGCACGCCTCCGTTGCGCGTAACACCTATGAAATTCTTATTTACTGGTGCAATAAACCGGCTCGGAGAGATCGGCCGGCGATTTAGATAAACATCGTGCGCGAGCCTATTCCGCGTATAAATCGACGCCAGAACGGTCACGCGTTCGACACAAATTATCCTGCTCGCGGTACAACGTACGCGCGCACGTGATACGGCGACTCCGCGCAGACGGAAACGTCGTAACGCCTGCCCGATTTCCCAATATTACTTCGCCTAAGCCGCCGCGTCGGTAACGCCTAACGCCTAACGGCTATCGAGAGGCACAGCCGTGACTCATTGCCCGGTTATCACGAAACTGGCAGTCGCCAATGATCCGAGGTCAACGCACTTTCCGTTGTTTTTCCATTAGCGCGACCGGTTTCGCGTTAAAGGGACCTTATCGGCGGCAATTCAAATTTCACGGGAGAGCGAAAATGCGCGTCGTGGAAAATCCCGCGAGAGATCAAGGCGGACGGGAAAATCTCGCGAAGTTAACTTCGAATTACGCGCTAAAGTTTCGCTCCGTCGATGAGTCGAGAATTCACTTTGCGGCCTTCTTATCCGCGAGCTCGATTGTTCTTCGCGTTTATTAAACCACGCGTGTTATTAAAAGAACATTGTTTGAACGTTCCACGGTACGCTCGGTGGTGTACACGAGTGGTTTTCCACTTTCGGTGCGGGTAAATGTCCTGTCGGTTCGCGGAGGAATTGTTAATGTAAATAACCAGAGGATTGTCATTAAAATAATATTACATTTAGACTGACTGATAGAATTTAATTTATATAACATTACATTTAAAAACTAATGCACAGAATATTATTATGCCGTTATAAATAACGGTTTTTGTTTCTACCTCGAGGGTTTGCAAAACATTTCTCTAATTTTCACCGCTCCGCGGATATAAAATCGTTGAAAACCACAGCTCAACGTCAACGACGCCAAAGATGTATCAAACATTACAATTCACTCGATACGATCGCCTCGACTAATTCCATCATCAACGATCACCGATGAACCCCCCATAATTTCCAATGACGGGTCGAGTACCGGTCACCGGTGACCCCTCGCGACACTCGACACATTTCAGTCCGTTCGACCGAACTCGATATTTCTCAAAACAAACGCCATACTCCAAAGCTACCTCTCGTTATTCCCGACTACCGATAAACTGTGCCCTCGCACGCGCGACAGCGTCGAACGATGAAACGACGCTAGGCGACGCGACGCGAGGTAAGAAGCACGCTACGGCCAATAACGCCGTCGTTTCTTTCCCTCCCGTTTTCATTCTCGTTGCGAGCGCGAAGGGTTCGCCCCGGTGTTCGCTGGCCGTGTTACGATACGCGGCACGAGAATCACGTTACGCCCATATAACACGCGTAGTCGGCCGCTAACGATCACGGTTAAACGAGCCTGGTACGTGACTAAATCACGAGGTGTTGCCACGTAAGACCCCGAGTCATGAGCGTGCCTTTATCGCCGAGGAGAAGAGCACAAATCCTTTCCCGCGCCTACGGCGATTACAGGACGGATTTACTTGGTGAAAAGTGCTCATTATTATTTTCCATCGGCGAGAACACGCGGCCCGTGGCTCCGTTAACCTTCCGTCGTGTCGGCTTTTATGTATGTGGAGGGAAAAGTAAAACTCGTAGGCTTTCGGGGTTGTCGGGTATAAATGAAATATAATGATAGAGATTATCCAGAATTTCGACGCGACGTTGAGTTCCTGTTAGAGACAGTTTTTTTTAAATTTTACGCGGGAAAATTAAAAGAGAGAGAATTGCTGTTCTGAGATATATGAATAAAATAAAATTAATGAATTACGTGCGATGGAGTTAAACTTTTATTTTGATCGTTGTTTACTTTTACGCACGAAAATGAAAAATGTTTGTAAAATGTATAAATTAAATGAAAATAAAAAATCGCAGGAAACCGTAGGTTCGCGTGATCCTTCCACTCCGCTGATTGTTTAATATTACGCAGGAAAATTAAAACGGATAGGTTGTAAAATGTATAAATTAAATTAAATTTTAAAATCACAGGGAACCGTCGGGTGTCGTCATTCTTCCATTCTAATAAATTTTTTAATTTCACGCGGAAAAATTAAAACGGATATACTTCGCATTGTAAAATACATCGACAAAACAGAATGAGAATACACGCATAAGTTAAAGAGGAATAAAAAAAATAAACGAGGGCGGTCAAATTTTTAAATCGAACCTCGTTTTATTAATATTTTTAAATTGTCGCCTAAAGGCAACCCGACGCAACGGAGGGTTAAACTAACGGGCCGTCACGATTGACGTGGATTTATCGCGTTGCAATTCGGTCCTCTCGTACATCGTGTACAGGGTGTTCCGGAAACGTCCAAGAGGATTCCGATTCT
This sequence comes from Pemphredon lugubris, assembly GCA_933228935.1. Taxonomy (NCBI): domain Eukaryota; kingdom Metazoa; phylum Arthropoda; class Insecta; order Hymenoptera; family Crabronidae; genus Pemphredon; species Pemphredon lugubris. The sequence goes on along the minus strand of OW121819.1, from coordinate 38,185,249 downwards.
TTCGATCGAAAACATCGATTCGTAATCGCTGCGAACATCGGGAATTGTTGAGTTACGAATACATCTGGCAAACCGATCAAATCAATTAAATACACCCGAAAGTACGTACAGTGCGTAAACAAACTGAGATCAGATCTGAGGACAGTCTGATATTCTACCTTACGAAAAATATACAGGGCGAGGCGTTTAATAAAAACCACCAAAATAACTCTTCGATTTTTGGAAATGGAAGGGAAAAATGTTTTTGCGATGTTACCCGTCGACGGGATCGGTATCGAGATATTTTTTGCCATTTTCGAAAATATCGCAGTTACGCGGGTGGTCCGTTTGACCCTTACAGTAACAATATATCGTTATTAGCAACACTCGCCAAAAGTGTCCACGACGATATATCGCTGCGCGTGCGACGTCGTCTTACTATTCGCATCGCGAGAGAACTCCGTCTCGAAATAAATTGGAAATCGCGGTAGGCGAAAGTAGATGAAGCTTCGCGGCTTTAAAATTAGCATAGACGGAATACTCTAAAACTCTTTATCATATAAAGTTACGTGATTTTAAAGATCTTTAATTTTGTCGAGTAGCGTGCGATAACTTGACTCGGTTTTTTCACTCGAGAGTACATCTTTTTCGGTCGGCACCAAGAGGGTCAAAACGACTCACCCTGTACAGCATATTTACTGTACATGATATTACTTATATACATTATACAGAGGAAGCTGAATATTATAATGGCGGATGATGTTATCAGCCGGTTATTGTTATCAAAAGTGACAACAGGCCGCATAGTGATCACTATAAATGGCTTGTACAGTACAACTATACAACAAATGTCGAGCAGTCCGTGTCCCAGAGCGAGAACATGTTACTAATTCTCAAAAAGACAAACATCCGCTCGGGAAAATTTATAAATTTCCGAATCTTTCGCTCTGCGTGAGAATTCATCTCGATCCAGCATCGCGGATAATTCCCAAAGACTCTCTCTCTCTCAAAGAGTCGCGCATCCGTCGCGAACGGTACACACGGATCACCCGGTAGAAACGAACCGGAGTGCAGCCGATTTGGAGCGATGCACGGCCAGTTACGACTTAACCGCACCGCGTCCGTACGAATACCAAGGACGAACGTTAGCCGCAGCACTGCCCCACATTTTAACCGGCCAATGCACATCCGACCCTCTCGCAATGTTTAACGAGCCCGCTCGAAGGAACACACGAGCCTCGCTTCAATCGTGACCCGTTCCGATCGTCCGACCTGAGGGTCGGCTCTAGAACATTTTCCGCGGACTCCGCAGCTCGGAAGAGAAATTAGCCGAAGACCTATTTTCCTAACCCTCGATTCCTCTACCGAGATTCGCAAAGCCTTCTCATCCGCGTCGCGTTTCGTTTGACCGGAAACGTACGAATATCCCGCGGACCGTTTCCGATACGACGAAATTATTATCGCGAGTATGACAGTGGAATGTTTCGAGGTGTAAATAAGCTTTGTCGGAAAATGGTTCTGGCTTTGTTTTTGTATCTGTTGTATCTTGTATGCGACGAAGGGTTTAATGCCAGTGATATTGGACTACACAATTTTCGAATGTAAATTTAGTAAAAATTTATTCTTCCTGTTAAGAGATATCCGCTGTGAGAATTGAAACAGTTTTAGGACATACGTGTAAGCATGGTCACTGGTGAGATAAATCTTACGCTTTTTGCAGATCGTATCCGGTGTACCAGATTTTCACTTTGCGAGCTAAGCTCTACGTCGTATGCGTATGATATTTAACAACGTTTCGTACCCTGAAACCAATATCCCCACTATCGGAGGTTAAATTGATTTTCAATATTTGAAATCAACATCCTTGTGCGCGAGCTGAATTGATTTTCAATATTTGAAATCAATATCCTCGTTAGCGTGCCAAGTTAAACGTCATACACGTATAATGTTTAAGGACGTTCTGTATCCCTACGAGGGCCTTCGATTCGAGTCGAAACGCTGATTTCTACAATCTAAAATCGTTCTAAAACTGGGTCCCGCGAAATTTTGAATTGTTTGTACTTAAAAAACCAAATACATTCTTTACTAACCTCAAAAAACAAATAACAATAATAACAAGAATATGGGTACCATAAATTTTGTTTAACGATTTCAGTTTGTCCCCAGACAAAAAATGTTGAGAACCACTGATCAAAAAACTTCTTCGTCCATCTTTATAATCCACGCGCCGAAACGTTTGGTACACCTTTTCGTTATTCGAAAACTTTCATCGGATTTCGCGCTAATGGACGCAACGTATATTACATCCGTAACGAGAGAGGAGGAATCGTGGCCACGGGGAGGGCCGTTTCAATTTTATGATCGCCCCTATTCTTCACGGCTATCATATTTATGGTGTACCGTAAGAGAAATACAGTTCGAAGGAGCCCGTGTCCGATCGGGCCGGTCGTAAATAATTCCCACCGTCTGAATTCGCTCTGATTTATAGTTAATGCGACTACATCTTCCTCCTAGCGCACCGGATTCCTTTCGCGGAGAGCTAGGAGCAACGCGGGGCGAACGAAACTGGCACGAGCCTCACGAGAGCTAACAACGGAGTAGTTTACGAGTATCGCGGGGAAAGAGGGACGCGGGATTAACGCTGGAACCACTGACAATTAGCGTAGTTATTTTTACCAGACCAGTGGGTAGGACTGGTTATTTGAAAAAAAACGTTGTTCGAGATAAAAAGCGTTTATTCATATTTTTGTCGTGAAGGAGATTGGAGGTACGCTTCTTTCGTACTTGAAAAGGGAAAATTTAAAATAGAAATTTAAAACCAGTCAAAGTTAATGGTTTGGCAGTTCTTGCGTTAAAATCGTTCCTCGCGATTATCGAACAAATATTTTTCGCGTTCGCAACTCACGGAAATTTTCGACCCCTCGAATTTTGGAAAATTTCGAACTATGAATGGCACTGCCTTGCCTGCGCGTAGCACTAATAGTCGCATAAATCCACCTATCGACCCCGTTACGAATAAATAAACATAAAAGAGCGAGAGCATCAACACGTCGCGCGAGATCTCAATCGTGAATCCCTAAAACCAAAAATCTTAATAAGCGAATTCATTAAATCAGAAATCTCAATTACCAATTCCTAAGGCGGTAGGGTTACGTCCATCGAGAATCACGAACTTTCTCGAATTATTGAAATCGATTCGGGTTCCCCGGGGGGTTAATGTATTTCGATTCCCATTATTCGACCTCGCTCGAAATGCAATGCGGACTCGAAAGATGCCTACTCGAAGTTTCGAAAGCTCGCTCGAGTGCACGTAGATGCATGCTCCGGCGCGATTATCGGCAAACAACGAGGAAAGAGGAACGTACGACATAGACGACGAAGGGTAAAATCGGTAACCGCGGATATCTCGGTGTCTTCGTGCGACAAATTCCGCGGCGGCAACTGCTGCGAGGCACGATCCACGGAAAAGGGTTAAGATTGTCTTCGTCGATAAAAGCGACCGCATATAAATGTCGTGTGTGACGCTCCGCGTAAGGAGGAAGGGGGAAGGAGAGATGATGGGGGGGAGCGAAGGGGAGGGAGGCGGGGACCGTCGAAAATCGAACATCGACTCCGTGATTTATTGGCAGAGCGACGTAAAAGCGAGGCACCGGTAGGCACGAGCCCAGGGATTCACGTAACTTACGTCCACACGTAAGTTTCTTCCGTTTACGTGTGGAGCTTTATTTTTGTATCTCGCGTCTACTATAGGGTGGCCCACCTAACGTTGCCACCCGGTATATGTTTTGTGTACGGAATTAAGGTCACCTCGGTGAGTCCGTTGAAGAGGCAAATGCGCTCGTAAGAGACAGCTAGGCTACGGCGATTAATATCGATACCCGGGATTTGTGTCGCTCTTTTATTGCTACTTAGAACGTGACGAAAGTAAACCAATGTAAGAGAAACAAAAGAAATTTTGGGTTTCGGTAAGACAGATTATTCGGCGGCTACAGGTGAATTTTCAATTCTAACGCGACTTAAAAACTTAAAACGTAACAAAAATTAAATAAACTCTGCATTTGTTTAAGACAGTGCGTTCAACGCGACTGATAAATCTTCTATTTTATCCTCGGTAACGCTTTACGTTACTCGTACCGCGACTTGGAACGTAACGAAAACAAAACTTTTGCCCTCGACTAAAACAGATCATTTGGCGCGTCTAGTAAATTCTCAATTTTTCTCTCCTCGCGTATCTCCTTATCCCCATCGAGCCATCGCGTCCGCCAGTTTTCCAGAAAACGACCGATCTACCGAAACTTTGGAGTCAGAATCCGTTCTCTCGTTTCGGCGCGCCTCTCGGACCAAAAATTCCCCGAATCTCGATAATCCGCCGGGAACGCAAAACGCGTGAACATTACTCCTCGGATTAAATTTCCCGAATATCGGCGATCATCGCCGCTACCAAACCCAATTACAATGGGTTACATTGTATCACCGGGGCAGCCGGCGTGGCCGTAAGCGTGGCTCGCTTTAACCGATCGTTATTGGCTGGTGATATAACGAGACGCGTCGTCCGCATGCCAGGCGGTTATCACTTGTAAATGTATTATATGAACCAGTGGCGCAAGAAGTCCACGAGGTCTCTGAACTCCAGATACAATCTCCGGCTGGTATCTATCTATCTGACTCCCGAGAGGCGGTCGCATACCTTCCGTCGTGTATACCGACACAAAAACTCCCGGGGCACGCGCGCAACGGGGAAATACGAGCGGGGCTCTATTCACCAACTTTTAGATTCTGATATGTGGGCCCCGGGGTCCGATCCTCCGGGCTACCCGACGCGCCACGGCGGCAGCTCGCTCGTTTTTTTGTTTTATTTTCTTTTTTTATTCGCCGCGCGTCCCGTCGTCGGTAAATCACGGCCACGTGACACACGATTTTCGACGTTCTCCACACCTCGATATCGTAGACAAATATAAATCGACGCTTCTGGCTGGTACCGTTTAACCGGTATGGTCCTTACGAATGCGCGTTAACGCTCCGATAGTCACGTTATATCTCTCAGATACACGCCTTTTTATTTTCGCAACAGACAGCCCAAGCTTCGTTTCTCAAACTTTTTTTTTTAATAGGTCTATGTTCAGTTGCTAATGCTTTAGCTATTATAAATGTTCTGTTCTGAGTTTTGATTACAATTAATTGTGAAAAGTTGATCGTGTGATCGTAAGTCATAGTAACGCGATAAATGGAGGCGCTAACGCATCGTTGGTCGCGTGGTGAGAGATTCGATACGAGCCGTATTCCCCGCGTCTTTACGCACGCGACGTCGAGAACAGGAATACGATTAAAGGTACGTACTCACTTATATTTACTCCGAGAAAACCATAAACGAACAATCCGAAAACAAATATATACCTAAACATATAATAATTCAGATTCTAATTGTCGATTAATCCCGGTCGTATAAAAAAATTATTATTATTACTAACAATGCTGCAGTACTTCGTTCCGAGGTCTAAGTGGATTTAACCGCGAATTAGAATTCTGGGATTTGGAGAAAAAAAGGTAACGACTGGAAAACAGGAGTTTGGACATTCAACGAGAACCAAATCGACGCGAATACTTGAGAAGCAACTCGGAGGGTTTGAAAATTCTCGACGTTCCAACTATTTCTCGCGCTGCGCTGTGATTATGCTTGCAATACAGAGCACACGGCTAATCCGAAATAAGATAACGATCGAAGCGAGTATCCGACGATTTAATTCCCTGTCAGATTCCCGGACGAACCGAGTGATCTAGAAAAGGTTCGAGGGACTCGTTTCCTTCGTTCAGGATTTAAATCGCTATGAAACTCGTTTTTAAATATTTCCCGCATGGCTCGATCACGAGGAATAAGTTTCACGAAATATTCGAATGAGGCGTTCTCGAGAGTTTCGACGACCTGGACGGTTCTTTTTTTTCCCCGCGGTTAACACGTTCACTATCAGCGTCGTATGTATGTATATGCGACGTCCCATTGTATGTCAACTTAGTTTATCAGTTTATGACAATACATGGCAGTACTTTTTCGCTCAGACAGTTATAGTAAAGCAACAAAATACAATAGATGCAGAATGTCCTTGGTCCGGAGACGATTACGTTTTGTTTATTTTCAATGTTATAAATATAATGTTAAAAACCCAATGCCAATTGAATATTGTAAGGGAAACTTCCCCGGACTGTGGTACAAGATTTTTTTCTCAAGCTCCGGTAGCGAACGTTTTAATTGACAATTAGACGTCGACATAACATTCGCCTCGTTTGGATACACCCGGGACGCTATAATCCGAAAGCGGGTGAAAACGCGTGTGTGAGTGAAAACGAAACTTAATCCGGGGAGTGTCAGTCGGATCAGCTGTTCGAAACGGAGAGCTCGGAACAGGCATAAAGCGGTAATCCTGTGTTATGTGAATTACGCGGGGTGTTTAATGCGCGTCGCGAAAAAGTCTGGCGCGTATAATTTAAGAGCGACGCGAATCGGAAATTATCACTTCGCGTCTCCTCTTCGTCAAACTTCGCGAGTAAAAAATTAAAGAGCGAGTTTCGCCAGGCTCCCGAGTCGAGTAAATTTGCCAACGATCATTGGGAGAAAGTTATTACGACGGAAGGATATATTATTATTAATAATCGATCGTAGCTAGAAATTCTACAAAGTTACTCAACGATTACTAAGATTCTTGACCAACTGTTTTGCGCTTACGTTATAATTCTCCTTATCGAATCGCGTTGTTACGGTGACATAAATATAATATCCGACGATATTCAACGATACTAAAATCAAATTTGATCGACGCAAAAACATAATGTCTCTCGTGATACCTAAAAAAATAAAACAACGTCTTCCGAGTCGATCGCGCCACGCGTACGCGAATTAATCAGTTACCTGTTTCAACCTCTTTGAAAAGTGTGCACCTAGATTGTGTCGCAAACACGAAGCGATACCGTGTACATTACATTTACGGAACATTTAATAGTTCGTGGCTCGGAGTAGGTACTAAAGAAAAGAAACAGAAACCACTTTGCGTTCGCTCTTTAAAAATATCCCGACAAAATTGAGGAACATATTTTACTTTCCACTCAAATTTCAATTTAAATAGCAAATCGTAACTACTTTCCTTCGCGACGAGTACGAGTACACGTCGAAAACAGCTAACTGGTTAACAGACGTCAACCTAATCGCCTCCCCACCATCTATAAAATTAAACGTCTGATATCTGACGGCGCGTGACTCAATTTACACACCGACAAGGACGCGCGCGTCGGGGGAGAGAATAAGGAAAAAAGTAAGAGGAAAAGGAAGGAAGGAAGAAAGGCAGGACGGAAGGGGGGGGGGGGGGGAAGGAAGGCAAAGAAAAGAAAAGAGAAGAGAAGGGAAGAATGGAAGAAAAAAGTCGTATACCTCCGCGCAATTTAATCGGGGAGATCAGGTAGATCAGCTGGCGGAGGCAGGGAGTCTGGGGTGGATGTTAGGTTGGTCGGTCGCAGCGCGGATATCGACCCCGGGTTCACCGACCTTTCTCCGCCACCGTCGACCCCACCCCACCACCCGAACCTTCCTCCATCCCTCGTCGGCCAGTCGTCCTCCCTCCATCCGGAATCCTCCCTTCCCTCCCACTCGCTCCCGCCACCACCTTCTTTCGCTCTCCGCCACCCCAGGGCAGGAGCTCTCAACCCTGCCAGATGTCCTCAACCCTGCGACGAACCCTCGCCAGGAATCGTTTCGACTCGATACAACAGCCCCCTCCTCCCCCCCCCCCCCCTCCCATCTCGATCAAATTTGGCACGGTCAATTCTAATCGTACCTCGGGTACCTTTGTTCCCATTTAACCCTTGCGATGGTACGTGCTGGGACAATCCACGAAACGTACGTTTCGTGGATCCGCAAAGTGTACGATGAGGGTTCATTTTTCTGTTATCGTTCCTTCGTTGGTTCTTCGATCGAAGATTGGAGTGTGCTTTCGATCGATTGTTTCGCGGACTGTTTTGGCGGAGAACCGTAATTTGCAGAATTTGTTGTAGCTGTTTTAATTGAACGTTGCGCATCGCGAAGGTAATGGATTACGAAGAGTAGGAAAATTTAGGGATAAAATACCGTATGTACGTTTCGATGCACTTTAAGTGATTAAATTTTAATCTACTGGTAGCGGTGGCGAATCAAGACCAGAAGACTTACTATGGCTAATCGAGCCGCAGTATGCAGGGTTTATTTATTTATCAGAAGAAGATTGCGTGATAATAGATTTTACTCGTTAACACGAACGATGCAGTTTAACTAAAGTGCAATAACAAAGAAGAATTGGTGATCGGAACTGTAAACGATATCTCGAAAGAGATAATATACGCGATGCGCTGCAACTGTTAAAACAATTTCTCAAAGATACCATACTCTTAACTTTGATTCACTGAAATTAAACGACGATTCGAGACATACGCTTATCTGGCGTACGAAAAATCACCACTCGAATAATTGAGCCGTTTATTCTAAAAGTGACCAAAGTTCATTTGTCAATTTTTGTTGTTAACTGTAGTAATGTGTTCATCTTGAAGTTTGATGTTACAAAAAAAAAATGAACTTAGGTCACTTTCAAAACAGAAGGCTACATTATCGAGTTATCCGGATGCGACTAATCGCAACGCGAAGCCAAGGATCCATCCGACGATAAAAAAAATCAACAAGCTCGCGCCACGATGATGCGAATCTGGAGTCCAAAAATTGAAAGAGCACCTCGTAAGTTCACTGTTACTCGAATCGAGGGTTTAATCCCTTAATCAACCCGCACGAGGTAGTTTTCCCTCGACCTACAAGCGAGAATGGATGTCAATAACGCTCGAAAATGACGAGCGGTTTCTCAACGTCTATTACGAAAACGTTTTAAGCGCATTGCCGCTGTAAGACCTAAGTGCACCGGAGGCACAACGATGGAAACTTATGGCGCGGAATCGATCGAAGATACGATACGCCGTGAAACTCGAAAGTAGATTGCAAGGAGAAGCGGCGTTGGCGGCAGCAGCCAGTAGCGAGCAGCGCCAGCAAACACTGCGAAACTTTACCCAGCAAACAGTTAATATTTCCTTGCTCCAGAAATATAGTTGGCGGTATTTCTTCGTACCTCGAGGTACGGCGAGATATTTCAAGAGGAAAATTAAAAATATATCCTTCTCGCTTCTCTCCTTTCTCTCCGCGGTGCGCGATCGTGGGTTAACGAGAGCGAATGCAATTTTCGAAACGTACGATCGTGGGTTAATAAGAGACGAATGGAATGATTTTAAACGTACGCTCGTGGGTTAATAAGAGCGAATGGAATTTTTGAGCTCTTACGAGAGTAATTTATGAAAGCAATGGCGAAATATCTTTTGCGTTCGACGTTAGAACGTCCGACGATGCGTGCGGGAGAGAAACTTTATCGCAGATACGCTGCTAAACGATCCCGCGTTTTAATAACAGACTCTTTCGCAAGTTTAATAATTAATTCAGTTTCGTCGTTAAATTAATAGGGACCTGTATTCAATGTACCCGCGGATTAGCGTTACAGTTATTAACGGGCTCGCACTCCGAGTCATTAAAGCTCAGGAACGTCGGTCGATTTCTGTCGTATCGTAAAATAATAGCTTTTCGCAATATTTTTGCGAATAATCCGTGAATGAATTCGTTTCGCTGTATCCGAGGTAATAAATAATATATCGCGGTGCATACGGGATGAGTATACGATCAAGCGACAACGCTTCGGGGGTTGTAGAGGAGGTAGAACGAAAAATTCTTCGGTAACATACAGGAGGTTGAAAGGCCATCGATTCTGCGCTACGTGTCGTTAAACATTCTGCCCCCAAACATTTTTAACTCGGCATCAATCGCTCGTAGAGGACTTTTTTGTAGTTACATTCGACAGGGCAAGAGCTTCAATGAGAATTTTAGATCACGTCGAAACAGTTTCTCTTTACGATCGTTGATTTACCAAATTAAAAAAAGGATAAAGTGATAACTTCGTACGCTTTGCAGTAGTATTAGCGCATGATCAGACGCGGCCGGAAAATCGTATCTACCGCGGAATTTCGTCGGTATATTTATCGCATAAAAACAGATATTGCGAACAACCGTTACGTACCAAGGTAGACGCGTAATCTCTCAATTTTTGCTACGGCATATCTTCGTGGAAAAAAACGTTTACTCGAAAAGTTTCTTAACACGACAAATGCTTCGCGAGTCGTTTAACGTTATCGAACTACGCGTCGATGGAAATTTTATATTCCGCTCGAGGCGTTCCATTTTCTCACGTACGAAAAAGAAAAAATCGGCGAAAGCGTGTCGGTCGTCTCGAACGACGAAAACGAATTTCCACTCGCGTGCGTAAAAGAAAAACTCTCCGCCTCGGAGTGAAAAGAGCATTTTATTACGAGGTTCGGCTCGATTTTCGGGGCAGATTATTTCGCCGCTCCCACTTCGGGGGCCACTCGGTAAACGCTCACGGGGCTCGCGTCTACACGCTATGTCGTGTTTAAGTGCTAATAGCCGGCTCTCGAGTGCTTGTAAAATACGTAAAAGTGAAATTGTTACGGGGCGTGTTTTTCATTTACCGAGTTTGCATCTTTTAAGTTGGCTCGTGCAATAAAGTTTTACGAGCCGCACGTACGGTACACACGTCCGCCGTTGAATGCGAAACACTGTTATAAAACTAAACTGTACTGTTATTGTCCTAGCCGTTTCTATACGCCACCGTTCCGCGAGTTCTACGAGTTTTTATCGTCGAGCGATATTCGTGGAAGCCCGCGTTGACGCGCAAAAGCGACGCGGATTTTGTTTTGCCTTGATTCGATGAACGATCGAATATCGTTCAAATTGGAATATTTTGGAAATTTTAATAAAAACACTCGTAATTGACGCGAACGATACGTTCCCAAATATTTCATTCGGAGAAGAGTAGCTTGAGGGATAACTTTTAGATATTTTGAAGAATTATAACGATTGCATTCGAGGACCAAGCACAAAGGGTTACGACGAATAGAAAATTGATCGGAAAATTTTGATTCTCCAATCGTTCGTTAACCGTGATCTGCCAAGCTTCCTCTTTGAGAACCAAAAGATATCTTTCGAGTGACGCTTCTTTCACGTTAAATAAGCCTTTGGTTTCAACATTTCAGGAATAGCGTGCATACACGTAATAAGACACAATTTCTAATTGAGTCTCGTATATTTTATACCGCTTGGTCGCGTAAGAGGGAAAATGAAATTTTCCGTGGAGAGAGGAGAACGATCTCGTTACGCGTTAAGCACGACTTATTCATCGAAAGCTTCTGCATTCTCCGCTCATCGACGTACGTGGTACGACGCTTAACATGTAAATATATGTAAATATAAGACACTCGTACACGTTTCAAAGGAGAACGGGGTTGCCGGGCGCTTACGTTTGTACGCGTTTGCTTACGGTTACGTAATTGTTCGTTACACCGGAGAGAGCCCGGGTAAACGCGAGAAACGCACCGGCGTTTCCTAATCATTTTAACCTCTAATAAGACGCAAATTTCGTTGCGATCTCGTGGAAAACGAAATCGACGTTCTCTTTTTCTTGGAAAACAAGGATATTGTATTTATCGCGAGTATTTTTTTCCGTTTTCGATTTTACGCGGGCACTTCGATCGACGTGCCGAAACGTTAAGCTCGCGATTTACAGAATTGCTCTCGTTAACGGTACTCGGGCAATCGGGAAATTAGAAACGAATGATAATTACGCTTGTTTTACGGCTCTGGCACGTACAACGTAGTAGGTGCCATTTCGTTTCATCGAGAAGAATGTTTCGTAAAGCGCAACGGTAATTAGAAATTCTTTAAAAGTATTTGGCGCACGGGAGAGCTAGTTATTTAAATCGGTGCACTCGGTGCGGGTTTAACGGACCTTCGATGATTCTCGAATCATTTTTTAATCGTCGAGAACTACTGTAACGTCCACGTTTGTATAAGTCGAGCGATACACGCTCGTAGCTCAGCGATTTAATTAATGCGAGGTACGAAACGCATTCCATTGCATTGCCCGAACGGGAAATTTGAACCGGACGAACTTCCCAATCGATGAAAATGATCTTGCGAAACAGATTGGAGCTCGTAATTGTACATTAAAAGTTGCCATTTCGAGTATTTTAACTAAACGTTTTCACCACTCTTATTTCCTCCATGCAGACTTATTTCATTTAAATCATGGAACTTAGTATTCCACCAGTTTTCAATTAAAAATGAGTATTTTGAGTAGATTTGAAATTGAATATTTTTAATTAAATTAAACGTATTCCTTAACCTTCGCACAATAATCAAAGAATTTCATGTAGCAATTCCGGTAATGTTCAATCAAATCACGGAACTCCAAGTTCCACCAGTATTCAATTAAAAATGACGATTTTAAATCGTTCAAAATCAAATATTGAATTTCAACGCAAACTAAACTAAACGTTTCCCTCAAAGCACCCATTTCCTTAACCTCCGCGCAAACAACCGAAGAATTCCAAGTAGCAATTCCGGTGATTTTCAATTACATGATTCCTAGGGCAGTGCACGGTAATCCGACGCCTCGCGTCGCACGGTAACCAACCCGAGGGGGGGCATCGTCGGGGATGCAATTTCGAATTTCGCGGCTACGGTAACTTTAAAGCGATTACTTTTCTTCGTCTTGACGAAAACATCGACGCGTGAGAACCGCCGCCCGAAACCGAACCACGGTCCCCTAATAACACGGTCGCGACCGTGCAACATTACTGGCAAATACGGTAATTTACCGAAAGTAGCCTTACCGGATGACCACAACAATGCGGTTAGCCGAGGGAAAAAAAGAAGTTGGCCGCTCGACGTGGCCCAAAACGATGCACGGTGATTGAAGGCGGCTGCAGTCAATCGTCCCGCTGCACTTTTTGACGCCGGGTAACGCTTAACCGCCGCACCCTGAAATTCGCTTATTTTTTTCCCCCCTCACCCTTCATCCTTCCATTCCCATAATTTCGTTTTTCTTTCTCGCGCTCTGCCTCCCGTCTCGCTTATTATTTAACTCATTCGCGAGCACCGACCGCCGCGGCAGAGTTTTCACTTTTCAAAGTATCGCGATCGCGTGGGAGTTTTGGTGGTTTAAATGTAATTTTGACCAACGTAGAGTTTCCCGAAGAGAATGCGCAAACGTTAGCTTGACGATACCGTGCGAATGAGATTGTAAGGAATTGCTTTGTTAATCATTCGCGAGGATTACTTTCTTCGTGGTTTTGGGATTCCTCGGGATATTATTTCGGAGAATTTGAAAAATCGGCACGCTCTATAATTTATTTCAGGTACTGAAATATAGTTAAAGTTTCTTTCGCGCTTATTCGATGTTGGTTCACCGTCTTTGTTTAACTGTTAACTCATGATTTTGACCTTACGACTATTAAAAACAGCGGTAATAAAAATTGCCGAGATAACGGCGGGACTGCTTATCGGGATCCAAAAGCATAATTAACTCTCGTCCGCATATAAATCAATCTGTTCTACGATTCCGCAAATCACCAGCTTCAAAACGCATTTTTCGCAATCTAATATCTCGCGAATGGCGGAAGCTACGATCAGTTCTCCAGACTTCTCTGATAATTAACACAAGAGACGGTTAAGCCTTCTGCCCGCTGAGCGGACGATCCAACGGGGATGAAACTGAGAGCAGGTGGCTCGGACAGTGAATTTAGCAATTTCTCCAATGAAAAATAGCGGGCAATTCGCGGGCTCTAGAATAGAAGCGGAGGAGAGGCGAGGCGAGGCCGACTCGGACAGTGCAAAAGCGTGTGTGCTATAGAGACGTCGGGACGCTATCCGGTCGATACAGGCAACCAGACTAGGAAGTAAACCCGGGCATCAACCTCTGCCCACCACCCATCACCCTTCTCCGCAACCTCGGCGGACGGCGAGAGAGAACCCCCCCACCCTCCCCCGTCGATCTCTCGAATTCGCTCATCGGCGGCGGGTGCAACGACCTCGTTGGGAGAAAATTTGGATCTGGAGCGCGGTACAGCTCGTGCGACTCACGGTACGCGTGTCGTAATTATCGCCGATGGGACCGAACGGATCGCCGTCTCTATCGCCGTGACAGAGTCACGGGGTTGACTCTCTCGGCTCGAGTACCGACGCCGGACCGCCGTTGCGGAAGAGCCCCGAGGACGGTTCCGGAAAAGTTCGTCGCCGCACGGTTAGGTCGATGGAAATATTTGGTAACGAGAACGTTCGCCGGTGGGGCGATTTAACGGTGGGACGATTCGTCGATGGGAAAATTGATCCGTGCGAAAAGTCGGCAATGGGAAGATATTGGGAAAGACAATTCGCCGATGGGAGAATTGACGGAAAAGATAATTTGCCGATGAAAAGATTTATCTGTTAGGAAATTTGGTAGTGGGGGAAATTTAGGGATCGCGATTTCGCCGATGGGAAAATTTAACGAGTGGAAAATTTGTGAAAAATCGGTTGATGGAAAAATCTACCCGCGCAAGGGTTCATCGTAAACAAGGTCATCCGAAACATCCATGCCGATAAAAAACATTATTAAGAATTCGATTCTAGAAATACCAAGAACATTCTAATAAAAGCGAGGATACACGAAAGTGGAACGCGCGTATGCTCATTTTTACGCAATAAAACTTTAATATCGCCGGGAAAGAAGAACTTGCCGTTGCAAGCGCCTCGTTAATCGCTCGATAACAATTTGGGGCAAAAGTTACGTCCATTATCTAGCATTCCCCGATGCGACGCGGCACAATACTCCGATAACGTCCATATTTTAGGATACGAGCGATCAATAGTCGACGAACAGCGCGGTATTCCTCGTAAAATTAAAATAGGCTAATTCGCTTTGGAATTTAACGTACGACGGAATGCGCCCGACGATCAATATTTAGTTCCGATCTCGCGGAGAGCAACGACGACGCATTCGAAAAAAAAAGAGTGAGAAAAAAAAACCCGTGGAAATACGTCGACCGCGTACGTTAAGAGGCAACCGTGTTACCGACCTTAAAGAATGAAGAATTATTTATGCATAACCGGGTTCGCACGCGAGTTAAATTTTAATGCGATCCAACGAGCCCGTGTCCCGCGAATTCGAAGAAAGGATCTGTGCCAAGGCAATCGAAATGGAATGTCACCCGAGCCACGTTCTTTCTTCTCTATTTTCTCCTATCTTGCTTTCTTTCTTTATTTGTCTCACTCCCAGAGGTTCGAGCGCGACCAAAAGAAAATCGCTGGTCGGTAGCGTCAGCGCCACGCGCGCGATGAATCACTTCTATTATATCTTTCAAACGTCGACGGGGAACGACGGTGGATCGCACCCGGTGACCGATGACTCGACGATATAATTGCGCACTAATTTACATGCATCTCGTTACAAACGGCCGCGGTAATGAGCCATTCAAAATCTCGTCGAGCTATGCGCAATACCCTCGCGATTTTGCCGCAATTTTTGTTATGCATGGCCGTCGTCAGTGAAACTCGCGAGAGAAGGATTTTTTGTTCAACGGTCAGCGTGTACGTACAGGGTGTTGGTATACGCGACGTTTTAACGAGTTATCCGCTTTGTTTTTGTATCAAAAGTAATTTATGTGCCACCGTATATTTCTCTCGTCACCACGATTAGCGCGGGAGGAATACATTTCTCAAAGTTTGATCAAATCTTTCGGGCACACCCTTTACGTTACGGGCGACATTGTCTTTTACGATTATTTTGCAATTTTCTGATATTTCTATCGTTGAATTCTCTAAAGGTTTGGTAGAACCTTTCGAGCGCGTCCAGTGTACGTTAAGCGTAACATTATCTTCCACAATTCTTTTGCAATTTCCTGACATTTTTCGCGAGGAATTTCCCACAGTTTTCCCAAACCTTTCGGGCGCACCCTGTATATCGCGCGAAAGATTGGCCGCCACGGTTATTTCGCAGCCTCTTCCTGACATTTCCAGCTTCGAATTTCGCGAGTCGAATTGACGTCACGCGATGGTGTCACCGTGCACAGTTCATAGAGCGAATTCGATTCTAATGACAGCACGTGCGTTGCCCCGGCAAAGTAAATGTCACGCACTCGTGTGTCACGTTTCAATCTACTTTCTAGCCGACATAACCGCCGTCGCTCGGGAGGATAACGACCTATCGATGAGAGAGATATCAATAGCGCCGATCTCCTCCCACCTTCGATAGTTCGCTCGAGTCTTCCGTCGCGTAGTGACTGTGCGGTACAAAGAGCTGTCGAGAAAATCGTGGATGAGATCATTATACGGAGAATCACCAAACGATTTCTTTCCGATTGATATATGCGAATTGATTGCGGACGATCTGTATATTATTCTCTTTTTGATACTGTTTTTGTAGGAATACAAAATTGTTGGAAGATTTTAAAAGAAAATAGAAAAGTAATAGAAAAATTATAGGAATACAAAATTTAAATGATTGGCAAAAACTACTGGTCGTGACAAATATGAACATCTAAATCCTCGTTTGTTCATGCCAGTTATTCGAACGCTAACGGGAGGAAAGAAGCGCGAAAAATATAATATAACCGTTCGAAGTAAAATATATTCCTACAAAAGGGAAAAAAAAACGTTAACAACTCCGTGTCTTACAGATTCTTCCCAATCCGCGATCCTAAGTTTAAAAAACCCACGGTGCCAACCATTTCCAAGTAACGTATCGAAACTACGCGACCCCGGCATTCCCCAAAGTCAATTTTCCACGAGTTCAGGATCCTCTTGAAAACCAACGCTTCCCGAGAAGATTTCGGCGAGTCAAAGTTCAGTCGATCGTACATTTTAAGCGGAAACGACGTTAGCGCTCGACCCGGGGAGCACCGAGGCTTTTCACCTCCGAGCGCAAAAGGCCGCGGCGGAGGTTCGAATAAAATTCCGACGTTCGACCGCGAAGAAAAGTAGGACGCGTATCTCGCTTGGCAAACGGGCACAGAAACTGCACATTTGCATCTTTGAATAACCATACGCCATACCGGTGTATCGTATCACCGCGAGTAATTGCGCGCCGGCCGAGCGGGCTCCTCGCGATGCTATCGAGGCGTCGCGTCACGGGGACAGTTTCCCCTTTGTCGGAATGAAAAATTCATTTTCTAGGATCCGATTAGACGGGGCAACGAGTCCCCGACGACGCCGCGGCGGGACGCTCGTTCGCCCAGGTGAGATCGGAGATGAGCTCTTACGGTGATGCGAGCGCGAACGGAGAACTCGGGGCGCGTTAACGAGGTTTCCTTTAGCGTCGCAGATACCCGCGGGGACGTGCGACGAGTGCCGGTGACACCGACGCTTTTCACGAGAAATTTCCGAATAGCATTACCCGTTCGTTCGGAATTACTTTTGCGTTCACAGTTGCGGTCTCGCGATTTTTTGTAATTCACAACTTTTGCTTGGTTGAAAGTTTTAATGTATGCCGCACGATTGCGCGGATGCTTTATATTTATTTTGTGCTTGATCAAACATAATCTAGATTTAGGGCATTTAAAATTTTATATTCGATAGCGTTCGCTCGTTGGAAGCTTTTCGAATCATTTCGATAGCGCCGATCGTCACTGACCACTGTGGACTCACCGAAAATTACGATACCGATCACGGATGACCGTCGCATTGTTCAACGCTTTAGTTACAGTTTCTACATTTATGGGTTTAATCTCGTGATTGAACGGATTTATCGCGCGGTATTGGCGACTTTTCATTATCCCCCACGTATCGAGCCAACGAAGCAACGAGAAACTTCATCGAGATCGGGGATGCGTACGAGTAGAAACGTTCCCCCGTCGATTCTACTCGCTACTCGCGGCGCGCCGTTTACCGCAAGGTGTGGGTGTAGACGATTCTATCTAATCGTAAGTCCGAGGGCAATGCACCGTGCACGCACGACGGAGGAGGACTTGCATCACTTAGCTCGCTCCTTAAGACTCCTTAGTCTTGCTCGGTATGCTGACGCCGTACACGCCGTCTCTAAATTGACGTCCGCACCTGCGGCCGATCTGCAACTCTTGCTCGCCTCCTACTACGGCCAACGGCGCGATCGAGCCGAACAAAACAATGAACAAAACTCGAAAGGGATTGTTTGACGTCTGCTCGGGTTGATTAACCCCTTCGCGACCAGAGCGCGCAAGATCGTTCCGCTGTACCGTCATCCGTGATTTCGATAAATCGTTTCCGCACGTTTAAGCGTTGATCAAGGTGTTCAAGTACGCGCGAAATGATGTTGAATCGAACGTTTCTCGGAAATTCGATTCTATTTTGGTGGGAATAATGGAACTCGCGCGCTCGGAAAAATGTTACACCGAACATTGTTTGGGACTTGAATTTTTCCTGACCCCTTTCCATGCCAACGAAACGAACGAACCGTGATCGGAACAACGTGGCGCTATACGTTGCTCGGTACTTCAATTTTTCTCACGATCCTCTTTAATGGAAATAATTGAACTCGTATTCGGAAAAGTGTTACGCCTAACATTGCCCGGGACGTTAATTCTAAAGCGACGATAAACTTCGACGAATAAGTATTCTTTCTTCCGAGACTCGCAAACATTTTCTACGGCATCCGTGACGTCTGACGAACGAAACGGCAACGACTATAGAAATAGAAAGCCGTGAAACGACCATAAACGAACGGACTATTCCGCGATGTCGCGTTGATACTCAACTTTCCTCCCGTTCGTCGGTAGCAAATATTGAAGCTTCCGTAGATAAGAGTTTTGCAGACTGCGCCGACAGCAGTCCGTGCAAACGAACCGAGCAAAGGTGGATTTTTGTTATTACCTATCTCGAGCTTATTGTTAGTACCGGTGCGCGTCGATCGATACGTTGAACTCGCAAATAAAAATAGAGAGCGTCTGGAACGGGGAGCGTCGCGATGATTTTGCGTATCGCCCCGTTCAATTCCCTTTCCCCGATCAAATTGAATCGCGATACGAGTGCGAGGGGTTGGGGGCGCGAGTGACCCCAGTCAATTTCTTTTTACGTCTCATTGCTTCGCACGCAATACAAATATAAAAGTTGATACGCGTGCTGAAACTTTAGGCTCGCGTTTCTCGAGATACGACGCAACCGCGATTATAATATTGAAACGACCTTTATTTAGGCCATTTATTAATACCTTTAATCCACTGGTACCACAATGTTTGATAATCATAATAATTTGCGGTTAACGAACAACTGCTGATTACAACCGACAAATTTTGAGTTATTAACTAATTATAAACTGACTGTACCGACCCATTTGTCAGTATAATACGAGACGAGGCACTTTTTGAGAAATTGTTTTGGAAATCCCAAAACGCGCACCGAGTAAAAATGACTAACGATCGATTCGCTTCTTCTTCCAACGACTCGCGCTTCAAACGTCCGTTTTCATTTCCAAAAACTAAGAATCGTCCGAACGACCCATTCGAAGCATTTTCACCCTGCGGAACTGTCGTAACGCTTTATTCGATGGCACTCGCGATTACGCTCCCGCCTTCCAGAATAAAGTGAGAAGTTCTTGGCACCCCTCTCGGCGCCATAAAGCCTCATGGGTCAGCCGTTATAAAAGTTGCCGCTATAACAAGTTAAGTTACTTCTGCTGATAACCTGTCTCACCGCCACAAAGTTGCTACCAATTATATGCTAGCCGAGGAAAAGCTACCGGGCATTTGGCCGCGTTTTTGTCCGGGAACTTATCCCGTCGGTAGGAAACTTAGATTTACGAATCGGTGCCCCGTCGAGCGTAAAATAATCGCGAGTCCTGGAAAATTATGCGGAGGAGCCGCGTCGCTCCATTTTCCGACCAATGTCGCTGGTGACGACAAATAGGTGAACGAGGTGAGTTGACTGTCGCGTCAGACGCGGATGACCGTCGGGTATCCCTCCCATCGATCGTACGGGGCCTGCTGTCTTGTGTATCTTAATTTCATGAAAAAAATCCTACCTTTTATAGTTTTCCGGTTACGCTGAGAAACCCGTTTTTACGGATCGAAGGTCCGCGGAATCATGCAAAAGTTTCACCTTCGTCGAAACATCATGACCGACGTTTACGTTAAACGGGGTTGAACGGTGCGGGGTATTAACCACGCGTGTATTGGAGTACGATAATTTTGAAATAGAAGTTAATTAATTAAAGATAAGAGCGGTATCGATCAACGCGAAAAATGCTTAATAAAATGGGATTATATTGTAAGTGGGATAAATGGCAAATAAATGTGAGATTGTATCAAAGCATGGTAAACAGTAAATAAAGAATAACGAAAAATGGAGTTCGTAAAGTTTGTTCTAGCGTTTTAATAAATTTCCGTTTGACGAACGAACACTGTCGAATGGATAGCATTCGCGGTTTTATTAATGAAGACGATCCGTTTAACGATCCGTTAACTCTACCTATAAGTATAACCTACAACCTATCTGCTTCTGCGAGAAAATCCCTAATGCCCAGTTGCGTAGCATTCTCTCCTCGTCAGTTCGGTCTCAACGTGACGTTCCATACGAGGAACGTCCAATAGGCAGAGCAGTCGGTAATCGCTGCCAAGGAAGGAAGGTTATCGTGCTCGATCCCAAGGATCTCTCGACGATGTACGTTAACACCAAGGGAATTGCACGATCGTGTTCTCGACTATGTGTTCGTAATCACGCACGTATACCTACGCGGTGACGTTTCTACAATATACATTTCTACCTGCACGCGTTATTCCGTTCGTGTGGACGGGGTGTTACCTAACGGGGAGGCACCGATTTCGGATTCGATAGAGGATTCGTTTTTTACAGAAAAAAGTCTCTAGTAACGTGGGTCAAGTAAAGTTGTAATTTTCTGTCAGAGACCGTCTTTTGTTATTCCCCGTCAAAGCCTGAGCTAGAATGGTTTTGTTAACTTTTCAGTAATCGTTCTTTTTTGGACCTGTACTACTCGCGTACTTGCACTTGGTCCTAGACAAGACTTTGTCTCTCGATAATGTTCGCGAAGTAAACAGTCGTAAAATAAAAATTGAGTCAACGAAATTAACTTATGACATAATTTTTAGAATCCGTGTAATATACTTAATTTCCAATCGGGAATTAAGCGGTAATAAAAATAATTTTTTTCGGGCATCGTACAGAATAATTCAAAATGGCAAAGTAAACAGTTATCACCCACGAACTGAGGCAGCGAAATTAGCTTTTGGACAACAGTTCTTCTAAGGCTTCGCATGACATAATTTCCTTTGCAATTTAAAGAGTTGTGCAAGAAAACTCGAAAGAACGATAAGAAAATTATTCGCGCGAAATACGTTCCATTACCTCGTCACGCGACTTCCGTCTTAAACGTTCGTCCGCGTAATGGACGATTCCAGATAATTTGAGAGTAATATCGGGTCGTGAAATTAGGTGCCTCGCCCTGCCAGTATACACGCGTAAACAACGGCGGAACAATGCGTAAGTAGCAGGCGCGTCCGAGCGCGAAAGAGAAAAACGGAAAGACAAAGTGGAAGAGAGTACGAGCAAAGCGCTCTCTCTCTTTCTCTCTCTCTCTCTCTCTCTCTCTCACTACGAGAGTCGTAGTACGCGCGAGAGAGTGTTGGTGTCTTCGGTTAAACAGGAGTGGTTGGCCACCCCTGGCCTGGATACCGCGGCGTGTTGTTCACCTCCCTGTGAAAGTACTCGCGCGACACGCACACGCGCACGCGCACGCACGCACGCGCGAGACGTCGGGCCTATTTTACAAACGCTCGATTCCTCGATCGAGCCTCTCGATTCCACAACGTCGATTCCTCGGCACGAAGTTTCAGAAATTTTTCGGATCCTCGTGCCAGCCGCGTGTCGGCCGTTCCTTCCGCGTCACGTTCCCCAAATTTCTCCGAGGGAGCGTTGAAAATATTTAAACCTCAATCGAATGGTCCCAAACTCTCGTTCGAGCGTTACGAAAATGTTTGTCTATATTCCAAACTCGTCGAACGACTTCATTTGCAAAGACGAAGTTCAACAATTACTCTTGCAACCCGAGACACTTTCCATATTCCACGAATATTTTCGCGGAACGCGGATAAAATATTCAAGAAGGAATACTTTGGAAAATTCATCGAAGCTCGAGAAAGATTCTCGATAAAATAAAAATATCCATAAACTCCGTGCCTCTATTGAAATCAAAATGTGCGGACGATTGAAATTTATGAGAGACGCATACAAACGCGCGTGGAATAATATAGAAACTTCTCGTGGGATTCGAAAAATTTGTAGCGCCAATTCGCGAAGAAATTGGCAGAGCGATATAAAAGGACCGAGCGGTTTCCACACGGGAGGCAGCGAGGTGACAAGCCAAGCGCGGAGCAACGGCCGAGAAGTGTGGGCAGTCGTGTAGCGTGGTACTACGTCATAACGTCGCACCAACACGTGTTATACGCGCCGCGTAAAAAAAACACGTTCGCGCGAGCGCCGATTCCTGGCGGGAGGGCAGCGGGAGAGGAATACCTGAGGCGGGAATTAAGTACGAGATGGAAAAATACTACCCGCGCAAAGATACGTTTGCTATGATTTGCTTTGATAGCTTCTGCCCTCCCCCCACCCCTCCTCCTTCCGCGAGTTTACAAACCCCCCCTCGACGCCGGTATCGCCGACGGCACACGCGAACGCAACACCTGGTATTACGCGATTAGAGGTTGCGATAGGAGATCGGATCAGGCTCGATATGTACCCACGAATCTTAATTAATTCGACGTAGCGAGGAAGATTGCGCGGTTGAACGACACGGTGATTTCTTAATTTCTGGTTACAGAAACTAAGAAATATAAAAGGTGACGACGTAGAACCGGACAAACAGATTGCGATAATAACGCCTGTACAAAGTCAGAAATAAATAAAACATTATAACTTAATGTAGAGGAGAAAATTGCGTACTTGAATGACACAGTGGTTAATTTTTTGGTAGAGAAAATTTTAAACCTAGGTTGAACTTAGCAAATAGACTGCATTCATAGCGATACTTTAACGAAAACGTTAAATTAACGAGTGCGCAGCAAAGCGTCTGCACGAAGATCAGCCAAACACAAATGATTAAGTCTATCGTTAATTTCTGCCGTTTCGCGCACGTACGTTTCGAACGAGTATGAAAATTGTATACGTGCATCGAAATGAATTACAGAAGATTTACTTAATCGCGCGTTAACTGAATCTACGGAAGACACGTATACGTTTACACGTTTTCTCGCGACGTTGCTGCGAGCCATTCCTTTATCAGACGTTATCTCCCGAAATTCGATACTCTCGCGGCACGTGTGCTACTCCGAAATGTTTGCTGTAGAAAATAACACTCCGTCGCGATCAGGTTGAAATTGTAAAAAAAAAAGAACATTCTATTACAGACACAGTCGACGCGCACATTTTATTATCCCCCGACGAGTGTAATGTACCAATCTCGCTCTTGCTCTTGTACTTGTCTAATCGTAAGTTAGTCATAAGTAGAATCCGGATGTTTATGCAAAATGCTTTATTTTTACACTGACTTTAAACGGATTTTGTGAAACAAATGATATAAGTATGCTTGAAATATGCACATAATACTTTGTACGCAAACAATAAAAATAAAATAATGCATTTTGTATAAACTTCCGCAGTCCAGTCATATGTTAGCCTATAGTAAATATATGGTACTTTATCGAATTTCTCCGAATCCTCTGATTCGCCACTCCCTTGCGTACCTATGTTTATCGTCGCGTTCAAAATTCAACATCCTAGTCTTCTCTCCATGAATTTCCACTCGAAAGGAAGTTATTGTTTCTTGACTCGCCATCCCTTCCACATCCTTTTTCCTATGACAATAGTTTTCTCAAACATACGGCCACACACTATTCACAGAATATCCTCGATGTAGAAACCATAAACATTCTCAGAAATCATACACTGTCTATACGTAAAACTTCCACGGTCAGAGTCTCGTTAAAATCGAAATTGTAGACTATTCCCAAAAAAAACTTTGATACTTCGATTTGTTAAAAACTCTGGAAGGTCCATTCCAAGCAACCCCCGTTGTTCATTGCACTCTCGCGGCACGCGTGCTACCCGAGCAAACGAACGAACAGACGCAGAGAACAATGCTCCGCCACGATCAGGTTGAAATTGAAAAAAAAGGAGATCCTATTACAGACCCAGTCGACGCGCACGTTTGATTATCCCCCGACGAACAAGATTTGAATAACATCCGTCGAATCTTAGTCCCGAGTCACTTACCCGAGTCGAATCATTCTTGAGAATCTTACGTCAAACCCGATGGCGCAACGGTCTTTGGGCTAGGTGATAATCGTAACTACGGTTCGCGAGTAACCGAGACCCGCAATTAGATTCTAAGTGCTCGCCTCTCCTCGTTGCTTGCCGTAGCAATCGATCGGATTGGCGTGATCGTTAGTAGTATCAGCGGTGTTTATCCGAGGCACGAGGTAATCCAGTTAGTACCGTATCGCGCGTTAGAACCGGACGAACTCACGATTGCGTAACGAGCACCTGTAATTCTCATCGTTTTCCGTAGGTACAAAAAAAAACCACCGCACGCTCCTATTTATAGCAGCTCGATCTCTAACACGCGGTAGAAGAGATAATAGTTTCTACATTTACGCGAGGGCGACGGAACCAACGACCTAAAGAAACGTTTATTTAAATATTAATCATTGATCTTAGAATTCGTAAGAGATTTCAACAATATCGATCGTTTGTACATATTTTTAGAAATCCACGAACTTTTAGTCCACGAACTTTTGGTTCCCCCAATTTCAAAAAGTACATCCCAAAATATGAACGACTCGATTCGCGTTAAAGAATTCCATTTCGCCAAAAAAGTCTGTTCACCGACAACAACAACAACGGCGACCGGCACACTCGCGCACCTCTTGTATTAATATTTCTCCGTATGTCGGAATACGCGCTTCAGGGTGTTTGTCCCCGTGTGCATAATAAATTAACCCCCTCCCCCCCCCCCCCTCTTTCTCTCTCCCATATTTCCACCGCTATCGTCCATCTCTCTCCTCCGCTGGCATGACTTTTCGTTGCCATTCTCTCGGTCGGCTGGCGACATAACCGAAAGGACCACATAGGAGCGGACTGATGTACCGTTACGAGGCAGAATGGCGGTTGTTAGTGTGGCAGTGTGTTAGCCGGGCAGGATCACGTAGGTAGGTTGGTAGGTAGGCAGGCAAGTCAGGCAGTCAGGCAGTCAGGCAGGCGGGCAGGCGGACAGGCACCGGCAGCGAGCGAGAACGTAGGTGTAGGTGTACGGTGAACGTAGCGAGAGAGGAACGCAACGCGCCGTGGAAGCCGAGGAGAAGGAAGAAGAAGAAGAAGAAGGAGAGGGGGAGGAGGAGGAGCAGCAGGAAGAAGAAGAAGAAGAAGAGGAAGAAGAAGAAGAAGAAGACGGCAACCACGGGGAAGATCTACTACGATCTCCTCCTAGGTAAGACCGCGAATGCAACAGCTGCTCGTAGGTAGTCGCAAACCTGTCCCTACAAATCTTTTTAACTGCTGCTACCGTCACCCTCCTACCCTGTTACCTCTCTCTCTCTCTCTCCATCTCTCTCTCGCGAGCGTACCTGACGCGGAACGTAAGTATACGTAACTACGTAGACGTATGCACATCGAGTGATCTCTTCCTAGTTCTTTCCTACTCCATATGCATCACGATATCGAGCGTCAAGCTCTTGGAAGGACGGGGACGAGAGTTCCGAGCTTGCTCGATGATTCCCGAGCTTCCCACGTGGAGAGTCGTTGGGAGTGTCAGGATTTTCAGGATGTTTCATCCGTGGATGAGCCGCGAGCATTTGTTAAAGCTCGTTGAATCGGGGACGCGAAGTAAGTTGCGTCTGGGTCTTCCGGGTTTGCCCCTGTGTCTTGGAATCTTTGGGATGGAGGTAATTCTTTGGTCCGAAGGAGGCTCTTCGGGGGAAGAGGGATTGCAATCTCGATTCCACGAGTCAGGAGAGATCCCCGATTGTCTAACCGTGGCGGGCCCCTCCAGGGGAAGAGAGGTCTTCGACTCCCCAATTAAAGAGGGTTCCCTGGGAAGAGAAAGGATCGGAACCTCAATTCCATAATTTCGGAGGGAAAGAGAATCCACGATTGGCCAATTGAAGGAGGATCATGAGAAGAAGAGGGAATGAAAGCTTAATTCCACGATTCAAGAGAGATTCTAAAAAAGAAGAGAGATTAGGGCGGCGGTTTTACGATTCAAGAAAGAACCTCGAGGAGAATGGTAATCTTCGATTCCCCAACCGAGGAGGGCCTCATCCAGAAGAGGGGAGATCTTCGACACCCCAATTAAAAAGCGATCCCAGAGAAATTTCACGATCGAAGGAAGATACTCGAAGAGACGAGTGAACGCTATTGCTTCAAGAAGTCGAAACGATAATCTTTGTTTCGGAGGGGAAGCTACCGGGTTCTCGTTCTGGCGACCGAAAAGAATTTCAAACGTCGGGTACTTCACAATCGAGATGAATGTCAAAGGTTGGATTCTAGAAAATTGACAGGAATATCAAAGTTTGGATCATCGAGAATCGAGAAGAATATCAAACGGCGTATCCTCGCAAATCGTGAGTCCAAGAGTGGAGACGTTTAACGAGGCCCAAAGCTAGCATTCTTTCGTTTGAGACCCAGCGTTACCTCATCGTTATCTTCACGTTTATCGAGCAACAATAACGCTTCCCCGATAACTGCGATGGATTCGAATGAAAATTAACGAGCGGAAGGCAGAGGAACGACGCGCAACCGTCGTTAACGTTGACATCGTGACTGGCAATGTCACGAGTATACGAGGTGGGAGAGGCTCTGTGACGACCGTTTCAGCATGGACGACGTTAAAAGACAATTAATCTGAATAACTCAGCCTAGACCCGAGCGTCCCACATTTCGCGATGGCGAGCGCGTATTCGTATGCTCTATTGGTCTCGCGGTCGAGTGGTATCCGTGCCGTTTTTTTTTCACCGGGTACCTCTCCCTCGGTAAAGAGGTAAAAATGGCTAGCGGGATTTGTCAATTCATAAATTATGTGGGTCCCCGTAGAGACGCGCAGGGGGGAATAACCAAATATGGAATACGGCGATGCTTCCTCGAGGATAGTTGGCAGCGTTTCAAGTATCCCGAATATTATTATATCGTCGACTTTTGACCACTGAGCACTCCGGAGGACTACCGAAGCCTAGGATCGTTGGACCAATGGGGGCGTGAAGCGGCGCCAAGTTTTTGTCATTTTTCTCGACGTTGCGATACACCGATCGACGAGACCCATATTCGATGATATATTCGAAGATTGAGAGTTCAATATTTCACATATTCGCCGAATACATATAATTCGAGTATCCCAATGTTAAAAAATTACAGGGTCCCAGTATCCCAAAGTTCGAGTATCGCGATATTCCAAAATTCGAGTATCCCAGTATTAAAAAATTCGAGTATTTCAACTCCGCTGTTCAACTTCTCGGATACCCCGCGGTAGTCTATTACGTACTTTTGATTCGAACCAAGAACCAAATCCTTCAAGTCACCAGTTTTTTATTAATCTACTGTTCAACTTTAACCATCGCTACACGAACAATGGCCTGACCGCTGGTGTTGGCCGCATCTCGCTTCGCGCGAGTAATATTCAAACGCATCGCGTTATTCGAATAATCGAAGATCGCAGTTGACTTTCCTCGTTTCACGTACTTACGAAACGTTCGGATATCACATTATTCAAATAGACCCAGGTCTACTTTGGCGACTACGGTCGGGTGGCTCCACGAATAACCACGACACCGCCGATCGTAATAAGAGTGCGAACCGCGAATTCGCTAACAAACGGATCAACGAGGATGAATTCACCGCGGAAGCGTTTCTTTTTCATCGGGACCGACGATGCTGTCATCGATCGAAATAAACTAGCTGCCACCGTACCGAAGTACGGAGTGTGAGAAGAGATGCTCGTTGCGCCCCGATCGTCGCCGCTGGATCTTCGTTCTCGCAAATTGTTCACGCCGATCCCATGACGGAACGCTCAATGAGATGCGCGCGAATCATTATTTCTGACGTCACGTTGGCACGGAATAGTTCGACGGTGACAATCGTTACGCGGTGGGACGTTCGTTTTTAAAAAAAAGTTTTCACACTACCGAACGGTGGTCGGTTCTGAAGTTTCCGACAATTTCAGTTTTGCATTGCGTTTTTACTCGGGAATTGGATTAAGTAGGTGACATAATCAAAATCGCGGACCGGTTATAAAACACGACGTGAAACAAACTTTCGGAAATATCGGGCAATGCGTTTTTAAAAACATTAATAAAACATGGATAATAAAAAATATTAATATTCATTTAACCATTAATATTAGCATTAATTTAAATTTACAATCAAAGGAATACTCCAAGTTACAAATAAAGGGGATAATCTTTTTATTTCGAATTTGAGTTTGAATTTCAACCGTTGTATCCAATCATCTTCGATTCCAGCCCCAACGCGTTTTTCTCGATCATCGCACGATGGATCGTATCGCGAGACTCGATGGATTCGATCGAAACGATAAAACAAAAAAAATGCCCCCTTCAAGCATCAAACATTACGATCATCCGAAACTCTTCGGATGATATTATCGAAAGCGAGATGCGTGTAATTTTAGACATTGTGCATACGCGAAGATTGATATATTGGTAATATATTCTTTTCACGTTGCGAAGCATGGGAGGAAACAATAGCACGCACGATCGTAAATTGCGAAGCGTGATTTGCATAACTCGGCACCTACAATTTATAAAGATTCGAGCTGTTTTGGTAGTCGGACGGCGATGACGAGTCAAAGTACCGATCGCGTTACGTTCGTAGGAATTTCGAGCAATATTTGTATCATTACTCTTATAAACTACTAATTTAAACGCATTAATCGTGAGACCTCGAGGTTAAATAACTCGAGTTAAAAAAAAAACAACTACACGCGCATAACCAATTCTAAAAGGGCAATCGGACCACCAAAACATCGATCATTCGCTATTTCACAAACGGAATCCCCGCTAACGAGATCCCCAATAATACTCGCGTAACCTGACACCGAAAGAAAAGGAAACTTGATAACGATATTCCCACCTCCCATCCCCTAAAAAGAATTGTATCAGTCGCACAAATCAGCCTTTTTATTCCCCCATCCCGACGCGCGACCTTCGGGTCTTAAACTCCAAGATCAGAAAACATAAAAGCAAGGCAGGGCCGTAAAATTTTGTTGGTCGATCGAGCGAGGTCGCGGAACGCTAGGGGGAATACGAGAGAGGAGAAGGTGGGGGGTGGAGGCTTAAAGAAAAAACGAACAAACGAAGAAAACAATCTATCCGAAATTCTACCACGGAGACGAAAAGCCAACGCCGCGACCGCCACCCTCCCCACGCGCGAACTTCCATTTCTGATTCCCGATAAACTCGGAGATTTGAAGGACCTTTAGGGCGACCGGCATAAAGGAACGTGGCAACGTAAAAAGCTGTAACTCAGATAACAGCCGCGGGAATACAAGCGCGGAATCGCGATGCGTGGGCGTTTGTAGAATTGATCGGGCCTAGCCCTCGCTCGGATAGTCCGGCCACGTTGTGGAGCCGTGCCAACAGTCGGCGGCCAGTTTCTTGTTCCTGGCCAAACGGCACCGTCTCTCCAAGTGCCCGGTGACCCAAACAATGCCACTAGTCGACAAAGCGCCCAGTCATTTTCAAACCTTCGATCGGCTCGCGGAATTTTCCGAGTCCGAAGGAAGGCGCGCGCGCGCGGGCGCGTTATTATCGAGGATCGTGGATCATCGTGATGGTGGATTAGGTCAACTCTGTACGGGATTAATCGATGAGAGTGATTATAGGCGTAGATATTTCCTGGATAGCAGAGGGATTAGAATATTGTGGAATTGCGACGTCGAATGGCGTTTGGTTTTCTAGTGTGGCGCGTTATCTTGAAAACACGAGCTAAAAGTTTGCTCTACGATTGGGCCATGTATCGAAATTTTATGAGTGTAACGAAAAGCGCGTGTTATTATCGAGGATCGTGGATCATGGTGATCGGGGATCACGTGAAATCTGTACGCTACTAATCGACGAGAGTAGATCTTTCTTCGATAGAAGAGGGATTAGGATATCGTGAAATTGCGTCGTAGAATGACGTTTAATTTTCTATTGTGTCGCGTTATCTTGAAAACACAAGCCAAAAGTTTACTCTATGATTGGACCATATATCGAAATGTTATGAGTCTAACGAAACACGTGCGTGATTGTCCAAGATCGTCGGTCAGCCTGATCGATCGGTGAGAATAATTATCGGGGAAGATCTTCCTGGATAGCAATGAGCTTTAGGATATCTAGGAATTGCGTTTAATGCTCCGCTTTTTGGCGTTACCTGGAAGAGATAAGTTAAAGGTGATCTATAACTTTGTAATGAATCGACCTCACTCTCCTCCATTTCTAATCGTAAGTTAGTCATAAGCTAGTCATAGTCAATATTTTGTACACTGCCAAACTCCTCTTAAACCCTGAATCACGCTCCCTCGCATACCTACCCTTATCACCGAATCCAACATCCAAATTCCTAGCTTTCTCTCTCTGAATTTTCCATTCGCAACGTCCTACTCATCATCCCCTCCACATCCTCGCTCCCACGATAATGACCTTTCCTTATTTCCATCATTACAGAACATCCTCAGATCACCCTCGAACTCTTCACTGAGAACATCTGTCTAACTCCAAAATCGTATTCTTAAAGCCTAGACTAAGTTCTAGTTTAAAGCATTGGTAAAATAAACCTTAACCTTCGGTTTGTCAAACTCGAGTCCAGTTTTTATGCACGACCACCCGTTGTGCATTACAACTTCTTACATCGGAATTTTCTAAGTCCAACGAAACACGTACGCGATTATCCGAGATTACCGGCCACCGTGATCGATCGATGACAAAATTCACGCACTACCACTCGATAACGAGTACGATTAACGATGAAGATACCTTAGAATTTGGTTGACTAATATCACTTAACGATCCGCTTTGTTGCGTACAGCACGAATGGTCCGTCAAGCGTAACGTCCGTCGAGTACCAAGGAGGAAACGTTACGCGCACCACGTTTCTCTGGCCAGTCGTAACGTCCGTCGCAAATGACGTCCTTCGTAACGTCCATTGGCCCAACGCTCGCGCGACCCAAGCCTCGGTGGTAACGATCGCTTTTTAGATTAATTTTGGCGGTTCGAAAATCCTGTCCGGTTACAAAAGACTCTCCCTCTCTCTCTCTCTCTCTCTCTCTCTCTCTCTCTCTCTCTCGCTCTATCCTCCCTCCCCATTCCGACTCTTCCATTGATCCCGTGCAAGGACACTTGACAAATCTACCGCGGTAGGGAATTACGAAACTGCGCTCGAGGATCGGGCACCGGTGCAAGGGACACCGCGCCGCTTTTTACGATGCAGAACTTCTAAGCAGGTTTCTTTTCTAAAACAAAAAAACGAGGAGGGCCGGAGGTGCATTCTCCGACGAACGTTGGACGACGCCTCACAATGCCGTCTGAGATAGTCTGATGAGGTTATTTGTTACATTGTTCGGGTATAATGGAGAGGGCCTCGCAATGGATCGCTCTCCGATCCCCCTTTCCGATGTTCCCAAGGATCCCAAGATGGTCTTCCAGCGCGGGTTGAGCTTTGATGATGCCATGCCCACCCGCGTCAGGGTCGTCGGCAGATTTTTGCCCGGGGTCTATGTTACTAATAGTCGATTCCTCGATTTGGAAAGTGGTGAAAAGAAATTGATGGTTTCGAAGATTTAGTTAAATTTATCGTCGGAAATCAATTCCCGAATAGGGTAGAGCGTTACGGGCCACGGAGGTTGCGGAGAGAATATTTTTAAAATTTCCCCTGGACGTTTTTCATTTTCTGTACAACGGTAAGGAGTTTCCCTTCAATTCTCCACCTCGATCTGCCACTTATTAACCTCAGAGATATCAAATAGGTCAAATAGATTAATCTATTTGTTAAAATGTTGAAATAATAATAATAAGAATTGGTGTCAGAATTGTATTACCAAGGGAAGTTTTAAGCATCAAACGCGACGCTCCGTGTATGGTTAAAAAGCAAATTCTGTTAGTTCGATTTTCAAAGATTCTTATCGAACGCCCATTAGCGGCTAAGAAAAATCGTCAGACGAAACTCGTTGGCCCGAACGACGCGCGTTAACCTAAATGTGCCAATCGCCGTACGCGTTACCCCAAATCAATATTCCGCAAAGTCAAGCGTTGCTCGCTTCCCATCAGACAGACGGACGGACGGTCGACGCATCTGCCCGCGGCGGGAACGCGCGCGTGCATTCTTGCACCCGATGAACCCACACGCAGCTACGCAACGCGCATTCTGATACGGGAAGCACGTTCGGCCGAACAAAGAGGATCGAACGAACCCGCGGCGTTGCGTCCGCAAGGAGCGCCAAGGACTTCGGCGCAATTAATTCTTCGTCACTGACTCTCTCTCTCTCGCTCACTCACTCCCTACCTCCCTCCCTCTCTGTCTTCCTCTCGCGGGATAGGTGGACGCTTCGAGAGCGACGAGGTGCGGTGGGTGCCGAGCGAGAAACAAGAGAGAAGAGTGGAACGTCCGTTGGATTATCCCTAGGCCCTACTTTACTAACGTCCGATTCTTCGATCGCGACGCTCAAGAATTCACGTCTTAGAACCGGACGTTCTTTTCACGCGCGGGGCCGTGGACTATGGAATAGGGTAGGCGCCCCTAGAAAATAAGAAATACGATCTCTCTGGGGCGAGGGGGGAAAGAAGTTTCGTACGTCGCTTTAACGCGTTGATCGTTGCGTCACCCAGATTTGGGTGACACGCGTAATGCGTTATTAATCCTAACGTTGACGTTAATAATACAATGTTCCTTAACAATGGTACCGAATGCCCGCGTGTCACCCAAACCTGGGTGACCTGGCGATGAGCCCGTTAGTTATACTTCCACACCCTCGATAAAAACGAGAGAAATACAAAATTGCGGTTTACGTATTAATCCTCGTTCCACGCACGTTTAAGTAAATAAAACGCGCAATCGTATCGCTAACCGATAAAATATAACTGCGCGGTACGCTAGTACATTTCTATTTTTAATAAAACCGAATACTTAAACATAATAAATTAAACATAGAACATATAGTGCGATAAGCCGATAACGAATATGTCTGGGATAATTATTTACCACGCTCGTGATCAAAGGTTAAAGTAAAGTTTATCGCATAAATAAGTAGCCTCACGCTTCGAGACATAAAGTTAATAAAGACGCGCTGTTTTTTCCTTAATATGGCGACTCGTTACTTATTATATGGAACGGCCTTGAAGGGCGACGATATTTAAATATATAAATCCTGTTTTTCGCTGATCGATTAGCGCGGAAACTCGACGTCGATCCCCAGGAGCGAAAATTGTTCTTTTGTTCATGATCATAGCATGCACGGTGCATATAACTGGTCTTCTTGAATAATAAAGTATGTAATCATTTGGCGTTATTACTAACTTCACTTATTAATACCGATCTTCTTCTTAGCTAGGACACGCATTACACGCACGCTGCGTACCTAATCATTCTCGAATGGGTTAATACTAAACTGTCGAGGTTAAAAGACGGTGATACGATCCAGTCGGCAAAAAAGATTATAACGCGTGTAATCCATTGTACTATTATTCTACCGAGCGGGCAATCGATTAACGAAACAATTTCTTTTTGTAAAAGACAACGAATAAAAGTAAAAGAGGCGTACGGGAGTGTGCGGTTAAAAAATGTTTAGATCTCAATCGTTCGGTAAACAGCGAGTTTGCGCGATCATCGTTCCATAGACACGCGGGAGACTCGGCGTGTCGATGATTCTGCCGTGTAATCGTTGCCTCTCGTGTAAACACGCTCTGGCAATGGTAATAGCTCCTTCGGAGCACTCGCATGCGGTTAATTTTGCTTTCCCTCCGCGGAAGACAAGGAGGAAAAAAGAAGAAAAGGGGAAAGTCAGCGAGGACGATTTCCGATTGGCCGAACGACGCGTTGCCTCCGCGCGACGACGGAAATGGAAAAAAAAGGAGGAACGTGGCTCTATCCTCGAAGTAATAAGCAACGGAGAAAGAGGAGGTAAATTTTATAAATGTTCCGGCATAATTGCTGGTATTACGTAGAATTGTCGGGCGAAGGTAAATCGAAGCTGAAGGAAACGTGAAATTATTTCGAGTTATGGAAGATCGAGTAAATAAATTCGAATTTTGATCGTTTTGTGCTATTTTACAAGATCGACAACTCCTCGGGGGATAGATTTTCAGCGTACGCAAGTATTAGGGGTGCCGAAAAGAAATCTATTATTTTGTAAAACAGTATAAAACCATGTTTTTTAAAATTTTTGTTACAAAATATTAGAAAACGTAATTTCCATCACTCTTTAGACCTTCAGTTCACTTTAGTTCACTTCACTCTTTAAATTTCTATGCAGTACCCCTAATACTAATCAGCATCACGAAAGGGACCCCTCTCTTGTTTTTCTTTAAGAACGAAATTATAAAATGGCACGTTTCGCGATCTTGACCGTAATTTCGAGAACTCGCAATTTTCAAAAATTCCGTTAACCGCCGTCAACCGGCGAAAGTTGGAACCGATGTTATAGAACACTCCATCCCGACCCGGTGCATTCAGCGAGAGGTAACGATAAAATTCAAAGCGTCCAAATATTTGTAGAAGCCGCTGTACGTACGCGTCGAACTAAATTCAGTCACGACGACTCGGAGTCCTCTGTTGCGCGGGAGTCAAAAACGACCTCTCGAGCGAATTTCTCGCAAATGGACGTTACCGCGCCAGGCCTCCCGCCGTTTGCGGCGTTAACGCGGCATTATTTATCGCGGTACTTTAACGCTTCCGGAGTAATGGTAACGAGTCCCCTACGTACAACGGCCGCAATTCGCTTCGCTGAAAAATAATTATCCTTCGGGGAAAGCCCCGAAGCATCGGAGAACGTGGAACGCAGTCGTGACCGCTTATGATTGCTCGTAATTGGTTCTTTACGTGGCACACATTTCATTTCGTGCCGGTATTAGATACATCGTAATGTCGCGTACGGATTAGAATTCCTTGCCGGAAGTAGGTCGCCGAGGACGAAGAAACATTGTGCCGGTGCCAAGTCATTCCCGCTGACGTTGTCTGCCTTCAACGGTTCCTATTATTTACCGCCTTCCACATCTCGCATCCGCCAGCGTGGCAAATGTTCCTTCCGGTTCGTTCGAGACCTGCATCCGCGAGTGGCCGCGACACAGTTGGCGAACGTTACGCCTCTTCTGGAACGGTTTAGCGCCAACCGTGTCCTTTCCCTTCTTCTCTTTTTTTTTTCTTCTTTTAACCCCCGTGAGAGCCTCGGGAGGAAAAGAACTGCGCGCGGCATGCTAACGGCTAATTTTTTCGTCCCAAACGTGTTTTCAGCGGTGAAATAATTCTTTTACCCGCGCGCGCGTTTCAAGAAGCCCGACCGCACAATACGCGATGTTAAATAAACATTTCACGAGGCTAGAATATTTATATATATTCCATATTAGATATAACCGACCGCCATTGCAGTGTGGTTAAATATTCGTTTGATATTAAATATATGTACAGCATGATTTAATCGTGTGAGTTTCGAGAAGCGTGACCGCGTTATACGTGATATTTGACATTAAAGAAATATTTAATCGGTTTAGAATATATATTTAATATTAGATATAAGCGACCACTATTCCGGTCTGGTTAAATATTTATTTAATGTTCATTCACTATATTTGTTTAATACATTATTCCATTCTAACTTATGGAAGTGGTAATACATTGCGTACCAAGGACGAAAAGATAAATAAAATTATCCTTTCGGAGTTGTCCTTTATAAACATTGAAATTATAATCTCAAACATTCTCACTTTTACCATCGTCCTCGAGCTTGGACCAAAATAAAATGGTCGAAGAAACGGCGTCCCGGCGAATAGTTGCGAATTCGCAGGAAATTCCAAATTGAGCTAAACAGACGCTTATTGAAACAACTGTTACGCAACGCGAAGTCCTCCGCGCGCACGCCGGAGCCGGTAGATTCGATAGAGAATTTTGCAAAATCCCTACACTGGACGAGATGCCAAAAACAAAAAAGACGAAACGAGAATTCAGATCGAATCGACGTGACGCCAAGAAAGACGAGCGAGGATGAGGGGGGGGGGGCACGGACGAAATTAGGCAAGAAACGAGGTAATAAATCAAATAACGCGAACGCGGGGAAGCTGATTAGCCGACGGCAAATAGAACAACGCGAAATAGAGGTCACAGATCTCCGTCGCGGCGGAGGGACGTGGGGGCGCGGTTAACGCCACAGCCACGCTGCGATCCGCAGGTGCATTCTGATTAGCTTACGTGCGAGCACTGTTGGACGAACAGTTTCGAGACCTGCCGCGTAATTTACATCCACGTCTGTGCGCTCGGAGATCGCGCGCGTGTGCGCCTACACGCGTTTGCGCACGCCATTTCTTCGATTCTCGTCAATGTAATGCGGGTACGCGACGCGTTAACGTTAACGTCGATCGTTTTGACCCCCGGTCCGATTCGTTTCTCCTGTCTCCCGTCGGAGAGTCCAAATGGATTTGGAACATTCACCGGAAGGCGATTCAATTTTCGATATAAATTTATTCCCTCCGGAATGATTAATTGAGAGGTTTTGTACTACGAACAACGATAGTTATAATCGTGCGAGTCAGAAGAAGTTAGTAGTACGTATTATTAATATTAAACTGCAGATACTTGTGTAAACTTGGGATCTCGTTTCTTACGCGAATTTAATATACATACATATACGTCAGACCTACGCGGTAGATAAGAGGCTAACTCGTATACAAATCATCTCTAACTGTAAAATAAAACTTGCAATAAAAAATTGTGATAACAACCGTTCAATCGTTGCTTCGATTAAATACCAATTACACGCGAAGAATTCGAAACCCGAGCGAAGCAACCCAATTTTTTAATTATCCTCGAACTATCCACTTTTCCATTAAATATCGAACGAAAACAAACGAGACGTAAAGAAAACTGTACACCGCTGGTCTTTCCCTCTCTCGCTTCTCCTCGCTCGATAATATCCGTCGGGTCTTTTGCGCTAAATCCACGGACCAATTTCCAGCGCTTCCGCTCGCGGACGTGCCGTCCGCAAAAAGGAAGGAGCGCGTCTGATCTCTCGGTGCCGTTGAAGAAAAGAGGGCAACGAGTTTTCATTCAGTGCCCTTTACGTTCGGGGCACACGCTGGCCGGAGCGAAGGGCGCCCTAACGAGATGATTGCCCACCAATTTCGACGCATCCTCGTTCGTGCCCTCGGTTCGCCGCGAACAGGCCGCCGCCGCCGCCGTCGCCGTCGCCACCTCCTCGCCTCTCGGAACGCGAATCCATTGTCGAAACTGCGGCTCCATTTGCGGAATTCCAGGTCGCGAACGTGACGCGACGGGATCTTGGAAATTCGCCTCGTTCGATACCCCAAACGTCTTATCGAGTGGCATCGAAACGCGCCGCGTTTGCTGGGCATGGCGTGCAAACTTCTTTTTTCTCCACGCTCCCCGCTCGCTCGGGGTGATAAAAAGTTTCACCCATTTTTGCCGGGTTCGCCGTTTGTTCCATTTAGAGCGGCTATCGCGTTTTAGGTACGGCCCGGGAAAAAGGTATTTGGGCTTCACCATTGGATTTTGAATTTATTATAGCGTGTAGTATCTTGGGTATCTTGGGTGATTAGGAGGGAAACGTGGAAACTAATTTGGGGCGTAATAAATTATTGATATCGGGAATGAAAATTTGAGAGTTTAAATAATATATTGTGAGCAGAGATATAAATAATTCTTGCGTTACTAAAGCAGCAAAATATTTTCATTATTACTTCGTTTCTCTTTTCTATTAATTTCCGGCGTTTAAATCGATATTAATCATGAAAACTTGACACCTTTAATCGTTCAAATAATCCCACGAGTATGGAAGTAATCATTTTTCTAGTTATTCAAATATTCGGACAATCGGGAGTTTCTTTAGTTTTTAATGTTTAACAGCAAATATTCAACCGCGATAATACGATACCACCGTTTTCTACTCGCCACGCAAATTAATTTTTTCAAACGGTAAACGTTTTAGCCGTGAAAAAAATCGCGGTGTCCCCGGGCGATACCAAGAATCGCCTTCTCGAAACTTCGCGCTTCTATCTACGATAGTTACCGAGAAGAAAAAATCAGGTAAAGTTATTTTTAGAATGACCCTCGCATTACCATGCATTTGGCCAAACGTATGTCCGACGGTTCTCTCTTCTCCCTCTCCCTCCCTCTCTCTCTCTCTGTTTCTCTCTCCCGACTCACCGAAGAAACATTCGATCGCGAATCCTTTATAGAAACGACGACGCATAGATAATTTTTCTCTCGCGTGGCAACGGAATCGAAACGCGAATCAGCGTCGAGGTCCGTCAACTGACGCGCTAAACGCCATCGATAACCGTTCGCTCGTCTTTGTCCCGATACGCAAAGTTGACCGCTCCTTTGACACGTTTGTTAAAGTGGTTACCGACAACTCACTAATTATTCGTCTACGTTCAATTGCAACGGATACATACGCCGCTCGCGATGGACGCGACCTCTTGCGTTTGTTGGCCGTTTGGCGTGGAATTTGCATAAGTAAATGGAACGACGCGTTACGAAATACCAGAACGCGTCGCTCGAAACTTTTCACCGGGTGGATTTTCCTTTTTATTTCGCGAAACGCGAAGCGTCGCGCGTTTCGCAAACGGTTAACGCGACAGATCGAGCGGCGGCGATGGAAAAATTTCAAAAGACCCGCCTTTTTTTCCCGTGGATCCTCTTTCTCGCAGGGAGGGGTGGGGAGGTCTCTCTTTTCCAACAATAGAAGCAAGATCCACATGGCCCAACGAATAACGCGTCGCGGAGGCGAACGGTAGTTTAAGTTTAAAGGCGCGGTGCAATTCGCGGATATATATCCTGTCGGGGCCGTTCGTGCAAATATCGGACAGACGCGGAATTTCGGGTATATTTTAAGAGATTCATCTGGCGGAGTCGAAACGTTCCGAGAAGCAATTTCGATCTTTACGATGCTTATTCTCGAGCGGTGCGCACCGACGCGACGCGCCGTCCGAAAAACAAGGGGAACCGACTCTCTCCCTCTCGCGCGCGGTCCTCTCCTCTTCGGCTTATCTCGTTCCTCCAGTTTTCTTTTGAAAGAGTTGCGAGTAATCCCGAGGAACGGTCCTCGATTCTCGGCTTTTTTTTCTCCCTCAAGGTCGAAAATCGACGTACCCCCCTCCGTCCACCAACCACCCGCCTTTATTATTTTACTTCTCTCTCCCTCGATCCTTCCCCTTTGTTCTCCCCCTTCCACCACCTTGGTCCCATGCCCCCAACCCCCCCCCCCTCTCTCTCTCTCTCTCTCCCTTTCCGCAACGGTGCTGCGCGTTTGAATGTCAATGACGAAGACCGCCGTGTGTGTTTATTCGAGCAGCGGAGTTTCGGCAGCCTTGGTAGGCGCTAAAATTCTCACTTTCGGTCTCGTTGAGGTCGGTCGGACCGTCTGCCCACCGAAATTCCGGTCACTGATTCACCAAATCGGGATCCAGAGAGGATCCACAGAGGATTCGCTCGGATGTAGGCTAATTCTACTCGCGCGCGAATGGGTCGCTCGTCGAATCTGAGGATAGTGGGTCGCGTAACCGATCCAACTCTGCGCGGATATCACGAAAATTCGATACATATCGCACCCCGGCAAGAACGGTGACGTAACTGAAAAATGCAATACTTGAGAACTTATCCAAAGGGTATTGCACTTTTTAAAAAATCCCTGTTTAATGCGGTTTGACCACCTCGAAAACCCCCGTTCGTTTATTCTGGAAAAGGTGCAATGTTCAGTCCTGGCGTACTTGTATTTGGCCCAAGACAAGACCTTGTCCCTTGATAAAAGAAATGTATAAATTGTATATTGAAATAGTTAAGCTTCTTTTCATTTTGAGATAAGTATCTTTGATAGTAAGTTAGAGATGTGACGTTTGTCGTGCACGCGCAGGCACACAATACGTATTTATCACTGACGTTACCTCGAAATGAACATTTTTTGAGTTGTGTCATTGTTCTTGCCCCTGTCATATGAAAAAACGCCGCGTGACGCGTATCGTCGCTTTCGAGGCTTCGTCGTCGAACCTTCGGAGGGCCGGGGTAGCCAAAGATAGACAACGGATTCTCGTATTCCCTGATAAATACGCAAACTTTTTTGAAATTTCGACGCGCGGCGTTTTTTCTCACAGCCATGGATCTAGCTCTCGGTTTTCGATCGTTATTCGCCGTTAATCATCGCGTCGCGAAGCTTCGGATAAAATTAACACCGCATTAATATCCTTGTCGCGACCGCGTCTCGTGTATATTTGTACCGATTTACGATATTCGCGACTGCCTCGATGCGTATAAATAAAAAAAAACCTTGGTAAATCAGAAAATGGCACTCGCTATTTCGGACAAGTTTGATATTTTTAAAGTCGCACGCCAGAAGCGACAGTTGATCGAAGCATTTATAATCAGTTCCACCAAGATTATAGTTCCTCCATTATTTCGGCAAATCGCGGGCCGGACCAAGCCCATTATTTCTAGTGACCCT
This sequence comes from Pemphredon lugubris, assembly GCA_933228935.1. Classification (NCBI taxonomy): domain Eukaryota; kingdom Metazoa; phylum Arthropoda; class Insecta; order Hymenoptera; family Crabronidae; genus Pemphredon; species Pemphredon lugubris. Next base: position 38,144,651 of record OW121819.1, on the reverse strand, counting down.
AAATTGTTATGTCGTTCACCGTTTTAATTCACTTCACCCTTCACTGCATATGTAGCATATTTATTGCTAAGTATACTTAACTTTTGTGCTAAGGACTTGAATATGGTTTTCTAAATGTTGTTTACAGATTACTGGTAAGAATATAGTAAAAAGAAAAAAAATGTAAGCCATGCAGTGAAGAGTTAACATTAATTGATTTGATTTAATAATTTGGCCCCCAAACTAGAAAAGGTTGCCAATACCTGGGGTAAAAGATCCCCGCGTCGGTTATGAATAATTTGTCCAATTATACCACTTTTCCTCTCTCTATTGCGTAAGGTTTCTCGCTGCAAATCCAACGTGTCCTTTCCCCTTTCGAGGCCCGGATGCCACGCGAACGAAAACAACGGACAGGATTATACATCCGCCAGACAGTTTGTCTACGACGCGCAACATTAATTCGCCGGGGACGTTTGTTCCTGTGTGTGTTTTGCCGAATTCGCGCCGTCAGAGTTTGCACAATCGTGCGGGAAAGACCGAACCTAGGTAATAAATAAAGACTTTGGGATAGGTCAATCGGACCGGCGCTGTGTTTTGACTTCAGATTTTACCGATGCAAACTTTTCGCGGATTTCGAAAATAGAACACCGCTTCCCGACGCTCCTCGGCGCGAAAATACGTTTGCCGCGTAATCGGACGGTCGAGAGGAAAAAGAGTACGAGAGAGCAGTAGCTTTTGATTCTTTTATTCGCAAAGCGTAAGATTACCCTAAACGTTACGAGAGAAGCACTTAGGGATGGAAGAATGCATCCATTAATCGATACAAAACGTGCCTAACGAATAAAAAGTTCGATATACGCACGCGAGATTCTACGATTTAATTATCTACTTACTTTTAACCTTTAGTGTCCGAACTAAGAGACGCGAATGTGCGGATAACGGAACAGTAACTTCTCCGATACTAAATTGTATTTAGTAACTAACGCGATCTTTTCAGCTTCATACCTAGCCATCGCCGAATTCTCATTGAAATTACTCTTAACCCTTACAAAGTACAAAACTCGTTCGGACATCAGAGTCAACGCACAACTGTGGTCTTAGGAACAGGGTGGTTCTACCGTACCAGAAAATTCTGCTATCGTAACATATCGCGAGCGTAATCGCGATACCTCGTTAACGTCGATCGAAACTCTTTCCCACCCCCCTCGCGTTCCAAGGTCAACCCACCCACCACCCGGGTGGGGGGAGGGGGCGAAGGTTATATCGTGATCCGTCTCGCGGCGCAAAACCACCCCCTTGGATTCATTCGTGCACCGAGTAACCGTGGAGGTCGGGTTACCCCGATTACCGGTAAGCGACTCCGCTACCAGTCACGAGGAGGGGCACGGAATGTTGCTCGCCCGAAGATCCTGCCTCGAGGAAATCGCACCGCGGCCGGATATACGCGACGATAAAACCGAAAGTGGCGTGACGTGGGCCTACTGCCCCTCCCCGCCCCCTTCCCTGCCCCCCTCCCCCATCCTCGAGCCCTCCCACCTCCCCTCACCCTTCTCTCTCGCGGTGCGTTCGTTCCTTCGTTTATGTTCTCGCCAAGGTTGTGTTCCGTGTGACCATGCCCAAAGCCATGTCGTATATATGCAAAGCAAATGCAAGGTCGCTCGCGCGTGTCTCTGCCATGTCTATGCGGCTGCATGTACAGGGTGTCCCGGTTCGATCGTTCGGATCGATCATTACTTGTTTGCGATCGTCGAACGAGCCTCGATGTGTCCCGAGAAGGAGGGTGAGTTTCCGACGATTTTGATTTTCTTTTGGCCGGAGGTATCGGGGGAGTCGGGGAAATCTATTTCGTCTTTGTTATCTTAACGGATACGGTAGTTTTTTGACAGCTATTATTGGAACTCGTCTTCGAATGAATTCAACGAGTATAATTACTTAGGTGTTGATCGGGGGTGCGATTATCGAAATGGTGTTCTATTCTCAGTGACCTTGACCGTCGTTTAGTAATTTCTCCGGTTCGCTTTGTTTATGGTTGGATAAGAAATTTAGTAAATCCATTTACAAAACAGGAAAACGTGATTCGTGTACTTGTAAATAAGAAATTTATCAGATCACACGGAATCTATCTTTGTTTCAAACACTTGTACGCTATTCCTAAAATAAACTCTGAGTTAAACCAACGACGTTGACACAAGTCTGCGACCAAGTTACCTCCGTCCAATGTCACGACGTAACAGTATCAACGACGAGCTTGGAGATAATCGGTTGAGAGGATTAAGAACTGAACACCCCGTATATGCGCAGGAGCACGCAGGAAAGACATACACGGGGCTCGTTGTACGCGATCAGCCGCAAGGAGCCCGAGACACACGGATGCGCGTGAGCGCGTGTAAACGCGCAATGACGTGACTCGGTCGCTTCATAAAAATCCCCAGCATTTCGACGGAAATCTCGGTACTTAAGCGAGACGAAACTAGACCTTGAGGTTTCGTCAATGTCGCCGCTGCACGCCATCGGGCTCGTGGGTTTTCGATTTTAGTTTTGTTCCCCTGAGAACATCGCTCGTTCCCTTTCGATCGTGCGATCTCGATTATCGATTATCGCAAGTTATTCGCGGTGGTTTACAACAACGTTTGCGATCTCGAAAAAGCATAGCGTTTTTTAACTGCAATGAGAATTTTTTTGAAAAATGCTGCGATTTTTTTGAGAGAAAATGTGTGTGTAAAATTTTTTTTAGAAACATCATATATTACTAAAACGCTGGTTCCACTGGCAAAACGGTCTCGAACGAATCATCGCGTTCGTCTTTGAGCGATGGTCGCTCTTTAAAATTGATCTTTAACCGCAAATTCGGAGATCCGACGGAACGAGAGGAGAGAAAGAAAAAAAAACTTTGAACTCGACGCTCGACTCGAGCTAAAACACGGACAACGAGGAGCTTCGAGCACCTCGCGTTCCAAGTCCGCGCTGTAAACGCTCGACCTTGAACGGTATTTATTGACCTGTTCTGCATACTAGATTCACAAATAGCTGATTCATTACGAGTATCCATACAGTGTTTCATTCATTTACCGCTTTACGCCAGAACGCTTCGCGACTCGGCTTACATCGCTCGCACGATTCAAACGCGAACGTAACTCGTAGAAGTTCGTTTCTCAAAAACGCCAAAAAAAAACGTCTTTACGATTAATGAAGTCCTGTTTTAATCACTGCGCTCTTCAATACGGACGCGCACGATTCGCCAGACAGATAGAACTCACTTTTTACCGATCAAAATGCGTATGCATACAGATAAAAATTGTAATTACTTCGTCCCACTATTCGATGCCGTTTCAAGATCGCCATTCCAATTAGGTGTCGTTAATAAATATCAAAATTTAACGACGATCTGAGTAAAAGAGAATCATTTCCAGCACTCGTAATGAGCATGAATGTTAAAATACCCTCGATCGAAATTCCAATTAATTACTTACCGCTAATTACACGGCGGCGAATACTCGTTTTGGTTCTTACCTGAAACAGAAAGAAAATCTCTTATAGTTACCCGCTGCGGTAGCTCGCCAGACGAGTCAAAGTCCCCGATCGCGAGACTGTGAGTCAGTGAGACAAGTCTCCGTGAGAACGAACGCCGCGATGGTAATTTGATTTCCATTCGCACCGTACGGATCGGATAATAAAAGAAAATAAAGAAATCATTCGCGCGGCCGAATAGAATTCACCAAATCACGCGTCGCTTTCCGCGTACCATCGCGGCCCCTCCGTGGCGATATTAATTTTCTTCAAATTAATCAGCCGGCCGATCCAGGGCCAAATTGAAAGTAGAGGGCCCGAATGATTCAGCAGCGAATTCGGTGGTGCGTGTAGCAATAATTAAGGCCCCGAGAGAGAGAGAGAGAGAGAGCAGGTGGCAGTGCAAAGTTACACCCCGATGCGCGAGGTCCTTTTATCTCGGTTTGTCGGCCCGGGAACGAGGTGCGTGTGTTGGTCACGCGTGAGCGGGACCAGCGTGCACGCACACGCGCGCATAAGTATTTGCCCGAGAGAAAAAGAAGTTACAGCCATTAACGTGAAGTAGGTAAAATAACCCTTTGCTCGAAAAAGAATTGTTCAATCTCCATTGGTACGAACTCATACTTGCAAGCTTTAATTAAATATTAAACGGTTAATTAATAATTTTGTAAATTTATGGAGAATTTCATTGCATGGATCGCGAAACATAACACGCGAGCAATGCGATGATTTTAAACGAGTTTCCATGATTCGCTCCCTAGCGAAACAATATAGCATGTACAATATAAATATTCATATATTTATATTATGTAATTCATTCCTAAACACTGTGCATTTATAAAATAATATATCTATTTACGTAAGGTAAAGGAGCAAACCTCTCGGTATTTACCCGCAAGATACTTTCTACGGTCTGTTTTATAAAATGAAATTACTCAGTTCGCTTTAACGCAATCGGCCTCCCTAACCCATGGAAATTCAAGCAGCGCTCGAATCGAAGGATTATTCTTTTGTCGTAATGGCAAGAATGTCTTCGCGTAGCGGACAAATACATAAATACTTATGAGCGGTAGTGTACTTACGTACGCACAGAGGTACGGAACCTCACTGGACTACCTGGATGCGGTGCCCGGGGACCCCAGTGGTCCGCATTCCAAAAGTCAAGGACTCTCTCCAACTAATCCGAACGTCGGAGGCGCCTCTCTTTTCGCCACGTGCCTCACCCCTCCCCCACCTGCTCCATCTCCTCCTCCTCCTCCTCTCCCCCCCCCCCCTCGTCTCACGAATCTTTCCTCTCGGGGGCATCGAGAAAAGTGCTCGTAGATCATCGCTGGATCAACCTCTCCGTATCTCCTCGTGTTCGTTTATACGTGACCTACGACGCATCCGCGTTTTTGAAAGCGCATCGCGAGAGGATACTGGTGCCCCCGTTTAAGGGAGGCGTATCGTTTTGACCAAAGAATGTGTAAATTTTAGGAATTTTGTTATGACGGTACAGTAAAAGTAATCACTGTGAAATTTGGAGGATATTTTTGTATATCATTGACGCGTTGAAAAATTATTTTTTAGCTCAAGAAGATATTGAAAATTATTATGAAAATTGAGAACACGTTGGTATCGCTTCGCTACTACTGACTTGGTTCCACTGTATAACTCTAGCGTATGCAATTTTTATCCGAAAGAAAACATCAAATTTTTTTTAGATTGTACATATCTACCTATTTGCATTCTATCTAAATTAAAGCTTTTGAATAAATATTTTAAATTGCCAATTTTACGTGCCTTTGAACGCAACATTCCAATTGTCAATAAAAAACATCACACCTGTGCTTTAAAAAAAACTATTCAACTTTATCCGAAAACAGTGCAATTAGTATAGAAGAGAATCTAGTTATCCACAAAATAAGTTCAGGTAGTAGTTAATCGGTTGATTAGAATCCCGCCTATCGTGTACACAAACTTCAAATACTAATTTAGATGCAGGAGTTTAAAATAATTAAATAACAAAATCCTATTAACACCTTCGCATGTGTATTCTGTAACTAAAGCGTAAGTGTTGTGAAAAATAGCAGATATTGAAATAAATAATTATCCGTTCCGGTGTGTTCAGATGTATCCCAATATTGAACGATTCTACACGGGTTGGATCTCTCCAACGGCCTCAGGCGGTTGTTATTATCGTGTAAGTCAACAATTACGTCGATGCGTTTAGAATGCAATATTAAGTACTCATTACTTTTTTGATTTTAAAAAGACCGCAAACAGCACTGACGCAACGCAATTTCGTAACGCGCGCAGGTGTGTGGAGTGGGTAAAAAAAATTTCCGTGCACCTCAATTCAACCTCTTTTTTAGCGACGTATGCTTGAAAATTATACAGGTTGCTTACTTAACTCGAATATTAAAAATATCTCCGTTGCTTTCCACGATATGAAAAAACATCTCGAGAAGAAGATTGAAAAACAAAGTTTTGCCAATCATAAGGCTTGCCGTCGGGAAATTAATAAATTGTATTCCGACCGTTTTTTTGGTTAACAAACGTATCTAACGCGTGGATGGAACCATTGAAAATCTAAATTAATCTCCATACTCGGCTACTTAGAATAAGAGGTTTCACTTTTATTTATTTATCTTTTTATTTTCAGTTTTTCACCACAAATTTTAATATACGATATTCCGCGATTCTTCTTCTACGCGTAGAACTCTCACCGAAGAAAAGTAAGGTTATTTCTTACATAATTTACTGCGTACCATGTACAATTCAAAACGGTGCACCGACATTCGCAAATATGGTGTTCTTCGGAAATATTATCGACCAATGATCCGTATATTACTAAAAACTGAAAGACAAGACGAGATTGCCTTCGAAGAGGAAAGCATCCCTAACGAGCTTCCGGCGCGACGGAAAATAATTCCCTATTAATCCAAAGCCCAATTCGCGCGGCAAGAAAATTCACCCAATGATCCGTCCTTGGAGCAACGTCAAAAACATCATATTTCATTGTCAAAATGATGTATTATAAACCTTCGCAACCTCGGATGCAGTAACGCGAGAGAAAACAAAATATGCGTTGGACAAAAAACGAATTCGCTCGAACTATCAATTGTACTGTCAGATCAAGCAGATCGAGACAAGATAATGGTAATATAAGAAGTAATGTTATTCCTTCCACTATTCTACGTACAGGGTGTTCAAAGATTAACCGTTCGGTTTGCTAATCGTTGGCGAAACTTTGGACTACTGTTAATTTCAGGAAAACAATTGCGGCAATTAACAATCATCGAAGAGAAGCAATTGCAATATTCTTTCCTAAACTTCTCAACGTACAGTGGACAAGAAAAGGAATTCCATGTAACTACTTTTCTTACAATTCTTGACCGAAACTATAATAAATTAGTTATATACACTTTACGATAAATTACGATGTATCGATTATCGTTCGAGGGTAATACAAAACTTTCCCGTTATATTCTCATTCAAGACTACTTAAAAAAGATATTACCCACGGTGTATCGTAAATCATCCTTGTACGCGTACGGACATCGAGTACGAGACATGCGAACAATTAGGATTTACGATGCACGCTGGGTAATATCTTTGTTTGTAAGTAGGCTTGGATGAGAATGTAACGGAAGGGTTTTACATTTCCAACGATAATCAGTATTTCGTAACCCGTGGCAAATGTATATGTTCATACATATGTACGTTTATAAAAGTTTGCCCATAGTTTCGTTAGATTTGACAAAATCGTTCTTTTTCGCGAATGATACCCGTTTGAACATAAACCGCGAATGTCTTCTTTAGCCAGTTAACTGTTGCCGACCTCTTTGAAATTATGTCGCAAAAATGGAGCGAAAAAGAAACTACTGCCGCGTTCCCTCTTTAAAAATACCTCCCAAAAATTTGCAAATGTATTTTGTTTTTCACGAAAATTTCAATAAAATAGCAAATGATAACTACTACTTTTCTGCACAAATAGTACAATCGTCATAACATAAAATATTGCCATTTCTTCGCGACGAGGATACTTGTCTAAAATATCTAACTGGTTAAACTTCGACATGCCTCGCACTCATTTGCATTTTCTTGCGCAATGCCGTTTTAGCGAGGGACCCGCTGAACCTCCAACGATCTTCCATTGGTCTCTATCTCGTAACGATAAATCTGTCGCGCCTTTTAAAAGTTACGCGTCCTCCGCGACCGTGCGCGCGTCTTTAAATTTGAGCGACCTAGGCGAAGGTTGTACGAACGATGCCTCGAGGCAAAACGGGATATGCCTATTTTCTTTCGGACAACTATGCCGCTTCCGACTATGACACCGAAGGTCAGCGTAAGAAATATCGAGGACCCGTTAACCGAACACGAGCCATTAACGCGTACGTCCGTCCTTGCGCGTTTTCGTTGTTGTTCCCGGCGAAAGATCGATCGAATCACTTTTTCTCGATGAAAAAATGTATGTTCGATGGATCGTTCTTCGCGTTACTCGAGCGGTGCGTGATCGACGATCGATCGATACTCGGATTTATAATCGTGCAAGAGTAATTTAATCGAGCGAGAGCGAATTAAGTTCGTTTAGTTTTAAACATTCGAAAGTATTTGAATGTTGGGATATGAAGTAAAATAGAATAATACGTTTACGCGTTTAGCGACAATTTAGGACGGGGATGTCCAATCTACCGATGTGCTAATTAAAAATTGATCAATACTCGCATTTGTAGTCGTACGAGAGTAACGTAATTGGCCGTAATAAAATAAATTCGATTCATTTTAAACATTCCAATTAAGATTATTTGAATAGCGGAGTATAAAGTTAAATAGAATAATAGGTTTACGCGTATCCCGACAATGTAGAACGTGGGTGTACAATCTACGAATCTTTCAATTAAAAATTGATCGAATCTACGATTTATATTTGTACAAGAGTAATTTAATCGATCCAGACTAAATTACTGAATTCGTTTTATTTTAAAAATTACAGTAAAAATTATTTGAGGGGCTGTATATACATGTATAGGGGTGTCCAATATTCTATCCAAACCTTCATAATACTTGGATACCTCGCGACACCTGTCCTTCGATTTAACAGTCACGTATCTAACAGTCGCCCGATTACTATTAGTCCGTCAAATTTAATCGAGTATCCTCCAAATTACGCAACGAGACTCGAAAAACGAAAACAAGAATCACGATACTTCATTGACTCTATCACGATTCCCAATGAGCTACTCGATCGTTAATTTAATCGACACGCTCGCCAGGATGGACGATTGAGAAATTTTTTTCCAAAATTCTACCACGTTACTATAAATGGGAAACGCGGGTATTTTAAGAACGCGTATCTAATTTCGTACAGAGCAGGGACATCCAATCTGCTGACTTTCTTGGATCCACGTTGGAAGTAAAAAAATTGTGTCAGATCACGCTTAAAATGTTGAGCTAATAAAGTTAAATAATAAAAAGCACACAGATATACCAATATCCAGAAGTATACCCGTAAACGAATATCAATAAATTACGCTCGGTACATACGTTTCACTTCGCGATAATTCGGTGCGACGAGGCGAAACAACCTACAAACGAATCCGACCGATGCGGCGCGGGGATTGTTGATTAAATCGGAGGTCTCAACAACGGCTGTAGCTTAATAAGGGAATCGTCTACCTTGACGGACATACCGGTGCGACAACAGCGCAGGACGCGAACTGGGTGATCCAAGGATACGGAGCGCGTCGAGAGATTCTACGTCGAATCGGAAAGCTTCTCTTTACCAGACAATACCTACCTACCCCCTCACCCCTCGACTACCCTTCCATTCTTGAAATGATAAGGCTATCGGGAAATCTTTCATTATTTCCGCAAACAGAGAGATTTATAGTAATCAAGCGATGCTGGTCCTCGCGAAGGAATCGAACGATTATTACACGATACTCGAGTAATCGTAGAAACGGAAGATAATCGAAATGGGAATTATGATTTTGATATCCACGTTGCGGGTAATAAATATGAATACCAATCTTTGCGACGCTACTTCGTGGATTTTTCGTATTTATCTTATCCCGGTGAAATTACTTCCTCTTTTTTTAACATTTCAATCGTGTATTTTTCGGAATGATTAAGACCTTTATTACCCGATCCATGCTTCTTTGCCATCGTCCACTCCAATCTTTTGTTTTATTTCAATCCCTACGACGCGGGTGATATTGAAATTTTCAGTTTAAACCATTTCTTCGATTATGAATAACTCAACGAAGAAAATGTTGCCAATCATGAAAATCGCCGAGCGTGAGCACACAAACGTGGACTATGTTCGCTTAGATACTCATTTCAAGTACAAATATTGGAATAACACTGAAAATCTCGTTAGTAGTCACGTAGCTACGTGTACGCGGCGCACGAGAGGGTTAATTTTGCCGGTCTCGTCGAGAGGTAAACTTTTCTCGATCACGTAAACTGAACGCAAGTTCGAGCGTCAGCGTGAACGGGCAACGCGCGTACGGAATAATTCCACGATTACTCGGCGCTCGGGTAATCGTAGCCCGGCCGTGTCTCCGGTCACGTAGGAAAATCAACGTTGTTCGATGACCGAGTTCATACTTCGCACCATTAACGAGCAACAGGTTTCGCTGCCTCTAAGACTCGGGGATTCAAGAGAGCCGTGACGTACTCTCTACATACATACGTGTCCCCGTATGTCTTTCTCTCTTCTCGAAGGCCCACGGAGGCGGATAAAGGCGAGAATAAAGTCGAAAGGCATTCACCCTTGGTGAAAGTAGTTCTTCGATCGATGTCGCTCGTACCGAGCACGCACCTACCTACACGCGTCCGCGCGTACGTACTTAGCGTACGGATGTACGTATGCATGTGCACGGGTACGCGCGTACGTACCGTACGTGTGCCGTGTCGACGAGCAAACACGCCGGAGCTTACGAGCAGCTTTCGCGCCTTTCAAAGCTTTTTCTCGGGACCATTTTCTTCGGTCACTTTCGAACGTGACGGAGCTCATTTTTAAGTCCGCTTCATTTCGAAGTACGAGTCGACCGTTAAGTAGACGCGGAACGGAAAACGCGTTACCGCGCAGGAATGCGAGGCGCGAAAATAGAAACGGAGATGAAATTCATCTTTTACGTAAGCTCTTTCTCGAGACCCTTTTCTTTGATCACTTCCAGATGTAACGCGGCTCATTTTTAAGTCCATTTCGTATTGAAGTGAGAGTCGGGCATCGCTCTCAGTAGACGCGATAGGAAAACACGCTATCGTAAGGAAATGTGAGACGTGAAAATGAAAAAAAGGGGGGTAAAATTCGTCTTTTACATAAGCTCTTTCTCGGGGCCATTTCCTTCGATCACTTCAGGACGTAACGAAACTCGTTTCTAAATCTATTTCGTTCTGAAGTTTGAGTCAACAGTTATGATGACGATGATCATGATAATCATGAGGTGACACGAATATTAAAAATGGGGTGACATTCGCCCCCGCGAGTTGTTCAATCGGACGGCAAATATACGCAATGTTCCGTAGGTAAAACAATCGACGAATAACTAAGCAGCCGCAAAGAATCGAAACTGGATATATTTCCGGATACCCGGGTCATCGACCCCGGACAATCCTAACGCAAACTTTCAGCTCGATACGACGCGACGTCTACAACGGCGACAAGAGCAATCGACGAAAACGACCTTAATGTTAAGGACACGCGCATAATGAGTCGGGAGAGAAAAAAAAAAGATTAAATGGAACCTATCTGCGCGGCTAACCATCCTAGCGTGACTATTAGACAGAGGAGAACGGGCTTCTAACGTAAGAGACCGACGGGGCCACTGACCTGCCGCATAAGTTTGTACGTTAGCGTTCGTTTCGTGAACCCGTGCTCGCGACAAATCATCTTCCTTCCTTCTCTAATGTCTTTTGCGCGTGGTAAGTGCCTTTTGTCCGCAGAATCGCGGCCCGCGGGAAAAATAGCTACGATTCTCTAAGAATGTTGGCTAATACAACACTTCAAACGAATTCCAACATTCGTAGCATGCGCGATATTGATTTTAAAAGAATTTGATTGTTAGAACCGAGCGTAACGTTAAGTCTAATTTATGAAAAGTGTTTGTTTCAAAGTTTCAAAAATGATGATTGCCGTGCTAGGATTATTTTAATACGAAAAGAAAGCGTTTGCAATTCTTTTTAAATCCAAACTTAGCAGAGATTAAATATATTTTAAATGACGCGGCCATACAGTTTTCGTAATTGCAAGAAATTACAAAACGCGCGATAATTTATGACTCGCGCTATAACGGTAACCGTAAAAGCGAGAAAACATTAATGGAGTATTGAAATAAATGAAATTAAATTTATTTAATGAGTAAACCGTGAATGTTTATGGGGATTCGCTTTTTTACGGAAGTTAGGTAAAGAGATGAGTCTGGAATAGAAATTTATTTCGTTATTAGAGGTGTCTGAGAATCTATTTTCGAACTTCGTACGCTCCGCAATTACTTGCGCACCCGTACGTTTCTTTCAAACGACGCGCGGGTACCTACTTGCTCGTACATAGCGCATTAATTTGATAAAATCGGTACAAAGTTGCGCTCGGCGCAAATATCTGCGGCGTAACGATGAGACGTAATAAATATCGCGCTGGAGTAACGAGAAAACGTAACCTCTTCCATAAATTCAAATTCGCCGCATCCGTCACTTCCTCGAATTGTTTCCGCGTCTCGGAAGTAGGCACTCAACGATTAAAAGTTACGTTATTTCAACGTAAGTGGAACAATGGGCTATCCGCGCTGTTTAACGCCAGTGACCGTTGAACTAAAGAACCTACAACGCGGGTCACTGACCCGCTCGCGACCAAGTTGAAGTCGTAACGTTCATTTCATTAGGCGCCGGATACTTAGTGAAATTAGTATTAACACTCGAACGAGGCAAACGCTTTCACTCTCGGACCATCGCTACCGGTTCATTTTTATTCTCTGGGGAAAAGCTTCCAAACGTCGCTTCTCTAGAATCGACGGAATTCCATTGAATCGTACTTTCGTTAAATAAACCGAATTTCTCGTTCTATCGAGTAAAATTAATTTACTCGATATCGAGTGATCGATGAAATTCACGAAGGTTATTATAGTAAGGAGATTTCGTTGCAAATTTAATGTTTTTCACGTTTCTATGTTCCGTACGAAATTAGACACGCGTTTTTAACGCATTGGTCAATAAATTATGAGTGCGTTTTTAAAGAGTAGTTTTAATCTTCGCTATTAGGGAATATCTTTTCACACGGCGATTTGAAATGTCCAATCAGAAATTGCCTCCGATGTAGATTTAGATCTTTTTGCTTTCCAAAAACTCTTTTACAGTTGCTCAAGCTTATAATTCTTTTTTCAAGATGCTCCGTCCAAAAAAATAGCAGGTTAAACCTTTGAACCCCCACATCTAGCGATATTAAAAAATTGCCAATACGCTGGAAAAAAACAACATTGAATACAATTAACTTAATGACCAACTGTATTCTGAAACTCATCTATAATAAAACGCATAAAACAGTGTGCAGTTGCACGGAATAAAACTGACAAATAATTCAGAATGCAAGAGGAGCATAACAGTGGGTTAAAACACATGCTCGTCCTCATTCTCAGCGAGATCGTGCAATTTTGGAAAAACATTTGACAATCGCTCGTTCAGGCGAGAGTATAAATTAAATTAACGGTCGACCAGCTTCTTGGGACTCGTAATAGAGCCAATTTACCCCATAGCTGGCGTTTAGACGTCGAAACAGTTTTTCCTCGCAAAGGGTACGATCGTGAGAAAGCCTACCTCGATATCCCGTGGTTTCGTTTTTCGAGGCTCGTTGCGCAATTTGGACGGTACGCGATTAAATTTGACGAACTAACAGTAATCTCGTCGTGACTGTTAGACGGAAGGACGTGTCGCGAAGTGTCCAAGTATTATGGAGGTCACTCACCTTTCACAGAATATTCGAGCAGGAAGGTTCATTAGGCGGTCTACGAGAAACTACGTGCGAGTTAATAACCTCCGAGACAAGAACCATTTGGCCTCATTAACCTCCCCCTTGGGCAAGAAAAGTAATACAAATACGACGAAAATTCGAAGAGCGTATCGATACGGATTTATTATAGCGTTAACTTTGTCGACGTTACCGTTCCGTTGGTTTCAATTCTTTTCTTCGCTTTCCAGGAAGTACTTTTCTAACGTTCAATTTGATGGTTCCTCTTCCAAGATGCAAGTAAAATAATATTTCTCGAGTACCCGCAATAGAAATTCGAAGTTTTTTTTTACCCTCGTAATGCATTATTAATGAATTTGATTTAATTGTGCATAAAATCTTCTCCCGCCGCAGAATTTTTAATTTTTCCTTCGGGGAATGTATTTCGACACGATGATTTATTATAATCTTCAATCGGAAATTGCCTACGACCTAGATTCAGAATATTCTGGAAATAAATACGCGAACAAAATCACGCCTGACACAAATGAAGACGCGTTTCCTCGAAACGATATATCTCCTTCAAAACTCTATTAAAAATGATTCTCATCTCGCGACAACTTCCAATAACGACGTGTACCTACCCGATTAATCATAAACATCGAAGAATTATCCAAACGCTATCCTCGACGACAATTATCACGTTACCATTGTAAAAACTGCAAGCCATTGATCGAAGTATTCCGCCCGATAAATCCTCCGCGACTCCAACAAATTTAATCGCTAGTCCCTTAAATCGTGCTCGAAAACTTGATTTACGAGTGGCCGCTATAAATTCCCAATGAAACTCGGTACGGTTATTACGACGTAAATCGAGTTGTACGTTCGCGTTACGGCTGTGCTAGTAAACTAATTAACAACGTTAATGAACCGTGATATAAGAGGCAAACGTACACGCGGTAGTTGCATGCGCGATGTGTATCACGTGCCCCGATGTTAATGCGCGCCGTGTATCGCTAATGTAATGGAAATGAAAACCTTCGAAAAAGAAACGCTGTCGTTGATTTTTATTCGGCAACGACGCTCAATTACGCCTAACGGGATAATTTACGAGAGACAGTATATTACGCGCTAATGATACGAAAAAGCATTGCGTCAGAACGTTGCACGGCGTTTCTGTGCTATTTGACTACGACGACGGTCGATTCCTAACACCCGATTAGTTTTTCAGATGAAAAACGCATCCCGATTACAGCTTCGAAATAGGTAACGAGAAGCGTTTGCGAATCGTTCCTTCGATTGGTTCGCGATACCGGATACACAGTTTGGACATACAGGGCGTTCCACGAAGCGGGTACAGCCTATTTTTGAACAGAATACTAGATTTGACAAATAATTGTTACAAAAAGTCCTCGTAGAGTTTGGACTAATTCTACGAAACAACCTGTACATGCCTATAAATTATTTCAGTTATTTATTATTTGACCCAGTTCATTTTGAAAGTGACCTAAGTCCATTTAATCAAAAGGTCTCGAGATAAATATCTCTCGCGCGTTTGATTCCGTGATCTCAAACGTATGTTTATATTTTTCATTCGTACGCAATTGTGAGTGACGATTCCGGCGCAAAACTGCGCGTCGTTTACACAGTCAGCGTCCACAAATTCACAATCTGAAAATTACGCAACTCCTTTTAGTTCTCACGCGTTAAGAACGTCTCCTGCCTTCCGAGTGTCACCACTGACTACATAATGCAACGTCGTTAGGGAAAGAAAAGATTATGTTACAAAATGCATGTAATTTGCCGTCTCGTTTACATAACGGAGAATTGCGAGCCTCGTTCCTTCGACGGCCCCTCGCCGATTTCGAGGTAGCATCGTTCCAGTAACGGAGATAATGGTACCGAAACGTGGAATACCATTTTCCTTTCTTTTTTATCGGGGAGCCTTCTCGACGTTCTTCAGGAAAAACAAACTTTAACCAAAGGCAAAGAGTGGCTCCGAAACCTCGTAACGGGACTCTTCGCCTTTCTCCAGGTTTCTCGAAGATTCGAAGGATTGAATCGACGAACTGTCAAAAAAAAGTGTAATCTTATCAGAAATCTGTACTCTAACTTCTATTAGAAAATAGAAACCTAATGCAATCTTATCCGAAATCTCAGCTTCGATTTCCATTGATAAGACCTGCGTCATCAAACCAATTGAATTGTTATCAACGTCTTTACCCCACCCCTAAAGTACCCCTAAGTGTTTCATCGATTCTTAGATATCAATTTGTTAACCAGTCAGCTGTTATCGACAAGTATACTCGGTACGTTACTTGTCACGACGAATTGGCAATATTTTGTGGTACAACAAGAATAGCTGTTATACTGACAAATAGTTACCATTTACTAGTTTTATTAAAGTTTGAGTGAAAACAGGAACATATTCCTAAATTTTGTGGGAATATTTGTAAACAAGCAACACAAAAGTGGTTTCTGTATTATTTCTTTAGTAACCCGGTCCACGAACTATGAAAATATGTTTATTAAATATAATGTGCCCGTCATCGTTTCGTCTTTGCCTCAAAATTCGTGTGGACAATTTTCGAAGAGGTCGCAACAGCTAACTGTTTAATATCCCACGGCTGAGATTCTAATCGATCGTAAATATCGAGTCAGGTGTTACTCCAAACGTATGGTCGAGCCTCAATTTTGTTGCATGCTGTGCGGAGACTGGATGCACGTTTCTCTCTCTCTCTTTTGCTCTCCCCCTCTCACCTTTCCCCTCTCATTTTTTGCAGGTGCACCGGCGGGCGGCGGGTCTAACCGGGACAAAAATACGTACACATATCGTCGGGTCGATACGGCAATGGAATATTGGCTGTACTATTGAGTCAGAGCCACCATACATTAACATATTTAATGTACACCCCCCCCCCTACACACACACACACACGCATACACATACACACACGTACGCGCGCGCTCGCGAGCATAATGCCCCGCACACGCGCGCGCCCCGTTGCACACCACTGCACCGGCAATAGCACGTGCAAACGGTGCCACGGTGCGATATGCACACGCAAACAATCAAACGCATGCGCAAACTATGCGCTCGACGAGTCATTGACCCGCGTGTAAGGCACACACACGGGCGCACTCGCGGCACCTACACCAGCGCGCTCGACGCCGCGCCGCGCCGGTCCGCGCTCTCTCGCCGGCCGTCGGACGCCGGACGTCGGGCAGTGCCCCCGCGTCCCGAGACGTTTCCCAAATTCGGAGTATCTGTCTTTTCGTCGAGACCACTGACGGGGAATCTTTTTTTGAGGTGATTCAAATTTATTTTAACTTCATTAATTATGTTGATGGGTTGAATACTTTCAGGAGCTGGAAGAGAGGGAAGTGAAAGAAATTAGCACGATGAGTTATCGCTTATCAGCGATAACGCGTGTGTTGATCGCTGGCTTTAAAAAAAAGCGATTTAAATAATATTACCGAGAACGACAGTGTGGCTACGTTTTCCTTGATCTCGAAAATTTCTGATTGTAGGACAAGTCGGTCTTGCGATGCAGATGCACCGACGTCGGGCGTCGACAGCGGCACAGACGACGACGACGACGACGAGTGATGGTGGTGCAGTGCACCGCAGTTGCAGCGTTGCACAACCACGGGATCGTGTGTTCGCGAGGATTCTGTTCCTCGCAGTTATTATTATTACGACGAAGACGCGAAAACGCGCCGGGGTTGGGAAACTCTCGGTTGTCACCAGGATGAAGTTTAGGGTCGTCCTTGGGGTAGAATCGGGTACGCGTACGAGGGAATTACCCTTCGATGTTTGAACCTTTTCGGTATTGTCCTGTCTATTGAGTTTCAGTGCGATTATACGATAAGAAGTCGATAATAGAAAAATCAGATTCCACGGAAGTGGGGAAATTTTTATTCGAGAATTATCTCGCCGCTGTTAACTCGAAAGAGAAATATTACGGGGGTGGAACTGTTTATGGATAAACGATGAGGTGCGAGCAAGATTTCTTCGAATATGATGTTTCTTGGCTTTCTTCTCTTCTTTTTCGTTCTCGATTATCGTTTCCAACAAATTTCGCAATTTCTCCTTCGGCAATTCAACTCGGGCGACAATGATAATTAATTCGAGTTCCAAAGTTTGCATCTTCGTTATATCTAATTGGTTCAGGTTCTCACTGAAACGCCCAATGGAATTGCGCCTTTGAAATTTCTCTCGCCTCGCCGTTTGACAAAAGACGAGCAGCGTCCACAAATTGCAGTTACGAAAGTAACATGTGTCCCATTTGTGAAAATGTGCCCGATGAAGAAATTGCGGAGCGGGGTTAACCGCAGCGACTTAGCTTTAATTGGCGGTTAACGTAACGCTTCGGTGACACTTTAACTTTATTATTTCAGTCCACACGCAAAATAAAGCCGGGAAACGTAACCAAATCTCCAAACTTAAATTTCGCTTAACCAATGATTCGCATCCCCTCGAAAAAGGCATTAAAAACTAAATAACTTGAATATTCTATCTTCAAGAACAACGTGGTACATCGCCCTTGCAAGTTCACCTAGCGAGTCGAATTAATCGCAATGAAATTTTAACATTAGAGACGTGGTTATCAAGCGTTACGTTGGGCTAACTGAAAATCATTGCGACGAAATACAAAGGGAATCATTTTTAATTTTTTCGCGATCACTTTCAACCGATCCATTCCAAATATATTGTTCGACCATATAGAAAATTACGAACTCCTGTAATATAACAAACATTTTCGATATTCATGTTTTGGAGTTGCTCCAAAAATTTAACCAACTATGCCGAACAAACTTGTATCTCCGAGGAACGATTTTATGACGTTAGCGAAACTTGAGATAATCGACCTCCAAACTCGATCACCACTCCTAAAATAATTACCTGGCGTGTACAAACTCGTCTAGCGAAGGTAATCAAGGAGGAATAAAGGGTAACATCGGTCCCGTGACACTATAGTTATCACGAAATTGAAAGCATTCTGCATTAGGAATCAGTCTTTTCGTTTTGTTCCCCAAAAAGATCGAGCGGTGAGATTCGTGTAGCGATAAGATTTGAATCCTGAATCCTGAAAATTAAAACGAAAATGCTGATCGAAAGTCAATTTTCATAAACTCGAACGTTTACCAAAAGTAATTCCAAACGAACGACAAAATCAGCATCAAAAACGATAATTTCATTCGGCAGATTTTGAAAAAGAAAAAAAACTAGCCAACTTTTCGTCTCGACAGATCCGACGCAACGGATCCGAGATTTTTGAAAAATTCGCCCTGCTCTGGACGCACTGGACCCGCACCGAAACGCCCGCGAAAGAGCGTAGCCGTTGTTGACTCGCTGACTGACTAAACTAATGACATCGTTACTGACTGGCCTGGCCTTATAATGCCCTCTCGCTCCCTCCCGTGCTCTCACACTCTCTCCCATCGTCTCTCTCTCTCTCTCCGCTCGTCGACGGCGGTGCAGCGTGCAGCACACCGATGCGCCCTCGGCACCGGCGTGCACACCGACGAACTTTCGCGCGCTCACATTCGCACGCAGCCGCGCATTGAGCACAGACTGCGCTCGCTACGGAGTTCAACGATCCCTCGGCTCGTCTCTCTCCAACTCTCTCGCTCACCCGCCTCTTCCCTCTCTCTCCCACGTGCGCGCGCGAGCCGTTTTGCGCTCTCCCTCTTTCTCGCTCCAACGTGCACCCAGCTCTTTCTTATTCTTCGATTCCGACGCTCCTCTCCCTCTAGATTTTGTACGCGTATCTCCGTCCTCCGCCTCCCTCCCTCTCCCTCGTTTCTTTTTTCTAACTCACTTGCGCCCGCGCACACACCTCTCCGTCCGTGCCATCTCTCTCTCCCTCTTGCTTTTTCTTTCCGACTCTGTGCGTCTCTTTCTCACCCGCGATCGTTTTCTCTTTCTACCCCTCGTCCTCTTTCTCTCTTTCCACTCTTCTTTCTCGCTGGAATTTTTGTACGCGCACCACTCTCTCTTTCTCTAGCCATTTTCCGTCCCCTTTCCCACACGTACTATCGCCGCCACGCTCCTTTCCTTTTACCAGCTTCTTTCTCTCTCCGTACCTTCCTCTCGTTTCGTCCCCTCGGTATCTCGTTCCGTCTCCCCCTCTTCCTCCACCGTTGTCCTCGTTGTCGTTTGCCTCCTTCCACCCTCCCCCCCCCCACGTTTCCCTCCCTCTCGGTCCTCTCGCCGTAACCCTTCGTCCGGGTACTCCCGTTTCTTGTCCTCTTCTTTCCTCATCTTTCGCACCCGCAAAATCGTCGGTGCGCGGTGACGCAGACGCCGGTACATCGCCGGACATCGAAGTACACATTGGGTGGTGCAACGACCGAGGGTAAAAAACCAAACTTACCCCCGCTGCGATACGTTTTACGACGATGGTCTCTCAAACGTCTTTCATCGCGAATCCCAGAATTGGTAAGAATACGTAGCGTATAACTCACGCATACACATATCGCATACCCGTGGAGCCCGTTAGATAAAAAAATTAATAATAACAAAAATCCCGACGTTGTGGGACAAAACTACTTTAGTTAGCCAAATGCGCTGATCCGGAGCCCGATGGGACCCCGTCCAACCGTGTTTCGTCATCAGCCAATGAGAGCATTCGAATTAGGCCGATATCGATACAGAGAAGCGAGATGGGGCCCGTTAAGGTTATGTCAGCTTCGCTCTGTATTTCCTTCGGTGAATACCATTTTAAACGCAGTCGAGAATGGCCTCCAGCTGAGTGACTCTCCCAAAGAACCGACATTTTTCTAACGATATAACGAGACTCCCTCGGACAGGTCATCGCGCGACGCACACGTTGCGTCGGGGGTTACCCAAACGCGTTAATACGCGGACGTTGCATTCTTTATAAATCAAGCGTCACTCTTATATTCGACGCGGAAAATATTCTCTAGCCTAAACGCTCGAACCGAACACTCTCGTACCGTCGAGCGGGACTCGCGGGTCGGCTCTACCGCTTATTTTCAAGAACGTCCCCATTCTATTTCACCAGTTTTATCGATAGACGCCGTATGCTAATCATCTTAACGGGGCAGTAAAACGTTCTTCGAAGGAGACAGGCCCCCGGTCCTTAATGTGACGGAATGTACGGTATAAAACACGAAGAGCGCGAGAGCGCGCACGCGCTCGTCGACGTGTGGGTCGCACCGACGCCATCGAGAGTGAGAGTTCGCCGAGAGATACGTACCGCGCACGTACAGCGGAGCAACATCGTTGCACATGCGACGACGGTACGCGCGGCAGCACCTATGTGTGTTCGACACAACGTACACGTATGTTTTCTACGAGGCACGTGGGTGCACCGCGTACATAAACGATAGGCCGCGTCCACGAGTGCGGATGCAGCCGATGCACCGATGCAATTTCGCCGGCTGCCAGTTTGTCCGGTGCAACTTTATCGCACCTGATCGTAGATAGGTTATGGTATAACGTGGGTGTCGTCGGAATGTTGGAATTCCCGGCGCTGCATCTATAGTACGGAATATATCTAGCTGTATGCACTCCGACGCTTAACCTTTCTGTTACGTTTCATGTTCATATGTAGAGAGAATAATACGCAAGGTGTTTGGAAATTAATGATACAATCGCAGTGGACAATTGGAACTACTTGGTAGCATACATTTTTCTCCTGTCAGACTTCGCGTTCGTGTAAATCACGGTCAGTGTTCGCTGTGGCGTTATTCGAAAAGTAATTAGACGCGTAGGCGAGAGGCAAAATGTAACTAGAACTTTCGAAATCGAAACAATTGCTCCATCAAAGAAATTGAATTTTACGTAACGTATCACCACCCTCCCGGTATCGCGTCATTTAGCAAATACTCGGTATTTACGCAGCGTTCGGATTTACGTTTCAACAAATTAGGTCGCGCGATACGCGGCTCCGAGACGTACCGCGAGTTTACATATTTCCTACGTTCCACGAACGACCGACGCGACGTTCCCCTAAAATAATTTTGACAATATTCACCGAAGTGCGACTACCGACTTCCGAACCGCGGGATCGCGTTTCCCGTAAAGTGCGTTCTCGATATTTTTGCCTCTCTCCGTGTTTCCGGCGACCTAGCGAGTGAGGAAACGTCGAGAACGATCGCGTACCGAGCGAACGCTACGATCGCAACCGGTCGAAAGTGTAACGGAATTGAGGCAGGCGCGTCAATCGCGCTACATCATGAGAAAATAACTACGTTCGTACGTGACACGGCTCGGAGGAACAGCCAGAATTGACCCCCGCGCTTAAAGGTCAGTGCGAAGCGGTGCTAACGACTCGATAACCACCATGATTGTACATATGTATATTGCCCATCTTATCAAACGGCGCGCCGCGCCGTGAGCATTAAATTCTATCACTTTCCCCTTGCATCGGCTGCCCCTTGTTCCGTTGTCTCTCGTGCGTCTCCGTGCCGATCTCTCGCCAGAGATCGTCCACCCGAGTCGATACTCGACGATATTCTTCGGTCGAATTTCTCACCGATCGATATGTTTTGCGAGGCACTCGAAGAATTCAACTCTCACGTGGATTTAAATTTCCCCTTCATCGACTGCTTTTTGTTCCGTTGTCTTTCGCTCATCCCAGTGCCGATCGCAGAGATCGCCCTCTCGATACTCGACGATATTCTTCCGTCGATTTTCTCATGAATTCATATGTTGCGAAGCACTTGAAAAATTGTACTCTCTCATGTGGATTTCACTTTCCCCCTACATCTGGTGGCCCTTATTCCGCTGTTTCTCGATCGTGTCCGTGCCGATCGCAGAGATCGTTCTCTCGAGTCGATACTCGACGATATTCTTCCGTCGATTTTCTCATCGACCGATATATTTTGCGAAACACTCGAACAACTGAACTCTCTTATGGAGATTTAATCGTGGAATAATACCGTATTATGTTTACCCTATCCGCGTGCTTATACGCACATATTATTACACGCGCTATTGCTCTTAAGTTTTAGCAAAACAACGTTTCTCATTACAACTCCAGAAACCTAGGAACAAACGTTAGCTGGTCGAAAATGTTTATATAACCATTTTCCGAGTAGAAATGTAAATGGGACGAAATATTTCGTTATTCCTCCGGGGCTCTCTGATATATTTGATTATATCACAAAGTGGTCCGCTTAATTCAAGAAAATAGAGACATTATCTATCAATGAAAATTCAAAGAACTATTTTTGTTGATCGCGTCAACCACGCAAACTCCGTTGCATCGATCGGAAATTATTTCCGTTTCTATTTTTACAATTTCAGTTTCGTATCATTCCTAACGTACAGCAAACTCCGATGAATTTCGTCCCTGTTAAGGACACGCCACCTTCCGTCACGTCGCGCGTCACTCGCCGATTAATTAACCTCGACGTTAATCACAGCGCCTCGATCCCCTTAAATTTCGTAAATCAAGCTCGTACATCAGGCGTATTCTTTTGATTGAAAACATCTCGGCTGAGCCAGAGCCGGTGGGTCTGGTTACAGCTGGCCTCGCACCACCGCGTCGAGCTTGATTTATCAAGGTGGTACTATAAATAATTAGCTCCACGTTGACAGCAGTGGCCACTTTCTAATTCCGTTACCGCGCATATATCCCGCAAGACTGTCCTTTTTTTTTCTTCTACCCGCGACTTCTCGCAAACCCACCCATTTTCAACGTCGGAATCGTAATCTCTCGATCGACGATCGTTTGCCACGCAACTTCGAAGCTTACGAAGCCGGAGAAGAATAAAAATAAATGCGTAAAATTCGCGAAAAAATACGTCTTCGTATCCCAAAATGACCTATACGACTCACAAATTACCCATGGTGAGTATTTAGGACATTCTTTTCCATAAAAGTCATCTCTCGAATCGGTCCACCCGATCACTCGGGTAACGCACAAACGAGTCGCTCGAGCTCTAACACCAATTTTCCAAATAACATCTCCCATCGATCATCGCAGGTTTCGCGCAACGAAAATAGATAAGAGCGAAAGGAAATTTCCCTCGAACTCTCCTCAATCTCTCTACATACACGCGTCACTCGATTTATCGCTCCCCGATCGCCGATCTATCGCCGAAGCGACGATTTATCGAACGAAAATAAATAGCGCGTTTAACGACGAATCGAGCGCTTTCTCGAAAAACTTTCCGAGTCCAACGAGCGAGAGAGGGGAGGGGGGGGGGGGGCTGATCTCGCACGTCCCCGTCCTCGTAAACAAAAGTTTAACGATCGTCGGAGCCACGGGAACGGACGGTGCATCGTATCGCCGCACAACTTTTAATAGTTCTCTCATCAGCCGTCGTCGCAATAATCGTGTCAGCGGGAATGTTTATTACCTCCAGCTGGGCAGCTTTTGGAAACTGGTCAGGAATTTCCGTGGCACACGGAGACGTCTGTCACGGCACCAAAACGTCCAATCGAATGTTTACGCGTATGTACGCCGCGTAGATGTGCGGGTTTTACGCCGTCTCATCCGCGGAACGCGTCTCGGGCTCGATCGCCGTGGCGCGCTCGGCCTCAAAGCACAGATGCGCTTCTCGGACGGATTGTAAAGCACGTTTTCCCCTGTGACGCAAGCATTTACGAGAGTTTAGGTATCTACTTTGTCCCAAACGTACGGAGGACGTTGGCTCGTTTCCGTCTGCCTCCGCGAAACGCCATCTCCTTATTCGCTCGACTTTACGGAAATAAATGCTGTTTACGCCGGTGGGAAGAGTTTCGCGGGGAGCCATCGCGTTGCCAACTTTTCCCGTGGGAAGTCTCGAAATTTCGTGAATCCGATTAAATAACCACGCTTCCCTCTCTCCGTCGGTGTTGTTTTCGTATGTGTCCGATCGCGGCAGTTTTACTCGACGCCAATGTAAAACCGTAATCGCCGTCGTTAACGCTGATTTGATTTTTAACGTTCTTTGATTTTTAACGTTCTTAACAAACACGATCGACGCATCATTTCCAAAAACGAGTTTGCAGAAACGTTCCCTGTAGCGACCTGACTCGGGAAAGATTTAATTTACAATCGACGCGGTTATATGCACGCGTAAAATTAATAAACGAACGACCATTCGATAAATAAAAGTCTAACGACTCATCATTCCGGCAGGTTCAACCCTTTCACCGCGTTACATCTTCAACGTGTAAAACGTGATAACCCGTCATAAAAGATTGAAAGTGCCGCGCGAAGATGTAACCGCGATAGATCGTTTATTTACCGTGGGCACGACAAGTTAACTCGTCACAATGAATATCTCACGCTTTTGGTAGGTTAGGTCCGCAGTTAAAAGGTTAACGCAATAATTGCCCGAGTACAGGCGGTACCGCAACGATATTTTGACAGAACCGCTTCAAAATTTGAATTAACCGCCCTCTCGATGATTAATTTCATTCACCTCGGTGTTGTGATCCTCGATAAATTAACTCCATAAATTACTCTCTAACGTGTAATGCGTGACGTGGAGGTTGTACAAAAATGAATTCTGACTACCAACTCATAGGAACAATACCGCGAGTCCGAAATTTTTTAAACAACGTACTATTTTCAAAAAACGATATTTAAAAAGACTCTAGTTTATCGTTAAAATGTTCTGTCAATATTTTGTAGTTGGGACTATAGAATATTCTGTGTTTAGGCTTTAAAAATATTCCGACGACCAAGCGGATCGGTAGGTTTAACGAAAACTCTTATCTGAGGAAAAAGGATGTGGAAAGGACGCTGAGCAAGTTGTTTATGTAAAGTAAAAGATTTTGAGACGCTGGACCAGGCAATAAGGAGAAATGCTTAAGACTATGAAGATTCAGGGTTTAAGAGTAATTTCGCTAATGTACAAAATATCGACTGTAACAACCTACGATTAAACTTACGATTATAGAATTTATTCAAACGGAGTCGACACGTTACACCGGTCTTTGTCCGGGCCCGGCGATTTAATCGCGAGCCAACGTGGCTCGTAACGGGCCGCGTAGCGCAGGTGTCGGAAAACACGGGTGTGCCGACGCGCTAAACGTTTTCCCCACTTTCCTCTTATTCGCGACATCGCCGGGATCTATAGTTCTTCCGGACGACGAGGCACTTGGCCGTTGATACCGAGAGGCGCGCGCGCAAACGCACACACGCGCGCACAAACGAATATCGGTGCAGAGGTATCGGTGCGCGCGCGTAGAGGCTTCTCTTACATGCCGGAGACCGCCTCGCGCCCGTACAGAAATAGCCTTAGAGGCCGATGCCGAGACGCGTTTTGCGCGCTGTGTGTGTATCGCGTCGTGCCCGCTATACGCCGGACCACGCTTCTCGCTTTCCCGCGATCCTTGGATCTTTATGCGCGATCCGCGTAAGGATCCGGACACGTGCGCGCGCGACGCAAGCGCACACTCTCGCCGGCCGATTTTCGCGATTACGGAATGGAAAAACGAGCCGCGACGGTCCCGACGCGGCGGCTCGACGCACCGCGTCGGGAGATTATTGGAATAACGAGCCACCTTGTTGCGAAGGTGAACCGAGAGGATCGGTGCTGAGGTGTCTCTGGTACGATGGACCACGTCAAAATTATGCTTCCGAGTTAGCGTTTGGAGAGGATTTATAGATGTTTTGTTCTGATTATTTTCCGCGGTTTTGGCGTTGCATTGGGTTTAAACGGGAGTCGTTGCCGTTGTTACTAAACTGTTCAAGCCTGATATTTTGAACTCCGAGAATCTTTCGGACCTTGTGATTCACTCCTGACGCATCCTCGCTGAATCACTTAGTTTTCAATGTCCAGCCTGTCGCTCTGTCACCACAAATTTTCTACCACTTCTAATTCATCCCTTCCATTCCGCTTTTCGAAAAACTTAGTTTTTCTAATATCCTTAGATCAAAATGTTCTTCAGAATTATCCCGAACGCCAAACAAAAATTTTCTGTAACCTCGGTACTTGCACTTTATAGAGCTCTCGGAACTGACGTTTTACGTTCATTTTGTCTTAGAAAATAATTAAACGAGTATACAGAGTTAGTCAAATAAACGTATTTATTTTATTACCAACTCCGCCCTTTACGAGTCATCAACCTGGATCGCAACAGAAGAATGAGAAAGTATTACGAATTTTGCGAATGTTTGATAACGACAGTTCAACGAGAAGCAAGGCCTGAAGGTCTCTAAATTGTAATAACGAGTACGCGAAATAAATGTTTCAAAATAATTGTCATCAATGCCCGAGTACAGTTTCGAGCGAAACAATTTACATAGCGTTTTAGTATCGTACGTTTACGAGTCAATCGCGCGTAGATGAACCGTTTTTGGAATTGACTGAGAAGCGCGATTTAAATCTCATTTTAGTCGGATCTCGCGGGACTCGAATATCCGGGAATCCGAGATAGTTTTTGAATCCGGATCTGGAAAGATTTCCTCCGGGATCCGGATATTATCTCGAATATCTGGATAACGTAAGATCCGAATCCTAAGGGAGTCCCGTGTAATGTTAATTTCCCGCTACCCGTCTCGATGATTCCGTTTATTTAAAAATATATCCTTAATATCAATTTCACGGATACGATATTACAAAAGCCCGCAACGTGGTTCAAACCCACGGTAAATATTTATAATAGTACTCTCCGCTACCTGGTCCTTCGCTAACAACGATCCTGTTCCTTCGCCGACGAACGGCGAGCATCGCGAAACCCTCGGCGCTGTCCCATATTTCGTCGAGAAAAAGTTTGTATGTAAATAACGAAACGGACGGAAGAAAAAGAAAAAGAAAAAAGAGTCGTGAAACTGCGGACGCGCGGTTTCGTAGAACTAGAAACTCCTTAGCAGCGATTGCGAGGAGGAAAAAAGAAAGAACGTCGCACGGCGCGCCGTTTTCCACGCGTTACGAAACCGCTGGTGAAAAAGTCAAAGTCGAACTAATCGGTTTAACGGCACTGAATAACGGCGAACAAATCGCACGATTGTTTCAGCAGCCAGCGTACTCAAAGCGACGGCATTGTGCCGCGGCTTCGTATTGAAACGCGGTGCGTGTATCGGACCGAAGAAACTGGGACGGCAACAAGAGCGATAACAAAGGAGCCACTGCAACCGGCTGCCAACCACGTTATTTGCCGCGTATATATCTATAATATGTATATAATATATTACGCGCGCATATCCCGCGCATTTTGTTTACGACAGCGGTTACATTGGTAATCGCGAAGATGCAACCTCAATTTTTGTTACCCTCCGTCGCGTCGCTCGGTTTCTTTCCGCGCGAGAGGGGAGTAATAAATATATCCCCGAGTTGCGTAAAGAGGGAAAATATTTTTTTCGACAATCCACAGCGCGTTGCGGTAGAGACCGAGTCAAGATTAATCGAAAGCACTATCGTGTCTTGAAATTGTCATTGAATAAAGTGAACTTATTAACGGTGGAACTATCGACGATTAATTTGCAGTCGAAACGACTGGTTATAGAAGAGAAAAAAGCTATATTCACGTTTTTTTTAATTTTCACGTCGTTGAAAAATATACCAGTAGTACTGTAAGTATTTATACTACTTGGAAACACAATTTTTCGTACTTCAAAACGGTAAATTTAAATGAAAATTCTAAACCGGTAATAACAACTGGTTTGGTACATCTAGCGCTAACCAACTGTATTCTAAAATTCGTTTAAAATAAAACTCGTAAACTAACGCGCAGTTCTAGGAAGAAAACTAAAAAATAATTCGGAGCGCAAAGGGTCACTCGAGGTAATTTCGTAGCCACTTTCCCCGTGACGCGTGTTCCACCGTGCAACCTGAAATTCTCGACAAAGAAACTACTTTTTTTCGTCCCTCGCGTATAAACAAGTACTTAATTTACGATTCTCCGGTAAAATAAAAATACATATTTCTTATCCCACGCGCGCTATAAACCGCCCCGATTTTTCCCAAGCAGCGCGATAGTAAAAAGCGTCGTCTATCCGACGGCGGGACAAAGATATTTTTTCTTCGAATCCCGTGAAAACATTGCTCGGACGTCGAACCGATATCGATCGGCGAGCATGCGTCCCGGAGACCATCTCCGCCGAAAGACGATCACAGTTTTAGGAGGAACTGCACGGCCACGCGGTATACATCACGAACGAGGGAGAAAGTTTCCATTCCTCGTTTCGAGCCCTCGAGAAAGAGCGACGAGGAGAGGAGACGCGGGCGCGAGAGGAGGAGAGAGGAGAAAAGAAAGAAAGAAAGAAAGAGGAGAGTGAGTGAGAGAGCAAGAGAGAAAGAGGGAGAGAGAGAGAGAGAGGGAGAGCGATCGCCGCGGCGCCGGTCATTGGCCCGTTGACGCAGGTATATACACCAACGCCTAACGGAGCGTATACGTCCGCGCTATGTACTTGCATTCGCCGAGTCAAGGATGCGATTTGCATACGGTCATCGGACGTCTCTACGTTCGCACCAGAGCCACACTGACGTCTGGTATTCGCTCTCCGTTGTTGGCCCGTTCGCGCGAATACGCGCGCGGAATAAAGAGGTGAAACGGCGATGCCGAATCCTAGAGCCCGCGCGCCAGGACATAATCAACGATCGCTAATCGGCAATTATTGCGAATCGTGCTCGGGGCATCGAATCCCTCGAATTCGCCTTACTCGCCGCTTACCCCGCGTCTCGATCATCGAATTAGGATCCCCCCCCCCCTTTGGGGCCGCGGCCGTGTGCGGAGCGTCGAGCAAACGGACGTCGCGACGGAGACCGTTGCGCGGGACGCGCGTCGCAACGTTTCGTCGTGGCTCGACGCTCGCGTAGCCCCGGACTTAATTCTTCGCGACACAGCAGGGGTTTCTCAATTCTCATTCGAGTTTCACTTATCTCCGCGTTCATCGATTAATATCGTCGGCGTAAGGCTTTGGCGCGATTCGTAATCTTCTCGATTTTCAAGTTGAGCTTCGTTCCGTTAAAGAGTACGAGTACGCGAAGAAGCGTTAACGCACGAGTGGAAGTGACGTTTTTAGAAATACAGTGATAACGCGGGTAATTAAATTAATATTGTTTCGAGGACACTAGCTTTACATCATTATCACGAGGAATACACGTTTATCGATCCGCGCGTTTATACGCGTTATGTATTATGTATCGCATTATTATTATACCTATAAATATTATTTATTTCGGGATCGATTAACCGTCAACGGCAAAGAGAGCCCCGCGCAGATGCCGATAAAATCTAAAACAGTGGTCGAGTTAAAATTTCGGCGTTGTAACACTTTCGAATTTGGCAGCCGAAAACGTGACTTCCGTTTCTCTCTTTTACGGCACGTACTAATTGCAAGCGTCCTTGGATGGCTTCGCCTTGGCCAGCTGGGAACGGGAGACGCATACCCGCCTCGTACGAGTATAATAACGCGATAGATAACTATAATACGCGTTGCCTGGAGAGTGCCGTACCTCGCTTGAGGTAGGTCAGCGGCACAGTCGGGAGACGAGTACCTGCCAACGCGAGAGACCGTGCGCAAAATCCACCGCGAAAGGATGGGCCTGGACGAGCGATTCCGAAATATTTGTCCAATTTCGGATCCTTGAAAAAAAAATGATCGATATTTCGACCAAGCATGGGAATCTCGATCGTTTCTTACTATTCTGAACCAAATCCAATGCAATTCTTGTCAAACGTAACGATCGACAAACATT
This sequence comes from Pemphredon lugubris, assembly GCA_933228935.1. Lineage (NCBI taxonomy): Eukaryota > Metazoa > Arthropoda > Insecta > Hymenoptera > Crabronidae > Pemphredon > Pemphredon lugubris. The sequence continues at coordinate 38,114,623 of OW121819.1, read as the reverse complement.
ACCAACGAATTTCATCTTTTTTCTTCGTATTTAACATTAGTACACATTGAGAATTTCAATTAAGTACGTCCACCAGTAAAACAAATGGACCAAGTGTCGGCGCAAAAATTCACCCTGGTCGATGCGTTCTCTAAAAAGTTGCTAATATTTCGACTAACCTAACATTCACGACGCAATGCAAATTTGTCATGTTATTCTTCTCGTCAACGATCGCGCTATCGGATTTTGCATTCCGGGGTCAACGATCGTCTCGTTCCATCGCATTACAATTCCACGTAATTAGGTCTAGCGAGTCATGGAACGAGAGCCATACCAACGCAGCCGGTCACGAAGCACGCGCAAGCGAAAACGAGTTCGCGGGAAAAGACAAACAGATTTTTCCCGGGAATCTCTCTCCCGGCAATTCCGTCGCGGCCCATAAGCTCGGCTACCTCGCGATGCGGTGCCCCGCGGTGGACGAGTTATTAACCATAAATTTGTTCCACCGCTACGAGGCGCATCTTGCCCCCTGAATAACAAGTGCTTCAAACAAAAGACAACTCTTCCATTGTTAGGCTCCGTACACCTTGTGATTTTCAGGCGACCGGGTCCGTCCGTGCTCCTCCCCGTGACGTGATTCGTCTTAAACGAGGCATTTGCATTCCTCCCCTTCCCGAGCCACGACTGATTTAGGAAGGGAATGCCTGGCTGCCCGTTTGCTTGCTTGACTGCCCGTCTTCTCTTTTAGGACCTGACCACATTTGTTTTTCTCTTTCTTTCGTATCCCGATAACGAGCGGAAAGTAAAACTGACAAATAATAGAGAGCTTCGGATAGAAGATACTATCATTCGTAAAAGGAATCCGCTTTCTCGTCATTTGCGTGGAATTGTTCCGAGGGAATTTATCTGCGAGTCTTGCGAACGTAATAACGAAGAATTTTTTTAATTTCTTCGTTATTATGATCTTAATGATGTAAAGGAATCCTTCGTTGTTATACGATACGGTGGTATCAAGTTCTAATTCGGAGCTATAAATCAGACGTACCCGATACGAATAATAGTATTTGAGAAATAATTCAAGTTGTACTTGTTGGAATTGTTTTAATCAGAATTCTGAATCATATCCTCGTTGTTATAATCCGAATATTGTAAACAATTCCCCGTTATTGCACAAAGTGCCGTGTTAAGTTCTAATTCTTAAATATGATCAGCAATGGTAAATAATTCAAATTGTAAATAATTCCTTGGTCAGATAAGTGCCGCGATAGCCTCGAGAGAACGATACGCTAAAATATTTTTCCTTTCCACTCGGAGTACTATTTCGCCCAGCAACCGCTCGCTCTCTGCCGTAAAAAGAAACGTGCCTTTGAGACGGTAAAGCGGCGCGGTGCGGCGCGGCGTCGCATCCCGTGGGGCAGGTCAGGCGTTCTCCTCGCCGAGAGAATGATTCATTTTGAGATGGGTTTCATCGAGGAGACATTTGCATTCCTCGTAGTTCGTGCGTATGCCCCCGAGATTGCCAATTCGGTAAGTTTCCTCGTCTCTTTTTCTTCGCGAAGAAAGTCGTGGATATACATAGTTACGAAGTCGCGAATTCAAAAGTTACAGGAACGGGAACGCGCGTTCACGCTTCCAGTTAAATTCAATTTTAACTCGACATTTCTACGTCCCGAGATAGCATTCGATTCCCTTCGATTTCTCGCAGGTTTTTGCAGGCAAAGATAAATCGCGGATATCATATTGATACGTCCGAGTAAGATTTTTTATTATTTAGTTACAATCAATTTAGGAGACGTAATCAAATTTATATATTCAAACGAAAAAATCTGTAATCGCGATCGTAATACAAATAGCGTGTCCTCTTATCTTTAGCGAAACTCGCAAATTACAGCCGATCGCGAGTGGGTCGGTCGATTTGAGAGTACCAATCATTTTACAATTTACCCCGAGCGTCCACGCGGAGAAAATTCTTCGCCAACGTCGCGAATTGCGTAAAACGGGTCAGTGTCACTCTCACGGGAGAAATCACAGCTAATGCCCTTCGCTCGACCAATCTCGACAAATCTATTAAAATTTCTGAGTAATCGCGAGTGTCATCTCCGTCCGTCATCGACGGATAAATCTGAATTCCGACGCCGCGCGTAAAGCGAACTTTCTTCGTTCACTTGTTTCTCGAATAAAATGTCTACGACCGGCCGCATTTTATTTAGCGATTTCCCGAAATAACACGCCGAGCACGTTGCAACCAAGTTTCTTTTTTTATATCGCGAATCGAAACGTCGCGGTCGTTAACTCGAAAGTTCTATGACTGAGAATATTTTTGTTTTCTCTTCGATATAGCCGCATCGGAAAAAAGAATTGTACATACCTTTATCATACCTGAGTTCGATTTGTAATTATTTTTATCGTGCTCCTAACAGCGACTCCAATAAAAATAACAATCCATTAACGTTACGCATAATTGTAACGATACGAGGATTTCACTAATTAATCCTAATAATTACTATTTTGATCATAGAAAAGCATTACTCGCTCCAAATACCTAATGCAGCTAAATATTGATGTATTCGAGTTCTATTGGCAATAGTACCAATCTCGTTGCCTTCACAACGCTACAAAATCATTCTTACCAGAAATCATTTCTCCCCCGACACACCCAGTACATCGGTAAGGTCATTCGTTCAACACAAATCAAACATCCCTTTCTCAGCTAAATAATTCCGGCGTTACGAGGTCAAAGAAACCGACTCGAATCGTCCACGCGTCCAAAACTATACCGTAACGATAACAGAAATACATTTCTTGGCATAAGGTATTTACGAGAGGTAACGGATGATCGAGTACCGTCGGTTTTCATTCGCGATACAAATACGTTTGGCACAGTCCACGCGGACGGATTATTGGCAACGTTTGTCGTTCGGGGTGTACCTTTTTGTGTTTCAGGCTGACGAAAGCCGTAAGGTCCCGCGAGAAGTGTCCCGCCATCGCTCCATCAGCCATTTCCGAAATGTCAATCAGAAAACTTTGCTCGCGCAAAACCCGTGTGCGGACGTTCCGTCGTACGCGCGCACGATTCACGGGGATCCCCCTCGTTCTAGACGAAAGTATCCGCTTAAAAACGTTTCCGATGCGAGCATTGAAAATCGATTATATCCCGCGATATCGTCGCTCAACGTTGCGACGCTGGCTAAACTCCGTAGACGCATTGTCAAACGGTTTAACACGCTGATCGCCGCGTCACCCACATTTGGGTGACAACTGAATTTCAGTACCATAGTTGCGAAGTATTAATTTGATTAATATTAATACTGAGATTATGAACGTGTCATGCGTGTCACCCAATTGTGGGTGACGTGGCGATCAACGCGTTAGCGGTATGTACGGGGAAAACTTTTCTACGCAGCCTAGTTTCCCTCGTTTCGAAGAATTTTATTACGATCTAGGCGAGGTGTGATCTACGATGCGCGCCAGTAGGCGTGTACGGCGCGTGGAAAATTTTACGCGATGCTGCCTAATAAATTTTCCGATGCGTTAATTGGGCTCTTACCTGCCACGCCTCGACGAGTGACGTCGTCCTACCACGCGAGTGTTTTAATCTATTCGATTGAAAATTTTAAAGGGGAACCTCGGTTTGTTGGTTAACATTTTTTTTAATCAATAGTGATTCATTGTTGAAGAACGCGGTCGGATCAAACAAACGTTGCGGCGAAATTAATATATCGTCCTCCCTCTCGTGCTAAACACGTGTATTTTTATCAAGTCAATCGGGAATTCATGAAAGAATGTAATTGCGTTGTTTCATATTTTTTAAATAAATAGTGAACGATCGTTGGAGCACGCGATCAGATCAAATAATTATTGCGACGAATGTCGTCATCCCTTTCGCGCTAAACACGTGTATTTTAATCAATTTAAGCCTTTTGGGAAGTATATCATTCTGTTATTTAATAATTTTGAAAACAAGAGAAGTGGGGGACACTTGCTAAAAAGTGAACGATCACGATCGTTCTTTTTCTCGCGATTAATTATTTCAATATCACGGATCATCTCGCCCTTATCCATACCGAAGAGTCAATTTTAACATATAAATCGCTGAAACACTAGTCCGACGAATCGATTGAAAAAAATCGCCACTCCGATAGCGGAAACGGCTCCGACGACGATTCGCGCGAGGAACGTCCTAACGACAATCGGACAGCATCTGAAACGTAACTCGACACGGTACAATAAACACACGCGAGACGCAATTCCGCGGTGAATTATACGCGAAGCTGATAGGACATTCAAGGACGCTCTAGCATGGGAAGGAGAATAGAGCATTTTTCTAGGCTATTGATTGCGCCTACCGAATATAGGGTAATATTCAATCTACTTAATGGCACGGTTGCCTGCGTGCACCGTCCTCGATTTCATCTCAACGTCAGCCGCTCTGGAATACTGGGCCTCGAGAGAGCATTTTTTTTTCGTTCCACTTTTGCGCCTAAGCAAAATACTCTCGTTGTGCTTTACGCAGAAGTGGCTGCTCTCCACTTGCTTTCCGACGAGAAAAATCGGCCTTTCTCGTCGGCGCCGCGATACCCCTCTATCTCGCGATACAAACTCACTTTAATTAACCGCGCACGCAACGCCGCGCCAATGAAATACCGTTCCATCGAGTCGTTAACTTCCTCGCGCCACGTTCTTCCGTACTCCCGAATTTACGCAACGTCGCGTATCGCTATCAACGACGCGGTCAACGGCACTCGCGTCGGGTATCAAAATCGAGTAAAAAAAATGACGCGGTTTAATTCACCGCGCGATTGATAACCTTTAGACATCGGTCAAAGGTGAACGTCCGCTTTAACGCGAGTATATAAATATTTTGTTTTAAATGTCAAACACTTCGTTTTTATCACTTTTAACGTTTTAACATTTTAGGGGCACCATCATGGTACCCTTGATTATGAAAGCGATCAAGAATGACAAAAAATGAATTTATCAGTTATTTTGGGTTACGTTGCTTTAAAATCAAATAATGTGATAACAAAAAAATATATATAGGTATATACGACTTAAAACACTTTCGTAATGATGGGAACAATTCGCATTAATATAAGGATCCTGTCAATACGTTAATTCATCCGAAACGACCGATTATTAATGACACTCGTACGTCACGTCCAACGGATCGTTAACGATCATTAGCATCGATCCTCTGGCAATCTAAATAAGCGACAGAGGTAGAAGCGGAGTTCCGCTGGAGAGAGAAAAAAAGAAGAGTCGCATTACAAAAAAATTGAACCTAACCCAGTATCGATAAACCATATCGCGGGTAAAGTCGCGACGGAACTGGAATAAAAGCGGACACCACCGTGCAATTTTCCCACGTCAACGTGCGCGTATAATAATATTATTTACGAGAAAGCCAACGGTGCAACGACGAAGGCGCGTAAAACGCATTTTTGCTATTACAGGGAGCCCACGTAAACCTGTTCGACGGCGTGTATCGCGTAGAGGAGCCTTTGCACGGGCTTCCCCACCCCCTCCCAACCCCACGTTTATTTCTGGAGACGAGAAGAAAGGTGATCATGTTTTGAATGCGACGACGCAAGAAGTAACGCCGAGAGAAACCCAGTTATCGAGAGACTTTTATGGAGAGGTCGCGGTTGCTCGGGCGAAACGGACGACGCGCTTCCAAGTACGTCGATTCCTCGTTCATTGTGCACCGTGACAGCCCGCGGTTCATTGCGAACCGAACCGACACCGATACGGGTAATCAACGAGGAATCTCGTTAGCCGTTCAATGATAATAATATACCGCGTTGGGACCGCGATATTACGGCGTGGCACGCGAGGTATCGACGCGCATCGTCGCGACACGCCGTAACACGCGGAAGATCCCACGACGCGCGCCACGCGTGTACGTGAATACATCCGCAACGCGCCACACTCTCGCGACGAAAGTTGGATAGCCGCGGTCTTGTTGAAACTCTTTTGGATCTGGATATATTTGTAGATATATTTTTGGTGAAAAGAATTTTTATCGTCTCAACTTTATCCTTTAATAAGGTACTTACGTAACGGGAAGTAGGGAATTTGTATATTTGATTTGATAATTATCGACGCCCAAGCTGAAACAGGGACGACAACCCACTTGGTTTCCAATGGGGGCCCCAACAAAAATTTCTGCTCGGGACCCTTTACCCCTAAAGCTAATCTTCCTAAAGCCTAAAGTCGAGAGAGCCCCCTCAAATTTATTTCCAGCGAAGCTAAGTAAGTTCGTTAATAATAATTATTGATAAACAAAATAAATGATCTTGCCAAACTGGAAACCCGATAACTCTCGACCGGTACAGAGCGGTGAAGTTAAGACACCTGAAACCGAGCGGCTGGTACAAATGCGTTCTCAACCGAATCCAGGTAAACTAAGCCGAAGTGCAACAAAACGAGGCTGATTAAGCAAGATTAATGAATCGATACGCGTTGCCGATGCATACACGTTTCAATATCGATTCGACGCGCCCCCGATAATAATCGCCGCCCGGTGAGAAGCGGTTCCCCGAGGAAATGATGTCGCCGGTGCAAGAAAACGCTGAAAGTCCGGCGTGTATGTAATTGAGATTAGAAAATCGCGAGAGGCGCAAGAAATCTCCTCGGCGTTTCTTCCTTTTTAAATCCCGATCCCCGGGTTATACGCCTTTTCCGTAGATAAGGAGAGCGGCCGGCACACGCGCGTAACTCCCTTATAGTGGGTCACGCATGGGAAACTGGAACGGTTTCATCTCCAAGCGGAAGACTCGATTTTTCTCCGGAGGAGAAACCACCGATTTTTCTTTCGATCGAGTATTTCTAGGTTAAAGGCGTACCGCGCGCGTGGAAGCGCGATGGAGCTACGGCACGTCACGTTTCGTAATAACGGGTGAGCCATGTTTCGTTTAAAAAAAAATAAATAAATAAAGAAACAGACGGGAGGTCGTAGAAAATGTATACGGACTGTTTGTCGAACGACGACGCGAGGGATCTACTTTTCAATCCAAAAAATCGTACCATTCACTATTTTCAAGGAACTGAAACATGATGAAGTGCATTTTGAAGATAAAAATTCGTTGAATCGAGGAGAAAAATTGAACGATGGCGGACTGCAACCAGTGCCAAGTGCAGAGCCGTGAAAGGCTTTTGAGGGGCTTCGAGAGCTCGGTGTGCCGGATACCGGACACCGGAATCCCGGATGGGCTTTCCACCCATTATTATGAAACGCGATGTAATTGCGCGTACTAGAAATTCGCGGGTTTATTCATTCCTCGCAATGCCTGCATAATTCGCGACCATTAGAAATCTTGCTTACGCGCGAATGTTTCTCCCGTGGCCGGAGAGACGCGTTAATCGGTTATAATGCTTGCAAAGATGAAACTTATTTGTTGCGCTCGTTACTCTAGTGGCACAAAACTCTCTTAGATTTCTGGTGAAACCAGATTTCTATTTTTTCGATTGTATCTTTTAACATGGTGGATAAAAGCAATGAAAGGAAATATACAAATAATAATATTGTATTATATGTATAAGAAATGTATATATTTTATTTCATAATTACAAAAGAACAAAGTTACGCGGCAATCGTTTGCATGATATACTACAAATTCTATGCAGCGTATTTTCATTCCTTTATAATCAACAAATTATTGACCTTGGTCTCGTTTACTTTGTTGAAGGATAAAATTGAAAAAAATAATATTTTGAAGTTTAATCTCTCAATTTTTGTTACTTCCGTCCACTCTTAATTGTCGCTTGTCACCGACGATATTTTTGATAGTTATTCGAGGTTCGGGGATATTCCTCTCATTTAAAACCGTGAAAGTTCGAGAGACCCTATGGAAACGCGTTAGCATAGTTTACGTGGATACAGATATCGATTGTTTGGTAGCACAACTGATAACAAGCCCCGCGGATAACAGGAACGTTATCTCCCGTCGGGTATATGGAGAAACAAAGCCAAGAGTTGATTTACAAATCTCTCTTTCTCGAAAAGTCACGAACCGAGGACCAGATTCCGAGTGAAAACGATAACATCGTTTCGTGGCTTTATTTGCCAAAGCGGGGAACGTTATATCAAGAATTCTCGAACGTCGTTCCTCCAAAGTGCCAGCGATAAACCTCTCGATCTTATTTATCTGCCACTTCTGGCACGTGACCGTAATTATTTGGTACATACACTGATCTACGCTAGATTCGAGATATGTACTTTTACTCGGAACTGTTCTATTTTTCGTAGAAAATTTTATACCCGGAAGGAGCTTCCTTGCGATCCCGCCAAATCTTCACTTTTTGCTCTTTCAACGATTAATTAATCGTGGGTATTAGAGATTTAAATATAATATAATAAATATAAGGTATCTAAATTTGTTTTAAAAGTCAATTAACGGATATTCAGTTAAGAAAGTAGTTACACGCCACGGGTGAATATCGCAACGAAACGTACCCTTTTGAACTTGAAATATCGAGCAATCGTTTCTCGGTCAACTCACGTTCATTCGTTCTTCGTACATCCTCATTCTTTTTAATCCGATTCTCGTAAACGTACTCTATTTTTAAAATCTTCAACCGAGGACAAGAATCTTCGCAAGGGCGCTACTATCGATGATTTGTGGTTTCCCGAAATTGTTTTTACGGAGCATTCCGCAAAAGCGTCGCGAATAATCGATATCTCGAAGCGGGAGGAGTAAAGCCAACGGAGTAATCGATACTTCGAAACAACGTCGAAATGAAATTCTCGGGCCCGACGGCCGCGACGTTCGAAATTTACGACGGGTCCGCCAATGAGAACAGTTATTTGCCAATTCCTTTTGCGGGAAAGTCATTCGATTGGGAATTTATCGTCGTCGGAGAGCGATCGATGACTTCCACGAATCGATTTCGCTCGATAACAAATTTTAACCTTCCCCGATTACTACGGCAAACGATGCACGCAACTCGAAAATACCTGTTTGCGAGTAAATTCAACTCGATTTTAAGTATTATAAGAAAGAAAAACGCAAGAAGAAAATGTGAAACGCGCGTAATTTTGTGGAATTCAAATTTTCTTCGTCGGGGCGAGAACGATACTCGCCGCAGATGCAAAGAGACTGACTTTATTTTTAAAGAGGGCGCACTATTGTTAAGCGCAATCGTACCCAAAGCGCGCACCGTAACATGCGTCACGGTAAACCGGTTTTAAAAGTATCGAACCATTTAATACGATCAGAAGACATCCTTCGGAGAGAATTAAGGAAACTCGAAATCGACGAAACTAACCAACCATCGGCAATATATTCTCAATGGCGAAATTAACGAAGCTTCTCTTCTCGTTGTTCGATATCCCGCGATCTCGCAACACTTAAAACGAGACATCTCCAAGACGGACAATTAATATTTCTTTAAAAAGTTATTGGAAACCATAACGACGCGAAGCGGCGAGACGTTTGTAAATATTTCAATAAAATAATAATGTGACTAACACGGGATAATATAAATATTAATAATTATATAAACATTGCTTTAGATGCCTCGCGAGCCACAGTTTCTCAAATTAAAATCTGGCGTAAGCATTTTAGAAATATTCACCGCATAATACAAATATTTCTAAAACCTCGTCGTTTCCAACTCGTGTTCGCGTATCGCGTTTACGCGCGCACAACATCGGTGCACACGAAGCGTGTCCAAATTATTATCCGATAAATACTTCTTCCCCAAAGTACTTCCTATATTAAATATTTCGAAAATGCTTGGCACAGCACAACGCAGAGAAATATTTCCCCCATGGAAGGAGATTCGCCAAACATTTCCACGGCGCGAACAAAGTCGGAGAATGAAAAACCGTTGAAATGATTGAAATTGATGTCACGGCGAAGGTCACATCGGAGTCACGAACATATCCCATGTTTTATTGTACGCACACGACGCCCGCCGGCTCTCACGCATTGCTCTCTGATAAATTTTTTACGACGGGCGATAAGGGACCATCCTTGCTTAAGAGGTCTTTCGAAACAGATCGCCGACCATCTTTCGCGATAAAGCCGTGACTGCCGCGTACGTAGACGACATTAATTATGGTTCGCGTAAACTCTATTAAAATATAATAAAATGTATATAAAATATTTTGGAGTATTTTATCTTTGCTAAAGTTGGGAGAAAAATTGCTCGAAACAGCCACGGGTTTCATTCGCAGCACGTTTGCAGTTTTGGACATGGTAGTTATACGCTTGCAACGTCACACGTAACCGCAGAATTTGATTAAAACGAAAGATACGAGTTTCACGTTGTACAAAAAGGGCATTCCGAACGTTAATAATCTTGTTGAGATAAAACTAAAACCTCGTAAGTAGACGACGCATGCTTATGCAGATTCAGATTTTTATAGGACGAATTTGAATATTCTTTTTGTATTTTACATTTTGCATTATGGATTATAATATTACTTTTTATATTTTTTAAACATAAGATATATTTGTATTCATGACATTGTTTATATATAAATAATAAATATAAATAAAAGTACAATATCAAAAATATATCAAGTCATCCAACGAAATATATTTCTGTTCGATCACATTATATATTTTATACGTTATATTGTTTATAATTTGGATTATGCATTATAGATTATATCACAAATTCATGACGACACCACGAAATCAGTATAAAAAAAGCATGCATTTTGCATAATCATTCGCAGTCTACTCGCAAGCGTTATCCAACGCGCGTTATTAGCGCGTTTAACAAACGTGCCAACGTGGGTCATCGATTGTAAACGCGGACGGAATGAAAAGTTGCGCAAAAACGGCACGGCGCGAAACGCGTTAATAAAATGACCTTCGTTCGTTGCTTTAGGGCAACGCGATGCAATAGAGGGTTAATAATTCTTTGTGCGCGGTGAACGTAAAAAATGCAAGGCGCGTTGCACGATCCACGAACGAATGGGCTCGGCCACACGCGTAACGTCCGTTGGCTCGAACGTTCCCGCGAACTTGGGCTCGAACTTGGGTACGATGTCCGTCGTAAAAATTAATTATTGTCTACGATGCTGGGCGCATGAGCGTTGTGCTCCTAAGGATGTATCTATTATACGACGGACGTCGTTTCGCGCGTAATTTTTACGCTCTCGTGGCCCCAGCCTTAAGACGTTCGGCCCTGCAATGTAATATGCAATATCTTTATGCAGATCGGTGCTTTTTTCTATTTTACAAAAACTTAATTCAAAATTGGTCGTATGACAAACCACACCCAGACCGGATTTAACTTAAACTGTGTCCACCGGTGAACAAGCTGGTCGGTTAAGTTAAAGGATGATCCACCGGTGGACAAACGGGACGGAACTTGTTAAGGCTGCAAAACTGCGAGAAACTTCAATCCACGTTCAGTTAGCTGCCGTGGGAAAAACAATCCGCGAGTTGCGAGGGTGATTGGTACCAACCACTACTCCAACTCCAACCACTAAAGAAAAATTAGGACAATACCGAAAACCTGTCCCGCGATTTACCAACAGCGCGATAAAGTATTATCACGAGTCGCGCAACTTGTGGGTGGACATCGTTACGATACAATGCTATTATAACTGTGATAAAAAAAATAACATCTCTCCAAGCGGAACAATGAAACGAAGTAAAACAGTCGGGTGAGTCTACTGTTCTAGGGAAAACGTGACAAGTTTGCAACTGGATAAAATTGGTTTAAGTCGTCTCTAGATTCGCGATATAGATAGATCCTTAAATTAGGGTAAGTGCATCATTGAACAAACGATTAAGGTTACGCGGAGGTATAAATTTGATCCTCGATTAGAGGGACAAAGCGAATGTTAACAAAATTAATTTGTACGTCGCGAGTGACATCCGAAGCGACCATATAAAAAAGATATCGAACTCCAAATACGTAGATTTTTTATCATGTATTCCGCGTTTGATTTATGTTTGTATAAGACCTACTTCCTATCCACGGTAAAATATACGCTCTACATTATTAATAGTTCTTTCGCGGTGATCGTTCACCCGTGACGTTAAAAAATAGTACATCAACCAACGTTACCTTATAAAGCTAACGACGAAAAGGATAATCCATCTCGTTAATAAAAAGAAGAATTTTGCTCCTCCAATAAAAATTCGAACATAAATTCCCCGTATCCTCGAAAAATGTTGAAGTTTACGCTTCGCACGTTTCGAATCACCGCGCGCCATCGAATCATCGCGATCGCCTCTATTTTTCATTCGAGTCGCAACACCGTTACCGCTACTTTACGTATCACCGCGAAAAGTCAGCGTCACGGTGGTAAGAGGCAAAAGAGTACTAACCTGGGAGCATTGATGATCGGCCGGCCCATTGCCCGTTGCTGGCGCTTCTCGTTGTTGGGAAGGCGCAGGTAATCTTGGTCGCCAAGGAGGAACAGATCCTTTGAAATAATCATGTCCACCGCGTGGTTGCCGGTTACAGCTGCGCGCCTCTCGTTTCTTTCTCTCTTCTCTTTCTCTCGCTCCCTATCTCTCTCCCACTCTCGCGCCGTCGAATAGCTCGCCGTACGCAACGCGTCCAAGTCGATCGAAAACAAAAGGAGCGGGAGGCGAATCTTGTTTCTTTTCTCACTGTCTCTCGTCACTGACCGAACATTTTTCCTACGCTCTAGCCGCCTGTCTCGGCGTAAAACACGCCGACGGAGTCTCGCGATTTTCTTAATAGTTCCCGATCACCGAGCGAATCCTCGGTGCAGAGCGAGACCGACGCGGTCGTCGATTTGAGGACGCGACTCCAAAGAGACACGTATCTCGCGATATAATCGAGGTACGATCACTCGCTGCTTTAAGATCGATCGCGAATTGCGATTTCAGCGGGCGTACACGATTCTCGCTACCACTTGTTGATCGTTACGACGCAGTCGCGACACGAAGACTTTCCGTTCGTCGAGTAGAGTCCGATATTCTCTTTGGTGGAACGATCTGGTTTGACGCGCGTACTATCGAGTACTCCCCCGGTTCTCGCGACGAGGATCTACGATGCGCGTCGCGTTCCGCGAGGGGAAAATACTTGTCAAAGTTCTAGGACGACGTTTAAACGCGGAGAGATCGAGCGGCGATCATTTTTGTAGCACAGTTTCTCCGCTCTCGTACCTCCACGGGCAGTTGGCGATTGTCTGAAAATGAAATAAGATCGTTGTTAATTACGCTCGCTCTCGCGTAAAAAGGTACTGAATTATGCGTCGGGGTCTCGTACGTTTGTTCGTTAAATCGAGACAACGTTAACGACGCGGCACCGACTCTCCGCGTCTGGAATTACGAGCGGTTCATTCTACCGCGGCGTATCTGATGTTAGCGTACGAACGTTATACCCGGCTACGGAGAATGCTTGAGATATGCGCGTTCACGAGTAGCAGCCGCAGCATCGCATTCGTGCGTCCATTCATGATTATCCATCGCTACTCCCTGAAGGTAATCGTGTCTGGTCACTTATTCGTTACCACTTACGAAGGTAATCGGCAATGAACGAGGAAAGCTCGGATTTTCTCGTTCGGACTCCTTCCAAGAATCGTCGTAATTGTTCGTTCGTGGCTGTATAGTTTTCTGTCGCATTTTTATAACCGTCAGTCGTGCCCGTAATTAAGTAGAAAATTACTGGAATCATTATTTCAATATACCAGTTCAATAGTTCCATTCACACTGATCGTAATAATCTTGGAATGAAGGTATTTTAATATGTACGAACTCGTGGAAAGAATATTATTCGTTTATATTTGTATATGTGTATTGCCGTCAGTCGTGGGTGTAATTAAGTTGAAAATGACTGGAATTATTATCTCAAAATAGTTCCATTCAGCATCCAAATGGATATTCAATTATATTGCCTCTTATTGGAACTAAGAGCGATAAATTCGCAAACGAGTTCACGTAATTATCTTTCAAATATATCAGGTTGAGACGTAAATAATTTTAACTCCACTGCACTAGTTACCCTTATTGTTAGCTTATTCCTATAACCCGATGTGTTACCACCGTCAGTTCCATATATATTTTTTAATATAACGTCACTTAATGCAGATCCAAATGCACATATCAATCCGATCGTTCGTTCCTAGTCCGAAGCTACGGGTCCCAAGTATTCACTTTGAATCCCGTGCGATCAAAGTAACCCAAACGATATGTAAATACATTATTCTACCTTAACCGCTGCCACCCAATTGCAACCAATAACTTGCAAAAATATTTACCACGTCGCGTTTGAAATATTATTTTGCCCACCGCTGAAGGGAACGGGCGCGTAATATTCCTGCCCAAGAATCCAACGATTTGATCGAGAGCTAGATGCACGGTCGAGCGGTTTCCGAATTATTCAAATAACTTTAACCGCCGTATCTGGCGGGGCGTAACGCGCGAATAACCCGCGTTATTGATCGTCGTGATATTTGTTAGCCGTTTAACATACTTCGGATGTCGAGGAACGGGGAATAAGGAAGAGGCCAGATGTCCTGTGTCGCGGTTAAAGCCGACGGAGTAAATCGAGCGAATATACGCCACTCATGAGAACCCGTCCCATATTTACATCGCGCCAATTTTCACTCGCCAACTGTTAAGCATTAGTCACGGATGAGTGGCGTAAGTCAGGGAGATCTCTAACTAGGATTTTGACAAGTGTTCCTAATTAGTTAAATCCTAGTACCGCGGTTAAGCTACGCTTTCCTTTTCCCAGCATGCCCTTTACCAGTTAATTCGTCGACATTGTCGTTTGCAAAAGTTCTGCACGGTGGTCGCGCGAGAACGTCGCCGCGAAGTTTCGACAATAATTGCCACGAACGACTTAAGTAATTTCCCGCTTAATTTATAGGAATCGATGATCGATCGCACGCGTCCATCTTGGGACGATGCTAAAGTTATTTATGATTTATTCGTGCCCGCATTATCGTGCACTTGCGCTTCGAGCGCGTCCTTCGAATTTTCGTTGAAAATAAAAATAGCTTTCGTATCTCGGGAAAAAGAAAAGATGCAGACGAGACAGCGATCGATTCTCGTAGATCACGGGCAGCCAACAGAAGTGGAAAGTTGTTTCGAAATCAATTGTTTACGTATGTACGAGCGAACCGTGCTCCTCGCTCGAATCAGTTTGCCCAAAATTCTCAAAGTTCATCGTTCGTTATCGTCGTTTGTATTCCGGATAAAAAAAAACCGACGATCGTCGAGACGTTTAACGAATCCAATGATACGCGTCAAATTAAATAACCCGCGTTATCAATAGGAAGATACGATAATTAAGTGCAATTATCTCATCACGGGGAGTACGCTTGGTATCGCAAGTGCAACGATCTTGTCCACTCAGCCGTAAGATCAATGAACACGAGAACGAGATAATACCGAAACGCTACTACGTGTATTCGAATTTCAAACAACCGTGACTCGGATAAATCCAGCGACGCCCGTTTCGTTTCGCTACATGAAAAAGATACGTGTAATATTTACTCGATGATAAACTTACCATCGTCAGCCACATTTATTGTTTTGTTGAGTTCTTTCAGGATCGAACCGGAGTATTGGCATGCGCATCTACGTGCAATGTTCCCTCCCCAATATGGAAATAAGAATTTCCACGAAGTGTTACAATGCGCTCCATATGCTTGTATTAAACATTTTTTCGCTCTATTCGTTTCGAGGAGGTAATTCATTTTCAGATCTGAGGTGAGTGTATGCTGAAATAAGCGGCTCCGTCCCCAATTTTGGAGATAACATTTCCACAGAGCGCTACAATAATGCGGTGTTTTAGCCTAATTTTTATCTTAATGCGCTCATTAAGATACCCTTTCGTTAAAAACTTTGCGCTCCATTCGTTTAGAGATAAATAATTTCCAGCGCGGGGGCTGAGCGTACACCGCAATAAGCCACCCTCTCTCGTTAAACATAAAAAATTGAATCACCCGATAAGTAAAAATTACGCGCTCCCGGATGGCGTCGGTTTTAATTTTTGCGCTGCATCCCCCGAATCGCTTACCCCTGGAGCTCATCATCCCCCCCGCCGCAAACCTCCCATTTGTGCGAATTATCAATTGCGGGGTAGCGGCATGTCGCAACGGCGGTAGAAAAGTTGCGATTATAAATGAGAAATTCTACGGTAGAGGAAATTTTTTATTTCACGTTGGAACAACGTTTTTAATTAGGATAGCCAGTGCGCGTAACTTCGCTTTATCCCCATGTTATGATTTCAATTGTAGCGTGTAATAACGGTAATGTCATATTATATTAGTCCTTAGGGTCAATTCACTAAATACTCATTTTTATAATAGTATCACTGTTCCACCGACGGAATAATATCCCCTGTTCGTAATGCGCGTAGAAACTTCTGTCGCTCGGATAAAACAAAAAGCCGCGAGTGAACGCAGAAATTCGCATTTAAATCAAACGATTTTTGTTCCCTCGAACAAATTAATTGCTTTGTAATTAAGCGTTGCAACGCCGAGAGAAACATTCGTATCGGCGACGTACGAGGAAAAAACCAAGTAATTTGGCACGAACAAAGGAAATGTTACATAAATACCGGGGATAAGTGCGTGACATTGTCATGCTCGAGTGACTCAATTTTTGTGCTACAGTGCCGACTAATTACCTTGCAATCGGACGACCGAGCGAAGCAAAAACACGTACTTATCCTGATTTACTCGATTAGAATACACAATCCAGCTGGTTGGATTAGTTCCAAACTAAAGTTGTTCCTTTCTACGTTACAATCGTAGACGGTAATTCACGTTCGCGTGTCTCGGAAATTGCGTACAGATCTACTTGTAAGACACACGAATACAGCATATTATTATCGTGTTTTCGATCAATTCATTCGTGTGCAAAAAGAATTGAGGAACGTCACCCCTGTTCGCGCAGTGATACATTTTGCGTCAGTCGAATTACACAATTTGTAATAACATAATATTTTTTCTAAAAGTCATCAGGCTGAGAGTTTGATCTTGAAAAGTATGCGTATACAAAATTTTGACCGATAATTTTACGTATTATAAACGCATATGTATTACAAAATTTGTGATACTGTCGATCCAAATCTTGTATGCTGGTACTTTCCATTATTAAACATTCAGACCCGTGCTCCTTTTTTTTAAATATGTACAACAATAATGATAGATTTCTTTTACCGTTCCGCCGAGTAAGAATTCGCAGATTCTGCTTTATTACGATAATAATAACGATTTATGATATCATAACTGCTACGTCAAAAAGGTTTGGGCGTTGAAATCAATGAAGATCATCTAGATATCGAGGAATCTACGCAAAGTGAGGTGCTCGAAATAGGGCATCGGAGTAAACTCAATTCCACATTTTCCAAACCGTAATTTTTATCGTGGATCGGCGTTTGTGAAAAACGTTTGCGAGCAAAATAGAACGCTAACGAACCGTTTGGTCAAAAACGGGTACCTCGACTATCAGAACGATCGATCAGATAAACAAATAATCTACCAACGCAACGGCGCGCTCGAAACGCGCGTTTGAATCCGCTCATACGTGTGCTTCTTTAGCGTTGATTGGTTTGTTTTTTTCAAACCTGAACTCTCTTCAGCTGTGACGAGCGTTCAATCAAGTGTTATTACGTCAATTTAATGTTTACGATAGCTGCGGTAAGGTCAGCACATTGGTAATAAGGTCATTGCAAGAATGACACACGCGTCCTTGGATTACGCGTCCTCGAGTGCGAGAAATTAATTTTCGATGAGAAAACATCTAACTTTGAATCATTGTCGGGCGTCGAGTAAAAATATTTCAGAAAAGCTTCGCGCGTAATGTTTTTCTATGTTTTGAGCGCGGGAAACGGATGTGAAAAAATATCGGAGAAAAAATATCTGTTAATAATAATCAGGTCGGCAAACCGTTGGAACGTTTGGTTGAATAACTTTTCTTGCGCGTAGTCGAGCATCCCCGATAATTCGTTTATTTTCGCGTCTGTCGGTAAATCGTTCCATTATCAGCATTTTCGTGTCGCTCGGATCACTTCGCGCCGATAATCGAGTTTCCATACCTTACATTTTGTACATACCTTACCGCGCATTATGCGGAGACTCTTCGTTAGCGTTCACGCCACCCATTTCGATTCTAATTAAAATACAAGTTCGCGACGAGCATCTCCATTACGAAACCCATCAGAAACTGACGCTCGAATAATACTCGAGCGAGAAGACGCCGTAGAATCGTTGACTACGCTGCGCGCCCTTGATATCCTCAAACCTCGTTCACGGTTAATTGAAACGTAGATTGAAGACGGATGGTCGTTCTAGAACGCGTAAGAAATTGACCCTCGAACGACCTCTCAACTCTGAAACATCGGTAGAATCGCGAACGTCCCCACGCCCTTGATATCGAACCTCGTTCACGCCCCTGCTGCGATCATCGATACTTTTTATCGATTCGCAAAATGGTTTGACTCTAGGTAGGTACGATCGATTCGAATTTACGGGCCAATAATTTTATCTCTAGTAGTTTGGTAGCACAGCTGCATTGTAATTTCTATGACAAATATTCCGTCCCCTCGAATGCGAATAAATACGTAATTAAAAATTAAAACTAATCTCTCGAGACGTCTGCGCTTTTAACCTATATTCGTGAAGCATCGTTTGACAATTCTGCAAATGGACAATTTTCGTGTACTGGCGAGGCAATTTTCTTCAAGTGTTGCGCTTTAAGATTGATATTACGATTCTACGTCACGACAACTTTTGAATATCAATTCGACGTAAAACATCGCGCGGAGATTGACGTACGCACCTTGCAAAGTTATACGCGCCGCAGATTTTCCTCCTCGATCGCGATTTTATCAAATCAAGAATTTTGAATTTGGACCACTCGTGCAACCCGAACGGAGCATCTACGACGAAACCCGGCGTTATCTGCCGCGAATACGTCATCGACTTCCGGTCAAGAACTTCGCCTTAAGGAACCGGCGAACGTTCTCACGAATATAGGTTAAAAGTTAAAACGAACGAACGCGCTTGTCGGGAAATGAGTAAATTTCTATCCATCAACTTAAAGATACGCTAAATCGCGCGAAACAGCGCTACTCAGCGACGGGAAAGTCAAATTATCGTCGTCCGAATTATCATCACTCGGGATCCTCTTGACAATTTTCGGGAACACGATCGAAACCCTACCCGGCATTTTCGCGATCTCCCTACGGAGTGTCCTACGAGATACAGCCCACTTTTCTCTGTCATGTCAGGGTCATCCACACCACCCCCCCCCCCCCTTACCACAATGTCAAAAATACCTACATACCTAGAAATCTCGTTGGTTCCCGGCGTTTTCTCCTCTCATCGTATCTGTTCTCGCCGATGGGGAGCTTCCACTCCTTCTTCGATCCAACGCGAAATCGAGTAAAGAAGCTCAGTTGGTCTCGTGTTCGATCTTGCCCGTAGCCGGTATCTTCCTTCTCGACGTCCTCGTCGTTGTCGTCGTCGTCGTCGTCGTCGTTGTCGTTGTCTTCCTCCTCGTAGCTCCTGTCACACATGCACTGTGCACCGGGCACGACGAACATGCGGCCATTGCGCGGCGCGCAGTCAATGAACCCGCATTGCTTTTCACCCAAGTCTTGTTTTTTCTTCCCTCCTTAAAGGCCCGCACGCACTATCGCCCCGGCTTCTATCCGCGAGTCTCTCCGTGTTCGCTCGTTCGCTCGCTCGTACGCGCGCGCGCTCACGACATATATTCCGGTGGCGGTTTTGCACAAGGAACACCCGACCCTCCCGGTGTCACTGGCTCCCTCCTCTCTATCTCTCTCTCCCTCGCGGCTCTCTTCCTGCGTGGTGCCTTCGTCTCTCCTCTCGTACGTGTACGTACACGTATACGTATATACGCGGCTTCGCTTCGGTGTACTAAATGTATATCAACGTGTGCGTGATACGCGGGTGCGCACGCGCGTGTTCACGTCTCTTTCCAGGCTTTCGCACGTGTGTACATAATACAAATACGTATGTATACGCCGCGACGGGAATCTCTCTCTCTCTCTCTCTCTTCCTACCTTCGTACGGTCGTTCAGTGACCCGCTCGCTTTCTCACTCTCTCTATCTCTCCCTCTCTGTACAATGCCGATGAAAACGACTTGAATTTTTCGCCGGCTTTCCTCCGTCCTTCAGGGATAACGGGGTGGGAAAGACAAAGATAAGCGCGTTGAAAAGGTAGAGCGGGGGTGCTACGTACAGGCAGTATACAGGGATAAGGAATCGCGGATCGCGTGTCTCTTACACGTATATGTATATCGTATCGCGCGCACTCGTAGGACTGACTCTAAACGGAGTCTCGTGTCCCCCCGAGATTCGACCAGAGCTTCGCGACGCGATGCTCGCGACGGTCGGATGCAGACTGAATCGGACGCTTGCGTGCCACACTCGTGTATCGGCGGAACGTCCCTCCCTGTCCACCCTTCCTTCTTTTTCGCGCTCGCTCTCTTTCCGCCCCTCCAACCCCTCGACGCCCACCCGACCCCCACCAACCACCCGGTGTCCTCTCCACCGTACAGGCTATCAGCTCGTGCCAGAGCCCAGGCTCATTTTTACTTGCGACGCGCGAATGCGTGGACGATGTGGAAGGGAGAGGGCGAGAGAGAGAGAGCGTGCGTTATCTCTCCGAATTCACCGAGGATCCGTTTTCTACTGGAAGGCTTCCGTCTTTCGGAGAACAGACAATTTTGTACACAACCAACCCCCGTTATAAGAGCGACTGTCGACGCGTCGTATGCCACACAGGTTCAAACGTTTGCCATGAATTTTTAAAATGTTGTTTGAGGCCAAATTTCTGACGTTTCCGTTTCGTTTTTGAAGTCATCTTCGGCAGAATCACGGTGTGCTAATTTTGAAACTCGGAACTAGTTAATTCGGTGTAGATAATATCGAATTAAGATAATTCATTGAATAACGTTTGAAGAAGTTAATAATATATCCATCGCAAATAAACTTTTATGAAACATTTAAGTATAGGGTATACGGAAACGAGTAAAACCAACAATCAAGTAATGGCCAACGAACGCCATCGGCGGGATACGATGTATCAAACTCGTTTACACATCTTTGCGTGTTACGTCCTAACACGCGAGATTTTTAAACGCGTGGTGTCCCATATATTCATACGTATAACACTTCTGCGCGAAAGCATCAGTGACATTCCACGCTTTACCATACCGCTTCGTAAAACGCTATTCGACGAATCTTTTGTGTTATGATTTTAATTTGCAGACTATATTTTTTAATACGTTTCATTAGTTTACGCACAAGTCCAATACAAAACTAAATACTTTAACTGTAAACTTGCGTTTAAAAGTAAAAGAAAAGGTCGACTGTACTTATGCTCTGAACTTTCCATGTATTTAAAATAGAATCTTATCACTGAAAAGCGAACGTTCGGCACGTAGCGAATAAGGGTAACGAATCTTGCTCGAAAATGTATTAACCAGACTGGAGTGGAAGGGGAAATGTGGAACGGCATAGCGCTTACATTTTTTACGCTGCTTCAAAGCAGCGTGACTTTGGCAATTGCCGCAACACGTATGTACACTTGCTGAGATTCATTCTGTCACCAAAGAAATCGTGACGTAAGAAGAAGCCCCCCCCCCCCCCTCCCCACTCCCCCAATACTGCCTGTACTACCAACGTCCCGTCTGGTTGGAGGAGGGAAGCCTCCCCTTACGTCATGATTTCTTTGGCGACAGATTTAATCTCGCCGGGTGTACTTTCGTACTTAAGGATTGAAGAATAACCTCCCGTTATAGCAGTTACTTGAAAGCAAGTCGGAAAGATTAATGATTGTGTCGAGGAATAAATGGGATGCAGTACGTCCCCACCTCAACGTCCAAATAATCGTACAAGCATCGTTCTTACGTTAAAACTACTATGTTAAATGGATAAATAAGAAAAGCATTTTAAATAAATTACTTTTACGAGATTTTCGAGATATTCGTCGTTGTTTGCATATTTGTGTATTGTAACTTTTTTTAAACAAAACGTGTACAATGAAATACTTATGCTGTTAAAATATCCTATAGATAATGAAAAAAGAATCCGGTTCGGTTTAATTAAAAATCAAGTTTTAACTATCAACAATTTCTGACTAAATTTTCGTCCATTCAAAGAACGATATTGTTCACCCGATCTAGTGCTAGTTATCAGTTTGCTTCGCTCTCGCGCGGTATAGCCTGCGTGTGTTCCTCTCGCGTCCACCTGTATAGGGTTATATCGAAAAACAATGTTCATCAATTATCGGAATTTGTATCATTTGTATCTTTATTTTCAGCTCATAGTACAAATTTCCTCCCACCGATACGCTTTTTTCTTCGCTACAGCTTAATTGAATCTATCGCAATTGTATAGTGCATAAAACAACTTAAAATATGTCAAAGGTATGTAAAAGTCTCATGAGGAAGGGATCCAAGGATCTATCTCGATCACGTAGGTACACTATACCTTAGAGCGACAATTCAATTTATTTATAATAAAAACAAATTACTAAAATTCAATTAAGCAATGCGAGGCTCGCAGTTACCGCTCTCAAGGCAAAACTTATGATCTGGACTGGATGTAAAAGAGGCTAGCGAGAGGAAACGACGGACTTTCTCGCATCTCATCGCTGAGCGCGGACCCTTGCGTACTGCCCGTGGCGTAGACGATGGGAAAACACGTTGGAGCAGTAAACGCCGAGCAATAATTATCAAGCATGTTATCTACATGCCCTTGGAATCTACATATAATTAGAATCTCTAGAATCTACATATAAACGCTTGTCTCGTCATTTTGGCATACCAAGGCTATAATTGCTCTGCAATCAAGAAATGTGTTTTTAATATGTATTTACGTTTAAGAAAAATAATGAATATTTGAGAAAACCAGGCATACTTTAGTAGATCCCCTTCGTGGCTATTCCAAGATACAGTTCCTGGATGCGTTACTTTATACTCCAACATATTGTTAAACTCTTCTTGCAATTTCTGCAATATAAAAAATGTTCGAAGTTACAAAGAACGCTTGCAAAGGGTTTAACCAAGCCAGTATTTTTCTTCATACCTGAATGAGTTGTGCGATACGGTATTCGCAAATAAATTTTTGAGAACTTGGTAAAGTAATACAAAATTTCCCCGCTTCTTTACCTACAAGAAAGTATATACAGAGACACGTTAAAATAGTACTCGATTCAGATTAATGATGTATGAAATATAAAATTCATACTTATGGTAATATTTGAAGTAGCAAATAATAATATTGGAGCGGTAACGCATGTCGTGTCGTGCAAATATATCGCAGTGGATTGTTGCTTCGTAAAATATGTAATATACGGAGATGGTAAGGTGGGGACTCTGTCGTTGACACTTGACGGATGTATAACTACTCTACCATCCTCCGGGGTCCACCCGTGTGTTCCGTTTCTCCCGACGTTCCTTAGAAATATTGGACACAAAAACTTGTAATAAAAAAAACTAAAGATATACATCCTTTTTGAGAAATGAAAAAAATGTTTGGAATATTTTCTGAATATATCGCATCGCTGTAGTTTTATTTACGTTTCTGAATAACTAAATAAAGTTGTTGAATAACTAAATAAAGAAACGATTTAAAACAAATAAAGCGCTCATACTTTATAACAGCAACGTTTGGATACAATCCAGCGCAAACGATAGCTTTCACTAATGCTATGTTGTCCGAGTTCCTATTGGCATTATAGTCACTTGGATCACTGGTTTCCAAAAACTTCATTCCCCATAAGTGTTGGGCGAATTGACCTTTCATTTCAGAAAGAAGCTTAAGTGTGTTTAATGAAAGGAAATACTCTCTACAAAAATAACCAGCGTTCCCCCTTCTGTACGAAAGCTCGAATCTCCTTAAAGCTTCAGCTAAAGCAATGTGATCGCTACATTGATCCATACTGAGTTCCAGCTTTTTCTTTTTCGCTTCTTCCTCTTTTCCAATAGGACAGTAAAACGCGTCTTTAAAAGTAAGACTCGCTGCTATCGCGAATACTGGTTCTACGCAAGAAAATAGTGTTGCCCATATAATCATTTTTCCTGTTAGTAAGAAAAGGTATATGTCATAAATAAGTTTAGTTCCAAATGTTATGAGAAAAGTTAGAAGCAGTACCTGTCCTCGGATCAAGGGGCAATTGTGCTAAATGATATCCTAAAGGAGTCAGGTGTTCGTCCTTGTCCAATGCATTCAGTGTTCTAAGTAGATCGATAGACAGTTCGATAGCTTTTTCTTTCGGTGGATCCATGACACTGGATAAGAAAGACATTGCTTTTCCCAATTGCAGAATCTTAATCTGTAAAATTACCTCCTCAAGCCGTGTCCTTAACATTTCAGGCAAAATATATGCATCGAATGTCATTTCCCTAGCTTTTGAGTATAAATGATAACAACATCCAGGCTTCACTCTAAAAGCCAAATGGCATTTTGTATAATAATAGAATAATTCATTGTTATTTATCTTTGCAGAATGAAATAACGTTCTAGGAAATACTATTCGTTGAAGAACTAATGTAAATCTCTTACCTTCCAGCTCGACCTCGCCTTTGTTTGGCATTGGCTAAAGAGACCCACTCTGGCTGTAGAGTTTCGATATTTTTTTCCGTATCAAATTTAACGTACTTCATTTTTCCGCAATCAATAACATACACCACATCTTCGATAGTTATGGAAGTTTCAGCAATCGAAGTGGCAATTATTATTTTGCGTACACCATTTGGTGGTTCTTTAAATATGAGCTTTTGGTCGATCGTAGGCATACGAGAATGAAGAGGATAAATAATATATTTACCTGTAGAATACGAGCTCATTTAATAGTGCATACTCGAACGAAAAAGAAAAATAAACTGTTCTTGCTAAACTATATCGAATATACCTACTTTGGGGGTAACGTCCGCAATCCAACAGTATTCTGTTTAACTTTGTTATATCCATCATACCAGGTAAAAAAATCAGAATTGCTCCCGGACCTTTTGTATTACAGATATAATCGACTAATTCCTCTATGAGTTCAAGGGAGAGACTTTCGCTAAGAGGATTCTTTAACTGATCGATCACAGTTTTTGGATATTTTCTCTGTACTCATATAACAAGAATAATTGCATTTAGTAAAATAAAATGGAAGCAATATAGCTATGGTAGATGTACTGTATAATAAGAATTATAGTTACTTCAGCTGTAAGCTGACGTATATATGGTTCTATTACATCAGAAAATTCATCTCGCTTTTGTTTCATCTGTTTGAACGATTTCAGATGTTTTTTATAATTCTCAGGCATTCGTGTTGGTTCAGGGAATTTAAATCTGTAAAACGTTTAGGTCATTAATACTTTGCTAAAACTTTGTTCAACTTATACGATAATAACGTTACTGACCCTGTAGCCAATAAGATCTCTTCTAAATAAAATTCTTCTACTGGGTAGGTAAATCCTGGTATATGAATCATTGGAGAATCATCATAATACTTTGAAAACCTTTCGGAGTTCAGCGTCGCGCTCATTAATAGGATTTTCAAATCTGGCCTCTAAAAGAAAAAATTACTTTACATTGGAAAGAGAAAATATACATTGCGTGTACAAATCTATTTTTCATACAAATGTATCGCAACATACTTTAGGAATAATGAGCTTCAACAGACAGATGATAAAATCGCTTTCTGTACTGCGTTCGTGAATTTCATCTAATATTATGTGAGAAAAATCCTTCAATGCTGGATCGGAATGCATAAATTGCAGCAACATCCCGGTAGTACAAAATAATATACTTCCTCTATCTCTAGCTGGTACTCTGTAGACACAAACAAAAATAATGGAATGTTCGTTAGAGAAAAGTGAAAATAGTTACGTACTTTTCAAGGCGTATTTGATAACCAACAGATGTACCAAGCCGTTCTGCTCTCTCGGCAGCGACTCTCTCAGCAACAGATATTGCTGATATCCTTCTTGGCTGAGTACAAATTATACGAGTAATACTACCATTACCTTTCTCTATTTGATCGTCAAGTATATACTGAGCAATCTGTGTTGTCTTTCCACAACCTAAGATAGACACATAACAGCTGTCAATTCTGATAAGAGCACTGTAACAATATTTGTCACATTTGATGTATTGCCAACCATTATTAACTTACCGGTCTCTCCACTGACAACAACAACTTGATTATGTTCAATTAATTCTAGAATCTCTGATCTTTTCTGATACGCCGGCAGCTTCAATCGAAATTTCATCATACTTTCATATTCGTGTAAACTTTGTTTCACTTTATATTCTTCTAAATATACTTTATCTAAATCGGGATTCCTTTCTAATCTCGAAACAACTAACACAGCCTTGGCAAGACTTTCCTGTATATTACCAGAGATTATTTTCACAAACTTTCTTTTAAACTGTGAGTCATGAATATGCGTGTACTTATTCTCAAACACGCTATTTGACTTGTCTACTTGTCCTTCGTTATTATACAATTTGTCATAAAAACCCTTTGAGCTCTCCAAAACTGATTCCATTTGCTGTTGCACGTTTGGCAGTAATCTTAGAACGTTAGACTTTTCCTTGTTCGTATTCTCTGATTTTGCCTTATCCCTATAGTACAACCCTATTTCTTTACCCTTCAACCCAGGAGGATGCCCTCGTCCTCTACCTCTCGAGCGACCACGATTTCCAGGAAAAGACATATTAGGTCTGGAGCTTTCCCCACGATCACCTAACGAAAGACAATAATAAAATGAAGAAACTTACTTCCAATTCACTACATAACAGTGGATAAAAGTTGACACCAAACTTCAAAGGCACGTAATGCTCCTAGCAACATATTTGTTAGTTTATTTTGATGAGTACTACATTTTCGTGCATACCATATACATTGCATGGGGCATGACTGTGTGAATGTCAATTAATATCAGTTGTTGAAAGATTAAATGTAAGTACCATGTAGTAAAAGTGTTTTGAAATTGTTTTAATTCAAAACTGCTTAAAATTCCAATCGCCGATTTTTGCAAAATATTTAATTTTTTACCGAAAAATGTTTGTAAACAGTACCGTGCATAAATCATGTAAAATTCAAACTATGTAAACAATTGTACCTTTAACAATAATTTCATAATTAATATAATTGTTATTACCGTGTTTATTCCAACGATTGTGAGATCCCTCTCCGGAAAAAGATTCGTATGGATGTGACATGATAGTATTTATTAGTATGTTATTAATTAGTATATAATTCGTTCCACAACGAATTTTTCTGGTTGTTAAATTGTTGAAGTACTGTGAGTACTGGGCGTTTAGTCTAAAAATCATGGAATAAATTTGTCACTTATTTTCACTAAAAGTAACTAAAAAACACCGGGTGACTCTCTGAACTTAGTCCATAAGCAGCATCGCCGTACCATTGGTTTATAGTCGTTCTGACCCAGTCTGACCTGGGCTAAAGAGCTTAATCGGTTCATGGTAGGTGGCGATAATGACACAATGGGTGCAGAGAACAATGTTCCCAACCTTATCTGAGAGCGGTTGAAGAGGTAGGAGTGTCCACTCTTGGTAGGCAGTTGGTAGTGGACAGTAGTGAAAATTTGTATTTGCTGTACGTGCCGCTTTAACCCGCCATTTTCCAAATTTAAATTTCTTAATTTTTTTAATGAAACAAGAGCAGCGTTTTTGGTTTGTAAATACGTGGTCTACGTGAAATAGTTCATTAAGAAAATTAGTTAACCTCAAACTTAAAATTAATTAATCCTTGTTACATTCTGTTATATATCAGTTAAGAGTATTGTACCTCGTTTCTGCGCATGCCTCGCTTCCCCTCATTAGCTTTAGCATACTATTGGTTCGATTACTCTTGAACGATTTTAATTATCAGCACGGTAACATACCCTCTGCAGTGCTACCAACATATGTATCTGCACGGAAAAAACAAACTGTCCCAGTTGTCCTAACCTGTCCTAACCTAATATTAAGTTAAACTTCAGTGGTATCTAAACAACAAAACTCAGGAGCGCAAATGCCGTTTTTCTGCAATAATTTAGCAAGACACCGTCTTTCATTATTACACTAAGGAGCAACCAGGAAAGCTATAGATTCCATGGCATTTCCACTGAACGACCAGGTTTACACAAAGTCCTTCACGCCTCGAGAGTATCAAGTAAGTCCTTTTCGAAATTGTTTGAAAAGCTACGTTACACGAATTTTCTATTGTGTAAAAAGACCAATCTTCTTATAGGTGGAACTTCTTTATGCAGCTAAAGAGAAGAACATTATTGTTTGTTTAGGAAAAAATTTTGAACAGACTTTTATTGTTATAAAGCTAATTCAGGAATTCGCAACAGATAATAGGAGGTAACGTTAAACAGATTACACTTATGCATTTCCAGTAAGCGTGTGTTTTTAACTAACCAATGTTTATTTATTGTAGGTTATTAAGCAAAGGTGGAAAACGATCATTATACATATTGACGGACACTGAAAAGTGTAAAATAAAAGCAACTTATATACAACAGTTGACAGATTTGAAAGTATTAATATGTGACTCTTGTGCATCTGCAGAATTTTTAGAGAAGTTTGAAACGTGTCATGTAAGATTTAATCATACCTTCATCAGTCTTATTATCTATGTTTTAAAGAATTTCTGATTCATATAATTTATTCTAGGTATTAGTTGCAACTCCTACATCATGTTCCGAACTGCTAACAGAAAAAAAGATTATACCGTGTCAGATAAATCTAGTCATAATAGACGAGTGCCATAAATCTGTAAATGACAGCAGGTTAAACTCTATCCTGCGTTCATTTCTATCTTGCTCCGATGTCCCTAGAATTATTGGGTTAGCAGTACCCCTGTTCAACCTAACGCAAGAGCCAGGAAGATTAGGATTAGAAATAGAGAAAGTAGAAGCCACATTTCAGTGCGAAGTTGAAACGGCTAGTGATATATTGTCGATATTACGGTAAGTAAAATATTTTGCTAAAGTCTACCTGTATTCAAACAATAATTCTTTTTCAAACAGTTATAGTCCTAAACCTAAAGAATATGTGGTGGAGTACGCTAAAGAGGAAAATGGAGAGTTACACAATACGCTCAGAAGTTGTACGTTACATGCCATTGAATTTCTGCGCGATCATCGCCACGATCCGACTGAAATTTATAACGAAGAATTCTTCGAGGACATACAAAAAATACCAGATCCCACGGAAAAGCCGTTTCAAATGATGCAGGATTTTTTACATATATTGGATACACTTGGACCGTGGTGCGCAGACCGTGCTGCGCTGGCTCTTTTAATATCAACGGAAAAATTAAAAGTTAAAACACCTTACGAAAGACATTATCTTCTCTTAAATATGGTGGCTTCTGTTTTCATGAAGATAAGAGCACTATGTGATAACGCATTTGAATCTGTACCCGAAAAAGAAAGGATATACAAATACACTACACCAAAGGTTCATCGGTTGCTAAAAACTTTAAAAACGTATACTCCTTTCTATTCTAAGGATGGCACCTCTAATAACAACGCTCTAAAAGCGGTAATTGGCAACCGCAATTTTAAAACCTTGGCTGTAAATAATAAAGAAAATTCTTCCAAAGATAATTCTATGCCGTTGGAGAGAGTAAGCGAGGAGCACTGTAAGAGGTCGCCTAAAACTCAACGATACATGCGTGGAATTACAGACCCCGATCTACTTTGCGGCGTAATTTTTGTAGACAAAGCATTTGTAGCAAAAATCCTGTTCTATTTGTTAAACGAAGTGTCCAGTCACGACGAAGACCTACATTTTTTATCGCCTCTTTACACAATTGAGAAGAGTACGGATGATACTAGTACTACAAGGGATTTGGAAATGGAGCATAGAAAGCAAGAAGAAGTTTTAAAAAGATTTAGAATACATGAGTGTAATTTATTAATAGCCACTTCAATTTTAGAAGAAGGTTTGTGTTTAATTGTTCAGTAGACAATTAATTTTTAACACATTATCCCATATGTCTTACCTTTTATCAGGCATTGACATTCCGAAATGTAACTTTGTGATGAGATATGATTTTCCGAAGAACTATCAATCCTATGTACAATGTAAAAGTCGTGCAAGAGCTGTTGATGCGTTACACGTAGTCTTAGTGTCCCAAGAAATTTCAAAGGAATGTCTATGGCAATTAGCTCAATATCATTATATAGAAAAGGTAATAATGCACATTATTCATTATCGTGTGATTTGATTATCACCGGAGAATTCATTCCAAACTAAGAAGCAGATTTAAACACTCGGTTGTTTAACATTACTTCAAAATACTGCAATGATTACTCGATTTCATTTCTTCATGACCTTCAGTGTGCACCAGTTTTAATATCAGCCATTTCATGTGGTTCATTACCTGTGCCAATCCCAGTCGAAAATTTTAATGGAAGAGCATCAATCTATTTTGTAGAGTTTATTAGTAAAGTGTTCTAATAAAGAACCAACCGAGGAAGAGGAGAATGAGGCAGACATGTACGCTAAAATGATACCACATTACAAACCACTCGATGGCGATGATGCGCCTAAAGTTACTTTTAATTCTGCCATATCACTGGTGAACAGGTACTGTAACATATCACATTCTCTCTAGTATTGTAGGATAAAGAATAATTATTATGCGTTAGAGTATCGATAAGCCGTCCACGCGTTAAAGTGGCACAAAAGGTTTAGTTCATATTCATCCAGTTTCCATGATTAAAAGTACTCTTGAACAAAAATATGTTAGAACTACTAATCCAAAATTTGATGAGCACAGATATTGCGCAAAGCTACCAAGCGATACCTTTACAAGATTAACACCGGAATGGCATGTTGAGCCTGTGAATGTCGATAACACGCCTATGAACGTATGTTCTCTACGACTTCCAATAAATTCACCAGTTAAATATGTTGTATCGGTAAATATCCTAATTTACAATATTAAATACACACATTCAATTGTGCGAATGTCATTATTGCATGCAAATTCTTATAATTCAATTAATCATTACCTTTCAGTCATATCCTATGCCTAATAGAGCTATGGCAAGACGTATGGCTGCCTTACAGTTATGTATTGATTTACATAGAAAAAATGAAATAGACGATAATTTGTTGCCTATTGGAAAAGAGAACTTTAAAGCTAAACCAGAGGACGCAGAAGTACCCGCTCTACCAGATGAGAGCAGAGCAGATTTTTCTGAAGCTCGACCGGGCACAACTAAACGTAGACAATATTATTACAAAAAGGTCTTATACATTTTATTTCATATATTTTTTTCTTGGTCTATTAGTCCAATATTATACGACTGAAATTACACTTCCCAGACAGCTGAGGCATTAACAGATTGTAGGCCAATAATCGGAGTTCCTTCCTATCTGTATCATATTAACATGGTACTAAGTTGTCCTTTACCCGAAGAACAAAACACCAGAGGCAGACGTATTTACCCGCCAGAAGAATCGGCCATTGGTTTTGGAATAATTACATTAAAAGAGATTCCAAAGGTAATATCTCGATAAAAATATTTAGAAAATAAAATTGTACGTTAATATGTTGATAACCAAAAGTAATTCTTGACTTGTTATTTCAGCTATGTCCATTTCCTATTTACACTAGGTCTGGAGAAGTTCATGTTAAACTGAAGCTCAGCAAGCAGACTGTAGTTTTAAGTGAAATACAAATTGAAAGAATTGCCACGTTTCTTAATTATACCTTCACGAACGTCTTAAGGCTACAGCAGTACTTGATGCTTTTTGATCCTAACGCCTCAGAATATTCTTACATGATAGTACCTGTTAAAATAGGTAACCATCAAGAATACTACAAACATTAATCTGTAATTAAAGTTTACACTGCGCGTATCGATTTGTAGCTCCAATGGACGAAGGGTCCGATATTACTGTAGACTGGGATTTTTTGGAATGTATCTATAAAAATAGAAATGCAGTCCCAACTAAGGTCCCCGAAGATGATAGGAAAAACTTCAAATTTCATGCATCAGAATATCATGATGCAGTAATCATGCCTTGGTATAGAAGTCAGGATCAACCACAGGTATTGTGACGAAATAAAAACCTATGTTAATTTCTATAAAGCAAACGCACGTTTACCTTGTGATTCTAGTACTTCTACGTTGCCGAAATTTGTACCAATTTAAATCCAAAGTCTGATTTCCCTGGTGAGGATTACAGTACTTTCGAAGAATACTATCTTAAGAAGTACGACATACAAATACAAAATTTAGACCAGCCACTATTAGATGTCGATCACACTTCAGCGAGATTAAATTTTTTAACTCCAAGGTAAGCGACAATTAAATATGTTAATTATAGTAGCAGTTACGGGACAACGATTATCGTAACGTTAATTAAACATTCAATTCAAGATACGTGAATCGAAAAGGTGTTGCACTGCCCACGAGCAGTGAAGAGACAAAACGTGCGAAACGAGAGAATCTGGAGCAAAAGCAAATTCTTGTTGCCGAGTTATGTGCAATTCATCCATTCCCAGCTTCCTTGTGGAGACAGGCAGTTTGTTTACCTTGCATTCTATATAGGATTAATGCCTTATTGCTTGCTAATCAAATACGGTGTCAAGTTGCGCAAATGATAAATTTAGGACAACAAAACTTAGATACTAGTATGTACAGCACTAGAAAACTTCTCTCACTTTTTTTACAAATATGGTATTAATTGGAAAGACATTCCAGATTTCGAGTGGCCAGCATTAGACTTTGGATGGAGTTTGGCAGAGGTTTTAAAAAAGTCCAAAGAATCTGAGAAAAATAAGCAAAGCAAAATCGAAACTGTTCAAACGACATTCATCTCGAATCACGTAACCACTATGGAGTGTCGTAATGCGATCGAAGGCTTAATAGAAAATTCAGATGTGTCGGGCGAAGAGGCTGCAGACGTTGAAAATAACGATACCGATGAGAAAGAAACAAAAATGATTGAAACCAACGAGAGAGTTACAGAAACTGTGAACGATGAGAATGAATTAGAAATTGGTACTTGGTCGAATGATATGGCGACGAGCTCTATAGATTTCGAAACAGATGATTTGAAATCCCCGTTCCCGTTGAATGTAACTGTGTTACAAAATGAATTCACGTGGAACGACGATATTCGATACGGGTCTCCAGCGTGTGAATCCGATTTTGATGGATACGACTCAGACGACACTTACAGTGACGGTTTCGTCGAGAGTTCCGATGACAGCGACGACGAGGCTAGAGGCCTTAGAATCTCCTACATGGGAGAAAATGTGGCGGAAGCAATAGAGAATGACAAACAAATAACAAAACAAGAGATCAATAAAAAGATTTTCAATTTACTTGAAATCGAGAGAAAGTCGGACGATCTTTTATGGCCATACACGAAGGAGGAAAACGATATTTTGATCTGGAAACATAAACAGGCACAGTATGAGTTCGCTAAAATAGAGAACAATAAAATAATAAACAGTACCTCTTTTATATCGTGGAATTCGGAGATTCTAATAAAAAGGAAAAATACGGTGAATTCGCAAACGGATAGGAATGAACCAGAGGATTACAAACATAAAGCATATATCGAAAATATTGTCGATAAATTCACTACAATGTTATCAAATAAAAATAACTGTATACAGCCAGTGAAGAAAGACAGCAATAAGTCAGAGCTGGCCTACTGTTTGGACAATAATCTTTTCAGCTTTGATTTTCAACCAGAATTAAAGAACCATCCAGGACCAAGTCCGAGTTTAATTCTGCAAGCTTTGACCATGTCTAATGCAAACGATGGTATTAATCTGGAACGTTTGGAAACTATTGGGGATTCGTTTCTAAAGTATGCTATTACTACATATTTATATTGCACGTATGACAATATTCACGAAGGCAAGCTGAGTCACTTAAGATCCAAACAAGTACGATGATTCATCTCATTAACAACTTTAATTCATGTAATCAGTTTTTATATCATACAACATCTTCCAGGTCAGCAATTTAAATTTATACAGATTAGGAAGGCAAAAGATGTTGGGTGAAAGTATGATAGCAACGAAATTCGAGCCGCACGATAACTGGTTACCACCTTGTTACTATGTGCCAAAAGAGCTTGAACAAGCATTAATAGAGTCTGGTGTACCATCCACACTTTGGAACCAAGCTGATATTCCAACTTTACAGGCTGTAAATCCATCTGAGATAACTCAACTTGTTCGTGAGACAGAACAAAAATTGGGTATCATGAAGAATGAGCTCGATCGCAATGAGAATACATTTTCGAACAGTGTGGATGATCTACGCTGCTTTATACCTTACAATCTCATCACTCAACACAGTATTCCCGATAAGAGTATCGCGGATTGCGTTGAAGCATTAATAGGCGCATACCTAATTGCTTGCGGTCCGAGAGGCGCGTTACTTTTTATGGCGTGGCTAGGTATCCACGTTTTACCTACGGAGGAAGTTTGCGTCGTACAAAATACTGAACCGAAAGAAAGAATTCCCGGTAGTACACCATATGCGAAAGCAATAAATGAACAGGATCAGACAATTTGGACGCAGGTAATTTGTTATGTTATTCAATCTTACAATTGTATTTTAACACCTTGCGGATCAGGATCTCAAAATTAAAACCCACGTCTCCAGTCTTCATGGTGTTAAAAATGGATGACGTTGCAAAAGTTGTCTAATATTAATATAAAATTTGTCACTGTAGATTTCTTATGGAAAACTGGAGGAACCACAAAATCCATTACTTCGATACATTCCTGATCCAGAGCAAGAATTACGGATGATGCTCGACGGATACGATCATCTAGAGACGAGTATAGGATATAAATTTAATGACATTAGTTATCTTTTGCAAGCATTCACCCACGCGTCATATCAGCCTAATAGGCTGACAGACTGTTATCAACGTTTAGAGTTTCTTGGAGATGCAGTCTTGGGTAATGAGTTTGTTTATTTTTATTTAACTATGTCTCACGTACTTCTATAACGCAGTATTTTATATTTTCAGATTACTTAATAACGAGGCATTTATACGAAGATTCTAGACAACACTCTCCAGGTGCTTTAACAGACTTGAGATCAGCTTTAGTAAATAACACGATATTTGCCTGCTTAGCGGTGAGATGTGGATTCCATAAATACTTCCGTCATCTTTCTCCTGGATTGAGCGTCGTGATAAATCGCTTTGTTAGAATTCAAGAGGAAAATGGGCATTCCATTAGCGAAGAGGTATGCGGCGCTTCTAAAAGCGATCTATTCCATACAGCTCTGTTATATGAATATAAACGTATGTGCTATTTCTCAGTATTATTTAATCGGAGAGGAAGAATGCGAGGAAGCCGAAGACGTTGAAGTGCCAAAAGCTTTGGGTGATGTTTTTGAATCGTTGGCTGGTGCAATTTATTTAGACAGTGCCATGTCGTTGGACGCTGTATGGGGCGTTTATTACGCTATAATGAAATCTGAGATTGGTACTTGCACCTTCCAGCCTCTTTGTATAAATCGACGTGTAGTATATGAAAAGATTAATGTGAACTCGTCGCATAATTACAGAACAATTCAGCACTAATGTTCCTAAATCTCCAATCCGTGAATTGTTGGAATTGGAGCCGGAAACTGCGAAGTTTGGAAAACCCGAGAAATTGGCGGATGGGCGTAGAGTTCGTGTGACTGTCGACGTGTTTGGCAAGGGTTCCTTCAAAGGGATTGGAAGAAATTACAGGATTGCAAAATGTACCGCAGCGAAGTGCGCTCTGAAGAAACTAAAGAGGATGCAAAATTATCCAAGAGAAAAACTATGACAACGCATGTAATATTAATAAAATAAGAATTCTATGAAATAAGGTAAATTTTCCGTTATTTTAAATTGTTGAAATACGCAGTTTGGCAAAATTGTTATTTTGCTTAAGGGTATATATCAATTTACGATGTAAAAAGTATTCTAAAATCTCAATCATAAGTACAGTATTATGTCAGCGTCAAGAGTTATTAATGTTCTGGAACACTTTACATTCTAAAAATTGATAAAACGCAAATAAAAAGGAATGACAAATGTGCATGTTATTAAAATGTAAATAATTATTGAAGTATCAAATAAGATCAAAACGTTTGGAGTCTAAACATATTAATACATAATTTGTGTGAATACTCATCAAAATGCGATTTCATATAAATGTGGGGCAATCGATTATTAGGTACAAAATACAGCTGAATTATGAGATTTTTTAAGAACATGAAACTTTTTGTTGCAATAATTGCTAAATGTAATATTCCTTTATCATTTTTCTTTATTCTAGTCATGGCATAATATTATTAGTGATTCTTCGTTAAACAAAACATTAACAAAATTAAGAATGCATCAAAATTGATTAGAATAAATATATCACAAAAATAAGTTGATTAGAAATAAGGTTGAGTCAATATTTCTACTGATACATTTTTTTTGTTGTCAGCTATTTGTATTTAATATTCTTTCCGTCATGCCTAAAGTTATATGCCTATCTCGTTATCAAGTTTTGTTTATGGACATTTTAATAGTTGAGAATTAATTTTTACCGTAAAGACTGTCAAAATCTTGATACATGTCGTTATAATTTGCACTAAAAGAGTGGATATATTTTATAAAGAATTTGATACAAATTAACTAACACATGCAAATCACATATTGTTATTGAGGTGTCTCAACTACATTATCTTTGATATTGAACATTAGGCGTCTAGTCTCTTTTTGCTTGTTAATGTATCATCAAACTGGCCGTATGACAATTCGTTAAGATTAAAATGCAATGGTTGTGTAACTTTTACCATACTTTTTGTAAAGCAAGAAACATAATAAATTTTAAGGCCTTGTTTTGTAACGAACGGACTCTGTTTCTGATTTATACGAATATAAAAAACAAAATGAAAAATAGTTCTTCGATATTACTTCCTCATACGTATTTTTTTCAATACGACCCAATAGTACAAATCTCTTTACGTAAGAATTTATTTGTCGAAGATTAATAATATTTACAAAATACGTTAAAAATTTATACACAATTTCGAAAGCTTTTTGGATATGTATACTCACTCATTAAAGTGTTACGAACCGAACTGACTGTAAAAAAGTGCTATCGCAGGATCTTCGCATTCACATGTGATTAATATATCTCGAAATTTGTCTAAGATTTGCAATAATTGTGATCTACGAATGTTCTCGAGATACATAATTTCTTCTAAATGATGACCCCCGTTAAAATATCCAAGGCGGCATAGTCTGTCGAGCAATTTTCTGTCGTCCGACGGAATATCGTAATCTTCAGTTTGATAATCATATATTCCATTTTCTTTATGTAACGTCAGTGACAATTCTTCTTTCATATCAGTCGGAGTTCCTTTTGGAGTGTCATTTAAACTCCATGTACTGCCACTTTCCGCTATCTCATTGGAACTGAGATTCGTTTCTTCCTTTGCATCCTTTGAAAGATACATTAATATACACATACGTTTCATTCGTAACCAATTTAAACCAGTCTTTTAAACTTACTAATGATAATCGACCATGCACAGTTGGCATATATTGCACGTACGTGTGTAATTGCAAAAGTAAATGATTTTTTAACAGCCATATAATTATTTTTACAAGTTGGGTTTGTTGTTGCGGTTGACTCAAAGGATTTAACTTTTGGCTAATTGACGTTGGCAACGAAAAGTCGCTTATTACCTAAATAAGGAAACTATCAATATACTCCATGTTAAGCGACAGGAATAAGATCTTTCAACTTACTTGTAAAAGACAAAGTCCTGGAAATTCTTCGGAAAAAGCTTCTAATAACTGATTAGTTATGATAGCATCCGGAGACACAACATAAACATTACTTTCGCATAAAGGGTAAATTATAGTAGCTTTAGCCCAGTATACTAAATGACCGGTCAATTGGAAAACTTGGGTAAGCGTAAGATCCGAATCAGCAGCGAGGGTTTGCAGACTTTTCAATGGATTGTACATGTGTATTAAACGCCTTAACGCGGGAGAAGAATCTATTGGCAATGAATCCAATAAATCTGAAGGTTCGATGAGTAATAGCAACCCATGATACGGTCTTAGGCTATTCAAGCATCTGCAATGAAATCAAGTATTTAATATGTCATTATAATCCATAACTTTTGATTATAGTACTAGCCTGTCTATTATTTCCGGATTGATAATTAATCCTTTCTTATGGGACTGATGAACTTTTTGTGGTAAGCAGAATCGTACTTGTATCCATTTGTTAATCATAATATTGATTATGCCAGAAGTACTAAGGCTACTAAATACTGATTTTAAATCACGCGCCAGTGAACTCCTTTGTAGAATTAATTCATATGGTACTTCGTCGCAATCGCTATCACCCTCTGACCTAAAAAGATATTGGAAGATTACGATAACCAGTCAAGTGTCAAAGCAATATTTATTTCATGTACCTCGCGGCAACTTCGTCGTGAGTCGAAACCATAAGTTTTATTTCCTCCGTTAAGAACCCGCATCTTTTCTCTTCGTGCCTTAAAGCTATTCCCAGTCTGAAACAGACTTTATCAATACCCATCATTACTAAACGATTGGGCGACGATATCGCGTGACGCACCTTCTGCTCAAATCATAATAACACTTTACTATAGAATGACTCGCTTGTGCCTGTAAAGCAAATACTATGTTGAACAGCATTGACGAATTAACTTCTTTTAATCCCCGTGACGGAACCAAAGTTGGGTGGCCAACAAAACGGACGTCGTTCACTTTCAGTTCAAACTTTTGTTCGCATAGTTCTGGTTTAACTGCGAATAATGTTGACAGCACTTCATCAGTTACTCCAGTTAGATTCCCATTACTTATATTTGAGGTTGGAAATGGCATGGACTGTTAATAAAATTAAACTCTCGTTACATTTTTTTGTTTTAACACTTATTGGAGGAGACATATTTCAAACTTTCGTTTTGGAACGCTAAGAATTATCGCAAAAATCTGACCTGTAACAAATCTTCCGTGATAGTCAGGGAGTAAGGGTTTTTTCTTTTGGTACACTGGTTAGAATCTCTTACATGTTTTGCTACATGTGGATAACGAAATAACAGTCTGTCACCTTTACTGTCGCTTTTCACGAGAATTATACTCAGCGGATTTATTTCCATAGCACTGCTTCGCTGTCTGTCGAATAGGTTATACAAAGGTTTTACCTTCGATGAATTATCAAGAAGTTACACGAGAACACGGATGCCGTATTTACTTAATTATCAATTGTAGAAATCAATCAAGACACGAGGCATTAGTAACTGTTAACTTAAGCGATAAACATTGTAACGATAGTTGAAAAGCTTCTGACACTTCGATCATAACAAAGTGCTACCGGAACCATGTGGATAGCGCTCCATGCGACATCCGTTTTTAAAAAATTTACGCTCTAACGTTTTACGAAAAGGAAGGTAATTTCGCGGATGACCATCCCATTCCTATGAATTAAATAATGAAAAATAAGCAAGTACAGAAATTGAAAAACTAAATTATCTTAAATATATCGTGTTCTATTTTGCTATTCCTCTACATTTTACCATTAGAGCAAAATTAGCGTGGTAAGCGGCACCAGTTTATAACACGAGGCCTCTCAGGTATCGATCTGTCTGATCGCATACGGGGCACTACTACTAATAGTGCTCCGACCATTCATTCATAAAACTTCATTCAACTTTCCTATGCGTGATATTCTTCGCAACTCATAAGGACATCATCTATAAACGCAAAAAACTGACAAACAGTATAAATAGATAAGTTATACTTTATTTACAATGTTCCAACGCAGTCCATTGCCGATCACCCGTGTTAAATACATAATGCATTCTGTAGTAATTCCATCTTGAACTTTTAGTCCTTGGACTAGTAACATCAAAAATACTGTTTTAACAAAACGCTAAAGTCATTTCTATAGCACGCTACATCGATAGACGCCATTGTTAGTGTGGCAGACGTACAAGGGGGTGTAGTACAGACCAGTAAATTTTCACCCCCGCTCGATACAGCAACGCGTGCGCATTTCTTACGGGGAGTACAGTGGTCGGTCTAATGGTATCTTCGCGCAAGATTGCTGCTTAACGGTGAGAGCATACTTTTTACTAGTATTACTACTTGATTACTGGTTTAATTCACCGGAAAACGGCTACGAGGTGCATCGTTGACTCGACCGGTCGGTCTACCATTGAATTTGCATTGAATCGTCGGAAAGGGTGTCAGAAATTCGAGTGCGATGTATTCGTCTGTCAAAGGGACGAAGAGTGGAGGGAGCGTAGCGATTACATCGAGCTAGACTCGTTAGTTTTTATTTAGAACTTTCGTGGGCATTTCGACCGATAGAGTACCGCTTAGCAGGGTAGCGACGAATTATTATATTCTTTGACAAGAAATTCTAGCGAACATAATTTATTATGTTTCATGTAGATGAGAGAACTTGAAGCGACGATGAACAACTCGGGGTGTGCATCCTGCACACTCGAACCACCGCCCGATATACTTCACATACCGCCGCCACCGTTTCCGGCTATACTTCAGCAAAGCTCCGATTTTTTCCCGCAAACGGATCTCCTATCGTTCCCGCCGCATCTCAATGATAGCCCGTGCAAACATTTCTGCGACCGGCGCTCCGAAGGGGTGCAATACATAGAGATGCCTCAACAAGGTCCTCAATTAAAATATATTAACGTCAGTCGAGGGGATCGAGATAACGAGGTGCCAAATCACATTTTTGACATTTTGAGCAAAAATTAGCGTCTACTATCTCGAGCGTGTAGCGAGGGAAGTTTTGTGAAAAACAAAGCTCGGTCTTCGCTTCTCCCAATCCCCTCGTTAAATGTACATATACGAAGAGAATTTGCCAACAAATAAGTATGATAAGAAAAGAAGCGAGCGAGGGGAGAGACGAATTGTTTCTATTAAAATTTCAGGCACGGTTTTTGATGACACGTGGCTACTGGTTTTAATATCGTCGTGCGTCGGCGTAATTTTCATAGTCATCATACTAGCCACGTTGCTGCTGAAATGCAAATTGTAAGTGTTCTCTATTCTCGTTATCGCCCACAAAGTGTCATTCCCATTTTCGCGAAAAATGACGGTACAATTTCATCCCCCGTATGAAACCCAGTGGCGTAACTACCGACGGCTCGGATATATTAACTTTAGCGAGAAGTGGTAATTGAATTTTTGAAATTGGATAATTAAAGTAAGGATGGATTATTGAAAAATTTACTGGCGGGCTTGCATTCCGACGTTACGCCACTGATGAAACCTTGTCAATGACATGTAACATTTTTGAACCCTACAACATAAAAGGAGAGGACTGAAAAGTCTTAGGAATGACCGACTGTTATTC
The DNA here is from genome assembly GCA_933228935.1 of Pemphredon lugubris. Lineage (NCBI taxonomy): Eukaryota > Metazoa > Arthropoda > Insecta > Hymenoptera > Crabronidae > Pemphredon > Pemphredon lugubris. The sequence continues at coordinate 38,073,314 of OW121819.1, read as the reverse complement.
TATAGTAATAGAAGTGGTAAAAGCGGAGTGATTTCAATGCCAAACGCAGCTTCCGGTATGCAAACGAAAAACGGAAGGATTCAAAACGAAGCTGTTCTTTATCCTTGCGCAACCGACACCATGCAAGATAGCCGTGTTATGTGGGCTACCCTTACACCCCGCGGTACCACCAGGCACTATTTAGAAGAGCATACCTACGAAACGATCGGCGCCGGACAGTTTCACAAACGCGCCTGTTCAACGACACCAACCGAACATGTAAAACTTAAGGCAATTTAATGATAATTACTTTTGTATACGTAGCATCGTTACTTTAATCCACGGATTGCCGGCATCTGCTTTTCGATAGCAGGTGAACCTTGTATGTAATTGTTCGGAGTCTTAACCGATTACACGTTCTACTCGCAAGGGATGTAAACGTTTAAAATATCTGAAGGTAGGTTACCGATTTTTCAGACTTATGCCGATCCACCGGTTATTTCTCCAATTCAGAATCGGCCGAAGGACGACAAGGCCTTTGATAACACGGCATTCGTGGACTACGAAGAGCCTTTATCCATTAAGACTGATTACTATCAACTCAGCGATGTTCTGGAACCAAACGACTCTGGTATTATTATATTACTTAATTATCCGTTACTAGAATGGCATTAACAGTTTGTCATGCTCATTTCCAAGCGAACGCGTATTCTACCTGACACGTTATGCGCGGAATGGAATTAATTATCATTTGTTTAATTTTTAGACAAAGCACGAAATCCCTAATATCTTGTTGTTCAAAAATACTCGTTTCGAATTTCCATTCCCTACTGTAACCCATCGGTGTTATTACTTTACACCCTGCACATATAAATTCGTGAAACGATAACTTTTTTTGCATCACAGGGATTCTGACGATACAAAGAGGAACGCTGCGTCCACGCGTCAGTTCACCGACGAGGATCGAACATCCAAATCTACCGCCCCTCAATCTTCACCCTCATAAACGCACCTCCCGTAAAGGTTCCGCCACGCCGCAAGGTTCTGACACGTTATTAAGAAGCAGCATTACATCGTCCACGTATATTCCTACTATATAAACTTAACGTCCAGTCGGTGTTGCATTTTAAACGCTTATACAATAAGCAAACTAAACGCCAGCACATTTTGTATCTGTTATCATCACATCTAGTCATTCTAAGCACACAATGTCTATGTAAGTTTAATAAACGACTTAGTCGTTCGATGGTACATATTATATATAGATATACATCACTGTATGTGTACTTCTTTTTTTATCAATATGAAAACTGTGCAAAGTAGCGATGTGATCGACTTAGAGTCATTGGAAAACATATAATGCGGCAAATATGTTACATTTGTATCGTGTATGAATAAAGCGTATATCGTAATAAAGCGCAGAAAGGTATTTATGCGATTCTTCCGTTAATTTGCAATGAATTTTCGACAAGAGTGTTTACCGATAATCACCAAACTAACTAAGTTATGACAGTTTCATGTTAAGATTACTACATTTTGACTGTCGTTTCCTGCGTAAAATTTGAGAATTGAATTTCGTATGTTGCGCGCCTTTCCTTCCAGGCACGATGTAGTAAATTCGGAATTCCAAATTTAGTGGTGAAATAAAGATTTGTCTGTCCAATCGAAACTGGTCGACCCATTTCACTTATACGATAGGGATATTTTTTGTAAAAGGACAGAATGATGGATATCCCTAGTATGTATACATAACCTTACTTTATGCATGTTTTTATCCTGCTATGCGCCGATTTACGGTAATTGTCAACAAAGGTGTATTTAGAAATCGCCGGTGAAAACAGGGATGGTGTGATAAACGAATCGAAAGGATTAATAACTATTTGACGTTTTTGTTTTTAACCGCATCTACACGAAAATGGTGAGGAAATGGTTAAACGCAGATGTATAATTTAAAATGACATGAAACTTTTGTTCCATTTCAGGACGTTCAAAGACATTCTGTGCACACCCTTGTATTTAGATCCTTGAAAAGGACGCACGACATGTTCTTATTAAATCAAGGTACTTTACCACCAGTGGATCCTTCTCTGTAAGTATATTAAGTGTTGGTCTCACCTTTTTTTTTTTGTTTTTCCCACCATCACCTCACTCAGGGATTCCTGGTAAAGCAAACGTGATGTACATTTCTTCATAGGATCCCTGCCAGCACTACCACATCTAGTTATGGACTTTTCCTACATCCCCCTTATTTAGTTACTAATGAGATTCAGGACCAATTTGCCTCCACGGTTAAACCCTTTGGGCGCTCTCTTCTTGCACACCTTGTAACCATCCTATGTACTTTTCCACCCGCTATTTCTCTCCTCCTCTTCCTTTTCCTTGAGTACCTTTTTTATCTACGTCTTCAATACCCCGTAGCTTCCATACTTCTCCCCATGACCTCTATGACATTATTGTCATAGTTATTGCAAGTTACAAATAATCTATGAAATAAATTCTATTTATCCGTTAACTGTTGTACAGGCAGAAGATGAAGAAATCTGTGAAGGCAATAGACTGTTACGGTCCAGTACTAGAGCGTGTCCGGAGTAATAAGATGGCAAAAATACAGCACGACAGTGAAAATGCCGATCCACCCCCACCAGGTGGTACGTACAAAATATATTCAAAGTTGCAACTCATTTTGTACAACATCGATATTAAGGAAACACGTATATATTTTGTAGATGAGACTTTTGGTGGAAGCACCAATTCTGCGGTGGTACCTTATAATCCTACCCATAGCAACAATAGCATGGTAGGAACGATATCGACAAATTCAGGAGGAAATGCAGTTACCAGTGCCATGAACATACCACAGAAAAAAACACCTTCCATGGCAAAACCAAAATGGCACGCGCCATGGAAATTATACAGAGTCATTAGTGGTCACCTTGGTTGGGTGCGGTGTTGCGCGGTTGAGCCCGGAAATGAGTGGTTTGCGACAGGTTCGGCCGACAGAGTAATTAAAGTACGTTCGCTATTCTATTTACATTATTATTCAGGGTATGATGTAGTTAGTACTAATATACCTATTTTATCCAAAATCGTAGATATGGGATCTCGCGAGTGGTAAATTAAAGGTGTCTTTAACCGGTCATATCAGCAGCGTTCGTGGACTTGCATTTTCGCAACGACATCCATATTTATTCTCCTGCGGTGAAGATCGACAAGTTAAATGTTGGGATCTTGAATACAATAAGGTAGTTCAATGAAAAAACGTTTTCTGTAATTTCAATTATTTTTTTCATTTTTTCCAAACTTGATTACTTGATGCTTTTGCAGGTGATAAGACATTATCACGGTCACTTATCGGCTGTTTATTCCATGGCGTTGCATCCTACTATAGACGTATTGATAACCGCAGGTAGAGATGCTACCGTAAGAGTATGGGATATGCGGACAAAGGCAAATGTTCACACGCTCGTTGGTCATACTAATACAGTGGCTAGTGTAATTTGTCAAACGGCTGAACCTCAGGTAAGCGTATCTTTATGGACCTTCGAAACATTCTTTTATTTTTTACCTGATCAATTTTCTCACAACCAGATTGTCACTGGGAGTCATGACTGTACCATACGGTTATGGGACTTGGCTAGCGGTAAATCTAGAGCTACCTTGACAAATCACAAGAAGAGCGTGAGAGCTGTGGCCTTCCACCCATCATTGTACGTATCTATTTGATTATCACAGTTTCTCTCAGTACTTCACTGATCGATTGCTAATCCGGTTTATGCTATTACTCGATAGGTATATGTTCGCCTCAGCATCTCCGGATAATATTAAGCAATGGAAATGTCCGGAAGGAAAGTTCATCCAAAATTTGTCTGGGCACAATGCTATTGTTAATTGCCTAGCAGTTAATCCTGACGGTGTTCTGGTTTCTGGAGCGGATAACGGTACTATGCATCTTTGGGATTGGAGAACAGGGTAAATTATACTTTCTGCAATCGTATTCATACATTTGAATGATGGCATAGATGTTTCTAACAAAGCTTTTCATTTTAAGATACAATTTCCAACGACTACAAGCACCAGTTCAACCTGGTTCGATGGACAGCGAAGCAGGTGTATTTAGCATTACGTTTGACATGTCTGGTACTCGTATGATTACGACAGAAGCCGATAAGACGATCAAAGTGTACAAAGAAGACGATACTGCCGTAAGTACAGTAGCATGTTTGTAAGCGCGATAATAAGATTCTTGGAATAAGTAACTTAAATTATTATATATCACTGCTTTCAGACGGAGGAAACACATCCTGTTAATTGGAGACCAGATATAATAAAGAGAAGGAAATATTAAGAAATTTTTATATTTTGTGGATTCATATTAAATTCAAATCTCTTATATAAGCCTTAATTTGTAATAAAAAGAAATGGTCAGAACAACTGTAACCTTTTAAAGCTCCTCATCCAAGTCAAATTCTTCTTCCGGATAATCACCAACTTTGACATGCGCAGGCTTCACGAATCCCCCATATTTTGGTGAACATTCAAAGTATTTTTTTCCATTGACACTGAGATACAAACAGAATGTAATGAAACAAAAGTATACCATTTTTTTATATCAAAGTATAAAGGTTTCAGCAGAAAATTAACAATGGCCTTACGTTCCATCATTTTTGCCACGTGGTTCGTCATATTTTACGCCAACCCACCATCCATCCTTAAATTCTGTCTTACCTGTGAATAACACAGAAAAGCCACATACACAATATTACGACGCAAGTGCCGTTGAAAAAATTAGGAAGGATAAACTTTTTTTTATAAACCTACCGACATACATAACGGTAGCTCTCCGTTTTGGTTGATTTGGAACGCTAACTTCGCAACGGTCGCCAACCTTGCACGCACGTGCTGCTGCTTCGTCTGCCTCTTCTTCTTGCTTTTTCTCTTCAGCCTTTCTTTTCATATCTTCCTCATTATACTTTCCCAGCTTATTCTTTTCCAAGAATGCTTTTACTGTATCTATAATATCGTGACTGTTAATGTAAAATTCACATAGAATTTATTGAACTCTTTTTACCTGATCTTTTAGAGTATTCTTCTTCAGATATCTCAAACTTTTCTACGTTATCGAGATCCTCTTCGGTTCGAGGGAAATTGTCTACTACCTAAGACATATTATGTTCCTCATAACATATTTTACACTAAATTATTTATATTTACTTTAGAAATATTACATGTATTCTCATCCCATCATCGATAGGGTATGATCCCAAAAGTCGTTTGCCATCGTCTAATTTGCAAATCAACTTATCATTCTTGTCGTAGACTTCCACCGTCATAGTTGTCGAATTACCACCGGTAACCAACTCTAATTTGCCCTTTAATTTAGTGTAACGATAATATGTCGGGAGAAATATGTCAGAAATAAAATATTTATACATTGAAATTTTCTTACCTTAAATTCGCATATTGTTATACTCTTTTGAAATCTGCGCTCAACGCAATACGATTGCTGACCGGAATTCGTGATTGATAAGTTTACAAAATCAGGTGTTATTACACTATAAGTACTCATTTTTGTTTCGGTGCAAGCAAAGACTTCAATAAACTTTTGTGCCGGCCCTTGGGAGTTGCGTTTCACGAGTCGTTATCAGTCGGTATGCTATTTAGGTTATAGTACTCGAATACCGGTTTCTCAAAATAATCAATTTATTTGATAAATATAGTTATAAGTTTCTTATGACGATAATTACAAGCTTGTTTTGTGTGACAATACCAGATTGTGTGAAAGTACAAATCGTAAAATACATACATATGTATATTCGGAAGTACTATAGTTTGACAGATCAATTGTCAAACTCTGATCCAAATATAAATTTCTTTGCCTCCCCCTCTCTTTCTCACTCTCTCTCTCTCTATATATATATATGATCGATTCCACGTCAAATCGCACAGCTAAATTCTTCGAAATTCTGATTTTGAGATATGTTATAGAGGGAGGTGAGACAAGCCACCCGAATTTTTTTTTTATTTTTTATTTTGACTTTCGAGGAGTTATGAGACTTTGAAAAATTGGGACACTTTTTCTTCAAACATTTCTAGGCGCGGTCTGGTTTGCCATAGAATAATTTGCTTTTTTAAGTTCGATTCAGAAAAGATTGTAGTTTAACGAGAATTTTCAACCCATTTCAAAAAGTTTATTTTTCAACGCATAATTCATAAAAATAAAAAATAATCGTTAATTTGACAGTCTGGGCCCTCACCGAAAATTATGAAAAAATTATATCATTGTAGCGCGTTTCGAGACGAAGAGTTTGCAAAAAAAGCAGTCCCAAACACGCAGTAACTTCGGAGTAATTGAAGAAAAAGTGTAACCGCCTCGGAATTACTGATTTTGCCAGCAAGAACGCTGAATTGGGAGGTGGGGGTCGTTACGCAGGGCCGCACACCTAAGAGATACGCGATATCCCACATAACTGCGTGTTACGCGACGGCGAGTCGTGTTGACACTACGTATTCTCAATCGGTTAAAAACGCATGAAGGCCATTCCCGAAAATTCTCAAAAAATTCACAAGGGTGCCTCGATGATGCATGCACACGGTGGTATGCGTAATAGTCGCGAGCACCAACAATTATTCCCGATAAAAAACATTGAAACTGATTTTTACCGCAGGTGCGCGGCCCTGCGCAAGGACCCCCACCTCCCAATTCAGCGTTCTTGCTGGCAAAATCAGTAATTCCGAGGCGGTTACACTTTTTCTTCAATTACTCCGAAGTTACTGCGTGTTTGGGGCTGCCTTTTTTTGCAAACTCTTCGTCTCGAAACGCGCTACAAGGATATAATTTTTTCATAATTTTCGGTGAGGGCCCAGACAGTCAAATTAACGATTATTTTTTATTTTTATGAATTATGCGTTGAAAAATAAACTTTTTGAAATGGGTTGAAAATTCTCGTTAAACTACAATCTTTTCTGAATCGAACTTAAAAAAGCAAATTATTCTACGGCAAACCAGACCGCGCCTAGAAATGTTTGAAGAAAAAGTGTCCCAATTTTTCAAAGTCTCATAACTCCTCGAAAGTCAAAATAAAAAATAAAAAAAAAATTCGGGTGGCTTGTCTCACCTCCCTCTATAACATATCTCAAAATCAGAATTTCGAAGAATTTAGCTGTGCGATTTGACGTGGAATCGACCATATATATTGTTCCGGTGAATCTAATCAGCATATTATACACCTCCTTGTTTTGTTTAACGTTCTATATGCATACAAGTTCGAACGGAGAAAGGAACTACAATTATTTATACTACAAATAATGTATTACATGTATGATTTGTGTCATTAATATAGTTAAAGCAAGGTTAAATGGAAAATGTTTTTATTACAGTAATAATTATCTTTCCATCTTATACAAATAAAGTACTGCCTTCCTGGATGTTACATAAAACAGCAACTTTCCGTGTAAAATGAAAAATATATTTTGGATAGCGCGAGAGGAATTACATCGTATGACTGCCTTTATAAATATAGCCGTAATAGGAGTAACATAATTTCCCAATATAAACAGCTGCAAGATCTTCTGTGCAGCCATACATTTTTCTTATCACACACAAACGTTTGATAAATTTCTAGAAATTATATCGACCGATTCATCTGATAATTTGTCAGAAGTCAGTATTAGAAATATATAATAGTTTTTCTACAAGAGCTTAGACGTCAGTATTTCATAGACCATTTTGTTTCGGAAATATAGCATATTTTCCTGCGTGAATGTAATTTTTTTATTTGCACAAATATACTCAGCAAACATACAGGAGAAAACACCACAGTCGCTCCCATTCATCTGCTGAGGAATATTTTTGGCGCACTCCAACTTCCAATCACTGATATCGTATGGTTTCTTTTTCTTGTCTAAGCTCTCGTCTTCCAAATACTGCCTCAATGCGGATAGACATTTTGGATTATTGCTGCCCATACTGTCGTAATAACGAATGGATTTGTCCCTAAAGTCAATAATCGACATACACCAATGGATACCTAAATGTATAGGAACGACAATGAGATCTTGTGCAAATATGTCGATTTTCCTGGTCCATCGTTTAAGTGACGCATGTCCACTCGAGATTAGTTTAGGATAAAAGAATGTATTCATAGCATGAACTTTAGGATACTTGTCGCTGGTACTTCTTGCTATAAGCAAGTTCATATAAAAGTTTATTACTTCATCGTTCAACCAATTCAGGTTGGCTAATGTGTGAATGTCTTTTCTAGTTATCCTTAATCCAAAACCTTCAACAAGCACTTCATCGGGCGGACGAGGTATTAGAGCGTTCCTTATCTTTTCCAACATCTGGTCTGTCAACTCAGGTAACGATGGTTCTTCTGGTTCTTCTCTTTCATCCAGAATCACCTCGCACAATCTCATTGAACGCGCTAAATGTTCTTCCAAAGCAGCTTCTCTGGCTAATCGATTATGTTTTGACAAGACGCACGTCATTTTTTTAAGCTCTTGTGCTTCCTTGTTGCGTTGCTCTATGCGTTCATTATATCTTTTCGCCACTTGAGGGACATAATCCCCCCTCATTACAAATTTTGCGGCTAGTTTATCTCGTAAAGTATTTGTTGCTACACTCTCAATACGTTTTGTTTGAATAGAATTATCGAAAGTAGCATTACTTTTATACGATGGAGTTATGTCACGAATGGAATGTGATGTCTCAACTCGTTTATTATCATCTATGGTAATGGGTATTTCTTTATTTGCTTTCTCTTTACAAAGCATATTCCAACGTGAATGCGAAGGTGTATCATATCTTTTGGGAATCTGTTGAACTTTGGAGGAGGGTGTCGAAGAACTAGATTTATCTAATTCAATTACTTCTACTATTTCCTGTGGTGACCTGTTCTGTTCACACTTATCACGTATAATGTGTATCCTGCGTGGAAGAAAGTTCTGCAATAACTCTTCATACTGACTTCTCTCCCTCAATCTATGAGTTTTAGTTAATGTCAGCCCTTTGTGATTCATTCCAGAAGTGAGTACCCTCTGTTCTTTCTCCGTTGCGCAGCCCATGTTTAATTTTGTGCGAGATACTTGGGTTTTTGAAGATGACTGACAAGACGGTGGAGTGCAGAATGTAAATGATTTATCCCTGCTACCGTGCGTGCCATTTACTCTGCTAGACGGTACTTTACGAAAAAAGTTTTGCTCGTCAAGGACTTCGACTTCATCGTCGCTGTCATCCTCAACGTCAATAGGCTGCTCCTCCAGGTTTGTGGGGCTATATTTGCAACAATGTTTCTTTGGAGACACGAAATCGCTTTCATCACTAAACGATACAGCCCTTCGTTTTCTGGGAGCTTCGTTTGCCCATCCAAACAAGTTTTTCAAGAAACTAAATATCATGATTGTTGAAAAAAAACAAACACTCGGAACACAAAGCCCAAACGTTTCTTACTGATAAGGCCATCCAGTATACCGTCAACTATGTATGTCTTTCGATCTCCCAATTAATCCTAGAAAGCATATTGAATGCGTGAGACAAAAATAACGTGTTAACATAAACTAAGGTACTGACATTTGACATGTATCATCTAACATGACTTGTTATCTAATGTTGTATTACTCAGGGAAACAGTAGTGAAAAACTAGTACTCACATGACACATACTACGGCATTGAAATACATTAATGTGAACAGCCCCGAATATTGTCCGATGTGGAGGAAATGTTTGTTTGAGGTAGCTTGGATGTAACCTACAACAATAACCTTTATGGTAATTCAGAAATATGCCCACAGTATGTTCTCACAAATTTTACGCTTACCACTAATTATCAATCTGGCGTAAGTGATATATTCGACCGTAAATAAATAATAACTAAACCGATATAGCAGAAATATACGTACGCAAAAAGGTAATGCGATTTAATCACGTTGAACTTGTGGCTTCGAAATATACACGCCGGTATACTATTTTTTTTGTTGCGCTACACCAATAAAACTCTAAAAATTACTGTTCGTACCGAAATTCACACAGAAATTTAAGCATAGCCGATGTTAAACTATACGTTCAATTCCATTGGTCATCAATGCAAAGTGCTGATTGACAACTCCCGCGTATATATAGAAAAAACCCTTTACGCCCTACCGCGCCATTTCCGTGAACTACATAAGGCGAACAACAAATTTCCAAATGGCGGTTAAAGCGTTCAATTTAAACCGATGGAGCCTTTGTCAGTGGTACAATGTCGTTACCTTATTTTGCCGTAGTCCGGAACGATTACGGGATTAAGCACGATTAGTCAGACTGAGGTAAATAGAGTTAATTTAGCGTCGCACTTACATGTGGCAGATAAGGAAGCTTCCACGCATGCGTACTTTTATTTGAGTCCAACTAAGCACAACTTCACATTCGTTATCCGTTGTCTATAGATGTCTTACCCAGTCTTACACAGTCTTACCCCTTTTTGTTTTCACCTTTCTTCAGGTAGCGCAAATGCTTATTAGTGTTCGGCTACCCCGTTATATTTATTAAAAAATTGAACAGAATGTATAGATATATTACTGTTTCTAAGTAAGGTAGAAAATTTGGGCAAGCTACGAATCTAATTCTATGTATATGACAGTTATGTATTTCTAACCCTTTGCAGTCCGGTTTTCTTTGTTTATACTTTACCCTCCACCCTGTTCAATTCAATAGAGTAAGATTTGGAATCAATCACTGTTTAAGAAAGCAAAGTAATAACTGGAAACTTTAATTACCCAATAAGGTATTTTTTTCAGTATGCAATGAGTACACATAACATTCTGCAATCATGTTGTTATCAACAATAAGTTTTCGAGACGCGACATTTTTTGTAAACTATTAGAGATATGTGACGAAAAGTTTCAAAAACAAGTGTCAATAGTTCTATCACTGACCAGCATTATATCTTTCCTGTCTTTTGCATGGCTTGTACGTAATTTATATAGAAATTTTGTGGTAGAGCAGTGATGGCGCGCCAAACGTAACATTGGACCGCAAAGGACTAATTGTAAGAAGTAGGATTGCACAAGATTGTAAGAAGTGAGCCTGAAACAAGCAATATTTCCATCGAATGTATACAAACAGTGTTTTGTAAGATAGAATATTAGCTATTCATCAAAAGATAATTGGATCTAATGAGTAATGTCAATCATGGGTTCATTGCTGTACACGTGGGTACGTAATAATAAATAATAGACAGTAAATCACGAGTAATTTTGTAAAGAGGCATTATTAAAGTATTAGCATGCTTTTATTTGTTTTAAGGGGCTGGACAGCATTCGGAATCTCTGAAAGAAAAATATCAAAAGCTATGTCGAGAAGCATGCAAAGCGGTAAGCCATTTGTTTGACATTATCTGTCAATACTTACTTTACTATATTTATGAAGCGGTATATACCATTTTAGGGTGTACAAAATTTAAAGACCAGTGGAAGCGCATTAGATGCAGTCGTAGAAACAGCAATTGTTTTGGAAAACTCACCTTTGACAAATGCTGGATTTGGATCTAATCTTACACTGAATGGTACAGTAGAATGTGATGCCAGTGTAATGGATGGAACTAGTTTACAATTTGGAGCTGTAGGTGCAGTCAGTGGTATCAAAAATCCTGTACTGTTGGCAAAACGCTTGTGCGAGCAACAATCGATTAAAATTGCATATGGCCGAATTCCACCAAGGTATTACAACAAAATTCTGTAATTATAAAGAAGAAGATTAGGGCAATAATAAAATAATTCTATTATATCAGCTTTCTAGTTGGTAGTGGGGCACATGTGTGGGCACAAGAAATGGGCATACAAACATTGCCACCAGAAGATTTAATTTCAAGTAAATAGAATAATTGTGCAATTCTTAAAATTTTGAAAGTATTACATTGCAGACATTTGCGCAATCCTATGGTTTACCAAAATATTACACTGCATATTAAAACACCATTCAAATTTTTAGTGAAGGCTCAAAAAGTGTATAAGAACTATAAAAGGAAAGTGGAGAACTGTAACGTAGATGTGCAAAAGGTAAAATCGTTTATCGGTAATCCTGATTTATATTTATAATAATACATTTCCTAAACAATCTAATTCTTTAGCAAGCAAAGAAAAGGTTGGACACAGTAGGTGCAATATGCGTTGATAACCTTGGAAATATCGCTGCAGCATGTTCTAGCGGTGGGATCATTTTAAAGTATCCGGGAAGAGTAGGCCAGGTGAAATAAATCTTTATTTTCCATATCCTGACTACAGATATTCTGATAATCGTAGTATGGATTATTGAGATTCTACTGTATATAAAATAAGTAATTGTTAAAGAGCTGTTGTAAAACAAATTTTAGGCCGGCGTTTGGGGATGTGGTACATGGGCTTACAAAGACAAATATTCGGTGGGGGCAAGTACATCGGGTTGTGGAGAACACCTTATCCGCACCTCGTTAGCTCGCACAATTGCAGAAGCAATTTCAGATACACCCTGTCCAACTACTAGCTTGCATCATGCTATGAAAGCTGATTTTATCGGTGAAAGCTCGTAACTACTTTTCACGATTACCTTTTTTCCTGTTTTATAGAAACAATACATTTATGAGAAAAATGTTTAAAAAAAAAACAACTTTCACATCGATGAAGAGTTTATTTATTTCCTTTTTAGATTCGAAATTCTTATACGGACTTGAACAGAAACTTGGAGGTGTTATTGCCCTTCGTTATGCGCCACAGGAAGGATTAGGAGATTTCCTTTGGAGTCATTCCACAAATTCCATGATAATAGGCTATATGAATTCCAGCGACCGGACTGCAGTGGTATTTTCCCTTAGTTGAAATAATTAGAAACTGTGCTATAAGTAGGAACGATACGATCATATTTGTTTTCAGAGTCACATGTCTGTTCTACCGTCTCACGAAGTTGGTAAAAAAGCAGTTGTTGAAGGAATTTGTTTTAAATTACCGCGACATAATACTCAGGAGCAATATTAATCGGCATACATATACAGTTTTTAAAGACAATATAGAAAAATATAAAGGAAGCTGAAACACAGGTTTTTTATCAAACACAGTAGTTCGTTTATTACTGCTATGAAATATGGGAAGATTGGAACAAAACTGCCTAGTAAAATAATTTTACACAGAAAACGAAGTTTTATAGTGTATAGTATGTACATATATTTTGCTACATTTGACGAAGCTGTTAAAGAGGAAGGATGCAAACCAAATAAATTCAATTTAACGACTAGACATAACGCTTTCTTCTCCTTATATAGGCGTAAATCGTACCTCTGATTTGCGATTACACTTTTAGTTTATTTTACTCAACCCTTGTCGTTAATCCGAATAATATGTTCAAATTTTGATGATACGTGTACAATGAAAGACTGTATAAATAAGTATTAGGTAAAAAAAATTATTCAATAAACCTTTGTTCGTATATCATCTAACAAAGAATATCGTAACAAATGAGTAAATACTTATTACTCTATAAAATATGGCGTGTATAAAAATTGTTTGTACATATTTGCACTGTACTCTGCAGACATCGATCTAATAGCGACGAGAGCATTGTTCCTGCTCTTGCGTGAGGAAATGAGCAAATATTTACAAACTCCCAATATCATTGAATCTTTTGAGCTTTTCAGGAAATACGTCCTTGAACAAAACAGGATCTGCGCGAAATTCCACTGATTGTAAGGGCATTGACCCGTAAATCGAAGAAAATCGATTTATGCACTGTGTACGTTCAACCATGTGTGTCAAGTCCGCGGAAAGCATTTCGGTGTTTGTACATTCCGGGCAACGAAATTTCTTTTTTGGCGTCACCTGTAACATAAAATACGAAATTAACTTTGAATAATTACGTTTCAAGGGTACGGTTTGTACCTTTATGGGCGATTTTCCTGTAACATTTGCTACTAAGAAATTCATTGCTATATCTTCGCAATTCATGTGTTCGTCCACCCATTCTTTGATATCTCCGGGCATGGCAGTGGTGTACATATAGCTCCAATACTGAAATACATAATAAACTACATTGACAGTCCTGAATTGTTAATCGTTTAACCTATGTTTGTGATGTGAAAACACCAAAGTTGTGAAAATTTTATCCGAACCACGATACACGCGTACGTTTGTTAATAAAGTTAGTTCTTCCTTATTAAGATTCACTATTTAGTATATAATATAGGCCTAAGATGCTGCAATATATAACTCGAAATTATAAATGTTAAATTCTTGCCTTCGATTTTTCACTAAATTTACATTGGAAATATTAGGAAAGGATTTGAAGTGCTTTTTGAATAGGGAAGGTATTACTCCAGGTTCTTAGGATCTGAAACAAAAATGTATTGGAATATAAGTTTTGATAAACATCGGAACTTTTCATTTCGTTACCTTATGATGAAATGCAGCTCCAGTTAATACCATAGAAATACTATTAGTCCACTCACTTTCGTATTTCCAACAATTAGTTCCATTATCCCACATATGAATACGAGAAGGAAATCCTACTATACGATCTGGGAATTCTCTCCATACCTGCAATTGTTAGTTTATTATTTCTTATCAATATCTAACTTTCATGTTTATAGAGAAAATGTGACTTTATACAGAATACCTCATACGCAAATTCTACTTCATCGGCAGTGAGCATTATGATATCATCATCAATCGAAAGAACTGCCTCAGTTTCAATTTCATCATAAGGATAAAATCTATTGGATAATTTATTTTCCTTTGTTTGTATAACTTTTAATGGTTTACTGAGTTTCGGCCACCTGGAGGCTGCAATATATACAATTTCCAAATAAGTTTCAAAAATATTATTTAGTACTAGAAAGTGATGTTCCATTATTTAATTCTTACAGTGCGGTGGATCCTTATGTTGATTGTTCCAAATGACTAAAACTTTAGACAAACTTGGTACTTTAACCAATTTGTTGATTAAAAGAAACAGTAATTCCAATCGATCGTATGTCAGAATTACTGCGGTAAAACCACGAGTTTTCGGAGCAGTGATGGGCAAAAAAAGTGGAGAAATGCTGTCCTGTAGATGTCATAGAAAAAATACAATTATCTTAATATTTGGTTTAATATACTATGCACTTGCCTTGTGAGAAGGGACATTCCAAAACGTATAATCTCTGGCTAGATGTGGAAAGACACGATCAGCCAGCATCTCTAATGTAGTTTCAGTTATTTTTTCTATAGATTTGAAATATTTTTCATAAAGCCATGCACCCTGTTCTTGTAATTCTGTTACCCTTTGCTGCGATATTTTCTTCAGGACTGGTATTATCAATAAGACGTCCACTTCTCGTACGAATACGGCAGCCCTGAGAGAGAATAATAATATTTACATTGAATTACTATAAAATTGGATAAAAAATGGTACATTGCATAGTACTACCATGAAATAAGAACAAATCTTACCTCGACCAGTCAATTACATTATAAAAAGGCATCATGAGAGAATCAGCTATAATTACAGGTATGCAACCAGCAGCCATAGATTCTAAAAGGGTGCTTTGGCCAAGTCTTGCTCCACGAATTACGAGGCAAAACGTTGTACTCTAAAAATAATTTATAAGTAGTGAAACTTTTCAACAAAAGCATGTAATCAAAAATTGATCCTTCTCCATTTTTCTTTCTATTACATACTTGAAGAACATCAGGATACTTGTAAACATCTTCTCCTATACATCGAATTGTGCTATTCATAGGATTATAGTGTAGACATGGACCCAATACTAAAATATCCTGTGGAGATATAGTTTTAACTTCCAATAAATCTTGCTCAAAAGCAGAATTAATGTTGATTTGTGACGAGACAACTAACCAGGGCCTAGAAGTAATCAAATATAAATATGAGCGAATGATACAATCTTCAAATGTTTGTACTCATTACCTTGTGTTATTGAAAGATGGTTTGAGATTATTTACGAGAGGGCTGTACACTGGTAAACTAACATCAAAGCCAGGTCTGTATGTCAAAGACGACATGCCAGCACCTGCGATTATTGCTTTTCCAACTGGTACATCGATAACAGTGTTATAATCAGGCACACTTCCAGGTACCATATTGAAAATAAGATGATTTTCTCCATTATTCCAGCTAAAATATGAAACATGATAAATGAATTCAGGATACTGTAACAGTTTTCTTTATTATTGCTTATACGATTAATATTTAAATACAGTTGCAGCATATTAACAAACAAAAACTGTTACTCACAAAAGCAGTGATCTCAAAACTTGTGATACTTCTTGCAATCTTAATCTATTTTGATTTAACGTATCAATGAAAGGAATAAAGATGCAAGCCTCGTAAGGATTTGGTGTATAAAATTTGCTTGAAATAATAGTGTTTAAAATCTGATAAAACTCTTTTGTCATTTGACTCGTTACAGGTCTCTCCAAGGCATCCAAATAAATTTTTGGTGGATAGACATATACTAAAAGTTTATTTCCTTGGGTGCCACAGCGATACACATTGAAACAGCCAAAATAAGTGCAGGAGGAATTCGTGGTCTCAGTGGCAGGAGAATCTGCGCTTAACGCTTGCAAGGGTAGCGAATTCAGATCACTGAGTATGATGGCATTGTACACAGAGCGTTTCTGAGTATCACCAAATTTGAAAATGTGATACGTCGCGATTAAAATAATGAATAAAGTAAATATCAACAAACATATCACAAAAATATTGTGATAATGATACGAGATTCTGTTAGTTTTGTGTGACATTCTGGTTGGAAAAACCATTTTGCGTTTTTCTTCTGATTCCACGCGTAATATTTTACACACATTCGAAACGCTCTATAATGTAAACGGATAAAAATCCGCGCAACTCAAGAAACACAGATTATCTCGTTAATTTCAATTGTTCGTGGCACCACTGTACATCTCATATTACAGTGACATATCTCACGGTTGTAACAATATCATGATTTGCATATTTTTTGCCTTTCCAACAGTTTAATTGCAAAAAAGTCTATCACAGCGATTTCCTGTCATCTTCGTGTAAATAAATGAAAAATTTTTAAACGTATAATAATGTGACTAGTGGTTTGACCATTAATGTAATTCTATAAATGTTACGAAAATGGTGGCACTATATAATTCGATAAACGTTTCCCCGTATAAGTGTGTTTATCAAATCACTCTTGCTGACACAGATCATTTTTCAGGTTATATTTTGAAGCGCCCCATTTTATTCTCAGTCGATAGAAGTTCAAAGTATTCGATACCTCGATCAAGGTCGACGGATCGCGACTGCGAAAATAAATACAGCAGTGTTTTATACAGTTTGAATTTGATTTGATTTGATTGAGTTACTAATCACAGATTGTAAATAAGTGTGACATTCAATTTATCGATATATGTGTATAAGAAAATGTGAGAAATAATAATCGCCCTGCAATTGAATAAACAGTGTATGACCCACAATTTTTTTTGGTGGTAATCAGTCGTATTTAATGTTGAAGACTGTTTTGAATATCTTTTGTGCGTTCTTGAGCTGGAAGCATTGTATTACACAATATCGCACCTATTAATAATTGCGTATCTCATTCCTATGATTTACGATGAATCCTATGACGTGAGTATTAATATTTCAAGTGCAGAACCGGTGCAGTGGCAGTAAAATTGTTTACCGAATTTAAAAGTTTGGTTATGGTATTTCATGATGCACACCATGTGTTTCCAGGAATGTGAAAAACATAAAGAAGCTTGGGGACCAAGAGTTATCAGGTAACAGAAAAACATCCTGGCATGATCAGTATAAGGATAGCGCGTGGATCTTTATTGGTGGTTTGCCATACGATTTGACAGAAGGAGATGTCATAACAATATTTTCCCAGTAAGTTGAAAACACGTAGGTCAATTGTTTTTTTGTTAGTAACAAATATTTCTTACCAGTGATTATTATTAAAACATGTTAATCCAGGTATGGTGAAGTTGTAAATATAAATTTAGTTCGTGACAAAGATACGGGAAAGCAAAAGGGATATGGGTTTCTTTGTTACGAAGACCAGAGAAGCACTGTATTAGCTGTTGATAATTTTAATGGCATTAAGGTAAGGATATCTTTAGCTTAGAATCTCTATCAGGCATCAATTTGCAATAGGCTTATCCAACTTTGAGTCCACTTGTTAGATTTTATCTCCTCTTTATTGCATAAAGCAAGCAAAATAAAACATCTGAGTAGGACTGAGTAAGATATACATTAAGGCTTTACCTGCCTGCATAAATGCATTGCTTGGCAGAATCAGAGGAGATAAAGCTAAAATTTGGACAAACCTGAGTTATAATAATTACCAATATCTACATAAGATATGACACTTTCAACATTTGTGCGAGTATAGCGTAAGAAAATCCTGCTGTAGATAATTTATAAGTTTAATGATTCTCAACTTTGAAAAATATGTTATAGGTCTTAGGTAGAACGATAAGAGTCGATCATGTGGCAAGTTACAAAGCACCAAAAGATTCGAAGAAAGTTGATGACGAAACTAAACGATTAAGGCAAGAAGGATGTGCTCCAAAACGTGTGTAACTTGTCTATAGATTGGTATGCCACAGATCGTCACCGTTCTCAATATTGGTCATGTTTTTTAAAATACTCATCAGATCATTTCACAAAGTTAATAAAGTACATTCTTCATACAATTGTGCATTTAACGATTAGTGTTTGAAATCACATTATACCGACAGTTTCACCCTTATCTTACAGCAGTGCTAATATATTAAGTTAATTCCTTTCAATTTCTATTTGATATCTATACACATATAATACAGTCTTATTTTTCCGTTTGATTTGCTCAGAATCACAAGTAGAGTAAAAGTATGGTTATTCGAGATTTTTAAAAATTTCAAATTACCTTCATTCTGATTTTTACATTGCCGTTATAGGCTTGTACAGGCATTACATAATTACAAAGAGCAGTGGAAAGATGTCGGTGTTAATAAAAATATAATTATCTTTTCCGGACACGATGATATCAAGATGAACCAAATTCGCTCATCCACTTTTCATATTTCTCTAAATCTTCTTGAGAGACGCTTTTGTTGCATCTGTCAACAGCTTCGTCGAAATCTGCCGCGGATACAGGCAAATCCAATTCTTCTTTCGGTAATTGCCTGATTTGATCTGGTTTCAGACCCGCGATTTTTTTTCGCATGGACATCATAGAAGCATCCCTATACAAATATTTTTAAGAAAAATGTAAGAACGGAATGCTAAACAAATATTTTTAAATAGTCCATTTACCTGCAAACGTTTGTGATGTCTGCACCGGAATAACCATCCAATTTCCTTGCGATGTCCGTTAAATTTACCGACGAGTCAACTTTAACTTCACGTAGATTAATCCTGAGTAGTGCTTCTCTACCTTCGTCTGTATAACACGTTTTTATTTGTGAAATCCGATTACCTCGATACGAGAGCGATTAAATTAAGTCAAACTCACCGTTAGGTAATGGAATGTAAATACGCTTCTCCAATCGTCTTCTAAGGGCTTCATCGATATCCCATGGGAAATTTGTTGCTGCTAATACCATTACAACTTTGCTCGGATCTTCGCTGGAATATATTATTATATATATAGTCTAAGGGACACCAATTTTTAGCCAGGGTAACTTCATCTGAGATACAGTAATGCTTTACTTGTTTGAACTAATTCCATCCATCTGAACGAGAAGTTCAGATTTTACTCTTCGGGAAGCCTCGTGTTCAGATTCGGAACCTCTCCTCGAGCACAGGGAATCAATTTCATCAATGAAGATTGTACTAGGTGCATAAAACCTGGCCTACCAAAATGTGATTATATAGTTTTAAATATTACAAAAATCATTATTTACAGAAGAAGAATTTTCAATTACCATTTCGAAAAGAAGCCGAACAAGCTTCTCAGATTCTCCCCTGTATTTGGAAGTCAATGTAGAAGACGATACATTAAAAAACGTAGTTCCACATTCCGTGGCTACTGCTTTCGCGAGCATAGTTTTCCCTGTACCAGGGGGTCCTACCATGAGAACTCCCTTCCATGGACGACGGATTCCCTGCGGATACAATAATGATAAAGTAACAGTTACAAGTCATGATAGTCATGATTGTACATACTTTAAAAAAATCTGGCATCCACATTGGAAGAACAACAGCTTCCTCTAACAGCCGTTTTGCTTCGTGTAAGTCCGCTATATCATCCCAATGGATGTTTGGATTCTTTTGAACTATGTCCCTCTCTGCAATAACAACGAGAATAAGTGAAAATTTATTTGGCTTCATAGATGGTAGTATATTTACGTTACCTAATAAATCTACTAGATCTCTATCATTGCCGGATGGCTCAAATTTGCGTTCTTCTACTTCAACATCTACCTTTTCCGTCTCTTGTTTATCCTGCAAATAATGTACGTTACGTTGCAATGAGGAAATATCATTTAATATTAATATGTACGTAACAAAATCCAACACAAACTTTATTCGTATCATCTTTCCTCAACGGTCTTCTATCATCTTTCCTTGCGCTTGCTTTGATATCCGGCTTTCTTCCCGTTGGAACTGATTTTCGTACATTTGTGCGGTTCTGCTGTTTTACTTGTGGCTTTTGTGGTCTAACATTTCTAAAAACCAGAATTTTCCTACACATTCAAATTTATCCTTCCAAGACCACGAAGAATGTTTTTTTTTTTACTTTTGCTCAGCAGGTGTTAGCGGCGGCCATACATCGGGATCTCGTGCTGGTGTTTGACTCCAGGAAGTATCCGAATTGTTATAGGCCCATAAAGTTGGATCCCTCGTTGGTTCTTCGAATGACAAACACGAAGTGCCTAACACTTTTTTGCTTAATTATCTCATCCTTGGGAATTAACGTTTACTTAGAAAAGGAAAATTACAATACCTAGCAATCTCTCTCCATGTGTGTCTACTTTGAAAAGCTGCAAAGTATTAGACGTTGCCTTGACCTTTTCAAACTCTTGTACGATTTGATGCTGAACCAGTTGCCACTTAGCTTTTCGTGTAGCATCGGCTATACTCGCTAGCAACCGATGAATTTGTTGCACAACTCCTTGATAATAAACACCAGAGGTATCATAATTCCCGGTCAATGCCATTTCACGAGCAAGCTTTGTATTTTCACAGATTTCATTAATCGAAACTGCCATGATTCTATTGATAAATAAGTCTATTGGAGATACACAACCGGAAGATAAGTAAAGGCACAAAGAATGATTTGCTAACGCTGGATTTAGTTACACAGAGAAAATATCATTGATTTGAGCATTCGAGTTTTAATGTCAGTTGGAGGTAAACAGTTCATAACTGTCACTTTCATATTGTACAGCCATTCGCAATGTGTAACAGTTGATAATTGACTAATAGTGTCACTATAGAACCGTTTGGTAATACATAAAAATACACGGTACTGTTACACAGTTAAGTACACTTATCTCTTTTTTTCTTCTTCGTAAAATAAAATAAATTAAAGCACATGTATCAAACGGGCATCAGTCTTTCATTAGTAAAGAGGAACAGCTTAGAACTTCTCACTCTCAAGATTTTTGTTGTTCCATCATACAAAGAGGTATGACGTTACGTTCGGAGAACTCTGAATGCGTATACGTGAAATTACTTTATACGGTATGATGTCTTTGAATATTAATGACCAGCTTATTGTGCCGTAAGCGTAAGCCGTATCTTACAATTACGATAAACGAGTTGTAAAAAGGTTATAAAAAATTGCTTATAATTCACGCGTAGCACAGTAAAAAATGTAATAATGTTGTGTTATTGTTTTAAAAATTTATGTAATTTAACGGAGGTATGTCTAGTAAGATACGATTTACTTGGATCAACACTTGGATTTACTCGAATTTACTGGCCGCAGTCGCCATATTATTACGTTGGCGTAGAGCGGCTTTTTTAAACACGTGTAATTACGTGCAAATTCGGGAAGCGTGAGATATTTTGTTACACGCAATCAGTCATAGTCTTCATGCTCGAATTTACAATGGAAATTCATATGAAGTGAGTTATAGAATTGTTTATGTTTTAATGTATAATGTATCTTTATTTTATAATTAATTATAAGTATGTAGTCCTCTTACGTGATTTCAGTCCGTGTATGCAGTTTTGGAAAATTATGATCTGTGCTGGTTAAAATTATTACTCTAGCTATATTACAACCTATGCTGAAATCTTAAGGTATATAATTAATATATATACCCAAGCGTACGAAAACATTTCACGTGAGAGGACAAGTGGCTTACATTTTTTTTTGTCACTACGACATCAGAAAGTAAGGAAACATCACACACGAATAAACGAGGTTTAGCCAAAGAAAGTTGTGCACCGAAAACTGAGTTCTTCGTCGACAGTTTGTGGAAACAAATATTTATTATCACGACTGTAGGTTAGTTTTGTAATATGATTGCCTGAAATAATTTGAGTTTCTATTTTCACTCGGAGAAATTATACACATTGTGTGTTTACCTTTCCATAGAACATTCTTTTGCCATAGAAATGAATCGTTTGCCAATGCACGAAGCGCTTAAGTCAATAGCATGGTTGGAAGGCACGTGGAGGGCCGAGCCTTTTGGTAGTGGTAAATTTCCTACTATCAAACCTTTCAACTACTGCGAAGAAATCAATTTTGCTTCTATCGGACAGCCTATGCTAAATTATACGGCACAAAGCTGGAATCCGGAAGCGAAAAAGCCGATGCATCGTGAAGTTGGATTTATGAAAGTCATTCCTGGAACGAACAAAGTATCTTTAATACTGTCCCACAATTTTGGCGTGACTACTGTCGAGGAGGGAGTGATCGGGGACAAGGTTGTTAATTTTAAAACGACCGGTATCTCAAGACTATCAGAAGGAACAAAACCACCGGCGGTAACTGAGGTACGTGGAGTCAGAATACTTAATTCAATGAATAACTATTACATTATTATGTGTATAATTCATAATTTTCTTGGTAGCTTCAACGAGAATTTAAACTCGTTGGTAATTGCTTGCAACATATACTATACATGGCTACCGAGACTACCCCAGAACTGACCGAACACTTG
The DNA here is from genome assembly GCA_933228935.1 of Pemphredon lugubris. Lineage (NCBI taxonomy): Eukaryota > Metazoa > Arthropoda > Insecta > Hymenoptera > Crabronidae > Pemphredon > Pemphredon lugubris. The sequence continues at coordinate 38,050,268 of OW121819.1, read as the reverse complement.
CGTGCAACATACGTCAAACAGAGCGAGGATTGTGCATAAATATACAAAGTAACGTAGCAAAGAGGTTGTGGATATAAGTAAATGCTTAGACGTACTTTTCTACAGATAATAAAATTTGCTATACTTGTATAAATGTATAATATATATAGAAATAAAAATAAAGAAAAGTAAAATGCTGATTACCCAAGAAATTTTAAGGACGATTTGGACCTCCAAAACTTAGCTGTTCTACTGTTGTGTAAGTGCCTCTGTAAGTTTAGAATGGTTTGCAAAATCTGTACTTTACAGGGAATTGACTGAAAATTTACCCAAAGATAGAACTGTATTGTATTAGCACTCCTTCGATATTTACGGTTTATTTAATTTTATAATGTTTGTGATTGATACGAGAACTATAGTTACGTGAATGATCTAAATATACAAAAAAAAGAATAGTATGCATCGTTTCCTCAATGTTTTTCTAATCTGATTATCCGAAATTATATACCAATACATTGTAAAATTAATAATTTGCACATTGTACGCGTTCTGCATTTGTCGACAAAATTTTCCGTTTTCGGTACACTAAATTTCGAAAGTTAAACAGCCATACATATGTTTTATAATGAAGCGATGCGTGAAATCAGGGGTTGCAGGAGTAGGGACTGCACCACCTGCGTGTTTACCTGCCGGAGCACCCCCTCAACCTTACAGTTGCGCGACGTCGAAAACGACAGTTGCTCGTTGCGTCGACACAACGAAGGTTCCTCGCTTTCTCGGTGACAATCGCTCTCGATTTGCACAAAATTTTGTTCAGTACAAACAAATATCGTTGTTGCGTGCAAAGATACATTTTTGTAATTGTGCTGTACGGTAAATTCAAGGCATTCGACGCGTTTGCAAATGGAATAAATATTTCCCATTGAAAACCTGATACCGAAACCATGGAAGTGAATATGCGTTATTTAAATAAATACTTTATTTTTGTTCCAAAAAGTATCCGTGATGCGTATAAAATCGATCGTTTTGACCGGCTGCTGCGTTTTTTCTGATCACGCCACGAGTGTATTTATTGCGCGCCGTATTTCAAAATTAACGGCAAACCTCGAGCGTCGATACAATAATCGAACACTTCGATTTTTTGAATTGATCCCGAGTGAGTATGGCGCCGCTCTACGATGGCCACGATTGTTATAAAAAAATGCTGGAATTGCAGGAAAAATTACGGAAAAGGTAAACGTAGTAAACATTCGATGGGAGAGTGTTATTTGTAGTAAAAAATTATAACCTCAACATTCTTTCCTCGGAAGCGTGAAGTTATTATTTATCGCTGTTGAACGATTCTTACAGCGAAGAAGAAAGGATAAGATTAGAGGAGAGATTTAAGATACTCGTTCAAGAATCTCGGAATAGGTGAGTCCATAAAATTAAAAAATATAATTTCAGTAGCAATCGTATTGTATTTATATCTCAATAGCTATACAATTCTAACAAACTTCCTACGTCACTGCCATCGATTGACATTCTGTTAAGCATGACACTTACACATATACGGGTGCTCATTATCTCCAAAACAATGCAATAAAATTCTTTTTGAGATTAAATTTAAAAAAATCGTAATGTTCTTAAACCATGTTCCGTTGACAGGGATAAAATAGTTCGCTCTTAAGGTCTATTTACACATTTCCGTATCGTCCCGGCTCCGTATCCGTCGCCGTCAAGGTCCGGCCGAAATTTTCGAGCGGAGGATTTACACGTGATCCGTACCGTCACCCTCCGTAATGCCGTCGCCCATAGTCCTCTGTGCAATTTGAACGGCGCTGTCCGTACTCGTCCGTCGCATGACCACGTCGGCGCATCCTTCTCCGTAAACTTCACCGTAGCATAATTTTCACAGTTTTTGCCGGAATGACCATAGTAGCCAGATGTTTTATTGCCTATCCCGCCGCGCGGTGCAAAAAGGTCGCTATTGTGTCGAGGAGCCTTGGAAGGATTTAAGAAAATGTGCATGTTTTCGGCTGGGGAAGAAGAAACAGCGAAGAAATGAAAGAAAGAAAGAAATTTGTTGAAAATAGTTTTTTAAAAATTAACCAAAAATTTCAAAAATGAAACATATCATATATATGTTATATGTCATATATATTATTATATATATACATAGATATACATTATTTCTAAAGTATACATATAATAGTATATATATATATATATACATATCGATTTTTCGATATATATTTTTCGTATATACTGTTACGGACGGTAGGCAAACGCGAACGTAAAATAGACATATTTATAAAAGTAACTTTTATTGCCAGAACATAGAGTATATAACCGTTCGTTATCAGAGCTCGAATACAAACAACTATTTACAATTTGAATAGCGGCGCCCGGAAACTAGCAACACCCTGTCGACGATGTCGGACGCTAAGGACGCAACAATATTCCTAACACTATTCGTAACAATATATGTATATTTAAAAATATCGTTGTCACTTTGTTGTTTGGTATGTGCATGTAACAATGTGTGTGTAACTGTAATATGTACTAAACAACAGTATTGAAACTCAGCAAATCCACGAATTTGACGGACGTACAAAGTGAAAATATCATTGGGAAGAAATCAGAGGATTTTCTGACGGAGACACGATGGTGACGGACGTGCCGGTACGGACACACGCTGGACAAAGTGGAAACAGCACCATTGAAATCGTACACAGGCATATTCTTTTACGATACCACCGGCCAAAAGTACGGTTACGGAGACGGCTATGTGGGAATGACTTCCGACGTTTTGTGACGGGTGTGCCGGTACGGACGCATGCTGGACAAGTTGGAACAGCACCATTTAAACCCAACAGAGGAATATCTTTTACGATCCTCCCGGCCTTACGGAGCCGGGACGGTACGGAAATGTGTAAATAGACCTTTACGGTGCACTACGTCCGGCTGCCTCACAAAAATCCCGTGCTTTTTATTGGTCAGAAGTTCAAGGAAATATTTGAAACTGTCGATATGACTGGTTTTCGCTGTAAACGTAATTTGCTTCGAAGTATGGCATCCAATAGATGTTCCGTTCAAGCATGAGTGTACATTATCTTTGAGATTTTAGGCGCCTATTGATTTTCCCTCAATATTACGTAACGATTGCGCGAAAAGAATTCCGAAGATTTAGAATGTATTTATCGACGACCCGATTCTTCGAGAATGTTGCGATCGATACACATCAAATGCAAACATAACCTGTGTCACGAATTTTCTATATATACATACCTAATCGAGTCACGGATTTCGCGTTGGCCGTGTTTACCTTCGGAAATGTTTAGCGTTCCGGCAGCCAATCGATCGCGGTAGATATAAGACATAGGTAGATAGGCATTCCCTTAAATTGGCATTGCGGTGTGCGTGCCATGTTTTGATACGTCTGCCGGGTGTACTACATTTGAAGGAAAGACGTGACCTTTCCCCCAATGTCACGAAACGCTCTTCGATCGCGGATAGCGGAGCTGGATAAATGTACGTAAAAAGAAACGACATAGAAAATTTTCGCAATGCACGTGCATCGAATGCGACGTTTGCCGCTCAACGATTGTTATGTTTTTTTAACTGGCAGGCTCACTAGAGTAATCAAAATATTATGGGGGGTGGGGATTGTAATTTGAAGAGAAAATACGACTTTCTTCCCTCTTTCAGTAAAAAAAATATGAGAAATAGGAAAAATTAGTAATTAATTCGTACGAGATAACGGCAATGATATTTTAGATACTATTATTATTTAATTACATAATTATCTCTTAAAATCCCACCGTTGTATGTCACTGTATAGGGTTCCATCTGAGAGCTTTGACTAGAAGCCTGATCTAAACAAATTTTTTTTAATCCGTTGGACCGCATTCTCGTAGCGTATCCATTGACCATGAATAATCGTGGCGCAGACATTTTCGGAAAAATCAATTTCTGTACTATTTTTGCATAACATTTTATGAGTAATATTACAAAACGGTACTACAGCTGGGAAGTTGTGAGACCTATGCATATAGTTCCCTCTAATTTTTTACTTTCAGGCACGACGCGTGTATAAATCGATTGCGTTTAAGATACATAGAATTTTTAGAGGAACAACGTACGAGAGACGACAGAAATCATAAGCTTCTTGGGTCGTTGGATAAAGTAGACAGTAGGCTCTCATTGATGACGGCTAAAACAGACAGACTTAACGCACTTAGAGTGAGTAAGAATTTAATTTCTACAAAATCCTCAGTTCACTCGCTACACGGTTCATTACGCGGTACAAAAATCTACTTCTACTATCAGATACACGCGAAAGTTGCATTTTAGTCGATAATAGTACCGAAGCATGCCATTACGCAAATTAAACTGCGAAACAAGGTACCTCCGAGTTAAACACGCAAAGTCGGACGGTTGTCCGTCGTTACACAGCGGTGTGTTTAATTGTTTTTCAGAAACAGTACGAAGCTTACCTTCTCCGGGTGTACGCGAATCGTGGCCTACCAGGAAGCATCACGGGAGACAGCGGGATTGCTAGTCAAAACGAGGACAGATCGACGAGAAGAAACAACGTCGCCGGACAAGTTAATCCAACGTCGCCGGAAATAAACAGTATTTCGTCATCGCGAATACTTCGATCGAGTCGTCGAGTAAACCAATCTGCCTCTCCGTGCGGGCCAAAATTGATCGAACCGACGCAAAGCGATTCTTACGACGATCGCCAGGTGGAAATTGTGCCATCGGTTACGTCGAGCGGAATAAATTATCGGCAAGCCAATGTTGAAAATGCTTCTCGAATGCACGGCGATACACCGATTCAACGAATCGGGACTCCGCAGTTCCCACCGCGAATCGGGTCGGCTGAGATTTATCAGACCGCACAAGCATTTCGCGACAGCGACGCCCGGCCGGTTCCTCGTAACTCTCGTGCCGATCCAAACTTAAATGCGCCGTACGTAATGTCAGTTCCGCAAATTAGTTCGTTAAGTCACCAAAACGTTCAGCGGCTTAATAAATCCCCGACGGAGGGTATGGAAGCAATCCAAGGCATGTCCCCCCGCCGTGTCCCCCTCGTAACGTCCGAGCCTACTAATGGCGATATAACGCAATATAAATCGTACGATGTATCTCGGACCCAAATTGCGCCACGCCACTTCGACCCATCGCCTATTACGCAATCTCTTAGACGATACGATAGCAGAGCAACGTTGGAAAATTCGACAATGCCTACGAGGATGGACGATCGAGCGTACTCGCCCTCGAGAGCGACACCGATTATTATGAAATCGTACGAGCCACACTCGAATACTCTTCAAAATGTCCCACGTCTGTCGAATTATTTGGATTATTCGTTAAGAAATTCCCAGAGACCCGTCGGCGAGATTCCTCTGCCCTCGTTCACCACTTCCGACCTGGACGACATGATGAGGCGACACGAAGGTTTCGGCCCGAGAAACCTAAGAGCAGCGCCTAGGTCATCGATTTTAAAGGAGACACCTTCGGAAGCCGATGAATGTAGAACCACGATGATTCTGGAGAACGAATTGGATAGGTATATCGGGAAGATTCGTAGTCTTCACCGTGACCTTGATATGCAGAGCTTGGAAGAGCTCGATCACGAACAGAACACCAGCGGTGATCTTCTGAACGTAACATTGTCGGACGACGACTTGGAGCTCGTTACGGAGGATAAAGAGAAGCAGGAACAGTTCCCAGTGGAAGTTGAAAAAGTGTTGGCATTGGCGAGCGATCTAGCATCTAGAACCGTGGATCATCCCGATAACGGAAAAGTGTACGAAAGCGAAAATAGAAACGTCGGGTTGAGTTTAATGCAGCAAAGTGACGCGCCAGTTTTAGGAGGAAGTCACGCCATGTCGGATAGGAAGGAAGAACGGAGGGCAACTATGGCGCTTACGAAAGACGAAATTAGCAACAACGTTGCGCCATCAGAATCTAAATTAGAACATCATCGTAACGTTGACAAGCTCGGGAGGAAGGCAGATTTTGATGATCCGAGTAAAGTTCGTGGCCGGCAGGTGTGCGAGTCGCGATTATCCGAAGTCCGAGAAGACAATGAAAACAGCGACTCCGTTTCGTTGAACGACAAAATCAAGGAGCGAAGCGACGCCGATGAGAACGGTGAGGGTAAGAAGGAAGTTGAAGTAGGCGATGGCGGTATTTGCGCGGGACAAGAATCGGAGCTCGAACAACAGCCGTTTGTCGTTGTCGGAGATTTGGAGCCATGGAATATGGGAAGTATGGAGAAACAAGTAAAGGAATTGCAGTTAAATAATATGAACGCAGATCAGGCTACGGAGAAAGATTCAATTACCGAACCATCCACTAGCGAAGTTGATCAACAACAAATTGTAATATCGGAGAAGATGGGCGAAATAGAAAATATAGGGGATAAAACGGAGAACGAAAGAACGGATATAGATAACACGGAAGTCCCATCTACGTCACGGACCGGCGAATCGACGGAAGTGAACCAAGATTCTCAAGAAATAGAATCCCAAAGAACGTCTATTCCGTGCCACAAAGAAACAGCGCTTAAAGATGAGGATGAAGCGAACGAAGAAGAAAATGTTACCCCTATTTCCGCGGATAAAGTCGACGATAACCAACAGAAAGAGGAATCCGGCGCGATTGATCATGCATCCGATATAACTCAAGGCGAAGAGCAAGTCCCGGAAGGAGAGAAGGGTCCTAGCGTGGAGCAGAGTCAGGCGCAAGATTGCACTGAAAATCTTCAAGAATCCTGTACCGATTTAAATCAAGAATATACTTACGAGCAAAATGCGCAGTATGCAGATAATCAGGGCGAAGGATATCAAGAGTACGGTAACCAAGAATACGCTCAAGAATCGAACGTGCAGTACGGAGAGTATAGCGGCGAACAGTACGACGGTCAATACGAACAAGACCCAAATGCACAATATCAAGAGGACCCCAACGCAGAATACCAGCAAGATCCTAATGCGCAATACCAGCAAGATCCTAAAGCGCAATACCAGCAAGATCCTAAAGCGCAATACCAGCAAGATCCTACTGCGCAATACCAGCAAGACCCTAATGCGGAATACGAGCAGGATCCTAACGCGCAATACCAGCAAGATCCTAATGCGCAATACGAGCAGGATCCTAACGCGCAATACCAGCAAGATCCTAATGCGCAATACGAGCAAGATCCTAATGTCCAATACGAGCAAGATCCTAATGACCAATACGAGCAAGATCCTAAAGCCCATTACGAGCAAGATCCTAATGCCCAATACGAGCAAGATCCTAATGCCCAATACGGGCAAGATCCTAATGCTCAATACGAGCAAGATCCTAATGCCCAATACGAGCAAGATCCTAATGCCCAATACGAGCAAGATCCTAATGCTCAATACGAGCAAGATCCTAATGCCCAGTACGAGCAAGATCCTAATGCCCAATACGAGCAAGATCCAAACCAGCAATACTCTTACAATTACGATCAACAATACGATCCTACTCAAGCGTATGAAACTGATCCGAATCAATCTTACGCGTACACCGGTAATTATGACCCTGAGCAAACAAACGTCACGCGAGAGCAAGAGGATGGCGAGAAACCGGAATGCGAGAAAACTGACGAGGATTTGAGTGTCCAACGCAGAGAAGGAGAAACGAAATCGAACGAGAAGAGTCAGGAGGAGTTACGCGAGGCGGACGAACCAAAGAAAAAGAAGGATGTAATCAAATCTCTGTTGGATTCCGATACCGAGACCTCGATCGAGAGAAACGTTTCGAATACGGAGAGCGATTTTGATTTTAATTGAATCGTAAGCGGAAGAGACGTTACGCGAGATCCGTCCAATCTTTTTTTATTCCTACAGTACACGCTCAGATGGAAAAGTTTAGAATATATTATCGTTACCATTAATTATTTATGTAACCTAAGTGATTCAATAAAATTAGATATATTGACAAGCAAAGAAATGTTATTTGTTCTATACTACGTACCAGGTGCATCTAATCACCGGCAATTCAGAACCGCGTCTACTAGGCATCCACTGTTTGTAATAATAGCGGCATTTAATTAAAATATTTTTGTATCAATTCGAAATCCACAAATTTTTCAATTCTCAACTAAACTTTTCATTTTTCATTTAATGTATCCGGCAGTCCTTGCTTTTTTAATTTTCCCGAAAGACATATTAAAATTCATTATCGCAATAAAATTCGCCCTCTCACCTCGTACATCCGTAATGGACATGACGATTACTTAATTTTCCCAGGAAACGGCGGGAGGGAGGCGATATTTTTTCATGTTCAAAGGTTGCACCGGCGGCGGTCAGTCGCGCGGTATGGATTTTCACGAGATCGCGAGGCGCGAGTCTGCGCCAGTAGTGCGACGCCTCAACATCGGCACCGCGACGCTCGACCAATCCTACTCCACGCCGACACGTCTGCCCCATAACCAGTGCCGTCGAAATCACAGGTGAAAGCGGCTTAATGTCTCCCAAGTTGACCCGACGCCGCGATATCGACGGTATCACGACTATGAACGGGTTTCTCTGCGATCGGATTATGTAGGTTTTATTCCACGGCGATCTATGCAAGTACAAAGTAGTTCCTTGCGAATCGCAGAACGTCTTAACCGGTAATGCCGGTAATCAATTTAGCCGCGATGCGAAAGAGGAATATGTTTCACGAATTCAGTGTTTCGCGAACGGAATAGGCGTGAGAAAAGTACTGATTTACGAACAATCGATGATTACATTAACGGCACAACGTTCCACTTGCGTATAATCTCAAACGCTAAATTCAACCTAATGTATGTACCCCGATACTAAGAACATAATATTGATGAAAAACATTTCTTATCGATACCTTCTGAACATAAATAGAATCGCCGTTGTTGCGTAATACAAAAACCGTGTCTCGAAGACGCTTATTCGTAAATAACGGCTCGTTAACGCAAACCATGCGCTTTTATCAGAAAGCGCGATCCCGGAATGCTCGGAGTAAGCGCTAGGTACGTCCCTGACGATACGCATCGTGGTTGGAGCGTGGAGTGACAGTCGGTGGCCAGCAGCACGCTCCAGGGTGCCGGGAATCCCGTATGTCAGTATATTCTGTCAAGCGGTGCACCGCGGATCCGTGTTTATTGCGATTTACAATTTTCGTCCCGCGAACGAGGCGGAAAGCGAATCGTCGTCGTTGCAACGGGGCGTATTTCGTTCGAGCCCGGTAAGCGTTGATTTCGGCGGAGTGGTGTCGTACACATCGCGGAAACCATTCGAAAGAGGAGACCGAGCGATTCTAGGAACGCGTAGCAGCGTCCTGGCGTTTAGGAGAGAAGAGTGCAACCCGATTGGTCAGGTTAGTTTTAGGCGCGCGTGGCTCGCGATTACGATTCATGGATATCGTGAAGTGCGTTTATATCGATTCGTTAGAAGTTTCGATACTCGCCGGCCGATTAGTTGGGCGTGAAGGATAAGTGAGGATACGTGTGATGATCCTGGAATATTAACGATAATTGCGTGACGGTACGGTATAATTGTGAAAGCACGAGTTACCGTCACGATTCCTTTGTTTTGCTTTTGCGCGAAAATTTTGTCGCGCACGATCGCGTGGGTTCTGACAGGGGTTATTGTTGGTGTTTGTTGTTTATCCTTTCGGGGTTAGGTAAACGCGCTTGCTTTGTTCGGTGAAGTTTACAATTGGCTTAACCCCATCATGCCGCTGTATAAATGCGTGGGCTATAAATTCTGTTTTGTTTTTCTCTCGTACGGGGTGAGTCAGCTACATAAATTGCTCATCCATATTTTAATCCTCCGTTAATCGTAATTCGTTTGAGAGATGCGTGGAGTATCTTTTATTTTTACTGCCCTAGTGAGAGTATCTGCATAACAGAATTCTTAGCGATATCCTTGTTTTGTAAGTTAACTAAATGTAAACCGTTCGAACACTTTTCAGGGTATTAATAATAAAACACACTGCCTACGCGTCTCTCGGATGAATTACGTTCGACGGAAGGGAGGTTCCAGGTCTATCGATTAAAACCGGTGACCACTTTACGTTGTATATGAAATAAAGGAGTTTAAGCGGACCCAGTCAAACGTTTATGCATTTTAAATTTTCTTATCTTTGCGTTCCTGTGAAAAATTAAAGGAACTAAAAGAGCGTTCATTTCAGATGGTCTAACAATCCTCGTACGATTATCCATAAAATCCCAATCGAATCGTCTTTCGACACTTGTTTCGAGATTTTTTATAAATGACTAATTATTGCCGTTTTTACGTTCGTTAATAGTAATGAATTTGAACGTTAGTCGCGTTAGGACTTTAATTGATACTCACACAGACTTAGATCCAAAGTTGTGCTCGTGCAAAACATCGATTGCGCCACAGTCGAGTGCCGTGACCTACACCTCGAAGAAACGCAATCCACGTTGCTTCATTGCGTGTAATACGTAAAAACGGTTCATTACGGTAATACTGTCGACCGCGAACATTCATCGAGCTTGATTTGTCTTCCGAATGGTCGATTAAACTAGTTAGTTGAATGTAGGGTGGAAAATCAATTTAATCGAGACAGGGAAGTGCGATCAAAACTCATCTCGCGTAACGGCCCAATTAACTAAATGTTTCGTTTCTCCGATGAACGTCGAATGTCGTGAACTTCCGAACATGAAATAAAAAAAAATTGACTTAACATAAACATTTTGCCGATATCAGCGATTTTAACCGGTGCCATAGAATTTTTTAAGTATATGAGTGTATAATATATTAGTATGTATATATATTTATTTATATTTTTTATACCGTGTACCAAGATGTCAATAAGAAAGATAAACGATATTATTCCACCGAATCACTATCACATGTAAAAGATAGATCAATTAAATCGATTAATATGATACGTATCACGCGCGTAACATTAGTAGAATACAGGATTAATATAGTAATCCGGAAAAAATACGCGAAAACAAATTGTATATAATTAAATAAGATAATACAATTTAACCAAAGTCCAATAAAAGGAATTGGTGTTCGGAATTTTAATCGACGATCTCTCGAAAGCGAAAATATGACGCACTACGGTATTTTTCCTTACGTCCGCAGACATCTTGTATTACACCGTAGTTTTAAATAAGAATTCTTGTCAATTCAGCGTTTACGCGGCACAGTCAAACGTAGAGTTCGCTTATTCGAAGGAGCATTTGTATGTAACATTATTACTTCCTTATCTACGTTTTTATCGCTCGCTGCAACACGATCGTTTTAATAGCGCACAGTCCGGTGTTATATATCACGCGATACGCGAATAATTAAACATCTCCCGCCGCAAGATATTCTGCAGCCGAATGCTCTTGCGTTGAAATTCAAGGTCGCCGGTTTCTTATCGCGAAATGTAATCCTAACGATAGTACCGCGACCCACGCGCTTTCCGTCTTCCATACGACGACGTTAGTTTATCGAGGAACGATCAGCAATCCCTGGGTGAACATTAAAGAAAACAAATGGAAACTTAAACATTTGCAGAAGCATGGAGGACGGGGTTGCCGTAAACGGAGTGCAGGAGGAGAACGTCGGAGACGATAGGATGTATTACGACTTGGATGGCGGAGGCGACGCTGATAGCTCGACAACACCCCACAACGCCGATCACCATCGCGATCGTAAGTATAATATTTCTGATAAGCGAATGAATCGATTAATCGAGGACCGTTGCTCCCGATTTAGAATCGTACAACGGGGCGAATGTGCGCGATGACTTTCAAGAGTTTATAACGAATCGTCAACAATTTTGAAACCATACTCCACTTTAAACTGTATTTATGTTCCGTTTTCACAACCCGTAAACAAACTAGTTGGCTATTTATAGCGTAAGAAATTGTAGATAACGATGTTACTACTGTAGTTTACAACTTCAATTTTGGCGAGACTCCGGCAGTGTGACTTTAGATTTAGAGAGTATATGATTTCTGAGGATATTTGCGGTTTCGATTTTGCGGATATCCTTAGGACGGTGAATGACGACAGGTTTAAGGAAAACTATTATCATTGGAAAAACGATGTGGAAGGGATGACGAATAACTTGTTTTCGAGTGGAAATTTATTGGTAGAAGACTAGGATTGTGGAAGTTGATTGTAAATCAGAAAATTCGGAGGAATTCGGCGGCGTACAAAATATTTGCTCTACAAGCTTGTGATTAACTTACGATTGGAGCTGTACGAGAACGGGGTACATTACAATGACTCACATTTTGTTGGCTCACATTAGACCTTCTGAATTTATTTGAAAGAGAATTTACATTTAACACTAGTACTTACTTTCCTATCTCCGTTTTTATTGCGCGCTGCAACACGACAGTTCGGTGACATCACGCAACGTCGACCACCATCGCGATCGTAAGTTTAATAACTCCGATAAGCGAAGGAATCGATTAACCGAGAATCGCTGCTCTTGATTAGAATTATAAATAACTCCCGCATTTTGTTGACATTAAACTTTCTGAATGTCACGCGTTATGTCGCACTAACGGAAGCAACTTATAATACCGCGTAACAACGGTATTACGAAACGTTGCGTTAAGGAGCGAAAGCTAAAATTTCATTAAAGTAATTATAATGCGTGAGAAGCGGTATCCAGGTGTACGCGAACCAGGATCAAGGATCGTCAATCAGATTTTTAATTAATTTATTTAATTCCACGCGATATGAGTTAGTTTCAACGTAAGATTATATCGAATCGAGCGGTGTAAATTCATTTTATTTTGCTTAATTAACCTCACGTACAGCGTTACAATTTCAATTTCTAATTGTCGGAATAAATCAACGCCATCGAAAGTATGTATAGATTAAAACCATTTCTTCAAATACCTGAAAATGACATGTTCGAGTCGGTCGATTTAGATTCATTTCATTCTATTTAATTAATTCCGTGAACAACTTAACGATTGAAATAGTCAAAGCCCGTGTTCGAGTAGTTTTATACACACATATAAATCACGGCGTTGGTGATCGCGAAATCTAAAATCATCTCCTTAAATATTTCCAAATGTTATGTTTCGGTTTTTATTAATTTTCTTTTTAGCATCCCGAGTAGCCATTAAACGGAGAAAACAAATGTATCGTTGAGCCGTTAAGACAGATAACTCGACACTCGTAAATGCGCAGGTCTAATCGCAGAAAAGAAATGATGCGACGCGATACATTTGAGACACCGTGTATTTTCAAATTCACTCAACAACAAACAACACCGTTCCCGCTATAAACGTTTCTGGATTCAAGGTTCAACGTTCAACTTGATCAAGAAACGACTGGAATTAAATAATTGCACGATTATCCTTCCATCCTTCGTGTCTCATTTCCTAGCAGCGCCGTTCGTATCGATCCTTTGCTTTTGTCGTATTTCACGCTCATCGTCACGAACTTTAATTAACTTTTCGCCCCGTGAAACTGCATACGTCCGAAGCCGCGAGTTCGCGATTCGCGTAATTTGTCGATCCCCCTGGGAACCGTTCCCGCTGTTTCACGACGTAATTATCATCCAAGGTGGTTTGTTACGATTAATTAATCGCCGTGACAACGTTTATCCTAGTTTCAAACGCGTCTCATCGATGGGACATTTCGCCAGACGTCAGAGATGGAAGAACATCGGGAATGTTTGGAGGTCCTCGGCGTTCGAAATATTCGTCGCGCTATAACACGACTATGCTTAAAAATACGGAGGACAAAATTTCTAAACCGAAAATATGAAAACACTTGGAGTAGGTATCTAACAATAAGCCGAGCGTGGTACCCAAATATGGGTGACGCGGCGGCCAACGCGTAAAATAAAAATAACCTTCTGTCGTTAAATTTTCTTGCTAATCTTTGTTTGATTTCACTGTCGTTAACTCGCCATCACATTGTTTTCTACCAGAATTTTCTCTACGATCGACAGCGATATATGTATGTACGTCGGCGAACGATGCTTTCGGAATTTTGGCAAGCAGCCTGCAAGCTTCTCACTTTCAACGCCGCTCTCTTTTTCTCTCTCTCTTTCGCACCTTTGCGAACCCAATAGTATTTTGGCCACTGTCAGTGAGCTCTGTATTCATTGTAGCCGTGTGTTGGTCCTCTCGATGATTTCGGTACCCGAATAGAAACAAGACAACTCGCGTTTCAGTATCACCGCAGTGTAATCTCGGTACCGGGTTCACCAGGAACGACAATCGATTTTTCCCGATCGTTTTTCGATCGTTCGCAAACGATAGAAATCGAAGTATCCTTACGTTCGGGTCCGTGGATCAACGGGCCACGGTACTGCGCAGTGGCCGTGGAATTGGTGTCGCTTAATTTGTACCTAACGCGAAGCGCGATAAATCGTTCTGCGCATCGATTCTCCCGCGTCGAAGCGCCGCGTTTGGGCGAATAATTTGATCGATTGATTTCACGCGAAGCGCAATTCCGATTTTACGTACCGCGTACGTACCCCCTGTGCAGATAACGCCTTTGAAAATAATATTTGCGTGGATTGAGCGAAATAATTAGCACCTACGCGTTGTAACGTCGACTACGTAACTGTAGCGAACTCGACGCCGGAGCGTGTTAAATTCAGTTAACTACAGTGCGCACAAAGTACAGGTAGAAAAAAGTTTGCCTGTCGAAGTTGTTCACGATCCTGGTGCATAGCTCTCGAATAAAGTTCGAGTCTGGATCACCAGCGTACGAATTATCGCGGTGTAATTGGAATCGCGTAGCAAATTTGTATCGCATGGTGAGTGATTTGTTTTTAGAAAGTGCCGCGTGGTAAATTTCGAAGAACAACATGTCGAGTAGAGGTGTCATTTCTGTGGAGAACGATGCGTACCTCAGTCTACGCATCCCGAATTTTCTTATAGATCCTGAGGACGAAGGTAATTTTGCGTCTCCGATCGTGCGATTAATGAAGTTCTTGTCTTCGGGGTGTCATTGAATTTCGAGATTCGAGGGTAATAAGAGTAAGCCGAGATTACTGGACGGTGGCCAAGAATAAGCTTGAATGAAAACAGTATTAAAATATCGTTTCGGAGTTGTGATCTCCAGGTTGTGGATTTTGAAGTTGAACTCAATTGCATTCTATGGGATTACGTAATTGAAAAAGACGGGTGTAGCGTTTCGGGGCCACCTGCGCACGTTCCTTGAAACTCCGTGAATAATTAAAGACGTCGAAAGAATTTAGCTTGAAGCCATCTTCCGTTTTATTCGTACCCTTACCACATTTGCCCGGGAAAATGTTCTTTTTTTAATATTTGAAAAGAAACATTAAAAAAAGGTTTTTTAGGCCACGGTTCTTCGTATTAAATAAATGCTTGATCTGATAATGAGTAGTACATTTCGGTTCATTTCGGTTAGTATATTGCCTATATTTATTTACATAGTGATTTATCTGTGATTTATACATATGTAAAATCAAAATGGTGTTCAGTGATGGTTTTCTTGAATCGCGTGACAAAAACATTTCCAATGCCTCTCGATTTAAACTAATCTGATTATCATTGCTCCCATTAAGCATTTCATTCACTAAAATTATCACTCGACCGACGCGCAGAAGCATTAGGGATAATCCACGCCCGCCGCACAATTTCCGTCCAAATATTAATCAATGTTTTTTAAATAGAACCGAGCAACACTGAAGGCAACCCAAACGCGTGCATACTTCTATTTTAGAAAACATCAAACGATATTTACACAGCGCTAACCGACCCTTATTGTTGGTTTCGTCATTTCGCGAACATCAGCGAACTATGACGCGTTGCGTAAGCGTTCGGTTGGCGCTAGCGTACCGTTGTTTCGACGGGTTTCAAACGTCCGACGCGATACGTTATCACCAGCTAATGAACACGCGTTTGAGTAACTAATCCTGCGAGTACGCGTCACGAGTACGATTTATCGTGTGTCCGTATCGTTTCGAGTACGAGCGAAAGAGGTGTGCTATAATAATCACGAATGTTTCACGGTCGCGCAGTTGGCGGAAACGTTTCGCGAAACGAGGTGACTTCGGTTGGTAGGGTTAAAACCGTGGACCGAATGATTTTTAACGCGTACCAGTGCTCGCGGAGTAGAAATATTTGATCGGTGGTGAAGTAATCGCTTCTTTTCATCGGATCAATGATTTCTAACGTCGATCGGAAAACACGTGCCAGTCTGAATTTACGAGAATCGAGTGCATCCAGTATCTCGGAAAGTTGTCAAATTATACGGATGAAAGAATCTAATCGTAATTCGTACGGCGATTGTATCTATCGCTGTGCGAGTACACAAAATAATACGTTAATTGACTTAAGTCGATCGTATATCATTGTTGGAATTACATTTAATTACATCCTTATTTTATAAAGTATATGGGCATTGCAAATATAAAGGAGAATCATGTAATTTCGAATTTGAGCTTGAACTTCAGCCTTTTTGCCTAATAAAGTGATCAATCTTATACAGCACGATTTTTCCAATCGCCGTCGAAATATTTCCACTTCGACGAAAGAAACGCGTTGTTGGAGTTACGCTGATAAATCGCGTGCGCGTTTACGGGTAGAATTGGATTGCCACGTTGAGAAAACGTTCCGCGAAATATTACCGTGGCAGTTCGCAATGCGACGACGTTAACATTTGTATGAAGGCACGCAATTACTTTTTCGCGTACCCAGCCCGCGCGTTCGACAATGCAAACTTGCATACCTACGCGCGAGCGAGCGACGGGTGTTTATCGAGCGTAAACAAAGGCGTTCCGCGAATTTATATCACACCGTACATCGTGTCTCGCGATCGACGACGCGATTGCGATAGAACTTTTCTGAGCGGCATCGAGATCGCCGTGCATTTTACATGAATTGCGCGTCGCGATGTAACTTTACGCAATTGCAATTAGATACTGCCGACTGGAAAGGACACGCGAAGCTGGATAAAACGTGACTAAGGTTTCCTGGTACCTGATACAGTTGTTAACGGCCGTCCATTGATAAAGTTATAGCCATGTATGAATCAAGTCGAAGAGCAACCCGGAAATCCCGTCCAAGGCAAAGAGGTAGAGAAGTTCGTTCGGTTCTTTGTTCGTGTTCCATATTCAGCTGGTAGAAACATGAGGGAAGTTAGAACGCGAAGGCGCGGATTTGTGACTGTAATGAAAAAAGAAATTGGAAAAAATTGAGATTACCCCTTAACCGAGCCGTGGAGTAGAGGGTTTATATTTATAGGAGAAACTACGTGGAAATGAATTTTACGTGTCGAAAAAAATTATGCAATATAATCGAAGTAGTCCGATAACTTTGTTAATTAAAATAATATTATTTTTAGCGATGGTAGTATACCTGCCCGCGAAGAAAATATGTACAAGCGTTATCTTAATTTTTTTTTAGCAGCTGCTCCACTGGTGGCGTAGATAGGGCGGTTCAGAGGTTGTAGTCTCATTACAACATTATATTATTCTTGTATCTGAAATATTATTGGGCTTATCCCTACTGAGAAACCTGATTATTATTTTCTAACTCGCCTTCCCTTTGCAATTTCTTTTTTTGTAAATACACACGACGAGCCGCGGAAGTGAAAAAATTGAACGGATAAGATCAAAAGATGGGGCAAAGGTAAAGTTCGCACCCTCGGGCATCAGCTTGTACGAAAACGAACAAAATGGCCATCTCAGTTCAATTTCCCATATTTTCCGGACGTTATCCACTTTCCATTCGCTCCTTGTATTATATCTTCCCTTCAAAACCCGAAGTCACTTGCAATACCGTCCCAGCTACGCTGGCGATAAAGAGGAATCGTTTATTTATATCGAAGCGAGGATACGCGCTTGGAAAATATGGAAACTCGCCGATGGAAAAATATGTTGCGCGCAAAAAATCGTAGGATCTCGACTAACGAGAAATCTTCTGTACGTACCAGTGCCAAGTGCCGGTATTGATCTTCTCCGCGGAAAGCCACTTCTTGGCGCTTGAAATCAGACTCTGGTTCGGTGCCAGGACTTAACTCAAGAAAGGTCCGGGAATCCGAGAAAGCTCCGTGCTTCTCGATATAAAGAATTTATCGTTGGGTCGGCGCACGGATTAGCCGAGTCGTCAATAATGACCTGGCATTTTCCCGAATTTTCCTTCGACGAATCGTTCGTTCTCTCCTCAAATATGTAGCGCAACATACGTGGGAGTATATCGGGTGGACCATTAACGATTTATACACATTGCTCCTTATTTGTAGAAGTTACAAATAACTTTGGCGCGCTTCGAAAAAATTGTTATCGCGATAAGATGGAGCCTTCCGGGCGGGTTAACTTTTGTCAGGCAAATTTTTCTCCGACCCCTACGACTTCGGAGATATTTAATGCGATAACTTGTTATCGTTCCACCCTCTGTACCAGGCGCGGTTGGAAATTGTACTAGAGATCCGTAAGATTGAGAATTGAAAGCGAGGTCCATAAATAGCGTTGTTTCTGTCGTTAGACAATGCGTGGAATTAATTATATCAAACTCGTGGAGTTACGTAAACAATCGCTGCTAACGATACCGTACAACTTGGGATTCTTTGGAATATCGAAATGAAAATTTACTCGCGAGGCGCGTATCTCCGTTTGCACCAGATCTCGACTGCCGTACGATTCTCGATAATCCATTGTTGCACGAAACCTTTGTGCGTCCTGCCGAGTATCCGGGCGTTCGCGCAAAATCTTTTCTATCGACGGCTATGCTCTCTGTACGCGATGTATTACGCGTTCAAGCAACGAGATATGTGGGTCAGACGAGAATACACGCGGCAATAGCAAATGCCATATACCTGTGCGCGAACGTGCATAGGGAAAATTATGGCAGCGCCGCAAACAACATCCGGGTGTGTCGTTATTACCTACGGTTGCGCCATTATTGACTCGTATCGTATCAATTTTCATTTACGTTGTTCCGTCTTCGAATGTCTCAATGATCTGCATTTGAAACGTTTCGATTAACGCATTGACGATGCGTGGAACCATCCTGAAATTTACCTACGTCGGTAACAATTTTTTCGAATGCGAAATCATTCCAGCGTGGTATATAATAAAATTACGATAATTTCTTTCACGGTTCTTGATTCGGATTTCGGACGTTTTCATTAAGGCATTGGCGATGGATAAAATTAAGTAGAAATTTCCTTCTACGCGAACAATTTTTTAAATGTTAAATCATTACAGCGTGTATATAATAAAATTACGATAACTTCTTTTACGGTTAATTATTCGCGTTTCAACGTTTCCATTAACGCATTGACGATGGGTTAATTTAGGTTGAGATTCTCCTGCTTCGCGAAGAATTTTTATAACGTCAAATCGGTTATAACGCGAGTATAATATAATTATAAGAATTTCTTTTACGATTAATATATCAACGTGGCAAGTTACGTTCCAAATTTAATCGTACAGACGAACGAGATTAATTGACCGTCGCATTGAAACTAATCGATCGGAACGACACTCGCGTTGTTTTAAATACATTACAACAAAATTACGTAGGTAGATATTAGTTGGAGAAACGTATCGTAATTCTTCCTCTCGTTCGAGCAAGCCGATGACTGTCCCTCGAAACAGGAATTCGGAAGAACTTAGCTCGAAAGTAAGGTGATCGATTCATCGGTGAATTAGTTCCAACGGTTCCTCGAAGCGGCTGCTTCATGATCTCTCCGCGGCGAGCGGCGCGCTAGCAGAGAACACACGTCTTCTTGGTAGCGACATGCGTGTACGTTTCTCGTACGAGTGCACATACGGATTCGTATGATGTCTACCAAGTGCCAACTCCACGCTACGGTCAGTGTATTCGACACTTGCGACCAGTTAACGTGGTCAGTGCCCCCTTGTAGTACGAACTAAACGCGTCTCGTTTATTTATCTCGCGATCCGCCGTCTACAGCGGCAACCAGTGAATTTTTCATACACCGTGTTTTACCTATTTCAAGGCGAAGAAAGCTGCCTTCCGTCGTGCGACGGGTATCAAATAATAACGGTTCGCTGGAAGAGGAGTATACCTTTGTTCTTTGAACCGAGGACGCGTCGTTCGAAGTGGGAAGGAATCTGGTACACATGATTGAGAATTCGTCGAAATGTCGATCGCCCGGATTCGCCGATAACGCCTCGTTCGTTATCGTTAAACGGGGAATTTCGCGCGGTCAATCGGTCGCTGCTCAGTTTCACGATTCTGTTTTGTCGGAGATCTATGATCGATGATCAATACGGGGTCTCGAGTGGTTTACGAAAGATTTCGGCGATCGTTATCGGGATCGAACGATTACTATGCGCGAACGATACTCCTATGCAGGTATTTCTTTGTTACGGCGACGCGGAGCAAAGCGAAATTGTAATTCCTCGTTCGCTAGTCGACCGACGGTATCTCGAGGCGTTACATTAACGATACGGAACTCCTGCATCGTCGTACGATCGTCTATTTATAGACGCGCAACGAGTCGCGGTCTTTTCGACTCCAACGCGATTGACGCGCCGCTCTAAAACTGCACACGAATCGTCATCGCCTTATCTATATCATTTTTCGGATACGCGGCGAACACGGTAGCGAGTAACCCGAGTTACTCGTCTTCGATCGTTTTCCCGTCCCGCGACGTTTTTCAAGGTTTCTGGCCACTCTCCAAAATTACTATTGCCAGTGAGTCAGAGGGCGGGACTTTTTTTCTGGAAGTCATACCTTAAAGCTCCGACCTTGCCAAACGTGAGACCGATGATTTCGAATAAATCAAGCTTTTCTATTTGGAGAGCTCCGATCTAAATGGAATCGAATGAAAGACACCGGGTGTGCCGTCTAAAACCGGCCGACTATGTAATTGCTTTCTCCAGTCGCGACGATACGGAGAACGTATCGTGCGTCGTTCGAGTGGTTACGAAGAACGGACGCTTGGGAAACTTTCCTAGAATATCTTTCTGTTTTCTCTTAGTTTTCAAGGTTGCTCTGGTTTC
The DNA here is from genome assembly GCA_933228935.1 of Pemphredon lugubris. Lineage (NCBI taxonomy): Eukaryota > Metazoa > Arthropoda > Insecta > Hymenoptera > Crabronidae > Pemphredon > Pemphredon lugubris. The sequence goes on along the minus strand of OW121819.1, from coordinate 38,029,355 downwards.
TTTGCCGTCACGAACGCAGGGGATAACAACGTTGATCGTTTCAAGTTGACCACCCCATATAGCTCTGCGCAGACTCGACTACCTCGCGTGGAAAACTCTTTTTCAATCTTGTCCTTTTTTCCCAATATCCAAGATCGCGCATGTTTCTTTCTTATCGTTGCGAGTGCAGAGGATAATTAGGTGGTTCGTTTCGGGTGTATCACCTCGAATAACGTTGCGTAAAAAGACTCGAACGCCTTACGTGGAGAACTTTTTCTAATCTTGCCCTTTTCCCCTAATTTCCAAGATCGCGCATGTTTTTACCGTATTGTCGCGAGCACGGAAGATAATCAAGTTACTCGTTTCGGGTGTATCGCCCCGTATAACGCTGCGCAGAAAGTGTCGCGTGCGTTTTCTCTCTCCGCAATTTTTAGTTGCTCACATCGAGCCAGCAAACCGTTTGCTATGACTGCACAGTGTGCAACAACAATCGCTTGGCCGTAGAGGCTGGCAGCACGAGACAAAAAGTTCGCTGCACTTAACGAGCGTAAACAGCCGTGCCCGGGTTTACCTCTTGCGCCACACAGCGTGCTTCGCTATCTTCGATAATCCACATTTGCGTTTCGCAGATCTGTCGGGGGTCGTAGGTCGGCTCCATATTCATCGGCTTTCGTCAACAGAATAGTACGAGGCTCGCTATCAGGAATTTCCGCTCAACATTCTTTTTTACACGCCATAGAGATCCCGTTGGGCTCGCTGCATCTCGCTTAAATAAATGCGATCGATATCGCACGGAGAAATATCAAACGAAAATTCCGTTTGATATTTTTTTGGTGACTATTAAAATTCCGTTTGATCCGCCGTACCGCGTTTAAACCAATGCGATGCGTTTCCCAGGGAAAATATCGAACAGAATTGCCTGAATGAGAATTTCGTTAGGCGCCGTGCCTCGTTTAACTCGGCGCGGTCGATTTCGTAGCGAACATATCGAATGGAATTGCCAAATGGAAATTTCTACTTTGACTCGGACGCGTGTCGTACGATAACGATCCAGCAAACCATCTTCCAAATATGTACGAGTACCCCAGTACGTTCGATTTCTTGAAACTTTCCGACGATACGTGTCTATTTTCAGCGAGACTTCCGAAGGCTTTGCCGAATTCCGATGAAACTTGGCGCTCAACTTCATTGTTTGGATGTATAAATAACACGCGCAAAATGACTTTCGATGAATCCAATTGGAAGTCGTTTTCCTTCGCGCAAAGCTTCCTAAAACCCTGTTCGCAAGGAGAGCCTTTGAAAGTTTGTGACTTACGTTAAGGATATTCCGTTGTACCAAAACACCTGAAGTTTCGAGGATCTATCGAAAAATAAAAAAGATTCCGAGATCCAAGATCCTATTTCGCAAAACTTGCCCCGTGTACTTCGTTATTACAAATGTTCGATATACGTACGCGAGAATAAACTTCGTGCGTTTTACTTGTTAACAGCTGCGAGATAAGTATGTAGTTTATTTGTCAAAGATCCCGTGTGTTTGTTTTCGAGTGGCTTACCGTTCGCCGAAGCATTCGAACTCGAGATTACGCGTCCTGTATCGTGCTTAATGCAAATTCTTCAAAACCGTATCATGCTCATAATGCAACCGAGTGGCCCGCGTAAAGCGTAATAAACCGTTTACTCCGAAACTGACTGACAAATATTCGGGAAATTAAATTTTTCTCATAATTTTGCAAACGTGAATGTAGTTTTGAAAATTCGCGTTTTTCAATATTAATTTGAACACGACAAACAACTAAGTAAGCTCGTACAAAATTTCATCCTAAGCGGTGCGTTCGGTGAAAAGTCAATAAAAACCTAAAAGTGTCCGAATAGATGTTCGATTAAAAAAAAAAAAAATGAATAAGAATCACGTATTTAGCGAAAGGCGATCGACACGTTCGAGCGATTCACGCGAATACTCTCCAGTCTGTACGACATTTTTGAAAATAATTTCCAGACGAGTCGGATTATCCGTACGATGGTCCTGGGAACAGAAAACGAATATCTTACCGGATACAAGCGCAATTCTGTGACCGAATGGTTGCAGAAAACGGGACAGGTGAAGGACGATGGTAAATGTTTGCGTCTCGAAACCGTGCATCCCTCGTATTAAGAAATAATTACTCGCGGGACTCGCGCCGGAATTTCCGTCGGGAATCCAAACGAATGACGTTTCGTTAACCCATTCGTGACCGGGCTCGAGCTGAGAAGCTCTACGAACAACCCGACCTTTTTTTCTTTGTTATAACAAGAAACAAAAGGAGTGAAAAGGTTTTAGAGCTGAAAGGAACGCGTTTCGGACAATTCGTCCATAGTGCGGACAATGACGCGCGTGTGCGTCATCGAGTTCTGCACAAAATTTGTATACGTCACGCAAATAAAGTATAATTGAGTATTATCAAAGTACCTCGATTCATTACGATTTATATTTAATTTAAAACGATCGCTACCTACGCTTTCAAGTCCTACGATGATCGTGATTGTAGTCCACTCAGCTCTTTCTCCATCTCAAAACCACTGCAACTCTATATCTGTAATTTTCCACGAGATTCTGTACAATATTCTTCCTACGCAATCTTACTTATCCGTCTGTTTTTAGAATACCGATCGATAACATGAAATCTGTCGTCCGACGCGCACGTAGCGTCATCGGTCTCAAACCCGTTAGCGAAACGTCGAGTCTCACCGTCGAGCATCCATTTTGGCACTGCGTAAAAGGAATACTATTTTCATTGTTTTAGGTAGCGAAAGCCCAGTCTTTGGCCTGGAGGGTGCTGGAGCTGGTGCTGGAGGCGGCAGTTCCTTGAGACTCGCACCCCACGAACTGCCGAATGAAATTTCGGCTCCTTACGAGGTCCCGCAATTCCCGATCGAACAGATCGAGAAGAAACTGCTGATACAGAGGCAACTGACAGTCAAGTAAGTTTGGCGATTGGTATAGGTACAGTTGGTTCGCAACAACGCTCCGTTGTTCGTTAAGCCGGTTACACGCGCGTAACACACGCGAGTAACAAACACTGAATTGCAAAAAAAGACACAATCCTAAGTAATTTATTGGTGCATCGTGTTGTGTGAAACGCGCGTATGTTACACGTCTGTACCCGGCTTTACGTAATTTTGTTTTATTTCACAAATTGAAAAGTTCATCTGTACGTTATATATTGCGGGTATTCTGAAAGGCTTTGGACAATCATAAAGATACAAGGTCTAGTCTCGCGTACTTGTACTTGGCCCGATACAAGACCTTGTCTTTTGATTCGGGATAATACCAGAAATCACACTATTTTAAAAAGCGAATCAGTTGCTCCTATGAATCGGGGTTTTGTTTCTTAAATCGGATAATCCATTGGTAACAACGTTCCGCAATTTACTATGCATCGGTAGACCCCGTTTCTCGCGGATTATCAGCAATGAGTGTTCCACGCTCCATTTACGTTATCAATAAACGGAAACAAGTTTACTTTTGTATCTCGCGATGTAGTAATAAACTTCTGAGACAACTGATATTAATAGATTGTAGATTTCAAACGGATATACCGGGTGTCCGGTAACAAATCGAAACCACTTTCGGAGCGGTATATTACTTTGGTTGATCAACGTTAATATTGCGTGTACCTCGAGCAAGGAGGGTCAACCGAATGTGGTGACGCGGCGATCGAAGCGTTACGCCCTGCAAATACATTGTCCGATACGAGCACGTTCGTAACTTTATTCGAGACATCTCCAACCAAAGCTTCGCGGTTGCGCGTCTGGCACACCTGTAATCACGTTTATTTCAATATTAACACTAACTGTACCCAGCCCGATCAAATGACTGGTTTTCTTTATGTTCTGTTTATTGTACATATAAAAATGAAAAGATACGATTGGTTATTTTATTATTATTTAAAATTTATGTTGTGCAATAAATTTTTACAATAAATTTGACAATCCCTTCCGAAAAAGCAACATTTACTCCGCAACCGGTCGTTTGACCTGTACGGTTAGTGTTAATAAAACGATCACCTTTCGTACGACGCGATAAACGGGGAGGAATACTCGACGCACAGGTGTGTGACGACGGTTCGGGATAAATTGAGAACGATCGGAGCGTCGTGCACCATGAAATACTTACTCGCGATATCGTTATCGAGGTCGCGTGGGTTGAAGAGTGTTTAAAGTTGAAGGTATAGCTATTGCAGGTAGCTAACGACGTTGAACGTTGTAAGCTGAGCGTCGACCTGGTAGATATCGGCCCGTCGCCCACGCGTTAAACCGTCCTATTTTCTCTCGGACCAATAAGCGTCCTCCGATACGCATAAACTCGCATAAACGTGCCCGACACGCACGTGTTTGCTGATTATTATGCGACTGTTATGCACATCGGCGATGGGATAATACGCGAACGGGATATGTTGTTAACGTTGGATTGACATCTATTTTCAAATTAATGTAAATGTAATTCAAATTATCAGAGACGTTCGGAGTGATGGATCATCTTTCTTAATCGAATCATTGTCAATCTCACGCGTTTTAGAAAATGATTTTAATTATACGCTCAAGTTCGAGGTACATACCGTATCTTTTGAAATTGAACTCGAAGGTGTTATAAACGCAGTTTCCGGTATACATACGTGAAATTGAGAATTCTACTAGCTGATAATTCCTTTTTTTTTTGCCAAGCGGGTAGAATTATTTCCGTTATGCGTTCATGAGTTCCGGAAATCCCCGCGGCGGGAAGAAAATCGGTTGCAGGAAACGCCAAGATCGGTGTAATCGTTAAATAATTACTAGAATACGATCGATCGGTTGAATCGGGCTTTCCCGAGCCGTCCCGGTGTTCGTGAAAATTTAACATTGGAACGAGGTCGCTCCTTTAAACCGCTGCGGCAGTTGTGTGTATACGCGCTGCGGTACTTTTCAAAGTGATACTGCGAAAAATGAGAGAAAATGTATAACGGTGACACTTCGCCGTGGCCCCGGGCTGGCTGAACGCAACCTGCTCCCCGAACTGTGTTTGTAAAATTATATTATCGTTATTTTCTGATCCCCTTTCAGCATACCCCTCGTTCCACGTTGCAAGACAAAAACTATACTAGTTCGATTAAGGAGAACAAACCTGGGTCAGGCATTCCGCATTATTTTTCGTGGACTGTAAAAATTGTTCAATTGTTTCTACCGAATCGGTCTGTTTAAAATTTTACGCGCTTACGTATTTCGGATGCCGATACAGTCTCTTTTTTTAACGCTTGGACTGCCGATAATTACTATACACGTATTTCCACCAGTTCAAACTAGACGATTCGTTATTTATAAAATATTGTTATTAAAAAATGTATGCATAATGTTAAGCGTATTAATACTGCGCAGCAATAAACTTCTTTCATACTTACTTAATGGCGAATTTAAAACTATTTAAAACGGCTGGTTTGGTAGTTCTGCCGTTAAGACAGCTTGAAAATTTAAATCACAAGCATCGCACGTAAATTCGATCCTCGATGAAATTTTTCATCGTATTATCGCGCCCACTTCGGCGCCCATAAACCGAATGTTTACGCGTGTCTCGGGCGTGACATCGATTTCACGATAATTCGTATCAGCCCTAAATGTGGGCACAGTTTGCGATCCCGTTTCAAGTACGGCCTATAATTGGAAGTACCAGTTAACGGGCACGTACTTAACTCGATTCTATTCTTAGTCACTTCGCAATTGTTAGCTCCATTGCCGTGTTTCTCGATGAGCGTCGAAAAAGTTTTCGAAATCAATTTTGTGTCGTGCTAACGCTTATCCGTCCGCCGATTAACCTTTCGCGGTCCCACTTCGTTCGGGAATTTAATCTCGGATTGAACTTGAAACGAGAGTTCGCGAGAATTTTACGTGACAGATAAGAACGTCTCGTAACGCGAGAAAATTTTTCCACGTTTGTTTTGTGGAAGTGCAGATAAAGAAATAAAAGAAGTAAAATAATCGTGGAGGATTTAATTCCAGGATCGCGTGCGTCCCGGAGGTAGAATAGCGGGGTCCAGCTGATCCCGGTAACTCTCGTGCCAAATAATTTCTCGTTCGAAACTTTAAGATTAATTCGGACGCTATGGTTTTATTCTCTGGAATGTAACGAGAAACTGGCTCGGGTTCCTTCTTATTTCACTGGTAATAATAAAAGATACAAGGTTTAGTTCCCGCGGACTTCTACTTGGCCCGAGACGGAACCTCGTCTCTTGATTCTATTTTGAATTCATGAATTACTAGACGAATTAATTCATTACTGACATTGGCATTAATATTCTCAATGGTATAAAAATTTGTTGGATCAAATCCAATCGCGAATTCCGCAATGGAAGAAGCGTGAGAATTGTTAGTGAACATCGTTTGACCTCCTATCGTTAGGTACGCATTAAAATTATTTTCAAGAAATGCGTGCCTACAAAAAATTAAAAAATTAAATAACGAATAGTGTAAAATAAACTGAAAATACGTTTGGTATCAGTAATAATAAATAAAACCATGTAAAAAAGAGAATACGAAACAATAAATGGTCAGCGATGTACGATTAAATGAAAATATAAATCCATTTTGACCGTGACAAAAGAAATATATTCCGAGATGTTTTTAATATCTGATTTCAGCGAGTAAAAAAAGATCCGAGACCTATTTCCGTCCAAGAAAAATACATTCCACGGCTATTTTTAAATACCATCGCAATATTTGCTCATTCCCTCCACGAAATCCTATATCCAGACTACCTTGGGATGTCCGTTAAAATGATCGCTGATAAAATCGTCTTATACAGAGTCCCATTCCGTACGCAGCGAAGTACCGATCAATAATTCAACGCGGAACCTGCCTGACCAGGCTCGAACTACTTAACCAGTTAGCTGTCTTTGACGAGTATACTCGTCACAAAAAAATGACAAGGTTTTGTAAACCGAAATTTGACCTTCTTTGTACATTTTGTGGAGATATTGTTGAAGAGAGAAGACGAAAGTGCTACCTGCATTTTTTCTTTATAATCCGAACCACGAACTATTAAAATATGTTCATTAAATATAAAGTCCACAGGTCTAGACCTTGTCTTTTGATATGCTCGTCATCATTTTATTTTTGCAATACAATTTAAGTGTACGCTCTTCAAAGACGTCGAAACAGCTAACTGATTAACACAGCCTGACAGTACATTTTGTACGCGTACGGGACAATGCAACGCGTGTTCGGAATTTCGCGACTGTCAGCTGTATTCGGAAAAAAAGAAAGAAAAAATGAGGGTCATGCAAAAAAAAAAATTGCTGCAGTCTCTTCGTAGAAACCATTTCGTCGTGTAGACAATACGTATCACGAACAAGACATTCATGGAACGGGATTAGAAACGAAGATACAATTCCCTCGCTTCTTCAAGTATGCTAATGTATTTTTTTGATACTTTAATAAGAGATCATAATGCATGCTTTATTCGAGAGGACGGTCCTTTCTTTTACTCCTTCGTGCTTTAGATTAATTTTTTAATACGACTGATCAAAGTGATGTACACGTTTATATTGTTTAATTAGGCCACGAATGTTTATGCAAAATTCATGATTTACGTACAGACTTTGAACTGGTTTTATGAAACGAATGTGCGCATGCGTTATTCCAGACAAATACGTAACGTGTATTCGTGATGCAAAACGAATGATATTAAAAAATCGATTTTAAAATACTCTAATAAAAATAACACATTTTCCGTGCGAGACCTACTTCCATACCAAAGTTCTATAATGATTTGAATTTGCAACGTTAAATATCTTTGTCGGCGAACAATTTTTGTGAATGCTTTTAACCGCTTGTTTGTCATCGACGCGATAAAGCTATTATCTAACCAACGCAACAGTGAAATTGTAATGTGAATTTACGTAATAATACGATAATGTTAAACTTCGGGTGATATTTATATGTATACACGTCGATGTAAACGCTGGATTATGCGAAGTATCGTAACAGTCAGATTTACTGAAACATTCGCGTAAACATCTTCGTAACGTTTGGGTTTGATACAGCTGTAATGTAAAACTGAAATTGTATTTTCCAACTCGCTCCCGGTGATATTTTGAATAGTACTTAAAAACCTTTATGATGGAAATTGCATTTTGCGTACTAATTGTAAGCAATTTTTGTTTAATTTGATACTCGATAAACAAATAGACGACGTGTTTCTTATTCCGCCTTTCGATATTAATGATTCTTAATATCTCCGAGTGGAATTAGTTTCGCGTTACGGTTACGTCGTTCCACTTTAATACGATAAAAGGCAAACGAAGGGGTGGAGACCTTGCCAAAGGTCGATTACGTAAATGGAAACGTAGAGTACAAACTGTACTTGCCCACTTTCCGTTGCAACAAAATTTTCCCCCGAACTTCAGGTAAATCGAGTTTCACGTAATTTCAATATCCATTTAGTCTCTGCTCCCTCTTACATCTTGTCTAGCAGATTGAACGTAACAGGAATGGTATATCAGTGTTATGCCCGTAGCTCATAGGTTGTAGGTTGTAGGTTGTGGGAGATAGATGAGAGATCCGAGTGCTTGTAGCCTTGCTCCAGCTTATACGTACAGGGTGTTTCAGAAGCCAAATCAAATCGATGTCAAACCTCATCGGGCTTTGGAATATAACTTAACACGTTGATCGCTGCGTTATTAACGCGTCACGCGTTAATAACTTTGATATTAATTAATTATTAATAAAATGATATTCCGGAACTACATATAGTACCGAAACTCATGGCGTCACGTATCACATATCAAAATGACATAGGAACTTTTATTCTCTAGATTTTTTGGAATCGGTTCCATTGGTACTTTTACGAGAGTATCTTTATTTTTGAAATTCGTACGTAACCGTTAATATGGTGAAACTTCTAAAAATTTCACAACCGTTTTAGATCCTGGTTTCGTTTTTTTTGGACCCAGATATATTTTTAGTAAAATAGAATTTTTATAAAATATTTTCTGAAGGAAGTTGTGTCGCTTTAACAGGGCATAAAGTCTACGAGAATCAAGTAAAAAGAGTTACACGCGCGCAAGATATTCACAGTTAAGGGGGCATGAATGTTTATGACTCTACGTGAATAATTGAATTAAATTTTATATATTACTACGTACATGCAACTGGATCGATATTAATACAAGTTCCGCTTGAAATACGCAAAACGTGGTTCCATTTGAAACACCCTGTATACTGTATACGCGAAATATAGGTCAATCTTAAACTTTACTGGGGGAAAATGCGGAAACAAGGAGAAAATACTGTCCTCCTTGGCATTATTATTTTCTTCACGATACTCGAACGGTATATTCGTATTCCAACTTCGAATTACTTTTTTTCCAAGGTTTTAATCGAGCATCTTCTTTTCATCAAACTTTGGATGCAATATTCTCCGAAATTTCGGAGGTTTATACGTAACGCTCCATCATTTTTCACGCTATTGTAGGTAACCTATAAATAAACAGTTTACGAAACTTCCGGTTCGTTATTTCTGCTCCTTACAGCCACGGCAGTTTTATGTAAATTTCACCAACCATCTTGCGTGCTTACGCTGGACAAAATTTTACGTTTTTTATTTCCAAAAAGAGTCGGTAAGAGAGTCAGGAATATTGCCAAATTTACGACACGAATGTTTGATGCCTTCAGTTCGATAACTCCACCGCCAATCTTTCGATTATAAGGGGCGACAAAAATAAAAGGCCTTGGCCTGCCGTCTTTACTCAGCCTTATTTTCCAACGGTACGTTTCAGAGTAGGAAAATCAACGGGAAGTACCAACCGGTAGCACTTACCTGTCAATCGTCCGCTCTTTACATCGATGTATCTGGAAAACGAAACGAACCCCGTTAAATCTTTCCAAATCACATTCGTGCATTGCCGATACAAGGGCGTGCACATGCACGAGTGCTGCAGGTGAACGATGCGCGAAGACGTACCAGCAAAATGAAATATAATTTCAATTTTGATTTCCGAAGAAACAAGTACAAATAAATTCGCAGCCATTCGCCCGATAATATTTATGTACACAGTAGTAAACCAAAATATTATCGACCCAGGTCTCACCGCGTGGAGGTTGCTGCGACCGGAGACCCGAAGGGAGATGGACGGCGGCGACCGCCATCGATCTCTCTTTTACAATGTTTTCTTATCGATACCACTTAACTAAACTGGTCAACGCTTAAACGATATGCAGACCTGAAAAAGGGGCGACCCGCGAATGTGTACAGGGATGAATTGAACGTCCGGGAGCATTATTTACACGCAACTGGGACCCCCGGGTACAAAGACGGAGTGGGTCTGTGGTGGGGCTGCGCAAGCGGGTGTCCGTCTCACAAATAGCCAGCATGGTGCTGATTACCAGCGCGCGACAACCTGTGGATACCACCCATCCACGTTACCACTCGCAATACTTCGTACTCAGGGCATCCACGGATCGGACCGAGTCCTAACTATCACGTGTAAGTACTGACAGCTCGGCGAGAGGGGGACGCGAAATACAAAGCAACGATGGAAGATTGTTGCAGTAAAAGAAAAATTGAAATTGAAAGTTCGAAATTGTCGACTTACCGTTAAGCGTTGATCGTACATACATACACGCATCACACTGAAATTACCTTATATAAAATTAACGCTTAAACGATGAGCAGACAAAAAAGCGCGTGAAGTGTGCGAGGAAGAATTTAAAGTTGGAAAGCGTTATTTACCCGCGACAACGATGCACAGGAAAAAGAGAATTTATATGATCTGCTCATCGCTTACAGTAATCACACGGGTCATAACATACAAATGTGTATAAACATACCAACAATACCCGCTAACAATAAGATGAATTGGTCGAGTCTTCTGTCTTCTGTTTTCTGTCTGAAAAATCTAATTAAAGCCTAGAGCATAAAAAGGAATTGATATTAAACAATAAAAATTGAAATGTATTACAACTAAAATGCGTCAACAGAAATTCCGAGGTACACGCCTGTACCGCACCGGACGAAATTTCGAACAAAGAATCAAACAGAAACAAAAGAGATGGTATTTTCGAATCCCACGGCCAACGTTGGGATCGGTCAAAATCCAGAAAAAAGGCGAAAAATAGGATGGCAGATGTGTGACCGAGCGACCACTGGTCACCTCAGAGGTCAACTGGTCACCTACCAGTGGTCACCCATCCTGGGTGAGGACCCAGACCCAGAACTGAAGCTGGAAGTGTGATTCCACCGAGTGTGACAATCAGAGTGAGCTCACAGGCGTCGCGAAGCACCTTATAAAAGGGCCCTACCTGGTGCGAGTGAACTGTCTTTCAACTATCATTTTCAAATATTTTTGGCAGTTTATCGTATCTTCGCGATTTCAGTAGTTCAATCCATTATTTGGAACGTGAGCTGCTCATTTTTATTAACGATTTGTTTTATTAACTCATTTTTTCTTAACACTATTCTTATCGAAACTTTATGCGTACCCATTCCCACCATGCCCAGTCTTTAAAACAACTTATATTTCTATATGTCGAATGAAGATAATATCTAATTTAATACGCGAAAAAATGTAGTTTATTTTATTTACAATTAGATAACATATATTTTGACATTTATCCGACTAACATTTATATTAAGTGGGGGCAACAACGTTATATGTAGGAAATTCTAGACGAAATTTAAGAAACCGTCATTTTACCGGTCGTAGTAAGAATAGCGTTAATAATACGAATTACATACTACAGGGAAAGGAAGGCATCAGAATTTTAAAGACGCTCAGACGCGGGGAATGGGAAAAAAATGAAAGACGATTGGGAACCACTGACATATACCGAAAATGTCAGCGGAAGATTGTGCGTAGCGCGAGCGGAAAGGGAGCGCGAGGTTATAGCTGGTGGTCCTCGCGCGTACTCCGAGAATGTACGTCGCGCGCGTCACGGAGAAGGGGTTGCTCGCGATTGGCCCCCGGTCGTCCTGTTCAGTAATCGTGCGACCGTCGAGACGATCAGACGTGCGGTACGGTTATGCGGTGGGTGCGACGTAAATCATTCCCTGCGCGCAGGACGAGGTACCGCAACGCTTTTTCAAGGGGTTTGCGAGGAGGGGGACGGGGGTTGATGCGGGATCCCCGTTGATCGTCTCCTCGCGTATCCCTTGCGGGGACCTCGCGATAGAAGGAGATAAAGGGAAGATACATCGTGGGGGCCGGCCGTGCTTAGCCGATGCGTATCGATCGACGAAAATTTCATACCCGCAAATTGTGTTGATCGCGTCGTGTGGCGTACACGCCGGTCTCGCCGCACGCGATGGACAATGAGTACAGATGGGATTCCAAAAGGGAGCGGACGTAGAATCATTTTTGTCTCTTCTCCATTATGTTATCGTTGTATCGTTTTGTCGTACTTTGCATTATATTTTACGAATGTTTGAAGTTCGATGCACGCGATACTCGAGTTTGACTGCGAGTAGTAGTGTCAGGGTACGTTAGTGTGCTTTTATTTTTGAATTATCGAAACGTTCTTTCGTACCTTCCACTCCTCGCGCGTTTCATCGCGACCGGCAAATATTTGAAATGAAATATAGTAAACCAATATGAGTGAGGAAATAATGAACGTCGGTGTACGTTGATCTCGTTTTATCTTTTAATTATTCATGTACGTTCTCGGCGCTTCCCTTTCTCTCGTGCGATATTTAACGTCGGAATTTCTCTCTAGTTTCTCCTACAGAATCTCCAATGCTTATTGGAGATACGGTAGCACATGGGGAGACAGCGTTATCGATCTTGCCTTCCGTTAATTGTCATTGATGATCCGATCAGAGCGCGATCGCACAATTACGCGCTCCAAAGTTATCAATAATTCTCTACAAAGACGTAGCGACGCAAAATAGAAATCTGCGAATTAACTTATTAATAAATCATTTCATAAAAACGCTATTCGAATCATTGATCGTTTGTCACACTAGGTTCGATCGCGTACCGTGAATATACGTAGGAAAAGAAAAGGGATTGGCACCTCCACCGCGACGCTGAAGCGAACTAGAAAAAGGTTTTGTTTAACGAACTGTGATAAAACCCACGTGCTGTGTATTCCCCGTGCCTGGTGGAATTTTCGGACGCGCGCTCATTTACAATCCGAATCGAGCTCTACGAAACTACGAGATAGAGAATCCAGAGATTTCGAATTCCTCGTTGCGTGAGCTGCGATTTCGGATGATGAAAAGTGCAGCCAGGCTTGAACTTTGGTCCTGCGGATCATAGTGCCCGACGAGATAGATCTCGCTAGTGCAACGATGTAGTTATAACTCGTGCAACGTACACCGAAAGAGTGCCATAAGTCGCCGATGTTATGACAATTTGAATACCCGGTAACGTCAATACTCACTGTTCGCTGCGCGATATCGTGCGATATTAGTGTCGCGTCTTTGTCAGCGAGTTTCCAAAGTTTCGTGCGAAATAGGGAGAAGCGGGTAAAGCGTGAGCTACAAAGAGGGGAAGTAGAATCGAGCGTGATACCTTTGTAAACTGTTCTCCGGAGTGCAATCAGTGTACATACAGAAGTAATTAAAGGGAGAAAAGGATCTTGTAACATGTTCGCTGGTGCGAACGAATCAAAACGATGGCTGAGGGATAATACGATACTCTTGAGGTAAATCGAATAACGTTAATCGAAAGAGTTATTTCTAAAACGTGTAGGTGTTTGACGGACGCGAATTCGAGAACTTTCACGATTTTCTTTTCATCGCAATAAATATGATACGTCTGTTTCAACAGTGATTTTATCTTGCGAAAAGAGACCAGTTCTGCGTAATGCATAGATAAAGTCGAGAATCGAAATTTAACAACAACAAAAATACGTGCACGTAGGAGTTTCATACCTTAGATACCGTTTCCTCGCTAAATTTTCCAGCAGATACGAAGTAGGTATACTGCGTATTTTTCTGTTTGTCGTTCGATGACGATTTAACTCTTACCTCACAAAACAATGTTCATCAAAGTTTATGTTTTCATCACGTAAAGTTTACAAACGAATATTTGAACTATGTTGTTTTTGTAACCGTGAAAATGTTTTTCGATACCAAACCGCGATCACGAATTCAGGTTTCGTTTTACAATAACCGACCGTTCGTATCGTGTGTAATTTTTTAACAGATCGATAGATGGGTTAAAATTTGATTTTCAAACTACTATGGGAGGGATGTTAACGGTATCCCGTTAATTTGCAGTATCGTGTGATTACCTATCACTTTTAAAGTACCGCTTGACATTAGTAAACACGCGATACACACAGTTTGCGACGTAAAACCTGTTGACAGTTGCCTCCTGTGACTTCTTCGATATAAACGCGTCGACGGAAACGAACAATTTGCAGATTGTTTAATGAACGCGAAATCATTATTTTGTCCCCCCTTCGACAAAACAATTCTTATCGTTTTGTTAAAACCGCGACGCGGAATTGTGTTGTTCAAATCTTCAGCTTAAAGTTAAAGGAAACGCAAACTTTGAGGAAGACGATTTTGAAAGTTGACGCCACGATCTTTGACCGATAGCAAATGGAGGAATTAACTTTAAACGCAAGATATTATTCAAACGTAATTTATTTACAATTCAACGCTGCCAAGGAAAAACGTGCTAACGATATGCTCGGTAATTGAAAGTTTACCAACCACGCCTGTTAATTTCTCTATCTCGAGCACAATATTTGATTCGCGAAATGTCTCGTTTAACGTACCAACGTACTGGTTTGTACACGTTCACCGTTTCGCAAAACAGATCCTCTGCCCGAGGAAAACGAATTGACCGACGTGGTTAGTCCATTTCCAATTATCAGACTTATCGTCAGCACGTTTGTTTCGAGCACAAAATTTGATTCGCGAAATGTCCCGTTTAACGCACACAACGTACTAGTCTGTACACGCGAAACGTTTCGCAAAACAAATTCTCTGGTCGAGGAAAACGAATTACGCGCCGTACTCGGTTGGTTTTCAATTTTATGCCATTTTTCTCCGCCTGCGTCATCGAATTACGTTGCTACGACCATTCCGTTCCCCTTTTCCGCGAAATTTCTCGAACGAAAAACGCAAAATATTTGGCGACACCGCGCGGCACCGATACCCGTGCATTTCGCAAGCGGCTTTGACCTTTGTGCTCCCGAAGTCGAGCATATCCTCTTCAATATGCAATGCGCTCGTCGAGATCACGTTGCGACGCACAAACACAACGAAGCGCAACGCCGGCGTCCGTGAACGTTGTTAAGAGCCGAGAAACATCCCCTCTGTGCGTTTTAATTAATGCTACCTCGAATGATCCGTTTTAAATGCCCTCGTCGTCGGAAAGCGTACCTCTCGCGAGGATTTACAAATCGCCTGATAATTCTTATAATCGGGGCTATTACTCCACGGCGATTTACGCTGCAGCGTTCTATGAAATCGTACGCGAAAGCAGATGTTTATGCAGATTCATATTTTTATGGGAGATCGATACAGAAATGGGGAAATTTATTTCGTCGGTCCAGGGGTTTTAAAACATAGTTTTTTATATGTATCGTGCATTGATATTGTGTAAGTACACGGTATATATTTCGATTAAATGACGCATACACGAATATATTTATATCTTGTACGTACCTTGCATATACTTATGGTTTATTTCGGATCAGTTTAAAATCGGTATGGAAAGCATGAATTTTGCATAAACGTCAGTAAACGTCAGTAATGTGTAAACGATGCTCGAACTCCCTTTATTAAAATGCGTAATTAATAACGACGGGAATTGAGAAGTATTATTACTACGATTAATATACGAAACGATATAAGTGATAGATATATTGAGAATTATCTTTTGCTCCGCAATGAATTTAAATTAAATTAACCTGCTTTAATTAAATTTTGTAAAAAAACAGAATAAAAAATATACGAATCGCAACTTATAACATTCCCATAAAATCACGCGAAAGAAACGTTTATGATTTTTACTTATCCAAATTCGTGACTGGGATTAACCGCGTTAGAATTTTTCACCGAAGGATCGAGATTTGAACTGTCGTTCGAAAAAATTGATTTGAGAAATCTCTAATAAACAAACTTTTGACTCTGTCAGACTTAGGGCATCCAAGATATTGAAACACATTCGGGTCCGGTGAATCACCGTATTCATCGTGATCCTGTGTCTCGCTAAACCGATAAAAAAATTCCCGGATCATTAAAACAGTTTTCGAATTTAAAACCGGTCTCGAATGCATTAACCGTTCTCCCGTCATCACTTAAGAGTCGAATTACATTCGAAATGGAACATTAATCGCAAGTGCCGTCAAGCTACGCCAGCGAAAAGTCGACACGTTTGCAATTGAAATCGAACGACCGATTCCACATCGCGTTTATCGCGAATCCCTTTGTTTCATGTGCGAATGTAGAAATCTATCTCCACAGAGCCGCAAAGGATCTAGAGGAACGTCGCAGTCATTATGAACCTTCTCTCGGGCCAGGTATACCCGACGATGTCGACAATCATTTCAATCTCGAGGAAAATGACTTCGTGCCGCACTTTCAACGAGTCTCCATATCCGGGGAGGACAATTCCGGGGTAAGCGCGAAACTATCGATTTTTAAACGAACCCAAGGATTAACGCACTCGCGGCGGGAACTCGGTCAGACTTGCATTGCCAATAAATTTAATCGACTCGATGAAACGAATAACGGTACGAGTACAGTCGCCTTCAGATAACACGGGTATCTACTTATCGTAAAACGCGAAGATCCACGCGTAAAGACGAAGAACATTACGATCGCAGTATATACTCAGATCCCGTGCTTCGGGTAATTTCGCGGAAACTCACCTCCGTTGCGCGATACGGGATAAGTAAAACGGTTTCTTCGTGTATCTCAAAAATAATTCTTTCCCTCGTACCGTTCTTCCTTTTGGCAATTCGATTATAAGAATCAGACGAACAAAATAATTTATCCAAATACAAACGTCCGAATCTGATTACAGTTAACTAGGATAAACGTGGTGGATGGCGATTCGTTTTGCCGGATTTATATGTAAAGCCTCTGTTACGTAGAAGATCGTGTCCCTTTTGAGATTACCTATGAAGAAGAAACCTCGGAAATGCAGCCTTACGCGGGAAACCCTTGTCAACTGCGTTTTACCCCCTTCCGCCTGCTACCCCTGAGCTTCGGTATTCTATAAGAAGCTCCTTAATCTCCCCAGAATCGTCTTTCCCGATCCACGATGACCTTTGCGTCAGTCCTTTCGTAAATTCCTTTTCCTAGCTGCTTAATTTTAAAATATCAAATACGTCACATAATTCACGTAAGGCACGAGTTAAACTCGAAATTATCGGAGAATTTGTTACAACTGGTTTTGATCGCTCCACCCTGTAACCATTTTTACGGCATACGATTCGCGCGTTACGATATCGTTACAAACCTCGAATCGTTGATACCTAGAGAACCGAGCAGACGATAGCCCATCGATTTTTTCTCTCCGTTCTTGGTATTCTTGCCCGTCGATTGACCCAACTTCCGTGCTAAAACTCTAGGGACACTTGGAGCGTTTCCCCTCTTTAAGATAGGAATTTTTTGTATAGAACAAATTCGCCGATAGAGCTTGACGTGGATAAAATTTGATCGCGACCTTCGATGTAAGTCAGAGTAATTTAATCGTATTTGGTACGGATCGTTACGTAGAAGATTTCTTTTGCGATGACACACGAAGTATAATCGTATAAATGGATCACGATATCCTCTTTAATCACACATTGACACGGATAATGTAACCTAGCTCCGGGGGTGTCCAACGGTTCAATAAGTTGGCGACGCGTCCAGTTCCATACGTCTGCGAATAGCCAGGACGAGAATGTTGTAGAAAATTAGACGACGCACGTGCCGAAAATTCCGATCTCGCGATTGACTCTCCCCTTTCCGCGATGCCGCTATTACGGATGAGAGATAAAATAAGGAATCAGGGTCGCCGAAATTTAAGATGCCTCGCGACGACGATACGCCGTTCGCGAGATGATAAATTTTTGATATTCGCCAGGTACCCTTGGAAGATCTTCAGCAGGCGTCCCAGATGTTGGTTCAGGCCTTGGCGATTCGCGAAAAGTACATGAATAACTCAAAGCAAAGCTACCCCTCTATGACGACGCGATTCCTGCGCGGTATCGATAAAAGGCCAATCACCACCGACGATGAAGTACAACACGATGATCGTAAAGCTATCGCAGGTATCTATGCCAGGATCAACTTTCAACGAGAATCGAGGATCGTAAAACGATAGTGCCCTAACGTCCGTCCGACAAATCCGTCGATCCTTTTACGGCGCGTATCGCGTAAACCGGGATTGCTTTGGCCCTTTAAGGGTCTGTTGAGGGACAGTTTGCGCGATATAGATATTATTCGATGCTTCCTAAAGGATAATTCGGGCCATGGGTCGCGCGACGGTTCGATTACGCTTGAGTATCAAATATCGTGTAATGCTTTTTAAAATAGAAACATACGCTCCGTGACTGTGACTCGAACGTGATCGTTAGCACGCACATTTCAAATATATGTATACGTATAATAATCGACCCTGCTGAGAGACTCGCGTTGGAAATGTCCTTCGCTAATCGTTATTTCTTTTCTTTTGCGTCCAAAACACGCTATTTTCGATCTCCTGCCTTCATCGGTGTATAATTCAATCGTCGAGACTGTTCCCTGACAGTCGCCTTTCTGGTAAACAATCAGTAATGGTGTCATCGATTAAGAAACATCCTATTCATTACTCCCACGTTGAATTTATTAGATCATCCGGTGCACGCGCCAGCGTCCCGCGGGGATCCGTGGGAATGCAAATTTCCGCCGTCGAAGAATTATAAAATCGCGCCTCTCAACGGTGTCTTCAACGTCTACGCTAACGAAGAAGATTTGGCTAACGGCAAGCCGATTCCGTACTCCTACCCGGACTTAGGGGTATTCGTGAGGGACATGAACATTCTCTGCGCGATGATCGCCGATGGTCCTTTAAAGTCCTTTTGCTACAGAAGACTGAGCTACCTCTCATCAAAGTTTCAGCTGCACGTATTGCTGAACGAGCTTAGGGAACTGGCGAGCCAAAAAGCCGTTCCACATAGAGATTTTTATAATATCAGAAAGGTGAGTGTGCGGTGACGGCTCGAGGGATAGGAGAACTTTGGTCCATGGGCTGGGGGTGTATGTACAGTAAGCTCCCAAATCGATCTATACCCAGTGGCGTAAATAGGGGAGAGTTTTGACTTATTATCGGTTTTTAACACTATCCCTGCCACGATCGGTCAAATGACCGTTTCTTAAATTTCATCTAGAATTTCTTTACATACAATGTTATTTTACCACCACTTAACTTAAATGTTAACCGGTTAAATGTTCAAATATACGTTATCTATTTCTAAATAAAAGAAACTACATTTGTTCACTCCCAAATTGGCTATTATCTTTGGTCTATATTAACAAATATAAGTTGCTTAGGAATAGATATGCGTGAAGTGGTAGGAATAGTGTTAAGTTGCTTAGCTTTAGTAAAAAGACATTACGTTCGAAGAGTCGAAGCAGCGAGGGAATTATATCCTCACTTTAAATCGTGAGGCTTTGCTTAATAACAATACGCAGCATACTGGGCATACACAATTAAAAAGAATTGAAATTGAGTACACAGTACATTTTTTACTGCTATTACCCACAAAAAAATAGATTTTCAGTCCGATTTGCGTGCACTCAGCTGGTACGAGCTCCAAGAAATTGCCCAGTTTGCGAAACCTATACATAGTTAGAGTACGACAGACGTTCAAATTGTTTTTCAACGCGATTGGCTTTAAATCGTAAACAGAATTACGCGTTTGAATGGAATTCACAGAGTTGTTTTTAAATTGTTGCAGGTTGACACACACATTCACGCAGCGTCTTGCATGAATCAGAAGCATCTCCTTAGATTTATTAAAAAGACTTTAAAGAATCATGCTAATGAAGTCGTTACGTGTTCCAAAAGCGGTGAGACAATGACGCTGCAAGAAGTCTTTCAGTCCATGAATCTGACCACCTACGATCTCAGTGTTGACATGTTGGATGTGCACGCGGTACGTTCTCGAAGTTACTGCGATCCAACGAAGAAGAGCAGTATCGGATTGTTACTATAGTTCTTGAATTGCTTTTGCAGGACAGAAATACGTTCCACAGGTTCGATAAATTCAACGCAAAGTATAATCCGATTGGCGAGAGTCGCCTGCGCGAGGTTTTCTTGAAAACTGACAATTACATCAACGGGAAATTCTTCGCGAGTATCATAAAGGAAGTGGCCAGCGATCTCGAGGAAGCCAAGTATCAGAACGCGGAGCTGCGTCTCTCGATTTATGGAAAAAATCCCGAGGAATGGGACAAATTAGCGAAATGGGCTATTCAGAGCGACGTGTACTCGGACAACGTACGCTGGCTTATTCAAATCCCCAGGCTTTAGTAAGTTTATTTATTATTCGTCGACTTACAAAATCACCAAATTGGACGATTTCTGCCGTGGAAAAGAATCGTACGAATATTACTATACGAGAGACTGTCGTTTATCTACAGCGATATTTTCAAACTGAACAAACTGATGACGAACTTCCAAGAGATTTTGAACAACATCTTTCTGCCTCTCTTCGAAGTGACCAATGACCCTAATACTCATCCGGAATTACATAAATTCCTTCAATATGTAAGTAGGATAGATTACAATCTCGTGATAGCGAAACAATGATAGTTATACTGATCGTCACATCGATGATATAGGTAATCGGATTTGATTCCGTCGACGACGAGAGCAAACCGGAGAATCCGTTGTTCGGAGAAGACGTTTGCCCGCCCGGGGAATGGAACGACGTAGAGAATCCACCCTACGCGTATTACCAGTACTACACTTACGCCAATATGACCGTATTGAATCATTTTCGAGCGTAAGTTTATTCGTACCGACGAACGAGCGTCGATAAAAACAATGGGTTCACAGGGAATCAATTATGAGGCATCGTTGCGTTTTACAGTGAGCAAGGTTTCAACACCTTCGTTCTGAGACCCCATTGCGGCGAAGCTGGTCCGATTCAACATCTCGTTTGCGGTTACATGATGGCAGAGAACATTTCCCATGGTCTTCTGTTAAGAAAAGTTCCAGTACTGCAGTACTTGTACTATCTGGCGCAAATCGGCATTGCGATGTCACCCCTAAGTAACAATTCTCTTTTCCTCAATTATCATCGTAATCCTCTTCCGGAATATCTGGCCAGAGGATTGTGCGTGAGTCTTTCTACCGACGACCCTCTGCAATTCCACTTTACAAAGGTCGGTATTTTTATATATTCTACCTAATAATTTCCTCACACTGGTCAACAAGAGATTTTCAAACAGATGCAAATTTGAATCTTCAACTCTTTAAACACGAAAACAATATAAATTTGCGAGGTTCTTTGAATCTATAAGAACTTGGCAGGAAACGTATGAAAGAAAGATTCGAGATCAATCGGAAATATTCAGTTTTGTAGACCAGTGTTGAAATTAATCGTAACGTATTTAATATAGTTGTTGTTGCAAAAATTGTTCGGTTGATAGGAGCCTTTAATGGAGGAATACAGTATCGCGGCGCAAGTGTGGAAGCTTAGCTCATGTGACATGTGCGAATTGGCGCGCAACTCGGTTCTTATGAGCGGATTCCCACATAAGGTACGCATCGCACACTCGTTTACTGAAAGTATTAGTGCATTGATAAATTATTTTCCTTACAGAGCAAGCAGTATTGGCTTGGGCCGAATTATACAAAGGAAGGAGTAGCTGGTAACGACATTACGCGAACAAATGTGCCAGAGATTCGGGTGGCCTACCGATACGAGACATTACTAGATGAATTATCTAATATCTTTAAGGTTGTCGAAAAACCCGATTGCGTTCCATTCTAATCCTTTAGAGATAGTACAAAGATTCTTTGAAATTCATATCCAACTTTCTGCTCGCAGACGGTAACTCTGAATTTCGCTATGATTGCTATGAAAATTATTAACAAAAAGCAAATCGTATAATCAGTGGCGTAATTAGCGACGTGTACGCTCTCCGGCAAATTTTATCGCTATACCCCATTCCTCTCGCGCGTTCCGTTTAGCAAATTTTAAATATACGCGCACGTCTTCAAACGAAGGTACTTTACTGACTGTTGTCTTTCGCGTTTTCTCTTCTCCCCCAATAGATTTTATTTTTACGTCTTCGCTCGACTTTTCCGATGCGGTAATTACGCCACTGCCTATAATACAACTAATGACACGATTATCCTATCAATACTTGTTCGACTTTCTCCGATGACTTCTTTCCTTGGCATCATCATTTTATGGGATTCGTAACATCAGAATTATTTTTTTAAACATTGACTTCGAATACTTTTTCATAGTCACTTCGGTGGTACGCGATGTGAATCATCCGAGCGTAATGATAATTTGCGAAATGTTTGTTTTTGCGCTTCAATGTGTTGTGAGTGCCCAAACGAATTATTGCGTTCTTCGCAAGGCGCAAATGTGAGTTTCGTTATAAGGAAATGTCTTTCATTCGACTCGTAGCCTTGATGTTTTAAGCAGGGATAAATTAATCTGAAATACTTCATGTACTTTGACCAATTTAAGAATAGTTAGCTCTTAGATAAGATTCTCTAGTTGCAATTTTTCGTACGTCTATTAGATAGATGCTACTAATTTCGTCTCAGAACTTGTAAAAAGTATTACAAACAAAATGACTCATTTCTCACAGTTTGGCCGCATTTACAGAAGAGGCGGTTTCTTGAATTTTAGCTTTATTTTCTTACCTTTTTGTACATTTATACCGTGATTGTGTATGATTGTTTTCAATGAGCATTCACGTTTGGCTCGTACGCGGACTGTTTTCCGATGGATTCTATGTATATGTAGTAGATCAAAGTTGTCCAAGATTGTTCACGCGCGATATCAATGAGTATCAACGAATATCAACTTGAACCATTCCTCCTACCGATCATTTGTCGTACTTGCGCGATGGCGATGCCATTTTAGTGTAGCGTTACCGCAAATAAATCCAGGTCCACGCAAGTGTGATCTTACACAGTTCCATTCGTCTTCGCAGGGGCAGTAGGAGAAATGAAGAAAGCTGATTTCGCTCGAAAGCAATCTGGGGTAGCCCTCCGGTACATTTTATCTATCATGATTACGTGACACAAAGAAATCATGAAGTTAGTTTTAAAGCCGTAATCTCCGGTTTTTTCCTTGACTTTTATTATTTTTAAACAATTATACGATTAACGAGCCTCTATCGATAAATACACGATATTGTATGAACATACACAACGTGACCTAATATTTAATATAAATTGTTGCTAGGTAGAAAGGGAATGTATTTATTGTATAAAGTATGATCTGTAAAACGAATATATACTCGCAAAGTTAATATTGATTTTGTCCCCATGTTATCAATACTAAAGTCTCGCCATATTCTGTATCCTCTTAATATGAATTTAGACCAGATGTTTTTTACGTGATACGATAAATCTAAACTACCTAGGTTAATAACTGAAAATAATTTCTGTTCTCGCGTTAAAGTAGTGATTCTGATGTTATCGGTAGAAAATAGCAAGGACCATACAAATATATGTAAATATACTTCTGTTATGTATACAAAATATAAAAGTGCCTGCATGTATTCATATTTTGAGAGTACCATACATTTTAATCGTGAGGATTAATTGTCAATTTAACCGTGTCTTGTCAATGGCTGCGTACAAATTAGTAAAACGAGGAGCCTCTCGATGTCTTAATTACCATACAAGAGCAAAATAGGATAGTAAGGTGTTCTAATTTTACCGCTACAATATTTTCCAAATTCTGACTGGTTTCTGTGGTGCTAGTAACACAACTATATCCTCCTATAAATAAAATGCGACTATAAAGCAACTGATCTTGTATGCATGAACAAACTCTTTGTTGTTTGAAAAAATTAAAAAACCTATAAATGTGTGTCAGTAAAGGAGGCGGGTGTTAGGATATTAATATCGCAGCACCGAGTAAAATTATTAATTGCAAACCGGGAAATTCGGTTAATTTTTTATTAAATCATTTCAAAGGGTCGTACGAATTGCCAGTTACGATTTTAACGAATGTCATGTCAAATCGTATCTCGATCTCGAACGATACCACAATCTTCTTTCACACTAAGTTTAATATTGCTTGAAATGCCTTTCCACAGTGATATTCGGAAACATAAACTCACTGCGGCGAACACACCCGATGAGTCGTGTTCATTGCGTAAACAAAATTATGGTTTCAAGATAAAGAGACTGTTAATTTTGCATTTTTGCGTTCTACTTTTTGGAACGCGGTCTAAGGTCAGCAACAACGGAATGGACGGGAAAATGTCTTATCCAGTATCACGTCCATTTGGTAAATAAAGTGTATATTAATTCGTTTAATTATGTACAAACAAAAAGACATTGAGTCCTGTTTAGTATGGTGTAAATATCACGCGTTATTGTACTTTTTTCGTCTTCTCCGCCGTCATTAGACTCTGCCTGATCTTCGGAATTACTTCCGTGAATATCACTGTTCCTGCGAAAACTAGGATAGTACCAATCCAGTGGTATACCGTGAACGGATTCTTGAAATAGAGTATAGAGAAAATTAAAGACAGGAACTTTCTCAAAGTTATTACCAAGGTTACTGTAAGGGAGCTGCACTCCGTGGTTAGTACGAAGACAGAACCAATACACATATATCTGAAATTATAGTTAAGGACAACAATATGAAAATTGATTAAATCGGGGCATTAGCCTCCAAGAAATTGGACAGACCTGGATTACACAAGATTTCAAATACATAATTGTGTAAATTCTGAAATATCGAAGTAGATTTATAAAAGGATACTGCGTAAGAACATTTCCTATGAGATACGCGATTAGCTTTGGCACATATATGTTAATCACGGGTATTTGTAATGGATCCGACGCAAAAGCGATCATGAGATGATCCCAAATGTTAGGAGCCAATGTTAAGAAAAATGGTAATGGTAATAGGTGCTGAAAAGGATTTGACATTGCATATAAACGGTGTATATAAGTTTCCAATGTGATTAAGTATAAAACAGTGTGTATGTATCTACCGTGTAATATAAAGCTTCCCTCGCATTTTTCCCATAGCGTCTGTGCATTTCTTCTTGATAAATACCCATTCTTGCAGAAATGAACAAGGCCACGGTCAACATTAAAATGCCAACAGCCCACCAAAAGAAATCGTCCCATGGGGTCGTTTGCACCTGCTCAACATTTTTGCCTTGGAGCGATTTAATTTCCTTGCTACTGACGATTGTACACACAGCAATTCCAAATGTGATCATAAATACTGATAAATATTTGCTAAAAGCATACTTCTGTTTTAAAATAATAATACCCATGATCATATTAGCTATTAGAGACCCCTGAAACAATGCAATTGAATTGTATTACTTTTTGGTTGAAAATCTAGGGCTTAAATATCGATCGATGGTAAATACTTACAGCTCTGAATATCATATGAAGCGGCATTGGTATATTATAGTCGAAAGCATAATTATTGCACACATTAACAATGAAAAACATTGCTACTAATATAAAGTAATCCTTTATTCCTATGCTTGGCTTTGCCGTTCCGCATTTTGACGTAAATAGAAACCCTTCTACCGCTATGAATAAGAACTGTGCAAAGGTAATAAGATTTCCACTACCTGGATCATCCCTAAAAAAATATTTATTAATCACCATCAGTGGCACAATTCTCACCATTTCATTAAATGAATGATAATACAAATGACGATTTTTGCTAGTAAATTAAATAAATATATAAGTTAACGGTAATACCAAAAGTCTTATGAAACGCAAGTCATCATACACATGCTACGAAATCATTTCCCAATGGATAAGACCTTACTTACTTAACGAGAAGTTCCAGAAAATAAACATTACTGCAGCACCCGAGGAAGACGCATAATACTGCGATGGTCGCCCGCATATTTCTTACCTTTACCGGTAATTCAAATGCGTTGTTTAACCTAAGTAGCTTTGAAACAACGCAGCTTGAATGAGCCTCACCGCTATGAAAGTTTTGTCTCAACTGAAATAACTTAACAGCTTATCGGAAATTCATGGTGATCGAATGTATCTCGTGGCCACCACATATCATCAACCACGTAGATAAAAATAGTTAGATAGACTATACTTTGTGTATCCCTCAAAGAGACTATTCTGTCATGTTGGACTGTATGTGTATATATATGTATGCATGCGTACGTGCTTACGTAAGCATATATACTACATTGTATTATTGTATAATACAGGGATAGGGGACTGCTTTATCAGCGCAGAAGTAATCAGAAGGATGATGCGGTGCTGAAGATGACGAAGTAATATATACTCTGTCTCAGGAGAGACCATATTTGTTATCCGACCTACATGTATTCGTTGCGCGCATAACCGTACTCCGTCGACAGTTTCTTGCATTCTGTGACAACGTAACCAAAATTTCAATAAATCCGGACAAGATTTATGAAGAATTTAAAAAACGCGGTAGATAAATTTGTTACGGATGAGAAACTAAGAAAACAGGTAAAACAGATTTGAAAAAGAATGGTCGACTAGCGTGCGTTCGTATTGAATGTGTAAAAAACTGATTTAGCGCGACAAGTAATAAACATCAATTTCAAATCTAGTTATCATTCGGTTTTTGACCAATAGCGTCCGTCGTTGACCGATGATTCGATTGGTTAAACCCACCTCGAACGATTTCTAGTGAGCAAGGCACGGTAAAATGACGAAACAGTAAAACGTTTCGACGTGTGGCGCCCTCTAAGAGAGTTCGTGTCGCTTCGCCTTCGATCGGCAATCTCCGCCCGATGATTGCCGAGCGCACATTACTATTTTCAGGCACACAAGGCACCTCTTGACGGGTTTTCAATAAGTGAAGAGGGCGACGACGTTGCGTGGAACCTTTTTTCTGTTTAATTTAAATTTTACGTGCGGGTAGATGCCGAGATCGTAGTGGACCCTTCCCCCGGTTGTGTGTGCGCGTGAGAGAAAAAAAAAACGTAAGATGCTGGAAGACGCCTCGGCAGAACTCGGTGCCTGACGGTCCGTCGGTCGTTCCGGCAAAAATGAAAGAAGCTCGTCGGTCCGAGCAGCTGATGGCGGCCGAGTGCTGTTCGAGCCTCTGTGTCGTCTCTCGTCGCGCCGTTTAAGTGAGTGTGTGCGTTTTGGCCGGATCGGAGTGCGGCTACCGCGTGCGGAAGAAAGATAATACAATACGCACACATATCCCCACACACACACACGCACGCACGCAAGCACACACCGTGGAGAAGAAAGAGATTTCGCGGAGAGCGAGAGACCACCGTACCGTATATTCGGAGGAGCTACGGGGCTTGTATTTCGTAACGGTGCTTGTTTCGCGACTCGCGGTGTTGTAGCCGACACGCAGCCACGGTACGGTAAACTTTGCTGCGGCGAAGAAGGGCCCCTTGCCAGCCGTTTTATTGTCCTCTGCACCGCTCCCCCGGGTTCCGAATCGGATCCATTCCGATCCATTCGTTCGGTCGACGAAAAAGCCGAAGGAAACGTGGGAGAGGTGGAGCGAACGCGCATCACCGCCGGTGTAGAGTTCCAGGTAACGCGTTCTATATCCGCGAGACGGGTAAACGGGTAACACGGGAAACGAGGAAGTAACACGGTGCGTGTGTTGCCGCTTCGGTGTTGTACAGTGTAGGTGGGAGCCTGAACGTACGACGGGGCGTGCGTCCGCGTGTGACAACGCCTAACGAGACCGATCGCGCCCCTTTTCTCGCTACGAAGACTGAACGGGGACCGCCTTACGATTCCACGAGTTGGAGATTTCGATCAGGCACCTCGGGACTTGATGGATCTCCTCCGTCGGGACTGCTGACACGCCTCCTCCACCTCCTCACCCGGAGATTACCACGTCGGGACCGTTACGTGGAAAAGCCTCGTCTTCGTCGTGCTATGCACGTACCGCTACCGATTATCATCTCTCTCTACCTCAGGAACGCTTGAATCCTTCCTGAAAACAGTAGGTTACCCGTATCCAAGGTGTACCCCACGTGCGGCTCCGTAATCTTGTAGTGTTTCCATCGTTCTTGTGAGTGCAGTGAGTTCGTCCTCGTCTACGCGGAATGCGGCCTCCTCGGGGTGGACGCAACCCTCTCTAGTCGTGAACGACGCCGGAAGAACGCAGCCAGGGCACGAACGTACCTCCAGCGTTCCACTTCCCTCCAGCTCCCACAGTGCCTCCGTTAATCCCAACATGTCGTCAGGGACTTTTGTGGACCGGATAGATCCCTTCGCCAAGCGATCTCTCAGGAGGAGGTCCAGGAAGGCGCAGAGTTCCTCCAACTATCGCTATTCCCAAGATGTCGAGTTTCAGCAGTTGCCTCAGCTCAAAGGTTAGTTCCACGTTGGTTCTGGAGTTCTGTCGTTTGCCTTGCTCGTAGCTCCCCCTAACTCCTCTGGGTAAAGTTTTGTCGCGTGTCAAAGATCTTGACGGCGACCACAAAATTGGTTTGTTTAATCAATCGTAAGTAGCTTCTAACATACTGGGATTGGTAGTAATAACTTCTTTCGCGTCGTGCAGTTTCGGACGGATTGTTTCTTCTGATTTACCGTGAAATTGTGCGACAATAACTAGATTCCTTACGTACGATACATTCGTTACAACATAAATGGTTTACACACATAATCGACGCAAGCGAGGAAAGGAGTATATTTGTTCGTTCGACTTGTGTTTGATTTGGAATGACTTAAGCGTACTTGGCATTTGCATTTTGCAAAGACAAGTTTTGACACGACCGTGCATCTCTACGCGTCTTTGATCATCGCATGCTAGTTTCTTTTGATCCACCGGCAAAGGAAATGCTATGTACTTTACATTCGTTGTTTTTATTTATACCGTACGGCGCAGCATCCAAACAACATTCTTGAACACCAATGGTAATTGGCAATCCATTTGACATTCCTGTATTGAGCAATCGTTCCGCATAGGTGGAACAGAATTATACCTTGATAAACAAACCTGCTAATTAACACATTGACAATTTCCATATGCACAAAACTATTAGTAATTAAATGTACGTAATTAAAATCGTTACCTAATTGCTTTATCCCCATAATCCGTATTTTGCGAGTTTACCAAATGCAGAGCAAACCGAAAATAATAACGAAACTCATAAAAAAACAAGTATGATTAATCCGTTTACGGCAATGATTACGCAAACTTGGAAACACAACAACATAATTATGAACTCTCGATTATCAACGCGCAAGAATACCGAAGCTAACCTCAAAATATTCGTGCCGCAACAGCACGCTCCTTTCAGGAGAACTAATGCATTCCTCAACCCTCGAATAATTATATCATTATAACGATATGCAAACAAAAACAGGCAGTTAGAATGGTTGGAGCGATTGAATGTTAGGTGACCTTATTAATTTCGGGAATAGGTTCCCGGCATAGGTACGTCTTATTGACGTACAGTCGGAAAATCGATGAGAGGCCCGAAGCAAAGGTCAGTCGACAATATTTCAGCCGATCTTCGAGTAGAATGTATCTGAATTTTTTAAATCTCCGAGCACCGCTAATAATCGATTGATGCCAACAAACTCGAAAGTCGGAAATTTTATAGGACTGAATTTGTGGAAGGGAGGAGAAGGGGGAGGGAGATATTCCGAAAAAATTGACTCGTAAAAAGCATTTCTATGGGGCCAATACGCAATTTGGCGTCGCGCTGTATTAATCGAAGCTCGGGATTAACGACGATCGTATATATTCGCGAATTCCAATCACACCATGTGCGGCTCCACCTTACGTCACACATTTTTATCGCATCGTCGGGGATTCTATTTTGTCGATTCATAAATCCCTTTCGATGACAAGGGGGAATCGCAACAGCATACCCGCACACCGGCTAGCCGTGAAATGAGATTATCTCCGCGAATTCTGATTCCGCTCGTGTTGATTAGGCCGTTCCCCTGCTGCTCTCGTCCTTCGAACCGCTCTCTTACATAACTCGTCCCAGCTTATTACCTTTTGCAGTCAGGTGATTACGTATATAGCGCAAACGGTCGACTTATAAAAAGTCTAAAGTGCACGTCGCTGACACGTTGTGGCACTATGATTTCCGAACGGACAACAACGCGGTGTAAACCGGGCCAAAACGTATCGACGTATCGTACTCGCTGCAGTCCACTGACTCGCGAATCGACCGTCGAAAAGGAGTAGCAATCGTTCGGACTCGGTTCTCGCTTGGTCTACGTGTCAACGTGTTAATGATATTCGCACCGTGTATGGAAAATTGTTTCTAAAGCCGGTGACCTTTGCTATCGCCAGACGACGATCGACAAATAATGCATGCATAGCTGTACGCGTCAAGCAATGGAAATTAGATTTTCTCCCTCTCTCCATCTCTCTCCCTCTTTCGATAATTTAGCTCGATTATGTGGTACGCCTGGTAGCAATAATGATCAGTTCGTATAAAGATCGCGCGGGTAGAGCAAAAGAGAAACGTGAACAAACACTGCTCGTTCTTTGACGTCTCCCCCACCCTTGAAGAGTTTTCCCGTGAATATAACGATCCGAACTTGTTCGGGTGGTCAGGATTGTTGAAAATTGTGGTCAGTGACCCATAAACCTATGGCACGTTCCAACGACGAACGGTTATGTGAAATACAGGCATCCACCTTGCAGTAGGCAGTGTCGTTCACCTCTGCCAATAAAACGGCAGTAGCCTCTCTGGGTCTCTCTCTCTCTCTCCCTCTCTGTCTTGTTCGGTTTCTTAGCCCCCCCACCTCCCCCTTTCTGACCCTCCACGTTTATTCAGTCTCTGTTCCTCAACCTTTCCCTCTCTCTCGTTCATGTTCGCCGAACATAACCTGTACGCACGTGTTTCCCGTTCAAGCATTGTGTACGCGCATTTACGAATCGACACGCGATACCGCGTGCCTCGCGAGACAATGTGGGAAGGCCCGTTTAGGAAACGACGCTTCGCTAGGAAACCTACAGCGTGCAATAATAATCGTTTGTCGTGGTCCAACGGTTCGTAAATCGACGCTCGGGGAATAATCGTCAAGGGAGATGCGTTAAGGAAGTTATGAAATTCCTACGACGAAGCAGAATAGAGGCATTAAGTTCATTGCCGCGAATGACAATCAGATGGCTGATCCCCGAAATTTTGTGTTTACAAAAACACAATTTCTTTAATTCGTCGTCCGTGGCGTTACGAGGCGTTGCGCGAGAGGTAACATCGATCTTTTGAATCCGAAATACGTACAGTCGGCCGCCTACCATACTCGGCGTATATTACAGTAAATAAAAAAAAATACGCACACAACTGTGGAGGGAAAGACATAGAAAAAAAAACCTTTTATTAACGCGGAATAAGATGGCACTTGCAAAAATGCATGATTGTTACAGAATAGAAAAATACTGAATAAGACCCTGATATACGCCGAGTATGGTAGGTGAACGGACACTTATGTTGCCGACTGTACATACGTACTCCAATTCACATAAAAAACTTTAAATAGGACAAACTCTTTTATCGCTTGGTATTTTACATCGCTATCTAATAATAACGACTGTAACGATAAATAACCCATTTACCATACAAATCGTCGCTCAGGAATACCGAAGCCACCGATGGCTAGGTTAATAATGATCGTTCGACGGAGTTTAATCGCTTGTTGACTCAAAGTTGTGTCTTCCGTGGTATATGCCGTATTTTACTACACGCCACGCCGTAATACCTCGGCGCTATGGTGTCACGTAGGTAATCCGGGGTTCGTGCAGGATTTATGTACTGCACGGAGTGTCCGCGCCATAGACCGAAACGGCAAATGTGTTTCGGACCCACTCCGTACCGTGGGGAACTCGTGCGACCAGTGCCCGGGAGGATTTTGAGAAAAGACCTAACATACTGGGAATCGTTTCGTTGACCATGGACAATCACGAGCGATCAAAACTGCATTTACGGGTCGCTTACGACGCATTGTTCGTCGCACGCGGGCGTAGGCGTAAAATGCTGGAAAATCGAGGGGGGTGGGGAGATTATTTTGGTTCCGGAGGATATCGATTCTTCGAGCCAGAACATCCTTAAAGATTATTCGCGAAGTCGCGCCGAAGATATCGCGTACGAAGATAATGGCGCGTGCGAGTGTCGGTTTACCGTGAAAGATCGGCCGAGAGATACGTTTCGTCTCTCCTCCGTGGCCAACCTACGAATGAGACTTATTTAGAAACACGTAGGTGTGCGCCCGCGGTCTGCCTACGTTTTCCCGTCGCTCACGATCGGGAGCCGAAGTACTTTAAAGTTTCTGAATCACCGGTAATATCGGGGCGAGTGTGGAAACTTTTATGTATTCCCGATCGGTACTTTAACGTTAATTGAATTAGGTTTAATTGGTCGAGCAAAAGTTTCCGCGAGCTTTCCGTAGTAGCTTGTCAGTTCCAATTGGGCCGATACCGGTAATCCCCGGCTGGCTCGTTCGATTCTTTGGTTAGACGTTACATCGGAATTCAGCGATATTTATTGTTTCTCGCGTGCAACGCTTCGTTGAACGAGTCATCGAATTTTCGGGAAGAGCACCGAGGAATGTATTGTACGAGCGGAATTCGTTTTCGTGGA
This sequence comes from Pemphredon lugubris, assembly GCA_933228935.1. Classification (NCBI taxonomy): domain Eukaryota; kingdom Metazoa; phylum Arthropoda; class Insecta; order Hymenoptera; family Crabronidae; genus Pemphredon; species Pemphredon lugubris. Next base: position 37,996,675 of record OW121819.1, on the reverse strand, counting down.
AATAGTTTTCCCGGACGCGAACTTTTTAACGGAAAATAGTTCATCCGTCAGTTCGCGGCTCGCTAATTTAATTTCAAATCCAGCTAATTTCGTTTGGTCATGGAGTAACGGGGCTAACCGAGTATTATCGATTTATTTTATTGATTTAGCAGGTAGTCCTCCGCGGCTGGTTAAAAATGGGACGCGCGAGCGTATCTCTTTTTGCATTCCTGTTAAGTCGAGAAATATTTATGGGTGGGTCGAAATAATCTGAAAGAAAAACGGAACGACGAAGATTCGATATCGATCGGAAACCGTCGTCCGACTGTCGTTCGAAATTGCGACACATGTTCCGAGCGTGCGATGTAACGTACGTTGTCGTCATTACGACACTCCTGAACGATCGGTGGTAATCGTTCGTTGATAGATAAGAAGCCCGCGGGCTTATCGTCACGTAGAAAATAAGCCCGCATTCACCACATGTGCACGGGTATGCGTAAACATCGGCCGTGATTTTAAGATCCGTGCGTTTATCAACCTTGAAACGGATTCTTATTCTAACATAGTTTAACGATATTCCTACTAACACTTCGTGTATATCGATTCCTACCGTGACCGCTTAAATGACCGGTCTTCAAAACAACTTACGTTTCTTAATATAGAATGACGATAAGGGCCAATTCGATAGTGAAAAAATGTAATTCTCTTTAATTAGAAATAGATAACGTATATTTTAACATTTAACCTGCTAACATTTAAGTTAAGCGACGATACAATAACGTTGTATGTAGGAAATTCTGAACGAAATTTACGAAACGTTCATTTGACCGGTCGTGGTTGCGGTGGTAGGAATAATACAAAAGTAGTCGTACAACAGTACTTTCTCCGGTAAAATACATTCGTGTACTTAATGATTAAAGTACCTTTCCATTTTTAATTCTTCATTCGAAGACTTTGATCTCATGATTTTCTATCAACCTTGAAACGGATTCTCATTTCGAAGCATCTTAACCCCCTCAGACCGCTATATCTTTATTTCATTATGTTGTAATAAATAAGCGACCGGCGATACTCGAAGTATTTGTACGCTAACCGGAAGAACGCTGTACAAGAAATACAAGAGACGCTATACAAATTTCGCGCGAATAATACAAACCGCGTAAAACATAGTTCTGGCGCATGGAAAGGAAACTGTGGTATACTCCGAGCCTGAAAGGGTTAAAGTACGACCGCATACATTCCAGTATCCATCTCTAAGAAACGTCCGATAAAATTATTCTTAATCAATTTGTTTACGTTACCTCCTCTCCGATTATGTCAATAGAACAACCGCATCGGTCTTCCGAATCGGACTGACGGACTCCAACGAAATCGCCATGGAAGCACTATCCGTTGTAAATCGAGCGGTTGCGAAATCTCTTTAAACTCGATGACGTATCTGGGGGATTACTTCTTATTAGGCTGTCGACGAAGTAATGGGGGTACGGAGCGGTAACTCGACGAATACACGAGGAATACACGAGCCTACCTCTACCCAGGTTCCTCCTCCGCGGCACGCGTGTGCCCTCGAGCGACGGTGGATCACCACCGACGAACGTTTTTCCACTTGTCGCGCACGAAATTGGACTAATTTCGTACACTTCCTGTTTCCTGTAGGGTTCTCACGCACCGCCATTGCCCATAAGATTCGCTCGGGGGGGTTCGTTTCTTCGGGATGCAAGATTCTCGGTCTTCGTCCTTCCCTGAACGGTCGACGCGGATCTCCCCCGAGGATGACCTTGAAATTCAACGAGGCTTCGTGGAGTAGGAGCCAGAGCCTCTGGAATCTCCGTATTCCCGATTGCATCCCTCGTAGACGAATTTCAGTGTCAACGTCCTCCCTCCCCTATTTGGCTCTATCTTCTTCAATAATCTCGTGTCGCGAAAATCTGCGGTAACCTTTGCCTCTCGTTCGTATATCGTATTCCAGCTAACCGGTCCAAGGACGGAATAAAAGTCGACCCGGGATGCATTAACATTATTACGTTAAACGAGACCGAATATAACCCATCGAGTCTCAAAGAGATAAAAGGACTCGCGTATGTACGCTACAAACAGCAATGACGGTAGTCGAGCGATATAACGCGGTAGGTTGTTCCTTTGGAACACGTTTACTCCTATCGCGTTGCGCTAGCCGAACGCACACGGGTAACGATTAATTCGCCTCTCTCTCGCTCTTCAGGCAGAGAGAAAGAGAGAGAGAGAGAGTTTGCGTTAACCTGCACGTCTCCCCTCGGGAAGCGTGACTCGTATTGGAGTCGCGGTTTCGCGTGATTTTTCGTTATGGAGATCGGCCGATGCCGTTGCGAGTGGCGTGATTCGCATAATTGACGGCGCCAGTGATCGTCACGGCCACTGTCAAGATCATCGCGGTACCGAAGGACGACGATAGCTTGGTTTTCTGTCCGTTAAATTTGTCCGAATTGTTTTCAGTGTTCGTAACGTCGATCCTTAAGCCTCGCTCGCACCGCTTAACCGAACGGGCGACCGAACATCCGACGAACACGAAAATGTTTACGCACCGAAGATCGCGTTCGCGCGCGGCCTCGTAACATACGCGCGTAACAAACACCCTATTGCAAATCCGTCGCAAATGTGTTGACAATGTATGTGATACGTGCGTGTGTTACACGTCTTCTGGTATTCGCCATACGGTCGTTTTTATAGAAGAAACATCGTTAGAGTTTTCGAGGTATAGGCACGGTGACTTCGTCGACTCGACAATGCCACGGAAAAATTAAGGGGATCTGTTTTCCATCATACGCGTTGTCGACAAATTGATGTAATCGGCGCATAGAAATGTAGAAAATCGAAGTGGCAAGAATAGAACTAGCGTAATCGCTCGATGTTTACGAGCCGTTTAACGTTTAATTTATACAAGATGCCTGGGTTTCCAAGGTTTCCATGGTAATTACGTTAATAGAGCAAAGCGAAGTTTTAATCTCGAAAGAGGCATCCAAGCGCACCGCGTCGCCGGCGGGGGATTTGACGGAACATTTCTGCCATTGACATTGACGCGCGCGAGTCATTAAAGGGAAAACAACGGTGGCGTTAATAAGGGGTACGAGTGTCGTTGGAAAGCGCGTAACGCATCCCACGGCGATGCATCGACCGAGCGTGTGCCCGAAACACGCTCCGCTAGACCGAGGGACGAATGGCGTCGCGCTTAATGTTCTTTCATTCCTCCTCGGCTAATTGGGCTCGATTCGCGCGACATTCTATTCGTACTTGCCCCGCCGTCCATTGAGTACGTTATTCCACGAATTTCCATTGAAAGTCTTCGCATTAGCGGGCGAGATCAAGCGAAATCAATTCGTCGTACAGTAATTCCCGTTTCTCTCCGTCTGCGAGCAACTATTGGTCCTCGGTGATTTTAATTGACCGTACGATCGACGAGTATCGAGCGTAGGATTATTTTCCACTCCTATCGAGAGTCGATTCCGTCGCGGAGACGCGTGACGCTGGTTCCTTATCAGAGTTTGCTGACATCGCGAGGGATATCTGTCGAAAGCGTTGTTTTCTTTTCCCAGATTTTCCGGATTTCCGCGGACGGCTTGTCCGAGCGCTCTCCGGCTCTTCCGCGACGAATCGACGCGCGAAGGGTCGATCCTACGGGCGAGCGGATCTCGCGGTCGTCGTAGGAAACTATGTCGTTGATTAACGCCGTCGGCGTGGACTAGGATCGCGCTAACGCGACAACAGAATACTTGCCGCGTGACGTTGGAAAATTAATGAAAAACAAGTCGGTGATATTGTAGCTATATTTAGAGCTACAAAGGCAGAACGCGATTCCGATGATTCAGAGAGAGGATCTTGATAGCGAGGCTACTCGCGTACGATTTACATCTATCACGAGCGTCTGCTTTTCTTGTATTTTAACGTCTTTCGTATCGTCTCCGCTACCGGTGGCCCACGGTAAACTTTCCATTCGGTTCGTTTTGTTTCGCGGCGCGCTGCGCGTCTTGCCTCGACGTTTTGGTAATGATGAGATCGAATGTTTATGGAAAATGCATTATTTTTATGCTGGCTTTGAATGGATTTTGTAAAACGGATGCGATAAGCATGCGTGAAGCAGGTGTATAATATATTATACGTATAAAATAATGCATTAAATGAATAAAATAATTCATTTTGCATAAACATCCTGAGTCTATTAATAATATTTCTATTTTTACGATTCGTCGACGTATATGTATTAGATAGGTTTCATATGCTTTAACGCTACGATACGAATTTAATTTCACGAAAACCTATGCAACATCGACGGCCAGGAAGGCACAGACATCATTATTAATAACATTGCATGAGATTCGTATCGTAGCGTTAAAGCGTATCGTCGGTGAGCATCGTCGTTTGATCTGTCTAACATTTTAATAATAATGTCTTCGATCCCACGAATATTACAAATTATACGTTACCAAGGCACACGCGTTAGACGCGCGAACGTGGATCACAGGCGGTACAACGCGGACCGAACGGGAAGTCACGCGAGACCGGCGAGGCGCGGAAAGCGTTAAGAATCTAGTCGGAATTCTAAAAGCGGATCGCGGATTATTTGAGATAAAACGGTACGTTGCTAGAGGATGAATAACACTTGGCGAGATAGATAATTAAGCGATTCTTTCGTACGCGGGGTGGAGGGAAAAAAATTCTCCACGATAGAACCGTCGACGTATCTTCGCGATCGCGATGCTCCCAGGTGAAGCGGAAACAGTCGGTACGGTGACCTATGAGTCATCGTCGAGATCAAGCCAATGTTCAACAGTTGTTAGACGCGTCGAGTGCAGCTGCTACTGCTCCTCGACCTAAACTAAACTTCAGCCGAAGTCCCGCGATGCGCATAGGTGGGGAATTTTCTCTCCCGCTTCTAAGTGGAATCGGTGAATCGATAATGTCAGCGAGACTCAACGTTGTCGAACCGACGACAGCGTGCGGAATATACGGTGTGTTCGGCAAAACTTGTTTGCCGCGGCATGTGTTGCCGGGCAAAAGGAGCAAAAGAGGCTTAGGGTCCGTTCACGCGCGCGCTGAACGCAACGCGGACCCCTCGCACGGTAGTCGGATGGAAACCCTTTTTGACCGCACTCGAATGAAGAAGCACGGCGAGGAGAGGGCCGTGAAGGTTCTCGAGAGAAGATTCTTCAACCGCGGTCAAAAGGGTCGTCCGACTGGCGTGGTAAAGCCTCCGGCGGGTTCCACGCGCGTTAGCGATAGCGCGAAAAAGCCTTTAGTCGAAATCGGCCTTTTTTTTATGCGTTCACCTGATCCGACGTACAGGCGTAAACGAATGGCGCACCTAACGAGACGCGAAAACTTACTCTCGAGACTCCCTTTGATATGTAATGCACGACGTAGTGGTTGTGCAAAATGAATTTTAACTAACAACTTGAAGGAGCAGTTCTTTGTTTTTATCCTGGACACGTTTAATGTTTGAAATTGAATAGGAAAACTGACTGTTCGTCGTATGAACTTCGTTATTCGAATGTTCGACGAGATCTGAGAACTGAGGGGTTCGGTAAGGGTGATTTCGGTGATACACAAAATATGTCCTATACTAACTTATGACTAAACTTATCATTACAGAATTGAAACAAATGGGATCGGCACATTACAGGTATACGCGTTCGAAGCATTGTACATTGTCCTCGACTCGACGAGTAAACTCGCTCATTCAATGACGCTGCGAACGAGTCGAGTCGCGACGAGTGAACTCGATCGTTCGATGTAAATCAACCTTCGTATCGGCGAGTAAGATGCACGAATAAAGTGCGGTGAAACCTTTCAGGAGTACCGTGTATACGCTCGTTCCCCGAGTATTATCCTTCGCGATGATGTAATTTAAGACTTATCCCGGGTACACCTGTAATTCATATTTATTGCCATTCACTGTCCGTGTCCATTCCTAATGCACACATCTAAGGGGCATAAATTACACGCTCCGCGTTCGTCCTCGCTATCCAATTCATTAAACCTTTGAGCTTCCACGGTGAGTCCGAGTGGCTTAACGGAACACGTAGCCGAGAGGTAATCACTGAACGTATCCAGGTAGAAAGATTATGAGGGTGATCCTAGGCCGTTCATTTTATCCAAAAGGGAGTCGCGATTTTCACCGACGAATTTATTTCCGCGAACACGGTTCGCGCGACGTTCAATTTTAACCCCTTGGCAGGGAAATAAAATGTACTGTGATGGCACCATAAAAATTCCGTTTGCTTTGGCTGGACCCAGTAGTTATGTAAACTTGGAAGTAGATCGGGATGTAATAATATAATATAACAATTTTTATTATTAATATAATATAACAATTATAATTATTTTTGTTTTAAGCGTTTGACAAAGAAAGGTGGTACGTCTACTATGACGCGCATAGTTTGACACGCATGACAGACGTCATTGCATGCCAAGGGGTTAAAAACTGGTGTCACGTTATCGGCGATTTCTGCTCGAGATTTTTTTTTACACCTCCGGGGAATTTGATTTGACGCGTCGGAATGACAATTCCTGATAACGCGACGCCGGTTTGAAAATTAAATTCTACAGTGTGCTCGGAAATATGAGCGGCAAACTTCGAGGATGTGTAGTTCGGAATAACGAACGATTCTATCCCGCATGACTTACGTTAGTTTTTCGATAGTTCGATCGAGCATTTTCGGAACACCCCGTACATCGCGTAAAGTTTTACGAATATGCAAACCCGAATCACGTTCGCGCGCTCATAAATTTGTTCGCGACTCGGGCACCCGGAATTCAGCTCACGTTAGGTATTCCACGAACAACCATAATTAACCCATCACCGTCAAAACTACGAAAACTACGTCCCGGGAAGAAATTCATCGACGAGTTGCTGGCGTAAAGAATGAAAATGCAACGATCGAAGTTTATTGCGGGACCAGCAGCGTAGAGAGGGTATTGCAAAGAGGGGTAGCTTTGCGTTTTGAAGGGGAAATATAATTCTATCGCTTCTTTCGCTTTTCCAAATTGTTTATCTTATCGTAGTTTTATCGTTATACTTATTATCGATCAAAACATTTCGTGTCTTTTCGATAATAATAAGTTCAATGAAATTTTACACGTTTAACCGTTTCTAAAATTTGCCAAGGTGCACGGTACCACCGAAATTATGTCCGATGTACGGGAGGAAAAGATCATTCTAACAAATATAATTATTATTATCATACGCCATTTCTAATTATTAATGGAAAAGTGAATTTGATAACGATAGTTTTAATACAATGACCTTTTCCTTTAATATTGTAGATATTTTGGATAACTGTGCAACAACTTGTACCGAAAAGCAATCGGGGGTGTTTCAGTCCCTGAAATATACCCCGCGCACGATATTGGATAGCAATTTTTACTACCGACCCAGTTAAAAAGTTTACGCGTGTCAACGATAAAATGCTCCACGCATAACTTTCTGCATCTAAAAAATTAACCATCCCCCTCTCCAGCCTAATCAGGCGGCATTGTGACTGCTCTCGCCTCTTTGGGAACGATCCATTTGTAAGATACTATTCAGAGTGAAAATCGCCCTTTCTTTTCTTTTCTTTTTTTTCTTAACCGAAGATTGGACTCCTTCCAAGCGTATTGACCGAGCAGAAGGAGGAGAGTTCAGCGTCGGCATAACGTGCCCGGGGGGAGGTCAAGGATCCGTTTGTAATCATAAAATACCGAGCGCCTCCGTCGAGGACGAGAAAAGAGTGCGAAAAAGAGACGGAGCTCTTTATAATTTAACGACGGTCGTCTCGTTACGAAATCGTTGACTACCTTTCAGCGAGAATATCTTGCCCCTCGTAACGAGCTACGACGATCAAGAGGACGTTACATCTCGACGTTTACGCGGACGTCGCTCTAAATTCAATTGCGGTTAAGTATTTTCTCTTCCCGGGGATGAGAATTACCCGCGAATGGTGCTAGGCGGGTGTAACGTACCGACCCCATTTGCTATTCGCGTTGTTCCAGATAAATTGTACTGCAAGCGTGTCCCGTTTCTATGTTTAGCGATAAGCTAGCGTAGGAAGTATTTTGTGCGCCGAGATCTATACGAGTTTGGGGGTGGTTTAGTATGTCAAATTGAAAAAATGGGTGTTTTCCCTGCACTTGTTGAAAGTTGAATATTTTGTTGACCGCTTCGACACGATCCTCGGACCACCTAAATCTTGCGAACATTCTAGATCTGTATTATGTTAAAACTGTTCTCAGAGCCTTCAAACAATTATTTTCATAGAAATAACATGTTCACAGTAACATACATACGTATATGCTTTTTGTCATTAAATATTTCTTTTTCACGTAGTCATTCGCTGACGCACGCACTCTGCCATAGAATTTCTTTCGTACAATAACTTCACGATACTCACAAAAGTCATTGTAAATTTCTTGCACACGAATCGACTCCGAATGCTAATAAATCCTGGAACAAGCGACTGCGTATCGATCGCTCTCGATGTTTGGCGCAATGAGTTACGGGAACCGGGAAAAGAGTAACGCGCGAGTTACGGGAATCGCGGGAAACGAAAATCGAACACTTTCTGCAGGAAATCACCCCTCTCGTCACACTTACTTACCCCGACGAAGGGAACGCGGGGACTCGGTGATTATGCGGTACCGTCGTAAATCCAATTATCTTAGTTAAGCGTTACCCCGCGGAACGGCGGTTGATCCGTGCGAGGGATCGTTCGTTCCGTCGCGCCTATTCAAGGATGGTAGAAACCAAGCAAGTGGGTGATAGAGTCCTTTCCGAAGTGTCGAGATGCAGTAATTAATATTATTCAAATAAATTCTACCGTTTTATTGGTAAGAATTAAAATTATATAGCAGGCATGGGCAACAGCGACTCTTAGAGCCGCTACAGTTTCGGCGGCTCGAACTTCTCCTCCAGTGGGTACCCCCACCAGCGATCCTCTCGCGCGATGGCTCGTGCGAGTGAGGCTCTACGGTACAGGTATATGTATTGCTATCCTTCTCTCCGTTCCGTTCACGCGCCGGGAGTGGGGACAGCGAAATCAGCGGAGGAGAAGTTGGGAGCCGATGTTGCCCATGCCTGTTATATAGGAATGTCCCGAGGAATTATTTTCCTTGATCTCCTCCTCTGGGTACGCAACGAACTGAATGAGAATAACGGGGTCTCAGTGGCTTCGGTCACGAGTCGGAAATTAGCGCGTCGACGAAAGAAAAAGAAGATGAGCAAGCGAAAAAGGTACCGACGGACAATTCCCGGAATTCCGGGCATCCACGTCAAAAGAATTCTCCTTACGCGCGGCGAGTTGGAAGGACATTCGGGAGGTCGTTACACCTACACCTTGACGATTATGCGTTACTATAGCGAATCCAATTATGGCAGCTGGTCGCTCCTCGGAAAATGAAGCTCACCGACAGGCTCACGGATAAACGCGTTTGACCGTAAAGCCCCCTTTCCCTCGGAAAGCTGGAAATTTCGATTACATCGAACGACGGAACAAAGAAGAAGGGATGGATCTTCGTTGATATTAGAGACACGCGTTCTTTTTCATTCCAGTATTCTTCGGAAACAGTTACGTAATCGCGAGCAACAGGGCATCGCGTCGAGCTGTGGAGCTCGGGTAGGGAGGAGGAAAAAGGGAAAGGACGATAAAAGCGCGGAGCGAGGAACGTGGGGTAGGAGGGGCCGAACGTAAACGGGCGAGAGCAACGTCTCGAGCGCGACGTTTACGTTACGAGAGAGCGAAGACTTCCTTTCAACGGGGAGTCCTCCCCCTTCCAGGAGTCGCGACGATCAAGCGGACGTTACACCTCTACGATTATACGCCGGTATCGCAGATGCGATTATCGCGGTTGACCGTTCTCCGAAGAATGGCACGGAGAGAGGGATTCAGGAATATATCGTTGATGGGTCGTTGCACGGATACCGTTCGAGAGGGATCTCGTTGCGAACGGTGGGATACGTCTGCGGTTGTAAGGTGTAACGCCGCGTGTCGCGTATTTTCACTTTCGAGACGTCGTCGTTTAATGCGCTGAACTCGCCGTTCGAGAACGGAGCACGCAACCCGTTCGGTGGAATAAACGTTAAACCATGCGTTTGTTAATCATTCGTTAAAATTAAATTTATCATTTTGTTCATCGATGCGTGTTATTCTCTATACCAGTGGTTGTTAATTCTCGATGGGAAGTACCGCCTGATTAGATATTTAAATTGTATGTGTTTATTTTTCAATCAATAAGTTATCGTACAGTAGATGTAATTTCCTAAATAAAGAAATAGAAACACGTTTCTCGAGGTGGTGCGAGAACTTATTTTTAGATTCAAGGGGGTGCTGGTCACTAAAAAGGTTAAGGACCACTACTCTACAGCCTTTACTTGATAATTGCAATATTTACGTCTCAACTGAAAGTAACCAAAAATTAGTCCGGCGCGGAACCTGATAAAATTCCAAATATTCATTTATCTCAACGGACTTCGATTAAGGGGAATATATGCCAGTCATTTTTTATTGTTTTTTTCCCCTGTACCATACTTAACATCGGAAGAAGTTCAAAATAACCATTTCGTAGGTAAAAATTTGTTGCTTGATAAAAGAAGCTAGCAGTACACGCGAGGTGTAGAACAAAAGCTCAAGTCCCAATGCCAACACAATCGTACCCGTAAGATAATTGCGCCAAACTTTTTTCTTTCGAACGAACTATACCACTGATATTCCAAGATGGCCGACGTGAACACTATTGTCACTGATTTTTTTCTTCGAATAGAGATCATCGGTATTGATGGCAGGAGTCAAGGGCTTTGCGAACAATTATATATTTTTCACGCAATGCGCGAGAGCGCGTTGGAAGTTGTTGCCTACGAAATTGCTTATTTTCAATTGTTTTCCTCGCCACTGACGTCACCCGCAGGTACAGTCTCGCGTAAAAACTTTGGAGGTACGGATTCTCTTAAATTACATTATTTTTCCTCACGTTTAACATCTGCTTTCTCGTTTCTTTTTATAAAAACATAAACCCCGTATTCTCCCGCTCAATTAATGCGTAAAGGCAATTTTTTTACACTCCGACGCGCAGCTCTCTTGCTTACAGCGACGAATATATGACCAGCGGGAAGATTCCAAGTCCAAGTTCAGACATTTTTGAATGGCACGAATATTGAATTCAGACGTTCACGAGTAACGGTGACGCTTCGGTGTTACCATTTTAACGCTTCACTCTGTGTAATATGTACACTTATGTAATAACCGAACGTCAAAGTGTCGAACTTACTCTTTCTTTCGACTACTGAACAAATTCCGTGATTGAAATTCACATAGTACGTTACACAACGTCGAGATCGTATTCCCGAGTGAACCGACGGAACGGTACGCGACATCTCGAAATTAATGCTTGAACTTGAAGTGAAATTAATATGTATACTTCGCATCGAGTAGTCGTCGACGAGTCGAGTTGGATGAGTGAGGGAGTGACGGGGGGGGGGGGGGGGGGGAAGGTGCGAGAACGACGCGAGAGCTCGTTAGCGAGAAACGAGGTGAGAATGGCGTTGTTCCTCCATTATAATACGCGGTGCTGGGAATCACAGTGGTGTACGTCGATGAAAATACAAAAAAAGAAATCGACTCTCGTCACGATTTAATATCTTACACGATCGTAGTACGCGGTTGTGGTTCTCAGTACCTCGTTTAATCGGTGTCACAATTATCGAGGGGTGAAGTTTATTTCCACCGAAGCATTACGACCGGGGTATTAATAAAAAAAAAGAAACGATGGAAGGGAGTTGTCGATGAGTCGGGAATCTTAATGAAGTGGCCTCTGCCGTCTAGTTGCGATTTCCCTCTGTCTCGATTTTGTGGTTTCTCGATCGAAGGTCACGCGATACCCCTTTCTCCCTTTTCCATGGGGGAATTCAAAGGAAACGTTAACAATGCTTTCGCGGAACATCTTTCGGGCAGTTTCCCTTTCCATTCATTTCCGTCCCGCGCCTTTTGCCACGCGAATGACACAGTAGGCATTGTACCTTAGCCTTTTGTAGGAAACTTTTGGCAACCAGCGTTTAGGTTTGCGTATATCTCGGAGGTTCTTCCGCGGTTAACCCCGTGCGAGAAACCGTACGCATTCGTGTGCCCCACATCGGGGATTCCGCTAGAATTTGATTTTTCTGTAATTTTTTAAAAATGTAAAATGTCACGATTCGTCCAATCGTGCCCCTTTAACCTTTGGTGGTCCCAGATTATAACTGTGGTGGTCAGGAACAAACTTGAAAAGTTTGCCGAACGTGTAAATTGTATGTATACTTTGTGCATCGATTTTACGTCAAAAAAAGTTTCAAGTTTCGGTGAAAAAATGTTTGCCTTCCGACGGTTAATCTGAAGTAAAAACATTTTGAGTACTTTGGTATAATCTGGTTTTTTTGACAGAATTTGATCGAAAATAAAATTGACGAATTTCGTCCGTACGTGCCTCTTTAACCTTTACGCGATTTCCGAGCGACAGATTGCACTTCGTCCTCTCCACGTGATCCGCTCAGTCTCCCTTCCTCTCTCTCCCTCGATTTGAAACCTGTGGAGGCGAAAAGTCAGCCGCATTTGATTTCCGATTATCCACCGGCGGTTTAACCGCAGAAGCGAATAGATCTTTGCCGCGGGAATTTATCCGAGTGTATTGCCTCTCGCTTGCGATATACGTTCTCGGGATCGCTTCTCGTGGCAGACGTTCGCGAACCGAGAGAAAGAGGTAGAGGGAGAGAAAGGGAGAGAGAGAGAAAGGGAGAGAGAGAGAGAGCGAAAGAGAGATAGAGAGAGAGAACGTAACTGCGCGGAGGCAATAAAGCCGGTAAACCCAGATTCTGGCCGAGAGGGGTTGAATCGCGGAATCGATCGACAAGCGTGCGTGCGGTGTATGGCTGCGAGGTGACATCATCGGAACGTCGACCTTCCTAACGCGATCCAAGAGACGACGGGTATCGCGTTACGTCGTCTCGTTCCGCTAATGAGAATTACGTAACGGCTCGCGTGGTGTACGTCCGATGCATTCTCACGTACCGGAATCGCTTCCGAACCTTCTCTTGGCACGGGTCAAGAGGGATTATGAGATTCCTCGAGAAAACCGGCTCGACGGAAACGTCACGTATGACGGTCCGGATTTAATTATTTCTCACGCATCCGCCGTTCCCTCCGCTTGTTTTCCCATTGATGTCCCGGACTCGTAATAATTACGGATAACATTGGACCGAACGCGGATGAGGAAATTGCGATAACAAGGGATACAGTGGTTTGGGGGGGGGGGAGAGAGATAAAACATGACGTTCACGCGACGCGTACGTAAAGTAGAGAGCGAACGGAGGACGACTTTCCGATCTACGCGTACGCGCGGCGAAGGACCGGAGAAAGGGTATGTGCGAGAGACGGGGGAGAGAGAAAGAGAACACGGTGAACCCCCCCGAGAAGCGAACGGCGGAGGGAGTATTGATCCGGAATGCCGGCAACCGCCCGCCCGGAACGCTCTCCGGTAGTCCTTTGCCTTCTCTTTTCCTCTCTTCTATCTCCCTCGCTCTTGCACTCCCCTTTTCGCCTTTCCTCACTCTTCTCTTTCTCTCTCTCTCTCTCTCTCTCTCTCCCGCTCTCTGTCTCTCTTTCAGTCAAAAGGGTGGCCCGTACCCTCTCGTTCTTCCTGGTCTTACTTTAAGCTGGCACCACACTCTCGGTCGAAGTGCAAGGCGAGACATTCACCGAACGTTGCCGAGACGAGCACCAACGAGAGCTACCGTCCACACTCTCATGACGCTCTAGCCCAGGGGTCGACATTAGGTGGCCCGCGGTCCGAATCTGGACCGCGGAAGGGAAAGAAATGGGCCGCAAAAAATATTTTACTTCAGTGCTAGTTTTTTTTTTTGGACTGAGCATGTTTTGGATAAGTATATGAATTGTAAAAAATTGGCTATAGAATCAGCTACTATTTTTGAATCCACATAGATATGGGAAACTTCATTCTCCAAAAATGACCTTTTTGAAGAACAAATATCGTTTAAAATTAACTGATCCCCACCTTGAAAACCCTCTACGCATTAGTTCTTCAAGAGTACCACATTTTAAAAAACCGGCCCAGCACGAAAGATGTTATTTCTCTTATTAAAGTATAACATTTTATACTCATTATTATTAAGCTTTATATTACTATTATTAAACATTATAAAATAAATAAATCTATTAACTAATATTTTTTTTTTTTCCTGGACCTCGACAAATTTTTTTCAAATCATCCGGACCCCTATAGAAACTAATTTCCGACCCCTGCTCTAGCCGAGCGTTGTCGAGTGGACCACCAAAGAGTGCTATGAGACACCAAGGTGCGCTGTGACGCCAAGGACCGTAAGTCTCGACGAGGGTCCTAGGACCGTTTACCTCGGGAAGGACGGAGTTTTCTCGATGGGCAGGTAGTCGTCGTAGAGTCCTGAATTGATATTTTCTACCGCTCTCGTCGGAAATATAGAATTATCGTTTCCTCTCAGCGTTTGGCTCTGTCTATTTTTCATATTCATATCTTGCAAGGAAGACTTGCATTTTCCTCAATAACAGGGGGCAAGAACAAATTATTTTCTCATTGGCGAAAATGTAAAAGATTAGTAATCGCCCTTGGGGCCTGCGATTAATATTTTTGCTACTTCGTTAAAGAAGTTTAGTAAACAATTGTATTTAAATAATGGGTGTAGGTCTAGCGGAACATCTTCGATTGATAAGAGTTTAACCCTCTTAGTACCCATGGGCAGATAGGGTTTTTATGTATTTATGTTGTATTTAAAAAATGTATACGTTGTTGCGTTTTGTAAAGTATAACCGTGTTATTGACTATCTTCAAAATATGAAAATGTTTCCAGAGAAAATACATTTTTTCTACCACCAAGAATTACAAACTTAAACTTATGGAAAATAACTTTTTTCTATCTATGTGAAACTACTTAGATTTTCTAATCAAACGAAACAAAATATGTAGATATCTTTATTTTTAAGAAAGATATGGTCATTTTAATAAGTGTTTTCGAAACCGCATATTTTTCCTGGGCATTTCTGGCAGGTCCATGGAAAATTGCAGGGTATTAAAAGGGTTGAATTGCGCACAGAAATGTGGAATGGAGGGGGGTGGACTCGCGCTCGTCGCCTTTGACTGGGGCACAAAATACCAACACGGCCACGAGCCGTCCACCATCCACACTCTCGCCGAGACAAGGTGAGACACCCCGAGTGACACCCACTTCACCAGGGCACAAAGTACCGACACGGCCATGATCGCCCCAGTTGTTTTTTGTTTTATAAGTTGGCAAGTACTGTGCAGCACGGTGAGAACCGCCTCGAAAGATTTCACCGAGCGGCGTGTGTGTCGTTCCTCGGAGTGAATAGGCCCTTTGCTGACTGGGAGGAGAGTACATTGGTGCATAATCTACTAGAATGACAATGAGTACATTCCGGATGTTTATGCAAAGTACATTTTTTAATTTATTTATTATCGCCCGTCAGTTGGATGAAAATAGTGCGTTTTGCACAAACATTCGGAATCTATTAACGAGATATGTTTCCTTGATTATGAAAGCGGTCTAAGTCTCAATTATTGTGTGTCACATTCTTTAAAACCAAATGATGTGATAAGAAAAAAGAAAGGAAAATATATAACTTATGCCACTTTCATAATCATGGGCACATATAAAGTCTGAATTTCGAAGAATTGTCAAAAAACACTTACCAGAGTACCACATGTGTACCTCGGCGGAAATGTGGATCTAGCATTACGTTTCCTGGGACTCTTCGTATCCCCTGTCTCCCTTTGCCGCAAACGAGAGCCTAGGCGAACCACGAATTTACGGTTCTTCTTCACCCCCTTCGTACGTTCTCGATTTCAAACCTCACGAATCGTCCTCGGTACTGCCTTCCCTCGGGCTTCGCGCGCTTCCCTCCGGTCAGCGGACGTTAAAACAACGCTCCGTGGTTGTCTCCCATCCCACCGCCCTCCCCTTCTGTCCCCGCAGGAAGGGCCGTAGAGGGTTGATAGCGAGAGGGGTGAAACGTTCGTAGACTTAACCGCCGCCGGATTATTTTCCGCGGCCCTCTTTCTTCGTCCTTCTGAATTTAACCTTTGAGGCTGCGCCGCTCTCTTTGGTTTCTTTTCCAGTTTGAAGTTTCGTCCCCTTGCCACCCTTTTCTTCCGGGAGGCCGAAGGGAGGGTGAACCTTTGCCGTTTCGGAGTAAACTGCCGCGTTAAGCGTGATTTACTTTTACGATGCTTTATTTGTCCCTGGTTCCCCGGACCTACGGCTACGCTCTCCGTGGCACGTTGATTATCCTGTTCTCTTTTCTTATCCTGACGTACAGCTGATCAGAAGCAATCAATTTTCTTTTATATCTTTTTTCTCGCGCGCTGTTGGAAATTCCATTACGCGTGCCGTTTAAGTTCGTGCGATTGGTTTGGCATCGAAAATAACGGAATGGAAATGACGGTAATTTTTCGATCGAGTCCCAAGAAAACAGGTGTAAGGTGGAATCCTTTATTTGAAAACTTTTATTTCAAAAAATTCTTTTTATACCGACGGTTTAAGAGCAGAAGAATAAAATTGTTCCCGAAACTCTACCTCGCGGCGATGCGAACAATCTCATATTTTCTTTTGGAGGATGCATGACATTCTTCTCTCTCTTCGACGAAACTTGAAATTGACGAGAACTTCGAGCTTCGTGATGGAAGAACGAAGGAAATGAAATAACTAGAATTATTTTTATTTCTTCGATCCGATCAAGTTCGAGACGAAGTTAAAGATAAGTTGAAGAAGAGCGAGCTTGCTTCGCGGAACCTTCGTTATTTCCCTGCCTTTCCTCGACGATGCTCGGGGAGATTCGAATATTTGCTAATATTTAGTTTCTACGGCTGCACAGTTTTGCGTTATTCCCGATCGAGGAATCAACGAGATTGAATCAATTCTAATCGATCGATGATTTTTATCCACTATTCGAATTATTTGAACGCCAACGGGGGGTAAAAAGTGCGAGAAAAATGGTATAAATCCTCTGCGAGTGATACGAATTTTTCTAAATATAATTTTACAAAAACAAAATAATATATTATAGCGTATTTCGATTCTAAGTATTTATTAATATGTTCTAAAATGAAAGTCCGTTTCGACGTTATAAACTCATGAACTTTAAAATCACCGTTGAAACGAATAATAAAGCAAAAATTAAAAATGGAATTTTACTTTGTATGTCAAATGAAAAAAACGAAACACCACTTCTCGCGCGCACTCGAGTAGCAGGCATATTCGAGCGAATACACCTTACCAGAGTGACTGCCGCGATACCTTTAACCAGTTAGCTGTCGCGACTTCTTTGAAAAGTGCGCACTTAGATTGTGTCGCAAAGGTGAAACGATGACGAGCATATTATATTTAATGAACATATTTTAATAGTTCGTGGCTCGGGTTATTAAAGAAAAAATATGTGTGCTGAAATCACTTTCGTGTTCCATCTTTAAAAATATTCTCACAAAATTTAGGAATATATTTTAATTTACGCTCAAATTTCAATTACTAAAGAAAAGATACAGAAACCACTTTCGTGTTCCATCCTTAAAAATATTCCCCACGATTTAGGAGTATATTTTAATTTTCATTCAAATTAAAATTTAAATAGCGAATGGTAACTACATTTCCCCATAACGAGTATTCTCGTCATAACACGAAACCTTAGCATTTCTTTGCGATAAGTATACTTGTCAAAAACAGTTAACCGATTAAAGCATCTCGGAACGAAAATCACCGACTGCGTTCAAACGAGCGATTAAAAATAATAAGCCACTTCGTGCCATAGATAAAGAATGAAAAGCCACGCTTTAGCGCCAGCCACTCAAACATACTTTCCCAAGGAAACAAGGTTTGCAAGCTCGCGAAAGGGTTAAAGACTGATTAAGACGGGCAAACAGTCGTAAACCCACCGTTCGTGTTGCAAAAGCCGGTGAACATTGTAACGCCTTGCACGCGGTCGCCGTGCGGCAAGAGTACGCGAAAGTACGTCGCGTTATGAATGAAATTATAAATACGTGCATGCTAGATGATCGTGCACGTAACTCGGGAACGACGAGGAGCAGCGCGTAACTCTATTTTTGGAATCCTTCGCGACGGCCGATTCTCGTGCCACGACCTTCCCGTCCTCCTAGTCTTTTTACGCCGGGTTTAATAGAATCGTGTTAAGGTCGTTCAACCCCGTTCGTCGATCACCCCTCGGCGAATGCTTACCTCTCCTCGATCGAACGCGCGCCGTTTCGCGAATCAATCGGGGAAAAACCGACGGCGGAGACGCGTGACACGGGGTAACTCTCGTCGACGCGAAACACAGCTCGTTCTGGGATTTGACGCGCGTCAAGTTGGTATGGACTTTGCCTAGGGATATTTCTTTTTCGTCGGTTCTGCTGTTCGACGCACGGCGATCCGAGAGTTTTGAAATATACCGAGGATACCAGAAACGAAGATCGTGTTTAATCATTTTTATGATTAAGATTTCATAATATACATATGTCTTATCTGCGTATATTATGAAATTGAGAGTTTTGAAATATACGGAGAATACTAGAAACGAAGATCGGGTCTAATTATTTTTATGATTAAATTTTCATAATATACATACGTCGTATCTTCGCGATTCGCGATAGTTACGTTTACGACGTCGTTAGTAACCACGATAACGCGCAATTCGAGTCGTAGCGATAATCAGTGATTACGTTGCAGAAATGATTATCCACGAACTTGGTCATTCTTTTCGGGATTCGATAGACACTTCCGCTAACTTTCTTTCGCGATATCACGATCGCGAGAGGAGTGAACGATCGGTCGATCGCTCGCTCTTCATCAAACGCGTTGCGATGGTCTTTTCGTCCTTTCCGAGTTTTGGTTGTTAACTTTTTCAGAATGTTGCGTGTGAAAAGTGACGTAGCGCGGCAACGGTACGTAGAAGAGCGTTAAAGCGGGTCCGCACACACATAGTCTATGCAGTGTTGCTGCAGTGCTGGAGGACCCAACAATTCTGGCGTTTGTCAATGCCCTCTGTTCTTCTATTCTTGACAGACACTTTTCTGTTTTCTTCTCATTAAATTTGGTCGAACCCAACATTTTCTTTGCACACGAATACTAGTACGAGTTCGGTACAAATATAAAAACGCGAATGCAAGAATTGCATCTTCATCCGCCGACATCATTAGCAATACTGCGTCAGAATATAATATAGTAAATTTGCTTAAAGCCGTAGCATGTACCTCGTTGGGCAGCAATTTCGATAATAAGCCGCGTGTCCATGCTGAACGGCCAAAACCGCGAATATGTAGACCCGCCTTTACGTCCCTACGTTCCATAATTTACGACCACGCGTACTCTTTCGTTGAACGCAAGCGTAACGATCAGCGTTCGAAACTGAAAGCACCGCGATGTGCGTATACTTATAATAAATATCATGCGTCCACATTTGCGAGTCTAATACGTTCTTAATTTTCTTTCTAATTTTCTTTCTATTAACTTTCTAGTTAATACCATATAACAGGGGTATCCAACCTTGCGAAGAGAAAAAATTCCCTCGGGCCGTACTAAGTCCAACGATAGTCGTCGTGCAAAAACAAAATTAGCCACGTTAGGTTTCAACTAATCTCGTTTATTCCACGAAACGGGTATCTCTTGCTTAAAATTTGAGATAGTTGTATAATTAAAAATAAAACGAAAAACTTTCATTAAGTATATGAAACATAAAACGGGAGAAGATTGAAGAGAACAACGAAAGCGAGGATGCTTTTTTTCTAAGCTTCCACGGTAGCTTTTAAACAGAATATTTGATTAAAATACTTTTTCCAAACTTTTTCCTTCTTGGAATCAGTGTATACTACAGCGGGGAGATAGAAAACGCAGGAAAAACGTACAGGGTGTCTCAGTTAATTTGCCGACCCCCATTAACTTTTACTCTCCACCGTTCGATTTTCTTCCGCGATATTTTTTGCGAAAATCACGGAATGGACTTTGTCGAGTTTCCGCTATCGCTCCCATTAAATCGTTAGTGCCGTAACGTCTATGACGTCCGTGCACCGATCGACGTCGATCATAACGGCCTGCATCGATTCTCGCTATTTAAATCCCACGGTCCGACGGTACCGCGATATTAAAATCGCACTTCCGATAGGCATTACGTGCCGCGAGCAACGCGGCGTTGGCGAAATTCTAATTATGTTTTGGACGAGTTACAGGCTCTCATTCCGGGCACAGTGTCAACTCCCGAGGCCCGAGTGTCGTCACTCCGGAATGACGTTGGATCGCGACAATCGATTCCTCTCCTCTTACTTCGGCCACTTTTGTCCGTCGGTCTTTTCTCTTTTACGCGAGATACCTGCGGCGCTTCTCTGGCGAGCGTGGGCTACGCGCCGCGACGTCCTACTCGAGATACAGAGAGATAGAATTTATCGAGAGAGGGAGAGGCCGTATGGGGAGAGTTTCGCATAATTCAATAAATTCATCGAGGCCGCGGTGGAGCCTCGTGGAAAGCAAAGTTACTCCGGTACGCGATGCTCCATTTCTCCGAGATGATTATTCCGTGCCAGTCATGTCGGCGATGCATCGATAAAGTGGGAGCAATTAATCGTAATCGAACTTTGACGTAGGATCGAGCGCTCCGGATTGTACGTGGCTGTTCCTTCGCAGAACGAAGAAAATGTTGGGAAATCGTAATCGCGATCGATCGGTGGCTTATCGTTAAGTCGCGGGCGGTAAGCAAATTTCACGTGCATTGGTTAAGCTTCCCGCGCATTCGCGATCTCGCGTGGCAAACAGCGCGAGGAGACGGGGACAACATTTTTACGCTTGACCCCAGTTTCCACTTTTCAGAATTGGCATCTCTGCCGTGACGAATTTGTGGGCTTGCGATTAAAATACCGACGAGGAGGTCAGTTTTCGGTTACCCGAATTTACCGCGACCAGATAGCGAGGTTTTTTTTTACTAAATATTTTATTTGCACCTGTCGCTGCGATCGTAATGAAAACCGATGTATTTGCACGTGGGTTTCACTTTTTGCGTGGTTGTAGCGGTATTTGGCCGATATTGTAGCGACGGTTTTGATTGGTGAAATTAATTACGGACGACTATTAGCGATGTACCTACACGCGTGAATTCCTTTTTCTCCGTCTTTGATTGGTTAAATTCCGTATCTCGAAGTGCACGTGATCGCACTCGAGAGTTCGACGAGTTCTAAATAAAAAGGTAAGAACGATGCGCGATTAAAGAAATCTTGATATCGTTCTTGTACTTTTATATCGCCATATCACGGCGCCGCGTCGTTATACACGCGGCTGTGGTGAAAAACTCCGCGTGTCAGAATATCAAAAACTTTAATTTACGCGTTAATCGTGACGTAGAATACAAGATTTACGTATTTATAGGAAAAAATATAGGAACACAATGCTTTTATTTAACTGAAGCCCAATTATGTTATATTACGTTATATTAATATTACCCTAAATTAATATTAATAATATCAGTGATCTTAAGAAAAATATTTTCACTTTAGAAATATCGTCGTTTAAAACTTTGAACGGCAATTCTTAATATAATATTCCGTAACCGCAGTACCGATACTCACGTGTCACCCAAATGTGCTTGACATGGCGATCAGCGAGACAACCCTTTTGATGTTTATGTCGAGTATACTCGTCATAAACAATTCGATCCACGTAACGCAATGGCTCGACACAAAGATTTCTTTGCCATTACAAATTTATTTTTCTCGTTGTACCGCATCGGGTACATTTAAAAAATCAATTTACTGCGATGCTCTATCAGTTATATGCATATCACCCTGATTCGGGGACACAATGATCGTCGGAAATTTGGCGTAGATTATAATTAATCGTCACGAAATTGGCGTCGGTAATAATTAAACGTCTCTATGCGGTATCGACAATTTGTACGGTCAAATTTCTCTGATTTTTCATTTTAATTCGGGGAGTCACGCTTTACGCGTGATTTCTCTTATTAACCGAGCGACGCCGCCCGGCATTTCGGCTTTACAAAAGCAGACACACGGAAAACAATAGGGTGGTGGGGGGGTAACAATTATCGCAACTGAATTAATCCCGTGCTTTGTCGAAACACGCCGTTTAATATTTCTCGATACGAGAGGTGCGATTAATCCGATCCCTCCGCCGGGATTTTAATTACGCGCAGTGACGGCGCGGCGCGTCGCCGCACGCGCGCGTGGACACTCCACCTTGTTTTATAGCTTTTTCCTCC
Source organism: Pemphredon lugubris (assembly GCA_933228935.1). Lineage (NCBI taxonomy): Eukaryota > Metazoa > Arthropoda > Insecta > Hymenoptera > Crabronidae > Pemphredon > Pemphredon lugubris. The sequence goes on along the minus strand of OW121819.1, from coordinate 37,974,407 downwards.
TCGCTTTATTTTTTTTTTTTTATTATCGTGCTCGTCGGACAGATTTGAATGCGTAACGCCACTCGATCAAAATTTGCCTCTAAACTTCGCTGCGTCGAAACAAATTTTTTAACCATTTAATAAAAAAAAAAGTGTTCGGATAAATTTATTATGTAAATATAAACAAAAATTAGTCAAGTCAATGAAAGTTTGTGGTTTTTGGTATTATCGAGACCGGTTTCGACACTTTTATAGCGCCATATGATTCTGCTGTTTAACGCATCGATCATCGCGTCACTCATACGTGGGTGACGCGTCGGTAACCCTAAGTTTGGTATGAAGAAAATGATTATTTTATAACTATAGCACCGACACTCACGAGTCATCAGTGCATTGAACAAAATAATTCGGTTTTCGTAACAATATGGCTCACCTTTATAAGTTGGTTGCCAGTGCAGAATTATTTTTCGGGGTGTACCGTGTTCCCGTGTTTCAATGTTCGATCGAACGGGATTTGCGGATTTCAAGATTCAGCCTGAAATCGGGTACCGACGATTCGCACTAAATGTCTAGCATAAGTTTATTGGAACGGATAACGGATAAAAAAAATGAATAATTCATTCCCGCCCGATGAATACTTCTTTTTTCATTCGAGCAACGCATTCGACGAGATAGTTGTTCAGGTAAAAAAATTGTCATTAATCTGAACAAAGTGAGATTCCAAGTGGTACGGATTGATGGGGATCTGCGCCAGATGTTCATTCGTTTATCGTAGGTCCTTTTTCCTAAATATTTTTATACAACAAAACTGCAGAATGAATCATTTTCAAACTTTTGGGGCACATTTACAAACGGTATTTCTGCCCGTTGAGTCTTGGGACAAAAATGGATCGGAAATGTTGTTCGTGCGTTGTGCTTCACAGATAAAAATTATAAAATAAGATGCACGTCAATGAAAAAAACGTCGATTTTCGACAAAACATCCAATATTCTTTATCTTATACAAGTAAAATTATTCCTCGAGCAGGTTTGCCCGATCGTCCCCATAATGAAGGAACGTGTACTTGGCATCTGGTTAAAATTTCGTATTAATCGGGCTAGTAGTTTCCCAGAAATCGATGCGAACGCAGTCGAGAAACGATTTTTCAAGAAAAACTCTTTCTGTTTTACTATTTGCGGTTCTGCTCCGGATGGCACGATCAACAAGACCCTGCAACCTCGTAATTTTTAGCAATCTCAAAATGATTTTTGGAGACAACGTTCCAAAGAATCCGAGAAAAAGAGAATCACTGCTTTTGACATAAACTTTCGAAAAGCGCGTGAAAAAAATCGATGCTTTTGACCTGGCAAACTATAACTCGGCCTGATGCCCAACGCTTTTCGTCCTGCAGTTTAACGTCGTTTTCTCCCATTGCGGTCGGTATCGATCCACCGAAAATTCCGTTTATCCGATGGATAGATTTCGAAAGCTTCGACTCTCGTCCCCTGACTAATCCGTAATTACATGCAGCATGGTATAATATGTATTATGAAAATGGATTGGGCGCTTGCGGAGCCACGTTAAAGCACTCTCTCCGCGGTATACGGTCCGTGTATCAAACAATAATTTAATGCGATCTCTCTTGCTCTCGCCTCCCTCATTGTCAATTTATTGTTAATGTACGTTTCAAGCGCTTTCGCTGTGCGCGTTATGCGGGTCGCCCTGTACTCACACCGCCGTTATTCTCTCTCTCTCTCTCTCTCTCTCTCTCTCTGTTGCTCTTTTAATAGTATGTAACTGTACCGCAAACTTTTGTAATCGTTAGACTGTTTTCCGTTACCCGCTATCGTCACTCTCTAACTCTTTCCTTCTTCTAATTAAGCCTAACCATAGCGTAAACTTTTGTGATCGTTCCACCGTGGTTGATTAGCCGTTATTTTCACTCTCTAATTCTTTCGTTCTTTTAATTTTACGCAATTCTACCGTACTCTTTTGTGATCGTTACACTGTTTCATATTATCAGTTATTCTTACCGTCCAACTCTTTCGCTATTCGAATTTAACGTAACCGTAGCGTTAACTTTTGTAATCGTTGCACTGTGTTTTATTAGTCCTCGTTCTCGATCCCTCCAGCTCTTCCTCCGTTTGAACTTTACGTAACTGTAGCGTAAACTTTTGTGTTCGTTACACCGTTTTTCACGTCGGGAGTTCTTGCCTACGAAAAGGCTTATTTTCAATTGTTTTCCTCGCTTCTGACGTCACGCACAGATACAGTCACGCGTAAAGACACGAGGGGTACGGATTCCCCTCAACGGTCGTGGAGCCTTTTACCTGTTTCTACCTCCGTCTCTCTTCCCTTTTTCCTTCGCTTTTCCCGCTGATCTCCTCTTTTCCCTCCCTCTCTTTCTCGTTTCTTCCGCGTCCCTATCTATTCCTCGATGCCCTCGCCTCCCCCCCCCCCCGCGCTAGCTTTTTACTCACCGGCACGGAGATCAACGTTAATTCATCTTGGCCGGATGCTCGGGACGATTTTCAATTACTCCGTGATCTCCCGGATAAGGATTTTACGTGAAACTATTGTCGAATGGAAGAAACTGAAGCGCCAGCGTGCTGTCTCCCTTATTCTTTTTTTTTTACCCCCTTTCGCGTTTCTTACGCCTGTCGGGGCGGCGCCTTTGATGGCCACTCTATCATGCCGAGGAATTCCTGTACAGAATTTGGCCGTTATTATCGAGCCCGTCGAGACTTTTAGAATCCCTTCGAGATACCAAATCGAACTTCAGAGGAACGTGCCGAGGCTCGCCATTGGAAAAACGCTCTTTATCGAACGGACGACGTCGGCTTAACGTCACGGCCTTTTCCGTTAATTATCTCGCACGATACCGCGATTCGATGTTATGTGCAAAGGGATAACGCGTCGTCTGCGGATGCTTCGCGAATCTACGGTGCATCGTCCACATAAATATTAACAATATTGCGTTCTACAATTTCTTTTAACATGTTCAGCGCCGCCGTGTGATATGCAATATCTGTTGTGCAGACCGGTAGGTTCATTTCAATATGAAACATTTTGATTCAAAGCATTAAAACAAATTAGTTGTACGACAAACCAGTCGGAACCGTTATGTCTAATATTTGTTTAACGGACTGGAGGATCATTTATGGTACTTAAATTTACTTAAACTCTGGGTACTAGTGAACACGCGTCCTTGAAGTGCATAACATTAAGTAATTAAAGACCCACGAGTTTTGTTTTGCGATCGATCAATTTTCTTTTCTTATCGTAACGAGCGCGGAGCGCGTCTCGATTTTATCGGCGTTGGGAAGAATTAACTCTCTATGGGCTAATTTCCCTCTATATCATTTTTAAGTTACGTGTCAACATTTCGATATTTTATTAAATAATTTAATTCTTTTACATAATACGCTTTGTTACACACTTTATCCTTACTAACCAGTAACATTCTTGAAAACCATCTGCAGCTTTAATCTGAAATATCAAAGTAAAAAAATTAATTAATAGAATTTTTGCAACTGCTGAATTTAATGTTGATCTGTATCTGTAGATTGGTATTTGTCTTTTTATTGTCAAGACAAAAATTCGGCTTATAGAGGGGTAAGGAAATATGGAAAATTTCGGTAGCCGTAATCGTTCCGTGCGTCGTGGAAGTCCAATAAATATATTTTTCTACGATTATATTGATGTCAGAAATGACGAAATTAACCCTTTGACTGCGTTGCATTTGAGAATCGAACGCTTCCCGCGGACGACACGCGGTTCGTGGTACCGATAACGAAGCGGTTGTTTGTTTACATATTTATTAAATCTTGTTTATCTCGTATTATATCTGTTACTCCCGCTTTATCGTTGCTAACACGAGACGCGCTCAGGAACGTAAGTATTCGCGCCGATCGCGAACGCTAATATTTTCTGCTTTTACTGGAAGCCCATGGTGAAGAAATTTGTCAAACGAGTATTAAATGAAATGGATATCTTTATTATTGTGAATATTGTCAAATGGAACCGTCGTTTTATTCAGCGACGCTTTTAAACATTCTCCTAAGATTATATTAATATCACCAATCACATAGCGAAGGGAATGAATCAAACGATTAAAATAAAATACGGTGGGAAGCGCACGCCTTTCACACGCTCGATTATCTTCAAATATTATTAAATCGCATCGCCGTTTTAATTAGCGACGCAAAGACGAGGCTGGGTGAACGAGAAAATTTCGCGGCTAATTTAAGCGAATTAATTCGCATGATCCGTCACGGGGGATCCAATTTTCTTTCCACATCGAACGGCTTAACGTGAATGAAGGAACCGGCCGAGATACGAGTTAAAGTTCGCCAGCTGATAAATCAATACGCCAAGAAAAAAAAAAGATGAGAAGAGATAGGAAGGGAGGAAAATAGTGGCGGGGGTCGAGGGAGCAAGATAAAGAAAAAATGAAAAACGAGAAAGGAAGAAGTCATGTTCCTACCCTCTGTCCCCTTTCCTCGATATTAATGAAAACTCCATCCACTGGAAAAACGATCGAACTCTGCAATAGACACGCTAATAGACCTCGCGTAATTTATACCACTCTTATTTTCCCGTTAAAATTTCTCAGCATAATGCCGGGAGGAAAAACGGCTTCGTTGCCTGGGACGACTGATCTTGCGACTGTCTCGTTAAGATCGTTTAATAAATCTCGCATCTCTGGCTCGCTTTTTTTAACCCCAGAGAATGCGCGTTTGTGTATATTACTACGTTGTAAGGCGCACGAGGTTCATTTAGATGTCAGTCAAATAACTCGTAAATATAGCATATAAAAATATATGTTCGCAAACTTACCGTAAAAGGGGAATCTGTATCCATAGTGTCTGTAAGCGAGACTGTGGCTATGCGTGACGTCAGAAACGAGAAAAACAATTGAAAACAAGCCTGTACGTAGGCAAGAATAATATAAAATTTTAAAATGTAGAAATTAGACAATTTTCCGTCGCTAATTAAAATTCCCGTTAAAAATAATTCTAAAAGGGTTTGACTATTTTAGAACGGTTTAGGGAATCATATTGTCTCTCGCAAAACAGTATATTCAACCCTTTGCACTCTGAAGCCGACATTATGGCGCCAAAATTTTTAACTCGTAAATTAACTATGTGCCGTTTCCTACTTTTTATTCTTGTCACTTATTATATGTATGAAGTTTCCTCAAATCGTTTTTTGAATTTGTTTAAATCCACATGCAGATCTGTTGGCGAGAGATATTTTTTTATTTGGAGTAGGAAACCTGAAAAACACCTGGAATGAATTACGAACTGGCGCTATCCCAACGTCAAAAAAAGTATGAATGCAAAGTGTTGATTTTGCTCAAACAAGTAAGCGAGGAATAATAATTTAATAACTCATGTGTTACTAGTAAATAATCCTTGATGCCCGTGCAAACTTCGTATTGCAATCTGGAGTTAATTCGCAAACGAAGCGATTCCAAGGAATTCGATAATTAATTTGCCAACTCCACTCGTGCTCTGGTACAATTGGAACGTCGGAAATGACGACATACGTATGTATTTACGTAAATAAACAATCGTTTATTTACAAACATACGTTAACTAAGAAAATGAAACACTTACTCGGATTTGAAAAATTTGAATTGCGTTAAAAAAATATATGTGTATTTGTACTACTTGGAAATACACTTTCTCCATACTCGAACATGGTCAATTTATGATGAAAATTTAAAAGCAGTCGAAACGACTGGGTCTGTAGATCCAGCGTTAACTTTAAGACGATGGCCGGCGCGATGCACGTGCGCAAGAGTATTTCTCAGGAAACCACGTATGACTATACTCGAGACAGTGGAGGGAGAGAAGTTTTGAGGTTTGAACTCTGCTCCGCTGTCTCCTCGTTACTAATCATCTCTCCGAGGATAGACGATACGGTGTAACTTGGATACGAAATGTTATATCGCGCGAAACAACGAGACATACAATACGCATGAACGAGAGACAAGGTAGTTTTGGAACCATAAATGGAAGGAGGTGACTCGGCGACATAGAAAATGGGATATTTAGAGTAGATGGAAACATCGACGCTGCTGGTGATGGGGGCTACGGTGTTTTCAATTCTTTCGGATTCAGGGTACCCTACGGCGTCGGTTTTCGTTTTAGCTAAATAATATTTTACGTAGTTCGAGGTATTAATGAAATATTTGTATCATTCTTGTCTCGCGTTTTTGTATTTGCAATATCTCTCCCCGTCAGCTTGAAATAATTCGAACACTACCGATCGCAGATTGATTCTAATTTGGTAGAATGTCGGTGCCCTAAAGGATTCAAGGATATGTAACGTTTTTGAAAGAGATGCGGAGAATTAAAAAGCTACTAAAATCAATATTATAACTCCGAAATGAAAACCGACGAGTGCTATCAAGACTGATCGAAATGTAAACGAAAATTTTCGGAACAACCGATCGCTGGATCCGAAAGAACCGCACAAAATAATTTTCATTCGCGGGATTCTTTCAACTCTGATGATTTAAGTTTATCTCGCTCCATCTAAATAAAAGTGCGCGTATTAGTTATACGTGTAGACTGAAATTGTGATGACGACTGGGGGGCCTGGGTCCCCTAAATATAGTAACAGGCCCCCCACAAATTTTTCACTTTACGATTAAATGGGGTGTAGGGAGCAATGTCTCCCACGACTCTCTTTGGTCTGAAAAATATTATCCCTACTCCATAATAAATGTATCGCGTTACGATCGAAAAGGGACGTAGGGTGCGGTGTCCCGCTCTTTGGCGTGAAAAGTGTAACCTTCTCTCTGAAATTTCAAGACTTCCGCCAATGGTCACTCGAGGGACGATCAAATTTTCGTATCGATCGAGGATTTGGCGATTTCTTGGGGATTTTCGTGAAATCTCCAACGATCTTTCGTTTTTTAACGACGCTCGAAGCTATACGAACCGTTTCGTGCCCATCGCTACTCAAGTACAACGCGTGCCTCGCACGCGCGTATCATTCGAGTCGCGTGCACGACGCGTTTTCCCAGCATCGTGCCAGAGCTTTTTGTTTAGGTATCGCGAACACAACGGAATTACAATACGCGTCGTAATCTCTTTGGGATTACTCGACGAGGCTTTTCCATCGGCTATAAAGGTTGAAAACAATTTTTTGGTTCGTTTCGCGCCGGTACAATCGAATCGAATACTCCGCTAATCCACGAGTGCATCGTTTTGGAATTCGTTTATCGTTCCGTTGGTATTTCTGTTCGGTTTTGACGAGGTACCGAGAGTCGAATTACGAGACTCGTGAATATTAAAGCGAACAGTGGTAGAAAAAACATGATTAACCTTCTCATGCGTAACTTCTTTCCCTTTTTTTCACTTACATACTCATTTCAAGCACAGACATTAAAATAATACGGAAAATTGTTAATCCCCACGTACGCGTACGCGGCGAATGAGAGGGGGCTAAAGCGGATCAAAGGGGGATCCGAGAATCGTTTTGTTTTCCCGCGTAGAAATGCTTCCAGACCGACGAAACTTCTCCGCCATTGCATTAGCGGCCTACGAATACATTCCACTCGAGTCTAGACGAGCTTGTGCCAAGACAAGAGTCATCATCTAGGCTGGTGACGCTCAAATTAGGCGGATGATTTTTGCGAGCCACATCCAACAAATATGAGTCGAAGTAAGAACGGAAACGGGAAGACTATTGGGGATTATATTTCAACTTTTCACTTTTCCCATGTCCAATGTTTTTAGTATAATTAATTAGTAGCGCTGGGAAGTAACGTCGGATCTAAACGTGAAGCATTTTAATTCAATCAATAGATGAGATGATTGGCGTTATTTTCTGGTCATTATTAACGACCAGAAAGTAACGCCGATTAATCTATTGATTTAATTGAAATATTCGGTCCATTAAGTAACTTGCTTTTATACTGCGGGAAACATTTTTACAGACTTTTTCTAATCCTTCGAAGTTTAGGAGAACAAATATTACGAGCCCATATTTTTGTTTAAAAAAAAATGATAATACTTAAAAGCCCCGATCCTTAGGTCTAATAATCCTTGGAAAATATTCAACGCGGTTCAATTAAGCGGACCACCCTGTATAGGAAAATAAAAATAAAACGTGAAGATAAAGGAAATACGAATTGTCGATTACGAGCCAAACACTGGTTCGTTCGAAACATTTGAACACTTAATAGCTACACCCCTGCAATTAATATCTTCGCGTCATCCCAGTTTTATTTCGATCGCGCGCGTAAATTACACGCTTCTACATATTTCATGTTCGTCGTGGAAAATGGTTCGATAAGAGCACGTACCGAGACCACGTGCTTGCCGATACGCGAAGCAAAACGATTCGCTGTATATTCACGTCGAGAGTAATATCTATGACGACGATGACGTAGTATGCACGAAATGAACGTGGGTGTCCTCTCCTTTTATAATTCCATCGAAGTCATCCGCGATATTCGCGCTTTTCGAAACCAAATAAAAAGGAAGTATCGGCGAAGAACTCGGTACGCCTCGGCGCTTCTGCGAAGACGTGAAACGAAGCCGTGATGTTAGGCGTCTCCTAAAAATATCCTCTTTTCATCGGAAGGAAACGATCAATTGTTTCGATGCTAAGCGTGAACCGAGTATTTTTGTTTTCATCTTCGATTCGCGCAAGCTCGCGTTTACGCATCGCAATCGGCGTACTCGCAATTTTCTTTCTTGCGATTGTGCGAATATGAAAAGTATGATGTCAATAAATATTGTCTTTCTCGAGGTGTTTCTTAGAGCAGTGACATATTTCTCCGAATTTCAATTATCGTTTGTCTTACGCTTCGAATTGCAGTTTACTATGTTAACACGATGATCGTCACGTTACCCACATTTGGGTAACACGCGCGGCACATTAATAACCCGAATATCAATATTAAAGCTCGCGTGTCATCTAAATGTAGGTGACGCAACGATCAATGTGGTAAAACAGCTGACAATTTACGAGACCTACAATCTTTTTTTATAAATACGACGATCTTCGGTTTTACCGCACAGGTTACTTAGTTGAAATACATAAAAAGAGCAATATTAATTTGCGTATATTCAGGTCGAAAACTTAAATGAACGTTAATTAAGATCGTTTGTAATAAATCGAAATCATAGATTCAATTAACGTAGATTAAACAATGCTATAGAAGCTATAATCTCAAAAAAAACGTCTTGTCAAATTAATATTCCCACGCCAGACGTATCCCTGGAATACCACGTAAATCTAAACTTTGTAGATCCCTCCGAGGCGCGCGTTTCGATTAAGACCTGCCCTCCAGTCGATACATCGGAATCATTTCATTGGCATTGAGCTCTGAAAAAAGAAACAAAGAGGAAAACGAGTGACGCGGGGGAGCCGCTCCGGTCGAGCATTGTCCGCATTATCGGTCACGTCGATCCGTTTGATAATCGCCTCGGTGTAAGGTCTCGGTACCTGGTGCTCCAGTTTTCTATCTGGCCCGAGTGCCTCGGTGCCGATCCTTGAGGACGTTACCGCGGTCCATGCGCGAACCTTAAAATAACTCTTCACGGCCTGCTGACCCCACTGCAACCGAGATTGACGCACCTCGTAGGTGGCAGATCGAGTGATTAATATCGCGAATGACATAATGACGATACTAATCTCACTGGCCGGTTAGGTCACAATGGAATTGCGCCTACCGGTGGACGTTCAATGACGCAGCTAAGCCGGAATAAGTCCCCGTCGCAAATGTACGCTGCGATCTATCGTTGGTACGATCGGTGAACGACGCCGAGAGTCGCGCAGAGCGTAGATCGTTCGTCACTGGATCTCGGAATGCTTGTGCGAAACGTATATAAACTGCCTTCGTAATATCGATCTCGAAGTGATCTTACGAAGCGAGTGCGAGAAATATGATGTACCTGAAAATTTTAATTATTCGAGACGTTTGCAAAAAACAGGGGTCGTTTTTATAGTAGGTTGAAATTTAATGACGCACCTAAGCTGGAATAAATCACCGTCGCAAATGTACTCTGCGATCTATCGTTGGAATGATAGGGGAACGACGTCGACAGATATACATATAGATCGTAGATCGTTTGTCACTGGATTGCGGGATCTTTATGCAAAACGTATAAACTGTCTACGTAATATCGATTTCTAAGTGATCTTATAAAGTGAGTGCAAGAAGTATGATGTAACTAAAAATTGTTAATTTTGAGGAATTTGCAAAAAATGGGAGTCGTTTTTATAGTATGTTAGAATTCAGGGTATTTAATTCGTTTGAATAATACTTTTATTCCACTGCATTCGGTTAGCGCACCAAAATGACACTTGAAAATGTATTTAACGATCTTTATGATTTAAGAAATTTTTATTGAATTCGATGTTCCTTGAGTTACGTTGTTGGGAATAAGGGACGTATACATACAATAATAAAAACTACATTTTTAAAACCCTCTAATATCGAATGGATCACATTTCTGTTCAAGTCCTGCTTCTTTACCTATCTTCTATAAAAATATAAATTTTCATAAACAACCGCGGTGCGTCAGTGTATAATCGCTCGATCGTAATAAATCATTGCCGCTTCGTACTTTTATCTAGTTCCTCGTGCGTAATCTTTTACTCATGCTCGTGCCATCGTATAGCGCCTCGATTAATATAAAATTGTTGTAATGTTACAGACGTCACGCCATCGGAGCAGGAGGACCTGTTTATTAGGAAACTCCGGCAATGTTGCGTGACCTTTGATTTTATGGATCTGGTGGCGGATCTTAAGGGCAAGGAAATTAAACGCAAAACGCTTACCGAACTCGTTGACTATACCACAGCTGGACGAGGTGTTCTGACCGATCCCGTTTATCCGGAAATCATTAAGATGGTAACGCTTTTGCGCTTGGTTGTTCGTCTCGCGAGGAAACACAGACATTTTAGAGGAAGATTCAAAAAGGATTCTCGAACGATACAAATAAAGTTTAATCCGTCGTTAATACAAAGTTATTTTTTTTATTGCTGCCTCAAAATAGTACATATTTGGAGAGCGGATTGATGTCAAATCTTCCATTTGGATCATTTTTTGAACGATAACAAAATTCTGCAACTCGATGGAAGTGTAATGTCATTCATCGCAAATACGTAGCTATTCTCTTGTTGCTGGCCAACAATAACATGGGTAGAGAGGATTTCGTCCCCTCGGTCGGACCATTTTTTAAGGTCGATAAAAAAATAGGTTTACGTTCGGGATGAATTGTCCCGCGTTTCCATCGAGTTTGACAATTTTTGTTTTTTTCGAGGTACCTGTGTTTCCTAGTCGATAACATAGCTATTTAGGAACTCCGATAGAATGATCGTGTGTATCGTATTACTTTGGTTGAAGATTTCAGCAAATCTATTCCGCACATTGCCACCTAGCGAAAATCCAGATTTCGATCCAGAGGAGGATGATCCAACACTGGATGCGAGCTGGCCTCACCTTCAGTTGGTCTACGAATTCTTTCTACGTTTTCTGGAGTCTTCGGATTTCCAGCCTACTATCGGCAAAAAAGTTATTGACCAAAAATTTGTTCTACAGGTACGAAGGACGATCGAAAAGTTTCTTGTATAGTATAGCGGTGCGAAGTGAAATCAGATCACCCAGTTTCGTTAGCTCTCGATAACAAGGGCGACTGTACGCTTTAGAATCCTGAATTTTACCATCAAAGGTATCGTTAAATGGATATCGGCAGATAAATCGACTATTTTAATTTGAAAAGGTATTGTGATTGTAAATCATGCACCTGCCGTTATTTCCAAACGCCAAGGAAAATGATTGGTAGGACTTTATTTCACACCGCTGTACATTCTTTCGCGTGAATATTTATCCGCATATTTTCTATTAGCTATATAAAAAGATCTGTACGTTTCCGTGCAAACGTTTATCGTATGTCGCTCGTTTCATTTTAGTTATTGGAGTTGTTTGACTCAGAAGACCCTAGGGAAAGAGATTACCTAAAAACTGTCTTGCATCGTATTTACGGGAAGTTCCTTGGCCTTCGAGCCTTCATACGCAAACAAATCAACAACATTTTTCTGAGGTATTTATAATATACGTTACCGCGTGAAAGTTTCAGCACGTCCTTCTTTTTTTCGAAATTTCATGGTACAAATGGTAATGGAGACACTTTGCAAGGATCATCTTTATTAATGCGACATTTGCGGGGTGATTGGAGTAGTTATCCCAGAAGAACTAATAGACCATTCGTAGCTCGGTACTTTGCCCATGAAAAACGGTAGTATTCGTAAAAAAAGAAGAGGTGTGCCGAAATTTCTGAGCGGCACTGTACACGTAACTTTAATTATGCTAATTATTCGTTTGATACTGAGGACATTATCGTATCAGGTTTGTTTATGAAACGGAGCATTTCAATGGAGTGGGTGAGCTTCTTGAAATTCTGGGTAGCATTATCAATGGGTTTGCTCTTCCTTTGAAAGTCGAGCATAAGCAATTCCTGGTTAAGGTACGCAATCTCGCGTTTATAGATCTGAAAGTATGTTAATCGGAATTTCGAGCGTAATTTAATAATTGACGTTTTGCAGGTGCTACTGCCGCTACATAAAGTGAAGTGCTTATCATTATATCATGCACAGTTAGCTTATTGCGTGGTGCAATTCCTGGAAAAGGACGCGACTCTTACCGAGCCAGTTGTGCGAGGCCTCCTTAAATTCTGGCCTAAAACGTGTAGCCAGAAGGAGATAATGTTCCTTGGCGAAATCGAGGAAATCTTGGACGTCATAGAACCTACTCAATTCGTTAGGATACAAGAGCCTTTGTTCAAGCAAATTGCACGTTGCGTGTCTACACCACACTTTCAGGTAACTCGGGCGAATAAAATCGATTATCAGGATTACGTTTGATTCGCCATAAAAAAACTACGTGTCCTTCTTTCTTTTATCTTGTTAAACATAAAATCACGTTCTTTTAGGTTGCTGAAAGAGCATTGTACCTTTGGAATAATGAATATATAATGTCTCTAATCGAGGAAAACAATCATGTAATAATGGGAATTATGTTCCCGGCGTTGTATAAAATTAGCAAGGAACACTGGAACCAGACGATCATAGCCCTTGTTTATAACGTTCTTAAAACATTTATGGAAATGAACAGCAAGCTCTTCGACGAACTTACTGCTAATTATAAGGCTGAGAGGCAAAGGTAACGAATTTCTCTTTGAAAGGAAAGGCTACGAATTAAGAAAGGAAACATTGAAACCCGGATCTCTCTGACAAGTTGTTCGTGAGAAAATTAGTAGCGCGAATTTTTCGGCAGTTTTAAAATTAACCATACAAATGTTTTGTTACCCCAGAGAAAAGAAGAGGGAAAAGGAAAGGGACGAACTATGGAAGAGACTGAACGAATTGGAGATAGAACGACGTAACGCTATTGCACCTGAGCCACGAGCCCGCCCCTGAGCTGGTGAGTGGGCTAAGTCGCCGACAAACAAAAAAAAATGATTTCGAGACAGTACGCATGTTCGCAGAAACTCGTTACCGATTATAAATACAAAAATTTGTAGTCCAGTCGAAGATGATGCGAAATAAATATGACTATCGTAATCATAAATTTTCATTGCAGGTGGAAGTACACTACCACGCTGCCCGATTATTAGTCCTTAGTTTACGTCGATTGTCCATACACTACGTGCAAAAATTATCGTTGTTAGTGATGCAAAAGTGTCCCACAATGGCATTATTGACGCAATGTAATCCCTTTCATTAGCTGCGCCTGGTGATGAAAGAGGAAAATGAAAGAAGCAGTAATCACAATTTTATTCTTCTTTGAGGCCATGATGATTGATGAGTTTTCATAATTTTATTGTGTACATTAATTTCTACTTTTTCTCTATCCCCGTCCTCGCCCACTCCCCCACCCCGCCCGCCCGCTCCCTGTTTCTCTCTTTCTGTCTCTTTCTTCTTTTTTTTTTTAATAGCAATGTTTTAAGTTGTATGATGTACTCAGTGTCAGCACATAATACGAGGATGTTAGTCTCTTCTTAACTAAGGTTTAGCTGTGCTCTGTAGGAGGAGACGATCGCAGTTTGAACTCGAACGTGTTAAAAAGTGTATCGTCGTAACCCTGTTTTTTGGATGTGACATTGCGCTTCGACATCTAAATGGCTAGCGTCCCTTATCGACTGACCCACCTTTACTCTGATCCTCGCCTCCGACAGAGCCGGCAGGGACGTCGTTTGAAATGTATCATATATTCGTATTAATGATAATGATAACTATAACAAAACATAATAAATTAGGTAAATATATAAATATATATATATAATACAATATATTATAAAAATATAGTAATATTGATGATACTACAAGTCACGCACTGACACTACCAACACCGAACATGCGGAAAATGGAGAGGAAAAAAAACAAAACACCTGTAACGTACAGACCCATGTGCTATCGATACTAACATTGTGCTGACTGCATGCCCGCGACAAACGGAACAAACTTTTTTCAAGAATGAAAGAGCCGTAGCGATATGCGACAGGCATACAGAACATAATATTAATAAATAATAAGATTCAATTCATTGAAGGAAAAAAACGTAAAAAATATATGTTGTTTTTTAAATAAAAAATAAATAAATAAAAGAAGCGAAGGGCAAGTATACAATAAAAAAAACTTTAATTGTACCAAAATATCCATTGCTTATAAATATAATAAATAATAGAGATACAATGCATAAGATTTATTCGGAGCTGTGCTCCCACAGGCTACCGCAAAAAACGTGGGATCGTTTTTAAAATTTCTTACCATTGCATAATAATGATAAACAAATAGTAGGTATTAAATAGATGGTTAACAAAATGAGTGATTGCTTGCTCATATTTTCATGAAGTAGCTGAGAAACGTCTACATGTTTGTTACTTTTTATTTTTCATCCTTATTTGTGTCAAATGTTTTACCTCATCTCACGATACACTTTGTTTACGTCGTACTCTGTTTATCTCCACTTCATGAAAATTAGTTCAAAGATAAATCGAAGTATATAATTATTGTACATGCTGTAATGTGACTCCAAAAAACATAGGTAAATTCATCAAAGTTCTATACGCATAAATAGACACTTTATTAAACGAACGTCTAATTTATTTCAACTCTCTTATACTCTTTTTTTTCAAACGCTGCTTAACCAGTTTCGTCTTTAACATTCAAAAGATTGTTCTGGCCTAATGTCTTCTGGGCTTGCAAACATATCCCCCTCCCCTTTTTCTCACGTCGATAGTGCACCTTGGTAATTATTTACAAAAGAAAAAGAAGGATAATTAACCACGCAATAATATTTGGGCTAACTTAGCTTTTAGTGCAATTTCAAATGTACAACATTAAGAAATTCTAACGATATAACGATATTTTTTTATATCCACATGCATTTTATATAACTGCATCGTCAATAGAATTGAATACAAAACATTTGCAAATAGCGTAATTACTTCCACACTTTGCGGGGAAAAATATATACATATAATCAAACGTTTAGAACAATAGAAATCCTGCGAATACGAACGCGAGCTACACTGTGATAGTCTATCATACATATTTATCGTTAAAACGCAATCATTAGTTATATTAGTTTCCTTTCTTACGCAATTGATAATTGGGCAAAGTAAATATGTACATATACATATGTTTATACGCATACGTATATATACGTTTAGTCCGAATTATAGTGACGATATAATTTCATTGTACATAGACTTAATGAACAAATAGTTCGCATACTCATATTAATCATTGTTAGGAGAATAACAGTTGTACAGTTGATCTTAGAATGTAAAAAAAGTAACATAAATGAAAGTTTATTAATTTATCCTTGTCATATTAAGCGTAAGAGCGACTAGCGATTCGTTTAATAAATTTAAGTGCAGTGTTTGAAAACATATCACGAATTACTGTTCATTTATGTACTCCAGAATAATTATCATTTCAAGATTGAGGATTTTGTTCTTTCGACAAAATTATTTCGAAAAAGAATAAGACTACGTACTGTCAGCATACGAAAAGTAACGCGATGTATCTGAATTACCAAAGATCAATTTTGTTCCAATTTCCATTAGTAGTAGCATTGAAAGTTTTATATCAAACTCTATATACGTCAATGAGTTACGATCTATAAGTCTTGAGTTCGAATCAGAGTTCTAAGGTCTCCGCTACACCACTCTGCTCAATTATACATATATTTTAATGCCGCCCCTGGTAGCTTGAATACCTGACACGCAAAGATTGCTGTCGGTTACTCATCGGTAGTACCCACCACCACTCACGGAACCCCTCGTAAACATGAACGAAGGGACATCCTCTCACGTCAAGTGCAGTTCGTAACATTAAAATACTCTGGAACTCTATCGCATCAGCTGAACGTATTATTATGAAAATGTAACGGGCGACTGTTACTTTCGAAGTGATCAGCTGCGGAATTGCGATGCGTTTATCCTAACATTTTCACTCGCAGTATCGCGCGTGCGATAGGTTAGAAATCCTTTCCAAACATCCGGGGATTTATCGATCAAGTATTTATTATCACCATGCTATCGCGAAAGAATAAGGATCTAAGGACAATCAAGGAAGGAGTTGTAGGGAAGTATGTCAAGAAAGAAACTCCGCCCGAAATGCCAAGTGAGTTTCGTAATAGTTTTTATCGTACTTCATTGCACTTCGACTTTATTAAAGGTACGAGTCAAGAAAAAAAAAAAACTACCGCGATAGCGCGTAAACGAAGCGTGGAATGTTGTTTACGACGTGCAATCGATGTTTAAAGGGAACTCAAAACGATTAAAGTTGCGTTGCCTATAACAGGAGAATGCGTATTCAGTTTAAACCCTTTTAGTTCCATTCTTGTAAATGCTCATTTTTAGTTATTAACGTTTGGACAACGGAGCCAAATAGGAGAACAAGAAGACGGAATAATCATCCAAATATTCCTACGTCTATGGTAAGTAGTAATCTCCGAGAGACCACAAAGAAATACAAAATACGCAAAGAAATACAAATTTACTTTTACGTAGTCCATCCCGCAACAACCCAGTATGGTGCAAAAGTTTGGTAACACTAAGACTACAATGAGCGCCGTAGGTTTAGGCAGTCACGAGGGAAAGTACACCCCTAACAGTTCTGTTCCAGACTTAGCTCAACGGTAATACGAATAGACATAATTCCAGAGGCCCATACCTAGTTCAACGAGAGAAGCAACTTCTTCCTGGACTATATTTAGTCGGGCACATTCAGAATGGGTCCAAGGGGAAGGGATATTTTGCTAAAATGAATTATCCTCTCAAAGCAGAAGAACCACATGGCAAAGGTTGCTTCGCTCGCTGGACAGAGTACAGAAATTCCTACTTACATTTCTGGAGCAGCATAAATTATTTGCATTTGATAATAATCTGTAGATTTGCCAGTCTTTCTGTCAATACGGGTACGAGGGATGGAATGTCATCCCGTACAACGACCCCAATGTATCATCCTGGTCTCTCACCCGCTATATCTCACACGTACGTCAATCAATATGCCGGATCCGAGTACCACTTGGATAGGGTACAAACACCACAAATGCCTTACATGCCCTTTGATATCGATTCCGGTTATGAAGAGTACAATCACTCGGCGTATCGTCAGAACGCGGGGTACAGAGACATTTTAACAATCGGCTAATGCACCGTCCATGGGTATTTTTCGTTCTTCTCTGTATTTTGTTTTAAAGATATAGTCGATGTCACTCGGAGAGATCGAGTTCTCGGAACGAGCAACAGGAAGAACTTCCTTTACCACCCGGGTGGTCGGTTGATTTTACTCTCAGGGGTAGAAAGTATTAC
The DNA here is from genome assembly GCA_933228935.1 of Pemphredon lugubris. NCBI lineage: Eukaryota > Metazoa > Arthropoda > Insecta > Hymenoptera > Crabronidae > Pemphredon > Pemphredon lugubris. Next base: position 37,956,593 of record OW121819.1, on the reverse strand, counting down.
ATAGATCACAATACAAAAACTACTCATTGGTCCCACCCTCTCGAGAAGGAAGGTTTACCGACGGGTTGGGAAAGGATTGAATCGCCGGAGTACGGTGTTTATTACGTCAAGTAGGTGCTCTGAGAACAAGAAAGGATAAAGCTCTACAAAACACGCTGTCGCTATTATTTCTGTGAAATAATGCCAATTGTTTTTAGCCACATAACGCGCCAAGCGCAATACGAACATCCCTGTTATCCTCATGAAATACAAGCGGTTCGGGTTGTCTCGCCACCCCGCCATACTCACTTTCATTCTCACAGTGTCTTGGTTCCGGCCAATCCTTATCTCAATGAAGAGATACCTCACTGGTTGTATGTATATAGTAGGGCATCGGTAGCATTAGACCGAAAGTTACGCTGGGAACTCTTTCGGCTACCAGAGCTGGATTGTTTCAATGCCATGCTTACTAGACTGTATAAGCAGGAACTCGAAGAAGTGGTTATGCGTTACGAAGAGTACAGGTGTGTCAAAGACAAAAGTATTGCAACGAGGTGGTTGCGATACATGTACAGCAAAACACACTAATACGTGTACGTGTGTTTTAGATCAGCTTTGCTATGCGAGATGGAACAAAGATTGAAGGAATTAAATCCAGAATCCTCCAGTTCTTCGTCGGGTGCAATTGCCTTGCGACAATCGCTTCCTTGAATAAAAGATGACAAAACTGTTAAGAAACAAGCTTTATTGTTCTTTACTGACAAAGAGTTCCTGCGAGGTGTAATTGAAAGAGGACTGTTTGAGGTACGCTCGTGTTCTGTTTGCGAGTAGCATAAGATCTGGCAGAACTTATTTTTTTAAATCTATTTTATTAGCTGCTACATAATGAAGTAAAGTAAGATATAAATATTAAACAAACATATCTCTGTATACTATAATGTTTCCATATTCTCTTGGTCCACTTTATTTGTGTCAGTAAGTTCTTTGTTCTCTAAGGTGAAGCTTTCATTTACTGTAAATCCTGACCCACGTATAACACGTGTTACGCCGTTTGGATTGAATTTGGAGAATATTCTTCCTGTGTAAATTTACATATCTTTTAATTTCATTTCTTTCAACTAATACGTTTAGTTAAAACGTGTTATAAGACAAGTAAACAAATGAGTGTACGTACTTCGTTCTACTATATCATCAGGAATATCCCTTTTATATATCATATAAAATACAACGCAGAACATATTCCATCCAAAAAAAGCATATATGATGGCAGAGCGTCTCTTTGCTGGTGAGTCATTTTTTGGATCCAAGCGCGTGTATACATTTTGGAAAGCTTTGCGTATCATTTTGAGTCACTGCTTTCAAAATTTTGGTAGTAAGTTAATTACTCGGTGTAAATCAAAATTGGATTAAATTAGTTGAAATGGGAATCTTCTAAAACTTGGTGTTCGGTTAAAAAATTATTACAACAACGTTAAAATGGTGGGTAGTGCACCTTAACTAACAATTCATTTTGCCAAGTAGTATACCCGTCTCCAATCTCTTAGAATATCATTTCTGATATCCTGTTTATGTAACTATATACAGCAGTATCGTATCAACTGTGCAAACTGAAAGTTGCTTCGGGTACACTGATTTCTGTTTTTTACATTCCAACTTACGTCGTATAACCGTACATTCATTACCGAGGATATGCGATTTTCAACTTGAAATGTAACAAAGTCAATTGAGATTACCTGTCGATTAAGTAATCGGTAATGCCGTTTATTGTTATCGTTCACCGGGTCTGCTCTACCGATTGTACGACGATCAGAATTCGATCAACATAAGTTTACTGGTCGTTAACTTCTTGCGGATGAATTAAACCGTATTTGAACGCTAACAAAAAATCCTGGCAATCATTTTCGCGAGAAATCCAGCGAGGCGGTAAATCTTAAAAGAAATACACCTAAAATCTGTTCGAGTAGAAATGGTGTTGCCATGCCGCCATTAAAGTTAATGCCAGTTAATGCAGAATGCAGCGTGTTCGCTCACAAACAACGTGAGAATGATAGTGGCATTTCAATTGGTCAGTTATCATCAGGACTGTACAAACCGTGTTCCTTGTTATTTAACATTTTCTTTAGTCGTAATGGCTATTTTAATTGTCCGTACAATTCCTAATTCAACATCAATTCGTATGTTTGCACATGTTTAAAACTACGTAAATAGCATATAACGATAACCTCATTAAAACGGATTATTTACCAAATATTCCAATTTTATGGCAATGAATAAAAACGCAAATGATATTAAATGATACCCCATGAATATTTGTGTCATCAATTATTACCGATCATAAATTGTAGACTATAAAATTATGATCGTCGAATCTCCCGATACAGAGGAGTACAATTTCTCCACAATTTGATACGGTGATACTAGCATCGGTGGAACTTGGATTCCCACTTATTATTGCGCAACAAACAATTCTCAAGGAAAACAGAATTATAATTTCTAATAGTTGCAGAAATACGCCAGTCGAGTCTGTGTATATAAATGATACGATGTATTAAAAAAAAAATTCAACGTAAGTACACACCCGTCTCGATAAACACCGCGGCAATCCGTGTACAAATTAACGACCGAAGCGAATATATTACAAAATCATCACCATCTCCTTTAACGATTGTAAGCCATTCCACAATCCCGTTATCCGCAATTCAACGACGAAATAAAATTAAGAAGGTTGAACTCTGGATATACGAAAATTTCTCGACGAGAGAGAAAGAGGCAGCGATGCTGGTGTATAAATTTTGTAAGATTTCACGAGCGCCTAGACCTTGAAGCATTTTCGTGATCGTACAGCACTGCCCTCCATCGGAAAACGGATTCTGATTGGTTGCGCGTAGCCCCAGACCAGAAACAAGCAGTGGAATGGGACGTCTGGCAATCGAATAAAAGGGGGAAGGAGGAGCGATTTCGCGCGTTGACCGGGATTCCGAATAAAATTTCTAAAGGGATTCGTGAAGTGTTGCTTGGTCGTCGTGTTTAGCGGACAGATAATCGAGCAGGCGAATCCGTCCGTCGAAGCCTGACGAGATGTCCGTAATGGGAAAGGTGAGAGAGTTTATTATATCCTGATAAGCCGGAACCTAGAAGAGGATCCTTCCGATCGGGGAGCCTTTATGAGTGACGAGGCCGTTGTACCTAATTTCGTGGATTAGAATTCACGTTCCCGGGCCGTCACGAATGATTCACATTTTCCCGAAATCGACAACCTTGTGTACTATCTTGCAAGAATGGTTTCTTTCTTTCGCTCGATCGGGGATCTGGTTTTATCCTGCCGGCCTCGAGCGTATGTGTATGCGTGTCTCTCTCTCTCTCCCTCTCCCTCCCTATTCGTGTCTGTATTCGTCTCTTTGTCAACGTGCCCGCTCGAGGCCGGTAAACATCGGTGAATTTTACAGGATATTTATTTCGATATTTTTTTCACGCATAGCCGGTACTCTACTCCTATTGGCGGAGCTCCTGTTCGTGGAGAGTGCGAATCGGTGAGTGTGGATACATTCATTCTTTTTTTCTTTTATTTGATTTCGTGGTAAAATTGCGTTTTTCGAATCACTGAGATATAGTGTAGAATTTAAATAGTGGTATATGTAATAGTATGTATATTGATTCCACGCAACGGATGACAGATTAATTTTATATTAAATTAATAAAAAAGTATTGTCATTTATATTGCAACAATTGAGAACATAATTTTTTGAATAAGCGGAACTCTCCACTTCTCCCAACACTAAAAGTTTAATTTATTGTCTTTAAAGCGGTAGTATGTTCTACAGGTCTTCCATTATTTTCAAATGCGCTAATTGAAACATATAGTACTCGAGCCGTTGGTCTTTAATTTGTGCATAGGCAGTAATTGAAACGTGTTATCAAAATGTCTCCTTTGAGTTGTTTTTGTTTGATAAGTGATAACAGACTTTACTTTAAGCTTTTTAAAAGTGGTTTCGGCATTGTTGATAACCCTTGGAAAGAAATGTAACATTTTAATATGTTTTATAACAGCACTGAATTTAAAAGAAATACCATATGACATAAAACCTGTGAGTCTGGTAAAAAGCGGCGGAGAGCAGCATTCTAATGAATTCCGTGAAATTAATCCAATGGAGCAGGTGCCTGCGCTTCACATCGATAATCATACGTTAATAGAATCCGTGAGTATCTATAATTTACATATTTTTAATCGATACGAGTATGTAGCGGTATTGGCGACATTGGTTGTTATTACAGTTAAATATCTTGCAATATCTGGAAGAGACAAGACCCCATCGGCCATTAATGCCGGCAGATCCAGTAAAAAGAGCTAGAGTTAGAGAGATTTGCGAAGTAATCGCAAGTGGTATTCAGCCGTTGCAGAATCTAGTTGTACTGATATATGTCGGGGAGGAACGTAAAAAGGAGTGGGCCCAACATTGGATCACCAGAGGCTTTACGGGTAAGAGTTTTAAAGTGTTTGTACACGAGTTATCCTGGAACAACTTAAGAAGAAATGTCTTTTACTTTACAGCTGTAGAGAAATTATTGTCGTCCAGCGCAGGGAAATACTGTGTAGGAGACGACATCACGTTGGCAGACTGCTGTTTGGTACCACAAATATTTAACGCGAGAAGGTTTCACGTCGATCTAAGACCTTTCCCAACAATTTTAAGGGTAGATCGTCACTTGGAGAACCACCCTGCCTTCACCGCTGCTCATCCAAATAATCAGCCTGATTGTCCCCCAGAGGCGACCAAGTAGCAAGCAAGGCAGACCACCCTGTTCCTCTTCTAATTTGTTGGAAGTGGGAAAAGAGGTGGTCCGACGTCTTGTGGTTCTATAGTGACAAAAGGTGAAGCAACCTTATTTTGTTTTAAATTAATAACATACGATTATGTTACGTCAGTTTAATGATGAGTAGCAAACGATATTAATTGGTTTGGGTATAAGGGTATCCGTCGTTTCTTTTAAATTAAGCCGCATAGTTACATTAATATAAATAATGTATATCGTGAGCGAAATTGTTTTTCAATAATTGTCATAAAATTTTCAGCCTATGCATGTTTCTTTCCCTGTAATAATTATTGCACCTTTTATCACTTACGAACTACGTTTAAGTACCGAAATGACGGACAGTGTAGAGTCGACTACTCGACTCTACAGTGATCTCCAATTCTGCATGATTATTCAACCACGTGCTGTGCCATCTGTTCCAAGATGGACAAACACTGTGCCATTTCTGTACTTACACAGATAATAGGAATGTTGGCCTATTTTTAGTTTTGTTATGTTTTTTCATTGGTTTATATGCACAATCAAAATTATCAAAATTTGTCTTCGTACAGTATTTACATAATACTTTGTAAAGTGTATTGACCTATTAAAAATAGGTTCTGTTGTCTGAAATCAAAAGTTTACTTTTTATACTTATGATAATATAATTTTTCAATTAATTTTAGCTTACATAGATTAAGGGAAAGTGTTGCTATTAAATAATAGTAGATATATCTTTAAATCTTTTGCCGGATATAAAAGTAACAGACCTGACTTGTGTACCAGCAAACACGCAAACACATACGCACACTCGGTGAAAAAAAACAATACGGAAACGTGTAATAAGGGAATCTAATCTGCTCAAAACTCCACTAGAATACCGAGGAATGAAAAGTACAAATCAAATTCCTTTCCTAAGGCTTTTATCTTTGGGTACATTTCATTTCTCCCTGTAAACTATGTCATTCCACGAATAAGCATTAAGAACTTTGATGAATATTAGATACGAAGTAATTTTGGGTTTCATTATATTTTAGTTTTAAAAGATACGCGAGTGTGCTTAATCTTGATATAGAACTCCGTCTAGCAGTCTTTTATTTACAGGGACACATCGATTCCTTCGAAATATTCTCCAAGCGTACCGTGTTTTATACCGTGTTTTTAGCGAAGGAGAAAACTAGTAGAACGGATAAAAAGAAAATTTTGGAGTATTTTTCTAGGAAATTTTTAAGTTTCAAGTTTGAGCACTCATCGCTTCTTTTAAGTGTATTCTTTATAAGGTGTAATATTACGTAGAGATAAATTTTTTATCATTCCCGTATTGTAAAACTTCTATATACAGTTTTATACGCACATGATACGTTTATAAAACTGTAAAGGCAACAGAGATCGCGGTAAAGTTGAATTTGACGTCGAACGTTGTTGAATAGTCTCGTGTATTGGCATTATTCCTTATTGCCGGGTTCCTTCTAGCCACCACTTTTCCTTCGAAAGCAAAAGAAAACTAACCGTAACTGAATCGTAGAGATTCCGAAGTAGATCTTCCAGAGAGTCTAACAATAAGCCAATTTTATTAAGATTTATTTGTCAGAATCTCATTTCACCGGATAACGAAGGGAATGCTTGTTTGTACGCTTTCATACTAGAACACAATGAATTGTTATAATTCCTAATATTATAGTTCAAAATAAGTACAATGGTATTGTATCTGGCGCGCGTACGCGTGCGTTATGCAAGCGAGCGATCAAATAATAATGTATATAATTTTTATATGAAGCGTTCCAATGTTGCGCACATGAAGCATTTTAAGGTCATCAGCTTTAAAAGTTAACTAGGCTGTTCATATAATTTCGATAAGCATCGCGTGTCTGCATACATAATGGCAATTTGTGGAAAGGAATGCAAACAAGCTACACCCGTCTATGCTAATCGCAAAACATGTTACTTTCAATCTCGAGGATAAGACTATAATTGCCAACGAAGCATCGCATTTCCGAGATAAGCCTAAATCGTTTTGATTCATAACCGCGAGAGAAATGGATAATTTTGGTACGATTAAATTAGAATTTACGTTCAAGGACAGCGGTCTAATTTTAGTACGTCACAACGAACGAAGAAATTCTGAAGGTTGGTGAAACGGGTATACTTGTACCGAGGTATGCATGCCCAGTCGTATACTCGATACAAGGTTCTTACATAAATTCTCTATTTCTTCTCTCTTTGTTCACAAATAGAAAAGCAACACTCTTCGCGTACAACCCTTTTTCACTCTTTACGTATTCGTGATTCGCGTAAACTCGTGGCAGGAAAGTGCGTTAATCGAGCGTGCACCGGACGATTGAAAGATTTCGTTCGGTAGTTAGGCGATGTAACAAACTAATTGCACATTAGAATTATTGTATAGTTCGACGGAGTAAGGGCAATAAGAATATACGTTAGATCTTCGTTTTGCGACGGTCCTAAGTAGAATTTAGTTAGGATGACCTACGTAACATTTCTAAGGATGCGTGTGGATTTTTAGATGGAGCAAATGCGACTATGTATAATAATAATGACACATTAGCGATATGTCAACATAAAAAAACCGTATGATACGCATAGATATTTTGTAAGTGAAAATGATTATGTACGTTCACTGCTTATAAGGGAATAATAAATTCTGTGTCATAGCGTATGGATATTAATTTGTATCCGTGCATCCATATACTGACAAGAGCATCGAATGAAAAATACTAATTAATTTCCACTCGTGCCCCTTTAGGGGGTTTGGGGGGGGGGGGGGGGCAAAAACGCGTAACTTACCAAACTAATGAAGCGTAACTCCGAATTCTTCGACCACGGAATGCTCCAAAGAATGAACCACTGATCCAAGCTGCGTGTCATGAAGGCATTGAAAAAAATTCAAACGTTTTCCTAACACGAAGAAACCTATCGTAGCGTTTTCGTGTTCATTCGCGACGAATTATTCGATCACTATCGTTTAAAACGTAAAAGAAAATTATTGAACGCAGAATTTCGCGAGAATATTATCGCGACGAATTCTACAACGCGTTTATTAAATTGTTATATATGATTTTTACGTCAAAGCAATGTCACTATCTCCTCGGAAATATCGTACTCGTACTCGATACTCTTGCAAATTCATTTTCAATCTCTTTATTACAAATCCATCTTGTAAAAAAATACATTCCCTTATCTATTGACTAGTTAGAATAGCACCTTTTGTACGACAAATTTGTACTCTAATGGAATGTATGAGAAATCGTTTAATCTCCGTGGTGATATGCCGTTCTTAACCAGTGGTGTACATACAAATACGTACGCAGTAGAATGAATAATTATCGCGTGTCTGTCGCACAATGGAACGGTAACATTAATTAGTAATCGAATTCTAAATGTATCTCTGCATCGCGCTCGCGTATCGCTTGCACGATTTTGCGCGCATACAACTTTATGACAATTAGTTACTTCGAAATGCGAGTCACTACATTCGATGCGCAATATTTACTATTTGATACCAAACAAATTGCAAGTATGCGGCGCATCGAACGAAGCGAATCGTACTTAAATATAAATTTCCGCAAAATTATAAACGCGCATAATCGTTGACGTTTCGAAACACTGTGCACCTACGGTTATTTCGGCACAGTATTTCTCCTTCGACACGAATCTATGGGTTCTCTTGTTTTACATACAAACGTGTTTCTCTAAAAGACTAGGCTTACGGACTAAGTTTAATCGAATCATCATTCGCGATGGGAATAATACATCGTATTTACAAGGTTCCATTGAAATTCGAAAGGCATCTTCGTCTTATGATTAAAAATATTTAATAATCTCGTTGTAATAATAAACTCATGATTATTGTTCGCCGATTAAATTGCACGAAGCAACCTTCCCAATTCCAACGAAATTACAATTATATCTTTGTCTCAACTTTCGCTGAACTGTGGGTTTAATGCAAATAACATTATTTGTACGGAAGACAGAAAAGACGATAAAAATCAAATCTTTCGATAATGTAGCTAAAACCCTTCGACGAAACAAATGTTGTGTTTCAGTCTCGCGTCTGTCTTCCGCAAAAAATGTACATTTGCGTAAAATCCTCGGTCTAATCGTCACGATGGCGGTATACTTGTGGTGCACGGAGTCGTCTCGCGTAACAAACGAGAAATCTGTGAATGAGAAGAAAATGCGTATGGTGATCATACTGCGACACTGAATGGACAAATGGATGGATGGATGGAGCATGGTTGTTGTGGCTAAGGTCATGAAATGAAGAACAACAGAATGCATTTAATGAGCGATTGTTTATTATGCTCTTATGGTCACTTGTCATACAGGTAACGATGCTTTTCATGAGTGAAAATAGTTAATATATTATGTTTATTTATAATTATTTAACATTGAATGGAATAACTTGATGATGAAAGAATAACAATTTATGGATGCAAATAAATGTGGTTAGAGTGTAAAGTAATATTAGAGTAAATTCAAATGCTTGTGAACTAATTCATACTTCATCAGTAACAATAGTGGTGCCCAAGAGGTCACGTCAGGGTAGAAGTTTCCTTTTTTCATTTTTCTTTCAACAAGCAAAATATTTGTGAAATAAACGGGTATCGATCCGCGTCGTTAACGAACAGCATTTTTCTTATTTCTTTTGTTTGTTTTTTTTTCATCCCCGTTTCAGCCTCACAAGTCGTGCGACACATATTATTTTTTTTCTCTTTCCGTCGCGTAACTTGCTTCGCTTTGTCGGAATATCGATTTCTGACGTTACGTAGAATTTTGTGTTCGAATGACGAATATCCTTCTAACGATCGTAAGGCCTCTCTTCGCATCGATAGGCGAGCACACATCTCCCTATCGATCCATGAGAAATCCGCGCAACAATTTTCAGTGTTCGTTAATCTTTCCCGTTTCGCTCTCAAAATTTCGCCTTATCGTTTTTTAAACGAACACTCGAAGTTCCGAGTACTTCATTCTTTTGCGTTTTCTTAAAAGAGAGAGAGTGTGGCACGTGTGTGTGTGTGTGTATGTGGGTGGGTGTATGCGTGTACGTGTTTGTTACATTTAAGAAGGTACGTTCGACCGAAGTGACAATTCAAAATCACACGAAATACAAAGAATGTAATAGAAAAATAACACAGCTTTTGTGCTCGATACAATAGCATTTTGAAGGAAGTCGTAAAGCATAGGACAGTGTTCATAAAACCTTTTTCATTTAATCTCTCTATCTTTTTTATCTCATAATGCGCAGCTACGCGAATTCCATTTTTTTTCTAAATCATCATGGCTAGATCAAAATAACTTATGGATCGTAAAATCCATTATGGACAATCATAGATGCATCGATATTGTATCGATGCACATATATATATATTTTTTTTATATTATATATATATATATATATCCAGTGTCTGACGATTCTCAATATAACAGCCCTAGTTTTCCCATCCGTCGGAAATCTTATTCCTCTAAAGTATATCTTTATCTCCCAAAGAACGTGCTACTTTTTTTTATTGCTATTAACTTAGTAATAAGATCTCAATAAATCTATAGAATTTCTTTAATATTCGAAGCTGAATCGCAATACCCTTTTTCGGTTATATTTTTTTTTTGAGGCGAGACCTCGGAATATTAAAAAATACAATTTTGCTCGCTGCTCGTTAATGCACCGTCTCTCGTGTTCTGACAAAAAAAAGTGATGAACCATACAAAGATTGTATCTTTATCGTACAACGCACGAGTAACGACCCGGTTTAAGATTCGGATGTTCTCTGGTCGAGTGGCATAATTTACGATCTGATAAGCGCACGAATATCTTTTACCACGCGTTTGTGTTCTTATATTACTTTTTATAGCCAAAGGAATGTAAGGTACAATACTTGATCGTATTCCATCAGTGACGAATGATTCTCTATGGTACCTTCGCAGCCAGCTGCATATCTCGATCGAAATATCATGGAAGATAATGCTATTACATCCTGTTTAATAGCCGGGCTTCGCGATCGTGGATCGCGAGGCCGCTCTTATCAAGATAAAGCACGACACGGCACTGCGTACCGGTTGTGAAAACCGGATTCTTTTTTCTCTAGTTTGCGTGTAGGCATGCAATTTTGACAATTATGCAAGTGTGAATGTCGGTCGTGTGGGTATGATCGAGTCATGAATATATATATGAATGTGCACAGGTGCACCCCTGGGTGCACTTCGCGACTTAATAGCGATATATCTACTTATACTCAACAAGGTACTTAATAGTTTTTTTTTCTTCTTTAATCCCCGAGCTGCTATGTGCTACTTCTACCTCAACAACAACGATCTCATCCAAGTTCTTTTTTTTTTACATATGCTTACCCAAAATAATATACCGTTATTAACAGTCTAACTCTAATTCTCACTTCCGATAAAATAACATTACATCGACTTTTTTGTACAACCCTCGTTAATTATTCGTAACGAATGTTCTTAGTCATATGAAATATGTTCTATTACATTCGTCTTTATATACTCTTCCCTTATTTATTTATCGTTTTCAATAAGTTTACTTCGAATAGATTCTCTCTCGGTTATTCGCTTTCGGATATCCTGAATCGTGACAATGGTAGCTTTTGCGATGCGAAGAACATTCGGAGAGTCAGTATGCATTGCTGTTTCGGGATACGCTAACGAGACTTTTCTGTATGCAGAGAACGAACATCATCGGCGTACCGATTTGCTTTATATTTTTTTTGTCCTTTTCTTTCTTTCGTTTTGTTTTTCTCTTACGCGAAAAGAAATCGCGACTCGGATCACGGCAATCCTCGTCGCTCTCGGATGCTGGTCGAACAATGAAGTTATGCTTTTTGTTTTGCGTATCGTCGTGCAATAATACTTGTTCGGTAATACTAGGTACTTAATTCAGCCAAAGTCAGGATGTTTCGTGATGTCCGATACCGATTACAGTTCCTCGAGTCGCTATACTCTTTATCGTTCCTCTTTTATTTCTCGATAAAAATAAAAGCATTTTCTTTTTATCTCCGTTAAATTCCATGCGAATATTTCTATAATAGGATAGATCTATATGTATATAAAATATTTACAGCCACGTAGTTTTGTATACTTCTTTCCTTTGCTCGTTTTAAGGGCATTGCAATGCAGGTATATCGTGAAAGGTAATAATTACGAATTCGGAGAGTGTCGGAAAGTAGTGAGAGAGAGAAAACATTTCTTAAAGCTCGCCGACGCAATAGCGAAGCGTCGAAAATCAATTGATCAAAAATTTTGTCTCTATACGCCGAAAAACACGATATAACTGTATACAAAATGGCAACGCGTAATATTTCCGAGTTCTGCGTGTAATGTGTAGCATCTAGGCTTGGGATCGTAGCGATATCCGCATATCCGAATATCTGGATAATTCTGAACAAGAGTATTCTAGATTCGAATAATTTCCCTCGACGATCTACGAAATTCGGATAATCTCGAGCGAGGATATACCAAGTCCGGATAATTTCGAATCTCGATTATCCGAATTTTCAGTAAGTAACCAGACGTTTGCCAAGCTACGCCCCTATTTCGCGAGTTTGACAAAAATCCGGGTACCAAAGAGAAACCCGAGCAGTTAAAAAATATTCCGATCCCCGAAACTATCCCGATATTCAGATATTTCGGAAATTCGGATTTCTGACCCAATCCTAGTGCCATCTAACAAAGACAATTCTGTTGGATTAGATCATGATTAAAGACAGTTTTGCTTATTCGATGCAAGCTCGCTCCTTCTAAGTATAATTATTTCATCTGTTCTCTATTGTCGATCGATGCGATGGAATAAATTATTCTTTACGGCGTTCTCTATGGTAGTTCTTAATATAATACTCCTTAATGTAACATTACGTTTTACATCAATTTCTTTTTTTTTCCTCGCCTATTGTAAATTTGCTCCTATCGTGTAAATGTTTGATTATAGCGAACGATTGCAAAAAGTGGCAGTAAAAGAATTTTCCGAGAAATAACATTCTTAAAGCATCTAAATGCAACATTTCTTTAGAAACAATGGTTCAAAAAACTCGAGAGAAAAAGAACATTTATACGCGCACGTCGCAATGCGTATCGGCGTACAAACAATTTTTTCTCCGTTCACCGAACATTTGATCGTGATCGTGGATCCATGTCGCAGCCCTTGTTTTT